>OZ004630.1:7703972-10540267 GCA_963924495.1 Nemapogon koenigi
CCACTGACAACTCACGCCACAAACAGTCAATATCACATAGTATCAATATATATTATTTCTCAAAAGTGTTTTTTGTAGGTATCAAATATCTCCCTTAATACTGTATCAAAGTTAATGTTTGATACAAAATTTTGATGATTATTTTTCCCTTTAATGACGAAAAATAAACAAACAAATCAAAATTTGATGTTTCTTTTAAAATTAGATTTATTTATTTATTTTGAAATAAAACCCCATCTGTTGGAGATCAGTTGAACTAACGGTACGAAGTATTGGGATGTGTCATCTAGTCTTACTCTGTTTCCCTACCTGTCTCTTCCTACTTATCTCCACCAGGGAAACAACTAATTAAGTAAAATAATCAGCTCGATTGTCTAATGGTATTAAAAAAATCTGAATGCGTATAAAATGTTACAACTTTGTTGTGTTGGTAGCAATATCAAATTGTTGTTGACAAAATTGTAGGTCTTTTTAAAGGATATTTATTACCACAACTCTTAGTACTGCGAGACGAACGAAAAAGCAGAGAAATGCAGAACTGCAACTGTAGTTCTTATTGTAACCTATTTGCTATTTTATTGAGTTGGTGCATATTTAAATTTTTAGGTTCCTTAGCTTTTCTTAGGGGACGCTCAATTTTCGTATATTTTCTTTAGTTTAATTTAAACTATGCATTTTAAAATTGTAAAAAAATGTATTTCTTATAATGTGCCCTTTCATTCGATATGTCACATGATGCACTTAAAAAAAGAGATAGGCACAAGAGTGATCTATCCTATAAGGGTTTCCGTTTCTACATCGGATGTACGGAATCCTAAAAACTAATATTATAGAAATAACAACAACATTGTGCAAGTATATTAGATTATGTACCTACCTACCTAACGTGCGTACGTAGTTTGGTAGTTTGATTTAATCTGCATGACGAAATAATTTTAAAAATCATCCAAAATCGAAGAGCATGAAAAGATGGATTTGGCTGAGGCGAAAGAGGTGTGCTAGGATCGTGGATGACGATTGAAGGATTGTTGAAAGCTCAATGCATATGATATGGCCGAAATAATATAAGCCTGTGACATGTGACACGGACGGACGGGAGGACATGACGAACTTATAACGAACCTATTTGGCTACGGAATGCTAAAAAGTACGGATTTTAACAGATTCTTTAATTTAGCAACACAGCTCTTGGGAAGCATCTTTAATTACGTGAGCCATTTTTCTTCTAATTTAGACTCCCCCTTGGTGAGATTGAGTGAGATTTGGTGGGAAATACGTGAGATTTCCGCCAGTTGTTAAAAAACTACATTTACATCGTCTGGTAACTTTCTCGGCACAATTCGGGGAATTTCGGACATAAAAAATATAATAAAAAATAATATTGTCTATACCATATTTTTTCTTTTAAAAATTCTAAATAATACTTTTTTCTTACTCTTAAAATAAATGTTTTTTTAACCATGAGATGTTTGAGCGGGCTAAATGGGACATTTCAAGAGAAGTAAAAAAAAATTTTATTTTATTATCTGTATAGCAATGTATATTCCTTTAAAGTTGACGTGAGATTTTCAATTATACCCCCCTCCTGTGATGAGATTTTACCTGACCCCTAAACCCCCCCCCCTTGAGCTCACGTAAGTAATTAATGGATGCCCCCTTGATGCATTGAAAAAGATAAGAGCAGTGTTAACAGTCTCTTATTAAAGATAGCTTGTCTCGAGTATATTCTCGAGATCAGATTAAAGGACGGCTTGCAAAAAACTTGCGATAAGAGGGCGTAGCGTTGTCAATAAAGTGCCTTTGTAAAGGAGTCCTTCAGAGCCCAAACTCCTTTAATATAATCGATCATTAAGATTTGCATTCACTTTGAAAGAGATCTCGTTATATTTGGCAATGGTAACTTTATTTATTTACTTGCACCTTTCTGAAAACTATTTTCTCAGGATATGTACTTAATGTCATTTAGCTACGGATATTAAAATAGCCGGGAATGTGTTACCGGTTCCCAGGGAACCCAGAAAGTCCCCGCGAAAAGATTGTATTTGTTGCCAACTGCTGAACATTGAGGAATTCTTAAAAACTTGTTACCGTATATCTTGCTAGTTAAAAATATACATGGAGTGCTACAAATAACTAAAATTTGTTGTTTTCGAAATATATGATTAAAAGATTAAAATGTATACCGTGATGCAATTTAATTTTACATAGAATTATCCTGATTTTTTTCTGATATTTCAGAGTTTTTAACTCTTGTGACAGTCGAGACATAACGGACAGACGGACATGACAAACTTGTAAAGGCTCCATTTTTGGTTCCATTTGGCTACGGAACCCTAAAAATATGAAGGCCACCTTTCGTGGCAATATTTGATATCCATCCGTCTGACCTAGATTTACGCTGTTTTACTGCTGTTAACAGTCTCGCAAAAACATAGCCACTAGAGTGAGTGTCTTTTACAGGTGTTTATTTTTAAGAAGTTTAGCATAAATAACCATGCATACATAATTTTTAATTTTTGTATGTATGTCTAGATGTTTGTTCAAGATAGACGCCGAAGTTACTGAATGAGTTTTGATAAAGTTTTCTGCAACCTTTTGTCTATAGTGGTTCCAGAATTTTTCATCAGATTTCATCCAGAAAAAAATTCTGCAATCTGCTCATCTTGATATTTATTATAAAGGGTTCAAATGTGTTTTTGAAACATCGATGTTTTTGGGGTAATCTCTGGAACTACTGATTTCGGGTGCTTTTTATTTCCCCTTTTTTATATATCCTCCTGGGGCGCCCTCGATCAACTCACATCAATTCACCTATACCTTCCATAAGTCCTTTGGTTTCTTGTCATCATTTTTTTCCTAAATGACCAAACCATCTAAGCAAGGGCATCCAGCATATCATAGGAGGGGGGAGGCAATAAATATTTTTTTTATTTGAATTTTAAATCCTCAGAAAAAACTTGATATAATTTCAAGCAATGGAAGAACCCATGCATCCCAAAAAAATAAAGTAAAATAAAAAATTGCAATATTAAAAATAATACATAATAAATTTTATCAGGGGCAAATGGTGGGTTACACGAAAAGCGACTGCTGCACCATCTTCTCGACCACTACAACGTGTTGGAGCGACCCGTCGTCAACGAAAGCGACCCGCTACAACTCTCCTTCGGCCTGACGCTTATGCAAATCATTGATGTGGTAAATATTACTTTTCGAAACACTTGCTCGTAAAGTGGATCTTATATCACCGTTTTCTGAGAGACAAAGTAACACATTTGCTTTTGTATTACAGTTTAGTTTTAATGTGCTACATAAACAGATTATTTTTTTACCTAATATATTTAACAGATTATTAAAATATAATAAACAAACATTTTTTTTCATCAAATTATATATAATTCTTAACAAATTATCATACAATTTAAAACTAAATCCATTAAAGTATGTGCGTTTAGCACCTAAAGGTGACCAATCATAATTGAGCTAAACTCTGCTAAATTTTGTCATGCAGTGTTTTTTCTACAAATAATTTGAGCTGGGCTGGATATTCAACACCAGTTGCGAGACCGAAGCACAGCCTCGCAAAGTACGTTTGATCTTACTATACCCTATTGATTATATGAAGGGGTTTGTGACACATCCGCTTGTTACGTTAAATTGTCATTATGAAAAAACACAAATTATGAGCATTAGATATAATTTTAAAAAATTCAATACTATTAAATCGTGAAACTCATTTCCACAGTAAAATTGTGGCATTATAATCCTTTAAATAAAATTATTTTTACAAACAATGTTACTAAATTACGTTTCTTTGGAGGCATAATTACATGACACATTTGATTTACATAAATTAATGATACCTATGACTATTGATGAACAAATATAAACTACTAAAAATCGAATCGATAAAGTAAATCCCAAATAGCTCGTTTGTTAGTACTCAGAGCTGGTAAAATGGCATAATAAATAATAATTTGCCGCCATTTTGTTTCTAGCATCCGTCGGTCAACTTCAGTATTTTAAACATATAATATACATGAATATTTTTCATTCCGACATCAAAAAAGTTAAAAATAAAGAAACTAAATATTAAATTAAAACCAAGAAATAATGGATTATTGAATTAAGCACTTTCAATTCATGTAGTTGCACATCTCTAAAGTAAAAAAAAATAAGTGTCACAAACCCCTCCATATAATGAACAGAGTGTGGATTCCACGTGACGCCTTTGTGATAGACGCACGCGTCCGCCAGGACGTCATGGGGAATCCAGTTTAATCCCGCCCGCGCTGTAATAGTTGTGATTAGTCAGTGATTAATAGGACATATTACGGCCGGCGGGAGCATTCTACCTACCGATCAATCGGCTTATTGTTACTGTGACGTCTATATTACTTGACATTGGCGGAATCATCAAAACCCTGATGGAGCCATTTTGAAAAAAAAAATAGAATAGAAAATAGAACAGAGTGTAAACTATGAATAAGTAGGTATACGAATTTATACCACAGCGCCGTGAAGCACAGCACTGCAGCTAAATGTTGATTAATCACCCTAATTATCTTTCAAGCCCAATGCAGGCGACCGATACAGCTGACTTTACCGAGTATTAAAACTAAGATACAAAGTTTGCCATACCCTTTCTCCCTTTAGGGGTTGAATTTTAAATAGAAATTATTGCAAATTTTCGTGAAATGTACAGTTTCTACACTCTCCTAGTAGTAAACAATAAAATTGTTCAACAACATTTGTTTACGATTCAATTGACAAATGTACTATATTTTGTTTCAGGACGAAAAGAACCAACTGCTAATAACGAACATCTGGCTCAAATTAGTAAGTTTCCAATAAATACAATTTTATACATATATTTACCATTATCTGCACAAAGTGTTCTAATGTAACGTTTGCATTTAGGAATGGAACGATATGAACTTGCGATGGAACACTTCAGATTTTGGTGGAGTTAAAGATTTAAGGGTACCGCCACACAGACTTTGGAAACCAGACGTATTAATGTACAACAGGTGAGAATTAACATTACACAATAATTAAATGTAATAATTACGAGATTAACAACATGGGACTTAAACACTTTTCTTACTTTGTTCGTGGATTTCAGCTATCCAACTTCTGCCTCTCATATATTTTCCAACAATACACAATTTTAGTTTCAGACAAAAAGAATTGGATGTCTATATAAACAAAGTATGCTCATTGTTCATATCTCTTTTAGAAAAGTAGGCTGCCATTGCATAGAGTTCCCTATTAAAAAAGACTGTATTTTTTAAATAATGTCATGATCACATCCCTGTGCCTGTGTCTCTCTTATATTATGTTAAGTAGCCCACGCACTGGTCAGGTATCTCACAGAAAATTTTCTGTCCTGCCGCCGTATGATCGAGATTGAAGACAGGCCACACATTAGCAATGTAAATCATACGATCTAGATCACAATTCACTCACCCACACAAACACACAAAGGCGTGTGGATGTGTGTGTGACTGATCGGCCACCCTTAATATTTCCGTAAGATTTACAATATGTTGATAGTATATAAGCTTTTTTGAAATCTCTTACGATTTCTGAGATATAAAGTTTATGTCACAATCAATCCCTCCAACTATCTCTGTGCAGAAAATCATGTCGATCTGTTTCTCTGTTTTGACATGAATGAAAGACAAACAAACACACTTTCGCATTTAATATTAGATAATTAACTATATACTGTTTGAGATACTCATTCTTGTTTTTCTTTAATTATACATATTTTAGTAGGATTTTGCTAATTAAAGTTGCATCCTTTTATAATTATTCAAAATATCCAATAGCGCGGACGAAGGCTTCGACAGCACATATCCAACAAACGTAGTTGTCCGGAATAACGGATCCTGTCTATACGTGCCGCCTGGAATTTTCAAGAGTACATGTAAGATCGATATCACTTGGTTTCCTTTCGACGACCAGCGCTGTGAAATGAAGTTTGGAAGTTGGACCTATGATGGCTATCAGGTGAGAATTTGCAAAATTAATTATATCTTCATACCATTTTGACACTTTAGGATCAACAGACACCTAATTTTAATAGTAAAATTCTGTCAACCTCCACGGAATGTCTAACTCGCGTCCTTATGGTGTTGCTACACGTACGTACATGTTCGACAAACAAGTTTCTTCGAACAAAACTATGCTCGACGTTATGTCCACACATCCAATATACATGCTCTACAAGCAAGTTTCTTCAAGCGAAAAACCGCACATCGCGTTGATAGGTTTCAATAAAAGTTTCGATAAATTCGCGTGGAAATGTTCTTAAATCTGCCACTCCCTCGTAATAAATGATAAAGCAGGAGTAAATATTAGTATTGAGACCATTGAGACAGTCGTGCCTTGAGATCTACGATATGCTCGACAGCGCGGCTATACGTCACGATATGTTCGCTGCGAGCATCGAGCAAAAGTTACGTCGGTTTAATTCTTGCTCGATCGAACATACAGTTCGAAGTCGAGCAATATGTCTTGAGACATGTCGGTATATACGTTCGATCTTGCTCGAATGAACCTAAAAACGTCGAGCTTGTACGCATGTGTAGACTTACCATTATTCTGAGAAGTAAATGCACTACGGTAGGCAGTGCAAGAGAATTAAATATTTTTGAATCGCTATGTAAATAATAAATCTGTGCAAAAACTTACGTCGATCCGTTACTCCGTTTCGGCGTGAAAGAATACCAAAAAACAAACAAAGAAACACATTATACACTTTCGCATTTATAATATTAGTTATGACAATAGTGGTTATGTTTAATGTTTAGATTAATTTTAAGGTTTTCATATTATTATGTGTAAATAATTAAATTAAGAAAGTTAGAATATATACTATATGTATGTTATACTTTTACCTTTGTACAATTTTACATAAATAAATTTCAATTTTAGTTCTAGTACCTATAGATATAGCTTAGCCACAAAATATTATAAAACAGAATAAATTCGCATAATATCGTTTTATTTCACTTGGTATCTATTTTTCTGCCAACATATTTTATATAAAACATCTATCGAGTGACAATATAAGCCAATATTAAGGCGAGGTACTTAGGTGACTGTTTACGCTCTATTTACTACGCGCTGATATAAGAGAAGACCTTTATATTTATTAGAGTACAGTTAATTAACGGTTAATATATTTTGAGATAAAAACAACAGCTTTTTAACAGAATAATAATTTACAGTACAAATTAAAAAGACTTTAAAAACTGATTCTAAGTTAATTAGTTATTCTAGTTTGGTAGATTTCCAATTATTACTTACTACTTACTATATAATAATAATTAATCTCTCAAGATTTCTGGATAGCCTATAGAACTCTCCGTCCTGTAAACTATCTCTGTGCAAAAAAACGTTGCTCTGTTTATCCGCATTTATAATATTACTGTTACTTATATATCTTTACTTCATTAAGTTAAGTATAATTATTTTATTTTTCCATTGCTCAGTTGGATCTACAGCTACAAGATGAGGCAGGTGGCGATATAAGCAGTTTTGTTACGAATGGTGAATGGGAATTAATAGGTACGTTTATATATGAATGACCGTTATTATGATTGCTTTATTATCTAACGTGAACTCAATTACTTAAATTAAGTTAGACTTTAAGGTTTTTGAGAAAAGTATTGCATTTATAATTAAATAAATTATTTTTTTCGGAAATAAACGCTCAATTTTTGTTTATTTGCTTTAATATAATTTAAAGTAAGTATGCATTTTAAAATAAAAATGTATTTTTTTATAACGTGACATATAATTGATAGGTCACATGATGCAGCTGAAAAATTTTTTTTTAACTTTTTAGTGTTTCCCCCAAAATTAACCCCCAAATTGAGTCATCAAACTACCAAATTTCAACCTTATTCGTCCAGTAGATTCGGAGAAAATAAGCTGTGATAGACGGACAGACAGATAGACAAAAGTGATCCTATTTAAGGGTTCCGTTTTTTCATCGGATGTACGAAACCCTAAAAACCATGTGACAAATGATAAATCAATAATCAAATCAAGAAGTTGTTCTGGTGGCCTATTTTAAAGGAGACGTCTACATTGGAGCTAACTTGTAACGTACTTCAAACAAATTAAATTAAATCGTTATTTAAATAACATTTAACATTTTTTTACCCACAGGGGTACCAGGGAAGCGCAATGAAATCTATTACAACTGCTGTCCAGAGCCGTACATAGACATCACGTTTGCGGTGGTTATCAGAAGAAAAACGTTGTATTATTTCTTCAATCTAATCGTTCCATGTGTCCTTATAGCTTCTATGGCTCTGCTTGGTTTCACTTTGCCACCAGATTCAGGAGAGAAACTATCTTTGGGTAAGTAAAAAAACTGGTGGATAGATGGAATTACCGTATGAAACTTATATCCTTATATATGACGTATATCCCAAAATTAATTCTGTTGGGTATGAATGCGGATATAGCGAAATCATATTTATATAGTGTGAAAAATATTTTTCATTAAGAAAAAGATCTATGAAAAATGCCCCACTCACGCGCGAAAAATGCATGCTCATAAATTATAATAGCAAAGTTTGAATAATGTGGGAACCGGCACTTTTAAAATAATCATGGCAGATAGATTATATAGGTAGGTATATGCACTTGAGCAGGCAACTCCTTTTTTTAGTTGCAATGCAAAGCTTATTCGAATTTTACAAAGGCATAAGACCAAAATAATCTAGAATCTAGACGAGGCATGTACTCATTTGATATTTTAATATCAAGTTTTTAAAAGGCTTTGAAAGAAAATGTGAAATGACCCGATATTTCTCACCTATAAAATCATCTCAATATTTATATTGATTATTTGTTTGAAACTTTTATGGATTCTTGTAGTTGATAATTACACAACTTCTATAATAAACAAATTATATATAACGTACATAAGTACGTAAGTACGTAAGTAAGTATATTAGGCTCAAAAGGCGAGTGATTTATGACTTTATCTACTTCATCCAACTATATCAATTCCCTGAAGAACGATTTTTTATCATGGAAGTAGCCTGCATTTTATTTTAAGCTTTACGTTAATTTAATTTAATATATATACACACTCGTTCATACATTACGCCGTGATTGAATAACTAAATTTAATTGACAGGTGTGACGATCCTTTTGTCACTGACGGTGTTTCTCAACATGGTGGCAGAGACAATGCCGGCGACATCGGATGCCGTGCCTCTACTGGGCACTTACTTCAACTGCATCATGTTCATGGTTGCTTCCTCCGTCGTGTCTACTATTCTCATACTGAACTATCATCACCGGCACGCTGACACGCATGAAATGAGCGATTGGGTTTGTATTCTTTATACGAAGTAACGGTCTTCCCTGCATCCAGGTCACGAGTGTCATTTTGCTGTCGGGTCTCTTGCCATCGTCACGCCCTATACCCAGACATCTCTAATATGGCCGGCACGTGGACAGCGGCAAGAGACCTGCCACCAGCACTTTTGATACATCATAGTCGTAATGTCCCAGAAATTCGTCATTTTTAGCGCATTAATTTTGACACACAGGAAGATGTAAATAAATGTTATCTAATTGGGAACCTATTTTAGAATTTGGAATAGAATGAAGCCAGTATCCTAACTCCCGTTCTGTCACATCTCCGTGCACGATCATGCATATAGTATTTGTGATTTTAGTAGAGTAGTTTGTACAATTTTGCAGAGCTGCTGGTCCTTTTTTAATTAAAGGTATTTTTTTATTTGAACAGGCCAATTTCTAAGCATCTCCTCCAAACACAACACTTTAAAACCGTCCAAAGAAGTATTAAAATTTTATTTATTAAAGTGTGCTTGCTGTGAACGGAGGATAAAAGCTGGTCATGAAACGTCTGAAATTTTTATAATGCCTATATATGCCACCGAAATGGAAGAGGAGTAAAGCTTGGGCATTGTCATTTAATAGGGAATAAAAAAATTATATGAGTGTGATTTTAATGAACACCATCATTAAAATCACACTCATATTTCAGTAGGTATTCAAAATAAGCCTACGAGATTTCATTGGTACATTGGTATTTATGTTATTTGTAATGAAAAAGTTGAGATATAAATGCAGCTCCAATGTTATTGTCATGAAAATTTTATTGTTGTTTGTAATGTATTTTATTGTCATAAGAGACTACATCTTAAAATATATGTGAATTTTGGGACAAACAAACAAAAACGGATGATATTTATAGCTATATGTATATTAATTTTGAGTAAATGCTCTAATGAAGTATGAAAATCTTTAATATGTACGTTTAAAAGTGTTTTTTTTGGATTCTTGGAATATTGGAGCACCTAGGAGGCTAGGGAATCTTTATCCACAATTTTAAATAGACGGGCTACGGCTGGCTAACTAATAGGTATTATAAATGCAAAAGTGTGTTTGTTTGTCCTTCTTACACGTCGAAATATGGCAACAGATCGATGAGATTTTTGTGCACAGTTTTTTATTTCACAAAGCTGGAGCCGAAAGTTAATTTAATTATAACGAATATAATGTTCAGATCCGCTGCGTATTCCTGTACTGGCTGCCATGGGTGCTGCGCATGTCCCGACCTGGGTCAGCCACCACACCTCCGCCGGCCCGAGTACCCCCGCCGCCCGACCTCGAACTTCGCGAACGGTCTTCAAAGTCTCTCCTCGCCAACGTGCTCGACATCGACGATGACTTCCGGCACACCCACGCGCAGCAGCCTGCCTGCTGTCGATACTACAGGTCCCTCGACGATCTACACGAACACTACTCGCCGTAAATAGCACGGATACATACTACGCCCTGCCTCGGTCGTTCCTGTACACCTGCCCTCACATCGCTTAGTAGGACACGGTGCAAACAATGCTTCCGTTGTGATATGTCGTGATCGTCCACATTGACCATCAGCTTTCAAACATTGCTGTTGTATGATAAATTGGAAACTATTGATCTATAATATCGGGAAAGTTGTCATGTTTCATTAGTAGACGCAGTAGAGTAGCTGTCCTGTAGAACTCTGAACTTCCTCGGTCGCCCACCCAGTAGAGTAGGGTTTCCCTCCGAGCTCCGCTTAAAGAGTTTGCACGTGTCCATAGGAGTGGGGAAGAAAACGGCGCAGGGTTGGCGGCGCACAGCTGCTTCGGAGTTGACTACGAGCTCTCACTCATATTGAAGGAAATACGAGTCATCACCGATCAGGTATACTGTAAGACGTAAAATTTTCCCGATCTTTGCTTGTAACAAATTATATAATGTTTTGTATTTTTACAGATGCGCAAGGACGACGAAGATGCAGACGTCTCGCGAGACTGGAAGTTCGCCGCCATGGTCGTGGACAGACTGTGCCTTATTATCTTTACCCTGTTCACCATCATCGCCACACTTGCAGTGTTGCTGTCTGCGCCACACATCATGGTGTCGTAACGGCCAGCCAGTATCTAGTTGAACGACCTGTGATAATGATATTTGTTAAGTTGTGACTTCTGACGCGAAGCGGGAAGCGGGTTTGACATGGAAACGTTAAGTTGCCGGTGTCGTATGCCTCGCGCCCAAGTCATTCAACTTAATAAGTTAAATTTGAAGCCAACTTGTAATGTTTCCTTTCATATTCATATCTCAGCTCCCGCCAGCACCGCTCTACTAAAGCGATGTTCGAGGGACCAATTTCGTACGAAACTTCTCTTCTCTATGTGGAGACACTTAGCTAGTAGTACAATACTTACAAGGGTCACATATGAGACAGACGACCTTTTGAAATGTCTTCCTTATAACCTTGTTTAAAAATGTAATATCTCTAAATTCTATTTGTACACATGTAAAGCGACGTTGAAAACATTTTCTTCTTTCGTTTATTTTTAGTAGCTATAGTTACTTAGAAGTTTACAAACAATGTTATTTCAATTCGTACAGGTTGTGATATGCCTCGTTGTGAACGGGTCGATATATTGTTGTAAACGGTAAACCCGAGCTATAGCTTAATAAATGATGGTTATCAAATTGTAATTAACACATTTATTTCGTTGTTTTAGCCGGTCTTTTAAAGACTGTACAACTTTATCAAAACTTATACATCGTGTGTCATTAAGATTGACTTTACCGAAAAACAGTACTGATGAATAACCTAAGAGTAGCATACGGGCGTCGTTTACAATTCTTGTTAAATCGACTTTTACCATTTATCGTGTTATTAGGTACACTTGAAACGGTTCAAGATGTTTGTAATTGAAGTAAGATAATATATTAAAACAATAATTTTCAGTGCATTTTTATATACGCGTACAAATATATGAAATATACTGACTATTATTAACGTAATTCATAATTCTCTTGATATAAATATTTAAGTGTCTTGATTGTTCAAAATATATTGCATCAATTAAACAAGCAATATGAATTTACATAATATAGTCGGGTATTAAACATTGTTATTTACATGATGTGACATTAGAATCAATCGGAAACAGGCTTATCGTACATGTCGGAACGGCTAGAATATTACCGTCGATCAATGGTATCGGCTAAGAAAACGAATAAGAAATCGAATGCGAAGAAACATTGAAAACATAACTAAATTATATTAACCTCGCAGGGGGAAAACCTCCAAATTTAGAAATAGATACGTGTGTATGCACGGGTACAAAACACAAGGTACCCTTGCATCGTCACCTGGACACTGTTTTCCCCCTCTGATGTAATGGATGTGCAGTAATTGTTACATTTCAGTCGGAAGTTGAATGTGTTTCAATTATAATTCACATCAAATATTACTTTGTAATCTTGATAAAAAATATAATCGTGATGTTAACGTGAATTTGGCGAACTTAGCGTCATCCTTACAAAATGTTATACATAATTGTAAGTAATGTTAAGGATATGACGGTCATATTGTTCGCCATGTCTCGCTCGTTACTAGGGCTCGTTGGCCCAACGATTTGTTCAATATTTAAAAACGACGCAATGAATTGCTGTTAAGTAATAAAACAAATATTAACGAACAAAAGTTTACAGTTTTATTTATTCCTACTCCTAATTTCCCCTAAAAATCATTTAAAACGGAGGCCATACTTCAAAATATAAGAGATCTAAGTTTAAAATATATGTATATTACGTAACCCAGTCAGAAGACAATCAATGTAGAGTTCAGTCCCACGGGACAGCTGCACATGCGCGGTAAGTCCTTGCAAACCCTTACATACTTACAGCAGTAGATATACTAAGTTAACCGTTTTCAAACCGTACCTAATCAACTTCAGAGAAAGACAAACTTTTGTCATTTATATTCATTTCTTGTAATCTATGGATAAATATGGACCAAAGATAGAACTAGGCCGCTCAGAGTTACTGGTAGATATTTTATTGGGTTTCAAGGTCAAGTAAGTGTAAGTGATCCGAATACGAATTTAAGTTTAATCATACATAATTATTCACTTATGCAATGCTTTTTTGAAACTTTTGGTTCAATACATAATAAATAATCAATTATATATATATATATGAATTTTTGAATGAGCATTTGCAGTTTTTATAAAGCTATTGTAAAACATAAACGAAAACTGTTATGACAATTATTTATCGACGTCCAGTTAATAAAATTATACCAAGAATATTATATGAAATATTCGTGTCCTAAAAGTCATATTATCTTGGTCACCCTAATGATAAGCTAGGGCGGGCGGCTCCATCTGCGCTGCGTGCGCCAGTGTACGCCGCCATGTCGGGCGGGGTACGCGCCTTCTTGTTTGGTCTCGTTGTTTTAGCAGCTTTTTACTCGCAAGGTATTTATACAATTGCTGTATATTATTCTTACTGAATAGTTAACTTTAGTACTGTAGAGTATTATTAATTTTCATACCCAAATACTGCAACTGTCTTGTACGAAATATACATATAGTTAATTAAATATTCATATTCGCAAAATATACCTATGTTTTTATATGAATTTAAAAGATTTTTTAAACTTTTTTAGAGCCACTATTGATCTAGAATCACCTAGCTAAGAACTCTAGTTGTTCACAGATATTAAAATACCTACAGTTGCAAATTATCTTTTAGAATTAGGTCAAACTAAAATCATTATCCTACGATAAGTGTATACCTACAAGGTTTAAAGTTTTTATACATATTGCTATCTTAAAAGCTTTTTATTGATCTCTACTCTGTAGCGGTTGCAGCATCACCGCTATAAAACGTTCCATAAGATGTCTTTTATCACAAAATGTCGTCGCGCTATCGAATAATCGAGAATGTCACCTGATAGCAAACTCATTTTGTATATTTACTTCGATGTAAGGTTATTCTGTAACTTGTTATTGTGTGTATTTCAATATTGTATGTGTGGTTAGCCACTTTTCTTAGTTTTTTCTATGTGTGAATTTTGTTTAATAGTTTTTTCGTTTGTATATATTTTTATTATTTAATATACAATGTTTCAAAAATACTCGGCTTACATTGAAAATTCTACGAATATTATAAAATTAAATAAAACTTGATTCCCTAAAGATTTTTAAATAACTAATTATTTATTAAAAGAAGTCTACTAAGATATTGTTGTTTTTTGCCTTGAATAGATGTTTGTAGTTATATGAGACAGGTCAGATTAAAAATGTATGGACTCGTAGCACTCGTAGACTCGTAGTTTTGTAAGTTACTATTACTTAACCTTGAACATAATTTTAGTATGGTGTTCAGAAGACGAAGAGCGCTTAGTGCGCGATTTGTTTCGTGGCTACAACAAGCTCATCAGACCTGTCCAGAACATGACTCAGAAAGTAGATGTGCGATTCGGTCTTGCCTTCGTTCAACTTATCAATGTAGTAAGTACTTATCCTACTTATTGATCCCATAATCACATCACGGCGCCGATTCTACTGTGAAGAAGAACAACAAAAAATAATTTAAACTAAAAAAGTTACCCAGTTCCTTTCATAATAAAATTCTTAGTATAAATTAAAAAAATATTCTTTATCTTCAGAACCCTGAAACAATTGTAAATCATTCCAACATCCAGACAGACAAACATTCTAAATAAGTTAGGTATTTATTCTTAAACTTCGTGTAAATCACAGACACTTTAATTTTTTTAATACCAAATATTTTCAGAACGAAAAAAATCAAATAATGAAATCTAACGTGTGGCTACGTTTGGTATGGATGGATTATCAGTTGATGTGGGACGAGGCTGACTATGGCGGCATCGGGGTACTACGACTACCACCTGACAAAGTTTGGAAACCTGATATTGTACTATTTAACAAGTAAGAAAAAATATATTTTAGTTTGATTTTAGATTAAGACAAATTATTTTCTATTGTAAAATATTTTAACTATCACAATATGCTGACACTTATTCTCATAAAACTAAAACTAATATTTTACTTTGATTTTTATTGTTTTCCGAAAACGCATGCACGTAGGGACACGTAGCTTTCTACAGAGTACCTAGATTGGTAACAGATTTTTTTAGGAAATAAAAAAATGCGAGGCGAATCTTTCTCAAAATCAAATCAAAGATACCAAATATTAAAAACCGACCACATCATTTATCATCAGGACACAAGTATCTACAACATAAATAATATTTCAGCGCCGACGGAAACTACGAAGTACGCTACAAATCTAACGTACTTATTTATCCGAATGGAGAAGTATTATGGGTGCCACCTGCAATCTACCAAGTAAGTGTCGTTATACTACCTACTTAATTTAACTTTAATCTTGCCTATTAAACAATTTAAACCCAAAGAAAGCGCCCACAGCACTGACTACATGGGTATATCCATGAGGGGGCAGGGGGCCATGGCCCCAAAACTGCTTCCATTGGTTGAAATAATATCAAGATTTTTGTTGAAATTATTTTCTGAACATTTAAAATAATTGTTTTTGTAGTTGAGCCTTGGGTTACCTGTGCCTACACTAAAGTCCTCTGAAAACCTTTGAATATTTCAACGAACCTTTCATTTCAAAGCAGTCCGGGACCCAAATTTAAATCCTGGATCCGCCCTTGACTGACTGCGCTATAATATAATACTAGCACTATTAGCTTCTCACGGTCCATTCAACATTCAATGATGAGCGGCTTACCGCTTATGACCACGAAGAAGAGAAATCAGATAAAAACTTCACTTTTTAAAGTAATATTACTTTTTCAGAGTTCATGCACAATAGACGTCACTTATTTCCCGTTTGACCAACAAACTTGCATCATGAAATTCGGATCTTGGACTTTTAATGGGGATCAAGTATCGCTCGCCCTGTACAACAACAAAAACTTTGTAGACTTGTCTGATTACTGGAAATCTGGTACATGGGACATCATCGAAGTACCAGCTTACTTAAATATCTATGAAGGGAATCATCCAACGGAGACAGATATCACGTTCTACATCATAATTAGGAGAAAAACTCTGTTCTACACGGTCAACTTGATACTGCCTACAGTCCTTATTTCGTTTCTTTGTGTGTTGGTCTTCTATTTACCTGCTGAAGCTGGAGAAAAGGTAATTGCTATCTATATAAAAGTCAAATTTATTACTATACTCACCTCACGAGATACCGAACGAAAGTGGAGACTCAAGACACATTTTTATAAAACTTGGTCTTGTGTGTTGGTTGTTCGCAGGACGTTCTAGGTCCCACTACCAAGTTTAAACTCAAAAGATTATTTAATATTTATCATTATATTACCTATAAAAAATCTTCAGGTAACCCTCGGCATTAGTATTTTGCTGTCACTGGTTGTGTTTCTACTGCTGGTGTCTAAGATCTTGCCTCCGACCTCGCTCGTGTTACCTCTCATCGCCAAGTATTTGCTGTTTACCTTCATTATGAACACTGTCAGTATTCTGGTCACAGTAATTATCATCAATTGGAACTTCAGAGGGCCCAGGACACACAGGTACGTAGCACATCACTCTATAAGTCCCAGGTCTAACAAATTAAATTAAATTAAATTATCGTTCTATCTATACTTAATGTTATATAGTCGGTAACGGTAAGTTTGGTTATTTGTTTGGGATAATCTCTGGAACTACTGAACAGATCTTAAAAAACTTGGCTGAGACTTGGGTATGGAATAACAACAACCTTCCTTCACGGCCTTTATAGCTTGCGGTGTGGCCAGAGACATCAGCAACAGTGTCCTATTTTTGCCAGTTGTCCATATTGAACAGGACAGGTGGCAAGCCTGTTTCTGCACTTAATGGACCTAAATGTGTCACTTCTTTAACAGACGTGCCCTCCGAAGCAAGAAGGTATGGAATAAGAAGCATGAAATAAGATAAATGCAGTAGAAATGCGGTCTTTACGTAGAATGTGTGATGTTAGTCGTATTGACTGCATCCAGAATGATGTCATTAGATGATATAATGCAGAATGAAAGATGATGTTTTGACTAAAATGACGAAAAGTTTACGCTAGTTTGGACATGTTGAAAGGAAATGCTGGCAGAGAATGACTTATTAGGTGTACTTTTATAGGATCGTAGCAAATGGCATTCGATTATCTCTGCCTACCCCTCTTGGCATAAAAGACGTGATATATAGATAGATTTACGGGCGACACGGCGGCACAATGATGACCGAAATCTAGTTACCTATTTGTTTTTGTCGCTGACAGATTATGATTTACAATAATTTTACCGCATCACACTTCATATATTTTAGAATGCCACTATGGATCCGTAGTGTTTTCTTACACTACCTGCCAGCTTTTTTGCTGATGAAACGTCCCCGCAAGACAAGACTTCGTTGGATGATGGAGATGCCGGGCATGGGTGCTCCACCACATGCCGCCGCGACACACGATCTACCTAAGCACATCAGGTAAAAAAATTACCCACCCCTATTTCGAAAAAAATACCTGATCTTGCAAATTAGCAATTTTGTTTATCTGCCTATTAGATACACAATCAAGACTATATAGGACTTAAATTAATCATGATGGGATGCTTTTATAAAACTAATTATTGGAAGGTTGTTTGCCCATGAAAATAAAGCCGCGGTGTCTACTATTTTTTTATTTTCAGTGTCACCTGTGTAACTCACTTATAAATAGAATCTAACTAAACCACATATTTTTAGTGCAATCGGTGCAAAACAAAGCAAAATGGAAGCAATGGAACTCTCAGATCTGCATCACCCAAATTGTAAAATAAATAGAGCTGCAGGAGGGGAAGCTGGAGCTTTGGGTGGATTAGGAGCATTGGGTGGTCTAGGTTTAGGAGGCGATCGACGTGATTCTGATACTTCTGACTCGCTTCTTCTATCACCTGAGGCGGCCAAAGCTACCGAAGCTGTCGAATTTATTGCGGAACACTTGCGAAATGAGGACCTCTATATTCAGGTATTTTTGTACTTTTCTTTTCTATTTCTTATTAGAAATATTCACTTTTAAATATTTCGTTAAAAATTTTCGCTCGTGGAGAATTTTGTAAGTTATACCATTTCCGAAAAATTCGTCTTGGTCACTCTCCACCCTTTCCAACTATCTCTGTGCAAAAAAATCTCATCGATCCGTCTCTGTTTTGACTTGAAAGAAGGACAAACAAACAAACAAGCAAACGAACACACTTTCGCATTTATAATATTAGTTAGTATGATATATTATACTAAAGGCCACATAATCCAATACGTCCAATCCCCGGCGCGTCGCCGTATGTATACGACCACCGAAACCGACCACTTTCTTGTAACGAACGTTAAGCCTACGTTGGGAAATTTTCGGTGCGATGCCAGACCAATACTTAACGCTACAGATACCTCAATGGTATATAATTAAAATATGACACTAACTTTTTGACCGTATGAAATTGTCAACTTTTATAAACTCACAATATAATTGGTACCTATCTATATGAAGAGTTAAATTGTAGAAAAATTACATATAAAATTATATCTTAAATAATTGTATTCCAGACAAGAGAGGATTGGAAATACGTGGCTATGGTAATAGATCGTCTACAACTGTACATATTCTTTATTGTGACTACGGCCGGCACCATCGGTATCCTAATGGATGCACCACACATATTCGAGTACGTCGACCAAGATCGCATCATAGAAATCTACAGGGGAAAATAAACCTACTACTAATTTTATTATCAAATTGACTTGTCACCGTCAGGAATAGTACCTATTAGAATATAAATAGTTCGTAGGTACCTAATACATAGCTGTCCATGAAACAATCTAAGATCTCATTGAATATGGAATATTATTGTAGGTCTAGTTACTTTTAGAAATAATTAAAATGTATAACAATGAAGGAAATTAACCATAGTTCTTTACCTTTAAAATTAAAAGTAATTTTTAGAAGGTAATAATACTTTAATAACCCCATTTTAACATTTCAACAAATATCGACTTATTGTATGTATGGTGAATTTAGAATAGGCAAAGGGTAAAGCTAGGTATGAATGTGTTGCATCGGAAACTAAAAAATAATATAAAAATTGAGGCTCGCTTTGATACCTAAATGAGTTTGGTAATTCGTGCGACTTCACTTGGCGTTTGCTTTTTTGACAGATAACTTTCACACATTTCTGCCAAAATTTGAAATTAGAACACGAATACGCCAAGTGAGATCTCACTTGCTAGGTTGGAATTAAGAAGGATTTGGCACTATGTTACACATTGATGATTCCAAACTCGAGTAGGTAGGTTTCATTATAAATTCTCGTTTATTCGCTCAAATAACGTAAACTTCCATTTTATGCCAAATTTGTTTTTATTCTATTTATAAATAGGTTTTTTCATAAATTTATAAAATGTAGCCTAAATTTTTATGTATTTTGAGCGAATATTTTATATTCCTTTTATTAATATTTCGTAGTTGTAAGTGTAGTGGTGTCTACAAGTATTTAAACTTAAAAATTATAAAATAGGAAATAAAAATGGCTGTGTTGAAGTTTAGTATATTGCACAATAATAATTATACGGTGTTTATGTAACTTTATAAATATTAAATTCCTGAGTTTTGCATAAAAATGCTTACTAGAAACCTTCCAAATTGTAATAAAATAATTAAAAATAGATCTCAATGAATAACTACGATTAAAATTATATTTATTTAAAGTTAAAATGCATTATTTAATATTAAAATTATTTATTAACCATAAATAGTATTAGATCAATTTTATAAACATTTTCTTCTTATTTTATGTTGTTATATTAAATTGACAAGCTAAAATAAATAAAAAATAATATCTTACCTTTGTTTTATTGCCATATTATACTCTTTGTAGTCAGTTAAAAAATAAATACTGAAAGGAAATGAATTATGCTGGGATGGTTGTTATTGTTAGATCCTGCATGTCGCGTGTTTATTTGTGCACACAAATGTGTGTGTGTGTTTGTTGTGGTGCGTGTGTGTGTGTCTGTGAGAAATTATGAATAATTGTTCGTTTTACAACTTGTCTGGAATTATTATAAAAGTCCAGATCGCCGAAGGATTTGTTGTAGGTTCTAACGCAGCGAGTCAATTGTGTGTTTTGGGTGTACCTAGATCTATGCTGGCGGCACTGGACAAATCCGTGTGTCGAGTGCGTTATTTCAGAACTTTGTCTAGAATTTTCGATATAGGTATATTTCTTTATTGAAAGAAACTATCTCTTGAGAATAAACTCACAGATGTATTAATGGTATAATAAAACTAAGTATTGGTAATTAAACATGACTCGAACATTAGGTTTCGACAAAGGAGGTCTGAATAAAAGTTTACTTTATTTACTATTTTTGTGGAATTTCAAAATATCATTTAACATCATAGGTCATCGCAGGCAGACATCCGTCAGATATTTATATAATGTAAAATTACCTATTTTGAGAGACGTCAGATATAGCGAAAGCCACACTTTGTTCGTCAGATTTGTCATTATGGATCAACCCCCATAGGATGACATATTTGCGCCGAACATCAAGATTTTCCTCCTCTTTTTTGGGAATCTGAAATAGCCCAACTGTGCACGGGGCTCCTGCCTGAAACTTTTCAGATAGATATTCTCTCATCAATCCATATCTAAACAGCTATCATTTTTTCGCCCTGATTCAATTTGTGATCCAAACCTTCTGCATGTGGAGTGACTAATAGTGTTGTATATAAAATTGAAAGGGAATGCTGAGATGTTTTGGACATGTTGAACGAATGTGTGATAAAAGAATGACTAAACAAATATAAAAAGCTTACCGAAAGGAACAACAAGAAAAGACGAAGTTCTTCTTGAACTTTCATTAATCATATATCTGATATCCTTAAAATAGGTCAAATACGTAGTACTGACAACAAGTATCTGTAAATTTAAAATAAGATAAAATAAAAAACTACTTTGAGCCGTATAGAAAATCAAAAACTCTAGGATCGTGTATCTCACGTGGTGGACAATCTACTGCTTCTTTGTTCAATAGAAGTTCAGTAATATTTTTGCGAAGATACCCAAGTTTTCGGGATAAAAAGTAGCCTAAAATCGGTCCAGTAGTTTTTGAGTTTATTCATATATAGAATACGCACAAATAAATATTATATTTTTATATATTAGATAGCCTATGTTACTCAGTGATAATATACTAGACTGGAATATCAGGTACCCATAAATTTTCGAATTTCTTACTCTGAGGGCAATTACGGGGGTTCAAAAATAAAATTAAGGGAAAACTCTTTACGAAGTCGCGTGCAGCTGCTATCGTAGATATTTTCACTGGTCCATGTTACAGGTCCTTTAACACACATATAGCTTATTGCTATATTATATTATAGGATTATGTGTTTGTTTTGTTTGTATGTTAGCAATAAATTGAAAATCTGGTGACTTGGAAGACCTGATGATGGGTCCTAGAACTCCTAGAGGTCTACCTATACTAATATTTGTTTCCATGTACCACGTCGACGCGAGAGAGGATGTGTAAAAAAAAGGGTATTCTCAATACCTCAAAGGAGAACGAATTATGGTAGTAATGGTTTCATATGTCGCGCCTGTAAGTTATATAATGACTCCGATATTGATATATTTAACTGTAAGATTTCTAAACTTAAAGTAATTAGGTGAACATTGTGGTAGCATTGATAAGTAGGTAATATGTGGTTAAGCAATAAGCAATTTCACTTTGATTTTCTATTGTTTTATATTTTATTGTCTTCTCAACTTTTTTATTTAAACAATTATGGAAACTATAGGTCTTTAGATATATTATTTTCTTACTGTAATATTAATTGTGTGTGACTGTTTGTTTCTTAATATAATAAAATAAATAAAAAATATACTATTATCTAGAGAAATATATATAAATCGGAGTCGTGGGAAAAAGCTAGTGAATAATATATAATAATAAATACTGTTTGAAATAAAAAACTAAATAAGCTCAGTGAAATTTTGAAAAAAAAAGGGAAAACAAAAAACACCCGAAATCGAAGAGCGGATGGATTCGAATGAGAAGAAAGTGATGTGGAAGGATCGTAAAGATAGATCTTCGACCTCTGCCTACCCGAAAGGAGTTACGACAAAGGCGTGAGTATATATTATGTAGTATGTTATTTAATTTTTTACAACAGCCAATCAGCTAAGCACGGAACACAAACGCATTGCTCCGGCGAATTAAAGACGCGCGAGATCGTTGCTTGAATTTATACTAATATTTTTGTAAGTTTCTGATCCGATTCTGTTTCTTTTTTCACTAATATCTTATCACTAAATATTATCTCTGAGTGCTATAGGCTATATTTTATTTTAATCGAAAATAACCACGGGCGAAGTTGGGGGCGGAAAACTAATACTGAAGAAAACCTAACACCGTTCAGTTTGTCTAAGTTAAACATTTTTGCAGCTAAAATAAACCGTCAATTTTCTTAAAACGCGGTAGTTAGAAATATAACCCTGTGGAGCGTTGCACTTTAAAATCGGAGGACGGGTTAAATGTTATGCTAAGTAGTAATTTTAAAATAAATACGTTGCAGTTTGCAGTACATTCGACGTCCGCACTTATTCTGAAAATAATACACTATTATATTCTTTACTCTATCTACATTAAGACGTTTTGTGTGTAAGTTTGGATGTAGGGGGTATATAATCTCTGAAACTACTGATCCGATTCTAAAAATTTCAGTAATAGGAAGCTAGGAGTGCTATTTTCAACGGGCGACGCCGGGGGCGGAAAGCTATTGAACTAGCATTAACAATTTTCTCTTTATAATATTAGTAGATACATAATTAGGCTGCACTAAAAGTATCGGGAATGGAATATTTCCATTGTTCCTTGTATAATAAAGTCTTTATAATCGAAAACTCCTTGGTTTTTAACCGACTTCCAAAAAAAGAAGGAGGTTCTCAATTCGGACCGTATTTTTTTCTATGTATGTTTTTATATACATCGATTACTCCGTTAGTTGTGAACCGATTTTGATTAGTTCTTTTTTAATCGACTGACAATTCTTCCGAATTGGTCCCATTTTTTTATCATAGAAATCGGTATATTCGTTTTTCAGAAAATTTGAAAAAACTGAGTTTAAAAGTATTTTTTTCTGAATATCTCGATGAAATATGACGAAAATCGGTTTAGTAGTTTTTCATAAATTTAGTAGGTAATTTGCCTCTGTCTACGGCTGAAAATTATATCAAAGAAAAGCCTTAGCATTACTTAGCAATGGTTGTTATTGACACGAAGTTGTCAATTTTCGTATCGACCGCGACGGTGGTCTAGCGGTGAAATGTATAAGGTGCAGCCAGGATGCACAATGCACATGGTTCAAATTTCAAATCCCATCCACAGCGGTATTTTTTTTAATCCATAAACCTTTTAAAAAAAAGTGTACCGACTCCAAAAATTTGCGCTAAAAAGTAAGAAAAAATAAAAATTTCGTAGTAGAATTTGAAGACTGTTGGTGCCATACCATTTATTTCTTTTTTAAAAAGAACGCGGTCTTGTCACAAGGTTTTTAACATTTCAACCTACCTAAATGAGTTTGGTAATTCGTGCGACTTCACTTGGCGTTTGCGACCTCGCGTATTTGCTTTTTTGACAGATAACTTTCACACATTTCTGCCAAAATTTTAAATTAGAACGTTCATACAAACACGAATACGCCAAGTGAGATCTCACTTGCTAGGTTCGAATTAAGAAGGATTTGGCACTATGTTACACATTGATGATTCCAAACTCGAGTAGGTAGGTTTCATTATAAATTCTCGTTTATTCGCTCAAATAACGTAAACTTCCATTTTATGCCAAATTTGTTTTTATTCTATTTATAAATAGGTTTTTTCATAAATTTATAAAATGTAGCCTAAATTTTTATGTATTTTGAGCGAATATTTTATATTCCTTTTATTAATATTTCGTAGTTGTAAGTGTAGTGGTGTCTACAAGTATTTAAACTTAAAAATTTACATTTATTTCTTTTTTAAAAAGAACGCGGTCTTGTCACAAGGTTTTGTCGAACTTGTAAAGTCGGTGTGAAAATTCAAGAGCAATGATTTATTATGACTTTCGAAGTGGTTTAACACAAAAACAGTGTGTTAATCGGATGCTTTCTGCATTTGATGATGAAGCCTCATCTAAAACCACAATAGGGTAGATGACAGGGTAAACAAAATTTTATTCTATTTAGTCCGTCATTTAGATTATCAAAAAATATTGGACACGTATTTTTTCTTTTGTCAATCAAACAAAAAATGACAGAGATAAAGCGCGTCAAAGTTTGGGAGTGGGGGCTGGTGACGTCACGCCTTGCTAAAAATTGTACCACGGCGTGACGTCACGCGGGACTTTAGCGGGCTATATCTTCTTCATTTTTTGTTTAATTAACCAAAGAAAAAATACGTGTCCAATATTTTCTGATAATCTAACTGACGGACTAATTAGAATTTTTCAGTCAACATGCCTATTTATCGCTGGTTTGCGGAATTTCAACGTGGGCGTGCCAAGCTCTGTGACGATCCCCGTCAAGATCGCCCAAAAACTGCAGTCACCCAAGATAACATTGATGCCGTGCGTATGCTATTTGAGGAAGATCGCGCCATGTAACATATCGCGAAATTCAGGCAACTTTAGACATTGGCATGAGTCAAATACTTACCTACAAATAATCTTGCATTGTGTAAAAAAGTTGTTTTCCCGATTTCGCTCTGTGAGGAGCAAAAAGCGGCTCGCGTTACTTGGTGCTTCAGAACTCTCGAGAGATTCCACGAAGGATCTTCAAATGCTGTATAGGTACAGCGTCGTATCAGGTGACGAATCCTGGACATACCCATATGAACCCGAAACAAATAACCAGTCACGAGTTTGGGTGTTCGAAAATAAATTGAAGCCAACAAAAGTTGTTTGTTCACGGAGCGTTGCAAAAAAATGGTGGCCACGTTTGTCTCCAAAACCGGCCATGTTGCGACTATTCCTCTTGAGGGACAAAGAACGGTCAATGCAGAATGGTATGCTAGCATTTGTTTGCCGCATGTCGTCTCTGAACTCCGTTTTTGGAGCAAAAAAAAATTTAATTATTAGACCATCCGCCGTACAGCCCTGACCTAAGCCCGAATGATTTTTATACTTTCCCCAAAGTTAAGAATAAACAAATTGGTCGAATAGAAAAATGTGTCAAGTTTCAAGGAGAAATAAAAATAAAAAAAACTTTTCCACTAATAATGTTGTATTCCTTGCTGTAATCCTTGATTCCCGAAATTTTCAGTGCCGCGCCCTCGTACAGTATAAATATTTAATTATCAAGTTTAGATAATAGAATATTTTAGGTTTTCCTGTAAACTATAAGAAAAGCATGGGGGGTCAATATTCGTATATTTTTTTAAATATAGGTAGTTTAAAACTATATTATGCATTTTAAAATTATAGAAAATATATATTTGTATTCCTTATAACAAGTCCTTTCATGTCACATGATGCAATTGACAAAACAATTTTTTCTTTCAAAATTAACCCAAAATCGAAATTCGATTATATATATATATAGGTATATTTCATGACCCAATCACGGGTGTACCTATTGCGTAAATAATATAATCGAATTTCGATTTTGGGTTAATTTTGAAAGAAAAAATTGTTTTGTCAATTGCATCATGTGACATGAAAGGACTTGTTATAAGGAATACAAATATATATTTTCTATATATATACATATATATACATATATACAATGATATACTATATAAACTGAGGTAGATGCGTGATTGACGCTCAAGCTATAGCAAGGCAAATGAGAGGTAAGTGTCCCACTATAAATTTGGTCGCGCACAGTCACGCACAATCCTACGACTAGTGTACATGTCTCTCTTGAGTAGAATAATCCGCAAAAACATCAAGAAAAATGACATCTTGTGTGTTCCGCTTTTGCACAAATTATACTGCAACTGTAAAGGATAGAAATTATAACTCATTTCATTGGTAAGTACAGAAATTTTATAATTATGGACATAACAATATTTTATTAATAATAATGCGCTGTTGCCAGTTCGCCGCTTGCCCGAGCGAGACGAACGATGCATTTTGTATGAGAGTGATAGAGAAGACAAAACGAAATGGCCGCGACAGACTAAGCGACTGATTATGGGGATGGTTGGTAATATCGGACCTGTCAATAAATTACATGAACCTATTTAAAAAAATTATATATTTTATTAAATGTACGGAAAATGTATATACATAATTATATTTACATTATTATAAATTTATATATTATATTATTGTTGTATGTATAGTATTATGATCTTATTGTATTTATTTATCTTTTAGTCTCCCTAGAAGCGGATTAATAAGAGAAAAATGGATAGAGATGATCAGAACCCAAAGACGAGAATATGATTGGTTGCCAAGTTTTTACTCTAAGATTTAGACGTATGGTGCAACGATACAACCAGCAGTTTTGCGAAGTGGACATATTTTCACATTCTTTGTATATATTTAGGAAAAATATCTGTAACATTCTAAATAGTAGTTAATTGTAGTAAACTTTTTTTTGTATTATTTGTTATTTCTATATTTTTTGGAATTTGCATAAAAATATCCTGTTTTGAATGTATGTATAAACAATACGTTTGTATAAACAAACGTCACTGACTATATGACAGTTATTTTTTTAATATGTATCTATGTTGTAGTAATCTTTGTTGTATAGTTGTTTGTTGTCCAGAATAAAAAAAATAAATAAATTTAAAGACTTAATTTTAAATTACACTACATAATACATAAATAAGTAGCATACTAATATCCTATACCAAGCCATAATCTACCTCTATGCTAAATTTCATTTAGAACTGTTCAGCCGTTTGAGCGTGATTGAAAGTCTATTTGTTGTAAAGTCATTGATTATTACATTATATTTATTAGTAAAATAAAAGTTTTTTAATTACATATTGTATATTTTATTATTCCAAAAATATTTCTAAGGAAAATATTGAGTGTTCAATTTAGACAATCTTCCCCTAGTTCCTCCGAAAAAGGTCACGCGTCGATGACGTGTCGCAACTTAAAACATATATTTATCTCTTTTTAACAAATGGATTTCGGTATTGAGCTGTGTTTCTCTATCCCTTTCATCGCTTGAATATACAAACGTAAGTAATTAATAGGTAGCTATAGTATTGTTCAAGCTGTTTATTATCTGCATTTAGTATGGGTATAACGTGTCTACTTATAGTACGTCATTGCATATATATAATATATATATATATATATATACTAAGTTGCAACATTTTTCGTTCGGAGAAAATAAGCTGTGACAGACAGACACATGAGGTTCCGTTTTTTCATCGGAGATGTTCGGAAATCGGAACACTAAATAGTAGAGCGGCCATGGGCAGAAAAGTCGTCTCTAAACCAAATCTCGTATGGAACTCCTGTGTATACCTACAACAGGTATGGACTGGTTCAGGGTACTCTCCAGAACTCGAAACTGCTTGTTGTATAATTCTAAAGTGGTGGAGGGGGTAGCAGTGACGTCATAAATATGGCCATCGACGGTTCTTCAATTGCAACGCATCTATGTGGTCAATTTGCTTGTGCAAGGTGTCATTTAAAAGCTTAATAAATGTACTTTAATCATTTCATAGATATCTATAACGAAAATATCGTATTTACAAAAATATTTTGAATTTATTGAATTTATTGTTACCTACCAAGAACTATATCTTCATTTTTCTCGGAAAGAGTAACTTTATCTGATTAATAGTCATTATACAAAATATGCACAATTTCATTAGCTATCTATAAACATAAGTTTCATTAAAATACGACCTTAACTGACTGAGTTGTATACCGTTTTCTAGAGGCATCTTATGTATGATGAGATTGCACTCACTCCGCTCAGACTCTCGGCGGCTTTAGCGACCGTATAGCCGGCGACTCCGTGATTATTTCTCTTTTTACGCAGCCACCCTGTTTGCACGAAGTCGATGAGCAATCGACATATCGACACTCATATAATATAAAAATAAAGATTTTGGTTTGACCAGTCGTGTTTGAACTTCACTAGAGATAGCATATTGCGCTGCGTTTTTGTTCTAATAAATGTAAAAATGAAGTTAAAAGCCACTGGAACTTTGCCTCATTGTAGTGCAAGTTTTCCTGCAATCAAAACGAACTGGAACTTGTGTGCTATCTGTCAAAGTAACCAACCATTTGCAATCTGCTACCGAAATAAGTATCAGAAAAAAGAAACCTTTGTAACAGGAATTTGTCTTCTCAAACCTTATTTGATCGTCTTTCCGGTAAGTATACCTACTTTCTTATTTACCTATACTATACCTACTCTATCTATGAAACCTACTTACTGTAAAATACTTTTGCATTTAATCATGTGAAGACAGAAGTGTATAGATACTTACTTAGTATCGAAGTGTGTGAGTACACAATCTAAATTAAACTAAAGTAATTTAAATACTTACCTACCTATCTCGTTATTGAGTCAATCAATATATTGTATTTGCAATATTTTATAAATGTTAAAGTAAAGTACGTGTCTTTAATATTCAGATATCATCGAGTCACTTAGTTATGATCAAGTGAAATGGCATAGAAACGCTGCATAGAAATTGTTACGCAGCATTTACTAGTGCATATTATCTCTAATATTAAGCCACAAATAAAAACAGACCTGTGTAGTGTGTACATCACTTGGAAAGCCCTCATGAAGAGGCTGACACCCGTTTAGTTTTACATAGCATTGATGCTGCCTGTCGAGGGGTTGAGACCCTTATAATACACAGCACAGACACTGATGTTTACTTTTAATTATTTATTTCTTTAACAAGCTACCAGCGAAGGTTCGGATTAAATGTGGAATGAGCGCGAGTAAACCAAAATACGGTCCACCTCTGGGACCAGAAAGACCACATGTTATTGGCGTACCATGCACGTACAGGCTGCAACAGCTTATGCTCATTGTTAGGTTTTTCAAAGAAAAGCACGTGGAAAGTCTTAATAGAATACGATTTTCTGGAAGGGTTTGGATTGGAGGTTGATCTAACAGAAGATGTGGAACAAAAAGGCGAGAAGTTTATTATGGCCATTTTTACTGTCTAAAGTAGCCCACGCACTGGTCCGGTATCTCACAGAATTTTTTCGGTCCGGCAGCCGTATGAACGAGATTGAACACAGGCCACATATTAGCAATGTAAATCATACGATATAGATCACATGCAATTTACTCACCCACAGACACACAAGATTCGATTAAACAAAGGCGTGTGGATGTGACAGATCGTTCCGGCCATAGAAATCAACCACAAATACGATTTGAAAACGGATGGTGGACTGCGCGTACAAGAATTAGACGAGTCTGTGGTCCATTTGTGGTGAACCGTATGGGGGCGCGCCGGCAATCGGACGAATGAATTGACAATATTGACAGTCTTTGAGCTGCACTATTTTTAAATATTGGTAACGTGGACAAATTGCCACCGTCACAAGATGCGAAGAGCAAACTACGAAACTTACATTTGGACCACTGCAGATGTGGCAATTCAAAATTTACCACCGCCTACAAAACATGGTTCGATAGTGGATGACGAAAATGTCACCAAACTACGTTTTTTTTTGCAGGGTGTTTGCCATATTGGGTCATAAAGGTATGATTAAATCAGTATAATTTTTCAGATCTTAATGAATCGTTTTAGATAAACTTTGCATGCTTTACAAGCATGTAAAGTAAAACAAGTGTTTTCTTTAAATAAGAATAAATATTGATAAAAATGTTACATTGTTTTGATTTTCTCATTCTTTCATTCGGAATTTATTCAATAACTTTTCCGAGGTAGCCTCTCATTATTGTATACTAAGAAGGAGTGGATCGCGGGTGACTAGTGGAACGCCGCACGACGAAGAACGCTTGGGCTCATCGTGACAATGCTCCTCGCTCCAGAATATTGGACAGACCTCAGTCGTTAATGAAACTTATGTTTATAGATAGCTAATGAAATTATGCATATTTTGTATAATGACTATTAATCAGATAAAGTACTATATTTTCATTATAAGTATATATGAAATGATTAAAGTACATTTAATAAGCTGTTAAATGACACCTTGCACAAGCATATTGACCCCATAGATGCGCTACAATTGAAGAAAAATAAAAACCGTCGGTGGCCATCTTTATGACGTCACTGCTACCCCCTCCACCACTTTAGAAATATACAACAAGCAGTTTCGAGTTCTGGAGAGTACCCTGAACATATCCATACCTGTTGTAGGTATACACAGGAGTTACATACGAAAAATTGTTTTCTACCCAGTGGCCGCTCTACTATAAAAGGGTCAAATACGTAGTAGGTACTAAAAATAGACGTGCATGTATGAAACGATGAATAGATGTGGAGGAAGCAAGAGAAGTATGGAAAGATCTAGCTTTGGGAAACAGACGTGAAGGTATGTATGTAGGTATGTAGAGAGAAATATTCTCTCCATGGCCTGTGTAATGAATAGGTATGCACTCTTTTACTGTTATGAGTACTATGTTCAGCATTAATTAAACAATATGTAGGTACATTTTCAATCAATTTATTAAGAAAGATATTTTATTTATAAAACTATAATGCAACATTTACACTGTAAACTGAAATAATTGTAATTTCAATTTGATCTGCGTCTTTAATTTTCAAGTAAATGCACAAATCTTAGGTATCATCTTTGACAAAAACAATACAATGCCACTTACAATAAATGTGTACACTTATTTAAACGGGTAAGTATTTAAGTAGCGCATATTATTATTTAAAGCAGTGGCACGTCAAGCCGATATTGGGCAGGCAACCGGATGGCGAGTGGTAATCTGGGCCTTTGAGTGGTACAGAGTCCCCTAGTGTCTAAATACGGGTTATTATGACCCTAAATAATAAAATTTACATAAAAATAAAATTTTGTGGTTGTATTAAATGAATAAACTTGAAAATAATAAGACAAATCTTAAAGTATAGAAAAAAGTCTGCGCTTCATCACATTATGTAAGAAAATAAAATTAGCATTACATACTTAATTGTCACTATCCTCATATCTGGGAGAGGTGGACGAGTATGTAGGCGATGTAGGTGAGTAAGTAGTGCGTGCCGACGAAGGAGAATACGCCGGGGACGAGGGAGGATACTTAGATGATGACGGAGTGTAGCTGGAATATTTGGAAGAGGACGCATTTGATGAGTAGCTAGGAGAGGACGGGGAGTAATGTGGCGAGGAAGGTGATGAAGGTGAATAACGAGTACTACCTGCGTGTTGGGGAGACGAATAGGCCGGACTCATGGGAGAATACTGCAGACTCATCGGAGAGTATTGCGGGCTGGTTGGTGAGTACGTGGGACTGCCGGCCGATGGTGAGGTCGGGGAGTAGTTCGATGATTTAGGGGACGACGGTGAATAATTAGGTGAACCAGAGTAAGCAGGTGAAGTGGGAGAGTACGAAGAGGGACTGGTTGGGGAATAAACCGGTGACGTTGGTTTGAAAGGAGACGATGGTGAATAGCCAGGAGACGCTGGGCTGTAAGCCAAACTAGCAGGAGAATAATTTGGAGATGTTGGAGAATATCCTGAAGAGTAAGCTGGACTAGTCGGCGTCGGTGAATACATAGGACTAGTTGGCGAGTATGAAGGGCTTGTGGGAGAATAAGCGGGACTCGTCGGGGAGTATGTGCGACTCGGCGGAGAGTAAGCGGGGCTAGTGGGCGAGTATGCAGGACTCGTTGGTGGATATGACGGGCTAGTTGGGGAATATGCTGGGCTTGTAGGGGAATAATCCGGGGAAGTCGGTGAATAGTGTGGTGATGCAGGTGAATGGATGGACGAATTTGGAGAATAATTAGGTGATGTGGGAGAATAAGTGGGACTTGTTGGGGAGTAGTGAGGAGACGTTGGTGTAAGACTCGGTGAAGCAGCCATGTAAGCTGGACTGGTAGGAGAATACGATGGAGACGCATTGGCTGGTGACGCGAATGGTGATAGCGGTGGGCCAGGTGATCCCGGTGAACCAGGTTGTGACGACCAGGCGCTGTAAGCAGGGGACAATCCCGATGCGTCAGAAGCACCAGATGGTGAGAATGACGGACCTCCAGGTGTCATACTGCTTCCAACTGAAAAATTAATTAAAATAATTGTAAATTATACAAAAATTTCAATAAAGAACAAAAACATTTAATTCCTAAATAATTACTATATGTAATATGAGTGGCATAATTTAAATGAAAAGAACTTAAATACATACCTTGGCCAGGAGACCAAACACTGCTGCCATATCCAGGTGTATTCTGAGTAGACCAGGGCGTCATCAGGGGAGTCATGGACGGTGTACCAACGCCAAAGTACATTCCACCACCAACTCCCATGCCAACTCCTAATCCACCCATCTCCATGCCATGTTTGCACTTGTCTGCATCAAGTAGCAAGTCGAAGCAACCTGTAAATATATTTATTTGTTTAGGTAAATAGACATTAATAAATTTATGGCGAATAACACACCAATAGACAATAAAATTCTCATAACTGGCATAATTCAGAATTTTTATAGACTGACTTTTTCTTACAAAGAATGCCAACGTACCTCGGCTTCCAGAAAACGTGTTACCGGTATATTTTAACAGACTTCAAAAAAAAGGAGAAGGTTCTCAATTCGGTGCGTATTTTAATATACCTAACGAGTATATTAAAATACGCACACATACTTAGTTGAGATATATTGAATTATGTAAGTAATTTATAAAAAATTACCTGTTCCCATTCTTGGCAATTGACCCATAATTATATTTTCAGAAACGCCACGCATAGGGTCCACCTCAGCATGACTGGCGGCATCCAAGAGTACATCAACAGTTTCTTCGAATGAGCATCTCATGAGAGCGCCGGTATCCTGCCTGTTGATACCGTGACGAGTGATAGCCATAAGATGACCTTTAGCAGTCATCACGTCGCAAAGCAAAGCGAGGTGACGGTAGTTCACGTACAGGCCGTAGAATTGCAGCACAGCATTCATTTCCTTTTCTACAGACTTTCTTACAGCCTCGATACCAAGCACTTGGAATATTTCACAAATATCGTTACTGAATGTTCTGACTGGGTCCACATCTCTTTCGGACAACACTTTCATGAGAGATGTTCCGTCTGTCTCGAGTAACCACTCTGCAATAGCCTTGAATTCGCCTGTGTCCGTGACAGTAATTCTCTTCTTGGCCTCGGTTTGTGGCAAGTGCATGTACACTTTCGCAATAGCTTCTATACCTTGCAAAGTCATGTCAGACAACATGTTTGCTTCTATACAACGTAAGAACATATCATCCTCCATTTTATCTACAGTTTCTTCTTCGTTATCTTGGAACTTGTTCTCTTCGTTGTTCATTATTCTTATACGAAGCACTAATTTTTCTGCATTGTCATCATTAAATATACAGTTCAAGTCGTCACCAAATCCGGCATTTATCTTTTCGGCAATTTGTTCCATAGTCAGTTTCTTGTCCGTCATCCTCTTGCGGTCCAACTCGATACGTAACAACCAAGGTGATATTTTTGTGGGATCGAAATCGGGCATTTCATAATAAACATTAACAAACTCTTGATCTTCAGCAATGACTGTGTTTTGTGGGTCTGGATCATAGTAGATCGCAGTGTTAGCTGTGACCTTGCGTAACGTAGTATGTTCAAGCCGACATAGTACATTCTTCGCTTTCTCGGCGTCCCTCGCGGCACCGCCAGTGAGAAATACGGTTAGCGAAGGAGCTTTAGGTTTCTTTGAAATATTGATAATTTCCTTCAGACGCGGCACACCCAATGTTACGTTTTTGGACGACACACCAGCGAAATGGAAAGTATTCAGTGTCATCTGAGTGGCGGGCTCTCCAAGTGACTGGGCGGCCAAAGCACCGACCATCTCGCCCGGGTTCACTTGCGCCTGCTGGAACCGTGTTTCAATTTCACCGATCAACCACTCGAAAGCTTCAGTAGAAAGTCGATGTTCTTCCGAGACTGTCTTGGTACACAGTGTAGACCTTACCAAACATTGGAATAGTAAAGTTGCGTTTTCGTTAGCTTGTTTAGATAAACGATCTTCTCCAGCTACTATTACACATTTCTTCAGGAGGTCCCTAACTCCTTGTATTACTTTGATGGGACTTAGGTCTGTAGGCATTCGTTTGTTAATATGGAAAATTTTCTGACCATTCCAAATCATTCGTTTAAAGTTGCACGGTAGTACAATTTTCGACTCACCGCTAGGGAAGATTTGCCTTAATACTTCTCTGTCTTTGCATAGTTGTTCCCATTCGCTTTCTAGATCGGCAATTACATATCCGGATTCTGTCAACTCCTTGATTATTTCTTCATTAAATATTCGTTTCAAATATCTTTCGTTTGATGGATCGAACTTGAATCTCTTTTCAAACGCTTTGGTAGATAGTTTAATTGTAGGCAGATTTTGGAATTCTACCGTTTCTCCAGCCAAGCCGTCCTCTCCATATCTTAATTGGATAAGTTGTCCAACTGAGTTACGTACAGTTCCATCATAATGCACCATAACAGACTCCATAGCCTTTATCAAACGTCGTTGGATGTAACCAGTTTCGGCGGTTTTTACAGCAGTATCGATAAGACCTTCTCTTCCACCCATAGCGTGGAAATAAAATTCAGATGGTGTCAAACCGGCAAGGTATGAATTTTCTACGAAGCCTCTAGATTCAGGACCATAATCGTCTTTAATGAAGTGGGGTAGTGTTCTTTTACGGAAGCCGAACGGAATTCGTTTACCTTCAACGTTTTGCTGGCCCACACAGGCGATAACCTGAGAAATATTAATGTTAGATCCTTTAGAACCGGCGACCACCATAGCTTTAAGATTGTTATATTCTGTCAGGGACTTCTTGGCAGAACCACCAGTCTTGTCACGAGCGTCGTTCAGAATACGATTCACTTGATTCTCAAAAGTTTGTCTCAACGTATTACCAGGAGTGGGTTCCAATTCCATGTTGTGTGCTTTTTGGATGACCTCTATGACATCGTCTTTAGCCTTTACAATGGCTCTCTGAATTTCTTGATATGTTTGGGGATCAGCAATGGTGTCACCAATACCGATGGAGTGACCCTCTAACAGTAGCCAATTGTTAATTACTGTCTGAATATTACCATAGAATCTACCAGCGGTTTCGTGTCCTAACTCCAACATGCAAATGTGAAGCAAAGAACCGGCCGAAGCACCGAGAGATTTCTTACATAAGATACCCATTAGTAATTCCCCATGTTCCACAATAACTTTAGTGTCTCCAGGTGAAATGTGACAGTAGGGACCATCATCTTCTTCATCAGGATGAGTGGAATGTGTTCTAGTCAGATTTACTGTTCCCGGAATGATAAGTGAGAATATTTGTTTCCCTGTCCAAAGCAACTGTGGTTTTAAAATGCATGGCTGAGGTATCTTTCCATCCCATGTTGGTAAAAACATAAGGAGGTTCATCACTTGTTCCTTTGTTAGGAAGACATCTCTTTTTGTCATTTTTCGAACTGCTGTCAGGGTATCCTGTACAATACCCATAACAGGTTTATTTGCTTGCGGGGTAATAATTTGACGCGGTGTTATATGAATGTTTTCTACTTCGGCTCGCGTCTCCATTGATTGTGGAACATGCAAGTTCATTTCATCTCCATCAAAATCGGCGTTGTACGGTGAGGTACAACTCAAATTCATACGGAACGTGGACCATGGGAGCACTTTCACTCTGTGCCCCATCATACTCATTTTGTGAAGTGTAGGCTGACGGTTGAAAATAACCAAATCATCATCTCTTAAGTGGCGCTCCACTTTATACCCATACTGCAAATGCAAATCTGAGGGCTTGGGGTGGAATCTCAGGTCAATTCTCTCTCCATTGTCTCTTACAATGTACTTAGCGCCAGGATATTGTGCGTTTCCTCTACGAACTAACTCTTGCATTCTGTCTATGTTAAAAGGTGTGACAAGCTCAGGGAATGTTAAATTTTGGGCGATCGATCTGGGTACTCCAACTTGGTCAATTCGCAAATTGGGATCTGGAGTAATTACAGTACGCGCTGAAAAATCAACACGTTTGCCCATCAAGTTTCCTCTAATTCTTCCTTCCTTTCCTTTCAGTCTTGCTTTGATAGCTTTGAGTGGTTTGCCAGATTTTTGCATGGCTCTGAAAAAGTAAACAAATAGTGTTATAGGTACAGTACATATAATAAAACTGTAAATATATAAAATAATTGCAATTAATTGCAAATTGATATTATTATTTTTTCATTGTAATCGGCTCACTTATACAGAAGAAAATATGCTTATTTAAAGTTTGAAAAATAGTATGAGAACAGCCGTCGATATCGTGGTGGTTTTCCGCATGAGCATGATCCAATAAATATCATAATTTTACTTTGGTACTTACTTTGGCATGCCAGGCATATCATTATCAACAAATGTTGCAACATGGAACTGCAATATTCTTATATTTTCAGCAACAACATGAGCTGCCGCTCCGGATTGTTCGTTTCTCATCAATTCATTATTTGCTTTGATGATATCAGCCAGCTTGTGGGTCAAATCATCTTGGTTCTTCGCTGCTCCAAACATGACAACAGCTGGCCTCACAGATAGAGGTGGTACTGGTAGAACAGTCACAATCATCCAATCTGGTCTAGCAAATTTGGGATCCATGCCCAATATAAATGATTCCTCATCTGAAAAATAAAAACAATTGTGAATTGATGTAGAGGTAAAGTTGCCAGGAAGAGAATGCCACATTCCTGTTAAAAAAAATTAAGAACAAAACCAGAAAAAAATCTGATCAGTCTTGCTTGTAGTGTATAATATTAATGGTAAATGCTTTTATATTACGAAAAGCTACGTATTTGGTGGACTAAACAATGTATGCAGAAATGCATAACTTTCAACTTACAACTAAAAGTAAAATTAAAATACATAATGCTGTTTTAGTTCCATCACTTGTGGAAGCGAGACTTGGGTATGGAATTAAAAGCATGAAAGGAAGATAAATGCAGTGGAAATGCGGTCTTTACATAGAATGTGTGATATAAAGCGTATTGACCGCATCTGGAACAATGTTATTAGAGCAGAATGCAGAGTGAAAGACTAAAATGAAGAAAAGTAGTTTACACCAGTTTGAACATGTTGAAAGAATGAAAGATGAAAAATTGACTAAAAAGCTTTATATGGCTGAAGGGAAAGGAAACACTGGCAGGGGACCTAGGTGTACTTTTATTGAACACATAAAGAATCTATTGATCAATGGAAATATTAAAATACACACAATTGCCGAGCATGTATGAAAAGGTATGATGAATATAAAAGAAGTAAAAGAGGTATGTCAGGATCGTAACAAATGGCATTCGATTGCCTCTGCCTACCCCTCTTGGAATAAAAGGCGTGATGATAGATAGATGTTATTACCTGTTATGTGTTTCAATATTTCCCATACACGTTCAGCTGTGATGGTTATTTTCTTTTCCTGTGAGTCCTCATTAACATGTTTCCATTCTGCAGTGAGGTCCAAGCCTTGTCTTCTAATTGAGGGCTGATAATGGCCACAACCTCCATGGCCAGTGCTTCGTTTACCTTCCTCTCCCTCCTTGCCTATATCCATGTCTTCACCACCTTCACAGATATTTTTTCCTTTGCAAAGGTCGTACACATATGTCAGGCGTTTACGTGGCTGACCTTTAGACTTCATTACAACTTCTTTTATTTTTGGATTTGTCTGTAAATGTTTTAAAATAGGGTTGTACTTATTATTTTTTCAATAAAACAGTGTGAAAGTGAAGTTATCAATCAAGGCTATCCCGGAGAGATGAAAGTATGACTTTCTAATACTATTCCAATCTATATAATATAATTCTTCTGTACATGTGTATGTCACTTAACTCCTCCAAAACGGCTGACCGATTTTAATGAAATTATCCAGTTAGCAATCAAGTTCCAGGATTTTTTTATATTATTTAATTTTATTCAAAAATATCCAAGGGAAGCCGTAGGCGGAAAGCTAGTAATAATATATAAAGCTGAATAGTTTGTTTGTAAGTTTGTATGTATGTTTGAACATGCTAATATCAGGAACTACAAGTCCAATTTGAAAAATTATGTTTGTGCTAAATAGCCCATTTATGAAGGAAGGTTATAGGGTACATAACATTACGATAAGACCTTCGGGAGCGGAGCAGTAACCATATATATGTAAATTAATAAAAAAAATTGGAAAGCTAGTATTCAATTACATGTTTGGACTTGCAGCATATTTAAAAAAAATACACTGGAGCATACAGGAGCCACTGGAAGGAGTTGGAAGAGGCCTTTACCACACTGACCTTCTATTCTATTCTATTTTTTGTGTAATGGCTCCCTCCATCAGGGTTTTGATGATTCCGCAAATGTCACGTATTATAAATGTCACAGTAACAATAGCCAATTAATTGGTAGCTAAAATGTTCTAACTGTGATATGTCTTATTAATGACTTCTTTTAGTCAAATATAGGTATAAATAGTATCATTTGTAATTTGTAAAATTCATAAAAACCAATGATGTGTACTTACAGGACTAACTAATAGTTTTGAACAGTAAAAGCAAACACATCTCAGAACTTTAATGGTTTTCGTAATAAATCCAATGTGAAAGACTGGTTTGGCCAAATCAATGTGTCCAAAATGACCAGGACATTCTGTCATATTTCCAGCACATGTTTGACACCTTGAACTTCTATCAATCACCCCTTGTCGAGGGTCCATGAGGCCACCCAGTTTAGGACGGCCTCCTTCCATAGTTTCAGGGAAGCGAATGCCCCCTTCAGTGACCGACATTCGTCGCTGTAATGTAAAATGTATATTTACAACCAACAATAAAGAAAATATTTATAAATGGTGTCCACTTGTGTACTATTCTGCTTATATTATATCTCCATCTATATTTAGTAAGTTGGTAAGTAAGCACACATAAATATTGTAAAGATATGAGAGAGATCCATTTATAATATCCAAGTGAATATTGAAATTTATTCAAAGTTTGAGTTCTGTCTTATCTATCAATTTCTTTGTAAAGTATTATCTTCATACATAATACCAGACCTACATTAATGTTTCAAACCCATATTTAGTAAATTAAACTTAATACGTAATTAAAATTATGTTCTATCCTTCGAGAACCTATATGTAAAATAGAGAAGTTAAGGACAGCACAATAACTTATTTACGTTGTATGTATTTAGATAGGGTAAACCGTTTAACCTACATATTAATACATTTTTATATGATGTGTGAAACATATCAATATGAACAATATAAGGTAAACAATAACAAATGTATTTTAAATTGTACATACTGCATGACGAAGAAAATATTTTTTAGGTATATTTCTGTCGAATTAAGGCGCAAACAGTATGCATTTTTTCCGATTTAAAATACAGTACAGACAAGTCCCGTAGCTAAAATTTAATATTATAATATAATTCACAGTATGTTTAATACATAATTTAAAGTACTTACGATTTCATCTGGCGATAATATACCAAATTGAACTCGTTTTACTTGGCGCACGGGCGCCTTGGAATCATTCGTGGTCGCCATTTTGAATGGCTCTCTGGCTCTCTGGCACTGACTGACAGTGAGTGAGTGACCACAGAGCCATAGAGCCGTAGAGCGCACAGATAGAGCGAGAGCGACTGACGGATATTTGAGTGATTGACAATTTTCTTCTTTTATTATTAGGGATGTATTGTAGACGGTATGTACTGATTGTTATTTTATCATTTTACATACTTATTTTTGTGACTTATTTTATCTATACTAGTCTATACTGTTAAAAAGTAATTGGAATGCTACATTATCCCTGAGTAACATAGGCACAGAACATAGGCTCACATAGGCTATATACCATCACGGCATGACGATGGGAACGGGGGGATGGGCTCTGACAAAAGCTATGTATGAAGTGTATGTTTGCCAATAATTTTACTCTTTGTACTTTGTTTTATACAAATTATACCATAAAATTGAAATTATTCTTATTCGTCACTAATCAGAAAATATAATTATTATTGTATTGATTTTTATTAAAATTATTTGAAGTCTAATAAATAATAGTTTTCTGTCCCCGGCTTCGTCCGTGGATATTTTCGAACAAAATAAAACATAGCCTATTGCTATATTGCTCGGGGATTATATAGCTTCCTATTAGTGATAAAATTTTCAGAATCGGATCAGTAGTTCCGGATATTACCCCCTACATCCAAACTTTACCTCTTTATAATATTAGTAGGTATTTAGGTATAGATAATAAAAGTACTGTATTAACTAGACTGACCACAGTTCTATCCCGGCAATGTACCTACCAATGGGTTTTTTATACCTAATTAAAAACTTACGTACATAGAGTGTATATAATCAAAGCGTACATAATGCGACAAACCAAACTTAAGAGGCTTTTCCAACTAATATACCTTAACAGAACTGGCCACTCGTTAGGTATAGCCTCACAATTACCATCAGCTAAACGAGGAAGACTGCGTCTTCTGTTGGGTACCCTAGACCAATAACACAAGTTTCGGGAGCTGTAAGGCAACCAGTGAAGAAAATAAAATATTATAAGGTCTATCTAATTAATTAGATGATGTTCATATTCTCTGCTTAATCGATTAGGTATAAGGTTGGCTATCTACATTAAATTTTTATAACAAAATCAGGTAAATGGTCTTCCTTTTCCTTCCTTCCAGAAACTTCCTGCTAATTTTGAAACTAAACAGATGGACAGCACAAAATAAATCAGAGAAATAGGGCTCCAAAACACGTAATATTATTCCTGTTAAATTCATGCTGGCACTTACTACCACTAGGTAGTAAAATAAGATGCAATATTTGATTATCTTTTGTTTATTGTTAAATTCAATGCAGGTCAAATTAATAAATACACTTTGGCAGAAAAATAAAATCTGTTTTAATATACTGTATATAAATGATCCAAAACCAGGATCTGAATATTGATTGACGATATATGGAAGTAAGGCTATTTATTTTAATAACTAAACTTTGCTACTTGACGGAAATATCACATTGAACTCTAGACAGTCTTTGAGGAGTGTGGTGCGCCTTTTCTCAGCAATATCCATTTGATTTTCGAGATCACCGCGATCAGTAGTTTCAGCTCTCTCAACTTTCCATGATAGGTTTTCAATTTCTGCTTCCAATTGTGCCTGCAAATGTAATAAAAAATATTTTGAACACATTTTTTCTTAACACAGCCTTCGAGTCAACCAACAAAGAAAAACCGGTGATCATTATGATCAGCGTTGCCGGTAACAATGTTCTATAAAGTACGCATGCGTTCCTAAAAAGGTACGAAAGTCTCTATAAAGGTACGGTTCTTTCTACTGGGCGAATTTTATAGTACCCCCCCAGGATTCAAAAACGCAATCGGACCAGACAAGACCGATCCGAAATAAATAGTTCCACAACTTGTGTATTAAACTTTTTTAAAATAAAGCCTTTTTTTTTTTAAACGAAATAAAGTGTTTTTTACCAACTTTGGCCGCCATTTTCTATAAGTTCCCCTAATGTCAGTTGTTTTAAAAATAGTGCATTGAATTCTACGGAATATTTCCGATTTTTTACATATCTTCGTTTGCTGTATAACGGTTACGAAAAAATTCCATACAGCTCAAAATCGCCAGACTGGCCTAAGATACAAGATGACTGAGATCAACGGTCCATAAGTTCTACATTGATCTTCTCTTTCTTGACAGAGCAGTCGTGGTCAATCATGGCGGTCCACAGCGCGACACACAACCTTGCCGAGGCCTTCCTTGCTATGTCCTAACAGTCATTCAAGGAGGTGTTATTTAATAACTTTATTTGGTCGGTCCAGCGCAAGGGAGAACGTCCTCGCGATCTGCTGCCATCGACTCTGCCCTGCACAACCAGTTTCTCTATGGACTGCTCGTCTCGTCGCGTTACATGTCCAAAGAACCGAAGGATTCTAGATTGAACGACAGCCTACAGTCTCTCCTTGACAAGAAGTTCCTGGAGGATGGAATTTTGCCTAAAAGTTTATTAGTTAGGCCTTATTGAGTGATGTGATAATTAATCGTGCCGTGTGCGTGTAGTGGAAAAACGGCCTAAGGCGTATCTTATCAGCAAAATTGTGTACCTACTTGTATTTTTAATACTCACTCTTTAAAGTGTAGCAAGATGTTAATGTTGCTTGATAATTTAATACTGTTTAGTAAAAACTAGATTCGCTTCTGTCGTGCGTCCACTCATCAACACACTTGCCATCACTGCTATCCGTTGCAAATGCTAAGTGGAAAGAACCTTGTCACACTAAGTGTGGGGCAACACATAAAATGGTAGAAAGAAAGAAAGAAAGAAATTTATTTGCAGAAAGGTACATTTACACTTTCACCAGATTCCTGGTATGCAAAAAGTAGGTACATGTCATATATATAGAACCTACACAATATTACATTAATCCATAGCATTCCAAGCATAACTATTACTATATTCTAAATTTTTTTTGTTAAGTAGAATCATATCTTACTTATCTTAATATTTTTTTATTAGAATCTTGTTGGTAAATTCATATAAATGTTATTATATTAAACGAATATACTTTGTTGTGTTGCGAACGGCAGAAAGTGGCATCCAGTGACGTCACTTATTCAAATTTCGATCCGCTCAGCATTTGCAACAGATAGTAGTGTCACACAGCCATTTTTAAATAATCAGATTTTTTAACAATTTAAACTTAAATAGTTACCTGTTGATACTCAAATAATTCTTTTTTTGGGCCTTCCATATAATATGCAAATGGATAAGTGTATTGCAGGGTGTAACGACAGCGCTTCAGCAACCTTGCAGAGTCCCACAGATATTGCCAATCAATCCAAGTACCCTCACCATCCATTACCTAAAATATAATGTGATATTTGTTAATTTGTTGAATTGAACACTTTCCCTTAAGTCGACGCATCACAGCGCAACGAACTCAGTTTTACGCGCGGCTTATTTTGTCCATATCTCTTTAGAAAAATGTGAGCGAGATGGACAACTATTAAAATCGATAGGGTAACCAAGGATAAGATAAGATAGACCAATATTCACATACCAGAAATATGAGAAAGTAGGATTTCTCACCAAAATCGGTATTTTGAAAAACACGAAAATGACTTCGGCTTTTCTATGTTTTTACAAACACTATTAAAATAATAAAATTCTAGTTAGTGTATTCTTAAAGTATGTGAAATTATCTATCTTTTAATGTCGAGAAAATTTAAAATTAGTAAATATATTAAGAGAACTCGAGTCGCAAACTTGGCTGAAATACGCGTGAAATTTAGGATTTTCAAGGCTTCATAAAACTTAGTTGTAACTGATTTTGGTTATTTTCTTTCCATGAGAAACTTTAGAATTTATTTATCTTTGAAAAGAAATTTTTATTTCGAACCTTGCACATACAGTTATCGCGTAAAACTGGAAAAACGAAGCATCTGATTTGTATGGGACAAAAATCATGATGCGGCCCCTTAAAATAAACATTCCCAACTATCATTATGTATTATAGATTTGTTTTATAAATTAATATTATATATATCTCCTAGGCAGTATGTGTAGTTTTTTACATAACCAAGATGGATTCAGAATTAATGATATGATGATGATAATAATAATAAACAGGGCCATAATAAACCAACATCATTATTATAGAACAAATATTTCCAATTAAATTTTTTTTTATGTTTTTTCTGCAAGTGTTAAGTCTTCTGTTATACAGGTTTAGCTAAGATAATTACTATAACTTAAGAGATGTTTAACAGCATAAATCGAAAGTTTTTTTATTCCAATGTTGATTCATCACACCTATACCTAAATTTATATTGGTTTTGTAATAAGTAATAGGAATCAAATCTCTATATGATTTTTCTTAATGTATAGTTTATCAGTCATACCATCATTATAATGAACAGAGTGTAATGCTGACTTGTTTATATAGGTTGTAACCTAAGGATTAATTTAGCCTTTATTAATTATCATTATGATGTCTCAAATCAATTGGTATTTATGTACTTGATAAAATACTTTTTATCTATGGTCCATAGATTGAATGTATTTGAAGTGCTTTTCCATATACAATAATTTATGCATATACTCTGATATCTTACCTTTGTGTTAATTCTACTTTTTAGACTAGCTAAAGTTTGTTCTTCTAACATCAAAGAACGAGCGTGATTTTCCCAGCGTTCATAGTAATGCAAATATTTCTTTAATGCTTCCCGAGCCTGTTAAGTAAAGAAATATTTAAATAATTATACTACTTTGAAAGGGTTCATAAGAATGGTAAATTATTTTAAATATGTACAGTTAATTAAAGTGATGTATTAAAGTTCATCAAGTTTACTAATATGTAATTATCACACATGTTTTTTTCTCTATATATAAGAATGGTAAATTATTTTAAATATGTACAGTTAATTAAAGTTCATCAAGTTTACTAATATGTAATTATCACACATGTTTTTTTCTCCTTGCCTTACTGCTCCTGGAACCATGTTATCAGTCTCAGGATATCCAGTGAAAGACATAGTCTTCCTCTTTTAGCCTATGAAATTTGTGAGGTTGTATGTAACAATTGGCCAATTCTGTTGAGGAATGTTTAAATGGAAAAGCCTTGTGTGTGCTTATGTGGCTTGTTGGATTATGTACATAAGTTTTGAATTATATAAATAAAATTAAATTAAATCTAAAACTGCACCTGAGCATGTTGAGAGTCATTAGCAATAGTTGGGTCTTCCTTATATCTACTACACTCGTAGTATTCAGAGCCATGCAACTTCCAGTCTCCAAGACACACCCAACAAAAGTCATGTCTGCATGCACCACATTGCATGTGGTTACAGCCACCATTCTTCTCAATGCATATTTGACACTTTGGACAATCCTGTAACAATAATTATGTGTAAATTAAAATTAAAATATTAAAAATGAAAAAATCTAATAAGAATGGATGATGGTTGTGATATGAAATCCACTGTACCAACTTATTATTTGCTGGACATTAATAAAGGTGTCTAAATATGTAATGTATAAATTTTCCACCTACCTTAGTATGGGCACTAATATAGTTAGCAGTTTCTGAATCATCAGCACACTTTGTCAACCAGAGCCTGATAGTAGCACAATCAGTGGGTGCATGATGAGGGCCACCACAAGAAAAACATGTCAACGATTCGCAACCTCGACACTCAACACGGTTGGCCCCATCACGAGACCATGCACGGAAGATCCACTGAAAATGTAAGAATAAAATAAACAAATGAAGTGGAGAAAAAAAGCTTAAAACAATAATGATATTATGTTGTAGGTACTTAATTTATCTACCAAGGTCACCAAGGGGGGGAGGGGGTAAAAAAAATTTAAAAATAGGTCACGTAGTATGGGTACCTTCCTTAATTATTGTGTAAGATGAGCATAGTCAAAAGTAAGTTTTCATTAAAAATTTAACACACATCCAATTTAAATAAGTGCAACATAATTGTAAAGCTATAGAATTATGAATATAAATGAAATACCTTGACATGAAAATATATGTACCTGACAATTAGGTCCTGGGCAAAATCTTAACTGTGGGTGAGACTTCACATGATCTTGGAACATAAATCTCTGATAGCGGTCCCTGACTGCCGGTTTGGAGACATGTGATAGCACAAAATCTTCCGGAGCCCGCACTTCACAATCTTGGGCCATACATTGGATAGCATATGAAACACCTGAAATTAAGTTACAATCAATATAAATAATTTACATAATTTCAAATACTTATAATGATTCACAAATATTTAGAGGGAGTGGATCAGTGTTACCAAGTTATACTGGCAATGTTATACATAAATATAAATAGTCTTCCTTGGACATAAAATTGTATTTTTTTCCTCATAGGTACAAACTATTAGCAGGACAAAAGTGAGTTAAAAGGGTTTATATGTTCAAGATTAGGAAATAAGAAAATTTGTATTTACAATTAATGTTTTCATACAAACCTCCTGTAATTTGTACTTGAAAATGCCAGGCCCAGCACTCATTACAAAAATTGTGGCCACAGACAAGGGCACTATAGTCATATGTTTGTGTCAGATCTGCACAAACTGCGCAAAATATTGGGCCATTGTTAGCACTTAATTCTACATTCAGTACTAGTGGTTTAACTCTACAATGCAGCAATACTTCATTAGCATTTTCTCTATATTTTGTTATTATTTCTTGAGCATTCCAAGCATAAGTATGTAGCATTACCTGAAATTATAACAAGTGCAATTATACATAAAACAAAAAAGTATCCTTAGTAATATTAATGTCCTTGGGTTTCCTTTACCTACCTTAGCAAGTGAAGGTGTTATCTGGATACTATTGCTGAGAAGTTCTATAGATTCATTTAGCAACTTCTCAACTTCCTCAACTCGCAAGCATGTGAATACGAAATATTCTGGGTCGTTCTTGCTACGGTCGTCTGTCTCCATATCGCAGTCGTCCACTCCACCACCATAGTAATCATAGTCGTCACAATCGTTGTCAGAATATTCTATATCAGATTCTGCAGACATGATCACTTTATGTTTGCTTCAATATACAAAATAACTGCAAATTAGATTAACAATTACACATCTTCAAGAAAGTACGTATTATGTAGTATGCAAAGAGAATCTAATCACTAGTATGTATGTACAATAACGCCACATAAAAAACAGACTGAAACAGACAGACAGGCAATCACAAAAAAATAAGAAACAAAAAGCAAAAAAAAACAAACGTCAAACATTTGTGTTACCCTACTGAAAAATTAAATATTTATGATCCTTATTATTCCATAATAAATACATAAATCATACACTGAGAAAGTTAAAGTTGTATGGTGTTTTGAAAAAGAAAATTGATGGTCTATGCAGATGCTGTATGATTTTATATTGCTTGCCTTTTTCAGATTGGAAAAAAGAGAACTAGGCTGTATGGATAGCCCTTTGCCTTCCATGGCACTACCAAAAAAAAAATCAAAATCGACCAAATAAAAAAAAAAAAGTTTGTTTACAATTTTAGATTTTCGTTGGATTTGTATTGCGCAATTTGAATGTTTGAATAAATTGCACGAACATTTTGCTATTTGCTTGATTCTCTGTGGTTACAACGTTTTATGTTGTATTGGTTACTCCTTAAAAAAATGATTAAACGAGTTTAACCATCGATATTTACATAATAAAGCAAACTGTATTCGCAGCAATAAAACAATGTCCGATATCGTGATCGAAGAACCAACAAAAGTTGTACCATGGCTTGGGTCAACTTCATATGATAACTCTTTTTCAATAGTTGTGATATCAAAAAATATTCAGATTATTGAGTGTATAAATGAAGCATTGTTGGAAGTCCACTCCAAAGGTGACCACTCGTGGAAGTTACTGACCTTTCCTTGTACAGATTTGAATGAAGTAAAAGGTTATGCCATTGATATTGTAGTTATTGCAATTGATACTAATGATCACACTTCTGTTAATTGGGCCAAAACCATATTAGAGCTTGTACATCCAGATATTGCTCGGCGGCGTATAGTTCTGGTAAATGCACGAGGAGTATGTAGTTATGATATGGGAATTGATGCTGAAGAACTTCTTGAGCTGCAGGATGAAGAACATCTGGACCTCCTTAGTGCTAATGTATTAAAATGTAAAGAGGTTCACATTTTAGCAAGGCGGTTGCTGACATATTTAGAAGTTTTCCATGGTGTCAATACTGGAATACCAAACTTTAATATATGAATAAGCAATTTGTCATCAGTTATGTGTATAAGAAATAAACATTCTGTAACTATTAATATGGCATTTAATTTCAAAATAATAAGTGTTTTTTGTATGCTCAGGTTACCTTTTATAGTTAGAGACATGGGGACAGAAATGACCTCTGGGTTGTAAGAAAAATATTTTCTGCCAATCTACTAATTTTGATATGCTATTAACATAAGTCATTATGCTCTTTATTAGTAATGAATCTCGTTGGCTATTTTCTTAACAGAGGATGAAAATCTAAGCTATGTCTCTGAATAAAATGACTGACATGCGGACAAAAGACATGCACTGGACAGATACATCATCACAGATAACTATGTCGATGTGTATGGTCCATCACCAACAAGATGAATTGTTTAATTTTGTATTATTGATGCTTGGTTTTTCGCACCCTCTTTCTTTTTTGCCTTAAAAAATGAGCTTGAAAAATAAAATAGACAAACAAAGTACTCTTTGTACAGACAACTGCTTGTCTATTCTAAGATGTTCCCGCCGACCGTGATTCCCCATCACGTCACGACGAGACGCGTGCGTTGGTCGCCATGACATGACGTAGAATCCTAGGTACCTATGAATATGACAAATCTTTTTATTGTTTTATAAATATGATTAGAAAGAAACCAAAGAGTACCTTTTTATACTCGATAGAAAAAATCCTATTTAAATACACCTTTAAAAACCTTTTTTATAAAATTTTATGGCTAGGTATAGCAGATGTATCATTACAAAAATTAACATGAATATTTTTTTTGTAATTTATCTAGCTAAGTAGGTATTTAATAAGTATCTTTTCATTTCATTGTAAAATTATTTTTTATTTGTTTAACTCTGGTCAAAGAGCAAAAAATTGCCGAAAGGGGGAGCCCGCGGTTCTAGTGGTGATAGTACATTAGTTGAAACATGTAAACGGTAGTTTCCAGTACTCGTACTAGTACGTTCCACTCGCCTTTCAACTAGAATCAAATAGAATCGCTTTTTATTTTTGTTTCAAGTGACATCCTCCCGCGACCGCTCAACCCCCCTCGCGTTCCTGACTCGCTACTCGCTGTAGTCTAAACGGTCAGTTTTAGTAACTTGCACAAGTTAGAGCTGGGTCGTTTCGTATTTTACGTGAAACGGAACGTAACCCATTTTATAAATCGACAAACTGCTTCGAAAAGCAGTGCCAAAAGAAACGGCTTTTTATTCATAAGGCGTAAATCGTACATACTACATATTATATTCATTCATTCAAAAAAACCGTTTATTCGACAGTCTGTACCATATCAGTCTAATGTATTTATACACTATACAGCGTCCATATTAAAAGAACAGCAAACCAGTTTCTTTTTCAAAACCGCGTCGTAAATATTTTTGGTAGAATTTTTATTTTTAGCATACATAGGACCCCCCGCTACATCTTTTATTTTGACCAGAATGAGGAAACTTAGAACAATTATTTTAGCCATTTATTGTTTGCATAGAAAGTACTGTCATCGGTAATGAAAAGGAATGCACGGCCCGAGAATGTCCAACACTAGAATGCCGAGCAAATTGCTGGGTCGGTCATTATGCTGTTGGACACACTCGGGCCGTGCATTCCTTCCCTGGCTGGCCCTGTATGGATTCGTCGGTTTGGCCTTCGAGTCGAAACGAAAGATGTCGCGGTTCTAAATATGATAACACGGAACCCCAAAGCATGTGTTATGGGTACATGTATCTAATATATACTAATATTATAAAGAGGTACAGTTTATAAGATTTGATGTAGGGGTAATCTCTGAAACTATAGAATCGATTTTAAAAATTATTTCATTAATAGGAAGCTAGAACCTCTCACACTTCTCACAGGCACTACACTACACACACAAGCGCAATATGTAAATGGTTGCAAAAATCTGATTCTTGAAACGGTTAGTCAAAAAAAACGACTTGTACGTACGTACAGTTGAATCGCAGAAGCAATAAACCTGATTTTTAAAAAAAACTGATTTTCCTTCTGTCATAAAAGCGTTCGTTCGTTACATGGCAAAAATCTGTTTCTTGAAGCAGTTTGTCAAAAAAACGACCAGCTCTAGCACAAGTTGACAAGGAGAGTTAAGCCGAGTTAGCATATATTTTGACAGCGACACTTTCGTTTCGGTCGAATGGCCTTGAACAGGCTAAAACGTTCATGTCCAACAAGGACCGGCCAGAGATAGCCCGGGGCCGAGAGGTCCGGCCCAACAATGTGCGTGCAAATTTGCTATGCCGGGCAAAGACAAGTACACAGAATTTGCCCGCACATTGTTGGGCCGGACATCTCGGACCGGGTATGTCCTGCACAAGAATGCCGAGCAATTTGCTTGGCCGGACAAAGACAAGTACACGGAATTTGCCCGCACATTGTTGGGCCGGACCTCTCGGCCCCGGGCTATCTCTGGCCGGTCTTTGTTGGACATGAACGTTTTGGCCTGTTCAAGGCCATTCGACCGAAACGAAAGTGTCGCTGTCAAAATGTATGCTAACTATCATTTGCCCGATCCGATCACCGTATCAGTATCAGCGTATCACGTATCAAACCCCGTATCAAGTTGTGGACGCCTAGATTTGCTCCGTACCTATCCGTATCTTCACAATAGTCATGATTGCGTATCAAATTGCCTAGTTCTGTGTCAGCTCTCGATCAAACATGTCGTCGCCCTTGGTTGAAGTGTACGAGAATTTAGCAATTTCGTGTGCCTGTTTTATTGTCATTCACAATATTTTTAAAAAAAGGTCAAAACCAAAACTGAGACGGTGGTGGCAAACGGAATTATTCAGAAACAGACTTGGAGGAAGAGTTTTGATGAGAGACCTTAAATTTCAACACATATGTAACCAAAACCGAGACGGTGGTGGCAAACGGAATTATTCAGAAACAGACTTGGAGGAAGAGTTTTGATGAGAGACCTTAAATTTCAACACATATGTGGCAAATTGAGTGATGAACGTGTCCAGACTGACCGATGCGACGCCCGTATCTGTATCACCTTTGATGATCGGACAAAAACCGACACGACATGGGACGGGCCGTATCATAATGGCGTATCGAGATCGCGTATCATGATACGCGTATCATCACCCGTCCACATATGCGATCATGATACGCGTCGGCGATACGGATACTGTGATCGGATCGGGCAAATGATACATATCTGGACCCGCCTTTATGTGTGTTTTGGCCTACAAAATGGCAATTTACTGGAAGAAGTCCCTTCACCAGTCGGCCATAAAATAGAACCGGTCTCTGTTTGTCGCGCCCGCTGCGGGTTTTTTGGCACGCAGCAAAAATGGTGGTGCGTATTTCATTAAAATCGCTTTTTTCAATGTTTTCAGTATGAAACTACCTGTTCAAACTTTACAGTTCTAACCCTAGATATATTTTATACACACACACTTAATATTTATTATATCTCTAGTACAACTTTGTACTCTAGTATACAGTTCAATTTTTGGTACCTATAAAAAACCTAGTTATTTGGGTTTTATTTAAAAATTAAACAATTGCATAACATAGTTTTAAGTTTTATTTACACCTTATTACTATACACATTAAATAAAAGAAAAATATAATACAGCTCAGTACATTTTTTTTATTTAAAATTTTTAGTTTTGTGGTAAATTTTACAGGTAAAATACTTGTCATAAGTGACCATCCTGTTACATGCTTTATTTTAGGCTTATGAGGCTTAAGTGTATCATGTGTTATGTTTTTTAAGTAAATGGGGATACAAGTAAAGCATATCACATAATATTACAAGCTTAGGCTACATAATTTTTATGCATGAGACAACCAAAGTAGGTACCCAAAATATGAGTAGAAATCAGCATGTTGAAAACAATGAAATATTGTCAAATATATTGCATTTTCTATGGATATAGTACATTATTCATGAATGGAAATATATTATGACTAATATAAAGGCACTGTTCCATATAAATAATTACAGATAAAAGCAGTTAAAAATAGTAAAAAATATCAAAATTTTGGCAATAATGAGGTAACTAAGTATGGATACGGATTTTTTTTCTTAAAATAATAAAATAATACAATCCGACTAGGACATGTGGTAATTGAAAAAGGGTTCTCTCCTCATCTCAGGAAAAACTTGAGTATGTGTGTGGAGATTACTGGAGGCCACGCAATGTCGGGCTCCGCGGAGACCGGCAGCTCCACATCAGCATCGCCCAGTAATTCTTGCGCCTTCCGCGCCGTTATGAAGTTGTTGTCGTCCTCCGAGTCGTCTTTGCTGCCTGAAATGTATTTAAGTGACCAAATATAAGAATTTATTCAAATTCAATAGCTTCCATACTTGTCGAGCACCCACTATTTTGCAAAATGCAACTGTCAGATGGACATTTGTAGGGATGAATCGATACCGGTCTTTCAACGATACTAGTACTCAATACTAGTATTAAATCAAAGTATCGATACCACATTCGATACTATATTAAAGTATCGATACTTGTGAGTACTCGATTAATATTTTGTAACATCGACAACATAGTTAATTCATACAGATATTAGACGAGGCTTGATGCTTTCTTTAATAATATAATAATAGAGTTATTTATTGTTAGGTATAATGAAAATTAAGAACACAATGTGTGGAGAAAATAAGCAGATTAGATTCATAATAATGCTTTATTAATAGTTATTTGTTAAACTTTTAATTAAAAAAAACTTTGTGAGTAGCACCACCCAAGAAAAGCAATTTGTCCAAATGTTTGCTGGTAAGAGTGGTAAGCCTGTTGCGGATTTTAGTCATAATTGCCCCTGCTTTAGAAAGTAAACATTCGCAAGGAACGGAAGTGGCAACTACAATAATTATAATAGGAAATGTTGGCCCGACCGAGTGGATTGCGAGCGACAGACAGAGACAGACAATTGAGACAAAGCGATTGTGACTTTGTTGTGTACTTGTTCGCGTGAGTATTGCATGCGAGTGAGCGACGGCCGGCCGCGGCCACGTGGTATTCGATACTAGTATTTTCATTCGATACCAGTACTTAGTATTGAATAATGATCACATCTATTACAAGTACTCGCCAGTACTAGTATTGAATGAGAAGTATCGATACCATATGAGTACTCACTAGTATCGATTCATCCCTAGACATTTGTCAAAAAGCCCCCTCCGGGTTTCCGACGACCACTAGATGTTTATAATTAAATTTCTTAAATTTTGCGGTATTTAGAACTATTGTTAATTAATAAACCTATAATAGAATAACTAAGCCCCATTTTCTACTAAAACAATAGTTTTGTAACTTTATAATTACCATATGAAATCTCGAAATGAAATCAAGGCTGTCACTGAAATCTTGCATATGAGCTCATTCAAATGCTTTGTTTTCAAGGAAAATAAAAAGGAAATCACTTTATCATACTATTAAATTGAAGATAACTTACCATTCCATTGTATAATTAATTCAAATAACAATTTAAAACTTCGCAGCGTCTTCCGTAATGCGACACAAAAAGAATGAACGACCGAAAATTGAGCGGTTTTTGAAGACAGATATCTTCATAATTTGATATGGACTGACTGGCAAAGGAAATATATTCTACTCGGTCAAAAACACATAAGTTTAGAGCTAATAATAAAAAAGGGTCATCCACAAGAGGAAGTAAATACCCGGAGCGGGTACGCTGACAGTTTGCGCACAGTATATAAAAACCCGCTCCGGGTTTTTTGACACAGGAGGGGATAAACGTCACTGGAAACCTACTAATGTACTGGCATTCAAATGGTGGCACTCGAATGCCAGTGCATTAGTAGGTTTCCAGTGACGTTTATACTTCTTCCAGTATTTCTTAATCGGCCTTAAGGCTTAGTACCTGCCTACTCTATGTTGGCGCTTTTTTCCGAAATGACTAATTGGATTTTAATGAAATTTTCAGAGGTCGTTTTTTAGGCTTCCGTACCCAAAGGGTGTAAACGGAAACCCTATTACTCCGCTGTCCGTCCGTCCGTCTGTCACCAGGCTGTATCTCATGAACCGTGATAGTTAGACAGTTGAAATCACAGATGAGTATTTCTGTTGCCGATGCGTACCTACGGCCAGAAATAATTGTACATTTTTATAATTTAGTGTCGCATTATTTTTAAACTTCTTGTTGTTTTTTTTTCATGGCATTTGGATTGATAACCATCGTCAGTTTTTAAATAACAGATATTCTTGAATAAGTTAATAATAACCTAAGTAATGTAGGTTTGTTTTTTTAGTAGTTATGTTAAGATTTTTATAGGCTTGTTTTTACTTCCATACAAAATTCATATGTCCCACTTAGACCTGATGCAACAAAAACGAACTTTTTGTTTAAAATAGTGCATTATTTATCTAAATAAGCATACAATACCCTATGTTATGGTTACTTCTTGCAATTATAATTTAATTTCTGATGATACTCTGAAAACATGTCTCATTTTTCATTCACGAATGATACTTCACGTATGTTACCTCTTTTTCGGGCCATAAGTTCTGTAGTCCAGGCCATAATTTTATTTTTAAATGGCATCATTCGACATCTAACCGTAGACAAAAGGTGAAACAAAAATGTCAATTTGACACTTGGAGCGGAAGAGTGGTCGGATGTAATTCTGTCTCTCCCGAATTACTGAAATTTATAACCGGATTCTAAGGTAAAATTCGTTTACATTTAGTTTTCCTTTAATGCATGTTATAGTGTGCTCATTTACGATCACAATTCAATATAATACTAAGGATTTAGAAACGAAGGGAGTAATTTCATTTTTAGCTTATGTCTTCAAGGATTTCGATTCACGAATGTTACCAATGTGTTACTATGTCATTGTGTTACGTAACATTCGTGACGTATTGTAAAGCCAGGTGCATACTTGAGAAAACCAAGTTCTCATTCATAAACAAAACTGTGCCTTTTTGAATGCAAAGGAAGTTGCCTTTAACTTCTTTTTTCAACAGAAAATTTTTTGAATTGGTCCCATTTTTGTTTTGGTGAAAATCGGTTCAGTAGTTTTATAAATTTTGAGTTTGTATTTTTGTTACGCGATTACTCTACCAATTGTGAACCGATTTTGATGGTTTCTTTTTTAATCGACAGAGAATTCTTTCAGATTGGTCCCATTTTTGTTTTTATGAAAATCGGGTTAGTAGTATTCAGAAATTTTGATTTTGTATGTTTGTTACGCGATTACTCCACCAATTGTGAACCGATTAGATGATTTATTTTTTAATCGACAGATAATTCTTTCGGATTGGTTCAATTTTTATTTTGGAGAAAATTGGTTTAGTAGTTTTTCAGAAATTTGAAAAACCGATTTTCCTGACAATTTTAGTCATAACTCGATGAAATGTATGCTGATTTCGATGATTTATTTTTGTAATGATGTTATTAACAGAGAAATCACTTAAAACGGAAAAATAAATTAACTTTTTAAAAAGTATACCAACTTCAAAAGTTGATCACTTTTATACCTCTGATAACTCAAAACTCTAATAATGTAAACTCAGCTTTACATCGTTCACGTGTGTTACTAACTTCACGAATGTTACTTTGTGTTATCGTGTCCCGAATGTTATTGTACAATTTTCCGCGGCCATACCCATAAAACAAAAAATACCTACTAAAAACAGAATAAAATAAATATTTAAGGGGGCTCCCATACAACAAACGTGATTTTTTTGCTCGTTTTTGCTCGATATTGATAACGGCAACAGGTAGACGCTTGAAATATTCACAGAATATTTAGTTATAGGTACATATATTCACTTTAAAAATAAATAAGTAATAAAATTAATATTTTAGGGGGGTTCCCATACAATAAACGTGTTTTTTTTTGCCGTTTTTAAAGATCATGGTCCGGAACCACTGAACTCTATTATAAATAGAATTCAGTGTCCGGAACCCTTCGTGCGCGAGTCCGACTTGCACTTGGCCGGTTTTTTATAATGGATACTTATAGCTCCGAAACGGCTGAATTCATTTTTATGAAACTTTCAGGGATCGTTTGTAGTGAGTATTTAAACTTGGGAACTGCTTATTCTAGTATAGCTCAGTACCGGCTGAATGGATTTTGATGGGACATTCAGATTAGTGGGTATTTATATCTGTGTAGGTAATTATTTATGAACAATTAAGTACTTACGTAATTTTTTTATAAAAGAGTGATATTTACTTTTTACGCGTGTAGGTAGGTACCTACATTTTAATATATTATGCACCTTACTCTATGTATGCACCGTTTTGTTTTATAACATGTAGGTAGGTAGAGACAACTCATGCAACTTTACATAGGTATTTAGAACTAACAGCATATACTTACATTGGCTACATTAGGTAGGTAAGAACTTGGGACAGCAATACAAAAACTCTACAAATATTAAGAAAATAAATAAGAACCATCATATAAATATTTTTACGCTAATTAGGTAGGTAGGTACTTTAATATTGTGTAACTGTCATGCGGGTAAGTGGCGTAGTTGCATGGTTGCCTAATTGGCTTGCGTAGCGCTGAAGAACAAAGTCCTATTCCTTTAACATTTCCTAAATAAAAAATAAACGGTTCTATTGAAGGTCACCTTGACCTTTGCCCCTGGGCGAGACAATCCGTCCAATCCACCAATAGAATTGACGCTTTTGACTTTTGTCCCGCTCTATCTGACTGTTTAACCCGTAAGTTTAACCCGCCAGTCGGTCACACCTATAATATTTATACAAAAAAAAAAACCTTTGCCTTCCTGATTGGAAAATTTAGAAAGAAGAGGAACCAATTAAAAAAAAAAAAGGTCACCTTGATGAAGTTCACAACTGTCAAATAGTGTTCCGCTTCAAATCAGTATTCACAAATTAGCATAATACGATAAAATGGCAAAGTCGTATTATTTTTAAGCAATGTATTTATTCTCTTTTTACTTTAAAGTTTTAGACAGTTCTTAGGGACGTTTTATTTAAAACTAAGATGAAGAGGATGACTGCTATTTTCATTTCAATTTTGTTTTCATATTGGCATTTATATAAATAATTTATCATAAAGTACTACGTCCATCGTAATTTTATAGTATAAACTTTGACAGTCTCAATAATTTACAAATATATATTATTTGGGTTCAAAATTTATTCAACATTAATTTGTTTGATTTGCTAAAGGTATTGTTATTTAAGTGTAAATAAGCAGCTCAATATAAACAAATATTATGAGAAGTTGTTCTCTAATAATTTCAAAGTGTTCATATCCTCATTTTAATACATAATAATATTTCCATTTCTTGTGCTATAGATTTGTATGAAGACTTAGAAGTTTGGAAGATGGACGGGACCTCAACACAGAGGTTTATAGAACGCGGCTCCCACAAAGGGAAGGGGCTTGCCGTGTTTACCAGTGGTGGAGACTCCCAAGGAATGAACGCTGCTGTGAGATCAGTTGTAAGAATGGGCATATATCTTGGCTGCAAGGTCTACTTCATACGTGAAGGATATCAGGGAATGGTGGATGGTGGAGACAATATTGAAGAAGCTTCATGGTCTTCTGTTAGTTCCATCATACATAAAGGTGGCACTATAATTGGGTCTGCTCGCTGCATGGAATTTGTGTAAGTTTATTTACATATAAGTATTTTTTATTACATTACAAGAATTCCAAAATTAATGTTATTCACTTAGCAACTCCTTGGATAGGTAACAGAAAGAGATTATAAACATTTAATAATGGAATGACATATTATCTTGATTTATGAAGATTATCTTAATTTGTGTTTGTTAAATATTTACATACTTACTTCATATTAAATTACTAGCTGGTAGAGTGAATTCTACATAGTCTTAGCTGGAAAAAATATTTCATTGTAAACTTATACATTTCAGGGTTCCATTTAAAATATATTAACAGACTTTTGTGATGCTTGGCTAGACCAGGGTTCCCAAACTTTTTTATACTGCCACTCCCTTTACAAGCTGTATTTTTTTTTGCGACACCTATCTAAAAGAAGATACCTTTACTACACATGTTTACTTTATGCATTTGTAACATTTAATCTAATTTCAAATATTGAATGTCCCAGACTTTGTTGTAGCTTTAAATATTTGTACACTGTAATATGGTAGTATGTGCTACACTTCTAAAATTACTCCACCTATATTATGCACTTATGCATTATAACAAATAAATAATCATTTCATTTCCATACATTATTGAATCTTAATTGTTATTATTTATTAGAAAATATAACACTATAATTACATAATACTTTCATATTATTGTTGGGCTATTTATAATAAATAAATAAATAAATAATTTTGTCATTGCTGCAGGTTTTTGTAATGAGGTGATGCAATTCTTAATGGCACATTTGTACATACTTTACAGGCAGAGGGAAGGCCGACTTAAAGCAGCATATAATTTAATTACTCGAGGTATAACCAACTTGGTGGTAATTGGAGGAGATGGCTCCTTGACTGGAGCTAATTTATTTCGACAGGAATGGTCCAGCCTTTTGGATGAACTGTTGGAAAATAATAAGATTACTAGAGACCAGCGTGAGAAATATAAGCATTTGCACATTGCAGGATTGGTGTGTACTCTGATTTAAAGTATATTTAAGTTTAGTATGTATATGTAGAACATATCCATATCAGAATTTACAAATTCAGAAAAGTATATTTTTTGAATATTTAAGTTGCATTGACAGCAATTTTTCATCTCTAAATTTTATTTAAGACCTTATCATTCTCAATAATTAGATTTTACTCTTAATTTTCATTACAACTGAAAGTATAAAATAATAAAAATTCTTAATCATTTATTGCAAATGCAACAGTATTATAAATACATTGAATGTTTATATGACCTATCCAAATTATTTAGAATCACATTAAAAGGGCCTACTCAAAGCCATAAGGATCCTGCACATACTGCCGCAAAGTGTTTTACTCCACATTGCACAGCAAATTTGTATATCCATCTGTGCAAGGTACTCTGATACAGTCAATATAGCGCGTTTTACCAAAACACCAAAAAATAATGATAAAATGGCTTAAGAATGATTTAAATTTCTCAAATATCTAAAATGTTATGTATTGAATTGATGTACTTTTATTATTACTGTTTATCAAATAATAAAGTAACTCTGTCTGTCTATTTGTTATGTTTTCACAGTTAAACCACTAAACCGATTTTGATTAAATTTGATACAAATGAATTCTTCACCCTAGGAAATAGGATAGCTAGTATATAATAAATGTTCTTGAATATCTTAATCAACAATCTAATATTACAAAGAGAGAGTGTGAGTTTGTTTCTTTGCAAGAAGTAAACTCAAATCTACTGAAATTAATTAAAAATTAAAAAAGTTAGGGTTTGGTAGGATTTGCAACTAAAACCTGTGAAAACATCCAAACAGATTAAAAAAGAGAGTTAAGTATAACATTAAAAAAAATTCCATGGCTATTATATTGTTTAAATAGACAGATTTTGCCTACTGTATTTAATAACTTTTCCTAAATCTAATTGATGCAAATTGCTTTTTAGGTGGGGTCAATTGACAATGATTTTTGTGGAACAGACATGACAATTGGTACTGATTCTGCATTGCATCGTATAATAGAATCAATTGATGCTATTGTCAGTACTGCTTATTCTCATCAAAGAACATTTATTATGGAGGTCATGGGAAGACACTGCGGGTAATTCAATGTCAATTTATATAAAAGTTATCCTATGAAGAACATTACTAATATTATAAAACAAAGCCACCAAACAAACAAAACTGGCCGCATCTGTCTGTTTGTCTGTGCCCAAGTCACTCTGAAACTACTGAACAGATATATTAGGTAGATTGATTCAGGAGGAAGGGTTATGACTATTAAACATGGACCTATCATGTTTAGGAGCTGATCATGAATATAACAAAATCATGTAGTAATTGTGTATATAAATTAATGATCTACAAAAAGTCCAAGATAGCATATCAATAATACTTATCTCTTCAACATGGCTCAGTTATTTGAATAGAACACATTTTTCAATTAAAATAATTTGTTAGATCATTATGGGCTTTAAGAAAAAGTGCAAAAGTAAGTGCTAACACAAATATGCTCCTTTAATGTATTTAAACTTGGTTTAGATATCTTGCTATCGTCACTGCCCTATCATCTGAAGCGGACTTTGTGTTTGTGCCAGAATCTCCACCACCAGTTGACTGGCAAAACAAACTTTGTGATAAGTTAGAACAGGCAAGCCTAAATGTTTGAGCCCCAATAACATTATTTGGGTTTTCCTATTTTTGTGTTTAATGTCCCTACATAAAACATTCCTTCAGATTTCTTGCAGTGTACACATCTCTTTGTACAGACGCTACATATAGTTTTATATGTGAAGATCCAGCGCCTCTCAATTGGGAAGAGAAAATGTGCACAAAAATTGCTGAGGCAAGAACACAAATCTTTTCTTTGGTGGGAGCAAAATCATGAAGTTTTTGGGAACCTTCATAATACATATAATCCATCATCAAAATCAATTTGAAATTAGATAATTGTAATATGTAACATGTATATTTAAATGTTTGTTAGTAATGTCATGATATTGGTTCAAAATTTTGAAGGGTCTGTCTATTGTAAACCACATTTGCATGTGTCATAATCATTACGCAGAGGGTAAAACTGCTTGTTGCAGTTATCTGGCATTAGTGGCCGCTCTGGCATCAGAAGCTGATCAAGTGTTCATCCCCGAGGACCCCGTTCCCAATAATTGGGTTGAAAAGCTTTGCAAACGGTTGCAACAGGTATGCATGCTTCATTGTGTGGCATTGGCTGTAAGACTCATAACACACAAAGTTGACATTAATAAATATCTTGTTTCAAGTTTTCTTCCTTACTTCTGTTGCCAGCATCATATTGCATTGTGATTCTCTTCATATTGTTTGTGTGTTGTCAGTATGTTCCTTACAGATTTAATTCTCCAACAGAAAATTTTATATAACATTTGCAAAACATAATCAATATTACATTGTATCTCTGATCATGTAGCTTAATTGACTTAATTGTTAGCTTTTGACTTCAATTTAAAATCCTGAAATCCTGAATTTAATTTCGTTGCGACGACTACATTATTTAAAGACAATTAAATTTCAATAAAATTGTCGCTGCTGCCGTCATCATAGGATTAGGATTGAAATTTACGTTGAGAGTTACCCCCCTGGGGGCAGATTCATGATCTATTTAAGGGGGGAGGGAGGATAAACTCCAAAATAATATACTCTACATAAAGAAAAGCAGGGAGGATAAATCTCAAAAGCTATATTTAAACAATTTTTAAAATTTATTTTCCCCTTGCTATTAGTTATGTTAGGTCAAATAATTGTTCATGGATTCCCCTACCTGGGTCGGCCAATGTCTGATTGATTTCATCTGTAAATGTAAAGTGTCTATGAATGTGCATGCTATTTCTTATTAGGAGCTATCCCCTTCTTCCATCTGCTTTGGACCAATACGGGGAGTATTGGTAATTCATTATTGCTATTACAAATCACTACATTTCTAAAATTTCTTCATTTTAAAATCCTAATATTTTTTTCATCAGGAAAGAAAATCAGGTCAACGTTTGAACATCATAATTGTCGCAGAGGGTGCTATAGATCGCGAAGGCAAGCCTATAACAGCAGAACTAGTAAAGAAGGTTGTCATAGACAATTTGCAACAAGACACGCGCATCACAGTTCTTGGTCACGTGCAACGAGGTGGTTCACCTTCTGCTTTCGATAGAATCTTGGTGAGTAGAGGTTCTAGAACTCTTTCCAAACAGACTTACGTATGTTTTCTAAGAGGAAGGAAATTTTCTGAAAATATACAATGGAACAAAAACCTAATGCATCCTGTGACTGCTTTGATTGAGTATAATAATATACTATAATAAAGGAGATGTGAAGCGGTAAATCACCGAATATTTTTTAGACACTTGGCGGGGGGAGGCGAGGTTGATGCCTATCCTAACCCCTGCCAGGTGAGCACAAATTTTGACCGCGACACTTTCGTTTCGGTCGTACGAAAGTGTGTAAATTGGTAACATCGGGGTGAGCATATATTTGACGTGACATCTTTCGTGTCGACCGAAAGGCCAAAAACGTTTATGTCCGTACAAGAACCTGCCAAAGAAGGCCGGGCAAAGACAAGTACACAGAATTTGCTCGCACATTGTAGGTTTGGACGGTCCGGCCGTGGCAGTAGGGCTGCCACCTCTCCGGGTTTGACCCGGAGTCTACGGGTTTGCATGGTGTATATCCGGGCTACGGGTTTAACATCAATATCTCCGGGTAGCTGTCGAATCACTTGGTTTAAAAAATGTGGACGAAGATAGACTTTATGACGAGATCAATTAAACCAAGTATTTCCTCAGTTCGTACAATCTAATGATACATAAATTGTCTGTTTATTTACGATGGGTTCAATTGTTCAAAGTTACCTCAACCTTCACCGAACTGCCGTAAATAATTGTAAAAAATTTTTCAATTCCTGTAAGCAATGCTTTCGTAGAATGCGTTTTTTCTTTAATGGGTAATTTGTGGACAGACGAGCGTGACTGCTTGTCAGTGGACATGGTGAAGGCAGAGTTAATTGTAAAAATTATTTACAACATGAATTGCCAAGAATTTTTGAAGTTTTTGAAAAAACCTGAGCAAGAAAAGATTGTCAGCACCTCCAGAATAATAAATATAGTTGGTCCAAGTCAGCCTAGCACTAGCTAGATTATTTTAATGTAAACAAAATACATTACCTTTACTTTAATAAATAAATAATTTTAACACAAAAAAAATCAAATTTTCTAAAATCTCCGGGTCTACTTTTTTTGAAAGGTGGCAGCCCTACGTGGCAGGTTCTTGTAGGGACATAAACGTTTTTGGCCTTTCGGTCGACACGAAAGATGTCACGTCAAATATATGCTCACCCACCCCCCTGTGCCACTGTATTTTTCTGTCGTTTAAATGTCGCAACGGCTTTTACTTTATATGGAGAGTATGCTAAAATATAATAATATTATAAATAACACAGGATACACTATGTTCCCGCAAATAAGACGTCCTCGATCGCTTTCACATTTAAAAACAAGACAATTAACAATTTTTCTAGAGCTCTGTCTCGCGACACAAAACGATAACAACACTACCCTAAGTCTCATGGTCAAATAAGTTGAAAGTTGGCGAAAGGGGAAACTTTATACTTCTAGTACTCTATGTGTGACTGTAATATATTTCAAGCACATTTTCACAGGGCTGCCGCATGGGCGCCGAAGCTGTGATGGCGTTGATGGAAGCTACTCCCGAGACAGAGCCTTGTGTAGTTTCTCTAGACGGCAACCAAGCTGTACGACTGCCGCTTATGGAGTGCGTCCGTCGTACTAAAGCTGTCGCTCAGGTAACGTTTTTCTTGAAATTAAAATTCTTTCTTCTTTACCAGTTTAATCTAGTAAATTAGAGTGGAACAGTAATTTATGATAGAATCTGTGATATCCTTAAAACTCAATTCGGTACCTATGTAAAGTAAAAGTTAAGGTATGCTGAATCCAAAACCGTTTTTGAGATATTAGATTAGATTTTAGATTTTCTTTTTCACAGATCCCTATATGCCTAGTATGTTTTGCACCGGGACTCGCGCTATGTTCACATCGGTACAGTTATTTTGGTGCAATATAAACTAAACAAATCTAACTTTCAGGCCATGGCTGATAAAGAATGGGGTCTAGCTGTTCAACTTCGCGGGCGCAGTTTCGCGCGTAACTTGGAAACTTACAAGATGTTGACCCGCCTTAAGCCACCCAAGGAGGCATTCGATGAAACTGGCAAGGGAATTGTTAGTATTCCCACCACCGCTTCAGTTGTCTGACAGTTTTTTTCCGCAGCTTATAATCATAGAAACCACTAGGCCACGCAGTAGTCTACCTACTTTAGGAATGTTCATACAAGTGCAGATGCGGGTTTTACCCCTACTACTATTGCTTAGAATATTGGATCTGTGTCTTCAAAAACATACCTCTGAACAGAAGGAACCGAATGAAGGTTGAGCTCCCAAACCCAAAAAGAAATAAAAAGCTTCAAAACTGCTTAATGGATTTTGATGAAACTTTCAGGGACTTGTACTTACAATCTACTTTTTGCTTCATCTTTAGTTAGTCAAGATTGTTAGTTATAACGCTTAGTTGTTAACTCGGGCCCGGGACACACTTGTACGGAACCAATTAAAATAATCGTTTACCCGCAAATACATTAGTGTTAAAACCTAGTAGAAGGCGCTAGTTTAATTTAGTCTTAAATTACAGGAAGGCCTTACTCTAGCAGTGATGCATATTGGCGCTCCGGCCTGTGGTATGAACGCTGCAGTACGTTCATTCGTCCGTAACGGCATCTACCGCGGTGACACGGTGCTGGGCATTCACGATGGTATTGAAGGTTTCATAAGTGGTAACATCGTGAAAATGGATTGGTAATATACAATTTCAAGTTATAGTAGATACATAATACTACTTATCGTCCAACTAATATTATAAATGCAATAGTTTGGATTTTTGTTACTCAATCATGTCTGGATTTGAATGATACTTGGCATTTTAATAGATTATACCTATCCTGGATTGATACAGTATATTTGATCCCATAATGCAATAAGGGGGATGCTGAAATATATTACACCAAATGGAAGGATTATTGCTAACCGGCTGAAACAGCTAGCAATGACAAATGTAATATATTTTGTAGCCAAGCCACCTCTGATGCTAATCGTACTGTCAACATTTAATGAAATATTAACGGCTATTTTAGATCATAATATAACTAAACTCACTATATTTTATCATAAATGACAAATACTTGGCCAAAAAATACTCCTTCAGATTATTTTATTTATCTTGAACTTCTTGATACATTTTCCAGGTCTGATGTCACTGGGTGGGTCGGACAAGGAGGTGCCTTCTTGGGTACAAAGCGTACTCTGCCAGGCGATAAGAAAGGTGAAATTGCGGCCCGCATCAAACAATTTAATATTCAAGGTCTTCTGATAATAGGGGGTTTCGAAGTAAGTGTTCTTGTAACTTTATTTGCATTAAATATACCACCTGTAAGCGGAGTTCTTTAAACCCTGTATGGATTGTTGTAATGATTTGGTAACATACAATACCTACTCAAAGTTAACGACATTGCAATGGACCAGCTGCCATTTGCGTTTCATTACGTTTATGCAGGGATTTTAATGAAATTCGATTGTCTCTGCCTACCCCTCTTGGGATGAAAGGTGTGATGATAGATAGATAGATAGATAGATTTAATGAAATCATTAGTGTTTCCATCTGTTCATTACTTCACAAAATATTTCGCTTATATTATCACAGTAAAATAGGTTGTTTCACGTTTTTATAAATAATTTAATTTTAATTCAAATAAAAATTAATTAGTTTTTCTTCATTTTAGGCCTACCAAGCGGCTCTAGAGTTATACGAATCTCGGTCGCAATTCCCCGAGTTTTCGATTCCTATAGTAGTGATTCCGTCGACCATCAGTAACAATGTGCCTGGAACTGATTTCTCTCTTGGAGCTGACACTGCTCTCAATGAGATCACCAGAATCTGCGATCGTATTCGTCAATCTGCCCAGGTATAACATGTTTTTCTTAGTACAATTTTTTATCCATAACGAAAAAAATATTTTTTATATACTTAATTTGTAATTTTCTTTAAATCCGCAGGGCACCAAACGCCGTGTGTTTGTTATCGAAACGATGGGTGGTTACTGCGGTTACTTGGCTACTCTTGCAGGTAAGGAGATTAAAAAGCAAGTTTCAAACGTTTTTAAAACAGCCAGCGCTGTGTACAAACCGTTTCTTTATATTATTATATGTTTTAGTCGCCACTAACACATCAAACCTTCAAGCTGTACTTATGATTTTAACAAAAATATTTTTCATATATGTTGAATACGGACCTAACTAAATAAAAGCACTTATTTATATACTTACTAAATCCAACCAATTATTTTACTTAAGTACGCCTATGAAGTTTCATAATTATTGACAGGCAACCATAGACAAAAAAATTAAATTCTTCATGGACGCTGTTTTTTCTTTAAGCGACGTGCTCTTTAGCTCCGATATTTATCGATATCAGTATTTGTTAAGCTCACAGATTAATATGTATTGATTATCCCACCGACTGTGATATGTCTTATTAATCACTGACTAATCACAACCATCACAGCGCGGTCGCCATGACATGACGTAGAATCGCATTAGGACATCACAAATTTATTAGTATTCGAGCTGTCAAAAGTAAAATAAATGGTTGGATTTAGTATAAATAAGTTTCCCTGTTGTAAATTTTAGGTTTAGCTGGAGGAGCCGATGCTGCATACATCTACGAAGAGAAATTTTCTATCAAAGATTTGCAACAAGATGTTTACCATATGGCGTCAAAAATGACAGGTGGCATACAACGCGGACTTATTCTCCGGAACGAGAAGGCAAACGAAAACTATAACACTGAGTTCATCTACAGACTTTATTCTGAGGAAGGAAAGGGATTGTTCACAGCTAGGATGAATGTCTTAGGTACTTTATTTATTTATTACTAGGTTTCTGTCCCGGCTTTGCCTGTGAACATTTCTGAAATGTGAAAATAACTTCTATTTTGGATTTAGTATGAATTAACAAAATAACCTATGTGCATTCGGAACTATAAAACAGTAAAATAATTCAGTAGTTTTCGAGCTAACTTGTTACAAACAACTCGCACTCTTTTTATAGTAAGTATACCTGGATGAAAACTAGACATTAATCAATATTTTAAGGGCTAGATATTTTAAATGAAATTATAACATTTATTTTACAGGACATATGCAACAAGGTGGTCCACCCACTCCATTTGACCGTAATATGGGAACTAAGATGGCCGCCAAATGTTTGCATTGGCTGGTTGATAGGATCCAGAAAGGAGGCAATGACTCACAAGATAGCGCATGCCTCCTTGGTGTTGTTAAACGCCAGTACAGGTTTACACCCCTTGAAGAAGTTAAAGCGCAAACTAACTTTGCGTAAGTTTTATAAAATAAACACCCAAATATCTTTACAGTATTGCATTTTTGAAGGGAAGGGAAGCCTCGTGCTTTCTATGGCACGTATAGCCGCACTTCTAAAAATAACAGATACTTACGTCTGTTATAGAAGTGACACATCTAGGTCCACTAATTGCAGCTAAGTGCATGGACACTGTTACCTAGTAAAAAAACTATTTCAACCACAAACCCATTTTTCTTATTATTTCAGTCAGAGAATTCCAAAGCAGCAATGGTGGATGAAGTTGCGTCCCCTACTCCGTATCCTTGCCAAACACGATTCTACATATGAAGAAGAGGGCATGTACATGACAGTGGAGCAAGGGGAACTGGACTCCGAGAATATCATTTAAATGTAAACTCTCCAACCTAATGTTGTTTACGAGAGTGTAGTATTGAATGTTAGTTAGACCGCTTTTGTGTATTATTGTGTTACTCAAAATAAAAGTTACATGGGTAGCCCGCCATAATTTCGTCGAGATTATAATATGACAAAATATCCAAAGGAAAATAAGCCAGCAGAGACCTAACAATATTTTGTTTGTTGCAAATACTCAATTTGGGAAGTAATTTTGATCGTTTTATTGGCAGATTTTGAACAAAATAGTATTAGTATTTTAAGAAGAATAGTGTTGTTTTTTATTTCAATAAGTAATGTATTAATCAATATTTGAGTTAAGTATACGCACACCATTTTAGAATTTGTTACAGAAATGCGACACCCACTACTCAAGACGTATGGACTACTCACTTATTGGATAGGATTGGACGTAGTGTACGTCGACATAATAATATTTTCGATAATGCACTGCTTCGATGTACAAACACTGCAAAGATTATCTTATATGACGGGATAGGCATAGCAATTAATGGGGCGCTTAAAATGGAAGCTTAGAATTTAACTGAGGGATAATGAACAGAAATGGGGACTTAGAATTTATGAGGAAATATGAACAAAAATGGGGACTTAGAATAGAAATGAGGGGCTAAGAATAAAAAAGGGAACTTAGAATTTAACTAAGGGAATATTAACAGAAATGGGGACTTACAATTTTACTGAGGGAATATGAACAGAAATGGGAACTTTAAATTTAAATGATGGGCTATTAAGAATGGAAATTGGTATTATTAAAGTTTGCAGAAATATTGTGTTTTCGAAGCAGAGTATAATAAATGAGTATAGAAGAACAATAAAATAGAAGTATTGCGTTGTCGAAATCATGTCAAGACGAAGTAATGCTTTTAGAACGTAGACGCCCTGTCTAAGTAGTGGGTGTAAAATTTCAGTTGTGAATCGCCACTTTAATACCTCACAATATACTTTCATAAAATAATTATTATAAGTATAACAAATTACTAACTTTGGAAAACAAGTTTATAGTTTTATACCCACGTTTACAACGTTTGTAATTTATATTTTGGGTCACATATTTAGGCATCAGATTGCGTTAGAAAAGTATTTTTGTTTATTTACTAGCAAAATGTAGCTGTTGTTTTTTTATAGCATGGTTTTTGACTTTAGTTACGTACACAAATCACGTAGATTTATACTTATAATAAATAGTGTGACATTGTTCTGATCTTAATAATTATATAATTTTAGATTCATTTATTTTTATTAACCATGTATAATTAAAAATATATATTTTCATATAGGCAAGGTTTTGCTTTTGTTTATTGTGTCTTTATTGATGTAAATGTTTTTTGTATTTATTTAACACAATAAATAATTACCTGCTTACAATATTTTGGCTGTGTTAGTTGTCATTGTTGGCAACTTTAAACTTTATTTTTGTAATACATAGCCTTTTTCTGTAGGTATGTATGTACCTATGTAATACATTTCAATATAAACAATTTATTACAATAAGTAAGTACTTACATGTTTTAATAAGGAATAAATAAGATTAATTTATTTTTGTCATTACTTATGTAAGTACCTACTTTTTATATGTGATTCAAATATGTCTACAGAGGTAGGTACATCTATTATTTATTTCTATGAAATATAGTTGAATTAAAACTTAATGTTTCTAAATAGTCATATCATGTTGAATTATTTATTAAATCAATAATACTTATAAAATTAAATATTGTTTTTTTTTCTTTCTTCACGGATTGCCTTACAGCTGTCGAAACTGTGTTACAATTCCAAGGTACCCAGCGGAAGACCCAAGTCTGCCTCGTTTAGCCGATGGTAGTTGTGCGGCTATACGATTGGCCAGTTCTGTTGAGGTATATTTAGATGGAAAAACCTCTTACAATTAAATATAAAATCAGAAAATCATAATTAGAACGCTCATAAAATAAATAAGTACAGCAGCGCTAGCCGGGTCTTCATTCGGGTCGATGTTAGGTGATAGGGCATAAGAATAATAAATACCTAACCTCGGATGGGTAGTTGCCCCTTTCATAGAATGGTATCCTTGTGTCTCGTTACCCATGTACGTATCTCCACCGGCGCAAAGAGGGCCACCTCAGCGTACCCAAGATACTCATCGGTAGTAATCAGAATGCTCGCGTATTATATTACTCATCATAATCGAAGCAATGCTACTACATTGTGAAGTGTGGCATATGACTGTATGACTTGGAGTTTTACCTACACTGCATTAAAGAGGTGATCCATTATAGGAATAAACAGTCGGAAAGAGCGAGACAAAAGTCAAAACCCTGATAGATTTTCCCTGAGGATTTTCCTTTGTCTCGCACTATCAGATTTGTTTAGCCTGCTAATGGATCACACCTTTAATAAGAATAATAAATTATGAATAAAAAATTCTACATTCTGAACAAGTACTAGTACCGAATAGTATAATTATATTCATTATATTTTTTATTCGTATTCTTAATAATCAAGACAATGAATTATTTATAAAAGACATAAAACGAAGTGCGCGGTGCCAACACAACAAACAACAAGAGCGACGTTTTTCTTTCTTTCGTTGACATTTGACGTTGGTTGAAGGCTTACGCCAATTGCAGTTTCCCCATTATGAGGAAAATAAAATATTGGGGAATAATTAAGATTGGGAATTGTAATTAAGTATAAACCTTGTTTACCGCGAACAATAACTAAACTAGACACGAATGTTGAATATAGCCAGTCAATTGGTGATTCAATTTTAATTAATGACAGTTATGTCTCACTCTGCACTTTGGCTACCTACCTACGAATTTACGAAAATATGCCCATAGCGGCACTAACGTTCCGAGCAGGCTTGGCAGTCGGGGTTCTTTGACGGTAGATGTCATCTGTTTTTATTTACCAAAGTTATAAAATTGACAAATCAGTATTATTTTACCTAATTTTAGTTTAGTAAGTATTATAAATAGAAAAATCTCCGGATAAATTATTAAAGTATTTTGATAAAAACAAAATCATAATTAGTAGGTACTTAAATTAAAATTGAAGTGTCGGTCTGTTATTTTAAAATTAATACTTAGGTACTGAAATTTATTCTAAATACCTAAGCGATTTTACATGATATTTAATTAGGTGATGATGAGTTTTAAAATTTTTGTCTGTCTGTCCAGACCCCGTATTACGTAGGTATCTCAGTTACTAACAAAAAGCGAAGGTAAGTTATCTATTATACACTCACTTTCGGCCTGTTATATTTACTAATCTGTGAATGGTAACCTTTGCTTTTTGTTAGTAACTGAGACACGTAATACGGGGGCAGAAATGTTCAGAAACAACTAGGTACATATATGGATTTTGATGAGACTTTTAGGGATCATAGTTTAAGTTAGAATATCCTTTTGTTTCATCTCGATATCTTAAAGTGTTAATGGGATCGGTTGAGCAGTGACTTTAACTTTTAATTAATTTAATTTCGAGATTTTAAAATAATTTCACCCAGATTACATTTTGTAGGTACATTTCTCGACATTTTTACGAGCGATATATGGGAGTGGGCCTTCTGTACTTCAGTACTATTATTATTTATTTATTTATTCTGTGATAATGGTAACGGTTTAACATTTTTTATGGCTTCACGGGTTGCCATGTAGGTACCGGCCCCAGGGTAGGTACCCAGTGGAAGACAAAGTCTTTCTAATTTATGCGATAGAGTTTTTGTTTGTGAGTCTACAAGGTAGTAGGTATGTACTTAAAGAATGGCCGTGCTGCAGTGGTGGTGCTGCTTATATATAAGTAGTTTTCTCATAATTAAAAAAAACCATTGGTACATTTAATTACGTTAATATAGTTATTTTTGTTTTAGGCTTTATATACTTGATTGAATAAACATTCATAATATTGTTTTGTAAAAAGTTACAAAAATTACCTTTGTGTATTTTTTAATTTAGGGAAATTTTAGAAATAGCACCTGGACACACTGGCCGCGTAGCATCCAAGTGAAAGTGTCACGCAGGCAGTACTTCTGTCACTATTTTAATAATATCTTCTTTGATTTTAAATAAATAAAACTTTTACTCACTTTTATACTAAGCTCGTAATATGTGTAAACTATTCTACATTTAAAAGTTGAAATTATATATAATTTACAAGTTGGGCCACTTTCAAGAACTAGAGCAACAGCGATAACTTTAGGTTATCGCAGGAAACATGGTTGTAAAACCAGCTATTGGAAGAAAATCTAACAAGAACCCTCCTTTTTTCAGCCATGAATTTGTGATACAAAACCATGCCGACATCGTGTCGTGCTTGATAATGGTTTTCCTAGTCGGGCTAATGGTACAGGTAAGAACCGGTTGCCACGTCTTCTCATTCTGGATAGTAACTAGTTATAAACTTTTCAATATTTCCGTCAATAAACTTTTTAAATCGTACCATATTTACAGGCCACAAGTCCCATAGCCAGCTTATTTATTACATTACATCATAATGTTACTGGAGATAATGCAACAACAGCAGATGGTAAAGAGGACATATATTTATATGAACCTGGATGGAAAGATGCTTGTGGGGTGATCTTCTACTCACTTGTGTGCATTGTGATGCATGCTATAATACAGGAGTACTTGCTAGATGTGAGTAAAACACAAATTTGTACCTACTTTCTAAACACTGATAAATTTTAATATTCAATACATGATAATAATACCAAATTTCAAAAATTTGTTTCAGAAAATATCTAAAAGATTCCATCTGTCAAAATCTCGACTGAGTTCTCTTAATGAATCTGGCCAGTTCATAATTTTTCATCTTGCTACTGTAGTTTGGGGAGGAGATGCTATTTTACAAGAAGGTTTCCTATGGAATATTCCTAAATTATGGGATGGTCAGTATTTCTCTGATACTATTTATTTATTTACTCAATATATTTTACTTTATTATGAACCAATTTATTTTTAGGATACCCACATCATCCAATGAGATTCTTGCTTAAGCTTTGGTGGGTGGTACAAGGTGCATACTGGGTGCACATGCTCCCTGAACTGTATTTCCAGAGAATCAAGAAAGATGAGTGGGTAGCAAAGATTAAACAAGCTGTTATTGCATTCACATTTGTTGCTCTACCCTATTCTTTCAAGTAAGTTATTTTAAATCTACATACTACTTGACTAAACGAAGTGGACAAATGCATCTACCATGAGCAGGTGTGAGGTGGGTGGGACCATTCACCTAGTTCAGTGGTTTGCAAATGTTAAGATTTACCAATGCAATTGGTAAAAGTTGATTTTAGGAATAAAACAGGGTATTGTTTATTATTTATTAAAAATAATTAATAGGATATTGAAGTCAATTTAATAGGTAATAGGTAAGTCATAGTTAAGTTAAGCAATCCTAATTATTTATTTAATTATCTAAATATATAAATTAGCAATCAGGTAATAGTTTTACTAATTTTATTTTTGTGATTACAAAGTATTCCTATGAAACTACAATCCTTCATTGAGCATATTTTAAAGCAGTTGCTTTTTTGAAAAATTGCAAAAGGCAAGAGCTGGAAATTGCCTGCATTAATAGTAGGTATGTCAATGATAATAATATGCATGACTTTCTTTCAACATTTACAACCCAAAATAAACAACTATTACAAAACAATTCGGTATGTAAAGTAAAAGCTAAGGTACGATTTTTATATTTTTATTTTAAAGATTAAACTATTTTAAGAAACTAATTTGAATATTTTTGATTTCTATACAGTAGTTTTTTTACAATAAATTATCAAAGTTTTGGCACTGATGACGTCATTTTGTCGGCTGAATACTTCAATACCTTTGATATGTTGGTACAGAAAAAAGAACATCTGTGTTCTTTGACTTTGACATTTAACAAACAATAGTGTTGCCGTCTCTAATGTAGTTTTATCCTACTAAATCTATCAAAACCTACCACTTCTACATAAAACATATTAAAACAACAACAAAGAAACACATCTTTACGGCTTTTATACCGTAGTCTGCATAGTTGTTGTGATACAAAATATATACAAAGGTCAAAGAATATCCTACCATAAAAAATGCTTAAATATTCTTCCTAAATAATAAACTAGATTAGTTATAAAAACTACTGAAATAGTAGTATATCTAGTAACAGGGTAACATTGGTTGACAAGTTGACAAGTAAATATTTTGCTTTTATTTAGCCGATATAATGACATCATTCATAGGTGAAATGTAGGTTAAGTAAATTATTTGTTTTTGAAAAAATAAAGACAATCTCACGATTTTAAGAGTTATAAATTGAAAAATACGGATTATTAAACCAATATCTCGAAACGGTTTTGGATTCAGCATACCTTAACTTTTACTTTACATACCGAATTCAGACTTTTACCATAATTGCTTGGTAAATCTTAGGTTATACTGGGAAATCTTAGTATTTACCGCAATTTGAACTTTTACAGTAACACTTTGTAAAAGTATATCTACAGTTTAATTTTAGCACATATTTAGTATCTACATAGGTATTCATTAGTTATTCATTAAATGAACACCTGATTAAACAGTTCTGTCATAAATATGCAGCCACATGGTCAAATATCTTATGATATCATACTAATTTTAATTTGAACTTAGAAATATGCTTGTTTTTTATTCAGCTTCCAAAGAGTTGGAGTGTGCTTGGTAGTGCTCCACTCCCTGGGTGAGTTTTTTGCTCACAGCTACAAGCTTAAAAACATATTACAAGGTGAAGAAGAAGACATTTTTGGTAAATGTAAGTACACATAATTTATTTTATACTCCCAAGAATTTTTAGCCCTCCAACTATCCCTGTGCAAAAAAACACATTGATCTGTTGCTTCAAACAACTCATTTGTGTATTAATTATACTAGTATAGTATAGATAAAAGATAACTTAATACTCTTCTAAATACATATATAAAACTGTTGTGTCGCTGACTGACTGCCAATCAACGCACAGCCTAAACCACTGAATATATAAATATAAAAATTTGAAGGTATATTCCTTAGACCCCCTAAGTAGAGGTGCACTAAGAAAAGGTTTTTCGTCTCTGTCTAACAAATCTGCAATTCATTATGATAGACGGAGACGAAACACAGTTTAGTTACTACGTCGCTACTTCGAGTTTATTAATAAGAGTGTAAGAGAGTGAAATGGGGTGTAAACTTTTGTATAAAAAATTGTATTCCCTGCATGCTGTATTTACATAAATTACGTCACTATTACTGACTTTTTAACATATTATTATGACATTGTGAAATATTAAATGTTGTTTCAGTTTTGGGCCTAGTTAATGGCTTGGTGTTCATGAGTGTGAGACTAAGCTCTCTAGTGCTGGGTGTACTTACATTCTACTTTGGTTTGGCTGGTATTGCCCCATTTATGCTCCGAGTGGCAGCATTGTCCATTCTCGCGCTAATTCAGGTTTGTGTATTTGTACACTTTGGTAGTTTTTATACTTTTTTACTTTTTATTACAATTCTAACGTGTTTCGTTATTTCAGGTGTACTTGATGTACAATTACATCACTGAACATATTAAGTTGCGCCGGGAGCACAAACAACTGTCTCTAAGCAGGCCTAAAAAAGAAAAGAAAGAAAAGCCTAAAAAAGAAAAAGGTATTTTTTTAGCCAATTTTTGCATGTGCAGAATTTTTATGAAATTTGTTACAATTGATGACAAAAAAATTATAGAATTTTTAAAAAAGAAATCATAATGGCTGATGTACAGAATAATAATAATTAATTAGATATATGTACCTACTTTAAGAGTCTGGGGGTTTAGACAATGTGTTGTACATTAAACAAATGTAGAATAGATAACTTTAAATGTTACGTGACCTAACGAAACTGTCCTTCACTCTGACGAAACCAGGAAGTTTATATACTTATTGTACTCTAACTCTTTCTAGAAAACGAAGCGTAATTATGTCATTTTGTCTTCAATTAGCGTTTTTTGTGAGCGCAAAGACGCTAATTGTAGACAAAATGACGCTTCTTATACTTTTCGTATTATATTTCGGTCATATGTTTCTGCATATAATATTATGATTTAGCATACAATACTAGCGTTCAGTACATTGTCTAAGGGGCTGTATGTTATTTCAAAATCAATACAAATATCTATGTGGAATATTTTATTTACATGATACTTAAGCATAAATAATAACCGTTTTTATTTTTGTTTGTCTGTTACAATGTCTGTCCAAAAGGAGCTGAATGGATTTGGAACTTGTTGAAATCTTCAGGTGGTATTTATATTATTGTTTAGAATCTGCTTATTGTTTCATCTCAATATCTTAAATGTTCCGAAGATAGCAGTTGCATAAAATTTCGAGAAGTCTGGATAGTATAAGATATAATGAACAAAAATATATTATTTTTGTCAATCCTAACGTTTTTAGCTTGTATTATTTTTGGTTTGTATTATTTTATTGTTTACCGTTACTAAAATATACTGTTTTGTTTTTACAGTGAAGAAAGCCCCAGTAGATGAATCTGACTTGCCAGAGGTGGATCAGAACACTAACAAGACTCTCCGACAAAGACAACAAGCAGGAAAGGCCAAATAAAACATGTCTCTCTAGCTCAACAAATTTATTATACTATAAGATAAGACCGAAAACAGTTATGTCTTTCCACTATCACTATCATATAACATTATTTGTAATATATATATATCTACTTTTATACTAATGTTAACTGAAGTAATTGTTAGGCACAAAATCCTATTGCTTATAATATAGTAAATGTCATGTTGTAACTTTGAAAACTGTTGACATGAATATTTTAAATAAGTTTTTAGCAAAATGTTCACGTTTCATACAATGAAATTTAATAGATTTTAATTTTCTCGTGCATTTGAATTCGGCTAATATGACATCTTTTAAAAGTATAGTGGATACAGGGTTATAAAGAGTATCTCCTGAATTATTAAAATGATGAATGTAGGATAGATAGTGACGTAAGAAAAATGTGAAAAAATTCTGTGTTCAAACACATTAAAATGTAATAATTCCATTTTTACTTTGCATTTCAATTTTATAAATACATATATTTTATTTTACTTGATTCCAATTCAATATAATATATTTTGAGAATAATTTTAATGTAATTTTAGGTTTTACGAAAAAATATCTTCCGATTGTTATTCGTAATAATTTTGAAGGTTGGTGCTTGTTAAGGGACACTATTTTTAAATTATTGTGTCTATAAGAAATATCTATACGTGACGAGATTCAGAGAAATTGATGAAATTATTTTGTACTGTATACTTGGAGAAGATTCTTTATTGTGAAATAAAACTTTATATATTTTATTCTTCCTGATGAAACTTCTGTGCTCATTTAAATTTTATCTATGAAAAGTTGTCAATTTTAAAGCTTCATGTTATTTTATTTCCAGATTAAATTTTTTGTATAAATTAGATTATTTTTAATTTAATCACCTATAGATTTCACCTTTCAGAAGTGAAAGGAAATGCTGGCATAGGACTACCTAGGTGTACTTTTACTGAGCATGTAAAAAAAAATATTGATCGAAGACAATATTAAAGTACTTTCTTCATGGGTTGCCTTATAGCTCCCGAAATGGAAATCGGTCCCAGGGTACCCAGCTGAAAACAAAGTCTCCTTTTGAAGTATATTTAGTTAGACGGAAAAGTCTCTAAGTGTGGTTTATCGGATTATTTATGTGCCTATATAAGTAATCTAATTATAAAATAACCCAATCGAAAAGAAACCCATTGGTACATGCCCGGAATCGAATCATTTCAGCCATCCGCTTGTCACCGATGCTACGTTTATGTCGTGTATTTTTTTAGTAGATTTCCTTGGTATGGGCATTTTCTTGGGATTAGAACTTAGAGTTAGACTGATATAATTATGCTGTCATAACTAATAGATTCTATCCCTGCAAGGCTCTGATGAAACCAGCCTTAAAATAAATAAAAAACTGTATTGAAGAGTCCATCCGCTTGGCCGTTTGGGAGCTCGATGCCACAGATAGGCTTCAAACGGAAACCCCTGTAGGATCACTCTTGTGTCTGTTTGTCTGTCACAGCTTATTTTCTCCGAATCTACTGGACGAATAGGGTTGAAATTGGTTCATACCTACATAGAGTTTGAGGACCCAATCACGGACGTATTTCGATTTTGGGGGAAAAATTAAACCTTAATTTTTTTTTTCAAGTGATACATATGACATATCAATTGAAAGGGCCGTTATAAGAAATACATTTTTTTTTAAATTATAAAATGCATACCTAGTTTAAATTATATTAAAGAAAATATACGAGAATTGACCGTTACCCCCTCCCCCCATTATCTCCGAAACTACTGAGTCTAAAAAAATAAAAAATAGGGAATATATGGCCTTTCTTATAGTTTACAGGAAAACCTAAACGAAAATCCTGTCTTAAAGTTCTGGCTGAAAAATGGTGCGAAACCTTCAGCGCGCGAGTCGTACTCGCAACTATAAACTACTGGGGCCGGAACAAGTTAGGGAGCTCTAAGACAATAAAGTTATAAACCTATACAACTAAATATAATCAGTCGGGGCAAGTCGATCGAGTCAAGGCACTATACTATACTATTGTCTCCTACTTTTCTCTAAAAATATTTGATATAGTTTTAGAATATTACCTATAAGTACATAATATTAGGTCCGGTATATGAAATTGGCGTTTTATATGGAAAAAACAAAACGAAAAAAAAAAATTAATATAGAAATTATCAATTAAATTGCTATAATTTTCATTTTCTCTAAAATTTATTTCTGTAATTTCCTAAATATTGTTAGATATAAAATGAAATGGTCTAAGTAATGATTTATGTCCTAAAATTTTGTTTTCATATTGGTATAAACCTAATTTCCTTTTCTGTAAAACACAACATTTCTAATTGTAAAATGATTAATATTATAATATAATATATCAAACACATTTATAGATTTTTAAAATTACAGGATCTAAATTATTATGTAGGTATACCTACATACATATATACCTACATTACCTAATATTCTGAAATTATATATTATTTTTTTAGAGAAATTGAGAGGACAGGAGTCGATAGCCTAATCCCAGTTGGTATTAGGTGGTAGGGCGTCAGACTTGGAACCTGAGGGTCCCGGTGACAAAATTTTCTTTAAGAATATGTGCTTTAATAGAATATTCGTGCTTTGGAGGGCACGTAGCCTTCTAAAATAACTGATACTTAAGTCTGTTAAAGAAGTGACATATCTGGGTCCATTAAGTGCAGCAACAGGCTTTGCCACCTTCTTTATTTTTTTTCTTTCATCACGGGTTCCCTTACAGCTCCCGAAATCGTGATACGGTTCCAGGGTACCCAGCGGAAGACCAAGTCCCCCTCGTTTAGCCGATGGTCTTTGTGAGGGTATACCTAACGAGTGGCCAGTTCTTGTTTTTGGTCTGCCACCTGTTCCGTGGACAACTAGCAAAAAGTTAATCAAGCCGAGGAAAATTTAGTTGCCAGTGCGCTCTCGTGGAATAGGTAAGTATGCTACCAAAACTCTGAACTGTATTTGTTACGCGAATTGTACCTATAAGTCCTATAACGTTGAACAGCACGATCCGTTGAAGTCGAACTGCATTACTGCATGAACTGCACGTCATGGACGGCGTGTCATCTATAAATTGTCATATTGTTTATAAGTCATATACTTTCAAAGCGAAGCACTTCCTGTGGTGCTATTGCTTTAGAGAATAAGACAACGAAATAACGAGTCTTTTTTGGGTCCAACCAAATAATTTATTTGCAAAAAGCAACATTGAACTGCAAAACGCTCGTTTTGACCGCAAAATGTGTTGGACATTTTTTTATTTGTTTTGTGGGTTCTGTGTAGCGTTATAAAGTTTGATATCATGTGCATTCGAAATTAACTGCAAAATGCAGTTCGTGTGCCTTATCCATGAAATAAACCTATATTTTTGACCACTCCCTATTTTTCCGTTCTGTAGTTTCTTAAATTTCTTTTTATTTATTTAGTAAAATAATGTTGAAGCTATTTCTCCAGTGGTTGGTCTGATTTTACAGATGTCTGAATAAGAGTGCCTCAAGGAACTACACTATCCGACCTTGATTCCCTCCTTATTTATTCCGCAATTGAACCCGCATAGGTAGACATCATCCATGAAGCGAAACGCGAAAGAGCATCTCACATCTCTCGTAGCAATAGTTGCCTGCCTTATTCATAGAGTCGTGCCACTACGAACATCTTCAGCAACTATAGATAGATAAGTAGATAGGTGCATATTTTATCCAAACTTCAGGTTAGGTTCCAGACTTCTAATTCTAATGGTCTTATATTCATAGCACAGATAATATTGCCACCAATAGAACGCAGTAATCAATTACCTATACAATGTAAGTTGCAAACATCTGATAAATGGGATTAAAGTAAATAAATTTTGCATATATTGAAGGAAATTAGAAAAAGAAATATTGGTTGGAACCTCTATCTAGGTACCTATATATTCATTGCAATTTCCTCAACGTTACTTTCGTGGAATACTACTTGCTACTTACTTGCCTCTATAGAAAATGACGAAGTTTTTGCCGGGTCACCGTTATAGTGAACGAGCGTGTCGTATTTGTTACAATAGCTTCGGAGGTGCGCGTGCCACGCCGTTCATATAAGAGAGGGAGGAGGGCAGAGGGAGTCAGTGTCCAGCATCCAATTGAAGCGACAACATGTACACTGGAGCTTTACTTGTTCTTGGAGTCGCAATGGCAGTGGCCCTGGCAGGTGAGTGCCCCAACTTTTTTCTACATTAATTTTTTGAATCACTTGAGCGGATGATTCATTTCCGTTGACCGGTCACCAGGAAAATCCATGAAATTGGGATTTAGTTATATTAGCGTTAACCTATTGTTATTATGTGGTTATACCTACATACTATGATCATTTTTATGACTTACCTTATAAGAGTGAAATAGTATGATTTCAAAAACAAAGGTAGAGTTTGCAAAAATATAATGCCTACCTATCAATAATATTGTTCGTATGTAGCGCAGTGCACAATATTTTTTTTAGATTTGAATCGATTAAATTTTTTGCATTTGTTACGTTTATACTTTCATATGTATATCAAATTCTGATTTAGTATAATAGCTGAGTATTTTTATATAATTAATACGAAAAATTGTGATCAGAAATGTTTCAGATCGTTTCTATAATTTGATTTGAAATAAGTTGGTTGAGTTTCTTAGCTTCATTTATTTTTTATTAGCACATTATTCTTTTTATTGAATACTTATAAGTTATTAATATAGACAAATAAACAAAGGGCATAAATGCTGTGAAAATAAATTTTTTGTGGCTGGTTATTAAACAATTTCCAATTAAATAATATATAAATGTTCAAATCTTCAAATTATCCTGATATCATACAAAAATAACGGAAGACAACGGATTTCTCAAAAAGATGTGTGATCATCCACCAATTAAACACGAGTCTACGGTCACGACTTCGTTATGTTGGGAGCGTTAGTAGTTTGTTGAGGCCACTAGGTGCATGAATCAAAACATTAGATCATCTGATAATCAAGGAAAAATATAATCGTGTAATATTTAGTATGTATGTAATAGGTAATTAATAACTTTTTGTTGAATTAACGCAATTATGACGTGTTTTTAAGAATTTTATTTAGGTAATCACAAATACCTAACAGATTAGTATTTACATCCCTGAAGATTGAATTTTAATTTTCTCGTTGATCTGTTACACTATAAACAAACAGCTTGTATCTACAACTATTAAGATTTTTAAAGGCAACAATATTAGGTTAATATGTCTCGAATCTTTTTCTGTAATAGAATTAGATAGACAATATATAATAATAGTATGTAATTTTGGAAACATCTACCTAGAAACGGAAGAAGAAACCATAATGGTAGGATGATCCTTACACCTTAACATCAAAACAACAAAGATTAAATTAAACCATAATATTTTAAATGTTTCAGAGGGTCAGTATTATGTGCCTAGAGCATATTACACGATAGACGCAGAAGGTCACGCGTCAGCTCCTGTACCATTACGAAGACTAAAACGTCAACTGTTGCCGATAGCAAGCTCATTTCGACCTCATGGATACCTCGGTTCCAGCTCTAATGCCAAATCACAAGCAGTTTCTGGAGGTAAACATATCTCCTTACTCCTAATATATTTAATGGACCTTGTTTGTTCGTACTTCAGTCACGCTTAAACGACTCATTTTTCAAGTTTGAAACATTTTAAATAGATAAAGTATTATAAGTCTGTGATTTCAAAATTAATAATAAGTATCTAAAATAAATAAAATGTTGTTCAGAAAGGCTTCGAAACTCCTTAATTAATTTTAATGAAACTTTCAGCAATTTGAGCGATCCTTGATGTTTTTCAGCTACTTAAATAAATAGAGCTTCTCAATATTCTGTTCATCTAAAAAAATCTTAGTTCGATTAGTTCGTTCTTCAGGAACTTTGAAAAAAAACTTTTTGGATTATCTCTAAGAAATATTTCTTTTAATAATATAAATATTTCTGGAGATTATCTCATAGAGTTTTCTTGAAAATCAGTTCAGCATTTCTTCAGGAAGTCAGTACGTAGTTTACAGAAGATGTAAATGACGTACCTACAAAGGTGATTCTTAATTTTTAGGCATAGCGCTACCATTAATTCTTCATAAATGGATCTGGAGAAAGATTTTTTTTCATATAACCCGTGTATTGTTGAACAACTTTTTAAATAAATTAAAATATAGTTTATTTTCTCTCACATTTCGTTAATATTTTTGCCTAAAATGTGGCATATTTAGGTACATGTTCCTAAGATATTTTTTTAATTAGGTATTGAGAATATTAACTCAATGTAATTAGGTGAATATTTCGCGAGGTATAAACTCCTAAATTCATTAATCAAGCGTGCAAATAATCTAAATTTAAAATTGAAAATAGCATTTCGTACAAATTGTCTTCAGCAAGTTTTTATGACACCCGTAATTTTGAAATACCAACAAATATAATCTTGCAGTTCGTTATTTTTTATTTTTTTCGCAACTTAGCTATTATGTCACGTATAAAACCTGTCTATGAATTATTTATGTATTTATTTTACAGGATTGCCAACGGAGATTACAATGTCAAATGTATTTACATATTTTTTTACTATGTTTCCGAAAAATTGATGAACTTCTCATGAAAAATCAATGACAAAATCTCGAAGGATAATTCTTAAAATAAAAACAATCATCAAATCACTTGTTTCAAAATTTCTAACACACACTAAACACTATTCAACCAATTATCATTCAAACCTCAAACATTATAGTTAGTTAGGTATTTCAACAAAAAAATAAGTCGTCAAAATCAATACACATTTCAACGCGATATTCCGAAAATTAGATTGATAAAAGAAATCGGTTTTTTTAAAGTCTTCAATTTCATTCCTCTAAGCTTCGACATCTTAAAAAATACATTCGAATTGAGAACTTCCTACTGTTATTGAAGTCGTTTAAATGAAATAAAAAAAAATTTTTGCGATTGTAAATGCAAAAACTTTCCTCAACTTTGAAGAGGAATGCAAATACTCAGAAATAATAAAATCTAGCTAATATTCGTGTAGAGTGCACTCAATATGTAATCAAATAGAGTATTTAGTTCACGACGAGTTGCTAGAGATCCGTTGTTCTAACGGTCCGCGTATGCCCGAGGCCAAAGAGTAGGTATTGCTTTCAAGTGCAATAAAAACTGATGAACTTTCTTTCGATCATGTTGCTCTACATTTAAAATTAAAGTCCGAGTTGGCATGTGAAAGGCTCATTAACTGAGTATGTTATTTACATTGATTGATTCATACTAAGTAAGGTACTCAGATTAGCCACAAAAACAAGAATAAATAAATTGACGAGTGTGCAAATGTTGAACAAAAAAAAACCAAGTTTTTAGACCTAGTTGTGCAATGTTTGTTAATAAACTCTGAATAAATGTAAGACACGTTTAAGTATGGGTAAATCCAATTTTATTTTTATCTCTGACTTCGCCCGTGCAAAATTCTGAAATTAGAAATCGAAATACATATTGCTATCGATGAAATAAATTGAATTGAAATCCGGCACAAATTCAATACATAACTATAAATATACGATATTACATTTTTACCGCAAATTTCTTCATCTGGTTAATATTAAACCTTTTTATATGAATTATACTTTTTATTACATTTTCTGCTTCAGTTTTTTTTTAACATCCATTATAAATAAACAGAAAAGTCTATATTCCTTTTTGAGAATTTTACACTGGGAATATTATATTATTTGAAAATAACTAACAAATCTCTAGATGAATTTATATCAATGGATATTATCATTATTTGCATATTTACTGTAGTTACCAGTCCATAGGGCATGTCATAGTACTGTAATATTATTATAAATGTTCCATAGAATTAATATAGATAAATAAATTAAATGCAGTACCTAACTTAAAATTTAATAAATGACAACTTAAGTCATAATTTCAATGTCAATAAATGTTAACGATTGGTTTTCCAGGAGGTGTAGCGTCAGCACGCGCCGAGTCCTATAGCGGTGCATGGGCACCACATACAGGCTGGGCCCCACATGCTGCAGGATATCTACATCCTGGTTTTGGGTAAAGCATACACCTTGTTTAAACTGATGCCTATTACATCATTTAATAGATTGATTGATTAATACATCATTACTATGTATTTCAAATTTAGTAAAACACGACAATTAATTCATTTAAATTATGTATACAAATAAAAAAAATCTTCAGCTAAGTGAGAAAGACTTCGTCTTCCGCTGCATACCCTGGGGCCGGCAACGGTTCCCGGGAGCTGTAAGGCAACCCGCGAAGAAACATAAAGATAATATTACGGAAATACAGGTAATGAAGAATTAAAAAATCATTGTAAACTTAATGAACAGATTGGGTTAGAAGTTATGTTTTGCCTACCTTGAGTTTTCTTAAACTATTTTTAAAGCTGATAAAATAGGATTTTTTGTAGAGTGGACTGTATATTTACGGTATAGGTTATTAGATACCTCTAAAATTATCTTGTAATTTAATCTACTATAAATCTCGTTGATACCCAAATTTCTTATAAGACTAGCATAGAACTAAAAAAAAAAACTTTAATTTTAAAATAAACTTTTTTAAATCCGTTTCTAGTTCATAGGTATATGAACATATATATAATATATCTCGCCCATTTTTCCATTTATGCTAAAAATAATTAACAAAAAGATGTATTACCTGACACCAAACCATCATTAAAGTAGTATAGTGAGATGTCCATTGAGGTAGACTGATACTAAAAATAATTTTCTCCATAAACGTAAATTTAATTTCGCATTAAGAGGCTTTACCGTTACGCCGCACTCGAAATTTAGTTAAGTAACGCGCGTGTGTGCGTTAGTGAAAATTAGTCGCGCCTTCAAATTTTGATCATTTTCGCGATTTTTTTATGTTGACTTTGATATCAAAATAAAAAGCGGGGATGGTTTGAACATAAAAAATACCCAACATTGTAAATTTTTCACTCTTTAAATTATTTGTAATGTTTTCTATATTAAATAAAATTTAGATTCTTGTTATGGAATAATACGAGAATAATGTGTTATTTTTATATTACTAATTTTTTTGTATTAACTCACAAAAAATACATTTTTATATCTATGAATTTTTCCAAAAATTACGATTTCTCAAACATTTTTTTCTCGTTTTCTTTATGAAAGTTATAAAATCTAATCTATCAATATTTAAGTTGACCATTATTACGGTGTCAATACTGTTTTTTAATGTTCAAAATCTTCAGTGAGCTTTACAAGATCGATCGTCGAACGTCACTCGAACGTAAGGTTTTGGAATATGAGTCCGGAAAAATGATAATTTACCAACACTATAGAAATAATTTCAACATTCTTATTCGTATTCTCACAAACAGACATCAAAAATGTCCGAAATGTAGCGTGTGCCTAATTGCCAATATATGGGCACTACTGTCGTAATTTTTGCTTTTTTTATTTTTATAAATCGTCTGAACTATGGTAAATTTATTTTGAATTGATTAATTAAATTAGGTTTAAAAAAATTAAAAATAAAAGCAACCAAAAATACGACAGTGCTGTCTATTTGGAGCTAGGTTCAAGACGATTGTCCTTAAGTTTCTTTTCTTTCAATTTTGAAAATTTTAATAAGTAAATAATGTGAGAAACTCGGTTTATTATTTATATTGGTAAATACATACTTACATTGAAAGGAACCAAAACAGACAAACTCTGAAATTATATATTTTGAACATTTTAATACTTATGCCTTTTTAGTTTTCACCCCTTTCACATAATTGAAAAAATCTGTATAAACCAAAATAAGTTATGGATAACTAAAATTACCTAAAAATATAATTTTGAAACCGTGCATACAAAAGACATCAACGCGTTTTATAATACGAACTAGCAACTAATATGTATTATAAATGCGAAAGTGTGTTTGTTTGTTTTCTTGTCCTTCTTTCACGTCAAAACAGACGTTGTATTTTTGCACGGAGAGTTGGAGGACCTGAGAGTGACAGGCTCCTTTTTATCCTAGAAAGCCTTCGGGATAAATTCTTAGGCCACATTTATAAAACTTTTTTTCTTAACGGTTTGCCTTACAGCTCCCGGGAACCGTTGTCGGCCCCAGGGTACCCAGTGGAAGACAAAATCTTCCTCATTTAGCCAAGGATATTTTTGAGGCTGAACCAACGAGGTATATAGATGGAAAAGCCTCTTTGTAGATACGGTTTGTCGGATAATGTACATAGATTTTTTATTATAAAAACCCATTGGTACATGGTCGGATGTAGGAATCGAACCTGCGACTTTTCAGTTGCGAACCGACGTCTTACCCACTTGACCACCGACGCCCCTAAAAACGTTTTTGTCGTTTGTCGTTGTCGAAAAACGTTAAAAATATTTCTAAAACTTCCACGGGCGAAGCCGGGCGGAAAGCCAGTAGCACTATAATAATATGTTTTAGGTCTTAAAATAATAACTAAACTTTTTTTCCAGGTCTTACCGTAATTAAGAATGTCGCTGATTTGGAAGGTGCAGTCGGGGAGCAGGTTGAATAAGATTTTTTTTTCCACCAGTTGCACGTAACGAAATTCATTAAGGGATTTTGATATTAGACATTTGTTAATAACAATTTGTCTTTGGTTTAATGTGCAACTGGCGGAAGACAATATAATTAATTTATTAAAGGCAAAAATAATAAATAAATATACTACTTTATCTTTGTTTATATTTGAAACTTATTTAAGTAAAAATAAACTCGCATTTTTACACCTATGCAAATACTTAACATTGCTATATACAATTGAAATTAATACCTATAACTTAGTGGGATATACTATTTACACAATACTGAAGCATAAATGACGGTTGTATGTCTGTTTGTCCAGGATAAGCTCCGAAGCGACTGAATGGATTTTGATAAAACTTTCAGGGATCATAATGGGTATTTAGAAACTGTGGGCCTAGTCATGAATGTCACTAAGACCAAGATCTTAGCTAATCGCGAACGGGCCGACATTGTAGTGGACGGCAACAAAATCGAATGTGTGGATGTCTACCTCGGACAGTTGGTCTCTTTTGACGATTGTACTGGAAAAGAAGTACAAAGAAGGATTGCGTTATCCTGGAAAAAATACTGGAGCCTAAAAGAAATACTGAAAAACAATGAAGTTAAAATAGGTATTAAAAATAAAGTACATATACGAAACCTCTGTTTTACCATGCCTGTCTTATGCATGTCAGACATGGGCGTTGAGAAACATTGACGAAGAAAAAGTAGCAGTTTGTCAGCGGAAAATGGAACGAAGTATGCTGGGTATAAAGCTTTCAGACAGAGTAGAAAACTGAATAATAAGAACTATAACCAAATTACTAGATGCCAAGGAAAGAACAAGACGATTGAAATGGAACTGGGCAGGACATAATTTGCAGACTCGAAAACTCTAGATGGACAAAGAAGGTCGTCGAGTGGATCCCACGCGAAGGAAAAAGGAAACCGGGAGGGCAGAGAAAAAGATGGAGAGACATATTTATGAAAAGAGTTGGAACATATTGGATGACCAGAGCAAGGGATAGAGAAGAATGGAGAAGGTTGGGGGAGGCCTATGCCGAAGAGGCAACTTCTACAGAAATTTTGTTTAACTAGTGTTTAGTGCTTAATATATACTTAGTTTAGTTTAGGTAACATTTAGATTTAGATTGTAATAACTTAGTAATTTATATTGTAATGTACATCTGTAGTAGAATAAAGGCTTTTTTTATTTTTTATTTTTATTTTATTTTTATTATTGACTACTGTATTATTCCAACATAAAACACGGTAGATACCTTTGGGTAGATACATATCAATTATTAAAAGACTAACACTAAAATTAATAATTAAAACTAAAATAATAATAAAACTTAACATACTTAAGTAAATAAGCTAAAATAAAATACTAAATAAATTACATAATAAATAATAACTACCTACATTATAAATAAAAAATGCCCTCCACTGTGTCCTCTCGAGGCACGGTGCCTAGCAAGCTAGCAGCATGACCTATCTATACTCGATATCTTAAATTCGTAGATTTAATGTAAATGTGTTGCCCTTGCTCGCATATCGGCCGGATAGTTTATAATATAAATAAGGTTATATGTAGGTACCTATAAGTATTATGTATATTATACTAAATGACTCGTGCGAATACTTCGCACCGTTAGTGGTGTCATTTTTTTCGCTTTTACAAAATAAATAAATTTGTATAATTTTAAAAGAAACATTTAATTTTAACTTGTTTGTTTATTTTTCGTCATTAGAGGGAAAAATTATCGTTTTCAAACATTAACTTTGATACATTACTAAACTAAGTGAAATATTTGATACCGACAAAAATATATGATACCTTTGAGAAATAATATTGTAACGAATAGGTACTTAAATCGCACAAATAAATACCTAAACACATCAAGGTCGATAGACGTCTCTAGAAACATCCAGAGAGAATCAAGTACAAACGAAAATGGACCAGCCGAGTTAGCATACATTTTGACAGCGACACTTTCGTTTCGGTCGAATGGCCTTGAACAGGCCAAAACGTTCATGTCCAACAAGGACCGGCCAGAGATAGCCCGGACCGGGCATGCCCTGCACAAGAATGCCGAGCAATTTGCTTGGCCGGACAAAGACAAGTACACAGAATTTTCATCACATTGTTGGGCCGGACCTCTCGGCGCCGGGCTATCTCTGGCCGGTCCTTGTTGGACATGAACGTTTTGGCCTGTTCAAGGCCATTCGACCGAAACGAAAGTGTCGCTGTCAAAATCTGTGCTAACTCCCCGTATGTGCCTAGCCATAGGTACCAAAATCGGCCGCGGTCTGTGTGTAGGTATTTGGCACCGAGCCGCATCGAGACGCGTCTACAACTCTGTACAACAATCTCGGCGTTTCTCGAATGTTCGGAGGGCAATATAAACAGAGGATCGTCGCCGGGAGAACACAGTGCGAATCAGAGCGATCAAAGCGAAACAGTGAAGTGGAATTTAGTGCGACTAAGTGATATTCAAGTGTTTTCATTTATTTAACTGTATTTTTGTGGTGTTAAAGTAAAGTTTGTCTATTTAATCGGTATTTTAAATCTCTTCGAACCCCAGCTCGTAACAAATTGGTGTCAGGAGTGTGGGATTCAAAAATGCCGATTACACCACGTGACTCGTCGTCATCACGGCGACCCAAAACACGACAAACTACTGCTGGACATCACGGCGAGGAGGTCGACGAGGCTGCTGCTGCTGGAGCCGCTGCTGGTGCTGCTGGGAATGCTGCTGGTGGTGCCGGAGCTGCTGCTGCTGCTGCTGGGACTGCTGCTGTTGGTGCTGGAGCTGCTGCTGGAGTTGATACGGGTGCTGCGGGCTCTGCGGGTGCTCCCCAGGCATTCAATATGGGGATGCTGGTTCGGCTGATGGAGGAGCAGGCCCGACGTCAGGAGGAGCAGGCTCGACGACAGGAGGAGCAGGCCCGACGACAGGAGGAGCAGACTCGGCAGCTATTGCAGGAGCAGGCCAGGCGTCAGGAGGAGCAGACTCGGCACCTATTGGAGGAGCAGGCAAGGCGTCAGGAGGAGCAGGCAAGGCGTCAGGAGGAGCAGGCCAGGCGTCAGGAGGAGCAGACTCGGCAGCTATTGGAGGAGCAGGCCCAACGTCAAGAGGAGCAGTCTGCTAACCTTAAGGAGCTGCTTTCAGAGTCACTGGGAAAGGTGACTATGGAGGTGAAGCAGCTACAGAGGGTTACAGACATGCACGAGGAGAGAATCGAAGACCTCGACATTCGTTATGAAGACCTCCAACAGCATTGCAAGGAAATACAGACAAGGATGAGCGGAGAACAGGATACAAGACTTAACGACCGCTACGGAGAGTTGGAGGCACGACTTGACAGCCAATGCGAGAGGCTTCAGAATGAAGTGAGGAAACTGAAGCTGACCGCTCCTGTTTCTGGAGGCGTCGTCGTCTCCGGCCCCCGAGTCAAGGTGCCGCCGTACGACGGGACTACGTCCTGGACAGCGTACAAATTGCAGTTCCAAACGGTCGCCTCTGCCAACGGCTGGACAGACGAGCAATCTCTGACCGCCTTGACAGTGGCTTTAAGGGGCCGTGCACTATCGGTTCTGGAGGCCTCTCCAGACAGCTGCACCACGTACGGGAACCTGATCGAGGCAATGGACTCCAGGTACGGCGACAAACATCTAGAGCACGTCTACCGAGCGCAGCTGAGGGACAGGACGCAACATGCTGGTGAGAATCTGCAACAATGGGCTCTGGAGATCGAGAAGATCGTGAGGAAGGCGTACCCATCTGCCGGACAAGAGTTCATTGCTGCGACCCTCGTTCAAGCATTCATCGACGGCATCCGCAGCATGGAGGTCAGAGCTGCAGTTGACTGGGCCACCACAGCGCCCTGAAAGATGCACTGGCCCATGCTCTAGAGGTGGAAGCAGTGAGACAGGAGCCTCGATCTCAGCGATTGCGACAAGTGGCGGAGGAGGCTACTCCAACAACGACACCTGTAGCAGAGAGGCGTAGCTACTTACCCCGCTGCTTCTACTGCCACAAGCTGGGGCACCTTAAAGCTAGCTGCCCGGCGCTTAAGCGACAAGACACGGATCAACGAGTGCCGAAACGGGACGTCGGAGCTGATGTCCGTGCCGTAACTACGGAGCTTCCGGGAAACGAGTAACAGCCAGAGCCGTGGGGCGGGTACTGGCTGATCGTGACACAGCCCCAAAAGTTACCATCCGACAAGTTTTCGACGGGAACAGTCTGGTGATCGCCGGCGAGGTCAACGGGACGCCATGTGAGATGACGAACGAACATCGACGAGGACGGACGCATGGCAACGCTGACGCACTGTCACGCAGGCCGTGCCCTGAAGATTGTAAACAGTGCTCGAGGCGTGAAATCGGTGATTCTGTCATCAAAGTGATTACGACTTAGTGACGAATGGGCGAACGAGAGGACGAGAGACGAGCAACTCAAGGATAACAACTTGGCGCCGATAATGGAATGGAAGACGCAGAATGTTCCAAGGCCCGGCTGGAATGTTGTATCCGCCATGAGTTCCACCACGAAAAGCTACTGGGCTCAGTGGGAAAGTCTAGTGCTGCACAACGGGTTGCTGTACCGCAAGTGGGAGTCGCCAAGTGGACAGGAGACACTGATGCAGCTGGTCGTGCCTAGGTCAAAGGTGCGCGCAGTGCTTGAGTCCGTGCACGATGGATCCTCGGGAGGACATCTGGGCATGAATCGAACCCTGGCGAAAATCAGGAAACGATTTTATTGGGTTCATTGCCGGCAAGATGTCGAGGATTGGTGTCGTAAGTGCACAGTATGTGCGGCCGTGAAAGGACCTACGACACGTACGAGGGGACGTATGCAGCTGTACAATGTTGGCGCTCCATGGGAACGAATTGCGGTGGACGTTGCTGGACCGTTCCCGGCCACTGAAGACGGGAACAAGTACTTCATGGTCGTGATGGACTACTTCACGAAGTGGCCGGAGGTCTTCGCAATTCCCAACCAGGAAGCGACAACAGTGGCGACTAAGTTGGTCAACGAAGTATTCTGCAGGTTCGGGCTACCATTGGAGATACATTCTGATCAAGGGCGTAACTTTGAGTCGCAGTTGTTCCAGGAAGTATGCCGTCTCCTGGGAATAAATAAAATGAGGACTACGGCGTATCACCCACAGTCCGACGGAATGGTTGAAAGGTTCAACCGCACTTTGGAGACTCATTTAGCGAAACTGGTTGAGGATCACCAGAGGGACTGGGACCGATATATTCCCTTGTTCTTGCTCTCATATCGATCCGCAGAGCATGAAAGCATAAAGGTGACTCCTGCTTATGCCAACTTTGGGAGAGAACTCCGACTACCAGTTGATCTCCTGACCGGCGGACCTCCGGATGCGCCGCAACCTGTAAGTGACTACGTATCGAACCTGAAAAACAAGATGTGCGACATACATGACCAGATTCGTCAGAGCAGTCTTGTGGCCAGTACAAAGATGAAGACCAGGTACGATAGAAACTTCAATAGTAACGGTTTTGACGAGGGATCGTTGGTGTGGCTGCACAACCCGAAACGCCGAAAAGGCAAATCTCCCAAGCTGCAGAACCGCTGGGAAGGCCCGTATAAGGTCATCACGAGGATCAATGACGTGACCTATCGGATCCAACGATGCCCGCGTGGACAGTTAAAGGTTGTCCATATTGATCGACTGGCTCCTTACAAAGGCTCGAATATTGCTCGGGACGAGCAAGTCTAAGCGGGGGGCAGTGTAACGAATAGGTACTTAAATCGCACAAATAAATACCTAAACACATCAAGGTCGATAGACGTCTCTAGAAACATCCAGAGAGAATCAAGTACAAACGAAAATGGACCGTATGTGCCTAGCCATAGGTACCAAAATCGGGTGCGGTCTGTGTGTAGGTATTTGGCACCGAGCCGCATCGAGACGCGTCTACAACTCTGTACAACAATCTTGGCGTTTCTCGAATGTTCGGAGGGCAATATAAACAGAGGATCGTCGCCGGGAGAACACAGTGCGAATCAGAGCGATCAAAGCGAAACAGTGAAGTGGAATTTAGTGCGACTAAGTGATATTCAAGTGTTTTCATTTATTTAACTGTATTTTTGTGGTGTTAAAGTAAAGTTTGTCTATTTAATCGGTATTTTAAATCTCTTCGAACCCCAGCTCGTAACAATATATATAGATTTTATTACAAAATTAAAATAAATATCAAATTACATTACATTACATTAATTATCGATTATACATCAATGCGACATTAGTCGGTTGCACTGCAGATGACTCTACTTATATATGTAAATATAATGCAATACGTATCACGCAGACCACAGTATTTTTCTCCTTTTTTCTTATTATAACGCCTAATAAGCTTTTCCGGGGTACACAGAACTGATATTCTTCCACATTATAGTCACATGTATGTCCCGAATTGTAAAGTGTTGGTAAATGTTCCATACATTTTTGTTTCGGATGATGATGAATATTATGGAAATTTGAAGACTTGGAAGACCTGATGTTGATCTCTTAAGTAGCCCACGCACTGTTCCGGTATCTCACCGAGAATTTTCGGTCCGGCCAGCCGTATGATCGAAATTGAACACAGGCCACACATTAGCGATGTAAATCATACCATTTAGATTACACGCAATTCACTCACTCACACAGACACACAAGATTCGATTAAACAAAGTGTCAAACATCCGTGTGTGTTCCGGTCATCGAAATCAACCACAAATGCAACGATTTGAAAACGGATGGCGGACCGTACGTTACATGAATTGGACGAGTCTATGGTCGATTTCAGAGGCCCGTAGGCGGCGCGCCGGCGATTGGACGAATGGTTAACGTTTTACCTGAACTATTATAGATAGATAAATGTACAAACAAGGCAAAATTTGCAGTAAGACTGATCAGTGAAAACTTTTGGATTTGTGTGAAAAAGCATCTCTAAGCCGGCTAGTGAACGGAGCCATTGCGAATTTGCCCTCACTTAATACCACAATTGCTAGTATTTTTCCAGTGTATTTTTCTCTGCTTATTGGTCCAATCATCGGCGCGCCGCCGCCGTACGGTCCACCGAAACTGATCACAGATTCGTCAAATTCTTATAACAAATGGACCGCCTAGATCGTATGGCGGCCGGGATGGGAAATTTTTGGTGCGATGCCGGAAAAATATTGTATTTCACAGTAGCCTTTTACGACACTCCCAGTACGGTTTATAGATTATATACGGTACTAAAATAGATAATTTATAATGTTTGTCCAGAATGTGCTCCGAAATGGCGGAATTGATTATTATCATTTGGTAGGTACCTACTTAGTACCTATATTTTGATCCGTTTAGATATATACGCCATCTGTTGGCAAGTTTCTATTTATATCCTACTAGCTTTCCGCTTATAGTCTTGAGTTTAAACAAAAACCCTATAGAAAAAAGCACTCAGTTTTTTCCTAAATTTTCCAATTTTTCTTTCCTTAAAAACTGTATTCAGGTACAAATGTCAACCGTTCTCAAGTGAAACATTTAATTTTTATTTTTCCGCCAGGACGTTGTCTGTGGAAATTTAGGAATCGCGAAAAAATAACACATGACTTCAATTTGAATATGTTGGTTTATAATAGTGAAAGAGTATTTCAAATCGGTCCAGTAGTTTCCAAGTTATAAACTTACAAACAAATAAACTCACATATTAGCACTGTCTCTTAATAATATTAACACAAAATCTACATAATTCGGTCAATCGCAATTGACAATTCTACGCTATTATTCATTAAATTTAAGGGATTATCAATCGCCTCTACATGATGGAAAGAAATTGATAACAAATTTGATTGAAGTAGGCAAATTTGTTGTGCCATTGACAATAATTTCGGTAATAACTGAAAACAAAAACATTGATACGTCGTTTGAAAGTACACAATGTGTACTTTAATTGCGATTGTTAATAATGTAAACACATTGTCAATTGCGATTGACCGTCTCCTGGCTGCTCTGGATTTGAACTCCCAGAACGCCTGAAAATGTTTTTTTACAAAAAATTCACAAGAATCACAAGAGCGGCTAACATTTCCTACTGTATTGTTATTATATAATTATTGAGTTGTAAAAATAACAAAACGAGTTGTCTTTACGCTAAATTAAGTTTATTCTAATATTTATATTAAAAAGGAATTATTATATTTTTTTTTGTTAAAATAACAAAACGAGAGATGCCTTTACGGTTAATTTGTTTATTATAATAAAAATTATAATTAAAACATTTTAATTTTCTATTTTACATTTCACTACATTTCTAAGCGACATCAAAAAGAAAAGAGCTTCGTAATTCAGGTATGCTTTTTAAGTAGGTACATATTGCATATACAGTCTCCATCAATTAAGAACCTGGATGCTTTCTTTTATGATCGATAGAGAATTCTTCTAGTAAAGTATTTTTCATGAAAATTGGTTTAGTAGTTTTGCAGGTATTCCTCAATATCCTAATGAAATGTAATCCAATTTCCATGACGTATTTTTTATTTAAGAGCTCTCTTCATAACGTTTATCTCATGCTAATTATATAAATAATAAAATAATATAGCCTTTATTCATTCCTTAAGTATTATTTTTTACATTTTAGAATTTTTTTCTTTCTTCACGGGTTGCCTTACAGCTCCCGACACCATGTAAGGTCCCAGGGTACCCAGCAGAAGATCAAGTCTCCCTCTTTTAAAATCTTGAAAAATTGTTGCTGCCATACTTTAATTTTAAATAAAATGTTTCAAATTACTTACTACCTAATTTGTTTGAATCAGTGCATCAAAATCAGTTCAGGAATTTAGTAATTTGCATATTATAACTATAATTATGAGCCGATTTAGTTCCTTTTTTATACGAAAAAGTATTCCTTCAAAATTGTCTTATTTTATTTCCCATGAAAATGAGTTTAGTAGTTTTTCAGTAACAATGAGTAAAATTAATTTGTATGAATCTATTTAAAAAAAATGTATCAATGCACATACATAATAATGTGAATAAATATTAGTCAAAATTTACTCACAGTTAAAATAAAATAAAATAAAAATCAGTTTAGCAAATTCATAGAAATTTGTGCATTTTAGTTGAAAGTGTATTTGTCCAAAATGGTCCCGTTGTTTAGAGATCCGTAACCAAATTTAATTAGGTAAATAATACGCGAGTTATGAGCTGTAAGGAGTCGATAGCCTAATTGGTAGAGCGTTGTCTTGTAACCGGGAGGTCCCGGGTTCAATTCCCACTCGTTCCAAAAAAAATGTTAAGCACCAATTTTCTTTAAGAATTCTTCAATCGACTCTTTGTGCTTCGGAGGGCACGTAAAGCGTCGTTCGCACTTCTTCTAAAATAACAGATATTTACGTCTGCAAAAAAGTGACACACTAAGTCCATTTAGTGCAGCAACAGGCTTGCCACCCGTTCTGTTCAGACTGAATCGACAATTGGCAAAAAGTGGACATTCTTACTGGTGTCTGTAGCCACGCCGCAAGGTATAAAGGCCGTTGTTTTGTCGAGCTAAGACCAAAGAAAATCAATGCCGCCCGGAGCGGAAAGCGACGAATTTTTGATAAAAAATGGTTCAGTAGCTTTTTAGGAATGTAGAAAACTTCAAATGGGAAGGTGAACAGCGATGTCAAGACTTAAATTCCTTTCATCATCCTTCCCTACCTCACCCAACGCCCCCCGTGGTGAATCCAAGAGGCGCGACCTCCTGAACATTTTATTTAACCAAATATAACCTATGGCAAGGGTATAATAATTTTATTAAAAAATTGCTTATATAGTTGCTCTGTTTTGAAGTGAATGAAGGACAAACAAACACACTTTCTCACTGCGCACTGCGGTTGCACCAACGTTAATGGTCCTGCTCGGCTCCTATGGGTCGTAGCGTGATGTTATATAACCTTCCTCAAGAATTGGGCTATCAAATGTAAAAATAAATTTTCAAATCCGGCTGGTAGTTCCAGAGATTAGCGCGTTCAAACAAATTCTTCAGCTTTATTATTAGTATAGATTAGTTAGGTTTAGAATGGTTTAGGATATTACTATTAGTTAGAATTGAAAGTGGAAAGAAATTCCAGATATCTTAAAAAATATGTTGGGTAAGTATAATATATCATCACGCTAATTTTATAATTTTGTTTATAAGTTTTGTCCCTAATCCAGATAATTCGATGTTACCACAGAGTGGAAAAGGATATAATACCGTATTAAATCTATTAAAACTGGAAATCAAATAATATAAGGTAATGACACAGTTCACTTTCATTTTTTTCCTTCTACAACACATATTGACTTGTATTCTAAAAACGATAAAATATAGACTTTGCTTTTAGTAAGACTTTTTTGATCGGTTGGTGTCAAAGAAGTAACAATCACTATAAAAGATGTCTACTTACCAGTACCTACCCAAAACTAGAAAAAATTGGCTGCAATAAAAAAAAATAGTTTCTAATTATTATTACAATTTAAAATTAGGAAATGAAAGAATATACGTACATAAAAGTTATTAATATTAATTTATTTAAAATGTGAGCTTTAAAAATTAAAATAAATTAGTCCAACACATATTGTAAGTTGAGATACTAAAATGTTATTTACATAAGCTGAAAAAATAAATAAATTTAACTTCCATTATTCGTCGACTTACAAAATAATGTTACCTACTCACTAATGTTAATGGCACAAAATTTTCTATAAGTTATTCAATTAGCACATCACAAAAATATCTAAAAGCTAGATTTATTCCTTTTTTATAAGGAAGCGAACATGTGGAGAGTTCATAAAGCCTATATAAAATCTCTTAGCTATTACTTATGGGGCAGCTCTAGTTTGTATTGAGGTTTGTTGTAACTGTATCCTAACTGTTCCTGAGCCGGCGCAGGAGGAGCCGGTGCAGGGACCGGCGCGGCTGCCGGCGGGAACGCGGGAACGAAAGGCGGAGTCACTATAACAGCGTCATCCGTAACTGCTACATTTCTTCCAGGAAAATATTGTTGGTAGTACGGCAGTTGTTGCGTATACACTTGCTGTGGCACCTGGTAGAACCCTGGGTCCGGGTAACCTGGTGCTCCATACTGAGGCGCCAGCTCCATTCTCCCGAACATGTTATTCAAGAAGGGGAATTTATGAGTGATCATCGCCCAAAGTCCAGTACCTCCCACCTGGTTGGTGCCCTGTCCGCCGTTTCCGAACTTGTTCCAAAATATTCTCTGTGACGGCTCCTGATTGAAATTCGAATTAAATTCGACAGCGTAGGGATCATTGGGACCCACATAGTACGGAGCTTCCCTTCTCACGTTGTAAGCTAAACTTCCACCTAAAATTAAATAATTTATAATGATTATAATTAATTAATTGTGATATTGTGACGATCACAGAGCTATACACGTACCGAGAAGCACGCACCACACTAAAGCGACGAACGCAACCATTTTGTACTAGGAATATGAATACTGCGTGACCGCGCGGTTACTGCGACCATTGTTCTGACACTTTTGTATTTATACCTCTTCTATTTGTTCCGAAAAGAAGACCTTGAAGTAAAATTCTCATAACCCAATATTGATAGTGTGAGGTAATCCTTCGGATACGGGTGTTCGTCCGTCCTCGAGGCGCCCGTGCGGACAATGGGCGCGACAACTAGGTGACACGTACAGGGCGTGCTCAATGTTGAACACGGCTCCCATCACTCACTTTACAGCTGTGTACTGTGTATTCATTATAGAAACGTGCCCATAGACATAAAGCACAACTTGTACAAATAATAACCACCGAAGTTTGACCTAAAACTAATACAATGTATATACAAATTGAACATACATAGTCTTGCAGGCGTTATCTCGTGTCATTAAATTGATGTAATCACAATATACAACAAATGACATTGATAACGACATGTTCATCTTAAATTATACATTTTTAATGGGACAATATTATTATGCATAAGAATCCTCAATATAGAGGTTTTCTATAATAATAATATTAATAGAAAAGAACACGCTGTGGTTTATTCGATTTTGTGAAAAATGCACTCAAAACGTTCGTTCGTGTTTACCCAACATAATCGGCATTATTCATAAGATAACGAGTATTTGTCTTCGCCAGTTGTCGCGTATTGTCGCACGCAGAAGCGCCTTGCGAAACGTTTACGCAACGCGAACTTCACCGTGCCTTAAAAAATGTAGAATTACTATAGGATAGATAAGATTGGACGGATTATGTTCATTTTTATTAGATTTAGTTGTCCACGCAACAATATTCTTATCCTTCTTCTTCTTCTTCAGTCTGTGTCGCGTCCACTGCTGGACCACCTTCTCAGCATTGCGTCACTTCTCCCTATCCTCCGCAGTTCTCCATGCGAATGCGAAAGTGTGGGTGTTATTTTTTATCCCGAAAATACTTTGGGATAAAATCGTATACCACATTTGATGAAAATGTAAAAGTAACTAGTACCTATTTATCTAATTAAATGTAAGTATGTATCTATCATGATTTATTAAATTTGAAATTTCTTATTATTTAACGGGTCTAAATTATTCATCTATCTTCAAAGAAGCTTATCATAAGATCGAACAAGCTTAAATTTTTAAAGTTCAACAACGATATTGATTAGTAATACATAGTAAACAGGGAAAGTGGTCAATGATGGGTCACGCGCTTGCGACGCCATCATAATATGTCACAGTGAAGACTCTAAACAGTGGGTTTATTAATTAAATCTTTAGCAACATTAATTAATATTTGACAATGACAACGAGAGAGATTGAGTGTTAGTTTGTTGGTAAGAAATAAAGTCGAAGCTACTGGACCGATTTTTACAAATTCTTTCACTGATATGGAGCCACATTGTTCCAGCTGGACCAGTGTAGTTAAAATTACATTAGGGTTCCATAACTAAAACTCTGATATTTTTTGCAATAAAAAAAATTGCAGGGGTGAAGCCGGGGCGGAAAGCTGTAGAAAATGTTTTGAAATGCACTATTACCGCAAAAGTGTTGAGGTCACTAAATGCAGAGAAAATATTAATATTGATATTTATTTTACAATACAAATGTTATGATCGCATATTAAAGGTAGATGCCTAAATTAAGAAATTGTGTGATCATTTAGAGACGTAAAATGTCATGCAATAAACGACAGAATCAGACAAAAAAGAATAAATTGTCAAAATAAACAACATCTTGAAGGCTTTGTAAATTATTTTCCGTCTCCTCGATGCTATCCGTTTTTAGCCCCAGTCGGCTATGATGATTTTTTTTTATGCAGAAATAGAATATACCGGACGAGAGTCATTAAATATGACGTATAAGCTGATGAAGCTATGGGCAGTGACTAATTATTTGAAATATATTTGAACCATAATTGCAACGTTATAGGTACCTGAACAGGTAATGGATGCTGGATGAACATAACATGTATCTTTGACCGACATACTGTTATTGCATACCCTATGGTCATGTCATAGGGCACTTCACCGAAATCGTGATGGATTGCAGATTACCACGAGAGCCACTGGTCACGCATTTTTAACGATTGGTGTTATTTACATAATAAGTTTCCTTTTTTCGCACGCTGTGATTTGTGAGTTGTGCACTAGCTTTCCGACTCGGTTTTGTCGGTGGAAATTTTAGTCCACGGTTTTAACTACACAAAATGTGGAATAATATAGAAATAACAGTGAAATATTTTTTCGTATCAGCCCAGTATCTTCTTACTCAAATAAACTCACACTCTGTCTGTATAATATTAAGTATAACAACAAACTGTTGTTTATATCAATAACTTATCTCTACGGGTGGTTTCATAATATGGCTGCCTTTAGTTTCATGAGTCTAATTAGCATACTCGTATTTTTATTTTTATGGCCAATTTTTTACACCTAATAAATTGGTGGCAATTAATAAAAGTTTTATTACGGAATATTAATTTATAAAATATTATTTTCATTAAACTTTTTGGTATTACACTTTTCAAAATTGGTACCACAACAAACCAGACGGTCTCGGTGAACTAAAACTTATTCCCCGTTACCACAAAACCGTGTTTAACCAGTGTTTATTTTAAACATAGTTCTGTCTTAGTCTTTCATATTGAATGATAGATTTGTAAGAGAGTGATAAAACATAGTTAGCTAAACACGTCTTGTTAAACACCGTTTTGTGACTTGGGTTCGCTGGGCGGTCTAAGGTGCCAATCACAAATCGAGCAAATTGTATTCCTTCTCAAGAGGTCTGTAAATTTTACATTTTACATATAGCTCGTAATATTTTACTATCTCCTTTAATCATAAAGGAAATGGTTGATAAACTATGATAAATACAGTGTAGACTCACCTCTATGGACATAGTGACTATATGTAATAACAGGAATATCCTGCAGCCATGAACTGAATTGATAAACGGTGCTTATTATAAATAAACCCACGAATAAACCCCGCAGAAATCATAGAAACTAAAGGTTTTCCCGTTATCTAATATTTCAGTATAGTAAGGTGTATTGGTCATACTTAGGATTTGTATGATTTGGGCTTGTAGAGTTAGGGGCTTGGCTCTTCATGAGATCTGATGACTTTTTAACAGTGAAAGCGTTATGAGCTTATGAGAGTCTTGGCAACCTATTTTACATAAAATATTTTGGTGGGATCTTATTTTCTCCGAATGTATCGGTTGAATTTGGCACTTATACAGAGTTAGGTGACCCAATCACGGACATATAGCGTAAATAAACGAATTCTGATTTTGAAGGTTAATTTTGGGGGAAAATTACAAAAAAAATTAAGTGCATCATGTGACATATCAAATGAAAGGGTTCGTCATGAAACATATGAATATATTTTTATATGTAATTTTAAAATGCATAGTTTAAAATATCTTAAAGAAAATATTATGAAATTCGAGCGTTCCCCCCCATACACATACTACTACTGAGCCTAAAATGTTGAAAAAAAATGGCGCATTTGACCGATTTTTTATACTTTTGACACTCTACTAAAGAATCTTATATCTACTATAGAGGTGTAATTTTGAGAAATATTGAAAATGTTTAAACTCGATCAAAAATAAGTAAGTATTACCAAATTTACTAATACAAACTTTTACACCACAATAATTTCAATCTATTGCCAAAAGAGACGTATTTTCTAAATTTCTTTTAAGCAAATATACACTGAAGAGCAATATAAAAAAGCCACTTGCAAAGTGCCTAAAAATCTAAATATTTTCTAAACAATACAAGTTAGCTTTTATATTGCTCGTCAGTATATAAACTTTCTTTGCTTTTAGTGTTTGGTTCTAGTGTTTCAAGTAAGTATTTCAAGTAAAGTGAATTTTATGAAACTTTACTAATTTTTGTAGGGGATCTACACACACTTGCATGACCCACACACACGCACATGTATTATGTAAACGAGCGCGGGCGCACTTCATATACCTAGCTGCCTGCCGCGCGCTCCTCAGTCGTCCATAACAGTTTTTTGTTAAATATAAATTCAGCATTAAACAGTTTAAACCATCACCCATCTTTACTTTATGAACACGCAATCTGGACCACCAATATAGTCTATATTAGTTTAATCTAAGTTTTGTGTATGCGCAAAAGCACTGCATGAATATGTGATCTAGTTTTTAGTTTAAAAAATCCGAAAAAAATTACGAAACTTCAATAATTTGATTAACGATCTGTAATTATTGGTTTATCTAAGTTATGTGTATGATTACAAAGCACTCCATGAATAAATTATCTGGCTTTTAGTAAAATAAAACACAATTTATGACCGGATCAGAGTATGTTGTAAAACGCAATTATATATTTTAATTGCCAAAAACCAGTTGCTTCGGTCAAGTAAGTTCATTAACAAAGACACTGTCTAAGTCAGTACATTATTGGCCACGGATGAACCAACATACGTCATAATCCAGTTTAAAGTCACCACTTCAAGGTTGCTGCCTACACTTATCTGCAATGTATTCATGCTTGTTAGTCATTATGCTTTTTAGTTGCCTTTACAAATAAGGCCCTGTCAATTGCAATGTGACGATATTCCCTTAAAATATATTCGGTAATTAATTTGAAGTTATTACTTTAGTGACACATAGCTGTAGGGCCCTGGCGCAAAAAAGATCCCCCATCTCTATTTTTTTATTTTTCTAATTTTTAAATCGACAATTAAAAAACTGTCTTTGCACAATATGTATAATATGGCAGAGTTTTTCATCAAATCAAGATCTATTTTTTTCATCATCAGCTATCAGTAATACAATCATGTTGCAGTATCTAGATTAGTTCAAATAAATTCTAATTTAGCACCTTCAGCAGCAGCCTCTAAATTCTACTCCAAAATTATTTTTGCGTTTATTTATTTTTTCAAAATAATATCGGAAATAAAATAACCCATGGTAGACTTACTGAACCTTTTATGAATCGAGGTGTACTTTCAACTTAAAAATAAATCATTTAAATATGTAGTTAATTACTGAACTAATTTTCATGAAACAAAATGGGATGATTTCGAAAGAATAGATTTTTTACGTATGGCATATACAAACTTACATAAAAAATAAATATACAATCGAATTTTATTGAGAAGTTATCCTGTAAGATAACAAAATTAAAAATAATCTTCACATTAAATTATTTTCCGATGATTTACTTACCTACTTGTAGTTCGCGAAGATGATAAATTGAAGAACATTATTTTCAATGACCTTAGTCTATATTACTATTGCTACATCAAACTTAAAAAAACACTAAATGACCTGTCCAAAAAACTGAAATATGACCATGCACAATAGAAACATTTTTGAAAACAAGTCCTTCAAAACATAATATTAATCTCTGACTTTTGGTTTTGGGATTTGAAATGTAAAAAAAGTAATTTTGAGTTATGTTGACTGGTCAATTTCATTACACTTATACTTCATACTGACAATAAAGTTGTGCGTGAATCTTTTTGCATCTATAACTATGTAGGTATGTAAACAAATCTTGGAAGTTGAATTTAACCAACTTCTAATTGTTGTATCGATTTGAAACTTTGCAAGTGTGTGTAATTCTGATGACAATAGAATAATTTGGTACCATCGATCTGATCCGATCATGGAGCCAGGAGGTGGATAGTATGGAACCCTTTAATGGCTACTAGGACTCATCGAGTTTGGGCTTAGGTTTGCGCAACTGCGCCTCACTGACAAAGCGTGCTTTTTAGTTTTTTAAGCTATAATTACTCTTTCTCTATCGCAAGTCGCAACTGTATGTAGTTCAAGTAATATGTACTTAATTAGTTTTTAAATTTTGTATATTATTGATTTAAAGTTTAAAACTAACTATATCCTATTATTATTTATTGTTCTTATGGCAATGCAGAATATTACTACAACTTATGGGTAGTATAAGTAATTTACAACATTAAATATTAAAACGTCATTATTTCTACATTTAGCTACATGTCATAAGTTGCATATAATTTATGAATAATTTATTAGATATTTATTTAAATACGATTATGAGATCATGAACAATGGCCGCAAGATCACAGCAGCCGCTGTATCTGAAGATAGGGTGTCATTTAATTTTTATGTGTTTTCTATCTACCTATATATATATAATTATGCGTCGATATTTTTTTAGTGAGGGGGGAATATTGGGGAAAATTTAAATTGAAACGCGAAGAACAGTTAGAATATATTTTACTTATATACATTTTGCTTGTAGAAGTTGCAGGAAATACTGACAACGGGAGGGCGTAACACTTTTTATATCATATTATAAAAAGACCGTAAGAATATGTATGAAAAAGTCACTAGTAAAAAATTATTAAAAACCATGAATGATTTATATTACAGTACAGTACAGGTACAGTAATTAACCATAGTCATTGCTATTAATTTAATAGGCCTATTATAAATGTTTTTTTTAACAGTAGTAAGATTTTTATCACTGTAATGCTTGAAAGAATTAACCACCTATAATGACATGCGGCACCTAATTATTTTTTTATCTTATATTATACAAAGGATAAGGATAGTTTTCCTTTGGCATATTTAGAATAAGAAGCTTATTATTAAGCTCTGTTAAACTTGCTCAATGCATAATAAGTATTATGATGCTGGAACAACAAATGGGATGATAATAAAGTAAGTTTAACATTAAAAATATTGCTTGATCTTAATAATGACAATACATACAAACGTCGAATTACAATTAATGCATACTCTTAAGTAAAACAACAAATAATAAAAACCGGCCAAGTGTGAGTCTGACTCGTGCTAATGTTTCTGCTCCATACAGGGGCGTCAAAGTTGGTCCGACTCGCACTTGGCCGGTTTTTTTTAAATTATTTCTGATATTAGAAGCTCGGCCTATAGTTAGTATTACTACATATTACTATTAGTATAGATAGGTAATAGTGAAGCAGCCCTAGCTATGTCAAGACAAAGAGGATGTACTATCTACAAAATGTTGATATATTTATGTGACTATAGCAGTGATTTACGAGTGTACAGCGATGGAACCTCCGTTTATGTCGTTACCGCTTATAATGGTAATAATGGTTGTAATTGACTTTTTGCGACATGTAATAGCTCTATAACGGCGTTGAAATAAGTCGTTATTCAATGTAGACAATGTAAACTTATTTATGTATGTTAACGGATTTTCTTTGATATTATTTGCATATTTTGTATTAGCTTCCTGTGTTATTGAATGACATTTTTTATGTCATAACTGAGAAACTTATTATGTATTCATTGATTTGCTAACAAGGATATAAGAATGTCGACGTCAATAGGAATATAAAAATATATGCCTCATATTCCTACGTAACTACCAAGCCAATTCAGGAATTTGAATAAACAATGTTTATTTAAAAAAGTGGTAGTTTAGTCCTTTTTTATTAGGGTTCGTGATGTTCGTCCGTCCGCATCCGTCCGTATTTTCCTATCAATTCTTCTGATTTTATTATTCACAGAAAATTTTAGTCATATTATAATTATTTTTCTCCATACATAAAACTGTTTTTTTTTCATATAATTAATCACGCGAGAGATTCGCGACATATAAATAAAATATAAAGTTTCTATTGATGATTTATGGTATGAACTGTTTAGGTTGAATTTACGTTATATAATATAGCCAAAATATTTTGAAATGAATTTAATGAGCATTTATAGGTGAGGTAGTATATGATAAAAATACGTATTATATGGCATCGACAACCCAAAATTAAGCTATTAATGGTTTATGTCTACTAGTCTACTGTTGTTTTTTTTTAGATAATAATTGGATACCGACTCAATTGATTCTCGTATCCATAAAACATAAAGTTTAATTGTAGCTAGGTACCTACCTACGAAGTAAAACGAGTTTCTGTCGTGATTTGAACAGAGATAAATAATAGCTAATTCGCAACAGGAATAACGTGCGGCAAAACCTGTCTCATGTCTCATGGGAAGAAAATTAAAAGAGCAAAGAAATTATTCAATATTTTTTATCTTAAACAGGTTTCTATTCTGAATTTCGTTGCCAATGTTGCCATGCAATATTTTGTTAGATTATGTAGATTTTTAATATGATGTCTGTGAAAGCTTTAAGTTCATTTAACATAGGTATCTATAAACCAGACTTTTGCATGGGTGTTAGCTACCTATTTGGGTATAATAAAACATAAAGTATATGAGAAATTTTAATTAAATTATTACTTCGTCTATATTAAAAAATAGCTTATTTAATTATCTATTTAAATATACTTACTTACTAAGCATTTTCAAGTAATATCACATTAATAAATAATTATTTTAAATTATGTAGTCGTCTCAATCTAAGATGATTCTGTCTTCATTTTCTGCCGTAACCTGCAAAAAACACAAATATAATTTCTAAATAATTACTTGTTTACTAATAATTTAGGCATTAGCATTATTTTGCAGAAAACTGGACGAGATAAACAAGAATAGGTAGTAAGTACCTACTATATAAGATTGGGCGATGTTTTTATTTAATATAGCTAACATGGGACTAATGCAGTATCTATTGGTAAATTGTTTTATAATTCCCGCTATAAGTATTTTGAAATGCAAAAAATAACAACCCTGCCATTTTTAAGTACAAATACATATATTGGTAGGTAGGCATTTGTTACGGAAACCAAACTTTCTTTTAATAAAACATTTAAATAATATAAGCTATAGCTTCAGTAGTTTTTGATTTACTTTTTTTAAATGATCAAACTCGAGCTCTATTTATAATATTATTTACTAGCGACTCCGCCCCCGGCTTCGCACGGGTATAATATGGGTTTATAACAATTTGAATACCTACATAAATACGCTTATAACTACTTATCTATTAGATATCTATATAATATGCTACTGCGGACTTTTTGTAAATTATTTTATTCTACACAATTCTTTCTTACAACATTACAACATACGCCATGTAAACTCGCTGGGGCTAACTTTTTTCCGGACTTTATTCACTTATACTGTTAATGCACAGCTCCTAAATATGATGAACCATCTAATAGTGAAAACCGCAATAAAATCTGTTCGGTCACAGACAGACAGACAGACGTGGCGGGGGACTTTGTTTCATAATATGTGGTGGTAGATATAGTACTGTCACTTCAGATAGTAAGCAACATACCTCCTTTTGTAGCCGCTCCTGAAGATGCATGTGCGGAGGCTGCACTACCGGCGAAACTACCGCTCAGACCGAAAGAGCCGGCACCGGCCCCGGCTGATCCCACGGCGCCTGCGATGCCTTTAGCAGCTGCACCCGCGGCTTGTAGCCCACCTGCCAGACCGTCCAGAAGTCCAGTTTTTGAGAGTCCTAGTGAACCACCAAATCCAAATCCAGCTCCGCCACCAAAACCTCCCCCGTTATTACAACCTCCTGTACAGCCAACGTTATTCGAACCGTGATTTGGTAATGGTTGATTTCCGTGATAACCATTAGAGGATCCAGCTAGAGCGCCTGCCCCGGCCGCTGCACTAGTAAGCACGTAAGCACCACCTGCCTGATTTACATTACTAGGAATATTACCGTTTTGGTTACCGTAGCCTTGGTTACTTATTCCACTTTGTTGGTTAGTATTGTATTTATTTGAATATGATATCGCGTTTCCACCATTATCGTAAGGCTTCAATAGACCGGGCGGACCACCAAAACCGCCCGTGTAAACGGAGGCGCTGGCTCCGGCAGCAGCTATCGTTCCACTTCCAGCCTGATTATGGCCGTAATGATTAGCTCCAGAGTTTTGGTTGCTCGGTTTCAATGCTACAAAATTGGGTTGGTCGTCATCATCAGGTCTGGAGTCATGAACGGGAGCATTCGCACCAGAGCCGATGATAGTGGGATGGATTGGTGCACTTGCTGGCTTCTGTTGAGAGAAAATTGGTTTTGAAGATGCACTGTATTCATTTGGTTTCAGTAAACCAGATGGGCCCCCAAATCCGCCACTATAAACAGGTTGATTGATTGCCGGTTTTGGATACGCGTCGAAGTTGGGTTTAACGCCACCATAACTTCCAGCTGCAGCAACACCACCGACTCCACTGTGTACTGGAGCTGAAGGGAAACTACCACAATTTGCCAATCCGCAACCAGATGAACTGCCACCATGCGGAAAACTAGACGAGGCAGGATGCTTTGCTGGAGAGTAGTCAGGAGGGCCCATGGTTGGATAACTGGGAATAGTTTGTGCATCACAGCCTGGTGTAGTACATTTAGAACCTCCAACATTCTGATTTGTATTTAAGGCGTAACTTCCAGAGTTGCTAGCAGCGTTGCTTGCAGATAAGGAACTTTGTGCAGTTCCCTGAATAGAGCCGCAGTGAGGCGCAGAACACGGAGCTTTATTATTTTGAGAGTTAAAGTTTGGAAAAGTGGCGTGATTATATGAGCCCTGATTACTAGGCGTATTGAACGGGGTTTTATTAAAATCAGCGTATCCACAATTTCCTGATAAACAAGGCTCTGGTTTAGTTTGTGCATCACAGCCTGGTGTAGTACATTTAGAACCTCCAACATTCTGATTTGTATTTACGGCGTAACTTCCAGAGTTACTGGCAGTGTTGCTTGCAGCTAATGAACTTTGTGCGGTTCCCTGAACAGAGCCGCAGTGAGGCGCAGTACACGGTGCTTTATTATTTGGAGAATTAAAGTTTGGAAAAGTGGCGTGATTATATGAGCCCTGTTTACTTGGTGTATTGAACGGGGCTTGATTCAAATCTGTGTTTCCACAATTTCCCGATGAACAAGGCTCTGGCTTGGTTTCTTTTGGTGTGGTGAAATGTGTGCTAGGCTTTTCAATTGGACGAGGTCCATCGAGAGGTTTTGAATTGTAAGGATAATTACATCCTGGTGTGTTACTATTACATTTATCGCTTCCTTGAACTGAATGTTGTGGGTTTACATTGTGATTGTACACAGATTCAGAAGGTGTGTCACAATTACCTGATGCACAATTGGTGCCACCATAAGCTGTAGAAGCTGGATTCTTATTATTATAAAGAGATGATTGTGCATCTGCGTCATATGATGTTTTAGTACTAGAATATTTACCAGCGTTAACAGTAATATCATTAGAATTATCTGATGGTACTTGCGTTTGTAAATTTGAGCCACAATTTCCCGAGGAACACTTATTTGGTGTAGGAGATGCACCGCACTTTCCATTTTCACAGTTAGAGCCCGAAGCTGCGAATGTGTTGGCGCCAGCTGCAGCTACTGACGATCCACCAACATTAATATTATCAGAGTTAATGGTTGGTTTCAAATTTTCATTACATCCACCATTAGAATTACAGTTGCCATTGCTGCCAGTATCCTGTACTGGACTATAGCTGGAAGGGTTGTATCCTGGCTTTCCATATCCAGCGGAACCGGCACCTGCGAATGCTCCAGCAGCGCTATTGGAACTTATCTGATTTCCAGATACAGGTGCAGCATACCCTCCTATGTTACCGGGTACAGATCCACTTTGAATGTTTCCTGATTCTGGGTAGGCACCATTTGAAACGGCTTGACCGTTTGCCCCGGCCGCAGTATATGCTGGATTGCCATTGTTGACAGATCCCGATGCCGGTACAGAATATCCTCCAGAACCACTATAACTATATGAGCTGGCGCTGGATGACGCGAAGCTCGAGGCGCTGGATTTGGAGAAGCTTCCAGAGGAAGTGAAAGACCCTCCGAGGGCACCGTTGCCTGTAGTACCCAGTGAACCGTCACCACCGACAACATGACCTAAGTCAGCTGAGTGTCCCAAAGCTACACCTCCCGGTCCAGCGCCTCCCAGTCCAGGGATACTGGGCACGCCAGCGAATGCACCCGAAATTGCAGCAGCTGAAATAAAACGAGATACATAAAAAATAGTTCAAATTTAAATGTTTTTGTTATTTATTACATTAAATATAATAAACAATATTTATACAAACCTTTTGCTACTGCACCTCCTTTAACTCCATAACCGTGTGGGGTGGCCACTACTGCACTCAGCACAGAAATAACTAGCACGCACCCGAGCTCCATTATAGGGAAGCTTCGCTACTATAATGTTAAATTCGCACTTAGTCTCGGCCTTATAAAGCGATACACAAATAGCTTCTCGTACTAACAATGCAAAAAACCTGTCGGCGGCCGCACTTACTTGGAACCGTCGTGGATAGCGTAGGCAGCTCATGTTGTATATATTATTCGAATTTATTAGAGGAGGTGCTTTGCGACGCATGATAATCGTGCTTACGGAGAGTTCAAATCACAAATTTATTACTAATGTATAAACTTTACACGTTCTTATAGCGAGTGTTTGATTTTACGCGTGGGGAAAAACGCTGACGGTTCTTGGCAGTCCCACTATGTTTATGTAGCAGGTCCGCAAAGATGCTTGAGATAGGAAATTATTTAAAACTACTTAAGTTTTTGTTTATTAATTCTACTTACTCTTTTTATGATTCTTTGTTAAATATTTTTTATGTTTCCTGTTTTGTTAAGGTTATACCTAGCAACCTTCCTAAAATGTATGTATGTAGGTACCTACTGAACTACCCACTAATGCGTACTGTCTATACATTTTATGTTTACTTGTAATAACATAGGTAAACAATTAGTTCAATGTATAAAAATTTAGAAATACATAATTTAATTTGTATAAAAAACCGAAGAATCATCCTAACTAATAGGTATTATAAATGCGAAATTGTGTTTGTGTGTCCTTCAACGAGGGATAGCTGGAGGGCTTGAGTGTGACATACGCTACTTTTCCTGACAAACCTTCTGGATAAAATCTCATGACAAATAATAAAGCCGCGTTTCGGAAAGCTGGTAAGTAATAGATCGGAGTTTCAATTTCATGCACACATTACATACGGTACTTTAATAAAAATATTATAAGCTTATAATGTTCATATACAATAAAAAATATACAGCAACCTATCTATTTATTTATTGTATGCATATCAGACAGATAGAGCACAAAAAGTTGGAAGTACCTAATGCTAATGTTGCAGGTAGCTACATAATTATATACAGATGATAATAATAATGTCGATATTTCCTCAAAACAAGTACGAGATACACAAAATAATATATCTTCTCATCCGCTATAAATTCGCGAAAGTGGCTTATGATATTATTATGGGATTCGGGTTCTATTTCAATCACCGCGAACCAAAGCCCGCAATTCATACATGTTTATCAGTGGCCATAAGAATTAACAGCGTGCGGACACGCATCTGGCTAAATGTGGCAATTGATACAAGTGCTAACATTTATTAAAATTGTCATGGATAGATTAAAATTTCCCCTTTGTTTGATTGAATATGTGGTATTTCCAATCAAATTTAATTCAGATTGGTGTTTTATGACTAACTAACTTATTAGTTACTTACTCATCTATTCAAAATAAGTTTTTCAAAATTTATGACAACTCCTGAAACAATTTTCATGGAAAAAATAATACCATAATTCTGGATGTAAACTTCTTTAATTAAAAAAAATAATTAAATCGGTTCATATTTTTTTAAGTCGGTTAATAAAATAATAGCAACCGGCACTGAAGTTTAGAAACAAATAGCTAAATTATATACTTTTTTGGGAAGACTTATATCTGATGGATAAAAATGATCTCCATCTCTTTATCAGCTTCGTGAAAATTCACAATATAATTATAATATCATTTTATATGCAGTAGGAACTACATAATAGATGAATATAAATAGTAAATCGATTAGTCTTCTTTTTTAAAATTGTTTGCTTCTGTTTCGTGATTAATTAATTTTAATACATATTATAATATTATATATAATATAATAAGATAATTTTAATACATCAAAAACATATAAAACAATGTGAAAAATGTTACCAAGCCTAATGGTCCTTAAATGTTGACAGTCAAAAGTGGTAAGATCTAAGTAATGAGCCGCCAAGCACTGCAAAGTTTGCTAAAGACAAACCAAAGTAAAAGTGAGCTGGAACATTTTGGACTTGATCGCGTTTAATTTTTAGCTTATCTATACCTACAATAATACTAAATACTATAAATACTAAATTCTAGGTCTGTCAGATATGCCCTAGAGGTTTTGATGATCGGTGAGTGGGTGAGTCTATATTTTGTGGGTTTTTGAAGTTTAATATCTCGGGAACCACAATAGATAGAAACTTGACACTTGGAATAAATTATAACTGGTATAACCTAATTCTCTTCATGTATACATTTGAGGTTCGACGTTCGTAGTGATCTCCAGATGCTCAAATAGTGGCGAAGTCCTTCGAGTTTTTTTTTACTTTTTCTATAAAACAGAACAGCCAAAGTTGTACATTACAAATATTACAATCTTTCAAGTCATATGCTTCATTCCTAAATTTTAGACTAGGTGCGGACTGTGTGATCATTCAAAATATATGTATGAACCAACGTTTAAAAAAATATAAATCAGACAGACCATATCCAATATGGATCCTTTATATTTTTTTGTTATGGAACCCTAGATACAATTTCGTTACTTATAGTTATTGATAGATTTATTTTCAATAAATGACAACAATGTGGTTTCATTAATTCTTATGATGTCTACCTATAGGAAAATTAAAAGTGCATTACAAATGCTACACGTGATGCGGGAATGTGGAATCGTGAGAGCGGGGAGAAGTGTGATGGATGGTGTTTGCTCCGTGATTTACCGATTGAGGGGGCAATTCACCTACTCTATATAATTGTATAAATTCGTAAATACGTTCTGACTCGGTCAGTAGATATTCATAAGATTTTGTTCTTTCATCTGAGATGCAAGAATAGGCACCTAAGTCGCACAAAGTATGACCCTGAAATTTGCCGATAAGCCTAAGTATTATTAAAAAATCTTCAAATCACAGGTGCCCACCCATTCGTCCAATCACGGGCTCGTCGCCGTACGGTCCACCGAAACTGACCACAAATTCGTCCAATTCTTATAACAAATGGCCCGCCTAGATCGTCTGGCGGCCGGAATGGGAAATCTTATTATTGACACCGATCTTTAATATAAAATCTAGATCCTAAGTATGCAATTTTTAGATTTATTTTGCTTTGTAAAAAATGTGACATTAAATTACCTAACTTAATCATAGTTGAAATACTGATGTGACATCGATGCCAATAAAACCAAAATCGGATCAGTAATCATTTTTTTTTCAAGTGCATCAAGTATCTCCCCCTTATTTCAGAAGCTACTGAGTCATGTCTATATAGTTTACAGGAAAACCTAAACGAAAATCGAGTCTTAAAGTTCTGACTGAAAAAATGGCACGGAACCCTCAGCGCGCGAGTCGTACTCGCAACTTGGCCAATTATTTATTATAAATTCTTTTCCCAAGTGAATAACAAGATTTAACTGATGACCATGCACGTAGTTAGGGGAATCGACCTCTTCTAAGCGACGCGACGTACAAACCGCAGGCGGTCGTGGGTTGCCTACGGACACCGCGTTTTGCAGCTTTGCAGTTCTCCACATCCGGGTGACAAAGTCAACAATAATGATACATGATAGGGTTTTACCTAAAATATTATTTACTGATGCTAAGTAATTAAAATTATAGTTAGGTAATTTTTTGTTGTTACTAAGTTTAAATTTTCAGTGATATATTTTGTATCATTGTATGTTACAATTTTCTTCCCTCTAGCTAGTACATTTTACGCAGTATAAGAGGACATAAAAATGCCATTACTACTTGTGAGAAGATGTGAAGACTTTTGAGATGTGGTGTTGGCGCGGTATGCTGCAGATACCTTGGATTGCACGTCGCACAATTAATGTGTCCATACTGTTAGAGCTGAACATCAGGTCTAAGACACGGCTCTCCACTGTGTGCATGAGACGAGTTCTGGAGTATTTCGGACACATGGCACGAAGAGAGGGCAACACCTTGGAAAAGCTTGTGGTGATGGGCAGGGTAGATGGAAAGAGACCTCGGGGACGAAGCCCCAAACGATGGTCCGATCAAGTGTCCTCCTCTATTACCACAGCCCTTCATCAGGCAGAGGACCGTAGCCGATGGAGGAAGATAATTGAGGAGAAGCTGATGAGTCAGAGTCACGATCCTCAGTAATGAATGTGGAAGAGTGAGAAGATGGTTCGGTAAGGGACACAGAGGAATATGTGACAATTCTGAACATTAGTATTGCAACACAACCACAGACCCTGCTGACGCGAATGTCGCAAATTCAAAATGAGTTCAATTTGATTGTAAAAAAAACCTTAGTTTATTATAGGTACCTACTAGAGATAACTTATATAAAGTAGGTCACACATTGGTCCGGCATCGTACCGAAAATTTCCCATTCCAGCCGCTGTATGATCTAGCTAGGCGAATCGTTTGTTACAAGAATTGGACGAGTCTGTGCTCAGTTTCGGTGGACCGTAGCGGCGCGTCGGTGATTGGACGAATGGAGGGATTTCGGATACTTTTATAGTCGGCACTTCTGATAGTGGATACAGGAAACTAGAAATAAATGGTACTAACCAGTCTTAAACAATCTCAAATTTTCAATTAATCAGTACTTGTTAAGGGGATCTATCGACCGAATATTGTCATATTGGGGCTGATTAGTCATTAGTCGGCTAAATCCATAGTCGGTACATCACTAATAAGTACATAGTAGGTATACATACTTATTACCGCTCCTTATAATCATAAATCAAGTGCGGAATGTATTTGGGTTGATTGTAGCTTTTGGAATTTATAAGCCATTCTCTACCTCACCTATGACTTTGATAATTGCGCCCAAATTATCATAAATACCTTTTATATGGGTTCTACCTACTCAGAAGTGACACTACGTAGGTACCTATAGGATCATAAGTGCAGCGACATGATTGTCATCTGTTCTCTTTTATGTAGACATTGTTATACTAGTGGATCTGGTCACGACCCGGTGTATAAATGCCGTGATGGTATGTATATTTGTGTCTATTAATAAGATTAGCCATTTGGTTGGGTATGTTAAAAGTTTATTGGACACACGTAACATAACATCGTCAACATTTAATCATTATAACTTACCTGCCCTTCAAAGTACGAAAAGTCGAAGTGATATTTATGCTAGTACACTTACCTACCTGTTTAAATTTTTTTTTAGCTCGAATGAGCATTGAACTTCACCCATTGCGCTAACGTATGTAGCTACATGTTTGTAGGTAGGTAGGTATACTGGCTTCCTCTTGGGCCATTTACTGTTGAAAAATTTACTAGGGCGCTATTTTGAAAGCACAGAGAGGGATTCAAAGTACACCGCCCGAGGAAAAAATAATTTTGCGGTACACTCTACTTTTCATCTTCCTATATGAGAAATATAAATAAAAGTCGCTTTTAGGTACAACTCGGACGTGGGGTCCACCCTGCTGCGCCTGTAATACCCAACGCTGTAATACCCAAAGCGAGGTGGGGCCTTACGGCCACCCGGCGGCGGGTCGCGGAAGAATGCTAACGCGTCCCCGTGGCCCGCCGACAACCGGCGCGACGGAGTACCGTGGAGTTTTAGTGGGTTAAAGTCCCACATAACCCGTCCCCTCAACCCCGAGGGCGCGGGTATGCATGATGCATTTCCCCACGTAAAAAAAAGGTACAACTCGGACGTAGATTTTTCTCATTCAGCCGGCGCGTCGCCCATCTTAGCTCTTACCTGCCAGTAACTTTATTTATACAATATTTGCGTTCGATCTCGTTGGTCGCGGAACACTATAATGGGGCCCACGAGGACCCGCACGCATACACAAACGGTAGACGCACAGAAAGATGTTTATCTGTGGGGGGTTCTATTAAGAAGCAACATTCATGTTCCAAATTCAAAACTCATTACTGCCCTCTGTGAAAGTCTCTTGGAGAAAAGACGTACTTTGTTCGCATTTATTGAGGAACAAACCGTCGTTTTTTTGAATGAAAAATAAAATAAATTTACGTAATAGCAGGGGCGTCGCCAGAGATTTTTTAAAGTTATACCTTTTCCTGCCTGATGTCACAGAATGTCTCAGTGAATGTTTTTTTTGTATTTGATTTTTATACATCTGAAATTTTCGTTTTGAATATTTGAAATTAAATAGAGCTCCATTCACAATGGCTTCAACATTAAAAACGATAAACCAGAATAAAGAGCCTTTTATCAGACTGGTGAGCGGTACATTTAGAACATATGTAATTCAGAAAAGGTCACGGCTGAACTGTTTATCCGGAACACGGCTTCTCGGAACTTGCGCCCTGTTCCATTTAAATCCTTGAATGCTCGAGAGATGATTTGTATTCATATTTTTATTTAGATGTTATCCTTCCATCCACGGTCAAGTGACAAACAAACATACATATGAGAGTACAAGTTACTTGTTTATAATTTAATTTGTAAACTCATATTACAAATTGGGTACATTATGCATGTATTTCTTTACCAAATTTTTCGTTTCATTTGATACTTACATTCCACTTACTTATATTACACAAGTTACATTAGACTGATAAACCTTTGGCTCGTTTTTAATTCTTGGTTGGCGCCCCATCCTGTCGCTCAGGATAAATCTGCAGTGCTTGCTCAGACTTCAATAATGCGGCCTGACTTGCCTATTAATGTGTCCTCATGCATCAAGTAAGTAACTTACACAATAATAATAATAAAAATTAATTTAACAATTAAAAAACCCCCGACGCAAATTATGAACATTAAAAAAAGCTTCAAATAATTTATATTTACAGGCTCGAAAATCAATCATAAACAATAATAAGTACACCGGGGACTGCGATGAACTATCAATCTATCATATATAATATGTTAATTCTGTACCTACTTATTGTAAGTAAAGATATCAGCCGCTTCCCGACGCATTTGATTGATTTTCGAGCTTGTGAATAGAAATTATTTGATGCATGTTAAGAATTTACGTTTTGATTTACGATTCGGTTTTTGTCGGAAATACGAAGTATGGCCAAGATTTCTATGCGCATTATTTCTTTAGTCGCACTGTACGTAAAAGCATAAGTTGCGCACATCCCTTCAAGAAATAGAAAAGAGCTGATATATTTTCTTGAATCATAGCTAAGTACAGTCTCGATTAAGTAGTTTAGGAGCTACGATGCCTCAGTTACACACGTTAAACTTATAACACCTCTCTTTTTGCTTCGGGGGTTAAAAAATAATTTTGTAAGGAATTTGCAGCATGTCAGTTACGTTCAGATATTGTGGATCTATTTTGTTCAGCGTTTCCTTGTAGGACTGTTGTAGGTAATATAATAAATAGAGCAAAGGAAGCGGAAGTTCGTGATGATGCCGAACTAAATAAAAAACCCGGTAGGTACAATTTGCACTCAACAAGCTACATCATTGATCATTCCAGATCTAGCCTCGTAAGTCCTTAAGTATTGACTGTGTATTTACACATACCTGGCGGTGCACCTAGCCAGACTGTAATAGCCGCTATCGTATATTTTAATTGCAATTACACATTCATTTCATCTCCATAAATATTTTTAATGTAATTACGAATTGCGGTTACTGTTGATATGTCTGTATGTAAAATATTATATCATAGTTAGGATCAGTATTGATTACATATACAACTAGTTGATCGGTTTAGTTGATCGGAATGGAATAAGTGGTATATTCTATTGTCCTCGTAAATTTTCATCTATAATGCCAATTTGTAGATATTGATATGATGGATTCACATACTCGTAGTTATGAGAAAACTTGGAAGTAGGGACGTTATAATTTCTTGTAACATTGAATTCATAATAATATGATCAATTTACAATGGGTTCGACATTGGGTACTTGACTAGTAAACCTGATCTTGGACTTCAATAGCAATTAATTGTGCTTATTATGTACATTATGCCATTCAGAAAATTGATCCCCTAGGCTAAACACATTATACTTACCACTAAAGTGGAAATATTATTGTACAAGGGGTCTTAAAGTAATTTTTATGTCAGTGTATACACACATAATGATTGGAAATTATATACTTATTCATTGTATTAAACTTTGTAATGTAAATATGTGCTTTAATCGTTCTCCAGAGAGCACTTCTAAAACTAATACTTACTTACATCTATTTAAGAAGTGGTAATTCTAGGTCCATTAAGCGCAGCGACAGGTTATCCATCCACCCGTTCGCAAGGTATAAAAAGCCGTGTTGATGTGTTGTTGTAACAAAAAAACCGCAACATAAATCTATTAATAAAATTATTTAATGAACCTTCACTACATTAAGTAATAATTGATAAGTATCGTCACTTTTACGGTTTCATGATGTTCTTACAAGAACTCGTCAGGTTCCCTCGGCGCGTCCAAGTCGCGGTAGTGTATAACTGGGCGGAAGTCCGAGCCGCCGCCCCTTCGAACAAGGAACCACATGTTATTACATGTTCATAGCTACTAAATACTTCTATAAAGGAGTTCTGTCAAAATTCACGGGGCCTTGGACCATGACAGTGTACAGTATCACACAAGTTACAAAATAATACAATCAGAATCAATTTTTATGTATACATTTTCATAATTTTAAGAACTATCTCGGATACAATTTTTTTTTTCAAGTTTTCACAGTCAATGTAAATTATCGTATTCGTTCAAAAATATATTTTATCATTGTACAAATAGAAAAATCATTTTATTAATGATATTATTATCAATGAGATTCTAATAATATAATCAAAACCTTTTAAAAAAAAGTGCACCGACTTCAAAAATTTGCACTGAAAAGTAAGAAATAATAAATATTTCGTCGTAGAATTTGAAGACGGTTGGTGCCAAATTAGGATACAACACTAAGTAAATATCTAAGAAGATCTGTTCAATATTATCTATGTTTGTATGTACCTACTGATGATCGTAGGTTCCTAATGAATTGTCTAGATTAGTGAATTTGGGAACTAAGTTGTTTCTAATTTGGCACCAACCGTCTTCAAATTCTACGACGAAATATTTATTATTTCTTACTTTTCAGTGCAAATTTTTGAAGTCGGTGCACTTTTTTTTAAAAGGTTTATTTTACCCTTTTAAGTGGTTTTGCTGCCTTGAGAGACAAATAATAACACAACTAAAAAAATATTGATGGAAAATTTAAAAAAAATACCGCTGTGGATGTGATTTGAACCATGTGATTGTGCATCCTATGCACCCCATTATATTTAACCGCTACACCATCGTCACGAAAATTGACAACTTCGTGTCAATAGCAACCGTTGCTAAGGCTTTTTCTGATACATAATTTTCAGCCGTAAACAGAAATTAATTACTGAATTTCTGAAAAACTACTGAACCGTTTGTCGTCATATGTCTGTGAGATAATGTCGAGAAATTATGATGTCTTAAAAAAAATAAGTCGTCAAAATCGGTACATATTTTATCGAGATATCAAGAAAAATGTACTTATAAAGTCAGTTTTTTCAAAATTTCTGAAAAACTAATGAACCAATTTTTATGAGATAAAAATGGGACCAATCCGGAAGAGTTATCTGTCGATTAAAAAAGAAACCATCAAAATCGGTTCACAATTCGCGGAGTTATCGACGTACATACATACATAAAAAAAAAAAAAAAAAAAAAAAAAAAAATACGGTCCGAATTGAGAACCTTCTCCTTCTTTTTTTGGAAGTCGGTTAAAAACAGCACCAAATAGATTTCAAGTTGGCGGCAATGTTTGAAATTTTTTGTTAGATACTGTACTATGTGATGGCCCAAAATAATAACATATTACGCCCGCGGTTTCACCCCGCATGGCAATAGAATAGAAATAAGTCTTGCCACGGCTGCAATATATTTCAAGCTTCTTTCCTCTCTAGTTATGCAGTATCAAATATTTTCACTGTAATGTAGAATACAATTTCCGTTCCAAATGTCATCTAAATCCGTTCACCAACAAACATACAAACTTTCGTATTTATAATATGAAAATGATTGTACCATGAGAATGCAATTATTTGTAATACATATTTCGGTAACCGTGGTGCAAAATAATGTTTCAATAAGTATTAGTAAAGATGCATGAAGGTAGTAAAGGTACATTTAAATTAATAACATACAGTTTATGAGGGAAGTTTATTGATGTTTTAATGTGGAAACTTATGTATAAATTATGATATACATATTACAAATTGTATGCAAACATATTGTCAAATAGTCAAATACATTATAGTTGATTATAGTAGGTACCTATAGTTGTGATCAAAATGTCATATTTTTTCTAAATCTGATTAATAATGAAATAAAATACATGAAAATGAAGAATTACAGTATGAAAAACATTCCCCAAAGTGTAAAAAATAAATCAAAAAGAGTATTCTAATATAATTTTATAATCAACTCGATTTCAATATAAAAAAAATATTTGATATAGACAGAATAGGAATGTAAACCCATAGAATAAAAAGAAAATAGATGTTTTATAATATTTTCTCTAGTACTAATAGAGGTATAATTCTTAAAAAAAAGATAATACATTATATTAATTTAAAATAGGTCGCCATTATCCGGAAAGTCAAGATCGTTGTAGGCAATAACGGGACGTGAATGTGGCCGTTCCACGTGCTCCCTGCAAAGTATTACTAAACTATTCAATTCCATTTACAACAATAAATACGAACATTATTTTGAAATAAAACGCAGTGTAAAAATGGAACATTGGATGATGATCCCATATAAATTCATGGTCGTATTGGCGGGTAAAGGAAGACCTAACAGGCATTCATAATGAAATGAAATTGATTTTATGAAGGTGGTCATACATACATAATGGGTGTTTTTGGATGATTGCAAGCTAAAAGATAAATATGAGATTTACCTGGGACGTGAGAATCGTGGATGTCTCGGGTAAGGAGCGGGAGGAGCCCAGCCGCCCCAGCCCCAACCTCGAGCGGGCGGACCGCCTGGACCGGGACCACCGCCGTATCTATGAACAAAATAATATAATTTTGTAATCATTAATGTTCTTTAGTTGGAGAAGATGTACAAGGAAATTGACATACAATGCAATTTGACGACAGATGTGGCCTAGTTGTTGAGGTTCGAATTCCGAAAATTGTACAAAAAATAATGATCTTACATTTGATTTGTGTTGTAGCTGCATACAACTTCATAGTATGTATGACTCTCAAAGATGAAGCGTACAACAAGGCCAGACTCCTCAGTCTTAGGTGACCGCTTTATCGATCTCAGAATACCTCAACCATTGCCACTCTTTAAATCACTTTAATAAAATATATATCATATTCAATATAATATCATCCAATAATACGGTTATTAGAAGCATGAAAATATACGAATAATAACTGAGGCCAGGTTTAATCCAGAGCGTTGTACTTACGGCGGTGGCATCTGCTGTTGTTGCGGCTGGGGTGCGTTCCGTGTGGGCGGCTCTGGTTGCTGCGGACGTCGCACGTCGCGTAAGTAAGCGTTGAAGTATGAGACCTCGCGACGAACTTCGTCCACCTTTAATACATACAGAACTATTTAGTATATATAGCACTGACTGGGCATTCTACTTTGGACTTTAGGTAGGCTATTAGATCGATTATTTTATACAAATTTGTAAAGGGCATAATATTTATGGCAACTTAGCACATCATCATCTCAGAAAACGTTATTTATTTTTTGTTATTGACGAAGTGTTGCGGGCAAATTTAATACTCAGGCCAGAGTCCCATAGCGATTGTACAAAGATCATATTTATTATACCTTCTCAGCATGTTTATTCAAAATATGTTTGCGGATGAAGTCTGGTCCCTTGAACTTCTTTCCACTGAGAGGGCATAGCCACTTCTCTTTTGACAACTCTTGTGTGTTTGATAGGATGAACTTCTCCACTTCAGCATCAGGGTCCTAAAAATATTATCATGTAATGCAATCTGTATTTATGAGACCCACATAAGCAACACTAATTAAATTAAAATAACATACCTTAATGCCAAGTTTATGCAACTCCTCGTCCGTAAGTGGTTTTGTGTCTTGTAGAAATGCCGACATTTTACCTTCGAACGTCTTCACATAATCTTGTATTTCTTGCTGAGTTGGCTGTAAAACAAAAAGCAAAGTCCTTAGTTTCAATCGTTGGTGATACATTGTTATTTTAGGATAAATTTTAGCACATACGTATTAGATAATCCGAAAAAGTATCAGTGTTATGAGAGAGGTGTGAATTTATAGACGGCTGATTTAATTTAGTGATTAGTGATCACTCTTAAGCAGACAGTACGAATCAGTTCGGGCAAAATGTTTGTGATGTTGTTACATGGTATCCTAAGGTTCAAAGCAATGTGTGTGGTTAAATAATATACCTTATTAGGGGGAGGTCCCGAGCGCGCATGCATAATTCCACAACGATTCGGCATCTCATCTTCGTAAGGGTATTCGCAATGATTGTAGTAGTCTACCGAGTGCACAATACGTAGATACAATATAAGTCGGTCCAACACGCGCATTAGATCAGGGTCCGGGGTTTGTTGTTCAGTGTTGTTCTCAGCAGTGGACTCGAGTCCCAAAAGTTCTTCTTCCTCGGTGGACGCCTCTTCAATAAGATGTTCTGTGATTTTATGGAGAACAGGATTCTTGGAAGTCAGACCAAAGTCCTGTAAAAGATTAAAGTATATTTATAAAACATACTACTGTATTTTTATGTAAGGAGGTTATGTTATTTGTAATTTTCTAAGTGTGACTAACGTAGGGGTTTGATTTAATGTGGGTAACTCCTGTGAAAATGGTAAAAACTATTCGCATATTAGTCAGGATAAAACCTCAAAATCACGCAGTCAGCAGACGAACGAAGATATTCAACGATCCATCGAATCGCTATGTATGTCACTCTATACAGAAGTGTAATGGTCTGCTGTCCTTCGTAAAAAAAGCATTGTTTTCACTCTTAGACATACTTGACACCAGGCGGTGGTAGATGCATTAGTATAAAAAAGTACCTCTATTGAATTCTTGCCAGTTTGGTTCTCGGCCGTCGCGTCATGCCAGAGTTGAGTGCGCACGTCGAGCTGATGAGCCAAACGAGCGGCAAGACGAGCGTCGGCCCGCATCACACAGCGTTCTATAGTCACGCCGGACACTGGACGAATACGACGTTGTAGGTCGCGGTTTACTATGGCGCCCAACTCACACTCCCGCAACTAATGTTAAATAAACAAAAATATATAAAAGTACATGCGTTAAAATCGAAGTAGTACCGTACCGACATATCACATCATGCGATAACACACATTGTTGTAAGAATTCAGGAGAAAAAGAGACGAATTTTTTTAAGTCTCAAGTTACAAAACTCACACAAAAAGGTAAAAGAAGCAGAAGTGTATGGTCATATTCATATTGAATGATTCACTTTTATAGTGGCTATGTCTGTTCTATTTGGTTGTTTTATCCGAATTAAAAGGAAAATGGAACCATGTACATAATTCGAACATATAAAAGTTCCGGGTTGAAATCCCAATTTAAGTTAATAATAATTTTAATTAGAAATGTACCCTTATATTGTTGAGGTTCCAACAAATGTCCTTGATGTTAACTTCTCGTCTAAATGTGACCCAACCTCGCCGAAACCACCGACGCTCAGCTACAGGATCAGCTAACGCCACACGAAGGAAGCCACCGTAACGTTTACACATCTGTTGAGTAACAATAAAAAGAGTTGTTTTGACGAATTTCAATTTAAATTTTATGAAGAACGTAAAAATAATACATAAACTGCAGATCATCCAGATTATACATTGCAGATTAAGCACTGTTCTACCTACATACAGACCACCCATATTTCCTATTTAATAAAATCAATTGAAAAAATAACTGCTACTTCCTTTAGATATATTGAATAAGTAACTATATGCTAAATTACAGTGACACAGGTGGATTATTTACAGAGAAATCGGGAATAGTTTATCCCAAATTATGGATATAGGACCCTTAAGCCTTTTAGAACACTGGCATACCTAGAACTAAAAAAAAGCGCATTGTGTACTTAGAAACTACCTTGTATCCGTGTATTTATTGTTGGTTACAGAATGTCTGAATGTTGGCTTGGAACCCATTGATATATCGGCTCATTTAGGATTCTAATATAATATAATACAAATTGCATCGAAGACCCTTTATAATAGGTAGTTCATATAGATATGCTTTTTACAAATGAACAGTACTCACAGCTTCCACTTCAGCTTTAGTTATAGAAGGAGCCAAATTTCTTAAGAAAATAGATGTGGTCTTGTGTAGTGCCCGCGTCTCTTTCTTCTCCACGACGACTTCATCGACAATTGGTTCTTTTTCAGGAATTATCTCTTTCTCTACTGGCTCGGTAACTTCTGGTGTCTTCTCCACACTCGGCGTTCTTGATTTAGGTTTATCAGGAGTTTTCTCTGAAGATTTCTAAAAAAAACATATATCTTTATGTAACAAATATCATGTAATTAAAGTTATTATTGAATGCATTTAAAAAGTCCACGTCATTATGATCTCTTATTCAGCTAAATCATCGAAATTGTTATCATATACATACAATGTCATGGTCTATCTATTCTATGTTCTATGTCAATTACACACCTGACGGCGATTTGGGGTTTCTTCATCGTCGGAACTTGAAGAAGAGGAGCTCGAAGATGACGAGCTTGAGGAAGATCCTGGCCCTGCAAAAGTGCGGTATAGGGTGGCTAGAATGAGTGATTGATGTGCGGGCACAATGTTTTTTTTTTTCTCTTTTCTTCTTACAGCTTCCGAAACCGTGCTACGGTCCCAGGGTACCCAGCGGAAGACAAAGTCTTCCTCTTTTAGCCGATGGTATTTGTGAGACTATAACCTAATGAGTGGCCAGTTCTGTTGAGGTATGATATGGCACAATGTTTACCTAAATTTCCCGTCTGTGATTTCTAAATTAATACAAATATTAAAATGGGATATGCCATTTACACGATACTAAAGCATAAATGAAATTCGATAAAATTTTTAGGGATATATATACCTACCTATATATTATTATTACCTTACCTACTTATGCCTTGATCACACGTACCGAGTAAAGCGGCGAGACAGTAAATCAGCACTCGGCCGAGACAGTAGGGTGGGCGAGATTGTTCGGCCGAATACTCGGCGAAGTGTTATACGCACCGAGTACTCGGCCGAGATGACTGTCTCGCCGCTTTACTCGGTACGTGTGATCAAGGCATTAGAATCTGCTTTTTGTTTAATTTTATCTTGAATGGTTCCGTAGAAAAAAAGAAATTTAATATATTGCCCAAATATGGTGATAATGGATCGGCTGAGCAGTGATATCAAAATTCTACGCGGCGACGCCCCGGGGCGGAGAGCCATAATTATTAAAACATATGTACTAACGTTTTTCGGTCTCGACAACTTCCGTCTCCGCCGTAGTGCTGGTGGCATTGCTACGAGAGAACATTTTCGCTTGCTCCTGAAGTTCACGAAGATGCGGATCTATATCCATTTTCAAAGGTGCACCATCCTTCTGTTCTTCTTTCTAAAATTAATTTTCGGTAAATTTTCATTAGATTCAATTTTATATATTACTAGCAGTTGCACGCGACTTCATACGCGTTGTATTAGGAATACAACGTTTACACCCTCATTTCACGCCTTAAGAGGTTGATTTATGAAAAACCCTTTCTAAGTGCACCTCTACACCCCATACCTTTTCAGATATTTATATCTTCAGTGGTTTAGGCTGTGGGTTTATTGTCAATCAGTCAGCGATTTATATTCTTGTTATTTTCGCCCATGGAAAATTTTGGTGTAAAGTTGGAAATTTATCTTCGGTTTTGTTTACACATAATTGCTATATCTTACGGAAGCGGAATCCTAACTTTATTAACATATGTTCATCCGGAATAATATAGCTTTATAAGTGTAAAACTAGTGAAACACTTTTTCAAATTTGTTTAGTAGTTTTTAAGTTTACTTCTAATGCTGGCTTCCCAAGGCTTCACGAGGATATCACGCACGAGTCCCACGATAGACGATCGCGGACGGCCACGCACCGCGACGCATGAGCTCGCATCGCACCTTTGAAGTTACCGACTCGCCGCGGATCGGGCGCACCGCGACGCACGTGTCCGTACTAGCACGGACGATACCCTTCCCACGGTGCGGGTTGGTGCGCGTCCGTCCGCAATATCACGCACCGTGGGAAGCCAGCTTTACAAACAAACAAACTCACACTCTCTTTAGTAATAGTAGGAGATTTTAGATATAACACGGGGCGGGTTGGTGCGCGTCCGTCCGCAATATCACGCACCGTGGGAAGCCAGCTTTACAAACAAACAAACTCACACTCTCTTTAGTAATAGTAGGAGATTTTAGATATAAAAGTCACGTGTCTTTACTAAAAATCTTTCTATCTGATTTTAGGTAAATTTCAGAATATTGTGTGACTATTCAAGCTAAAAATAGGTATAACATATCGGTACCTTTTCTGGTTGTTTAGTCTCCCCAGAGCTTTCATCTTTAACTTTCACTTCCTCCACATTAATCACCACCGGCTTGTCAGTATTATTCTTGTCTGAAAAGGTTACAAAGTTATTTATTAATAAAAATATGAAACTACATAATTCTTAACATAAATAAGTTTGTTTTGTTGAATGTGTCGAAAGAGATATTTCTTTCAAAAGTTCCATTTTACATTATTAGTAGCTTGCCAATAAATTAAATGAAGACTACGTTTTGTTTGCAGTCCTGCCGGGCATCATATGGCTGTAATTTATGTCACCTTCGTCTACCGCTATTTTCGCGTTATCTAGAATACTAAAAAATATTTTTTTAATCACTAGTTGCCTTACGGCTCCCCAGATCCGCGTTATTGGGGTACCCAGCAGCCTTCCTCTTTCAGCCAATGGTATTTGTAAGGCTAAACCTAAGTGTAGCCAGTTCTGTTGAGATATATTATAGATGGTAAAGCCTCTTTACAAAAATTCAAACTTTCTTATTAGTATGATATATTACCAGATTTTTCAGTTTCCTGGGGTTTTGGTGGTTCATCTAAACTTTTGATATCTTCTTCAGTACCACCCTCTAACTTAATGACAACAGTGTCAAGTAAACGAATCAACTTTTCCGACTTGTCGACGTCAACCGTCACTAGGTCCAAGTCGTCCTTCCCGAGCAATTCCAAGAAAACATTTAAGCGGTCCTGTAATTTTAATATGAAAATATTAAATAAACTACAAAATACCAACACCCATTCCAAGAATCATGTTACATAAAGGAGTGGCTTCGTTAAGATATTTTGAGATGGAAAAGGCTTAATTAAACACTGAGTACATTGTGACACCACTCCATGGTATGTCCATTTTTATTGAGTACAGTACACTATCCCTTCGGAGTATTGCATGATTGATCTACCGGTGTCATTGAACCAATTTATCTCGGGCATCCTTTGTTCTATATAAAGTTCACTTCTTCACTAATATTATGATTTCAAAAATTTACTAGATTTTACAGAATACTAGAATTTACAGCTTTGTTCTGATAAAACTATGGTTATTTGGTACATACCAACTAGAAAGGGGTGGACACTGGGCAGTAAACAGCTCCTATTACATTGCGCAGATTTGAAAACAGTCAAGTAACGGGTACTATGGTTATGAGTATAAGTGAGTCATAAGGTGAATTGGCATTCACCTTATGACCGGAAGTATAAATAGCAAACCGCTGGTGAAGCACTTCTACACTGTGACAACAAAACATGAGGTTTCGTTATTATGACGACATATTTATGCAACTCATGGCTGTTTAATACACATTTCATGATTTTTTTAAATTTGGAATAGTTGTTATTGATCAAGGAGCAGATGGAGATAGTCCCGGTTTTGAATCTCAGGTTGAACATCTGTTGATATTTACCTTTAGTGCTGTTAATTGTTCTTCTTTACGCTTCACAGATTCCTCTGGATGATACTTTATCTTGAACCTAAAACACATTTATAATTAGTCATCATATTGTAAATGTGTTCCAATTACTTAATTACTTTTTAATACTGGCTACATCAAAAAGCTTGAACCTTCATTAATCAGTATTTGTTTTGAGAACACAGCTTGTGGATGTAAACAAATTACTAAATAAGACTTAAAACTATGAATGACAAATAAACTTCTAATAATCTCACCTGTTCCACATTCACGTGGAATAGTTTTGACCCTACCCCTATCAGTATCGAAACTTAAAGCATTGCGCGCTTCAAGTCAACGCGATAAAAGCTAGCTACACAAACTATAACACATTTTATCATTTTGAATAATGTTGAAAATGTTCTTAACGATGTGCTGCACATCCACAGGATGCTGTAGACTGTAGGAAAAAATTCTTTGTTAAGAATAGAGTAGAAGTTAATAGAGTCTACCTTCTGATTACAATTTATTATTTTACATTTAAATATTGGTATACAGTGTAATTCAGTCAAGTAATCATTTTACTGACTACTAATCTCATATGTTTAAAATACCACATCTTATTTATTGAAAAACCCATTTATTACAGGGATTAGAAATGTAACTCGATTTATCCAGAAAATTATATTACTGTATTTACTATTTTATGGAATTGAGAGGAGATTAATTTCATGTAAATATTTAAACAATGCTATACCATTCCTCATCCTTGTGTGCAACAAAGAACTCGTTGAGTTGTTGTCTTCTGAATTCAAGCTTATATTCATTATATTTCACAATAGAGTCATCTACTGTGATTGCATCATCTTGGGCAGCAAGGAATGCCTTGAAAGTCATCATGCTGGGAGGGCCATCTGTGGCTCCTGCTGGTAACACAGCATCCCTATAAAGTGTAGTAAAAACATAGTTATATGGCTGTGTACATAAGTAGATCATTTATTGACTGAAATAATGTATTGTAAAAATAAAGAAGTGCCTACAAATTAGCAAGTATAATAAAAATAAATTTAAGGGTCCTATACTGGGAATTTGTATGGAGATATTACTATTCCCACTTTCTCTGTAAATACTCCACCTGTGTCACTGTAATTTCATATAGTTACTTATTCAATATATCTATGTGAAATAGTCATTATTTTTTCAATTGGTTTTATTTAATAGCAAATATGGGTGGTAGAATAAAGGATTATTCTGCCCCTTCTGTCTCTTTCATAATCTATCACAAAACTCTAAATTTTTTTTAAAGCGCTCTTATATCATTATTCTTCAATTATATATATATCGCTTTTTTTTTGTAGCTTATTGAAAATTCAAAAAAAAATTTTTATGATTTTTTAATTTGGCAAAAATAATAAAATAATTATTATTTTAAGTGTTCAATAAGCTACCAAAAAATTCGACATATATAATTGAAGGGTAATGGTATAACAGCGCTTTTAAAAAAATTTAGAGTTTTGTGATAGATTATGAAAGAGACAGCAGGGGCAAAGTTAAACTACCCATATTTCCTATTAATAAAACCCATTGAAAAAATTCAATAAGTAACTATATGCTAAATTACAGTGACACAGGTGGATTATTTACAGAGAAATTGGGAATAGTTTATCCCAGAAAAATTCCCAATATAGGACCCTTAACAGACAGAGTTAATATTTGGCTTTCACACTTTTAATCCCAAGAGGGCAGAGACAATGGAATGCCAAACATTCCTGACATACCTCAGGCTTATTATATTCATAATGCCTTTTATACATGCTCGGCGATTGTGTGTACTTTTAATATTTCCATCAATCATTCTATGATGGTTGTTGTTACATCTAAACACCTATTATATTAAATCAAATTTATATTTGTATATTACCTAGCAGAAACTGGTGGCATAGGTTGACCATAGCCTTGATGTGCTGGATGTGGACCAAAATGATCATGAGCCCAACCATATGAGCCATATGAATCATGAGGCATACCACCAAACCTTCTTTCTTCTGGCCAATCAGGTCTGATTCTTTTACTAGGAGGCCCTTCACCTCTAACAGGTGAATAACCTCTTGATGCGCTTCCACCACCTCTATAGTCTCTGTAGTCAGGACCAGAACGACCTCCACGTGATCTGTTGTTCCACGATTCTCTAAAATACAATTTAAGTTATGGTAAAAGTGAAAAGATCACAGCTTCAAAATAATTACAGAAAGTACGACAATACCTTACAAGTACCACAGATAATCGTTTCGCAGGTCTAGGAGGTAGTGTTGAAGGAGGTTTGCTAGGATTTGGGGTAACAGGTTTTTGAGAACGGGATTGGGATCTGAAACCATTGGAAAGTGGTTAGGAACGGTGTTAAACTTTAAGAAACTCTAAAATATACAGTACCTCTCAGGCCAATCGTCGCGTCCCCGACTTCTTTCATCGCGTCGATCACTGCCTCTATAACTATTACCTTCGGCAGTGCCTGTGCCTCTCTCACCGCGAAATTTATCGCGTCTTTTGCGGTCATATTCATCATCACTATCACCCATTATCGCAGAATCCTCTGTAATAATTTAGGTACACATGGTAAAAATATTTTAAGATAATAATACCTACTTATCTAAAAAGTAAATCATTGTATGCATTAAATAATGTTCAATTTACTGTACCTTTCAGGGTAAAGTAAATGAAATAGGCTGAACAGGTCGCAAGAAGAGCCAGTCACATTTCACAATACTAAAAATTCTTGAAAGAAAATACGTTTTACTTTACAAAACTTACAAGAAACTCCACAGAAACTCAAGAAAGAAAGCGCCGCCCGCACAGTCGCACACAGGGTTGCCAGATGATTTTTTCATTTTGTAGTAGATCTTTCCCCAAAAAGTAGTTTTTTTTATTATTTACGTTTCAGGCATAATTTTTAATAAATAGGTAACGTATTAGACAGACTATTGAAATGATACCAACGTCATAAGTTTAAATAGGTACATATTATTTTTGTGTATTTAGTAGGCTTGGGTAAAATATCTTTATGTCCCTAGATGTTTACTTAATTTTGTATCCTAATTTGGCACCAACCGTCTTCAAATTCTACGACGAAATTTTTATTATTTCTTACTTTTCAGTGCAAATTTTTGAAGTCGGTACACTTTTTTTTAAAAGGTTTATTTTTCCCTTTTAAGTGATTTTCTTGCCCCGATAATAATGCAACTAAAAAAAAATGATGGAAAATTAAAAAAAATACTGCGGTGGATGGGATTTGAACCTCGAGCAATGTGCATCCTGCGCTGCATCTCATACCTTTAGCCGCTAGACCACCGTCGATACGAAAATTGACAACTTCGTGTCAATAGCAACCGTTGCTAAGGCTTTTTAACCGACTTCCAAAAAAAGAAGGAGAAGGTTCTCAATTCGGACCGTATTTTTTTTTTTTTTTTTTTTTTTTTTTTATGTATGTATGTACATCGATAACTCCGCCAATTGTAAACCGATTTTGATGGTTTCTTTTTTAATCGACAGATAATTCTTCCGGATTGGTCCCATTTTTATCTCATAAAAATTGGTTCATTAGTTTTTCAGAAATTTTGAAAAAACTGACTTTATAAGTACATTTTTCTTGATATCTCGATAAAATATGTACCGTTCTTGACAACTTATTTTTTTTAAGACATTATAATTTCTCGACATTATCTCACAGACATATGACGAAAATCGGTTCAGTAGTTTTTCATAAATTCAGTAATTAATTTCTGTTTACGGCTAAAATTATGTATCAGAAAAAGCCTTAGCAACGGTTGCTATTGACACGAAGTTGTCAATTTTCGTGACGATGGTCTAGCGGTTAAATGTAATGGGGTGCATAGGATGCACAAGCACATTACATGGTTCAAATCACATCCACAGGGGTATTTTTTTTAATTTTCCATCAATATTTTTTTAGTTGCGTTATTATTTGTCTCTCAAGGCAGCAAAATCACTTAAAAGGGTAAAATAAACCTTTTAAAAAAAAGTGCACCGACTTCAAAAATTTGCACTGAAAAGTAAGAAATAATAAATATTTCGTCGTAGAATTTGAAGACGGTTGGTGCCAAATTAGAAACAACTTAGTTCCCAAATTCACTAATATAGACAATTCATTAGGAACCTACGATCATCAGTAGGTACATACAAACATAGATAATATTGAACAGATCTTTATCTTCTTAGATATTTACTTAGTTTTGTATCCTAATTTGGCACCAACCGTCTTCAAATTCTACGACGAAATATTTATTATTTCTTACTTTTCAGTGCAAATTTTTGAAGTCGGTGCACTTTTTTTTAAAAGGTTTATCTCTGATATAATTTTCAGCAGTAAACAGAGACAAATTACTGAATTTCTGAAAAATTACTGAACCGATTTTCGTCATATGACTGTGAGATAATGTCAAGAAATTATTATATCCTTAAAAAAATAAGTCGTTAAAATCGGTACATATTTCATCGAGATATTACGAAAAATTGACTTATAAGGTCAGTTTTTTCAAAATTTCTGAAAAACTAATGAACCAATTTTTATGAGATAAAAATGGGACCAATCCGGAAGAATTATCTGTCGATTAAAAAAGAAACCATCAAAATCGGTTCACAACTGGCGGAGTAATCGATGTACATACATACAAAAAAAAAAAAAAACGGTCCGAATTGAGAACCTTCTCCTTCTTTTTTTTTTTCGAAGTCGGTTAAAAAGTAATGCTAGTACACACTGTACACACAAAACGAACGTGACGAAAAATGAAATAAACACAATTTGAACCAAGGAATATACCATACTACTCTCTTGATTTGAACACAATCAATCAATCATACCACAGACAGAGCAAGTTTTAAATAAATAGACAAGCAAGCATAGATAATAGGCCATAGACAGACATGCCATAGAATGCAACAGGCTAAACTTCAAGCGCGCTGCCAGTGCTAAAAATCGGTAGAAATTGGGGTCTTTGCGGTAGAACGGTAGCTCAAGGTGAAAAACGGTAGATCTACCCCAAAAACGGTAGCTATCTGGGAACACTGCCGAGTTAGCATACATTTTGACAGCGACACTTTCGTTTCGGTCGAATGGCCTTGAACAGGCCAAAACGTTCATGTCCAACAAGGACCGGCCAGAGATAGCCCGGCGCCGAGAGGTCCGGCCCAACAATGTGCGGGAAAATTCTGTGTACTTGTCTTTGTCCGGCCAAGCAAATTGCTCGGCATTCTTGTGCAGGGCATGCCCGGTCCGGGCTATCTCTGGCCGGTCCTTGTTGGACATGAACGTTTTGGCCTGTTCAAGGCCATTCGACCGAAACGAAAGTGTCGCTGTCAAAATGTATGCTAACTCGGCAGGTCGCACACACCAAAGGTACTCTTTGGCTTTGGCACACACTCACACACACAGCAGTAGTATATTCCTTGCACACACACACACTCACTCACTTGGCTTGGGCCGCGGGGCAACTTGTGCGGGGGGAAAACCTACGCGAATGCATAGTGTTGCCTGTTGTACATAATGAGAGACTGATAACATTGATTACTGAATATTAATTTATTTTTAAATTTTTAGAACTAAACTGAGAATCATAAAATAAAGATTATATTTATTGTTTTACCAAATAAAGAAATTATACAAAATAATAATATTATTTTTTAATTATACAAAAATTATACAAAATAGGAATATACTTCGTCTCTCTCCCTCACATGTTTACGTTTCTTTACAAGTAAACATTCTTAAAACTTGGTATAATATACAATATACGGTATGAATATTTGCTTGTAAAGGAACGTAAGCATGTGAGGGAGAGTATATTCCTTGGACGTCTCCACCAAGTGTGGTAGAGACGGAGACGAATGGCGGACAGTTGCAGCACAGAGCAAGAGTTGTAGAAACGATGTATTGACGATTTAACTCCTTTAAGGAGACGCCTCATAACTTTTGTCCCATACAAAAACGGACTTCAGCAAATCAAGTATTGTACAAATCTTAATAAAAACTATCGCTCGTGGCTCCGCCCACGTAGAATCTATTGTGCACAGATTTCATTTGGGATAAGTTTCTTCTTCTTCTTTTTTATTATGGCTCCACCAATGTTCATCGGTGATTTGCCAATGTCAAGTATTATAGCCTTTATAGTGTTTATAGGATAAGTTTCTTCTTCTTCTTTTTTATTATGGCTCCACCAATGTTCATCGGTGATTTGCCAATGTCAAGTATTATAGCCTTTATAGTGTTTATAGCCGATAAATCGGTATTTAAGATAATCCCGCCGACCGTGATATGTCTTATTAATCACTGATTAATCACAACCATCACAGCGCGAACAGGATTAAACTGGATTCCACATCACGCCACGACGAAAACGCGTGCGTATGTCGCCATGACCTAAAAGTGTGAAAAAAATGTCACGATTTTTTCAAACGACAACACTGGCATAGACAATGGATTCGCTCTTTTTTGGCTCGAAATTCGAACTTGCGATTTTATTTTGCTTACTATACATATACAAAAATTACACATCTAATCAAGGAATCGAATCTCTGACCCTGTAGTTATAGTTTTTTTTTCAAGTTAACTTAGTAATCTCTAACCCTGAAGTTATGGGTTTTTTCTTCAAGTTAACTCAGTTACTTTAAATAATGTTACCGAATAAATCTTAATTAAACAAGTACTGAGTTAATTTTTTTTTATAATATTCCAGAATAGCACATCAGCAATTTTTACAAGGTCTTATTATATAATACCTATAAAAATAACATCAAATCTGGTAATATACCTTACTTTTTATGAACATGTGAGAACACAGGGGTGAAAATAGTGAGTTAAAGGACTACCTAGAATATAAATATTAAAATAATATAAAATTTGTTAACATAAGGTAAAGCTTGTAATTGACCCACCGACCCTGAATTGTAAATAAACAATAGTATTAACAATAAATAATTAGTTTCATTGGTTTTACAACTTCATTTATTTTCTTCTTCTTCTTTTTTATTATGGCTCCACCAATGTTCATCGGTGATTTGCCAATGTCAAGTATTATAGCCTTTATAGTGTATACAGCCGGTAAATCGGTATTTAAGATAATCCCGCCGACCGTGATATGTCTTATTAATCACTGATTAATCACAACCATCACAGCGCGAACAGGATTAAAATGGATTCCACATCACGCCACGACGAAAACGCGTGCGTATGTCGCCATGACCGGATGTGGAATCTTCTTCATTTGTTTTCATTTTTATTATAATCCTGTTGAGTCTTCTTATGCTAGCCGGTTAAAAATTAAAAAAGAAGATCACAGATTAGCGCCAAAAAATACTGGCGATGTTGGAATCTCATTATTGGAAATAATTAGGTAGGTACCTACTAAAGATTTAAAAAATAAAGACGGTAGTATTTGCCCATTTGCCCCATAGCCATAGGCTCGAGTGTCACAAGATTAGCTTCCAAAATAGCTTGCCAAAATATTATTCAACTATTACAGCAAAAACTATTCCCATTACAAATAGACTGTGGTACAAAGAATGGATGCGAAGATATATGTTCACAACTTCCTACAATTCTGTGCGTCCGGTCCGAGCATACACAAACGGTAGACGAACAAGAAAATGTGTCATCTGTGGTAAGTTTTATTAGAAGCAACATTCATGTTCCAAATTCAAAACTCATTATACAGTCTCTTGGAGAAAAGACTCACTTTGCTCGCACTTATTGAGGAACAAACCGTCGCTTTTCGAATAGATGGGATGATAGTTTACTTTTTTTAAAACTTTAATTGAAAAGTTGTTACTTACGACTTCAAATAAATATATTCATGAATTAAAAGCACCTCTTATTTATTTTTCTCATAGTGGGGGATGAAAAGTAAAGTGTATAGAAATGGCTACATACAACAATCCAACGATCATGAGTAAAAGGAATACTCCCCAACGCACATCGTTGGAAAGTTGCATATATGCCAATCTATTAAATATTTTCAATGGCGCGATACAGGTTTCAATGAGATAGTAACGGCATTATTATTTAATCTATGGTAACGGTGCGACATCTATCGACGCGATGTGCCACCACATGACTCCCTTCCCAGACCAGAGGTCGATACAGTATGAAACCAACATCCATTTTAGCTTTGTCAGCTGTAATGGACTGTGTGGTGGACTGCAGTACGTGCGGAATCACATGTCGTGATGTGGGAATGACCTGTCGTCATCGGGGCGTGCACGGGAGGACCTTGTAAGGACTGACATGTCGTCAGTGGGAGTTGGATGCGGGGTCATTTATGTGGCTGGACAGTCTGTGTTCATACGGGGTCACCAATATAGAAATGGCTACATACAACAATCCAACGATCATGAGTAAAAGGAATACTCCCCAACGCACATCGTTGGAAAGTTGCATATATGCCAATCTATTAAATATTTTCAATGACGCGATACAGGTTTCAATGAGATAGTAACGATGTGACATCTATCGACGCGATGTGCCACCACAAGTGTATGACTCGGCTGCAAAATTATTTTTTCCTTGGGCGGTGTACTTTGAATAGGTACCTACCTCGCTATGCTTAGGATTCTACTTTAGAAACCCTCGCTGCGCTCGGGATTCTGCTCTAGAATCCTTCGCTCCGCTCTGTATTCAAAATAACGCCCGCTACGTAAAATAGTATTTTACTCCCATGTGATACAAGCTACTATTAAGTACCTACCTAACGTTTACAGTAGGTATGCATTTATCGCATGCAGTTTTTGTTTGATCGCAAGAAATAAATTATAAACTACAATGTTAAAATAAAAGCGAGTGCACTTTTGAGGATGATGAGAAATCATGATTCATGATGAAAAATCAAAATGCACGACCAGTAATCGTAACAAAATAATGCTCTTCTTGAAACTAGTTTTTAACCGAACTTCAAAACAGAAGGAGGAGGTTTACAATTCGTCGGAGTCTCTGTTTTTTTTATGTATGTTCCCCGATTACTTGAAGACGCCTGGACCGATTTGGAAATTTTTTTTTGTTTGAAAGGGTATACTTCACAGGTGGTTCCATTTTTTTATTGAAAATTGGTTCAGTAGTTTTTAGAAATTTTGAAAAAACTGTCTTTATAAGTACATTTTTCTTAATATCTCGATGAAATATATACCCATTTTGACGACTTATTTTTTTAAAGATATAATAATTTTTCGACATTATCTTACAGCCATAATGACGAAAATAGTTTTTCAGAAATTCAGTAATTTGTCTCTGTTTTCGGCTGAAAATTATGTATCAGAGAAAAGCCTTAGCAACGGTTGCTATTGACACGAAGTTGTCAATTTTTGTATCGACGGTGGTCTAACGGCTAAAGGTATGGTATGGTATGGTGCAGCTCAGGATGCAAATGGTTCAAATCCCATCCACAGCAGTTTTGCTTTTTATTTTTCTATCAATTTTTTTTATTTGCGTTATTATTTTGTCTCTCAGGGCAAAAAAAGTGTACCGACTTCAAAAATTTGCACTGAAAAGTAAGAAATAATAAATATTTCGTCGTAGAATTTGAAGACGGTTGGTGCCAAATTAGAAATAACTTAGTTCCCAAATTCACAAATCTTGACAATTCATTAGGAACCTACGATCATCAGTACAAACACAGATCTTTATCTTCTTAGATGTTTATTATTTTGTATCCTAATTTGGCACCAACCGTCTTTAAATTCTACGACGAAATATTTATTATTTCTTACTTTTCAGTGCAAATTTTTGAAGTCGGTAGGTACACTTTTTTTTTAAAAGTAAATTTATTAAAGGAAAGTATTTAAAAATAATTGACAAGCTATTAGGTACAGATATCCTGCTAAAATTTTTGTATCCCTCCCTAAACTTTGTTACTCGCTTCAGGGTACAGTTTGTCAGATTATATACACTTTCTTCACGGGTTGCCTTACAGCTCCCGAAAACGTGTTACGGTTCCAGGGTACCCAGCGGAAAACCAAGTCTCCCTCGTTTAGCCAATGGTATTTGTAAGACTATACCTAACGAGTGGCTAGTTCTGTTGAGGTCTATTTAAGATGGAAAAGCCTCTAAGTGCGGTTTGTCGGATTACAGTACAGAAAATTTTAATTAAAAAACCCATTGGTACATGGTCGGGATCCGGAATCGTACCCGGGGTCTGCCTAGTTTATACCAGACGTCTTAACCACTCGGTCACCGACGCACGCAATATATTTTTATTTGTAAAACCATGTAAATGATCAAATTAATTTATACTTAATACATAATACACTACTTTTTACACATTTTATTATAAAATTCTATAATTTTTAAAAGATATCATGAGCAGCAAAGTTCGTCTGTAGCATCGCCGCATTGGTCTTGACCATCGCATCGATATAGTTTGGATACACAACGTTTGTTCCCACATCTAAATTCCTGTGCCCCGCAGGCACTGTCACAGCCATGCGGTTCATCGCTACTGTCCCCGCAGTCTGGATAACCATCACAAAACCGCGACCCCAATATGCACTGACCATCAGTACATGTAAATTGATTTTCTGGGCATTCTGAAATAAGATATATTATATTATGAAAAATAATTAATTAGAAGTGGCAGTATGTGGCTAAACGTGTAGTAGGTCGTAGTAAGGTAGTCGTAACGGGTAGTAGTAGTAGTAGGTCGTAGTAAGGTAGTCGTAACGGGTAGTAGTCTCAGTTTCATTATGAAAATATGACTACATATTATACATAACTTTATCTAATATAAAACAGAGAACTAAAATTTATTAAGATGTTTTGAAAATAAAACGAGGCCATGTTAAAAGCTACTTATTATAACTACGTAATGCATAAAATGCCGTTATGAGCTCCTGTCAGTTAGTATGGGACACATACCTGTGGTACAGTTAACTTCATCATAGCCATCCCAGCAGTCTATATTGCCATCACAGAGATTTTTATTTGGAAAACATGATATGGAATGTCCGCAACGAAATTCTTTTGTGAGATCACAATCTGAAATTAAAGTTCATAAAATATCAGATTCGGTTCCGACTTTTTCATATCGTCATGAAAGTCGTCATAGTGTGTGAATAAAAGGAGGTACTGTTTATAGTTAAAGCAAGCCTGGCTTCCCCTCCTGAACACATTTGAAATGTGACAAAATAACAACCGTTAGTATTTATATTAATCAAATCGAGAGTATCATACCTATATGTATATACAGGAGAGTGATTGGTTCATTTAGGCCATGTAGCTAGTAGGCCAGAGATTTAAGAGATTGCCCAGAATTCTAAAGTGAAATATTGCAATAAGAGAAGGAAGAAGGACAAGTCATGATTTTACATTCGCTGAATAGGTTTAGTAATACGGTCATAAATTCTGCCGACACGCAAATTCTAAAGTGAATTAAGTGAATATTTTATTTAGCTATAAGTATCTACTACCTATCTAGTAACATAAAAGTGATCTGAATAAGGTTGCTAAGCTAATGATACAAAAGACTGATGCATAAAAGTAAAAGTGTCAAGAGTGACTAGAATAGTTCTAGCTATGTATAACTAAAAGAATCTAACATACCGCAAAGCATCTCATCCGATTTGTCGTAGCAATCAATGGAACCATTGCAGCGTGCAGTATCCGGTACACAGAGACCGTTGCGACATCTCCACTCGTCCGGACCGCATGTTACTAAACTTAGAAGTCTGCAAACGCGAACCCCTCGAGCTCGATCGAGTAAATGGCATGCTTCTGTTTCTAATGCACATAAACCACCGCATCCTGTCAAGTGTTTGGTTGTTAGAAATTGATGGTAGCTTTGAGAGATTGACAATTAATGATTTCGGGTATTGAACAAATATTTCCATAAATGATTAAGGCCTAATAGCTATAACATTATAACCTCAACAGAACTACTCGTAAAGGTGCCCACCCATTCGTCCAATCACCGGCGCGTCGCTGTACGGTCTACCGAAACTGACCACAGACTCGTCCAATTCTTGTAACAAAGGGACCGCTTAGCTAGATCGTACAGCGGCCGGAATGGGAAATTTTCGGTGCGATGCCGGACCAATGTGTGGCCTTCTTTAGGTATACCTAGCATCCCAAATTCCATCGCCTAAATGAGGAAGACATCGTCTTCCACTGGGTACCCTGGGATATTCCGGGAATAAAAAAGGTGGTCATTATAGAATGGACTAAAAAATCGCGATGCTGCTTTTATAGATTTATTTAAATAAATAAATAAGTATTTAAAGGATGATTCTTATATGTAGATATATTTTTTATATTTTGAGAGTTAATTTTGATAACTCTATAATGTATATAAGAGCATTTATATAAATTTAAACAAGACGAAAATCGGGTAAACCTGCACAATAGGCACATTCAATATTTCTATAAGTCTTAAATTGTAACTATCTTCGAGTGCATTTTCTTTTTAGAGTTATAAAACAGAAAGCTCATTTAATTTTATGACGATAAACGTTTTATAACTATGGTATACATAAAACACTAAAATTACCTGTAGGATCATTGATGTCAAGTGCTACTTTGCACAATGATTTTCCTGTGTCTTCATCCAACATGCAAACTTCGTCCATTTGGCACTTACAAAATCGTTGAGACAAATCTCTATTGTTAATTTCTTTTAGTTTCTGAGATGTAATCTCGGTATTTTCAGCAACAATTTTATTGAAGTCTTTAGGATAAGTTCGAATATTTTTTCGAATCTTCTTTATTATTTCATAAATATGGGAGCTTTCAGTTGCTTCTGTGTTATCTGTCTCTATATTTGTAGTTGTATAATCGGCTATGATACTTTCAAGAATTTCTGTTGTTGCATCAACAGTCGTGATTGAGGAAGTACTATTGTGTTCCGAGGGCTGTGTTGGCACTGTCAACGTACTTAAGTTTGATTTATAATTAAGACTAGTAAAGTTCACTAAAACAAAACTAACTAACAGTATTGTCATGATCATAATACTAATTGAGCACGCTTGGATTTGTGTTCGTTTCTTTATGGGAGTATCCGTTATAGCTAAACTTACTATGCAGCCGATACCTTTCACGCCACATTTTCTAATTTTATTTCTCTTATTTCTTCTTTCGTTGTATACTTCAGAGGATGAAAACTTATGACGAAAACTCGAATCAACTCGACGCGATATAGATGGAATGGGATGACCATTTCTTTCTATTGCAACTTCATTAACATTAGCTTCGTTGGACGTGACTCTTCTATTTTCATCCAAAATTTCGTTTTCTATAACATTATGGTCATTGCTTATATTTTTATATATGGGCGTGGAATGATTATTAGGAACAAAGTAATGATTTCTATGGAAATCGAATTCATATGTTATATCTCTTCTATTATGAGGTAAGCAGTCTTGTGTATTCTCATTCTCCAATTTAGGCACACATTGAGCGTTATTATGTTTATCTAGAATGGCCTTACGTAAAGGAGAGCTGGCCCACAATTGCGAGCTGTATAAAGAACTCCATCTGCTGGTATTTGCAGCTGTTTTGAAACTTGATGTATTGAAAAATATATCATTTGAATTTTTTGATAATGTCATAGTTTTTCAAGCATTTATAGAACCTGAAACAAAAAAAAAACAATTAGAATTATAAAATAATATATTTGTGCCCGCAGCATCGTCGCTTTTACGTTAGTTGTTCTTATCAAACTTGTCAGAAGATTAGGAATGTTGGGATATAAATTTATATGCATTGTATTTTACTTGATCAACTTTTAGTGAACTGTTCAGACGGAATAATCCATCTGATTGACCATGTAATTAGACTAGAATATCCTTAAGTAGATATCACTTACAGATTAAGGTTAAATTAAGTGTACGTAATCAATAGGGTCGCGTCTTGGATTAATTAAAAGATATTTGATAGGACACGCAGGGAAGCGAATTACCAGGAAAATTAGGTACCTACTCACATGTTGTAGTAAATAAACGATAGACTTAGGTGTCATACCTATTATATCTACAGGCGAATTTAAGAAGTTTTTGTACATTTGTATTAATTAAAAAAAATTACCGGTTTAAAAAGAGAATCAAAATTAACTCCCAGTTACAACGTCTCTGACCTGAATTCAGGTCAAGATTGGATTAAAAAAGTTAACGAGTGATCAGGGCATGTTTGTCGAGACATTTAAGTAGGTATGTGGCACAGGTATATACGTATATAGCATGTACTAAGGGGATATTCATAAATTACCTAGCCAATGAGTTGTTTGGTTGGGGCAACTACGGATACAGTATATTATATTTTCTAATATGAATGAATATCCACTGATTAGGTAGCAGATTTTAGTACTTTGATTAGCACAAATATATTACTTCCAGTGCGTATCGTAAAAGGGGATTCAATATTAGGAGGTGTAGGTAGTAGGTATTATTCTATACCGCAATGAGTTTTTATGCTATGAATTGTAGAGCTGTTGGTTCAAGAGAGTTTTTTAAATGATTACTAATAACTCGGATGTTGTCATTATATATAATTGTATTCATAATGCATGTCATATGTATACATAATGTCCTTTCATTATTATTTTCTTACCATAATTCATTATTTTGATTTATAAAAGTTGTAAGTACATGTATTATTATTATTGCATATACATACCTATATAAGTTGGATTCCATAATAATATTTAGATTTAGTTACTAACATACTAACCAAAAATGAGACCTAAATAATATAATTTCGTGTTGATACAATATCATGTAGGACTTAGGTACTCTGTACCAGGCGCACGAGGTCTCCGCATGACCTAGGTATAACCAGTCAAGGTCTTTGCGCAAAGTGCCGTGTTATTTATCATGATTATACTGAATATTTATTTCATATTTAAAAGCTTTAAAGGTAAATGAACTAACTATATAGTAGGTAGGTATTATATAAAAATAAAGTATAACTAATTTAAAAAATAAATAAGTTTGAAGAAATGTTTTATTTTATAACGAGCTTTTATATCTTTACTTTACTGTTATTCTACTAATCTTAAGTACTTAAATAAATTATGGTCAAAATCGGATGATAATTTTTTAATAATATTTAATATTATGCAATTAAATTAAAAATAAATAAATTATATACTTACATAATCACTAACACTATTAAGAATTAAATTACTTAACAATATTGTCAATTGGAAGATTTTTTACGTATTTTGTAAGGGCGCTACTATGAGACGCCGGTGTCCGACTGGCGGCTGGCGGTTGCTGCTGACAACGTTCTAAACAACACCACTACCACGAATACCACCCCAGTATTGTAAAGAAAGTGAGACAAATATATAAAACTAGCCATAAAATGAAAAGGACAGCAATGAAGGGTTGAACACCTTCACCCATGCTCAACGAAGAGTAAAACAGCACCTGTTCCTAACTGAACAACCATCTGTCCCAAAGAATATCTCACATAACTTTAGAACAACCTGCATTGGTATGTATGAATAATGCAAATGCAGATTGTGTTAGTGTTTAATAATGTCGATTTTAAATTTAATTAAAATGTAGAGTGCACTAATAGTATGGGTATTTTTTTATGTAATGTATTCTTACAAATTATTTTAAAATAACTGCCGATAAATATAAAATTAAATAAAATACAATATTAAATTCCATAATTTAATTTTGTATATCTACATAATAGGTATTGCGTCAATTAGGAATGGAATTCAAATACCCGCAATATGCTATTATAATAATTAATAATTCTAGTATTCGTCTTTTCTCTACATGTTTTCGATTGTAACGCATATTTCTCTTTATTCTCATTAAGTATTTATTCTTCTTTATTTAATAAGTATAAAGATCATCATTTGTTGAATAAAATTATTTTCCCTTCACTATACAAATTGATTGTGTAACATTATATTAAATTAGATTTATATAATGTGTAAACTGCGAGTATAGAAGACAATTTCACATACTAGTAGGTACCATACATACAAAATCAAAATAATAAATTTATAATTTTGAAATAGATGATGTTAATTTTCTCTTATATCATAGATTACGTAATAATAACCTAGGTAGCACCTAAGCCAATCTAAAGTAAAGTTCTGCAGTAGTAAATATTAACACTTCTTCCCAATAATATGTAAAGAAAAAAATAATTAAAGTTAATACAATTAATACGTAACATTCATAAAAACCATGTCAGTAATGCAATAGAATATAGAAATGCATTGTGCGAACAGGAAACTAATATACATAAAGAAAGCGGACAAAAGCACCGTTACAAATATAAAACTAGCTAGGTATCAATACTTACTACTTATAATAAAAACCGTGGACGTACAATTTCATACGGAAAATGAAAATATAATCAAATTAAGTTATCCATGGTACCATGGACAATTAAATAGGGACTACCGCTGTTAATTGAGTTTCACATTGTTCTATCAATGGAACAACCAATGGGACTAAGGAAAAAGACTCTAAATAATATTATTATTTCTTCAGAATTCCAAAATTTCTAAAACACTACTGAATATTTAACAACTTTTTAGTAAATACTAAATAAATATATAAATAAAACTATTAATAAAACTATTTATTTATCAGTTTACTTAGTTACGAAAATAATTATAGTATAATCACTAAAATAATACTGCACTGATTTTCATGAAATGTCACAAGAGAGAGATTCCTTCAATAAAAAATCAATAAAATTGGTACATTTCCTCGTGTAATCAGGAAATAAGATTGACAAATGATTGATTGATTTGTTTTCTAAATTAAATACCTAATTAAAAGAATATTTCTCTTTCATAATTTATAAAATCTACAAAAATTTAATAGCTTTTATATATATAAAAAAAAATTAAAAGTAATAACACACACTAAAATTCTAAATTGTTGAAATTGATTAAAAAAAAGGAGAAGAATTCCAGAACATAACAAATCTACAAATCCGCAAAACTACAAATAAATTAAACTATGCAGAACTTACAAAATAAACTGTTAAAAATGTGATTTTCTTAAATTCCTGAAAAACTACTGAACCAATTTGTATGCAAAAACTTTATCGATTAAAAAGAGATAATCTAAATCGGTATATAATTCAAGAGAACATATTAGACCAGCGTCAATCAATAGTACAGGTATTGAAATCGGGTACCTACCAAAAATTATAAGCACCAATTTTCTATAAAATATTTGCTTTAATCGACTTATAGAGCTTCGGAGTTAAAAAAAACAGATTCAAGTGACAAACCTAGGTCCTTAAACGCTTTCACCAGTTCTGCAGAAACTATTACAGGTGTCTCCGTTTACACAACAAGGTATGAAGCCCGTGATGGTACATATATGTTTGTTTTGTGTCGAAAGTTTAGATGTTTAAAAATTAACCTTTAAAAAAAACAGTCTTCAAATTCTACGACGAAATATTAATTATTTCTTACTTTTCAGTGCAAATTTTTGAAGTCGGTACACTTATTTTTAAAAGGTGTAAAGAGACGATGATGGATTGAATAAAATTAACGTCTTTACTAATTACTGTCTTTAATTTCCACTTTGGACACAATTAAACAATTAAACAGAATTAAAATATTACACAGTTAAAACAAAGCGACCATTTCATTTTCTGGCCAACGCACCTCTCTCTCTGCCACCTGGCGGGCAAAAGACGTAACTACTAATCAATTGACTGTCTTCTTACATACTCCCCCTTTTGACCAAATATAGGACCACCAGTTTGGTCAAACAAACACAAAAGTAACACAAAGAGAAAGTCAGTAAGAACAATTAACAATAACAAAAAACAATTAGAACAAGGAACTTAAACATAATCTAATAGTTTAAGAGGTCGACCGCGTTTCCGTTTTGGGTTGACGGGTCGTGGCTTGGACTGATCACCCTCACACTCACGTGCATGGTAGCGAGTAAGATCGGACACGTGATACTTACCGATCGATTCATCAGGAGCTTCACGATGCGAAATTAAGTAAGTGGTGGGACTCACCTTCATTTTTATACAGTAGGGCCCATCTCTTCTTGGGACGAGTTTCGAGGTTATACCCTTACCGGCATTACTCAAAACATGGCTACGTAGAAGGATTAGGTCACCAGGTGAATAGTCTTCCCCCACACGACGGGTCTCGTCTTTAGTAGTCTTAGGAAAATGGTTACCTGTATCGATGGTATGCTCGGCGAAAGGTGTCGCTCCTCCCCCTTCACCAAAGATGTCCTCGTACTCGTGAACTAAGGTTGACAATGCAGTTCGCTCCATTGACGACAGCATCGCCCCCTCATCAGGTCGAATCACGTCTGCAGCTGCACAACTCACCTTGACGCTTGACTTCTCGCCTTGCAAAGGATACACAGCCTGCGGGTGATCAGTCATAAACCATGAGTTCGCGTGTAAGTTAAGAACAATACGAGCACTACATAAAAAATCGATACCAAAAAGTGTTTCATTATTTACGGCGTTAGGTAAAACTATGAAGGTAGTTGGTACAACCTTACCCTCAAGTTTAACGTCGACGTCAACAAGTTTGACATTCATATCGCGCACAATCCCGTCTGCAAATTTTACACGAAAATTACTTTTACGAAACGGGTGACCTTGATCGCGTAGCAACGTATACAAACTATAACCAGCTATACATCGTTTGGCCGCTGTGTCCACTAAACCGGTACCACGAACCCCATTAATCTCGACATTGAGAATAGGTCGGTTACTGGTGCCGTTACTGTTGGAGTCAGACGCAAAGGCAACCTTCATTAATGGTAGCTTGTTACAATTTTGAATAGGCGACTTGCCTCTGAGAGGCAAGCTCCCCTTAGGTACAAAAGTGTTAGTACACAACTCGGTGATCTTTGACAGATGACCTTGCTTAATCTTTGACAAATTTGTATTAAACGAAAACGGACTCTTCTTTGGGCTACGATTGCTACGATTTACAGACATATTGTTACAACATGTACAACTACGATCGTTACTACGATTTATAACATTAGGTTCATGACTAAGATCTGTAAATGGGTAGGTATCATCGCTCAAAGACTTGTCCAAAGAATGAAAATTACAAGAATAAAATGTATTACTAGTGTCTTTAGGCTTACTGTCCCCAGCATTACAATTAGCACACTTAGAACGAATGATGCCCTTAGCACCACAACCATAACACTTGATTTCACTATCCCTTTTACTTTTAAGTCGCGGACACTCAGAGCGAGCGTGACCACTTTTACGACAATAAACACAATAACTTTTGTTACCTTGAAGAGGTTGAATTACTTGGTTACACTGTGTCGCCCGAGGAACTTCACACGTCGAAGACCGAAGCGGAGTCTCGACCGAGTTACGAGCAGTCGTTGACCCGTGAAACACAGGTGACCGGAGTGAGGTGCTCGGCGCAGGCGCCGCCGTAGAGCGCGGCTCATGCCGGCCGGCACGAAGCTCCCGTTGTCCCTGATCAGGCACCGACGCTGCTTCGTCGAACTCGTCCTCCACCTGTCTGGCGCGCTCGATGAGCTCGTCGACACTATTAACCAGGTCTCGAGGTATTCGCTTTCGAATATTGATGTTTAGCAAGCCGTAAAGAAGGTCTAATATAATTCGTTCATCAAGAACATACGGTAGACTCGCGAGTTCCGCGCGTTGACGGCTGATATAAATATCGGCGCGCTCGTGTCCTTGATCTGCACTGAACACGCCACGAAATATTTTGTAGGGAGGTTTCGGCGCACCATACATGGATCGCAAGCGTTGTATTGCCTCTGTCCACGAAGAAATGGAGCCCTTTACTCCCTTGTACCAAACAGCAGCATCTGCCTCTAGTAATATTGGCAGGCCGCGGAGCGCATGCTCGTCACTTATATTTGTACACTCTTTGTATACTATGATTGTATCAATAAAAGCATCCACGACACGTGGATCTTGATGAGCTCTCCCGCTGAAACGCGCTGTACAGTTAGCGAAGTTTCCCATAAGCGCGGAGGGCGGTGCGATGTGTGATGTCGGAGACAGGCTTGGAGCGCCGCTGTCACTGTTGGAATCCTTGGAAGCTAGGATAGCTGATATTAACTCTCTGTTAGACTCAGCTTGAGCCCTAGCAAAGGACGCGAACATCGCTGACATGCGCGACTCCACCTCGAAGTCCGCCTCGTGGCTACTTTGCGCACTTTTTCTTCTTGGCATTTTCACTTTCACTTAACACCTCGAAGATTGAGACAGTCACACATAAAACCAGCAAAATGCTTGTTGAAAACTGAATATATTTTAGAAACAAAATTTAAGAGTTCGTAAAAATTCGTTATTTTGGTTCGAAACTTTTATTGGCCACTAGTTGGGCTGCCACTTGTAAAGAGACGATGATGGATTGAATAAAATTAACGTCTTTACTAATTACTGTCTTTAATTTCCACTTTGGACACAATTAAACAATTAAACAGAATTAAAATATTACACAGTTAAAACAAAGCGACCATTTCATTTTCTGGCCAACGCACCTCTCTCTCTGCCACCTGGCGGGCAAAAGACGTAACTACTAATCAATTGACTGTCTTCTTACAAAGGTTTATTTTTCCCTTTTAAGTGATTTTGCTGCCCTGAGACAAATAATATCGCAAATAAAAAAATATTGATGGAAAAATAAAAATAAACTTTTCCATCAATATTTTTTTATTCTTTAATTTTTATTCCATAGTCTTCGATACGAAAATTGACAACTTCGTGTCAATAGCAAGCGTTGCATGGTTTTTCTCCGATACATATTTTTTAGCTGTATAGGCAAATTACTGAATTTCTGAAAAAGTACTGAACCCATTTTTGTCATATGTCTGTGAGATAATGTCGATAAATTATTAGATATATCCTTAAAAAAATAAGTCTTCAAAATCGGTAAATATTTCATCGAGATATTAAGAAAAAATTACATATAAAGTCAGCTTTTTCAAAGTATCTGAAAACTAATGAACCAATCCGGAAGAATTATCTGTCGATTAAAAAGAAATCATCACAATCGGTTCACAACTGGCGGAGTAATCGATGTGCATACATACTTAAAAAAACATACGGTCCGAATTGAGAACCTTCTCATTCTTCGAACTCCAATAGAGAAAAATAATATATGGGAAATCTGGGCAGGTCGCTGGTATAGATCTACTAGCTAGTACTTATTTATAATAGAAACCATGCATACTTGGTACGTGTATTGACAAAATACAACCGAGTTGCATAGCATGCCTATAAAAACAGTACACTAATAAAACATGAGATTAATTGATGAACAATTCCGCACGGAAGCTAATCGGAACAAATTAAGTGAAACGAAGACAATAGAATACATTCAAGGGTACAATAATCTTTACTTGTGCCTATATATGTAAAACACCAAAATATTTGCAATTTAGGCCAATCAACTTCCGCGATGCGAAACAAAGAATTATGCAGTAATGCGCAACCTTTGTGGAGATCACGTTGCGTGTGACGCAGCATCTCGGCAGATCAAGGATGCAGTTGTTCGCTCTTCGAAGGTGGGGTGAATCGCGACCAAGTGAGCAACAGAATACAGAACTCTCACTGCGCGCGCCGCGGTCACTCGTGCCCATCACAATATTACGAACCTACTTCGGCCAACACTCGGGCTACGGCAGTCTGCCGCCGCGCAATCCCCTACATCGTCGTCGCGGTTTCTCTTCAACACGATTAGTATGTGATACAACTTATCTGCTCATCGCGACAACGAGTGAAATGTTATTGTTTGTTGACTGACCAGCGTGCCGCATACACAACTTGGACTGCTTCATGAGGAATTGACCTCTGCCAGTATAAAAGGTATCGTTTATTTACTTTTAACATTATTTAAACACGTAAGGTTATTTCAAAATTATGTGTTTTTACATCAACTAACTGAGAAAATGCGAGTGTAGGTCGCCGAATGGCCCACTTCACTAGAAGACGACATCGAGGCAGATCGGAGTCGCGCGAAGTGACGGACTGTTAACTTGTGCCCCTTTATCGGTCGCAATTTTTGTTCACGTTCCAATTTACCTCGACGACCTGAGAGACATCAAATTGACTCGTTATGAGACGATATTTTTTTACAGTTTAGCTTATCAAGTAGGGTCTTTGTTATAATATCACTGTCTAGTGTCTGCATATTTGTTTGTATTAGATATCACTGAAAGTATATACACTTACGTTAATAAATGCTTCCTATTATTTCAACTATCAATTTTCACAGATAAACTAGAAAAGTTAAAATTAAAGTTGTTGACCATGTTTTCACATTAAAGGAAAATAGGTATTACCTCTGCATTAATTGCACGTTAATTGATTAATTATTGACGTAGGTACTCGTACTTGTAATGCATCCTATTTATACTTCGTCTATGTTATACAAATCATTATGTTGTTAATTCAATAGGCCTTCATAAGATTACTACAACATATGTGCATAGTAACAGATTAGGTGATCAAGGGACCTACAAGGTAGCTACAAATACTTGAAACAATATAAACATTTAACGAATTGCCCATATTAATCAGCACATGTGACACATTTGGACTAGAGCAAGGAAAAGATATAATATTTTGTTCATTGCTAGCTTATTCATAATAATTATTATAAATTGGATTTAACATTGACTGATTGATGTCTTCAAAAACATAATATCGAGTTTTAAATATAATCTATCATGTATCTGTGTGAATAGATGTGGAGGGTACATTTGGGTACGGGATCGAAATAAATGGGATGTGACAAGATCGTTTTCTAACTATATTGAAGTGAGAAGGAATGTCATGAGATAGAAATTAATATAAATAGAGTTTACTGCGTGAAATGTCATACAAAAAGGCAAAATTGCAATTTGCCATCATAATATAAAGACAATTTATGTTATTGCGTGCTCAAACAAGGAACATATTTTATTGTTTCATTTTGTCACATAATATTGAACTGTACATGTTGGTAACTAAAAGTAACACCTATTTAACACTTCAAAAGAAGGCTGTTTAAAAACGTTTAAAAATACTTTCTTTGACCATTTCTGCAGATATTTAGTATATGCAGAAATATACCTAGATTGAAAAAGTAGTATTTAGGTTCGGAGAGTGAGTTTTTTTTCCCGTTATCGAAAATGCTTTAAAAGTATGATTGTGTTGAAAACATTTGCACATTTAACGTTTACTTATCCCATTTATAATATAAAGATTATCGACTATAAATGATTCTTTTTATTTATTTAAAAATAAGTATACCGAACCTTTACCCATTTTATGTAGGATGCGACATCTTTCACGGTGCCCCAGGGCGGCACTAATGTAAATCCGTCTCTGGGAATAAAGATATTTTGTAATGCAATCTACACTAATATTATTCAATTAAATTTCTTGGATACTCGTAGTAGTACATATTATTTATCACCAGTTTGAATATAAGTACCAGTGTATTAATGTAAATTAAAATAGTATATAGATACTTAGATACAGATGACCTGTGCGAAATCTTCGCACCGTTAGTTCATCTAATCTCCAACAGATGGCGTCTTTTACAAAATAAATAAATTAGTCTAATTTTAAACGAAATATTTAATTTAGATTTGTTTGATTATTTTTTGTCATTAAATGAAAAAATAATTTTTAAAATGGCAAATCAACTTTGATACAGTATAAAGTGAGATATGGCTTACCGACAAAAAAAAACAGTCTTGAGAAATTATATAGAGATATAATAAGATGAAACAACGGCCGCTATCGTAATTATTAATATAGTCTGGGTGCAATATTATGAATCCAGATGCAAAGGTCAGATGATAATGACATCCAGGGAACAGAGACCCTTTGTAATGCAATCTACAATAATATTATTCAATTAAATTTCTTGGACACTCGCAGTATCACATAAATGCCTCTAATTTACTATTTTTTTTGCATTTTCTGTAAATTAATTTTGAGTTTTCAGTTCTCATTTATGTAGGTATCAGGTACTTATATTGCGTTAACGTATCATATTGTTTACATTGCGGTATCTTCCTCGTGAGTAGGTGCCATGATGACAAAATATCAACTTTATTCAAATCAAAAACAAAATAAATATAAACAATTATAACCTACTGAAAAAGTATAGCTAATTAAAATTATTTTTATAATATGCATATAAAATATTTATGAATATATATATTTTTAGTTAATGTATATAATTAAAATATTTTGCACTTTCAATATTCTTTCTTCACGGGTTTGCCTTACAGCTCTCGAAAACGTGTTACGGTCCTAGGGTACCCAGCGGATGACAAAGCCGATGGTATTTGTGAGGCTATACCTAACGAGTGGAAAAATTTCTAAGTGTGGTTTGTCGGATTATGTACATAAGTTTTTAATTATAAAAATGCCTCAGTTACCGAGTGGTTAAGACGCCTGGTATTAACTAGGCAGACCACGGGTTCGTCCCGGATCCCGGCCATGTACCAAAAAATTGTAAAAAACTAAAAATTTAATATATCTCTCAGATCGGCATAGTTCCCATCACGCTGACAGCATTACCATATTGAATGCCTATACGTTAAGCAAAATAGCTGCCAGTGCGAGGATCACCTAAGAAATCGAATTTGGGAATGAGTTTGTCCCTGGGTCCCACAGACCCAAAGTCTCCACGTCAAAAGGCACAAATATATGGTCTCTATATACCTACTAATGACTTTGTATATTTGCGCCTTTTACCGGTTTTAGGTGATTCCGCCGCTGTTTGACTGTAGTGCGAAAGCTGCAATTTTGTATCGACGCATGAGCGTCCCATACTGTTCAATAGTGATGTTCTAATTTCCATGGCACCACGGTCATTCCCGCAGGTCGCTTGCCGTCTTTACAACCCAGACCGCATGGTTCAAGAATGGTCGGTATCGAAATTGATGCAAGTGACCTGCGTATAAGGTTATTGATTGTTATGTGACGTGGCGGTAGAAGCGGCCTGCATTTCTAGTACATTCGGGGACTGTGATGTCCAGGTTCATTGAATTCACCACCGCATGAACACTAATTTTGTTCACATATTTTAACTATTATTCCCAGCAGAATTAAAAAAATATCAAATAAAATATATTTTAGAAATTTACATAAAAATACCAACTAGGATTGCTGAAAATTTCATTAAAATTCAATAAGCGGTTTTACAACCTACGTATTTTGGATGAACATCTAGCTACATAATCGTATAGGTACCTACATAACACAACGTATTGACATTGATTTTGAAATCACAGACAGACACTTTAATTTTATTTACTTATTGGAATACTTAGGTACTACTTATTAAATAGCGGGAGAATTGTAGTTATCTTAGAATATTTTCAAGAAAGTGTAGGTTGCCAAGTTGTGAAGTATAATACCTACTTACAATGCGGCTTCTCTCTGAAGCTAACAGGGCTTCGTCATGTGTGCTGAATTTTAATAATGTCAATGGTCCTTTATTTTTACTTATAATGAATATAAATGTCGGTTTTCGGCACGTACTTGCGACACACTTGCGATCACCTTTTTTGTGTAAATCGAATAAGCAAATAACGCACATGATTTAATTGAATTTACTAGTTACGAATCATGACTATATCAAAATCAACTATGACTAATGTTTTAAATACTTATTTATTTTTCATATAATCATTTATTACTTCATATCAAATAAAAGAAAGAAAGAATTTCCTATGAAATTGTAAATTTTAATTGATTTTCAGTGAGTATGAAAGTTTGTAAATCGTACAATGTAGCACGTAAGTAAGTATTATTGGACAATTCTAAGAAATTAAGACGTACTTAGGATATTATAAAATTAAAGGACTGTGTTCACAAGTTCTTTAAAAGAACTTGCATATCTTGTGATATTACGAAATAAAAGTGGAAAGTGGGACACATAGAGGTCAAACCAATATCAATACGTGACAAAACTATGAACATTACAGCAGAGGCAGTTACCCACCAAAATTACTGATCCAGGTTATATACATAGGTATAGGCTATATAGATTGATATATAACAATGTAATAGAGACTTTAACATTTTATGAAATTAGAACATATCATAAGGTGTGTACATTTCCATACCACAGCTGAAATAGATACGCAAAAGACGAACTCATTTCTTAACTCCGTCCTTGTTTACATGTCGTAGGCATTTAAGTATTTTTTATTAGGAAAAATATATAAATTACCTAAAACTAAAAATGCAACCAGAATGAACGAATATATTTTAGTTAGTTTTTTATAATTGTGAGGTAAAAAGGACTTAAAGTTTGTATACAATTGTTAAAATTACAAACAAAGAATTAGTTTACTAATTTAATTTCTACTGTTTTGTAAAATAATAAAAAATCTTGTACGTAAAGAAGTGACGAAGTGTAAATATTCTTAACAAATGAAAATGTATCAGTGATTATTATTTATGGTTCAATGCGGCATGTACTAAAAGGAAATATTGAATATTAATATGTATGTGTAACAATTTCCAATCTCACATTTCCCGGAATTAAAATGTTAGCTAATATTGTATTAATGAAAGTAATTTTTATGTGCCTGAGTTAAGTGTTGTTTAATATTATACAATATTTTCATGAATATTAAGTTAAAGTGTATTCCGATTTATCTGCTTTACACGAACAAGTGTATTATGTACTTGTAGGAGCCTCTAGTTGCCATTATTGCCTTTATTTATGAGCCTGTTAACACACATTGTCAATTTTCAACACAGATTTTATTTTTCTGACGCTATAAGGAACACCATTCCATATAGTTGCCAATTTATCTTACCGAAGAAGTTAGAAAAATGTTCTTTGAATATAAACGTGAAATTATAAATTGTATATAAACAAAGATAAAGCTTCTCAAGTTCTGATTATAAAAACATACCTCAGGTACATCAGCGCTATTGTTGACTGCAGTATACAGTTAGAACACGTTCGTAACAATGCGGAACACTCTGTGAAATCACATTATTAGTACTTTTGGTACAGACCAAAAAAATTGAAAGAAATTCAACTTTGCACACATCTACTTGCAACCTGCCATAGACAAGAAATTGCTGTATATTTTTAATAAATGAAAAATAATGTGACAGATGGACAGGATGGTATATTCCTTTATCCATCCTAAAACTCCACCAATATTTCATTACAATAGTATAGCTATTTTTGTTTTTTTTTTTATACATAGAATGTTACTATTATTTCAAACGAATAAATTTTTTTTGGCTCTTTTAGGATGTGTATTCTCATTAGGAATAACTGAAATCTGAAACAAATAACTTTTGAAAAACTGCAACGGACTCTTAACACATGAGAATTTATAATATAATATAATAAATTTAAGATTAAGATTTCACTTGCAACATAGGTAGTAATAGCCGACGCGAAATAAATCAGACAAAAAATCACCTACTTGACTTATACTAATTATGTCACACGAACTATTAGATAGGTAACGGTCGTAAAGTGAAGTAACGGAAGCGTTTTATCTCGAAAATAAAAAAAATCAATACGTACATCAATGGACTCGGAATATACCTATATACATATCGTCTAATTATAGTTAGTTAGCTATCAATTACACGGGTTATCGAGTTCAATAATGGTACGATGTCGTTCATCGTCATTTGTTCATTATTTACCATAACTAGAGGAGAGTAGAGCATAGTAAGTTGTCAATATTATTATTACATTGTTGATTTTACAATAGTATCATTGATACGTAGTATTTGCGAGAGTAGTAGTGAGATGTGACAAGATTTCAATAACTATAAATAAGTAATTTATTAATTTTATTACACAGTTTAAATATGTATTAAAGAATATTTTGTAAAGTGTACACGAATATTAAACAGGATAAAACATTAATTATTTTTACATCTATATAAGTACCTATATAATTAATAACGCATAAGTAACACATTGTGTGTATTGTTCCCTTGTGTACACGAATATTAAACAGGATAAAATAATTGATAAAATATTAATTATTTTTACATCTGTGTAAGTACCTATGTAATTAATAACACATAAGTAAATAATAAGAAGTAAAATAGGTAACATACCTTAAAATAAAGTGCAGCTTGTCATGAAAACTTATATCTATTTAATTGGGCACTTTTAAATTTGATTTTTAATATGTATTACTCCGATAAACTTCCTATATAGTGTTCCCGGCATGCTTGGAGCCACAGAACAGTCGCTAATAATAGGCACAAAGACACTGTTAGATAGCTTCCAGACACTGTCTAGGTGACTGAATGCATAATTATTTTTTTATCTGAAACGAGCGAGATGACCAAATGCCACGACGTATGTGAAATAATTTGATATAAATTATCGCAGCATCATGGTCTTATCTTGCGACGTAGCCAGAGTCTCTATAATGTGCCACATTTCGCGAGTTCTACTTGTAGTTATAAGTTATAAGTTTTATTTGTAGTTATAACCTCTTCCAATTTAACTTATTTTCTCGTTGCCTTATTTAGAAATCGAACCCACGAACCCACGACCACGAGTAATTAATAAAGTGTAAATAAATAAGTTGATGAGCACTTACAGAATATCTATATAAACTTAAATATTCGATATTCTAAGTCTACCAAGTAGGTATCTGTATTTTAGTAACCTAGCTATTTTATTCCACAATCAAATCGGTAGAGTGGTTAAGACGTCTGGTATTAACTAGGCAGACCACGGGTTTGATCCTGGCCATGTACCAATGGGGTTTTTAATGAAAAACTTATGTACATAATCCGACAAACTCAGAGGCTTTTCCTCAACAGAACTCGCCATAGTTAGGTATAGCCTCGCAAATACCATCAGCTAAACGAGGGATACTTGGTCTTCCGCTGGGTATCCTGGGACCGTAACATGGTTTCGGAAGCTATAAGGCAACCCGTGAAGAAGAAAAAAACCGGTAGTATTTCCATCTCATTCTTCAACCCAGAAACGTATATTATAATTAAGTATAATTAAAAAAGTAAATTATAATTTAAAAAGTAAGAGACGTATTGGTATTGAGCAGAAAATTATAACACATTCATATTTCCTAATCACTCCATAAAAGTACGTTCCAAGGTTCTGTCAGGTGCAATGGTATCTGCGAGAGAAAGTAAGTTCGACGAACTAAATGAAAGTACATCGAAGGGTGTCTGGATTCGTTAACCTCCTCCAGAAAGTAAAAGGCTTTAGTTATCATATCAATCAATCAACTCGGGCATCAGTGAGTTTAATTTATTTGAATATAATACTTACCTACCAACAGGAAACGTCCATTATTGTGAGGGAGAATAATTTAAGACCGATTGCCTATAATTTTATTTCAATACACTTTCTATTTCATCAATGTTTCTCTAAAATAACTAATGTAGGTACACGCTAAAACATTTAGCATGTTTAAAATTTCAAATAAGGTGTATAAAATGAACAATTTAGCAACAGATCTACATACAGAATTAATTTATGATAAGTGTGACTAATGTCATTGCATAAGTGTATAAACATTTGCTTACCACTTTCTATTCTGTTCTCCACAAATGTTACACGCTTCTTGAAAGTTCGCGAGATATCCAAATAAAAATTCATTGCGTACAAGCTGTGGTACACGTAACTTTCATTAATGCATCTATTAAATAATAAAAACGTAAATTAAAATGCGATTTTATTAGATCTTGATATAATATAAACTCTATTAAAGCGTACTTCATTATGAAAACAGGTTTTTAATGAGCGAGCCAATAACTATTGACCTAGATTGTGTTTAGTTTAAAGGTTGCTATTTGGAATAAAAACAGCTAAATTGATCTCAATCAGAGAATCACTTTCGGTGACTGTCTGTCGCCCTGTCGGCGTAAATTTGCGTCGTCAATCCTGTTTCTAATGTCTGCCATAATATTTCTCTTGCAAGCAGGTGGTTGCGAACAAGTTTATTTCATCTCACGTTGCCTTATTCAATAACTAGACTGGATTGGCAACTTGGCCCCACCTCAACACTACCTATAGTACCTATCTGTCTATCTAGACATTTTAATGTAGGTACAGAACAGAACCGCGAAAGCTAGAAAGTTCTTTGATTTTGAAATATTTTTCTCTTCATACGTGCAATTTCAATTATCAGAACAGGTACATTTATTTTCAACTAGCTTCCCGCCCAGGCTACGCCCGTGGAGCCCATTTAACTTGTATCCCCTATTAGGATCTTGAGTTCATACAAAAATCCCATTCGGTTTTCCCTAATTTTCTAAATTTCCGGGTAACTTTTAAATTTTTCTTTCCCTAAAAAATATTCAGACTTTTACGAACACGGTCCAGCCGTTCTCAAGTGATGTGCTTACCAACCAACAGCAAATAAAGAGAGGGAAACATTTTTTTTCAATCCGACAAGTCACACTTTTCCATCTAAAATAGACATCAACAGAACTGGCCCACTCGTTACCATCACAAATACCATCGGCTAAATGAGGGAGACTTTGTCTTCCACTGACTACCCTGGGACCGTAACATGGTTTCGAGAGATGTAAAACAACGCATGAAGAAGAAAAAACCCTTTTCCAGAGATATTCATGCAACTATAGAATTAAATGCAATACTGAATTAATTCCAACCGAAAGGGGTACATGTTCAAGTTCCTCACTTAATAACTGCGACAGAAAATTATTGTTGTGTCATTCACTCTTATGTACGCAAGAGTCAGATGGTATCGTTAAATTTTACAAGACTCGGGGATTATCTTCGTGGTCGTGAAAGTGGATATTGCGAGCTTGAATTGCATGTCGCAACCACATTTATGAACATTTAAAAACAAGGAAAAGTGACATGAGTCTGTAAGTAATAAATGCTTGTAAATTATTTGTATTGAAAACGTCCTTACAGTACATATTATAAAATAAAATCAACGACTGTGTCTGTCTACATTTTCGTCTGCTTATATTATTATATTCACATAAATACATAGTTGCGTTTTTTTCTTACATTGAAACTTGAGAACTCAAATTGTCTGAGTACTGTCCTGTAATCCGTCTTTGTAAATAATCAGTAACATTACATAAGGGCAAATTATTTTTGTTTGCAAAATGCGAGTCTTATTATTATTGTCGAATCTCATTCCTTTTGTTAGTCAATAATCTATTGTCAATTCTTTCGAATAGATACTTCCGCCATATCATTATTAGATATCGTCATAATAAATTTCAACATAAGAAATCAAATTTATCTTATAAAACTCTTACAGTCAAAACTCATAACCAGTCAAAAGTACTATTGACTAGCAAAATCAGTCAAAAGTACTGTTCAAGGTTGGTCAAAAGTGGTTTTGACTGAAAATTATTGGTTAATAGTACTTGTGACTGCAAATTTGCGGTTAAAAGTACTTTTGACTGACGCTCTTCGTCAAAAGTACTTTTAACCGCAAATTTTCAGTCAAAACTACTTTTAACCAAACCTGTTCAGTCAAAACCACTAACCTAACCTAACCTAACCTTAACTTTTTAAGAGTTTTGACTGATACTACCAGTCAAAACAGCTTTTGACGGAATCACTTAGTCAAAAGTACTTTTAACCAGCTCCATTGGGCAAAAGTATTTTTAACTGTTATTTTAGTCAAAAGTATTATTGACTAACGCATACGGTCAAAAGTACTTTTGACTGATTTTGCTAGTCAATAGTACCTAGATACTTTTGACTGCAACATATACATTCACTTCGTGTGTCACTAGCACATATTAGTGACGAATACTTGACCCAGGATACAATTTTTTTTATAATATTATAAATTATATTGCAAAGAATAATAATAAATCACAGGAAATTCGGTCCATTGTATTGTGTGTGATCATGATCGCATAATATAATATCAGTGGTAATATTATAACACGTACATAACCTTGACTGTGTAGGTATACCTAGCCAGTCACCTGTGCGACTTGAGTTGTGTTGCATATCACATACGTATTTTCCTTCCATCATAGACTTCAAACTTTAGAGTAGGTTTCTGTACTAACAGATTTAAGTAACAGCTTTATAATTTACTTCATGTTTATATTTTTCGAAGGATTATTCCCAACTTTCAGTCATTATGATTTTTAATATATTGCGAATTATGCTGAATTCATATATATTTTATATTTTGTATATCTCACCAAAATAATAAATGTGGAGGTATATTAATTTGCTCTTTAACTTTAACTTTTTAAAGGAGCTAAAATAAGTTACATAAACACAAAATGTACTATGAAATAACTACAAAACCGTTAATAATATCGTTACGTCTTTAAATAAAAATTTGGCTGGAAATAGGATGGCGAATGTGCGTTAACCACACAGAGCTCACTTTCCTTCCACTGGATTCAATGAAGCGCAGAGAAAGTGGCAACGTCGAATGTTGACGTCCGTGATCGACTGCCGGCTGTGCAGTTGCTGACTCATGCATAACATACAATAATACACTTTGTTGCTATGTTCAATAAATATTATATATCTACTATATGTGTTTACACAATCACAGTTCATATAATCAGGGTTCAAATTCAAAGTAAAACTTTTTGTTATCTGTATGTACTTAGTTCTGGAAGTACCTACTTTAATCGCTTTACCAGAAATTGTAGAAATTATAGAAATTGAATACCATGTAAGATTTTCTAATTCGGTATTTTGGAAACTGAAGAACTTAAATATGAGGCCATGAATTCTCTGAAATAATCTGCTATTTTGCTTTCTAGGATTGCAAAAATAAAAGGTCGTGTTTGTTTGTGATTTTAGAATTTTAACATAAGTATTCAATATTTATTTCGCAATGATAAAAAACTTTGAACTTGACACGTAGGTGTATGTCTCGGATTCAATCGCCGCTCGAGCACAAAAACCTAATAGGACATTATATAAGCACCAATTTTCCCTGAAAATTTGTGAATAATAATATAATATTTCAAACAATAAAATTCCCACATTATTATTAATTTCTAATTAGACGGTGTCAAAGTAACGTACCTAGGTAGGTACATATTATGTTATCTGGCTGGGGATCACCCACCACATATTTACCAACTTTAAGAAATCTGACTTCTATTCTGTGTTTGACTTTAGAAATTCTAGTACAGATTAAATATTACTACCACCTATGTTAGTTAGTTCATAATAACACGCGCAGTCAATTTGCTCTTGCACTTTTCACAATGGAATGAATGAAAGATATTTTAGCGATAAATGCTAGAGACTTTTTCTTGAGTCTAGTGAAACCACAAACAAAGCCTACAATTGTGTAAAATTAAATAAAAAATATGACAACTTAAATAGTAAGTAAACTTTCTATGGTGCCAGCCAATTAATGGAAATCGTACGTACCTACGTAAACAAAACGCATTGTATAATAATTGATTTAAATAATGGCCAAGTGTATGCGGACACGAATCAACCTATGGCTTCATTGCCTGTATTTAGTAACAATTTATTTGGCTAGGGATCCCTAAAAAGTATGATTTTGCAATTCTAACTAGATAGTTTTTCATACATAGAATATAAATCCACGCATATAATGGATCGTAAATTATATTTTTTAGTTTAAATACGAACAGCTCGATCATATAAAACATAGAGATAACATCATTCCAATTACCTATTGTGACTGAAATTGTAGTTACGCCAAACTAACTATCCTAATTTAGAATTTTTACGATTTAGATATAAATTTTTGTTACGATTTACGACGCAAGTCCCGTAACAATTTTTGATACTTCACGCTTAGAATTAACCCACTTTCCCTAATTTTATAATTCTACATACCTACGAGGACTTGTAACGTATGATTAGAAAGTTGATCTTCGAAACTCCATAACTTTATTATGATCATTATGTATTATTATGGATTAACGGTTTATGTCACAACCTAGGTAATATATTAAAGGGAAGAAATGTGTTTATTAACGCTGTACGTTTACGACTTACCTACATATTATTTTTATAGTCTGTTAATTTGGGAACGATATGAAAGGACTATATGACTTTCTACATAATTTACACGAATGTACATTGTACATACACACACCATAACTTACAAAGTAAATTTAAATACTTACTTCTTGTATCTACCTATATAAAATATAGGTACCTCTTCTTAATAGATATACAAATGTAATAAATAATATCTAGCTTGCTCGCACTTTCAACCGCGTGGAAATGGAACAAAAATAATGTAACACTACAAATATAAAAAAAAATCTTGCAGCTTCGTCCGTGGATATTTTCGAACAAAATAATTGTATTATATATTGCGTTGGTGGCTGAGAATAAGACAGATCACGGGTTCGATCCCGGATCCCGACCATGGATTCGTCAAACCAGATTTAAAGGCTTTTCCATCTAAATATACCTCAACAGAACTGGCCATTTGTTAGGTATAGCCTCACAAATACCTTGGTCTTCCGTTGGGTACCCTGGGATCGTAACATGGTTTCGGGAGCTGTAAGGCAACCCGTGAAGAAAGAAGAAGAAGAATATCATATATTACTCAGGTAGTTTTCTATTCGTGAAAGAATTTTTAGAATCGGTTTCAGTAGTTTGAGAGATTATCACCTACATCCAAACTTACAAACTTTACCTCTTTATAATATTAGTATAGATATCATAATTTTATTATTAATTTGCAGAACTGACATAGCATAGCGTGGTCAGATAAAAATAGACACAGATTGTGTAATATGATTGAACTTTGTGATATGGATATAGATCCATATGATAGCATAATGGCCGTGAACTTTCTTAGAACTTTTATTTTGAAATAACACGAATAAGCAATACTATCTTTATTCCATTAGACGCATTCTAAATAATCATGTGAAATTATTTTTATAGGTTATATAGCTATAGGTATTTTTTATTAAATATTACTATTATAATTTCAGGGGACATTCTCCTCTCTTCTTTACGGTGCAGTGATGATCATCAGAACATCATGGATCTTTCAGGAGTTGCTCATTGTGATTTCCTTTTTTCTTATGACTTCAGGTAATAATACAATTGAATCACTACATAGTATATAAGAAATACTCAGGTGAAAGTCTATCTGTTTGTATGATTGCGTTAATCTCGACCGAGAACCACTGAACGGATTTAGACGCTGTTTTCAGTGTAGAGGATAAAACAGCAGTAAATTAAGTAAAAGAGAAAAAAGTTTGTAGGCGCTGGCTCTCATGGAATATGATGCGATCCGTTAGAGATATAAGAAAATAACGCAGGAAAGAACAGTGTATAAATAAATTATTTACAAATAGGCCGACCAAAACCGTTGTGGGATTTTATAAAATTTGCTATATTTTCGAGGATTCTGATCACAAAATTTGTAATAGAAGATATTTATCAAACCACCACTTTTAAATGTATCCGTGATATCAATGAAAATAAAAACATTAAATGTAATATAACTTTACAGGTAGCCCTATTTTCCTAGACCAATCAAGGCTCAAAGACCCAGTAATAAAATGGACTCCACCAGAGGATACGTGGAGTTGGATATTAGAACCAAGAAACGAAGATCCGTTCTTCAAACCCACCAATCACAGTCACAAATTACCACCTTCAGCCAATGAAACAGAACTGATTGCACACATGGCAGTTCTAAAAAGAAATTATTCAAGACTACTTTGGGACAATGATAAGAGTAGTAACCTACCGTTATTTATAGAAAAAGCTTTAAAGTTAATGAACCTCAAGCAAGTATATTATGAGGTTGAGCATTCTGTGATGTCTAGAGTGTCATGCACGGCTTGCAAGGCTGGAGCTGGTTTCCTACAACATTATATTAAGTTGGGGAAAAGCAAGGATGATATTAATAAAATGATATATCAGTTTTGCGTGTCTCTTAACATTCAGTCAGCGCGTGTTTGCGAGGGCATCACCAGACTTTTTGGGGTAAGTTTGTATTATCATTAAGAGTTCTATATTTTATTGTTGATTGATTTTTTATATTTTTTTGTTAGTAAATAATTTAATCATAGCACCACGTTTATTGTATTTTGTTATTTATAAATAAATTAAATTAACTTTATATTATCAGTTAGTTTGTTGTTTTGAGCAAAACAAGATAAATATGTATATATTTTTCCTGAAAAAAAAAACTCAACATCACGCATTTTACGCAAATTATAAAGTTTTTGAGCAATGACCATAAGATTTTTTTTCGTAAATTAAAATTGATATAAAGTACATTTTATTGATTATTCTGTAAAAAAAGAAAAAACCGTCAAAAATAACAATTTATTCTGGTGAGCCTTTTTTCTCAAACACGAAAGACAAATTAGTCATTATTTTTTTTGTATTTTATACGTTTCAGACAGAAGTCGTTTACGTATTGAAGCGTGTAACAATTGGACCAGACGAAATTTGCAGTTTTGTAATAGGGGATGCTTGCGGAGATGTCTACAATCCATACCATGAGTGGGAAGTGACTTTCCCGCCCGTACCTAAGCCGGCTGTTAGGGAATTGGAGACACCAAAGGAAAAAGGACCTTCCTTTAAAGTTCTTCAAATATCAGATACCCACTTCGACCCATACTACGCAGAAGGTATGACTTTTCATAGATACTTATAAATAATGTCCGAATTTTCAGGAAAACTTTTATAGAATTACATTTTAGCAAAATACTTACCTCAAAATATTAATATCGGATTGCACTACCCCTACGTGAAAGGTAGTACAGGCTCTGGGGTGGGTTTATGTGCGGTTATAAAAAACCCTAACCTAACTCTACGTGCCAACAGCGATTTCAATAATTTATTTGATGTAAATGTATTTTTTGATGTGCAATTAAAAATAACCCTTTTTATAGATTATTCTAATCTATTCGAAATCAATATTTTCTTGAAGATGTTCATGATATGGGCTTCTGCACTAGATATCTTCTATAAATACACAGGTAGTTACTGTTCTTATTCCTCGGTAAATAGGCGTGTGTTCACGTTTTCCGGATAGCTACGTAGTTCTAGAATTACCATCAACAATTATTATGAGTAGGTTCTGTCCATTAGCAGAGTGTATACTTTATTGTCTTATTACTCGTAGCGTAGATGTTATGTCATCGTATGCTATCATATGAGGTCAATTGGTATGGGCCTGGGTATACCCATCCATAGGTTAATAAAAAGTTGAAAGCGATCACTTTTGTATATAGCATATCAAAGCAACTGATTACCAAGAGCATTTACTTTTGTTATTTTATCTATGTTTATAGGAGCTAATGCGGAATGCAACGAACCGCTATGCTGTCGAGCGTCCAATGGTCCCGCTACGACGCCGGGAGCCGGCGCTGGTCGATGGGGCGATTACCGCAAATGTGATACTCCTAAGAGAACAATAGACCATATGCTGAAACACATCGCAGACACACACACGGTTTGTCATAAATAACAATAAATGTATAAGTTTTTGCTAAACAGAAGAAGCGACTCCGTTAGTCGACAAGTGAACGCTGCTTTCATTTTCTCACGAACAAAGACTTTCATAAGTATTGCGATTAACGGATTGCGACAACTCGAATGAATTCATTATTGTTTGCCATTTAAAATTAATTATAATTAACTTTCGATTATTTTGCACTTCACGTGTAAACATAGTAACATTCAGTTGAAATAAATACACGGGTATTGGATAAGTTACACGCTTTGTATTATGTAGTTTATAATTTTAAATTTATTACAGGACATAGATTACATTTTGTGGACAGGTGACTTGCCCCCTCACGATGTTTGGAATCAAACTAAGGAAGAAAATTTAAAGGTTCTACAGGAAACGGTGGCACAGATGTCCGATATGTTCCCAGGTGTCCCAATATTTCCAGCTTTAGGAAATCACGAATCATCACCAGTAAATAGGTATGTTGATATTTAGGATTTAATATAATTGTAGTAAAAAGCGAGAAATAAAAATAAATATTTTTCACGTTGAAAGGCCACTTTCGACAAGAATCCAAGAAAATTGTTATTTGCTTACATTTTAGATAGGGTTCACCCCAAGGCTATTATTAATTAAAAGAAGTATACACGTAATTTTTTTTGGTCAATAAATTATCATATTTAAATTTCTTATTTTATGTTTCAGTTTTCCGCCTCCTTACATTTCATCTCCGGAGTCTAACATTGCCTGGTTATACAATGAATTGGATGCCCAATGGCGTCGTTGGTTACCAGCCGGTGTGTCTCATACAGTGCGACGCGGAGCTTTCTACTCAGTGCTTGTCCGACCAGGCTTTCGCATCATATCACTAAACATGAATTATTGCAATAACAAAAACTGGTAAGTAGGTGCCAACTCATGAAAAAAATCTTCTTATTTATTTTACATATCTAGATTTAATTACATACATACCTTCACGCCTGTTTTCCAAAGGGGTAGGCAGAGAGTATGTAACGCCACTTCTCTCGATCTTTGCATACTTCTCTTGGTTCATCCACATCCATACATCGCTTCGTACATGCACGTCTATTTTTAGCACGTATTAGCGTTCATGTGGGTTCCGAAATCTCTGATGAAAAAACGGAAACCCAGGATCACTCATGTGTCTGTCTGTCACAGCTTATTTTCTCCGAATCTACTGGACGAAAATGTCCAAACTTGGACATAGTTTCATGACCCAATCACGGATATTGCGTAAATAATCGAATTTTAATTTTGACGGAAAAATTAAAACCAAAAAAATATTTTTTTCAATTGCATCATGTGACATAAAAGGGCTTGTTAAATACAAATATATATTTTCTATAATTTTTAAATGCATAGTTTACTTAAATTATATTAAAAACAAAAATCGAAAATTGAACGCCCCCCCCCCCTCCTCTTATCTCCGAAACAACAGTCTAATCAAATTAAGACTTGATATTCTTCTTTGAAGTAGGTAACACTAAAGTTGTCCTAAGTTGTCGATTTATTTATCTATACTAATATTATAAAGAGAAAATTGTATTGAACTAGCTTTCCGCCCCCGGCGTCGCCCGTGGAATTTTATTACGTAAAAATAGCGTATAGCGGGGATAATGTAGCTTCATATTAATGAAAGAATTTTCAGAATCGGATCAGTAGTTTCAGATATTACCCCCTACATCCAAACTTACAAACAAAACGTCTTAATAATATTAGTGTAGATAGAGTAGAGAATATACTAGCTGTCCGGCCCGGCTTCGCCCGTGGATATTTTCGAACAAAATAAAATATACCCTACAGCACTCATAGATAATGGCTTGCCTGCACTACCCCTACCTCTACCCTTACCCCTACTTTGTACGTGTCTAATTTAGAATGTTGGCAAACATACACTTCATACATAGCTTTTGTCATGTTCACCTCTCCCCACCCCGTTCCCGTCGTCATGCCGTGATGGTATATAGCCTATGTTACTCAGGTATAATGTAGCATTCTAATGGTGAAAGAATGATCAAAATCCGTCCAGTAGTTTTGAGTTTATTCGTAACAAACATACAAAATTACAAATCTTTCCTCTTTATAATATATAGCCTATGTTACTCAGGTATAATGTAGCATTCTAATGGTGAAAGAATGATCAAAATCCGTCCAGTAGTTTTGAGTTTATTCGTAACAAACATACAAAATTACAAATCTTTCCTCTTTATAATATTAGTATAGATATACCTATGTATTATTTTCAGAATAAGTGCGGACGTCGAATGTACTGCAAAGTGCAACGTATTTATTTTAAAATTACTACTTAGCATATTTAACATTTAACCCGTCCTCCGAATATAAAGTGCAACGCTCCATATGGTTATATTTCTAACTACCGCGTTTTAAGAAAATTGACGGTTTATTTTAGCTGTAAAAATGTTTAACTTAGACAAACTGAACGGTGTTAGGTTTTCTCCAGTACTATATTTTCGCCCCCAGCTACGCCGGTGGATATTTTCGATCAAAATAAAATATAGCCTATGTATGGCACTTAGAGATAATATTTAGTGATAATATATTAGTGAAAGAATTTTCAGAATCGGATAAGAAACTTACAAAATCTCTTTATAATATTACCTAGTATAGTCTTTAATTCGTCGAAGCAATGTGTTCGTGTTCCGTGCTTATTAAGTTGATTGGCTGTTGATAAAAATTCAATACATACATAATTACATATAGGTACTCCGCCTTTGTCGTAATTCCTTTCGGGTAGGCAGAAGTCAAAGATCTATCAATCGTTACGATCCTGCCACATCACTTTCGTCTCATTCGGATCTATTCCATACGCTCTTCGATTTCGGGTGTTTCTTAATTTCCCTTTTTTTTCAAAATTTCACTGATTTGAGCTTAATTTTTTTTTATTTCATACAGTGTTTATTATTATATAATATTATTCACTAGCCTTTGCCCACGACTCCGTCCGCGTAGAATTAGGAACATTGACAAAATTTATCTAGACAAAGAGTGCTGTTCTATTTTCTATTTTTTCTTATGGCCTGTGTTACTAAATGGTTTTTATTATATATCTCTAATATCCTCTAGGACCCATCATCAGGTCTTCCAAGTCACCAGATTTTCAATTTATTGCTAACATACAAACAAACAAACACTTAATCCTATAACATGACCCGTGAAAATATGTAGGTACGATAGCAGCTGCCCGCGACGTCGTACGCGTTGTATTAGGAATAGTGACGTAATTTATGTAAATCCGCAAAAAGTATTCCCTAAATTTTATTTTTGAACCCCCGTTATTGCCCCCAGAGTAAGAAGTTCGAAGTAAGAAGTCAAAAACTATTTTAATATTCTTTTTGCATTTGATAGCCCAATTCTTGGGGAAGGTCATAGGCTATTTAAACATCACTCTCACGGAAACCGGAGCACTTCGAATCTACTCTCTTTATCTATATATTATACTTTTTATCCCGAAAACGGAAAGCCAGTATTTTTATATAGGCTTGTTATAAGGAATACAAATATATGTTTTTTTATAATTTTAAATTATATTAAACAAAATATACGAAAATTAACTGTTCCCCCCCTTATCTCCGAAACAACTGAGTCTAAAATGTTGATTAAAAATTGGGAATATAGGACCTTTTTTATAGTTTATAGGAAAACCTAAACGAAAATCCTGTCACCGAAAAAATGGTATATTAAAAATATAATAATTTTAAAATAAAAGTTGTAAATCGTGGTATCTTGGCAAAAATATTACTGAACTTCTATTAAACAATAAAGGGAGTAAATTGTCCACCACATGGGATGCACGAACCTAGAGTTTTTAATTTTCTATACGGCTCAAAGTACTTTTCTATTTTATCTTATTTTAAATTTACAGGTGGTTGTTACTTAACAGTACTGACCCGGCAACCGAATTACAGTGGCTTATATATGAACTACAATCGGCAGAATTTAGTGCCGAAAAAGTTCACATCATTGGACATATACCACCGGGACATTCAGACTGCCTGAAAGTATGGAGCAGAAACTACTATGCCATTATAAATAGATACGAATCAACAATTACAGCACAATTTTTCGGACACACCCACTTCGATGAATTTGAAGTGTTCTATGATCCTAATGATTTGGGTAAGTATGAACTGCTAAGAAACTTTAAAATTTAAGGTTTATGTATGTAGGTACACCATCTATTCGCGGTAGTTGAATTGCTTTACTATTTAGAAAGTCCCATGAATACCTGAAAACGATTTTTTCCAGAGATAACTAAAATCTAGATCGAATCTAGATAACACCATCAAAATGGTTTTCAAGAAAGCGATTATATACATAGTATCTAGATATACGACACGAGTACCTATATAAAATCACTGAATATTTTGTCTTTTGTCTATATCTACAATGTAATTTTACAGTATTGTAAGGGAAATATAGTACTAACTGATTGATTTATATGTACCTAAACTAAGTACATTTACAAAAGTATATCGAGAAAAGTAGGTTGCTGTACCAATATAATGTACTGTAAGAAAACAGGCGCCGTGAATGTTTTAATTTATTTATTTTTCTTTTAAAATAGGACGTGCAACGAGTATAGCTTATGTCGGGCCATCGGTCTCTCCGTATTACGATTTGAATCTTGGATACAGAATATACTATGTGGATGGAGATCACGAACAAACAACTAGAGTAAGTTTTATCCTGTTCTGACCCATGTACCAACTAGATAGCACAACTAGTTGTGCCATCGGTTAATAATTTGATAGGTATATATATGTACCCGTGACACAACCAGTAGTGCCATGACGAAATTAAATAAAAATAATTGTGTTTGGTATTCCCTTCTACACAAATGGGAAATGAAAGTGCTAGGTAAGTTATCTCTAATAGGTACGTTTTAATATAGCAACATAAATCAACTTTTTCAACTAAATCAAGTTAAATTATTTTATTAAATAAAACTATTTTTAGAAACCTCTCTACATAACTAAATCAACTTAAATTATTTTATTAAATAAAACTATTTTTAGAGACATAATATCTCTACATAACTAAATCAACTTAAATTATTTTATTAAATAAAACTATTTTTAGAGACATCTCTACATAACTAAATCAACTTAAATTATTTTATTAAATAAAACTATTTTTAGAGACATCCTAGCTGCAGGTATCTGGCACAAACTTGACACTAGTGTCTAGGAATTTTCAGTAGTGTTAAAGGTACATAGAATTAATAAATTATCTAAATACCTACTCGTATACCAACCACATAGACGTGTCATGGGGAACAAAATCATCGATGTATTACCCATAGCACAACTAGTTGTGCGATCTAGTTGGTACACGGGACGTTCACTGTTTTATCATATCATAATACATCAATAGCTAAGTATGTACTTACCTATATAGGCACAATATAAAAAATAAAATTACTTTAAAAAATTTAGATATTTATTTACGAAAACTGTTTTATGAATAAAATGGAGCTATTAAGAAAAAAAATGAAGATATGTGCAAATAACTAATCCCTGAAAAAATGCTGCACTATAAAGATTATACTGTGAGACAATGTCGAATCAACGAAAATTGAACTGAACTAATTTACAAAAATCAATGTAATAATAAATAGGTAGGTAGTTACTTTACTTAATAAAATATAAGTAGATACACTTACAACCGAATTATGAAGTTCAATCTCTTTAAAGACTTAAAAATTGTTTGTTTTCATAACTACACTGTCTCTGATTTTTGTAGTTGGTGGTCGATCACGAAACTTGGATAATGAATTTAAAGGAAGCTAATTTATTTGGATATCCTATCTGGTACAAACTGTACTCTGCAAGATCCGCTTATCTCATGCCGGCGCTGCGGCCTCAAGACTGGGACAAATTCATTGATGAGATGACAGCTAAAGAAGACGTTTTCAACTTATATCATAAGTACTTTTATCTGTGCCTTTTTTTAGTAACTATATAACTTGGTATTTCTTGCAATTTTACATTTCTTCATTAGTTCTGTCAAATATCCTGTACTAAAAGTACATCGACACTGACTCTATCCAAGGGTGTAGCAATGATTTTTTGCAATGGTGGGCAGAGTTTTGGTTATATACCTGTAGGTAATTCTTAACTTCTGTTAGGCAACTTAATAAAACGCGTGATTTCTATATAGGTACGTAATATTTTCCAGGCATTATTGGAAAAACAGCCCTAGAAGAGGCACTTGTGACGGAGAATGTCGTAAACGATTAGTTTGCGACGCTCGCTCTGGTCGGTCACATGACCGCAGGGCACTATGTGGGCACATTGAGGCCCGAATAGATGGGGCAAATCCTGCGCCCCAAACGTGGCGAGCATGGTTCTACAATGGACTTTCAGTGTCGTAAGTAGAAAATTTCTACAGGCAAATAATCACTTTGTAAATATTTCTACCTATAAAATAATATTCACTAACTTGTACAGTCACTTTAAATAAATAAGCAAGTACATAATATTCAAACTGGTAAATGGGTACGGGCACAAAACAGAAAAGAACAGGCATGGGTGTAAAAAATCACACAATTTAAACTCCGCTTACAGCATGAAACTTCTACTTTTTTTATCAATAGCTACCATTAAATGATAATTATTTGCTAGTACCTATTAGGACATTATTTTGGCACCGAATTAAATGAAATTAATTTACGAAACTATATCTAATACAATACCTAGAGTGCGCGCCAGATTAAACTCTAGGTTCAACTTATTTGCCGAGATGAGAGTTTAAGAGAGATGAGACTTAATTGTCTATCTATCTATCATCACGCCTTTTATCCCAAGAGAGGTAGGCAGAAAATCGAATTACATTTGCTACGATCCTGACATCTCTATCACTTCTTTTATATTCATCATACTTTTCATACATTTAATTATCTACATACCTATTGATTATACTTTTTACAGTCGATGAATAAGATTGTTACAATTTATTTTGTAAATACTTAATTATATTTCTCTCCACACAGACCTACTGTAGTACAAACGTAAATGGTGGTGGCATTTGTATTACAAATATATACTACGTGAATTCAAGGTGGGTAACACAAATTGTACATAAAAATAATACCTATATACCTACATGGACGTAAAAAAGTAGAGGACGGATTTGGGACGGATCGCCGCTAAGATAAAAGTGAAGCATCAAGTGTGCATGTGTGCTACCGATTTTATTTATCTCTAATATATCTTTAAACTGTAGAATAAGTGGTAAATTACTAACTTACCTATCAAATGTGATTCCTTGAGATTTTTTATGAGTAATGGAGTTGTTTTTGCATAATTTTACTACACAAGACGGCATTGTTTTTTATTTTCTTAATGGCGGCTGATCAGCATAACCGAATGAGAATGTGTGCGTGAGACTCGTATTTACAATGAAACTGGCATAACTTGGTTGCTTCACTTTTGTCTTAGCGGCGATCCGTCCTCTCCTTTTTTACGTCTATGAATATAGAAATATAAATATGGATCATGGTCAATACGTTTTAATCTGACGACGACTGGTGGAGCTATGTAACTCAAGTATGACAATTTATTTCTATTAATTTACCAATATCTGAATTCGAATACCTACATTGCCTGATTAAAATGCGTTGACTATTAGCTGGTAGGGTAATGGATAATAAATAACCTGCCTAATGAATATAGTACCTACTGGCTGGCGAAACTTTATTTGTACCCAGCAGAACCTAGGTAGGTACGCGTATTTGGTGCTTGTTCAGCAATACCTATTCCAAAGGGAAATAATTGTATGCTGCATTTGCTTCCCTAACTTGAAGAATTTGCTACGGCTGGTGATCAAGTATAGTTAAATAAGATAGAAAATATTAGTTTCATCTCAGAAATCTTGCCAAAACTTCTGCAATCAATGTGATTCTATATAATGTAAATAAAATGTATCTAATTATATCTTTAAAATATTTACAGGATGGCAATGCTGATGCAAATACCGCAAGTGGCATACCAGATACCCAAATTTGTGATGGGTCTGGGTTGACACTATGCAAGATCTTGACTCATGATAATGGTCCACCATTCAACCTACTCTAAAATTCTATAACATGTCTAAAATGGTGCCTTATTATATTATTTAGTAAGAGTGATATTAATATATCTACACAAAAGTTTAGTATGTAAGATACTGAACAAATTTAGATAAATGTATTATAATTAAATGTAAATATTGTTACTTATGTGAAATATAGTTTTAAATAATGTTGGTGTTACTTTTATTGATCCCAAAACCCCTATTCTGATTGTACTTAACAAATAAAATAGCAAGTTTCATACAAAATTACTTTATTTATGTCTTTCTAAATAATAAAGTAGAGAGCTTTTCAAGCTTTTATATTTACAATCACTGGTACAGTATCATTCTACACAAGTCTAGCCTAGAACATTAATGTCATTATCAGGCAAAGGTTCAATTATGTTAATTATAGTACAGCACTAGACAAAAAATTATATCCATAGGCTTTTAGAGACGTTTTTGTAGTGTCGTCTCTGTCACACAACGTCAAACGTGTACGAGTGACAGGGACAACGCTCTACCAAACGGTCTCTTTTTAAATCCTGAAGGGCTATTTTCGCCTAGTACTTGTAGGTACTACCTAGACTACCAAATACGACGTAAATACAACAAAGAAATCTAGTGAGCATTGTAAATTTAAAAGGAAACCATATTATTAACAATAAATCTAAAATTATAACTAAAACATATTTCTATTTATTGTGACATAATATTCAAATTATAACAAATAACTTCAAGAACACTGGCAAAATGAATAGCATTACGCTGCGTCCAAACATAGCAAACAGTTTAATGCAATAGCGTTTCTAAATTTCTTATATATTTTCCATTGACAATGCGCGGTTCTTACGCCTTTTTAAGAATAATCAGATACTAACAATTAATTACTAATTTTGAATTTATCATATATTACCAGCTTGATGGCTTTATAAATAAAAATATATATATAAAGTCTGAAAGTAGCAAATGGATAACTAGTCAGGATATATTTGATAGTATGTTCTAAATCCATGGGTATATCGCAGCAAACTTTTTGCTATGTTGGCTATGTAAGGTATCCCAGATTGAAAGCGCCAATTTTTATTTGGCGGTTGGCACTCTGATTTCTTTACAAATGCCACATATTGCAGTTGCAACGTCAACATGTAATGCTACAAGAAAGAACATAGCGTTGTTACATTGCTCTTTGCTCGTTGTTTCATGTTGACGATAATATTGCATGACAAAACATAAACAAACCAGAGTTGCCATCCGCCAAACAACAAATGGCGCGAAATTTAAATCCGGCACTCAATCTTGGACTTGATCAACCCCTATGACAAGAAAAGCAATTTTTTAATACACTATCTATTGGTCCCATTATTTATACAAACAACTGGATGAATGTATCCAGTATCATATTAAATTCGTTACATCATCATTATAGAAAGAATCTCAAAATATATCCAATCATAGTTATTGGTAATGTTTAAAAATGTAAATTACAACTAACATTTTTGATACAATCAAAACAAATAATCAGTCTATATACATTATGGCTATTATAAACTTAAAGCACACACAGATATTGCTATAGGAATGTACATTAATTTCTAGAGAATGTCTTTAAAGCTTTAAACAAGTTTCAAAGAAGTAGCCAATAAAGGTTTCCTTATGACTTTACACAACTTTTGTTTTGCAAGTTTCGCTTCAGTTAGCTTCTTCTAAGAAATTATCTACTGACAAAATACATCAAAATATTAATAGCTTGAATCATACCCAATTTCAAATACATATAATAATGTACCTACATGGAATGATTATATAGTTAGCTATTGTAATTAAAACTTTTCAATATATTTTCATTTATTCAATCTAGAAAACTATAAAAAGATAGATATATTATTATGTAAATGAAGGTAAAGTTCAACAGAACAAACTAACATCTTTTCAAGTAGTAAACCAGTACCACAGAACAATATCATTTTTACACATAAAAAATAAACATGCACACATTGAAGATAATAATTGAATAAAAAATGTCATGAGATTAAAAATTATAGGGGCATGTCAAAACAACTTATTTTATACTAAATAACTAAAAGCTTGTTTACATAAAATGGCACAATTATAAAAGAGAATTTCGTTTTGGTAAAAAATTATAATTTAACATTAAGAAATTTTTTTATTTAAAAGCATAGAAGCATAATCAAATGTCAAAATTATTGTTTAAAATTAATTTTACTCTTTCACCATATACCATAGCTTATGAGTATTGTGAACAGTTATGTCCCTTGTTTGAATAGTTATCAGTCATCACATTCAGTTTGAAATTCAATAATGCAAGCCAACATTCCGCTAGAGCTGGCATACTCATATTGTATGGTCCATAGGGAACTAACTTGATGGTAAAGTGAAAGTTTTTAGTACATGGACAACTGGTACAAAAATAACTAGTATGTTCTATAAGATATAGTATAATAATACAGTGTAGCTAGCTATGTGGAAGCTAGCAGTGAATTGATGAATTATCTACATATCTAGTTAGTAGTATGTCTTTGCCTCAAACAACTTTAATACAATACTCACAGAGTATAATGAACTCTACCTTTCCTTATGGAGGCTGTTCAACAAAAACTGTTGCCTTCAAAATTAATTCAATAGCCTTCGCAAGTTCTTTCTACTTTTCATTGTACCAATAGCATACTTAGTCTTTATTTTCTTAGATGGGCTTGGCGCTTCTAAATCATATTGAATGCATTTCTTATCAGGATGTCTTGAGCATTGGCAAAATCTACAAAACTGAAAAGAGCATGTAGTGCTTCGACATTCTGCCCATTCCTCTCCTGAAGGCTCTTCTGTGATCTTTGCTGGCTGGCCACATCGAACACAAGAAATTTGAGTTCTTGAATCCAATGATGCTGACTGAAAATGAGAAAGTATTGAAATTGGCTGTATTATCTCAATATCTTACAGTGATCCCTTGCCGTACAAATAGGTGCAAACATATTCCGAATGTAAAGTTAAATGACCACTTCAATTAAAAAGTACATAAATTAATTTGGGGTGGCAAAAACCGTTTCTTAAGCTTGACTCATAAATATTTTAATGATTTGTATGATAATGATCTATTAACTGATAGTGTTTTAAGATGACTTACACTGTAAATCAATCTATCTAATAGTAAAAACCAGAACAACATCCTTTGAGTAGTTACGAAGAAAGGTAATTGTTAATTAAGATGAACTTGAAACTGTAAACCAACTCCATCTATATAATAGTTAAAACCAGAACAAAATCCATTCAGTAGTTATAGAGAAATATAATTGTTAATTAAGATGAAATTAAACTGTAAACCAATCTATATAATAGTGAAAACCAGAACAAAACCTATGTTATGAAGAAAATTAGCAGCAGGCTTAGTATTGCAACTTTTACTGATAGATATTATATATAACAAATCTTTTACAAAACACTTACCTTAGTAAATCTCTTAAATTTGATAGTCCGAGGACTTCCTGGTGGGCTTCTCTTTGGAGACAGCTGCAGCTGCCTGGGAGGCAAGTTATTGATGGCTCTCAGTGAATTAGCAGACTTGTCCTTAATTACATGTACTAAGTCTCCTATAGCACACCCTTTATCTTTGTCTATACTTCCACAATTCTCTTTAGTGTTGCTAATAAATGTCATATATTCTCGTCTTTTATTATTTGCCTTTGGGAAATTTGCACAAGTTTGGAGCCATACTGGACTGACTAAGGTAAAGGTATAAATATCTTTCCTTTCCAAATAGCTAAATATTTTATTTAAAGCTGGGCTAATGTTCTTCTCCTTCAACATTCTAATAATATCCACTTTTTGATCAGGTTTAAAAGCACTTCTGACAGCCTTAACAGTGCTGTGATTACTAATCTTGCTACCTTCATCTACATGAAGCTTCTTTATTCCTCTTGCTATGTAACTGGTTGGAGTTGCTAAAGAATCCAAGCTTTCGTCTAAAGTATCATCTTCACTATAGAAACGTTTTCTTCCTCTGCCCAATGGCGATTTTGGAGTACTATCTTGGTAAGGCGAAACTCTATTAAATTTTAATCTTGTATAAAACGCATAACTTCTTTTGAAAACATGACCTTCATCAACATTAAGCCTCTGTATACTGCCTGCGATGTAACTAGTTGGAGACAAAACAGAATCGAAACTTTGATCTGAAACATCTTCATCTTCATTGTGTCGACGTTTCCGTCCTTTTCGAGGCGACTTTGGCGTGCTATCAATGAATGTGGCTACTCGACCACTTCTAATACGGCTATATTTCTTTTTAGGAGACCCTGTATACTGTAAGCTGACATCTTGATCATCAGATAGCGACCCTTGCACCGAAAATGTTTTGGGATCAAAATTTTCACTCGATACTTCAACGGACCCAGGCGTGAACGATGTGTGATAGCCGCTATCCTCTGTGCTCCACAATTGCGCCTTATCGAACGCTGGTGTTACAGGCTCAAGGAATTCTGTTTCCATATTTGAGTATAAAGTATTTTGAGCCTACGAAACTTCTTCGCTGCATCTAGATGCCATTGCAAACTTCCAATACAACTCTTTGACTTCCCTCTGTTGCTCCATCAAATCACTAAATACTATTCTCATTACACATTTGTCCAATAAAACCTTATTAGATTATTATTATTTATTTAAAATCGGAAAGGTGGCTTTATTATTTCTTTCAATCTTTTTTGCACAGAACGAAAAACGAAAAGCTTGTTTTTTCAAATGTCATTTCTTTTTTTTTAAAACAAGTTTCTCATTCTACTCAATCAATCTCCGAGTGTCAGCGGGAGTATCGATCCATTGATACGAATGTGCTGATAAAGCGAACGTTTTGTTTTCCTGTTTATTTAGTTATTATTTTAAATTGGAATAAGATATACTTTTAATTTTAGTTCTAAATAGCCATAGTTTTTAAAACGAAAAAGCAAAAAAATGCTCATTTTAAAAGCTACAGCTATTTAGAACCCTAAAAATATAGGTATTAACTATCAACAGTGTGGTATGGAAATATTGTATAAATAAACTCAACTTTCCAGGATTAACAGAACTGATATAGCCATATTTTTGACAGATACAAGATGACTGAGAGCAACGGTCCTTACATAATATGCGCTTTCTCTTTTGCTTTATCAATATAGTAGATCGCCAGTATAGAGTAGGTACAGTCTATTCTACATCTATGGAAAAATACAGTTACTTATGATTTTGTCGTTACAAGATTATTAGGATAGTCTGCATTTTCTGAAAATGATGTCCTAACAAGGAATATACCTATTACAGCATCATGCATGATTGACACTATTCGTGCTGAACAAGGAATATAAGTACTCTCTACCGAGAGGTGCAACCTTGCTTGCATAGAGTAAGTAGCAATCACTATGTTCTTTAATAAGAGACGGGACTGCCATACATTAAAATGAAATCGAAGAAATTAGGGCCGAAAGATACTGCCAACCTAACAACATTAAGGAGGGAAAATAGGAAATCAGTGCTACCAACTACAAAAGTCAAAACATACGGCTAGTGCTGTCCTTCCTACAGAAATATTTTTGTCGATATCGATAAAAATATGCTAAAACCTGGATCAGCCTCCTTTTCTACCTTCCAGATCTACCTACTTTTAAAATCTCGGTTTTGTTGATTAGTATAATCGAAGAAGTTGAAAGGTATGGTAATTCACAACCATTTTTTTATAGGATTTGAATAAACTACGTAGTAGACCAAGGGTCTGGGAGGAATTATTAAATTTCAACTTCTTTGATCTTTCATTTCAATAAAACTTCACACGTTTTTCTATAATTTATTTGTGTTTAACCTAAAAAAACAATACATATACAAATACAATTCACCGACCTCTTAAAAACAATACACCTATCAATATTGCAGTGAAATAGGTTATTAAATTGAAATTTAATAATATATAATGACCTTATCTAAGACCCATCTTAGGTTATAGAAATGGCAATACATACAACAATCCAGCGATCATGAGTAAAAGGAATACTCCCCAACGCACATCGTTGGAAAGTTGCATATATGCCAATCTATTAAATATTTTCAATGGCGCGATACAGGTTTCAATGAGTTAGTAACGGTGCGACATCTATCGACGCGACGCGATGTGCCGCCACAAGGTAATTATTTCAGCACCGCTTCCCGAAGTGAATTTAGGCAATGATAGAAAAACTTATAGAATTTCGTGGGTACCTGTAAAATAATGAGTATTAGGCGTATTTTGGTAAGTAATAACTAGTAGTAAGTATAAATGAATTGAAAGAGTGTGCAAAAACGATGTTACAACGAGTCTGTAAGATACACAAACTTAGCTGGATTTGAACGATTGTTTAAAAATCACCAAATTGCACGTCAATCTGGAAAGAGTAAAGTAAATTTACTGCAGCAAAAAGCAATGGCTCAATTTATTTGGTGTGGGTTATAATGGGTTTATTTTGTGGAATGTGAAACAAATATGTTTGAGTCAGAATATCGATATCGATAAACTGTACAATATGCAAAGTACATCACTATTTTTCAGCAATATGCTGTTCGTTTAATATGAAATTTATAAAGAAATAATTACTTAATTAAATTAATATGAATGGCTAATAACTTACCGATCCTCATTTATTGGGAATATTGTCATAAATATTCGCTTGATACCGTCTACGCGGCCGCCTCTTGTACCACATATTGTACACTTTTTATATGTCCATTCTTAATTATTGAATACAATTATTGTAAAACAATATACTTATTTACTATAACTTACTATATTAAATTTATAATTAATATATTACAAGCACGATTTAAGAATCACATTATATATTTATTTATTAATATTTCAAAACTAAAATAAGACAAAACAAATTTGCCGCCATCTGCAACTTTGACAGCGATAGACAGAGAAAGCACCATGGAGTGAAAAAGATGGCGATACGACGCCATTAATATTGGCTCAATTTTCATAGAACCAATTTTTTGTTCGAAGTTGCGCCAGCCTGCTTGCTTGCTTGACTGATAGACATATTCCTTGCTGATAGACAGCACATGAATCAGAACAATATGAATTTGCTCTGTGGAATGAATGAGCACATCACTAATGGAAGCTAATATTATTAAAATTGCAATTTTGTATATTTTTTTATTATGTTAAATAAATCCTTAATTAAATTTAAAATGGCATATAAGAAATTGTTTATAGTGTTATAGCAATATTCAACAGTGTGTTATAAGAAAAATGTACTGATAATCACCCATACAATAGGTCAAGAGAAGGCAAAGAAGAGTCCCTTTAGTTTCTTGCACATAATCATGGCAACATCAATAAAAGATATTTGTAGATTTTGCGGGAAAATACCTTCATTTTCTAAAGAGCTAATTAATGATATCAATATGTTGAACTTTATTAAAGATTTTGTCCATGTTGTGGTAAGTGATGAGAAACATATAACTTGCTATGGTGATTACATGTGCAATTATAATTTTCCTTACATTACTTTGCATTTGAAAATTTGTTTCTAGATAATTGAGGAAGATAATCTGCCTACAAAAATGTGCCTAGACTGTGAGGAGAAGTTGTTGTCATTTCAAATGTTTGTGTTGGAGTGTTCTAGAGTACAAGACACATTGAAGAAAATGGTTATAGAGGACACTTCATTTAATTACCAAGTAAAAATTGAAGAACATGTTGCTAATGAAGCTCTTGATGTAAAACCACAGGTAAGTTATTATAAAAAACTGGCCAATGGCGGATATACATTTTTAAGTTAGGTTCCATAGCATATACCTACTAACAAATAATTATGGACTGTCAACTTCGATTCTAATACTGCATTTTTAAAAATGTGACACCAAATCTAAGCATCCTCTAAATAATTTATTTTCTTCATTTTAATAACTTTATTTTACAATAACTTAACTTATTTATTTTATGTATTTATGATGTATTAAAATTTATTATATACCTTCTATTTTAATTTAAAATTTGTTATAATGTACATAAAAAAAGAATATAATATAAAAACCTTAAATTAGACTTAATATAATTATAAAATCTAAAACTAAATTTATAAATAAAAAAATTGTCCCAGGCCCCAGACATTGGAAGTGTACCCAGAAGGCTGGCAGTGTTTCCTCCTTGAATTGCAAGGCTTATGTGTTGTGCGAAGTACGTACCAGCCTTCTGGTCATTTGTGGATTTGATTAGGCGTTTTGAAATTTCATTACAAATTGAATTGATTTTAATTTTAATTATATAAATTATAAAGGTTCACATGAGATTTGCCTGTGAAATGATGTAATGGAAAATAGTAGAGTTATATTAAGCCTATGAAATTATAAGGCAAAAGATTAATTTAAGATGTTTCTAATACCAGAATACATTCCAATTTTCATCCAGAGCCATTTATTGTTCAAAGAAATACAAAACACTTTATTTCAAGTAGGTATGCATGCTGATATAAAATTATTTTATAACATTTAATATTCTATGTTCCAGGTCAAAAATGAAGTGTCAGTTGATTATATTGTAGGTAAGAAAGTTCAAATATCTTATATCAAATAGGAATCAAAGATATGTGGTCTTGCTCTTGTTGGGCTTAACTAAACTAACCACTTGATCTAATATTGTAGAAGTTGTGTCTTATAGGCATTTCATAAATTCATTCATTGATAAAAAGTTGTTACTGTGTAAGAACATATCAAATGGTAAAACTCAACTGTATGTGATTGTTGCTTTGGTATTGTTTTATGATATATCTTAAAATCTATATTCATGTTTAGTGTTTGATAAGAAAGTTTGTGGAGTCCATTTTAGTTTCCAATAAAAATAAAACTGTTTATAAATCTTTTCAGATTCAATGATGCAGGACACACCATCTGAGCACAGTCTAGGTGATGTTCAATTAGAAGACAATGACCAATCAGATGATGACATACCACTTATACTGCAAACTAGAAAAATACCCAAAAAGAAAAGATTAAAAAAGTTGGCATTGTCTGAAGAAGAAACTTTTAGGTTTAAAGAAGTATTGAAGCAACAAAATTTACATATTAAAGATTTTGTCAGGTACTTGGAAACTGACTTTTTATATGCTGCTTTACTTAACTTAACATTAGTGCTGGCAAATCATTAGGTAGATTAAAAAAAATTGGCTAAATGAGGAAGACACTGCATAGTGCAGAAGTCTGCATAACCACTACTCTAAAGTGTGTTTGTTTGTCCTTCTTTCAATGATTTGTGATTTGATGTGATTTTTTTCACAGGAATAGTTGGCAGGCGGGAGAGTGACAGGTTACTTTTCATTCCCGAAAAATATATAACTAGTGCACCCCTAGGGCACTCAAAAAATATTTCCTTCAAATTTAAAATGCTTAGGTCCACCGTTTGGGCTGTGTGTGTTCTATCAGTCACTGCCAAGATTTTTATTAAGTAGATGTATTGAAACACTAACATATAATTGCAGTTTATCATGTCAACCATGTCAAGTATCATGCAGTACTTGGAATAAACTGCGGGCTCACTTTGCAAAAACACATAAAACAACTCCTTTAGTGTACTGCATGTGTGGTACACCAATAACGTCCAAAACTATACTTTATAAACACATAGCCGACCACAAACTTGAAAGTAAACAATTGAAAGGTGATACAGATAATGAAGAAAGCCCAAAATATACTAACCTCAATGTAAATGACTTTGTGAGGTATGTACAAAACATCTTAAGGCGGGTACTGGGTTGTTATATTCTTTAATCTAAATGAGAATGATTTCTATTTATTATTATGTATCTTGGTTGCTAACAAAAACTGTTATTCACCAGGCCAGGGCCGCGTCGACCCCCCACAGCGCCTGTGTGCGAAACCTATGAAGCGCCTCTTTTTTTCACGAATTTTAATGTTTCAACTTATTTTAATTTATTGTTTTGTTGTTTACGAGGCATTTGTTGCGCCTATTATACCTACTTACTTATCGATACTCCACTACAAAGAAATATGTTGTTGTGTAAGTGTAACAAAAATAAATTCGATAGCGGTGCCCCTATTGTCTTGGCGCCTGTGTGCGCCGCACACTTCGCACATAGGGGCGGCGCGGCCCTGCACCAGGCCCTGTTGAATAGATTGCTTGATGCTAGATAAAAAGTCAAAACCACCAATTGTTCCTAGCCGCTTTAGCTTTACCAGTTTAGTATGCTAAGAGCCCTGTGAATATCACTTGACATACGTAATAGGGGGGCTGGCAAACTATCAAATAAAACCTACCATGACTATCAAAGGCAACTACACAATACTAAAAGATTACATCCACACTCAGAAAATTATTTGCATACATTTTTTGTTAAACCTCTTGATATTAATAAAGGTGTCTGAACTAAATGTTTTTGTTACAGTTTTGATTGTGTTCATTGTAATAAGAAATGTTCGAGTTGGTATAAGCTGAAGTATCACTCTGAGAAGGTACATGACATGACACCTGTTGTCCACTGTGTTTGTGGATTTTCAGTGAAGTCAAAATCAGTATTGTACAAACATATATCTGATCACAAGAATCCTGACATTTTAAGGTGAGATCTTCTAGCATAATCTCGACGTAACGGCTGAACGGATTTTATTGATTATTAATTGATACTTACTGTTAATCCTGGAAATCGAGACCAAACTATGATATTATAATGCTTTAATCTACAACAATTGTTCAAATAAAAATAAGATATTTTGTAAACTAAAATGCTATTTTCCGAAATGCACGCGACCCGAATTTTAAATTATTTACTGAATAATATGTACTTACTTTAAATTATCTAAACTGAAAATTCTACATTGTACTCGTGATTTTCGAAATTAATTTTAATTCATATGACTTTTGTGATATTTTTTTTATGGCTGTTGTATATTTCCAGTTGTGACAAATGTGCGAAAGTCACAAAATCTTTGGCGGCATTGGAGAAACATAAACTGAGACACATTCCAAAATCGGAACGGATCTTCAAGTGCAATGATTGTCCAAAAGAATTTAATACTAAAGAGGGTCTGAAATCTCATTCTAAATCTCATATACCTATTACAGAGAGGAAAGTATTTGAGTGTGAATTTTGTGAATTGAAGTGAGTAAATATGAATACTTAATACTACAATCCTAACTTCACTACATATTATAAATTAAAGTTCCCCACCGCGCTGAGTTTGTGTTTGTTTGAGTTAATCTCAGAAAGTACTGTACAGATTTTCTCTAAAGTTTTCACCAATAGAAAGAAGGATTATTTTGCGAAAATAAGCTTCCGGTATGATGATATTTGTGAATGAATTGTGTGGGTATTACAATTTTTATAAGCCGATATTGAACCCGTGCGAAGCCGGGGGGCGGGGTCGCTAGTATGTTATAAATGTAGGTACAATATTTTTAATTCTTTATAATAATAAGCGAGCCGTGGGCGAGTAAGGACACCGCCGAACCCGAGTGCTCCAGAGAGTAGGTTAAGGCAGGCGTCCCCACTGCCAGACCTGAGACTCTCCACCCTGGCTTGCCTTAATTGGTTGTCCAGGGTGGAGTCTTTAGAGTATAATATTATAGAGACTAGATCTTCCGCTGGATACCCTGGAACCGTAACACGGTTTCGGGAGCTGTAAACAACCCGTGAAGAAGGGGTGGAAGTGTCTAAAGGTGTAATAACGGGGAAGCTATATGTGAAACCGGTGTCACACCTCTCGACACCCCCAGCCGCTTACACCAATGTTGCCTGTCTTACTGCCTTAAAAATGGTGGTTGTTTTAGGAGGCCCATTTAGTAAACGGCGAGTCACCACCTGCCAATTTTACGTTTCATGAGATGAATGATATATATGATCTGCAGGTGACCGTAGTCTCAACCAATAAACTTGATAAACCAATCCATTTAACATCTCAAAACAATAGCCCGCATTTAATTTAATTTTATCTCAGCAATAGTCCAGGCACCTGACAGGGCCTGTCTGTGAGCGCATTGTATTTGATGCATTCAGAGATAGGTCCCGACGGGTGCTAGTCACAACACTTTAGATTAAACACTCTAAAGGGCCTCTACGTGTTGGACTAATGTCCCCATGCAAGCCTTACAAAGGACCGGGTATTATGCCCGTGAATTTAGAGTTACACAATAATAACGTTAATTTGAAGTATAACTTATTTATAGTAATTCTAAAATATAATGTTAAATCGTCATTGAAGTCATATAATATTGAGAAACCACACAAAAAAATATTTTAAAAGTACATAATGATAATTGTTTCAGATTTACGACTCGGTCATCAGCGGCATCCCATAGACGTGTAGTTCATGAGAAAATTAAGAGTTACGTGTGTGATCTGTGCGGGTATTCTTGTGGCACGAGCGGGGAGCTCAAACAACATCGTGCTATTCACAGTGACGACAAGCCATATGTCTGCAGAAAGTGCTCTAAACCGTTAGTATTATTTATTTTATCCAGGTACTCGTGTATCGTGAAATCTATATTACAAAATCGAAAGTGTGTTTGTTTATTTGTCTTCTTTCACGTCAAAACAGAGCAACGGTTCGATGTGATTGCACAGAGATAGTTGGAGGTCTGGAGAGTGAATTTAAGCTAGTAACGACATATTATATGTAATTAACATACGTCTCCAATATGTCAAAAATTTGTACTTTAACATTCATTAAAGTATTAATTTCTCAACATAATAATATTTTACTACATTGTCTAAGGCGCGTGTTTGAGCTGGATTGCTGCTGGATTTTGTCGCCATAATTTACGTCTTACGTTATTAATTTATTATTTACCTATTGCATGAATTTAGATAAAGTAGTGTATTAAATACCTTTGATAAAATAAAAAAATATAGATATGTGACTTTTTTGTGACATCTAATTTACGAGTCCACGGTTTCATAGAGTGTCCGTCGCATTCATCAACGCTGTCGTTGCACACGTACGCTACTGAGTGAAATCATGAATTTATAGACGTTTAATATAATTAAATTGCCATCTTATATGTTTCGCGGGTGCACAAATCACTCAAGAAAAAAAAACCAAATTCACGTGTGGTCTAGCTGCGACTAGAGCTGGGTCGTTTCGTATTTTACGTGAAACGGAACGTAACCCATTTTATAAATCGACAAACTGCTTTTTATTCATAAGGCGTAAATCGTACATACTACATATTATATTCATTCATTAAAAAAAACCGTTTATTCGACAGTCTGTACCATATCAGTCTAATGTATTTATACACTATACAGCGTCCATATTAAAAGAACAGCAAACCAGTTTCTTTTTCAAAACCGCGTCGTAAATATTTTTGGTAGAATTTTTATTTTTAGCATACATAGGACCCCCCGCTACATCTTTTATTTTGACCAGAATGAGGAAACTTAGAACAATTATTTTTAGCCATTTATTGTTTGCATAGAAAGTACTGTCATCGGTAATGAAAAGGAATGCACGGCCCGAGAATGTCCAACACTAGAATGCCGAGCAAATTGCTGGGTCGGTCATTATGCTGTTGGACACACTCGGGCCGTGCATTCCTTCCCTGGCTGGCCCTGTATGGATTCGTCGGTTTGGCCTTCGAGTCGAAACGAAAGATGTCGCGGTTCTAAATATGATAACACGGAACCCCAAAGCATGTGTTATGGGTACATGTATCTAATCTATACTAATATTATAAAGAGGTACAGTTTATAAGATTTGATGTAGGGGTAATCTCTGAAACTATAGAATCGATTTTAAAAATTATTTCATTAATAGGAAGCTAGAACCTCTCACACTTCTCACAGGCACTACACTACACACACAAGCGCAATATGTAAATGGTTGCAAAAATCTGATTCTTGAAACGGTTAGTCAAAAAAAACGACCAGGCTCTATTGTACGTACGTACAGTTGAATCGCCGAAGCAATAAACCTGCTTTTTAAAAAAAGCTGATTTTCCTTCTGTCATAAAAGCGTTCGTTCGTTACATGGCAAAAATCTGTTTCTTGAAGCAGTTTGTCAAAAAAACGACCAGCTCTAGCTGCGACGGACCGGATTTTTTGATGAAATGTTAGGACGGAACGTATCTATATTTTTATTATATCAAAGCCTACGGCTTGGCTTTTATCCTCACACTTTCGTCTTTTATTAGTCTCTATTATGTAGGTACCAGTTTCATAAACTACTATTATTTTACAAAAATAGACAGAAATTCTAATTAATAACTACGCAATACATAGGCCTTAAATTTATTGCCATTATGTGGATGTGGATCATACTTATTACAGAAATAATGCAATTTAAACATTAATTAAAAATTAAGATTAAAATAATTTTATAAACATGTTATTGTCCACTAATTTAATTTAATTCTAAATAGCGAGTCAGATTTCATGTTTAACGGACTTCCAAAAAAAGAAGGAGAAGGTTCTCAATTCGGACCGTTTTTTTTTGTTTTTTTTAATGTATGTACCTATGTACATCGATAACTCCGCCAGTTGTGAACCGATTTTGATGGTTTCTTTTTTAATCGACAGATAATTCTTCCGGATTGGTCCCATTTCTATCTCATAAAAATTGGTTCATTAGTTTTTCAGAAATTTTGAAAAAACTGACTTTATAAGTACATTTTTCTTGATATCTCGATAAAATATGTACCGATTTTGAAGACTTATTTTTTTAAGACATAATAATTTCTCGAGATTATCTCACAGACATATGATGAAAATCAGTTCAGTAGTTTTTCAGAAATTCAGTAATTTATTTCTGTTTACGGCTGAAAATTATGTATCAGAAAAAGCCTTAGCAACGGTTGCTATTGACACGAAGTTGTCAATTTTCGTGACGATGGTCTAGCGTTTAAATGTAATGGGGTGCAGCGCAGGATGCACAAGCACATGGTTTAAACCAAATCCACAGCGGTATTTTTTTTAATTATCCATCAATATTTTTTTAGTTGCGTTATTATTTGTCTCTCAAGGCAGCAAAATCACTTAAAAGGGTAAAATAAACCTTTTAAAAAAAGTGCACCGACTTCAAAAATTTGCACTGAAAAGTAAGAAATAATAATATTTCGTCGTAGAATTTGAAGACGGTTGGTGCCAAATTAGAAACAACTTAGTTCCCAAATTCACTAATCTAGACAATTCATTAGGAACCTACGATCATCAGTACAAACATAGATAATATTGAACAGATCTTTATCTTCTTAGATATTTACTTAGTTTTGTATCCTAATTTGGCACCAACCGTCTTCAAATTCTACGACGAAATATTATTATTTCTTACTTTTCAGTGCAAATTTTTGAAGTCGGTGCACTTTTTTTTTAAAGGTTTATTTTAAATACATATTTACTGAAATTTAGTACCTAGATGTGTTTGAATTACACCAAAGTTCCTTTTATTTGTTAATATTTTTTGTTACATCTCCAACAGATTCAAAACATATTCAAATTTGAAAACTCACATGGACACCCATGAAGAGACTTCCTACACATGCTACGTGTGCAACCGCGTCCTTAACAGTCGACGAACTTTGAAAAAACATCTACTGGTGCACGAGGAGAAATGTCGACATGTTTGTTCGTATTGTAATAAAGCTTTTAAACGACGACAGACGTTGAAGGTAAATATTTATTTTCAATACACTTATTTGTTTTATATTTATATTCACACAGTGGAATCCTTCCTATTCCCAGCCACATACAACCTTGGTTCGTTCAAATGAAATGTGAAAAATCATCTTTCAGCAATCCACACTCATAGTCTCAGTTGTAGTCTTATAATATGTGTGCTTATTTTATTGTTTAGTTTTAATATGCTACATAAAAAGGCAAAGAATGTTCATGTCACACAGAAAATAATAATAAAATGTATGCCGAAACCGTATTATTGGTCCCAGGGTGACCAGCGAATATTATGAAATTTAATTATTACCGGGGTGGGGTTTCTTTCTATCGAATGTCTTCATAATAACATTTTGATACAGGTTCATCTTTATACACACACTGGGGACAAACCACTCTCGTGTCGCTGGTGTGACGAAAGATTTGCTTACGCGTCCACGTTGCGCTCACACCGGTTACGTTGTCATCCTGAGAAAATGTCTTCGAATCAAACTGCCACTAATTATGGTTACAAAAACATATTTGATGAGGTGAGTTTAGATCAATTTATAGTTATATATTTTACATAATTAAAAAGAAATTACTCGTCCTTTAAATTGGCACAGATAGGCTATCATTTTGAATTGTATTTTGTGAATGTGATTTGTTTCTTTATATTGATTGTACACATTTCGTTTTACAGGAGTTTATGAAAGAAGAAAGTGTCTACACTAAAGCAGACGTTATTGTAAACGCTGTAGACAAAGATAAAGCTTTCATTTAACCTTCAATAATATTATTATTAAAATATTATCTACATCACAATATATTAATTAAATATTTATGGAGGAGGACGATATGGAGAGAGAAACTATTCTAAATTAAATGTAGACACTGTAGACAAATGTAATTTTTATAGTTTTATTTAAATTTAATCCAGGCGCTAAGTATCAACTTGCTTCATGTTTATTTTTACGCGTTTATAGTTCACATCACAATATATCTTCTCGTTGCGGTAATTTCGCGATTTCGGAGACCCAATACCTACTAGTCTATTTTTATTTAGTAAACACCCAGTTTTCGACGAAGTAAAACAGTTAGGCCGTAACACATTAATCCCAGTTTATAATATTAGTAGGATTATATTATCCTAGAACTCCTTATATTTCTTCCGAATTAAGCGCCTTGAACTAGGTAGCAAAGTAAGTTCATACTTCCAATTTAAGCCTTGAATTACTTAATTTATGAAATTGTATATAGTACAGTATCATTATTGAGATGGTATGAAAGAAGAGTGCTATATCACATCTAGTTAAGTTTATTAGCACATTTTATTATATTTTAAGTTGTAAAAAGTATCTATTTATTGTTTGTTATTTTTTAAATAACATTTGTTCTCAAATTAAACAAGTATATGAATGTAAAAACTCACTGAAACGGTACAAACTGGAGATTGAAGGTGAAACGTTTCACTCCCAAGAGAGACTACCAATTCCTAAATGGCGCTAGTTTTAAATTTATTAATTTTTACGCAAAATAGAATGAATTAAAACAAACTAAATATTGTGAAGCGAAGACGATTAATAAATGGTAGGTACACAATATTCCTAGATTAGTTAGCTATTAACATATTATATTGTTAAACAATAATAAAAAATATGGATGAAATCGCACGCAATCATACAAAAATATACTAATTGTTTGTTATATTTTCATTATAGATTTATACTCACCAAACACAGTTCACCTGTCTTGGCTTGTACGTAACCACTGTCTTATCAATATGTCATGCAATTTATAAACAAGACCTGGGCTTAATTTAATAGGCTTTAATTAAATTAAATTTCGTGTAAAAAATAAAAAGTAATAAACTGAAAACTTGTGCATCTATTGGCAGTTCGGTTTCTAGCCGGGAAACGTTTCACCTTCAAAGGCTGGTCTTTCCTCCAGGGCTCATTTTATATCTTGGTAATCATTATTTAAAAATAATAATTTTATTAATTTATTAATTAAAAAAGAATCAGGATAATCTATTGTCAAGCCTGTAACAGTGTAAGATCTCCTGAAATATATTTGTTAATGGTTCCATTTTCGCACGTTTAAAAAAAATAGGTACCATATAGGTATGTAATATATAATTGAATTATTATTAGTGTGTGAAGAACTGAAGTCTGTTTGTAACATTTGTGATAAATTATGTGTTTATTCCCAGGATTATTATGATTTTATAGGATTGACAATTATTTCCTGCGACATATCTATGTAATTATAAAAAGTTATACATTTTATTTTAATCGGTAGTTAGTACCTTTTAAGTATTATAATATTGAGAAGTAATCAAAATTGTTTTATTTTTTGAAACTTTCTGTGTAGGTATTGATTCTGCATAACTTACTTCGAACATATTTCAATAATGCTGACTGACAGTGATATAAGATGATACATACCCCTTCGTTCCCGTGGTCCACCTATTCAGTTCAACTCTGCCAGTCGCGCTAGCACTTTAGGCTATACGTGTAAACAAAAAAATTAGAGAAATCACATCATTTGTACTTACTTAAAACAGTAGTGACTCAATTTCATCTCGCAAACGCAAGCTACTTTTTGTTTCATTTAATAATAAATCTAAAATTTTCATTCAGAACAAATGTGAAGCCACAGTTTAATTTTATATAAGTACCTATACCTATAAGTGCTTAGAATAAAATAATCGAGCGCGTATGTATAAGTGTCTGTTCAAACTAAGATGCCGTATGCAACCCTTTTCAACGAATACTTGTGGGGGGAAAATAATGTAGGGAGCTAAAAGCCAAGTCTTGAATGTGTGAGAGTGTACTTTGTTCGAAGTGCATCGGTTTCGTGTTCGAGTAGTCGCCGCCGGCAGCGGGCACTGCAGTTGAGTGCGCGTCAACAAGGGAACAAACTACACGCCTTGCTGCTCGCCGCACAATTAATGAAATACTATATTAGATAACCTATATACCTACCCATCTAGATAGATCATTTTATTTCTTAACTAGCTTTTCACTCCGTCCCTGGATGATTAGTTTATCTTTACTATAGGTACTCTGCTCCTTTGGGTCGTAGCGTGATGAAGCTATAAATCTCCGTAAGTTGTTCGTTATGAAATTCTCTAAAAAATGAGCACTGACAGAGGTCGCTAGATGCAATTGTTAACTTGCAAATAGCCCCGAAAGTTAAAAAAACACGTTTTGTACACTATTTTTTTATTCAAAACCTACTGCATATGGAGGTTGAAAATTCCTGAAGAATGGTGTCTATGTTATATAACTATTTCTTTGGCGATACAATTTTTAGCATACGTATAAAACCATATAACTGTTCTAATATTCTCGGCTACTAGGTATATAATATGGCGACCACACGAGCCACGAACTCATCTGAAGTTAGCCGAACAACGCGCGACATTTCACGAATATTGAGTTACGGCGCACTGCTCTCGGTTTTCTTGACACTGTGACTTGGAATCAATAGTCAGGCCTCAGAATATAGTGCTTGCCTATTTAAGGAACAATATTTTTTTATATTATTAGAGACTTATAAAGCACCTTTACATCGTCAAATAGTTCAGTTTTCCGGAATCATCCGTACCTATCTGTCCGTAGGTATGTCACAAGCTTATAATTAAGCCACTATAATATTATGTCTACGTGCAGCAGCGACCCTAGCCTTTATCAGGGTAGAGCGAGATTGTGTTTCGGCGCCCTTTGGTCGACACCTTCGAATCAAATAATTAAGTTTCTGGTAATAAAATGCAAACATGCTGGATCCCCGCCTGCCCCCGTTGCACATCTCCATATGGGTCACCAAAATACAACAATCATTAATTTAATTTTCGCTCGCGGTTGATGATCGGATTTTGGCGCCCCACACACATGGCGCCTAGAACGTGAACATAGAATAGGTAGGAGATATATGAAAACACAATTTTTAGGTGACTCTTGACCAAAAAACTCATTATGAAAGTCGAGAGAACGTTCTTATGAATCATGAAGAATTTTTTTTCGTTTCCCATCACGTGTTGAATATTTATTTAAATCTGCTGTAAGATGTATGTAAATCTGTTTTAAGATATTTTGTAATTAAATGATTGTTTCACGAGATGCGAGCTCTCATAGTCGTTAATGATGTGCATGATGTGTAATAAACACCTACATCCCACGTATAGTTTTTTATTTTTCTTAATAGGTAGGTACATAATAAATTAAACAGTAAAAAAAACTTCTTTATGAAAAACAAACCAATCAGTAACATCAAAGACTTGGCGATCTATTTTGGTGCAAAATATGTTCATCAATATCTATCATAATCATAAATGCCGCCTTTGTGCGGGCCCAGTCATCTATTCAGCTAGGATTGAATTATATTGGCCGATACGGTGAATATGCCTTTGTTCCCGACTTCCCGAGACTTTATATACTTCGATGTGTTATTATTGTTTTTAGATTTTCATTACATTTTACAACTTAAGGTCGTTATTGACAACTAATTATATTTTACTTGCGAGTCATAACTATTGGATGAGTATAACATGCTCCTCTGAGAGTGCATAATAGATGCTAACAACTGATCAGAGAACTTTATTTACCACATGTATGAAACCGTCGTGTCGCTGACTGACCTAAACCACTGAAGATATAAATATGAAAATTGGAAACTATATTCCTTAGTTAGGGGGTGTAGAAAAAAGCGGTGAAATGGGGTGTAGGTAAACGTTGTATTCCTAATACAAGTCGCGAGCAATTGCTAGTAAATAAATAATTGTCTGCTCAGTGATAATGTTGAAATCACAATCAAACACTTCCATTTTATTTATTTGTGTAAAAAGTTGTATGTCCTTCGACAACAAATAAGCTCTATAACTTTCCATCCCTAGAAAATATAGAATTCCTTCACGAAAATTGTACAAAATATTTCGTCTACCGGAGTGAATTGGTCGTTACTTAACAATAAGTAGGCAAGATGGAATAACCTAGTATTATACTTATCATATATATCTATATCATATTTTTTATAAAGTTGCAATTAGGTATCATAATTAATTCACAAGTAGGTAGATACTAGGTAGGTACTTTTCTAATCTCAATAATTAAAAAATATCTTATAAAGTTGTAAAGTAGCCACAGGCCACACATTAGCGATGTTAAAATCATACGATCTAGATCACATATGCAATTTACTCACTTACACAGAAACAAAATTCGTTAAACAAAGGTGTGTGGATGTGTGTGTGGACAGATCGTTCCGACCATCGAAATCAACCACAAATACGATTTGAAAACGGATGGCGGACCGTTCGTTATAAGCGGTGAAAGCTTAAACACAAGGGAAGGCATTGTTTTTCAAATGCCCCCCCTCTATAAATACATATTTTATTATAATAACCTACAATCCATCTACATTTTTAATACATATAGAATAATGCAGTGGCCGTAATATCTAGATATTAGAGATGCATTTTGTTTAAGAAAAGTCTCGAGAGGATATATATATTCTGCTGTGCGATCACATGACTCCCGTAGATGGAGTCACGTCCCGCATTAGTGAGATAATATTTTCACCTCGCCTCGCGTGGAAATGCTCGGTATTCGAGCAAAAGCCGTACAAAGAGTATCACTCGAGTATCGTAGAGGCGTAGAGGTTCTTATATTTTACTGATATTATATCGTATCCTATACCTATATAATAAATTATGTAAGTAATAGCATTGTTTTCACTCTACTTTTGAGCTCTGATTTTCAGGATATAAAATAGATGTTTTGAAATTATAAAATTTTGCTATATAATTCATACCGTACAGAAGATTTATCATCTATAGGTACTAATATTATAAAGAGGAAAGATTTGTATTTTTGTGTGTGTGTGTTTGTAATGAATAAACGCAAAAACTACTGTGCCGATTTCAAAAATTCTTTCACCATTGGAAAGCTACATTCACCCTGAGTGACATAGGCTATATTCTATTTTCAAAAAAATTAGGGATCCTTACTAAAATTACAATAATGTAACCCAGGTGTAAAAAAATGATCCAAGAAATTCCTTACATCGCGTGCGCTGCGAAAACTATTGATGATATAGAGGTAGTGGTAGAGATTAGGGGTAGGGGTAGAGGTACGGGTAGGGATAAGGGTAGGGGGGTAGGGATAAGGGTAGGGGTAGGTATAGGCCATAGGGTATATTTTATTTTGTTCGTAAATATCCACGGGCGAAGCCGGGGGCGGAATGCTAGTAACTAATAAAGACGTTGTTCAACTTAATGTTTAGTTATTATATTATTTCGTTTGCTATATAAATATAAAGTCGATAGGCTAATTATTGGCAGTGCTATGTCTTGGAACCGGGGTCCTCCAAGACAAGGGTTCAATTCCCACTCGTTCAAAAAAAATGTTAATCGATTCCTCGTGCTTCGGAGGGCTAGTAAAGTCCGCATTTCTTCTAAAAATAACAGATATTTACGTCTGTAAAGAAGTGACACATCTAGGTCTATAAGTGCAGCAACAGGTTTGCCACCTGTTCTGTTCAATATGGACAACTGGCAAAAAGTGGACACTGTTACTGGTGTCTCTGCGGCCGCACCGCAAGGTATGAAGGCCGTGAAGGTGTGTATGTATTATGTTTTGTCAGTAACAATTAGTAAAGTACTTACTCAAAGAAAATTGTCATAGTTATACATAATAATATAACTCAGTACTCAGTACCTAATAATAATTAATATCACAATATATTATTAAACAAGTACCTACCTATAATTAATTGCTTAATTACTTACAAATATAATGATTGTATTAACTACATCATACAGAAACTACTTTGATCAAAGCTAATTCAACCTAACTACAATAGACCAAATTAGTTAGGTATACAAGTAGAATGGATAGCGACGATCCATCCTAATAGAAACTAGAAACCTCTAGGGCAACAATTAATCCTAAGCAATCACAGTGCGTCACATACACGTGATGGGACGAAATGTGATGGATTGTTGGTAGTTAGAAATGTAGATATATTATATACTTATGTAGTGTAAGTACTTATAAAACTTTAGGTATTTGATGATTTGAAGAAAACAAAAATTGTCATTACGTAAATGCATTTATTGAATAGTTTTTTGATGTGTAACATTCCTTTCCTGCAATCTGTGTTAGTGATTTCGTGAAAAGAGACGGAAGTGTGTAACAGGAAGCCGGGGAAGCGCGCGCTATTTGATTTGACCAATGAGCGCGCGCTGTGTTGGAGTTGGCCATAAGATGGTACTAACCCATTTTCCGAGAGGTTGGTACTGTCAGTCAACAGTGTGTGCGTGTGTGACGAGAAAACCAAAGGAAATAGAGAAGGAGACCGCATCAGCTGTGCGCTTAACCTACAGTGTTAATGTTTTCAGTATAGAATGTGAATGTTGCTTATTACCAAGAGATGTCAGATGTTACACATCATATACGACTACGTTTTTTTTAATCATAAAAACACAAGCCTTTGTATACATATATATGTTTATACTTAGGTAGGTATTTACTTAAATAACTTGCTTATCGTGATATCCTAATAATTTTGAAATCACAGATGGACCCATAATTTTATTTATTCTGTAGCTATTATAACAACTTGTCTAAACCTAATTACAACTTTTTTGTTGTATTGTATACCTATGTATAGGGACATATAGGGTAGGCACCTATTTATTTCATAAATCACAGCTGTCATCGTAGTAATCAAACAAAAAATGTTTGACGGAAGCTATTTGCTTCAGCAAAGTAAGTAATGCTTTGTCCCTGTTTTGAAGACTTAATTTATCTCCTTTTACCTCGAGGCACCTCTATTTACTTAATGTTCTCTAAAGGCGTCCATTCTGTTGCGTCATTCACCACTGTCTATAAATAAATAATTTCTATTCTTTAGTTATGAAAAATGTATTTCTCTTTTTAGTTCATTATCATATTAGAAACATGTTAGTGAAAGCAATTACATTGAATACTATAAAGCTTATGAAAAATTGGTATCTTACATTACATTGGAAAATATTACTAAACTTGAAAATTTGTATCATTATATAGAATATTTTTATAAGTGGGTATATTAAATAAATGAGGAAACCTTCAATTTATAATGACGAAAATAAAAAGATTATGTTAGTTATAAATCAAAGAAAATCCAAAAAAATACATAGGCGTATACAGGTCCCAAGCTTGTCCCAAAAGTCAACGGCAATCCTAGGGCGTTTAGTCCACCCCAGGACTGACCAGTAAATACGAATATGACCTTAGTGAAATATTTTATTTTCAGAGATATTGCAGGCACTTTAATAAATTTAAAAAGAATCGATACACTAGACCAGTTTTTCATGGGCCGGGAGAAGATTCTAATTTTGAATGAATGAATTTTTTATATATTCAATAAAAGTACATCTAGGTCGTCCTCTGCAAGCATTTCCTTCAGCCATATAAACCTTTTTAGTCAATCTTTCATCCTTCATTATTTCAACGTGTCCAAACCAGCGTAAACGGCTTTTCTTCATTTTAGTCACAACATCATCTTTCACTCCGCATTCTTCTCTAATGACATGCGGTTAATACGATTGTTATCACACATTGTACGTAAAGACCGCAATTCCACTGCATTTACACTATGTTGCAAATAAAACGAGCACATAAAACTTTATTGGTTATCATTATATTTTGAAGTTAATAATGTTAAATAATTATTGATTATGATGTTCCAAAATATTATAATCGAATTTCTACATTTTTTAATCATCACAAGTAGAAATCTGAGATAAATTGAATAAAAAATAAAAAACCAGTTTATTAAGTAATTTTAATGAGTATGAAGTGACAAATTAAACTTAATTTTTTTTTAAATAATCTTGTTTAAATGAACCTACACAAAAATCAATATCGAGTATGTCCACCTCTCGCAGTTACGACAGCTGCTATTCGTTTTCTCATCCTCCCGATCAGGTTTATTATGGTATCTTGTGGTATCAGTTCCCATTCAGCCTGAATCACAGTTTTTAACTCTGTGGCATTTTGTGGAGCTGGAGTTACAGCTTGAGGGTTGAGGTCGGGACTCCTCGCTGGCCTATCCAATCGAGGAATACCAACCTCCTCCATATAGGCGGATACTGCAACGGCACGATGAGGACTAGCATTATCATCCATAAAAATGGACCTGTCTCCCATAACAACCAATGCAGGTTGCACATGTGGAACGAGAATTTCTGAGATATAGTGATGTGCATTAAGTGCCCTATTTGGCAAAAAACTAACTCCGTACGAGCTTCAAAAGTTATTCCTGCCTAGAACATTAAGGATCATCCACCGTATGGTGTTACCTCTTCAAAGCACACGTCGGCATAACGTTCACTTTGTCTTTTCAGTACTCTCTGACGTCTGTCTTCACCATGTAGACATATACGGGCCTCATCGGAAAACAGAACCCTACCCCAATCCTCAATTGTCCATAGTAACAAATTTTGCCCAAATCTTAGTCATGCTACGCGATGCCCACGGAGTAATTTTAGTCTTCTAGCGGGTCTGTGAGAATGTATGCCTGCTTCGATAAGTGTCCTCCGTACAGTCCATTTGCTAACTCTCACCAATCTCACTTCTTGTAGGTGCTTTTTAAGATAATTGTAAGATTTTCGTCCATTTCTAAGAGCTTGACTGACAAGGGATCGATCATCCCTCTGCTCCGTACATCTTTTTCTGTCAGAACCAGGCCTTCTACAGAGAGAATCAGTCTCTTGGAACCTCTTCCAAATCCTTAAAACTTTAGAACGTGTAATTCCAAGCCGCCGTGCCACATAACATTGGTGCTCTTAAGTGCTCGTTTTTTTTGCAACATAGTGTATTTTACTTTCATGCTTCTTATGCCATACCCAAGTCTCGCGTCCATAAGTAAGTGATGGAACTAAAACATAGTAGTTACAATGGACAACATTTCATTTTTTTAATCACCCATTTTTATTACTTTAATTAAAAATATATTAAAAAATAAGTTACACGTATTTTTGTATTTTATTTTTGGTTGAGTTTTTATATTTTTAATTTAATTATGAATTTTTATAAATTCTGAGGACTTATAAACTAAAAACCTTAGCTAGGACTAAAATTAAGAAATATAAACTGTCACCCAAAGAAAGTGACTGATAGTGTCAGTCAAGCCACAGAGTAAACGTTATAGAAATGCAAAGAGTATAATATACCGTGTTCCAAATAGGTGTTGCCGTAGCCGGAACTCAAATCGCCTACAACATTATTCATAATGTACATAATAATACTAGCTTTTGTCCACGGTTTCACTCGTAAATATATTTCCTGTGATAGCCCATTCGAAACTAGCAAAACTTCCGAAAAATATTATATAAAAGAAGTATTTTTATAATATTATTTAAAGAATAATTATTAATTTAGCTTCAAATGGAATAAAAATGGGTAAAATTAATAGAAGGCAACACCTGAGTTCAATAACTAACAACTCTGCCAACAGACATTAGTATTTTTAAATTAGAGGGTTAGCACAGATTAGGGCACCTATTAATCCTCATTTTTCAAAATTTCAGTATTTTTAAAATAACTCGAAAATTAAAGGATATAAAAATAAAAAAAAAATAAAAATAAGCTTTCTAGCATGTAATCTCCAAACGGTTTTCGAATTTTGGTACCTTACGAAAAATGAAATGTTGTCCATTACAATATATTTTTATTTTTACTATATACCTAAATGTTAATAGATTTGCTATGTATAAAGTTACTATGTGCAGATAAATCCTGGATCTCGGTCATGTTCCAATGGGTTTTTTATAATTAAAAACTTATGTAGATAAGTTACATAATCCGACAAACCATACACTTAGAAGCTCTTCCATCTAAATATACCTCAACAGAACTGGGCACTCAGTCATAGATTAAATAATAAACTTAGTTAAGGAATAGCTTCACAAATATCATAGTCTAAAAAAGCTAGGCTTGGTCTTCCGCTGGGTACCCTCTGAGAGCGTACCGTGAACAAAAAAATAAAAATATTTTCACCGTGAACGATAATATTTTACCACGTCAACTTCGAAATGAAAGCTCATGAAACACATGTTCTGTCAACAGACCGTAAACCAATCAAAAGGTTTTGTGATCTCATTAACACTGAGTCCAATATTAATATTTCGGTGTCCCGCAACCCTACTCTGATCATAATTGACTGTGTCAGCAACATAAATCGAGGAGACCCTTTGTTTATTATGACCCATTTATTATGTCTATTAAGGGCCTGTCTCGAAACACATCAATACGGAATTTTTTTATTTATCAACCTCTAATGATTTATTCATATAACAAATAAACATAGCTTTAAATTTTATGAAACAAAAATTTTTTATTGTCCTTATTTGACATAAATATTTACGTACACAAAATTAATTACACGCCAGCCGAGAATGCGAGGGAAATTTCGGCGCACAACAAGATTTAACATTTACAAGATTATTTCATAAAATCGTGTTCCGTGCCACAGATTTTCCCACACATGCATATGCTGGGTAAATTGCTTCAACGTTCTAATGCTAAGCCTTGAATTTAAGCGAAAATTAGTAGGATTAAACTAGATGGCAGAGCATGGTACGCGGTTTGAGCCGCACGACTCGCGTACTGAAAATGAATTCAAGCAGAGATAAGGAGCGTCATCGCTTTGGCTCCCAGCCAGCTCTGCAGTCCACCCTCTTATACAACCTATCTTTTTATTAAATAATATATTGCTTCTACCGAATTACATCATTAAATTGCTCTTTACGCAGCCTGCCCTAAAATCCCACCGTACACAATTTAATTGGCAGAAGAAATTGATTGCCGTTTTACCCGGTGTCTTTAAGCTCCAAACTCATTTGCTATTTATGTAGACGCCAGAGCTATAATTACCGTTTCATTGCCTGAATTTAATGAAACAAATACGGTGCGTAATTCGCGTAGTCAAATCAAGATTTTGTTTGTATTTAAAAAATTGCCTAACTTTGTCTCAATTCTGTTTAAAAGAACTAGTACATTCCGTATGAAATAAGTTTCACATTTTATGTAAAAAGCAATATTGTGAGTTTTATATTCCGTTCAATAACAATTTAGCTGACGGATTGAAGCAATATATTTTTATCGTCCTTCCATTTTGCGGACATTTTTTGTAAGATTTCACGCTTGATAACGTCTTCATTATTGCAAACTGACACAATGATATATGAAAAAGTTTCGTGACATTCATTATAACATCAGTGTTTCATCTTCAGAAAATTATTTTTTACTAATTTTATATTAGGTACCTATGTATTATTTTCAGAATAAGTGCGGACGTCGAATGTACTGTAAACTGCAACGTATTTATTTTAAAATTACTACTAACCCGTCCTCCGATTTTAAAGTGCAACGCTCCATAGGGTTATATTTCTAACTACCGCGTTTTAAGAAAATTGACGGTTTATTTTAGCTGCAAAAATGTTTAACTTAGACAAACTGAACGGTGTTAGGTTTTCTTCAGTACTAGTTTTCCGCCCCCAACTTCGCCCGTGGATATTTTCAATTAAAATAAAATATAGCCTATAGCACTCAAAGATAATATTTAGTGATACGATATTATTAAATTATATTAAAATTTTTCAGAATCGGATCAGAAACTTACAAAACCTCTTTATTACTAATATTATAAAGAGAAAAGATTTGTATTTTTGTATGTTTGTATGTTTGTTACGAATAAACTCAAAAACTACAGGACGGATTTTGATCATTCTTTCACCATTGGAATGCTACATTATCCCTGAGTAACATAGGCTATATATGGCGACGGGAACGGGGTGGGCAGAGGTGAACATGACAAAAGCTATGTATGAAGTGTATGTTTGCCAACATTCTGAAATAGTCACGTACGAAGTCGTGGGAAAAAGCTAGTATTAGTATAAATTCAAGCAACGATCTCGCGAGTCTTTAATTCGCCGGAGCAATGTGTTCGTGCTTATTAAGTAAACGCTGATTGGCTGTTGATAAAAATTCAATACATACATACATATACACACGCATTTGTCGTAATTCCTTTCGGGTAGGCAGAGGTCGAAAATCTATCAATCGTTACGAATGTTCGATCCTGCCACATCACTTTCGTCTTATTCAAATCCATACCATATAAAATTTCACTGTTTTGAGCTTAATTCGTTTTTTTATTTCATACAAACATATTTATAAAACATATCTACATACATCCATACAATATGGCCTATTAAGATAGAAGTCTCATGACAAAGCCATTTGTATAGGAAGAAATCCAGCTTAATCCTGACAAAACCGTTCGGAGTAAGGTCGAGTGTAGCGATTTAACGCTAAGTCGAATCAAATGAAGTTGGCTGAATTACGTCCCTGATTTAGAATTGTAGCATTGCCGACGGCTAAAACGTTATTTGTAGCATTTTGTGCCGGATTTATATGTTAAATAGAGATACAAGATTTCAAAATATGCATCGAACAACAAGAAATTATTAAATATTTGGTTGGCGCAATATAAGCGCAAAATAAGGAATTGTACTAAATTATAGTTTGGAAATAAGTTACTAATTTGGTACCAACCGCGTCTACCTATGAGCGCATCACTAAGCCTTTAGTAATAGCTTGTTAAATATTCATCTTAGATAGAGTCACGCATGTTTTATTCCAAACTATGAAAACTTAAGATGGGTGAAAGACTAATTTTACACCTGCAATAGTTATTTTTACTCTTTCAGTAAATAGTTATATACCTAATACATAGTCCCGCAGTCAGACTAATAGCGTGTATTTCTTGTTCATATAGATTAGTGACTTTGCTTTATCCCTAATGTCATTAGATACTTGCAAAAAGTGTCATTTTCACATCATCATTAAAGGTTTGCGAACAATATCTCTTCGAAAACCCAAAACTAAAGTGTTTTTGCGAAGTGTGTAAGTTTTTACGAAGTAATTTACTAAAGAATTTCATCCGCGTGGAAGTAAAACGAAGAAAATAAATAATTCTGTGGCCGTATAATGCCCACCCACTTCTCCGGGATAAAAGGAACATCCCTTCAAGTTTCATCAAAATCCATTCATCCGTTGAAGCATGATTGAGCAACAAACACACAAACGGCCAAACTTTCGCATAACATTTATAAAATTAGTAGAATAATTGCACTTGGGACCTATTAATAAATACATAACTAGCAGTATTTCTACTATGTACAAAAATTATAATGTTTGAAAGAAAAATCAGCGATTGACTGTCAGCTTACTTTGTCAAATGTGATATTTAATACCATAAATATAAATATATTAAATTACTGCATTTTCAAAGACTTATCCAACGTGTGAGAAGGGTACGATTAAATTTATTTTTGACCCCTCAGTTCTACCTGAGGGTTAAATTAAATTTTTCCATAAATTATACGGAGGTTCACATACCATGCCTGGCCTGTGGAATGTCAGCAGTGCCGATATAGAGATAGCGGTGTTATTAGCATGTTAAATACAGACGAACAGACAGGCCGAAATCATAAGGGTCCTTTTTTGCAATTTAGGCTAACTATACTCTAATATATATTTTTTTATTGACCTAATATGAAAAAAGATTGAAAATTCTACTTCACCCTTCTCTTGTAATAAGGGATGCGTCCTCGTGTAGGTTATAAGTAGTTACGACAGAGAATATATACATTTCCATATGTTTTCAAATATATCTTCAGATTAGAATAGCAATAAATACAGGTGGCAGGTAAGGTCGCTATGTTTACAATACGGACGGTCCTTTGGGACCGGTTGCTCGTTTATCCATCTAACCGCGCGGACACAGCTAGGTAGATCCCACTTATTCCTCAGCCCTTTCTATTCCACTAACTTTAGTTTCCATTTATCAATTGACCACTGTGTGACAGATATTGGACTACTAGCTATTGCTCTCTTCTTCTTTCGCCTTACATTGTACTATTTTATAGTACCTACGTAACTTTTCCGATCTCGAAAAAAGCCATTATAGGAGACAATGTCTAAAAATAAAAATATTTTTTAGGCTTTACTTATTAACCCGCCGCTACGCACTTGAAAATGAGTTACTTATCTGCCTTGGAAATGTAGTAAACATAGACAGTTACTTGGTGTATCTATGTATTTTTGATTACTGGCCATTCACATAAGAAACTTTTCTGTAAATTATCATAGGATTCAAAATGGCCAATATTTAACCTATGACATAGACGGACGAACGGATGACTCATATGTCTGTCTGTCTGTCCGTCTGTCACAGCTTATTTTCTCCGAATCTACTTGACGAAAAAAAGTTGAAATTTAGTACATCTGTAGAGTTTGATGACCCATTCACGGACGTGTAGTTAAAATAGTCGAATTTCGATTTTGGGGGTTAATTTTTGGGGAAAAATTAAGAACTTTAAATTTTTTTTTAAATGCATCATGTCACACACAACTCTCCCCTATATCAAATATTACACTGAGGAGTCTGATGGCATGGCAGATTAGACTGTACCATTTTAAAATATTCCTCTTATACAAAGTACCAATCTAGTCTAAGTATCGAATAATTTACAGTATGAGTTATATTAGAGAGCTTAAAGTATTCTTTTAATGGTTAATTTATTACCTAAATATCCACGAAACGAGGGATTTTCACAGAATACATTACTTCAACTCACGAGCTTACATTGAGCTTTTATGCAGTACTTTTACGAATATTTTCTGCGGTAAAAATAAATGTTGATATTGAACATGTTCCAACACTAGTTTCTCCTTTGTTTTAAGTGTTATAATAAAGTTCAATTTAAAATTTGTTTCACATTTAATACATTTATTATAGTCACTTTTAACCCTGTGCCCGCATTAAATAGGACAGGTGGCAAGCTTGACGTCCTCATCGTGGGGGAACCGCAGATAAAGAGGTATTACTAATTAAATATATCCTCCTAAGCACTAATTTATCTATACTAATATTATAAAGAGGTAAAGTTTGTGAGTTTGTAAGTTTAGATGTAAGGAGTTTTCTCTCAAACTACTGAACCGATTCTAAAAATTATTTCACTAATAGGCAGCTACATTATCCCTGTGCTATAGGCTATATTATTTTTTGTTCGAAAATATCCAAGGGCAAAGCCGGGGCGGAAATCTAGTATTATATAAAATGGAGGCTTAAACTTTTGACTTTAATGAAAATCTGGGCTTTTCGATTTCAAGTTCTACAAATTAAAAAGAGCCTAAGGATGTAAGGGGCATAAAATTATATTATGGTAATACTAGGAACATTTTAAAAGTTATATAACTGAACACCATCAGCGGTATAATGTGGTGTATAAATACTTTACGAAGTTTGACGCTGGTATCGACTTCCGGAACTGCACGCCTCCACATAATGTTCGTTGCATATTTCAAACTAGTTTCCTCTTAATATATTGCTTGCATACTCTTTTTATTTATGGCCTAGAATCCAATATAACTTAGTCTCCGTGAATTTACATTTAGTGTAGATATTTACAAAGTAAAATACACCTATTTCGCCTACGGCGTAGCTAAATCCTTCATAAGGTTTTTCGACACTGTTTTTCGTATTTTTGATGTGTAACATCTTTCCACTCGCTTTCCTGCAATCTGTGGGAGTGATTTCGTGAAAAGGGACGGAAGTGTGTAACAGGAAGCCGGGAAAGTGCGCACTATTTGATTTGACCAATAAGCGCGAGCGGTTTTTCCGAGAGGTTCGTATTGTCAGCCAACAGTGTGTGCGTAGAAAGGGAAAGGGAAATAGAGAAGTGTTGTGTATAAAGTGTTAATGTTTTCAGGATATTATGTTAATGTTGCTTATTATTACCAAGATGAGATATCAGATGTTACACATCATATGCGACCACTGCAAGGATCGCTTGAGTTGTATAAAAAAAGTTATTTGGGTGACAGCAAGAAAATAACAGTAACGGTATAATATTGTTATGATACAACAGGTACAATGAATAAAAGCACTTCACTGAGCAATAATATGTTCCCGTCACGCGTCGTATGTTGCTATCGATATCGGTGATAATGTATTGGTTCTGAGAGAAAACACTTTTCTCAGATAGCGATATGAATGACACTATTGACACTTAATTGAACTTGACTCTCTCAATATTATAACGTTTTATGAGACTTTTGGCATCTACATTTTATTGCATGTATTTTTAGGTCCAATTTAATCGCTTAAATATTTTTGTTCAATATTCATTGTGTTCATCTTGATTGCCCTGAAGAAGATTAGATCAACTAAGTACCAATAGGAATATATTTATAAGTTTTTACTTAATAGTAAAAGTAAAAAATTAGAAAGTTAATTAAGTAATATTTATTAGTTAGGTTAGGTAGGTAGGTAGTGTAGGCTGGTAGATTTGCTACATTAGGCACGACGCCAACTAAACTTGACCACGGACAGTGACTGATGTGATCAGTTGATCAACGTCGCTCCACCATCGACTCTGGCTTATTTCGTTAAATCTCACCTCTAAAACACATTCGTTTTACTTCACTTCAATAATTGCTGATAAATATTATGTATAAAATTTAAACGCTGTCCGTTTAAATTGTTGGTCGGATTTTAAAGGAAATGTATCTAAATTATTTTATCATTAGCTTTATGCCCCGGGTTCTCCCGTGCATTTTTTTTCAAATGTAGGTATCATAATAATTTTACCCGAAGGATTTTAGGGATAAATGGTAGCCTAAATCACTGTCAGGCCCTCTAGCAATACCTGTGCAAGAAATCATGAAAGAAGGACAAACAAACAAACTTTCGCATGTATAATATTAGTTAAGATTATATTTGTGAAATCAATTAAATCACTTACCAGTTATCCAATATAACAAAAATATTCTACTTATATCTAAGTAATCCTAAGTTTAAGGTCTAATTAACTTGATAGCTATAATTAGAGGGTAAAATAATGGGAGATTAGAAAAGTAGAGGTTAATTTCGTTATTAGAACCCTGTTAGAGAGATTGATACTGATAGTTTTACCATTTTATGTTTAAAATTCATCTGAAAACGTTCATAATGTTGCCAATAAAGTGCAATCAAATGTGAAAATACGGTTTGTGGCATTAATTTCGTGGAAAGTTTCAAATTGCGTTAAACCGGGCTATTAATGAATAATTGTGAATATTGTATTATACTGAACATTAATTACATTATTATGTACAGGTTCTGTACCAAGAGCTTTGAAAGCAATTTTTTCATTTTTCAACAAAGCAGCTGTTTTCTCGTAATCTGTGACTCAATATCTACTTACCCTATTCAAATAGAAACCTAAGAAAACAGAGGGGGGGGGGGGCGATAATTATTTGGGCAATATCATTAAGACCACTGGAGCAAAATTCATAAAACAATATTCCAAAGAATTCCTAGAGGTAGCTCTTTCAAATGACACCTCGTACGAACTATTAATTTTCATTTTAATAATTTTTTTTCTTATCATTGATTATATCTTATAAAAGTTTTGTTAGACGAGGTACGAAACCTTAAAAAACAGAGTGGTATTATCCATCAGCATTAATAGACAAACAGTCAGAAAAAACTCTAAAAGCATAATGAGACAGACACTTTTTTATTTAATTGCATAAATACCTTATTTTTAGGCATTATACTTATTATTTTTAAATGAAATACCTATGTTCCATGGTCCCTTCAGTTCTAGATATATTTGAAAGTAACTGGCATACTTAAAGATCGACACGTCTACCCACATGAAGGAAACGTCTTGGCGTAACTGAAGCAAGATAATATTCACACTCATCACATTTATGGAAGCTATTGATTTTCCAATACGCTGCTTCGAGCCCCCTATAAATGATATGAAAATACTTAAGTAGAGGTATTTCGTGCATCAAGCAATCACGTTAGAGCTTTCAACAAATGAAAAAACACATTCCTAAGCTAAGTACTAATTATAATTAAATTATACTTTTGTCCGTGTTCATGTTAAATGTTATATTAAAATGTGCATAAAAATATAAATGAAAAATAAAATATTGACACCCCGACCCTTAGAACGAATCTCATCGGTGTATAAAAACGCTGGCTGCATAAAATAAATCTGTAGAATATTGCAGGATAGAATTAAGTATAGATAAATGCGTAGAGGGTGCGGACGGGGGTGAGAGGAAGTGAGGTAAAGGCTTCCCTGCTGCTCTGCTGCTCAGTGTCGCGGAGGCTGTGCTCTTGCCGCCCGTGCTTCCCGCCCGCCCTACAAAAACATTATCTAATACTAACAGACAAAAATACTTCTAACATATTATATCACGTTCTTTCATGTTAAGATTTATTCGTGTCGCTCACTGGTCACGCAATGTCGCTGTGAATGAGTTGGATATTTTTTATAATTTTCGTGGGCAAAACAAATTGTTTGTTTTGATGAAAAACTAAGTAGGTACTTGTTTAAGTTCTATATTCCTGAATTAGTATATTGTTTTTGGGTTGGTGGCTGTAAAGTAAACAATTTTTATTATGTAAGTATACAATTATAGCAATATTTAATTTAAATTTTATTTTATAACTATTCTACCCAGGCTTATCCCACTTATATATTGGTACTTATTTATTTAAAAATCACAGACGGATACTTAAATTTTATTTAATTGTATAGATTTTATTATTGTATAGATATTTTTATTTATTTTATTTATTATATAATAATTTACAATTTTTTATTCAATTCGTTTTTACAGTTTTTAATTATATACTTCATAGATATAGAATGTAATTTAATAATACGTAAGTGTACCTATAGATTTTTAAACAAGAATCTTTAAAAAAATCTCCTTTCTAAAACACCGGTTTCATTTAGACGGTCGTATTAAAACTATTGGTATATGAAATCGAAAAGCCTAGAGCTCTTTAGTAGAATTGGTAAGTCTCTCATCTTCCTGTTGCTATACTACTACCGTTCGATCTCACAACCACAGAGCCACAGGCCACTAAACTAGCTTTTTTATTTTATGTTGTTTTATAATTTAACTACCCCGCCGGCTTCACACGGGTAAAATACTGGTTTACAGAAATTTAAATACCTATACAAATAAACTACTTAAACATAGACATGCTACAGCGGACTTTTTTTGTAGAGCTATTCTACACAATTTATTCCTACATCATTTTGTTATATCTCTGACGGATTAGATCAAATTAGTATGCTACACCATGAAACACACAAAAGCTATTTTTCACCGAATCGATTCATTTATAGTTTTAATGGTCAGCTCCTAAACATGATAGGTCCATGTTCAATACCCGTAAATCTTCCTCACGAATCAACCGTTAAATCAATAGTTAAAACCGCAACAGAATCCATTCAGCAGTTTTTGAATGAGAAAGTCACAGACAAACAGACATACTCGGCGGGTGCACTTTGTTTTATAATATACACTATGACAATATTAAATGAAGAGTGTTGATGTGAATTGTGGCCGTATAACAATATCCAATACAACCTCAGTTAGCGATAGGCTCGCCAAATTGTCAAGAAGTCAAGATAAAACCAATATTTAGCTTTTTTAATATGTAATAATATTTAGTTTTATATAATAAGACTGCTGAAGGAGATAAGGCACGGAAGTCCCTATTTTAATAGATTTCCCAGTGGAAGTCTTTTAAAGAGGTCTTTTTCCGGTGTCCCTACACTTGATATGAAGAGGGTCGCTCCTTCATACGAATGGTGCTTACTTGTCCAATAATAGATGTTTTTCGAATAATGTAAGCTGTACGAAGCCCTTTGAGTGCTTTTGGAGTCAAGCCGCTACAAGATCGTTTTAATATGATTATGTTTCTTTCATTTCAGGTACGTGTCAAGAAACTAAACATACTTTTATAAGTGTGTGCCAAAATTTAAGCATTAATTAACCTAATAGTCATAAAAGCAAGATGTCTGAAAGCTCACTTAATTTCAGTTCGGCTATGTGCTCTAAACTTTGGACCGCCAACGTGTTGACTCTCGTACAACTTTTATTGTTGTTGTTCGTCGGTACTTGCTTTGCCAACATAACCGTAACTCCCGATTTACATACCTCACAAATAATGAACGTATCTATTAATTTAACTTTAACAAAACCGATTATTGCGTATAGTACGACAATAAAGACAACGCAAACTACTCAGACGAAGCCATCTACGGCTCCGCTACTCATAAGAAAGCTTTATTCAGAAGAAATAGCAGCATCTACACCTCCTTCGAGAAGTACCGAAAAAATAACAACAAGCGCTGTATCGACGAAGCAATTTAAGAACAATATTGCTTCTGTGTCTCGTGAATCGGGGAAAATTCAAGATAAGCTCGGCGCCATCGACTGCGAGTTACAGATTCTTCCAAAGGAGTCACGACTTTGGAGGGGAAACGAGACGCACGAGCTCAATCTACCGGTTACGGTTCGTATTTCCAGATATATTTTGCTCAAAAGATTTCTTGATCAGCGGATGTGCTCTTTTAATAAATGATAAAGAATTCTTTACAATTCTTATTCCTGCAACACTTTAATATAACTGAACTTTATTTGTCTGCCATTCTTTCATACACATTTATTTCGATAATATTTGATAGATTAAAACTGTAGCAATGAAAAATTTCCGGATTTACTCGGTCTATTTCCTATATTACTACCGAAAAATCACATTGCTTCGTAATGTGTACTTACTTACATAAATGCAAAAGTAACTCTGGCTGTCTGTTACGCTTTCACAGCTAAACCACTGAACCGATTTTGATGAACGGAGAAACCATGAACCCTTTTTAAATCCACCTCCTTACGGGTATATAATAGTGGATTCAAATTAATATGTTCATTAAACCTAAAAATAATAAGTAATTATACAAAGACCAGACGATTAGGTACACTCTTATTAATAAACTCGAATTAGCGACGTATGAACTAAACTGTATTTCGTCTCCGTCTATCATAATGAATTGCAGATTTATTTTATTGCTAATTCGAGTTTATTAATAAGAGTGTTAGAGTTTAAAATCTCAATAGCTCGCTTTTGTACCTAGTTCTTCTATAATAATTTTAAGTGGGATATCGTTTGATATAAATTAATTAAATTTGTATAACACTGGTTATTGGTACGAATTTACAATAAAAATTATCATGGCCTACTGATCTATTATTGATACTACATTTAATCCAAATAAAATACACATATACCTAACTAACATATTATAATTATTAGCATTCTAAATTATAGTCAGGTTTTTAAACACCTAAACCTTTTTAAGGTTCATAAACTTAATGATTCCGGAATTTTCCAATTATTTTTCTGGTAAATTTTCTGAAAACTAATGTACGAAACTTTTATCAGAATTTGAGAGCAGGCTTAAAAGGAATAAGTTTTGATGCGACGCTCGAGACAGGACGTGGAACTTTCATAACACAATACTGTTGTAGCTGTTGATACACGCGCTGATAGTTGCCGAAGAGACATCAACTGAATAATTGGCTTTGTAACAGAATAGTTTCAGATCAGGTCTAATAAGGATGCATTATAAAACTACTTAAATTCCCGACGACGCGCTACCGTTTCATATAATCAAAAAACCCCTACTTCAATGCCACTACTAATTATACTCTTGACTTGAAGTTCTTCGTAGCACTTCAGTCAAGTGGCTTTTTCTCTAAGCGCTCTTACGATTCTCAATTTCATGTTAATTTAACAATTATAATAATATGATGATTATACTAGTGAGATAATAAATTCCTTTTGAATTAGGTATTCCTACTTAATAAGTCTATTGAAATTGCGTATTTTTCTTTTACTAAATTTCTTTACAGTAATTTCAAATTGAAGTGAAGTTATATTATTCGTCTAACTTGAGCGGGGATTTAACTTAAATAAATCGAGCACAATTTATATATTACAATGTCGCCTTGTCGTAATTTCTAAAGAGAGCGATATTAAAAGAGCTTGTGGAAATTTTATTTTGAAACTGCGCAAGAAAAATGGAATGAATATTTTAGCTCTCTTAATTTTACCTGTTTCTGAGTGCATTAACTTTTTTCACATAGATAATGGAATATAAAGCAAATCCCAAGTGTAAAACTACAATCCAAAACATAGAATCGTCATTCGAGACTTTTATGAATACCGTTGTCACATAATCTTAACATACTTTTCACTTTCCTTGGGTTTTCCCATCGAATAAAGCTTCTCAAATCACGCGATCACATGCAACTATAAATAAATATCCCGACCAATCGCGCTATTCGAGAACCTTTAGCTTGATTAAAACACAATTTTTCTGTCGGCCCTGACTTCACCTCCTACAAGCCCCCAAATATTGTAGAAATATAGGTTTAGCGCAGCGGTAATAACATAAAAAGCGCCCGGCCCAGACCAGCGACTTTTACTACGACTATATTGTCATATATAAATAAATCTATTAAATTGTATATATTATATTGTAAATAAATACTTACGTCTGCTAGATCTATTAGTCCACTGTGCATCAACAGTTAGCCACCTGTTCTGTTTATGGCGTCTCTGGTCACACCGCATTATGGTGAATAAGTGTGTTTTTAGAATAAAATGATAAGGTTTTTCAAATAAGCTCTGGTATAGCAAATTACCAGCAAGTACTACGTGATAAAATACGCAAATGAACATAATATAAATAACGGCCTCAATATACATTTTTCAGTTTCTTGGTATTTATTATTTCATATGAGCTCTCTACATACATATAAAGTATAATGGTATAAGTTAGGTTGAACGAATATAGTATCTTTATGCACGAAGGACGATAGCGCGGGTGAGAGATAAAGAAACATAAATCAGAGCACTACAAGAAAATTAAGCTTCCCTTTGTGAAAAAACAGTCGAAGAAAGTTTTTTTTTGTAGACTGAATCTGTTATTCTTTGAAATTGTACTCGGTAGTAATATTATATGAGTAGAAAGTGAATGATTGTATACTTGTATGTTTCGACGTGATGTGGGAAAAAGAATTTCGCAATTTGGTACAAAGCTTTAGTAGAGAAACTTACAAATACTTTAATAAAACAAAAAATAAGATTTAATATATTGTGTTAACAGAAATTGGCAATGTAGCGTTCACCTTGTACCCACTATCTATACTTTGTAAATTGTACAAGGTTGTATTTTATTTTGGACGATGGCCAGAATGTCCCTATAGTTGAAATTCTTTGCACTGAATATATTGGCTGTCTTCCACTTATATTGACAAGATACTTAAATAAATCTTGCTAATATCATGAATACGTTATGTAGTTTGAATGTTTCCTATTTACTCACGGCCAAACGGATTTGGATGATAAACAGTATCACTATAAAGTTAAATATCGCTCTATAATGATATGGTTCTCACATCTTCACAGTAATTCGATCAACGTTTCATGAACGTCGAACGAAGCGAGGTCAAATACATAAACAATAAATTGTCTCACTTGAGGAAAAACAGCACGAAAAGCTTTTTTGCTTCGCTGGTTTACGAGATTCGTTGAGCTCTTCTGATTACTTCTCTAGAGAAAATGTCTAGGAAGGCTTATTTAATTTCAAAGAAATACCGATCATTCTTCCACTTCTATTCTTTGTGTCGAGTCAGGGTGCTAATTGAGAGTGGAAATTGCATTTTCATCGAACTTACAGAGAGAGTTTGGAAAGTTGTTTATTTGATTAGGAAAGTTAAAAGTGATTTTACAAAAGTACAAGTACAGCCGGTCCTTCATCACTAACACCTAACTGTGTGTCGAGTGTGAATAATGCGGTCTGCGTCGTCGGGCGTCGTTCCATAACCCTCGATTTAAACATCCGTGTAGAACAATGTTAGTTCGCCAGTTAGTTTAACCGAAGAACAATAGAGCTCATTTCCTACGTCCCGACAAAATTTCGTACTTTTCGTAGCTTGCCGAGAGCCCAAACGAGGGAGGTTTTACATTAATGTTAAAAGCCTCTACCGGTCAGCGTAGAGAAAGTTACGACAGGGCGGTCATCGCTGTTCCGTGACGATTGTAGTTGAGCCGGGTAATATAATGGAGGGGGAGTTGTGAACTAGTATATCCGGAGTATCCGGCACTATCCGGACTCATGGCGCCTCTCTATCTACGTGACGAGCTACGAGCGCTCTGCCGGCGCTCAGTAGCGTCGCTAACTCTCTTTATGGGGACTATTCGTGACACGGCTTTCATCATTTCGCTTTTAACAATTATCCTCTGCGCGCTTTAGGAATATAAATGTCGGAGTAACGCAGGGATTATTCCCTAGAGGCAGTAATTCAGTTGCTGTTACTAAATAACTTCTCTTTTTCGGTCGTAAACAATAATTTGCCAAATGCCGTTTAATTACATACATATAACAGAGAACAAAAATGTTTTTATAACAAAATTTTATAAAGCACATAATTAAATATTTTGTAATGAAACATATAAAATAGATAAAAAGCCTTTTCAGAGAATTTCGCACATTTCTGAAACGTGATTTTATAAATTGGAGGTAACGTTTTGGGGTTTTGTGGGATTTAGATCGCAGATAAGGTTTTATTTGTTAACCTTGTGTGTGTTCCACCGCCACGCCTTTACAAAGAACAGAATTTGTGTTATGTCCCTCTTATGTTACATGAAACTATTTTAGCCTGAAAATTAATTAGATCTTCGTGTTCGCATCTTAATTTATCGTTTTGTTGCGTAATACTAAATGTAGTTTATACTGTAGTTAATGTTTTACATATTTAAAAGTACGTTATAAAAATAACGGATGTAAATACGACTTAACCCTATACTAACAGTTAATCGGTTCAGTAGCTTTTCGTGAAGATTTTAAAGGAAAGTACGACAAACACACAGCTTTTTGAATGACATATACCTACAGTACAAGTTATCTAAAGTTATATTTAATGCACTTGAATTTAGAAAATGAAAGCCAACCAAGATAAATAATAGGGAGAGAATTTTAAAGGAGTTAGTTTATTTATGTACTTTTTGTAATGCAAAGTTTTAATTGTTGTCACCATCTGTCACTTACAAAACGCGATGAAAAGCGAACCAAGCCACCGTGAAGTAGCTAATTATTAAAAATGAAAATGTTTATTTCCCTCTGTAAATTTCATGATGGTTCTTTGTGACAATGTATTACAAAACGGGTACATTATCTGCACGTGACACCAGTTAATTGCCAAAACTCTGTGTTCTCTAGATTATGACTTATGAATTAGGGGCGACAGATGACAAATACGAGGGGATTATGAGCAAGGTTTGCAGTATTTCTTCTTTTTTTAGATGACGGAGGAATGTTTGACCCCTGGAGGGGTTGTGCCAACGCCAGGTGGAGGTGACGACGATTGTCCGCCTGTTATAGTGTCCTGGGAAGGTACAGCCGACATACAAAGTGGAGATATCCTCATTGTTAGAATTGCTGACTCGTCTTTACTAGATTCTTCCAGGCCAGCGAATCTTCAAAAGGCTTCCAGTAGGAACATGACGCAATATTCCGACGGAGAGAGGTTAGTAATGGACTTAAATTAATTTGCAGTGCAGAGTTATCAACTTGCTAATAGATTTTGATTTTATTAGTGCAGGAAACAGTAATGTCCAACTAGTTACATTAATGTAACTACAATGTAACTAGGTGGAACAGACGATTTAATTTATATGCAATTGATGCAGTTAAACTTGCAAAGGATAAGCGATCTAGTATTACCTACTTAGTCAGCATGCTATTTATTATAGTTATAGTTTCTTAATTATTTAATCCGTGTATTAAGACTGTGGACAGAGGAATGATATCCTGTTTCTATTACCTACAAATTTTCCCAATTTTCATGTTCCTGTGAATCACGTAAAGTTATAAGAAAGTTAGTGATCGTTTCTCCTTCGTATTGTGCGACATGTGCAAGAATCGTTAAAGTTTAGTGTTCGGGCGGAGATTGTGTTAGAAAACTAACGATGCATTTTATTCCCATTGCTTGGGAAATTGAGGTGAAAAATAAGGAACTGCATGTGACTAGAATTGATCTTCTGACTTGTTTTATAATTATTTCACGTCAATATCACTACGTCAGAGTGTTGAATTTGCAACCATAGGTCTCGGATTCAATTTACATTTTGCCAAAAAGGCTAAGAACAACAATTTTCTAACAGAATAGATGCTTTAAACGTGAATCTATTTTTAACAAGTGACAGCTTTAATTTCATATAATGCGCCTTTCCAGTTTAATATTTATTAATATTATGGAGAACTGAGATAATGCGTGTCTGCTCATGTCGCAAAGTTTAAAGGCTGAAATTATGTTGATTCGATTTACACTCTTATAGTCTCTTTCAATAGTAGTAGAAGAACAAAAGCAGATAATATAAGATATACATAAATAGGGCCCTGAAATATCTACGTAGAACAAGTCAAAATACGAATAAGTAAGCTGAAGGAAGCTATAACACAAGTGTCAACAATATATTATGTCTATGTGTAGTTACCTACTAGACGATACTGATCATAAGTCACCGAAAAATTATATATCTATCACTAGCTACATAAGCAACAAAGAAAAATAACTATTTATATTTCCACACCATTTCATTACGTTACAAGAATGTAAAAGTTTTTGTTGTCGAAATAAAAATGGTTCTTGAAAACACAATTCAGAAAAGGTTTCAGTAACCATATTCATTGCTCTTTTCGTCAATATAGAGTACATCGGACGCCACCTCAGCCAGCAGTGTATCAAGTGACAAGACAAGGACACGAACATTGTGACGTTACAGACGGGATGCTACTGGACATCGCACCACTTGCGGAGAACGGCGACAAACTCATCACACTTTACGATAAAGACCTCACCGAGGGCGTCAATCTCCTTATAGGTACTTCGACAATGTTCACTGATTCGTATAATTTCACTTATTTTTACTCACAAATCTATATCTAATATTTAAGGTATAGAACAAAAATATGACATATTTTAACTGTGATTGAGTAAAAGACATGGATATATTTATTTGTAAGTACATATATTTAAGAAGCGACAGTGACATGCTTGTTACATTGGTTTTATGTGAGCAAGTATAAATGCCGTGATGGTACTTTCTAATACTTCCTTTGGTGCGATATGTATAGGTATATTTATTGAAAAATTACGCGTGACAGGGCTGACAAATAATTATATGACTGAAAATGACCCCTAAAGGTGTTTTCATTTTTTATCCAATGAGTATGACTTACTCAACATTATTAATAAACAAGTGTCTATTTTTCCAGTCGTATCCGATAATTGGGGCTCGCAATGTGTCCGATTAAAAGTAACAGTGAAGTCGGATAACTGTGGAGACTCACAAGATTGTTCTGGAAAAGGCGTTTGCTACACAAATATTTCTATGGTAGGTAATCTTACTGTTCCTAGATATACAGTAAATACTTTTTCATTATATTTTCAGTATTGTGTTTTTTTCCGCTGCCTGTACTAAACTAATAAGGAAAGTAAAAAATCCCAGTACCTACCTAAATTAAAATCATAAATTTAAAAAGATAATTTTGTTTATTCAAAAAATCTCAAAATATATTTATTGTGCGAGACAATATTTTAAGACATTAGCTTGTTTCTTTCAGACTTTCCATTTTGTTATTAAAGTTAAATGAACAAGCGTGTTTTTTCTAGCAACTCCCAACGTTTAATCCCCTTTCCCAGAATATTGACTTTTTCACTGCTCATTTCAAAGTAAATGTGTTTACCTTTAGATACCCTTGGGTCGTTTGACGAACTTTTATTGAGGGACGCTACTTGCATTGTAAAAAAGGCTATTTATTTTTCCAAAGGAATGAAATGAAGAGTTTTTAAAATAAAGAAGGATAAATTATTTATTTTTCCTCTTAGACTAAACTTTACAGTTAATGTAGGTACCTAGGGTACGGTAACATTTTATCTATGAAAAAGGCAGATATTACGGTCTTTAAAAATATGTGTAGGTACATAATTTAAATATACTCTACTTAATTTTTTTATTGTGACTGGGAAACATCTAGTCATAAAGATCCAAGATAAGTTGTCTAGTTGTGCGTGGAACAAGGGCGGATCCAGGGAGGAGGTCATGGCCCCCTCCGCAGTCGATTTCTAATCTTAGAAAAAATTGTGATGCTGAAATGTATTCCAATGTAAGATTTTTTTATGTACTCTTGCTACACTACCAGTTAGTGGAGGAGGCTCAAAACTTGGCTTAGAGCTTCAATAGCAGAAGACCGCCTAGCTGTATTGGCACTTCTCCACGTTCACAAAAGCATACCCATTCAAGTGGAGAAAGTCATAATTCGTTTAGCGAGACGACAAAAGAGAAAAATTGATTCTGTTATTTGATTAAAATTATTTTGACGTACAACAATAAAATACTACTTCTTTTTAATTATATTTATTATTGTTCGAATTGAAGCCTGTCCTGACTAGACCTCGACTGACCCCCCCCCCCCCTGACTTGAAAGCTTAATAGCTGAATCTGCCCTTGGCGTGGAATGAAAGTTATATTTATAAAGTGTTATTGTACCACCCATCATGATCTTTAGTTCGGTAAATTCTTCGAAGAGAGAATAAGAATATTTTCAACAATCTTATAGATATTTATATATTTATATATATATAAAGTACTATGCGTGCGTGTATTGTATCTGAAAATATTTGTAATAACACTAATTAGAAGGAATGTCAATATTTCATTCAGACACTTTCTGACACGAATTATTCGTCTGTTTTTTTGGATCTATTTGAACGCAATCGAACAAAAAATTAAGTATAAATGCAAACAGAGTCCGATAAACTTATTTATTTGAATTGCAATTATGCTTCAAAATAAATATCTGTGTTTTATACTCAGGAAGGATACGAGTGCCAATGCTGTCCAGGATATATCGGTCCTCATTGCGAGGAGCAGGATCCATGCAATCCTTCATCCTGTATTAATGATGGCATTTGCGTGGGTCTTACACAACCAAACACTGGATCTAACTACCAATGTCTTTGTCCATTTGGTAAGTAATTTTGTAATTTCGTTGTACTATTAATTCATTGTAATAGAAATAACTGTATGTTCCTATTTCACAATATGCAAATAGTAAGAATTCTTAGCTCACGAATCTAATCTAATCTAATCTTGAGGGGAAAATTATCGGGTTGCGATCGTCAAATGAACCGTGAAAAAGCTCAATAGCTCATTAGTTGCCCTCACTTTTCTTTTCTGACTACCTGGTTTTCGCTGTGGTAAACTTAATTTGAGTACATGGGTGTTGCTTACAATAATCGTAAAAATTTTAATAATAATAATTAATAAATAAATGTAAAACTTTTATGTTCATTCATGTGAGTTTTGTAACTTTAGAATTAGAAAATATGTAATACTTATAATGAAATATAATATTTTATGAGTAGACTACGGCTATCAATAATCACGGATGATGTAAAGGTAATTCACCTGCTTAGAATTTCAATCCAGAAAGGTAATTTAACTAGAGATTAAATCCCAACATTCCAAGGAAATTAAGCAACATATAATGTATTATTAGTCGTAAGTCGATCCGGATTTTGTCCCAAAGGGACAAGAGGGATGTTGGCGTAACAGGAATACTTGATTGATCCATGTGTGTATAAATACTTTGTGTAGTTAGGTATGTGCTTTACATATTAACTTAGTTACCAGAGTTTTCTATTCACGCGGAAAGGCATAAACACCGTGACGATTTATAATATTAACATTTTCCAAAGCGACTGTCTGAATATTTTTTTCACCAACACTTTTTTTCCATTTTTGCTTTTTTTTGCAACTCCGCCCGTTTAGACATATTTTAAATATGGGAGCAATTTGGATGAGAAGCCACATTTTTATGGAGATAGTCGTGTCGTTAGTCCCTATCACGTTAAAACCGTAGAACTAATTAGAAATGTAACATACGGCTATAGGTATACTTCACATCATTAGTTGAGTAGAGTTTTGGAGTAGAAAGGTGTGCCTAGAAAAGTATTTTAATATTAAGTCTTGGAAAGATTTTGTTCACAGATCCTATATTCCACCTTACACCGATTATACCTTTTATATACCAATGAATAAAAGTGAACGAAAGAGTCACCCTCTTCTTATGAAATTCTAAAATCGGTCGGTCTTTCCTGCTTCCTACAACCTGGGCTCCTTCAAGCGAAACGTGAAAAAGCATCTCTAGTGGGCGCGACTGGCGGATTGTATTATGCTCTGACAGTCGCGTGCATTCATGGACCAACGCCCTATGCTTAATAAACAGGCGATGGCAAGGTCACATATCGTCTTCTCTATAAAAACATATCCTTTTCGTACCTTTCTATTACAACGCTCATCATACTGTGACCTTACTACTGCTATTTAACTACTGTTGACGGACTTACAGCCACTTAAATGTCCTAAACAAACAAAGCATTCATATTTGTAAACATTTTCCTAAGGAAAATATTTTCAGCTGCACGTTATTTATAAAATTAATGATATACAGTATACAACTTATTTATAATATTTTTGTTCTTGTGTGAACATAAAAGAAAATGGAAGCAAAGAAAAAGGTCCATTAGCGACGACTTTACAAAACTTTTGGCGTGACACCCACTCAGTTGACATGGTTGTCATGTGTGCGAAGGACTTTTTGTATTTCAATATTTTGCTGAGGCGTTGTAATAATAATAAAGCGTGGCTTTATTTTGTAACTGAGGCTTAATCTGAGACATTGTTTCTTATTTTTATATTACAAAGAGTTTTATAGAAAAACATCAAACAAAGGATCTATATGACGTGTAGGCCGCGTAGGCGGTAAGCTACGATCGGCTATATACCTATGAACGCCGTGTAAACCTGAAATGTTTGAGATACCTAATTACCAAATTTCCACTATTGCTGGAATTCTTAACACAAATAGTATAATAAACATATACCATTAATTTTGTAGTAAGTGTATGTCAAATTCTTATTATAACTTTATATTTGGGTACAAAGTAAAAAAATAATTTATTAGGGATTTCGTAGCCCTTTGACTGATGATTTCGTCATTGGTTCTGATAAAATTTTACACACACAGGCAAACCACCATACAATTTTGTAGCGAAATTACAAAAATAAATAATTTAGAGATTATTCTCCAAATATCGAACTGAATTATTTTACGCACACCACATTATTGAACAGGTTTTTAAAATGATCGCTATATATGAGCTATTTTCCTACCTCCTTAAGTTGCCAATCAAGTGATTAAAACATTGAAAACCTCACGAAAATTATTTTGAACATGTTATTATACGTACTACAAATTTTATTACAACAACTTAAGAGGCCTTACCGTTACGCTGCACTCGAAATTTAGTTAAGTAACGCGCGTGTGTGCGTTATTGAAAATTAGTCGCGCCTTCAAATTTTGATCATTTTCGCGATGTTAACTTTGATATCAAAATAAAAAGCGGGGATGGTTTGAAAATATAAAATATATAATAATTTTTCACTCTTTCAATTTTTATTTATATTTGTAATGTTTTCTATGTTAAAGAAAATTTAGATTCTTGTTTTGGAATAATTCGAGAATAATGTGTTATTTTTATATTACTGATTTTTTTGTATATAGCTCTCAAAAAATACATTTTTATATCTATGAATTTTTCCAAAAATTACGATTTCTCAAACATTTTTTTCTCGTTTTTTTTATGAAAGTTGAAAAATCTAATCTATCAATATTTAAGTTGACCATATTACGATGTCAATACTGTTTTTTAATGTTCAAAATCTTCAGTGAGCTTTACAAAACGTCACTCGAACGTAAGTTTTGGAATACGAGTCCGGAAAAATGATCATTTACGAACACTATAGAAATAATTTCAAAATTTCCTTCTATCAATCTTGAAGATCAAGACCCGTGTATTTTCAAAATGACACATAATTGTATCCACAATCTTATTCGTATTCTCACAAACAGACATCAAAAATGACCGAAATGTAGCGTGTGCCGGTAAGGAGCCTTAAGGTTTTTTTAAATTATTTATATTACCTATATAGTTATGCTACGGAAGCTTTCTTTTCGTATTTCTGTTTCAATAAATAATATTATTATTGTAATTTACTTAGTTAGTACCTATCTAGGTGAATTAATGAACACTTCCGCCTGAGTTATGAAGGTGAGCTATTTCTAACCAAGGAAACGCCTACATCCTACATATGTAAAATTTAAATACTTTTATGCGTTTATCGTCGTAAAAGAATCATAAATGTTAATTCCTTTAATACAATATTCCTTCTAAGTATAGAAGGTTTATAAATCATTAAAACCTGAATTAATTTGATTCTTTGGTGGAGAAATAGAGAAATAGGTTTAGTATCATATCCATGATATCAACTTCAAATCCCATGTTTTCATCTGTCTGAATTACATATTTTACGTAAAAACTACATACTAATTTAATTGATTTGTTACATTATAAAATAATTGTTCTGTTCAATATGGACAACTGGCAAAAAATTGACAATAAGGTTTTTAGGGAAAGAAAAATTTGAAAAATTATCCCTATAATTAGAAAATTTGGGAAAAACTGACGTTCCTTTTTTCTATGGGATTTTTGTATGAACTCAAGACCATAATATTGGGGATGAAAAGATAATATGGGGTCCACGGGCGAAGCCGGGGCGGAAACCTAGTATCAAATACTTTAAGTACATAATAAACAATTTTAAATATAATATTCGACGTAATAAACAAGTTTTATGTGTCGATTTTTTTGGGAAGGTACAAAAAATAATGCGTGGCTACATTTTCTCTTCATGTCCGAATGAGCGTTTACTGAAGCATCCTTCCGTGAAATTCCATCACAGCAGGTGGTAACATGATAGCAACATAAGACTGAAAATAAATAGGCCGAGAGATGATATATTTTGTTAAATCACACATACCAGAATTAATTTAACTTCCGAAAAATACGATACATATAATAATGACTTCATTTATGTAATGCGAATGTGGCGAGTCTATGAATGCACAATACTAACTTACAGGAGTTTGTTGCAGTTATTAGTCACCAATCCTTAATAATATTTTTCTTCACCTAGGTTTTACTGGAAATCACTGTGAAGTTGAGTCAAATCCTTGCATTTCATCGCCATGCCATAACGGCGGGACCTGCACGGCCGGCCAGAACGGTACAACCTTCCAATGCGCCTGTGCCAATGGGTGGTCCGGTTTAAACTGCGAGAGATCGCCCATACATGGTGCTTGTGCGTCCCAGCCATGCATTAATGGAATATGTATAGAGCAAATACAAAGCGATGGTGCACCTAATATTGAAGAGTATCAATGTTTCTGCCAGCCAGGTAAATTTATTTTCTAGCACCAAATAGTAAAAGCTATCATATTCTGAATTTACGTAAGAGCTCGAGGTCTATAGAGTTCTAATGCCAAAAAATATTTAAGATTATATCCTCACTACAACGTTTACACCACATTTTACCCCCTTAGGGATTGATTTTCAAAAAATCCTTTCGTAGTTCACCTCTTCCAATTTTCATATTTATATCTTCAATCATGGTTTAGGCTCTGTGTTGATTGTCAGTCAGTCAGCAACACAACAGTTTTATATATCCTCACGCCGATCATCTCCTCTGGTGACAAGGGGCTGGCTCCTTCCTCAATTAACGAATTCAGAGCGGAAATTCAGCCAGTATTCTTGCCACTATTCCACGCAGACCTAGATTATGTAGTTATTTTTAAATTTAAGTTTAATATTTGTTGTGCATAAATTAATTGTACTTATATATGGAAAAACCTGGCCTTATTAAACTTGCTAAATGTGGACATTGTAACATTCTGTTCGGACATGTTGTATCAACTGTATAATTTCTGCTATTGCTGAATAAAATCTATCCATTATGTTTAGTTTGGTGCTATAATGATTGATTTTTGGTGAAAGTTTTCTGTTAAATATTTTTATTTCAATATCTATCAAGCAATATAATATTATTGAACGACGCGAGGATTCGGATACATCACGACATCACGTATGTCATGTTTTCCAGTGAAGCCGGATGGGGTGATGTATTATGACATATGGCTTATACGAGATCGGATTGCAAAAACTTTGTTACCCGAAATAAAACGAGATATTCTACTAATGTAAAAACTAATTTTACTTTTTTCAAAAACTACTTCAAGATTGTAAATAGTAATTTACAGTATTTAGGCATATCATATTTAATATTACAAATGTGACGGCTGAACGGATATCGGTATAGTTATTTTTTACGGGTTGCCTTATAGCTCCCGAAACCGTGTTATGGTTCCAGGGTACCCAGCGGAAGACCAAGTCTCCCTCGTTTAGCCGATGGTATTTGTGAGGCTATACTTAACGAGTGGCCACTTCTGTTGAGGCATATTAAAATGTACATAAGTTTTTAATTAAAAAACCATTGGTACATGGCCGGGATCTGGGATCGAACCCGTGGTCTGCCTAGTTAATACTATATATATTATATAATAATATAATAATAAATAAATTATAATATAAATAAATATATTAATAATAAATTATTATAACATATAGTGTAATTTTAATCCCAGAAATGAGGTGTGGCCTGGGGTAGAGTCTCAGGGTAGAGCCGTAACATAATTTGAAGAAAAAAGAAAAAAAAATAGAAATTCAGACAAAGAACGGCACTGGTTGTTTAACTCCATAGTTCATACAAAAAGCGTTTATTTAAGTAATTTTAATTACCTTCAGGATTTTTATTAAAATTTGTGAATGAACGTTTCTAAAGTACTTACTTATAAACTTTCCTAGACTGACAGCTGTTGCTGTCCTTATTAACCTGTATGAAGTTAATATAATTAAAATTCATGGTAAATAATTCATAAATATGTACCTATGTGTGGAAACTAGGGCCTATATGTATATTAATGAATTAATTAAAATTTCAGTCGTTCACGTTTACGACCAATAAAAACAAATTAGGAATAACAACGCAGGTATAAAACGAGGCCATAAACAGCAATGAAACAAATTACCCTCGTATTCTGAAGCAATTAGTTATCTTTCAGTTAATATTTACGTAATTATCAAGAAAACATTTTTCGAAGTTGTTTGTGTAAATACCACTTGTAATAAAAAAATATTGAGATTTTTAAATGTATGAGGATATTTTTTATAAGCTCCACAAAATCAAATATAGAAAAGTTTTGTTATTATATAGGTATTTTTCTATAATAGGCCAGTCCGTAGTCTTCTGCAAATTATAATAAATTCTGGAAGATTAGAATCTCCGTCAGTTCCTTCACTGCCTATAAATTTATACTCACTCACGAATTCATGATAAAATCTTTAATCACTGATTCAAAAATAAGCAATAAGTACGAGTATGTAAATAAAAGTGTGGGAGATTGAAAAATATATGCAGATAAAGTCAATATAAAATCAAAGCCCCATTTGACAAATCCGCGTACGTAGCGCTACGTTCTTGATTGGGCAATTCTCTCCACATCCGGTAAAAACAGGATTCCACATTTATTTTTCACATGAGATATTTTCATGTAGATTGTAGATAACCACATTTTCTTGAAATACTGCTATATTAGATATGTGTAATATGCGCGGTGTGTAGAAGGATAAATATAGGTACTTAGATATGGTATACGAGTAGTTACATTTTAAGTAAATAAAAATGCAGAAGACAGAATTAGATAAGTTTTCAAAAATTTATACCTATATACATGGACGTAAAAAAGTAGAGGACGGATCGCCGCTACGACAAAAGTGAAGCACTAAGCGTGCATGTGTGTGTGTGCGTGCATTATCTCTAATATATTTTTAAATTGTTGAATAAATAGTAAATTACTAACTTACCTATGAAATGTGATTCCTTGAGATTTTTTTATGAGTAATGGAGTTGTTTTTGCATAATTTTACTACACAAGACGGCATTGTTTTTTATTTTCTTAATGCAGCTGATCAGCATAACCGAATGAGAATGTGTGCGTGAGGCTCGTATTTACAATGAAACTGGCATAACTTGGTTGCTTCACTTTTGTCTTAGCGGCGATCCGTCCTCTCCTTTTTTACGTCCATGCCTATATAATTATAATTCTAAATAGACACTCCTGTAATAGATGAATGGAGCTAATATATAATATATTTGAATCTCTTTGCTCAGCTCTCAGTTTTTAGGGTTCCGTACCCAAAGGGTGCTCCGCTGTTTGTCACTCCGTCCGTCACAGGGCTGTATCTTATGAACCCTTATAGTTAGAAATTTAAAATTTTCACTATGACCGTTATAACGTATTAAATAAATTTTAATAATGACAATAATGGCAATGCACACAAACGTCAAATTAGTATAACTATAATGCTGGCCAAGTGTGAGTCGGACTCGCGTTAATATTTTTACTTATTTATTTTTATTGTACGATGATATGGAACCTTTGTGTACTCGTACTTAGCCGGGTTTTTCTTATGGTACGTACGTCAGGAAAAGTCATTATTAGGCATACAAGTTCTAAGTTATTACATCTAGAGGTAAATTTAATTTAATGTAAACAAATTGATGGTGACATTACCTGTTGAAAACTTTGTCGTGAAACTCCAACAATTGTCGTTTGTATTTTAGTCATTAGGACAATAAATTTAGTTAAACTTCAGTCAATCTATTAATAGTTAATCTTGTTTGTAAGCGTTAGGGCAACGGGCGGAAATTGTGCCGGTGATTTATTTGATGCGAACTGGGAATTTGGCTTCTACAGAAATATTAGGTACACTGGGCTTGCAAAAATTTGGCGCTCATTACTCCCATAAATTTTGGAGCAAAATAAAAACTCAACTTCTTTATAAATTGTTCGGATCGTTAGATAAATACGCAAAGTTTGTATAAGAATATATTTTCTAACTTACTGTATGCAAAGACCTTTTCAAGTTAAAGAATAAGTCATTTATCATAATAAATTGCCATATTTTAACGAAACACTTAGTGCTATTAAGTAATATTGCGACATTTCATATACAATTTCTTTTAAAACAAGGTTGTTTATGTAACAAAACTATTAAATTACTTTCTTCTCTGCGAACTTCCAAATCTCATTCTGCAGTTTTCGTTTAGAATTGAATTTGGCAGCGATTTCAATTTCTACAAGTACCTACTCCTGGAAATTCGAACAAATTGGTAGAAGTAGAGTTGGCTCATTTTAAATTCATGTGTATGAATAAACTTGAATAAAACAGGGCGAAGCCGGTTTGAGAATCAATATAAAAATAAAATGGTCTGAGAAATAATTTTATATTAAAAAGGAATGGAATTGTGGCGACGCGACTAACCTTCGTCCCCACGAGACACGAGAATATTTGCGCCGGTTTCAGGACTCTACTGTCTCGCCTGCTGTCACGGCTCTTGATACCGTGCCCGAGGGAATGGAAGGGGCTCAGATGTCAACATAATGTTGTATCCCATGCCAAGGCCTTTACTCTCTATATATTTCAAAAATTAGTTCTGAGATTGAAAAAATATTTTAAAAGTTTTGTTTGCTATCAGGCTACGCGGGTATCCGTTGCGAGTACGAATACAACGAATGCGAGTCATCTCCTTGTGCGAACGGTGGTACTTGCACAGATCGCGTTGGGGAGTTCCAGTGTGCTTGTGGCCGTGGATACACAGGAAGAACATGCCAACTTAAAGTAAGTGAAATTAATAAAAATATTTTAGGAGTATAAAAAGCGTAGTAGTCGATGTGCGTATAAGATATGTTGTATATTGATCTCTACTTACATTATTCTGGTATAAAGGGCGTGATGATTTATATACTTCCTTAGATACTTTAATTTATGAGGCTGAAGTTTGCCGACCGATTTGCCGATAAATATTTCAATAGATCACTACGGCTCAAAAATGATTCGATATTGGTTTTATTTACGCAGATATGTTCGTATTGACTAAAACGTCTAAAAAGTAAGATTTAATATTTTCACCAAGACACTACGGCCCCAAAAGTGATCCGATTCCAGTTTTATTGACGTACATCTGTTCGTATTGAGAAAGTCTAGATGACACATTTTTTTGAATTTTTATTTTCAGCTTCTAAAAAAAGATATGTTTGAAATATCCTGGATATCGAAAACTAGGTCTTTTATATTCACCAAGACACTACGGCCCCAAAAGTGATTCGATTCTAGTTTTATTGACACACATCTGTTCGAATTGAAAAAGTCTAGATGACACATTTTTTAGAATTTTTATTTTTAGCTTCTAAAAAAAATGACTGAAATATCGGACATCGAAATCTAGGTCTTTTTATATTCACCAAGACACATTAATAGGTGCCCTAATCTGTGCTAACCCTCTAATTTAAAAATACTAATGTCTGTTGGCAGAGTTGTTAGTTATTGAACTCAGGTGTTGCCTTCTCTTAATTTTACCCATTTTTATTCCATTTGAAGCTAAATTAATAATTATTCTTTATAATTATAAAAATACTTCTTTTATATAATATTTTTTGGAAGTTTTGCTAGTTTCGAATGGGCTATCACAGGAAATATATTTACGAGTGAAACCGCGGACAAAAGCTAGTATTATTATATACATTATGAATAATGTTGTAGGCGATTTGAGTTCCGGCTACGGCAACACCTATTTGGAACACGGTATATTATACTCTTTGTATTTCTATAACGTATACTCTGTGGATTGACTGACACTATCTGTCACTTTCTTTCGGTGACAGTTTATATTTCTTAATTTTAGTCCTAGCTAAGGTTTTTAGTTTATAAGTCCTCAGAATTTATAAAAAATCATAATTAAATTAAAAATATAAAAACTCAACCAAAAATAAAATATAAATATAATTTTTAAACTCGTGATATCTTTCGAATGGAATGTCCGACTTGAAAGTTATATAAATGTATTAAAAGTCATATCTTTTTTTAGAAGCTGAAAATAAAAATTATAAAAAATGTGTCATCTAGAAATGTATAATACCAATAGATGTGCGTCAATAAAACTAGAATCGGATCACTTTTGATGCCGTAGTGTCTTGGTGAATATAAAAAGACCTAGATTTCGATGTCCGATATTTCAGTCATATCTTTTTTTAGAAGCTAAAAATAAAAATTCTAAAAAATGTGTCATCTAGAAATGTATAATACCAACAGATGTGCGTCAATAAAACTAGAATCGGATCACTTTTGATGCCGTAGTGTCTTGGTGAATATAAAAAGACCTAGATTTCGATGTCCGATATTTCAGTCATATCTTTTTTTAGAAGCTGAAAATAAAAATTCTAAAAAATGTGTCATCTAGAAATGTATAATACCAACAGATGTGCGTCAATAAAACTAGAATCGGATCACTTCTGATGCCGTAGTGTCTTGGTGAATATAAAAAGACCTAGATTTCGATGTCCGATATTTCAGTCATATCTTTTTTTAGAAGCTGAAAATAAAAATTCTAAAAAATGTGTCATCTAGATATCTTTAATAGAAACAGATGTGCGTCAAGAAAACTATAATCGGATCACTTTTGGGGCCGTAGTGTCTTGGTGAATATAAAAAGACCTAGTTTTCGATGTCCAGGATATTTCAGTCATATCTTTTTTTAGAAGGTGAAAATAAAAATTCTAAAAAATGTGTCATCTAGACTTTTTCAATACGAACAGATGTGTGTCAATAAAACTAGAATCGGATCACTTTTGATGCCGTAGTGTCTTGGTGAATATAAAAAGACCTAGTTTTCGATGTCCTGGATATTTCAAACATATCTTTTTTTAGAAGATGAAAATAAAAATTCAAAAAAATGTGTCATCTAGACTTTCTCAATACGAACAGATGTACGTCAATAAAACTGGAATCGGATCACTGTTGGGGCCGTAGTGTCTTGGTGAAAATATTAAATCTTACTTTTTACACGTTTTAGGATTTTTCGCTTAAATTTTTTTTCAGCAAGTGAAATCCATGCGGGCGAAACTATAGGCATATGATAGTTTCATACATGTAGCAAAAGATACATATATTGTAAAAATATTGAAGGCCATTTAATTTTCTTTTTATTCAATTTAAGGTACTTGGAAGTCGGGAGGGTAATATCCAAGGGAAGTCTACTGTCAAGCAATAATTTTTTCTCGCATCATAATTTTATTTTATCTATCTCATTACTGAAGTAGACGCTTTATAAAATATGATGCCTTATCAAAATTAACTGCAACTTGTTAAATAAAATGTTAATTATTCGTTTTTTTGTGTTATCGTTGCCTTTTTGTTATGGCTATTCTTTAGGGCCAAAGTAGTAGCTATTTGCGTTTGCATTTGGGGATCTGATAAAAATAAATATAGGTACAATGCCCAGCCGATAGTAATACACTTCGTGCTCCGATTCTCTACAACTTTGGTTTCGAAGAGTGTCAGAAAACGAACTAGATTATCCGCAATTACACGAATCCCCTTACTAATTATATGCTGTACAAAGTTATACAATGTTTTGCCCCTCTATCACATTGGTTAACAAATTCGTTAGAGGTGATTATTAAGGTTGTAAGTGTTTTATTTTCGACCGGCTCTAATGGTTTTGATGATATCTGGTGATATTTGGGGTGACAAAAGTGTCCTTTTCAGATTTTCTCTTTCGTTTCGCTTCGGGCCCATTGATAGTGACCACCACGTGTTTGTTTATACAGAAAAGTTTAACTAGGTACTTATCAACAGATGGTCTACAACTCTATATTAAACTATTCGGAAAAGGCCAGTCGACGACATAGTTATACGAGGCTTAATGTATTTACCTAAAAATGTAACATTTACCCACATACGTTCCTTAAATCGACGCGATGTGTGGAAAGGGATTTTTAAAAGAATTACGCAAGAGGCGATTAGTGGAAGCGTTTCTGACATGTCTACAGGTGAATAGCGGTTTCATTCCACATTCCCTTGCAGCGCGAAACCCTATTTAATGCTTCCTCTTTATCTCCGACGGGGTGCTTTTAGAAAAATACAAGGTACACATATTTGTATTAGATTACAGATATTCCGGTCTCTTTTGACTTCAGTTAAAGAGTTTTTCAATGGAAAATACGCTAATCACTATTTAAAGCTGAATATCAGATCGACTGAAATTATTCCATAGACAGTAAAAAAAAAATAATTATTATATAACTATGAGAAAAATTAATATATGAAAAAAAGCAATTGAATTAATAACTTTTAAACTAGATTAACTTTGTGGTATAAGGTGGTAATATTTTTCAGAGTGTCTTACTTTGAACATTTATTAGGTGATTCCGAGGCAATTCTCTTAAATTATTAAGATAAGGAATTCCTGAAACCTTATAGGGGTGAATTTTAATTTACTCGCGAAAGTTCGTAGTTAATTTTCAATTCCAATTCGATGGTATTAAGAAGGAAACTGAATTCTAAACTTTGTTGGTACTTATCACCATTATGGCTCAATTTATAGGTTAATTAAGAACAACTTAACAATCTTTAGCTAATTAAAAGATTTTTTTTTAAACTTTATAAATTAGTTAAATTTGACTTAAAAAAAGCTTGATTTTAAATAAACTACTTAAATAATTTATTTGGTCATTCCTCCAACCAATAAATTCTATCTACACATGTGTCGGCCATTATTTGTTACAAATATGGGTTAGGCTAAAGAAATATAGAGAAAATACGTTTTGACAATTCTACCAAATCGGATTCTTCCATGATTTATAGAGGCTAATGACATCGAACAATGTCCTTCCCATTTCATATTTTCTTTACGTAATAAATATATTTTATGTTATGTAACGAACGTGACAAACTTCCATTTCTTTGATGTTGTGAGAATATTATATACAATAGTACTTAGTAGAAATGTATATGTATATAGGTAGGTCAGTCTACAAAAACTTGTCAGTAGAAAAAAATCGTCCAATAATTGGTATGTACAGTTTAAAGATGAAAAAGTAGCTGCTATCAAATACTGCACAATTTATGTTTTGGGTGCGGCTGAGATAGCATGAAATTTATTTGGAATTGAAATAATTTGTCTTTCGATTAAGTAACAAACATCCAAAAATTCACCTATATAAAGCCAGTAGGATTAGTAGCACTTATTGACAAATGTATATTTCTGTCAGGTGGACTTATGTTCCCCAAACCCGTGTCCACCCCAACGCTTCTGTGTGGATCGCGGCAACAGCTATGCTTGCGAGTGTCCGCGAGGTTTCAGAGGCAATGAATGCGATGAACCTGATCCTTCTAAAACAGTAAGTAAAAACTATTTTTCTCTCGACAAGTGATATTATATATTATCGAATCGAATGTCAGCAAATTCATATAGTAAGAGATGTGTCACAACAAGCAGCTCCTTATAACTTCTAAAAGCATATACCGTATATTCGTATTCGGTTATCAATAAACGTACATGAAAGCAAACAACATAAAATATATTATATACGTGTACATACCTATGTAGTTTTGCTGACAATCTAAAACTCGATATACCATGAAATTTTCATCAATTAATACTTATTCAAGCAAAGGCAATCCAACTAAAACTGAGAATAATATTAATTACAATTTAATCTTAATTAATTTTCTTCAGTAAAGTTTTAGGATATATTTAACTAGAGAGAGAAATCGTCGCAAGTAATGCTAAAAGTAAAATCCTTTCATTCGTTTGGAAAATTGTTTGGGTCATTTGTTACCCTGAGGCATCTTCGGTCCGGACTTCGAGCATTGTTAAGATTTAGGTTGTACATTTGCATGTTACAATATTACATCTTTTGGACATTGGCAATCTACTTTAATTATGTTGAAAACTACGTTTTATGTTTCGATCATTATTATGCTTGTACAACTGGAAAGAATGGGCAGGTAATTGAAAATTTACAATAGGGTCTAAATGGTAGAAGGTACCTACTTTTATTGAAGACATCAAAAACATGATGATTGAGGGCATAACTAATGTGATTATTCATCAATAGAAATTAGAGAGATTATAATGTCAGGATAATTGTAGCAAATATAAATTAACTTTTTAAAAAAAGTGTACCGACTTCAAAAATTTGCACTGAAAAGTAAGAAATAATAAATATTTCGTCTTAGAATTTGAAGACGGTTGGTGCCAAATTAGGATACAAAGTAATAAACATCTAAGAAGATAAAGATCTGTTCAATATTATCTATGTTTGTACTGATGATCGTAGGTTCCTAATGAATTGTCTAGATTAGTGAATTTGGGAACTAAGTTGTTTCTAATTTGGCACCAACCGTCTTCAAATTCTAAGACGAAATATTTATTATTAACCGACTTCCAAAAAAAGAAGGAGAAGGTTCTCAATTCGGACTGTATTTTTTTTTTATGTATGTACTTATGTACATCGATAACTCCGCCAGTTGTGAATAGATTTTGATGGTTTCTTTTTTAATCGACAGTTAATTCTTCCGGATTGGTCCCATTTTTATCTCATAAAAATTGGTTCATTAGTTTTTCAGAAATTTTTAAAAAACTGACTTTATAAGTACATTTTTCTTGATATCTCGATAAAATATGTACCGATTTTGACGACTTATTTTTTTAAGACATAATAATATCTCGACATTATCTCACAGACATATGACGAAAATCGGTTCAGTAGTTTTTCAGAAATTCAGTAATTAATTTCTGTTTACGGCTGAAAATTATGTATCAGAAAAAGCCTTAGCAACGGTTGCTATTGACACGAAGTTGTCAATTTTCGTGACAATGGTCTAGCGGTTAAAGGTATGGGGTGCAGCGCAGGATGCACAAGCACATGGTTCAAATCACATCCACAGCGGTATTTTTTTTTAAATTTTCCATCAATATTTATTTAGTTGCGTTATTATTTGTCTCTCGAGGCAGCAAAATCACTTAAAAGAGTAAAATAAACCTTTTAAAAAAAAGTGCACCGACTTAAAAAATTTGCACTGAAAAGTAAGAAATAATAAATATTTCGTCGTAGAATTTGAAGACGGTTGGTGCCAAATTAGGATACAAAATTAAGTAAACATCTAAAGATATAAAGATCTGTTCAATATTGTCTATGTTTGTACTGATGATCGTAGGTCCCTAATGAATTATCTAGATTAGTGAATTTGGGTAGGTATCTACTAAGTTATTTCTAATTTGGCACCAACCGTCTTCAAATTCTACGACGAAATATTTAATATTTCTTACTTTTCAGTGCAAATTTTTAAGTCGGTGCACTTTTTTTTAAAAGTTAATTTATTTTTCCCTTTTAAGTGATTTTGCTGCCCTGAGAGACAAATAATAACGCAAAAAAAATATATAATGGAAAAATAAAAAAAAATACTGCTGTGGATGGGATTTGAACCATTTGCATCCTGAGCTGCACCATACCATACCATAACATCCATACCTTTAGCCGTTAAACCACCGTCCGCGTCGATACAAAAATTGACAACTTCGTGTCAATAGCAACCGTTGCTAAGGCTTTTCTCTGATCCATAATTTTTAGCCGTAAACAGAGACAAATTACTGAATTTCTGAAAAACTACTGAACCGATTTTCGTCATTATGTCTGTAAGATAATGTCGAAAAATTACTATATCCTTAAAAAAATAAGTCGTCAAAATAGGTACATATTTCATCGAGATATTATTATAAAGTCAGTTTTTTTCAAAATTTCAAAAAAACTACCGAACCAATTTTCACTTAAAAAAAATGGGACCACCTGTGAAGTATATACCCTTTCAAACAAAAAAAAATCCAAATCGGTCCAGGCGTCTTCAAGTAATCGGGGAACATACATAAAAAAAAATAAGATTCCGACGAATTGAGAACCTCCTCCTTCTGTTTTGAAGTTCTGTTAAAAATTAGGTAAAATTCTGTTATCTCTGCCTAGTGCCTACCCCTCCTGGGATAAATGTCGTGATGATACATAGTTATAGATAAGTGTTATATCTAATGCACCCTTGAAAAAATGGCTTTGAGGGACTAGCACGAGTTTTTCAAAAGCTTTGAGCCCTAGCTGTTCTGCGGATCGCGTTTTATTGCCCTCGCCAGAAGTAATTATTCTTAAAGAAAATTGGTACTTATAGCTTTTTCACATATAATCTTATTTCACAGACCTGCGACAACAACCCATGTGCACACGGTGGAACCTGCTGGAGTGGGGTCGACTCATTCTACTGCGCATGTCGTGCTGGATATACTGGGAAACTATGCGAGGGTAAATTTTATAGACAAACTTTAAAAGTTACAATTCAATTTGCATTTGAAGTTACTATGGACGGATAAAGTTACTTTTTACATCTGATATTGAGAACTTACGCTGTCACTCGTAGTTTGATATAAGGCCAAAATTCAAAGCTTACTCTAGGCATTCAGGGAGTAGATTTAGGAAATAATTCAAGAAAAATTTGACATTGTTTGGCCTAGTTCCTCCATTAGACAGCTTTGGGTTTGAATTCCATTATATTTAAAAGTCGATATAGTCAGGGCTTATTATTGACTCTAATACTAGCACTTCACGCTCGGCGAGTGCGAGTGTGAAGAGGGTCCTCTCGGGTCGACTCTTGCGTTCTCGCTTCGCCTCGTCACCGCTCGCTTTCTTGACGGTATTTTGAGAAAAAATGAAAGGGGCGAGTGGCGAGCTAAATACTTCAATATATAACATAAACCTATTACTTATTACCTACCTTCTTTATTCCTTTCTTTCTACTTATAAATTGAATTGAAAATTTCTTTAAGTGCGTGCTAGATAGCGTTATTATACGTTATATACTTATAAATTAAAAACCACTGTTATTCACTTTATTTAAGTTTTACTTCTGTCGGCAGTCCCCATGACTGCCTCTATGCCTTTTTTGTACAATAGCAAGCGCGCATAAAGCGGTTCGACGGTTCAGCGGCAACTGAGGTACCAGAGCATGTGGATAGGTACCTCTCGCCTCAGCATCACTCGCCGAGTGCCGCGCCCGAGCGCCTCGTCCAAACGTGAAGTGCTCCCATTACATTGAAACCTATCTAAACATTTTTTTTCTCTTCTTAATACAGAAGACTTTATATTGGAGACCGTAATGGGCGATGAGGAAGCACCGATACATACAGAACAACACTCGGGCGGTGCAGTGCGGGAAGTTCGTCTTCCACTTGGATTATACCACGATAGGTTACATAATGTCTACATAGCTGCTGGTACACTCGGCGCTGCTATAGCAATTGTTGGTATTGTGGTGAGTTATAGAAACATTTTGATTTTCATAGTTAATGCTTCGCTCCTTTGGGTCGTAACTTGATATTATTTGGCCTATAACCTTCCTCAATAAACCGGCCATTTGATGCAAAAATATTTTTTCAAATTGGACTAGTAGTTCAAACATACAAACAAGCAAGCACACTTTCGTATTTATAATATTAGTTAGGGTAGATTACTGCTAACGAATGACAAGTCCATGGAAACATCTGATATAGACCAGTTAGGTAATAGTATATTTTCCCCATAAAGGTTTCCGGCTTGCAGAGTTATCATATTGAGTTTGGTTTTTTTTTTCATTTTTCATTAGATCCTTACATTTTACCAAAGCCCTATTTCAATCAATCAATAAATACATGCACGTATTAAAAAACCTTAACAATTTTCTTTAGTATTCCTTTAATATCGACTGGACCTTTTAAAACTCCATATTGAACACACCTCTTCAATATTACATAACACGAGACGCACATATTGATTCTTTGCTTGTTCTAATTTAGATGTAGATGCAGAGTCACGTCTCACATTCCGTTGGTACATCATTGAAACTTTTCCAATTGTTTACTTAAAATAAATTATGTATTTATTCGAAGCTTAGAAAATAGGGTTTTAATTGGGCATCTGATTGTTTTGTAAATGTTTCTAAATTATGTTGTTGCTTTATTAAAACAACGTCAAACGTCAAACAACATAGCAATAGGTAAATAAAATAAATGTTTTTGTCTCCATTGAGATGAATAATGCTCGTCATGTTTTAAAATTCTAAAAAAAATTAAGATGTTAAGGAAGTATAAAGAGAAAGGTCAAGTGCGAATTCGACTTGTGCACATAGAGGGTTCATATTATTTTCGCTATGTTTTGCATTCGACTGAAAATAATAAAAATAATAAAATAAATAATGAATGTTTGTTTGTTCCGTATAAACTCAAAAACTACTGAACAGATTTTGTTACTGTTTGCACGATTAGATAGAATGAATCACGGGGAAGGTTTTAGTGTATAAAACATCACGCTACTACGTCTTTTTAGAGCCGAGCAGTAATCAATAATGTTCCTTATTCATCGAGTTGTGGTAATGGCATCGGGTGAGCAGTGAGGCTCCGAAACGGCTCAATGGATTTCGATGAAACTTTCAGGGATCATAGTGGATAAATATATAGTTAGAATGCATTTTTGTTACATTTCGATATCTTTAAGGCTTCCGTAGATAAGTAAAGAAATATATTGCCATATATATGGCTGTGTTAAAGAGATCCGGTGAGCAGTGATAACAATTTCCCACGGGCGAAGCCGTGATGGAAAGGTAGAAAATAAATAAAATTAACCTTGACAATGGCTATTTCTGAATTTTTCATAAACTATAGTTCTGTACTTTCTGTGATGAATAACTATGAGTACAATAGGTCGGTAATAATATGGCTATATTCAGTGTCAGATATAATTCTAGATATTTTGTGTATATTCAAAGGTCGTATAATATTATTGTTTTATTTTAGGAGACTTAACACTTTTCCCGGGGGAATGAGACAAAAAGTATTCTATGTCACTTTCCGGTCCGCCAGATACATCTATGTAAAAACTGGCCAAGTTACGAGTCCGTCTCGCGTGTTGAGGGTTCCGTACAGTTCTCGGTTAGAATTAGACAGGATTTTTATATATTATAATATATATTTATAAGAGACGCCTTATAGTTTACAGGAAAACCTAAACGAAACCCCCTCTACACGCGAGACGTACTCGTAACTTGGCCAGTTTTTACATAGATGTATCTGGCGGACCGGAAAGTGACATAGAATACTTTTTGTCTCATTCCTCCAGGAAAAGTGTATCCCCTATTTATTTTTTAATTTTAGACTCGGTAGTTTCGTAGATAAGAGAGAGGGGAAAAGGGAACGCTTAGTATTAATATATTTTATTGAATATAATTTTCCAGTAGATTCGGAGGAAATAAGCTGTGACAAATGGACTGACAGACACAAGAGTCATTGTATGAGGGTTCCGTTTTTTCATCGAATGTACGAATATAAAATGACGTCGATCCGTTGTTTCGTTTTGACGTGAAGGAAGGACAAACAAAACAATTATTAAAACGTATTAGTTACAATTTATAATCAATTAGGTAACGTACATAGAACATTTTTGTACACAACATACTGATAACCGTATGACCTGTTTCTGACAATGAAACTTCATTGTGTTTGAACACAAAAGACTTGCATTGGGAAAGTAGTTTTTTGAAGTGGACATTTGATTTTACATTCAGTGAACATGTAAAGTCCACCTAGCTATTCACCCAGATCCTTGAATACGTAATGCTTGTTCTTTGTTGTACTTAGCACAAAACAAATGTATAATATTATAATGAAAACAAATAATTTAATAATATTCATTATAATTTATAATAAACAATACATGATGCTATTATATGGTTAATTGATATATTTTGTCTATGGCAAGTTGAAAACACTCGCTCAGTTCATCACTTCTTGATCGTATATACAAATACATATATGTTTAGTACTAAACCTAGCTTATATTTAGTATGTAGGTATTTATACAGTTTGGTCATCATGGAGCTTGTTGCAAGTACACTCCCCCTTTTTTAATATGAGTAACTGCATTACGCTGTGAATTGCATTAAAATCTTGAGACAGATAAGGCAGAACAACTATTAATTATCGTATCTACTATAAATTAATTTTATATAACATACTTTTTCCTTCCTCAGGTAACAGCATGCCATTGTCGAGTAAACAAAACGTATAACAGATTTATGTCACGAATATCTCGGGTAACTGAAGTGGGACCACCTCATCATTGGCTTCAAGATAAACGGTCAGCGCCTCCTATACCACCAACAAATCCTCCATATCCACCTTCAGCCCTCGATACTACTGATATGTATTACACCCTTGATTTCAGTGATAACCAAAGTTCTCCTTTAATTCAATAGCAGTCACAGTTTCAGGCCCTCCCTACTGGAGAACGCTTTAAAATTGTTTTGTAACGATTCTTTCAATCCATAAACTTTCCGTAATTTTATCGCAATTTAGTTCAACTTGTGTATATTTACTATATCTTAAAGGAAATCACTTCTTAACATAATAAGAACACTTTAAATTATTTCAGTACGTGTTTTCTTTATTTTATCTCACTATGAGTAAGTTATAGCTTTCCTATTTGTATTTTTCACAAAATTTCCTTGTTGTGTGTGAATGTATTTAAACATATTTTGTATTATATTTATTTTCTACAATTTTTGATAATTCATTAACATGATAATTTTAATAACATTGATAACGATATTTTTTCTTTTCATTAAAGTGCCTACCAATTAATACCCTTGAGTACTTTTCAATTAATATTTTATTATAAAAATCTTTCGTTCGGGCTTCTTAAATAAAACTATAGCTTCAATTAGTTCAAGTATAGGTACTATCTTTATCTTACTCTTAAATTCTCTCTAAACTTACCTTAAATTATTCTAGGGATTTAATCTAAGCCCCGCTTATTGACCTTGTACTTCAGAAGGAGTTTGTGAAGCTAATTGCTCTATTCTAAACTTGATTGTTAATTAATATCGATGGATGTAATTAATTAAATTTTCTGATATTTAAGCTTTTGTGGTTTTTCAGACCGCTCTGTGTGTAAATATGTGGTTACTGTTATTATGATGTATTGATAAGTTTAATTAATAAAGGGTATATTAAAGTTATTTTGAAGTTTTATTTTGAACAGTTGAAGATTTAGAAAAATTGTATCTTCGACACAAGCAAGCTAAGTGACTCCATAAGATGTTTCGAGTTTGATAAAATTACTAGAAATCAAACCCGCCATCGACCCCGCTTCACACATTGTAGTATAAATATGTATTGATAGCTGAAAATATGTAGTATATTTAATAAACTAAATCTTTACGGGTTGCCTTACAGCTCCCGGGAACCGTTGCCGGCCCCAGGGTACCCAACTGAAAACAAAGTCTTCCTCATTTAGCCGATTTTTTTGAGGCTATACCTAACGAGTGGCCAGCTCTGTTGAGGTATGTAGATGAAAGAGCCTCTTTGTACGGTTTATGTCTAGTTTAAAAATAGTGTAAATATATCCTAGACACAAGACAGTAACAAGTGAATTTATTTGCAATATATACTACAGTTCATATGAATTAAAAGTTTTTCTATAAATTCACTAAATTGTTTGATATAATTTACAGACAGAGAGAGTTATCATCATTATATGTGGAAGTCGTGTTAAAATGCGTCGAGATGAGCACATTAGTAAAAGTGCCAACTATAGCAGTTTTTCAATAACAACCCTGAGCCCACATCTGTTAAACATTCCACACACGTAATAAGGGACTCAGCTTATTATTTTCTAGCAGGTAGGTATATCTTTTCTCCTGAATAAAATATGAAGGCAGGTAGTGAATTGACGGCTCTTAAAGAGCAAATGCTTCTCGATTGAGTGGGTTGCCGGGAGCTACACTCTACACTCGTAGCGATACAAGAAAATCCCATTATCATGTGAACATTTTGTGTCTCTTAAAGCTATTCGAAGCTTTTAAGTTTTCTCATAGGTATCCACTTTAAGATACTGGGGAATGAAACATTACCTTACTAAGTTGGTGCATCTCACATATAGTTGAAATATTGAGAGTGATGCGTGCAATTTGTTGTACATATTAAAATGAAAATAAGCAGTTTAACTTTTTAATAACAGGTAATGGAAAATAATTTGCATTCCGACATACTAGCCGTCCCGACTTCGCTCATTACAATTTACTTTAATTATACAAAGACGTTAGACATCGCCCTGAATTATGTAGTGATGTGAACAATCTTCCCAAACATAATTATTAAAGATACAGATCTGTTAATTAATGACTTAGTTGTCAATAAGTATTTTGGTACAGGTGTTTTGTTTTGTATTGTTCTGTTTTATATACCTACTTAGTTGTTTGAATTACTGACCTACAATATGTATAAAATCACTAGATTTTTTTGTTTTCTGATGTAAGTGAATGTTTTAATGTTCTTATAAGAATAAAATTCTTTTAACCTATGTAGTATCAGAGTAGATATAAGTAATTTCTTTTATAAAAAGCATTTAGTACCTACATTTTTAGCCAGTTTTTAACATTTTATTTTGAAATAAATATATTTTTACCTCAAAACCGTTCCTGATATTATTATACGTAGCAAAGGTGTAGCAGGATCTTAAGGCCGCATTATCATAATCGTGCAGTGAAATGTTTTAAAACGACATTGTCGGCATTATACAAGTACGTGCTTAAAATGTTTCAAATATAATTAAGTTAAACATAATGCTTGCAGAATGTTGAAGAAAATCTTTGGAATTATGTCTATCTAAAAACCCTTGAATATTAGGTATATTATCATTGCATAAACTTTAAGGTGCTAAGTTTTGTACAGCTACTTTGTTATTATTATCTCTACCAGATTTAGATGTTAAAACGCTGAACCTATTTGAATGATGGTTCTATTTCCACTGTCTGTTTACTTTAACAAATATGTTACCTATCTATACTAATATTATAAAGAGGAAAGATTTGCATTTTTGTATGTTTGTTACGAATAAACTCAAAAACTACTGGACGGATTTTGATCATTCTTTCACCATTGGAATGCTACATTATCCCTGAGTAACATAGGCTATATACCATCACGGCATGACGACGGGAACGGGGTGGGCAGAGGTGAACATGACAAAAGCTATGTATGAAGTGTATGTTAGCCAACATTCTGAAATAGTCACGTACGAAGTCGTGGCAAACAGCTAGTCTATAATATTTATGACTTGAATAATATATTAACTTATTTCACGGACCGCCTTAATTTTGATGATTATCAAAATAATTTTATTTGATAGTCATATTTATTTAAATGCTACGAGTATTTCACGTTTTCATAATCGTTGGAAAGTTGGAGTGGGGAAATATTTTTTTCCATATACCTAATAAACTACTAGCTTCGCCCGTGGTAATTATTGATTGGTTGACATTAATATGGTTACTACTCTGCTCATTTGGGTTGTAGCGTGATCTTATATAACCTCAGAATACAAAATAAATTAGAATCCGCATGAACTCTTCAAACTAAGGCTAAAATAGTACACTAAAATAGAGTACCCGGTTGTTTTATTTCTTGGTGAAAAGACAATATAAGAAAAAATTATAAGAACATAAATTGGTGTATTTTTTACGCGCTTTATATTAGTTTCACCTGTAACTTACTATGTATAGGTATAAACAAAATCTTGGAAGTCGAATTTAACCAACTTTTAATTGTCGTATATATTCGTATCAATTTGCCACGATTTGCAAGTGTATGTAATTAGGGTGACAATACAATAATAATATATAAACCTTCCTCAATAAACAGGCTATTTAACGTAATTTTTTAAATTATTTAAAATAAGACTGTTAGTGCGTGAAATTAGAGGGTTCAAATATACAAATAAACTCATCACACATGTACTCCAATTGCACGAAAAATCTTTATCTTCTCTCAGTCCCAAAATAATTTATTTTAGAATTTTCACTATCACCTACCTACAATTATTCTTCTTCTTCTTCTTTTTTATTATGGCTCCACCAATGTTCATCGGTGATTTGCCAATGTCAAGTATTATAGCCTTTATAGTGTTTATAGCCGATAAATCGGTATTTAAGATAATCCCGCCGACCGTGATATGTCTTATTAATCACTGATTAATCACAACCATCACAGCGCGAACAGGATTAAACTGGATTCCACATCACGCCACGACGAAAACGCGTGCGTATGTCGCCATGACCGGATGTGGAATCTACCTACAATTATTGTTGGCTGGCGGGTTGGCGTCTGTCTGTGAAATTGTGTCAGAATCGGTGGAAGTGTCGACAAGGGCACCCATATTATGTAAGTAAAATTTAATATTATTGAGATGTTTATTTATCAATAAAGATAATGTATATGTATTGTTTGTATGTTAAAAATTATAACGTATTTCTGAACAAATAAAATTGTTGAGGAGTATGGAAACACTGTAAATGAGAGAAAAGCACAGAGGAAAAGATAAGAAAGGTAGGTGTAACTACTCGAACGGTCGTAAACGATGAGTCCACATGATTTTTCGACGATTATAAAGTTATATGGTTTGTTAAAAATAATCGAAAATGATGTTTAAGATACGTGCATAAAAATAATAAACTTCGTTACGGTAATAAATAATAAGTTTAATGAATAATAGCTCTATGGCTCTAAAAATATATAATAAATTGTCCCAACATATATGAAACTAGATATTTGTCTTATTGATAAATGATACTATTGACGAATATTTGAACGACAAAATATTTGATATTTAAATGATATATTAGATACCTACTCATACTTATTTATAATTTTGTATAATGTTGTTTGTGATTTCGTTACTTTAAATTTTAGTATTAGATAAAAATATTCATTTATTTTTAACCGACTTTAAAAAAAGAAAGTTAGGATCTTTTACCTATATATTTTAATGTATGTTCCCCGATTAGATGCTTGAAGACGCCTGGACCGATATGGATTTTTTTTTGTTTGTAAGGGTATACTTTCTAGGTGGTCCCATGGTCATCAGATCTGATGATTAGATCCTGGAGAAATCGAGAATGGCTAGTTTTCACATAATAGTCAACTTATATTTAGCTAATCAACTCTATCATCTAAGTTATTGTTTCAATATTGTAAGGTTCTATTCCTCTAAATATTTGATTTGCTGGTAAAAACTAGCCAAATCAAATGTTGAGATTCATTAGATCATATTAAGTTATTTGCTTTGTGTAAATAATTCGACTATTCAAATTTAATAAGTCATATTTTTAAATAGCAAACATTGTTGTAGCAGAAAAAAACAAGAAGTTGTGTTTTAAATTTACTAAAGAATGTTATACGTTCTTATAATTATAAATTTCAGGGTCGTCTACAGAACTTGGCACCCATTTAGATCTCAAGTCTTTTGTCGGTGAAGCCGGCAACCACACCATAATTATCATAATATTGAACTTGGCTCCCATTTTCACATTTATGTTTTTGGTGGGATATTATTATTATACGACTGGAAGTACGTACCCTGCAGTGATTTACAGACGGATGGACTTTTCAAATAAAATATCCATTCTCAGATTATAAATTCAATGTATAACGGAAAGATAATTAATCAAATCTTGCCATAACCTTCTTGCTCCACCAAGATATTTTGTTTTAAAAATTTTCAAATTTTACTTGAGAAGCAATTAAGCATGAAATGACTTAGGTGAAGCATGTATAAAACAATTACCTTTTAGAATATTAAACAAGGCCACTAACAATGTCTACATTAATTTGCGGTGCGGTCATGTGTCTTGATTACTGTTGGAGCGGGTAAAGGTTCCCGTCTCCCGATGCTAATTTTATTAACAACGTAGCACAACGAACTAAACGTCGCGTCGTTTGTTCCTGGTGGAATTCTTCTGTTAAAAATAATTTCGTAACCTTCTTTGTGTTGTGCTGAATTATTATTAATGCTTGTCACGTACTTTTGGAATCAAGTATAGATACTAGTTAAATCTAATTATAGTGATTTTAGTTCCGTTCTACCTGTACTATGAAGTCTTCTGTGGTTCTGCGTTTAGCTCTGGCGAGTTTGTAGGTAGTTTAGAACGCCCATTGAAAATCGTATAGGTACATCTAGACCGCCGAGGCACTTTAGTTTGAATGAATCTTATTTATTAGTATTGCAATAAAGGAGTGAAATTCAAAAGTAACCCTGCTAATAATATGTAACGGAAATTGAATTATTTATATCCTGGCTACATACTAATATACCGCTAAAAAGAGCGAAATATTAAAGATAATAGCGAAATTATTTTTGTGTAACTAACTATCATAACAATTTTGTCTTATTTAGTCAGAAAGTGCAAACAGCATTATGCAACTTATAAATCGAACCTTTCTAATCCTTTGAATTAATTTATTATACACGAATCAAAAAAATAAAGCATCTCATGGAATGGGTGGTGGCGCCATCTGTGGCATTCATTCTGCAAAAATTTCATTTCACTACCCGTACCGTTTTACTTTTAGAACAAGGGTTGGCTGGAGACATGAAAGCTATAACCTACAAATAATAGATGGGGCTATTCTTCAATTATGGTGTTTAACTGTGTGTGTACCGAAAGACATAATATAATTATTTCAAGTGGTTTATAATAATAAAACCAATATTTTAAGTAAAATAAATGTATTAAAAATATTCAATTTCGCATGACTTATTTACCAACAAATCTCAAGTGACATATTTTCTTCGTATATTATAAATGTCAGAACTACATTTTAAATCGCCCTTGACAAGCTCACCAAAGAGTCTGTAACAATACTCCTCGCAATATGCTATTCATGGGGTGGCAGACTCACTAAAACAACTAACCTATTCACAGGCCTACGCAAAATACCACCCTTAGTTGCAACCTCAACTATGCGAACACGTCCATCACGACCAGGTGTGACACCTACTACTTTTCCTCTAGGCCAGATGTTTCTAGGGGAACTTGAATCGGCTATTAAAACTAAATCCCCTACTCTGACTGGACTTCCTGCATCTGACGTCCAACGATGACGCACCTGGAGACTAGGGAGATACTCACGTAGCCAACGAGACCAGAACTTGTCAGATAAATATTGGGTATGTCTCCATTGTTTTCGCAGATTCATGTCAATATCAAAAAATTCTCCAGGTAGAGGATTGGAAGACCCGATTAAAAAGTGATTAGGAGTAAGTGCCTCTTCTTCATCTATGTCTAGTGACACATGTGTGAGAGGACGACTATTAACTATCTTTTCTGCTTCTAATAATAAAGTAAAAAGAACCTCTTCCTTTGGAGATAATGTAAATAATGTCGAGGAAAGAGCTGTCTTAATTGACTTCACCAATCGCTCCTAAACTCCACCTATATGAGGAGCACCAGGAGGGTTAAATGTCCATTTGACGCCAAGTTCATTTACTTTCTGTAAGGTATCATTGTCAGTCAGCACATCCTGAACAGCCTTCCGTAACTCCTTGTCTGCACTTCGGAAGTTTGTTCCATTATCGGAATGAATTTGTTTAGGAAATCCACGACGTGCTGCCATCCTTCGTATCGCTAAAATAGTCGAGTCAGTTGACAAAGAAGACGCTAACTCGATATGAACTGCACGAGTGTTAAAACAAGTGAAAATTACACCCCACCGTTTCTCTCTACGGCGACCAATAGTAACTGTCATTGGACCGAAAAGATCAATCCCACAATATGTGAAAGGTCTACAATGATGTTGAAGTCTATTTTCAGGAAGATCAGCCATCATCGGTTGCACAGGTCGGCTTCTCTTGGCTTTACATATCACACACTTATGAATTATATTCCTTACTGTAGTTCTAAGTCGTAAAATATAAAAACATTGGCGTAACTCATTGATCAATGTCTCTGTACTGATATGTCCCAACTGTTTATGTCTTTTAAACTTTTTCAACTTTTGAAACCAAATTAACCAATTATTCGACATCGCTTCATCGACTCGTTGATCCCAGCTCTTACCACTCCGCCACAATTCTTGAAGCTTACCTTTTATCAGAAAGGGACATATTAAGCCAAGTGGATCAAAAACTGACATCACTACTTTCAGGATCTCACGCTTGGTAGGCATTCGTAGACAATCAACTACTTTTTTTTAACTTTCTTTAGACCCAAATCAAAATCAAGGGTATCAGCAGCAGGTTTCCAAGTAAATCCTAAAGTTCTCTCCACTTCATCAGATTGTTGAAGCAAACTGACTGTAGGCTTGTCTGTCTCTTGAGGTAGTACAATGGGCCTATTCGAAACCCATCCTCGAATTTTAAATCCTCCTGCTTTGTGTATCATTATGACATCTTTCACTAATTGTTTGGTCTCCTCCTCGGCATCAGCGTCCATCATCTTCTCTATGACTAGTAAGCGGTGTTCAGCATTTCGTCTATTATTAGGGAATTTTACATTATCAGACCTCCAAAGCAAGCCTGTTTTCCACTTATTCCTAACCCTTTCAGACTTAGCTTCCAAAATATTCAAAGCACGACGTTCGTTGCATGAATATTTTCGTTCACTTTGATATTTTATCCCCATACTGTCAAGCTCAAAGTAGTCATGATGATCATCATGTTTTTGTCGCAAATGACACGATAGTTCAAATTTATTTTTCGTTGAAGACGATGAAAATCCGTGTAAAACCCACCCCAGTAAAGTAAGAGATGCAACGGGTTCGTTACGATTACCTTCTCTTAGTTCGCGGCTGACAATAAGATGCCAGTTATCCTGGCCGATTAACACAGATGGTTTCCCTTTAAAGGTTGTTAAAGGAATACCTTTCAAGTGATTAAAGGATAAGTGATCTTCAGTGATAGAATAACTAGGAAATGTCAAATTATCTACCGTACGAACTCTATTTAATCTGTGAGCACCTTCGCTCGTTCGTACAGTGAATGTCACTATCCGGCTGGTCATTTCATTGCTATTGCCCATAGCACCTTGAAGGTTTAGGCCAGTCTCTGGTCCAGCAGCTCCGACTTGATCTGCCACTTCATTTTCTACCAAAGTGACAGTCGAGCCTTCATCTAAAAGAGCGTATGTACTTACGCTACCTGCAGGACCGTCCACAAAAACTGGAATTACTTTCAAGTAAACCTTCTTCCTCTGAGCTGACCACACGTTCGCAGTAGTCTCCCTGTTCTCTGTCTTAGGTTTATGTAACAGAGTGTGATGACCTGTCATGTCGCAAATTGAACATTTTTTCTTTGACTTGCATCTGTCACGCCGATGAGTAGAACTTAAACATCTAAAACATAGTTTTCGCTTTAAAATCCACTCCCATCGCTTATCAATGGACTCACATTTGAATTTAAAGCAAGTTTTAATCGTGTGACTTACCTCGGAACAAAACAAACAATCAGTCTCTTCATTTTTTGAAGTAATTAACGCATTCTTATTGTCCGTAGTTCCGTCGCTTGTTGCAAACACTTTATCGTTAGGATTATTTACCGCAGTCGTTGTGAAAATAGCACGTGGTTTTAAAGTTGACATACCAATTCTCACAGTTTTCTGTGACGGCTCCATCATACCACGTTTACAAATCTCTTGAGCTTCTGATATAAGATATTTAGCGAGTAATATTAGCTGCGGTTGCTGTGTGCTCGCTCCCTTACTGTAGTCAAGCCAACGATAAAACAAAGGTTCAGTAAATTTATCTAAAATTTCAGAAATTAGTTCAGGGCTGTACAAGTAACCTATGTTTCCGGCTGAGTTTATGGCGGCTACACAATTGTCTATTTTTGTCGCTAGTAGTACTACCTCTGACCTCAAACCGGTTAACTTTGGTGACTTCCTCACCTCTACAATCATTTTACCAAGCACTAAATCGGGTCTACCAAACCTCATCTCCAGAATTGTCATGACGTCAGACGCAGAAGTAGTCGCAATCAGTCGGGCAGCAACCGCCTCCCACGCCTCGCCTTGAAGACACCTTTGTAATCGGGATATATTTTCCTCCTCGGAATACTGGCCAACCCTAGTCGTGATGTCGTACGCATTTTTGAAGCGCAACCAATCAAGTGCATCGCCTGAAAAAGTAGGTAAGCTGTTATTAGTGAGTCTACCTAAAAGTTTATCGTTGTTATTTTGAGACGAAGTTAATGCTTTGCTTAGTGAGCTTGTCAAATTAGCAATATTACAATCACTGTTCCTATTATGTTCAATGTCACAGTTGCGATGATTGCCCCGTACACCCTTCCTGTCACGTGGCTCGTCGTGCTTGTGTCCGTCAGGAACATGACACGTGTCTCGTCGTGCTTATAACCATCCTCAGGAACATTACAGTTGCACAGGTCTGCCTGCACACTCTTGAAGCTGTCCACGTGATCACCAAAAAAGCTCTGTATTTTTGTGTGTTTGCGTAGAGCTATGAATACTATGGCTACGAGCGCTATGGCTATAAACACTATTAGCCAACTCCTCTTCTAATCTAGCTTGAATAATATTTATTTCAGCTTCTATTTCCCTTTGCTTGAGTTCGGCCTCTACTTTCTTTTGCTTGAGTTCGGCCTCTACTTTCTCTCGGGCTACTAAAATTTCTTGCAACTCGGCTATCTCCCGAGCCGCCCTTGCCTCTAAGACCCGACGTTGAGAACTTTTTGAACTCATCGAAGTGGATGTTGGTTTATTAGTTATGTTTTCTTCCATATTTTCGTTATTTTTAAGAGCGATGCGTTTGCTTCGTCGTAGTGACATTTTGTATAGAAGCTCTTTCTTCGAACTTTTTATTTACAATTTACAATATATAAACTCACGGTTCACGTAGTTATATCCATGCATCTAAGGACCAATTATTTCAAGTGATTTATAATAATAAAACCAATATTTTAATTAAAATAAATGTATTAAAAATATTCAATTTCGCATGACTTATATACCAACAAATCTCAAGTGACATATTTTCTTCGTATATTATAAATGTCAGAACTACATTTTAAATCGCCCTTGACAAGCTCACCAAAGAGTCTGTAACAATAATAGTAGTTTATGAAACGGGTTCATAATAGGGATAATTAAAACATAAGTGATTTTTTTAATAGCATCCACGAGTGTTTTAATTCCAAGTTATGTGCCCTTTCATATACTACTTTATCTAATCCCATGCAATAGGTATTTTAAATAATTGACCAATTTACTTATCGACAAATTGGCGGCAAACCGCGGTTACCAACTGCGCAGCGCGTTAACTGTCAAGTAATAATAATAATTTATTTATTTGAATTAAATATGGTACAGTTTACAAAAGCATCACATTCTACCGCAAGGCGGTGTTCAAATATTTAATATATATGCAATAATACCTAGTTATACAATATTCTCTAAATAAATGTCAAAAATTAGATTCACAAAATTGTCATAAGTACCTAATCATTAATATATAACCTACCTACATATATTCTTCTTCTTCTTTTTTATTATGGCTCCACCAATGTTCATCGGTGATTTGCCAATGTCAAGTATTATAGCCTTTATAGTGTATATAGCCGATAAATCGGTATTTAAGATAATCCCGCCGACCGTGATATGTCTTACTAATCACTGATTAATCACAACCATCACAGCGCGAACAGAATTAAACTGAATTCCACATCACGCCACGACGAAAACGCGTGCGTATGTCGCCATGACCGGATGTGGAATCCTACCTACATATATTACTATAATTATTCCAATGTCACAATAATTGAATAATAAAATTGATATCAAAACTTTAACACAAACAACAATAAATCAATAAAACCATGAATGTCAAAATCAAATTATAAAACAAAAAAATAAAGTCAGTTACTATTAATAAAATCCTCAATATTATCATTTAAGTATTCTTCAATTGTATAATAACACTTGTCTAAAAGTAACCTAAACACCATTTTCTTGTATAGGGAGAAATTATTAATTTCCTTATAACAGTTAGGCAATTTATTATTTATTATGATGGACATACAGTAAGAATTCTTTTTGAATAGCTGTAGTCTCATTTGAGGCAACTGGAATTGTAATTTTTGTTTACGCCTCAATCGAATTGTGGTTACCCTGTCAAACATGTGAGGGCATCTTCTAGCAAGAAGAAGCATTTCATAGATGTACATACATGGCAATGGTAGAATGTTATTGTTTTTAAATAGGGGCTTACATGTGTCCAAGAAGTGAGCTCCACATATGGCTCTCACACATTTCTTCTGTACAACAAAGGCTTTAGTTGTGTCAGCAGAGTTACCCCATAATATTAAACCATATCTTAAAATGGAGCTCACATAGCCATGATATGCCATCATTGCAGACCCCTTATTTACTCCTAGTCTCAACCTATTCAGTGCATACACAAATCCATCAATTCTACTACATACCTTACTAATGTGTTGTTTGACTGCGTGACTCGCACATGCGCGTGTAGATTTTTTCATAGAGTTTAATGTGGCTGTATAAGACATATCCTCAACCCTTTCTTTCCACTCAACCTTTCCTCAAAACATTACGATATCGTTTATGTATTGTTGTATTGACATAATACAGACGCGTGTATATAAAACATATCATTATGAAGTATAATTCGATTTTGTAATAGATAATAAACGATATAGGAGTAAGTAGATAAAACTATATTTTGGTTTATATCTATATTACACTACTTTAATAGGGTATTGGAGTACGGTTTTAAAACTACAATTGCAATGAAAATCCAATGTGGAGAAAAACATTTTTATTTTAGATTATAAACTTTGATAAAAATAATTATATTATAATATTTTATGACAACTTACAAATATTTTCATATAAAAGAATAACGTAACATCTATTCATTTTGAAACTTATGTACTTTGAAAAGTACAGAAATATTATTCGATAACGAAAATGTGATACCACTTTCAGTATATGTCTTAACTAGTGTGACTAAAGTCCTCACAAGTGGGGAGACCGACACAAGTCGACAACGCGTCGTTACGGCTAGTCGAAATACGATGCACCCTCTATTACAAAAGGGTTTATTGCTAGTGACGTTTGTGACTTATGACGAGATTCAAAATCACGAATTAACATCATTGTAAGAAAACATTAAAGCTGCGCAATTAATAATAATAATAATACATATAAAATAAATAGTATAAAAGAAAATACGAAAGTAACAATAAATATGATCCGCTCCACTTTCCTGATGAATGTTGACGACAATTAAAATTAAAATTATTTGATAAGTTTAGAGGTGGAAAACTTAACACATATTGGAAGAAAACACTTTTAAATATAAAACTTAATAAAGCAGTTGACATTGATCGAAAGCCTAAACTTAATGTGAAGGACGGAAAGATACACAACCCAATCGCAGCTACACATAGTCTAATTAAGTATGTAAGTAACATGATGAAAAATTGTGACACTAATTTATATAAAATTGATCGTAGAGAACTAGCAAAATACAACCACTTATATCTCATTAAGATTCTATGCCTAATTAAGTACTCTAAATTACGTCATAATATGGCAGTTAATCGAACCTTTCTCGTTGTGCCTACTTTAAAAAAATAAATTCTTGGCTGTTTTTGTCAAAGCCTTTGTTTCCTTTTAAAATCATCGCAGAACCTTGTTCTGAATTTTGGAAGATTCGGTGGAGAAATCTTAATTAATAAATATTCACTGAATTAATTATATTAATAGCAATATTAACAATTTTATTTAAAAAAACGTGAGCAACGTAGAGATCCGATGTAATTCGGTTCATGGAATGTCAATCATTAAAATCTCTCAGGAAACTAAAACGGTTCTACTATTAAAATGGGTAAACGTACCTTAAAATATAATTAAGTCTTGGACCAAAATATTTTTTCTTAACCTAAATATATCGTTGTCATGGCTCGATAACTTACGTACCGAAGTTTACTATAAAAGTAACTAACTAATAAAACTTAAATTTCTACAGAAACCTTTCCCTATTGGTGAAAAATAATTAAAGTATCTAATGGATGATGTCATTTGAGAGTAAATTTGGATGGACTCTGTTTGTGACTTACTATATGACTATTGAAACATACATTACACATTGTCACTGTTATGGCATACCCCATGTTCCCTATATAAATTTCACTAAATTAAAGAAACAGTGCGTAAAAGAAATAAAAAAATAAGGTAAAAAAATAAAATAAAAACACAATCCAAATAAATAAATAAAAATTACATCAGAATCAAAAGTGTACTGAAATGAGAGCATGAGGCATGACATAATGAACATTTAGTAAGACTAAATTAGTTGATTGAGCGATCTTACGTGGCTATTACATACAAATTCGTGTTGTATGTATAACTTAACAAGTGGATGGCATTTTTCTTAACTAACTAACGCTTAATATAATTATTATGACGAAGGCACTTCATGTTTCATCTCACATGCAACATGAGAACATGTGTTTGTGACAAGAAAATACATCTTAAAATATATTCATCATGGCAAGATCAAAAGGTACCTGTTGGAATGACAACTATATCTAGATGATAACCGAGTGAATGGCACAAAATAATAAAATTCAGATCCTCATCAACAAAAGTATTATATTATCTACAATAAAATCTTCCAATAATTGCCTATAGCCATCACCATTTCGTTAAGTAGCTGTTTTCTGAATTTTGTAAGGCACTGCGATATATACAAGTAGAGCCGCTATCGAGGTACGCCGAATGTACACACATTATAATATACTTTTATTCGTGAATATTAGCAAAATGTAAAAACTGATGAATTTCTTAAAAGTAAAACAAAATTTCATTCTGAGATCGACGCATTTTCGACACAACGCATTCACTTAAAAATATGTTTTTCTCTTTATCATATAGAGTTGGAAAAGTTTTTTACACTAGGTACTTATTAAAATGGAAGTTCGTCATGGATTAATGAATATTATAGGTATTCTTTCACAACCACGTCTTCGAAGGAGTACATTGTGTACAGAAAGATCGGCGGCGGGCGACGGGGTGGCGAGGCTCGGGCTAATGGTCGTGCGATAGTTCCACGAATGTAATGTCATACAGCGGCTCGTCCTCGGAGGGCGCCGGCCGCACCTCTAGCAGGAACAAGTCCTCGTTGCAGTAGTAAGCCAGCATCTCGTCGTCAATTTTGGCCGTAATCCTGAAACATAGGTGGAAGTTGGCAACGCGCTCTGGCTGGTCGGTATTAGTTCGTGAGTCGGGGCGGTTAACACAGATTATTTGCTAATGTTTATTAAATTAATGTAATATTATAACAAATGTGTTTAAATGAGCGTTTAAAGGTGGGGTGCGGGGTGCGGAGTATGCTCTGGACAGCGAAGTCCGCCCGGGTGTAAATAGGGTCCGCTTCCACCGTTTATGTTATATCGCAAGGGACGGGGGCGCTACAATACTATCAGCTAGGAATAAAGTTAGTCGTGCGCCCTTTAAAGCGATGCTCGGTTAGCGCGAGGCGGCCGGGGGACTAATCGACAGATGCCAATGAAAACCACTTACCCTTTCTTGTTCTTTCGATAAAGATTATTAATTGCCGAACTTGTAATTTTGTACTTATTCTCAATCTGGAAAAAGGCAAAAAGAGAAAATTACAATGTGCCCTCTTCGTTTTTGAACCGAGACGTCTCGTGAACCGCGCGCGTCCGTACCGCCCTACTGAGAGATTGGTTCGCGTTCGCTACCGTGCGATCGTTCCGGCCGGGTGTTAATTACAACATGCAGTTATGATGATATCGTGTGTATTAGACGGGTTATGAAGCATCGCATCGGTTAGGCGGCGCGGACGGTGGCCCGGCGCACAGAGGCACCGCCCGCGGCAGACGAAGCGTCTCGATTCCAACACATTGTGGCATACATTAGCTATAGTTTTCGTTAATACATTGTATTTACTTTAATTATTGTCTCAATAATTAACGAGAAACCGAGAAATTTACACCACATCTCGCTCACTTGTGCCCTGTTAGACATCACCAAGGTTACGTGTGCACCGTTACTTCGAATATGCCGCGAGTTTTATGTGACTTTTGCAAACTACGCATATAGGAAGTAACGTTAGTGGGCGAGGGTGTAGGGTTGATAAAGGTTTACGTACCGCATGGAGAAGGCCTTGCGTGGTGGGTGGAGCCACATGCAATGGCGTGTATACGTCTTCGGTTTCTTGTCGTACGTATAACATGACTCGTTCACTGAGCGGTGGCGTGCCGGGTCGAGGACGCTTTCCCAAAACTCCTTCAAGTTCCAGTGAATCTTTACGATCACTGTATGGGGAAAGTCCACCTACATCAGTTCTGTACCTGTGTATTTATGGAAATGTTACAAAGAAAATCGACGAACATTTGAAGATATAAATAAAATTTAAGTACCTATTCATATTAAGGGTCCTATATTGGGAATTTTTCTGGGATAAACTATTCCCAATTTCTCTGTAAATAATCCACCTGTATCACTGTAATTTAGCATATAGTTACTTATTGAATATATCTAAGTGAAATAGCTCTTATTTTTTCAATGGGTTTTATTGAATAGGAAATATGGGTAGTTTAACTTTGCCCCTGCTGTCTCTTTCATAATCTATCACAAAACTCTAAATTTTTTTAAAAGCACTGTTATACCATTACCCTTCAATTATATATGTCGAATTTTTCGGTAGCTTATTGAAAATTTAAAATAATAATTATTTTATTATTTTTGCCAAATTAAAAAATCATAAAATATTTTTTTTTATAATTTTTAATAAGCTACAAAAAAAAGCGATATATATAATTGAAGAATAATGGTATAAGAGCGCTTTAAAAAAAATTTAGAGTTTTGTGATAGATTATGAAAGATACAGAAGGGGCAGAATAATCCTTTATTCTACCACCCATATTTCCTATTAAATAAAACCAATTGAAAAAATAACGACTATTTCACTTAGATATATTGAATAAGTAACTATATGCTAAATTACAGTGACACAGGTGGAGTATTTACAGAGAAATTGGGAATAGTATTATCTTCATACAAATTCCCAGTATAGGACCCTTAATTAATTTATTTATTATCTGCTATTTCGAAATTAATACAAATCTAACAGTTCCTAATTTTTGTGTTACAGTCTGTTCCGTCTGGATAGGATTCAAAACGGCAAAATGATTAAATATATATTAAATTAATAAACTGCTCTTGAACCAGTACTATGTCATCGCATTTCGCTAATGTACTAACGATGTTGAGAAAGCTGGGTAATGTATCAGGATTATACTTCACTAGCCAACCCATTTAGGTAAGAGGTCTACGAGATGCAAGAATAAATAAAATCTCATGGTAGATAGAACCTTTAGAGGAAAGTACATATTACTTACCCTGGAGCTTCCGGGGGAAAATGATTATGAAACTTCAACGCCGGAACTTGTGGTTTAGCCGTATGAAGTAAGAACGGCGGTGTGCCTTTTAGATGTGCCTCAGCTAGCGCTGCTTCGTCGTGTCCATAGAACCCTTGTATGTCCATACCCGCAAGTTTATCAATATCTTCTGCCGGGCTAAATAGTACTGGTGGTTTTCCAAGGTCAGCCATTGAGTAGAACTCGCTACGTTCAGTGACCGGGTGGTAAATTTCGTCCAGCTTTTTGCGATTTGTTGTCGACATTTTTCTTTTAGCCGCTCGTCTTTCTTCATCTCTTGTTTTTCTTTCGGCTCCCTGAAATTTGCAAGTGTGTTTGTTAAATATTAACGATCAGTTTCCATATATTACTACCTGGTACCCCTGACTGGGAAACGAAACCGTGGGAGACAGATTAAGGATGACATGATGAAATTGTTCAAATGACGAGGAAACCTTGTACGAGGCTGGCAGCCGATAGAAATCTCTGGAAAAGGTTGGAAGAGGCCTTTGTCGACAGATACGCAGAAGCCAATGTTGCATAAAGATTTATTTTAGACTAGCGGACCCGGCAGACGTTGTCCTGCCCAAACGTTGACTTGCCCGCACTACCCTACCCCTACCCTACCTATAAAAAAAAATTGGGGTGGACCACCCTTAACATTTAGGGGGATGAAAAATAGATGTTGTCCGATTCTCAACCCTAACGGATATGCACACTAAAATTCACGAAAATCGGTCGAGCCGTTTCAGATTTTAATATTGTCCACACGCGAAGCCGGGGTGGATAGCTAGTATAAACATATTAGAAATAGCTGTTTGCCACGACTTCGTACGTGACTATTTCAAAATGTTGGCAAACATACACTTCATACATAGCTTTTGTCATGTTCACCTCTGCCCACCCCGTTCCCGTCGTCATGCCGTGATAATAAAAAGTATCCTATGTTACTTCTAATACCTCCAAGAATATATGTGCAAAATTTCATGATGATCGGTTAAGTAGTTTTTGCGTGAAAGCGTAACAAACAAACTTACATTCGCATTTATATTAATAGGGATATACTTAGGTAGAAATAGGTATATAATTGACATTAGAAATAAAAAATCCTTAATTGAAATTATGATTGACAGCATTGAAATTACTAGGACATTTGTTTTATTTTATGACTGTAACAAAATGCATTGACTATAATAACTTGCTTATAATGTTGTAACAATTGTGATCGGAATAAAAATACTTTATTATTATTATTTATAATTTTTGTTAAATAGTTTACCATTAAACGAACAGTGTTTCAGGTCTTTTCAGATATATATAAGTGACATCTACTGATGGCAGCGTTAAACGATAAAGAAGTTCAATTACTCGCCTACAGGTGGCGTACTTAACTGAACTAAATAGTCAAATGCTCAGTTGACTAGAGTACCTACTTATTTATTAGTTCTTCAATGTCGCTTTTTGAATTATAAAATAAATTTTAATTTAATTACCTTATCGCAAAAAACTTTGATTTGGCAGTACCCTCTGTGATAAATTTGCGTGTCTCTGGGGTCCTCGTAAGTATCAATTTGAATATGTAACGGCAATCCCTGTAATAAAAATAAGTCACATTGAAATAACTAGTACAAACGAAAAGGAAACATTAACACACATTCAAATGCACATCATGCTTGAATTTTAGCTTATTGTGCACAAAAAGTTGTTTTAATAAACGGCCAGGAGTAGTAATTACTATAAATTTTCGAATGAGGAAAAAATACAGACGTCTGAATCGAATTGCGTTAAAACGTCTTAATTGCGGTCGTGCGAGGCCGGCGTATCGTCGGCGTACATTGGTCGCGTAATTGACGCTCTGATAGGAGACAGGTTCGATATCTGTTCTCTCGTCAACACACACACCATTATCAGGAGGAGCGACAACGTCTCGGTTACCGACCTTTATTACTTCTGTTTATTCAATATGAACGTAAATGTAGCTTCCTGTTAGACTTCCATGATAAATGTATGTATAAAACGCTGTATACAAAAGAAGTATGTAGGTAATAAGAGAAATGGTGTTAAGGGAGACAGACATGAAAATGATAAGAAAGTTTAAAACAATACAAACCTTAACACCCTTTTGGCTACTGAAGTCCGTACTGAGACACTGCACTGCAATGTTTATCTGTAAAAGAAAACGTTTATGTTAAATTACTATTAAAATTAATTAGTTCTACTTATTTGTACCTTAGCTTACAATGTACCTACGGCTATTCACAAGAAGGTAAATCAATGGAGTACTTAATAGTCGAAGAAAAAGTAAAATGTTTCAACTAACTACTGTAAACTGGTTCGCTCATTGCGCTTGTAGTCGTGTGTCCAACTAGATGTTGATTTCCTCCCATAAGAGCAAAATAAACACTAACATTGTAATTGGATAGTCGGTGTGCGCGGGCGCCATGGTCGGTAGTCGGCAGCGTCCAGCGAGCGTGTGAGACAGACAGACAGACAGACAGCAGTGTCGCAGGGATCTAGGCGGTCGCTGCTCATTACCGCACTCTATGTAAATGACTCCTTTAAAGTTTTTTAGCCGCCGATAGCTCCTGCATGTATTACTTGGAGGTAACTGCTCGCATCCGCCCGTCGTCTGCGGTTTCGTGTGTAACAATATGTAATTACTAACTTTGAGAGGCGTCGAGACCAATTATTCTCCAGACTTTAGGTAAATTAAGATCCGACACCTCGATTACCTTAGTCTCGGACATTCTAGATCGATATCTGAGGTCATGTTTAATGATCGAGTGACAGGCATAAAAAAATTTTGTATGATGTTCATTTTGTGGTATTTTTCATGCAAAAAGATGGAAATTGGTTAGCTAATTTAAAAGTACGGTAATGTAGTTTAGTCGATAGTGAAGCATAATTAAATGGTTGCTACAAATGAGAGGTTCTAACCGGCTCGGTGTCATGACTCCTGAACGGAAATTCAGTACTTCGTTTTAATTCCAACATTAAGATTCTTGGCGAGATAAGATTGCGAGTCTTTTAATTACGCAGCAATAAAATTAAAAAGTGCGTATTAATTTTACACAAAATGAACGTAATGCGCGGTTGTTTGTGTCGCGGCATTTAATATGCACATATTTTGTTGAACACGGCGTACTGACGAGCACTGTTTCTGCACATTGAGTACCTAGCTATTGGCATAATAACTACTTTTAAACGATAATGTTTTGCATTTCTAGGGAAGGTAATCGTTTGGAAATCTATATAATGCAGCAGAAGATATCATCACTTGTGCTGTGATATTCACATTAAGACGTCCAATCATTTATATATATATGTGGAGTTAAATTAGTTTTTTATATATTTAGGTTTAATATTAGGCAGTATGGTTATGTTCGCTTCGTATCAGTTTTAAAAAGAAGAAGACGTTGGGTTTTTTTTTTGAAAGAAAAAAGATGTCAAGAGGAAGATGTAAAAAGACTTGGAGAGATTAATGTTTTATTTTAATGTGCAATTCATTATTCAGTATAATAATATATCAAATATTAAAGTGTGTACTTAAGTGTTATTATTATTGCTCCGCAATCCCACAACTTTATTTATATATAAGTACAATTATTTCAAGCGGTTTATAATAATTGAAACCAATATTTTAAGTAAAAACCAAATATATTAAAATCTCCAATTTGACATGACTTTTTCATTATTTACAAACAAACATCAAGTGATATGGAGTTTTTTCAATGAAAATAATGTCTAAAAGAATATTATTCAGCAACATTATTTTAATTCACGGTAAAATTAGTATTAGATGGCGTTCTTTTTATTGTTATTTGGACTGAATAATATGGTATACTCACTTTAGCGGCGCTTTCAAGGGGATTCCAGTAGACAGCGATAGCATTATGAGAGACCTCCTCGATGCACCCTGCCAGACCGATGCTGTTCTTGGTGTCTGTAACAAAAGAACAAATGTAATGTCGTTAATCTTGTCGTCGGGTAACAGTGCGCTAATGGCCGCGGAGATTTCGATTAAGATATCAACGCACAATACGTCATCCGCGACGGATATTTATTTGCTGGGCGTGAATAATCACAAGATATGATCGCTTTTTCAAATAACGATTACCACCTGTAACGAGGAGTTGTGGACATTTTAAATTATGCTACTTTACACAAAGCAATCTATCTATCTACATTTATAGGACTCTTTTACTGCTGTTCGACGTGTCAAGATATCACATTTCTAGCTGCCAACATCTCCTGCTACTACTTTACATGATTAACAAGGTACCACTCGAGTTTCTGTAAACTATTTCAAACACTAGCTACGAACCCGGCTTCGCTTGTGAAAATCTTTAATTATTCCAATTAGACTGAGTTAGACACTGCAAATGTTATGCTGAAACAATACGTGCCAAGACAGTTGAAAGTTAAGTATTAGAAGTTTGCGGAATATATATTTTATGTTTTTCTCATTATTTGCGATTAATTTCAATCAAGTCTATCGTCCCCTCGACGATTTTGTTTTAGGAAAACTGTGTTTCGCGTCTGTTCAAATCATTAATTTATTTATATGCAATGTTAATTTGTAAAGGTATCCTGAAGCAGTGACTAGGTAGGTATATATGTGTCACATAAATAATTATATGAATTGGGCGGAGTCGTAAACAATCTATATAAAGTATTGATTTATTCGAATAATGCACTATTTAGTGTATAGGAAGGTGATTGTAACAAATGTATTGTTCGGCGCGTGTCGGCGTTTACGTGGGTGCCAGCTAGTGGCTGCGGAGTGCGCAGGCGGTATCTATCAGTCGATGTGCAATCTGTACTCGCGCCGTCGACACCGCTCGACGTGTTTATGATCCAACGGGGCGGACCAACGACTGCCGCCCTCACGCACTCTTATTGTTTTAGCTGGCATTTACAAATTTACGAGCCACTCTGCTGTCCTGCTGAGCGTAGCGAATGACGGGGGCTAGACATGAACCTGGGGCCGCGACTTGTCTGTTACAGCAGCTCTTACAAAACTCTTTTAAACTAACTGCTGCCCACAGTTTCGCCCTTGTTATTTTGACCGGAACGTTTATAATTTTATATATTCACTACGATCCTTCATCAAACTCCATTAAATCAATTCGGAGCCTATTCTGTTCAAACATTGAGACATATATAAGAATTTTAAAACCGTCATTGTGCTTCAGTATCGTGTAAACTAAGATATTGGTACTAATTTTAAAATCACAGACAGACACTTCAAGTTTATTTATTTGTATAGATAAGACACTTTAAGTTGCAAAAGCTCATGTTTATTAACTTCCTGTTTCGAAACTTATTTAACATGTAGATCGATCTTATTGGTTCCATAAATAAATTAGTAGTAGGTATACCTACTCAATAGTACTTTTACGATCAATAGATATTATAAATATAAATTTAGTGTGTCTATTATTTAAATGCTACGATGCTACGATATCGCTACGATTCGATGCGTTTGCAATAATAATCCAACACTTATTGGATTATTATTGCAAACGCACCTATTAGCACCTACCTTATTGGAATTAGCTACTGGCTTGATATGACGTTGGATAGAATAAAATATAAGAAGATATGCCTCAGATTAGAAGCGTCGCCGTCGGAGCGATGGACGGATGAGGACACGCGATACACGAAGACATGTAGGTAATCTGAGAAGGCATTGTACGGGCGCGCAGTGCGTTGCCGTGGTCCCCCGTGCTTTCACACGCCCGCGCGGTGTCCGGTGTCGCCCTTGACGAACCTACTTCAACACAGCGCTTCAATAAAGCCTGATCCACACTTAGCTCTCTCTGACCACTCAAATCATGTATAAAACAATATCCATATACTCGTAGTAATTTTAAAGCTTTTCATGTGTAGAACAAGCTTTAACTTCTTGTTTATAGAGATCCCTCAGATACCACTGGCAGTGATATATTATTGTCATTATTGTACGTTTTACGACGCGCTAACTCTGACTTTATGTTCACGAAATTAGAATGTAATGTTTTATTGATATAAAAGATTATTTTTTTATCTAGATGTTTCGTAGTAAATTAAATATGCATCTGAGTAGGTAGGTACATTATGTCGGCAAATAATAAAGATAATTTACATGTATTTAGGACAAAAATAGTGTTATTATGTAATACATATTGATTATTTTCAAGAGCTTTTACAACAAGCTATTTATCCCATAACAACATATCTTTCAAAATTATCATGCTTTTATGTAAATGTTTTTACAAATGCATTCTCTACTTTGTAAAAGAAACAATGTCGTTGCATAAAGTAATAATATTATTTTATTACACAGAGCTCCAATATACAGATACTGTTACTCACAAACCGCGTAAAAACTTCATAAAACCGCAAAACAGACTCGTTATTGTGTGACAATAAAAGCAAAATTTTACAACAGGTGAAACTTATAAATATTGAAAAAAATTCAAATAAAAATACAAACACAATAAATGTCTGAGTGCTTTCATATTTTTTAAAAATGATTACGGTCATATGTAGTTCGCCATGAAGTTGGGTAATTGGTAATCTTAGCAATGACGAAGTATGATGAAACATTATTACTTATTGCATATCGTTACATTTTAAATCTTTATATTTACTACTCAAACTAAACTAAACAACCTAACGAATGGATTTCAAATAAAATATCACATCATATCCTTTCAGATTATCATCATTACATACCTTACTTTATTTTATTTTAATTTCTATTTCAGTTTAAAGCTCTTTAGTGGCTATAACTACATGTAACTTTAACAAAATTTTACATAATATAGACTTGTTAAGTATATTAATATAGGCACATACGCGTGTATTGTAGCGATTCAAAAATGTTATAGTATTAAATGAATGCTCGGCAACATAAAATTAATCCACTGTCCAATCATGACCGACTTTGAACGGACGGTTGCTTAACTACTTTCAGCATGCCACCATAACGGATTTGTCACCAAAAAAAAATCTGAACATTAAATAGATACATTTGTTAACTACAAATAACCAATTTCGTTATGATTTCAACTCCTAACTATTTTTCGAAGATTTTGCGTCAATTAATCTATAAAATATTCATTAAACAAAATAAATCATTATTAAATATAATAATTATATATTCATTAAAATTCATAGTAAATTGCGCAAAACATACTATAAATGTTTCGAAAAACACGACCTTGTTATTTAATTATCACCAAGATGAAACAAACATCCTTACAAAAAATTTTAAAAACATTTTCAACTTAATACTATATATTTTGTATATTATGATAAATAGTCTATTACATTTTATTCTCAGATTTATATGCGATAAAATTTAAAGCATAATATATAGTTACCTAGCACGCGAACAATGGGATATGTCATATGTGAAAAAAGCGATATATAGCGCCGACGGCATAATATAAATTCATAATATAATAACACAAAAGAGGTAAAAAATACGCGTCCTAACATCGCGATAAGCCAAAGCCTTGACATTAAACTTGGCCTGGCCGCGCGAATTAATGGCTTCCATGTTTTTATTTTCCTTGAGATTTAATTTATAAGCGCTTCTCGCGGCCCCCGCGTCACAGAGTTCATCATTACAAATGCTCTGCCGCGGTTAAATATTGTTAAATGGGTAAAGTATCATATATATCTGTTGTTTACCTGACTAAATTATGTGATTTATGAAGACAATATAGAGATGACGTGAGCCTCTCTGCCACCAATCAAAAGTTATCAGTTGTTATTCAATTTAATACCTTATTTAGTAAAAGTATAGAGTTAGATATTGTTTAAAATAAATTACGTAATAGATATCTGAGATACGTGATCATCGATGGAACTAATGTAGCTAAAAAAATATATAAATTACTTAACAACTGATACACCTAATCGTACTTCCTATAGAGTTATGGTGGCAATTAAATTAATGTGTTTTATGGTAAGTCGAGGTACCTTCTTGCTTGAGACTACGTTTTCAATTTATAATAAAGGGTTTAGGGTTAGTATTTTTTGGCGGAAGTAGGTATTATATTTATTTTCCTGTCCTTATATTACTTTTTGTTAAAGAAACAATGATATATATTATAGATATTTATTATTTCTGTTATTGGATTTTTCAAAACGTCTCTATATATTTTTAAAAATAATCAAAAATACATAGGCAGCGGCTGCCGTAACCCACCGTACACAATTAACATACTAATGAGTCCCGATATGATCGCGGGCGTAATTACGAGCGCGCGCGGCGATATTGTACGATTGTTTATCTCCCGCCCCCCACTTAAGACACGTTAACGGCACATGCATATATTACGTTATCAAAACAATTTTAATTTAGTGCCTCCCGAAGGTCACCGATGTGCATTAAGATTTTCATAAGAAAACATTTGGTATAAAAACTAGCGGTCTCTCCGACTCGACGCCTTCACACGACTCACAAAATTTTATTATTTCCTGTTATTCTCGTCGCGTCGGATATCTTTATTAGATCGTCTCATTTAGTCGTTAGCTGCTTTAACCGTACTATGTGGCTACACTTTCGTATCTCGCATCTCGTGAATGTTTTGGAATGTATTATTACCGCGAGAAGCGACTAGGTGCATTCTTGTTGAACATATTTTATTTTTAGAAGTGCCGATTGATGGTTGAGTCCTCGGGATAAACGTTCATGCAAATATCCTAACGAGACGTAATGGTCTGTTGTGAAGGGATGTAGGTTCTCCCTGCGGCAAAACTGTAATTAGGTCCAGCGAGCCACGCGAACGAAGTCCTGCGCGCACGCAACCTCAGAAGTGATTCCGTGTCGCCTACAGCACGATTGAGTTTTTCTCATCTCAGACTTACATAGTGACATAACTCCATTGTCCCTATCACCGATCACGTAACAGACATGCGTTCAGCGTAAGAACTTAATTATTGTTCGAAGTTTTTCCCGAATATTAAATAGTTAATTGCTTTGTAGTTAAAAACAACCATGAAGTATAATTAAATAACAATTAATAATTACTAAAATTATTTAAACTATGATAGCATATATATTATGTCCTGTGATAGATTTTACAAACATTATCTAAGATGGAAAAGTAAAAAGCAAAATAAGGATGTTTTTAAATTAAAATAACGTAACGCTTTGGGACTGCGCCTGGGGGCTAAATTAATTGTGTGTCACGCTGGGCCACCACTAGGGATTGCTCCTGGGAATTCCCGGTACTGAATTTCCCGGGAATTCCCGGGAAATTTCATCGCCTTCAGTACCGGGAAATGAAACCCATTTCCCGGGAATTCCGGTACTACAAAAAATTATACTAATTTAAATGTTTTAACTATTTTATCAAGCTGTAAATGCTGTAATTGGCCATGCTACATATTTATAATATACTTTTTTTATAATTTGTTTTGAAAATATAGCCCATTTTAAGAAACTAATTTCGATATTTTTGTTTTTTATCCATTGCGTCTATTTTTAATATATTTTACAAATTTTACCCGCGAAAAGTAAACGTGACGTCACAAGAATTCAGAACAGGATTATAATCTTGGCCACTACACATAAAAAGTGACAGTCAATCAAATTAACGTCAAGGAAACGTCAGTCAAGGTCGACTAACCTAAAAATTACTCTTGTTTATATACTCGTGTTTATATTTATTTAAATTGAATAGTTTTTTACAATGGCAAGTAAATAGTGTTTCATCCCGTCATGTCCTAATAACAAAGAAAATAATTACACGTAAAATATAATTTATAAAGATGTCATTCAAAGATTGACGATTGCCCTTTTTTGTAGGCAAAGGTATCATTTTTTCATACTGCTTAAGATGACGTCATACATCGGTCAAATTAAGGTTATTGTTTGTTATTGAATATCTTAAAAAGTATAGACTTAATTTAAAATCTGATAAATAGAAATTGTACTGAAAGCTTATATCTCGAAACGGTTTCGAGATCTTCGTTTCTGTTCAAAAAGTTAGCATGGCCAATTATAGTCGCCGGTGATTTCAAACATAACGACCAACCAACATATGACCCTTACTTCTGCTTTTTCTTTCTTTTATTTTAACTGTTTTCTTGCTCGTTTTGTGTTTTGTTTTGCGGCGAAAAGTGGAGGAGATCCAGTACCGAGAAATTCGATACTTTCGGTACTAGAGAAAAAATGAGTTAAATGCTTGTTGTGCATGAAATAAAATGTTGGAAATAGTTTTAAAAAAACAATACAAATCACTGAATTACCCTACGTAATTCAATAAACTTTAAATATTACAATCAGTCTCAATAATAATCTTTGATAATCAAAAAATTAAACAAAAAATAATCATTCTTGTCATAAACTCTCGGTTGTAGGAAAAATATTTTCTGCCATTTTACTCCCAGCAGATTTTTTTATATATATTTTTTTGGTTTTTTTGAAAGAATTTTGCAAGTCGCTGCAGGGAGTAAATTGGCAGAAAATATTTTTCTTAAAACCCAGAGTTTATGACAAGAATGATTATTTTTTGTTTAATTTGTTGATTATCAAAGATTATTATTGAGACTGATTGTAATATTTAAAGTTTATTGAATTACGTAGGGTAATTCAGTGATTTGTATTGTGATTAAACTTTTTTTTTAAACTATTTCCAACATTTTATTTCACGCACAACAAGCATGAAAGTATCGAGATCCAGTACCGGGAAATACAAATTCGATTTCAGTACCGGTACTGCAAACCCTAGCCACCACGGTCTTTCGTGTATCCGTAGTTCAGGACGCATTGCAAGACACGCCAGCCTTAATAACATAATTCGTCGGGCCCTCGTCAGCATTAATGCGCCAGCCGTTTTGGAACCTAAAGGGCTGGAACGGGATGATGGCAAAAGGCCCGATGGAATGACTCTTGCGCCTTGGAAGAGGGGGCGACCGTTGGTATGGGACGCAATATGTGTGGACACCCTCGCTCCGTCTCACCTTCCATTGAGGCTGGGGCTGCAAATACGCATCTCTTCCTAAAGAATACATATTTTGTTGCGTTTGGGGTGGAAACACTGGGTCCGTGGGGACCTAACGCACGACACCTCTACAAAGAAATAGCTAAAAGATTGGTAGAGGTGGCCCACGACCAAAGAGCTGGCTCATATTTGGTCCAAAGGATAATATCCAACGTGGCAACGCAGCCAGCCTTATGGGCACTATTTATAGGTTTATTTGTATATATAGCATAGTAGGTATATTTAATTGTTTTTATTATATTTAATTTAATTGTCATGTAAATAAATACTTCTTAATTAAAAACTTATGTATGTAATTCGACAAACTAGGAGATTTGGTCTTCTCCTGGGTACTCCTGGGTAAGCTGTAAGGCAACTCGTGAAGAATAAATAAAAGAAAAAAAGTATATTTTAACGAAAATTGCAGCAAATTATTTAAAAACACTGACCTGCGTCGAGTATCCTTTGCTTGACGGAGTGTTGCCTGCCATGCCAGAACTGCCACGCTTTGATCTCGTCCTCCGGGGACTTCTCTTCTCTAAACATTAACATGACGACACTCTGAAACAAAATGATAAATATATTATAACTTATAAAGAACTAACAGAAGTTTTATGGCTGAAAAATATATCTCCAAATAAATATATTTTAAATTTAAAGTTCAGGATGGTAACGCTTAAAACTCGTCGTGGCCGGTTTGTTTCTACTATTTATGTACTAAATTCTCATCCAAATCCACTCATCGCTTACTATATGACCGAGTAACAATTATCCAAACATTAAAATATAAATAATTTTTTGTAATATTATTAGTTCAAAGCATAAATAACTAGAGGTATCAAACTTTGTAGATAGTTAAAAAATATTTTATTAAAGGACGGGTACAATATGGGTTTACAACAATTTGAATACCTACCTACATATATACGCTTATAACTACTTATGTATTAGAGATAGGTATATGCTACCCCAGATTTTTTCGTAGATCATTTTATTCTACACAATTCTGTCCTACATCATTTTATTATATAACTGACGGATTAGACAGCATGCCATGAAAACTCGCTGGGGCTAACTTTTCCCCGATTTAATTCACTTATACTGCTAATACTTCTAAACTTCGTTCCCGGTGAATCAACCTATCTAATAGTAAAAACCGTAACAAACTCCATACAGTAGTTTTTGCATATTTTATATTATGTAGTGATGATGATAGTTATAAAATCGTTAGTAGCAAACGAAAATTTTGTAAAATTGCTGCACGCAAGTAGCTGCTGCAAAACAAACGAGTGCAAAAACATCTCTGAATCCAAACTCGCTTAAATAAAATTAAATAAAAAATTAAACGAATAAATAATTATAGACTTAAACTTTATTATATAAATTATGCTTAATTTAATTAACTACATCGTTATTATAAAAATATCACCAATTCATCTATAATAAATGAAATACATCATTGACTATTAACGTTTTAATGACAAAAGTAGGTAGCCCTGAGCGCCGCCAGCTCTCCATACGAGTATAACGCATAACGCGATTACCCGAGCGTTCACGGCGATTACGTTAAATGAGTGCGATTACATAGTAGCGTCGGGCATCTTAAATCCATACGGTATTTATGTAGTTTTTCAGAAAGAACGTCAAACCTTTAGACAGTTTCCGTTCGCGACAGAGAAATATGCCAGTAGATGGGTGATTTCTACTGACGAGTTAGAAAATGAAGTGAAAAAGAAGTGGCCCGCGCGAGGCGTGGTGCGTCGCCATATAGGGCTAACGACGAGAAAGCTCTGCGGATCGTCGCCCGCTTCGATTGATGGATCGTTGCGGACGGCGCAAGCTTTCCATCGTGTTGCTCATGCACTCGACCCTATGTTACTGAAATTTACTGTTCTTGTAAAAGCTTTACTAAGCTTAGCTCGATTGTAAGGTGATAGGCCTTGGTCAATTTCAAATTCAGGAGAGACGCTGTAAATGGGGGTTAATTCTACAAAATTGCACGCACGTAGTCAAGCGTCTGTTATTTGTAGAGATCATGATAGTGAGTAGTTCTATGTAGTTTTCATATAAATGACCTCAAGGGAAATGTTAATACAGACTTAATATCCATAACTAATGCAAATGGCGCACATTTCTCTCTGAACTTCGATTACCTGCTTCAAGGATCATGCAGGAGAGGTGCAATAAAAATGCAATTTTACAACAAATCGATGAATTTACGGGTTATTTGTGTCGGTGACTAGCAACGTTTCTAAAAGCTGGCTTTCTCCATCGGCACGGCCCGGGGACGCAAGTGGACTCAACGGAACTGCGCATACTAATGAATACGCCATGTATAAAATTGTAACGGTGCAGCTGTAAGTGTTAATAAATATAAAAATTTACCGCTTTATTAGAATTTTCATTAATACCTACCTACAGGTGTTGGGTCACTAACACCCATAAATTATAGCTTTTATACTTATACTCAAACTTGCTAAATTCATAAACTAGACTCATATATTAAGTTCAATATTTGTAATAAAGCGTTTCTTTAATAAGATTTATGACTACACATTTTACTGAGACAAACATTAACAAAATTATATTTATGGCAAAATTATTTTATTCAACCACAGGTGTCTTAGCAGGTTATACGATTTTAATGGAAATCACATAATTAAATATGTACCATATATAAATTTTTCTTCAATGGTATTTTTTTAAAACATATTTTGATTAAGTTTATATTAAATGACAATATTTTAAATAAATTATTATAGTCTAAACACTAACATATCAAAATCAACACAATAATTACTTTCTTATGTCGTAGCACAACATTTCAATACAAAAGACATCAACGGGCGAAATAAATCTAAGTGATGTTATCACGCCGAATATTTCCTTTAGAACCCACATCTGATACATCGAGCAAGAATTTTGTATATTTAAGAGCATATGTAAACCGGGATGTATTACACACGCCGATTACACATAAGCATTGACACAAGTGATCGCCGCGGTTTCATAAGAGCGCAGTTTTGGTGTTGTGGACCAGTTAGTCTGCGGGCTGTCAATTAATTAATCGAGTGTATCGACGTTCGACCCAATTTCAGGACCGCGGTTGACAATCTGAGTTATCTGATTAAGTACGCTTTCTCCGACGACGGAGGTTGGCGGGGCGGCGTCGCCCGTTACTATGACACGCAAACTGAATTTCAACACACTCCCTCAATAAGCTGCCACATATGGTTGACGCGCTTATTTCAATATCATTAAACCGCCTATAGGTGTGAGATTAATATACGTAAGGAGTGACTAACATACGTTAATACTAAGAAATCTACTAATGATATTATTGTGAAACTTTGGTTGTTTGTTACTCAAATAAGACCCAATGAATACATATAAATATTCCAAAACAAGAAGTGAAGTGAATAAAAATTAAACAATTGATATCTCGATGTTAATAAAGTAGAAACGCTTACAAAAACCTATTTATGAAATCATCTAGTGTAAGATATCTTGTAGGTACATTATTTGTGAGCTGAATTCATTAAAACAATGAAGCGCTATAAACGGAAACATTGGCGATACATGCTGGTCGTGTACATTGCCTTTTGTGATAAATTGTCTAATTAAGACGCCGACTTGCGCTTGTAACTATTTTCATTCAATATCGTTAACAATTATTTATGTATGTACTATAGTTGAAGGTATCAAATAGTTCTATTGGTTTCTGTGCTCCAATAGATGACTATAGTGTGAAATGAGAACGATATCTTGAACGTGAGAGACGTGTGATCGGACGCTGTCTCTCTAGCGACGCCAAGCTGAGTATTTTTGTACCAGAAGCATCCTAGTTAAGCTCTGGGCGCGGCGGCCATCCATCAGACCCTATCTCTTTTATGACAATTATTTATGTTCAGTGGCCGGTAGAAGTATTTCGCTCACCGTTGCGCTTTATCGATCTGGACGCAGAAGTAATGTCCCAGCCGTCTCGATACGCGGTATCTGATACAGTTACGTCTGTTTGTTAAGTGCGCTAGTCGTTTGTGCGAGTTGTTTTAACGCCTAGGTTATTTGCTGCGAATGTTCTCTGTGGTGAATGTTGGCCGAGCTATAAATTCTGAGCGGAACTGTGGGTGTAACTGCCGCACGGCCTACGAACTGCGTGTCGATATTTATTTGGAGTTAGTGTAAATATATATCAATGGTCATTTTTGTTGCGTGATTAAAACGCAGTCGCGCCGCCGCGTCGCTTGCAACCTCGGACACGGATTGGAAGGACGGCCGTATCTCATTTAAATTATGGCAATAAAATTAAGAGCAGATTTCTGTAATGCGTGTGTTTATTTACCACCACTATAGAGATACATAATATTATAATGAACACAAATATTTTATTAGTTATAGACTTTAGCAGAGAAGGTCGTAAATATAAGTTGGTAGTTACGGGTACGTGAAAGGTAGTCTTGAGGAGCGACACGCAATGTTCCCGCGGGAGGCACACCCCGAGGCTACAGTAGATTGCTAGAGATCTGCAGCATCCGGTGGACGCAAAATTGCCCTGCACGTACACTATAGGGTATCCGGTCTGTATGAGACTCTAATTGAATGTAAAACACGTAATAAAGCTTTACGTATTCAGTTCTCATTTGTAATTTATTACGCATCAACTAAAAAACGAATATAATGTCTGTGTCGCAATCATAAGACTTAAATGTCGTTAAAACTATAAATTAGAAAGATTGCGTAAACTATTAAATATGTTCGTTAGTAAATGAGACATTATTTGGAGCGATTTATTTGGTCAAACAAATAGTTGTGAAACAGTTTCCTTTACTTAATGCTCGATGGTCGGTAATTAATTTATGTTGCAAAAGAGAAAGACTGTTAAATTAAGTCTAGATATGATTGCATTTTGCCGCCCACTAAGTGCTTAGTTTCGATTAAATCGAAGCGATTCCCGCGATCCGTCCGCCGTCGGATTAAGATTCGAAGTCGCCTCGTAACACTAATCCGCTTAAATGTCGAAAGGAAATGTCAGATTGCGAGGTGCAGGGCTAGAGGGACGAAGTACCTCCGTGTAGTAGTAACGGTTATATACTTAGTCTATGTACGTCCAGATTACAACTATATACGTAGCCCAACTCTAGCTAAGCAGCTTAAATCGGCAAACATAGCATGCTAAGAAACTAAATTATCATTGCAACATGTTAATTAATTCTGTAAAAAATAACAAAGCTGTAGTGACCTATTCAAGTTGGAATAACTCATAACAAGTAGAACATACCTAAAACTAATACTATCAAACTTAAGCTACTCACTACTGTACCGTAAGCTAAAACAAAATAGATATTCATATAGAATAGATTGTTTATGTCGAGATACTATCTACTGACTATTCATAACGATCTATTGACTCATTTAATTTCAATACTGCCACAATTCGACATTTTAATTAACTAAATTCAACATCTACGTGACATTAAATTTACACCAATAAGGTTAAATAAAACAAAAACGGCATCACGGCCTATTTTTACATTTAGGGAGTTGCACATGTGTCAGTAGAGCTGTCTCCTTTTATTTTTAAGACGAACTTTAGAAAATTTGGTTAGAAGCTTGAACCGAAACCTCTTTAGTTTCAATATTGTCGTAAAATTACTAAATATTATAATATACATACATACGTGTTCACTAAATACGTACAATATTTATATCATATAATATAGGTTATATCTACTGAATGCTGTCGTCAAGTGCGGCGTCGGTGGTCGAGTGGGTAAAACGTCGGCTCACAACTGAGAAGTCGCGGGTTCGATCCCCACATACGACCAGGATACCTCAACAGAGCTGGACACTCGTTAGTATAGCCTCAAACATTTTTCGGCTAAATGAGGAAGATATCGTCTTCCGCTGGGTATCCTGGGGCCGGCAACGGTTCCCGGGAGCTGTAAGGTGACCCGTGAATTTTTTTTCTACTGAATGCTATCCATACCTGTTGTTCTAAAGATTTTTAAGTTCTGTTTAAATCTGATATTGTCTACAAGTAGATGTTAGATTGCATAGTAAGCCGGAAGGCTAGACTTACATAAAGAGTTCTCCAAACATCAGTTGACAAGTTACGAGTAACAAATTTTGTGTACCATAAACGGTGTATTAAGGCTCGTCTAACGTATGTTGCCCAACTGCTAACGGCCGCTCGTCTAAACGTCATGCGATGCGTATCTAGGATTGACGCTAAATACGCTCGAGCTGTGACAGTTCCAATATCGAGACAATGACGGACTATCGTTATGTAATGCCATTAAATTTGTGTCATACTGCCTTTCCCCGCTAAAAGGAGACACTGGTCTTGTACTGTGTTGTTAACTTGCAGATTTATTACCTTAATATCCGTAGAATCCAAGAATGGGGAAATAAATTATAATTAGCTAGCTACAACTAGGTAATTAAAAGTAAGTTACTTATGCACTTTCTATTTTAATGATAATCCGCGATAATTTTGGAACGTAGTTCCTTATCGCACGTTACACTCCAGATACTTGGCGAATGAGAGCTAGGGCGAAAAAAGTGTAAGACTTCGACCGTCACGACACTTGATATAGTTCGCTACAGTCATGCATGTAGTGCAGTGCAGTTATATTCATTATAAGTAAGTATGTGTGTCTGTGCGTATGTCTATGTATAATTTAATATATTAACAGTATCTTAAAATTATATTTATAAAAAAATCTAATTACTTTCCAATCAAATAATTCGAAACGATAATATTGTGACCGTAAAGATAAAATGTGTCTGTTACACAAACAATAATGTTACGTGGCAATCCGATAAAAACAATGGCTCCAGTGGATTGCGTCCAAGCAGCTAATTCCCCGGCCATAATGCAAGTTGCACAAGTTTTCACGCGCCTCGGAAACCGGCCGTCTACCGTCCACTCTCATTGTCAGATAGCTAACTGGAATTATTTAGATATTTACAGGAATTGTAGAGAATTCTTATTGTAAAATTGTAATGGTAATCTATTACGTAAACACTAATACATCTTTCTACCTCTATTTATTTTTATGCTATGGAGGGTATGTAAAGCTGGCGTCCGCACTTCTTCTAAAAATAACATATATTTACGTCTGTTAAAGAAGTGACACATCTAGGTCTATAAGTGCAGCAACGGGCTTGCCACCTGTTCTGTTCAATATGGACAAAGTGGTGGACACTGTTACCGGAGTCTCTGGCCACACCGCAAGGCACGAAGGTGTGTTGGTGTTTTTTCTTTTGATATAACAAATATATAAAATTGCAAGTTTATTTTGATTTAAATTAGATATCAATTGAAACAAATTTTTGCTCTGTTAGTTAGTGTTGTTTACGTAGGTTCGTATTCGTAGGCGTTTGATACAAAGCTACTGGAATAAACTAAGTCTCGATTTCTACTTGATAAGTCGTAACTCATAAATATTTTCAACAGATATATTTTATGTCCGATCATAAACTTTATAAAGGACCTGTGAAATTTATTGTTCAAACACCTGAGGAATTAAGACTCTGTTTTATTTATTACATACTTCATGAACACGAGTAATCGATTATAAGTCTGAAGTGGTAAACTAAGAAACTTAATCTGATCAAGTAGTTAATTTCGTGGTGATCATATATCAATCATAATAAATAATAATGGTAATAATAGTTAAAGATAAAATTGGGTTTTCCTAACATAACAACAACAACCTAAAACTATGTGTACACACAATTTTTTGTTATCTTTTAAATACAGAATATTTTATCACAACAATTTAGAGGTTATATGATTATTACTTTATTTTTATTTTTAATTCGATCCGTAGAGGTCATAAAAATAGGTAGAGGCACATGCATTGTAATCTGACCGTAACGTCTTAGGATAGGTAAGTATGATTCCAAGTCTTTATCTTTTCATGAAAAGGGTCGTATTTCACAACATAACATTTGTTCATTGTAAAATATTCAAACTCGAATTTCGATGAATTTTGGAGAATTATAAAATTATAACAACACTAGCAGTTGCCCGTGACTTCGATCGCGTTTTATTAGGAGTAGTGACGTAATTACGGTACGCAAGGAATACTATTTTCCATACAAATGTTTACACCTCATTTCACTTCCTTAGGGGTTGATTCTCGAAAAATCCTCTACACCCCCTAAGGATATTTTTAGTGGTTTAGGTTGTGCGTTGATTGTTTGTTAGTCAGTCAGCGATACGACAGTTTTACATATTAATATTTATTTTCCTAGATTTTACTCAATTTAGCTATTCGTGTCAATTTTACATTTAATGTTTGGGTGAAATAGATAGAATTAAGAGCAACTACTAGTATAATATATTAATAATCTCAAAACCGTGTTATTAGCAAACTAAATAGTCATTACTATACGTCCTTCTAAATAGAATAATGTACAACATAATAAGACTGATTTTGACAAAACGCTTACATTGTAAGTCACTTTAAATGATTTATAGCAATCATAATCATAAACTAAAACTAGTTACTTGGGCTAAAATCTTATAAAATTATGTGCTAAGATGTGTTAAGATATTATATCTAAAATATAACAAAACATACTCCTTAGTAAGATTAATGAAGTATTTCGAACATATTTGATTTGTTTTCAAGACAGACTTTATCTAAGATGACAATACTCTTGTACCTAATTTAAGTGTTTTCTTGGTCTTGATATTTAAAATCAATTGATTGAATTGTCGATCAGAAATACGGGAGGATATCATTCGACGATTCGACAACGGTCCATCTATCTATACCGATACAACTTAAAATGGAATCCTATGCGTTTCAATTAAAGAATGAATCTTCATTTTATTATTAAAGTTTTCCAATTTGTGATAATTTAGAAATTTCCAGCATTTGCTTTATTTCCTGTATTAGGAAGCTGAGATCAGTCAGATAAAGTTTAAGGTGTAAACGTCGCGTGCGTTGTTCGCGTGCCAAGTCCGCTACTGTTTGTGATTAAAATTTTAAATCAAATAAATTCTGTAACAAATCTTAATGGCAGACTGTTGTTAAATAGGCCGATGTACTATAAAATTTAAACATAAGTTAAGTTTACTTACACAAAATATAATGTTAACAGAAGATTCTGAAGATACAAATCGTTATTGACTTTACCTAAATTGTGGTATTTGAGATGAAAAGTACAAAGCGATCACTTATTCTTTGCCTCATTTTGCTGAATGCTGCATAACTACTGTCATCACAGAACCACTACTAGACCGAGGTTGTTTATAACCGTAATCATTAATTGAATTCAATCAAATAATATGGATGAGCGGGACAATTACAACCATACAACGGTATCTGTATGAAACTCTTAGTACTATGTATACATAAGTTCATAGGTAGACCCAGAGAATATGTCCTTCAAGTTTAAAAATCCAAAAAGAAATTTGAAATCTAGTATAATGTTCCCTTATGGGCGATATCGATACAATTGTGCACAGTAATAGAGTACGGTATATGACTACGTTTGATCGCCTCGCTCTACTGAGCGTAAACTTTCCACGTTCGGTTTCAGGCTAACATAACACGATATAACAGATTGTTACGAAATGTTACGCGAGCTCCTGTAACTTACTCTGCATATAACTCAAACTCATGCAATACTCATGTAACACTGCAATAATTATTATATGGATCTGCACTCCAAACGCATATATTTTAGAATTTCATGTATTGTGGGTACCAACTACCAATAAGATAATATTGTCTCCGCGGCTATGTGTTAGTGTTTATCGATTTTAATAGAAATTAAAGAAACACTAATTTATTTTCTATATTAGTTTATATATAAATATTAATTTCGAGCTGTTATATACTCAAGCTGTGTGTTTTTTAGTTACTTATAGAAAAATATAGAGATTTTTAATAAAATAGCAATTAAATTAATCCTATGATTGTTTATGTATTTAATTGTCCACCCGCGAATTACATGTAGGTTAAAGTGTAACATTACAGCTCTACACCACGGAGGTAATATAAGAAAGGCGCAATAAAGATTTCCTTAGAACAAGTGCACATAAAAATAAAAAGCAGGTGGACAGCTCTTATAAAAGTGACAAGAACATAAGCAGTGAAATCTTATGTGACTATTGTATGCACGTTAGCAGTAAAAGGCGTGTATGCTCGCACTTGGAAGGTCGACCTTCGACCACAATCGTATGACAAGTAGATAGCTGCTAGAGCTTTTGTATTTAGTCGCACGTGCCTTGCTCTCACGCCGTCTCAAGGTTTATTTGACATTGCTTTGAGTTTCCACGACAAATTCCAACCCATTCATACTCGTGCGAGTATGATACGGCTCTTAAATTTCAAAGTGTACATTGCTTAAAATACCTATTAAATCAGTTTAAGAGTTTATTAGGACATTGATCTAGCTTTTAAACCTTAAACTACTTGTCTAATTCTAGGTTTTGTCCTGAAACAACAACAAAACATGCCTAAATTAAAAAAAAATGGATTTGAAGAATTTCTAGAATATCATCCAAATTCGTACTGCTATTAGTTACAAAAACGTAAGTCGTATATTATTATCAATGTTTGGCATTAATTTGTGAGTAAGCATACATCAAGAGTTCCCCATGGCTCGACCGTTAAAATGTGTATAATTTTGCAATTTGTTATCATTAGCGTTTTTACCGACATCGAAAGACCCCATAAATAACAACAAAGGTACACCAGATTGAGTCATCTCGTGACGTGATTGATTACATACATGATTGGCACATTTGTAGTACTAAGCTAATGCAAATTTGTGTGCTTTCTATAGGCCAGCATCTTCACAGAAACGCTTTGAAATCCCATGATGTAAAAAAATTAATGAAGCTTCAATGTCAGATTTAGTTCGCGGTTGTCAGACCTTTACTTTACATGGCCGATATATGACAGAAAGTTGCTAACCACTGGACGAAACACTTCCGTTATAATCCCTCATCACCTGCAGATCGCGAACTGTAAAAGGCATCATTAAAGATTGCCTTAAAAAGGGCTCTCGATCGACGTATTTGCTCACAGCCGTAATTCATTAAAATACATTTTATAATATCACCGATAAAAACAACGAGTTAAATCAACAATAAAAATAATGTACCGCGTCTCGTTACACGAGTTTCCGCTCCTGTGCGAAAGTGAACACAATGATGTAAGGTACTGCCGATAAAAAATATACTAAAAAAAACTGTTCTGAATAAGCGGTCGCGCGGGGTAAGGTTTGCGAGCCACGGATAACTGTGAATTACGAACTTGTATTTTAACCATTAACAAAACACATAGATAAGAATGTTGTTTCAGCTCAGGATTAACCCGTTCAACGCTAGTTGTTTTATTGTTAATGTTGCCTTCAATATTGAAATATTCCGAATAGTTGCTCTTGATTCTAACTAGTTGGTCCCAGACTCTCAGTAATGTAAAAAATATAATAATAATAATATTAAATTATACTAGCTAGACTAATGTTTGTTTAAAATGGAGCACCTGAACACATTGGAAACATTTAAATTATAAAGGATCTATAACCCTTTTATTGTTATAGAATAACAAACAGTGCAAGGATTCTGTTACCGTCATGATTAATTGATCCTATTTAGTGATTGATCGGCCACTCTATTGCCACGGAACCCTTTCTATCTTTCTTCGCGTTATGAATATGTATTAGGGAATCTCTACATTCACCCTCGTTAATGTTTCTTAACATTTCTGTAGTTGACGTTTTAAAATGATATTTATCATTTAAAATGCAACGCACGAAAATCACATGTAGCGTGCGAAAGCGCGGCGGCTTTAGAAAAAATCTGTCCGTCTCGTATTTGGGACGGTGCACGGTGATTCGAGAGAGTTTAATTAGGTGCAAAGTCTCGAGTTTCGGGCGTGGAGCACGAAGTTGCCGATCTCACAGATTGTTGGAGGACTCGACCGACGAGACCATACACCGCCGAAACGAGGACGGTAATAATTATCTCTACTTTTAGCGGCCCCAGCTCACTCTTAGTGTTTGTTAAAAATTTCCTGCATCGCTAACCGCTTTCCGACACGCAAAGAATATTCATCGCGTGTGAGATTGTCTTCCATGGGTATAATCCTTAATTGTTTTTTGTATTATTATCTTAATAGCGTGCTAAACTCCACGACGACGTTCAAACTAATAGGTATGAAGCCTCAATTGGGACGATGTATTATTTTATTAATTACCTTAATTCGTTACGTAAACTTAGACATTTTTGTATAGTTGGTCGCTTGTTCGTCGAGGCAGAAGACAATGGTCGTTAAGGAGTCACAACTTTGCGCATTGAAGTAGTTTTATCATATAATTCCGCCGCGTTATTGTTTATGTGGAGCGATATTATCCGAACGGACGCGGGCTCCCGGGGCAGTCATTGTGTTCCTATATGGCGAATGTCAAAAGCGTCGTCTTAATTATCGGGCGCGGCCATACAATGCGGACTCGATTGCGCTCAGATAAGCTTTATACTTATCTCATTCCGCGGTATTGAATGCGATATTACTGGGAGCCGGAGCGCAGCGCGGTCACCGCCACTTAGCTACTTAATAACTTCCAAGACCATGTCGTATTGTATCACTGATTATTCTGCATATTTTAACCAATGGATTTAGATAAAGTTACTAAGTTATAACATTGTGTTGGTATTTACTAACGTTTCAGCGACACTACAGACACACAAACCAGGATAAGATTCTTTTAATCTCAACAGAGCAAGTAAATTAACATTGAGATTCAATGTAATTTAATTATTTAAAAACAAAGGTAATAAATACGCAGTATCTAACAATAGGTAGAAATGTCCACATTAGTCATGATGTCTAAATCGTATTAATTGTGAGTAAACTTTCAGGTTAAACGAGTACCTAACATTATAGAGATGTAATACAAGTTCCTAATTACTTCAGGGAAATGCAAGGAAACAATCGAGACGGGATTTCCGATTCCATCGGAAAATAGGACACGTGTCCGAGTGGGTATCGTAAAGACAATACAATATAAGACATTTTTCTCATGGGGACATCTTTGTTATTGAACACGCGATGTCGGTTAAAACAGATCGTATCTTCACACGAATCTATAAAATCAAATGGGGAAATCCTAATCTCTATCTCCCATTTTTTTCTTCACGGGTTGCCACAGCTCCCGAAACCGTGTTATCGGTCCCAGGGTACCCTGGGAATACGAAATCTTCCTCTTTTAGCTGATGGTATTTGCGAGGCAATACCTAACAAGTGGCCAGTTCTGTTGAGGTATAAATAGCCTCTAATTGTGGTTTGTCGGATTATGTTATGTACATAAGTTTTTAATTATAAAAAACCCATTGGTACATGGCCGGGATCGATCAGTGGTCCGTCTAGTTAATACCAAACGTCTTAACCACTCGGCCACCGACGCACCTCTTATCTCTCATATACATTATACTCTGGTATAATAAAGTGAATTTTATTAAAGGATATCAAAAATAGCCTCGATAACCATTTAAAGAAAATTTATTTTCTATTTTAAAACCTAATTTTCACTCCAGGATAATCCAGGAGAAAATGAAAATGAAAAAAGAGTGGTGCTGTCTGATAGAGTGAACAACAAACAGATATATGCGTGGGCACACGAATAAAATGAAATGCGTTTCGTTTCACTCGTAAACATTGAGCAAACATCGATTACGTTTCCATGCAAAAGTCATAATTTCATATATTTTATTCTAGCAAAGCCAAGTATAAATTGAGATGTTTTAGCAAGCGGTTTTCGCTATTACCGCCTCGGCGACCAACTTTCTACATGTCCCAAGCCGGGAAAACATGAGACGCTGTATGCATGAATCTGTACCTACATAGTATCTAACTACTGACGTTAATATTGAAAAGGCAATTAAATTGATATCGCTTGGTAGTTACTTAATAACAGTTATAAGATAACTGTAAATAAATTAAAATAATTAGAAATAACGAGATTTGAAATATCATCAACTACGTAGGTACATCTTTTCTGTTTACTTACCTGTCTGGCCACCAACTTGCTCTTTATCCTAAAATAGCTAAAGCACATTTTTTTTATATGAAGACTTGTGAAAACCATACAGTAGATTTTCACTATAACAATTTTTATATCCTATGAAATGACGCATGTACGATGAAAATTAAAAATCAATTACGTACTTTTATTATGGTCAATGCGTTTTCATTTACAATATCAGTATTACATTTGCGGTTATGTAGAGCTTCTTTAACCACAACTTGAATTCCAGAAAACCACTGATGCAGTACGGTACGAGTGAGATTATGTTTCAGGGGATATTGTTAAATATAAAGAAAAAAGTAAAGGATTATTTTAAAACACATAACTAATAGGTACCTACCTGATTCTTGATTTCTTATATTTAAACAAACATTGTTTTTTATTAAAATTAGGGTTCCGTAGCCAAATGGCGAAACCTTAATAAATTCGTCATGTTCGTCCGTGATTAGGTATGTCACAGGCAAAAGCCTCAGCCGTCTTTCAAACGATTCTTATAATAATTTAAAGAGAGAATCGCCATAAAGTTTCGGTATGAAATTGTGAAAAAAAAACTTTTTAGGGTAGCTTTCCATACATGGAACTGAAGAATAAAAAAAATGTTAAAATGCTATAGAGTTTCGAAAATATTTTTTTATATGTGAATGTTTCGCGAGATATCAACTCTTAAAGTCGTTTACATTGTTCACCTTTAATTTTTTAAACTACGTGCATAAAACATCTGAAATAATTCTATATGAAATAAAATCTACACTTTCACAATCAGCGGGGTGAGAATATATTTGATGCGACATCTTTCTTTTCGGCCGAAAGGCCAAAAACGTTTATGTCCGTACAAGTGCCAGCCACAGAATGGATGGTCCGTGATTGTCCAACCCTACATTGTTTTTGTCCTTTCGGTCGACACGAAAGATGTCGCGTTAAATATATGCTCACCCCCTGATATATCTGACATCCTTTCATGGATTCTAAAAATAATTCGCAGAAAGGTGTCATGTGTGAACGACCACAGAATTTTGTAGTAAAATTATGAAAATACATAGAACTGGAGATTTAAAAAAATATTTATGATTCCAGGGGGTTACAGAGGCCTCGATTCGATAGAACGGAACCCGAGTAGTACTCGCAACTTTTTTTGTTAAAAAAATTTAAGTTAAGGTAACTAGGAACAATGCAAATTTTGACTTATTATATGTCGTTGTATACAAAATACTAGATTAAATTTTATTTTATTTTGTCCAAACAGTAATAAATATTATGTCAGTACTATCAAGTCAACCGTAACATTTCATTAGAAATGATTGTTTGATAACGATATGTGGTTACTTATGATATAAATCTAAGAAACGGCAAAGAACCGACTTTGAAGTCGATTGTATAGTTATTTAACAAAAATGTAAATAATTAAATAACAAATTACTCGGCTAATTTATAACTATGTACATATACATTCTAAATGTATTCACACCTTAATCCCATAATTACAAATAATAAATTACAGCTTCGAGAAAATAAACTAGATAAACGCAATAGTAATACGCAATTTCCTTCCTTCCCTATAAATAGTGGATGTAGCTTACCTTGACTGTCTGATTCTTAAGTGGTTTGTCAGGATTGGGAATGTACTCCAACGTGATGCCGTAGAACTGGCCCTTGTTGATGTAAGTGATGCGGTCATCTTCCCGCCGTTGAGAACTACTACTTGCTGTCTCCAGGTGATATTTGAAGCCGCATGGGGTGAACCTGTTGTTAAATGCACAATTTAAAGCTTTCTCTGGTTTTATGATTTACACTTTTAATGCAAACAGTGAAAGCTTTAGTGTAGCAACCAAAGACGTTGTCAGATCTTGTGACTATTTTAGTTTTTTCACTGATATCGGATGCAGTAACTACACAACTAACACACAAAACAAAATCTTACTATTAATAATACAATGAAAGACTAACTACTTATAAATTTTAACAAGGCTGAAAATTAGTTTTGAAGGACGAAATAAATCTAAAAGTACACATGCAGACGGTTAAAGACTTGGTGTAGATTCGTAGCAACTAAAAGGCGTAGCTAGTTTCTTGTGACTATTTTTAATTTGTCACTGATGTCTAGTACACTAAATACACAACTACCACACAAAACAAAATGCAATGTTTAATAATGTATAGTCAAAATTATAAATAATATTCAATTTTAATAAAAAGGTATCTACATTATTTTGTAGAATAAAATAGATCTAATAAGTAAATCTAAGAAACTCAGCCGCTTTCGGTATGCTCAAATAGTTCTACTTGGAAGTAGACAAACGAGCATTGTAGAAACTACAATCATCTCGACACATGTAAACATCAACTAAGTGCACAAGTTTTCTTGAAATTTTAGAAAAAGTGTCATTTCTTTCGCGAGATTTGTATCAGAATAACAGGCTCGACAATAAAGTTTCCACGAAGTACAGTAATAAAAGTCAGCAAAAAGTGGAAATCTTAATTACCTACACGGCCAGTAAAGCTTGTTGTCGCGTCATTACATAAAGGCGTGGAGATCCAGTTTTGAGAGCGCGATGAAAAACTATGATTTCTCGCGATTTCCTACGACGCGACGGAAGGAAACCCCCGCTAAATTAGCGCTCATCGCGTGTTGCGACTCGTTCGCTGTCTATTGGCGCCGATCGCGAAGTGTGCATGATTCGATTTGTTCAGATATATAATAATAATTTTGTTCCTTTTGACAAACTTCAGTAAACTGAAAGAGTTTCATTTTCCCTCAGGATATAACTGAACGCTCTACTTAATGGATACAGTAATACAAAATGCTTACACTTTACAGATTTCATCGACAATACAAGAAACATCATTCAATTAATCCAGAGAACAAAAGCTATGGTATTTGCGATTTAAAGCATGGGGAGAAATCTTGTGTAATGCAAACTCTGGGCGACATTGATGGATCGTTCGAGCAGTAGCGCTATCTGATGGACTCTAAGTGATTCTCGAGCGCAATTTCCATTTACGAGCTTCATGCACTCCATTGTTATTGGCTATCTTTTATTTGTATGACGCTGGAGACCAAATGGCAATTTAGTTAATTTAACCGATAAGATTAACGCCAAAAAAGTAAAATATATATTATGAAATAACAAACATAGTTGTGGGAAGGCTACAATAAATTTATAGATTTTCAAATGGCTGCAGGAATAACACTATTCTAAATAATGAATACAAAATGAGAAGGAGGGCTTGGCGTAAAATATTGAAGCTCTGAACATAACCAGTAATTTATAAAATGATTTACTAGTTCCGCGACTGCTAATATAGTTATAACTTAAACTTGTAATATAATGCACAGTTTTTGTTTATCTGTCCGCAGGTAGCAAATGACTTGGAATGCGATCGAAGAACGAAGCAATTGTTAGCTCCATACAGTATATAATAATAAATAACACATTGTTTGCGAATGAGCCTCTCCAAGCTTTTCAGCGAAGCAGGGTCCGAAAAAATACACTTCCTACGTGAAGATCATGCGACTGCGCGTAGTGGTCATGAATAAATCAATCGAGAAGGCGCGGAAATTGATGAGTGAGCAAAAAGCGCTGGAACGTAGCGCCAACAAAGTGCTCGCAATAAAAATGCGCGCCGGATAAGCGACGGCAGCCGCGAGGGCGTCCCGCCGAGAGCCGTCGCCAAATTAGATGCGCATAAATCTGCTTTTCTTTATGTGACGCGGCTTTTTAAGTACGTCGCCGGACATTGTCCAGTTTCGTAGCGAGCTTGAGTATACATATGAGAGCTCGCACCATAATTACAGCGATGCAAGCCGCTCATTCTATTACACGGAAAAGTTGAAGATTTTATCTTAAAGTATGGGGTTGGATCTAGAGACAGGTGGATCTGAGCGGAGGGCGCTCACGTCGTTAATGAAAGATGTTGCGCTGGAGGTAATAGCAGTCCCGCAGTTTGTCAGCCGCGGCTCGGGAGCGGGTAGGCGTCGCTCTTCGCTCTTCATTGCCTCTAGACCATTACAATTTGCGAGCCTCGTTGTCTATAATGGGCGCTGCTATTTGCTACTGGATAAAACAACCACCTACTGAGATCTCGCCGTACAATTTTACTCAACACGCGAACCCATATTATAAGTGCTCTCAAATACACAGTTCAGCACAAATAACCCACTTCCGTGCTCACCTTGAATATGTAAAAAGGATTTAATAACGTCGCAAAAATAAATCTCCTGTTTAAGTCGTGTGAAACTATCAATTTAACAATTTAGTCATAGATAATATAATTGTTTTCTATTCGCAAGTATTTATGTATATTGGTGTCGAATCAATCAAAATAATTATTGTAACAATTATGACAATAAAGTTCACATCGATGTGAGTGTCCGTTACTTACTTACATCCACAATAATGAAATAAACACACAAAAACGCCGGTTCCCATACAAAACAAAGTGGTCGAAAAGCAAACACATTTGTTACAGATTTAGCACTACAGAAAGTAACTTTATTACTTAACTGGCGCTAATTAAGATCTTATTTGGAAAAGAAAAATAAAGTGAAACCTAATTAAGGAGATAAATCGACGAGCATCGTTTGGATACATTTACAGTGTGTAGTAAAATCGGTTCGGGAGCATCGGGCTCGATTATCGGCAGCAGTAATTTAAGACAGTGGAAGCGACCAAGTTATTTGGGCCAAATGCAAGCAAGTAATTATCGAGATAATAATGCTAATGCACTTATCGTGTCGGCGAGTGCTTCCGCCGTGCACAGTCGCTCGAGTCCTGTTTGTTTAACAATTTGTTCCGAGGGCGGCCCGCCCGGTCTGGCTAGCTACCAAACCTCTAATAGATCCCGAATCTCACTTATGATCAAACAACTCTTCTACTCTCAAAATACTTAATTGAATGTAAAACGACACTATAAAATTTAAATATTTAAACTTGAAGACCTTCATAAATACATACCTTGCGGTTTATTTTCCTTATAATTGGTGGCTTGCAAACAAATTCATTTTATTATTCATAAGTTACTTAATAAGGTTCGTGCAAAATACTTGTTACTTTACATTATGTCGACCACGTTTAGTTATTCCCATTAAGACAATATTTTTTCCAATTAAGAAACAAATTGTGAAAAAAGTCAACTTCTGTGCAGTAGCATTTTGATTTGTTTTTGTTGAGAATGTTAATTTAATTGACATTTTATATTAAAGCTACTGTTTATTAATGAAGTTAAGAAACTACAATTTACCTACAATTAATTACAAATTACGTCCGCACACAGCAAACGTTGTTTTCGTTCGTACAGAAAATTGAATTAGTCGTCTCAATAGAGTCCATTATAAAAAATGGTCGAATGACAAAAGTCAACATAGAAACCCTTTTTTACACTTGAAAATCACGACGCTCGAGTTAGCACCTCGCTGACTGAGCCATTCCATTTTTTAAGTAATAGAAAAATTCTTTTTCCTAGAACGGGCAGCCTACTTGGCTGTGAGGTGTCAAATGCTGAACCTACATTCGGAAACAGCTAACGATATTAATTGTGAATACGGGTATGTACACTAGGCTTGTTCAATAACTCTATTAGTTATGGGCTCGGTACAGGTGAGTTATTGTGAGCTCTGGCAATTAGAAGCTGCATCGAGTGAAGGATCTTTGAGAGAGAGTTCTAATCGATACTGCTTCTGGCCCTTGTTGACGCAACTATTTTATGACAACATTCTACCTACTTCATCGTTACACATTAAGGAAAAGTAAACTTTAATATTAGACATCTAGCTTCTAATGTGCTTCTAAATATAGCAAAACTGTTTTTGGGTAAAATGAAATAACCCATAAATGGAAAATATACTTAATGGAGACTTTCAATAACATTTATATCATTAACAAAAATAATACGAATATCTAATAAATATGTAAAGCACAAATTTATTTAAAGTCATGACAAGAACGCGGTATCAAATTCCGTGTTCGGAATTATTATATTATATTAAATGTAAATATGTATGTTAACTTAGTGTGTTTACTCGAGTTTTATTTAGAGATTCTAGAGTCTAGAATCTAGATAGACTATAGGTATTTTATTTAGCACAATTACCTAATTTTAATAGGATTACTCAAGAATACGTAAGTCAGTATTTATAATAAACATATTATTGTGTTGGTGTGTCCAAACTACTGTCAACCTTAGAGCATATTCAAGACATTTTTGGTTGTTTTCAAACTGCGCGAATTGAGCCCTGCATGTCACAAAATTTGTCTATTTTTTCTAGATACGCTGATAGATTTAGTTTCCGCGCTATTTATCAATCCCCGACGATAAATCAATTTTATCCCAAAGTTCCATTGGTTTTCTACATTTCAACATTACATTTTCTAATGGTTACCAAAGATAACGACAACACTATCATATGAATCGTTACATATTTTGCTTGACCTGCTAATTGACCCGTTTACTACGAACTACTAGACAAAATCTGTCATCGAAAAATAGCTAATTCACTTACAATTTAGGTATCTGGATTTTGTCGGCGTCGTTCTGTCTGCCGAAGTCATGCCAGGGTCTTGTGCGGGGCGCTTGTGCCGGGGAGTGATGCGCTGAAGGTGTCCCTCGGCCGTCGTCGCCGACTCCGGGCTGCTGGCAGATCACCGTGTAGTCGAAGGACTGTTGTTTACGGCATAGAATCACGCCATACCACGCCACACCAGAACAAGCAAAGCGTAATAAGTTAGACGTTGCCAATGCTACCCACACCAGCTTTTGCAACATGTGTACCTACTTGTAAACTGATACCAATTAAATTTGCAATAACTCAACAGTTTAAAATTGACAATCATTATCTTAATGCAAATTTAATTAGTATGTAGTAATATTAATTAGTGTTTTAGAGCATGTATTATGTAAGATTGTGTTTATGTAGGTAGAGTCCCTGGGCCCTGCAGTTTAATCTGACGCGTCTTAAGACTAATGTTGCATTGACATTTCAAACTGGTAAGCCTCAATTTCCTGTTCCACTATCTTTCTACTTTCTTTTTACATGAGGATGTTGTCTTTTCGTGAGAAATACTAAGCAACTTAACATATGTATCAACTGCCGTGCCGCCAGATTTATGATAACGGGTCAGATTTCACTGCAGGTGCATGGAAATAGGTGTACCTATTGAGCCTTATTTTTACATAATATTTAGACTGAAAGTTAGCTAATAATGTTAAATATCTATTATACATCCCCACATAAAATGTTCAGTAATTTAATTATTAGTTTACTATTTTACTTTGAATAAATTTCAGTAATTTTATTTAATTTTACAGCCACTTCAGACTAAAATTAACTTAAAAAACTTTCTGTTTCCACAAATTTTCCAATAAACTAATTAAAGAATGGTCACAATTACAGGCAGCTGATATTTTAACTAGATATCGTTGACATACTGAGGTGTGCAATTATAAGTTTTTGTAAACTTCATAAGAATGGTTGAACACGGGTCAAACATATATATAAAGGTCATCCGTCACTCTTCAGCGGCAGACTATTGTCGATAGCACAATTATGTAAATTACTATTTATTAATACAAAGTATACACAATTTAATTGAAAATATGTTTATCCATGCATGCCTAACTAATTATGAATTGAATATATTGATCGCTTGAAAACTATATTTACTATATTATTGAGAAAGTTTTTCAAAGGCAATAATTTTACGGACCCTGTTTGATAAAATATAGTTGATTTATGAATTAGGTTGATTTGACTTTGAAATATTTGATATTGACGATTATATTATTACAGCCATAGCCTACAAGTCTACACAATAATGTGAATCCTAGATAGAGCTAGGCTAATAGAGCAAAAGCTTCGTTTCAATTTAAAATTATGAATAACATATAAACGAATATTAATGGAAATATGTACGAAATTGGTCTAAATAATTACTAAAAAGAATTTAATGATATTTAGCAACTTTTAATGAACTGGTTTTGGTAAAGAGTCCACTATAATGGCTTCCTAGAAAGTTTCCAAACATTACATCCGCTATATCTGTTACTAATCAAAATGATTTAGAGGCAATAATACTTTAAACATATTTCCGATATACTTTAGTTAAATTACAGTTAATTGGATAGATACAACTAAACTTCTCTTATTAGATCTACTTCATATTAGACGCATAAACAATTTTAATCCACAGTTATTTACAAATTCTGATTAACATAAATATCTGTTTCATATATTTATGAGTCATAAATTAAAACCTACTAATTTAATGACAGGATTAGGCAAGGAACAAGTTTTTATATTTTGTAGACCTTTCCGAGCGTAAGTTACAATACTGTTATGTAAATACATACATAGGGTAATCCTTTTCGGATTTTGTTTAGAAGCGATTCAGAATATTTATTTGGCAATTATTACAATTTAGTTAAATCAATTTTGGACAATATACAACAAGTTTTTGGGCGCTGCTGTTTCAATCCGTTGAAATAATGGACCAAACTTTTTTTGCGCCTCTAATATATTTCAAGCCCCTACCCCGTCCCTTTTACGTGATAAATGCACTTTATATTTTCTTCCAGGATATATAAGCTATTTCCGTTAAAAAAACTAAATCGGTTCAGCGGTTTCCGCGTAATACAGTAGCATTCTAATATAAAGTTTTACATAATTATGCGATTTGATTGTTATGACTACAACTCAAAACTGCTCGAAAAAAATTGCTCGAAATTACTCAAAAGGAAAATTGTTCGAAATTCATAATTAATATTATTATATAATAATATGTAAAAGTAACTTATTGTCTGTCTGTGTGTCACGTTTCTATGACTAAAATACTGCACCGAATTATATGAAATGTGATATTGAAAAATGGAAAATCCGGCGATTTGGGGGAGCTGGTGATAGACCCTAGAGACCTTGCCTAAACTATTAGAGATAGAGAAATGCCCTAAACAAAAACTATTCTGGCAGGTACCTATCAAACAAATTTAAAATCTGGGGACTTGGGAGACCTGATGATGGACCCTAGAAAGACTAAATGAGTTTTAGGCTTTTAATTGGTGAATGATAATACGAGTATAACCGTGCCCAACACTAGGGCTCTCAAACTGTTTTATGAATGGACGCTATACGAGGTTATCCTACAATCGGTCAAGAAATCTACTAATCTAATCTAAATCTATGTCTATACTAATACTATAAATGAGAATTTGTGATTGTTTGTACTTTTTTCAGAGTCAGGATATTAATGTAATTTATTACCTAGGTTCCAACATGGTTCTTCCAAGACTACATATTTTTTATTTTAGGTAATTGACAATATTACTAAATTAGATTAAGCAGCATTCATAGTTTTGGTAGAACTCTAGAGTCGATTATAGATCTTCCAAGTCTCATGATTTTCTATTTTAAATATTAAATTTCATAAAAATCGGTTTAGTGGTTTAGCCATGAGAACGTAACAGACAGACAGACTTAATTTCACATACATTCACATTATGAATTCCGATCAATTTTCCTTTCGAGCAATTATTATTCGGACAATTAATTGATTTCGAGCAATTTCTTTCTTGTATTGTTTTCGAGAAATGTTCCGCAATAGATAAAATCTATTACAGGTTTAGGATTTTACTTTAGTTAAAGTGATAAGCCCAGAAATTATTTACAGTTTAGTTTAACGAAATGTTAAGAAAATTAGTTTTATAGAAAAGAAAAGTTTTGTACTTATTTATAAAATTAAGTGGAAAATAAAACGTCATGCAAATTATGTAACATATTATAGGACTAGTATAATGTTTGTTTGTGATTGGCAATAATGTAAAATTGGCGAATACGAGAAATTTGGACTTATCAAAAATTGTATGGTATATAACCTACGGTAAACTTTACGGCTAGTAAAATATTAAAATATATTTTAATTAAATTCGCAACATTGTATTGAAATAAATATAGTTATTTTGAATTTTGTTATTCATGTTTTATTTATGTTTGATTTGGCATCCAATATCTTATTACAGTTATCTATCATAAGGGTTAGAAAAAGGAACTGTTCTTGACCAATCTTTTACGAACATTTATAACCAAAATTATGCAAATTGATATAACGAATTTTACAACACAACAACGGTCAGAACTAATGAAATTTATTAACGGATTTTTTTTAAATACGGAAACATTGCAAATATTGCAACATATTTTTATAAAAACCTTAAGATAATGGGAATTGTAAATATTACTTATGATGTTTTTTAAGTTTGTGTTTACTTCTAGGTACAATTTGTCAGTTTCTATTCAATATCTTACTTAAGACTATTAGCATTGTAATAAAATTGTGTTGTATTTATAAAGTCTACGTAAGTAACAAATATACATGTGAATAATCTGTAAAATGACTAATATGGAAAATAACTATAAATGGGTTTTATCAGAAATTGTAATGGATGGAATCTACGTGAAATAAGGTACTGTTGGTAACAGTAGATAACACAAAAGTCTGAAGTAAGATGTAATAGAACTTTCATGGAATATATTTATATTATCTAGACATAGGTAGAGCTGTTATTATAATGTATAACTGCACCCCGGATATTCACAGACCATTTTCGGAAATTCGATGAGGAGATACAACTGAAAAGCACATTATGAAAGTGTGTCCGCACGTGTTCGCTACGCTAGTGCGTGTTTGTGGGTGTGTGTGTGTGTGTGTATGTGAGCCCGCCCGCGCCACCGACCTGCTGCACGACTGCGTGATCCCGCGGAGTGACAGCATCAGCCCCGATGCCGCTGTCCGGCGAGGGCAGGTCGACAGTGAGGCCAGCGGCTGCGATGACACTTTTGCCGTGGTAGCGAGGTGCCGCATAGCGCTCCCCGAAGGCAGCCGGCGGGGGCGGCTCGGAGTCCGCGTAGGGCGGCGCGGCGCGCTGCTGGTAGCCGTCGGCCACGAAATACTCGCGGTAGTAGGGCTCCGGGGCGAAGGCGGCCGGCTGGCGCGCATACTGTTCGCCGTAGGGCGTAGGGCTCGGCGTGCCGGGCGGCGCGAACATCTGCGCGGCGTACATGGCAGCGTCCGGCAACAGCGAGCCGGCCGACGAGGTGCGCGACGGCACCGGCGATGGCGACGCGTCACCGGGTTCACCAGCTCCCACCTGAGGACACACGCGCCGGTCACACGCGCTCTCCCACGAGAACTGGGCGCCGCGCGGCGTCGGAGCAAACATGCCGCTGCGCACTTGAAGGAGCTACGATTCACTGATAGGGTCTGACACTAGCGCGGGGGCGCGGGCGGGCGCGGCCAGCGGTCACCCGGCGCATGATACGCTCGGCGCGAATTAAATACGTGAGTGGCCGGTGTGTGTAAATGCGTGCGCGCGCGACGGCGGCGTGCGGACGTGTGACGCACCTTGTGGCGAAGCGGCTTGAGCGCGTGCTCGGGCTCGGCGGCCACCTTGCGGCTCAGGTCCTCCGGCTCGCGCTTCACCAGCCCTGCATGCAGCAGCCCCGTCAGCTCGCCCAGCTCCGCCCCGTGCGCGCCATTGGTCGCCTTCAGTGCTCCGCCGGCCCTGCGGAGGGGAGAGCGATGCTATTGGAGAGCGAACGTGTGACATCGCACGCGAACACTCCATGAGCGTCGTCGCCGCGGAGCGACGTGTGCGCTGCTGCGCGGACCACTACTTATTCTCATAACAAATCACTTTACCAAAATACAATATGTAATATAACCTACATGGCGTTTTAATTTAGTTTTTATTATTATTAAAATTTTAGGCAACCCAATTTTGGTTGTAAAATATTTTTTATTTGGCTCATCTATGTGCTACGATTGCTACGAGATTCGTAGACAATAGTAGATCCTCTATTACTTTGAACTACTTGTATTATTTTAGGTCAGAATTTTGTACATCTTTCTATGCATTATCTTGAGTTGGTTTATTAGATCTACCGATTCCTATAACTATTAATAACTCCTGGTGTTAACTAATTCGATAATGAACTAAAATGTAGTAGTGGTTACATTTATCGTATCGTAAATTCAATATTATACAATCAAACGTTTGTAACGTCATACAATACACCCCACAATGTGTGAAAATTTACTCTAAAACCTAAAAATTGTGAAAAATTTGATACCTAATAAATGTTATTTTTAAAAATTTTAACTTGCATTCAATGTCATTGTATTACATACCTCCAATTGACAATACAACCTCTTTGCAATGAATCAATGACACTGCACAGTGCATATTATACAACTCTTTTGTTAAAATTTTAATTTCATTATTTCACTGCACATATTTAGTTGTTATGAAAGTTTATAAACCCATACTTTTATGATATTATTATGTAAGAGCTGCATAAATTATTTTTTATTGTTTTAATTATTATTTTATTATTTAATTTTGTTTATTCCAGCTCCATTTAAGTTAAAATGTCATAATAATACTTAAACATGCTAGTAATAAACTTTCGTGACTGTGCTTATAAAATAACCTAATTAAGAAAAGTAAACATTTCAGTAATTTCCTGATATGTCCAACAAACTAAAAACTCTTCTTAACAATGTTCCACTTATACATATTACTCATCAATATACTCGTATAACTAGATAAATACATTACAATTTTCGAATTCCAAGATTATGTGAGAGTTGAAATATATTTATCGAGATTGGCCAGTTATCTGACCTCACATATAAGTTAGACATCGCCTGCGTACATTGTGAGGGAGAGTAGACTGGGACCGTGCCCCGACTAACCAAGGCGGTTCGACATCAGCCGTCAGTGTGCGTCGATTTATGATAATTGAAGACATGTTTCATTGCGGTTCAGATGTTTATTTTAGATAAGAGCTCTGGGTACTATTTCATGCGTCCGAATTGGCCGATACGCGCGACCTCCCGCGAGCCAACTCGCGCACAAATCGGCGCATCCAATTGCGATACATCGTATGCTGATTCTTTGCAATTTATGAATACGATTTGTAAGCGAACACGACTAGTGTGAAATCTTACGTCTGATAAAATAAAGCAAGAAGAGTATATACTTAAATGTGCGCGAATTTCCGTAATGAAATTTTAGCATTACAAATCGACATTTGACATTTGTAATATGCGTACAGCAATTATATTCAAGCTACGGTTCATTAAATGTACAATTTAATGCTTTATAATAGGTGAAACTAAAAGGATTTTACCTTATTCTTATCCATCTCTAACAATTTAAAATCGGTAAAATCCTAGGTACAATAAATTACAACAATTTATAAACAATATTTTTCCCCATTCTACCTGATTAAGGTAAAATATAGAAAATATAAAATTTAAAAATATTATACTTTCTTCACAGGACACAATTAATAAAACACATTTCAGCGTTTTTTCAAATAGATGGTAGCAAAGTTTGCACAAGAAATAATATTTTTCTAGTCAAAACTTTACTTGAATCTTGGAGGCGTTTTTTTAAATTTAACCCCTAAAAGAAAAAAGGTGATGGTGAACGTTTTTATGGACAATAATATTAGATTTATTTGAAACTCAACTCTGGGTGAAAAGATAAGATATATAGACTCGATCGATTGTGCCAAAATTTCGAAAATTTTCACGGGCGAAGCTTGTGGCGATAAGTTAGTTGTTAGCTTACATTCTGTTGTCAGTTTTGGATACTAATAAATTCTTATATAGTCAACGTTTGAAATAGAAGTTTCAAATAGTGGTGACTAAAGTAATTAGGAATGTGCAATACAATTTAGGTACCCATTCATTCGTAGCTAGAACATTTGCGTGCAAATTCACACTGTAACTGTAGGTAGGAAGGTCGCGATAGTTTAAAGGTATGCTAATTGAATTTACAATAATCCAGGCGCGGCGTGCCGGCGGCGACGAGCTAGAGATAACGTTATTCATGTGCTCGATGTTAGCACAATGCGTTGTTTGCTTGTCGAGTATATTGTTGACGCTTGCAAAAACTGCACAAAGACTCGACAGCTGACACAGACGCCGAATTTTTATCATTTTGAATATAATTAGTTTATCGATAACCGTTCTGATTTTATTTTTTAGGTTCTCGTACTCTACGACTCTACGCATTCATAACTAATATAAGACAATTCTAATAAACTTCATAAACCACGAAGCGTATCTATTATTTAATTATTGTGATTTTTTCAATTTACTTTCTCGATGAATCTCAATTTATGTATGAGTTGAGACAAACTCGTATGAATATCGATTACTTTTAAAATTATCAATTTTTTTCATGAACGTCCCAGGGCACGTTGAAGGCAAATTGAAGGCACTTTGAATATTATATCTGTATGTAATACTTGCAATAGGTATTTTTACAAAAAATCCATTAGAATTCAAAACATAGAAATATTAGGTAAGTTATCTCAACAACGAGTTTCATTTCGTAAAAAAGCAAGTTGTTTTTTATCGCTCGTCTTTAAATAAATATGATCCTAGGTAGGTACCTACCTATATAATCTTATAAACTCTATATATGTTAATTTTTTTTATTTAAATACACATAAACATAAATTCCATATGTATCAACCTATCTCAGCTTAATGTTCTTACGGGCCTTAATCTGATATCAGTATCAAATTGCATTAAATTAGCATAACAGAGCAAACGTAACGAAACTCCAAAAACATGGTATCCAAACGGATGCTGTGGTGAATTCTTCATGCAAATCTTACTTCTCTTATCAATGTGAAATCAGAACGCATCGCTCGGATGCAATTGCCATTATAATTATTTGCAATGTTTACTTAACACCCTTTCACACATGATGAGTTCTCGACAAAGATATAGCGAGGGGCGCAAATTGGGGTCGATGGAGCACCCGGTGTTTGTAATAATAGTCAAAAGATTCTTCCAATGAATTAGAAATAAGATGAATTTACAAGTATTCACCTTCACACCTATTCCTACTTTTTACTTGTATAAGATTTGAGCAACTTCTTTTGAGAGTTAATTTTTTAATATTGTTTTATAATTATCCTAGTTTACATACATAACAATCGTTTATATTTGTCTCCAAATAATAAATTATTGCATTATATAGTCTACAGCTAATTTATCAACAACTTTTTAAACAAATTTCCTCTATGATCTAATTTGCAAATAAATTTAAAACATCAATAAATGTAAAATCTCATAATCAGGAACCCCAAGTTTACGTTCGATTGAGTCTTTAAATATAATTTTCTTTACTTTATCTCGTCTAAAATCAATGATGACACCAAACAAAGTACCGTTTGATGAACAGATACCAAGCATACGAGTCTCTTATTCCGGATGCCATGATCGTTAATACTTTTTATTTGTATATCAATTCACCTAATGTAGGTTTATAGCCACCTTTCTCACGGAAACTTACATATTAGTGATATCTATTAATTCATTACGACATAATCAATAAAACCTAATGCAATTTTAATTGCAACGACAAAATTATGTCTCTATGCAAATTTTCCGTTAGTAACGTATATTTTGGAACGTTATTTCTTTTTGTTTGTTTAGTTTTTTAATGCCCGTGTGAACGACAGTGTGTGAAGGATTTAATATCGCAGTGGTCAATTCGCCCTACGATGACCATTCTTTTTTATCAATAGGATGACCATTGTAAGTATTCATTATGATATTTTGCGACGCAGATGGCTGTGTCTTCAAATGTATTCAATTCTATCTGCTGCCCTAACTATGAACAATATAAAAGTGTCTTCACTGTTAAAACCGGTTCTAGACCGAAATGGGTCGCACGGTCTGTAGCTGAACACTCCCTATATTTAACCATATGTGCGTCCTCCCCTACGAAATGTACTTATCTTTAAAAACTCAGCTTCAATACCTCTCCAACTAAAGAGTATATTTTGTTCGAAAAATATTTTCCAACCTTTTAGTTTCAGTGGCCGCCAGTAAAATATTTGAAATGTGAAAAATAACACTTGTAATATTACCTATGTAGTCCCCTGACTTTTATTTAAAAACGGTAAAATTTAAAACGGTAAATTCATGGTTTAAATTTTAAAATTTCATATCTCTAATGTTTCAGTGGTTTCAGCTCGGAGATGATGAATCAGTCAGGACATTGTAATCTGTATAAAGATAGAAGTATCTATAGGTACGTGATGTCGCTATCCGTGCTGAGTACCTACCTAAAAGGAGAAACTGTTTTCCCGTTATAGCTAGGTAGGTGCTGGTATCACGGTGCGTGTGTTGTACGGCGACAGGGTCAAGAGGTGCGGATGCCCTCTCGTGGCCGCGGTCTCCGTTGCTCGTTTCTATGCTAATCCGCACATTAGCACTAGAATTTACAGTAAAAATATTATACTTGGAGTTGGCATTCTATTTACGCAGCTCCGAGCAAACATTGCAGTGCTAGTTGTAATTGTTACGAAATAAACACCCACGCGTATTCGAGGAAGCCGTTTCTGTCAGAACTAGTTCATTTCTACATACCTACATCGAGCATTCAATTCAAATATATGAGCGATTTAGACAACAAATATAGCGACCGGAATCTTACGATGCTCCGGCGCAGCGCAGCGATGGATTAGCATACAAACGTATGTGGCGACACGCGGATGGGCGCGGGCGCGAGCGGGGAATTCGTTTTAATATTGAATGTATGAATGAGCAATCTCTGCGTGCGTTCACCGCGCGTGGGCAGCTCCCGACAATGACTCGAGACAGGTCCCGAGCGTCCTTGTCAATGTGAGCCACATCCGTCCATTATGCCTAATTATTTACATTTATGAATGAAATAGACAAAATGTGAAGAATGACGAACACTATTTTGATGGAGATCGGTGCGACACTCGGCAGCCCTTTAGACGCTACCGCCGTCGGCGCCGCCCGCCGCTCCTTCTACGTGTGTGGCACGTGGGCGACTAGCCCATTGTCTGCCATAGGAATACTGTCATGCTCCCCATATACGAATGGATATTGGTTTTACCATCACAATAACGTATTTTACCATAAATCCCTAATATGCACATGTACATAATCTCATGAAAATAGTCAGAGACCTAGACAAAATTCGCATGAAACGTGTTTCCAATATGAATTGCTGCATTTCAACAACAACAATTAATAAGGAAAATAAATCTCAAGTCCTGCGGTATCGTCACCAAAACACTAGCTGTATTCCCTCTTTGTATCGCCCGATACTTTATTGAGATCAGAGGCAAGATGCCTGAAAAGCTTACGTGCCTCGGGACCCCATGGGTCCATTGTATCAACTCCAAACGACACAAATATGTATCCTTGTCCTAAGGATCTATATTTACGCCGTTTGAAGTTTTCAGCGGATGTTTCTGCCGCGCCCGCCCTTAATGAAAAATGCCTTTAAATGACATGGTGAAAATGTATCGACACAGGTAACTTCCTATACTATGCACTTCAAACATTCATTATAATATAAATAACTATCAAAATAAATTTACTTTTAAAAAAAAGTGTACCGCCTTCAAAAATTTGCACTGAAAAGTAAGAAATAATAAATATTTCGTCGTAGAATTTGAAGACGGTTGGTGCCAAATTAGGATACAAAGTAATAAACATCTAAGAAGATAAAGATCTGTTCAATATTATCTATGTTTGTACTGATGATCGTAGGTTCCTAATGAATTCTCTAGATTTGTGAACTAAGTTATTTATAATTTGGCACCAACCGTCTTCTGCTGCCCTGAGAGACAAAATAATAACGCAAATAAAAAAAATTATAGAAAAATAAAAAAAAACTGCTGTGGATGGGATTTGAACCATTTGCATCCTGAGAGGCACCATACCATACCATTCCTTTAGCCGTTAGACCACCGTCGATACAAAAATTGACAACTTCGTGTCAATAGCAACCGTTGCTAAGGCTTTTCTCTGACACATAATTTTCAGCCGAAAACAGAGACAAATTACTGAATTTCTGAAAAACTACTAAACCGATTTTCGTCATTATGTCTGTAAGATAATGTCGAAAAATTATTATATCCTTAAAAAAATAAGTCGTCAAAATGGGTACATATTTCATCGAGATATTAAGAAAAATGTACTTATAAAGTCAGTTTTTTCAAAATTTCTAAAAAACTACTGAACCAATTTTCACTAAAAAAAATGGGACCACCCTTTCAAACAAAAAAAAATTCCAAATCGGTCCAGGCGTCTTCAAGTAATCGGGGAACATACATAGAAAAAAAAAAGATTCCGACGAATTGGTTAATAATGTTGCAACTTGAGTCATAAAATAGTCAATATTTTACATAAAATACTTGGACATAATTTACCATGAAAATGTAAGTACATAAAGAAACACCAATTGCCGAGCATTTAAAAATTAAATGCAAAGTCCAGAACAATTTAAGCAGAGCAAGTGGCAATAGAATTCAGTTAACAATTTAGTACAATAGGGCTATCTATATGATAATCACCACACGCCTTTTATAATAAAGTCCGCAGAGATCTCTAACCGTTTCAATGTGCATATTCAGTTATTCTCCAATAATTTCCATATCATATGTATTGTAGGTCACTCGAGGTGCGCTCCCTTAAGGCGACAGCGTGTCGTGAATGCCGATATGACATACGATTTGCTCATTTCTACGCCGTCATTCAAGGGATGCTGTTAACAACCTCTCTCAAAGAACTGTATAATTTGATCGGGGTCGCGTTTCTATGGGAATACTTTGCATGTGTTACTGTGTATTTGAGCGTTTGTGATTTAAAATTTTTTTTAGTTAATACCGTTAAAAATATATTATATTTAACCAAAATTTAATTTTATTATCATTTTTATTCACTATAGGTAATAGTTTATATAGAATATAAATAAGGTGCTCTTAAAAATTGCAATTATGTTACAATGTCGAAATTAGAGTTAATAAAATCAAATCACGATATTCGATGTCCATATAAATATTATCATAACCGAGGTATTTAAATCTTGTGACGTGAATTAAGATAACATATTGCATTTCCTCTATGTCCTACGAAGGACGAGAAGTCGTTCTTAACGAAAATTTGCCTTTTTGAAGAATTGAACCCCGACATCTGCTATTTAAAGTCCCTTGCGTTATAGATTTTCAATAAAACACACACACAAAACACACCTTCACGACCTTTATACCTTGCGGTGGTGGCCAGGGACACTCACCTCGTGTCACTTTTTGCCAGTTGTCCATATTGAACAGAACAGGTGGCTGCACTTAATGGACCTAGATGTGTCACTTCTTTAAAAGACGTAAATATCTGTTATTTTTACAAAAAGTGCGGAAAGTGCTTTACGTGCCCTCTGAATCACGAGTCGATTAAAGCACATTCTTAAAGAAAATTGGTGCAAATTTTTTTTGGAACGAGTGAGAAATGAATCCGCTTTTCAATCAATGGTTTTTCATATTTTTTGTAATCATTAATCATGACATTTAGGAGTAGTACTAAATTATTATTTTGTAAAGTTATATTTTTATTTAAAAAATACGTAGGTAGGTACTATTTACATTTGCAAACAATATGAATATTGTTACTCGCAGATGAAATCGAAATAAGAAAGAGGCGCGCAGTTGCACTGCAAACTGACATTCCGTTAATCCCCACTATAGGCATGCAAATAAGGGTTTGTGATTTATTGAGTGGAACATTATCATTTTTATTATTTGTTATTCTTACACCCAGGCGGGGCCGGAAGCCACGCGGCCTGTGTCTCAGTGTAGTCGCCCGTGAGACTGTACCGACAATCTATCCTTAACTCTACATGTAAAAAAGCACTCTATAAAAGCTCGCATATTATCATAGTTTACATATAAATTTTACGCAAATTCATTCTGTATTCACTGCGCTTCGAATTCGTCGATTATAATGGTAATGTCGCCGATACACGAACGTTGTTGATGTACGGTCGTGAGAAATCAACCTTCGATTTTCCCGGATCTTTAATGATTTGATTCTAAATTTACATATTCGATTATTAGTTTGTTATTTTGTTATTTGGAAATAAAACTTATTTTGTAAAATATAATTTGTGAGTTAGAAGTTGGATTGCTTTAAATTATTGTAGCATTATTAATATTCTTGTTGTTCGTTTTCGTGTCATAGATAGCTTTTGTTTTAAAGGTTTGAATAGACTCTAGTCTTGAGAAATCATTGTCTGATCAAATATTAAATTTATAATCACATGAAATATATAACTTAAAGATACACTCTGCGAGATATATTTTATTTTTGACTCTGCAGTGATCCTGGGAAGAAAATTGAAGGATCTTTCCAGATGCCATTTTAAAAATAACTATTCTCAGTTTTAGTTTCGATAAACTTATTATTACAAAAATTATTGCAAAAGTACCAAAAATGTTTAAAACTTTTTTTTAATTATTTCATTACTTACGTCCAGACATCAGTGAGTTTAGCGTCTTTATGCAGTGCCAGCTGTCCATCATGACCTAATGGAGACAGCTTGTAGTACTCCGTCACGAGAGACTGTGGTCCATCATCAGACACGGAGATCGAGCCCGAAGTGGCTGCGTTCAGCGGGTGGTCGGTTGTCTGGTAGTATGTACGCCAAGTTTCCCCTCCTACCTCCATCATCTCCTTGCGTCTTCTAGAACAAAATAAACATAGTCTGAATTTCCAGTGGCTTAGATTCCGTGCTATTTGCAAGTTGAATTCATATTGCATAGTAGATATTTTCATAGAAATGAATGAAATGTAAGCTTGATGTCGATGTTAGGTGAGCTGTTATTCAGGTTGCGCATCAAAACAAATCAAACTGGCATCGAGTACGGCGTTCCTGACCTATGGATGTTGCACGACGAGGTCGAGATCAACTTACGAACCAGTTGTTAGGCGTGACCATTTTGGTACGGATACTGACCTCCGAGGTGTTCGTCCGCGCCACGTTAATTGTTGCGTACACAGGTCGCCGGCAGCGAACAAGCGGACGTCGCGAAAGTGAAATCATTATCGGAAATTGGGTTTAGCGATATGTGCGGGGGCGGCGCGTGGGAGCGGACTAATTCGGGTAGTTTTTTGCTGCTGTTGGCGGTGAGAGCGCGTCAGGTGACGTAGCAGGCTGAAGCCGCGCGACCTGCAGCCGAACAGGTCCAACTCGCAGAACCGGAAGGATGCGGGACAAATCCCTGCTCCCTCGCCAACCAGTTTAGGTCGCTTGACGTCACGCCCAGCGGTACCGGTGCACACAAATAAATAAAAAAATGTTGGGAGCACGCGTCGGACGGGTTTGACCGGATCGTAGTTCCACTTGATTCCTGGTTCGAATAGCATCGACAGCGGGTCAGGTCTATCCCGGGGTCGCTTAACCACAGTTACAATGATGCATGTCGCAGATAACTATTGCGATAGTTCACCTGTTAAAGGAAACAAAATGCAAATTGCAAGGCATTGTAACTGGACAGTGTTGTCGTGCCTAAAAATCACCTAAAGCAATGTTAATAGACGAACAAATATTTATATTGGTGCTTTGAGATAAATAAAATCAATATTTATATCGTGAGCACGCGAGCGCATGGAATGGCAGTGTCAAGTTAGAACAGAATGTGTGAATTCGATCAGAAAACTGGAAAATCGAGCTGGTGGCGTTTAACCCGCCGAAGCGTGAGTCATTTGACAAGTTAACTGGTACTCGTAAAGAGCGGGCGGCGGCGGGCGGAGCGGCGCTCTACGTGAATGAGATTCCGGTAGGTGCGCACGTAAAAATCGTGCAACGAATCTAACAGGTTTGCTGTGGGGTCCTTGCGAGGCCGCCGGGACTGGTCTAACCTGCCCGCCGCGCCTGAACCTCGAATTTGCGATCCGACCACTTCCTAGCGGTCTTCGTACCTTCAGTCTCGCATTCTCCTAATGTTTTGTTGACACGCGTTTCAATAACAATCACTCTACGTCGTCTTCGAAGGTACGTTTCGCAAGTCGTCCTTATAGATTTGTTTGATATTGTCAGTGTTGTATGGATTTAGAGCGCGCGTCGCGATTAGAAAGTGGTGTTGCGAGACAGCTGTCACGACGAACGGACCACGTCGGAGCGGAACGGATAACTTCACACGACAGAGGGTTGAAGAAGCCTTGCTAACACAAACAAAACATTCGTTACGGATCTAGATTACGACACGACACATCAGTGACATCGAGACTATTTTAATTGTATGTCATTTAGTCACTCGTTTTTATCTATTTTATTGTAGAGACCGTCTATCTACATGGCTTCACTCTCCGCTCCGAAATTGACAAACATGCATAAAACAACGTATATATGAACCAAAATGGTTGTGTCAAGTTCGTAGCGAGTGCCATGGATTGGATATTTTTGATCTGTGTCTACTCCAAAGAAACTAAGGTGCGGGCATATGAATATAGAATACAATAATGTATACGCCCAATTCATTATTTATTGGTAACAACCAATAAACTAATAAATGAGTAGTTCAGTTACGTATGCATCTCATTACATAGTCATCGAAGTATCAAATCTCGGGGAGATTACAGACGTTGTATTATAAAGTCGCTGTACACGCAACGTCCGGCGAGATGTCCAACTATCGATCATTCGGTTCGTTAATAAATAACACGTCGGCGCTGTTTGCCGGCCGCTTATCTCGGCTGCTCGGGCATGTGGAAAAATTCGTTGTCAGTGTCGCAACGAGAGACGAACCAAACCAGGCGTTGGGCCCGACATATTACATACATACATACTCACTTATAACTAACATAATATGATTTTGTACTATCTAAACTTTAATTAAGTACAAAGAAATACATGTACTTTAAAATGTGGAATCTTATATATGTTATTTACCTAAGATACTATCCGGAGTTCAGTGTATACTTAAAACAGAGAAGGCAGCAACCATCAATTCAATAGACATTTATAACGTTCATAATGAAACTTTCACGTGGTTCTCCTTAACCCGTCTCGTATCCATTAACCTCACGTACCTAGCTATCCATAAATGTTGAATTTGCAATGCACAGTACATTCAATCACTAACATAACAGGCTGCGCCGCTCTACCTTCTTCTAACAGAGTACTGCACGGGGGAAAGTGCAGGGAGCGGCTCAAATGTATACGCATGTTTTATCATCTGCGATAAGAGAAACTGGTGCCGTTCGTGGTTCGATATTGGCGGACGACGGGCAGCTCGCCGCAGCTAACGAGTAATTACGCGATACCGCTGAGAGCGTTTAATGGCCTTTATTTTTACACATAATATTATAATAATAACAGGAATTCATGTTACATTTTGCGCAAGCGAGCCTCTACGCATCCATTACGCCGCCGAGTTAGCAGATTATGATTATGGTCATGTAGGAATTATTAAAGTTGCTGAACACAAAATTCACTAATAGAAGTTGTAATAAACATCTAGCGTACATATCTGACTGATATTACCATAATTCATTTTACATTAATTAAAGATATCTCAGCGACGAGGTGCGCCGTTCTATCATATTTCTAATTAGACAGGCTCTGGCACTGTCCAGTTCTAAACATGGACGCAACACAACTTTCATCTTTCGTATTAACACGTCCCACTTGGTACGATACGAGATACGAGACACTGCGATAATGTCTCAGGGTGTTACGACGCGACATCGGGCGAGGCACGAGGTTATCTCGCGTCGGCCTTCTTATACAACCTTTAAGAAAACGTAAATAGTACCTAGCGAACCATATGACTCAACATTGCACTAAGTGACGACTATTAGAAATACATTTTATTATTGCTAAGGCTTATCATAACGAGCATTAATTGCTAACATTAAATTTTATTTAAATAATTTAATCAATGCCACAAATAGCGTTTTAAATGTAGAAATTTTGCAATAGTGGAAAGTAATAAGGTATCTTTTACAATATACCACTTTGTATTCCCACATTAAAGTTAACGATGAACGGGGAATGCAGCGACGCTGCATTTTGTCAATTAAAGAATGCTGGCTCGGGTTGCGGAGAGCGCGACGTACTCATATGCACAAAAACCGTGCATTCTTCATACCAGTATAAATAAATAAGGGATGAGTGCTCCTCGCACTGCATCAGGAACATTTTTGACAAACTTCTTTTTGCGAACTCCCGCTGAACGCATATGAGATGATTCATTTACTGAGTACTGTGTCCTACGTGTATGGCCAACAGACAACAATAACACTTCTTAGCAGCATTGTGTACAGGTCGCAAGAAATGTTTTCTTGGAAATATATCTTGTCGAGGACTCGCAAGGAAAAGTAATCGACTCTAAATAAGGCACCCACCGTATTCTAGTGAACGGCTATTAAACAATTTTAATATTATGTACCTACTGATCAATATCAATAAACTTTTATTATTATTTCGTATATGTATATTAATATTCTTAGAACACTATCATTTTGTAAAATTGTTTACACTTTTCTTTACAATTTAGAAAAATTAAACTATAATAACGCACTCTAAATGCATGTAATGTGTGTGAAAACCCTTATTAACGTCCTTTATGTTGATAAGAGACAAATAAGTAAAGTGCAAAATTAAATATTTTATATTTATTTCGTGTGTTTGTTTTACATATTTTTAAACATAAGCCTTCTTGTGGACTGGCTAAAGTAAATAAAATACATTTGTAATGGAATGTAGTTCCCAGATACCATCTCAAGTGTTTATTTCTTAAGAAATGTGTCATTTGCATTTAAGAATAAACTCAGTACAATCCCGTGATGTACAAACTTTAGAATAAAATAAAATGTTGATACATTTATTATTACGTATTTGTGCTTCTGCCCAGTGACACGGGTAGCCACCGAATGGACTGCATCAATGCTCTATAACTATCTTGATATTAAGAGTTCATATACGGTTGACATTTGACATGGACGTAAATCGAAGAATAGCCATAACAAATTATTTTTTCCACTTTTTGTCCAATAAAACCGTTGTCGTTAGGAATCTGAGTGACATTGACGGGCTTGTGAATATGAAGTCCTCGGAGCTGTGACGTGAGTTGAATGGAGAGAGCTTTTGTAGCGGCGCAGTCGAGCGAAATATCTGAATATTGTGTGTAGCTCTTTATATACAGAATGTGGAATTTCTTTATTGAGTATCTAATAAAATTATCAAAGGAGACAAAACAGACAAAAATTACGCTACTTATTAGAATTTGTTTATAAATAACTTAATTATGTCTGGACGTTTCAAGGTTTTGTTATGCACAATATCGCAAAATATTTTATAATAATTGTTTCCCGCGACTTTGTCCGTGTATAATCAGAAATTACTATAAATATCAGACACTAACATAAACACTTTGATGAAGAAAAAATAAAACCAAAATGTACTTTCCGAAAGCAATGCACAAGTCACTATAGAAAAAACCCAAATCGCTTTAAGTGTACCTATAAAATTTGAAGAGATCTCGATTTCTAAAGGACCCTGACCTGATGACCATGGGACCACCTGGAAAGTATACCCTTTCAAACATAAAAAAATAAAAAGATTCCGACGCATTGAGAACCTCCTTCTTCTTTTGAAGTTCGGTTAATAAAGACACTTTGCACGCGCAGAATTAGGAAAAATATCATAAGTCATATTATGTGTAAAAGAAATTTCCATAAAATTGTATCCGTCTCTTATTACCTATAAATTTATTTTGTAAGAAACGTCACGTTAATTAATAATTTTGTTTTTCTTATATAAATATCTATATAAACATCGACTATTAGTGTTGTCATCAATCTGGAGCAGTAATCGGTTAGTTAAGTGTTCGTGGCTCCGACATCCGTGATGATTTAAACGTTCTGTTAAACCACTAGGAGGTAAACTGAAATTATTACAATAATCGTCTTATAGGGAAAACACGAAACAACTAACCGTTCGGTTTCGCTACAAATCAAGATGAAATATTTTATCGACGGTGCACGCATTAAGCTCGCTTAAAGTGTCTTATTAGAAGAGTTACGAGCTTAGACTGGAGACGCCCGCAGCGACCGCCCCGTACACAAAAACGTGAATAAATGCATCATTTCCGCTTTGTCTGACTTTTCTAATTTGAATACCGGTGTGTGGTCCGAAGAGATGTGGTGTTACCTAATAATCGAATGGGATTAGTACCTCTTTAATAAATCAGTTAAATAAATGTAATGGACGAACGGAACATGGGCCCGGAGAAAGACTTATTTATTTAAAAAATATATAAAAACAATTTTGTAACGTCGAGCTACTTTATTTATTTTGCCTTCAGGCAATGTTACTTGATAGGATGTAAAATTATATATTCAAACCAAATACATTACGCTGTATATTCTAGAAAACCTCAATTAATTTAATTAGTATGTCATCATATTTTATAATTTACTGTTTCACACACGGCCGTTACTTCTATATCAGCAGTAATTATAAAATATACGCGTGTCATAATGTAAACACGTTATGGTTTTCTGCATAAATTAATATTATCTGCTAATAACATCGAGAAGCAAATCTAAGTGACCGCTACTCAATACTCACGTGTAGCGGCTAAGTACCTACCTATACAAATCCATTAAATAAACCGTAGCCACACCATAACGTAAATATCTACCTACATACACACGTCGATAAACACTGATGCAAACATAAGATATAATGGTTTTAATGTATGTACACTTAATAAAAATAATATCCTGACCTCGCCCTATTCCGCTGCTATTCAATAAAATTGTTTCCGCGTATTTAATAAAAAATCTTTAACTTGTCCAATGAAGTAAATAAATTATGTAAATTAGATGTATCGGACTTAGCTTTTAATGAAATACAAAACTTTACCAATATTGGGACGCGTAAAAACTTTAATGTTAATTAATTTTGTCAAAGTGCAAAAAAGTTGTTTTGATACATGAGTATTCTATATCTATATTGACGGCATTTTTAAAAATACGGATATCTTTTATTTTGCAGGATATTTTGGGTTGCTCTATATTATGTAGTTGATGTTCAGCTTGATTGCATTGTGATGGACTAATAGATAATTCGAGAAAACTGTTGAGTAGTTTATTGACTCGAATGGGAATGAACCCGACCTCTTTGATACATATGACAATACTCACTTTTAATGGGAAGGGCAAAAGTACTTTTTTGATAATCTTGTAGAGGTTTCTTAACAATGATGAAAAATTATTTTAAAGTCACATTGAAATGCGTTAAAAGTAAAAACATTTCTTTGTATTATACTCGCATACGATCCCACAGAGATGTTAATGTCGACGATTGTGTGTTAAACGAAGGACAAAATACAAGAGGACTCAACAAAGCGCGAGTTCTCTATAAATTTTATATGAAATAATAAAAAATAAAAATTTGCAATTCTTTTGAGTAACATCATAAAAGGTAGCAAATCGTTAAAAGGTTACAGTTTCCACTATATTCGGTTTATGACATACGTAACGCGCCGTGAAGGTATAAATTAGTAGAAACGTCATCGGGGTGAGCATTCGGTCGCGGGCACACATTGTGTCGTGCGAATTAGAACAGGTTGTAGCTTGGATGGCAGGTATCTATGGATTGTGATTTACGACCGATTATGATATAGTTCTACTACTATAATTAAATCGGCCTGCCATTATATTCCAAAGATCTGAGTAAGAAATTAAAGCAACAGTTGATTTAAAGGTATCGGCCAGCTGTGATCGAGTCATTGTTTAATGAGTTGATTGTAAGATACATCGAGGTTGACAGTTTCCTGTGAAGATTGATCGTAATTTTTGTCAATGTAATACAGTTTAAATGCAGTGTCGTTTGATTCTAAAGTTAACTGCCCAGGGCTTCAAGCACTTCTAGCCAGATCACAACTTTACATTCCAAGACACAAGCTCCGATAGCAATCTTTATATAAAATAAAAAGGCTAAGCACTACTGATTTATAAGATATGGTCGCGCCGCAGCAGCGAGATTAAAAAATTGCAGCCGCCCATCACACGCTGACAATTGTGAGAACGCGATCAATTATCCTGCGTAAGCAGTAGGTAATTGTTAAAAATAAAATATGATATTATTGAATAGCTACGTTTTCATTATCGAGTCGGCGTCAAAATAACATGTCAATCATTTCATGAAGCAATCAGCGGGGGCCGCTCCTGAGATAAGGTTTTAATTGCGTCCGACGCCTATTTACATATTGTAGGAGATACTGGGGGATATCTCGCAATTAGGGACGCATATTTCTTCCTTTTACGTCTCCCGGCGCGAGTTTGTTGCCTCGGATAATATCTGTCTGACGGATAGATTAGACGTCCTCCGCACCATCTACATGGAGATAGCCTGTCTTTCTTTAAATATATACCTAAATTATTTTTTATTTTTTAAAGTATGTTCAGTTCTTAAAAAAAAGCCTAATGACTTCTGCAGCGAAGTAAATGGTAAAAGCTAAAATAGATGTCAACAATATTTCACGATAATGTTGTATGCCTAAATCAATTCTGACAATAAATCACAAAACCATTACTTTGATAAATAAACTAATAGAAAAATTGTTCTTGAATCAAAGATAAAGGTAATGTAAAGTCGCGAGGGCAATCCCAGCCGTAATGGTCCGCTGTATCGTTTACGGTCTGCGATAACCGTTGACCAAACCATTTATCATGGAGCTAGAACTCAACTAACATGTACCTAATGCGCCAAATCGGCGCCTGCTAATTGCGGAGGTAGGTAATTTATGAGCAGCCTGGATTGCTGCGTACTCAATGACCACCTCTCGCTTGCAGCCCACCTCGACAAATACCTCCCTAAACACCTACTTTGTTAAATTGCTTGTTCTAACAGTATTACAGTACGTGACAAGTGACTTCACACTCTCTTGACGGTAAGTTTAATTTATAAAGTCGATATTCATTGAATGTAGGTAAGTAATTATAAACTAGTGATTTCGATTTCTGAGCTCCTGAAAACGATCTTATCCAGAGTACTCAGTTACCAACAGGTCCTTCTTATTAGTTAACTGTGTCATTATACAGCTATACACAACCATAGACTACATCCGTTTTTTTAAAGTTATGAAGTCGATATAGAGGTAATTCGCTGTAAAGTAAAAACTTTTACAAAATGGAATGTGCACAAATACATATTAATTAATCTCAATATTGTAACATGTAATTTTATTTACAATAACAAAGGTGCATCCGAACAATTAAGTGACATTGCAACTTGATACTTCAATACTGTTCAGTCGAGTAAACAGCTCTACTTCGTTGAACTTTCTTGACAAAGTAGGTACATGTCTTTATTTTTTTAGTAGGTAATTAGATCACTTCAGTCATTAGATCTATCTATCATCAAGTCTTTTATACCAATACTATTTTTTAATGTATGTAATTTGTTTTATTGCAATCATATACTTAAATAAACTGCCAATGTCCGCGAATCAACATATATAATATTATAAAAGTATTATTTATTTTACTGGACTAAACTTTTCACTTGCTATATAATTCTAACATGTGTATTTTCTAAAATACCAAAGAAGCTGCTGCAATTACAACACGAAAATTCACAGTCATACAATAATCATTTAATCTTTCCATTTGCTAATTAATTTACATATCGCATAGGCAGCGAGTCCACTTTGCACACATCTCTGACCCACACGACCTATGTCCTACCGACACTTGCAAATACCACTAGGTGACTAAGGTAGCCGTCTCTCAACTCTGAAGTAGTAATAAAAATACAAAACTTAAGTTTGTTTACAAATGCATTCAGTTTGTTGGACAAAGCTTTTAAGTATTTAATTTTCTTATTTTAAGCTTCTTTCAACTGTCCATTTCTTTAGTCAAAGATACAATGGCAAAAGTGTTACAAAACAGACTAATGTTTAAGTAGTGTCAATTCAAAATCTATAATTTAAAAAAAATCCAACAAGAATATTTTCAGTTGTCTGCACCAAAATTCATCCGTACAACCGTCCCGATTAAGTTACTGAGTCCAAAAAACTAAAACTTTCTCCTTTTTCTACATGGAAGTAAGAAATAAGCTTCGTTATCTGCAGCTGCCTCAGAACATACGAACTTTTTGAGAGAATAGTAAATTCGTCAATGAATATTTTAAATGAAGAAATATTTGCTGATCAAACACTGTCCGATAAGTTTAATTTATTTACAAAATAAAAGGAGGGAAGTGCAATCAGTATCGTTCAATATTCCTGGACGCGATGATTGGCCGATTAAATCTCTCATTTATAGCGAACGTGGCCATCTTTATTTTTTTAACAAACATAATTTTATAGTTAATTTACGTGCCATAGAGTTAAGCCGCGCAAGCTATCTAAATGCAAATCGGATAGGTTCGGTGGATGTCCACCTATAAATTAACCTCGCTGGCTCGCGGCTGAGGACCGTTACACGCCGCCGCGCCCACAGATGGCAGTACTTGACGGAAATAACTATTATACTGAATATTAATATGCCATTTTAATATTCTACCAAATTATGTCTTCATCTAGGCTAGTCACTAATCTGATGCCACTAAAGAAACTCAAGCAAAAATTTAGTCAGTGTGCTCCTATAATTTCAAGCGGCCCTGTATTAGGACTAACGACCCGTCTTAACTTTATACAAAAGGGCATACTTTTTTAGCTAAGGTTCAAATAAAAATTTTATAAATTACTTTTTTCTCATTCTTCTACAACACGAAAAATATCATGAGAAAATGCAAAAATTGGTAGTTTCATTCCGTCCGCATCGTCAATCGAATGAAAAATTCTTCTCTTAAATAAACAATCCCCAAAGAATATTATGTTTAATGGGTCTCGTTTATTCGAACATCGCTTCGCCAGCACGTTGTGTAGTAGTTTACACGCGGGTCATCGCTATAAATTGTACGTCGTTAACTGTTCAGTGATTGATGTAGGAAAATGTACTCCTCGAATATATACGTTTATAATGGAGATAATGTAATCGAATACTGCTGTATCGGTCAAATTTGGTCAATTTTAACTATATCCTTAGTTTATTTTTAAGAAATTTGTAAGACCACATTGTTTTTAATTTATTAATTTATTAAGTATTAGGGTTCTGTAAAAAAGAAACATTATAGGATCACTCAAGATTTTCAAGTGCATCATTGACACTCGTTATAAGAAATACAAATATTATTTTTATAATTTTAAAATGCAGTTTATATTATATTAAAGAAAATAATTGAGTCGAACTCGCAACTTGATAATTTTTTTTAATTCTTCTTTCCTCCGACTCTACCCTGGAATAACATATTAACGGGGCGAGGGAAGGGCCTGAAATATATTACAGCCATCAAAGACAAATATGTAAACAATTTTAACATTTACCGTGTCCTACACTAGAAATACTATGTAAGGTATATCAACATGTAATCAGATACATTGTAAGATTAAAATTTTCTTCATAACTCGAAACGTAGATCAGTAACATTAAAATGAAAACGACAATCCATATCTCAGTGTGGTGTACCTACATGTAAATTTGTCAGGTGTTCACTGAGCTAAGTCTCGGCTCCTATTGGCTGAGCAAACGTTATTAACATACGCTTGCACGACTATAAAGTGCTTGTTTATTCCGAATAGGTATCTAACATCGAAATCAATTTTATCATGGCGCTTCTTACATAAGTTCTTGTTTACTTCAATGCTAATAACATTTATTTATTTTGAATAATCTGTAAAAAAATATATCTTGTAAAATTATAAATGATATATCTCTTATTTACAAAAGAAGTCAGCCATAAAAAACTTATTAGAATATCTACTGAAAGCTATGCAAATTCCAATTGGTATGTATATGCGTCCGTTTGGACTTGAAGGAATTTTCCTATTAGCTACAAGCCTAAATATAATCGATGGACAAATTACATAGAATACATAATTATAATAATAATATTATTATAAGAGTAATAGAACATAATTATGACTGCTTCAATGTATCTAGATGAATCCAAGAACAGATTTTAAATAAAAGTGACATTAAAAGTTATTCATCATACTTTTAGCAAAAAATCTAAAATCAGTAACTAAAGCTTAGATATCGTATAAATATCACAATAGTCCACTTAGATTATTTTGTTATGCATTACATTACACTTACAAAAACAAAAAAAAATACTTTTTAGAGTTACTTTTAGTATTAGTTTAGGTAGCCTCGACACTGACTCGTCTTCCGCTGAGTAGGTACCCTAAGGCCGGTAACAGTAACACGAAGATAGAGAAAAATATCTAAATTGTACAAACAATTTTACTTGTTTAAACTATATTGTCAACTACAATAAAAGCATGTCTTCATTATGGAATGATAATAATGTATGACATACACATTACCTATGTTCATTGACAATCTGCAAATAGTCTAGTGTACAGATGTAATTACAAATAAGTACACACTCCTGGTACACAATTTATAGACATTCCCAAGCGAATACAGCAAACGCAATAATTATCGACTGACCGCTACGTTAACTTAAAACTTCATTTCCGTTCAGTTTAAAAAAACTTGTTTTGCAAACTTTGAATTATAAACTGTTCGATACTAACTGTTAATTTGTTCGTTTGTAATTAAATTGATGACTTACTATTTTTTGTAAAAAGCGGTCGAGTCTCGATAAAATTTATACCAATGATTGCAAATTTACACTTATGTCTCATAAGTCCAGCAATCTTTTTTAAATTTTTATGTTTTGATCTGGTTTGAATACTTAAGCGACCGCCGCGCACTTCATTCTATACAATTACGAATAACTTTATATCCTGGATTTATAAAACCAGCCCTGGCAGAATACATTTCAAAAAGAAATTTCAAAATATATATTTAACACTGTTTCTACATCACTTCATAGTTTGCTACGATCAAGGAGTTCTAATATAGTCTCTTTGGCAACGAAACTTCCTTATAAGATACCAATTTGAAATGTAAAGGAAAATTGTAATTTTCAAGAGGCAACAAGAATTTTCTCTGCGTAAGCGCTGTTTATTCAAATGGGATGACGGCGACCAGATTAATGTTCAGCCTATTTATCTATATGTAGGTATGTAGAACAAACATTAATTGATCTATACATTTATTTACATCTCAATTAGATCCATTAAACTACCAACGGTAGATATAACGGTAGAAAAGGTGACAGACAGGTAAGAGATAAACAAGCGAATACATAATGTAGGCATATTAATAACTTATTTATAAAATAATAATATCACATGGTGCGACCTCACCATGTTCGAATGTTCGTTCAAATTTAAATTTTATGTATGGAAGTTATCCGAAACATAAACATCCAAGTGAGGTCGCACCATGCACGCACTTGCTGAGAGTTTGGAACCTGAGTTAATTTGAAAAAATATTTTCTGCCCAATATTTATGGAATTCGTGGAAAAAATCGTATCAATTTGATTCTAATAGGAATGAATAAACTATTTATTAAAAGACACCTACAAATAACTTTTGAGTCTGGAATTATGTGAATTGCAACAATCCTAAAACCTCAAACAGCGTCTACACCGAACCCGTGGGATCTTCCCACTACCAAAGTGTACATATAAGTAATAATTTTTCACGAAAACTCTCTTTGTATAACCAATTATAAGTGCATTTTGTCGGTGTGTCTGTCATTAACTTAAACGTACGATGTTATTTTAAGGTCCGTAATAGCCGCTCCGGCGTGCCTCTGCGCTTTTTTTGCGACGTTCACGAAAAGCTATGCATTTAAACGCTTAAATTATGAAATTGCAGTATTGAGTGTAAACACGAGAGTCTGGGAGGCAAACTTGAGTAAAGTTCTACAAGTGCGTATTATGCACTATAAAATCCTATCCAGGGGCGAACACGTAAAATACAATACATTATCGATTTCACTTGACATGCGATTTTTAATACGACGTTACCCACAGATTAACTGACATTTGCGTGTCAATATGTAAAGTATACTGTAATTTTCTCGAATATGAGAATCTATACGGCTAATTACCAAGCATCCGTTTTACCAACCACATATTGAAGGATCACAATTTGTTAGCCAGTCATAAAAAGATAAGAATACTAAACTAAAATATCTATTGCTTTACGAGTACTATTACGTAGCACATTGTTTTAAAATCGACTGCCAACAGGGCCGTTATAAATAATTTATTATACTATCAATAATAAGCAATCTCTCCATTGTCTCCATTTAGCTGAGCACACCATTATATGATATACCAATATGTTAAATAAACACTAACGCCTAAAGACAAAGGTTCACAATAAAGAGTTACTTCAGATCAAATTTCTATATTGACGCACAAAGCGTAAATTTACTTTGTTATGACAGGGAAGCATAAATTCACTGCAGGAGCCTAGGATGCTGGGGAACAAAGGGACATCTCCCAACAGGCGATTGTCAAAACTGTGAGATAGTCATTATAACCCTTCGTAATGGACGACATCGGGGCACATGTATGGGGTGAGTAAACTTACTACACAATAGTCCAAGGAGCGCCCCGTAATATAAGCCCAGACAAAGAACGGTCAAACGGGGCAGTATTAATCCACGATCCTTCTTTCACAGCTCTTTAAAAGGACTGTTTTAAATATTTTAAAAATAGGTGCCTAATTGTTTAGCGGTTCTTGAGGGAAAAGTTAATAGTCACTTTATAATTCCGTTCATATATTTACATGAATTTGTCTTTTAAATATGTAAATGTATATATTACTTCATTTTGTGTCTAAGTCTTCCATATAGCGTTACTATAGCATACTTAATATCACTATGATAACTGGTCACAACAAGTGTCTCGCTCAGAAACATAAATAAAATAAAAATCCTATATTTTAAATGGTCAATAATTTAAAATCGCCATAAAAAGTTTATAAATAATAACCACCAATAATTCGCTAAGGAGTAACACGTAGGTAATTGCTTACTTGAAATGCAAATTTCTGTATAAATATAATATTATTCAAACTCACGCAGAAGCCCACTACATTTAAATACATATTAATGACCTGCGTATAATTTATCTACATATCTTAATATCGGATACAAATATTTATAAAAGACACTTGGTAACTACCCCTCATAACTAACTAACTAGCTGTGGAAACAAAGAATGGCAGTGCACTTGGTTCTATGGCAAAACCACATCCAAACTATAATTAACTCTCGGTGTAATATTTTAATAAAACCGCCAAATTACAGGTATTAAGAAGGTCCGCCGTGGTGTGCCAGCTCCCTTCTTATTTAAGAATAGTGAAGGAGCAAAGTGCTTATACCCAAATTATAGGGTGGATCACCACAAGTGCAACTCCTACTGAGTACTGACTATGTCCACGTATATTGTTATCTTCTATTTACTTGTCCAGTTACAAACTTGCCTCATTTTTCAGAGCAGTTAAAAAATTAGCAATTTCCTTTTAAGCGAATTTCTACTCTTAACTTTAATTGACAGTAATAAATTGTTCAATCTAAGCAACTAACATAAATAAGAGTAACAAAAAGTTGACCTCAATAACACCTAACAGGTGTGATAGGTTGCCATTATCCATGATTTAATGTAATTGGCACGGTCCAGTCAAGTTCACTAGAGATTTCCACGTTCCAGTAAGTATATATTATTAAATTATATAAAAATAATGTGTAACATTAACGAAATTGAATTATATAAGTATTTTTTATATTTCACTTACATATTTATATATTTTTTTATTTAGCGAATATTTTTTGTATAAATGCCCACAATGTTATATCGTTGTGACAGTAATAAGAAATATGTATTTACTCAAAATAACATGTACTAACATACATAAGTATTATATAGAAACTTGTGGTATGAATTATTTTGGTGTCACTGATGAAACTTAGATGTCTGTATGTAGCTACATACCTAATATTTATAAATCTTTATGTATTAGACATTTAAACAGGTTGACTTGTGTCGACATGAGCGTAATTTAAACAACAGTTCATAAAATATTGCGGTAGTACATTGTTTAATTTGCAATTTAATGTCGACGTTGATGGTATTTATTATCTACTAACAGCCGCCTCGAGATTTCGTATCAATATTACTTTGTGTTGAGATAATATTCAACATTTTAAATGTTGACGTTGCGTTTAAAATACTTAAATCAGTAAAATCAAAATAAATTGAAAAGAAATCGTTCCATTGACAAGTTATATTTCATTACAAATTCAATGTCATAATTTGTAATATAAGATCATCATGATAAAAGAAAGTGCGAAAGTAACATTAAGTCCAATTTATAACAAAGCGTTAAGTGCAAATCAAAATGTTATTATATCAAGAGAGCCGCCAAAATAAAATTTCGTTATATTCTCTCACATATAACTGGGAACGCGGCGCGAATGTAATTACATTTACCTTAATGACAATATACATACGTCGCTTGCAAAAAGTATTAAAGCGTCGCCGACCCCAATAAAGGGTCGCAAGAAAGCGACAAAAAACTGAGAATCGCCCGATGAGCCATTATCTTCGCATGTTAAAAATAATATGGTCATAGGGTATGCATATTCATGCGTTTCGCGTCCAGGAGCGCATTTGAATATTAGTATGAGCGGCTGGGCGCTCCCCGGGGCTGGACTTCACACGCTCGCGGCAGGTAGCTCGGAGTCTTGCAGCGCACCCTACTTCTTTGTTCTAACCCTAACGTTAAACATGCACATACCGATCTTGGTACTTTAAGAAAACACTATTCTCAAGACTGCCGACTGTAATTAAACTACGAATTCAAGCACCAATTTTATGTTTTTAATTAGTTAGATTAGTTCCATTCCAACCATGCAGCGAGGCAACGCAAGAGTGTTTTTGGGACCATGACAATTTTGTCAAAAGACAATTCTTGTGTAGACTAGACATGTAATAATCGTCTTATTTGGTAAACATGCATACAAACCTTGCATGTCTTTTTATTGTAAGATTTTTAAATAACCGTTTAAAAATATGATTATTAGTTCTGTAATTGTGAAATACGTTAAAAATATTAATTAATATTAAAATTGTTAATATTACCTACGTTTTTTAACAATTTAAAAAGACAACTTTAATTATTTTAAAAAGACTTGTGTAGTTTGTTTATGAAATAAGTTTCAAAAACGGACCTTACATACATACATTTAAATGTGTTCTTTCTATAATAATTATATAATTCTTAATATTTTGCGTAAAAGTATAAATAATAAAATACTTTCAAGATCTCAAAAAAAAATTATTGATAACTGATGCTTGCTATAAAAATAACTTAAGAATTAAACAGTTACTTCCACCGCAACATATTATAAGAATATCCGTAACATATAGCTAAGCTACTCGTGGCGGCATTCCGCATCTACGAATCTCTAATAAATTTTATATATTCCAATTGACTAATTTCGGTACACGATACACAAAGAAAGACTTGACGCGCTTTCCACACACTCTATCAAATTGTCGAGTCGAATTAGCCAGAGTTATGTCAACAAGTATCAAGACTGGTCGTTCCGCCTGTATTAATTATTAGACGCGTTAGTTTAAACCGTAATTGCTAATAACAAAATTATTATTACCATGCATCACAATGATCGGACGTTGAACATTAAATGCGACCAATTGTAATATGAACGAAAAGTATGAATGGTCAAACTCAATTGAATTACTTTTTGCAATGTATAAGCAATAAGCATGCTTGCATAATTTATTCGACCATCTTTTGTAACACTACCAATTATGTTACGTGGTAGCCATTGATCGATCGGCGATTATTTGCATATCGAAATTAAGATGCATCATCGGCCATCTACAAAGTTCCTCTACAAATAGGTTTTAAATTACATTACCATGTATGTATATAAGCGGTTTGTAGTAATGAGAATTAGTAGTGCAGGAACTGAGGAAAACGTTGTAAAATATAGTGTGACCATAAATAAAGTTAGATGGGACGCGGGCATTAGAAAGCGCACGCGTAGATAAATATTCGTCAGATTATGATCTACGACGCGTAGCCCGTAGTCACAGTACTGTGTACCTACTTCTATAACTTCCTGTACTTTACCTGCTATATCTATGTTAAATTACGCTCTATCTAAAGCTTAAGAACATTTAATCTATATTTTTTAATAACTTCAGTTGCTAAAGTGTCTATCAATAATCGATTCACGCCAAATACAAAATTATATTTAATTATGTTGTAAGACGCTTAGAAAGCTTTCAAATGTTTTTCTTAATGTTATACTGTAAAGCAGTAAAGAAATATTCCACTCAAGTCTGCAAGTAAGGTATTGAAGAACACGGAGTACGGTCGCATTCCGGGCGCGGCTCGCGCATGGTACCTAGAAAAACGTTCACGTCCCATCCAGCGTGCATGCGCGAGATTCTCTGGACGACTCGCGAGCAGGACAAAAACTGTTGCGCGCGTCGGGGTGCGGGAAACGAGGTGGTATTTGGTTAGCTTGCCTTACATGTGCTATAACTACCTTAACAGTATTGGATGCGCATTACCTATTAATTCGTACGTAGCTAGAAAAAGAGAAAATAATCTATTATTGGAAGTAAATAAAACGTTTATGCATTTCATCGTAAAGCAATAACAGGCTATATCGTCGAAAAAGGTTGGCCCAAAGAGGCCATAAATCTGCACAGTGAATGTCCGCTCTACATGTTTACGAGGTGCCACCAGCTTACAACTTTCGATATACTTATTTATATAAAAAGCGTAGGCACTCGCTCGTAAACGAGAGACTGTGCAGACATTACAAATAATTGTCGGATCGATCAATAGATCTATCGACATTTAAGATAATAATATCATAAACGGTTTAAATTGCAGGTGTTCGCGAAATTAAACTTCGACGAATTCCGAAATCTTACGAGCATAACTGGGGCATGAAGATCGTAAATAAGTAATAATTCAGTACTAGTGCGCGGCCTGCCTCGATTATGTGGGCAGCGGACAGCGAGCAGCGAGCGTCGTCCCCCGGGGCAACATTACCATCCCAGATATTCTTACTTGCAAATACACATATCGCCAATTTATACTCGGTAGCCGTACAGCGTACGTGGGCTAGTGCGAATCGCTTTAATCTAGGCCACTATGATAGTAATCGATATGTTAGCAATTACTATGACTATGGGCGAGAGTAGATTGTTTCCAGTAACCTTCTGCCGCAAGGGATTATTCATCAACTCTATACTGTTTAACTAAATTAAACTCAATATTTAAATACTGCTCGTAAATCTTTCTTTATGTTAGAATTAGGAGCAAAAATTAATGGAAGCCTGTGTAGCAATCACATCTACATCATACTACATAGGTTTCAAAATTATATTTAGGCTTATCTATAATGTGGTAAAAAATAGTAGAAGTTAGAAAAGTAATCTATCAGAACTTAGAGGCGATTGCATTGTAATGTGTTCAGAATCCTAAAAAGAAGCGAGGCTTACAGTAGTCGCCAATTATGTGTAGTATTTAGCATCGATCACCTACATTTATATTATAAATTCTTTTTTTCTTTACGGGTTACTATACAGCTTTCGAAACCGTGTTATACTTCCAGGGTATCCAGCGGAAGACCAAGTCTCCCTCGTTTAGCCGATGGTATTTGTGAGATTATACCTAACGAGTGGGCAGTTCTGTTGAGGTATATTTAGATGGAAAAGAAGAGTAGCTTGTCGGTATAAATTATATAAATAATATTCTTTCTCTTTCTCCCTTTTTACTCAGTTTCTTTCCAAAGGTTACACTGCAGCACAAGTGTCAATTGTGGACCGCATTGAAGAATCAATTGAAAAGCGCGCACTTCCCTCTACTTAATCCTGTTACTCATTACCATCGCATTTCACGAAATTACTCGCACCAAATGACACATATAGCCATAGTATATTGAAATTGTTAAAAGTGTTTACCTTCTTTTGACTATGACTGCACTTACTCATCTCATGAAGATGAGAAAAGTCTATATGAAATACTAGGTGTGTCTTATTTTACACTTGTTGCCTCACAGTCATTTAAAGTTAACAAATGGGCATTTCTTCCTTATTTTCATAACTTAGGTTATGTTAAGTCATGTTAGAAGCCCATTTAAACACTTTAAATACGTTAGCCACTAATGAGGTATAAGCTATTTACCTACTCTAAGTGTAATAAATCAATTATATATGATAGGGTTTTATCATCTTTTAGACAGAATGCTAAATCATATGAAATTCCGAATCCATTTCAACTGTTGTACCTACTATATTTCAGCTAGTTCATATTGCACTGTTCAGGATGAAAGATTCCTGGACCACAATGTGATGACGTGTATGTCGATCATCCGCTACTTTCACGATCCGTCCGCGCTCATATTAATTGCTCTCATTCTTCGAAGCTTTATTTATTGCTCTCGCTGGTGAATGTGAAAAGCCCGAATGGACATTAGTTTCAATTTTATCTCATCTAGCCGATCTGACGTGTGACACACGAGTTGCGCACCGCACAGCGACGCGGCTGACAAAATCTTTCTGATGGTAGATTTAAGTAACGGCGTCGACGTAGCTGTGCCTACGAATTCTTCGTGAGAAAATGTTCCCGAACGCTATTTGCAGTTGTCCGCGTACAGCATTACACATAGAGGGGTAAACAAAAAATCAATTATTGGCCAAACAAAAAAGCGAGCGGCCGTACGCCGATGTCCACGTTTTTAGAGAAATAAACATCAACTGTTTGTTCAACGACCGTCTCTATAACAAATATTTAATATTCGAAAATACTATTCTAATGGATGTCTCCATATGTACTCAACTCTTAGGGCATCTAACTCTTTACTTTATTTAATTAACGTTGTACTTCTTATTACATTGAATAGCGAGACAATGACTAATGAGCACATGATTTCAAGTTCCGTTCGGTGCACAAATTGGGAATAACATGCTTGTTGGTATTAACGGCGGTTTTATTGATACCGACTTATGATTGATATTTTTTAAATTGTTTTATTTATATAATAATCTTAAGTATCAAATTCTACCAATTAAATTAACCGTAGCTTGATGCAGAGAAGTAGGTACTCAGTCAGTCTCACTACTAATAAACTTGACGTATGAAAGTTAAAAGAAAACTAATTTGTGTCAAATTATAAACAGAGATAGGTAACTGGGCAATTTTCTACAATAAAACTGTTGGTTGATCCAAACAGCATAAATATGTGAAAATATATTTGATACAGGCAATGACTATAGTATATCATTGGATACAGGATTATTTTCTGTCTGAGTCTGCATTGTAAGCATTTACACTGGCAGTAAAAACGCAAGCAAAAAAATAAGCACTAAATTCTACTAGCAGATACCAATATTAATGTCGTAGACTGATCGTAGAATTCGCCATTTCATGATATGTCCGTCATATCGTTGAATTCATACAAAATTTAAAGTAAAAATTAACATGAAAATTTTAAATATTGTTACGAGCTGGGGTTCAAAGAGATTTAAAATACCGATTAAATAGACAAACTTTACTTTAACACCACAAAAACACAGTTAAATAAATGAAAACACTAGAATAACACTTAGTCGCACTTAATTCCACTTCACTGTTTCGCTTTGATCGCTCTGATTCGCACTGTGTTCCTTGCGGCAATGATCCTCTGTTTATATTGCCCACCGAACATTCGAGAAACGCCGAGATTGTTGTACAAAGTTGTAGACGCGGCTCGATGCGACTCGGCGCCAAATACCTACACACAGACCGCGCCCGATTTTGGTACCTATGGCTAGGCACATACGTTTTCGTTTGTACTTGATTCTCTCTGGATGTTTCTAGAGACGTCTATCGACCTTGATGTGTTTAGGTATTTATTTGTGCGATTTAAGTACCTATTCGTTACAATATTTATTTTACATCCTTATAAAAATCCTTTATAAACAGTCTACAGTCTGCAATCTACATAAGATAGATTTTTATATAACTTTCAAAATTTGGTAAAGTAACGTTTGTGTCCCGTGGTACTACTGGTGTGTGATACAAGTAGTACCACGGCCCTTAATGTGCCCCGTGGCACTACCAGAAGTACAATTAATGAGTTAGAAATGGGCAAAATGACTACTTTACCTAAATGATGAGCTTATTTTGTAGTCTAGTAAGATTTTGAATAACAATTATAAAAAACTACTGAATACAAAACAAAAATATTAAAATAAACATTATCTTTCTAATAAAAAACATACTTTAGTTTTGTACTTTACATACCGAATTGTGTAACGATATGGCAGATATTACTTGGCTATATCATGAAATGGCCGAATTTTACGAACGGCCTACCTTCGACATTAATAAGTGCAACAGATTGTTGGTCGCACAAGGATATTAGATTTCAATTAAATGTCAAGCGGTATATGGTCACATATTAGTGACGCAATGTCATTAGCATATAGTATAAATGGTCGATAGTTGAAAGTCAATAACAACAATGTATTATTATAATGTTATAGTTACTTTTAATCGATCTGTACCTAGAGTCAACCTCAATGCCAAATTATTTTAGCATAACTGAAACACTGTATTATATTCTGAGTAATAAATTAAATTGAAATGTATCGTCTGTGATTTAAAAATTAATTCCTATTTACATGATTTTTAAACATAAATATTTGTTTTTAGATGTTTATTTTTTTAGGATTTTCTGAAAACATATAACATAACAAAATACATATTAAAAATGGGCTCCGAAACAGCGGAATGAATTTTGAAGAGTAATCAATTTATATTTAACCTTGATGTTGATTGTATTGGTCCTAGTAACATATATTTCTTATATTATTTTTATTATTTTGCCAATTATTAATGTTACTAACAAATTTACGAATAAAATAATATTGTATATAACATTATCATCATAATTTTTAAATTAATATTTTTCAGTGCCTGCTCATCATTCAAAAGAACGCAAATAAAAATAAATCTAAAGTAGTTCGTAAGCTCCATCTGAAATGACCATTAACAAAAGAAAGACTGAACCCCCTTGTATTGAACTTTTACATAAAAGCACCATCTTTTAATGCTAACACATCGCCCCTTCGTTACTGCTTGACCATAAGTTAACTCCTTTCGTAAATGAGCAGGTTCTGTCCACTCGGTTCTCCCTCGATTTATTTATGATAAAATATTCTTTTAGTTATTATTGTTGTAATTTCACAAAGAAATATTGTATTTCAACTTTTCTGTTTTCTTTTAAGGGATGATAATGAGGGACACGTTTTAAGTTTTTGAAATGTAAAATTTTGAAACATACACGCATTTTACTAAGGTGCTTATATACATATGTATTAATAATTAAATATCTACTGTTCTTTATATACGTTCCATTATTGGAATAATGTTCATATTGGATAACAGTAAAGACTTTAGATGGAATTGATTTTCATATTTATTAGGAAAGTATAATAATAATTTTACTTAATTAGAAGATGTAACTGTAATATATGTATTTCGTTTTATACTAATATTAAATAGAGGTAGATCGTAAAAGAAGTATAATTCTAAATCGTTAATTAAAACGTTTAGTTATGTGTTAGATCTTAAAATTGGACGCGGATGAGGTCCGAGATGTCATTAACGTTACGTATTTTATAATCACATTTTCATAAATAACTCATTAGGCAAAATGGCAGGTACTCATCTGATCTCACGGTCAGACGAGCCATAAATCTGTTGTTGCCGACCGCGCCGTTACCAAAGCGACACGGAAAACTCCTATCCGATAACATCTACATACCTACCTCTAACCATCGATTACGTGGCCGCCTTTAATAGCCTGAATAGCCATCTTTTATAACAAAACCATTAAATATATAAGATAGGGAGGATCGCCGGTGTCCATTGTCCGGTATCATCGTATTGTCAATCAAGCTAACTGGTCGCGACTTCATACCTGTAAAACGAGTCCGAAACTCGGTGAGGGGCAGCTGCGACCCCGTCAAGACGTCAAGAGCGGGAGATTCGCATAGCGGTCACCGCATGTCCACTAGGGGTCACTTCGTACACAATGGGACGTCCGGTTGTGTCCACCCCTTTGTCCGGGGTGCGGGGTTCGATGTCGGGGCAGGTTCACGGGATCGGACGCGATTTCAGTGCGTGACCGACGGTTGTGCGGTTCGGATGCGGCTCTACTCGCTACTGGGCCGGCTACCCGCTACGCAAGTCTCGCCGCTCACGTTCACTGCCCGGAGAAGGGTGAAATCAGCTCTTCCTCTTTGTCATTACTTTAGAAGGGTGGATAACCGTTACCTGCATGACGGACACTAAACCCCTTTAATAGTAAGCAATATAATAGATAGCGTCTTACTATTATATTAATCCGATGGCGCATTACACAAGTATTGAGATATGTTTGTTTGTAATCTAAAAGACAAAATGTATGTCTAATGTATAATAAAACATTAGATAACTTTAGCACCTAACCACATCTTTTTTGACAAAGGCAAAGTTAACTAGTTTTTTTTATTTTATATTTTTTATCGACAAAATCACCTAAAAATTTTCTTACCTTCTACGAATCAAATCACTGTGCTTTTTAACAAATGTTGCAACATTCAAAGTTTAGTTTCCTTACAGTTACCTATATGCATATTAAAGTTATTTAATAATGATAATACGGCGTGAGAAAGATTACCTAGTAGGTAGGCGATGTAAAAATTAATTAAAATAATGGCCGGAGGAAACATAAAATTGTGAGTCTGCGGACGCAATTAGAAGTCAAATTTGACTGTCGAGTTAGAAACTTATAAGAAGGGGACTCTACATAATACTGCGTATTAACTTCAAAAGTGTATTTAAGTATTAACTATTTACAATAACTTGTTTAGAGGCGGTCTAAAACTGAAAACTTCTGTTGAAGGCTTGAATACGTCAAAGAAATATATTTTTACTTTTAGATTATCATGAAATTATAGTACTGAAAACCTATAATAAACAGTAGATAGAGATTTGACAGTTAAATTCGAGAAATCATACATAACATTGAAAAAAAATTTACTATTGGTTGTCCTTATTAATTTGTTTCTCTTTGGATGCAACTTAGAAAATACACCTATAAGGATTTCAATAAAGACTTTGATATCATTCTCGAGTTTTAATTTACCGTTTTTTTCGCTTGGTAATATGGTAACAGGAGCTATTAGCAGGCAGCCAGTCGTATTTATATTATTTACTTTTAATTTAATGCTATTAAAGAAATTTCCAGCCAGATGTTTATCGTAAATCTTATATAAAATTTTTATCAGACCGGATTCCGCACATCAAGAGTCGCCATTGATCTAGAATGAAAACCAGTCGGCCTTGAAAATATTTTTATTCAAAATTACTTACCTAAATATACAGCATTGAAAAAAACCACCCCTCAGTATAAATTAGGTACAAGATATATATTTTATCTGATTTCAAGAACATTTTTTTAATCAAAGCCGAGGTCATCTATCTAAATCGATGTTGTGCATTGATAATAAAGATATTGTGACAGTCGTAGGTATTTCATAAAGCTAATTTAAGAAAATTTAATTACATACATGTAAATCTGACTTGACTATTGAGTTCACCAGAACTGATCAACTTTTAAGTTTAAAAATAAGCTGTGGTGTAATAGTGGAATCAACTGGTGATTTAGATGAAATTTTTTGAAGATGGAACGCGATCTGGTGTATAATTTTTGTTTTGGTGATCATAATAAGATAAGAGCCAAAAAAACATGGTTCCACCCCTTCCAGGAGGGAGAAATTTCGGAATCTTATTATGCTCACGAAAACAAAAAACCACTGGGTCGCGTTCCATCTTCAAAAATTTTCAGATCCGACCTTTTTATCACCAGTTGACTTCACTGTAATCAAATCATGCTAGTGAAGCTTTTGTCCATAAAATTCTTGATCCCATACCTAGGTAGGTATATTGTAAAAATAAATAAAATAATAAAGCTGAAGAGTTTGTTTGTTTGATCTTTAGAACTGCCACTCGGATTAAATTTTTTTTTGCATTTGATAGCCCAATTATTGAGAAATAACATCACGCTGCGACCCAAAGGGGCGGAGAAGTAATTTTAAAGCATTACACAGCTAGTAAATAATATAATTTGAATGGATATATTTATGTATATAGTAAAATAAAGTTCTTATTTACTATATTACTATACTATATACTTATAAACTTTGAGCTAAACAAGTAGAATAAACATTTAGTAATAAATTCTTATCTATCTATTACTATCTATTAATTAATATTATACTTAATAATAGTTTATAATAGTAGTAATTTACAAGTTTGTAAATTTGTAAGTTTGGATGTAACCGATAATCTCTCAAACTACTGAACCGATTCTAAATAAACCCACGGGCGAAGCCGGAGGGCGGAAAGTCAGTGCAAATAAAATCACACACCAAAAATTAACAAATACAATTATCTGAATGAAGTTTTTAGTTTAACCGTCTATAAGATACACTGGTCGCCGACTTTTATTGCCACGGTCATTAGTTTCTATTGCTTTATTGATAGCAATCGATTTTGACTTTGTTTTTTTACCGTTTTATATAATTACAAAATTATGCCGTATAAATGACGATAGTCGCGCCCACTCACCGCTGCCTAATAGACTAGTATCAGAAAAGAGTAAAACCAACTAGATGAATTACTATAGATAAGTGTAATGTGCTTTGTGTGAGTCAATGCGTCGACTGGTAAGCAAATCGTTAATGGATTGTTTGCCAAATAGCATTCTCATTTGAATAGACGGCGACGTCTATTAGTCGCTTTAATTAAGTCAGCAGACTTGGACTAGTTGTTTTGACATTTTACTCAAATGTGCAATTGATGAATGGCTTTAGTCAAAACATATGAAAGGAATCACTAGGCTTCCTATGATTATCAAGAAATATGGCGATTTTGTTAATATGATTTTTTCGTAGCACAACAAAAGAACAAGATCAATAGCGCTTACTCTAAAACTATAATAGTCAGCCGATTACAATATAAAGTCAGTAAAACATTGCAAACTGCATTTCCTTTCAAAACTAAAATAAATATTTTTTCTTACGTTATGTCGTTCAAACTGCGTGTCTCTACTACGTTCTTACTTAAGTATCATTCTAAAGTCACGGAATAAATTAAAATAAGGATAAAATTTTTTTTTTGTAAATGATGGTGTTAGTTAGAATCGCATTAAAATCTTTATAATTTACGATAAATAACATCACATACAAAACAGACAAACACGATAATCATATATTATTTCAAAATCTCGCTTCCTATCGTGATGTCATGCTTTGATTACAGATAATTCTCAATAGCCATAAAATCGGGGCTCAAAAACCATTTCATTCTAGACTTGCAAGCAATACCTAGGCATCTACATAATTTTGTTTGTTGTAATGTCCAAGCGCATTCACTGCCCGAGGAAACAATGTGCGCACTGACAGTAACTAAGGTAAACGACTAAATAATTGACTGATATAGTGCAAGTGTCTTGTCAGCTCTTTATCAATAACCACGGCTTTGAACCAATACAATCTCGGCGTACATAATCATAAATTTTATATCTACAAACTTCAAATGGGCAATTAAACGTCGATCATGTCGTAAACTGGCACTCGAAGTGGAATGTTGTATTCTTATCCCTTAACTGTAATTATATATTTAAACTCTAATTGAAATACTTTACTGCGAAAATGATACGAAAGCTTTAATTCCTCACGTTTGCGTAAAAATCTCGCAATTTCCTCGTGAAGTCATCAAGAGCCGTTTACAAAGTGCGCGATTTTAAAAACTCAGTCCAACTTACTCGGGGAATGTAACGGTATACACTATATTAAGTAAATTCAAACTCGTGAATGTGCCGACAATGCTCAGTGTTGTTTAACTTGAGATTTCTCGAGAATTGTGTCCAGATAACATCTTTGTTGATAACGATTTGGCGGAGGTAAACAAATGTGTGAAGCTAATATTTGTGTACTTAAGTATAAACATATATAATTAGGTATACTAACTTTACAGAGGTACTGCACCTTTGAATTGAAAGTTTACTTGGAATGATCGTAGCGGTATGTATAAATTTATATTCATAGAAAATGTATTAAGTCAGTGTAAAATGAGGAAATGAGATTTTCACATCCATCTTCACGGCCTTTATATCTTACGGTGTAGCCGAGTACGCTAGTAACAGCACCTATCCATTTTTTACCAGTTGCCCATATTAGAATCACAGAACAGGTGGCAAAACCTGTTGCTGCACTTATAGGACCTATTTCTTCTTCTTGTTATTTTATTCTGGGTATCTGTTACTTTTAGAAGTGAGGAAGTCGGTTTTACATGCTCTCCGATGCAAGAAAAGAAACAAAATTAGTGTCGCCCCGGTTTCAAGTCCAACCATGCTAAAATAAATACCTACGCTCCAGTGGAGCGTTAGGGTTGTCCTCTTAATTTTTGTAAAATTAATGTAAATAGGTAACTTTACACCTACTTAGTTTTTGATAGACTACCCTATGTCTCGGCTTTGCCTGTGTAAATATCTGACTTTATACTTACTTAGGTCTTGATGGACTACGCGTTTTCCCGGCTTTGCCTGTGTAAATAGGTAACTTTATACCTGCTTAGTTTTTGATAGACTACGCTATGTCTCGGCTTTTCCTGTGTAAATATCTGACTTTATACCTACTTAGGTCTTGATGGACTACGCTTTTTCCCGGCTTTACCTGTGTAAATTGGTAACTTTATACCTGCTTAGTTTTTGATAGACTACGCTGTCTCGGCTTTTCCTGTGTAAATATCTGACTTTATACCTACTTAGGTCTTGATGGACTACGCTTTTTCCCGGCTTTACCTGTGTAAATAGGTAACTTTTCACCTGCTTAGTTTTTCTTAGACTACCCTATGTCTCGGCTTTGCCTGTGTAAATAGGTAACTTTATACCTACTTAGTTTTTGATAGACTACCCTATGTCTCGGCTTTGCCGGTGTAAATATCTGACTTTATACCTACTTTATACCTATTTACACAGGCAAAGCCGGTTAAAAGGCTTGTCCATTAAAAACTATGTAGGTATAAAGTTACCTATTTACACAGGCAAAGCCGGTAAAAAAACTTGTCCATCAAAAACTAAGTAGGTATAAAGTTACCTACATTTACACAGGCAAAGCTGGTAAAAAAGCTTGTCCATCAAAAACTAAGTAGGTATAAAGTTACTTATTTACACAGGCAAAGCTAGTCCATCAAAAGCTAAATAAAAACAGACAGTGACAGCCACTGCCACATCAACTGCGAGAATCGCTTAGAGGCCCTGTAGAAGCGTGCGTCTGTGTGCGTGCGTCGTTTCGAACGTTTGTACCAAGCTTCCTTACTGCTTTAGCTTATATATTTACTGTGGTAATAGTCACGAAATAAGTATGAAAAAATAATTGGTTTAACAATTCTCGTAATAAAATGCGAATTGCAACCTAAATCATCATCATTTAAATATTCAGACCAAATGTAGTAATTATAAAGAGCTGACATGGTCGCTGACGTTAAATTTTGGACTTTATATTTCTGATTAAGATAGCATGGAAAGATAAGATACAAATTAAAGTAATGGCTGATGTTAATTATTTAATTTCATTTCATTGGGTTATATATGAAAGTCGCTGAATCGTTACATTGTATTCTAAAAATACAAGAAGGGAGCGACCTCTGTGGTGCGCCTTGTAAATTATACAAAGAGTTTACATAATCGTTTATTTTACCTCATAGATGGCGCTACGTGTAATAAAAACGTAATAATTGACTAATTCATATTTTTAACCCCCGAACGCTATAAGAGGGGTGTTATAAGTTTAACGTGTGTATCGGTCTACCTGTGTATATGTGTGCCTGTCTGTGGCATTGTAGCTCCTAAACGGATAAACAGATTTTTATTTAATTTCTTTTTGTTTGAAAGGTGACTTGATCGAGAGTGTACTTAGCTATGATTCAAGAAAATCTGTTCAGTCGTTCGACGATCATTGATGCTAATGAGCTCTTTTCTAGTTGTTGAAGGGATGTGTGTGAACAACTTAAACTGGTCTGATCGATTCGAAATTTAGTATCCTGTGACTTCAATGATATTACAATAACATGGTAATCTTGACCTGATACTGCAGCATCATCTGGAATCAACAGGATACCCAACTACTCACCAACTCGGGGGTTTCTTAAATTTTATAATATGTAGTTATATATCTCGTAGCTTCAATAGTCCACGTTTTAGTAGCATTTTAATTATATTGGAACCTACATGATAGAAACACTCATAATGCATTTATTTCACATTTAATATTTCATACAATTTCGTAGTGTGAAGCAGTTAATAAGTTAAATCAAAAGTGTTTCTTCAGATTTTTTTAAATTTTAGTTATGAATTGTTATCTATATATAGATGACGCTACGTGTAACATGGCCTATTTCCAAATAATTTACAGTCTACAGAATATGAGTTTGTTTTTTTGTATGTAATAAGTAAGATCGAACTACTGGACCGATTTGAAAAAAAAAATTCCTTTACATAGGGTTCCGTGAGATATATCAATACGTATTTATAACTAAAACAGGAGCCGGTTGAATTTGTTTGCATTATAAAATTTCCACGGGCGTAGCCGGGCAGAATACTAGTATTTTATACTATTAGTATGGGTACCTAAGGTAGAAATCCTCAATAAAATAATCAAAGCAGCTTTTTCAAAATTTTCATGTATATTTGTTCTACTATATACTTTCCGGCCCTCCAACTATATCCGTGCAAAAAAATTCACGTCGATTCGTTTCTCTGTACTGGCGTGAAAAAAGGACAATAACAAACACACTTTCGCATTTATAATAATAGTAAGGAAGGACATTTATACAACAATGTGCTCGGACAAAGAAGTATATCAATTCAAAAGTATATCCTATTTTTACGTTTCATTCTACGCTGGCCGAGTCAGCCGTGTGGTTCATGCTGCACTGACTGCACTTGGTTGATTGGCGCAACAAGAACACGTAATGATTTTACTCAATAACCGTAAGCATTCCGAGTGCTTTCGCGTACCAAATTCAACAATAATTGGAGGGTTCGATTTATCACATTGGTTTTCTGAGAAATGTCCGAACTGTACCCTGCCTGCCTTCTCGCTTGTGCAAGACCCACGTCGTGGTCTACAGAAATATCTCGCGGCACCAAAATGATACGTAAGTAGGTACGTATGAGTATAATTATCATTTGGCGAAAATATTAAAATTTTTGAAATGTTACTTTGTAGGCTCTGTAATTTCGTCATTAATAAGAGAGGATATTTCAGCAATAACCGAATTATTAAGTAATTAATACTTTTATATTTTTTATCGTACAAACATGGTTGAACCAATAAATCATTTAAATTGATAGGTAATTTAATACACCTAAATGCACCGTGACTTGATTATGAATAATTTACATCTGTGCCTCTAGTGAGAAAGGGATATTTAAAATAGCTACTTTTTAGGAGAGTGAAAAAATATTTTTTTAAATTTACATTATATTTGTATATTAATTGTTTAGTATTAATTATAATAGAAAATGGTTGAATTTACTGTAACTTTTTGGATGTCCTTTTTTGGAATTACAATCATTGAAATTTGAAATAAAGTAGTATTTAAATAAAATAGTCCTTTGAAAATAGTCAAAATTCTCATTGAGATTTTTTTCCATAATCGTAGTGCAAAAAAAAATACAAACATATTTCGTGAAAAAACCTACAAGTCGAGTTGAATAGCTTTTCACCAAAAAAAAGCGTCTGAAATCATTACTGCTATTTGTACTTATTGCTTTTTGCACCACTTTTGTAAATGTCAGTCTAGTTCGAAATAAACCCAAACAGTTAACATTCATACGAATTATACTCTTTCACACGTTTCGTATCACCGTCGTTTTAAATAATATCTCCACACCATTCGAAAGAGATTTTTTTGTTTATTATCAATAGCATAAAATCGAAAACTTTCTCACTAGCGACACAGAAATTATGTAAGCTGTATTCTGAAAATCCCAACAATAACTAATAATAGTTTCAGAATTTATTATTTCACTTTCAGTTGGTTCACGGAATCGCGGAAGTGTCACGAGATTTACATATTGTTATATAGACAGGATTTATGTATACAAAATATACTCTACTTATATTAGTTTTTCGCCCTAATTATTAAAAAATAGACTATGTCTCTAGACACGTCCACTACAAAGAATTGGGGTGGGTCGAAAGTATCACGAGATGCTTCCTGTTGAGATTGGTGCCTGTGCCTTGGCCAGAAGGCACTACTGTGCTCCCAGATATATGAATAAAATTGTCATAGACACGAGAGAAAAGTACAAAAGACATATAAATACAAATGTTTGTCAATACAGAGACAGGGTCAACGGCTGCACGTGTGTCCTACCTTATCGATACATAGGAGAAAGTCGAATGATCATGATAAGCTGCTCGACCGATTAAATTTATGCGCTCTTTGTTTCTTTTCAACGATTTATCAAAAAACTGACTCACAGTTGCACGTATATGGTGTAACCTCAGAGACATCTATGAGTCTTTGTTTGCGTTGACCGCTTATGTACACGGAATACGTTGCTATGTGCTCAGTTATTTTCGTAGCTAAAATTCTCCGTGAGATACTGCTGTATTTTATATACCATACCAAAAGTATGTAACCAACCAATTTAGAAAAAAATGCTCATACAGGTAAATTATATTTTCAGGGGGCATATTTTTAGAGAAATTGTGTTTTTGTTTAGTATTTTGTTCTTCATTTATGATGTCATCAATTGTTTTTTAAATTACAATCCATTTTTTTTACTAATTCGGATACAGTTTAAATTTATCAATAACAGACATACCACATACATGAATCCTTCTCCTGATACTTTACGTGATAAATTTTTACCTATTTTTTTTTCAGTTTCCATATTTTGGACCGCATTCTGCAAACTCTAGAAAAGCGTTTGTTGTTTACAATTGAATTTCATTTAAAATTGTCACATATATCTTAATTGCCATTTTACAAACAAACATTTATCAAATTCATGAAAGTATATTTCTGTAATAAAACCACCAAAATTAGATTTATTTGCTATTCAACGTTAAATATTCATGAAAGTAACGTGTTGTCATTCAATATTGAATTAAGGTATATGGCGCGAGAGTGTGCCGAGGTGCTCAGAGTAAACCTCCATATGAGCGTGTATGTAATTATATTAACTTTAGAAGGTTCCCGTTAGGCGGGTGCGAGGGCGCGGTGAGGGCGCGAGGCTTGTCCGTCCGCACTATTATTACTGCAGAGCTGCTATAACGAGATAACCAAGTAAAATAATAATAAAAAATGCAATACATTGAGTGCCGTAAATTACTTGTTTTGTTCACATAGGCCGCGGGCGGGTCAATTTGGCCCTTATCGAGAAAATAACCGACGAAAGCACGGTCTTGCCATTATGTGCGACGAGAAAAAATTAATTGTTCGTGATTATGGATTGTTGATAATTGATTGTCGGCAAGGACAGGATGTCTCGTAGACGTCAGTCCAGGCGGAATTAGTTTGCTAGCTACTGGAGCGCGCTACACGCTAATAGATATACGCGGCCTGCCTAGCTAGTCCAGTAAGATTTTCTATCAATCTTTGACGCTTGATGGATCGCCTTAATCTGAAATCTAAATTAAAATTATATCTACTCATCCTTCTATATAAAATAACATAATTAAAAAAGATATTTTTTCAGTTAAAACGTAGGTTTAAGTTATAGAAATAAAATAGGTAGTTAGTTGTAGATACGCAACATGAACCTCAGTAATATAGAAGTACCTACATAATATTTTAACTCTCTCGCGGAGACTTCGCAGTAAATCACTACATTTGACAGGCTTGATAAATTGTCCCGATACACTAGTGAATATAACAGCTATCCTTATACGTGTCTTCAGTTCCTATACATTATTTATAATTTACGCGGTTTAGTGAAGAAAACAAGTGGTCACACTATTGCCACTTACACCGACCAGGGAATTGGCGCGAACATTTTTTATTTAATTTAAGGTACAGTCTGACTGTAGCGAAACTTTATAACAAAATTATATGCTTCAAAGTGTAACATTCGTCTCCCAGCATGAAATAAATTATTGTTTAAAAATCTAGAATACCTACTCAGTTTCTGCACTCAAAATGAGCCTTTTTTAATTTTTGTTAATAAAAACTATTAAAACTAGCAAATTTCTATTATTATTAAGTAATTATTTTATAGAATTTGCTATTGACACTGTGATTACTTCATGTGTTGTTTTTATTTTGGAATGTATCAGTTCAACCAAGCCTTAACAAAAATACCTTCGTTGACTTTAACTTGTAAGTATATCATAACATTTCACACAATAAATTGTATCAATGACATGCTGTTTTTCCATGATGCCATTCAATTCATTTCGTTGCTTATATAAACGACATATCAAATTATGTTACTAAAGTTTTTCTTGCAAACTACTGTTTAAGGAAACTCAACAAATTGAATTGTAGTTAATTATCTTTGTGTCTCGGCAATGAACTCGCATTTGCAACAAAAAGTAATAAATTATGAGCATTAACATAGTAAAGTACCAAATTATTACATTAATTTTAAGGTCGCCTGTAAACAATGGTGTTTTACAATGTATAATCGGAAATTCACTCTTTGGCTACAAACAACGGTTCCTCATTGTTTTCGTGTATTTTTAACCGACTTCCAAAAAAAGAAGGAGAAGGTTCTCAATTCGGACCGTATTTTTTTTTTTTTTTTTTTTATGTATGTATGTACATCGATAACTCCGCCAATTGTGAACCGATTTTGATGGTTTCTTTTTTAATCGACAGATAATTCTTCCGGATTGGTCCCATTTTTATCTCATAAAAATTGGTTCATTAGTTTTTCAGAAATTTTGAAAAAACTGACTTTATAAGTACATTTTTCTTGATATCTCGATAAAATATGTACCGTTTTTGACAACTTATTTTTTTCAAGACATAATAATTTCTCGACATTATCTCACAGACATATGACGAAAATCGGTTCAGTAGTTTTTCAGAAATTCAGTAATTAATTTCTGTTTACGGCTGAAATTATGTATCAGAAAAAGCCTTAGCAACGGTTGCTATTGACACGATGTTGTCAATTTTCGTGACGATGGTCTAGAGTTTAAATGTAATGGGGTGCATAGGATGCACAAGCACATTACATGGTTCAAATCACATCCACAGGGGTATTTTTTTTAATTTTCCATCAATATTTTTTTAGTTGCGTTATTATTTGTCTCTCAAGGCAGCAAAATCACTTAAAAGGGTAAAATAAACCTTTTAAAAAAAAGTGCACCGACTTCAAAAATTTGCACTGAAAAGTAAGAAATAATAAAAATTTCGTCGTAGAATTTGAAGACGGTTGGTGCCAAATTAGAAATAACTTAGTAGGTACCCAAATTCACTAATCTAGATAATTTATTAGGAACCTACGATCATCAGTACAAACATAATATATAATATTGAACAGATATTTATGTTCTTAGATGTTTACTTAATTTTGTATCCTAATTTGGCACCAACCGTCTTCAAATTCTACGACGAAATTTTTATTATTTCTTACTTTTCAGTGCAAATTTTTGAAGTCGGTGCACTTTTTTTTAAAAGGTTTATCCACAAAAGTATTGAATAACATTAGAAACAGCATATATGGGATAGTAGTTAGTACATAAGTACTAATAAAATTAAGTCCAATGCATAGCTACGTACCTACTTGTACGGTAGTATGTGGCTCAGTGCCTGTATAAAACCAATCGCCATAATAAGATTATGTATATGGGAAAATATTAAAACAGGTACATTAATGAAATAGCTTTTTAAGAAAATAACTCCAAACACTTGGAGGATTACAACCAGTCCTCGCAATTACCAACTAGATAGAAAGCAATGAACATGAATTTTTATTATTCACAGAAATCATAAAGTTTAATTGAACATTAATTGTATCATGAATTCTTAACTAACTTCCTAACGGCTGGGGCCGATCGCGAGCACATTTATGACAATGTAATCGACAGTCGCATTGTTAATTGCGTACGACGAATGAATTTAAAAACGCATGGCATTTAAATGTCAACTGGGGCGCCATTTCGGAGCGCTTGGCTCTGGGAGCGACCGCCGAGTGTCGCCTTGAACACGGCTTAAATCTGACAACTACGAATGTCACTCTCGCTTCAACTAATTAAATTAAAAAATAATGTGTACTCGATTCTACTTGCGTTACGTGACAGTAGGCGCACGCAATGCTATACATTTCTATCTACTCTTGTAAACAAACGTGTTTTTCGGAAATAACTAATGGAGCGTTTTTTGATATCCTGCTTCTCGTTTCCGCAACCGCACTATAAATATGATCACGCTCGTATCGTGCGGGATATGTAAGTTCCACATAATTATATTTGGTGACTCGTTTGTGTCGCCTGAAAATTAGCACAAAGTCACCTCGACAGTCTTTCTTACTTTCTACAAACTAGGATCTGAAAATGTCTACAGAGGATTCATATCATTATAAAATCATCTAATTTTAATTTTGATTTGGAAAAACACTATATTTCATTTAGCCCGTTATTACTTTCATTTCATTCGTAGGCAATATTTCATCATATATATATATATATATATATATATATATATATATATATATATTCTTTATTATACAAGGTAATTAATTCACTCTAATCAATATAATTTCAATGTCATTAATTTCCAGTTGAAAATTAAGTTACATAACAAATATCACCAAATTGCGCCTCCATATTTGATTCTTATTACCTACTTACTAAAAAAATTTCATCATCACGTCCTTTATTCTTGTGGCGTATCCAGAAATGTATTTAGAGAGAACGCTTATATTAAACAAAACCGGTGACAAGACATTTTATTCAGAAAGAAAATTGATGCTCAGCGGTTTGGCTCATATTGTAGCACAATTGAAAATATCCTGGATCTTATTTACTGTGTTATTTATTGTCAACTTTCGCTGCCTATCAATTTGTTAAAGTTACTTGGCCGATAAAAATCTGAAGGTTATACAGGCAGCCGCAGCAAGGCAGTGAGGACCCCCGTCGACCACAGAAGGAGTCTCACGCCACACCGAGTGACAGAAACGGAGCACTAACGGTGAGCCCGCCCTCGCCAACATCACTTTGGAAAGCTATGTTGTTATTAATACTCGAACTAATCTCGAACCCAGATCTTTATCTCGCAAGTTATGTTTGAACTCGATTATTACTTACATTAACAGAAAGACTATGTTGAAATTACTGTTGTAAACGTTTTAACCTAAGCCTATAATTGACATTGATATATAAATACTTTTTATGTTCGCGTCTAAGAGAGTGGGAGTTATGAATGATGTTTCAAGGGGAACTTAACTTCTTACTTATTGAAAATAACTTAATAATTTTAAATTGAAATTCAATATTCAATGAAATTCTCTGGCGATATTTTATGTCTATAAAATAATGAAAGAGCACAATGTGGTCGTAGTACGGAAGCGATCAACTTTAGGCACGCTGATCAATCAATCATAAGCGCTCGTATCGTAAAGTTGGTGATATTCAAATGAACGCGGCGATCTAAAGCGGGCAACGAACGGACACACTCAGCAACCGACGACGTCTTGCTCTATGTTGCTGTAAAATTTATAGAGCCTCCATTTTGGTAGTTAATTAAAAAATGTAGCGTCGACAGAGCTCTCGATCAGAGGCCGTGAGAGCACGATAAAAGTTCAAATGACGAATTTTATTAGTAACTTTATATGTATGTTATCTTCTCGTGTCAATTTCTTTTAAATGTTACATTTTAGTTGCTTCCTTAATTGGCATTTATTTAATCACTAATCTAAAAAGAAAGAGCCTTTATTTATTTTGAAATACGTTAATTACCATTTCTCTTAGAAAGTTTTAGTTCTTTAAATAACTAATATAAATGTAGAAGTTTAGACCTTAGGCCTTAGATAAAGTTTAAATTAATTTAAATACATTAATTCAAAGTTAATTATGGGGTGGTCCTATTTATATACACGCGTGTGTGTGTATAGGTACTGTATGTATTACATAATTATCGATTTTAGTTTCTATAGCACCTTTACATGATTTCAAAAGTAGTATTAAAAGAACATAGCTTTCCAATTAGATTTGATAGTTCGATAATAGACATCAAAATAATAGAAAATATTATGTATTTCCTGTTCTAATCATAATACAATGTCCTCAAACGTGACAAGGACTGTAATATATCATTTGAGTCTATTATACTCATTGTATTATAAAAGATTTCAATCTCATTTTGCCAATTGGTCATCGAATAGGTACATTATTTCGCAATGCCAAAGCAATCGAAGCTATCACCTGTGGAATACCGATTGTCGAGCGCCTTTAACTTATCTACCATAAACATGAACGATTGCCTCGACCCCAAACGAATTCGTCGTTAATTTATCGACTCATTTATTACAACAGCTTCCATGACACGAATGAATTGCAAACTCGATACAGTACCTACGCCGCACAATTTGGTCACGCAATTATGTCTCGCATCTGAAATGAATCAATGATGCCCGATCTCTCGATTTCTATTAAGCGAAGAATCATTTGCATATAATCGACGCCCGCAGCGCACTGTTTAGTCCACATCTAGCACACTTAGCGTTTACTCAAAAAGCTCTCTTGTCCTCACGAACGTTATAAATCAAACACTCTCCTTAGGAAACGTCACAATCGGATCGAATGGAAAGAATTTATTTAATGAGCCGTCTGAGTGGTTCGTTTAGTGGTTTGTAATAACCGAATCACGTTCGTTTTTCAGTGGTCTGCCGGCCGGACAACAGTGACGAATGGCGACACGAACGAGCGCCACTCTCACCGAGCTTGCACGACGCGAGAGGGCGGGGGCGGCTTTAATAGCTTCCATTGCATCTTGCAAGTGTATATTCAAGTTTTATTCCTCTCATTTCAATAATAATCTTTAAACTGGCATTCACCGTAAACATTGGATAGAGCAGCTCGACTAATCTTAGTGTCTTGTTGTTTTACAGTATATTATTTCACATTATTTTCACAATTAGTTACGTATCACGAGTAGCTCATACTTGAAACAGATATTGTGCAGTTACCTGACAATGATATCCATTCGTTAGATTATATCTATTTGATTGGGCTGTAGATAAAACTGAGGTCACCATGAGTCAACGAATATAAGCATTTTAGACAGTATAACTTCAACAGAACAGCATTCTTGCAGAAATATACTAAGTACCTATATGATTTTTTTTCAGTGGGTTAGCAATTTTACCTAATTATAAATCTCAGGCGATAAATACATAGGAATCAGATCCACGACCTTTATCTGTTTGACCGCATAACCACAAAATTTTACGAAATGTTTTTGCGTTACCTCAGGTAGTTCAACAAACATTAAAAGTTCTCTGCTCACACTGTCTGAGTTTATTGTTTAGTAAATATAGATAAAATCGGATAAATATTGTGAATCATATTCTACGTTACTAAATTATGTACTAAAGCTGTACACTATGGAGACATACAGTCGTATAACATACAGTAAGTTGCATTAATTAACTTTATAGTTTCTGCTTCCGATTAAATATTATTAGATGCTTCTGCAAATATATAAACAACTACATATTGCAGATAATATACAACGCAGAAGGCCTTATTAAGCTCTAAAATTATTATGAGTGTCACGTAAATTGTAGTAAGAGTCAATGTACTTATGTGCAACAAGTGTTTTTATCAATGCGCACTGTTTTAATAGGTTTATACGTAAACACAGAGAAGTCTGGTCATTCTGTACAAATTAGTGGTTTCCGTAAGGTCGACGCGCCGTAGAGCAGCGTGTAGAGCTCGGTGCACACTGCACGTCCATACCCCCAGGAGTTATTTTATGAGAGCTAATTAAGCTTCTTGTCTCGCGAGCCCGTTCCCGATCCTGGAACTAATTATTAGTTCGCTGTGAACTTTTTATCTGCCGTTCACGAACAATGGAAACGTGACTGTGGCGGCCGTGTTGCGGAGACTGCAGCCCGCTGAGACCGGGACGCAAACCCTTCCCGGCTCACGTCTCGACAAAAACCTTGCGTTTGTTTATTTTTGATACACCATGCTAAAATCCGAAATGCTCTTCGTTGGGCAACGAACTGTTAATTCGTTTGGCAATAAGATTTGTATTTTCTCCGTTCTTAGCGAGCACTATATTATGAGAATACAATTTCCAAGTGGACTCCTCGAACTGAGTATCATTTAGATATTTATTACGGCGATTCGGTAAATGCGATGTAATTACAGGGTCAGCCAGAATATATAACTTCTCTCTGGGTACCTTAGTTAACTCGTATTTCGCTCGTTGCAAACTTTTTACTTTCTCCTCTGAAGACTGATATTTTTAAGCGAACGTAAATTAAGCTCCGATATGGCGCAATTTTGTCAGTTTTAACACCGTTCGAGCTATAAACAGACATCAGCGGCATGCGTTCTGAGAGTTGAACGATATTGATCAGCTGTTATAAGTGAGAATCGAGCGACGCACTTATAGGTGGAATAAAATATGAACGGCAAATCGCAATAAAACCGTCTTATCCACAGGTTCAAATAACGACTGATAATAAAACGTTTATGGTAGTCCGTACTGGATCATCGTAAATATAAAGATTAAGGTCAATATCACTGTAGAAGTGTAGACGATAACAATAAACACGCTGAAGCACTCGATGCTGCCTTCAATTCAATAATCACGCTCTGGGTGTCGCATGCGAGAACACGCCATCATTGATCACGACCTGCACTAGCATTTTATAGTTATTTAATAGATCCAGTTGGAGTACTCCATAATTTGTACATTAATATGGAAGCAGTGCAGTCTATAAAATGTGCAATTTCAACTGTGATAGCCTCAGTCCATATAATTCAAGAGTTATGACATGAGGAATATAAATAATATTTTTAACACATACGTTTACGCAATTTGATTATTACATCTATTAAAAATACTAAGAACTTGATAAAAATAACATCCGCAAGCTACCTATCGTTATCGACAGTATTTTTTACCTGCATTCTGCAATGATTTATATAAACAACGCGAAAGCTTATTTATCTTCCAATATAGTCGAGTTAATGAAATCCATTTCCGCTAAATAGTGCTGATAGAATTTATTTCCTGCACTTACTTGTAACTAATGTGAGCAATTAAAGTAGAGGCGGCCGCTGTAGCCCAAGTTGCCATAAACTACATTTACCTAGGTTGTATCAAATCATGTAAGTATATATACTGTTGTATCAAATAACATTATTATAAATTCAATGGGAATTTTCTAAATTATACTTTAAAATTAAACTTTCGCCATCTACTCACCATTTTAGCTATTTTATAACTTTTCATTTTACTAGAGTGAAATGAGGACGCGAATAGGCGATGTAGTGTTTGAGAAAGAAAGACAACCATCTCGAGGTATTTTGCTACGAGTAAGGAAAGGAAACTCGTAGGTATTTTGGTTTCGGCCCCTACAACTCAAAATCTATTTTGACCTAATATAATATAATAAATAACAAAGAAAAATAATTTGGGTGTGAAAACTTGTGATTTGAAGATTTAGTAAAAACACAAATATTTATTTTTCAAACAATAGAAATTAAATTAACTTTAGCAGCAAAAAATATGTTATCAGTTAAAGTCGACTCTCGTCGTCGGTCTACTGTGGTCTGCGGATCTATTTGGAACCTTTTTTTATAAAATATTTGTATTTTTGGTGGGATAAATTTATTTAATCAGCCTATAAGCTTTTTTTATGCCTATACATATAGCATAAGCTTATACTATATTATGTATATATCTACTTTAATTTATAGTTGAAATTCCTTCCGAAATTTAAAAATAAATACTGTATATATTATGAAAGCCTGAAAAAGTTTTCAAATAAAATATGTATTTGTAATTTGAAGCACGCATGTTATATTCCACGCACGTCTTTTTGGTTTTACATAAAATACGGTTGACGGACACAGTCGGACGAATCGGCATGATAATGTTTGTTTTTGTACTTTTCATTGGTTCACTATATTTAGACCTGAGTATTAACTATCAACTAAAATTATTTTATGTAGGTACCAAATTTATGTAATGTAACTCTTACAAATAAAAATTCAATGATGTTCGTTGGTAATTTTTTTTTTTTGTAATAGTCCGATTCAGGTTTTTAGGGAAAGAAAAATTTGAAAAGTTGAAGAGTTGCCCGGAAAATTGGAAAATTCGGGAAAAAACTGAGAGTGCTTTGTTTTTTCTATGGGATGTTTGTATGAACTCAAGACCATAATATGTTAATATGGGTTCCACGGGCGAAGCCGGCGCGGAAAGCTAGTTTTAAATAAAACTACATATAGTATGGATTTTGTCCAAAGGCAAGTTAGCTGAGATAATTTGTGAGGGTCATAATTTCAATCAACCAACATAAAATGCCGACGACTAATCCCAACCTAATATTTTATTTGTAAGTAGTTTGCTGTTATGGAAAAGCATCGTTTGAAGATATCGAGATTAAACCATTGAGCAGTGTATTAACTCAATGGATAAAACACAGAACAGAGAGATTCATCCACTATCGCTGAAAGTATCGTTAAACTTCATTCAGTCGTTTCGGCTGGGTGGACATCAACGGCAAGCATTCATAGACAAAATTATGAAAACAAGTAATTATCATATCCATTAGATTTTAATTTTAAAGTAATAGAAATACACTTAAAATGTATTTATAGACATACATAATTATTTGATTGCTTTCGATTATGAAAATTAATAACATTATCTTATTGCAATTACCACATATGACTAAATACTTGACCAGCGCCAATAGTTATTTAAACACTTTACTAATAATTATCTTCTAAAAACAACAAAGCTATCTATTTTTAAAGTTCAGTATGTATGTGTGTGAATTATTATATGATTGGCAAAATTAAAGCGCAATTAAACTAGGTAGTGACAGAATACAGCGTTACAAAAAGCTGTAAAAACTATAGGTCTCACTAACAGGGCTAAATTATACTTCAAGTAATTTCTTAATAAGTTTTTTCATGAGTTTTTACTATATGTTCATAGTGACTTAATAAGTTTAATGAAGCACCATACATTATTAATGAATTCCAATGTGCAAGTACCGTCTGCAGAAATGTCACATCTACAGTTTGTATTCAATATTTGTAAAGGATTTTCAATTTATTTTCAGAAATGGAAATAAGTATATGCAACATTTTTACTGTAAGTATTAAAACATTGTAGTAGATATTTATAAGAAGTTCCCAAAACTGAGTTGTTACAAATTATTTAAAAAGAAAGATTTGAAAGTGTAATTCTAATGGCTCTGTGAGTTCTGTGTAACCTTTGATTTCGAAAATATCATTATGATATCATTATAGTAAAAATTTAGTTTTAATAAACTTATTTTTTCTCTTTTTATATCATTATGCTGACGTTACAATACGTCCGGTACATATATGTCCCTTTTGTTTTTTCCACAGCACCGTTACAGCGAACATACAGCCGATTATTTTGTGTGTCGAATTGTATGAAAAGCTCGCTGCATTTACTTTAATTGTAGCTCGATTATTGGTCGGGCCCAACTCGGCCACAAAAACACTGGTTCCGATCAACGCGACAATATTACAATAACAATTACGCTGTTTAAAGCATTGCACGTGAACTTCGTTAGCCGTAAATGGTTACCACGGTGGAGTACCAATTGTGGATAACGCTGGCGTTCCGAGACCACGGACGCTCCAGCAAATATGTAACAATGAGATTTTTTATAATAGAAAATTTTAATTATCTTCAATCGACATTAATAACTATTATTTATGTCAATCTTGTGAAGGCAGAGATGTGAAATATGATTTATTATGACCATTTATTTTTAACTTGGTTTGTTACAAACTAGTCATTTGCCTCCGACTTCGCACGGGTTCCTATAGCAAATGAAATAAGTATATACCTATGTCTTGTATTGTATCTAAATTAATAATTACTATCCTTGATACTTTTATGACATCGAGATGAAACAAATACAATAGAAAAATTATAAATAAAAACAGTTATATTGTGTAAATAATTAAATTCTAACTATCCCACTTTAGGTACCGAAGTATTAATTTTCAAATCACAAATAGTTAAATTTTATTTATTTGCATAGATGTGAAAGTTTGTATGTTTGTTACCTGGGTACCTACCTACTCAATATCACATCGACAGAACGGGTTTGGATGAAGTTTGGTAAATATGCACTTATACCAATGACTTTTATTAAAAAACAAAAATTTCAAATAATGGTCCAGAATACTGGAAATATACAAAATATCGATGGTAATTCGTACTAATAGGTCCCTACTCATATATATTCTGTGTTATTAGTATACAAAAGGAAATTCAAGATTTAAATGCTTGTAAGCAGCTAATAATTTGTTACAATGTTTCGGGAAGTAATATATATACATAATATTAAGACAACTATAATGGACAATGTATACGGATCGCATCACAAATATGAATTTTCTGAGTTTTTACATTTTGAAGCGGTAGTTAACGCGAGCGAGTCCGCAAGTCGCCTATTATATGTGATTACTGCGGCGCATAAACGGCCCACTTTACTGTATAACCTCCAATTATGCTTAGCGGACCACTTAATATTGTTCATTATCTTAGGGAAATGACAAGATTTTGCTGGAATACATTAGCCGCCCTTAAAAGGCTGCTGCTCTCGTAAGCCTGTTCTCAAATAACTTTCTTTTTTATAAAAAAATCACGGAAGACTGCAAGTCTTAGTGAAAAGTATTCACTACTTACATAAATAATTTACCTAATGAAATATTTTGAAAATAAAGATTTAGGGCGCACAATTCATATTCAATACATACCCTGGATAACTATGATAACAAGATATGAGAAAGTATCATTTGAATAGTCCAAGATGGGTTTGATTCAGAGCATTTGGTTGAACCTACATCTGAAATGGCAGTGGGCTTGTGTAACTTGGTTACTGTTGCCACTTTCTATAATATATAATATATTTATTTTTTTATATTATCTAAGTAAGTACATATTTGTTTGGTAACTGATTGTGGAGCTGGATGTCTTTTGGATAAAAAAAGACTCCTAAACAAGGATTTTTTAAATGTTCATGTTTCTGAAGTTAGGTACCTTAAATACCTACTTATCTCGCTGAACATTATGTGACTGCTGTTACTTCCTAAACCAAATGATAAACTTTGTTATTTTCAAAAGAAGTACGAAGCCAGGACAGCCTTACCTACGAGAAGTCGATTAGGTAAAATTGAACCCACCTTTCCTCTTTTTCAGGCAGATACACATTTTGTTGGGACTTCCTATAGTTACGTCAGACGTCATGAAAGTCTCAGAATTTGTTATCCATGGACGTAAGTATTAAATATTATGCCCAACAAAAGTTTTACTTGAAACATTTGTAACAGAATCTGTCAACACAAAATAGAGAGGAGTAGTCAATAAAGAGAATCAAATCTACAAAACAAAAAATACATTAAAATATTCAGCAATGGAAACTGGCAAAAATACTTCTTACCTAAATATAGTGCACGGCTGTACATTTTTCAGAATTCAAATCACACAATCAACTAATAGATTAATAACTTACTATTTATTTTAGCATACTAACAATGTATAATAAATATAATAATAAAATAGTGACTATAATGGTATAAAGTTAAATAATGTGGGTAGTCAATTTATATTTTTTAAAGAAGTAGTTTTTTCACATTCGAATTTCAAGCAATGGTTAACTGATTGGACTTTTTTATTCTTAAATATAATTTCGAAATTTAAGTAGGTAGGTATTAAGTTTTTTGAGGCAGAAACACAAATTGAATCTTTTGGAGAAACACGACAAACTGTACCCATATCTCATATTATTATATCGATGTAATTTATAGAAGATAGATAAGCAAAAACTTTATTTAATTATTATAATATAAGCGAGTTTTTATTTCCTATTCAAAATACAACAGTACATATAAATTTAATCTAAAAAACCTTAAATAATAAACTTTAAAAACTAAAAAGAAAAAGAATAGTTTTTATAAATCCTCTTCGTGTATATTGCGCGCTGGCTCAAAACAGTCAACGTAGCGCCATCTGTTACCAATACTTCGAATGTTCGATTACATTAATTTATAGTGTCGTCATAGATGTCGCTACGAGTCATAATATAATACAAAAAGGCTTTTTGAAATTTTTTAGCGGTGATAGCAACTCCCAAGCATTATTAATAATGGTAAAATTTCTAATTAAAATAAACGGTACCTATAATGTTTGTACTCCCCGCTGTCGATCGGTTAAACCGGTAGATACTTTGGTACGCAAAATAAATTTTATATAGGTAATTTTATTGTAGTTATTTAATTAAATTATAAATTACGTTTTCAGGCCCATTAGTGGTACCTGGTACCAAACACAAATCTGTTTTTATTAGTTTAACTTTCTGCTACATGTAAATGAGGTGAGAATATAGCAATAACTTAAAATACACCTTGATATTATTTGAATAAAGTTGAATAATCTAACGCAAGTTCTAAACCTTGAACTTTACACAGCACCAAAACTGATCGGCTAATAGCTAATTAAATTCCAGATAAAATATCGAATTTAACACAAGTCTGACATTTTTATAGCCTCTCGAACTCAGAGAATGTTGATTGCTATAGCGATTCACCTTAGCGGCACAATTATAAAAACGACGATGGAAAAATTTACCATAATTTCTATAAAATTGTTTGGATATGAAAAAATTATAATTTTATTAAAGTACTTTTTTACGACTAAAATAATGCAAAAATGCTATTTCATTTATTACAGAGTGCCAGATTTTTTTTTCTTTCTCTCTCCAACGATGACTCATGAAAATTTAGTTACCTAGTAGGTACCTACCTACTTATTATGTTGAATAATAGAGCAATGAATAAGTATATACTATTACGCAGGGAAATCAAGCCTCAAAGTTTAACGTCAGTACCTACTATATAGGTAATGCTTAGTTCTTATTCAGTGCTTAAAGTTCAAGTTCAGTAACCATGAATATGATACAAAGTCTTTCAGAATTATAAGTGAACCTTGACGTGTTGAGAATAACAACACAAACATTTATCGAAATTCGTAATATTTAAAATAAAGGTCCCTGATCCACAAAAGCACGTAAGACTGAAAAATTACAAATCCATTGAAAATCTTTTCTTTCTGTATGTTCTTACTTTCTCCTTTTGAAAATGTTGTAATAGCTCTTTCAGCAGAGACATGTCGTTTATAATATAATACTTCATTTATTTTTGAAAATACAATACATTATTTGTAATAACTACTTATAGGTATATCACGTGCGCGAACGTAATTTCTGAGTTTTATTTTTAAGATTCCGTAGCTAGAATGACAAAAAATTGAAACTATCGGTATTTCAGGCTTATAAATGACTCCGCAATCTTTCCATTGGTCTGAGCGACGACAAAGTCACTCCTTGTTACTTGTTAATGCGTGTCTGACATGCGCTTGGCCAGTTTTTAAATCCACTGTTATATAGGTAAAAAAAATAAAGTAATAAAAAAGTCGCTTTACTAATCAAATAAATCTGATCTAAACTGATAGAACATAAGTATTCTATAAATTTCAATTATTTTTTATTGATGAATACATATACATAGGTACATATACACCTATTACCTACAATAGAATAAAAATTCGAGCGCGCTTATTACCTACCCATTATAGAATGATTTTTATTATTTCTGCACGTCGTCGGTGTTTTAGGATTTCTGCCTATCTTAATAGAAAACATACGGAATATAAAGTTAGTAATCCATACTTATTTAAATACCTAATATAAATAGTCGAATCTTGTAAATATTGATAGTATTGCATGAATAAATAAACTATGAGAAGTTAATACATGCATTCTCAGTAAGTACATGATACAAGACGCAATGCAATTAAACACCCATCTGCATCTAAGTGTGGCCACTAAATTACTTCTGAATGGTATACGCGTCCTTACACGATAAGACGAAATATCTTATGCGTTATAGCTTTGTTGATTGATTATGTTACTTGTGCTTTGACCTTAAGATATATTTTGCTTTGTTAATGTTGTATAATGGAGCCTGAGATGCTGGGTTTAGTCGACGCAGGCGCAGCGAGAGTCACCTTCAGAGAAAGTCAGAAACAGCGACAACAAGCGTCCTGTTATGGCGGTACCTCTCATTCCTTCGTCGAAGCGCGCACAGTCGCACACCACCGAAGAGCCTTTCTAACTATTACTTATTCGTCGGTAACTGTCACGTGGGGGAGGTAAATAATTTTCTAATTGTGTACACTGCGTCTGCAAAGTGCATAATGCACTTAGCGACTGTAAAACACATGAAAACAGAGATTAAAATATGTGGAAAGTAAACATTTGTAGAAAAGTAACGTTTTATGTTTCATATAACCAACAACTATTACTGTCAATAACGGAGGCTGCAGTTTTAATGTTACACAATTATAGACACCGAGATGCAATTTGTACGTTTTTTAAATCCAACAGCCTGAGGTCCTTCAAGCGTGTGAAATAATGCACCTTGGACGTGACTGGTTTAATATTCGTATTGTGAATTCATGGATTCGTCGCATTTGTCTGATCTAATGCCTATTGCTCATATAGAGAATGTGCTTATATACCTGCGTAGACTTCATGTAAGCACGGGTGGCTGCGTCTCTTATGTCAGCGTTTTATAAATACAACATTGTTTATAATAATGCTAATCTATTCCACTGTATCGTATAAGGAGAGCTATGCTCACAGTTAGGTATGATGACACCGAGATAAAATCAAAATAAAATAAACGTAGATAACCCCTTTTCAATTAAATAATTTGTTATCAAAAAGTAAACGGTACTTGGTAGGTAATAAAAACACAAATTACTTACAAAATTTAATGATACACCAATAATATTAATTAACACATGCGACTTCATAGCAATACAATAATTGTATTGTTTGTTTGAAATGCTAATTCCCAAACGGAAATGACATTCTCGATAAAGCATTGAGATTCACTTAACGCGACGCGACACGTGGAAAACGCACACCTACAGAAAGTCAGATAATATGTAAATGTGTTAAATTTTACCTCTATATGTCTGAATGTTCCGTCATCATAAACTTCTCACAGAATCATGCCGAGGCAGACGCAATAAATACCGTTCTAAACATACAATAAAAGTCGAATATGTAATTTTATATAGGACTCAGATCCGTTCAGATTTTACAAACAAGATTTTACAAGAACTATTATTCTAGATTTTTTTAACTGAATTTAAATTATGGACTTTTCTTTATAACATTGATATCTAGGTAACTTACGCCTGAATTTCATCGGGGTGGATATTGGAATGGGGTACCCAGCTGCCCCCCCCCCCTGGATTTTGTTTACGTCCCTACTAACTATCTACTTTTGTCGATACTTTTTGCCATTTGCAATACAATATACAACTTTTAAAAATCGTGCGGCGCGCCCGTTCTCGCTAGCAGAGCTGCAAGCAATTTTAAGATTTAAGTAGGCCACACATTGGTCCGGCATCGCACCGAAAATTTCCCATTCCGGCCGCCATAAGATCTGGGCGAGCCATTTGTTATAGGAATTGGACGAATCTGTGGTCAATTTCGGTGGACCCTACGGCGGCGCACCGGTGATTGTACCAATGCATCTGAATCCGAACTATGGCGCACTTTTTGGACAAATAAGCAGCAGCAGGACTTTGAAAGTATTGGAATAACGGAGTTAATACAAGTAGCAAAATTTTTTACCCGAATTTATTCCACTGCTACAATTGAAAGGTCATTCAGCACACTCAGACGCGTAAAAACGATAAAAAATTACCTACCTATTTTAATTTATGTTTATTTATTTGACTAGGTGCCTATAATAATCTGATTTGCCCCCAATGGATATGGATATAAATTACTACATACTATGGTCAGTTCTAAATCCTCAACTGCATACATTACGTATGTACATACTTTTGAAGCTCACTGAACCTGTACCTAGTACCTAATGTAAAATTATTAGTTTATATTAGCCATTGTGAAATGAAACTCAACACACGTCCCAGTCGCCTGAGACAGGTAAATTGGCATGATTCCCGCCGCACGCTTCATGGCACAGAAAGTTCCGGATCTCTGTCTGGTGTCCCGTGTCTACAATAATTACGATACATTACGGTCTAACACTAGCGCTAACTATATTATATTATATGTCATAAATATATTGGCACAAGTCGACGAATGGGAGTGGCGTGCCAGCAAGTAAACATATTCGCAGTGACTGAGCTTTAATGTTGAATTAATCGCTTTAAGACACGGCATTTACTTGTAAAAGGCGATTAGGTACGCGCATGTTTGTCAAGGAAAAACTATGAACACGCTCAATTATGAGCCCTCGACGGAGTGAAACTGTGAATACCACACTACCTTTAAGTGAAATTTTCTACATAATTACTTTGCAATACTATCTCAAAAGTTAGAAATTTCAGAAAGCGTCTTGTTTAGTTTACCAACCCTCTAGGACATAGATAATTGCTAACTCAAGTCACATGGTGCGTTCTGCAATTTGTTCAGCAGTAGGTTCTATAAAGGTTAGTTAATAAAGCTACAAAAGAATCAAAAGCTCAGCCAAAACTATATGTATTAAAACTATCTATTAGAGAATTAGAGAAATTCCACAAAACCCGAAAAACACAAGCACAGTCAGTATCTTTATGTGAACATTTAATAAACAATTTAAATTCTCTCTTGTGAGACGCAACAGTATATATGAGACTTAAAACGCAACATAACAAAGTAAAGTTTCCAATAAAACGCTGATCTCAAGTTCATTATAGTCCGATGGCCTTTCCTTTCAAATCACCAACGTGCAAGGATACTGCGTCAGCAGCCTCGATGGACCGCTCGACCGCGCCTAAACGATACCACAGACAATATTGTCATATCATCTAACAATCTTTATCTCTCTCGGCCCGTAAAAACTTTTAAACTTTTATTTTTGTTCTGCTGTACCTTCCCTTCGTCACGCTCCCTGAGTTTTCCGTCAACAATCTACTTAAGGTTCGTTATTATGTACCAAATGTTTTTACGTTACTATTGTTTGTTTTTGTTAACGTTCTAATGCATTTTCGATTGCCGCTTTATGATTTCAATAAAAGGTTAATATTAGAATTATGTGCCTAGGTACATATACGAGCTTACGAAATATTTATTAATATTTTTTTATAAAATTGGTTATTGTAGAGTAACGTTTAAATGTAATTTTATTTACTCCATCAGCATTAACCATCCCTGAAACAGTGAGCCTCTTAAAGTATTAAAGCTTCAAAGTGAGCTTAAGGTCGACATAGTGAAAGATAGGAACACTTAATCCCCTTTGATTCACATCTCAACATTATTATGAAAGTTAGAATGAAACAGAACAAAAATGACATTCACCTCGCTTAATAAATGTGTTTTTTTTTTTAATAAATATAAAAAATAGAGACAAAGGAATGTTTTAAATAACCTTCAGAAAAACGCAAAACAGTGCCGTATAAAAATAGTATATTAAGATTTACCTTGATTGAGTCACTCCATATAATAAACAGATACAAAGAAAGACAGACATACCTGAAACAAGAGAAGCGTCATCAACACAAAAATAATATAAAATTCAAGACCAAGACAAAAAAATTTAATAGTCTATAAAAATTAATTTCATAAGTTAGATATCCTAAAAAATAACTTTTAAATGTAGACAACGATTATTTTTATCTGAAAGAGAAGGGTCCTATTTAATACTGTTTGAATGACAGTTTGTAATACTTGTGTCATTGTGTATTGCAATAGCTTTTGCTAGTGACTTTGCCTGCGTGAAAAATAGGTACTATTTAATTCAGAACATTTTTGTAAAACCCATTACTTATTCTTCTGGTAGGTAGAACGACGTAGGTACGACGGAAAAGAGCAGAATTATTTATTCATTAATTATTCAATTGAAAGAAAATTACAATATGTTAGAGAGAAAAGAAGTGTGGCTTTTGTGAACAGTAATATAGGTAAGTAATATAACATTATGACCTGACCACATACATACGATTTGTTATTATTATGAACCAAATAAACTTCCACGAAATATGTAAACACTCAAAAAGGTGATATTGTTTGTGTACAACTTGAAATACATTAATACATTAAAACCCCAGCAGCAAATAAAGTAGGTATTTAACTTTTATCGGTATTGCCGAAATAAAATTAAATACACAATTAATGTAATTACGTTTCATACATTATGCAGCTATAAAATTTGAGAACCAAAACTTTGCTCGTTAAAAAGAATAATTCGATTTCCTATTCTGTGTATAAATTGAAACATTTGATCAATTGCTTGTAAAATCTGTAAGTTATTCCCAATCTCCAACTAAGATAATCTGCATTATCTAGGTATAGGTTCCAGAGGTAACGACAGGACCAGTATTTAACCATCCTTACCTTTAGACTAGACAAATAACTGCATTCTTCCAAGACTTCGATCAATATAAAAAAGATGCGTGCTACATAGCATACTCTCTGACCATACGCATACGCCGCTCTTCGTCCCGCTCTTTTAATCCTCTTTCCGCGCTTTTGTCGCTTTCGCACGGTGTCACGAGTGTTTGTATGGGAAAGCGCTGAGATGCCCATCTTTTTCTTTTATATTGATCGAACTTCCAAGATAGATGTTTTCCCCATTTGTATGGGAGCTGTCCTAAACGTTAATTAGCTACAGTTTCAGAAATATTCGAGATCAGTCTGCGTCTGCTGTGTAAACTTAATATGCAAAAACCGTAAAAACCCTTCTTGACATGAAGCACGTCATAAATTGTGAAATCTTAAGACAAGCGTCTCCGTAACCACGTGAGACAATATAAGATCAGAGTTCAATAGCCGTGACCGCTTACGGAAGTTTCTTGCATCTAGTGAATACCGCTTAGCACTATTGTGGTATTGGAACATTCATAAACTATATTCAGCTATCAATGAATGGAATTGACTTATTATAGAAAATATTGGCAGTCATTCCTATTTCACAGCTGCACACGGGTTTGAATAAGCTACTCTGCATGGTGGTTTCAGGATATATTAGCTTTTCAATGAAACTTCACTAGCGCAAGCAATATGAAAGGGACACTTGCAAAGTGCCGAAAAAAAGGAAAATACATACACACAAGATAGAAGTAAGTATACCTACAGTTTACTGAAAAGATTTTAATAATACACATTAAAACTTTTCTACATACTAGCCTATTTGAAGTCATTGTTAATGAAAAGTAAACAAAATCCTCGTTTGATAATTTTCCGACATCTGCTGAAGAATCAGCACACGAATTCACGGTATTCAACATAATTCATAAGAAAGCGTTTACACCGAATGATGAATAAATATGTTTCAGCCTCATAAAACCACTAGAGGTTGTTTTTTTTAATATTCCTTTTTATATTTTTATTTTCAATTGGTGGTTTTCTTCAATGTTGGTTTTAACTTCAAAAAGCTCTTGCGGTTTCGGAAATATTCCATGATAACAGACTATATAGTGGTCCTTTTACATTGCTCATCAGTGTATTTATACACTAATTATAAAATGAAATAGATATATTAAATAACAATAGAACTATAATTACAAAAAAATTGTTCCACAAAGTAAAATAAAGCATTGATGTAATAAATTAAATTTATAAAATTTGAAATGGTTTAGCTCATCCATGCCAGAGAAATAGCGTCTCAATGTTGTCTTAATAATGTATGTATGTTCTTCAATAGATTTGAGGCTGATTCCAAATCAGTCGGTTAAATAATGTAATTGATCGTCTGGCTCGACTCTCTAAACATGAGTAATGTCATTTCCTCAGGAAAAGTTTATCTTACCTATAAAGTCAATAAGCCAGCAGAGGTGATAAATAGAATAGCATAGTGTGAAGTCATGATCCCAGATTAGGTATAAAGTGTGTTTTTTAGGTAGTATGTTTACAAGAAGTGCAAAGATAGACAAGGAAATTAAAAGGAAACTGAAAGCTGGAAGCAACGTATTTGGTGGACTAAACAATGTATGCAGAAATACACAATTAAAACTAAAATTAAATATGCATAATGCTGTTTTAGTTCCATCACTTACTTATGGAAGCGAGACTTGGGTATGGAATAAGAAGCATGAAATTAAAATAAAATATTGTGAAAATGCGGTCTTTAAGTAGAATGTGTGAAATAAAGCGTATTGACCATATCAGGGACGATGTCATTAGAGAAGAATGCGGAGTGAAAAATGAATGTTGTGACTAAAATGAAGAAAATTAGTTTACGCTGGTTTGGACACGTTGAAAAAATAAAGGATGAAAGATTGACATAAAAGGTGTATATGGAAAAGTGAAAGGAAATACTGGCTATGACGACCTGGGTGTACTTTTATTGAACATATAAAAAATGTATTGATCGAATGCAATATTAAAAGTACACACAATCGGCAATCGCCGAGCATGTATGAAAGGTATGATGAACATAAATGAAGCGAAAGAGGTATGTCAGGATCGTATAGCAAATGGTATTCGATTGTCTCTGCCTACCCCTCTTGGGATAAAAGGTGTGATGATAGATAGATAGATAGGTAGTGTCGAAATTCTAAAGTTAGGTATATATACCTACTATATATACCTACTATATCATATTTAAAAATTGTGTGATGTGTGACTTAAGATGAAAATTTATTCGTAAAAATGTTAGGTCTTACTATTTAATAATACTAGGTATACATATATAAGGGAATTATGAATATTTAAATTTACGGAAGCTGGTGAAATATTTTTTTCATTTATTCAATTAATTACGTACTTATTTGTTATTATTTAGAGTTCAGTACAATTTAAAAATAAATATTTTTTATGTATTTTCTGAAAGTGGATGGAGTAAATATTTACAGAAAATGTTATTAGTAACTGACAAGCGCTCGTATATTTATGAAGTTAGGTAGATATTATTAATTCATATTATGTACTTATTAATGGGAAATTAATGAATTACGTGGTAACATTTTCCACTAATGGCAACATTTTATCAGACATTTTACAATCATAACATCAAACTTAGTACAACAGGTATTAAATATTATTATAGATAGATCAATGTAATTACTTTGTACCAATTCAAGTAGATACCTTTACATCTGAAGTAAGAAACTCAATTAGAATATATTACATAGGTACTTAGATGGATGGACCCTTACGACCTTAGACTCATTCTCAAAGCTTGCCAAGCCAACACCGCATGGCTCGCAGGCCGCAGCTCGCACAAACCTCTCTAGCTAGCACTGCAGACAGAGCGCTCAAAGGCTTCAACAGATTGTGACCTCTTGGCGGCGCACACGGCAAGGTCACGATCGCACACGCTTCTCAGTCGTGACCCATCTGTTGTCTACACAAACAAATTAAGAATCTGCACTGATGGTATTAAAGCTTAAAATTGCATTTTAAAATCACCTTTATAAGACCCTTACACGTAACATAATCTCAGGTATTCGAGCCCGCTAGGCAAAATATCGTGGGCTTCGGCTGTAAACTAACTAACACTAAGTAAGAAAGGTAGACATAGAATAAACATAGATCACAAACAAAATATCTTGATGACTAATTCGTAGATATTTTGTTATCTACCAAACAATATGCGGAAACAGGATGGAGCAATACAAAGTTAATTACGCGACAAGCCACGTCGGTACATGGCTCTTGTTAATTACCGCTTTTGTATCACCTGTTAATAAATTGTGTACCTATATAACAAAGAGGGTTCAATATTGCTATACTATTAATTTGATCTCTTTGCTATGTTGAATTGAAAATTTAAAAACGTTCACAAATAGACAATGTACCGACGTCATTGTTGACAGATGCGATGTTGTAAGCCAATGTGCGCTTCTTGCGTTTTACCGTAGCAAGTTTTATCTAAGCGCCGTAATTGAGTTACTTTTTAATATATATGTATATAAAAAAACTATAAATATTTCAAACCAAAATAAAATATACAGAAATAATTTTGAGAAAGATCTGATGATTTTTAAATGGATCTAATCTAAAAAAGACTATGGTAGGTACATGAAGTATTTTATCTATCTATCATAGGCATAGGCAGAGACAATGAATTCCATTTGCTACGGTCCTGACATACCTCTTTCGCTTCTTTTATATTCATCATACCTTTCATACATGCCCGGCGATTGTGCATACTTTTAATATTACCATCGATCAATCAAAGGTATACTATATACATATATACATGCATAGGTGAATATGAGTATGTGAATGAATACTACTTTTAAAAGGAAGAAACAGCGACGTCTTAAAATGTCATTACAATTTACAATCACTTATCAAGTTAATTGTTTGTAAATTAATATTTGATTAAGTACCTACAAGTAATTTATTGTCATACTAGCTTTCCGCCCCCGGTTTCTTCCGTGGATATTTTCGAACCCAATAAAATGCAGCCAACATTTACTCAGGGATGTCGTTTAGAATTGGTTCAGTAGTTTGAAAGATTACCCTCTACCACGAAATACAAAAGCCAGAATTACAAACTTTACTTCTTTATAATGTTAGTATAGACTAGCTTTTGCCCACGGTTTCACCCGCGTGGAAATAGAATACACCCTGCTAGAGAAAATAGCCATGTTTGGTGACGTTGCTATTTTTAGTAGACGCTTTTTTACATCATATAAAATTGGTCTCCACTAAAAGCCCTTTTATTTAACGGGATAATATAATAATATAGCCTATTCTATATATTGGTGTAAGATTTTTTTTTAATCGGAAGAGTAGTTTCAGAGATTACTTTCTACATCCGAACTTACAAACTTACAAACCTCTTTATAATACATATTAGTATAGACTAGTATAGATTAAAATAATCTATATTAAAATGTTCCTGTAATTATATTTTCCTTCAAAACTATGAACCCGAATTTAATGAAAATATCACAAAACTGAAAGAAGTGAAAGCCAATCACTTATTATAAACAAACATGTTTTTATATAAAGAAACAATATAATAACTTCAAGGAAAAATGTATACAGCAAAGTGAATGTATTTCTGATTTGTACAGCTTTTATTCATTCATGATTCATCCACCTGATGGAAAGAATTGGATTTCATGTAATGCCATTAAATCATTTTGATAAAAGTCAACCAAGTTATCTTACAAACCATTTCTGCACTACAGAGTACTATTTGTTTTCAAGATCTGAGAGAACACTACTAAATTGTTTGCTAGTGCATTTAGAGAAATGTTCTTCATATTTTAACCTAAATTAATATTTCAGTATTTATATAATTTAGCACAAAATACATAATCTTAGTTGGACAATGCAACAATGATAAAACAAGATTTATAATGAGGGGAAAGTTTTGTGTTTGATTCAGTTTCCTCAATCCGTCCATACCATACATAATACCATAAGTCTACTAAGTATGTATGTAAGTACATATACATTATTCAGAGAGATCATTTACATTAGTGGACGCAGAGGATTGTTGCAGTCACTCCACTGCCATTTAAGTCAAGCCGGTAAGCACCTCGACAGGGTCCGCAAAAACATTATGTACCAAATAGGAGAGTTTTCTTTGCTATAATGCCTTCAAAGAATGCTCAACGACTATGAAAAACTTGTATGATAAAATATGAACTTCGGTGAACGCATGCTGACTACTTAATTCTTAGCTGTATTTAGGTAAGTACTTCTGTTTATATTCAAGAAACAATTTAAATTTATAAATTTGATGAAAAATTTCTTATTTGTTAAATTTTAAATGGGAAAAACGAACTTATATTTTATATGTTACGTTGGCAAAAAGTATTGGAAGTTATCAAGACGAGAGATGCTTTGTTTTCGTTGATTTTCGTTCAGTAACTACTAATGTCACAATAAGGAAACAAAATAAATATCCGATCCTTAATCCAGATAGCATCGCGAATGGCAGACAACTAAACAGATTTAGTACAATAGACTAAACTACTGTAGTCTCATTAATCATTAGTACAATAGAAACTAGCCGGATGGTTGGTAACTCAACTCTAATTTATAGACTTGGAATTCCACAGCAACGAATTAACGAACTATTGGCAATAAAATAAAGGCTTGACATTTTCAATTCTGTCACAATTGTAAATCATGCCCTGAAATTATTATCTGCAGATATAAAAGCTTGCAAAAAAACCCTCAAGCGTTTTTAATAAAACGACACTTGCGGCTATTTTATTTATTTTTTATTGAATCGCAAACGCTTCCATATACCTACTCCGTACTAACTTACTTGCATACATGTAATATCCTTTACTTTATGTACTTTTACATCTATAACTGTTGGGTTAATCAAATTATCCTTATATTTTTACAGACACAGAAAGTACTGCCCCAATTAACTATTCATTCTAAAATAGTGGTGGTGACCAAACTTCTAAACTTCGTTGTTTAACTACGGAACCATAATCAATTTTTGCCGTTTATTATTATCAAGTAGGTATAAAGTCAAATCGTCTATTACGATAGACACTTCGGCGGATGCTTGCGTTCCCTTGTTTCTCCGGGACTCAAACAAAAAAGCTCATTGCAGAGCCTAGATTTAAATTCTTGTAAGAGAAAAAAGGTGAAAATAGATTATTTTTATACTTATTATAGATATGGTTGTACTTTTTCAGGTAGTTTTGTACGTTTTCAGGTAGTTAAATAAAAATATATACAATAAAGATAAGTTACAATTACAGTCCTTAAATATTAAACATAACTTCGCTCGTGCTATTTTAATATCTCGATCGTATTAACATTAGCCATAAATGTGGGCAATAGATTATATTATTATTTATTAATAATAATTATCTGTTCCCTTTAATAGTACATATATTTTTAAGTCACTCAGAACTTGAAATTGTTAATTAATATATTATCCAATTAAGATTATTCAGATAAATGTGTTTGAATTAATTGCATTATTTTAGTAAATGGAATTAGATGTATAATTTAGAAAGACACTGTTATGTGGCAAGATCAGCGAAACAGCACTCAGATCTTAGATCAGAAAATCTAATATAAATTACTTTCTATTTGCTCGGTCGTTTCGATCTAGTTAAAACGCTTATCACCATTAATAACAAAATATGTTGATTATTTCACTATAATATGTATATACCAAGATCATATTTATATCAGGACAGACCTGGTCTCGCAATCCTTAGTTATTTATGTAAATGTTTCCATTAAGCTAGAGCCGACGAGGGCACCAGTTATCTCTATCCTCAATTATCTAACACTCTCTTGAATATCATTAAGTGTAATGATAAATACGTATATATATATATATATATCTGTTCGCAACGAGCAAGGTACAGTCGAGCGAGAGCAACCTTGCTCTGTCCATATTTGGTGAAATCCGTTACTTTAGTTGACATCGCTCCGTCTCCGACGGGCAAGCGATGCCCAAACACACTGTATGTATGCCCTGTCTACCTGCGTCTGTTTATGTACACACAGTCGTGAAATACGACCGAAGTCGTAATGATTGGTTGAATATGTTACTAAGGGATGTCTTTATTGCCCTAGACTCTAGACATGTAATTTAAGCTGAAAATGTTTAACGGTGAAACAATCCAGTAGAAATACTACAACAGACGCTTCTTTCACCCTTTGGCACTTTTCATAATGATTATGATTCTACAGGACCACGGATGTTTGAATTGTGGTACGGTTACGTACGACTTTATGATGGTGAACAGTGATCATCAAAAATAACTCAATTTGTCGGCGTTGTTCTTTCAGTAATAATATTAAACAAATTAAAAATATTCCCTTCTTATACGAGTCATTGAACCGACAACAAATATTTGGGCTCGAAGATATTTTTTAACATGTCATCGATACATTTATTATCCTGTGAAACATTATTGTATGCCAAGCATTTGTTTCTTTCCTAGCACAATTCTAGCACCTTCTCACTAATTACATTTACGCCTTTTCGTGTATTGTACTTTGAGGCGGTGTCACGAGTCACGACGTCGACGTTTGAAATTGGCTTTTAACGAATTACTTATTAGTTAGGTACTTCTGAAAGTTAAGTGGTATTTTCTTCTTTAAAAGTAGTGTTATAGCCAAGAAAGTAGCTTCATAATGTAGGTACAATCAAAGGACGAATTTTCAATCTAACAATAATTTTGTATGCATATTTATGTTTATAAGTTACAAGGGATCGTTAAATGTTATTAAGTACTTAGGAAAATAAATATACTTGTTTACAATATCAAAGTGCAACAAATACCTAGGAAGCACATAAGTAGGTAGGTACCTACGCTTACAATACTGCAATGACCACATGACAAAATTAGGTATTTAGGCTCAAAACACAACCTACATTCGGGTTTTACTATTTGCTAGACACAGCCCATAAATTATGTTAAATCTGCTTGTGCTGCCTCTCTTTATTTCTTTCTACAATCTTGAAAAAATATAATATTAACGATGAAATTATAATACTTAATAACATTTTACAGCAATTTAGTTACAACCTTCTACTTTAATTTACACTATGCACTTACGTCTTGAATATAATAAAATTGTTATCATCACTTTGTGACGAAATTTTCCAAACCGTACCAAGATAATTATAATACCCTGACTAACCCTATAATATAAAAAATACAACAAAGATCAATTACGGTAAATGGTTTTGTATCTCCCTTCGAGTTGATTGTCGATGTATTATCTCATATTTTTTTTCTTAAAACCGCCTCCTGTTGCGGTACCTACTTTCACTTCAGTTACGTATACCTTGCAGGAACTCGCGGCGGTGGGCGCTGGGCGCAGGCAGGGGCTGAGGCCGAATTCTCGGCAATCAAAATAACAAGGGCGCACCGTTCACTCACGCATTCTTCCTTATAAGTAATCTCTGAAGCTCTTATTGGTCAATTAATGGGGACCAGGTCCGTGTAAAACAGTAATTAGTTAACTGGGCGGTCGAGCCGTCCGCACAAAAAAGTTCAAGTAAAAAATAAAGAAATTAAACTTTTCATTTTAATAAGACTTACTAAACTGAATATCATATGTTTTTATAACAACGATTTACATATTAATGTTCACATAAGTTTTAATTACTTTGAAAACTCAAATCTCAATTAGCAATTAATTACTAAAACATAATGACACTATCTAATATCTATCCTATGGCAAGCTATACATGTTATTTTTTATGTTATATTTTTATAAACCACAGCTGAATCCCCAAGGAGTGACCGAGGATACCGTTAAATTGTGTTAAATAACTCATATTATTTGTATTAATTCTTAAACTGAGTCTTATTACTTTTATACCTGAGTACAATTTTGATATATCTTCCATTTAGGTAGATATTCAAAATATATCTGAGCAATAAGAGACCTTAACGTAATTACCAAAGAGTGTAAAGTCATTCTGAGTGAAGCACTTGCTTGTTGTGACTTAACAAAAAATAAAATGATGGAAGATTTTACCTACTCATATAATTACATGGATGTGACGTGAGCCAGACAAAATAATAATCAATACGAACATCATTGTTTAGTTTGACTCATTTGTTAAAAATCACCTTGTAGGTGTACCTCTATATATGTATATATATAGTTAATATAATAACTAAAGACAATGAAATATTTGAAACTTAGGATTATCACTCGCATTCTGACATTTATATTTCACACTGTATATTTCAAAATCTAAGTAAAATGTTGAAAAATATATTTAAAAATAGAGCATCCCCTTGATCCCCTCCCCTTATTTCTGAATCAATTGGAACTAAAATTTAAAAACAAATAATATAGTATAACATACTTGAAATAAATAAAAATATAACATTATACTGCCTAAAAACCCTTAGCGCGCGAGTGGAATTCTCAGATTTTCTTGTAATTGAAAACTTTCCCAGCCTATAAATCATTACTAAAGTGTAGGAGAAATTGCATACAGTTTATTGAAATGAATACTTTAACGTGTCGCCGTGCCTACTAAATAATATAAAATAATTAAAAATGAAATATCCATCCTATTCTTACACATCAAAGAAATGTTATCCCCCGTGGTGATCTCCGTAGGATGCTGCGTCGTCGATGTCTGAAGTTGCGTCGATACACGTTTATTGGAAAAGTCGATGTATGTGTTAGTGGTTCGCGGGAGTGTGCGTGTGAGGTGCCTTAACCTTGTGATGGGAAGTGAACCCTTTACGCGGGGAAACCGTTTTTTATTTGCTCTCGGACATCGGAGGCAGGTAGAAAGAACGGCCGCCGCTTTTAAATGGATATTCGACCTGTGTTTTTACCTATCAGAATGAATTTTAAGATTGTCGGTATCACAAGATATCACATTTGTTTCGTCCTGAAATAAGTTTAATTAGGTATTAAAAGGGAGAAGGCTCTGATGCGCACGATGTTCGAAGAGGACGACTAGCGTTCTATGTGTGAGCTACGAGCGTCTTGGTTCTGTGTGCGTCTTATTATTCAACCTTACACTCGCATCCTTAAAAGCGTTGGATCCGATCCTTTTTTAACCGACTTCCAAAAAAAGAAGGAGAAGGTTCTCAATTCGGACCGTATTTTTTTTTTTTTTTTTTTTTTTTTTTTTCTAGACCCGGCTTTAATCTTAATAGTAAAAACAAAACAAATTAAACCATGGATTCATAAAGAAGACAGACGCTTGTAAGATAAAGATAGAATGAACTTGAGGTAGTCAGACGCCAGCGTTAAATTTAATTATCCGCCTATATGGTGGATTAAAGTTATACTGAAGGTGGTATGATCGTATGTATATAATGTACTACCAAAGCTCACAAAATATTATGATGGTTTAAACTGTATCATTTATTTTAAGTTAAGCATGCAATACCCATGTGTTTCTTCAGGCATAATCTATACAAATAAATATTATGTAATTGTATAAAGTGTCTGTCTGTGAATAATATTTAAGACACACAAATAGCTGTTTTAAAACTTTTATTCTTGTCTGTCTATCTGAATGCTTGTCCAAAATAGATTTCAATTGAATATTTAATTACCTAATTATATTTGCAAATTTTGATATTTTAAGAAACCGAAGGAAATCGATGCTATGCTAGGTTGAAATAAATTATGTACCTATCACTTTTTCATTCCGTATTCCAAGTGAGTCGAAGCAGTCATCTATTTTTTAATAAAATAAACAAGAATATAAATATGAAGTAAGTACATACAAACTTTGCTGCATTTTACGACGGTTCTTAAGGGTCCTATATTGGGATTTTTTCTGGGATAAACTATTCCCAATTTCTCTGTAAATAATCCACCTGTGTCACTGTAATTTAGCATATAGTTACTTATTGAATATACCTAAGTGAAATAGCTCTTATTTTTTCAATGGGTTTTATTGAATAGGAAATATGGGTAGTTTAACTTTGCCCCTGCTGTCTCTTTCATAATCTATCACAAAACTCTAAATTTTTTTAAAAGCGCTGTTATACCATCACCCTTCAATTATATATGTCGAATTTTTTGGTAGCTTATTGAAAATTTAAAATAATAATTATTTTATTATTTTTGCCAAATTAAAAAATCATAAAATTAATTTTTTTTTTGAATTTTCAATAAGCTACAAAAAAAGCGATATTTATAATTGAAGAATAATGGTATAAGAGCGCTTTAAAAAAATTTTAGAGTTTTGTGATAGATTATGAAAGAGACAGAAGGGGCAAAATAATCCTTTATTCTACCACCCATATTTCCTATTAAATAAAACCAATTGAAAAAATAACGACTATTTCACTTAGATATATTGAATAAGTAACTATATGCTGAATTACCGTGACACAGGTGGAGTATTTACAGAGAAATTGGCAATAGTAATATCTCCATACAAATTCCCAGTATAGGACCCTTAAAAAGATAATGTAATTTGTAGTTGTTCAGGTAGGTATATGTAGGTAGGTATAATACACGCACTCGAGATCATTTTAATGCCGGATCGTATCAACTGATCAACATGCATAAAAACTAAAGGAAAACAATAATCATATTTTATTTTTATACTCATTATTTTTTACACTTACTCAATTTTTTTCCTTTTCGTTTCCAATGTTATCCTTTTTAGGTAAGTATCTATAGGTATTTTATAAGTTATTGACTCCACTGCAGAAAAAAGTCCCCATGTGTTTTCATTTCATACAAAGGTACGGTTTTATAAACATTATTCTATAATATAGATTCTATAATCTATATATATAATATAGATACAATCACGACGCCATATTTTTCGAGTCTGCCCAGTAAAGTCCTGAAAACCCTTATTGTTTGTACTATTATATTCTTTGCTACAGATAAAAGTTCACTATTCTGTTCACATAAAAGGATTTGTTAAAAATAATGTCGAAATGTGCCAAAAGATAATAAACCTACACCTGTCATTATCTATACCTCCCGGAAGGACAGGTGTTACAATATTATACAATGTTTAATTTTGTTAGACAAGGTATACAAACTTTGTTGTATCTAACTCAACAATATAGGATCTTTAATTCTTACATAATCACACCACACCTCAACGGCTGATAGGATTTGAATGAACTTTAGTTCAAAGTTACCCTAGATTAACACATTTTACATCCCGAAAAATTTGCTAGACGAAAGAATATACAGCTACGCAAAGGTTTATTTTTTTTACTGCATATTTATACAATTAATACAATTTATTATATATACAAGCAGGGAGAGCCGCGAATAAAGGCTAGTTTAAAATTATTTTAGCTAAACTTTAGGCTTAAATATATACGTTAACTTTACCTTTGTTTCTTTTTTATGTTCAATAAACTACAGGTAGCAAGCGCGTTATTTGTTGCATTAATTTTTTCTTCATGCTAATATAAATCAAATCAAACGCAGATTTTTGCAACAAACCTACCGATCTTTGAGTTTTATTTATATCTTCCGTGCAATAAGGTAATAAAATTGTTTCTAACTAAGTAATAACTTATGTAGGTAGGTATATACTACATATAGTTTGCGATTTAGGTATAGCTTGACACGTAATGTGTGTTAATTTGGATTTTATTTTACTAACCTTGCAGTGGCCTTCTAGGTATAACAGTTTATTAATTTAGGAACCCCCATTAATTATGATACTCCGTGTTCAATATTAAATTACTATTTTTGACATATTAATTTAAACATAAAGTCCAAACATGCTAAGGTAAATCGGATACTTGGATCGTGACTAGATTTAGCTGGCCTCTGTCTAACAATCTGCTAGTGAGATCATTACATTAAGTATTAGTAGTGGATAGGTATTTATGGTGTTGCCTGTGTTTATTCAACTTGATATGAATATGTAGACAGGCTATAAATACTGTTACAATAAAAAGGAATTACCTAGTTTTTTTGTTATTTTGGTGCCGATTACTAATATCAGATATTGTGAGGTGATATCGCAAATGCTGTAATTGCATTACATAAAGTTGGTATGGATCCGAATGCAATTTATAAATGTTAGCCGTTCGTTTATGACAGAAAAGTATTGGTCATCCATGCAATAATCGTGCGAATCGGAGAAAAATCCGTCTTTAAGTAAAATAATATACACATTTAATATAGTGAATAGAAGTTTTTAATGATAACCTATTTATTTCTAAAATGGCTAAATAAATAAATTTTACATAGGTAACAATTTTATTTTAAGAATTTTTATTATAACTATTCACGAATACCGTAGGTACCTTTATAACTCAAATTATAATAATATAATATTAAAACTTATACAATTACATTATTTAATAAGATAATACATAATATAATAAATGCAATGCAAAATTCATCCTGACATCATTTTAAGTTTGAAGTGCAATAGCGCGCGCGTTGAACTCTAATACACTAAAATTTATTCCGCTACGAGAAACAAGCATAACCAATAAATATCTGCCATGAAAGATATTTTCTCAATACAAAGTTTTTTAATCTACTAATGTTAAAACTTATATAGTAATAATTATAAATTCAAAAATATACTTGTATCTATATATAAAAATGTACTACTTCAGGATTTTTTAATTTTAATTTTGCTCTGCACCTACCAAAATTAAACCAAATCAATGAATTTTCGTGTAAATATACTTGTAATGACCAGAAACTTCGAATTATGCTAAGAAATATACTTATGCCAAGTTAACACCATTTTATCCAGCAGTCCCACGTAAATTAATCTGCTAATAAAGCAATATCCAGATGCAAGTACAGTACAATGGAAACGCATTAAAATCACAAATCGTGTTCAGCCATAGAGAGGTAAAATAAGCGGAGGTGGTGAGCACGGTACCTCTATATTGTGATACTAAACTAATAAATATTTTATGAACTAAATAAATATCCCGAAAGGTAATGCCAGTGACCGCAATTCCATCGAAGGAGCTCTCCAGGAGCACTATTCAATATAATTGCATTCACTTTACGGCCCGGTATAGGTACGGATTTGTATTAAATTTTGGCATTTTCATTCTGTGAATGATGTACGTGATGGCTGTGTTCTGTGTTGAATAGTAGTGGAAGCGTTGTAATGGTCATTTTCCATTTAAGCTTTTTTACACTGTCGACCAAACTTATTACTCACATAGCTTTTTTAACAGGATCAATGTGCTTTGGTGTTATAGGAGCATCGAGAATTGATATTTTTCATAAAATCAATTGACAAAAACGTGAGTCCAGCGAATCGACCTCCTCAACGTATGCTAGGCTTCGGTGGCGAGGTACGACGGTACGGGGCGAGAGGTTGTCGCCTTCACAAAAACTCATCATTAAAAGCTCGGCACGATGGGGCGGTGCGCGGTGCGCCAGACTGTACCTATATACCCGGCAACAATTCCAACTTCACACATGATCAGCTCCACCTCCTTCCATTAAAATTATTATTCGTTCGCAATTTAATCTCAACATTTTAATGCCACGTTTTAATCGAAACATTAACTTGAAACTCCAATAATAGCTTACAATAAAATATGAAATTATTCTACTAATTATAATTAGCACCCAAAAAGTGAAATGCCGTTTACTTTCTTTGATAACTCTTATCAATTAAATCTGGAATACCTAAATTAAAATTAGATTTCTTTTACATAGGTATCGATATCTTCTAGATTCCCAAATAACGGAGTGCTGCGCTCATAGAATAGAGAGTGCGCTCAAATATTTTATCTAAGGCTGCGCTGCTGTTATATTTATAAAGGCGGTATATATTATTTATATTATATATTATTAAACAACTAATTGAAAGTTGACATGAAAAACGGGCGAGCTCTTATTTCGGTCAAAGAATAAGCATCCAACGAGGCAATGCAGATATTGCAGTCTGTCGGGTATATCTCCCAGTAGATAGCGATTTACATGTTTTTTTTTTATTTGTAAATTTATTTTATTTTATATTTGTAATTTAGTATTTAAAATCATTGTAATACCTACTATATGTAAATTCTCATAATAATTTTTACTAATACATAGTTCCGTGGCTTGTAATAACTCAAAAAAAAAGGGCGACTTATTTCAAATTCAAACACAAATTACTGAGTTGTGATTTCTTACTACATTGTATAAAAGGAAGTACCCAGCTCACATATTCTGTCTGTCTGCGTTCCTCGAGGAATGTTTATTAATAATAGCCCAAGTCGGGGGAAAAGATTGCCGCCCAGCTAGCCCTAGCAGGTAGCCCTCATGGAGTGTTCCCTAAATCTAAAATCATATGAAAAATAATTGTGTAGAATAAAATGGTGTACAGAAAAGTATCTAGTATCTAGGCAATCTAGGCACATTCTCACTGTGAAATGTAAATTTAACTGAGCGAAGACGGGCCAGATCGCTAGATTTATCTTTATTAAAACTAACAAATATCTCATACAAATAATTATCAGCTAATTTTTAACAAAATATTCAACAGACATTTACATGAATATTATATCCCAGTATTAATGATAGTTGTTTTTTATTACCTACAAGTATAATTCGACAGGAAGGGCGGCCATCCAACAAAGAAATTCAAAGGCAAAAATTCACCTTCAATTCATCGACCGAGATTCGAGTGCTTTGAACAAAGAATAACACTTGTGGCTTCAATGAAAAAACCTGATACGTTGGAGCTGTTAGGATTTTTTTCCGAATTGAGGGTCATTCGTACTAAAATTAAACCTTTATTGTTTTGTTATGTAGTTTTTTTAAGAACATATTGAGAAAATATGTATGAAGTGACAAACAAGCGACATTTGTCAATTTCCAGGCTGATTAGAACTTAATTGTCTATCATCACTATCATCATCATCACTACATATTATAAAACAAAATCCCCCCGCTGCGTCTGTCTGTGACCTTTTCACACAAAAACTACTAAACGGATTTTGATCCGGTATTCACAACGAAAGTTTACGAGCATTAAACATGGACTAATCATGTTTAGGAGCTGAGCAATAACAGTATAAGTGAATCGAGTCGGAGAAAAAGTTAGCCTTAGCTATGCGCGATGTCGTCAGTTTTCATGGCGTTTGCTGTCTAATCCGTCAGACATATAACAAAAAGATGTAGGAAAGTATTGTGTAAATTAAAATGGTCTACATAAAAGTTCCCAGTATCTATCTATATAATATTTATGTAAGTATTGAAATTGTTGTGAACCCTGCGAAGTAAATAATATAATTGGAATTCATCGCGTTTGATTAAAATATTAAATAGGTATTGACACTGTAATTAATTTTTAACGAGTAATAAAACGGTATATAAAAGAATATTTAAAAAAGTATACCGACTTCAAAAATTAAGCACTGAAAATTAAGAAATATTTCGTCGTAGAATTTGAAGACGGTTAAATCGCTTTAGCAATTCTTGTTCATACCATTACATACCAATTTAACTAGGATACGATCGTCGACATAGACAGGGAGGGAGATGGTAGTCGGACGCTCTATAGCAGTAAGTTCAAGGTGAGCGGCGTGCTCCACCCACGCGTCTTGAGAACCCTAGATAGACTATCAAATTTGCTTGTACGGTCTCAGAATATGACAATAGCCAGCATCAGTCATAAATTATTCAGAAGCCTACGTCACAAATCGTACTTATTGTAGCTGGTTTTTTTTCTTGTAATAATGTTAAATAAAATCAGCTTACCTGGGTATTTGAATGACTTGTCCCAGCTCGTCGACCACATGGTCTGCCAACACGAGGACGGTAGGTCCGGGAGCTCCCACTACAACCGATACGCCGCCGTCCACCAGCTGCCCACTGCCAGAAACCAGTCGCCCATCTTCAAGTTGCCCGCTGATCATCTCCACTCTTTTCTGATCAGGTGTTGTCGTGTAAATGACTGTTTGTTTCTCGTCCTCGTAGATGAGATCTATGGGAGTCTTTTCGTCTATGGATTCCATGCCCTGATCGTAGACATCTGAATTTGCTGGCGGTAGATCGTGAGGAGAGTGTCTGTAGGGATGATCGGCAGGATGAGAGTAGCCATCGTCGGAGTCCATTTCGACCTTGTGCGATTGGGGGTAGTAGTCATGTGCCGGCTGGACCGGTGTCATGGTAGCCAGAACAGCATGTGCGGCTGTCGGGGAGCGCGGGGTGCAGGGGGAAGTACCGCGGGCTCCTCGGACGCGCTCCTCCACCGCGCCCGGGGACGACATCGCGCGGCTGACACGTGACGTCTCTCACCAGTTGGTCACTTTTGTATTCTGGAAAATTACATCATCACATTTGTAAAACGTACCTATTGTATCTAAAGTCTTTTGATTTGCTCTGTGGACTGTAGAGTGACAAGTGCAGTAGCTAGGTATTCTATACAATCTACAACATATATATTAGTTTGTTTTAAACTGGTAGGTATTAAATTGTGTAACAAAAAGACGCGAGTGACGTGCTCATTTAATTATATTATATATTAAGAAATTTCTATTTTTAGTGTCTTGTTTTTTCGTTTTATTACGTGGTCGTCAAATGCTCACAAGTTTATTTTATCTATTTTATTTCATAAATTCCCTCTGAATTTCATCTAATCTAGTTTACTTTATTCGAGTCAATCAGTGATGTGCATAACTGACTTAAATCAGAACGGTTATTATTTATTTGAATAATCTAAACCGATCTTCGATTTTTTTGTTTACAAAGTACTTGTATTATGATTTCAAAATAATAAAATTTTATTTTTTATTAGACGTCATTATATCTAGATGCACGAAGCATATTTAAACGCTTTCAACGTAAGAAATTATTACACTATTTTAATACAAATTATGTAAGTTTTGTCCTTAATGATAAATAGAAATGTAATTATTTGTATATATACTATACATCATAGTTAACGTACGTAGAGTACAAACCGTTGTCATTCATCAATCAAACCGGTTAGACTTGTTCACTTGCAACCAATAGTTAAATATTTGGAAGTGGCGGTTATTATTAGCGAGACGTCATTAAACGTAACGTCGCGCACATGGGATTCGTATTAGAACATCCAGAAGTATAACGGAGTTCATGTCCTTGCTTAGCTGTTCCACGGGCGCGGCGACGACCGCCGTCGCATCGTTTTATACAAGAGGAAAAATAAAATAAACGACGGAGGCTCTGCGGCGAGCCGGCGATGTGTGCCTGTGTGTTTATGTTGTTGGTGTGCCGTGTCCAGTACACATACGGATACGGAATGATCACACGAGTGGGACGTCGGCGGTCGGCGCGCACACACACTGCTGTACGGTCAGCTCGCCACACCGCGGGAACTCGGAATTGTGGTGCTTATTTTTTAACGTTCGTCGTTTGAATGATAATTTACTCGTACTATTAGGCACAGATGTTGAGCGTCATCCGCTTCCAAGTATACTAGCGAGGTGACAGTCTCATATTTATACCGACATAGACTGAAATCGCACAGGAAAAGCGCGTGTCCTGCCCGCAGGTTGCCGGGAGCCGGCCCGGACGGCGAAATCGAGACGAAACAGCAAGGTGCTGTACACTTGACACATGACACTTGACGGGTTTCAAACAACGAGCACGTCACTACACTGGATCGGAAGGTCGGGGGAGGCGGCGGGCTTCCCGGCCGGTATTCGAGCACACGAGTTAAACTAGTCTCGTGACGTCACGGCTCGCCCGGCTAAATGACAGAACCGGCCGAGTAGCACGGCGCGGGTCGGCGGTGCGGCGCGGCGGTCGCAGTGAGGGCCGCGGTGCCGGTGTTGGCGGACGCTGGCTCACCTCGAGCGGTTGTCACTGTCCAGTGCTCAGCGTGGTGAGGCTCGCGGTGTCGCGCGGCGAGCGGCGCTACGGAGCGCGGGCGCAGGTGCTCTGAGCGCAGCAGCCTCCGCGCGCCGCGCCACGCCCGCCCCCCCTCGCGCCCCGCTATCTGCCGCACGCACCAAAACGACCAATTTATCTTCCGCCACACGCCGCCGATAGCCTCCTATAGGGTCTCTTCTCCAGCCAGGGTGCTCTCCCGACCGTACTTGTAAGCTCACTTTAAAAGCTTTCGTGTAAGCACCGTCGCGATAAAATCTTACTTGCGTAATTGCATACTTATAAAAGGTTTATTTAAAGGATATTATTTTTATTATTTCTAGATACAATTTAATGTTGCTGTGACATATTTGTTACTGTACCTACCCAATTTCGTGTCAGCCTACGTTACAGACATAAGTTCAAGTCGAGGACATAGGGGCAGCTCCCTACAGTGCCGCCCATACAAGGACACGCAGATAGTCCTGTGGACGCGAAAGCTGCTCAGACACTTGACACGGATAGCGAGCGCCGCGGGCGAGGAGCACTGCCCGAGACTCACCAGTCACCTCACCGGACCGCCGCCGTTACAAAACCGCCCGCGGCCCGCGACACAGCCAATTGCCCAAGTTTACGCAACTTCCCTTATTCGACTTTCATGTAACTTAATATAATTTCACATAAAACTCGTATGACCAGGGACCATTCGCCGATGGAAAAGCTGTCCATAAAGATATCGCTCCAGTCAATTTAATGTGTATGTAAGCACTGATTTATATATATATATATATACACTAGTAGTTGCTCGAGACTTCGTACGCCTTGAATTAGGGATAGTGACGTAATTTATGTAAATACGCAAAAAGTTTCCTTTAATTTTATTTTTTACTCCCCTAGTTGCCCTGTTAGTCAAAAGTTCGAAGATGTATGGAAACATATTAAACAAACTCAAATATCCAGGTCCATCTGTGTGCAGAATTATTTACAATTCCATCCAGACTTTTGCGTGATAACCAATTAATGAATCCCACATGAATCGTGGATTTATCCGGGATAAAAAGTAGCCTATGTTACATTCCAGGTCATGGTCTATCTGTGTGCAGAATTATATACAAATCCATTCAGTACTTTTTGCGTGGTTGACTCTCAAACATACAAACTTTCACATTTATAAGGATTAAGTATAATGAATACACTTGTTTTAAACCTTTACCTTATTTGTCATGAAACTCTATTTTTTTTTTGAACAAACAAGTGGTAAAGCAAGTTTACAAACATTTCTTTATACCTACAATTAAGTACCTACTAAAAACTAATTTAAACCTACAGATTTGATGTGGTTATACCTATAATATTTTTATTCGCAAGGCACCAGACACCGAAGACACGCACTATTATGTCATCTTAAAAGCATTAAAATCTAGTCTTGTAATTTCATGAATTGAAAATTGGAAACTAGAAGTATAGAGATATTGAATACTGTGAAATAACAAACTTTGCAATTTTACATCCAAGAAAAATGGAGCAAGATAGATACGTATATACCTGTGTGTTAATTTTATTTTCTTCACGGGTTGCCTTACAGCTCCCGAACCCGGTTATCGGTCCCGGGTTCCTAGCGGAAGACAAAGTCTTCCTCTTTTAGCCAATGGTATTTGTGAGACTGTACCTATTATTTCGGAAACAAACGCTCGTTGATAAAGTATATAATATCCCTTGGGGTCCATGAAGTCGTGTAATGTTTATATTGTATTGTATTAGAAATCATGACCATATATTTATTACTTATTAACTTTTGCCTTATATTCTAATGCAAGTTTACTGTCACGACAATTTGATATAATTGTGCAACAGACACTTGATCTCCGAAACACGTTATGATATATTTTTAATACTATTATAGTGTCACATTGCGCCGTGAACCCAGATAACATCTGAGTGTGTGTTGTCATTCATTTGATACGTAGGTAAGGTACTAACAATTTGTGGCCACACATTGACTCAGAAAAGAATTGTTAAATTGTGAAACCATAAATGTGTCTCAAACTGAACCTGAACAAGCATTTTTACCCTACAAGTAACCTGACAATAGGGGAAATACTTATAAAATCATAAACTGAAAAAAATAATTACTGTGGTCTAGCTTAATCTCAAGCTATACACACACACATATCAAAACTATCCCCCAGGTAAAGTAACCCCAGGAATTTACTTACTTATTGATTATACAACCAAAAAAAATACTACAAACCCCGTGCTTAAATATGAGGTTTTTGTTTATAGGTCACAATCTCAAGCAAATATTACCCAATAGGTAAACTAACATCAGGAAAAATACTTACATTAGAACCTGAAAAAACATATTATACATCACGTGCTGAAATGATAGAAATTATTATTCAATGCACGATATAAAACTACTTTCTTTGTGGACTTCAATTATTTTTGTCTTAATCTAAAATTGTGGATACTTTGTTTTCCAGTTTAAATGTATACTTTTCGGCTGGGTTTTTTGATCGCGAGTTAAATTTAACAAAAGTTAAAATAACTAGTAGTTACTTAACTAAGGTTAAGGGGTAAACTAGTAGTTAGCTACCGATAATGTTTTTCAATTAATAATTTAACTATGGTTAAATTTAACAATAGTTAATTATGTTGCCAGTGGATTGAACGTGGGGAAGTTAAATTTTGCGTGGGAATAGTTTTTCCTATTGGTAACACTTTACTGACGTTTGTTTTTTTCATAACTGTCGGTGTCCTAAATGTCATATTTGCGTCAGTCTGACGTCTGTCGCAACAGAAACGTCGTGCGCATGACATGATTTACGCTACATTCGCTATCAAAATTGTTTTATCCAAATATTATAAGGAAAAAACCGCCCAAGTGCGAGTCGGACTCGCGTACGAAGGGTTCCGTACCATTATTTATAAAAACGGCAAAAAAATCACGTTTGTTGTATGGGAGCCCCCCTTAAATATTAATATTATTTTAATTTAATTATTTATTTTTAAAGTGAATAATATAAGTCAATATTCTGTGAATATTTCAAGCGCCTACCTGTTGCCGTTATCAATATCGAGCAAAAACGAGCAAAAAAAAAAAACGTTTGTTGAATGGGGCCCCCATTAAATATTTGTTTTATTTTAATTTAATTATTTATTTTTAATGTGAATATATAACTAAATATTCTGTGAATATTTCAAGCGTCTACCTGTTGCCGTTATCAATATCGAGCAAAAACGAGCAAAAAAATCACGTTTGTTGTATGGGATCTCCCTTAAATATTTATTTTATTCAGTTTTTTAGTATTTATTATTATAGCGGCAACAGAAATACATCATCTGTGAAAATTTTAACTGTCTAACTATCACGGTTCATGAGATACAGATACAGCCTGGTAACAGACAGACAGACTATCCGTTTTTACCCTTTGAGTACGGTATCCTAAAAAATAAATAATAAATAAATCCAATTCATATAGTTACCTAAATAATGCAGTAAATATAAATTGCTATTAAAAAAAACATAGACCGTAGATTAGCAACCTATCTACAAAATGTGTCATTATTAAATTTGTTGTTTTGTTTTGTCAATAAAAATATAAAACGTAAAGAACACCCCGAGCGAAGCCGGGTTTGTATCTAGTTATTAAAAAAATTCACCGTCTTCATCTGATGAAGTTTTACTATCACCAAAGTATCTCACAATACCTATCCAAATTCATAGTTAATTTTTAAAGAATAGTAATGAAATATGACGTAAAATAGACACGTGTGTCGATCCAAACTTAACTATAGTTAAGAATAACTAGCCATGAGATGAGTAGTTAAATATTTCTAACTATTGTTAAGTTTTTAACTTTTAGTTAGCCTAACTAACAATCAAAATACTCATATCTGTCATTTTAAACTAATAGTTAGTATAACTAGCGAAATCTGACTATTAGTCAACTTAACTACTGATCAAAAAACCCAGCCTAAATCAATTACCTTTTTTGGAAATAATAGTTTTATAAGCCATGTTGCACTAAAAAGTGGAAAAAAATGTATTCACTGATCAGCCTCCGTATTATGTACCTACCTCGGTTACTAACAAAAAATAAACCTTTTAAAAAAAAAGTGCACCGACTTCAAAAATTTGCACTGAATAGTAAGAAATAATAAAAATTTCGTCGTAGAATTTGAAGACGGTTGGTGCCAAATTAGGATACAAAACTAAGTAAATATCTAAGAAGATAAAGATCTGTTCAATATTAGCTATGTTTGTATGTACTGATGATCGTAGGTTCCTAATGAATTGTCTAGATTAGTGAATTTGGGAACTAAGTTGTTTCTAATTTGGCACCAACCGTCTTCAAATTCTACGACGAAATTTTTATTATTTCTTACTTTTCAGTGCAAATTTTTGAAGTCGGTGCACTTTTTTTTTAAAAGGTTTATTTTACCCTTTTAAGTGATTTTGCTGCATTGAGAGACAAATAATAACGCAACTAAAAAAATATTGATGAAAAATTAAAAAAAAAAACGCTGTGGATGTGATTTGAACCATGTGCTTGTGCATCCTATGACTCCCCATACATTTAACCGCTAGACTATCGTCACGAAAATTTACAACTTCGTGTCAATAGCAACCGTTGCTAAGGCTTTTTCTGATACATAATTTTCAGCCGTAAACAGAAATTAATTACTAAATTTCTGAAAAACTACTGAACCGATTTTCGTCATATGTCTGTGAGATAATGTCGAGAAATTATAATGTCTTAAAAAAAACAAGTTGTCAAAATCGGTACTTATTTTATCGCAGTTTTTTCAAAATTTCTGAAAAACTAATGAACCAATTTTTATGAGAGAAAAATGGGACCAATCCGGAAGAATTATCTGTCGATTAAAAAAGAAACCATGAAAATCGGTTCACAATTGGCGGAGTTATCGATGTACATACATACTTAAAAAAAAAAAAAAAAAAAACGGGCCGAATTGAGAACCTTCTCCTTCTTTTTTTGGAAGTCGGTTAAAAAGCGGTGTAAATCGTCCACAGATTAGTAATGTACGATAAACCGAGAAGAGCGAGCTTGCACGGTACACGCACTCTCGGCCTGTTATATTAACTAATCTGTGGACGGTTGTCGGTTACCAAACGGGGGCAGGATAATTTTCAATATTTTGTAAAGTATGTATGTATGAAATTTACGCTTTTATATCATCGCAGTACGTCTATGGATCTGATAAAATTTGTTATGAACATATCAGCTACGGAGGTACACTAATATTTCAACAACAAGGAGCCCAATTGTTACTTTACAAACAAACAAACCTTACGGTGTGGCCAGAGACACCAGTAATACGTGTCCCCTTTTTGCCAGTTATCCCATACCCATATTAAACAGAACAGGTGGCAAGCATGTTCACAGACTACAGTATTACTAGGGAAAAATATTGTTATTTTTAGAAGAAGTTCCGCAGCACGAGACGTCGATTATAGAACTAGTAGGAATCTTTGAGTATTTAAGACTGGAGACGGGAAGAGCTAAATTACCGAACAATTTTTTCTGCCACTTTTGGCGGGAGGGGAGGTAAACGTCTAGTACTAGCCCCTGTACCACTGTATTTTTCTGTCGTTTTATTGTCGCAACGGATTTTACGTTATATGATGATTATGTTAAAATACAAACATAATAATTATAATTAATGATTGGAAACACTATGTTTCAGCAAGTTTGACGTCCTAGATCGCCTTTCCCATTTAAAACATCACAATTAACTATTTTCCTAGAGCTCTGTCTTGCGACACTAAACGATACCAACAAAATCTAAGGTTACTTATTACTGCGCACCTGGTCAGTTTAACTGGTCAAAGGGGGAAAAATTGGCGAAAGGGGAAGCCCGTCTATGGCCCCTCCAGTTAGTACTCTAACCTCTTAGTACTCTATGGTAGGAATAGAACCCGGGACCTTAGACTAGGACGGGCGGACGGAAGGGTGGACGACGGATTGAACCGTGGATGGATCGATCTAATTTCCTTGTTTTAACACGTTTATAAACCCTTTAATTTTTTCTAAAACATTTTGAATGACACCCCACTCAATGGGTATCACAAAACTGGGTAGGTATATGTATTTAAATTTTTTTTTTTAAAAGCGACAGACTTTGCACCTATGCTGTCTAATAGCCACAAAATTTAACACCAATATTATGTACTATCTTTCCGCCCCCGACTTCGCCCGTGGATATTTTCTAACAAAATAAAATATAGCCTATGTCACTCAGGGAAGTCAGGGATATCATAGCTTTCTATTTGTGAAAGAATTTTTAGAATCGGTTCAGTAGTTTGAGAAAGTAGGTACTCCCTACATCCAAGCTTAAAAACTTACAAACTTTATAATAATAATAAAACGGGGAAGCTATAATATGTGAAACCGATGTTACACCTCTCTACCCCCCAGCCGTTTACACCAATCTTGCCTATCTTACTGCCGGCAGAAAGGCTTAGAAACGGTGGTTGTTTTAGGAGGCCTATTTAGTACGGCCTATTTACGGCGAGTCACCATCTGCTAATTTTAATTCATGAGATAAATTACACCATGACGACCGTAGTCTCAACCAATAAACTTGAACCAAAACAATAACCCAATTATAATTTAATTTTATCTCAGCAATAGTCCAGGCACTTGACGAAGTATGTCTGTGAGCGCAATGTCTCTGATGCATCCGTAGTCACCAAGACGGTTGGTGTCAAATTAAAAACAACTTAGTTCCCAAATTCACTAACTTAGACAAACCTACGATCATCAGTACAAACTAGATAATATTGAACAGATCTTTATCTTCTTAGATGTTTACTTTCATTTTGTATCCTAATTTGGCATCAACCGTCTTCAAATTCTACGACGAAATATTAATTATTTCTTATTTTCAGTGCACAATTTTTGAAGTCGGTACACTTTTTTTAAAAGGTTTTTGTATACAACAAAGTCAAATAAATTATTTGTGGTCGCCCGGCCGTTTAAAAAACAAATGCATTCAAACATTTTTTTTCTAAACAAGTGATATAGTTTCTAACCACATACATATTATAATTATTGTAACTGTATAGTAGGTAGGTATACCTACGCCGTACACTTTAGATAGATAATGTAAGCAAATTTTATAAGTAGGCGTCATTGTTAGTGAACCTATAAGGATTTAACCTATTTCATTTGTTAAGTTTTGTGTACAAACACAGTAGTTAAATATATTGGATTTTGGAAACGTAATACTATTGTGGTATCTACTCGTATGGTAATCAAATATACTTTAAAGAACAGCATCCAATCTACAACTTGTTATTTAATGATGATATTTCAATGTTTATCAAAACCTGAAACCTGAAACTTGGTTTGCGGACAGTAATTACAGTAAGAGAAATTTAAAAGTTCTGTAAATAGTAGTCATAGAAAGCTGAAATTACTGTCAAAGTATCGAGAAAAAAGTCTGTAAATTTATCTGTCTAACACCTCAAAGGGCTGTGTAAAGTTGGCACCCCCAAATTCGATTTTTTAGTTTTTTTCATCAGGTACGTTTGTCCACCAAAAATTTTTTTTTTGTCCACCTCTCAAAAAAAAGTTATTTAAAAAAAATAAAAATTGAGGTGGAAGTTGGCACCCCCAAATGCGAATTTTCAACTTTTTTTCATCAGGTTCGTTTGTACATCGTTAGTCCACAATTGTCCACCAACATTTTTTTTTATCCACCCTTCAAAAAAAAGTTATTCAAATAAACATTTTTTATAAAAAAAACTATAGAAACTGAATTTCCGGGTACGTTCAAACTACACTAAAGGTTTGAAAATCAAGTTTATAAAGTGGGCAAGTGGGCTCAGAGAAGAGAATCAACCCCTAAGAAGCTAGAGATCCCCCGTAAAAGTGAAAATGTAAGTATTATATATACTGAATTAACTCGCGCATAACTACGTCTCTAAGGGTGGACAAACGAAAATATGTGGTGGACAAATGAGTTTCTGAAGTGGACAAACAGACCTACCTCTCAGAGAAGCAAATCCACCCCTAGGAAGTTGGAGATACCACGTCAAAGTTAAAATCCTTAGATACATACTTATATCACGCATGACTATATCTCTAAGGGTGGACAAACGACAATATGTGATGGATAAACGAGTTTCCGAGGTGGACAAACAAACCAAAACCTCAAAGAAGCAATTTCACCCCTATGAAGCTAGATATCCTCCGTCAAAGTTAAAATCGTTAGCTATATAATTAACTCACGTATATCTAAGGGTGGATAAACGACAATATATGATGGACAAATGAGCTTCTGAGGTGGAAGAATAGACCTACCCCTCAGAGAAGCTAATCCACCCCTAGAAAACTAAAAATCCTCCGTCAAAGATAAAATCCTTAGATATATAATTAACTCGCGTATAACTATATATCTAAGGGTGGACAAACGACAATATATGGTGGACAAATGAGCTTCTGAGGTGGACGAACAGACCTACCCCTCAGAAAAGCTAATCCACCCTTAGGAAACTAGAAATCCTCCGTCAAAGTTAAAATACTTCAAATTCAAATTCAACTTTCAGCCAACAGCTTTCCACCAAGGCGTGTCGTGGAATCAATTTACTTACTTATTGATTATACAACCAAAAAAAATACTACAAGACCCGTGCTTAAATATGAGGTTTTTGTCTATAGGTCACAATCTCAAGCAAATATTACCCAATAGGTAAACTAACATCAGGAAAAATACTTACATTAGAACCTGAAAAAACATATTATACATCACGTGCTGATTATATTAACTAATCTGTGGACGGTTGTCGGTTACCAAACCGAGATACGTAATACGGGGGCAGGATAATTTTCAATATTTTGTTAAAAGTAAATGAAATTTACGCTTTTATATCATCGCAGTACGTCTATGGATCTGATAAAATTTGTTATGAACATATCAGCTACGGAGGTACACTAATATTTCAACAACAAGGAGCCCAATTGTTACTTTACAAACAAACAAACCTTACGGTGTGGCCAGAGACACCAGTAATACGTGTCCCCTTTTTGCCAGTTATCCCATATCCATATTAAACAGAACAGGTGGCAAGCATGTTCACAGACTACAGTATTACTAGGGAAAAATATTGTTATTTTTAGAAGAAGTTCCGCAGCAAGAGAAGTCGATATGGTGGATATGACCTACCCCTCAGAAAAGCTAATCCACCCCTAGGAAACTAGAAATCCTGCGTCAAAGTTAAAATACTTAGATATATACTTAATTAACTCACGCATAACTATACCTCTGAGGGTGGACAAACGACAGTATGTGATGGACAAATAAGTTTCCGAGGTGGTCAAACAGACCTACCCCTCAGAGAAGCAAATCCACCCCTAGGAAGCTAGAGATCCCCTGTCAAAAAAGTGAAAATCCTTAGATATATACTTAATTAACTTACGTATAACTATATCTCTAAGGGTGGACAAACGACAGTATGTGGTGGACAAATAAGTTTCCGAGGTGTACAAACAGACCTACCCCTCAGATAAGAAAATCCACCCCTAAATTCAGGGCTTTTTCTTTAAAAATGTTTATTTGAATAACTTTTTTTTGGAGGGTGGACAAAAAACAATTTTGGTAGACAAACGTGGACTAACGATGGATAAACAAACGCGATGAAAAAAAAATGGAAATTCGCATTTGGAGGTGCCAACTTCCACCCCAATTTTATTTTTTTGAATAACTTTTTTTTGAGAGGTAGACAAAAAAAAATGTTTGGTGGACTAACGTGGACTAACGCTGGACAAACGAACCTGATGAAAAAAAACTGAAAAATCGAATTTGGGGGTGCCAACTTCACACAGCCCAAGTGCAACGATAAAAATTCCCTATAATTTTTTTGTGGTAAAGAAACATTGAAAATACTCGATAATCAGCTGAACAGACATTAGGCAGTGAAACAAATTTGAAACTGTTTCAATATTTAATGCTTGGAACACTAAAAATCTCCGTTCTCATATTTTTCTCAATATATGTGTCGATGTCGATTCGAAGGAAAACTAAACAAGGCGATTACTCAAATTAGCTTTTTTTTACATGTTGAAATATAGATTTCAACCTTTTCGACACGCTATAAACTTCGGCCAACCTGATTTTTTTTCAGCTCTCCAAAGACGCTTTAATTTTATCCAATAGGGAATAAGTCGGAATCATGGTGACGGAACCAAGTCTAGCGTCCCATTCACAAAAAAAATTTTTAAATACTTATCAATAGTTTCGACTACACTTGTTACAAACAAAACTATCTCTTTACTTTAAGATTTAGTCTCTCTCTAGATCTTTTTTTCATGCTCCTGTATACCTACAATCAACAATAAGTTGAAGTTGACAATAATGACAATGATGCCTGATTTTTTTAGGTCTCACATTGGGTCTCACAGAATTTGAATTTGAACTCGTTAATTTGAATACCTGGTATATTTTTCAAGCATATTTCTCCATCGTGTACCTACCTACCTTAGACCTACCTACCTACATCTGTCCATCTTTATTTGTCTCTACTAAGAAGTACCTATCTACCGTACTAGGCCAGTAGAGTTGAAGGAGCATCTAGATAACACTGCAAATTCTGTGAGTTGTAAAAATACAACCAGATTTAGATGAGGCTGCGGTCAGTGGATGTGATATTTCGAAGCTTTCTCCGTCCATTTAAACAATTCTTGGAAGCGAGTTCACAATGCAACACATATCATGCCGCCGACCGCTCGACCATAACCATCGAGATAGGCATTAAGATTGGATATAATTGAAATAGCGACGCTCGATCTTGGCATTAAAAACTAAAATACTTACCTACAGATAAACCGACACCTTTGATGCCAACCAACTCAACACTATAAATAGATAGGTCTCATGGGGATATTGCAAAGCTCGTTAATTACGGACAAGAGCATTCGGCCATTTTTTTTATATTTCGCTTCGACCTGAAACTGAATTTTAATGTTTTTGAATACTGAATAATATGTAGTGTGAACTTTGTCGTTAATATAGTGCCATTTTATAATGCTGAAATGCATTTCCGTTATTTTCCTCATAGTCGAACATAGTTTCCTTCCACCAGATCAAGTTTTTGGAAATATTGAACGACAAATAAGGAAAAATAGTCCTGAAGTTCCCAGTTATTTACAAACTTCGGAAGCGTTTTTAGATTGTATCAGGTTTTCCATTTTTATGATTGGAAACAGTCTGTGAATGAAATTGTGAAGCCACCTGGTTCTTGGCACTTCAGTTTCAAACAGTCAAAACTCTTTACAATTCTGAAAGACGGGAAAGGGCGCATCCTTGTGAAAGGAGAGAGTCGGTATGTAGCACAAGAAGTTAATTTATAGAAGCAAGACTGACGATAGTCACCATTGAAGGGTGTAAAATGCGATTTTTTTTATATTTTTTTTTCCATTGAGACCACCGTAAAATAAACTGAAGATATCAGGATGTAACATCCATTTTCTTTTAATCTTTAATATTTTTATATTTCTTGCATATTAACTATTAACAGTTTCATTACTGATATAATGTTATGATTTAATAAATCAAATACATATTATCGTAACAAGCTTTTTATTTCAAGCAATGTCATTACATAAATCATAAACATCCAACATATTAAAAGCAAATAATTATCATTGAAGAAAGGAGTTTATAACATTTCTCCCCTCCCAATAGAAGCACACTATCATAATTCTTCAATGAGCCTACGAGGTGGTTTAACTGTACGTTGACTGCGACGAAGGGTAGGTGGTAATGCAATGATATCTGAAGAGCCAGTTGTTGAAATACTTGGAGTTGATGAAGATTGGTTTTCTATTGCACGCTCGGTATCTTGCATTGTTGATGATGGAGTAATAAAAGACTGATTATCCGTTGAAAGATCAATGTCTTGATTTGTTGAAAATGGTGTGGTGTTCAATGATACTTGTTCAGAAAGTGCTGGCTCAGAAGATACTTGAGCTGAATTTTCGGGTGTAGGTGAATCAAGTACTACTGAAGATTGTGGTACATTTGTTCTTGTTGTATCAAGTAAACGAGACCGAATATGATCGGCATGGATACGCTTGTCTTTTCCGTTAGAGGTAGACACAACATATGAGTATCTGTGAGTACGAGCTGCAACTGTAGCAGGCTGCCATGTTTTATCCATGCGAGTTCATATGAATACACTATCACCCGGTAAATAGTTTGGTTGGTTGGAAAGAGTTGCAACATTGTCCTCAACTTGTTTAAACTGTAGTCTTCTTTTCTGGTTTGGTCGAATATTAGATAACAAACAGTTTAATTGTCGTCCAAACATAATCTGTGCTGGAGACTTTCCAGTCGTGCTGTGAGGTGTATTGCGATATGTAAATAAAAATTCTTGTAGACGCTGTTTAACAGTCCCTTCGCTGTAGTTGACGTTAACAGACATTCTGGATTTGAATGTTCTCACCAGACGTTCTGCCAAGCCGTTCGTACGAGGATGATACGGTGACGAAGTTACATAAACAATACCTTGTGCCATACCTGAAGTCGATGGTGATGATGTTGTATTCCCTTCGATTGTATTTGTAATGGGCGTAATGGCTGTTGTCAACAGCCGAAGCAATTGTGTGATTTGCTCTTGTTGTGTCTGTTGGACACGAAGAAAATCCTGAAATTGTTCTGGATCCCATCCTCGTCGCCAATGATATAATGTTATTATTTACTAAATCAAATACATATTATCGTAACAAGCTTTTTATTTCAAGCAATGTCATAACATAAATCATAAACATCCAACATATTAAAAGCAAAATAATTATCATTGAAGAAAGGAGTTTATAACAATTACTATATTTTTAAACTTAATTTTATAAGTTCTCAATCTATATAAATATAAAACTGGTGAGTTTGATGTACGTTTGAATGCGCCAATCTCAGGAACTATCAGTCCGATTTGAAAATATGTTTTTTAACTTAAGCACTTGCCGGCAGAAAACCTCTTTTTCGTGTACCCAGTCTGAGTCCCCAATGACTGCCTATGCTTTTTTTATGTGCAGCTAAATATCGATTGCTCCTGATTTTTATTTATAAGGCGCGGGCCTGTTCACTGAGATTTGCAAGTGTTTATTTTACGACGGGGGGATGGCTTGTAGCCACGGGTGGGTGGCCGCGATTACAGGGTCTGTGCTGTCGTGTGTGTGTGAGGGACCAGAGGGTTCCTAATAAGTGTTAACTAATATGTGGTGTGTCAGATGGTGTTGGGTGTTTTGTAGAGTGTGGGCGTGGCTTGTTCAAGACAGAATTTGGCTGGTCACCATCGTTCGATCGTCTAAGTTTTTCGTTTTGTCCTTTAGATTTAGACCATTTAACGGATTTAGTTAGTGTATCTTCAGGACAGAAATTGGGAGAATATCACAACCGCGCCCTTCCTTTTATATTGATCGAAGCGCCCTACCCAAACGCCGCTACCGGCGCGGCGGCGCCGCGATAACATATTCCATAATAGACAGAATCATAAACAGACTAATGACGCGAACACACATCTATTACCAAAGAAATAAGAGTCGAGCGGAGCTTTCTAATCTATAACTAAAGGCAGCAAATATTTTTCAAATATTTATTTTAATTTTATTAATAAAAACTGAACTAAATTTTGTAAAGAATTTTTTTTACAATAGCAACCCTAATCAATGACGTTTACGGCGACATATCGTGTCACCTCATCATCTCGTTGTCTTTGCTTGTCTTGCTCTGCCTGTGACCTGTCTTTGCTTCCCAGCGTTGCCAGCAGACCGATTCTCTATAATTCTTTTGAGGCCTATATCGGCCTTTGACAACCATCGGCCCTCGTTGGTCGATGATTTCTTTGATTGGTTATTACCTTAGTTAGGATTAATGCTTTAACTAACAAATTAAGATCATATTTACCTGTAGGTAGAGAGACAGTAGAGAGTCATTAGTGCTTAGTTGATTAAGTGTTACATTTTAAAATTCAGTTGGAAAGGAGGAATGAGCCGATTTTTTTTTCAATAAAGAAGTTTATTTTAAATAAAATGTAATAATTACTAGAACGGACTTTTTAAACAATCTGTCAAATAACCACAGTTTCAGTATTGTTTTATCAAATCTACAGCAGCAAAATGGGCTACTTGAAAGAGATGCAATGCAATACAAGTTCTTGGAGGAGTTTTTAATATAAATGATAAACCAAAACATATTATTGCATTAAAAATAATATGTATAAAAAATACACTATGTTGCAAAAAAAACGAGCACTTAAAACTTTATTGGTTATTATTATATTTTGAAGTTAATAATGGTTCAATAATTATTTTTTATGATGTTTCAACATATTATAATCAAATTTCTACATTTTTTAATTATCACAAGTAGAAATATGAGGTAAATTGAATAAAAAAATGAAAATCCAGTTTATTAAGTAATTTGAATGAGTATGAAGTGACAAGTTAAACTTAAATATTTTTTTAAATAATCTTTTTTAAATGAACCTACACCAAAATCAATATCGAGTATGTCCACCTCTTGCAGTTATGACAGCTGATATTCGTTTTGTCATACTCCCGATCAGGTTTCTTATGATATCTTGTGGTATCAGTTCCCATTCAGCCTGAATCACAGTTTTCAACTCAGTCAGATTTTAAGGAGCTGAAGTTCCAGCTCAAACCCGGCGTTTTAGTACGTCCCATAGATGCTCTATATGATTAAGGTCGGGACTTCTCGCTGGCCAATCCAATCGAAGAATCCCAACCTCCTTCATATAGGCGGATACTGCAACGGCACGACGAGGACGAGCATTATCATCAATAAAAATGGACCTGTCTCCCATAACAACCAATGCAGGTTGCACATGTGCAACGAGAATTTCTGAGATATAGCAATGTGCATTAAGTGTCCCATTTGGCAAAAAACTAACTCCGTACGAGCTTCAGAAGTTATTCCTGCCCAGAGCATTAAGGACCCTCCACCGCATGGTGTTACCTCTTCAAAGCACACGTCGGCACAACGTTCACCTTGTCTTCTCAGTACTCTCCGATGTCTGTCTTCACCATGTAGACATATACGGGCCTCATCAGAAAACAGAACCCTACCCCAATCCTCAATTGTCCATAGTAACAAATTTTGCCCAAAACTTAGTATTGCTGCGCGATGCCCACGGAGTAATTTTGGTCCTCTAGCGGGTCTGTGAGAATGTATGCCTGCTTCGATAAGTCTCCTCCGTACAGTCCATTTGCTAACTCTCACCAATCTCACTTCTTGTAGGTGGGTTTTTAAGATAATTGTAAGATTTTCGTCGATTTCTAAGAGCTTGACTGACAAGAGATCGATCATCCCTCTGCTCCGTACATCTTTTTCTGTCAGAACCAGGCCTTCTACAGAGAGAATCAGTCTTTTGGAACCTCTTCCAAATCCTTCAAACTTTAGAACGTGTAATTCCAAGCCGCCATGCCACATAACATTGGTGCTCTTAAGTGCTCGTTTTTTTTGCAACATAGTGTATTTTAGTGTTCCGTCCATGCCAAAATTAGCAATAATTCTAAAAGTTATGGAATGTCTTCGGTATTCGTATGTCCGTTTATTTTATATGTCGCAGGCAGAGTAATTTTGTGAAATGGGACGGATGTCTGTAGTAAAAGTAAAGAAATTCTAATTCTAATTTCAAATTTTAATCGAATTTATGAGGTTGATGTATTTTACAGTAAAAAGACATAAAGTTTATTTATAAAATATAGCTGGAACTACATCTGAGATTTTAAGTTTTATGTACAGCCGCGTTGCGTGGCGTGGATCTAATATAGTTTTAGACAACTAGTCGCCATATAAAATATTATATGGGCTCCGACTCATACAGATCTGCATACGTGGCCCATGTCGGTCTAATGTCGTACCTTAACGTCCTTAACACAATAGGAAAACGTACTTTAGTGACGTTATCATTTAGGCAGGATTTAGGTGCAATCAACAGTTCAAGCCAAAATGGTCAGGATTAAAAAATGTTAGCGCGATTAATATTTTATGAGTAATATTTTATTTATTTTGGCGACGGGTAGCGTCATAGCGTGGCCAATGGACCGAGATGAGGCCGTAGTTCAGGTTGGCTGAAGTCGATAATCATTTTTGTTAATGGTTAAAATTATATATAATTATTTTAATTACAATATCTAAAACTATGGAAAAACAATTAACAAATAACATGGAACGGTTTGTTTTAAATCGGCCTTACGTGCCAGAAATCGGCCTTTTACAGCAGTCTGGCTATTTGGCAGTACAGTCATGCTGGCAACACTGATCCTTCCTTATAGTTATCTGTGTCGCGCGCTAATCGGTTTCTAAGTTGGACGTTTCTTTTCTTATTCAAAGGTATTTTTTTTATTATTCTTGATTCTAATACTATTTCTGTTATTTTTTCACAAAAAATAATGCACCATTTTAATATACCTATCAAATAAAGAAAGTATACATTCACATTGAAGTTAAGTATTATACAAAGACATAATGTTATTGTAACCTATAACTGAACTAATTTGATAATATTAATATTTACAGAACTTATAGCAGTAACATGGATTCCCCAATGAATGAAAAAATTTGGTTCGAAAAAAACATTTATAATGATGCTGAACGTAGTTACTACGAGGTATTATCAAAAGTAAGTCCTACTGATGTTATACATACACAAATTTTATACATTTAGTATTTCCATCTATATGTACCTATAAATAACACTTATTAAGGAATGTTTGGTGGATGTAAATTTAAAGCAACAAAAAAAATCACAATTATAACCACACTCACTGCACATCATTAATTTGAAATAGGATATAATGAAATATTGTCTCCTTCTATACTTTTCTAGGTACAAGGGAGCCCAGCTCTATCAACTCAGTCTTCATTGGCAAGTGAAGTGGCTAAGGCAAGGCAACATATCAAAAACTCATTAGAATGTGTGAGTAAATTAACAATTGTTGCCTACCTTCATACTATGCCACATAAATCCTAACCCTATACTCATTGCAATGGCTAGAACTTACCTACTCATGCATGTCATACTAAATCAATATATACATACCATACCATATAATTATGTTCCTTAACTCTGCATAAAAGGATTGAATGTACTAACTAAATCATGGCATTGTTCATATTTCATATTATAAAGGTTTTATGTTAGCATGCTGCAAAAATAACTTGGCTTGTCTACATGTATTATTATAATTACAAGTATTACAACATTGTAAATTAAGTATGTCAATCAACATGGAAATAGCTTCTTCACTCACATATAAAGTAATTATTTTGGATCATATCATATTTTATTAAAATACAATCATTTCAGATGGATCATGTCAAAGCATTAGCTGGAGTTCCCAATGTGGAGTTAACATCCAAAATTACTTCTCTAGAGACAGCAAATCAAGATTTAAAGGGTGTAATTGAAGACCTTCGAAAGTTAGTTATCTCCCTCCAGTCTCGAGTTCAAGCATTGGAAACCAAGTGTGCACAACCTGTACAAGCTAAGGTACTACATTATTACCCAGTCACAGTAACTTGGCCCTCAGCTATAATTATTAAATGGATCACAGCAATATACTTTAAAAAAAATTGCTAAATCTAACCCTGGCTAAGGTACTGCCAATAAAGGGAGAATTAGGAAGGCGGAACAACAAGGCAATCAGGAATTTACATGCTTCGACCTAAGGGTCCAATTTTCCTGTAATGAAAAACAACCTATATTTTCTTATGTATGTCAAATGTTCATACCAAATTTAGCAATTCAGTCCACTTAAAAATATATTTATGTTGCGTTTAAGGAATATGATATCTCGTCAAAAATATAAATGAAAAAATCAAAGCTTTTAAGAGTCCCCTTTTAGTCAGTAAAAAGTAGACACTTGTTGTTTAGTGTAAACGTGTGTAGAAATATGTATATAAAGGCCTTAACTCACATATATTGATTGTCTAATAAATTATTTTATACAAGATTTTCAACAAAGACAAACATATTGTTACAGGCGCCTACTCCAGCTCCCGCCCCTGCAGCTAAAACAGAGGATTCTGATGATGGAGTGGACTTGTTTGGTTCTGATGATGAAGAAGAAAGTGCCGAAGCTGCTAGAATAAGGGAAGAACGCCTTGCAGCTTATAATGCTAAGAAGTCCAAAAGTAATTACAAACCCAATATATAATTTGAATTGGCCAGAATTGCTGTCACATGCTGCCTAATTTAGAGCATTAAGAGTGTAGTGTACCGCGTCCATGTCCATACAAACGGAGAAAACGTTTTACTACCCCTAAATATTATTTAATTTTAACGATTTTGTAATATGTTACTGACATAATGAAAAACTACGTACGTATTTTTTCCTTTTTTCAAAATTCGTAATAGGTCAAAAGTTATAAGCCCCTCAAATCTCGGTTTTTTTGGTTCATAACTTGCTGGTAATAAACCGTCTGTATTTGAGAAACAAAGCAAAATTTTAAAAAAAGCAAAAAGTACGTACGTAGATTATAATCTGCTAAAACGTTTGACACCAAAATTATAAGGTTTCATTATAGTTTAGTAGGTGTAAATCGTTTTCGCCCAAAACGCAATTTTCAACGAAGAACATACCTACGAACACTCACGAGCTGCAGTGCTCTCTATCGCACTGATGCCCGGTGGAAGAGCGCGCTTGAGACAGAATATGATTTTCTAAATACCTATTTCGCTGCCTACCCTGAGCTACACGATCCTCTTAACACACAAGTCTTAGTGTAATTGTATCATACATGTTGACTTTAAAGTACATTTTTAAGAATTACTTTTAATTTATATACATCTCATGTGGGTGGATCATCTAGGCACAGACATGGTGAATAGTGATACTTAATTTTATGTCAGTTTAATGAATTACCTGTTGTTTCTTCCAGATTTTGCACACAAGTAACTTAAATCTGTATTATTTTTAGAACCTGTTCTTATTGCCAAGTCAAACATTATCCTGGATGTTAAACCGTGGGATGATGAAACTGACATGGTCGCCATGGAGAGTGCTGTGCGTGCTGTTGCTACTGATGGCCTACTTTGGGGAGCTGCTAAACTGGTGCCTTTAGCATATGGTATACACAAACTGCAGATATCTTGTGTTGTCGAGGACGATAAAGTCTCAGTAGACTGGTTGACTGAAGAGTTAGAGAAAATTGAAGACTTTGTAAGTATTTGAAAATGTTTTGCACCCTATCCACCATATTTCCTTACCAGCTGATATAAAATTGTTTGAATTTAAAAGAAATAATTTTGATTGTTGAGCGTCGGCTCACGACTGAGAAGTCGCGGGTTCGATCCCCACATCCGACCAATGGGTATTTTATAATAAAAAATCTATGTACATTATCTGACAAACTGTTCAAAGAGGTTTTTCCATCTACATACCTCAACAGAGCTGGCCACTCGTTAGGTTATAGCCTAAAAAAACTACAGCTAAGTGAGGAAAAGTTTGTATGCTCTTTTTACTGACACACCTTATTTTAAATTGTTCTAAAGCTATTTGAGAATAATATATCCAAAGGAGTGCAAAGTTTCCTGTTTATTTATTGATTTCTATTCATCTTTCCTTGAGCAAAATATTATGTACAATTAATAGGTAGAAACCTAGATTGTTTGAAAAGATACATATTGTATTTTAATGTTCCAGGTACAAAGTGTGGATATTGCTGCCTTCAACAAAGTATAATTCTGTATGAATAATTAAAATATTACTTTTAATTGATATATTTTTATTTTGCTCTACACATTTACACTGCAGAAATTCTTTATATTACTTCTAATTAATTTTTTTATTAAATAACTTTGTATCACAGTTATTTGAACATGTTCTACTGCATCCATAACACAAGTCTTCATATACATTGGGTGAATTAATCGATTCTAAATAGTTTCCAGCTTGGTCATTATTGAGGAACCCTTGAAGATTTCTTGATATATCACTGGAAAATTTGGTTGCTTGAAGAGCAGTAAGTTTAGATTCATCCATCTTCAAAGTACTCTGCAACATATATTTAGATTTTATAGAAATAAGAAAATATAAAATTATAGTTTTGTATGCTGACTTGTAGAAATTCAGTTTAGAGCTCAACTCATTATTAGGGTTTCGTACATCTGATGAAAAAACAGAACCCTTATAAGATTACTCTTGTGTGTCAGTCTGTGACAGCTTATTTTCTCTGAATCTACTAGACGAAAAGGGTTGAAATTTGGTACATAATATGGAGAGTATGATGACCCAATCACGAACTAGCTTAATGAAATAGCTTAAATAATCGAGTTTTTATTTTGGGGGCAAAATTAAGTAAAAAAAAAATTTTTTTCAAGTGCATAATGTCACATGCCTTAAAACTAAACTAGCTGTCCCCACAAGTATGTCCTTCCCCACGTGAAAGTGTAACAGACAAGAGTTACTTTTGCATTTATAATATGTATTAGTATGGATATCAGTTTGCCTGTAAGAACAAAATGATAAAATACATGTGATCAATAACATAACCAATTATTTGGCTCAGGCCCAATGGCAAGCAATTGCTGCTGCCCAAATCGCTGCCATTGGGCAGATAAGAACTTGATTGAAGGTTAGTCTCGCACAATATCACTACATAATATTATAAAAAAAGTTCCCCGCCGCATCTGTCTGTGAACTTTTCACGCAAAAACTACTGAACGGATTTTGTTGCGGTTTTCACTATTAGATAGGTTCATTCATGAGGAAGGTTTACTGGTAATAAACATGGACCTAACGTTTAGGAGCTAAGCATTAATTAAGAGTATAAGTGAATCAAGTCTGGAAAAAAATTTGCTCATTGTCTTCATGGTGTATCGTCGCTTAAGTTCTAACACCAATTGAACTTTTCAGGAGAGCCTCAAAACTGATTTATTTTGAAATTAGATAATAATATTCTATGTAGATTTTTTTATAGGGGGTATCTTAAAAGGATCGAAAAGCATATTAAAGTAATTTTTACTACTAATACAGGGTTATTATATTATTTGTCTGATTTACGCTGTGATGCCATGATTTATCTAAAGTTTGCAATGACTTAAGCGTTGTTTGTATAGGGAATTAAGTGAGTTACGCACTAAGTAAAAATTCAACGCTCTGTTGCTTTTTATGGAATAATGACTTGTCATTGGCTAAATAAATCATTTCTGATTGGTCAACGATGTGCATTTTGATTCTCTATCCAATGATGTCAAAACCGCCAATTTCTGGCTTACGCGGTGTTAGAACTTAGGCGACGGTATGCCGTCTAATTGGTCAGAATTCAGATAACAAAACAATGTAGGAAGAAATTGTGTAGATCAAATGACATACAAAAAAGTTGCAGTATCATATTATGTCTATCTCTAATAGAGAAATAGTTATAAATGTATGTGTGGGTATTCAAATTGCTGTAAACCAGTATTGTACCCATGCAAAGCCAGGGGTCACTAGTAATTAGTATAAAAGTAATTACCTTGCACATAACACATTGTTTTGCAGATTCTAAAGATTCATTTTTAAGCTGTCCACCTAGTTTGTCAGCTGTTTTACAAATTGTAGATACAGTAGCTGGAAAACTCCCTTGTAACTCGAGCACAAATGCATTAATTGTAGACTGGAGGCTGTTGTTATTGACAGCAATAACATTTTTGTTCACATTAAGTTTTCGTGTTTGCGCATAATGGTCCAATTCTTCAAAAGTTATCTCCTTCATTGGTCTTAAAATTATTACTTCACTCCGGGAGTCCATAAACCCCTGTAAAATAAATTGTTTTTTATTGCCAGAACATTTTTTCTGGGTATTGATCAAAAGGCCAGGCAATGTAATTGTCACTTCATGCAAATTATACAATCCACCTTCTAACTACACTATATAGTTTTCTATCTAGTGCCTACCTATGTCAACAATATTTTTTAATAAACACTAAATAATTTTAGTTGAATGAATAGGATAGAATTTTAGTTCATTTCATTTCAGAAAAATACAAAAGTGTTCAATGGACATTCAACCAAATCCAAGTGAAAGTATGTTATATCATAAACTTAAAAACTACATACTATATCATGTTCTACTTGTGATCCACGGCCAACAACAATGTTTGATAACATGTTACTTGCTAAAGTGACTGCTGTTTCTGCTGTAAATATGTAATTGCAATAAAACTTCTCTGCATATTCAATTAAAATTTTCTTTTTCACTTTACTGAGGTAGTCTGTTTTCACTGTAGGAGACATTTGAAATAAAATCCCTTTCGTTTCTTGTGTAATATTATAAATAAATATAGAAACACAATCTGAGTATTCTTTTAACAATTCCCCATCTTCAACAGCCAACAAATTAATGACAACAACTTTAAGATCATATGAACAACATCTTGTTATGACATCTTTTGCCAGCCTAATTTGATCTTCTTTAGATATATTGTTTTCTAATCCTGAAAAATATAATTAAATTAGCAATTGAAGTACACTTAGTACACTCACTCACTTAAAGGTTTGTTTCACATCAAAACAGAGCATGGGATCGACATAATTTCTTCATGTAATATAGAAATCTTCAGGATAAATTGTAACATTTCAAAAATTTCCACAGAAAGCTATTTATTGTATAAATATTACCTATACAAGTCTGTGCCTAATAAACTATAATAAGTATAAAATAAAATTACCCATAATGTGGAAACAAGTGGGTTCAATGCGCAATCGTTTGTGTACATCCAATGTCATGGCATGCATGACCAGATCCAGCATTATAGAGGAACTCCAACCTCCAGATAGAGCCAATAAAACTTTTTCAGGATACGATTTCATTAATTTGTTTTTCCCCAATAATGAACGAAATTTGTGATTAATATTTACAAGAAAGCATGGTTCACAGTAAACATCCTTCATTCGCAGTTGAATTGTGCCTTGCTTTTTGCATTTCAAACATTGTGCAGTCATTTTGGTATGTTAATTTCACAATAGTGACACCTGAGAAGTAATCCAGTGAGGAATCACCAATTTTAAATAGTGTGCAGAAACCTGAGAACCAGCCAACACTATGTTAATTGGATGTACTCATTACAATACAAATGAAAATAGATCAGTCCCCACAGATTACTGTATACTGCCCCACTACTGAGTGCCAGCCCAGCCCAGGTGTCCAGACTTGACTTGAGTTTAATATTTGTAAGCCCAAAGAGCCAGTGGAATATTGAGAGGAGGTGGGGATTCACAAGATTTGAATTTTGCAAGCCTAGTTAGTGGCACAGCGAGGAATGCAAGCTGGCTGTAAACTGGTATCCTCTCAAATGCTCTAAAAAAAATATATATAATTTCAGAAGTTATAATTTTAGTTGCTATAAATATTCATTTTCTATAAATTTAGATCCTGTAATTTTAAAAATCTATAAATGTGTTTGATATAATTTTTTAAATCTATAATATTAATTTCTATAACTATAAATATATATTATTTATAATAAGGAAGGACGATTTTATATAATAAATTCGCAAATAAATTGGAAAAAAATTATAGCAAATTAATCATTAGATGTGCCTTTTGTGCTTAAATGTTGTACCTTTTGATAATTTAGATATCTTTAAAATTATAGAAAACAATTTTAGATAAAACAAAAATTATAGCAAATTATATATTAGATCATTTAATGTTATATATTTTGATAATAGTGATTTTGAAAATTATGGATATAGATTTTAGACAAAAGAAAAATTATAGCAAATAAACAATTATAGAATTTAATTTTATATATCTTGATAATATTGATTTTGAAAATTACAGAAATCGATTTTAGGGTAAAAAAAATTATAGCAAATGAATAATTATAGAATTTAATTTTATATATTTTGATAATAGTGATTTTGGAAATTACAGAAATCGATTTTAGATTTTAAAAAAATTATAGCAAATGAATAATTATAGAACGTAATTTTATATCTTAAGTACTTATATATTCTAAAATTATATCAAAACATTTTAGAGATATTGTAGGAGACCCCTGTAAACTGCCAATTATATTTTTTCTGTTTAATTTATATGTACTAGGTACTTATAATGCCCATAACTTTTATAATAAAAAAAATCAATAGTCGAACCCTCCACTAGTCAAAGAAATTGGAGTCGAACGGGGCTCAGAGTAACTACCTTTCAGATTTTACATACAAATCTTTAAAATCTTCCACTGCCCCTCCTGAGTATAGAAAAGACGAATTATTGTTTATTTACCTACCTTCTACTGGCAGCAGGATATACCTGGACAAGTGGCAAACAAGGATATATAGATTAACATAATTTGGGTTTGAGTTGAGCAAACGGGGCAATATGAAAAAAAAAATAGTACTTACCCAAAAATACTTATTTTAGAATAATTTTGATTGAATTTGTAGTTTGTATGGGCCAGCGACTTGACGTACCAGATGTATTTATTTCAGCACAAATTATATAGTTATGCACTTATGTGTATGAATAAAATTTGTATTTACATTTAAATTTCGGGCACATAGTTATTTCAGGTTACTTTTTTTTTTTTTTTTTTTATTTGGCGTGTTTCAGGCAAGAAGGTTTCAGGTTACTTTTTTTTTATTGATTGGCACTTCCACCACTCACCACCAAAGAGTATAATAATGAGTATCAACCGTAGACAGACTCAGTCTACGGCAAGGAAGTAGTAAATAGTAGTATTTAAACTACTATTTACTACTGTCTACGGCTGAGGTCTACGGCTGAGGTCTACGGTATCAAAGAAAGATGCACACCCGTAGCATAGAGTAAGTAGCAATCATAGCACGGGACTGCCCGTAGACAGAGTATAGTATATCCTCGCTCTTAAAATAACAATAAGTGTTAGAACAAGATAGCGTAACCGATTCCGACGTGTGAGTAAGCGAGACACATCATTATTTTTTGATTCTATTTGCGTATCAGTTTTTATTGTCTGCCATCAATGCCGCCGATTGCCGATGGCAGACAAATTATGGGTGTCGAAAGAATTACGCGCTAAAACAATTAAAGTTTCGAAAAAAATGTGTTCTAAAATTCGATATTCTTTAAGTTATTTAAAGTGTCTAGTAATGGTGAATTGCAGTATATTGACTGTAAAAGCCGTAGTGAGCGAAATCAGCCAAACATAACCTTTCATCGGTAAGTCCAATTTTTGATGAGACGCAGTAAGTAAATCAAAAGATGATTAAGTTAGTATATATTTTCTATCAGTAATATGCAGATTTTTATTTGATTTAAACTCTAAATATGATAAACAACAATCCAAATAATTGGTGTTAACCGACCAAAGTGCGATTCTGTTCCGTGTATTCATCAGATGGTTGCGTTGTACACTCTGTGACACTTGAAATGGATTATAAATTGTAAGGGATACCCGCTCCTAAATTTTTTTACCACTTTGATTAATTTTAAATTATTAATATGTGCGTTTTTATTTTTTTTATTGTTTGTAAGTATATTAGTGGCGAATTTGAACTGTGAAATATGATCAAACTTTTTTTTTATTTGTTTGTTCGTTTATGACAAGGCATAGTTATGAGGGAGTCAAAAGTGGCTCCAAATGGTTCGTGTAATATTACACACGGTGCTGCTCGCCAGTTCTGTTAGCTCGACACGCTGCCGCGTGTCTAGATTCCCCATTATAAATAAATCATTCATATTACCCTATTATAGGTAAAACAATTTAGTATGACAACATTTAGTTCTATTGCATATAGCTATGTAGAGTATTGCTGTCTCAAGTGGTATACGCTGAGGCCTAGTCTATTACTATACTCAGTCTACGGGACTGCCATACATTAAAATGATAACCCTTAATTTTGAGGGTTAGCTCCTTTTAACAGTTTTAACAATAAAAACTATAGCGTCCGGACGCTGGTCTTTGGAGCTGCTTTCCAGCGTCTCGAAACCTTTAAAAAAAGTAAATAATAGAACACTCAGATCAATTAATAGAACATGACAAATTTATGTTGTTTTTGATTGCTCCGTCAACAAATTCTCAAAAAAACATTTATTTATAACTTTTGTTGAGATAAGTTAGAATGCAATACATAACGCCTACCAAAATAATACTATAGCAAGTCGCTATCTCGTATGTTTCTTTTATATCAGGCGTTATAAACTATGCGCTGTTCATTTTCGTTGCTTATAGCCACTTACATTTTGTCATTACGTTTTGCATCTTAAATTAATTAAACATAATATTTGGATAAAGCCTCGTTTCATTTCATCACTTTTATAAGAAAGTTAAAATGATTCCGCATGCGCCGAGTCTGGAAATCTAGAGCTCGCGCAGCCATATCGATATACCGTATATAATTCGATATATTTTTTTCATGTGTACAGAAACACACATGTTAACAACGAGCAGAAAAAAACAGTCTGAGATTTTATATCAGTAGGTAAGTATGTTTATTTTTGGTTGTTACAATTATGGAAAATCATCCCGCTGTCAACGGACCGGACTAATCTTCATCATCGATATGATACAGGAGCAAAAGCTCGACCTTTTGAATTTTAAACTAGCAGCTGAGCGCTATACATAGCCAACCTCTACCACTACCACTACCCTTACCCCTACTCCAACCCCTACCACTACCTCTACCCCTACACAAAACCCCTACCATTACCGCTACCCCTACCACGATCACTACCCCTACACAAAACCCCTACCATTACCGCTACCCCTACCACTATCACTACCCCTAATACTACCTTTACCCTACTCCAACCCCTACCACTACCCGTACTCCAACCCCTACCACTACCCGTACTCCAACCCCTACCACTACCTCTACCCCTGCTCCAACTCCTACCACTACCGCTACCCCTACCACTACCACTACCGCTGCTCGATTGAAATCAAAACTTGAAGCATTATGTCTTTAGTCATTGTTCTGAGATTATATTAAAGTTAAAGAAAACGTTTACAATATAATATTAGTTTATTAATATAAACAATGTGACAACAGAATTATGCCTACTTGATAACAAGATGTCGCATAGCAACCATTCCTTACATCCTCTCCACCTTTTATAGTTCCATCTTCCTTCATCATCATCGTCATCATCTCATGACATCATTAAAGACGTTGTAAACCGATCTGGGAACTTAGATCATCCAACCTTGGTTTATACAGAGGCTTTGTAAACTTATCAGCCAGTTGAGAGTTTGAAGAAACTTGTTGCACTGTAAGCATGCCAGTAGAGACACATTCCCGTATGTAGAAATGTTTCCGCTTGATATGCTTTGTTCTACGATGCTGCTCATATGATGGATTATATTATTTCAATTCTGTTATTTCTGAGAACAATTCTCTAAGCCAGACCATTTCTTGAGCTGTTTCACTGGCAGCAATCAGTTCAGCTTCAGTCGAAGACAGAGCCACAGTTGTTTGTTTTTGACTTCTCCAACTGATAGGACCAGAAAATAAGCAAATCATACCAGATGTAGAGCGGCAAGTTGCTTCATCACCAGCAAAGTCAGCGTCGCTATAACAGATCAAATTTCTCTCAATATCACTTTTGAAGATCAAGCCTCTGTCAATTGTGCCTTTTAAGTATCGTAGTATTCTTTTTACTTTGATAACATCTTGTTTAGATGGATTATCTAAAGTTCTGGAGACTACACTTACTGCATAATTTATATCAGGTCTTGTCCCCACCATTAGGTATGCTAAGGCGCCTACTGCTTGACGATACGGAAAATAAGTTTCTTCTTGAGTTTCTACATTTTCTTGCATCTTTTCTTTTATAATTGGAGTCAGTGCTGGTTTGCAATCTGACATTCCATACCTTTCTAGTACCTTCTTTGTATAAGCTCTTTGGCTCAATTTTATAGTTCCTTCAGCAGATCTTTCTATTTCTAGGCCTAGAAAGTAACTTGCAGGCTTAATCTTTATCTTAAAACGATTTTGTAGTTCTTTTAAGAAATTATTTCCTTCTTTCTCAGAAGAAGAAGCAACTAATCCATCATCAACATATAAGCCAATCAATATTTTAGATTTACCTTGTTTACGAATATATAAACAGGGATCTGAATTGCTTTGTTTAAATTTAGAACTTATCAAAAACTCGTGAATGCACGTATTCCAACACCGTGGGGCTTGTTTTAGACCATATAAGCTTCTTTTAAGATGACATACTTTGTTAGTACCATCATTGTACCCTTCTGGTTTCTTCATATATATTTCTTCTACAACTGTTCCATTCAAAAAAGCCGTAGAGACATCAAATTGACTTAATGATAATTGTTCATTTACAGCCACTCCCAAAAGTGCTCTTATCGTATTTAGTTTAACCACTGGACTGAATGTTTTATCATAGTCAATTCCCGGTTTTTGGGAATATCCTTTTACCACTAGTCTTGCTTTGAAGCATTCTACACTTCCATCAGGGTTTGTTTTTACCTTGAACACCCACTTGCATGGTAGTGCTTTTCTTTCCTTAGGCAAATCAACAAGTTCCCACGTTTCGTTTTCACTCAATGACGTTATTTCACTCAGCATTGCTTCTAGCCATTTATCTTTATTATAACTTTGTATAGCTTCACTGTAAGTCATTGGTTCTTTGTATTTCTGTGTTACTTCATTCACAGCAGTCATAACAAAATCCTCAAACTTTTGACTACTAACTTTCTGTGGTTTCATACGAGCTTCTGCTATGAGCAGTTTTATTGTAGAAGAAATTCTTAGTAAATGTTACATCTTTGACAATTATTATTTTATGTTTATTAGGTACCCACATTCTGAAAGCTTTTGAGATTTCCGAGTATCCCACAAACATGCCTGGAATTGCCTTTGACACAAATTTATTTCTAATTTGTCCATCTTTCAGGAGAGAGAACATTTTTGTACCAAAAATGTTAAAATGATTTATGCAAGGTTTTCTTCCTACCCATTTTTCAAAAGGTGTAATATTTCCAATGCTTTTATTTATACATCTATTAGAAATATAATTAGCCGTTGAAATAGCTTCTCCCCATAGGATCATAGGTGCCGATGATTCTATTATTAGACTTCTTGCCTTTTCTACAAGCATTCGATTTTTTCGGCTATCCCATTCTGATGTGGAGTATAGGGAGCTGTTAGACGTCTTGTGATTCCGTTTTCTTTCAAAAAAATATTAAAATTATTATTGCAATATTCAAGACCATTGTCTGATTGTAAACATTTTATTTTCTTATTAGTTTTATTTTCAACTTCTGCCTTATTTTCCTGAAATCTATCAAGAACATCGCTTTTATTTTTAATACAATATATGCGACAATACCTGGTATAGTCGTCAATGAAAGTTACGAAATATTTACATCCATTTAGTGTCGGTACTTTCATAGGTCTACAAACATCACTATGTACAATTTCTAGTAAATCTCCAGTACGCAGAATGGACAACATTTCATTTTTTTAATCACCCATTTTTATTACTTTAATTAAAAATATATTAAAAAATAAGTTACACGTATTTTTGTATTTTATTTTTGGTTTAGTTTTTATATTTTTAATTTAATTATGAATTTTTATAAATTCTGAGGACTTATAAACTAAAAACCTTAGCTAGGACTAAAATTAAGAAATATAAACTGTCACCCAAAGAAAGTGACTGATAGTGTCAGTCAAGCCACAGAGTAAACGTTATAGAAATGCAAAGAGTATAATATACCGTGTTCCAAATAGGTGTTGCCGTAGCCGGAACTCAAATCGCCTACAACATTATTCATAATGTATATAATAATACTAGCTTTTGTCCGCGGTTTCACTCGTAAATATATTACCTGTGATAGCCCATTCGAAACTAGCAAAACTTCCAAAAAATATTATATAAAAGAAGTATTTTTATAATATTATTTAAAGAATAATTATTAATTTAGCTTCAAATGGAATAAAAATGGGTAAAATTAATAGAAGGCAACACCTGAGCTCAATAACTAACAACTCTGCCAACAGACATTAGTATTTTTAAATTAGAGGGTTAGCACAGATTAGGGCACCTATTAATCCTCATTTTTCAATATTTCAGTATTTTTAAAATAACTCGAAAATTAAAGGATATAAAAATAAAAAAAAATGAAAAATAAGCTTTCTAGCATGTAATCTCCAAACGGTTTTCGAATTTTGGTACCTTACGAAAAATGAAATGTTGTCCATTGTACTAGGTTTGCTTGGCAATCTTTTCATTTTTGCTTTAATACAAATCTCGCAGTCTCCAAGCTTTTCGTTAGGATTAAAGTCTAATCCTATTAAACTTCCATTTTTAAGAGCAAGTTTCATATCCATTTCGTTCATGTGGCCTAATTTCTTATGCCATTCATACATTTCACTGCCATGTACTACATTGCAAGTGTCATTTTTCTTTATTGAATCATAATCAACATAATAGAGACCATCATTACCTTTTTCCGCAAGGATTACTCCAAGTTCAGGATGTTTAATAGTTGCTCTTCTATTTGTAAACAGTACAGTATTTCCATACTCTGTAATTTTTCCAACTGATAACAAATTAGTACACAGGTCGGGTACATACAAAGTTTTCTTGAAACTAATTTCTCCTGATGGATTGGTGGTAGTCATTATGACAGTACCTTTTCCTTGTATTGTTGCAGAATGTGCTTTGGATGCTAGACCTAGTTTTTCTGAAGTTAACTCCATATCTTTGAAACAATCTCTTTGGTGAGACATATGTGACGTACATCCACTATCTATAATCCATTGTTTTTCATTACAAGCATTCGAGGTGTGCATACATACGGCATAACTGTTCCTTTGATTACTATTTCCATTACCTTCTTCTTTGATATTTTTATATTTCTTCTTTCTACAGTTCTTACTAGTGTGACCCTTCTTTTTGCAAAAAGTGCAGAAAATATAAAACGACTCTTCCTGACTGGTACTTGATTGTGGAGAGTCATAGTTATGATTTCGAGCTTCATACTCTTCCATTATTTTTATTTTTAAAAGTTCCGGTTTTGGTAGAGTATCTCGAGATTCAATTGCAACTCGAAAGTTTTAGTACTCACTGGATAAGCTGTATAACATCATAATAGACAATAAATCTTCATGAATTGTGTCCATTTCTTGTAACTTATCCACCACATCCATAAATTTATTCAAGTGATCTCTTATATTATCGTCTTTTAGTTTTGCAAGAATAAGTTGTTTTAAAAGGGTTGCTTTTCTAGCAGGACCTGTACTTGCAAAAATTTATTTTAGTTTAATCCAGATGTCATTCTCACATTTCTTAATTAATTTAATTTCAGATGGTGAGATTAGCAAAATTAATTCTGATTGTGCAAGTAAATCGCCTTCTATTGTGATTTCATCAGCTTTTGAGATATTAATAGGTGACATAAAATACTTCCATAATTTATTTTTGACGAGGACTGCTTTTGCTTGGATTGCCCATGTATCGTAGTTATTCTTGTTCAATACTTCTATTTTTGAAGCCATTTTAATCACGCTCTGCTACCATATTAAAGTTAAAGAAAACGTTTACAATATAATATTAGTTTATTAATATAAACAATGTGACAACAGAATTATGTCTACTTGATAACAAGATATCGCATAGCAACTTTGAGTATTTACCAAAGGAGACGTGAAGGGTATAAATCATCGAACAAATTTTTCTGCCACTTTTTGGAGGTAAACGCCTAGTACTAGCCCCTGTACCACTGTATTTTTCTGTCGTTTTATTGTCGCAACGGATTTTTCGTTATATGATGATTATGTTAAAATACAAACATAATAATTATAATTAATAATTGGAAACACTAAGTTTGACGCCCTAGATCGCCTTTCCCGTTTAAAACATCACAATTAACTATTTTCTTAGAGCGCTGTCTCGCGACACAAAACGATACCAACGAAATCTAAGGTAACTTATTACTGCGCACCTGGTCAGTATAACTGGTCAAAGGGGGAAAAATTGACGAAAGGGGGAGCCCGTCTATGGCCCCTCCATAGGCTTAGTACTCTATGCATTCCTTACAGATTAAAACAAATCGATTTGACATTTGTTTCTGTCATCAATCCGTTCTGAAATCAAAGTCCGTTGACAGCGGGATGATTTTCCATAATTGTAACACCCAAAAATAAACATACTAACTCCTACAAAATCTCAGACTGTTTTTTTTTGCTCGTTAACATGTTTGTTTCTGTACACATGAAAAAAATATTATCGAATCTATATATGGTATATCGATATGGCTGCGCGAGCTCGAGATTTCCAGACTCGATCAGTGATGAATCATTTTAACTTTCTTATAAAAAGTAAAAGTGATGAAATGAAACGAGGCTTTATCCAAATATTAAGTTTAATTAATTTAAAGATGCAAAACGTAATGACAAAATGTAAGTGGCTATAAGCAACGAAAATGAACAGCGCATAGTTTATAACGCCTGATATAAAAGAAACATTCGAGATAGCGACTTGCTATAGTATTATTTTGGTAGGCGTTATGTATTGCATTCTAACTTATCTCAACAAAAGTTATAAATAAATGTTTTTTTGAGAATTTGTTGACGGAGCAATCAAAAACAACATAAATTTGTCATATTCCATTATTTACTTTTTTTAAAGGCTTCTGGAAGCTAGAAACCAGCTCCAAAGACCAGCGTCCGGACGCAATAGTTTCAGACGTTCAAAATTAACAAAAAGTATTTATAATCACTACGTTCTAAAAAAATATCAAATGATGTTGGTACTTTTCTGATAAGTCGTTTCATGTTTCACTTTAAAAGATTTTTCAAATAAATCGTTACGAGTTTGTTATAGTCAAAATATAAATTTTATTACTTTATCCATAAAATTGTTCATAAAAATTTTATATTGAAAATAGCACACAAATACAATCAATACGTACCTTGTGTTCTTCTAACTTTAGAAATAGTGATTTAAGTTATATTTAAAACAAAACAAGTTGGTATAATTTCAAAATTTACATTAAATATTTAATTCAATCTCTCTGGGGATAAGTTCTCATGGGCACTATTGTAATATTGCTCTCTATTGGTTGGTATACATTTTTACTATTGAATAATTCTTCTGTTTTTCAAAGGTTTTTTTGCCCTAGTTGGCAACCCTGCGTGTGCATAGAGAAGACGCGCGCCCGCGCGGTGTGGTGTGCGTGGCAAGGGTGGCAACACCGCACATTTCGGGTCGAGCGAGTGAGGTGTTGAAAGAAGAGATAGATGGGCGTCCATCTTGAATTTTGCTAGTTTTTGAGCCGGTTATATTGTGATCTAAGAGTGTTTTTTATATATTTAGACACAAGTTGTTAATACTTAGTCATTAATTTTTATGTTAAACAATTTATTCTACATCTAACGAAGATAACTTGCCGGAATGTGTTAGGTATGAAAACTGCTTTCGGTACTCGGTACCATCCTACCACATCTCTAGTAATGGCGTGCGTTTATCCTATACTACTTTTAAATTGATTCCCGCCCCTGCGCCAGCGTTTCACGTATACTGAATTTGTTTTCTCGCTAGGCCCACTTTCAAAGGTGATCTCAGTTTTCGCGGATTAGTTGACGACATTATGATTTTTTTTAAAACCGTTAAGAGGTTATGTAGCACTAATTGAAGGATGACTCGTAATGTCGGCCCGTTTGTGTTGCAGCGACACTGCTCGAGACCTATGTGACATCGGCAAACAACATCAGCAGGAGATACGTAGGTTGGCACGGCAGCAAGATCATGCCCGTCCCCAGCAGGGCGCGCGTGTACGCCGACGTGAACTCGCAGAAGGCGCGCGAGTACTGGGACTACGAGAGCTATGCTGTACAATGGGGCAACCAGGACGACTACCAGCTTGTACGGAAATTGGGACGCGGGAAGTACAGCGAGGTATTCGAGGCCATCAACGTCACTAACAACGAGAAGTGTGTAGTCAAAATACTAAAGGTGAGAACTGCTGACTGCCTGCTTTTGTTTTAATGCTTAGGTACTTTACATTGATTGTGCTGTATTGTACATTTTAATTCAATTAATACTATAGATAGATGGTGGCCTTTCTTTACTCTTTTAAATATTTGTTTGTTAGTTGCATCTTACTTAGCAATATACATAATGCAATTTATTACTTTTTTACACTTAGATTTAATTGACCTATTATTCCTCAGATGATTGGTTAGTTGCATCTTCCTTAACAATATTAAACATATATAAGTTAGTACTTTTCAGGGCTCCAAATTAAATGTTTATTTGTCCCATACTCAAATATGATATTTTAATATTTTACAGCCAGTTAAAAAAAAGAAGATCAAGAGAGAAATTAAAATTTTAGAAAATTTAAGAGGAGGCACAAACATAATTACACTCCAAGCAGTAGTGAAGGACATGGTCTCTCGCACTCCTGCTCTAATATTTGAACATGTCAACAATAATGATTTTAAACAGCTTTATCAAACTTTATCTGATTATGATATAAGGTGAGTACAAAAATGTATGTGATGAAGATCCTACCACTTTATTAGCTTGATTTGTCCAATGTCCGGACTATTCATTATTTGCCCCAAGTTTTTTTTTAAATTGACGTATGTATGTGTAATAATGATTTTTGTCATGTGCAGGTTTTATTTGTATGAATTGCTGAAGGCTCTAGACTATTGCCACAGTATGGGGATCATGCACAGGGATGTCAAGCCTCATAATGTTATGATTGATCACGACAACAGGAAGCTTCGTCTGATTGATTGGGGCTTAGCTGAATTTTACCACCCTGGTCAAGAATACAACGTGCGCGTTGCTTCTAGATACTTTAAGGTAATGCTCACTTTAAAATGTTATGCTAATGAAATTGAAATGAAATTAAAAAAAAATAAAAAAAACTTGAAAATTTAGAAAGAATGCATGAAAAACATGTAGCAGTAAAGTACTTATTGAGTCAGTTACATTTCATTGAAAATTTCAATACTGTAAAAAGAAAACTGTAATTAATTATGTAATACTAATTTATTTAGCTGTACAATCTTTCATTCAGTTGTGAATCACAGATTTTAATCTAGTGAACTAATCCAAATATGCTCACGTATTTACGAACAGCCTGGCTAGCATGACGCGTTTATTTTTCTTTCTAACATTTGTTTTTCTACACTCTCACACATCATTTTAGCCGACAGGAAATGCTTTCAATTAAATATTAATAATAACAATAATGACTTAACATTTCAGGGTCCGGAGCTGTTGGTTGATTACCAAATGTATGACTACTCTCTGGACATGTGGTCTTTAGGATGCATGTTGGCATCCATGATTTTCCGTAAAGAACCATTCTTTCACGGACATGATAACTATGACCAGCTTGTTCGTATAGCTAAAGTGCTCGGCACAGAGGAGCTTTTTGAGTATTTGGACAAATACCATATAGAATTAGATCCACGATTTAATGATATACTGGGCAGGTAATTACGCTACACTTTTTAATAATATTCAATGTAATATAAGGTCGGCTCACTTAAAAATAGCTCTGGTGGTTAAATCGCCTTTTGACCACCACATTGAAATTAACCAACAAATCGTCCCCAGAGCTTGTTTTACGTGACGCGACAGGTGACTGATATGGGTTTGTTTGTACAGTATAAAAATCCCGTCACAAAGTTTTTGTGTATAATGGTTTGGGATTTTCTATTTGCTTCTCGTTCATTCGACGAAGCCCCATAGAAAAATGGTGGTCTTTCAATGTTCAACCCCATTTGTTACATTACATGCTATGAATTTTTCTTTATATTTTATAATTATTTTTTTCAATTTTCTCTATTCAAATAATTTTAAATATACCTAATTGGCAATAATTATTAATAATATGTTTGTTTCAGACACTCTAGAAAGCGATGGGAGCGTTTTGTTCATTCTGAAAATCAGCATTTAGTGTCGCCTGAAGCTCTTGATTTTCTCGACCGTTTGTTACGTTACGATCACTACGAGCGCTACACTGCTCGCGAAGCTATGGACCACCCTTATTTCTGTGAGTTTCATTATTTGATACTTCAACTATATTACCTAATAGAAATTAGACTTGTATTTCAGCGATCGTTGTTTGTCAAGAATGCCATTTTCCGAGTATAACAAGTAGCCTATATAAGTCTATGCTCTTCTTTCCTCCTCCAGCTATCTCTATTCTCTGTTTTGTCGTGAAACAACATACTACCCGTCGGAAATATATCGCCATCTCGAAAGAATGCGCTTCCCCTTTTATATTAAAGAGTTATTTAATTTTTTAAATAAAAAAAAGTAAACAACAAATTGACTAATTTTATTTTATATCTATTTTTTGCCGTAAGTAGTGTCGCATTTTTTTGAGGTGCCAAGTTATTTCCGACAGGATATACAAACACACACTTTCGTATTTATAACATAGTAGTTTGGATGCCAGCTTAAGATTTTTGTGAAAATACTCTGCAACTTATTTTTTTGGAAGCTCCTTCCTAAATAATAACTATTATAAATGCGAAAGTGTTTGATGTCCTTTTTTCACGCCAGAACATAGAAACGTGACTTTTTGCACAGATATAGTTGGTGGGCCGGACAACATGGGCTAGTTTTTATCCCGGAAATCCTTTTGGATTCATTTTAATGTTACATTTAAATATTTTCCACTTTCGAAGCCGAGGAGTATATAAAGACCGTAGTAAAGGTCTATTTATCATTAATGAGATTTGTTCTCGTTTTTATATGACGTTTTATTGTTGCAGACCCAATTGTGAAAGAACAAGGCAGAATGGTTTCTTCCACCTCTCCCACCACGAACGCAGAAATTGAAGAAATCACATTAGCTAATGTATAACTATATTGAATTTAATTGTTTCTTCCTATGCTACGATTGATATGAAGGTGAACACCAAGCGAGCGCCTGTCTCAGTAATGTGAAGTGAGGGATGCCGAGGGTCGGAGAGACAATATAATTTAGTGTTTAAATTATAGGAAAGCTGAAGATTATTAATTATTTTGAACAGTGTTTCTAACTCTCTTAATTATTTTATCATTGTTATTACAAACTGTCGCCGAACTGATTGGGGAACTCGTACATGGTTGAGTTTTTTATTTCCTATTTTTTTTTACCAGAAGTGATTACTATTGATTTAGATAGTTAAAGTGACCATTACTAGGTTATTCTCTGTTCATGCACTTGATCTTTTGCATTTATGGTAACTAAGGTATTGATATTGTAATTATTTGTATGATAAAACACCTACATACTATTTGCGAATATTGGTTAAGTAGCTTTTGCGTTGATATGTTGATATTTAAAATTTTGTATTTATGTCATAGAAGTAAATGTAGATATTATACAATATAAATACAAAATTTTAATATACACACTAAATAGTCGTTTTATTAATTCTCACTGAAGTGCCGTTTACACTTTACAGAGCGACGCCCATTAATACCCGTTAATGTATCTGTTTAGTTCTGATTGAAAGTACTTTACATGTTATTTTCTAAATAAATATGTTACTTGCATTTTGTCTTGTTGGTTGTCACGTCATCACATTGTTCTGTTCCCGTTCTTGTTACTTTTATTACAATTATAGACCTAAACTAAACCTAACATAGCTATATATGCTTTTATTTAATATTTAAATAATAAATTGTATACCTACCTACACCTTTACATATTCAGCCACCTCATTGCCTCGCAATTTTATGACGTTCAATATTTATTAAGATGGTATTAATTTTTCATTTTATGTAAACAAACTAGAAATTCATACTATTTGGTTTTTATTACATGGTCAATACATTTTCCCTGTAGTAAGAAAAACTACCAATGAACAAGGAAGACTATTGTTGATTGTATGTTCCGACTAGCAATTGTTTTGTTAGTGTTTTGCGTAACATGTAAAATTGTAAATATTTATTATTCATGAATTGTGTTCCATTGAATGTACCGTGCTATCTATACTACACTAGCTAACAAGTCAGAAGTTTTATTTCTTACTAGCTGTTCGCCCGTGGGGCTCATACAAACTTTCACTTTTGGATTAGAAAAAGTAGACTTTCCTAGGGTTCACGCTTTTTCCGTATCAAATTTCATCAAAATGTCTTAAGACTATTTCTAACAGACTTCGAAAAAAAGGAGAAAGTTCTCAATTCAGACTGTATTTTTGTTATTTTATGTATGGAGCTTCGCCCGTGGAGCCCATATTACACCACAACCCAGGCGCGTGTATTTAAAAATAAATAGCGTATGTCTTTCCCTAGGGTTAAAGCTTACTGCGTATCAAATTTCATCAAAATTGGTTTAGTGTTTTAGCCGTGAAAGCGGAACCGACGGATAGTCTTTTCTGTTCCGCTGTACACCGATTACTCCTCTAGTTGTGAACCGATTTTGAATTTTTGATGATTTATTTTTAATCGACAGATAATTCTCCCGGATTGGTCTCATTTTTTCTCGTGTAAATTGGTTCACTGGTTTATCAGGAATTTTGAAGAAACTGACTAATTTTTCTTAATATCTCTAAATATGTACCGATTTTGAGGACTTATTTTTTATAAAGATATAATGATTTCTAGACATTATCTTACAGACATATCATGAAAATCAGTACCGTAGTTTTTTAGGAATTCAGAAATTTGCTTCTGTTTACGCCTGAAAATTATATATCAGAGAAAATCCTTAGCGCTATTGAGGCCAAATTGTCAAAACCGGCGCTATTGACCTGTAAAAAAGAAGTGTACTCACTTCAAAAATTGTGCACTGAAAAATAAGATATTATATAAACTAATATTTCATCGTAAAGTCGGTTGGTACCAAATTAAAAACTACTTGGTTCCTAATTTCACTAATCTAGACGATGCTCAGTACAAAAGGGTAATATTGAACAGATTTTTATCTTCGTAGATGTTTACTTAATTTTGTATACTAATTAGCCACCAACCGTCTTATAAGACGAAATATCGATTATTTCTTTTCAGTGCACAATTTTTGAAGTCGTACACTTTTTTTTAAGATGGTTTATTAATGCCAATAATAGCCGGGGAATTTGCATGCAAATTCGTCGATGAAAGGCCGGCCAGTCGGTAATCTACAGAGACCATATTAAGATATTTTGGCGTGTATATCACTGTAGTTAAGTGGCAGACATTTCTATCCGGCGGTTTTTTAAGCAATTTTCCATCAAAACTGATATCTAAATATTAGATGAAAAAAAATTTAATTTTTGACTGGAAATTATGTCCAACTTAAATTGGGTACGATGAGTACATAATACTAACTACCTACAATTAAATAATTCAATAATTACTTTATTTAAATAAATTACCGACTGTCCGACGGTATACATTTAATCGACGTATTTGCACGCTATTTCCCGAACTTATATACAATATGTAATATTAAAAATGTGGAATAAAACAATATTTTATAGCATACTAGCTGATTGCCCGCTACTTCGTACGCATTGTATTAGGAATACAATTCACCCCCCACAGGTAGCGTGATGTTAAATAGCCTATAACCTTCCCCAAGAATGGGCTATCAAAAGCAAAAAGATTTTTTTCAAATCGGTCCAGTAGTTCGAATACAAACAAATATTGATTTTTATATATTAGAAGATTACCATTATAAATTGTCTTCGATTCTAGGCGCCATGTATTGGGTTATGTCGAACCTTCACCTTAAATAAATGTGGCTCTTGTATTAAAACTACCATTAATAAGGTATTTACAACATTTATTGCTTTCACGGCAGTAGACATTGATTGAAATAAATCAGAAAATTACTACAAGCACACAAGATATGTACAATAATTATTACATATTGTAGACTATAATTCTCGCCAAATAAATTAAGATTTGACATTCGGATACTTACATAAAAAAAAATACTGCGCACCGAATGTCAAAAAGCTAAATTATTTCCCGGTACACTGCACGTTGATTCTGAACTCTCAAAATAAACATATTGCTAGTGAGTGATAAAGTACAACCCGACCAAGATGGTTAGAGCAATGAATAGTATGGCGCCGCATACTAATTTTGGTTCAATAAATTTTGATGAGGTTATACTGTATCGTCAACGAGCACACTTATGCTCATTGCTAACCTATACCTACAGGTACTTATATAATAATATTATATTTTCTTAAAAGTTAGGCTTGGCTAAGCATTTTTTATTTTACTATCTAACTTCCATACATAATGGGAGCAGATATGTAGTCTGTTTCCAAGCCAGGCGGAAAAATGGACAATGACAGTATTAAGTTAGCGTCGAAATGCGTTTCTTAGTACGGGAGTTGGGTGAGACTACTATACTATACCTCGTACTAAGAAACGCGGTATAGTATACGTAATTCGACGCAAACATAATAATTTATGTTATTGTCCGTTTTACCGCCTGGCTTGGAAACAGACTTCTAAATTACAGTAAACCCATCTTTTAAAACGAGATGTTGGATATAAACCAGTAACATAGCTTCCAATATTATAGTTATATTAATATTCTACGGTATCTAAATACACGCAATATCTTTAACGACTAGCACAGAGGAATTATTACAATGTTGTATGACGGGATCAGAATTTTGTATTTCACATGTAATCTTTGCATCGGCGCCAAGTAAGTATGTGCCAGGTGCTGCCAACAATGCGTTCAAGCTCATATGTCGACTCTCAAACGCTTCCAGCTCCACCGAGACACCGTCGCCTGTTGGTCCAGAACTTAAACCACCCGCCCAACCAACTTCTGCACCCGTCCTGTGAATAAAAAAAGATTAAGAAACAGTAGATTGTTCACCAAGGGAAGAAAGTGGGCGATTACCAACAAGTAGGCGTCTGTTCCACCTAGTTACATTAATGTAACTAGTTGGAGAATCTCACTTTATCCGTAGTGATACATACCTAGTACTTTAATACATACTAGGAAAATATAAAAAATTTAACAGTTTCAACAAAACAACACGCGGGCTATTTTTACTTTTTAGAACAGAATCTACCTTACTACCTGAAAAAAACCGATGTCGTATAGAATATAGGGCAGTCCAACTTACCTAAATAAGAATACCTAATCTACCCCAATTAAAACCAGAGCAGTGAACTCTGGTGGTGCGTCGGTGGCAGAGCGGTTAAGACTTCTGGTATTAAATAGGCGGACCGCGGTTCGATCTCGGCCATGTTTTTTTATAATTAAAAACTTACGTACATAATCCGACAAACCACACTTGGAGACTTTTCCATCAAAATATACCTCGACAGAACTGCCACTCCTTAGGTATAGCCTCACACATACCATCGGAGACTGGTCTTCCGTTGGGTACCCTGGGGCCGATAACACGGTTTCGGGAGCTGTAAAATGAAGAGAGAGAAAAGGAAGTGAACTCTAATAGCGTGTTCTCACTCACCTCTTTGTAGACATGTTCATGAACGCCTTTACAGGGACTCCATAACAATTAACAAAGTGTATCGTCACAGGAACAACACACAATTTCCTCTTTTGGAAACAATGATCCACGTTGTCTGTATGTTCCATTCTAAACACGACAATATCCTCTTTTTTCTGACTGGTTTTCTTTCCCACAAGTAGATCATCGTCATTCTCTTCGAAATTGAGAGTAGACAACATTTCGTTTCTAAGATTAGCATTTAAACTATCACTTGTACGAGTGCATGTGAAACAATCTAACCAGATATAGCTCTGTCCTAGAGCTGTTCTGGTCTCTTCCTTGTACTGCACTTGCATTTTCCATCTTATGATTAAAGTGGACTGTATAAGACCTGCAGATTTATTTATTTTTCCATAAGGAGCAACATCGAAATCGTCATTCAAGGACGATTTATAATCCAAAACAAACTTTGAGAAAGGCGGTTTGTTAATGTTTGGTAAACTCTCCGGATGCTTCTGGTTTATTTTTAAACTACTACACAGTACTTTGCCGTCTACCAAGTGATCTGTGATACGTTTCGCTCTTAAAATTAAATGCATCTTCTCGTGCAATATTAAGGCGTCGCTTTTATCTTTAGACACAATAAAATCTATGAATTCCCATTGTCTACTTAGTAAAGACGCCTCCAGTATTTCCAGACTGGTTGTTAAATCTTTGATCTCTCCGTCATTTTGAACGTCCACAGAGAGACTCATTGTTTCGGAACTGGTATTATCCCCATTTATTTTGATATAGCGTCGTGGAGTTGATACTACTTTTACAATGTCCTGAAAAATATATGTTTTCATGAATTTAACAGATCAAGCAAATAAATTACATAAGGATAAGGCATCAGATATTCTATATTCAAACATAGGCTGTATTATTAACAGACGTTGGATTTTATCAACGCCTCGAATGATTAAACAAACAAAATTTAATTTCAGACTAAAATGAGCGCTACTTATTATATTTATTTACTGTTTTTATACCAAACTACGAGCTTAAATCTACGAAAAATATGTAGTATAGTTGTTCCAACGAGAGAATACCATTTTGACGTTTAACATGCGAAGTAACTTTGGAATGGCGCACAAATTACGGTAAATTTTTTCGGCTTAAAAAGCTCTAACAATAGAAATGTTATTTGCAAATAATACGTTTCGGAACTATACATTAAATAATTAAACTTTTTAATGCTCTTAAGGAATAAAGAAAAAAACATTCTTCATTTCGGGCTGCGATTTTACAAGGTTACATCGTATGGACATCGTAAGACACTTTGTTTTTTAAATTTTAGTGATGTAGCACGAAATACTAGGAGTACGATTTTACTGGCGATTCTGAATAAAATACATACATATATAAATTTAATTCAATCTTTTTTATTTTACTATTATTTTTGACATGAAACATGGAATTACCTATACAGAAACACGTAAAAAGGTGACATGACCGCACGCCGCACGTGCATATCCAGTCAGAGTAATAATTTTGTATAAAAACCAAACCAATTACGGCAGGGAAAAACAATTACCTTGGTAGGTATAAATAATATTGTTAATAACTTACTGTTGTTACATGCATTGTATTAGTTATTTCAGAGATCACAGTCAAAAATACCAGGTAATAATTACAAAAGTATTTAGGTATTAGCAAGTATGCAATAACTGTCTATGGTGACATCACTAATTATCTCAAAATAACAAACGTCAAAGTGGTATTCTCTCGTTGGAACAACTATAGTTATTAATAATATAGAAAACACGTATGATCAGTACGACCACATACTCAACCTGAGGAAGTTTGAGAAAATGGCAGAATAATTTAAAACTTTTATCCATTAATTCAAAGAGAAGCAAGTGGTTTTATAAATATTTAAACCAATATTTTAAGTAAAATTCAATATATTAAAATCTTTAATTTGCTAACATATATTTTTCTTTAACCGACCCCTGACCACTATGCTAACGCCAAAATGGGTTCCAAAATTTTTTTTATTCAGAAAAGCTAGCTAGCTATATTTCTTTCAATACAGTTGACACTTACCGCGACATTAAACTGGAAGGTGTGCCTTAACAGTCGGTGCGGACATCCTTCTGCGTCGTAATACGCCAGCAAGTGAAGCTGTGGCGCCGCGTGTGAAGGTCTTATAAGGAGAGATCGTCGTACTGTCGCGCCGCTCACCACACACGGCACTATTGTCGCCACATGACGCGAGCACAAACTACGCCATACTGCAGCACGAATTGTTCGCTCGTCTGTTGAAAAAAACATAGCTTTGTTGATTTACTATTCTTTAATTTTATTGTTGTGGATGATGATAAAATATCAGAGAAGCTCGCAGTCAAACAACCGTGATTGGTGAACTGCAGCTCTTCTCTGTTGCTGTTTCATGATAACGCTGGGCCACTACTGCATATCTGACGTTGGAGAGTTGTAAGAGTTGCAGGTGGAGACTGCCTCATCCACCATACTCACCAGCAGGCCTGGATTTACACTAGGGGCCACAGGGGCCAGTGCCCAGGGCGGCAAAATTCAGAGATAAAATTTTTTTTCGCGTTATCGAAAATGCTTTAAAAAGTGTGATTGTATTGAGAACATTTGCACATTTAAGGTTTATTTATCCCATTTATAAATATGTAGGATTTAAGTAATTTTTCACGGTGCCCCAGGGCGGCACTAAGGGTAAATCCGGCCCTGCTCACCAGACATTGCCCTAACAGACTTTGGATATATTTTAGCATGGCAAAAATTTTAATTTCGAATTGGCTGTAAATAACGCCTTTGAAGAGTTCCGTCACTTCCCTTGCAGCAGAATTTTACAGTAGGAGCATCAACAAACTGCCTTTAAAATGGCAAGAATGTGTAAATAGTTTAGCTAAATATTTTGATTGAATAAAGTTTTTTTTTAATTTTTTAGAATAACTTTTTTATACAAAACGTCAATTACATAATATGTTTGGAGATAAGGTAACATATACCTAAATTCTCTGGCATTGTCTTATATTTTTCTTCATACAGCAGTTTGAAGTCGTCCTCTTCAGTGTCTAAGGTGACGATACTAACACACTCCGGGTGCGAGACAGCGAGGCACAAGTTCCTCATATCGACAGGCCCTACGTTACGGAACTCCACGTCCACCGTGAGCAGCTCACCACTTATTACTTCTGTAACTATTTCACTAAATGTCATCTGGAAATAAATAACATTGTCTATTTACACTGTTCGAATTCCACAACTGCCATGCGAATGGATTTTTAAATACATACTAATGTACATTGTACATAATCAACCGAACATACTACTCTAAGGGGCCTCACAAATTCCATTGGCTAAAGAAGAAAGAATTCGTGTTCCGCTGGGTACCCTGGGGCAAATAAAATTAATAAAAAATACAAACCCGAACAGTTCTTGACACCTAAATACCAATCGGACTTGAGAAAGAGACAGAGCTATTTGTACACATGTGACGTTGAGCGACAAAGACGACGCTCGACAATCCCGATTACTCCGATGACTATTATTTTATGCGGCGTACATACTGTATTTGAAAAGTGTATTTAGCGACTAATTAAATATTTTGAAGTGGTTTTTCTTAAAAAATTAGGTTGAAAATATTTAGATCTAGGTTAGGTTTTGTAGAGCGTCGTGTCTGTGGCAACCTCACATGTGCACAAATGACAGCCAAGACACTACAATACCGAAGTCTCTATTAAATATATAATAAATAAATAATGTTACCTGCAAGCATGGTGAACAAGGTATAACTTTGATCTGTAATCGTTTATCCTTCAGAGTTTCATCTTTGTTGGCTCCAGTTTTAGTTATTTCTAGTACTTGTTTACCAAATATCACAGTACTGCCACCACCATGCTCCTCGTTTCCATTACTATTACTTAACCTAAACAGATTAATCAATCAGAATTCTGTTACCTTGTGAGGTGTCTTTTATGGGCCAGGTACATTTCTTAGCGCTGTTTTTTGCTAAATATGCACCGAGTGGGTGATCGTACAAGAGCGCACAAAGATAGTTGGTAAGTTCACATACCGCGCGATTTATATAAAAGTTGTTTTAAGCTAAAAAGGATTATGAATACTAACTTGTAAGATAATCCACGAAGATGCAACTCTCCCACTTGTAACGGCGTTATGGAGAAAACTATATTTTTCTGACTATCTCCCTCTAAAGTGAACGATTTAATTTTTTGACCAGAAATAACGTCACTCTTTAACGGAACACTCGCCGCTATCGCTGGCTCATTCTGCAACGATTCTCTATTTTCTTCAATTGACATTGGGTGGAATTGCCACAAAAGTTCAATGTCCAGCATTGTCAAAGTTATCTTCAATGGATTTATAATATTAATGGATATCTGTACAGGCTCTGAAAATAATATTTTTATTTAAGATTAAACCATACATCATAAGAGTTTTTAAAGTATTATGTATGATGCAAATGGAGGTCCATGTGAAGTATGTCAAGAGAAGGTGCTGTTATTGTGAATATTTTACAAGCTATACATATGGCTAATAAGATACACTGTAAACTCCATTTAACGTCACTCGATTTAACGACAAACTCCCTAAAACGCCGAAATTACTTGAATTTGGTTGGTTTACCTTGTTATCCATACAATGATACACTCTATGTAGCATCACACCCACTCTAAATAACGTCAACAATTGGTCATTATTAAGCAATAAACAGTACTTTCTAAGTTGCCGAAATTAATAAGAACTGCAGCTGTGTACGTTCTTTATTGTTTGTTGTTTTGTTATTTTATTGTCTAGCACGTGTCTACCTCCACTTTTACGTTAGACGAAGATAACAGACTATACGTATTTACGACAGACTGTTATTTGTATCAATATTAATGTTTGTTGTTGTTTTTTTTTAGTTTCTTAGTAAATACATATTATAATAGTAAAATAATATCGATTTTTCTTCTCTCCATTTAACGTCATAAAATGACCAGTCCCTTAAGTGTCGCTATATAGAGTTTACACTGTATTATTTTCATTATCGAAATTATGAGTGATACATGATTCTATGATGGTTATGCTCGCGCGGTGCAAAAGCAAACGTCAAAACTTCCTTGAAAATATATTTTTATTTAGTACATAGTTATTGTATTTTTTAAATATCGGAAAATGCCTACCTCCTTGGGGGACAGTTGGATTAGACGAATTATCAGTGTCTTTAGTGTACAAATTGACAGTAGGCTTGAATATCATCGGTAGGCTCCCCTGCGCTACTTGCAATAGCATCTGCTCCATTTTGTGCCAGTGTTTTTGATCAACGTAAGTATTGTTAATAGCGAGCGAAGTCGCGGGTAAGCGGCGTGGGGCGGCCAGCGGAGAAGTGCCCGCAATTAGTACCGACGTGTTGGTGCCAACCACTAAGGGAAGTGGCAAAGCCTTCAACTCGCTTTTAGTGCCCGTAACGTCTATCAATTGCTGTAGGAATAAGATTACTTCACATTAATATTGTGCATATCGATTATTCATTTTCTTTATTGTTGCTATCATATGATACGAGGTCCCTAAAATTTATTTGGTTTTAAAATAGTAATCAAAGTTCGCCGAACCAAAGGAACAAAAATAATAACATCCGTGCCCTATGACAACTGCATTATATATAAATATTTGCTTGATCATAATAATATGAAATACAGTGGCTGTATTTTTAACCAGCTATCCGCCTCGACTTCGAGCGTTGAAATTCTTTAATGAGAAAAAATAACAGCCCTGCGGTTTTAATTATAAATATTTATATATCTTACGGAACTTTTACTTTATTTTAATAAAACATAACAAATACCCATCTAGAATAACATTGATTCATAACAGTAAAATATGTTTTCAAATCGGTCCAGCACATTTCGGGTTTGCTTCGTACAAACAAACACGCACTATCTTTTTATAATATACTAGCTTTCCCGATTCGATTTTCGATCAAAATAAAATATAGCCTATGTCACTCAGGGATCGATATCGTAGCTTTCTATTAGTGAAAGATTTTTTTAGAATCGGTTCAGTAGCTTGAGAAATCACCCCTTACATCCAAACTTTACCTCTTTATATAATATTAGCATAGAAGTCAAAGAAGTTTACCTGATAAGCCAGCATGTATTCCCTAAGGAAGGAATGTTGCTGCGTGGCCGGCTGTGGCGAGGCTGGCACGAGTGGCCCCGACAGCCACAGCACTGCGTCTCGTGTGTTCTTGAGACTGCCCGCGAGTCTCCCCAGAGAATACTGCACGTGGTCTGACGACAGTCGCCAACCGCTGTCTTTGTACACCTGAAGATATTTTATATGTTTTATTCAAACTAATATCTAATGGGGTGCGTTGGTGGCCGAGCGGTTAAGACGTCTGGTATTAACTAGGCAGACCATGGGTTCGATCCCGGCCATGTAACAATTTTTTATTAAAAACTTATGTACATAATCCGACAAACCACACTTAGAGGCTTTTTCATCTAAATATACCTCAACAGAACTGGCCACTCGTTAGGTATAGCCTCACAAATACCATCGGCTAAACGAGGGAGACTTGGTCTTCCGCTGGGTATCCGGAACCGTAACACGGTTTCGGGAGCTGTAAGGCAACCCGTAAAGATAGAAAAAAACGAATATCTAATTTTTTTACTAAGTAACGTGACTGTTGGGACATTAGTACGCACGAGGCTGGCATCACCTTCCCCGCAATAATATAGTATATATAGATACCGGCAATTCACTAGAAAATCTGTCATCTACTGCGCAGTACAAAATCTTAAAATAAGTAGGAATTTGTACTGCACAGAAGTTGATATATGTTCAAGTTAATTGCCGGGAATACTAGCTGGCTGGAAGAGGCTGTAGTAGTATATTTAAAGCCCCACCTGCCCCCCTCTATCCCCTTTTCCGGGATAGAAGGTATGTTCCCTAGTATGTTCCAATTTAGGACATAAACTATTTATCCTCAAAGTTTCATCCAAATCCGTTCAGCCGTTAAGGCGTGATCGAGGAACAAACATCCAAACTTTCTTTATAATATTAGTAGGAATTAGGTACCATGTAACTTAGATATCATTTAATTTGTTTTATTAATTAGGTACCGATATTGTAGGAAATGTGCCAGACTGGTGCGTACCCATTTCCCGACCGTCACGAACGTTAGGTTTCGTGAACACATAACAAACAAACACACAAATGTCCTTACTTGATAGGCTTGCTGGTAACATCTGTATGCATGTTTCTTCTGACCAGCTTTAGAGAATCTGTGCCCTGCCAGCACCATATGGAACGCGTACTTCCTGACCATGCCCCGAGCGCTGGGACCAGACAGAAACGACAGAGACGCCTGTTCTAACAACATGGCGCTGCGGAGGTCGCTGTCTTCTGATGTCATGCGGATCAATTGTTTGGCAGCCTCGCCGTACAAGCCTGCGTTGGTCAGGCACAAAACTGACAGTAGAGTGGCCCGCACTGCATACTGGACCATTCTAAAATTATGTCGTTAAACTTTATAAAAGAAGTCAATGAGAGCACAAAATTACATGTTTTCTTGCATCAAAAAGACATTTCTTTTTCAGACTGATTTTTCTTTAAATAATAGTTGGTATGTACCTACTTAACTTCACTCAGTTCCCACCACAACCTGTGAATACTGTCTGTTGTTGGCACACATACGCGGGGTTCACATAATTTATGACAATTAATATGTAGTTCTAGAGTATGTATTTAGTATATACAAAGTAAGTAAATGCATGTCAACTCACCTACAAGTGTTAAGATAAGTAGTGATACTCTCTTCAATATAACCGTAAGTTTTCCTTGAAGGCTCGCCGGCCATGAAGGCACTTATCGCGGCCATTTCTAAAGCGCCCGCGTAGCACAACCACGCGCTGTCCGCGTAAAACTCTCGCTTGGCGGTGTGATAAGTGTCGAACGCTCGCTGCCACTGGCCCGCCATGAACCAAAGGTCACCGAGACGACGCAGTTGCAGTTCCGGGCAATCGTTCGAGTATCTGAATTTTTTTTTGTTTTTATTTAATGCCCCATTATGACCGTCGGGTCACATGTCGATAGGCTACAATAATTACGCTTATTCAAATAGAGCTTTAAAAAAGATGCGCAACGACGGAATACTGAATTAATCACTTTATTTTGCAGAATATAAATAACAAACATTATAAGTTTATTAACAAATATTAATTAAGGGGAAAAAATTATATTCTGCCTTGGCAATTCTCAATTTTTTGAGCGTTAACCAAAGATTTTAATTGATATGATCAATGAGACTTCAACTTCTGAGAGACGGTAAAAATAAATACATACAAATAATTTCTGTTTTTACGATATATTAATATTGCTCATTATGTTAGAAACTATTATTTAATATCAAGAGACCGTGGTAGTACTAAGGACGTCTCAAATTCAGAGCACGAGATCTTCCAAACAAGTGCGATATGATATTATTTATTATGTATCTTAAATCTTCAAAAAACTTACATTACATTGTTAGCGGTGGTTGTACCGGATTTTCCAGTACCGAACCATCTCTTTGTAGCAGACAGTAATGATCGACTCACTCCTTTCCTATTGGCCACCTGGAAATAGCATTGTTGATTGAAGTTAAATATGTGTTTTAACTTGACGAATCCTGACGTAGATTAGACTTTTTAGTTAATTATCTAATTTAATAGCGAAGAGATTAGGTTAGTCAGAACCACCAATCGTTCTATTGACTACAATATTTTTACATAGCCTCCAACCTCCAACAATATGTTCCTTCAATATTTTCAGTAAATGCAAAATCCAATAAACATTTAGTTCCTAAAAACTTTGATCAATGTTTATTTTATTTTCTAAGAGTATTGTTATGATATTGAATTTTGAAATGAAAATGAAATGCTAGTCAAATAATAGTACATTATGATACAAGTGAGCTAAGTTGGTCATTACAAACGAGGCTGGATTGCGGCTCGAGCTCGAGCCGCGTGACGAGGGCGTAATGAAGCCGAGAGTGTAATTACCAATGCTCACGCAAACTCAATGCAGACTTATTTTGCTAATACTTTTATTATTCTAGTTAAATTTATTCTAGAACTTGTTTTTTACTTTTCAGTTATTTTGCAGTTGGGTTTTTTGTTTACTCAATAATTAACTTTTTTAATGATTTGTCACTTCTAATCTAAACTACCTATGGGTTATTTTTTTCTATTAAAGTAAAATGAATAATTTGATGAAATAAACTATCAATTTATTTATTCACAAAGTAATTATTATTTAATCTATGCCATTACGCACTAGGGCTTTTTACCTTACATATTTTTTGTAGTTTCAAACTACATTAAATGTAATGGTAATGTAAAAACCACACATGTGTTTTATATGCTACTTTGTGTATCAGAAAACGGTGAAATAACAGTCACTTTACGAACAAGTGTATTGAAAAATAAGTTTATCAATCTACTTAGTAATGCGATTATGCAGTAATAAATATTGTACTAACCACATCTGACAATAATGATATTTGTCGTTCAAAATAGGGTAACAAAGCTTTAGAGGAAAAATCTTTCAAAAATTGTTTCAAAGCGTCAACATCCGCCATAGAGAGAGCATTTCCATGTGTTTCATTGCTGCTATCGAGGACTCGTCTATCTATACCGACACTTTCCACACTTCCAGAAAGGGAATTTGTCTGCAAAATAAGAACAAAATATTAATTTGACGTTATTTGTGGTCTAAGTTGTATAAATTAAACGACCTTCAATTTGTTTTTTTTATAGAAAAGCTGACGACTTCGAAACATTTTAGGTGGATGTAGCATGTTCATAAATACACTCAACTGGCAAATGTTAAGAGGTGTTTTGTCACTTCTGTATTCAGTTTTAGGATGTTCATTCGTTTTTGTAAACCGTAAGTTGGGTAATGAATACAAATCATATTATAAATGGATTTGGTAAAGAGAAATTGACTAGTCCATATTTTATTGAATGGGCCCTTTACTCATGTTGAAAGAATGAAGAATGAAAGATTGACTAAAATGGTTTATATGGCAGAAGTCAAAGAAAATGCTGGCAGAGGAGAACAAGGTGTACTTTTATTGAACATATAAAAATTTATCGAAGGCAATATTAAAAGTACACACAATCACCGAGCATGTATGAAAGATATGATATCAAAGAAGCGAAAGAGGTATGCAAGGATCATAGCAAATGGCATTCGATTGTCTCTGCCTACCCCTCTTGTGATAAAAGGTGTGATGATGGATAGATAGATGCTCACCTGTAAGCTATTAGCATTGTCATAAATGTCATTTTCAATTGGTGTCAATGGATGGTGGCCTTCCAACGGGACTAGTGTTGTGAAGTCTTCTTGTGTAGATGCTAACACAAAAAGTGAAAACTATACAATGTTAAAAGTCTATAATTTAACAAAGATAAATCCATCCTAATATTATAAATGCGAAAGTAACTCTGTATGTCTGTTAAACTTTCATGGCTAAACTACTGAACTGATTTTGATTGATAAGGAGAAAGCTGGAACCTAGGGCTACTTTTTTTTAATCCACCCCTTAAGGGGAATGATAGGGGTTCAAAGTTAGTATGGGACGAACAGCTAGTAGTATACAAATATCATCATGATATGTCATATATTGTGGATCCTTGTGATAAAAATATATTAAAATATCATTTTGTATAATATTGTGGACAATGCATCAACTCAAATTGTGCAATAGAAAGTTAACACACAAAAAAATTATGTATATAATTATTACAGCAAATATAAAATATATTACCTGGAGTAGTAGCATTAGGAGAATAATACCCAGCTTCCGGGGAAGGTAGATTAGTTTGAGCAGAGAACATTTCACTCTGTAAAATTTAAATTACTCCACTTCATTTCAAGGGATTAAGTATTATATAAAGTATACAACATACAAAAATCTAAATGACTCATAGGAAAACTTACTTACTTGTCTCCTTTTTTTAGTTCTATTGGTTTATCTACATTCTTACAGTGCAAATATATTTTTAATGCTTCGTAATTGACATATTTAAGGACATTATATATTTTATTTAAAAGTGTGTCAGTCTTTAATCACTCATCTACTGAACATGTCCAAATTTATTAATTTATCTGCAGATCATTGTTATACATTTTATTGCTAGTCCAAGACATAACTAAGTAAAACTATTACAATCTAAAAACTTACACTAATTGTATCAGATCGTTTGATGTAGGGTGTCCAAAGATCTGTAGTGACAGGGTCTCTGTCAGTCTCTGCATAATTTCTTGAATTGATAGTCAAAAGAAAACAATTATGAGAGCCAAATGTTTGCTGCATCATTTCAAACATAGATTGAACCCTGCAATAAGGCATGAACGTTTTGAGTTTCATATACTGGTTGAGAGATTTAATTGTCCATTTGATTTGATTTAATATTTAATTGTCCATACCCATTGAGCAATAATATAATGAATAGACGTAATAAAAAATAAAAACAACAAAAATAAGGTTTCTAAAAGTGGAGTTGACATTTTCTGAACAATACTAGTGTAATTATATTATAGTTTTTTTAAGTAATAATATTGTATTTACTAACTTTTCTTTGTTTCCAATAGCTGGGTCATGCAGCAACACATATGACTTTAATATTTGATTATTGAACCACTTCGGTAATTTTGGTGGGGTGACATTTTGTAACACATTTAACTGTTGAAGCAGTCCATTGAAGGTATCAATTATGTTTTCATCTTGTGTAGTGGCAACTAGCATACAAGCCAGGAAATGTTTAGTATACTCATGATCTGATGGAAACTGTACTTCAAAATATGTTTCTCTCCATGCATCAAACCATATAGTAGACTGGGGAATGTCAAATTTGTGTTTACCTGAAAATAGTATTAGAAAAACATTTTAGATATTGTATATTGTGAATTTTTCTTCTTTTGTACATTAAAAGTGATACAAAATACAGTTTAAATAAAAACTAAATATACAAATAAATAATATGGTTACTTAATATACAAATAATAAAAAAATTGGATGTTTAGATGTTTGTTGGTCAATCACGCCTAACAGCTTAATGGATTTCAGTGAAACTTAAAAAACAAATATTTTATGTCATGGATAAAACATGCTATTTCTTTATCCTAAAAAAAATCTTGACTTTGAAGACCTGATGACCGACAACAAGACCACAAGGATTCTATCTAAACTATTGGAAATATGTATAGAAATGCTACTCAAACAAAAAGTAACACTGTTAACACAGTAACAAGTTAACACTGGCAATTACCAAATACAAAAACTGGAAAATCTAGTGTTTTATTATATTTTTCTGGTATTATACCATCTAATATAATAAAATGCCATCTTTTTTAATTGCTGCACTGGTTTACTAAACATGATTTCACATATTTTTAAACCAGAATTTAAACCTAATATTTTACTATTACTAAGATGCCAAAATTTTGAAATTGGTGGGTATGATATTGAAATGTAAAAGTATTATCAGTTTCTCAAGTTTCTCAGATTGTTGTAAACACAAACCTTACATTACAGGTTAGAACAAAAGGCACCACTTTATCAGAAGATACTCTTATTTTTGCAATATGCATACCTACCATGGCAATGCAACTTTTATGAAGTAAACAAAAGGAGAATACACATAGATAGACAAACCTTGAGTTGCTATACTATTTGTGCCACCTGTATAAACTTACTTAAAAGCTTTGAATATTGGCTAGTGTTTCAATTTCAACTTACCCAAATGACACGGTATAGTTTTGTCATGATAATTAAGAATCACAGCATTATTTAACTGTTTTCTTGCTTCTGTTGGCTGTAAAGGTTTCCAGTTAATGTCTCTAATGTTTAATTTCAAATTTCTTACTGTACAAAAACTTCCTGTGGGTTCTCTAAATTGACCTGTAAGTAATAATGCAGTTAATTTAATAAAGTTCTGTCATATGATACTATATAAATTAGTTATTGTATAGTTATTAGTTATGTATTAAAAAATTTGTGAACTTTCAGTTTTTTTATAATTTTATGAATTACTAGCCATTTCCCACGACTTTGTACATGACTATTTCAGAATGTTGGCAAACATACACTTCATACATAGCTTTTGTCATGTTCACCTCTGCCCACCCCGTTCCCGTCGTCATGCCGTGATGGTATATAGCCTATGTTACTCAGGGATAATGTAGCATTCCAATGGTGAAAGAATGATCAAAATCCATGCAGTAGTTTTTGAGTTTATTCGTAACAAACATACAAAAATACAAATCTTTCCTCTTTATAATATTAGTATAGACTTGCTAACATAATTGCATAAATATAATTAAGTACAAGTAAAGATGGATTTTTTACATTAAAATTTTTTACACATAACAATATAAACCTAAAATAATATTAATAATCAAAAATATTTGGTCCGCATGGCATGGTGGCAAGAACGCTGGCTGCATTTGGCTGCATTTCCTCGCTGTATAGCTATGCTAATTCTCTGGGCGAAGAAACAGCCAGCCCTCTTGTCACCCGTAGCGACGACAATTTTTGGTGTTATATCTTTATAAAATTTTTTGGCACTCGGCCCCCATGAACCTAGAGTCTCTACTGCAAACGGCACAAATATATTATCTTTTTCAATTTGTATATATTTGCGCCGTTTGCAAGTCTGCTGTTTCTGCAGCTGCCCCGGCTCTTATCGCTGTACTCGAGAGATGTGAGGGCGCCAAGGTATCAACACAAGTTGCGTCCCATACTAGGGCCCTACCCCTCTCCCAAGGCACCAGCGTCATGCCATCCGGTCTCTTGCCATCATCACGTACAAGACCACAGGGTTCCAGCATAGCTGGTACATTGATGGTGGCAAGAGCCCGTTTAATAACTTCATTTAAAGAGCCGTGGCGCGAAAAACGACCTCCACTTTTTTGGCAGCAGAGTCCATGGAGGCCGAGAGCATTGACGTCGCTACCACACGGACATTTATGTGGCATGCATATCGATGCCCCGAGACGAATGCCAGTTGCGATTCTAAACGTATTATTGTCTAGTAAGGTCCCAAGGTTGGTTGCTGGTATTGTATGAAGCCAGTAGCCAGATTCCCTTTCAGAGACAGCTAATAGGCGAGCTTTATCAATATTATTTGTGAACTTTTGGGCCAACTCTTGATGGATTTTTTGCACTAACGGGGCATCCCAAAGTTTTTGTACATTTGATTCCTTTGGGATGTCTTCGTTAGGGCAAATTGATTTCCATGCTTCAACTGCCTCTGATGCATAGGCCAATTTTATAGATGAAATTTTAAAATTTTTACGGATGTAGAATAGGCACTATTTACAGAGGACAGGAAAGCAGGTAGAGCAACACTTGAAATTTTGCGAACTCCGATACCGCCTAACTTAATTGGTAAAGTTGCTTGGTTCCAAGAGTTATTGTTAAAGTGTAAATTTAGAATTTTCTGTAGAGTATCTTTTAAAGTTGTATCGAATCGATCTAATAGGTTTGGGAATTTCCAGATTGGGCTTGTGCGTAAAATATATGTAAATTTGGGGACGAAAAGACAGTATTTTAGTATCGTATATGCAATGTGAGAATTTAGTAATGCCAATCTATTTGAATGATCCGAAAATTTTTGAATCTTGCTTCCAAAAGAGGTTTGATACTTTTTTCTAATAACGGAGCTCCAAGAAGGTAAAGTGATTCTTTGTTAACAAGTTTAATACTGGGTGCAAGATCGTTAATTTTTTTTAAAGTGGTTTGTTTTTCTAAATTTGATAATTTATCAGAAAGGAAAATTTCGCATTTAGAAAAGTTCAATTTTAGGCCTAATTTATAAAATTTTTCTTTTAGTAATATCAGATCTTTGAGGACTTCATTGGCTTCACCTCCTAGGGTTCCGTTATCTAAGTACCAAACATTTAATTTAGAATTTAGAGATGATATAATGGGGTGAATTCCTATACTAAAAAGAGCTGGCCCTAAAGGATCACCCTGTTGAACGCCGACTTCTGAACTTATAACATTATTTCCATATAATAATTTAGAAGGTGTATTATAAGATTGCCAAACATAGGGATAAATTTTTGGGGTGTTTTTATTTACTTCTTTCAACAGGGCTACTCTATCTAATGAATTGAAAGCATTCCTTACATCAACTTTCAGTCCTCAGATTTTATAAAAGTACGAGCCGAGTGCACTGCAGCCTCGCACCCTGCTTTGCTGCCAAATCCTATTTGAATTGGTTGTAATTTATTCTGTAGGTCCGAAGCTATGTGTCTACAAGCAAGTTTTGCTGTAAGCCGTCGGAGTGTATTGCCTATGGCAATGGGACGTATTCCTCCATCCTTTTTCTTAAAGGCACATAGTCTCGCACCATACATATATATACAAAATAGAAAATATAATATCTATAAGATGGATTAGCATCTTAGATCAGATTATTACCTTCCCAATCCAATAGACTAAATGGTTGCAATAATTCCACAAAAGATAAATTATTCTTCGACACCACATTATTCACTTTGGGACTTGATAATACAGAAATTAATGGTGAAAAAGAATATTGAATGAATTCTTGCGCCGTTTTTCCTGATTTAACCATATTGACTGTATCAACTGTGTGATTAGGCACTAGCAAAACAAATAGCATATAAAATTTCTACAGTATTTTGTACTAGCATTTCAGAATTTTCCATGAATTTTCAGACCTTTTTCCTTTCAAAAACCATAAAATAAAACACTGACTGAATACTGTGTCCAACTGTCAGCCATTTTTATCATTGAACAATATCTGTCAGCAGTGTCAGCTGTCACTGTCAAAGAAATAGAGCTGATCGTTTTTTTGACTAACCCTTTCAAGAAACAGATTTTTGCCATGTAACGAGCGAACGCCTTTATGTCAGAAGAAAAATCAGTTAAAAAAAAAAAACAGTTTCGGCGAATCAACTATACGTACAGTACGTTTATTACAGTTTATTGTTCCAAGTTTCCTCATTCTGGTCAAAATAAAAGATGTAGCGGGGGGGTCCTATGTATGCTAACCATAAAAATTCTACCAAAAATATTTCCGAGGCGGTTTTGAAAAAGAAACTGGTTTGCTGTTCTTTTAAAATGAACCATAACGCTGTATCAATCAACGGGTTTTTTGAATGAATGAATATAGTATGTACGATTTATGCCTTAGGAATAAAGCCGATAAATCGGTAGCTAAGTTTATCCCGCGGTCGGCGCCATGACCGGATGTGGAATCCTTAATTATAATGTTTGTATTTTAACATAATCATCATATACTTAACGTAAAATCCGTTGAGACAATAAAACGTCAGAAAAATACAGTGGTACAGGGGCTAGTATTAGGCGTTTACTCCCCCCCACCCCCCCTAGCGCCTAGCCGGCTGATTGTCCGGAACTCCTCTGAGTCAATAGCTTACTTGCTCTGTGTCAATAGCTTTTTGAGCTCAACAGCAAAGGGATCCCTCTCGGCTTAAATCCTATCGGACACTAAAACTCCCTAAGCAGTCTAGGCCTGCCGGTCGATTATGGCAGCAGTTACTGACTGAACTCGTGCTACCGCAGTTATTGTACGAAGCCTCCCTCCTCTAGATGTTCTCCTATGAGTTGAAGAGCAGGAATTAATGTACATGTCAGTCACAATGCAATTTGTCGCGTGTAATCTATGTAGACGTAGACACAGACAGCATGCGAGAAATTGCATAATGTCTACGCATAATGTAAAGTCGAATCCATAGAGTACTCTTTGTCACATCCAAGGAGTTTATAATATTCTTGGTCACATCGCACCTTGATCTCTTCTGGGAGGCGTTGGGGCAACCCCCGTTGCGCCCGCAATGTCACAAGGGGGCATCAACCCCCGGGTTCCTGCTTTTGGCCCCTACTGGGCCAAGGTGGCCGTCGCACACAGGAGTATTTGGTATCAAAATCCGGTTAAAAGTAAGGAATACGAATTTCAACAAAAGACACCCAATATGCATTGTTTGCACGCCTCACTAAACGTTGTAACTTATACCGGTTCTAAATGGAATTCCCCCGCGCCCCGCAGCAATACAGGCAGTCGGAATCTAGTCGATCTGGCCTGTGACACTTTTAGTTCCTATGTTTGCGCCGAGCGCTAGTATCGCACCGTCGCCATCTTTCATTTTAATGACGTCACAATCATCAGTCGCCTAGACATTTGTGACTTTTGCTCTGTGTGACTTGCCGCGCTGACCGCTGTGTTGTTTACTACCGCAAGGCCGTTATTTCACTATTTTCAAAAGTTTTCGTATTATTTTTGTTTGTATATCCTCGCTTTCGGGCTTGAGTTGATAACGAAATAAAAATAATTTGAACAGCAATCGTTTAGTGCTATGTCTTCTCGTAAGTGCTGTGTAAGTGGTTGCAACTCAACTAACAAAACTCATCGTCTTTTCAACATACCAAAGAACGATAAATTAAGAGAACTCTGGTTGTCTTTCTTGATTCCTAACAATGTAAAGCTCAGTGGTTTGTCGAAAGAACAGTTAGTGAGCAAACTTGTTTGCCAAAATCATTTCGACAGATATCAATATGACCCTTAGGTGACCGTCTTCAACATGGATATCCCAGCTTGTTTACTTCAAACGAAATACTTCATGGGATTCCTCTGAGCTCATCCAGTAAGTAAATATAAAAACCATACCTAATTCTAAACCAAAGTTTTACGTTCAATTTTAATGTTATTTAAATATTTATTTACCTATTAATTTTCAGATGAACACCATTTAAGTCATCATAATTATTGCGTACAAACTGTAACTGAAGATTCAATTAAGGACCCAACTACTATAATTGAGGAAACAACTATTATTGAAGGTTGGTTTTGAAATTTTTAATTGACAAACTAATTGACTAAAAAGGTTTATATGGCAGAAGTGAAAGGAAACGCTGGCAGAGGACGACCTAGATCTATTTTATTAAACATATAAAAAATTATTGATCCAAGGCAATATTAACAGTAGGTACACACAATGTACTTACTGAATGGTATGATGAATATAAAGATTCCGACAAATTGAGAACCTCCTCCTTCTGTTTTGAAGTTAGGTTAATAAAAGGAAGCGATAGATATACCTCCGGATTGTAGCAAAAATGGCATTCAATTGTTTCTGCCTTCCCCTCTTGGGATAATAGGGGTGATGATAGATAGATAGATAGACAAACATGCAGCTTTACAACATTTTTAGTAATTGTATCTTTTTTATTAGGAGACCATTCATACGCTGATAGACCTGGATCGCAAGTTCCAGTACCCATGGAAATAAATCTGGACAATACAATGCCAATGGAAGTGGAGACAACAGGTATAAGCTTTTATTCAATTTTCAAACCTATTAATCATATTTAGGTAGCTGTATGACCTTTTTCTTCACGGTTTGCCTTACAGGCAGGCAAGAAGAAAGAAAACTTTTCTCCATATTTGTCTATATATAGGTAATACTATATGAAACTTCCAAGATGACAATTAAATCCGGAACACATCTGTTTCTTTCTATTTGAAATTATCAAAGCCAGCTGCAGGAGGTCTTACATACTTCAGGCCCTAAAACAAATACCATCTTTATACCTATATTGTCGTCTAGCCAGACACACCAATAAAAATATTCACATTTGATTAATTGTCTATTCAAATAAATAAAATTGAATTAGGCGTCTGTCTTACTTGTACAAACATTTCTGTCTACTCTGTCTCTGCAATAAATTAACCTATGTCTGTCTCTTTTTAAATAGGGATAAACAGCACCAAATAAGTTGAGCCATGCTGAGCAAATTTAACCACATAATGAGTTTCCTCTATACTTATTTGGCATGGGTTTTGGTGAAGCTTGGTGCTTGATTATTATTTTCTTCTTGTACTATCTCATCTGAAATTATCTCATTGTACACAAAATTAATATTGCTTTATTTTCAGGTTACACAAAGAATCTGCAGCATAAAATAAGAGCAATAAGACAACCTCATTTAAAAATTGCTGGTAAGTTAAATGTATTTATTGATATCTATACAAATAAAAAAAATTGAACAGACAGTCTGTGAATATACCTGTGTAGTTTAGCTGGTTCAGTAATAATAAAAAATCTTTAATTTTTTTACAGTTCCGAAATCTGCTAATAAGACAAATATGCTTTCAAAGTCTCGTTCTTTTATAAGAAGAATGAAGGACATAACTGAGTCTTGTTGTAATAAGACATTTGAACAAAAAATTCATGAAGCAAGAAATTTATGCAACACTTCATTTTTCTTGAAAAATTTTGTCAAACTATCAAAACAAGCCCAGGATTTTATAATGATGCAGTTGAGACTTGTAAATAAAAACAAGAAAGGTTATAGATACACCACTGATGACAAACTGATGGCACTAGCACTTATGAAAGAAAGCCCAAAAGGATACAGACTTTTAAAAAAAATGTTTACAATGCCATCAAAAAGAACATTAAACCGACTGGCTGAAAAAGTTGATTTTGGGGTTGGGCTAAATGATAATATATTTAGCCTATTAAAACAAACATCAGCAAATTGGGATACCAAAAAGAGACTCTGTTCAATTGTATTTGATGAGGTAGCCCTAACACCTCATTTAACCTATGTTGAATCAAAAGACAATATTACAGGATTTAAAAACTTGGGAGATGTAAGAGAAATGAAGTTCGCAGATCACTCTCTAGTGTTTATGTTAAGGGGAGTGTGTTCAAACTGGAGGCAACCCATTTGCTACTACTTTTGTGAGGGCACAACTTCTTCTGCATCTGTAAAAAGAATTTTGAAAGAAGTAGTTGCAAAGGTATCACAATCCGGTTTGATTCCAATAGCCCTTGTGTGTGACCAAGGCTCAACTTTCAGATCTGCACTAAAAATGTTAAGAGAGGAAACTGAGCGTAAAATAATTCTCAATAATGAACATAATGGTTAGTAAATATATATAGTAAGTATAATTCCCGGAAATTAACTTGAACATATTATGTCACTTACTGCGCAGTACAAAAATCTACTTATTTTAAGAATTTGTACTGCGTAGGTGACAGATGTTCTAGTTAATTGCCAGTATCTATAAGTCTCATTAGTTAATTTCAAATTCCAGTGAATTCTTTTTTCTTGTACATTGTGGATTAAAATTTAAACACAAGGACAGATAAAATAGAATACAATAATTTATATGCCAGCTGTGCACTCTTGGTGAGACACCCTGATACCTGTCCACAGATTAGTAAATGTATGCAGCTGAGCGTACTGGTATTAATTCACTCTCGGCCTGCATATGTATGTTTGTTTCCTAATCTGGAGACATGTTAAAGCATTATATGTATATACATACTTCTTACTTATTTAATTATGTAATTTCGTTTTCAGATGGAACAATTGAAATATCTGGTCAACATTTAAGTGTAATTTATGATCCACCCCATCTTCTGAAGGGATTAAGAAATAATCTTCTTACAAAAAATATGATATTTAAAGGAAATATTGCATCATGGAATGACATTTTAACAGTGTACAGAACTGACTGTCAACTTGGACATACACGGATGAACAAGAAATTAACAGATCACCATGTCATCAGTGATAAAATTAAGAAAATGAAAGTGAATCTAGCTGCCCAAGTTCTCAGTGCACAAACCAGTGCTATGCTGAAGTACACATCACTATTTGGTAAGAACAACTATTATATACAGTTGCATGCATTCCATAGGAGACAAAATTCAAAATGCATTTGATTATTTTGAATTTGTCATTTTAGAGTAGTATTTTTTTATGTGCAGGAGTGTTTAACAAATAAAATTTATATATAAATTTGCTTGCCAGTCTTAGAACCTGTTCTGTTTAATATAGACAACTTATTATCACGATTTGGCTGTTAAAGCTAAAACAGCTAGATACTGTTATGAACACCAATATGGAGCAACGCTTAGAAAAGCAGTCCCCGCGTTGTTTTTAAATGACTTTTATAACACTATTTAGTGTTAATAAATTTTCTCTTATCATTACTTTGCTAGTTGGGACTGCAATGTACACAGGGCAGTGACTGTGTGTATTTTATTTTTGTTACGATAGTTATAAATTATTAACAATCTGATAATTTCAGATACAACTGCATGTGGAGAGAAAGTCAGCCCAACCATGGCCACTACAGGAGAAGCTGTGGAATTCATTGACAAATTATTTGATAGTGTCAATGGTTCACAAAGAAGTTCTGTTAAAGGCAAGTTAAGAGGACCAATCAAACCAACTTCACAACATTTTAATTTCTGGCATGAAGCTAGACACATCTTAAAGAATGTGAAATTTGTGGACTCAACCAGTAAAAGAGCGATGACAAATAAAAAACAATATCATGTTCGAGTACCTTCTTTGGATGGTTGGATAGTAACACTAGAAAGCTTTGAAAGAATAGCCAAATTGTTGTTTGAAAAATATAATTGTCAATATTTTTATCCTAGAAATATTAATCAGGATCCACTGGAAAATTTCTTTGGTAGGATCAGAGCAATAAATTACCGTAATGTAAATCCAGATTCCTACACATTCACCACAGCTTTTAAATCTTTATTAATATCTAATGTGATGGGTCCTCACTCTATGTACTCTAATTGTGAGGATGATCAGGGCCAAACCATTATAGATTTTTTTAACCTCACAAAAAATAATGAAAGAAATTTACCAGTTGCAATTGAGGAAGAAAATATACCAGTAGATGTTAATATAGCTGGGCCAAGTAGAAGTATCTCGCAGTCTGTACTGTGTCAAAGTGTTCTGAAGGTTGTGGATACAAACATACCTGTGTTGGACGTAGTGTCACAGTCGAACAATGCAGTGTCACAGTTGACCAATGCAGTGTCACAGTTAAAGAAAGTCGACGCTATAAAAGAAAAGGTAAAAGTACATTCGTCTGCATATACTGCGGGATATTTATGCAGGCGACTATCAAAGAAATTTAACTGTGGAACCTGTCGTAGTACGTACACAACATGTGATAAACAAAACTTTCATAAATGGATAGAAACCAGAGAATATAGGCAACTAAAGAACAGTAATTTGGCATATCCTTCAAGCAGATTTTTAATTTTGTATAGGGATATCTCTGACCTTATTCATGAATATTTAAATTGCTCGGCACATAAAAGTGATATTGGAAAAAAAATGGAAAACAATATAACTAATAAATTTAATTTAATTTAATTTAATTTTATGGTTCTTTTCTTTTAATTCCTGCCAATAAAAATTCACTTAAGAAATTAGATCTTATTCAATCCAAGTCTCTTAGAATAATTCTTGGGGCAATGAAAAGCAGCCCAGTTAATGCTCTACAACTAGAATCTGTCGACCCTCCCCTTGCTTTACGCAGGCAATATTTATCTGACAGATTTCTATTTCGTATTGCCATATTTAAGAAGCATGCTATTTTTCCTAAACTTTCACTATTAACAAGATATTGTGGTTCAAATAGTTATTGGACAAATAAAACGATTCCTTCCTTGGTTAAAAGTTATCAATATTTTAAAAATATTAAATATCCTATAGTTAGATTAAATAATCTCCCTTTATACACACATTCTTTTGATACATGCATTTTTGTTCCAAGTGTAATTTGTAATATAGGAATAACAAAATCTACTTTAGAAGCTAATAAAGAATTTTGTTCAATTATTGATTCAAATTGGCCCAACTATCATTATATTTTCACAGACGCCTCAAAACTTACTGAAAAAGGTTGTGTTGGTATTGGAATTTTCCATAAGAATTGGAATATTGTCCAAAAAATCAAATATCCTCCAGAAACAACAGTATATACAGGAGAATGTTTGGGTATCCTTGAAGCTATTAAATATATTTTATTATTTAAATTAAAATCTACAGTAATTTTCTCAGATTCACTAAGTTCTATTCAATCAGTATGTAAGTCCCCGTTTTATTCAAAAGATCATAATATCATATTATATAATATTAAGTCGGCTTTACAAAATTGTATTGATAAAAATTTAAATGTAATTATTGTTTGGATTCCTGGTCATGCTAATATTTATGGAAATGAAAAGGCTGATAAATTAGCCAAAGAGGCAGTATCATGTGGAGATGTTTTTCCTTTTCAAAATTTTTGTCATGATCTTATTAATTTACCTAGATTATCTCTGTTTGAAAATTGGAATAAATCATGGAGAATTTCTTCTAAGACTAAGGGAACATTTTATAGAAAGATTGTTGAGCAAGTTCCTGCTAAACCCTGGTTTTTTAAAATTCATTATTCTAGAAGTATAACATCTTCAATTAGTAGATTACGCTTGGGTCATACCTGTCTTCCTGTTCATCTCAATAAAATTCACATCAAAGATTCATCAATTTGTGAATGTGGGCTGGATATTGGAGATGCTAACCATCTTTTTTTTTCATGTGAATTATATAATCGGGATAATTTTATGAAATCTTTATTAAGTAACAATATTCAGTTTCCCATCAACATAGTGAGTCTTCTACATATTATGATGAATTCTAATATTTTCATAATATCATGCATATCTAAATTTTTATCGGATAATAACATAAAAATATAAGTCTATCTATATTTTAAATAAAGCTTTATGTTTATTTATTATCATTCTTATTAAATAATTTGTTAGTTTCAGTTATGTATCAATTTCATTGTTCCTATCTTAAGTTGTATTTAGTCATGAATTATTTAATTTAAATATTATTTTAATGTTGAATAATTTTTTTTTGTGTATGTAAATAGTTTTAATTAATTTAGTTGTAAATATAGAAGTAGTATTGTATTATTTATTTCAGATTCCTGAAAGTTTCGATACTAAATTTCGACAGATAAATGTAACTGAATAACGACGTGACACTGGCAGAAATGTACTTATCTTAGTACAATTGCCATCCAATAAAAAAAAAAAAAAAAAAAAAAGAAACTATGAAGTGTCCTATCTGTCTTTGACTAGTATATTAGATATCTGTGTAGTCGATGTTGAACGCGCACGTCTATATTCTCGATACACTATATTTTTAGCAAATTTGATGTTCCTGTTTTTAATTATTTAGTGTGATTTTTGAGAAGTTTTTGCTATGGACACTGAGACTCAAGGTATGTACTTAGTTATGATACCAAAATATGTTTATTTTTTTTATTTATTGTATAATTTTCTGATAACAATTGACTTACACTAAAATGTAAATATTTTTATTAAAATAGTTTCAAACAGAGGTGTTTTTGTTATAGTTCCGGGCATGATCGGACAAACATAATTTTTTTATAGTTAACTAAACACTCTAATTATGCTATCTGATCAAAAATTTCTTCCCCATCTTGCCACCATTTTTTTTAAAGACAGTTTATATTTCGTCGGTATTTTTTCGTTATATTTGGTAATTAAATTGAGATGATGTTTTTTATTTTAGGTTCAGCTCATCCAAATGTCTAGAAGATCATTGTACATGATGTTCAGAGACAGCAATAAAAAAAAACTGGATGAAAAGTTATTGTACATGGAACAGAACCTCCGGGAAGCAACGAAATGTCCAGAAAATGAGTTCCCAACTTTAAGAGAAAGAATTTTTAAAATCGGTTCAGTAGATCCAGAGATTACCCCCTACAACCTCACAAACCTTACCTCTTTATAATATTATTACTGAAAAAGTAATGAATCAATTTTTATGAAATAAAAATGGGACCAATCCGGAAGAATTATCTGTCGATTAATCCGAGGAGGCTGCTGAAGCCAGAAACAAACATTTTCGTTCCTACAGACTGGAATTTGCGAGAAAATTTTCAAGACAAATAGATGTTCTGAATAGACTTTTGCTAAGTTCAGATCCATTTCTTAGCTGTATGCGAAAACGGCAGAAACTAAAAACAAGCCAGCCTTTCTCACGCGAAACTGTAGAATTATTTTCGCAAGTAGATACTCAAGAGCATGTAGAAGAGAGTTTGAAAAGTTAAGTTGAAGAGTAGAGAAGTAACTGGCAGAATGAGGAAGACCTTATATTTACTGCTGTATATTTCATATTCATTTTATATAGTAAAACGGAAATATGATTACATGTTTGTTTATTATTATTATTTTTCGATATTGTTACATTAAATACACAATATTGTATTAAAAACAGCATTTTTAATTATAATCAATTAAAAAGTAGCTGTAAATAATTTTGACCGGATTTTGATATCAAATACTCCTTTGTGCGTCGGCAACCTGTTACTGGGAATTCCTAGCATCGCACACTAGCCTAGAACCATACCATCATAGATAATATATTGTATACTGCATACCATAGTACTATGAGATAAATTAGGTGTGTGAAGTTGGTACCCCCAAATGCGATTATTCAGTTTTTTTCTGGTTCGTTTGTCCACCTCTCAAAAAAAGTTATTCAAATAGTCCACCAAAAATAGGGTAGGAATTAGGATCGTTTGTTAACGTTAGAAACTTGTTTTTCAAACCCTTAGTGTAGTTTGAACATATTCAGTTCATATGGAATTTACGGGTTTTTTTTTTCTTATTTAAGGGTGGACAAACGTAGACTAACGATGTACAAACGAACCTAATAAAAAAAGTTGAAAATTCACATTTAGAGGTGCCAACTTCCACCTCAATTTATATTTATTTTAATTTTCTTGAAGGGTGGACAAACGTGGACTAACGATTCACAATCGAACGTGATGAAAAAAAATGGAAATTCGCATTTGGAGAGGGCCAATTTCCACACCCAATTTTTATTTTTGAAAAACTTATTGAAGGTGGACAAGAAAAATTTTTGGTGGTAATTTTCACTACGGGCGGCAATAACAGTCGAAATGATACAGTAAATAAATATGATAATAATTAAACAAAAATATAAGCAAATGAGGCCTATTAACTTAAGGAATAATTTTCGCTGGGTACCCTCGGAAGGAATAAGGCAACCCATATAGATATAAAAAACATTACATAAAATAGAAACATGTAACATGTGGCTGTGATTCAAGCCTGTAGGAAAGATTAATATTTATATGTGTATGATTTCAAATAATACAAGGTGATTGGTACAAAAATTTACTAATAGTTCATAAAATTATAACTGTATCGTACTTCGTAAAAATAAAAAAGGTTTTTTATATAATCTATATACTTACTTAGATCTATTTATTATATAAAATCAAATGGTATGTTTTAGATTCAGACTTTAAAAAACAATAATAATATAAAATTGCGATTATTTACTCATCAAGTTAGTACATACAAACTGTACATCAAGTTATGATGATAATATTGTTTTTTAGAGAAAGTGTAGTTTAATATATAAAATTATAGACTTTCATATATATATTTATTTGTGACACTTAATACCTATCTTATGGTACGGCAGTCCGTAACCAAAACCTTGTGTATCACCTAATGCTTTATTAAAGTAGATTATGAAAATATAAAAGTTCCAACAGCGAGTCTGGAAAACGTTTTTGCGTTCGTCAAAAAATATGACGTCATTTTTTTATAGCCTAATGTCTATTCTTGATTAATTCTCCTTAGAAATATTGAAGCAGATATGAACAAAAATTTTACATAGTCCCAATAATATAAATAAAACTTATATAAAAAAGAAATCATCAAAATCGGCTCATAACGACGAAGTTATCCGCGAACACACATAAAAAAAACTTCATTTTATTTTTTTGAAGTCTGTTAAAAATGCATAAAAAGTTACAATCTAATGGCTAACACTTTTTTTAAATATAAAGAATGCATTATTTTTTCATAAGAATAGTTAAACGGAAATTTGCGCAGTTTTTATGATTGAAAATAAAAATTTAAGCAAAATTAAATAAAAGTGTGAAATATTTGCCTTATCCCGTGTTATTCTATTTGGAAAGTGGAGAACGGACATTAGGGTATAACAAAATGAGCCCCGAAATATAAGCAGATTATGAATTAAAAACTCGTACTTGCAACGATGAAAATCTCCGTTCTCATATTTTTCTCAACATAGTTATACACTTTCCTCGATACGAAGAAAAACTAAACAGACATTAGACGATTAGAAAAATAACCAAATTTTTCTTACATGTTGAAATTCCGTGACCCTGTACTTTTTTCAGCTCTACAAGAACTGTGGAAAGACGCTTAAATAATCCATTAGGGAATAAATCAGAAATCATAGTTCCGGACTACCGTACCATTACATTATATACAATTTTAACAAATCATGTGATATAGTTGTGCAGTTTTGTGTATACTTTAAAATCACTATAAAGAGATTTCATATTTTTAAATAAATATGACTAAAATTTGTGAAGTCATTTTATTTGTACTGTATAAAGTGTTCCATAATAAAATTACATACAGTAAAATTGAGGAATATTATAACATTGAACTAATATGGAAGAAAACAATAAGTCATAACACATAACTTTGGTAAATATTGTTGTAAATAAATGTACATAATAATCTCAATAAATCGAAAGCAAAATAAAATAGAATATTGTATATAATATTTAATAAGTAGATCATATTTTTAATATAATAAAATGTATATATGCCAAGGTAAGTAATTATCTGAATCAATCAATCATTTACAAAACATCCACGATTTCGTTAATAACAAACAAATATTATACTTACAATAATAAAAAACTATCAATCTATACATATTCAAAATAAATCCTATTTATCTTACTGTTCATTTTGACTTTAAAGCAAAATGACTTACAATAAGCTAGCCAAATGTTATTCTAAGGACAAATTCTACACTGCATCCACAGTAAACAACTTTCCAGTATAAGTGTCATTTTAAAATGGAATGACTTTAAAAACTATCTTTAAAACAAAGATTTGTCTGATATACTGAACACAATATGTAATACACGCGCAAGCAATATTACTCAAAATTTGAGTTAAACATATTGATGTTGAGATCCTCGAATGTGGTCGGTCCGCTCTGGTCCAGAATCTGGAGCATGTCCGACAGCTCATGCGGCGCGTGACCTCCCTCGGCGGATCCTACGGCCGGCGCCGCGCCCGTCGCTCCGCTTTGCCATGACCACATTCCTAATAAAAATAAAGTGAAAAGTTAAACAAATAATTTCAATATCAATATTCGAATACAAACTTTATCTACTTTCGGTCTCCACTCGAAGACTTTCGGAAATAAAGAGACTGATATAGTTTAGTGCCCAAACAGTTTCTCTAGTAATTATTTTGTTTTTTTTTTGTGTCAGAGTTGTCAGATCCTCCAGTGCACTTAGGACAATTTCCACACAGTGACACCGTCCACCTATCACGAAGTTGTAAATTATTATTACCGTGTGTAGGATGCGGCGCATGTGGGGCGTGTGGAGCGTGCGGCGGGTGCGCGTGGTGATTGTGATGATAGTGCGCGGGCGGAAGATAAGCTGGCGGCGGAGCGGGCGGGGAGCGCGCGGGGCTGTGCGCGGAGCCGGCCGCGCTGCCCAACGAACCGCCGCCGCTTGTGTCGCCGCTGTATGCATACGTCTCGCCGCTGCCGCCGGTCGCGCCCCCGCTCTGTGACAAATATACATTTATTTATATGGTAATAATAGACATTTCTTCTTGAGAAGGTAACAAAATTCGAAACCGTTTGCAGATTATCTGACAAAGCGTAGACAAAAATACTGTATTTTACATTTGAAATGATATCCAATAATAGTCGCAATGACTAAATAACGCGCTGCCCGAGTATAGTATAGTTGAAGATAGCGGTGGGGGTACATATATAAAATAATATTATCGCTAACCGTGCGTAGCGTGGTCCACGTAGTGTGAGGTGGCGTGGCTGTAGGACGATGAGGCGAGTACTCAGGAGCGTAATGCGGAGGGTAGGGGGGAGCACCCACGCCTGCTTCACCCGGTGATCTCGTGCCCACGGCAGCGGCCACGGAACTTCCACCTGCGATACAGGTTTACTTAATATTCAGAGGTGAAGTTAAATCACAGAAAACCGAACACAATACAAATGGTATGTGGGCGGAGACGTGATGCCACAAGTAAGAGTGTTGTGTATTTATGTCTCTAAATACCTCGACGCGCTCGTTAGTCTTCGGTTGGACTTGCTAGTGTGATCAGTATCAAAAAAATCATTAAAATGCCTAGTTGTGCTATAATAACTTGCAAAAATAGGAGCAATATTACTAACAATTCTAATAGTGGCATTTCTTATCACCGGTAAGCATAGATACATATTTATTCTAATTTTATTGATTTATTTCTAACCTAAAAACTTAAATAACAAATTATATTTCCCGTGTGCATTAACTCTATCCATTGCTCTCTATTGATGGTCATAGATATGTTACTACGAAGTAAAAACGCAATGTATACATTTGCAAGTACTTTTGTATATTTAGAGTTACCATTTACAAAATAAAATTTTACCATTTTTATTTATTTTTTTTATTTTAGAATACATATTTTTAATTTCTAGTTTTCCAAAAGATGCTGTTTTAAAAGATAAGTGGATTGAAGCGACAACCGTGAAGAATGGTTTCCGACAAAAACTAGCACTATTACTCTAAGCATTTTAAAGAAAGTGATTTAATTATTAAATCGAGAAGATATTTATTAGAAAACATAACAAACATACCTACTGCAAAAAATAATGTAAAATATAATATGTCCCAATATAACCCTCTGAATTTGATTGATCTTCCTCAACAACCCTCACTTAGCGGACAGACCGAACCGATCTTTCTTTTGTAACTGTAGGGGTGTCTGGGTAGACTCGCACACGCCCAAACATTCCTATTTTGTTACAAATATAAGACGCATGTAAGAACCATTCGAGAATATACGAAATTTACGTTTCTTTTATTTTATTTAAACAAAGTAGCCTAATTCACCGTTGACCACATTCACCTTTTCTTCATGTCTGTAAAGTTTCAATAAAATCGGTTAAACCGTTTTGGATATTAGCCCGAACAGCCAGATACAGACACTACGATTTTATAGGTATAAATAGCCCCTCTCGACAACCCCCTCCTCATGTCAGCAAAATTTTATTGAAATCGGTTAAGCCGTTTTGAAAATTAGCTCGAACAGACAGACATACACTACGATATTTATAGGTATAGAACGATTATGTTCATCATTTAATTTAATTAATATTATTTAATAACAAATTTAAAGCTATTGGCATTTTAAAATGTTTGTTATAATATCCAAATAATATCAGTCTAATAAAAGTTATATAAATGGCTATAGCTTTATATTATTACAAATTACTTAATATTATTTTGGCCTTTATGATAGCAACACTGAATGTTTTTGAACCATGACTACATTGGCGTTAAAGAAATATACCATACCAACTAATAAATAAAGTCGCTTTTTGTATGCACAACAAAAATCTAATATAAACATGTAACGGAACAATGAACTTTATTGACATAATAATAGATCAAAAGTATGATGTAAATTGCTTGTATAATGTCGACCAATCAGTGATCAATTATTTATGTTTTATTCAAACGTTGCAAAATGTTAATGTGTGAGTTTGGCGACACCGGTTCTGATACAAATTCGGGGTCATTTCATTTCTATTGTGTTCGGTTTTCTGTGAGTTAAATACAAAATACCTAGTGTCGCGACCTCTAAAGCTAAAACCAAACTATCGGTCGCGACTTATTACTATGCATTGCAGTTGTCTCGGACAGCCAGATTGCTGTTGTACGTCCAAGAGCTCAAGGAGACGTCTGCAGCTTATGACCGATAGTGTGCATGGGTATATAAGTGGTCATTTAGGAATAAATTTATAAAATAATATCTTTTTCTAACAATTTGTCTTTGAACATTCTGCCCCTACAGTGCATATCCACATCTGTTTTGAACAAAGCTGGATGTTGGTGTACAAATTTAGCTACTTCAGATATATAAGAAAAAAACATATAAGACAGGGCAAACAATGAAGACATGGCTGTATGGTTTTACATAGACCTTTGCCTTTTCCTCGGAAAGAAGACTACAAAAAAAATTAATGGAACTAATTAAAACTAAATATATTGTGTGATAACCGGAATCAACGAAAATAATAAAAAGGTAATAATTACTTGTGTGCGCCGGCGTGGTGTGATGATGCTGATGTAAAGGAGCCGGATATACATCTCGGTGTCGCACGTGGTAATCATAACCCTCCTCTACCGGAGCTGGTTCACCTGCGCCCGCGCTTCCCAACGAACGACTGAAAATAATTAATTAGGATCTACAAATCTACTTTTAACACTACGTACGCTTTTTAAGGATAGTTTAATGACGAACCAAATATGAAATCTTTCATTTATTGGCTACAAAAGATAAAATAGAAGGCATTTAAAAAGCAAGCAAAAAAAGTAAAAAAAAAAGTTACTTACTTCGCTGTTGTATTTGTACAGACTATATATTCTACATCATCGTTGTATGGATTCAAAAATGCAAACGCTGAAGTCCTCAACCAGATCCACTCTCTGCTCTTTGTGCGAAACCGATACATAAGCGATATAATTTGCCCTTTTAATTTTAAAACTGTAACAAAAATAATTTTATTACAACATGAGATGAAATCCAGCATATGGTTTTGTACCAAATGTGACTGAAACTTTAAGCTGTTAGTTACATGTGGCTGACAAGGGAACACTGGTAAACCGAAAATAATAAAAAAAAGTTATTAGAAAGCTGATTCTTTATACAACAAAAAATTATAGATTGTTATTTGAATGTTGGGTCGTCAGTGTTCCCCTTGTGAGTTACGAATGTCTAAACTAGCATTTATAAAATTAGTAAGCCCGAGTAAGCCACTTACCTTGGTCAAAATTATCTCTCATATGCTGCTGATCTTCAGGATGGTAGAACTCATAGCAGAGTTTCCCCAACAGGTCAGCAGGCGCGTACCCGACCACTTGTGTGGCGCGCTGGTCCGCAAACGTGAACCGTCCGTCGACAGAGTGACGTGACACGAATTCGACTCCGCCGCTACATAAACTGTTCTCAGACGGGTTAGGAGTCGACGTCACCTGCACCATTTAATATACTTATTGACATTGCAAACAATGGGATTACAACTTTGATTAGTGAGGGACAATAATAGAAGAAATTTTAACAAAGGCCTGCAAGGTCTCACGCAAATTTTCTCCAATATTTACCTATCCCCGCTCTTCCCATTCAGTGGGAAAACTGTATAGCCCGAAACAAACCGATTAACTGAGTGAAACTGTCAACGCAAGTGAGCTTTATACAAGTGTGCAATTCGCTTGCATATGCATATTGGATTGCACATGATCATGTTATCTTTTTGTATGTATATTTTGAATTTAAAATAAATGTACTAAGAGATTCTTCTGTACAGAGAGTAATATTGTATGTATATTCTGTGGCTAAAGTAATAATGTAAAGAAGTTATGGGAAGTGTCAACAGGAACTTACAAGTGACAAGGCACTATCTAGGTAAGTGGGTAGACTAATTTTGAGATTTTAATTTCCTCAAAAATAAAAGTTCTTTGGCTTCATCTAGGTAGATCTGCTTACTATTGAAAATACCATGAAAGTAAAAAAAATACCAAGAAATCCTAACAAATATTATAAACGCGAAAGTGTGTTTGTATGCTTGTTCTATTTTAACACCACAACAGAGCAACGGGTCGACGTAATTTTTTGCATAGAGATAACTACAAGACCGGAGAGTGGCATAGGAAATCCTTCGGCATAAATTCTCATGTCACATTTCAAAAACTTCCATGGGCGAAAAGCTAGTATACTATAGTATATGTACAGATATAAGTCTACATTTTTCAATAAATATTGGATTTAATAAATATTTGTTTTTATTTTTGTTGTAAAGTTAAGTAAATAATTTGATGTACATTACATATTCAAAATAGGAGTGAAGTCCTGAGCTATGTTCCGTTGAATACAGTTAAAAATAAAACAACATTATACCTGTAGACGGCCAATAGCTACAAGACAACAATGTGAAGCGTGTAACTCCTCATCCACGGGCCGGTCCATCTGCATACCTGGAAACAAATCTGATTTTCCAAAAAAATTTAAATCCAGTTTAATATGATTTGGATATTAAATTATTTAGGTATAAATTTTATGCACATATAATACAATTTTAGAGATATATCATGATTATTATCTTTAACTTAAAGTACACTAATATTATGAAGATGAACGTTATGTTTCTAATTCTCTGACATTTGGGGGATTAAAAAAATGCAATCGTAAGTATCGTATTCGATTTTTCGATTGTCTCTGCCTACCCTTCTTGGGATAAAAGGCAAGATGATAGATAGATAGATAGGCGTAAGTTTTTAAATGCAGGCAATATACGAGAAATAGAGGAGTTTTTATTATTCTCTTCATCCCAAGCTTGAGGCGCTTTATCTTTTACTGTAACTTTATGTTATATCAATTTACACTTGTCATATGATAGTGCTCTTACGTACCTGTAGGCGGCCAATTTTTAATATATCCTGTACAATGCACCACAGCATAGTTGTGTCCGTCGTGAGAGGGTCCCAGCGAGTTACGTGCACGCAGGCGGCCCAGGTGAGCACCCTCGGTCGAACCTCCCACACGCATGCGACAGATGAATCCACGTCGGGAACCCATCACTTGCCGCATCGAAGCTGGAATAACGTTAATAAAACTGTATAACAAACTTAGGTTTCGAGATTTATGTATATGTAAAACTTATAGAGCTACAAGTTTTGATACACACATTTAGCAGTATTTTTAACTAATCACACAGTTTTTGGCCCAATAAAATGTTCTAACATAAAAATACTTATACACACACACACACACCTTCACGGCCTTTATACCTTGCGGTGTGGTCAGAGACACCAGTAACAGTGTGCACTTTTTGCCAGTTGTCAATATTGAACAGAACAGGTAGCAACTTAGATGTGTCACTTCTTTAACAGACGTAAATATCTGTTATTTTTAGAAGGGCGGACGCCGGCTTTACCTGCCCTCCGAAATACCAGAAGTCGATTAAAGCACACATTCTTAAATAAAATTGGTTAACCATTTTTTTTGGAACGAGTGAAAATTGGACCCTGGACCTCCCGGTTTCAAGACAACGTTCTACCAATTAGGCTACGTTTCTACAAATAAATTGTGAAAGTGGTGTCAAAAATATGGCAAATCTCAGTTAATCCTGGAAAGGTTAGTTTATTTATACAACATTTCCTCACCACACAATGATAGTTATTATTTGAAATTGGATTGAGCCATATTTTTATTATTTAGGGTTCTAAAGAGCCGTAGTTTTCAATACGAGCTGTGCCTCTTTGTTTTGGAAGTTATGGCTATTTAGAACTCTTAATAATGAAAATATGGCTTAATCCAATTTAAAATAATAACTATCAACTGTGTGCTGAGGAAATTTTGTATAAATAAACTCACGTTTCCAGGATTAACTGAGATTTGCCATATTTTTGATAGATACAAGATGACATTGACCACCGCCCCTTAACTAAAAAGGCAAAAAAAATATCTGACAGTCAACTTACATTGGTGACCTTCTTTTTTCACAGTGCCAGTTTTCAGATCCAATATACGACCAGTGTTTTGAGGCTCCTGTGTGCTTAATTGCTCTCGAACTTTTTCTACGTCATCGGGATGTACGTGATCATACAGACATGAAGAATACCATTCTCCCTAGAAAAAATAAGTAAATCAATGTATTTATTTAAAAAAACTAATAATACGCTTTATTTATACTTATAATCTTCTGCGCGTTGTCTTTAATTTTGGAATTCTGAACCAAATTACTAAAAGGTTTCCCCACCATAATCACACAGCTAAAATAGCCAAAATAATGTAGCAGTTTTGTATGACAACTTGGAAGAACAGTGTTAGTTGTTGTTGTTACAAAATTATATGGCGCTGTCGCTAATTCGATAAGATGAAAAGAATGAAACCTCATTACTACGTTAATTAAGTTACGGTTCTGGACCCAGCACTAGGCGAGCATGTGTTGCAGTGGTCGTTAGTGAGTTTAAATGGTGAGATTAAGAAATATAAACCTGTGAGTAATTAAGCACCGGCGCAACACTGTCGCTCACGTATATAACGCGGCCAGTGTCACAGCTGACCACAAACAGGAATCCATCAGCAGCCTCCAAAATGAGATGCTTCAACTCTTGATCAGTCAGGAAAGAGGGCTTGTAGGTACCGTCACTTGAGGTGTTACCTGTACCTAGAACAATAACAGTTATTATAATTGTTGTCGTAATATTATAGGTAGAATCAATTATGTGCAAGTACATTCAATGTTCGTATGTAATATGTTTCTGTACGTAATGTATCTTCAGCCGTGATATAAGGTTTGATCTTGGTCCTGGCCAGCAGCAGGTCGCTCGCTTCCGCGGGAGTTAGTAACCCCTAGAGTTGAGGCCCCAGTTAAGAGGGACTAACTGGGACCCAAGTCTAAGGTATCAGGTCGGTCGGTGCGCCTAAAGATACCGGAGGGTAGTTGCCCCCCAGGACAATGCCGATGTGAAGAGGAAAACCTCGGCACCTTGGCTCGGAAGACACTATTGACAGCCGATTTGACTTTTGTTACTGTTTAAATGGTGAAATTCAACCTGCATCTACCACCAAGGGTCCGGTTCCTTTGTATTAATAACGCCTAATAGACGCCGCCGACGCCAGCGCTTGATGTAATCGTTGCAGAGATTTTTTTTTGATGCAAACTCAAAAGCAGCTGACAAGACTAAAAGACAAACAGGTCGTACCTCGCAGCGCTTTCATGTGCGCCACTGCCATCCGCAAGATGGTGAGTTTGTCCGGTTTCCGCGCCAACGCCGAACATGTTGGCACCATGTCCGACAGCTCCGTAATGTACGCCGTCATCTTGTTCCGTCGCCGACGTTCGATTTCACAGTGGTTCTCGCGACTGTAACATAAATAAAATTGTAGGTACTGTATATGTGAAGAGCATCTGAACAGAACTGGCCACTGGAATAACCTCACAAATACCATCGGCTAAAAGAGGGAGACTTGGTCTTCAGCTGGATAGCCTGGGATCGATAGCACGATTTCGGAGCTGTAAAGTAACCCGTGAATAAAAAAAATACAAATAACTGCGCTTTACCAGGATGAAAATGAATTTACCTTTTGATAAGACCATAGACATTGTATAACTATAATTAAATTAATTTTAAGGAAAGACAAATCATTGGGTTTTGTGGCAAATTATTTTTGTAATAGCTTTATTTACATTGAAAATCGAAGACGCGACGACGTATGAAGTATCGGAACACTTTTCGTTTTCTTACTGAGTTGTAAAGAACAACGAATTTTGACTATTGTGTGACTGTACCTACCAGATCATAATTCAAATAAAATTCTAGAAAATCTAAATTAGGGCCTAGTTGAAACGCTGAGTTTCAAAATTGTAGGAATCGCGCCCGGCGGACGGCGGAGCTTGATGTAATTCATTGCACAGAAATTCATATAATTTTATAAATGCAGCGTATCGGGCATGTTATATCTAGGCCCTTAAAGTAGGAAATAAGGAGTAAATTCAATCCCATAAAAGTTTCACCTGACTTCCAATAACAGATAAGACACGTTTTCAATCATTATTCGACATCTAAACGGCTTTGAAGGTGAGGTGAATTTTAATAAGTAACTTGACACTTTTAAAAAGCTTTCGAATTTTAAAACCACGCCTGATAAGTGAATGAATAAAACATCGTGAACGTTACCAAAATTTTTTCAAGTCTGTTTTGTAATGATTTGTAAATAATTAGGATAAATTACATTTTAACATGGCTTCTGTAAACTTCGCTATTCATTCGCTATTTTGCTGACAAAAACTTAACATGCAAACTTTTCCCGCGATTTCTTTGTTGTCGATGTTTTTCTTAAGTTATTTTGAATCTTTTTTTTTTCTATTACAAACAAATAAATCATTTGAATTTGACGAGTTGTAAGTGATAATAGAAATGAAATAAAAAGTGTAAGGAGAAATCTATATCTATTCAAAATTCCTGAAAAACCAGTGAACCAATTTTTATTTAAAAAAAAATGGGACCCACCCGGAAGAATTATCTGTCGAATAAAAAAAATTATCATATCGAAATCGGAGTAATCCATGTTCAAAGATCGTATTAAAAAATACGATCCGAATTTGAGAATCATCTCCTTTTTTTGAAGTCTGTTAAAAAAGAGAGTGCTAATTTTGCGAGTTTATGTGTACGTGGAGGATCTTTGATCCCACAGATCTTTGTAGGTATCTCCGGAACCACTGATCCAATTCCGAAAATTCTTTCAATAATAGGAAGCTAATTATCCCTGAGTGCTGTAGGCTATATTTTATTTTGTTTGTAATCATCCACGGGCGAAGCTAGCAAACTAGCTGTTTGATGTCAAATATTAGAATGGATTAATACCAACAAAGTAAAATAATTAAAGATTTTAACTTATGCCTATGCCTAATTTCGAATTCTTAGTTCATTTTCACCCGTTTATGTTACGGTTTCATAGACTGAGTTTTGTAGTGAAAACAATTGTTAAAACGCGGCCGTTTCAACAGAGTCCGTTTCAAAAATGGAACCCTTATAAGTTCGTGAATGAACGTCCGTCCGTACGTATGTCGCAAGCTTTTAAACCTCAAGGTATATTTCCATGGATTTACAGACAATTGTCTTATATACGACGGCCGCAATACAATTTTTTAAATTATTTTAGGAGTAACTCATAGAACTTTGAAAACATTTTATTATCGTATTATTACTCCAACATGTGGATAACTTATAGAATGACGTTATCTTACTCGTTATTATCTATGCCTACCTAAGAGTTACGGTACCTACAAATTATAAGCACATAAGGAAAATATGTTACTTATCTAAATAACCGTAGGTATACCATTTTGATGCAATTATACTATAAGAAAATCTTTTAGAACAATAATAACTACGTACCGCTTTACCAACATTGTATTTGTTTACTTCCTTTCCTTCAAATGCAAATTTATATTTAAATAATAAATTATTAATCACTTGTAAATGACGTAATATTACTTTGCATTCAATTTACGAATTGTCATTGCATCAATATATGTACCTTCCTACTCAAACAAGGAAGTGATTTTTGAAAAGAAAGCACTTTTAAAATGTTGTTCAATTTTACATACCTTGCGAATCTTTCTTTGTCTTGAATGTTGTCTTCCTGGTCCATTCTTGTATATTTGCCGCCACTTGCGTCGTCGTCATCAGATCTGTCAAAAGCATGTTTATTAATAAATAGATTTTCACAACAGTCAATCACCAACCTTCCAACCCCTCTCATTTTTACCCCCCATTAAAAATGAGGAGTGTTATTAAGTTTGAAGCCCATGTCTAGGGTGTCTGTGGCATTGTAGCTCTCAAAGTAATGGACCAATTTCGATTCGGTTTCTTTTATTTGAAGGCTGGGTTTACTCAGAATGATTCTTAGCTATATTTGATGAAAATTGAGTAAACTTTCCAAAATACTGATTTTGATTTTTAATGCTTTATTTTATCAGGGATTTTTAATTTTTATATTAATTAAACCTTGCCAGACACAAAAATAACGATTATGTATCTAATTATTATGTATCAGTCAGTGCCAGAAAGAAAAGTTTTGTCATCATAAGGTTGAATTTCCCTAAAATTTCTAGACATGAAGGTGACATTTCAATTGAAATCTGTCAATTGAAATGTCACCTTCATGTCTAGAAATTTTAGGGAAAAAGTACACAAAGAGAGATGACATGAGCATGTATTTGAACCTAAGATTTTGTAAGACAATGTGCGGCCCCTTACAAAATCTTAGATTCAAACAAACAAATATGAGTATTATTATTTTATTACATTCATAGTATGTCCTTAAAGTAATATATCTCAAACAAAATGTTGCCTTAATGTTTACATCAAATGTAAGTGATAGACAACCTAATGATGATGAACCTTTTCATTCTGCACTATTGATGCAGGTGTAATATGATTAGATTCATAGTTTGTTGATGTCACCTTGCACATAGTAAATAACAAGTTAAATTAGGCCTCCTTAACAATTTGCAATAAGGTTACAGACCCATTTAGGTATGTAATAACTAGCAGTTGCCTGCAACTTCGTACATGTTGTATTAGGAATACATACAACGTTTACACCCCATTTCACCCCCTTAGGTGATAGCGTGATGTTAAATAGCCTATATCCTGGTAGTTCCAGAGATTAGCGCGTTCACTCTTCAGCTGTATTATTAGTATAGAGTTAAAAATACTTTCTACAGAATTAAATTTTCTTATACCTACTTTATATTTCTTTCTTTGATATAGGTAGGCATTAGTATACTTCAATAAGCATTAATTGCATATCCCCTTGTTACTATTGATTATTACATTTTATCCTTTTATCTTATTAGCATTTACCAGGATTAGACATGGGTGAAGCTGGGGTGGAACGCTAGTTGTATATAAAATGGAATCAAAACAAAATCTAGCCACTACTGACTGGTAACATTAAGCAATGTGAGATATGCATTAAATAAGCAAAAATTAAAACAATATATAAAATATATTACAATCTGTCTCAGGATAAAACTCACCCAATGCTACCAGCACGGCGCTTGTGTATATCCTTAGCTGGGTCAGCCCCTATAAAATTAACTTATTTAAAGTTGTAGCCTCTGCAATATTTACAAAAATAACACAAGGTCTAGTCAATTAAGTATTCAAGTAATTATAATTAGAATAAGAATAAGGCAACTCTAAGATCTAGAGTCTAGAGGCTACCATTAAATAAAGTAATAGGTGTAAAAAGATTATTTTGTTGACATTATAAGTGAATATTGAGATAAATTGAGACCCTGACCTGAATATATAATAAATTAATGTTCAGTGTTTTAACTTAAAGTGCCAAATTATATGAAAACAAATGCCACAATATATAACTTTAGTGTGCAGATGAGACAGAATGGGAAAGTTACAAGTCAGTAGGGGTCAGCTTCAGGTGTAGACAACATTATGCATATTGGAAAAGTATACATACCCAGTTATGTCGTTCTGGGAATTCAAACATACGGAACTATTTATGTAATTATAATATTAATTAAATAACGCAGATAATATAAATATTAAATGGTTTTGTATAATTATGCGCTATATTGAGGACAACAAAATGTTTAATTGGTACTAACCTGACAGAGTAGGAGCCACGGCAGACATCTGTCAATAGACTCATCAGTCCACAGTATTGAGGCTAGCGATTTCACTTAAAAAGTTTGTATTATTTTCACAAAATTATATTAAATAAGACAGCACAATATGTACACCACGTATGTTTACGTTAATGCAAAACGTACGACAGCCGCCATCTTTTTCTGTCTTTTTCTGATTCAGGCTGGCCTCGTCGTCGATGTTGCCATCTTCGCGTATCCATAATCCACTCTTGTTTTTTTTTATTGTGGCAAAATACTGGCGCTTTCTAAAACAAAAATAACAACTTTTCTATTGTTTTGAGCATAGATTTCAGGAAAGTTTTTGACTATTTTGTCACTATTATGTCAACATTAATTCTTTGATATATTTGTACATAATATAAATCAAAATTATGTTTGTTACGGCATACTGTACTGTGTATTGTTAAAAAAAACATTATGGATAGTGAACATGAAGTATTATCGGACAAAACAACCAACAACCTTTCTCCTCGGACGGATTTATTCCCAGCACCAACTAATCAGGCTAAACTAGACTCGTTAGAAAAAAAAGCGGTTCACCTAAGGTATTCTACTTTAAATCTTATCAATTTATGAGCAATTTGAATGAAACTACTGGACCAACATTATACGATAATTTAATACATCAAGATTATAGTCCCATAGACAACAAGAACTTCGTGAACCATTGTCGATCTACCTAAAAAGTGCAGTATCTAAGTAGGTAGGTACACTAATGTACACTTACTTAGGTACCTACCTATTTATTTATTTTTTTATCTTTAGATTAATATTAGAAAAGGATTTCAAGGCAGCAGATCTTAGATGGAGTTTATTTGTGGCAGCTGCTTTAAGTTTCCGATATGAAGCGTGCCTCAGACCATTTCCACCAGGATTTCTAAAAAACAATATAAAGGACATGGACGAATTGGTAATAAAAATAAAACTACCTACTTTTACTCAATCCGTCTTCTTCTTCTTTTTTATTATGGCTCCACCAATGTTTATCGGTGATTTGCCAATGTCAAGTATTATAGCCTTTATAGTGTTTATAGCCGATTATCGGTATTTAAGATAATCCCGCCGACCGTGATATGTTTTATTAATCACAACCATCACAGCACGAACAGGATTAAACTGGATTCCACATCACGCCACGACGAAAACGCGTGCGTACGTCGCCATGACCGGATGTGGAATCGATATTACGTCATTGCTTTTACTATTTTACTTACACTGCCTTCAAAGTAGGTACTTGATAATGACGACATTGTTTTTTACAACACACTTATTTTCTATTACAGCTCAGTGTTATATCGGAAGTTCCAGCATTAGACTTATTACTACAGAAATTGGATAATTTAGACAACTTATCACACATCAGTCACATTCTCGATTTGTTGTTTTATGTTCTTGTGAGGTTAAAAGAGCCAACACTGAAGTCAATTCCACCAGAAGCGGTAAAATTTAAAAATATACTTTCTTTAAAAATTTTGTCATAAAAAGGAGTCGGTAGCCTAATTGGTAAAACGTTGGACTTGAAACCGGGGTGTCCCGGGTTCGAATCCTACTCGTGCCAAAAATGCTAAGCACCGATTTTCTTTAATCGACTTCTCGTACTTCGGAGGATACAAAGCCCCGACGTCCGCACTAATTCTTCTAAAGATATTTACGTCTGTTAAGTGTCGATACTACCTCGCATTCCTACGCATAAACGTTTGCTGTATCGACAATACTAACCATTGCATTCTTATTGTGATACATTATTAAAAAAAATAAACAGGTAGTAGATCGGATAAACGGATAGCTTGAAGCAGTCACAGCTCCGACAGCTTCAAGCTGTCGCAGTTGAGCAATTTGCAAGCAATGCATCCAAGCCCGGAGGCACAGAATAAAATGCCGTCTCTAGGGTTCCATAGCCAAATTGCCTTATAGAAGTAAGTAGTGCATGTCTGACACGTAGGTACCTACTAAAGTAGGGTCAATTTAATAAGTCACATTTGACACTTCATAACCAACAACATAACCTTGTAACAGCGGGCACACATTACCTATTACTTATTTTTCGAAGGCACAATTGCTTAACTTTTTTCAGTTTAATTACTTATTTATTATAATAATGACAAGAGAAAGCAATTTTTCGATTTATCTAGACTAATAAACCATTCTGAAGCTAAGACGGAAAGATGTCAAATGTTATGTGACCTATTAAATTGGCCCTACCTTGTTTTTTAGACATTTATATGTACTTATAGTTTACTTACTACCAATTTCAAATAATAAACGCAAAATTTGAAATAGAGTAAGTAATTTAAATTTCTTTGTTTTTAAGCACGAGTCTGTATTAACGCATGTAAATTCTAACTTTCCCGCGGCTCGACCACATCACATTTTCCAAGTAATAAGCTCGTCAAAAGCAACTGCGGAAATAAAATGGAAGGAAATGGCTCTAAATAATAACATTTTATACGCATTTCATGGAAACAAACTTGAAAACTTTTACTCAATACTTCATTTTGGTTTGCAACTACATATGAATAAGGTAAATCTTATATGAAGGTACTTAATAATAAACTACACGATTTTACTTACCATACCTACGTCATAGTTGTGTTAATTAACAAATGACCGATATTTACGAAACGTCACAATGTTTACCGCTAAATTTAAATTATTGGTGATAAAATGTTGCCATCTAATGGAAAGTAGGTATATAGGTAATTCTTGTTTAGGTAGGTATATTTAATTAATTATTGTCCATCACTGGAGCCTTGTCCATTACTGGCGCCACTACTTCATTTTGGTTTGCAATATTGGGTAATCTAGATCTACTTACCTACCTAACTTCAATTTAATTACGTTATAGATAAATAACAAATGTTCTACATTTCTAGCAAACAGATCAAGTACCTTACTTTTTTACCTCTAAGTTAGCTACAAGAAAAATATAGGAAAAAACTTTGAAGAAATAATGGAAATTATGAAATTCTCGCTAGGGAAATGGGAATGAGAATACCACAACTTCATTTTTTTGCTCTTGGAATCTACCTGTGTGTTATTTTTATTGAATTTCATTCAAATCCATTTGTGATCTGACCATTAAACGATTACAAGATTATCTAGTGTCACCCCTGAGAAAATTGGTTTTCAAACAAATAGAAATCACAGACGCTGAGCAAAGAGAATTATGCACGCAAGCGCTCGTAGCAATAGCCGAATTTATATTTTTGAAATTACAGAACAGTCTCATCGGAAATGGAATATATTTATCTCAAGAATTGAGCGTGACTCTACCATACAGTCATTGTGGGTTTGGTTGGGGCGCCAGCTGTCTTGGTGGGCATCTCTCGTGTGTCGCCATGTGCGAAGTAGTGGATGCTCCTGAAGGGATAAACTACCAAAAACCTCCTATGTGTGAAGGTATTTTCATAAACATTATGAAATTATTTGCAGTACTACTTACCTAAGTACTTTTCCAATTTTATGTTTATTATTGTTCAGTGCTTATTATTGTACCGTGCTGTTCAAAATATGTAGATACCTGGCAATATAGAAAATTATATATGTAGATATAGGTAACTTATGTTAAAAGAGTAAATAATGCCTTCCATTTAAATGGAGAATGAGAAACAAAAAAGAGTAAATAATTTTACAAACACATGAAAGTTTAATCCCCCGCTGGAAAATCTGACCCTACCACAGAGACTGAAATAGAAATTTTACAGACAAACTGCAAAATAAACTAATATACTTACCACAACCTCTTTACATTTTAGGAGATACAACAATGGATGAAAGTAAAGACAAGACCAAATCCATAATGGGACCGAATCCTGAATCCCATTACATTGTAACTAATTGTGACTTGATAAGAGTTCGGTACCTGCTGGTTTATGCCAAACAACCTGCTTCGATGCGCTTCCCGTCAGTTAACATAGGTAGACAAGGCAAGTGAATTTATGTACCTACATATTATAATGAAGCGACCCCCCGGACGGCTTCCCGTGAAGAGAATTGCAACCGTAGATTTTAAAATAGAATAGGAATAATAAAAATCCGTTTTCTCTGATGTATGTAGGAATCCCAATGAAATGACTTAATAAATGAATGAAAGCGACTAGTCATTGCGTTACAAATTACAATCAAATCAAACATAATATGTATAAGATATAGGTATGCCTCCGTTTATCGCAACTAACAGACAAATTAATGTTTCAGCTAGCGGGGTTCGATACTGGTTTACAAGACACAAATTGTTTTCAATACTTCTGGGTTACGGATTGATGTTGGCCACTATTGGCTTCGCGAACAATCAACCTATGCATTATTACTACCAACTTATCATGAAAAAGCTAGACCTAGCTTACAATACTGTAAGAGTGTGAATTTGTATTTTGTCCATTTACTAATTTTATTCATATACAAAATTGTTAAGTAACTAGTTCAAATAAAAATCTGAATAAACTATTATTTCTACTGCATTCTTTGTGTATTATTATGTTTTTAAAATCGAAAAAAACGGTGGTAAATTGTGAAAACATACTTAAATAAATATTTTATTCATGTATTGTTTAGAAATCCAGTGATTTCATTCAAGCAAGTTACAAAAAATGTTTGGACAGAGCATGAAAATTTGATACCAGTGATCAATTGCTAGTTTTGTAATTCCTGCGGACTCTAAATTCTCAATCAGACCGTGACAATTACTTTTTATATTATAATCGACTACGAACGATGTAAAAGAGTTATTTGTCGTAAATCAGAAATTTTAAGGTCTTTGGACTAACAAGTAGATATACAAATAGTAAAAAAAATGTTTCTTCACGGGTTGTCTTACAGCCCCCGAAACCGTGTTACGGTTTCTTCAGGGTACCCAGCGGAAGACGGTCTCTCTCGTTTAGCCGATGGTATTTGTGAGACTATATCTAACGAGTGGCCAGAAAAGCCTCTAATTGTGATTTGTCGGATTATGTAGGTACATAACATAAGTTTTTATAATAAAAAAAAACCGGGATCGAACTCGTGGTCAAATACTTAATACCAGACGTCCACCACAAAAATATAACTTCAAATTGCAGAAAATCATTTTGATTTTCTTATTGGAATAAGTATATTTTCCGTTAGAAGATATCTGCTCCGCTAGTGTAAATTGACACCAAAAGATTTACACTGGTTGTTGGAACGACTGGACGAGGATGCCAAGCCTAATAATGTCAATTTATTGTGCTTGTACCGGTATAGGTATTTCTACTTCGAATATCGACCGTTAGTAGGTTCGCAGTTAGGAACACGCAGCAGCAATGGCAGTCAAACATATGATATGCGCAGGAATAAACCACAATATTATTTTCAGTGTTTGTGCAGATTCATAAAAAACGTAGAATCCTACTAATTAACCATAGCGTTTTCATTGTGTAATGAAAATATTGTTCCCACGTAAAATGAGACACACGCGGGAAGTTGGTCAATTTAGAACAATAGCCATTACTTGTCACGTATCTCGTCACGGACTGAAGAGTATTCATTGTGTGTTATTGGTATTGTTGTTTGTTGTCCACATCATCCCGGCACTCTGTTACCTTCCATGTCATTTTACATATTGAGTTTTGATCGCACAGCAGTTGGACATATTTATAAACAAAATTATATTAATTACCTGACACCATGGGGTAAGTGGGCACCTCCACATATGCATCTTGAATGAATAATACTGATACTTACAATAATTAAAATTAATTAGGTTTCCTTTGATACATATTTTCAGGAGATGTTGGTTGTGTTGGTACTTTGTCTTTTCATATTATGTGTCTGCTCAAGAACCTACTGTGATGTTAAGACAAGGCCGTCTTGTTGGGGTACGTTGAATTTTAAATTTTATAACGAACTAGCTGTTTCCCTCGACTTCGTACGTGACTATTTCAGAATGTTGGCAAACATACACTTCATACATAGCTTTTGTCATGTTCACCTCTGCCCACCCCGTTGCCGTCGTCATGCCGTGATGGTATATAGCCTATGTTACTCAGGGATAATGTAGCATTCCAATGGTGAAATAATGATCAAAATCCGTCCAGTAGTTTTTGAGTTTATTCGTAACAAACATACAAAAATACAAATCTTTCCTCTTTATAATATTAGTATAGATGAGATGCAGGTACCTATTTTAATTTTTACTTATTTAACGTTTTGATTACAGACAACGATATATATACAAAATTCGCCATTCCCTATTGAAACATATTTCGGAATACCGTATGCTAGGGCACCTATTGGCAGACATCGATTTTCTGTAAGTCTTAAGTGTTTTTTGTAAGTGATTTTTTATTTGTTATGATTTCTAAGTACTTTTAGACCTTGAATAACCTCGACATACATTTAATTTTAAGAAAATGTTTAGGTACTTAGATAATTTTGAAATTTTCCCTATTCGAGACATTTCTTTATTAGGTAATAAATCCTTTCAATCAATAATTTCAAGATTTTATTATTTCCTTCAGTTTAAAAATATGAACAACTCGCTAAATGTGAACATATTACCAAACTCTCTGGCCACGCCGCTAGTTATAAAGGTCGTGTTGGTGTGTTTGTGTTGTTACCCTGAGAATATTTAGATTTAGATAGTTTGTAATAATAATGGTCCATATTCAAAATTGTATAAACATAATACGTTACGGTATATAACTTCGTGCAGGCACCGGAGCGGCACCCAGGCTGGGGACGTACTTTGTACACACGGCAACTGCCGGCGCAGTGTCCGCAGCCGCGTCACGACACAGATCGCGGAGGGAATTTTAATGAAGACTGCCTCTTTCTGAACATATGCACGCCACGGGTTAATTTTCTACCTTTTTGACTTTATATAATTTTTTATAGAAATCCTTACCTTACCTCGGTCCCCTGGAATACCGAGAAAAATGTGCCTTGACGAACGTGGCTCTATAATATTTATGTCTCAAGCCTCTTTTGTTAGATGATATCAAACTTCCAAGAATTCTCAGTAATAACACAGATGTTATATTATTATAATTACCATACCCGAATATACGGTCTTTACGGTCTATACCAGTCTATACCGTCTATTAGTCTATTGATTTGTCAGCTTGGAGTGGCTTGGACGAAGTTTATCGGTTGCAATAGCTTAGGTGTTGTTACTCCATCACCATTCACCTTCTAAGTTCGCCGCATTCACCTGTACTAACAGCTGAACTGATTTGAATGAAATTTTATATAAAAATAACCTGGATTAATATAGAATATAACTTTACATCCGAAAGTCGTGATATACCTATGTACATATAATCCTTGAGGTAGGTACCTATATTTTATTTCCATATAGGTAACGCAGACGGATTGCCTATTTAGGAATATATCTTACCTTACTTATTGAATTTAAGATTAATTAAAGATAATTATTTGATATTCAGAATCAAATCTTTATACAAAATTTAAAAGTATAATAACGTTATAAAATACTACCACACTACCACCATTTCGGAAGCATCATCTGTGTGGAAGAAGTGGCAAGAAACTCCACAGATATGTAAAACATAAAGAGTAGGTATAGAGTACCTACCTTATATTGTCTTTCCATTGATTTAATTTTGTATTTTAATTTATTTCAGGTAGCGGGCGGAAGTAAAATTGTTACCAGTCGTACTTTTATTATATAGTAATACATGGTCGTACAAAGATGTTACAACGCTACCTTGTCAAGAATTAGCTGCAGAAGGTTTGGTAGTAGTTTCGGCAGCGTACAGACTGAACCTTCTAGGATTTTTATCATTCCGAACTAGAATTGCACGTGGAAATTTGGCACTCCTAGATCAGTACATGGCCCTTATGTGGGTCAAGGAGAACATTGGAGAGTTCGGAGGTGATCCAGCGGCATTAACCTTATTGGGTCATTCTGCGGGTGCAGACAGCATTCTTTATCATATGGTATCACCACGTGCCACTGGTAATTTTAAATTATAAGTTTTTTTTTCTTCACGGGTTGCCTTACAGCTACCGGTCCCAAGGTACCCAGAATCTCTCTTATAGCCGATGTTATTTGTTAGGCTATACCTAAAGAGTGGCCAGTTCTGTTGAGGTATATTTAGAAGAAAAGGTCTCTAAGTGTGGTTGGTCGGAAGTTTTTCTAGAACACTGGGCAAACAAATGGTGGTATACCACTAATACCACTCAGGGTTACCTGTATTTTGTTCTTCAAATAAAATTTTACAAAAGGGGAGAGAAAATAAACTGAATACTTTTTTTTGCCTACCCTTTTCGCCTGATTCAATTTTGTTGGTCTGATGTCGCCTTCGATAATAATCATTCATGTTGTTTGCTTTCTCGCCTCTTTTACAATGTCATCAGCTGCCCGTTTCTGTTCTGAGGTAAGTTTATGAGGAATCCAGTGACAACAAAGTTTCCAAAAAACCGGCTAAGTGCGAGTCGGACTCGCACGTGGGTTCCGTACCATTTTCTATAAAAACGCCAAATAAAATTCACTCATAAATATTAATTTTATTTGAATTTTATTATTTATTTTTAAAGTGAGTACCTAATGTAACTCAATATTCTGTGAATATTTCAAGCGTCTACCTGTTGCCGTTATCAATATCGAGCAAAAACGAGCAAAAAGAACACGTTTGTTGTATGGGAGCCCCCTTAAATTTTTATTTTATTCTGTTTTAGGGTTCCGTACCCAAAGGATAAAAAAACGGAAACCCTATTACTAAGGCTCCGCTGTCCGTCCGTCCGTCCGTCTGTCTGTCACCAGGCTGTATCTCATGAACCGTGATAGTTAGACAGTTGAAATTTTCACAGATGATGTATTTTTGTTGCCGCTATAACAACAAATACTAAAAAACAGAATAAAATAAATATTTAACGGGCTCCCATACAACAAACGTGATTTTTTTGCTCGTTTTTGCGCGATATTGATAACGGCAACAGGTAGAGCTTGAAATATTTACTGAATATTTAGTTATACATTCACTTTAAAAATAAATAATTAAATTCAAATAAAATTAATTTTTAAGGGGGGCTCCCATACATTTTTTTTTTGTGCCGTTTTTATAGATAATGGTACGGAAGGGTCTCCTACATTATCTCTAAAATGTTTAGATATAATTTTAGAATATATAGGTACATAAGATATAAAATTACATTCTATAATTATTCATTTGCTATAATTTTTTTTAAACCTAAAATCGATTTCTGTAATTTTCAAAATCACTATTATCAAAATATATAAAATTAAGTTCTATAATTATTAATTTGCTATAATTTTTTTTACCCTAAAATCGATTTCTGTAATTTTCAAAATCACTATTATCAAAATATATAAAATTACATTCAATAATTATTTATTTGCTATAATTTTTCTTTTGTCTAAAATCGATATCCGTAATTTTCAAAATCACTTTTATCAAAATATATAACATTAAATGATCTAATTTATAATTTGCTATAATTTTCGTTTTATCTAAAATTGTTTTCTATAATTTTCAAGATGTCTAAATTATCAAAAGGTACAACATTTAATTATCTAATGATTAATTTGCTATATTTTTTCCAGTTTATTTGCGAAATATTTATTAATATATAAAAATCTTCCTTTCTTATTATAAATAATACCTATATATCATATCCGTTATCAACAAGTGATGGTTGTTTAGGTATTTATGAGTTTCTGGCGCTTCGCCGTCCGCTGCCGCGGAACGCTCGCTTCGCTCGCTCGTCTCGCGCTCTGTTTTAACACTATTCGAACCACGCTCGTCGCTTCGCTCCTCGCTAACCTATTTTTATTTACAAATTAGGGGAATAGGAATCGAAAATTACTGCAACAGACATTAACAAAATCTACTGTAAATTTTAATAATAGTACTTATTTAAATTGATTAGGTACATTATAGAAAATTATTTTTTATGATTATTTATTTGTAAATGTAAATAGAATGAAGTTATACGTTTAAAAATATAGTGAGTACACTTATTTTAACAATCCATTAGAGCAAATGATATTATAGATTAATAAATTTATAGAAAATGAATTTATATATTTAGAAAATTATAATAACTGCAATTATAGAAAAGTAACCATTAGTGCAACTGAAATTAGAGATTATAAAAATTATAGGACTTGAAATTATAGATTTTAAAAAATTATGGCAACTGCAATTATAGAAAACAATACGTTATAGGAATTAATATTATAGATTTAAAAAAATATATCAAACAAATTTATAGAAAATGAATATTTATAGCAACTAAAATTATAGCTTCTGAAATTATATATTTTATTTTAGAGCATTTGAGAGGATACCGGTACGGAACCCTTCGTGCGCGAGTCCGACTCGCACTTGGCCGGTTTTTTTATTAAGTATTTGTCATTATAGCGGCAACAGAAATACATCATCTGTGAAAATGTCAACTGTCTCTAACTATCACGGTTCATGAGATACAGCCTGGTGACAGACGGACAGCGGAGTGTTAGTTATAGGGTTTCCGTTTTTACCCTTTGGGTACGGAACCCTAAAAAGCCCCTCATAAATGTTACTTATATTTTTTTATTGTCTCAAACCATTTCCCAAATGTCCTCGAATCTCTTCATAGGTGATACGTCTGTTTTCTTCAATTGGCCCCTGACAGTAGCTACATATTCCTCTGACCTTCACAAATCTCATCATGAATAGAAACACGGTCGGCCGCAATCAAATTCAGCGTTCCAATGCGTCATGGTGCTCAGAGTGTTTCCACCCCAAAAGCATTTTGAGTCGAGCAATGCAATCTTAGGAAGAAAGGGAACATTTACATTCCATTTTCACTATGAACGACGAAATTTGATTTGTGATAGAAAATAATTGACAATAGAAAATAATTAAGTATCTCCCTTAATACTTTCATCAAAATTCTCGAAAAATAATTAAACGAATTTAAATTAAATGTTTTTTTTATGACTAATTTATGTATTTTGTAAAAGATGTTGGATATCACTTGAACTAACGGTGCGATGATTTCACACGGGTCATCTAGTTATTATATACTAGTAAAAGATGAAGATGAACATTTGAAATTTTAAAAAATATGTTCTGATTCCAGTTTAGTAATTTTTTTAGCAATAAGCAAATACACTATTTGTATTATTTTGTATTGTTATAGGCCTCTTTCAACGTGCCATTTTGATGTCGCCATACGATATATGGAAAGCTGTAGACCACAATCCCAGGACAAGTATTGATGTAGAGAATCATTCACATGAAGCTGCCCGTACTTTAGGTTGTAGTGGAGCTGCTGAGGACATGATGCGATGTTTGCAATCTCAACCGATAGAGAACATACTCAGATTATATTCTGTAAATATACTCAGCCTTGAATGTTTCATTACCTATAGAATATATATAATAGTAAATCCATTTTTTTCCTTCTTATTATTTAGAGTAACTGGAGCTCTCAATTGGGACCAATATCCGAAGATTTTCTTACACAAACTGAACAGTATTTGCCAATCGACCTATACAAGGGATTAGCCTCAACAGAACCTATTAACATAGATGTGCTCTTTGGAACCACTGATCTGGATGCAATTAATGTTGTTGGTAAATATTGTTAAATATGGTGGATTATAAATCAAAGTCGTATGAACGGCCTGATATATCTAAGTAAATTTGGAAATAATATAAAATACTTTCAGATGTCGAGTACAAAGAATTAATTTCAAGGGATCCATCGACAATAGTAGATTACGCCACTCATCAGATGGCACCAGAATTGTTGCAGCTTCATGACTTACATCACTCTACATCTTTACCGACTGTAAGTACATTAGTTGTCATAGATTGTCCAAATCGTGTTGGGTTGAGAGTGAGACGAATATAATCTATACAATTATATATAAATATCTCGTGTCACAGTGTTTGTAACCATAAACTCCTCCGAAACAGCTTGACCGATTTGTATGATTTGTGTAGGGTACCAAGGGGGAATTGGCATTATCCGCAAAAAAATATAATGTGCTAATAATTATTGCAACAAAAACTATTAAACTATCATTTAGAAATAAAAAAAATAAAAAACTATTAAACAATAACAAAAAAATTAAGATTTTTCGAAATTCTATTTCGGCCCTCATTACCCTTGGGCCTGGGTAATGAGAACCACCTAATTAGAATTAGATCTATGACATTTTCTATCATTAATTCATTCTCTTTTCTTATAATTCTATAGGTAATCTATGTAATTATTATCTATTTCCTAATTAGCTTCTTGTAATGCAAAAATCGCAAATGAAAATTACCCCAATATATTTAGTTGTAATAATCCCAAAAGCATATACCTACTCCTACTTAACCTTTTCAATGTTACTTTTGTATTTAGAAGAATTAGTTTTATTTTTCTCTAACATGTTAGAAAAAATACCTTGGCCTTGCTAAACGGACACTGCCGAAATATTCGAAGCGCGGGGGAAACGGCGTTTGTAAGTAATAGTCTCGCATAGTTTCCAGCTTGCAGACACAGAACCGTTTTGTATTGACGTGGTTTTTTATACACCGTGGTTCCCATTCCCCCTTGGTCCCCTATATTCGGTAGGTCTGAGAATCGGTCGTAAACTATTTTTAACCCTTCTACCCCCACCCCCATTTTTGAATCGCGATTTTAGTATGAACAATATCCAAAGTTAGTGGTAATGGTAGGGGCCAGGGGTAGGGGTAGGGGTAGTGCAGGCAAGCCAACGTTTGGGCAGGACGTCTACCGGGTCCGCTAGTATAATATAAAAATTAAAATCTGATACTTACACATGTAATTTCAGAAAGACAATCAACCATTTTTTATGAAATTGAACAAAACAAGTTATTCCTAAAAACAGGTAGTCAGGAATTAACTTCCTAGGATCGTGGTACTGGTACGAGTATGTCTCATAAAGTCCAATATGAAAAAAATCGGGAAAATTACTAAATATAGGTACTGTACCTAATGCTGTAACTGTAAATATACCGAATATATATTTTATCCGGATAATAGACAAATTAAGTAGGTAGTTTTTTTAATCCTAAAAAGTTTATTCATTTTCATAAAAAAAAATATTAAACTTAAATCTGTAATATAACTCCCACAATAAAACTGCCTTATTTTATTGATTATTAAAAATATGTACCAGTTTCTATTACTTAATTATATTACAGATTATTTATACAAATAAGTTCAGCACTTTTTCAGGATTTCAGTTTTGCGCAGCTAAGTACTTAACTATAATATATTATTCCGTAGCTAATAGAAGCCATCCTATGGGAATACTTAGGCTCACACTCTTCGAGAATGGATAGTGAAGCATCCCATTTGGTAGAAGGTATTGGACGTGCCCGGAGCGCGGCACGCTGGGGTGCAGGAGCAGCTCTATTGGCAGCCAAAATGGCTAGACGTGTCAGTGCTCTGTATATGTATAGATACACAGAACCTGGACAAGTTGATCTACAAGGGAATCTCATTAATTTTACAGGTAATTTTATTTACATTTACATAATTATCCCCCGTTGGTACTAGGATTTCCTGTATCGCTGTAAGTCATCTGTAAGTATAGTAATTTGATAAACGTGACATTTTATTTTATAGATCAGGGATGGCGAACCAATAACACAAATAATTCTGTCACGCCAATAAACTTAACGAATCTATTTTCTTTTATTTAAATAAACAGTAAACATTACAATTGCTGTGGAAATAAAGAGATTTTTTGACCGCACGCCATTGCCACATTATTATTATTTATAAAAAAAATGGCACGTACACCTAGAAAGGTTATCCTCGTTATAGATAAGTAAATCAAAATAAGTAAGTCAAATTGTTTAAAACTTATGTAGAATAATGTGTAGGTAGATTGTAGGATTCCACGACACGCCTTGGTGGAAAGCGCACGCGCCGCGAAGACGTGTTGGGGGATCCAGTTTAATCCCGTCCGTGCTGTGATGGTTGTGATTAGTCAGTGATTAATAGGACATATCGCGGCCGGCGGGAGCATTCTACCTACCGATTATCGGCTTATTGTTACTGTGACGTCTATAATACTTGACATTGGCGGAATCATCAAAACCCTGATGGAACCATTTTGAAAAAAAAATAGAATAGAATAGGTAGATTGTATATCACACAGAACCAGCCCAATTAAAAATATCTTTAAAAACATTTTCAGGTGCAGTTCATGGAACAGATTTAATATCTTTAATGGGAGACAGTTTGCTACAACAAATTGCTCGCCGGCGTCCTACTGTATTGGAGCAACGATCTTCACAATATTTAAGAAATTATTTCGTAAATTTTATTAAATTCGGGTAAGTACCTATACTATTATGACGAAGGTATTAGGTATCTTATCTAGGTAGGACGTAGGTATATCTAGTATTGTAAATACTTATATGCAGATGTAGAGACAAAAGTTTTTAGACCAGTTTGGACCCCGATTTTCACATTAGATGTAATCTAAATGAAACACGACAATACAATCGTGAACTTTCGCTTCATGGTGATCCTTCACCTTGATTTTGTCAAAAAATTTAGTTGAATTAGTATTGAATTTATTTGCTGAATACTTTATTATTAACATTTAAAGAAATAGCGTCATTATTGGACGTTAAAAAACCGTAACACAAGGGAAAAAAAATGTTACAATCCCAGCAGGGTAGGTACCCATCGGTTACCAAGTCTCCCACTTTTAGCCGATGGAATTTGTGAGGCTATACCTAACGAGTGGCCTGCAGTTCTAGTTGAGGTATATTTAGATGGAAAATGCTCTAAGAAAATTTTGATTAAAGAAAAAAAACTATTGTACGGCTCCTTAGCTAAAAAAAATGCATTTTATGGTCCCATCCGGAAGAAAGCATGAAACTTGGCATGCAGTAGCTTTTACATATGTGCTTTAATGTAGAAGTAGGAACACGTCGAGAAATCCTTTTTTTCCCCCTTTCCCCCCTCTTTTGTGTCCCAAATTGTGGTTTTTTAATTTTCTTATGAAAACTATTATTATTATTATTAAAGACCAATATGTTCCTAATTAATTTATCTACAATACAGTCTTTGGGTGTATGTTGATAGGACTTATGGTTTAGAAAATATGCTTACATTACTGAAGTAATTTTGTATTTTTTTTTTCAAAAATGCATATTTTCACTTTTAAGACAAAAATAATACTACGTTTTATTTAACGCTAGCCGTAAGAGAGAGAAAGTACCATTCACTTCCGCCGGTCCTAACCTAAAGTGAATGGTACAAGGAGCCGGTCGGGCCGACACCTTGCAAGGTGAGAGTGGGGTTGAGGACCCCCTAGACCTGAGGCAGTGATGCTGACCTCCAACGGTGGGACTGATTTTACCAACGTTTCGGAAATGAATTACTAAGAAGAAACGTCAAGAAACTTAGTAATTCCTATCTGACCTATCCATTTCAGTAGCTAGCCCTAGGTAATTCGATCCCTTCCTATTTCTAGTAGGGGATCGACTGTGTGAGAGGGGCCCGATTCGGAGTCTGACTGCACCGCAGGGCTTGTACTAGTGAGTGTGCACGAGTTTGAAGGGGTCTGACTTGACTGTGTACTGGGAGTGCCAGAGGCAGTAGGGAGGTTGCTGGTGTCGATAGTTAAGTTATCGTCGGGGTCGTTGAGGATGCTGCGCGGTCTGCGTCTGATCCAGAACCTTTTAAGTTCGTAGTTGGCCGCTGCCACTACGAGAGGGTTTGGGTGTGCAAGGGAGGTGGTAAAGAAGCTCCAGAAGCGTTCTTCATCCACTTGGTGATGGAGGGAATTTGCAGATCGTGGTGAAGGTTAGCATTGCGAACGAACCACGGACTGGCCGTGACTGCTCGCAACGCCTTGTTCTGCCTGATCTGCAACTTTTTGATGAGGTTAGGATTGGCGTGTGCAAACACTGGGCTTGCATATGTCAAAACTGGACGGATACAGGTTTTGTAGATCCTAAGTTTGTTACGGAGAGAGAGTTTACTCGCGTTACCTATCATCGGGTAAAGTCGACTAAAGTAAAAACTAGCCCTATTAGTGACCCTTTTAATGTGAGGTCCAAAAGTGAGCCGCTGATCTAGGTGTTTAACTGACTTTTCACATTTGATGGGTTGGTCATACAAGGTGAGGGTGGCTACTCTGGGGGGGTTTCGGGTCTTTGAGATAGCTGTTTGCAGTACGCGATGTAGTTTATCGGTGTCTCTACTTCTGAAGTAGATAGCCGTGTCGTCAGCGAAGAGGGCCAGTTCAGCCTCTCTCGGAATAGGTAGGTCGTTAGTGTACACCGCGTATAGTAGTGGGGATAGTACTGAGCCTTGCGGGTCGCCTGCTCTAAAGGGTTTGGGAGAGGAGCGTGTCCCCTCGTGGCGATATCTGAAAGTCCTGTTAGACAGAAAGTCCTGGATGATGAGGACTAATCTACCGGGGGTGTTGACTTTATATAATAATAAATATAATATAAACCTTGTCAAAGGCTTTGGCGACGTCAAAGAAGACAGCGGCAGTGGGGGCGTTACCCTTCTTGTCTCTGCGTTCTACTCCCTCAGCAACGTATTCGACTAGCCTATGTACTTGCTGGGGACAAGAGTGTTTGGGTTGGAAACCAAACTGGTGGGTGATAATGACTTTATTGTCAGTATGGAAAGTTTTGAGTCGGGTGTGTATAACCCTTTCGTAAAGCTTGCCCATAGTCTTTAGGAGGCTGATTGGGCGGTATTTATCCGGATTTTCTTTCGGTTTACCCGGTTTGGGGATGCCGATGACGTCGGCTTCCTTCCAAGCTCCGGGAAAGTGGCAGTGCTGAAGGCAAACGTTAAATATAGTCACAATTAGCAAAACTACATGGGGGGAAACTCTTAAGAGCGCGATTAGAAACTCCGCCGAGTCCTGGGGCCTTTTTGGCCTGGAAACTGCGGATGTGGGAAATTACCTCGTCTTGAGTAACTGGGCAGAGGTCCGACGTGGGTTGTAGATTGGCTCTGTGTAAGACAGTAGTCTCTGTAAATGCGGGGGAGATTCCTGCGATAGGAATTAAAATAAATATAATTTTGACTTGACTGTTAGTTTTAATAAGTTGTACACTAGTACTTATCCCTGTATTTACTTCAATTAATGCAGTTAGCTTCCGTACTTTGAAAGGCACGTTAAGCCGTTGGTCCCACTTACTATCATAGATGGTGGTCGTTAAGCCATGTCAGAGGAGGCTAGAAACTCTAACAAAACCGTTAGTCAGAATGTCCACATACATACCTACGCGATAAAAATACTTATTAATTTTTTTTTTGCAAACCGTAAGTCCAATCAACATACGTCCAAAGACTGTATTATAGAGAATTTAATGAGGAACATATTAGTCTTTGACAGTTTTCACGTAGCTTTAATAGTTTTCATAAAAAAATTAAAAACCAAGATTAGGGACATAAAAGAGGGGAGGGTAGGGGGAAAAAGGATTTATCGACGTGTTCCTACTTCTACATTAAAGCACATATGTAAAAGCTACATGCATGCCAAGTTTCATGCTTTCTTCCGGATGGGACCGTATTTCAAGTTAAGGAGCTGTACTTACAGGAATTATAAAAAAATCTGAAAAATCTCGATGTTATTAGAATAGATTTCTATAGCGTATTTTTTAACGACATTAATATATAAGACTAGCTGTGCCTTGCGGTTGCACCCGCGTTAATGGTTACTGCTCCGCTCCTATGGGTCGTAGCGTGATGTTATATAACCTATAACCCTCCTCAAAAGATGGGCTATCAAATGCAAAAAAAAACCGACGGGTAGTACCAGAGAGATTATATAGTATAGCTATAGATAGATAGATAAGCAATATTACTATAATATTAGCTATTAGTGCTATTCTTGCAATATTTAATCAAAATCAATTGAGTAATGTTCCAGAAACTCAGTAGGTATTTCGAGGTGGTTCTACAAAATATCCCTTTTCAGATTTTGACTAAATTTCAGCACACCAACAATGGATAACACATGGCTACCTTACCGAGCTGGTGCTGCATATCTACACGAGATAAGATTTGTCGATGGAGTACAGAGATCTATATCTCATGTCGCAAGTCGAGAAGTCGCATTCTGGCTCCAATATCTCCCACGTTTGGACACCTTACATTCATCACCAGAGAAAAGTGAAAGCCTTAATTCTACTCGAGGTAGGTACCACCATCACCAGGCCGCAAGGATTTTGGACATCAGATCAGTGAGACGACTTTGTGAAGAGTAGGTTCATGGAACAGATTTCAGTCCCGTCCAACTTTATGTCTGTCTGTCATAGAGTACTAAGCCTATGGAGGGGCCATAGACGGGCTAACCCTTTCGCTAATTTTTTCCCCTTTGACCAGGGTGCGCAGTAATAAGTTACCTTAGATTTCGTTGGTATCGTTTTGTGTCGCGAGACAGAGCTCTAGGAAAATAGTTAATTGTGATGTTTTAAACGGGAAAGGCGATCTAGGGCGCCAAACTTAGTGTTTCCAATCATTAATTATAATTATTATGTTTGTATTTTAACATAATCATCAAAAAAAAAGTTTTTCACCCTTCACGTCTCCTTTGGTAAATACTCAAAGCTGTCTGTAGATAGATAGAGGTTTATTTATCAAATGTATATTTTAATTTCAGATGAAACAAAACTACGTGGTGCCGTATACGCATTAGTTGGCGTTGCTGTCTCCCTATTGATGCTTTTATGTATCGGCGCCATTGTGCTACGTCGGGCACAAAATTACAGAACAACCACTCCCCTTGATGATTAAAAAAATATACCTAAAATTCAAAGTTGTTTTTATTGTACAAGTGCGACGCTTCCGGTCGATGTAATTCCTTGTCATCTAATCCCTTAAGGGTCCTATGGCTTTAATTTGTATGGTATAAACTATTCCCAATTTCTCATTACTCTGTAAATAATCTATCTACCTGTGTCACTGCATATAGTTACTTATTCAGTGGGTCCGGACCCCCCCCCAGAAATCCGTCACCGGCACTTTGTGAAATTGGGAATTTAAAAAAAAGGTAATTACTATCAGTTCAGCTGATCTTAATCTTATTCTTAGGGGGAGACCTCAGAACAATGACTAAAGACATAGAAGTAGCCTTAAAGGTCCAAGCACCTGACAGATAGCTATCTTTTTTACTCTTATGGTTGTTTTCTTGTTGTCAAAATGAAACAACACTACTTTTGTCATGATGACATATAGTGCGTACACTGTTTTACAAATCTAGGTGATGTGTGTAAAATGAACACGCAAAATATCGATATCGATAAATTAGTTACAAATAAATAAAATAAATTGTCTGTCTATATCTACATTCTACACTAATATTATAAAGAGAAAAGATTTGTATTTTTGTTTGTACTTAATGAATAAACTCAAAAACTACTGGATCGATTTAAAATAATACTTATTTCACCAGTGCTATGGTATATTATCACTAAGTAACATAGGCTATATTTTATACTAGCGGCTTGCCCCGACTTTGCTCGGATGAACAATTATATACAATATGTATAATCTATATTAATGGTACCTATGTAACAACTAGAGAGTTGAACCTAGGCCCTTATGGGTACTCTAGGTGCTCCAAAGGTCACAAAAGGTAAGTAGCTTCAGTATTTTCAGTAGGTTCAGTAGGTTCGGTACTTTGCTCTGATTTGTTGACATAGTGTACGACATGGACCTGTAAGACATCTCAAGGTCGGCGGCCTGGTATAAGGGAAGAGAATAATAAGGCAGACAGATATAAATATAAACAATGTATTATACAAAATCCTAACTATTGACCTACCTAATTAAAACCTACCAATTTATTATCTAAATCCTAACTATATATTTAGACAGAAGCTATATATACAATGTGGAGATTTGATCCTAATTTATGAGAACATTGTAATGAGAAATTAAAATATCAAAATATTAAAACTACAACCTCTTTAATAAATATCCGCAAAATCCCTATACTTTATATAAAAGTAAGTACAATAAAAATCTTGTTGTCATCTTGAACTTGCCATAAATTCTCACACCTTGGCTTGCATGTTACTAAAATTGTAGTAGAAGGGATATTATTGACCTTTGAAAATCACAGTTTTTGTCAAAAACGACCGAACATTATCTTTGAATATTTCAATTATTTTTGTAATATAATGAATTCTTATAATTAAATTCAAACATATTTAATTATAAGAATTCATTATATTACAAAAATAATTGAAATATTCAAAGATATATATACAATAATTTAATCTTCTTTTAGCTAAATTCTGAAGACGTACAATTTCCTTTTCAAGCTTCTCAATGTGACCCTTGTCGACATCTCGGAAAGCTGCAGAATCCAAAAACCGCAGGGCATGGAGTTGAAGTAGTCAAAATACACTGAAAAGTGAATTTGTATTAATGGTTTATAATAAACAAGAAATAGTCTGATAATTGACTGATTAAGCTCATTAAAATATTTAATTTAATTAGCGATAATTAAAAAAAGACGTTCACTCATAAAGAGTCATAAGAGTCATTATTTTATGAGTGAACGTCTTTTTTAATATTCGATAATTAAATGAAATATTTTTAATGAGCTTAATCAGTCGTTTATCAGACTATTTCTTGTTTATTAAATTCACATGTAAAGTTGGCACAACATCGTCCTTCAGTCTTCGATACTTTTCATCGGAAATATTAATAAAACACGCTGATGTAAAATGTCTGGAGCACACTCGTTGATGTTATTTAGGTGTCCAATCAATTTCACTTAGCTTCAATACACTTTTGACGCAATAATTTATCATTGGGACATCTGATATAAAGAAATGCCGTTATTCATGTACACAACATATCCGCACAAAATACTATCGATATTTTTATAGACAAAATTTTCACAACGCTAATAACCTTTTAATAAAATTACGAAATTTACAATATATATGGAAAAGTAATTCACAAATACGTAATTATTATACATAGAATAAAAGAAAATGTAATTTTAAATGTTTTTAAGTATACATTGCCAAATTTCTTAAGGAAATTGGATAAGTAAACAAAAAACAAGGCTTACCGATGAGAGCTTATAATTTAGGTGTTATTTTCTTCTCTTCCCATGCGAGATTTGCAGTGCTTTATAACACATGCCATAGTTTATACCATCACAATATATTACATTATAGTTCTATAACATAAATCACAGGATTTTACACGAAAATAGTTTTTAAAATCACAAAGAACCTTAACCCGACTAATTTGAGATGACGTATTTTGTCACTTGACAGTAGCAAATAATTGGTACATTTTAAATAAGTAGCATACAATGGTTCTAATGGATACAGATTTGACAGGTTGCTATGAACGCTTGTTTGGAATTATAAATCCTTCTATGTCATTAGTCATTGTTCTGAGGGCGAGACCGTCTATGGCTCCTCCTTTGTCTTAGTATCGTGTCACTTCACTAACTTCCGCTTGTCACCCTTGTCAGCGATAAAATGGCATATCACCAATGTCATGATAAAGATTTTTTTTTAGGATTCCACATCCGGTCATGGCGACATACGCACGCGTTTTCGTCGTGGCGTGATGTGGAATCCAGTTTAATCCTGTTCGCGCTGTGATGGTTGTGATTAATCAATGATTAATAAGACATATCACGGTCGGCGGGATTATCTTAAATACCGATTTATCGGCTATATACACTATAAAGGCTATAATACTTGACATTGGCAAATCACCGATGAACATTGGTGGAGCCATAATAAAAAAAGAAGAAGAAGAAGATTTTTTATCATGCGACCGTAGCAGAAACAATGTTCTATCGCGTCTATCTGATAAAACATATCATGGACATAGACTAAAGTCGATATCATAACGTTATATCGATTTTTGTAAGCACGAATAATTATATCGTCTCTTTTTGAGGTTTGAATGTGATACATATAAATGATTATCAGCTTGTCAGTCATTATTATTATACTCTTTGGTTGGTTGTCACTTACTTGTCATTCATTCTGCTTCCACATTTTGCTCTGTGATTTGATTTTATCATTTTGGTTTTTACTTGCTCTGTGTGATTATTTGTTATTTGCTGCACAGACTATTATATTATATTTGCTGTGGTTATTTGGTGCGAGCTTGGCGTGTTTTGCAATTATTTATTTCAAAATAACATATAAACACTACTTACTCAAGCATTTTAATTAAAACGACATATTCTAGGAGCTCCAGTAAATCCCTATATAGTCTGTGCTCCAGTATTAATAATGGCTTTAGCTATGCAACGGCGAGCTAATGTAAGTTCATCTTGTGGTTGTAAAAAGAAAATTGTCTTGATTATAAAGTTTGCTGTTCTAGGTTTACTTTAATTTCTTTTACACAGTCATGCAAAGACACTCCAATATGGCATTCTGTCAACATGTAATGTTTGTTTGTCCCTTATAGACTCAAACTACTGGACCGATTTCGTTACTTTTTAATTACATAGATTAATTCATGAGGAAGGTTTATGTGTATAAAACAGTGTCTCTTTGGAGCCAAGCAGTAACCAACAATGTTAATATTATTTGGCGAGTTGTGTTCATGGGAATGGGTAAGCAGTGATAGTAAAAGCTAGTATTATATAAAGAATAAAGTAATGCATTGCTGGTTAATGAGGCAATACATTTGTTGGTTGGGCGCCTTTAAGTACGTTAATTATGTCGACCCTAACAAAAGTAAATTGATCATGATGACATGATTTCTCCCAGTAAATGACAAATTCCTTTGTATGTATATCACATTGACATTATAACTTTTTTCAGGTTCGCCTCCCTCCTGAAGTTAACAGAATTCTTTATATCAGAAACTTACCATATAAGATTTCAGGAGAAGAAATGTATGATATATTTGGCAAATATGGAGCCATCAGACAAATAAGAGTGTAAGTATTAATATATTAATGTAAGTATAAGTAAGTATTGACCACACTAAATAGTATAAAAGGAAGCCCATGGTCGGTCTCTGTTTCAATATAAGAACTGTATTAACAGGTATTAGTAAAAGTTTAAAAAAGTTTGCCTCCAGCTCCAGCACACTTTCATGGAATATGCTGCCTAATCCACTACAGTTACAAAGGAAGCATTTTGTGTATAATTAATCTGCAAAGTTTAATAGGTAGCATCTTTATCAAATAAGTAGTTCCTAATAGTTTAAATTCTATGGCAGAGCATAAAAAGTGCCTTTGTGGGCAAAGCTGAGGCAGAATTAATTTAAACTTTTGTTGTGCAATTACACTGTAGGTACAAGTAAGTAAGGAGCTGAACAGATATAAGTTATAACTTTTGCTAAATAAGTTGAGCTAAAAAGTATCACATGGTTAAACTGCAGTCCATACAATTTGCATGTGTATTATTGGGTATCCCCTCCAATATAGTGTTACATTTGGTAAAGAGTGAGCAGGGGAGGTTCATGAAATATTAGTATCATCTATTTATCTATCTATTATCACACCTTTTATCCCAAGAGGGGTAGGCAGAGGCAATCAATTGCCATGTGCTATGATCCTGACATACCTCTTTCGCGTCTTTTATGTTCATCATATTTTATACATGCTCAGCGATTGTGTATTTTTAATATTTCCATTGATCAATACATTTTTTACATGTTCAATAAAAGTACACCAAGGTCCTCTGCCAGCATTTCCTTTCACTTCAGCCATATAAACTTTTTTAGCATATTAGCATTATGAGGAGGTATATTTCCCATTGTATTTTTTCAGTGGCAATACACCAGAAACCCGAGGCACAGCATTTGTGATTTATGAGGACATATTTGATGCAAAGAATGCATGCGACCATCTTTCAGGATTTAATGTTTGTAACAGATATTTGGTAGTTTTATATTACAGACCCAATAAAGCATTTAAAGGTATTGATATTGATAAGAAACAGGAAGAGTTGGACGCATTGAAGAAGAAGTATGGTATATCAGCAGAAGAACTAAGAAAATCATAAAATAATGTATTTATAAGGTGTAATAAAACGAAGATAAAGATAATTACAAAATAAAATAAAACTGGTTTTCGAATTTATAATCTTTTATTGAAATGTGGAATACAAATTACGTAGATGAATAGCTATTATAAAGTTTAAAAAAACAGTACCTAGCCAATCGCGAGTGTAGCTTTGAAAAGATTAAAACTACCCATTATGCACTGAACAATAATACACATGACTTTTTGTAAAATATAGAATTTTAAGACTTTATTATAAATGACGAAAGTTAAGAGAGAACATGCCCCAACATGATTCATTGTCAAACTTGAAGACATGAATCCTTACATTCTATTATAAATACTAAAATGCATTTATTTGAATTATATTTCTTGCACCTACAATTTTTTTTTAGTTACATATGTTGTGATGTTTACATAGTTAAAGCCATAACAGAAGGGGAAAACCTTGATTCACAATTGACAATTATCAATATATACATGCATTTGTCCAAAGTAAATAAAGCAAAAACTTCACAAATGGTGTATTGGATATGTTCTCTTCTTATCTTTTGTCATTGGTAATATTATAAACACTTACCTACATTATTGGGTCATAGCTACCAATCTATAATCTTGGCTAACTACTACAAAGTATTTTCTGGTTTGTAAATTTATAGAAAACATTAGCTATTTGACTTTAAAAATGTCCTTTTTAAGGTTGGAATAACTCACGATTTCCAATTTTCCACAACGCGCAAGATATTGAGCATACATAAAACGTGTCAAAGGGCCGCGCTGGAGGAGATTATATAGTCCGTGTACAGTCATACAAGAAAAGAACAGCAAAATTATTGTGAAACCAAAAAAGTTTGAATTTGAATGAGTATCATATTATATTGCAAAATTCTTTATAGTATGTATGTTTATGCTTATGACTGTACAATGTACATATAACTTTTTCATTCTTGTCCATAGTCATGGTCACTTACTACTTGTATTAAATTTACACAAGCAATGTGTTTTTATTATTTTATCAATTAATTCGTGATGTTTCAATGGAGATATAAACTTACTAATAAACATAGATGAACAACTGTTTAGTTATGTTTTCTCTCTCTATCATATTTGTTAGAGTAACAAAACATATTACATGTAAACAGTTGTTTAACAACACCTATTAGTAAGGCGAGTAGCTCTACTTGAGATAATTATTTTAAAAGGATTATACAAAAAGTATCACCAAGTTTTAAAAATATGGACATGTAACAACACTAAATTCTAATTGCACTAAAATGTAATGAAAGACATTATCGCCTACTAATAAACGTTATTTAACTATTGTTTAGTCATAAACAAGTTTTGTTACCTTCTAATAAATCTGAAATTCAATATGATAGAGGAAAAGTAATAGTTGTTCTACTACATTCATTGATAAATAAATACCTTATTATGAGATTTGATGATAATTTAGTGAATTTTAGTGCAACATATGAAGCATGTCAATTAAAATTTAGGTATTAATAAAATACAATACTGGGGGATCATAAATTATCAACTTAAGATTATAATTTTTGAGTATAAACTTCAACAGGATGGAAAATTATAAAACTTAAACTTATAACAACTAAACTTAAAAGTATAGTATTCGACAAAATCCTGACAGTATGGATCATTTTCAGTACTTGACAACTTCTTTTTTGGTATCACGGAAAATAAATTTGGTTTATGGAAAGTGACAAGTCATCACATCAATCAGACTTTTGTTCGAATACTGTACTCATAAAAATAAACATTACAATGTAAATAGGCACAAAAGAGGAATATTTTAATAATTAAAAATCACTTGTCAGCTTCAACTTCCTTATCTCTAAATAGTAATTATAAAGTAAGTTGTAACATTCTTCAAATAAACTAAATAAGGTGTATGTGTCAGGTTGTGGTTCAGTTACAACTTCTACGTAAGTTTTTCTAGTTTTGTCTGATTTGGTAAACAAACTTATGTCTTTGGTATGTCTTTTTAAATAAGTTGCCATTTAAAATTCTTAAAAATTTTGTAATTAACATTTTAACTTGTATTACATTTGCAGAACTAATAAATAAAGTGTTATTTAAAAATTTAACAATAAAAAGACATACAAAGTTTGTTTACCAAATAAGACAAGTCTTAAAAATGCACTTTATACTTTAATATGATGGTAATACGGTCACTTTCCTATAACACAAAAATTACAACTTATTTTCGATAAACGACACATATTCCGATGCCGTTTTGACTGCTTCAAAATTTTGTTCGTATTTTTTGGGGAAATACTGCCATTCAAAAAATTCCTACCGTAGTGTCATATTACGGGTAAGTAAAAAGATTATCATAATATTCGGAAGGAAGTGTTTACAATTTTGTCATGGTATCTTTTTTTTTTTGTTTTCCTTAGAAATTATTAATCTCACTATGAATGTCCAAAATGTGACAAATAATTATGTTATAAAGCCATTCGGTTAAATTACTATGGCCTCATACGAACCATATAATTATACTATACTATACATGCCGAAAATATGGTTACTTTAAATATTATTTTATTAAATTTCCCTCGTCCTCTTATTTTTTTAAATATGGCGGGCGACCATATTACCCTCATATATAACATGCGACGTTAACAAAACATAAACTTGCTATGCAATGCATGCAATTTACGTTATGTGAAACGTAAAACGATATGAAGACGGAACCTTAAAGTTAGAGAGAAAGCATTTTTACAATTCAGTCAACATAAAAAATCAAGTCTGGAGATTATAGTAGTGAAATACCCAAGATATTCAAAATTTACAAAAAAAATAGGTTCAAAATAATAACACAACATTCTCTACTCCTGAGTAATTGAGGACGTTAATCGAGCATGACCTTCATCTACAAATTGTTTATTAAGATATAGGTCTTCTTCGGTAGACGTATCGATAAGGTCGAGTGTTAATATAGGTTCATTTTTATTTAGAGGATCTTTACCGATGGCTTTGCATATACCAACAAACTCTTGTTCCACACACAACTGTTGAAACCGAATGCAGTCTTCAACATTCCAATCTTGATGGAGCGGTGAGACATCTGTAAAGGAAGACCCTATTTAAAATTTTGATTAACATTATATTGCATATCTAATAAGACTGCAATTCAGCATGTAAACGCAATATTGTGATAAAAATACATTACAAGGCAAAATTTTAATCTATGTTTCAGTTTAGTAAAAGTTTTAATAAATATGTTAGTATGAAAAACCGAAATATATTACCATATAATTGAGCTCTAATAGCTTGTGGAGGTAAATCCAAAGCATTAGTAGCGTTAGGTGGCACAGGTCGCAAGGAACTTATCGGCACCAATCCCAGGTCGCCGAAGTCGCAGAAGTATACCGAAACCATGTCCGCGGACACGACGTATGCAACAATCACTCTGTAAGAAAGAATGCCTCTAGTTATAGATGTGTAACACCTTAGATCTCGGTATGTGGCATTAATTTGTAAGGATTAATTTCGTGAATTTTCATCTGCGACGGACATGTGTAACTAGAAGTAGATTCGAAATTCAAGTGATTATATACCCCGACTCTCTACAGCGCCTGCTGAAACTGAAAAATTTTATATTCTGGCAGTTGAATGAAGTTAGGCACGATTCATTCAAGCATCGCCGACATACATTGTGGTCCGAATTGAGTCAATAACAATATTCTCGACCGATAGCACTGTGAGGGTTCTGTAAACCAAACGTCAAAGTAGACATGTTTCTAACTTTTTATTTGTATGATATGTCAGCACAGTGAGCGTTGCCATCGCGATATCAATTCGGACCTGCCGAGCTGAGCGCTCACGGTCAGCGTATTGCTGTGAGAACTTGTGACAGCTGTTGAAGCAATTCGGACCATGCATTTGCTGCTTTACTTCACAACCGCCACAATATAAAAGTGCTGTAAATAGAGAACCGTGCGGAGAAAAGCTATAAATACAAATATTATAGTAAGTATACGAACCTATACCAGGAGTTATCCTTGCTATAATAAGCGGTGTACAATTCACCACAAGCTGGGGTTTTCGGTACTTTATCTTGGGACAACTTCGGACATTCCTGTTGCAGGGAGGCCATCATTGCTACTAGAGCGTGTCTACTTTTGTTCGGTTGTACCTAAAACAGATTATTGCTTATAGACACAGAAGAAACAATATTAAGTACATAATAACGTACAGAAGTTTCTCTTAGTACATTTATTTGTAATTCGAATAATACAAAACGATGAGATGAACGCACAAGCCAATATGAGTCTAATTGCATTCAGATAACATTCACTTTGTGTTGATGAGTCAATCACTAAATCGGCAATTTTGTTTCAGGCAAAAAGTAATACCCATCTGTACAACTTGGTTTTGTAGAGCAATGTCCCAGATATACACGTGGTCATGACAGATATGTAACACGATATGTGTATAGTGTTCATTGGCGGGCGCAGCATTTCCACCTCCCGCAAATTAATGATATTAAAAAATCAACTACTGCAATAAAGGTTTTAGTGATTTGCCTGAATACGAATGATAGAGACGACGCTCTACAATACCGAAGTATCTTTCTAAATAAAGCTGGAAGTGTATTATTTTCCGTCGGTTATGTTACGAAGTGTGTACTAACCACAAAGTTACATGGGTTGGCAGCCATAGCTACAAAGACGTCATAGAAGGTCCCCGGTGTCGGTAATTCTTGTGGAGGAAGAGCTCCGCAACGAGGTGTGAACGTAAGTCTCGGAGCATTCTCGTCGACGCCGGCGAGTGCGTTAGATGCATTGCGCATGAAAATGCGCTCTTTCTTTCTATGCAACTCTTCGACATGCTCAGTGCGGGCGTTGACGACCCCCTTTGGTTTGTATCTAAAAAAAAAACAAATAACCGCTGTAAGTTTTCTATCTTACTGCATAATGTCAACATGATACTATTATAATTTACCTTAATAACATCTTTTTAACCTGTTCCTTTATGTGGTTTCTTGAAAAATATAAAGAATAGAACTTAAACAGTACCAGGGTTTTTATTTGGTCTTACATACATAACATTTAAGGTAATCTACAACCCGTCGGAACTATCTGTGCATCTGTGACGTCATGTCGCACGCGATTAATGGTGTATTTACTAAGGCTGGCCTTTTACAAAATTTGTGAGAGAAAACTGGGCGGTGAGCGAGGTTAGAAAAATGTGCGTATTATATACACTTATATTATATCTTTATATCGAATAATATAATACAAAAAATACAAGAAACCCCCTAATCTGTTTTTTTAGACAAAGGACCTTAATCAAATTTTTTTAAATATAATCTGCTTTTTTTAAAAGATATTCGGGATAATGGTATACAATGTTATTGGTGGAGATTTTCCTCGCGCACCACAAGAGTTCGAGACGGGAAGGTGAAGCCGAGAGCACAGATATTGTGTTAATAATTTTCTTTATTCTATTAAATTATGATAACTCACTGCTGCTCCATGATGATAGCATTGTAGACAGATGCTAGAAGCTGTTGCTCTCCTATTCTCATGAACATGTCAACTTTAGGAATGGTTGTCGAGACGAAGCCCGGTCCGGCGCGGCACAGCGCTACTTTCCCCACCAATAACTCGCGGAGACGATCTATAGCGCCGGGCCACAGCGGACCGCCGGCTAGCGACACTTGGACCGCCTATAACAAATATACACTTATTTAATAATAAGAAAATACTGTATCGAAATTATGTACGTACAGCGTAATGTATGTACCGGCAGAAAATCATTTGAACTTTATATAGTGTCGGTACGCTTTCTTTCAACGCCCGAAAGGTTTAATTTTCTGCCGGGTGCAAGTGTTGATTTTTATTTGTTAATTTCTAAAAAAAAGTACATTGACGGGTTCGAATTCTAGAGCAATTAAAATATTTGTATTAAAAAAATTAAGATGCCATGGATGTTATAGTGCGCGCCAAATAAATTGATCCAGATTGAGCGCTAGTAGAGTGGAATACAAATTGTATGGAGCGCAGTCTAACCAAGTAATACTTTTGTGCTTAAATTTTTTGGCTAGAGTTTGTCAATAATGGCTTGGTGCCACAATATTAAGATCTCAGTTTGAGAACATAGCAATATAAGATACGTTACCTGATGTGGATATGCATTGAGCGCCTCCGAGAATGCCTTAAGTGGCATGAGTGACGACAATGGCGCTCTCAATATCAAACTACTGTCCACTAGCTGCGTACGCACGGTTCCTTCGCCGTCCAAGCCACTAATTATTTTGCAACGAACCCTGTAAAAAACGTCTGTCGGTGTTATTGAATTATCTGTCATTGTAGAAACTATCTCAAAACTAATGTCGGATTGACGTTTCTAATCAGTAAGGCTCCTGTCTCATAAAGCTGTCTCCTTTAGTTTAATTATTATCATGTTGTGTTTTTAGTGGAAAAAAATACAATGTATGAAATAGGTTAATATTTCAGCATTTATAAATACTCTCAGAACAGATTTTAGCTAAAATACTATACTGTAAGACATCAAACACGTAAATTGTTTACATCAACCAACCACCAGCCTTACTTTAATTTCTATCATAATTAAGTTGCTGTGGAGAAAACCCTAATTAAATAAAACCAGTGGCGGCGCTAGACCAAATGTCGACGTCTACATCAGCTTTGCGAGGCCTCTTTCATTTCTCAGTCAGAACAAAAATGATAAAAAGAGATCTATTTTATCTCTTAAAATAGGCAAAAGTTTGCGAATCGTCCTTTTTTATAGCAGAAAATTCCTGAACTTTCGTCGATCACTATTTTACCACTAAGGAGTCTTCTCTTACGGTAAGATAATTATTACGTTGTTGTCTGTGAAAGAAAGCAGGAGTGCGAATTTTGTAAATTTTTAAACGTTTTTGCGAGGCCCCCGCCACTGAATAAAACAGGAGAACAAAAAAAAACAAAATCTTGTAGTTAGAGACATTCATCTCAAAATACCGGACAGTAAATGGTGGTCAGCCCATTTTAGTGTATACCGCAGCCAGTGGTATCATGAAAAAATATAATTCGCTAAATGACAAAGACTTGGGCCTTTTACTGCTTAGCACTAGAATTGAAATATAAAAAGAGTTAAGGTCGTATCGTATATAAATATTTAAGACTATTTCACTCGTGGAATTTTGATATAATACATTTTTTTAATTTTCAATGCATATCGAATTAAAACCAAAAGCAGATTTAACTATTCTAAAAACCGTCATTTATGTAAGTATACTTCAGTATCGTGAAAATAGCAAATCCCAATAAAATTGAATACAAACCAATCGCCCTCCATGGTCCGCACTATGAATAAGATGTGTTGATCCGGCGACGGTGCTAGAGGAGATGCGGGCAGCTGACGTCGGAATGGTCCCGGTGACATGAGAAGCTGCAACGCCTTGCTGATCGTCGACACTCCGCCCGGCGCGCACACCCACGCACGGCCCTCGTCAGTCACACAGGGCACCTCTACCTCCACGAGGTCATCCTATAAACGCATAGAGTACTAAGTCTATGGAGGGGCCATAGACGGGCTGCCCCTTTCGCCATTTTTTTCCCCTTTGACCAGTTAAACTGACTGTTACCTTAGATTTCGTTGGTATCGTTGTAGGAAAATAGTTAATTGTGATGTTTTAAACGGGAAAGGCGATCTAGGGCGCCAAACTTAGTGTTTCCAATCATTAATTATAATTATTATGTTTGTATTTTAACATAATCATCATATAACGTAAAATCCGTTGCGACAATAAAACGACAGAAAAATACAGTGGTACAGGGGCTAGTACTAGGCGTTTACCTCCCCCCCGCCAAAAGTGGCAGAAAAATTTGTTCGGTGATTTACACGCTTCACGTCTCCTTTGGTATATAATCAAAGTATAAACGGAATTACACGGTTCACTTTATTTACCTTTTAATTTGAATGAATCAACCAAATCATAATCCTAACTAATAATGATCAATGCGATTGTGTGTTTCTTTATTTGTCCTTCTTTCACGTTCCGAGAGTGACGGAAAACAGGACAAGGGATCTTCTTTTATATCTTTCTATTTCCATTAGGGCCACACAGTTAGAGGTAAGGACAAGTGGAGCAAAATTATAACATATTGGTACCCAAGAGAGAACAAAAGAAAAAGAGGACGACAATTTAGAAGATGGGAAGATGAGATTATGGCGGTGGCGGGAAGAATGTGGACCAGGTTGGCTCAAGAAAGGCGACATTGGAAATCATTGGAGGAGGCCTTTGCCAAACGGCACACAAACATCGTGTTATCGATGTAATACTATAGCTAACCAGGATTAATTTTGCAAAATATGTACACTGTTTGAATAAAGGCTTTTATTATTATTATTATATTATTATTATTTCCATGCAGGTGAATTCTATTTTGTCGGACACTTTTTGTTTACGCAAGTTACACTTTTCACTTTTGACAGATAAAGCAAAGGCATAAAATTGGCGTTATTGATTTTGTAATAGCTTTTCGGGAATAACCAATTCAGACGCTATTGGATAAGGATTGCATTGCGTAACAGCAATTATTGTAATTGAAATTAGTTGTAATTAAAGGTGTTAGATTTTTTCAGAATAGCACAGAATATTTACAATTTGGGATCAAGCATCCATACTATTATAAATCCGAAAGTAACTCTCGTCTGTCTGTTACGCTTTTATGGCTACGGAGAAAGCTTGAACCCTAGACTAGGCTACTTTTATTTTAATCCAACCCCCTAAGGGAATATAATAGGGGATAAAAGTTAGTGTGATCCACACGGGCGAATCCCGGGGTAGATCGCTAGTTTTTTAAATATATTTTTTCTAATTACTGTTACACATTTTTTTTCTGGTAGGATGTATGGCCCGATATCTTCGCCTCCCGTCGAGCCCGTTAAAAAAAAAGCGCGCGATGCGGTCTGTGGTTTTAGACAGGGTGACCGACGTGGACTTTTGGAATTGAAAAACAAAGAAATGGTGTTCGCATTAAATTGATTAAGTATCACATATAATTTTGTCTTGGATATTTGTGGTTGCGGATTGGATTCCAGTCCGTGTTCTGGCAACTGACCTCCGACAGGTGAGTTGACGCGTAGTGAGCAAGCGCGCCGTGGTCGTGTACCTACCGACCCCAATGGGCTCGTTGGTCTGACCCCTGGCATGTTTTCATTCCAGGAGGTTTCTTGTACGGGCGAGACTCTTGGCTGCGGCGAGGAGCGCCAGAGTCGGCGAGGTTACACAAGGATCCAGACCCTGTCGTGAAGTCTTCGGGTCGGGTCCGCGTTCCACGTCCGAGGAGACCACCTTCCAGGCTTCGTCTCACCTCAACCTCATCTTCTTCTTTCGGTCCAGCGCCGTTAACGCTGGTGGCGCCCTAAACTCTATACCCATTAACTTAAGCTGCTCGCTAACCCACAGGTTAACCCACCCCTGTAACATTGCTATATTTATTCTACCACTGAGTTTGGCCGGCACCGCTGCTGATGTAGTAATAAATACAAGATCTGTGAGATTACTGGGAAGTTTCATTCATCTGCAATCCCATCCAGACTCCCTCGCCAACGGACAAGTAACATTACGTATATACTATTTTAAAATATTTAAGAATATTTTTCTCCAACTCTGACATCCCCATGCCTATAAGTTTCAAATATAAAAATATGTAAATACTTACAGTTGTAAATGTTATGGTACTACGATTACAAAAGTCCAGCATGATCTCGTCGTTCAAGTTGATATCTCTAGAAGTGGACGTGTCATAGAGGACAACAGATATCGTCGGTTCGGACAGGTCGTCGCGAGGCCCTGGCGCCGCCACGAGCACTTCGTTAAAAAGTCGTTTCTGTACTATAGCGCAGGCCAAAGGGAACGCTGCCAGTTCCTCTATTCCTTCTAGTCGACAGAGGATTGCCTGCAATACAATATGTACATTTAACAATTTAAACAAAAAAAGAACGTCGATAGCGTGGTAGAGCGTTTCGAGACCCGGTTCAAATCTCACTCGTGCCAAAAATCTTAAACACCTATGTTCTTTAAGGACTTGAAGGCTTTAATGGACTTCTCGTTCTTCAGAGGGCACGAAAATTCTCCTAAAGAATAACAGGGGGAGTTAGCATACATTTTGACAGCGACACTTTCGTTTCGGTCGAATGTCCTTGAACAGGCCAAAACGTTATGTCCAACAAGGACCGGCCAGAGATAGCCCGGACCGGGCATACCCTGCACAAGAATGCCGAGCAATTTGCTTGGCCGGACACAGAATTTTCCCGCACATTGTTGGGCCGGACCTCTCGGCCCCGGGCTATCTCTGGCCGGTCCTTGTTGGACATGAACGTTTTGGCCTGTTCAAGGCCATTCGACCGAAACGAAAGTGTCGCTGTCAAAATGTATGCTAACTCCCCAGATATGAATTTGATATAATTATGGTTGAGTAGGAAAGAACAAATAAACACTCGCATCACGGCCTTTTTACCTTGCGGCGCGGCCAAAGCCACCAGTAACTGTACACATTTAATATCATTTTTCATATTAAACAGAATCGGCGCCTTTTTAGAAGTGCCCGTGATTTACGTGTCCTCCGAAGCACGAGAAGTCCATAACTTATTCTTAAGGAAAATTGGTGCTTAGCATTTTCCAAGATCTACAATTCCGATACTGATACTCAATTATTTTTACAGATTATTCAAATGACACATACCTGTGCAGCCAATTGTCTGAACCGAGGCTCTAATATTCTCAGTTGGGACAGAGACACGCTCTCGACATCGCCGTGGTCACCCAAGAAAACCATTGCGTAGTCGTCTTCCATATCTAAATACCTAGCACGCTGCCATCCATCATCTAAATGCACCGCATACCTTAAATACATAATATTACATTATGATGAGTCTATGAGTCACAAACATCATATTCACTGTAGATGTGTTTTCACGTTTCACTTGAAGATTGTATGTGACTGAAAATAAGGATCCTTATAGCACAGCACGACATATAAAATAGATTTTAAACTTTTTAAACTGAAATCCTTAATTTTTGGTAATAAAATTGGCCAAGTAGCGAGTAGGTACGACTCGCGCGATCAGGGTTCAGTGTTATTTTATATTCCCTATTTAAAAAAAACCGAAGACTCGATAAACTCAGTAGTTTTATATGTATAGCCGTCCGTGATTGAAATATCAAACTTTATATATGTACCAAGGTTCAACTTTTTTGTCCAGTCGATTCGGACTGTGACAGACGGACGGACAGACAGACACAAGAGTGATCCTATAAGGGTTTCCGTTATTATAAGAGATGTAAAGCCGGCAAAGCCGGAGCGGAAAGCCAGTTTACTAATTAAAAAAAATACATTAATTTTTGTAGTTCTAGCGCTATCTATTGCGAGCTAGGTTTGAAATTGAGACAAATGCATCTTGGAACAAACCCTTAGAGGGTTGTATTAAACTCTGTTAATGTCAGTGTCAGCAAACTGGTTTTATATAGTTAATTGTTTTGGAACCTTTAATGTACTCTTTGCAAACGCTTTAGCTTGTATGAATACATGTACACATTTACATCATTGAGGCACTGTATATGAAGAAGTTTAAATATATAGATGTCGCCGCCAAATGGTTAAAACAGTCACTCAATTTGGTGGCTAGGCATTTCATTAAATGGCGGCATTGAATTGAATGGCTAGGCCGTTCGTTAAATTAATTATGATATCTGAACGTTCAATGTGTTGGCGCTTGTTGAAAGCTAGCTCTTTCGAAACGGCTGAACCAAAAGCCGCCAGGTCATTTAAAATTTAGTTCCATATTTTGCCACTATAGCGCTAACAGTCTCTAACAAATACGGCGTCAACAGCTGATTATATTTGTGTGTGTTGTTTTATGTAAAGTGCTTTGTTTTGAATTAAAATATACAGTACTAGCGGCCCGGTACGTGCTTCGCTACGCATAAAGTGAAATAATAAAAAAAAATTGGAACATCAAATTCATTTATTCAAACAAAAAATATTTTATTAATTGCTAGCGGGCCCGGCCAGACGTTGTCCTGCCCAAACGTTAGCTTGCCTGCTATTTACTTTCCTTCGTCCGTGGAAAACAACTACCACTACCACTACTACTACCACTACCACTACCCCTACTCCAACCCCTACCACTACCCCTACTCCTACCACTACCACTACACCTATTTCTACTCCTACTACTACCACTACCACTACCACTACTCCAACCACTACCACTATCCCTACCACTACTCCAACCACTACCACTACCCCTACTCCAACCCCTACCACTACTCCAACCACTACCCCTACCCCTACTCCAACCCCTACCACTACCGCTACTATCCTATGTCCGTCTTCTGGCTCTAAGCTACCTCCCCACCAATTTTCAATCAAATCCGTTCTTTAGTTATAAATGGTGTAACTAGCACGACTTTCTTTTATATACATAGATATAAGAAAAGTATAATACAGCGCCATCTATTGACGTTTGCAAATACATTTTGGTACATATGTAAAAATTAAGATGACGTTTAATTTCAATTTGACAGCAAAATCGCCATTAACAAAACGATCCGCCATTTATTGAATTCAGATGTTACAAAAAGTGTGATAAATGAAAAACCGCTAGACCAATTTTGTGCAAACTTCACATAAACCATCTACTAAATAGTCCGAACAAAACCTAAACATTTGGTTTGGATAGGTGAGCCCGTTCTTGAGTTATAAAATTACAACGAAAAGTGGCATTGATTTTTATATATACAGTATAATAAAAGAAAAAGGGTGTTCCTTAATGGATTTACCTGCAAATAATGAGCCAGACACTAGTTTTAAACAAATTTTTGTGTCTAAATAATACGAATACGACGAACAACCAAGAGGCTTCGACGTTCAACCTTTATGTTAAACGTTTCTTTCAACAATTTGGCTAAGCATCCTTTAGCCATTCAATTGAATGCCGCCATTTAATGAAATGCCTAGCCATCCAATTGAGTGGCTGATTTAACCATTTGACGGCGACATAGATATATTTAGTATTTTATTCATACTGTTTAATCATATCGACTTCTTTGGTTCAGAATATTGATAATATACACAACCCATTATACCACTTATTGACAAGTCCTGCCGTCATTATAAAATGACCCATAAGGAGATAAAAGTAATATTAAGGTTACCCAAAAACTTACCATGCATCTTTTACAATTGTTAAATTATCCACTGAAGTGCCAAAGTGTGTATAGTAATTTAACATATCATCTTGTAGTTCTTTTAGTGTTTCCTGCAAGTGAATGACAAAAAGCTAAATTAATCAAAACTGTAAAGTAATGCCATCAATTTTCTCTTTATGCTTTTGCCAGATGCACTGGTAACAATATTTACAATAACCAGCTGTCCATATGCTGCACTAAATCTAAATCATCAGTATCTGAATGAACTTTCAAAGTTAATTACAGGTCTTTAGTTAATATAATGGCTGTAAAAACAACCGTTACAACTTTTTGATTAACTGTTGACAAATACTGAAAGTAAAATTCTCTTTGAAAAAATGGGTTTTACACTTACTATAGAGGCTCTGTTTAAAAAAAATTATACAAATAAATAAAATTTTAGCGTCTGTCTGTAATTTATAAATTAATACAAATATCTAAGTGGGATATGACATTTACACAATACTGAAGCATGGATTTTTTTTTTTTTTTTTCTTCACGGGTTGCTTTTACAGCTCCCGAAACCGTGTTACGGTTCCAGGGTACCCAGCGGAAGACCTAGTCTCCCTCGTTTAGCCGATTATTTGTTCAGAATATGGTCCGAAACGACTCAATGTATTTTGATGAAACTTTCAGGGATCATAGTGGGTACGACTTCGAATCTGCTTTTTGTTTCCATAGAAAAATAAAAATGTATTGACCATAATATGGCTGTGTTAATGCAGTAACATCAAATCGCTAGTATATAATAAATATAACGTACACTGTAATCGGGACCCACAAGTCTCAGCCACACTTCCAGCGACGAATTGGCGACGGTCACGTGCACCGACCAGAAACTGTTTTCAGGAAATTGTAGCATTGGAAGATTTAAATCAGAATTGTCCTCCAAAGTGTCATTTGGCAAATATTGCATCTGTAAATAAATACAAGAAAAAAAAAACACTGTAAATGCATTATGTCTGTGTGTGTACTATCAAGAGCATTAGTGGATATACACTTGAAAAAAAGTTTCGCTAAACACTTTACTGCATTTCATTCAAAAGTTTGTTTTCAATACTTATCTTAAAAATATTATTTATTTACTTTCAATACTCATGGAAAAATTCAGTTGAGATTTGTGCGTCGGTGGCCGAGTGGATAAGACGTCTGGTGTTAACTAGACAGACCCCGGGTTCGATCCCAGATCCCGGCCATGTACCAATGGGTTTTTTTAATTAAAAACTTATGTACATAATGCGACAAACCACACTTAGAGGCTTTTCCATATAAATATATATCTCAACAGAACTAGCCACTCGTTAGGTACAGCCTCACAATTAATACCATCGGCTAAACGACGGAGACTTGGTCTTCCGCTGGGTACCATGGAACCGTAACACGGTTTCGGGAGATGAACCCGTGAAGAAAGAAGAAGCAACTGGCCGGAGGGTTTTTAAGGTGTCTTTCCAATCCTGCGCACTTGATAGTACATTCAATTTCTGAATTTCTTGAATATTCTAAAATATCCTATTGAAACTACGGGCGGACGCGTGACACCATTTATTTGAGAGTTGCTAAACGTTACAATAAAAACAACTAAAAAAAACTTACTTGATCTTTCTGCAACAATACTATATAACCGTTTAAAACCCTGTCCTTAACTAAATACGGGCATTTTTCAATTAATTCTTGCCAATTAACAGGCAGATTTTCGTTAAACTTTTCCCTGTAAGAAGTTAAATATTATAAAAATAACATTTCGTTACCGCATGTATTATCATTGATGTAGTTTGATTTCTTACCTGTACAGATGTGGAATTGTGTTAACCCAGAGACCACCAGTGTGCTCCCCAATTAATTCAGTCAAATTGGATAAAGAGTGATCATTATTACTTGTGGGTAGACCCGCAACCTCGGAACTTTCAATACAACTTAACAATTTAACAGCGGCTAGTTCTTTAGCAAGGTCTTCTGTGGCTGACGCTTCTGGATAGGATGATGCTGAGTAAGGCTCTACCTAAAATTTTATTAAGATAAGTGAGCAATGTCACAACTATGTACATATTATGAACTCCTTTACTACAAACACAGACTAAAGGACACAAATACAATAGTGAATATATTTGGTCCACAAATACTACCATAAATAAAAAGTACAACAAAGTAATGACAAATAAAGCCTAGTGCATATAATGTTAGTGACAAAACTAAAGTTATAAAATAAATACATATAAATAAACATAAATGTAAGTTTTAATTACTTTTATTTGGCAATAAAACATTGCTCGTTGAGGAATAACTTTATATGTAGGATGTGGCAGACCGAGCTTTTTGCATGTCCATTCTAATTTTACCACAGTTGAAGCTGTTTCTGGTGGTAGTTCCAAAGGAACAACATCTGCCCTTGCAGTTTCCTATGAATAAATAAATAATAAATATAGTTATTTACAGAAGCAAATTTGACAACTTCACACTATATTTTTGCTTTTTGTCAAGTAACAAGACAGGCATTGAATTGATATTATCAATAACATTTCTTTGTTACCTACCATTATTGTATGGAACCTTAAAAATCCGGCCAAGTGCGAGTCGGACTCGCGCACCAAGGGTTCCGTACCATTATCTATAAAAACGGCAAGTTTGTTGTATGGGAGCCCCCTTACATATTTATTTTATTCTGTTTTTTAGTATTTGTTGTTATAGCGGCAACAGAAATACATCATCTGTGAAAATTTCAACTGTCTCACGGTTCATGTGACAGACAGACAGACGGACGGACGGACAGTGGAGTCTTAGTAATAGGGTTTCCGTTTTTACCCTTTGGGTATGGAACAGTAAAAAGAACAGCTGAACTTTGAACTCCTTTGAAAACAACCAACTTATTAATAAATGTCATAATTATACTGCTGCAATTTTTTCTGTCGGCAGATAATGATTATTTTGTAAATAGTCAACATAGTCATGAAACGCCTGGGCTAAGAACAATGACTAAAGACATAGAAGGATTTATAATTCCAAACAAGCGTACATAGCAACCTGTCAAATCTGTAGCCATTGGAGCCTTTTTATGCTACTTATTTAAATGTACCAATTATTTGCTACTGTCGAGTGACAAAATACGTCATCTCAAATTAGTCGGGTTAAGATTGCCCTAACTATTAACTCGTTCTTTGTGATTGTAAAAACTATTTTCGTGTAAAATCCTGTGATTTTTGTGATAGAACTGTAATGTTATATATTGTGAAGGTATAAACTATGGCATGTGATATAAGGCACTGCAAATCTCGCATGGGAAGAAAAGAAAATAACACCGAAATTATAAGCTTTCATCGGTAAGCCTTGTTTTTTTGTTTACCTATTTGGAAATGTATACTTGTGAATTACTTTTCACATATTTTGTAAATTTCGTAATTTTATTAAAAGGTTATTTATTAGTGTTGTGAAAATTTTGTCTATCGATAGTATTTTGTGCGGATATGTTGTGTACATGAATAACAGCATTTCTTTATTTCAGATTTCCCAATGATATATTATAGACCAGTCGGATGCTGTTTCAAAGTGGATGCACGTGACGTAACGCTAAAAAAATTTTTTTCGGATTCTTTGTACGATATAGAATATAGATCCGTGGGTTGCGCCCCCTCGAAGTTCATTGTTCAAATCAACAAAATATGAATTTTATATAAAAAATGCGAAATTTCTCGAATTTTTTAAAGTTATTAATAATCATCTTAGCTTAACGAAACTTTAGCTTAAGTTACCTCAATCAGCATCATTTAAACCTATAAAAAAAACAGCGCACAAACCAGGGGACACAAGACGACAAGAAAGTACAAGATGTGAAACATTGAATATAAATACCATGACAGAAGACACCAACTTCATAAATTCTACACATACAGACAAAACTACATCTAAGAGAAAAATATGCATAATAAGTAATAGTAAGGAACATTCAGCACTTCTATCCAAGGTTGAGAATCGGTTTACGAATTCCACATTATGTATATACCGAAGCCCAGATGCCACCATGGACCAAATGTTAACAGGATTAGAAAATAAAGTAAATGGTTTTACCAGACGGGACTACTGTGTTTTAATGTTTGGTGACGTCGACTTCATAACAACTAAGAACTACGAGAAGGCTACTACTGACATTATGAACGTAATTGGAAAATTGAATAATACAAACTTTATATTACAATTGCCGACATTTACACTATATGAACACGCTTCGTTATATAACTGCAGAATGGAGGTGTTCAACAATCTGCTTCATAGAAAAATACTATATAATAATAAGGAAAATGTATACATCTTTGATACAAATACACGTTTTTTATTAAATATATTCAACATATACACGACGACTAAATAAGTATGGTCTCGGTGAATTCATAACAGATCTGAAAAATTATTAAAATACCTATGCGAAGGGGACAATACCATATTATTTTAAAAATATAAAAAGGGTACAATCAGATATTAGCCAAATAACAAATAAAGAAAAACTACCAAAAGGAACAATACCATACTATTTTAAAAGTACAAAAGATGTGCAATCAAAAACTAAAAAGGACAAGATGAATCAGTTTTTTCGATAATAAAACCTATTTACATATCTATCAGAGATATCGACAAGGGTCACATTGAGAAGCTTGAAAAGGAAATTGTACGTCTTCAGAATTTAGCTAAAAGAAGATTACTAAAAATACATTCAAACATATTTAATTATAAGAATTCATTACGTTACAAAAAGAATTGAAATATCCAAAGATAAGGTTCGGTCGTTTTTGACAAAAACTGTGATTTAGCAAAAGTCAATAATATCCCTTCTACTACAATTTCACTAACATGAAAGCCAAGGTGTGGGAATTTATGGCAAGTTCAATATAACAACAAGAATTTTATTGTACTTTTATATAAAGTATAGGGATTTTGCGGATATTTATTAACGAGGTTGTTGTTTTAATGTTTTGATATTTTAATTTCTCATTACAATGTTCTCATAAATTAGGATCAAATCTACACATTGTATATTGGAATAAACAATAATTCAATAGTACTATGCCCTTTGTATGCAGTCACTTTTATTCATTCATTCAATATAGAATACAGTACAGTACATACATGTGTTTATTTTATCCCTATACCTTCTACTCTGCTAATAGGTTTATATAGCTTCTGTCTAAATAGATAGTTAGGATTTAGATAATAAATTGGTAGGTTTTTAATTAGGTAGGTCAATAGTTAGGATTTCGTATAATACTCTTCCCTCATCAACTCCCTCAGGACAATAGTCTTACAGGTCCATGTCGTACACCATGTCGACAAATCAGAGCAACACCACTACATCAAAAGATACTAAACCTACTTTCCATTTGTGACCTTTGGAGTACCTAGCTAGAGTACCCCTAAGGGCCTAGGTTCAACTCTCTAGTTGTTACATAGGTACCATAATATAGATTATATATATATTGTATATAATTGTTAATCCGAGCAAAGTCGAGGTAAGCCGCTAGTATAAAATATAGCCTATGTTACTTAGTGATAATATAGCATAGCACTGGTGAAATAAGTATTTTTTTAAATCGATCCAGTAGTTTTTGAGTTTATTCATTAAGTACAAACAAAAATACAAATCTTTTCCTTTTTATAATATTAGTGTAGAATGTAGATAGATATAGACAGACAATTTATTTTATTTATTTGTAACTAATTTATCGATATCGATATTTTGCGTGTTCATTTTACACACATCCCTAGATTTTAAAACAGTGTACGCACAATCTATATGTCACCATGACAAAAGTAGTGTTCTTTCATTTTGACAACAAGAAAACAACCATAAGAGTAAAAAAGATAGCTATCTGTCAGGGGCTTGGACCTTCAAGGCTACTTCTATGTCTTTAGTCATTGTTCTGAGCGCCTGGGCATCTAAATTTTCATAATACATATAATTATGATGTTATAATATACATTTCATTAAATATACATATATTTAATATACATTCAATATAACCTAGTACTATGAATATTTGTCAACTATGAGATAATGTGAAAGCTCCATTTAAATCTGATTAATTAGGTCTTTGTGCGTGAATGAATTCTTGAAAAAACTTTTAAGGGGTTACCTCACCTTACAAAAGGCTGTCTGGAAGAGATCGCTTATAGCGATAAGACCGCCAAATTGTACTTTTCACTTTTGTAAATTTGTGTGTATATTGTTTTTATTTGTGTGCAGTGCAATAAAGTATATATCTATCTATCTTACAGCTCCCGGGAGCCGTTGCCGGCCCCAGGTTACCCAGTTGAAGACAAAGTCTTCCTCATTTAGCCGTTAGCCATTTTTGAGGCTATACCTAACGAGTGGCCAGCTCTGTTGAGGTATGTAGATGAGATGGAAAAGCCTCTTTGTACGGTTTGTCGGATAATATACATAGATTTTTTTTATTATAAAAACCCATTGGTACATAGTCGGATGTGGGGATCGAACCTGCGACTTGTCAAACCTGCCGACGTCTTTCCTACTTGACCACCGACGCCCCTAAAACTTTCCCCTTTATTATAAATCAGATCCGACTTATTAGAGTTATGAATAAATTCATGGCAGATTCTCAAAAACAAAAGTGAAAGTTTACCTGGGGCTCAGGAGTTTCAATGTTAACAGTTAACTCATTAGAGATGGCAGGAAGCGACAGCGGAATTGAATTCAAATGTTCTCGTAAAATAGACAGTCTTTGAGAAGCTGACATTTTTGGAGGTTTCGTTTCTGGAACGCTTACGGATCTAGTCATTCGTTTAACCTGAAAAAACAATAACAATAAGAACTAAAATGCTGTTTTTCTAAGTGAATAATGTATGCTCTATAACAAAACTTAAGGAACTGAGCAATTTAATTCTTATAGAGAGATGAACAATGAACAAAAACAAGGCAGCTAGTTAAATATGGTGTTGTAGAATGTATAAATAAACTCATGTCAGTATCTAGTCACACTATCATTTGTTCATATGTCATAAACTGCTCTGGTGACCAAAACAGAAACTAAATCTATATAAATAAAAATTAAATGCTGCTCGTTGGTAAGTGCATCACTTGAGAACGGTTTGACCGATTTGGATATTTTTTGTTTAATAACCTGAATAAGGGAAAAATAAATTTGAAAAGTTGCACGGAAAATTGGAAAATTCGGGGAAAACGGAAAGTGCTTTTTTCTATGGAATTTTTGTATGAACTATATGGGCTCCAAGGGCAAGGCCGGGGCGGAAAGCTAGTTTTTAAATACAAACATTTGGTTGAAATTTGATGCCTTAGAGAAAACAAAATTGACAAGAGACATAAAAAAAAATCCGCCTATTATAAATTATGCTAACATTATAAATGCGAAAGTTTGAATGTTTGTTTCTCAATCACGTGTTAACGGATTTTAGTGAAAATTGTAGGCCAAAATAAAAGGTTTATGTTATTTTTATATCGGAAAACAGGACAATTTCTTTATATGTTTTGGAATCTAGGATGTCATAAAGCGCCCACAAAAAACGTTTAGAATTTAGAATTTTCATTATATTTCTATGCGGGTGAAACTGTGGGCCAAAGCTAGTATAAAATAATTTGTTACATTTTCTTTGCCATTGACTTGTTTATTTTCAGGTGGCTTGTTCTCGTTATTGCTTTGCACCCTAGTGACTGCAGGCTTCACAGGCACTTGAGATGTGGATGGCTTATTGACAATTGAAGTGGGCTTTGTAGTAGTCATCTTTGGCAGAGGCTTAGGTTCTGGTGCTTTAGGTTTACTCTGAAATTGTATAGGTATTTATAATTAGTACTTTATCTTGGCTTGATGTCGTCTTCCAATTTTATTCTACATTATTTATATCTTTATAAATTAATTAGTCACCATATGCCCAGAAAGCGCGCTGGCGCTAACTTTCCACCCGACTTGATTCACAAATACTGTACATTATTAATACTCGTAAAGCTTCTTTTTCCTGAAACAATCTATCTAATAGTGAAAACTGCAATAAAATCAGTTCAGTAGTTTCGGGAGTGATTAGGGCACAAACAGACAGACACTACGTGGGACTTTAATGTGTAGTAATTACCATTATAAATAGTATTCCACTTAACAATATTTAGTTTGATTCGCTTAAAAAGTAATAAACTGAAAACCAACTCCATCTATTGGTAGTTTTAATAAGACGTTCCATTATATCCATACTAATATTGTTAATGCGTAAGTAACTCTGTCTGTCTGTCTGTTGCACTTTCACAGCTAAATGCAGTAAGCTTGAACCCTAGGGAAGGACATAGGCTACTTTTGTTTACAAGGGGTTATAATAAGGGATGAAAGTTAGTATGGGCGGAAAAGGGAAGGACACAGGCTACTTTTGTTTACAAGGGGTATAATAAGGGATGAAAGTTAGTATGGGCGGAAAAGGGAAGGACATAGGCTACTTTTGTTTACAAGGGGTGTTAATAATTAATAAGGGATGAAAGTTAGGGATAAATTCAGCCTTTTAGAGCCATTTAAAAAAAATAATTTAGGCGCCCGCGCCTAGTCGCGCTAAGATGAAGTAAAAGGTAAAAAAGTAGGTTTGCGTTTGATGTGATGATTGTTGCGACATCACATACATTACAGGTTACCGGGCGGTGTCGTGGTTTTTTTTCTTATATATCTTCTAAAATCTGCATTTAAATAAACAGTATAGTTACCTTGTAGCTATCCTTGTAGCCATATGAACTGCTAACTGAATTATAATACTTATTTGAATACTGGTTATTGTAACTGGCAGAAGATGGAAATGGCTTACGCCATGAATTTGGATTGTATGGAAATCGTGTCTGCAACAAAAAAAAGCAAGTATGTTATTCAATCACATTTGGTGAAGTTTTTGATGTGCCAAGTTGACTTGACAATCTCTTTTATTGAAAATGGTTAGATTTCTCGCGGCAGTAGGCGTTGGAGTGGACAAGTACCTGGGGTGCCTGTATGGATCTATCCATTTTTTTATTTGGTTGAAATGATACTACGCAATTCGTAATGCGAGGGCCGCCAGTGGCATGCTACGGCCGATCCTATGCTCAAAGTCTGTCACTCTCGGTAAAACTTAGGATATACAAGCTCTATGTCCGCTCCTGCCCGACTTACGCCTCGCCAGCATGGTACGGTCTCCTGTCCAACACCGGGAAACACCAGCTGGAGATCCAGCAGAACAAGGCACTGCGCGCAATTTTATTTTATTTCATCAAGAACAACTAAGAATGTTTTAGGTGTTAAGTTAAACAAGTATATAATCGTAAAATAATATATAAATGAAATCTATTGCGTTGGTCACTGCTTACAATTAACACTATATTATAATTATCTGTCTCTACACATTATGAATTGTGAATAAAAGTTAATGATAAAACAAATTTAAGTTAATATACTAATCACAAAACGACAATTTACTTAGTATCTATTAGTGATGTGCCGGATATCCGTATCCGTAGCCGCGGATATCCGAGGGAGATGAAAGATCCGTATCCGTATCCGTTAGTTTTTGGCGGATCTTTTACAGATCTTTCACCTTATTAATTTTCAATTCTTTGATGAAATTTTATATATATAGAGGTGATTTGGTAACAATGAAAAACTTTTACATACCATTCAGATTATTTTTTATTTCTTAAAATCGTATTTGGCACCTTTATATTGCAAACATTTATCGTAGTGAGTACCATACCAATAGTACATAACTCTAACTAAATCAACTATCTTTATAATGAGATCAATCACAAATCAAAGCTGATGATGTATTTAAACATTTATTATAGGAAGTTTATATAAAATATTAATTAAAATATCTTTATAATGAGATAAATTGAGTTTAAATCTTTGTGTTAAGCTTAATAAAATAATGATTATTGACCTCTTTAAGAATTAACTCTCATAAGTTCATAACAGATTCTCTTTCCAAAGGTCGATGTGCAATATTTACCGCCGCGTACTCTAAGAAAGATAAGATCCGTATCCGTATTCGCGGATCTTGAGACCAAATATCCGTATTCAGATCCGTATCCGCGGATATACATTTTTAACGATCCGGCACATCACTAGTATCTATCCCTACAGGCAGGTCTATTTGTAAATTACAAAGAATTGTCAGAATTTTCGGAACGGAACTCCTGTACCCTCTCGCTATTGTTAATTATAACAGTCTACCAGTAGCAAACAAACAACGCGGATTCTATGTAACATAATTTGTTATGAAGTTCTATACAATCGTATTTATTGTGGCAGATACCATGCAAACAAGCATCATTATTGGAACATTTCTAATAAGACAAGTATTGACAATAAAGTCTAAAATTAAAGCATTAGTAAAACTTTCGCTGCACATTTTCAACTGAATTACTATATTTAGTATAGTGAGGATTCCAGACAGAATAAGCATATTCTAGGTGGGGACGTAACACGCGCGCCGTGTGGGTAACACGCAGGGATTTGCGAGTGTCCAGCGTGGAATAGTTCGTAGTGGTCGAATATACGACCACGACATCAACAGCCAATATGAGCATCAGAATTAGTGACCCCTCGAGTTGAGTCCCCAAGAGGGGGTACCAACTGGGTTCCAAGTCTAAGGTATCAGGTGGCAGCTACCGCACTTAGCCGGGCAAAAGTCAACTTGATGATGATGATCGCGGCAGTGACTAGACTGCCCCGACTTGACATTGGCAAATCATAAATTAACATTAATGGAGCTACAATAAAGGAAGAAGAAGACTAACATAGTAGAATAACATAACTTTCCACAAAAAAATACATCTTGGTCTCCCCCACAAATATTTTTTTAAATGATCCCAGTAGAATTTAATGCAGGAGCCCTAAATATTTCCAGGAAGTAGCCCTAATTACTCATATTGCTCGTCACGGATAACTGTTAGTTTCTTATAAATGTAAAAAATCGTGTAGGATAAAATTTGATTTTACTGTCTAGGGGGACCATCCCATTCTACACTTACCTAAAAGCCCAGAGGCAAAGTCCAAAAAATAGTATTTATTAAAAAACTCATTACCTTATTAAATTGTTTGGGTATTACTCTTTTGTTGTTCTTTTGCTTAGACACCATTTCAACAATGTGTTGTGTTGCTTGACTGGCTATAGCATCTACATAGAATTCACCATTACGTTCTGCAACTTTAAATCCAGGAACTTCAAAGAAAAGTTTTTCTAATGAGTCATATCCAAGTCTCCGAAATGGTATCCATTCTCCTTGTAATTCCCGATAATCACCTAAAAAGTTTGTAAGGTTTGTTATTACAATACTTATTAATTTCTAGAAAAACGTGTTTCTTATTCTAGCACATCCTACAAACTTGATTTTTGGTTTGTGCTTTAAATATAATATAATATCTATACCAGAGGTTTTTTATTTTCTGCAGACCCCCATAGTACTTTTTCCTTGCTGATGATGGACCCCTCAGCAAGTAGAAATCGACCCCTGGTTGGACCACTTTTGGAAACGATAATCCTGTTTTTTTATTTGAACGCGCTAATCTCAGGAACTACCAGTCGGATTTGAAAAAATATTTTTGCATTTGATAGTCAAATCATTGACGAAGGTTATAGGCTATTTAACATCATGTTACCTACCCTAAGGGGATGAAATGGGGTGTAAATGTTGTATTCCCAATACAACGCGTACGAAGTCGCAGGCAACTAGTTGAGTATAATTTTGTTGATATTAAAAATTTCTAAAAAGGATTCTTTTATTAAATGATCTACTTACGATTACATTGTTTTACTGTCAGAGCTCCTTTAACAGATATTAGAGTAGCCCTTATTGCTCGTATCACCTGTTCTTTCTCTGTCATTTTTCAATCAGTCTGAAATAAAACAATAATTGCAAATATATATAAAAACTAGCTTTTGCCCGCGACTTCGTTCGCGTAGAATTAGGAATAATGACGTAATTTTACCTCCGTAAATTCCCCGTCAGTCAGAAGTTCAAAAATGTATAAATTCGGTACCTACCTATAAATTAATATTTTCCCAGTCCGTAAAAATATTTCCCCCATGCCCAAGTTAACAATTTCTTAAGGGTTGTTTAAAAAATTCTTTTAGGTCAACTCCTATGTTCTCTAGCTAAGTTTCAAGTACAACATTTTTCCCCATACAAAATTTTACACCCCGTTGCATCCCTCCTTTGTTTTTATTTTTTTTTTTAAATCCAAAAATACGTGTTTTATTATTTGTTTTGAACAATATTTGTACCAAGTTTCAAGTTAATACACGCGTGTAAAACGATTTCCCTATACAAAATTTTACACCCCGTTGCAACCCTCCTTAAGGGTCGTTTTAAAAAATCCAAAAATACGTGTTTTATTATTTGTTTTGAAGAATATTTGTACCAAGTTTCAAGTTGATACACGCAGGGTAATACGATTTCCCTATACAAACTTCTACACCCCGTTGCACCCCTCCTTAAGAGTCGTCTTTAAAAATCCAAAAATACGTGTTTTATTATTTGTTTTGAAGAATATTTGTACAAAGTTTCAATTTGTTACCTACACGATTTCCCTATAGAAACTTCTACACCCCGTTGCACCCCTCCTTAAGGGTCGTTTTTAAAAATCCAAAAATACGTGTTTTATTATTTGTTTTGAAGAATATTTGTACCAAGTTTCAAGTTAATACACGCAGGCAATACGATTTCCCTATACAAACTTCTACACCCCGTTTCACCCCTCCGTAAGGGTCGTGTTTTAAAATCCAAAAATACGTGTTTCATTATTTGTTTTGTAGAATATTTGTACCAAGTTTCAAGGTGATACCTACACGATTTCCCTATACAAACTTCTACACCCCGTTGTACCCCTCCTTAAGGGTCGTCTTTAAAAATCCAAAAATACGTGTTTTATTATTTGTTTTGAAGAATATTTGTACCAAGTTTCAAGTTGAACAACGCAGGTAATACGATTTCCCTATACAAACTTATACACCCCGTCTACTTAAGGGTTGTTTTTAAAATCCAGAAATATGTATTTATTATTTGTATTGAAAAATATTTGTACCAAGTTTCAAGTTGATTCACGCAGGAAATAAGATTTTACATACAAACGTATTTACCCCATTTGACCCCCTTAGGGGTTGAATATCGAAATTTCCTTCCTTATTCCTTGGCTACATAATAAAGGGAACCTCTGTGCAAAATGTCAGCTTCCTAGGTCCAAGGGTTTGGGCTGGGCGTTGATGATCAGTGAATCGGAACTTCTCTTTTTATATAATAGATTATCAAAACAATCAAAACGTTTCCCCAGACTTTTCCAAGATATGCATGTTATTTTATTTGTAACTAGCTTTCTGTCTGTCTATTAGTCAAAACTGTATTAAAATATATAAAGCACAAACAGACACCATTAGCATGAAGATAAAATAGACTTTTTCATGAATACACTGACATAATATAATATTTAGGGAAACAGAAAAAAAAGTGCATACTTATTAAAGATTTTCTACACAGTCTTGACATACATACTTTATTTCAATATGATTATTTAATGAATCAAGTTGTATGTGTGTATTACATATCTTTAATTTGTTAAACTTTATGTAAAAATTTTTGAAATCTAGACACGCAAATTCTTAGCGGTAAAGGGATGGCGAGAAAACTTAGGATAAATGTTCAGGACGGCTTTTTTATTCCTTGAGACCTCTACTTTAAGATGGTGTAAAAAATATATATGGTTACAATGGAAAAACATCGATAAAAATCAAATTTTTTCATTTCACCCCTAAAAGCACACATTTTCGCACCGCCACCCCCCTTCCGGTCATCTGTTGCGGTCCAATTGATTTTTCCCTGATTATGTATATTGAATCCTAAATTTTCCCGCCATCCCTATACTGCTAAGAATTGTTTTTTCCTCAAAAATTATCGGCACTGGTCTATAATAAGTGGATAACAATAGCAACTCTGGTCTCTATGAAAGAAGTATTGTTTAATTATATTTTTATGGTAAAACAAAAAAAAATGTTCTGGTACTATCTGGCGAACTAAACAGTCTTGATTCTTGAAAAAAATTCAGTTTTTAGGGATTTATTTTTTAACTGTATAATACACATTCACTATTTCCGCTGAATATTGCCTATTCCAAGTCTGATGAGTCTTCAGAATCAACATTTATGACAAATATAATACTCTTCTCTTTTAGGATAAAAATTTTAAAAATGTAAAAGAATCAAGGTTGTTTATTCAAAGAATGCAGCTGGTCAATAGTAAATTGATTTTATTATTGGCAAGCCAACAAACAATAGCCAAATTAGTCATCTATAGTGGAATGTGCTCAATTCTCAGTGGTTATACATAGTTAACATTAGAAATTATTAATATAAAAACAAACCAGTCTACTTGATACTGAGTTTGATGTCTAGCTATTTAAGGGGAGGAACGAATAATTTCAGTTGATTGCTGAACTAAAGTTCCCGAATTTTACGAATGCTATGAACATACAATTTGGGCATTGAAAACTAGAGGATTTTATTTAGTATTGTGTAGGATGAAAACATGATTGGTGAAAATTTTCTCGATAACTTAATTTTTTTAAATCACCTCTTTTTAGTCATACGACCATACTATGAAGGGATTTACCTTTAAATTTTATACGAATCTGTAAGTAATTTCAGTACCTAGTATTGATTAAGAAGATGTTTCCCTGCATGTGATCGTTTTTTAATAAATTATTTATTTGTAATGTGCAGCTTACCGCTTACCCAGCAACTAACTAAAAAGAATAGTATGTTTTAAGTTTCCTTGTAATCAATATTTTTATGCAACCATTCCCCAATTTTACTAACCTCGTATTTAGGATATTAGTGTACCTACATATTGACATTAACTTATGCAACAAAGCCTGAACTGATTTTTTTACAGCTGTCTGATAGATTGATTCAATAGGTGTATAAAATAATCAAGCTACATCTTTTGTGAGCTGAGCAGTAACCAATATTGTCAATATTCCTTATTCAACGAGGTGTGTCAACGAGATTGGGTGAAAAGTGATATTATTATTGGTAAAGGTCCAGATTATCTAATCCTGAGATTTTCGTGTTTTTCCGACTTTATTCAATTACTGCACTGCTTTATTGTATACTTTAACTATTTTCAAGTCTCGGTAAGGTATAAGTTTTTGCAAAATTAAGGTTAGTGTTTTCATGATTTTGAAAGAAAATTTTCAATCAATTTTTTTTACTCCATATAACACACATTTTTTATGATGCCACAGGATCAAAGGCGTCACAAGGAGCAACTTTCGTCCAGGACACCAATCCCGAAAACCCCTCCCGTGACCGCCACGTCGGTGAAAAGTCTTCAGACACGATCGAAATTTTTTTACTCCACAAAATAGGTTAGCGAGGAGTGCAGCGATGAGCGTGGTTCGTATGGTGTAAAAACAAGGCGCAAAGCGAGCGAGCGAAGCGAGCGGTGCCGCGGGAGCGGCCGCCGAAGCGCTGGAAACCTTATATTTTATTTTAAAACACGAAAATCTCAATTTCAGATTTTGAGGTTAAGTTTTTCAATGTAAATTTTCTTAAAAACTAGTGAACATCGGCGAAAAGTTACCGAGACTTCAAAATGGTTAAAGTATGTAATAAAACAGTGCAGCAATTTAATAAAGTCGTCAAAACACGAAAAGATCAGGATTAGATAATCTGGACCTTTACCTTATTATTCCACAAGGGAAGCCAAGGCGGGTCGCTAGTCTAAAATAACAATTTCAATTGTTTCCAAATTATATAATGTAGGTAGGTATATGCCTAAATAAAATTCAAAATACTGAATAGGCTTTTTATTTCGGTCAAAGAATAAGCATTGCCATCCAACAAGGTAATGAAGCCAGTCTGTTGGGTACTCTCCCAGTAGATAGCGATTTACATGAAATTTTTTATTTGTAATTTTATTTTATTTTTGTAATATAGTACCTATTTAAGATAACTTTAATACCTATGTAAATAATTCCATAGATAAATAATAACGAAAGTAATTTGTATTTTTTTTAAATACTGAATATAGCTTTAAATACAACATGCCTTGTGATACATATAATTAACATATGTTAGTTAGTTATGATAGCTACTATTCAGCCACATACACATGGCTCTTGTATTAAATTCGCGAATGATCCCGATTGGTCGCTCCGCCTTTAAATCAAACTCATCTTATAGATATTTTATATAGGTACCATTAGCTAGCTAAGCATGAGAACATAAGCTCTGTTTTTGTACTGCAGTCGTGTTATGACGGCTAGAACAACGTTAATTCGACCGGGTGGAGAGTACTTTCTAATCACTGAAAAACCAAGCAAACCAAATTTATGTTTAGTGTTGTTTGATTGTCATAAAATCTATAGAAAATATACAAAAGCCTACAAAAGCTAAGTACATGTATAATAAATAATGACTTACTTTTACAACTAACTCCGTAATTCGTCGCAAAACCTATGGTCTGTAACACTTAAATCGTACTCGCACAATGTATGTACACGTTCGTAAAGAATATGAAAACGAAACGAAATCATGAAATGTGAAATTGATTCCTTTCCTAACACAGTTTCCAAATTCTCCAATCAATTATCAATCGGTCAATCCACAGACTATATCAATGCACAGCTCACAGAGCAAGTAAAATCTGACGGCAAAAATTAAAAATTGGATGGTCGTTTCGTATTTTACGTGAAACGGAACGTAACGTCGTTTTATAAATCGACAAACTGCTTCGAAAAGCAGTGCTAAAAGAAACGGTTTTTTTATTCCTAAGGCGTAAATCGTACATTATATTATATTCATTCATTCAAAAAAACCGTTGATTCGACAGTCTGTACAATATCAGTCTAATGTATACACTATATAGCGTTATGGTTAGCTACATCTTTTATTTTGACCAGAATGAGGAAACTTAGAACAATTATTTTAGCTATTTATTGTTTGCATAGAAACTACTGTCATCGGTGATGAAAAAGGAATGCACGGCCCGAGAATGTCCAATACTAGAATGCCGAGCAAACTGCTGGGTCGGTCATTATGCTGTTGGACACACTCGGGCCGTGCATTCCTTTCCTGGCTGGCCCTGTATGGATTCGTCGGTTTGGCCTTCGCCTTTGGATGTCGCAGTTCTAAATATGGTAACACGGAACCCCAAAGCATATGTGTTATGGGTGCATGTATCTAATCTATACTAATATTATAAAGAGGTACGGGATAATCTCTGAAACTACATCATTATTCGTTGGGCCTACTCTCTCTCTCACACTTCTCACAGGCACTACACACACACAAGCGCAATATGTAAATGGTTCAAGACTTCAAGTACGTACGTACAGTTGAATCGCCGAAACATGGTCTTTTAAAAAACAGATTTTCCTTCTGGCATAAAAGCGTTCGCTCGTTACATGGCAAAAATCTGTTTCTTGAAACAGTTTGTCAAAAAAACGACCGTTCTAATGGATTGACATAACATGGCTTTGTATGGATGATCACAATGACAACCCTAGGAAAAAAAAATTTGATGGTTTGAGGCTAAGTTTGAACCTGAGGTTTGAGGAGTACTTATATTCCTTGGGTTTGAGCATACTCAGTCTACGGTTTGAGGCCTTGACCATAGATTAGAGTATGTATGCCTCGTAGTCAGTCTACACCTCGTAGGTACCTACCTACTATTCTTTGTGTATATACCAAAGGAGACGTATAGCGTGTAAATCAACGAAACGAACAATTTTTTCTGCCACTTTTGGCGGGGGGGGGGGGGTAAACGTCTAGTACTAGCCCCTGTACCATAAAATATAAGTCAGTGACCTCTATGAGTACATCAGGGTTGCCCTCGTTAAGGTATTTTTAAAAAGATTGGAATTAAGAAACTTTCTTTTTAGAATCAAGAATCAAACATTTCTTTAAAATAGAAACTTAACTGAATTCTTTTCAATAGTATTTTTTTTTCTTCACGGGTTGCCTTACAGCTCCCGAAACCGTATTACGGTTCCAGGGTACCCAGCGGAAGACCTAGTCTCCCTCGTTTAGCCTATGGTATTTGTGAGGCTATATCTAACGAGTGGCTAGTTCTGTTGAGATATATTTAGATGGAAAAGCCTCTAAGTGTGGTTTTTATTAGAAGTAAAATACAAGGAGCTGTTTACATTAAAAAAAAATAAGTAGTAAAAAAAGTACTGACAGATTTGGCTTTATTTTCACCTCCTACCTCACACGAACTTCACTTGGGTTTTGATTCAGTAATTTTTGTCTTTCACTCAGACTAGCCTTATTATGAGACCCCAACTTAATAGCTCAGGATCGTCTCTTGTGTGGGGAGGGGGTCAGGATATGGCGAATTAGACACCAATATAGTACTGACGTTAGCTGTAATATTCTGCTTTATGTTTATCTTAACAAAAGTTATCGAACGTCCTACCTAAACTTAACTCGATTTTAATTTGTTTGGGGGACCCGAGAGCGCTGATAGGCTTCCTAAGCTGCCATCTTCTTCAATGGACAACATTTCATTTTTTGTAAGGTACCAAAATTCGAAAACCGTTTGGAGATTACATGCTAGAAAGCTTATTTTTCATTTTTTTTATTTTTTATATCCTTTAATTTTCGAGTTATTTTAAAAATACTGAAATATTGAAAATTAAGGATTAATAGGTGCCCTAATCTGTGCTAACCCTCTAATTTAAAAATACAAATGTCTGTGGCAGAGTTGAACTCAGGTGTTGCCCTCTATTAATTTTACCCATTTTTATTCCATTTAAAGCTAAATTAATAATTATTCTTTAAATATAATTATAAAAATACTTCTTTTATATAATATTTTTTGGAAGTTTTGCTAGTTTCGAATGGGCTATCACAGGAAATATATTTACGAGTGATACCGCGGACAAAAGCTAGTATTATTATATACATTATGAATAATGTTGTAGGCGATTTGAGTTCCGGCTACGGCAACACCTATTTGGAACACGGTATATTATACTCTTTGCATTTCTATAACGTATACTCTGTGGCTTGACTGACACTATCTGTCACTTTCTTTGGGTGACAGTTTATATTTCTTAATTTTAGTCCTAGCTATGGTTTTTAGTTTATAAGTCCTCAGAATTTATAAAAATTCATAATTAAATTAAAAATATAAAAACTCAACCAAAAATAAAATAGAAAAATACGTGTAACTTATTTTTTAATATATTTTTAATTAAAGTAATAAAAATGGGTGATTAAAAAAATGAAATGTTGTCCATTGTGTCTTGCTTATCCTAGCTTTCCACTATGTCTTCTAGGATTTAATCTTCGAATTTGTTTCATCTCCTTCCTCATACTCTTTAGTTAGTTCTTTCTCTACACAAACGCAACTTAATTCGAACAGTAAAATTTCATCAGCGTATTATTTACGCTTCACATGGGTTATTTAGTTTTCACCGACGTGGCAACACCAAGTTTTGAGAAAATGTCAAACTTTGTTTAGATCATGATCAAAGAGAATATAATCACTACGTTTATAATGATGTGCTAAACAATGAAAAAAACCGGCACGCGGTAAGGGACAAAAAATGTCTAGCCCGTCTCTTTTTATCACAAGCAACTAGATATTTTTTTCTCTTTTTTGTGCGAGTGAATAGAAATATATCCTGCATTCTATAGTTTCTACGATGTATATTCTATGCCTTGCTTGACCTCAGCCGTAGACTGAGTAAGTTTAATCCTTGCTGTCGCCAAGTGCGCCGTACTCAGAAGAGAAGCCAGGAGGAGAGGACTGAATATCCCTCAAAAACAGCCTCAAGGGGCGAAAAGGGCCACGGCCCCACTGGCCCCTCTGAATCCACCGACCGACGCAAAATCCGAACTACCACAAACCCAAAGCCTCATGGCTCCGGCAAACGAGCCGACGCCTAGAGATGAGGCCCTGCCAGTCAAGAGGCGCAGACGCCGAGGCAAGAGGGGAAAAAATAAGACCACCGCTCCCAAGCCAACATCCCAGATGTCGACCATGAAAACGACGGCGAGAACCTCCTACGCGAAGGAAGCCGTTGAATGCTACTCCCTACCTGTGGCCGCTTCAGTCGCGACCCATGTCCCCCCCCCCCCCGCTCAGTTCTCCGACGGGGAGGATAGTATTATTTACTGGAAACTTGGAACAATAAATTATTTTAGCTATTTATTGTTTGCATAGAAACTACTGTCATCAAAAGGAATGCATGGCCCGAGAATGTCCAACACTAGAACTGCTGGGTCGGCCATTATGCTGTTGGACACACTCGGGCCGTGAATTCCTTCCCTGGCTGGCCCTGTATGGATTCGTCGGTTTGGCCTTTGAGTCGAAACGAAAGATGTCGCGGTTCTAAATATTATAACACGGAACCCCAAAGTATGTGTTATGCGTGCATGTATCTAATCTATACTAATATTATAAAGAGGTATAGTATATAAGATTTGATGTAGGGGTAATCTCTGAACCTACAGAATCGATTTAAAAAATATTTGGTTGTACCGTACAACACCAGAAGAAAAATCAGTTTAAAAAAAATCATGTTTCGGCGAATCAACTATACGTACTGCTAGGTTAGCATAGTTTTGACGTGACTTCTTTCGTTTCGGCCGAATGGCCTTGAAAAGGCCAAAACGTTTTATGTCCAACAAGGACCGGCCAGAGAAAGCCCGGGCCGTGAGGTCCGGCCCAACAATGTGCGGGCAAATTCCGTGTACTTGTCTTTGTCCGGCCAAGCAAATTGCTCGGCATTCTTGTGCAGGACATACCCGGTCCGAGAATGTCCGGCCCAACAATGTGCGGGCAAATTCTGTGTACTTGTCTTTGCCCGGCATAGCAAATTTGCACGCACATTGTCGGGCCGGACCTCTCGGCCCAGCGGGGTTAGCATATATTTTGACAGCGACACTTTCGTTTCGGTCGAATGGCCTTGAACAGGCCAAAACGTTCATGTCCAACAAGGACCGGCCAGAGATAGCCCGGGCCGAGAGGTCCGGCCCAATAATGTGTGGGAAAATTCTGTGTACTTGTCTTTGTCCGGCCAAGCAAATTGCTCGGCATTCTTGTGCAGGACATGCCCGGTCCGAGAATGTCCGGCCCAACAATGTGCGGGCAAATTCTGTGTACTTGTCTTTGCCCGGCATAGCAAATTTGCACGCACATTGTTGGGCCGGACCTCTCGGCCCCGGGCTATCTCTGGTCGGTCCTTGTTGGACATGAACGTTTTGGCCTGTTCAAGGCCATTCGACCGAAACGAAAGTGTCGCTGTCAAAATATATGCTAACCCAGCTGGCTTTCTCTGGCCGGTCCTTGTTGGACATAAAACGTTTTGGCCTTTTCAAGGCCATTCGGCCGAAACGAAAGAAGTCACGTCAAAACTATGCTAACCTAGCTGTACGTATAGTTGATTCGGCGAAACTATTTTTTTTTTAAACTGATTTTTCTTCTGGCATAAAAGCGTTCGCTCGTTACATGGCAAGAATCTGTTTCTTGAAACGGTTAGTCAAAAAAACGACAAGCCGAGTTAGCATACATTTTGACAGCGACACTTTCGTTTCGGTCGAATGGCCTTGAACAGGCCAAAACGTTCATGTCCAACAAGGACCGGCCAGAGATAGCCCGGACCGGGCATGCCCTGCACAAGAATGCCGAGCAATTTGCTTGGCCGGACAAAGACAAGTACACAGAATTTTCCCGCACATTGTTGGGCCGGACCTCTCGGCCCCGGGCTATCTCTGGCCGGTCCTTGTTGGACATGAACGTTTTGGCCTGTTCAAGGCCATTCGACCGAAACGAAAGTGTCGCTGTCATAATGTATGCTAACCCCACAGCTCTATACCCTTCACTTTAGACTCTTTTACTTGCTCTGTGCTTTAGACCAAGGAATATATACTGAGAATATATACTACTCTCTACTTTAGACACTGTGTATCACAGAGTAACTTTTATAACTGTGAATGAATTATTCGTGTTTTACTTGCCTGTGAATTCGTGATGGACGATTGTGTACTATTATTATATATCATTTTGAAGTCTTTTGTTTCGACATATTAACAACGTAGTACGCCATAAAAGCTTTATTTCCCAAAGTAATTTCGAAATGGCGAAGCCAAAACCGACTGATGCATCTGAAGATGCAAAAAAGGTAATCGATGACGCAAAAAACTTTATTGAAAAAGCAATTGCCGATATAGGAAAGACTTCTGCAACGAAGCAGCTAATTTTAGGAACTACGTCAGGATGGTAAGTGTCGTCTTATTTTTATATGGGCTTTATTTTCTGTTCCTTTGCATTACAAATAAAATAGTTTCAGTTGAAGTTAGCTTGCAGATAGATATATACCTACATTTTACTTGTTCGCCCGTGGGGCCCATACTAACTTTCATCCCCTATGCACTTCCCTAAGGTTTAAGCTTTCTCCATATCAAATTGGTTTAGTGGTTTAGCCGTGAAAGCTTAGCAGACAGAGTTACTTTCGCATTTATAATATTAGTATGGTTGTAGGTATACATATTGTTTTCCCGTTCATTTTGTTTACACTACACTCGTCCCTGATTCCCAGTCAGGATGGGTACATTTGATGACTTGCTTACTTATACACTTAAAATTGATGTTACATAGGTAGGTGCATGATAATTAATTACTTACGAGCATAGTATAATATATTGTATAATATGTATATATATATATGTATTGTATGAAGTGCAAGTCACCATGTCATTTATTTCAGATTTGTAATACCTACTTAATCCAATAAGATGCTTATTGTAAAAAAATAACAAAGCATTATGCAAAAGCGAGTCTAAGCAGGTAAAGCAAACATTATTAATTTACAGGGTAACTGGTTTCCTGACTATGAAGGTTGGAAAAATGGCTGCCATTGGTATTGGTGGAGGTGTAATATTGTTACATCTTGCTAGCCAAAAAGGATACATTGACATTAATTGGGATAAAATCAATAAGAGAGTTGATAAAATCGCAGATAAAGTTGAGAAAGAGGCAACTGGAAAATCAGCAGATTGGTTTGATAAAGTAAGTTCATGAAATGTTAAATGGTTCTTACACAGGCAAACACCTTATTTTGTTTGAATATGGAAATTCAATAATATCAATTAAATAGTAACATTACTGTGAGGTTATGAGACAGGTAACAGGGGTTATGTATCACACAACAAGACTGTTAATAAACTTTGGTGTTAATATGCTAGATGCTTTATAATGGATGGCATCTTAGCCTGGGGGAGGTGGGCCAGTAGTAGCCATAATTTTAGTACATATTGTTTTTATGCTAGTTTCTTGTTTGTAGCTGAGTAAATGAGATACTGCAATAACCAAGTGCAATATCATTTAAACACAATTTTTTTTCAATTTTTTACAATATTTGGGTTTGAATTAATTCTTCAAAAACTTTTGTCACTGCACATTCAAACAGTTTTCAGTATTACTTACTATTTTTCGGAACTAAAGATACTTTAATGATTATCCCCCAACAGAAATGATGACCTATAAACACATCATTTCTATAAAAATGAATATTTACTTTGTTCCAGGTCTTAGTATTTGTCAAAACTAATTCATATTATGCAGCAGGTTTCACAGGAGGATTCTTTTTTGGAATAGCATCATCTTAGATAATAATAGCAATAATTACATATTTTGATGCCTACAAATCATCTTAAATACAATACATTATTAAGTTGTTAAAATAATAATTAATGCCTGCCTATTGACTATTATTCTTAAAATAATTCACTCAATGCTTACTGGATTACATTATTGTAACTTTTTGCCTACTGCTTTATATTGTATATTATATTCACTCACATTCATCATAACACTCACAATTATTATGAAGTCTCCTAACATAATTGATCATACTTGTAAATAGTTAAATACATAAATATAACTAGGAAGATGTGTGTTGAAGTGTAGCAGTTACATAGTGTGTTAAAATATATCTTAAATAATAAAATGTCTTTTAATTATTTGTTACCAACTTTTAGTATGGTCTCTCATTTACTCAGCTACTCCTTAAAAATTGTTCTGGAGGTATCTGTCTTTAAGGGTAACTGTGAATAATAGTGTAAAGGAAACATGACTTGCAACCTAAAACTGGACAGGTAGCTAAGAGAGGTAATTTAAGTACTTTTTGTTATTTTATTCTGGATGATTACCATTATGTATGACAATTTAAGATTTTCCAGCTACACAATAGTATCAATTACTGAGAAATAGAAAAATGTATGAGCACATATTAATTCAGTCTTTACAGTACAGACAATTGATAATAGGTATATTGCTTTTAAAATATTTAGAAACTTATGGTAGAACTGAAGGTTAGAAACACCAGTTGCATTACTATGGAAATAAGACATCAGCATTAAAGGCCATAAATTATTTATAATGTCTGTCTTACAGGTGGAAAGATTTGTGGACCGTAAACTGGACAAAGCTGAAGATGTATTGAAGAAGAGGGAAGTGAAAGCCAAGCGTTGGTACCATAATGTCACTGGAGATGATCAGTATCATGCTACAGAAACTCATGTTTTCTTAGCTTCTTTTGTAGCTGGTATGGCAGTAGGTCTGCTTTGCGGACAGTAAATATTTTGTAGCAGACAATATGCTGCCTCTACGCATAAATTTGTGTAATCTCATTGTATGTGTTTGTGTTTCTTATATTAAAATTTAAATATTTAGACTTCACAACAATAATAATACTTATAACATTGAATGTAGATGAAGATGTTTAGTAAGTTTTGTTCTGCCAAAACTATTATAAGCATTCAAGAGTAGATCTCACAAATTATTACTTATATTTGTCTCAATAACACTAAATTATTAAGATTCGATTTTATCATTTAGAAATAACAGTATTATAAAATCTATTAAAATTAAGTTATTGATGTTATGTACATACATTTTTATTGTTTTTATACCTTTCCAGTTAATATGTAGTTTTTACAAGTTAGAATAAAGAAACCTTGATTTAATTGTGTCAATTTGATATTACAACCACATATGTAAGGTTTTATTTATTCTGTTATAATTTAAAGTAGATATTGCTTGTAAAATTATGTTAGCGTTCAAGAAATAAATAATACTATGCAACCAGTATTGTTTCAATTGTGTCTATTTCTATCTTATCATAATATCTATTCAATAGTACCTACCTATTATAATGATGTAAAATATATTGTCCTGATAATATAGGAAGCATCTAAAGGGCAGCTATATTGATTAAAATAAAAAAAACATCATCCAATTTTATTTGACTCAATAAAATCATATAATATCCATATGATTAACAAGTTTATATAATTGAAGAGATGACAGACTGTCTAAGTACTTTGTGTAGTTATTTATATATTGAGTCTTTATTACTGAAAGAGCTGTTTGATATCTTCGTTTTTGAGTAGAAGTCATAGTTGCCCAAGATAATGTTGATAAATTATCATCCAAAGCTTGAATCATAACAAATAATTCTTGGGCAGTCCTGAAAAAATTAATGGTTAGGTATATGATGGTGTCTCTCTAACAAACATGTCCTTCAATATTAGTAGGGGAGCCCACAATAAGCCGATAATTGGTAGGCAGGATGCTCCCGCCGACCGCGATATGCACTATTAATCAACAACTATCACAGCGCGGACGGTATTAAACTGGATTCCACATCACGTCTCGGCGGGCGCGTGCGTAGGTCACCAAGGCGTGACGTATAATCAGTAAGCGAGTTAAAGCAATCAAATACTTTTGTATTTTAACTTACCTAAATTTAGGTGGAGCAGGTTCAGGAACACTTACAATATGATGAGAGTGATCACTTTCAGATCTGCAACAAATAATATAATTATGTAGGTATACTATGAACCTAAAAATGGCTCGAGGTCCAGCCACCATTTTACATGTAATATGCAGATGCAGACAAAACTAACCAAAAATATTTTTTATACTTTTTCCCAAGACTACTCTCTACTGTACATCAAATCATGGCCCCCAAGTTGAGGTCATATGTAAACATATCTGAAAGAGAGTCAGAACTTCTAGCTCAGAATATGGGCATGCTTTATTTCTGAGCTTTACAAATTAAAAACTAAATATATATGTTTGACTAAATTAAATCCCAGGCCTCCTCCAACCCCTTCCAGCAGTGAGCTTGAAGTCTTAAAAATAGGTAGTTCCATTATGATCTTGAGTTCATACAAAAATCCCATAGAAAAAAGCACTTTGATTTTTCCTGAATTTTTAAGGAAACTTTTTGAATTTATCTTTCCCTAAAAACCTTATTCAGACTACATAGTATGAACATTAAAAAAATTTGCCAAATCTGTCCAGCTGCTCTCAAGTGATGTGCTTACCAACAAAGTAAATAGCATTTAATTTTTATTTATATAAATAAATAAGGTAAACTTACAAAATGTGTTGATCACTAGTATTGTTTTCTGATGTAACATGGTCATTTAATACCGGTGATAGAGGTGGCAACTCAACAGGTAATTCATCAGAACTCTCTTGTGTTATATCACTCTTGTTAACAGAATCATATGCAGACAATACTTTTGGTGTAGTTTCACTTGCTGGCCTGCAGAATTAAACAAATTAATTACCTACTTATAATAACTTCTCAGATGTTTTCTAGTCTGTCCCAGTTAAAATAATGAGTATAAGGACGTGTTTATGAAATGGCGCTCTTTCATACTAGATGTTAAGGCAACTACTAAAAGTACACAGCTCACAGACAACTGAGAAAATTGTCAAAGTAATTTAAACCTTATTTCATATACACTGTTACGTAAATTAAACAACTTTATGAAATTCTTACAAAATTATTGAAAAAGATTCCGAGACTTGTTGAAATATTTTGAGTACTTTATCAATATCAATCAAATTATGTAGTTTTAGAGATATTTGTACCAAAACTCACCCTTGTATTATTGTTTTCACAGGATAAGAGTAAGGAAATATCAGTTTATTGCATGCCAATTATTTATATAAAAAAATATGTTTAACACATTCCATAGATAAAGATTTTTTAGGTACTCATAACATTTAAGAAACTTTTACAGAATTAACATAAAATGTACCTCAAAACCCAACATTTTACCAGTTTCCGTAAATAACTGAATGAAATTTGGCTCATACTTAATAATGATTTGAATGAAATACCTATGAATATCTCTCAAGATGGCAATAATTTATGACAAGCTAAACTTAAGCTGCTAATGGAATGCTAACTGTACATTAATAATATTATAAATAAGACATACATTGCACGTTTCTTTTTGCAATATGGTTCTATATTTTTGAGACCTTCTGCATACATTCTTCTATGTGAAAGTACTAAATCTTCATATTCCTTTTTCATTGCATTTTTCTCTTCTTTTGATAAATTAGTCCATGCTGTTGCTGCTTCAATTAGTAAGAAGGACTAAAATTTGAAAATAATGTAATTAAATATAAGTGCATATTTTAGTGTAGGTGTGCAAAGACAACAATAGTAGGTAGGTACACCAAAGCTTTGTTTAGGTTAGATAGAGATGAAATTTCTAAGGATGAAATACATTATTGAACCTCTATTTCCCTTTTGTCCCAGGAGGGGTATCAAATTCTATTTGCTAAGATCCAATCCTGACATAACTTACCTCTTTCTTTTAATATGAAACTAATTTAGTCAATCGATGATCACACCTTTTATACCATGGGGGGTAGTAAATACATTTATAAAATCAATACAGACCAATCAGATCGTCCCTTCTTGTTACATTTCAAAAGCTAGTATTTAAATAAATTATTTTTCATGATTCTGAATTTTTTGATAGATATTTTTTAACTCCATATAATACCCATTTTTTATGATGCCATAGGATGAAAGGCATCACAAGGGGCAACTTTCATCCAGGACACCAATCCCGGAAACCCCTCCCGTGACCGCCAGGTCGGTGAAAAGTCTTCAGACACGAGCGTGGTTCGGATGGTGTAAAAACAAGGCACGAGGCGAACCACGAAAATCTCATGTTCAGATTTTCTGGTTAAGGTTTTGAATGTCAATTTTCTTATAAACTTGTGAACACACCGGCGCAAAGTGGTAGGTACCTTACCGAGACTTCAAAATAGTTAAAGTATGTAATAAAACAGTGCAGCAATTTAATAAAGTCGAAAAAACACGAAAAGCTCAGGATTTGATCATCTAAAATTCTAAACCTTTACCCAAAAGAAGAACAATCATTATTACATTTGTGTGTTTTCCACCATGAACCAGATGTTTCTGTATATATAACTTTTTGTAATAGTTCAATGCATTTCTTGGTATTTTCTCTTTAAACAATACAGAAAGGGTATCCCGTGTTTCTGTGTTTTCACCTTCCATTATTTGGCTGAATAGGTGTGAAACTAATTTTCTTTAAATTTTAAATATTTGAAAGTCACTACAATAATATTAAAAACTACGAAATACGAATTTCAACTCTTGCTTACGACAAAAAAAATATTATTTATTATTAATAATATTTTTATAGGTTAGTTAGTTTTTGTGACATTTTTTTTTATTCATCCCTTTCTGGGATAGGCAAAAGAAAAACCCATGCAGCTTCGTGTATTTCATATCCAAGTAAAAATAAATCTTCATGTTATTGCTCTGTGACAGATATTATAATATTGTTATTATCAGTACCCTCAGCTCAGATGAAATTTCATAATTCATATATATATATATTTTTTCATCTGAGCTGAGGGTACTGATAATAACAATATTATAATATCTGTCACAGAGCAATATTAGAATTTATTATGAATATATTCATAATAAATTCATCTGAGTCAGTACCACAGGTTTTATTTTATTTTATCTTTTACTTGCTCTGTGACATTGTTAAGGTGCGTCGGTGGCCGAGTGGTTAAGACGTCTGGTATTAATTAGGCCACAGCGGGTTTGATTCCGGATCCCGGCCATGTACCAATGGGTTTTTTAATTAAAAACTTATGTACATAATCCGACAAACCACATTTAGAGACTTTTCCATCTAAATATACCTCAACAGAACTAGCCACTCGTTAGGTATAGCCTCACAAATGACATCGGTTAAACGAGGGAGACTTGGTCTTCCGCTGGGAACCCTGGAACCGTAACACGGTTTCGGGAGCTAGCAGAAATTGTAAAAAGAAACCAATGCACTATAAATTAAAAAAATAATTATCAATCAATTATATGTCAGTGTCAATAATACTGTAGTCTGTGGTCAAATTAGAACGTAGAGGAAGATTTTATGCCTCCGAGTCGAGTTTTCAAAAAAAATTTCATCCAAAATTCTAAGAGACCTAATTATTTTTATTGCTTTTGCGATAATTAGAGTTATCTGTGTAAATTATTACGATTCCCATATTTCTGATTTTATCACAAGTATAGTATAATATAATGTAACGAACGAAGTTGAAGCCCGTATATATAAATAGAGTGCATAATGCAAGCAAAAAAACGATACATCACAATAATATCCTTTTGTTTGTTACTTCTCTTGTTTGCTTATATTAATAGATTTAATATAAAATCGAATACAATTAAAAGAAGTGACCGCGATCTACTACCATCATTTGCAACACAAGAATTGTTGTCTGAAAAACCTGCTTTACAGCCTCGTAAACCTTCATCATACGTTCGACCATGTCGTATGGAAACATGTTTTGATTTCTCTCGTTGTGGTGATAACCCGAAGGTGTATATTTATCCCTTAGATGGCCCTATTAGTGCGTCTTATCGTAAAGTATTATCTGCTGTACGTGAATCTCGGTATGTTACTCGAGATCCAAATGAAGCATGCTTATTCCTTCCGGCAGTAGATACTCTTGATGCTGATCCATTATCACCAGAGCACACTTTTGATGTGGCGTCACGTCTTTCAAGGCTGCCATTTTGGAACCGAGGTCGAAATCATCTGATATTTAATTTATATGCTGGCACATGGCCTGATTATGCAGAACATGAGCTGGGATTTGATCCTGGAGAAGCTATTTTAGCAAGAGCAAGTGCTTCTGAAAATATATTTCGTCCTGGTTTTGACATATCCTTACCATTGTTTCATAAAGAACATCCAGAACGTGGGGGAGTTCCGCCTGCAGCTATAACCAATTCATTCCCAGCTCCACGTCAACATTTACTAGCATTTAAAGGGAAACGTTACGTACATGGCATTGGAAGTGATACCAGAAATTCCTTATGGCATTTGCACAATGGTTGTGACCTTGTTCTTGTTACAACTTGTAGACATGGGAAGTCTTGGAAAGACCTACGTGATGAACGCTGTGATGAAGACAATCATGAATATGATAGGTATTTTAATAATTTAGAATCTAGACACATATTAACTAATTAAATTGGATTCCCCATCATGTCGGAACGTGTGCGTCAATGTGTGCGCCATGACATGACATAGAATCAACAAACCTATTCTAATATTATTTTTGTCTATTACAGATTTGACTACGAACAGTTACTGGCAAACTCTACATTTTGTTTAGTAGCTCGTGGCAGAAGGCTGGGTTCATACAGATTCTTAGAATCCCTAGCAGCAGGTTGCATACCAGTGCTGCTCAGTAATGGTTGGAGACTACCATTTGATGAGCGGATAGATTGGCGTCGGGCTGTAATATGGGCTGATGAACGTTTACTGTTTCAGGTAAACTACTATATGAGGCCAATTTAGACATTACTAGTGTTTAGTAGAGTGCGTAGGTGGCACTCGAATGTCAGTGCATTAGTAGGTTTCCAGTAACGTTTATACTTCTTCCAGTAGATTGCCATTTTGTAGGCCAAAACACACATGCGTCTCCTTGTCTACTTGTGTAATCTACAGTTTAGACTACAGTGAGTAGAGTAAGGAACGCGCGGGGTGTTGAGCGGGCGCGGGAAGGGTGTCACTAGAAACAAAAATAAAAAGCAATTCTATTTGATTCAAGTAGAAAGGTGAGTGGAATTTACTAGCTAATAAACTACCGTTTACATGTTTCTATTAATATACTCTCCTAACGCTGAGTGCCTAAACACTAGTAACGTCTAAATTGGCTTTAAAAATAACTTCACTGTATCTAACTTCAAATAATAACAAAAAGGACTTATAAGAATAATAAATAAAATGTCAATGGTTAATGCATTTCATTGTTATTAAGGGGAAGTCAGCGATCAAAATCCAATTTTTAATCAAACTTTTCAGAACACCTGATCTATTTAAAACTGAAAAAAAAATTTTTAAGGATATGACAAATCCTGTCATTGTATTGAAAATATGATTAGAAACATTTTACTCAATAGAAAAAAATCCTAAACACACCTCTGAAAACTTTTTTATCAAATTTTATGGCTATAATATAGATGGTATCATTACAAAAATGTACACGAATATTTTATTGGTAATTATCTATCCTTTCATTGTAAAATTTTGTCTATGTTGTATAAGATTTTTTTTAAATTGCGTTTTAAGCAGATTGTTGCTTACGTTAAATTCAATATGACTCACGTACTATTTCTATCCTGCTCGCGTGCGCACGATTCTAGATAAATGCGTTCTGCTTGCTTAGTCCGGGGGAGAACTCAGTGTTAACCAGACATGTACCACTTTGTGTCAAGTCGAATAAATCGTTTTTATTCGTAATTATAGTAAAATGAACGGGTGCGCGTGCCAAGATCACCTCATCATCGTAAAAATAATTAAAAAGTTAATAAAAAACCAAAATGTATACCTAAATTTGTCTAATACTAGATAGATGTCTAGATCTATTCACATATAGCGCGTGGTGCGGGTCTAGCCACGCCTCCGCGCGGGGGACGAGGTAGAATCTCGTGCATTTTCCCATCGACCACTTCACCTTAATTATTCATTCAGTTTGATTTTAAACTCATATATGGGAATCATGCCTAATATATTATGAAACCTAGTTCAATTAATACTTTATTGTTTTTATATGCAACAACATGTGATTCATCCAACCATCACTCTAGAAAAACTTTTAATATAATGAAGTAATCCCCAATTCCCCAAGCATCCGTTAATTACATTTTACATTACATTAAATTTTTTTTCAGGTGCCAGAATTAGTGCGCTCAGTATCATCAGAACGAGTGCTAGCATTACGTCAGCAGACTCAACTACTGTGGGAAATGTACTTCTCATCTGTAGAAAAGATTGTCTTTACCACAATTGAGGTACATTCTTACCTAAATCAAAGTCTACTTATTATACTGTATTTATTTCTTGTTTTCTTAATTAAATGCAGATATATAATATTACAGGTCACAATATTATAATAATATCAATTTTAAAAGATGAGAGAATGATTCATATATATTTATATTTACCTATGTATTATATATATATATATATACATACCTTCACACCGGTTTCCCAAAAGGGTAGGCAGAGAGTATGGAGCGCCACTTCTTCATACTTGTCTTCATCCACATCCAATATATCTACATGATTCCTGAAATTTGAATTTTTTATTTATTATTATTTATTCTACATTAATTGAACACATTTTTAATTTTAATGTCATAGAAGATTTCATCGACGACAGTTTTCGTACATTACCTACAGATATTACTGGAGCGTATTCTGGCACACAAGAACTCCCAGCAACGAGAGTTACTAGCATGGAACACGTCGCCGGGAGCGCTCGGAACTTTACTTGGATATGGCGACTCTCGCGCACATTATCCATTTCTACCTGCACCTTTTGAAAGTCCACCCCCAGTGGCTAATTCAACCCCTGCTCCCTTAGCGGCACCGCTTGCCACTGAAGTTTCAGCGCCGCCTATTTGGAGTAAAACATTCACGGCATTGCTTTACGTGCAAACTTCCTCACCTGCCCTACATAAGTTACTTGGCAACATAGCGAAAAGTGATTATTGTGAAAAGGTATGTGTATTTATCTTCTAATTTGATATGATGTGGAATTTGTTTGTAAAGGTCCTTGAAAGTAAAACTAACAACTGACGGCCGAGTGTTAGTTTGCATCGCGCTCGCGCTCTAATTCAATTTCTTTGGTTTGCATTGAGTGCAAACGCTTTGATCATGTTAGCGTATTTTGCCACTATAAGTTGCAATAATGTAGCGAAATTCGTTTGAAGGGTTTGCATTCGATGCAAACTCACACTTGTATCGACCCTCTAAATGAAAAAGCACTCGACTATTTCGATTGTGTCAGTGAGTCACGTGCATTCATAGACTCGTCACATTTCATCTTTTCTTTTAAATTGCATTAGGTAAGTAATGTTTTGTGAGTTCGTAAAGTATCAAAAATTGTTCCTTTGTTGTTTCGCTAATCAGTATTTTTTTAACAAAATAATGAGCGTAACAATTATATTACCTAGCTGATAACTTTTATGACTTTGATAAAAGGAAATAAAATTAATTGTATTTAATATTTTAGGAATTAAACTACACACTTCAATTCTAGTGAAATTATCGACCTTTTATAATATTAGGTAGATAAGATTTGATTTGTCATATTGACTATAATTTTTCTACATTCTTGTGATTTATGGAAACTGGCTATGATTGTTAATCCCCATTTTCTCAAAGGAGTTATGAACCTCCCTTTATCAATACTCTTAAAATATGCATATATAATATTTGGTGATCATTGCAGGTGGTGTTAGTGTGGGATAGTGAACGAGCTGCTCCATTTTTAGAGTCTCTGTCGCGGGTCCCCGGCGATACTCGAACTTCATTACCTGTTCTTGTTATTGACGCCACTACTCATTACCCTGGGTCAGTAATTTTAATAAGTAAACACAATTTTATGATGGAACAACTTATGTATGCAGTTATGTAGAGGTATATTGCATCAGCATACAGGTGGCACAAAAGTCAAAAGAACTGGCTACTCGTTAGATATAGCTTAAAATTGGCCAAATAAGAAAGAGAAGAGGGGCTGTTCTGGGAGCCATATGGTAATTTTCGTCAAAAATATATATTATTATGATACATATAGGTAGAGAGATGGAGACAGAAAGTGGTTGTAAGCACTTGCCGGCAGAAAACCTCTTTTTCGTGTAGTCTGAGCCCCCCTCTACAAATTCTTGTAGACGAGTAGGGGTCCAGCGCTTGTCGGTACGCTGCTGAGCCGATTTAGAAGAAAAAACCTACCAGTCGGCAGAAAATGAGTGAACAGCATTTTTGGGGACCTCTCGGTTGTAAAAAAAAGTATTTTCTGCCAATTTACTCCCTGCAGAGACTTGCAAAATTCTTTCAAAAAAACAAAAAAAATATATATAAAAAAAACTTCAGGGAGTAAATTGGCAGAAAATATTTTTCCTACAACCGAGAGGTCCTCCCCCCACAAATGCTGTTCACTCATTTTCTGCCAGCTGGTAGGAGAGGTTTTTTTTAATTTTTTTTCTTCTAAATCGGCTCAGCGGCGTACCGACAAGCGCTGGACCCCTACTCGTCTACAAGAATTTGTAGAGGGGGGCTCAGACTACACGAAAGAGGTTTTCTGCCGGCAAGTGCTTACAACCACTTTCTGTCTCCATCTCTCTATACTACTGTCATGAATTATATTTTTTCTGTTTCTAATTCTAATTTTTCTAATTCTTCTGTTTACTACAGAAATGTCAAGTCGCAAAGTCATAGAAGACGTTGTGAACAATGAGAGAGATGACTTTTGCGCCATTTGTTTAGGCTCAACTTATTTGGTGAGAGTTATACCTACATATTTTCAGAGAGGGTATATCTGCCCGGTGGCGCCCCCTCTGGGCGGTGCAGACAGCAGCAGTGTTCTCCTTGGACGGCGATGCGCCCCTCTTGGCCGAGGAGCTGGATTTCGCCTTCAAAGTTTGGCAGCATTTTCCTGATCGCTTAGTTGGTTATCCTGCGAGACATCATTATTGGGATGAGACCAAGGTAATAGTCAAGTCTCAACCTCTGTATAAAAATAATAATAGTATTTACTAAAGGAGCCGTTAGATGTTACTAATGTAATGACACTGGTTATTTCTTTGCAAGTACTCTATATAAATTGTAAGAATGAATATTTAATAGTTGCCAAAACAGATAATTTAACAGATGCTAGGTGGCGCTAGTGTCACTCCATAAAAATTTTTGGTACACAAAATTTTGAAGGTGCACATATTAGTACTTTTTATATAGTATTTTGTTAAATTTGCAGGGTGCTTGGGCCTACACAAGCAAATGGGGCAGTGCGTATTCTCTCGTGTTGCCCGGGGCGGCCCTGGTGCACCGCTCGTTGTTAGCGCAGTACTCTATGTCAGCTCCGGCAGCTCTCCGGGCCGTCGCCCGTGCACATAACTGTGAAGATATACTGCTGAACTTTGTGATCGCTCATATCACGAGGCGCCCGCCGATCAAGCTGGCGCAGCGGCGACGCTATCATCACCATTCTAGGTTACTCTTTATATTATCTCCAGCCAATATGGTGTGTTCTGTTCAATATGACACTGTTCACCATTCTAGGTTACTCTTTATATTATCTCCAGCCAATATGGTGTGTTCTGTTCAATATGACACTGTTACTGGTGTCTCTGGCCACACCGCAAGGTATAAAAGCCGTGAAGAAAGATGTGTGTGTGTACGTAATATTGTGTGAACGTTATATACCTTTACTCAGACTAAGCATAGGTACTAACTGCTTGTACTAAGAGACCTCGAATAATACCTAACTGACGCTGACCACTAGGTAGTGTCAAAAAATATCGTCGGCTAAATGAGAATGGAAGGAAATTTTAAACGAGAAACGTTGATGCTAGACTTCTTTTTTCATAATCCATTAACCACACCTATTTCCAAATAAAAACGTGCGTATGACATAATCTTCGTTTACTTACTAGAAATACTTTTTTTTAGATCACCTTGGAGCGATCCAGACCACTTCGCGCAAAGGCAGTCTTGTCTAAACACATTTGCGACTGCGTGGGGATACATGCCCCTTGTACGGTCCATTTTGAGATTTGATCCATTGTTGTTTAAAGATCATGTATCAAATCTACGTAAGAAATATAGAAAAATGGAATTATTATCTAGCTAAAATATTTAAGAATGTGTATGTTGAAAATAAGTACTTTATGTATTTTTATTTAAGTACTTAGTCGTCATCGAGTCGCTACGAAGACTGCCAATTTAACTGTTATTTTAATTTACTTCAATATTAACTACACTTTTAACCCTACTTTCTACTGGAACAGTCACTAGATTATTAATTTAAATATAATTTAGCTGTAAGAAAAATATAAAATATATTAGGATCTATTATTCTATGCAAACAAATTGCATGATATTGTATGTAAATATGTCTTGTAATTTAAGCGTGCACGATACCAAAGGTTATGTATGTACTCAAAAAGTCGAAATAAAATAAGAAACAAAGTTTAATTTGTAGTTTTTTTAATATATCACAACTTCTCTTCAAAATCTCAAATACACATCTATTGGACTATCTAGGTCAGTGATATACCCATAATGTGCCATAATATTATATGAAAAATAGCCAAGAGCGAGTCGGACTTTCGTGGAGAGGGTCTCGTGATATTTTTTCCGTGATATTATTTATTTGTATTAGAAAGGTTGTCAGTAGTCGCTTTTTGTAGAAATACCTAGACAACATAGATACAATACCGCGGTACCTACCCATAGACATATATACCTACCTAGCGGTACCCTATTTGTGAGGGAAAGGGATAATAATATCATGTATAAACAACACACAAACACGCCATTTTATACCTAGTAGCGTGGCTAGAGACACTCCCCCCTTAGGTAGGTACTAAGCAATGTTTTTTTTAAATTGAACAAACTCCCCCAAACGAATGGGCCTGGATACGGCCTTGGTAACATTGTCTACTTTTAGCATTGATAACCTACAGCGCGATAGCCGTCGCGCGTCGACTACATCACTCAGACCACAGACTCGGACACTTCTGTCTACCTATATCAAGAATCAAATATATCCCGATGGATTTATTCCTATATTTCCATATTTATCTCATTCCGGCGGCCCTCCAACAGTTATATGTGATCAGTTTCTCTGTTTTTAACCGAACTTCAAAACAGAAGGAGGAGGTTCTCAATTCGTCGGAATCTTTATTTTTTTTTATGTATGTTCCCCGATTACTTGAAGTCGCCTGGATCGATTTGGAATTTTTTTTTGAAAGGATATAACTTCACAGGTGGTTTCATTTTTTTTAGTAAAAATTGGTTCAGGAAATTTTTAGAAATTTAAAAAAAAACTGACTTTATAATATGGACGTAAAAAAGTAGAGGACGGATTGCCGCTAAGACAAAAGTGAAGCACCAAGCGTGCATGTGTGCTACCGATTTTATTTATCTCTAATATATCTTTAAATTGTAGAAAAAGTGGTAAATTACTAACTTACCTATGAAATGTTATTCCTTGAGATTTTTTATGAGTATCTACTTAATGGAGTTGTTTTTGCATAATTTTACTACACAAGGCGGCATTGTTTTTTATTTTATTATTGGCGGCTGATCAGCATAACCGAATAAGAATGTGTGCGTGAGGCTCGTATTTACAATGAAACTGGCATAACTTGGTTGCTTCACTTTTGTCTTAGCGGCGATCCGTCCTCTCCTTTTTTACGTCCATGATAAGTAGGTACATTTTTCTTAATATCTCGATGAAATATGTACCTACCCATTTTGACGACTTAGTTTTTTAAGGATATAGTAATTTTTCGACATTATCTTACAGCCATAATGACGAAAATCGGTTTAGTAGTTTTTCAGAAATTCAGAAATTTGTTTCTGTTTACGGCTGAAAATTATGTATCAGAGAAAAGCCTTAGCAACGGTTGCTATATTGACACGAAGTTGTCAATTTTTGTATCGACGGTGGTCTAACGGCTAAAGGCATGGTATGGTATGGTGCAGTTCAGGATGCAAATGGTTCAAATCCCATCCACAGCAGTAATTATTTTTTTTCCATTTTTTTTTATTTGCGGCAGCTCTCAGGGCAGCAAAATCACTTAAAAGGGAAAAATAAATTAACTTTTAAAAAAAAAGTGTAAGTACCGACTTCAAAAATTTGCAAAAGTAAGAAATAATAAATATTTCGTCGTAGAATTTGAAGACGGTTGGTGCCAAATTAGAAACAACTAGTTCCCAAATTCATTAATCTAGACAATTCATTAGGAACCTACGATCATCAGTACAAACATAGATAATATTGAACAGATCTTTATCTTCTTAGATGTTTACTTAATTTTGTATCCTAATTTGGCACCAACCGTCTTCAAATTCTACGCCGAAATATTGATTATTTCTTACTTTTCAGTGCAATTTTTTGTGGTCGGTACACTTTTTTTTTTAAAAGTTAATTTATAACATGAAAATGTTATTTATATTATCATGATTCATATAATTATACAACTCTTATTTATATTAAACTTTTATTTAAACACATTCTTATTTTCTATTAGGTAACAGACAACCATCTTGTTCCTATATCTCTTTAAATAAAAGTTTAATATAAATAAGAGCTGTTATTTATATTTTGCAGGATGGTGGACAGCTTCATATAATTATACAACTCTTATTTATATTGAACTTTTATTTAAACACATTCTTATTTTCTATTAACAGACAACCATCTTGTTCCTATATCTCTTTAAATAAAAGTTTAATATAAATAAGAGCTGTTATTTATATTTTGCAGGATGGTGGACAGCTTCATATAATTATACAACTCTTATTTATATTGAACTTTTATTTAAACACATTCTTATTTTCTATTAACAGACAACCATCTTGTTCCTATATCTCTTTAAATAAAAGTTTAATATAAATAAGAGCTGTTATTTATATTTTGCAGGATGGTGGACAGCTTCATATAATTATACAACTCTTATTTATATTGAACTTTTATTTAAACACATTCTTATTTTCTATTAACAGACAACCATCTTGTTCCTATATCTCTTTAAATAAAAGTTTAATATAAATAAGAGCTGTTATTTATATTTTGCAGGATGGTGGACAGCTTCATATAATTATACAACTCTTATTTATATTGAACTTTTATTTAAACACATTCTTATTTTCTATTAACAGACAACCATCTTGTTCCTATATCTCTTTAAATAAAAGTTTAATATAAATAAGAGCTGTTATTTATATTTTGCAGGATGGTGGACAGCTTCATATAGTTATACAACTCTTATTTATATTGAACTTTTATTTAAACACATTCTTATTTTCTATTAACAGACAACCATCTTGTTCCTATATCTCTTTAAATAAAAGTTTAATATAAATAAGAGCTGTTATTTATATTTTGCAGGATGGTGGACAGCTTCATATAATTATACAACTCTTATTTATATTGAACTTTTATTTAAACACATTCTTATTTTCTATTAACAGACAACCATCTTGTTCCTATATCCACAGATAACTATATTAATAAACTAAAATTAGGAATGGGCAATTGCTATTCAACAGAAAAAAGGATAAACAAACAAACATGTTATGATACTTATAGATTACGAGCCCTCCGAAGCAAGAAGGTATCAAAGCACTATTTCTTATTTTTGTTACCTATTAATCATAACATTACTAATCAATAATAGGTACTTATTATAATCCATAAAAGAATAGCCGAATGCAATTGGTAAACGTTGCATAAGTAGCACACAACTGACATAACACGACGACGCTTCGCAATCAAGTCCGGAGTGGCCTTGTCCTCAATGGTGCTCACAGAACCTGCGGCCAAGCGGCCAACAACCGGCATGTCTTAACTTAGTGCTCCCGCCACCGTCTCACAACTCGGCACACCCGGTAGTTTGAACTCAGTCTATTAACGAACGGTTAAGCGTCGAGTTCAATTCAAATTAATCACTATACAGTCTGTTAATTACATTTCTTGAAATGACAGTTAAAATTTTTGTAAATTAGCCACTTTATTTGGGGTTCTATTGTGTGCCTGGCTGTTTGCAATTTGCAGTAAGTGTAAAATATTAGATTCTGTGTTCGTGTGTGGAGAATGTGTTAAAAGAATAATTAGTGGCAGACCTTGAGGGAAGGCCATATGAGTCAAATGTTGATGGCTTGCTGTACCTACCAATAGTCTGTATTTCTGATATTGTATCTTTCTACTTTGTACCACCACACATCCGCAACCCAATATGCACGTACATCGGGGTTTTCTATAAGTATACATGTTGTAACATTGAAAACGGAAAACGGCACCTACCTAAGTAGGTATATGTGGAATTTTGAAACTATAGGATAGAGAATATTATTATGTTCTATCTAAGGAACCATGTCGTCGATTTCAAAGATATAAAAAACTGCATTCATAGATTTAAAAAAACTCATTAGTACACGACTCGTGAATTGTAGCCGGTAATTTTCTACAACAAACTTAAATTACCTATGTTAAGTACCTACCTACTATATCACAAAAAAATATTTTAACCCTGTGTCTAGTCTACAATTTAAATTTTGTAAATAGGTACTTACCTACTTATTTAATTATGTATTTTATGCAATTTACTTATCTATCATAAAAACAGTTTATCTTATCGTTAAAATCTGCGACATGGGTGGGAGATGGTTCATTAGAACATTTATCTAAATACAAGCTACCCCGCCTCCAGCTTCGCAAAATGTTAACCTTCCTAGATAATTCCTCTTTCTATTGGTAAAATTGTATGAAAATTAGTTTCAGAGATTAGACCGAACATACACACACTAAGCGCGGCGGGAGACTTTAATGCTTCTAATGTAAATGTGTATTGTAGTTTGTATCTTTGGATGTTTGACAGTCAATTACGCAAAGAGTACTGGATGGATTTGTATAGATTTTTGCACCCCGCGCGAATCCGAGAGCAGGTTGCTAGTTTATAATATGTAGTGATAATATTTGTTATAGTTTCAGAGAATTCGTTTCATACTGACCGACCCAATATGACCTGTACCATAGATTAAATAATAATTATGCCTACATAAAAATGAATATTTCATATGTTTGCTCCTTACAGACTTAAAACTATTGGACGGGTTTTTTAGTGTTGGCCTATTATGTTCGACTGATTTAAATCTAGCATTTAAATAGACATACTTACTACGGGCATAAACTAGGTATAACGTAATTACTTTTATTTTTATAAAATCTTTTAATTTTGATGTAACATTGTAATAAACGTTCATAATAGATTATAGTCCTATTGCCCAAGTATCTAGACTAGACTCACATGTTATTATGCTGTGTGGTCGTGCATAAATGATTGTACTCACTTGCACCTCAATGGTTGTTTATATGCATGTAAGTACATACATAATGCGTATTGGAATCTGTGTATTTGTTGCCTTTCACCGGAAAATACCTAGGCAAGCATTAGTATGGTATTATAAGAATAAAAAAAGTGAATCTTGTAAGTGCAATCGATCGTTAACACGCAATTAGTTAATGTTTATAAATTGTAGCTACATCACAGTACACACACTAGAAGATAGCAATCTGAACCTAAAATAACAACAAAAAGAGGGAAACGATGATATAATTTAATAGTCAGTCGTTGCATGTCGACAGAAGTCATCTCTTATCTGCACTTACATGTATGATTTGTAACTAAGTACCTACCATAAATTCCATAGATCGTTATTGTATTTATTTTTATTAAATAACGTCGGTAGGTATTGCATCCTTGACCCATCACATATTGCATAAAACATCTAGGTTTGTAAACCGACAAACTTATCAAAAACTAATTTATTGTGAAAAAACTGAACCAATTAGGTCCTATAATTTTCCCAATATCATTAGTTATTCAACATAAACTAGGTGAACAAGTTTTAAATTGTCTGTGGGTTTTATTTAGGAAATCGACTGTCATTAAATATGTAGGTAGGTAGGTATATAGGTAAAGTATATTAAATATAAATCTACCTATAACGAAATACTCGAAGCTCAATTAAAATCTAATTAATTAACTAATATAATTAGGTAAGTAGTTTTATATTTTTTGTCAAAAATGAGCCCTTATTTGCCTTACTCTTTCTTCTTTGTGAGTCATGACGCGCCGTTACGAATCCTACAGCAACCGTGTTCAATTTTTTTTCGAATTCTAACATAATATCGCTGAAGTTGTGGTCCTTTGGGTCGTAGCGTGTTGTTACCTATACTATATATAGCCTTATAACATTCCTCATGCAAGCATTGGGCTATCAAATGCAAAAATTCCGACTGGTTAGTTCCAAAAGAAGATGAGCAAATGAGAGACATGGAATAATGTAGACTTGCGGTCCAGTAGGGTTACCATACTTAGGACGTGACATCTTTCGTTTCGACTTGAAGGCCAAAAGCGACGGGTCCGCATCAGGGCCGCATTAACCCCAAGGCAATGAGGCATTGCCTCTGGGCCCCCACCAGAACGAGGCCCTACCACATTGTCTAGAAATTGATTTTTCGAAAATCACCGGCCATAAGCAGGCCCCCACCACAAACATGCCTACAGGCCGCCATTCATTTTCATCCGGCCAATGAATGCCCGGCCCGAGAATGGCCAACACTAGAATGCCGAATAAATTACTGGGTCGCGCTTAGATAGTAAGTACACATATATTCGCCCCGACGTTCTGGAGCATCAAAATCTATTTGAGATGTCATTTCCATACGTTAGTAATACAGTTCAATATGTATAAGGTTCTACGGCACCCTATTTTCTATGCATGGCCCGACGCGCATTTTTTTTCTAGGTACCTACATGAAGTTAAGGTAACTACCTATGATTTAATCAGTGACTAAAATATTTTACTTTACATTTACAGGATCTATGTAACAAAATCATCAGATGCAAGAGTAGGATGTTGAAATTGAAAAGTGCAGCAGTGGTGTTGATTTTTGCAGTTGCGTTGACGGTATCGCAACTCGCGCCTCAACCGGTAATATAAAAATAAAACTTTGTTTACAATTGCTTCCAGTCTCCCAATAGAAAACGACAATAATAAAGTCCTCTGATACTCTGATTACAAAACCTATAAATAAGTAGGTGGATTTTTTTAATACATAAGAATTTATCCCGAAGGTTTTCCGGGATAAAAGTAGCATTGTCACTCTCCGGCCTTCAGACTATTCCTGTAACACTTGTAACATCGAAAAGTCAGTATGGAGAACTCTGAAACAAAATTATATTATGTTCTAAGCATTGATTTAAAAAACAGGTTCTAAATGTGTAAAAAGTGGACACTGTTACCGGTGTGTCTCTGGCCACACCGCAAACTATAAAGGCCGCGTGAAGGTACTGTGTGTGGACGTCCATTTTAAAGATAAGAAAAACTGCGTTTAGGTACATAGGAATTAAAAAAAACTTTCATAGAACACTCGGGAATCGAACCCGGTAATTTAAAAAAACTTGTTATTTTATTATTAAAATTAATCGTGTAATGTAATGAAAAATGTTACTGTAAGTAGGTACCACAAACCTTTTTAGGGTCCCGTATCCAAAGGGTGTCAAGTGTCTGTCCGTTTGTCACAGGGCTCTATCTTTTGAGCCGTAATAAGTAGACACTTGAAATTTTCACAAAGTGTGTATTACTATGGCCGCTATAACAACAAATAATAAAAATAAAACAAAGTTGAAAATTAAAAGGGTCCCCATAATAAGAAACGTGTCTTTTTTCGACGATTTTGCTCGATCTTAATAAAATGGCAATACATACCTACTCAAAACAACAAATAATAAAAACCGGCCAAGTATGAGTCGGACTCGCGCAAACTTTTGAACTAAACTATTTAAAAGAATATCTAGGTATCTAGTATTAAAATATTGTAAGGTGTTCGGAACCGACTCGCACTTGTCCGGTGTTTTAGAACAGACAATAAACTGGAAAAGGTAGATACATCGCAATTCTAGTCTTATTCTGAGCGTGATTCTGAGACACTTATCTTCCTAATTTTTAGTCAGTTGCTGAAGAATCAATAAATCGAGATCGTATTGCAAGAAAACGATCTATCGGATTTGGTCGTGGAGTAGCAGCTAAACCCAAGCTGGGATTTTTTGGAACTATATTTCACCTTGTATTAGAGGTAACAATATTACGATATTATTGTCTAAGCCTTAGACTCGAGACATATAAGTAGGTACCTAGGTATTTCCATAGGCTTGACAACTGCATTAGTGCATACGTACTGCATCATTCCCAATCCCAACCAATATAGGTGTCTGTCTGTTTATACTATATAACGTACCTACCTACTTAATCTAATACATTTTTTTTAATAGAGAAGTCAAATAAATAATTTATTAAATACCTACATTTAAATCTATATTAACACCTATAAAAGTTTAGGATAAAAGATTGTCTCGCAATCATTGATAGGTACTTATTTATTAGATAGAGTAGATTAAGCACAGAACAGGGAAGATTAAGTTAATTAAGTATAGGTATACCTACCTACTTAAACAAAAAAAGCTCGCAATCGTAGGCGTAGAATCCAATCATTGAAAAATCGTCAATTTCTCTTGTCTTGTTTATATACAAGAAACATAATTTTAGTTGAGCGATATACTTATAGTACCTATACCTACTAGGTAGGTATAGTGTACCTACTTAACAATTGTTTTACTTTTTTCAGCAAGTCAATGATACAAAGAGTGCCTACAACCAAGTATCAGATTTAGTTAACAATCAATTCACAGATGACACGGTAAGTCCTATATACTTTTGGGATATAGGCCAGTCTGGGTAAATTTTTTGGATATGTAAAAATTACGAAAATATGTAAAAAATCGGAAATTTTCCATAGAATTCAATGCAATATTTTTAAAACAACTGACATTAGGGGGTCTTATAGAAAATGGCGGCCAAAGTTGGTGAAAAACACTTTATTTTGTTTTAAAAAAAAAGGCTTTGTTTTAAAAAAATTTAATACTACACAAGTTGTGGAACTATTTATTTCGGATCGGTCTAGCCCGGTCCGATGTCAATAAATTGTAAAATATATTATTTATTTAAAAAAACCGTAAAAAAATAGCATTATTTTGAAACGCCCACAAATAGTTCCACAACTTGTGTATTAAACTTTTTAAAACAAAGCCTATTTTTTTTTAAACGAAATAAAGTGTTTTTCACCAACTTTGGCCGCCATAAGACCCCCTAATGTCAGTTGTTTTAAAAATATTGCATTGAATTCTACGGAAAATTTCAGATTTTTTACATAATTATCTTCGTTTGCTGTATAGTGATTACGAAATATTTACATAAAGCTCAAAAGAGACAAAATAGTGCGTCGGTGGCCGAGTGGGTAAGACGTCTGGTATTTACTAGACAGACCCCGAGTTCGATCCCGGATCCCGGCCATGTACCAATGGGTTTTTTAATTAAAAACTTATGTACATAATCCGACAAACCACACTTAGAGGCTTTTCCATCTAAATATATCTCAACAGAACTAGCCACTCGTTAGATATAGCCTCACCTCACAAATACCATCGGCTAAACGAGGGAGACTAGGTCTTCCGCTGGGTACCCTGGAACCGTAACACGGTTTCGGGAGCTGTAAAGCAACCCGTGAAGAAAAAAAAAAAAAAAAAGACACTGGTCTAATAGGATTTTAAGGGAACTCGAGATTGGGAGAGATCTTCACGCCTTTTCAATTGGTGGCAGTCATAATATACCTATTATTCAGCTTCATATAAGTAAGAGACAAAAGAGCATGGTACCTAGGGTAGTAGCGGTAGATACTTTATGGGAGTAGGACTCCCTCTGAGAGCACCTATAGTAGGTATTATGCTAAGGGTTAAAACCATCCGCGAGGGTTTTAGGTATAAGTTTTATTCAGGGCGAAAAAGTGATCTAGCAGCGTAGATAGATGTTACTTTTACATAGAATAACTTTCATTCACCCTGTGATTATCGTGAAATTTAGACCCGACCCCTATCCACACAGCTAAGTAGATATCACTTGTTCGTCCTGATTATCACGTGAATAAAACCCTCTCGGACCCCCTTCCAGTACCTACTGCTGAAACACTGCACCGTTGAAACGAAGTGCTAACGCGAAATTGTAAAAAAGGAATTTAGTCCTGCGAGGATAATCGGCGATAGGCGACAAAAGCCATAAAGGTGCCCACCCATTAGTCCAATCACCGGCGCGCCGCCGTACGGACAACCGAAACTAACCACAGATTCGTCCAATTCTTATAAGAAAAGGTCCGCCTAGATCGTATGGCGGCCGGAATGGGAAATTTTCGGTGCAATGCCGGACCTACTTACACAATAAACTTTTTATATTATAACTTACCTAAGTACCTATCTATCTACTCTTTCAGACACCGAAGCCAGCAGAAACGGATGATACTATAAATAATGGAACAACTGAAACGCCGAAAATATCTCGCGCAGAGTTTCTCAAAATTTTGGATCGGAATTTAAAAGGTTTGAGGAGGCTGCGTGACCTCGAATGGAGAGAAGCTTGGAAGGTAGCTATCAAAATCCTATGATACTTCTACCCTGTATTCTGTGCATAATTAAGTAGGTACCTAGGTACTTGCAATCAGACTGCATTTTGGCAATACCTATTATCAATACCACACACCAGCTTGAACCATAATTAGGTTGCAGAGACCGTCTCTATATCCTCGCGGCTCGCGTCATTGTTACCGCACGGACGGCGTATTTATTATGGTTTTGGTTATGATATCAAGAAGAATCCTAACTTTTAAAATAAAATACCCTCCAACCTAGATGTCCATCATAATGTTATAGCTGACCGTAGCACTACGACAGTAAACATTTTTGTCAATCGGTCCGGTTGGGTTAGCATACTTAGGACCGCGACATCTTCCGTTTTGACTCGAAAGCCAAAAACGACAGGTCCGCCAATGACCAGCCAAGGAATGCCCGGCCCGAGAATGTCCAACACTAGAATGCCGAGCAAATTGCTGGGTCGGCGAAAGACAGTAGGTTCACCAATTTGCCGGGACATCCTAGGGGTTTTTTAAATTAAAAACTTAATACATAATCCGACAAACCACACATACAGGACAGGTTTATCCATCTAAATATACTTCAACAAAACTAGCCACTTACTCCCTCTGTCATATTTAATGACATATAATTTGTTGAAGGGATACTTTATATTGCCATTCAATAAAAAAAACAACAACAGTGCTGGTGTTTTCTTCGCCTAATTAATCTCAAATTATTTATTTTGTTTCAGGATACTAGAGCAAATTTAGTCGCGTATAAGAATGAAGCCTCGAGAGGAAAGAGAAACGCGTGACCTAAATAATTCATATTTATGTAGAGTTTTTAAACTGGTGATACAGGAAATTATTATAGTTGATTAGAGGTCGTCAATATTTATAAAAAAAACTGTACCTAATTATGTAATTTTTTATTTACTGCCTACTGTTTCTGACTGACGCCAGTTTGCCTGCCGCAAACTGATTGCAGGTAGCAGGAAATATTGGGTATTCAACCACAAACTTAAAGAGTAGTGGCCGTAGCCTTAATAATAAGAGAGTCCATTAAGTTTGTCAGTTGTACAAAGATCGAGCCCTTGTTTGGTAATAAAATCAAAATTTAAATCGATAGATTAGATACCTATTTATTTATTTATATAAGCGCACAATAAAAATGCGCGTGGTATACTTAATTTACCCGAGTTTGATCACCTGGGTGCATTTGGCATACTTAATGCACCTATGGCTTTTTCATGTTCATGTTGTCACCGAAAGCTGTTACACAGCAGAAGCAGTGCGAAACATGCGAGTAATTACCTCATTTTAAATGTTCTATAAAATAGTTCAATGAACTGTAATGATAGAAAAAAATTATTTTGCAAAGGATTTAAAGAAATAAAACATCATTTTCAGACAAAATAATGAATAATATTCATAATGGATATACCAACCGAATACAATAATTAAATGACAATCAACTCCCCGGGTGACCATGTTCTCAATACAGGGTAAGCCCGGTTTAGGAACTGATTGACAAATGAAAAGAAACAAACTCCGTATTCTGGATAACAACAAATTAAAGACAAATCATGGGACAAGAAATAAGCAAATTGATTGTAAATTTAACAGAGCCCAAAATTATTTTGTATAGAAATATTGGTAGTTACATATTTTTGTTTGTGGAAATACACTCCCATCACAATCCAAAAGAAATTTTATACAGTGAGCGCATTCCACTTTTTATTTTTTCAATTTTTATTAATTATTTTTATGATCGGGATTATACATATAAAATAGTATAAATAAAGGTGTTTATGCTGCGATAGGTCTCCTCAACAAAGACTCGGTCGACCGGTGCGGGTCAAAAGTGGTCGAGCGAGAGGCGACGCGGGCGGGAGCACTACTCAGTCCTTCTTGGTGGCCTGCTGCTTGGCCTGGTGAGCCTGCAACACAGCGACGGCCTCGTCTACCTTGGCCTTGAGCGACTCTCCGTGCTCCAGCATGTGCAGCAGCTCCGAGTTGTCTATCTCGAGCAACATGCCGGTGATCTTGCCGGCCAGCTCGAGGTGCATGCGCTGGATCAACGGGAACAGTCGCTCGCCCAGCATCTGTTTCTGTTCCTGTAGCGGGGCGGCGGCCAGCATGGTGGCGGTGAGCGGCTCTTGGCCCTGGATGTGTACGGCGGGCTGCGGAGCGGGCGGGTTGCGCATGTTGGCCGTGTACTTGTACGAGGCGGGACGGCCTGCCTGCGACACGAGCGGCGCGCGGATGTTGGCGGCCGGCACGCCCTGCTGCCCCGTGATGGGTCGCGCGCCCAGCGATGATCGTAGCGCAGCTTGAGCGGGCCCGCGCGGCGCCGGACGGAACTGCGCCTGCATGTTCGGATAGGCCGAGGCGGCGCCCTGTCCGCCGGGACGCACGGGCGGCTGGGCGGTCCAGCGCGGCGAGGGTCTGATCTGGGTCATCTGAGCGGGCCCGTAGAATCGCTGCGCCTGCGGTATGGTGGGCACGAAGTATCCTCCAGTTCCTGGCTGGAATATCTGACCCATCTGCTGCATGCGCATGCTGGCCATGCGCTGCATGTATTGAGATGTTAGATGCGCTTTACGGTCTTCTTTTCGCTGAGCCAGGGCCACGTACAGAGGTTTAGTACCGACAATGCGCCCGTTCATTTCAGTCACCGCCTTTGTCGCTTCTTCAGGAGAGGAGAAACATACAAAACCAAATCCCTTACTGCGACCTTCTTCTAACATAACCTGAAAAACGAAATGACATGGTTTAGATTGTTTTTCTAATTAATAAAAATCCTAAAAATGTGAAAGTGTCTTTGTTTAATATATAACGTCAAAACAGAGCAACAGATCGACATGAACAGTTGGATAACTGGAAACATATAATTGATGAATCAATCTGGATGAAAGAGACTGTTAAATTGTGACTTGTGGAAATTGTTATCCTTGCAAGAATAACAATTTCTCTGTTTTATACATGATAGGCAGTATTAGACAGTCTTAATTTGGCTCACATATTTGGATAACATTGGTTAAGCAGTGTACAACAAGGTAAGACAAATATGGGTGGCCACTTATACTAGCTTTTCAATCTCAAAATACCACAATGTAGTTGACCATTCGTTAGGTAACCTCAAATATATTCTGTAACACAACTGTTCATATAACTTATCAGCCCTTGAATTTTAGTAAATGTTTAATACACATTAGAGGGTTTTTTATAATTAAAAACTTATGTAGGTACAAAATATGACAAAGCATACTTATAAAACATACTTTTCCATCTAAATATACCTCAACAGAACTGGCCACTTGTTAAGTATAGCCTCAAAAATACCATCGGCAAAAAGTGGGTAACACGGTTTCGGGAGCTGTAAAGCAACCCCATGAAGAAAAAAGTTATACTCACTTTTGCTGAAGTAATTGTTCCGAAGGGAGTAAACTCCTTTCTAAGTCGTTCATCGTCAATAGTGTCATCCAAATTCTTCACATACAAGTTGACACCCTGGTAACGTGTTAGACGTTCTGATTTAAGTTGCTCAAATTTACGTTTCAGTTCCTTCTGACGTTCCGCTTTCTTTTGAGCGCGCCCAACATACAGTGGCTTCCCCTCAACGAGTTCCTTCCCATTTAGTTCCATACAAGCTCTTTCAGCCGCATCGGGGTCTTCAAAGGCTACAAATCCAAATCCCCTAGAGTTGCCATCATCTTTATACATCACTTTGTGACTAGTGATACGTCCATACTTTTCAAACATGTCCTTTAACAATTCATCACTAAAATCTTCCCCAAAGTTCTTAACATACACATTGGTGAAGAGTTTAGCTTTCTCTCCGAGTTCCTTTTCGCGCTCTTTGCGGGGAATGAATCTGCCAACGTAAACTTTTTTGCCGTTCAACAACATACCATTGACCTTTTCAATGGATTTATTGGCGGCTTCCTCAGTTTCAAAATGAACAAACCCATAGCCTTTAGAGGCACCTTGATCATCTTGAGCAACCTTGCAACTCAGAATGTTACCAAACGCTGAAAAAGTGTCATACATTGCTTTGTTGTCAATAGTTTTGTCCAAATTTTTAATAAAAACATTTCCGACGCCAGATTTACGCAAAGATGGATCACGTTGCGACCACATGATTCTTATAGGCCTTCCCTTTATCATGTCAAAATTCATGGAGTCCAAAGCTCTCTCGGCTGCAAAAAAATACATACAAATGAATTATCAATGTGTTCATTAGTAATTGCCCCATTTGTAACTTAATAAGTGAGTTTTAATTGGTTTGTTTATCATGTAATATGAATGATTTTGTAAGCAGTAACTTTACTTATCAATAAATTATTATTGGCATTGGTGTCAAAATAACCTTGATAAGAAATTATAGTGTAATTACATAATTTCACTCCATTATATTACATATACAAGTTTATAGGTAGGTAGGTACAGGGCTGGAACAAAAAGGTTTGCCAATTTTTACCGGACTGCCCCAGAATTGTACATATTATTTTACTTTGTTCATGACATCCCTCTTTGTAATGTACTTAAAAAAACAATCAATTGAAATGTCACCTTCAAAATCTCCAGCAAAATTCAAGGGACGTTCAACCTTATGACAAACCCTTTATTTCTAACATGGTTTTGTTTGATAATTCCTATACATGCTGTAGCTCTATTTAACACAAAATGCACCAATACTCCAAAATTATACTGACATTCATCAAATAACAGGTTGTGACAACAAAAAGTGAAAGGTTTGTAATGCTAGGTGGCAAGGCAAGCAACTTCCAGCAAGTAATTTGATGTAAGGTCATCAATGCCAGTAAAATTGACTTCCACCATTTTTTTGCTTCTATTTAGAGTTTTAATATTGCATAATAATGGAAATTTATAAAATCATATGGTGCTAATAGTACAGACAATCTGAGAAAACATATTAAACTACAATATCCAACAAATACATAAGTGAAAGTACCTACCTACTAGTTAGTTACCCAATCAATTATGTAGTAAAATGGTATTATTTCTTATTTAACTAAATATTAATGAATGTAACTTTTTTGTCGAATAAGAAACAATCAAACTACCTACCCAAGATAAAATATAAAGTAAATTAGGGTCAGTGTGGGTTTTTTTCAAAAACTCTGATGTGACTTACCGTCAGTGGGCTGCTGGAAATTTACGTAAGCATATCCAAGAGAACGGCGGGTGATCATATCACGACACACCCGGATGGACAGCACAGGCCCGGCAGTCGAGAACTTCTCGAACAACATGGCCTCTGTGATGTCCGAGTGGAGGTCTCCGACGTACAGCGACGCCATGGGGTAATTTGGCGGCCCAGGATTCATTTTCACAACTTTAATGCAGACTTACGGAGTAAAACATTAATCAACTAAGACTAATAGCGCAACTTCACTTTCTCTTCAATGTAGACTAACGCATTCCTTAAGACCACGTTGCAGCTTACGTCCACAACTAAATGAGTGATTCCCGTTTTATTTTTAAATCTTTTACTATTTTTTTGGTATTTTGCAATTTTTTTATTTTTTTTTAGTATTTTACAAATATTTCACCCAATAATGAGGCTTGTGTGACCTGTTTTTAAAGGAAACACGAACCTCACGTGAACCCACCTTACTCACTCGAGCGAAAAAGGCGGAATGACCGTCAATGTTGCCATGACAAGAAAATTAAATAGTACCACATTCGAAAAATGAAAAACTACCAATAAATAAAAAAAATATATTTTAAGTCAGATACAACTGTAGCGCATTTCAATTAATAACTGTGTTTATTGATATTTTGATATTAATAATATATTGATTGGAAAAACATTCATAAAATAAAGTTATATTTTTTATTAAATACGATGTTAGCTTGTCATTAAGGAATGCTGTGTACACCTGTAACCTGTAACTTGTAACTGTAACTGTGAGCCCCTTCGCAGCCCATGCCGGTTTGGAAGAAATGAAAGATGCGGTTTTGTGGTAATCTTCCTGTCGGGTACTTGCTTCGGTGTTGGTGACTGGTTAGCGTGCTGTGTTCTTGATCTTGACCCCGATTGTGCCCTTCCGCGCGTCCGCTTATATACGGGTGCGTGCGCGCACTTAGACCTATGTCAACCGGGTACACGGAGGGGGTACATTTGACCAATCACCGTAAGCAAGCACCGTCGTGGGAAATCGTTTATTGTCTCTCTCTCTCTCTCTCTCTATTTACATACAAACTATACACACATTTATAACATGACTATACAACTATACAAACAAGGAACTATAATCAACTATTTGTAGCCTCGCTGGCAGTCGGTGGGAAAGTCGGGAACAGTAACTGGTATATGTATTAGAACTTTACTTAACATAAAGACATTATATGGTATTATGATATTATTGTAATGTATGTAATTAATTATACAGTTGGTGTTCCTTAATTAAATTCTTAAATATAAAAATCAATTGGCTATTGTTAGTCTCGCTAAAACTCTAGAACGGCTGGACCGATTTAAATACATAATTATTTTTTTGTTTTGTTCGTTATAATACAAGGGTGGAAAAAGGTGGAAAAACCCTCAAGTTCTGCTGAAAAATCGAAAAGTTATTTTGTATGGAAATCGCTACATAATCTTGGTAGTGGTAGGGGTAGGAGTAGGAGTTGGAATAGGGGTACTGGTAGGAGAAGGTGTAGGTAGTGGTAGTGGTAGGGGTAACAAGGGTTGGAGTAGGGTTAGAGGTAGGGTAGGTTGCACCGGCGTTAATAGTTACTGCTCCGCCCCTTTGGGTCGTAGCGTGATGTTATATTATAACTTTTCTCAATAATTGGGCTATCAAATGCAAAAATGTATTTTCAAACATATGTTGTGAATAAAATAGTTATTCAACATGCAACGCTATATTTAAAACTAGCTTTTCGGCCAGGTTTCGGCCGTTGAATTTTTTATAATGCTACATTTAAGAATTTATCCTGAACCGTAATGGTTGATGAATCTTAACTAATTAAAATATATAAATAATAATAATCTAAAAAAAATATGCTAAAGTCTTTGATTATATACACTCTAGATAGAACGTTACGCTACAAACGCAACAAAAACAGTAGGCCAGGTTTGAAACCAATAGTGTGCGTAATTACGCACACAAATAAGGAGAACTGCAGATTGTTATATGTACGCGCTGTGTTACCAAAATTTTGACTAATCTTCATAAATATGGGAATTTTTATTTAAGGTTTTATTGAATTTTTTCAACGTGATGTTTTTATTAAATTAGGAGTAGTGTGGATAATAATGTGAATTTCTAGGTTAAACACATTTTTAACGAAACAAAAAAATAATTATTTTTATTAAAAAAATGATACACATGAAACATAATGAAATTATAAAAATATTACTTGGCTATGTTTTATTTATATTTTATACGTGTATTATTATTACAATTTACATAATACAAATCTTTTGTTCTAAAATGATCAGAACATACTACTGTTGATTCAGTTGGTTGCCAGGTATCTTCACCCCGGCTTTTTCTTATAATATTAATCCACCGAGCACTAATAATCGGATCATTAGGTATTCTGAAAATAATAAATTATTAAATTTATAAAAAATGTAGGGGGCGATAGGTATGAAAATTTGTATCTTAAGAAAAGTGAAAGTTGGGGGGGGGAGAGGTGAAGGGAAAAATGGACAGTATTCAAATAAAAGGCTGCGGGACAGGGGAGGGGGTCGCATTCAAATCTCATACGAGAAAAGAAAAACTTGTTCAAAAAAATTTGTATGTAGGGGGCGACAATGTATAAAAAAAATGTATTAACGACACTTTTTTGGATGGATTCTGTAATAGGAGGAGGTCCTGATCATCATTAGTTCCGGCATGAACCCCCTCCGATTTGTTGTTTCCCAGATACGAGGGTCAATAAAAAGAAAGGGGGGAGGGGGGTTTCGGAATTTTCTGGTACTCAGCGCCCTTTATATGACCATACCAAAAGTTTTTATGACCCCTGGGATAACAGAAAAGGTCAGATTTAGAATAGGAGGGGGAGGGGGGTCGCATTAAAATCTCAGTTCATACAGGAAAAGGAAAAAAATTGTTCGAAAAAATTTGAATGAAGGGGGGCGACAATGTACGACATCCGTATTGATAAAACCGGTCTTATGTGGGTGTTATACCACACAGTGGCAGCTGGTGGTATACGTCTCTGCCTACCCCTATATATGGTATTACAGATCTAAGCATCTATCTAGAGTGTATATAATCAAAGGCTAAAGTGTGTATATATGTTTGTCATTCTTTCACGACAAAGCAGAGCAAATGATCACGGATCGACGTGATTTTACTGCACGAATATATGTAGTGGGAGGGAGAAGAGTCACCGACTGTTACTAAAATTTCACAAGCAAAGCCGGGGCAGAAGGCTAGTAATATATACAGTGTATATTAAAAATATTAATATTGCTCTATAAGTTGATAATTATCATATTTCCAATCACTGTAATTAATTAAATTTAATCGTAACTAATTTGTATGTATCTAAAATCTACCAAATTGTAAAAATAGTATAGCGATGGTAACCCTGAGCTAAAAATCACTTCCGTTTCCTAAATTTCTGTTACGTTGGTATTGCATTTCCTGTGTTGCCAACATAAAATGTCATAGATTACTAAGACAAAAGAGGGGCCATATATGATCTCCCTCTAGGACCTAGGTCTCTCCCGTTCGCCAATTATCTGCTATTTGACCATAACTGACCATTAGCATGGTAATAAACAGTGGGTGGTAACTTCCAACTTCCAAAAAAAATAATATATGACATACTCTATGGTTATTTTATGTAGCCAAGTAGCCAATCATTGACAAAGTGACTGACTGACGACCACAGAGTATGAGAAATATAATATCATGTGCTGAGGACTACATAGTATAAAACAAAACAAAGTCGCTTCTGTCTGTCTGTCCCTATGTAGGTATGCTTAGATCTTTAAAACTACGCAACGGATTTTGATGCGGGTTTTTTTAATAAATAGAGTGATTTAAGAGGAAGGTTTATATGTAGGTATATATCATGCATAATATATCCTGTATATAGTCCCGTAAGTAGTGGACCAATGGAATGTTGCTAATAGAGGGGGTCATTATTCTATAGGAAACACTAAACTTTATTGTCCTAGGCCTAGTAGTTTTAAAGTTATGTTTTTTTTAAATATTTAGTTGAAATTCTCATAGTAGTACGTACACAAACATGTGAATTTTATTTAAAAATATTTTATATTTTCTACATTTTTTTATTTAAGGAGGTTAAGGACCCTTGGCTCTCAGTCATCTTGTATCTGTCAAAAATATGGTAAATCTAAGGTAATCCTGGAAACGTGAGTTTATTTATACAAAATCTCCTCACCCCAAAAGGATTGTTATTATTTGAAATTGGATTCAGCCATATTTTTATTATTCATGGGTTCTAAAGAGCCGTTGTTTTCGATACGAGCAGTGCCTTCGCCTTAAGAAAACATATGTCTTTAAACATATTCTGTATAGTAGAGAAACACTGACAATTTTAGAGGTTTCTAATGTGATGTCGTAAATAAAGACATTTTTTGCGCTTACATTGCAAACGCTGGCTGAACCCTACGAGATAGATCAAAATAATGTTTTACAGTATTGTACACCTTAAAAAGGTCAACAAAAAATTTCGCTTTGGTATATGTCTATCTTTTAGGGATAACCCACAATAACCATTTTTTATCCTTTACTTTTTACGAGAAATAATGGCTTATTTACGAAGTGATTTCAAGCAATACAGCATTAATCCTTATCCAATTAAGTACCTTAAATACATTGTGCATTTAATATAGATCAATATGGCCCTTTACAGCATGTAATTTAAATGAATATTTTCGAAGATATTACTTACAGATTTAAAATTCGAAAAAAACCCGTGCGAAGCCGGGTCTAGTCGCTAGTCTTTTGTTATTTTGATAGATACGGCGCCATAGATTTACAATTTAGTGTAGTGTGATCACTAGATTTGTTCCGTTTCTAGACTTTTTGCCAAGTTACTCTATGCCTACGGTCTATGCACAGCACAATTGCACAGAGGAAGACGCATCGCATCCCATCCCTAAAAATCAATAAACAAGCATGCGGAATAGGCCGCTTTCGCTTATTTATTCTTAAACAAACGCAGTGTTAAATATTCTTTGTTTATTCTAAAATTAATCTTAATATATTATAAATTTCGAAGATATATTAACTTCAATTTAAGGTAATTATGTTTTTAGCTATACAATGAAATTTTGCAGTCGCCATTTTGTGCGCTCAGCCACATTTTACATACAATATTATTTGTAAATAAAATAATGCTTTTACATGCTACATATTTTGGTACCGAAGTTTTTCTCCCATATTTTTATATCACTAACTCTACCTATATATTGTTTAATGTTGGACACGCCGTAGCTGCTATACACATCGATGGCTATACCTAAGTAATTGAAATGGTATGATTTTTTTTTCACATTACTTCAGTTAGGAAGATTATATTCTATGTTATTGCTCCAAATTTTCTGCAATATTAATAATAGCAATTGTTTTAGTGCGTAGAGATGAGTGGTCGAGGTCGTGGTGGATACCAGGGACGTGGTGGGTATGGAGGACGTGGTGGGTACCGTGGTCCATATCGCGGAAGCAGAGGCTCCTCACGAGGGTCGTACGAAGGTCGCGGGGGGCGTGGCGGCTACTCCTCATCTTATAACCATGAGAATCGTTACAACAGTGGTAGTGGAGACAGATATATGTCTAGCCGCGATAGAATTGATGATTCCTACAAAAAATCTTACAGATCGGTAAGCATTGAGTTAGATTTTTATATAGTTACATAACCACTTCTGATGAAGAAAAAAAACTGCCTTCAAAACCAAAATGTGCTTTACGAAAGCAAATGCATGTGTCACTATAATAGAAATACCCAAATTGCTTCAAGTGTGCCTATAAAATTTGAAGAGTTCTTGATTTCTCCAGGATCCCATAATCAGATCCTGACCTGGTGACCATGGGACTAACTGGAAACTATACTTACCCTTTCAAACAAAAAAAATATTAAATAGAAACATGAAAGATTCCATATTAATTGTAAACCTCCTTTTTTTTAAGTTCGGTTAAAAAGAATAGAGTTAATTAGAGTTGCACTAACATTGACATCCCTTTACAAAAACTACATTTACTTCATACTTAATGTGTACTTTACTGAATGCTAAAATGTATTAAATCTAAAACGTACTGACCAAGGAATACACTTTGTTCTAAAAACTCCTTTGCTCAATGACTGCTTAAAACAGTTTTGATACTTCATAATATCTACTGCTATCTCTATTTGTAGTTCTTAAATAAGTTTTAGTTTTTATTTGTTTGTTTTAAGTAGTACCTACAAGATTACATTCAACTAAATCACAAACATTTGTATAGGAAAATTCAAGTTATGGGTCCCGCGACTATGGAAGAAGCGGATCACCTGATCGCAAAAGAATGAGAATGGAGGTCAGTATTAATTTTATTTAGAAGTTATGAATACCTACGTTGAAAATTTCCAAAATGTCAAGGTTTCTATGTAGGTAGGTATTTTTACTATATAAATAAGATTATGTTTGAGGTGTCATTCGATTCGGAATGACATTTAGAAACTTTTCGGAAAATATCAAAAGGGGCCGAGAAATTTCAGAAGTTATAAACAATTTAGCAAAAAAATAAAAGAGCGTTTAGTTTTTTGCAAATATCTCAAAAACTACTTGAGATATTTAAAATCCCCAAAAAGATCCTTAAAGAGGAGGAAATTTCCAAAAAAAAATACTACCTCCCCGAACTGTATGACAACGAACTTTTATAAAATTTACTTAATTAGCAATAGCATAATTAATAGAAAAAATTAAAAAAAAAACTTTTTTCCTGTTCTCTCATAATATTTTTCAATGATGCCTAAATTTTCATTCCTTAATATTCATATTTAATTAGTTAAATATTTTTTTATTGTTTACGTGTAAAGAACGTGAAGCGCACGCGGCAGCCGCGCCACCCGTTTTATGCCCTATTTTCACCTAGCAATTAAAATTATAAATATTGGTCATACAGTTCGGGGAAGTAGTACTTTTTTTTAAATTTCCTCCTCTTTAAGGATCTTTTTCGGGATTTTAAATATCTTAAGTAGTTTTTGAGATATTTGCAAAACTAAACCGGGGAGTTAGCACAGATTTTGACAGCGACGCTTTCGTTTTCGTTTTCGGTCGAACGAAAGTTTGTCAGCGTTGCCAGTTCACGTGTTTTTGCTTAGATCTTAGATTTTACCGTTAACTTTAAAATCTTAAAGTAATAAAAGTTAAAATAAAAAATACGTTGATCTACGAACTTTTCATATGCAATTTTTACAATTTCTACGTTTATTTTAATAATATAAACTTATATAATTTTCTAGACTATCCTACGTCTTTTTCAAAATCCGAGTTGGCAACTCTGCACGGCGTACACTCTGCGGCAGCCGCGAAGAAAAGAACTGTGAACGCTATGCCTTTAACAATAAGTTCAAAATTCTACCAAAACTATTTCCGCTAAGAAACTGGTTTGGTGTTCACTGTTCTCTTAAAATGAACCATAATGCTATATACATTAAATTGATATTGTACTGACTGACATAATAAGGTGTGACGTGTGACGTCAGAGTCGATCGGAAGTTGCTTGTGTCAATGTATGCTACGGATTTGTCTTCAAAACGAAACGTTCATGTCCAACAAGGACCGGCCAGAGAAAGCCCGGGCCGAGAGGTCTGGCCCAACAATGTGCGGGCAAATTCCGTGTACTTGTCTTTGTCCGGCCAAGCAAATTGCTCGGCATTCTTGTGCAGGACATACCCGGTCCGAGAATGTCCGGCCCAACAATGTGCGGGCAAATTCTGTGTACTTGTCTTTGCGCGGCATAGCAAATTTGCACGCACATTGTTGGGCCGGACCTCTCGGCCCAGGCTTTCTCTGGCCGGTCCTTGTTGGACATAAAACGTTTTGGCCTTTTCAAGGTCATTCGGCCGAAACGAAAGAAGTCACGTCAAAACTATGCTAACCTAGCCGTCTTTTTTTACTAAATTGTTTATAACATCTGCAATTTTTTTCGGCCCCTTTTGATATTTTCCGAAAAGTTTCTAAATGTCATTCCGAATCGAATGACACCTCAATCATAATTTTCGGTGAACGCTAACAGGAAATACGAAAAATGGCACTTGCTAACCAGACTAAAAGGTCAGATCAAAATTTACAACAAATTATTTAAAGTAAATTATAAAGTTATTTCTGATACTGATTTCATTTTCCTATTTTATGTCCAGATAGATTATATAGGTAGTTATAGGTACCGGGACGGTTCTTGAGCGCTCGACGCAAAAGTGGGGGAATGTTTGCGCATATGTAATTCGAGTGCATATAACTTGTATATCTATTATAATTGATTTATTGGTGTTTGTTTTTACGATTGCTTTTTACTGCTGGTAAAATTAAAATTAATACCTCATACCGTCAAGCAGACCCAAAAATAGTGTTCTGCGCATCTAACGACCACCGCTCAAGAACCGTCCCGGTACCTATACACTCTATTCATTATATGAAAGGGTTTGCTCTATGCATTAAATATCATTTAAAAAACTACTATTTAATTGTGAAACTCATCAGAAAAATCGTGGCTGGCACTATATATATAATAATTTAAAATTTGAATAAAGTACATTTTACAAAATTTAATAATAATAAAAAATTACATTTCTTTGCACGCATAATTACGTGATACATTTGGATTGCATTACTTTTTGTGATTAATAAATATATTCAGTTAAAATCGAACTGATAAAGTAAATAGCTCGTTTGTTAGTACCTACTCAAAGCTAGTAAAATAGTTTAAAAAAATTATAATTTGCCGCCATTTTGTTTCGAGCGTCCGTCGCTCGGCTTTAGATGAAAATGTGTATGCCTTTACGTAAAAAAAAGAACATATAAGTATTTTAAACATATAATATACATAATACTGTAATTAAATTATTATTCCGGCATCATATCAAAGTTAAAAATAAAAAAAATAATTCACACATTCGTTACTTCGCATTGAGTTTTACCCCAATCACCTTGCTGGTTTTTATAAGAATGTATGTTTATTCACTCTTATTTATGTATTTATATATACATGTTTAGAAAATGATACTAATATTTACATACCTTTAAATATATTGGTTCAATACCTACATAAATATTAAATTATTATCCTAATCGATTGTAATTTGTTCTAAGAAATAATAGTTTATTTAATAAAGCACTTTCAATTCGTGTAGTGTACTATCAAAGAAATTCGCGCTAGCTCACCATAAAGGCTATTTTTGCATGTACGGCATAGTGTCATACTATAATGAATGTGTGTGTACGTCAAAGATGAAGGTGTCATTATTACTTGCCAGGTTTTGTTAAAAAGAAAATCATTGGAACGTTTGCTTATAATTTTTATATCATAATATACCTACACAGAAGAAGAAATAGAACGAAAATAATAGAAATCGAAATAAAAATAATATTAAATAAATAACTTAAAAACAATTAATATTTAGTCGCTGGTCCACCAGCATCAATGACAGCGTCACATCGCCTACGCATAGATGCTACTAGCACTTCGCTCAGGTCAGAACCACGAAACGACTCCCATACTTCGTCTAAGCATAATATTATTTCATTATATTTTTAATAATATATTTACATATATCTTTGATAGATGTCATTTATATAATTAGGTCCTTACATATGAAATTGGCGTTTTGTCGAACTGGCTAATTTGGTTTCAAATATCTGGCGTTTGGTTTGGATATTCAAATACAAATTTATTTAAAATTTAAGCTTATGTATTTGGGTTTTGAATTTAGTGATTTATTTGTTTTAGCGTCATTTGATTTTTCTTTGACATCGTTCTGTACACAAATTGGAAAACTTAAATATCGCGTTATTTACGAATACGAGTTCCACCGTGGCACCTGCGGGCTGCGGTACAGAAACAGCTCGATGGGGCAACTACTTCAATAGAAAGCACTGTACGTTTTTGGTTCCAAGATTTTCGTTTCGATGAGGCAGTCCAAACCGCCTTTAAAATTTTTATTGATCTCGCTCCCACAATTTCTTCAGCAAAGGAATCTATTATTACCTAGTAGATGGCAAAAGTGCATAGATAACATTGGTTCATACTTTGATTGATTAAATATATAATTTAATATATATTTTTCATTTTGTTTTTTCCATATAAAACGCCAATTTCATATAAAATATGTAATGACCTAATAATAGAGTAATTTTCTAAAATGTCAATATAATGTTGTTTGACAGAATGTTAAATGAGCTTGCACGAATTTGGCTGATAGTACATCGCTAAAGATAAAATTTTATGTGTCACAAACCCCCTCATAATGAATAGAGTATAATTGGGAAATTTTGACATTTTTATTTTAGTTTTTAAAATATGAAATACATACTGCTTACTTACTGATTATTTATTTTAGTAGGTATATTGGGATGAAGATTTACTAGATTTTGCTATACATACTATAATAACATTTAACTTTTGTGTCACTTTTCTGCTTTATTGTAAATTCCACTTTTTTTACACAGTGGTAGCTGCATCGGGACTACATACCAGATAGAAATTATTAGAAATTAATTTAGAAAACAATGTCCTAATTAAAGCATTAACCCTCCTCAGTAAGGGTAGATATGTTATACTTTATGCCACTACTGGTGTCAAATGAGTTAAATCTGACTCTTTCAAAACATAGTAAGACCTCTCTGATTTACAATGTCAGTTTCTCAAAAGAAAAAAAAACGTGACTAAAGAAACTGATGGTTGAAAGCCCCTATTGAAAAACAATGTTGGTTTCTAATTCATAAGGTGTAAGAAAATTAAGATGAATATACATGTTGAGTAAATCTGTGAGAAGTAGAGATGCGTCAAGGGGATAATAATTTGTTTTTTATATGAATATAATAAAATTGTTTTCCCATCTTGTGGTTTAGTGCCTGTGGCATTTTATGAAAGCACAAAATATGAGTTGACTGTGTGCAGGGAGGTTCAGGAGACAGACGAAGCCACGATACAGGCGGCCATTTCGGAAGCTCCTATATCAGGCCAGACAGTTACGTGAGCGAGCGGAGGTCGTTTGGCGAGGAGCGCAGACGCTCGCCCAGTAGAGACGGCTACCGCAAGAGTGGCGGGATGATGCCGCCGCCCCGCTCGCCCGCGCGCTCGTCGGCGCCTCGTTCACGCATCTCTCGCCCGCCGCGCCGCTCGTTCAGAGGACGCTCTCTGCGCATGCGTGGCTCGTACCGCGGCTCGCTCAGGTCGCGCGGGACCTTTATCAGGAGATTCCCGGAGAGATCTAGCTATACCAGGGTTTTCAAATCTATCAGGAGCAGCAACAAGGCACACAGGTAAATATGTTTCAGAATTGAAATTTAAAATGAAGAATAATGAAAATGGCTCCCACGATGGTCTAAAGTCGGTTATTGTTGTATGAAAAATAATAGCCATCACATACTTGATACTACATTAGGTAAAGGATCAGTAAAATGACATGTTGATAATGTTCATATCAAAGGAATAAATTTAGATATGATCGGAATTGCTTCTTTCATTAATTCAACCATCAAGAGTGGAAGAACACAAGAGGGGTTTGTAAGTGAAACAATATGCACAGTAGTAAATAAAATACATGATTAAATGAGCTAATTCATGATATGTATGCATAAAATGTATATAAAAGTTTAGTACAAAATCTATAATATATATATACAGTAGACATTTGATGAGCTTATTTCAGAGCCACCAAAATGTGTAATAAAAGTAACTACAGGACTAATGCTGGCTTTATTATGAACATTGTCTAAGGAATGAGTTTCTGTCACATTAAACATATTTCAACTGCCAGCTCAATCAAATCAAAAGGAGAGTCTGCATCATCAACTGAAGAAGATTGGGACGCGGAGGAAAAAGAGGTCGACGAGAAAGATGCTGAACCTGAAATTAAAAAAGAACGCAAGAGCAAGTCTCCTAAGGTATTTTACATTTAGTGTTATCTTCATCTACTTCAATATAGCCAATTGCTACCTGGTTATGTCAATCAGAATGATTAATGCCACTTACTATAAAAATGTGTTTATAATGTGAACTTAATTCTCCATACTTCAGGGTTCCTCGAAGGAGAAGTAAAATGATCACTATATTTTTGCTAATGACACATTAAAAACATAATGGGTATTATGCTACCTTGTTCAATAACTGAACGAACCTAACTAAGCCTGTGATCAGAATGATTGCACACTTGGTGTTTTTGTCATGCTTTGCGCTAACTTTAATTAACTTGACCAATGTCTAGACTGGCTTCAGTATCAAATATTTCATAATTAGGTAGAGAAAGAAGATGTGGGAGGGGACACTGAAAAGGAAGAAAAGGATGCTGCTTCTGACGACGAAAAGCCCGTAACACGACGTTCGCGGATCACGGGACGGCCCTTCATACCGCTCTCCTGTGTACACTGCAAGGCTAAAGTTGAGACTTTCAAAGTAAGTATTCAATACTTTTATGTTTTAGTGCCTGGCAGAGATTAAAGGCACTGTCGATTACAAACTCATTAATTTATAGTTAAAAAACAGAACTGGACACTTGTTGGGTTTAGCCTCACAATTACAAGAATTCGGAAGCCGTTAAGCAATTCCTAAAATTCCTGAACATCATAAATGTCCAAATAATACTCATTTATTTAGTAAACATTAGCCAGCCGTGATTTATTTTATACTAGTTTTTCTACAGAACCCTTAAGAAATCAAATATAAAACAAAAAGCAGATTCTTAGTCTAAGCACCCACTATGAATGATCCCTAAAAGTTTCATCAACATCCATTCAACAGCCGTTTCAGAGCCTATTCTAAACAAACAGATAAACATTCTAAAAACCGTAATTTATGCTTCAGTATTGTGTAAATAACACTTATTTACTCATAATATATAATATATAGATAGATTATGTTACAAACGCGACACTTGCAGGCGTACTCGACCCACCTGATATCGCTGCGTCACCGCAACACCATGAACGTGGTGGCGCGCCGTCTACGCATGCAACTGATGCGCATGAGACTGACGCAGCGCGACGCCCAGCGTCAGATTGAGGAGCAGTCTGGCGAGGACCTGCAGAATGACGCCGCTTTCTGTATCGTGTGTCGCCTCAAGTACCGCACCACGCGTCATGAACATAACATCACAGACAGCCACCGCGCCATGAAGGCCTTCCTCATGCCTTACTGCCGCGTATGTCGCATTACGTTCCGCTCGCCGATGGTTTACGAGCACCACATCTGTGACCTTCCGCACATCAAGGTGAGCCGCTCGGGTTTTTTGAAAAGACCGTCTGTGAAAAATAACACCTGTAGTCGTATGTGTTCAAACACTTCAAATTGAGAGTATCATCTTTATAGCAGTGAAACTTTTTTAAATTGATTCAATAATTCCAGAGATTGTCCCAAACCAAACATCCGTCAAGAATTTTCCTGAAGAAGTTCCAATAAAAGTAGCCTATGTCACCACTCTACTATTTCCTCCTATTAACCTCGCAACTATCTCTACAAAAAAATCATGTTGATCCGTTGCTCTGTTTTGACGTGAAAGGAGGACAAACAAGCACACTTGCATTTATTATATTTGTTAGGATTTTAGATCTAACTAGCTACATAAAGGTTTTTGAACACAAGACAGAAAGTGCAGAAATATACCGTTGATACTTCATGTAATGTTGTGTATAATACAATATATATTTAATTGACAGCGTAAGGCAGCTGTGAAGGCCAGACGTCCTAGTCCCAAAGTAGACGGAGGTAGCGGTGACGAAGTGATGGATGTCGATTTGGACAATTTCATGACATTGGACTCTGTTGGAGATGTAGATGGTGAGTTTCTTCTTTAACATTTTTACTACTAGACTTTGCCAGGGTTAAAATGGTACATGAACACAAGTTTTCTCGTGGCAGTTCAAGTTTGCGCCTCAGTATTTTTCTGAATTTAAAACATAATAATCTTATGTTCATCCATTAAATAAATCTAAAGAGTTTGTATGTTTGAACGCGGCTAATCTCGGAAAGTACGAGTCCCATTTGAAAAAATACTTTTTATATATTTTATTCTTCACGGGTTGCCTTCCAGGGTACCCAGCGGAAGACGCAAGTCTCCCTCGTTTAGCCGATGGTATTAGTGAGGATTCTTTTTTAACATTTTTACTACTAGACTTTGCCAGGGTTAAAATGGTACATGAACACAAGTTTTCTCGTGGCAGTTCAAGTTTGCGCCTCAGTATTTTTCTGAATTTAAAACATAATAATCTTATGTTCATCCATTAAATAAATCTAAAGAGTTTGTATGTTTGGACGCGTTAATCTCGGAAAGTACGAGTCCCATTTGAAAACACACTTTTTATATATTTTATTCTTCACGGGTTGCCTTAGAGCTTCCGAAACCGTGTTACGGTTCCAGGGTAGCCAGCGGAAGACGCAAGTCTCCCTCGTTTAGCCGATGGTATTAGTGAGGATATACCTAACGAGTGGCCAGTTCTGTTGAGGTATATTTATATGGAAAAGCCTCTTAAATGTTTTGTCGGATTATGTACATAAGTTTTAAATTAAAATACCCGTTGGTGCATTGGTCGAACTTGTGGTCTGCCTAGCTAATACCGTACGTCTTAACCACTCGGCCACCGACGCACTGTGCGTTAAATAGTCCATTTATTGAGGAAGGTCATATAAAATCACGCAACGACCTGAAGGAACGGCTAGTAGCTACAGCTAGTAAAATATAAGATACCTACATCTAATCACATATTGCAATATATTTCAGAAGTAGATGATGAGGAGTCTGGTGGCGAGAAAAAGGAAGAAATTGAACCTAAAAAGACTAAGAAGGAAATTAATGTTGGTAGTGAACATATTAAGAAGATGGAGGTATGCATTTGACTTCCTATATTAAAAGAGAGAGAAAAATAATCTTCACGGGTTGCCTTACAGCTCCCAGGAACCGTACCCAGCGAAAGACAAACCCATTGGTACATGGTCGGATGTGGGGATCCAACCCGCGACTTCTCAGTTGTGAATTATATTAAAAATAATAATATCATATTTCTAGTAATATATTCAAAAGACCTTCCAAGTGATACTGATTATAAAATAGTATTTTTAGTATTCAAGAAGTAGTAAAGTTACTAACTCAGTTATTTTATACAAAAACAGAAAATGTTTTGTATGATAAAATGTTTTTTATGATATCAATGTTTGTATACTGCGCGCCAAATAATTTGAGCCATATTGAGCGCTAGAGTAGGGGAACGCCCGTATAAATCGTGTAACCACTTTCGGTTCAACTTATTTGGCGATAGTTAAAATTGGAGGGTCGTTATTTTTTCACATTTAAACAATTTGCACGTGCAAATACGGGGCGCGTCGCTAGTTAATAATGGGATACTTAACTTGTGTCAGGTATACTGGTGCGAGCTGTGTCGCATATACCTGCCTCGCTCGGAGCCGAACAGCGCGGACGAGCGCGAGACGTTGCGCCGTCACTGTCGCCTGAGGGTCCATCTCGGGCGCTACGTACAGCACCGCGACACTCGCACGCTGCGCAAACACGCCGAGAGGATACATCGCCAGCTGCACCAGCAGAAAGGTTATTTATTTATACTACTAAAGTAATATAGTATAAAGCTGACCTACAACTTTTTGGGCTAGAATGACGTGCGAGATATTGTCATATTTCTCGCACTTTCGACATATTGTCGAGTTAGAATATGTCTAAATGTCACAAAAATCTCTACTTTATACGACTCGTGCGCGGGGGGTTCCGCATCATCAAATACTTCTGGAATCATGTATCTTGAAATAATAGTTTTGGTCGGTGGCAAACGGGATTTCGTTTTTTAATTGCAACTTCTTTGTTTTCGGTCTTGGGGTTTTGGCAAATTATTTAACGTTGCTTACAGGTTGGACTTTAGTATTTAAAATATAGTTATTTCGTTAAAAATCCATCGAGTAATTTGGACGCTAGCTCACTTCAAACTGAGCGGTAGCCGAACAACTTCATTTTTAGTGTTCACTTCCGCCGCCTATTACTTCATGAGAGGGAACTGAGGTGAGGTCGCACATACGTTTTTGTGTAGCCGGCCGCGGCGGATGGGTCTTCTTACTTAAAAGCTTTAGTAAAACGAAGCTTTCAAAAGTACATGTGTTTCCTGTCGCAATTTTTCTGGAATGACCCCCCGAACTAAACGTTCATTGAACTCACGTCAAAGGTCGCGAATCATTCTCCCACGACTTTTTTGCCTCTTGCACGAGTACGAGTGTCTGTTCTTTTCTCTCGCATCGATCTGTCTCGTTTTTCTCGTCTCACTTACTTGAGCATTCAAGCAAAAATTTCGCGTGCACACTTTAATAATTCAAATATGTACTTTGTCAAATTGATATTTCAGTTCAGTATAAAGAAAATAGTTAATTTAATATTAATACGCTTCAGAGGCCAAGTAAAGCCGGCGGCATCCGCACTTAAAAAAATAACAGATATAATTAAGTCTGTTACACATCTAGGTCCATTAAGTGTAGCAACAGGCTTGCCACCCGTTCTGTTCAATATAGACTAGCAAAAAGTGGACACTGTTACCGGTGTCTCTGACCACACCGCAAGGTATAAAGGCCGTGAAGGTGTGTGTTGTTTTGTATAACATTAATATTCTGTCTTTATAATGTCATTAGTAGGAACCACAGACTTGTGCATAATATGTATCTATTAAAATAACTGACAAATGACTTGCAAGTATTTTTCTTACTTGGAGCTTGTCTGGTCTGGAATGGAGTACCTATCGTAGATACTTTATTACTTTGGCACATTGTTCAATATAAAACTTATAATAATGTTATTGCTATTTTGTAGATGGCGATAAGGACGAGTCATTATTAGAAGATAAAACTTCTAAAGCAGGCAAACCTGCTGAAAAGAAAAAGAGTCTTGAGAATGGCAGCACTGAAGGTATGTGTGTGTATTAATGATATAGAACTCACTCTGTCTTCATGACGTTTGTTAGCGGGTGACAAATAGGCAAGTATTTACTCACACCATACAGGCTTTATTTGTATTAACAAATAACTAGAGAAAAGTTACGGAAAACATTCTGAAATGTAATGCACGGAATGCACCATACCATTACCGTTACTATTTATGAGACTAAGCATATTCGACTGACACCTTTAACCCTTCCCAAAATAAAATCCTCCCTGTTTGTTAGTGTTTTTATAATTACCTACTTAGTTTAAAAGGGGAAAATTAACATTAATTTAACAGTTAAAAACCCTTTACATAAAATATAAACATTTAAAAAGCACCAAAATAATTTGTATTGATCGGCTCGAAAATCAATCATAAACAATAAATGCGTCGGGGAGAGCCGATATCTATACTTACCGTCTTTTTCCGTAGTCCCATTGGTTTTTCCATTGATGGGACTATTAAGTAGGTACATCCATACTAATTAGGGATGTGCCGGATATCCGTATCCGTATCCGCGGATATCCGAGGGAGAAGAAAGATCAGTATCCGTATCCGTCAGTTTTTGGCGGATCTTTTATCTTATTAATTTTCAATTCATAGATGAAATTTGATATATGATTAGGTAACAATGAAAAACTGTTAAATTCCATTCAGATTATTTAATTATTTCTTAAAATCGTATTTGGCACCTTTACAGTGGTGGACAGCTAATTAGAAACACAGTAAAATGACTTTTATTGTTAATGAAATTGACAGAGTAATTACATTTTTAAGTAACAAAAAGGGCAAAAATTATAGCTAATGCACCGGCTCTATAACGTATTTAACATGTCCGATTAACAAATATCAAACAACACTTATAGTTAGAATAATTTATTATAAACAATGAAAAGTCGTCATTTTACAGTACATCAAGGTGGACAACTAATAAGAAACAGTAAAACAATTTGGACAAACAAGAATGAATTTAATATTAACAAGAAATATTATGGTTAGATAATACAAATGACTTATCCACAGACAATTAGTATTTGGTTGGGTAACCGTTGTTTTCGATTACAGCTCTACATCGACGTGGCATTGATTCTATCAATTTTTCACACCTATCCATGGTAACACATCTCCAAGTTTCTACAAAAGCGTCATAAAGTTCATGAATATTGGTGATATGTTTATCCGACAATGTTTTCTTCATAGTGTGCCACAAAATCTCAATTGGATTTAAGTCCGGACTATTTGCTGGCCACTCTAACACAGACAGACACCAATTGATCTCTAAGAAATTCCTTAACACTGTTAGCTGTGTGTTTCGGATCATTATCTTGTTGAAATATCCAGGTACTGGTAAATTTTCGTCAGCATATGGAATCATAGTCTTCTCCAATATACTTTTATACTGAAACTGATCCAACATCCCTTCAATCTCTCTCACAGGACCAACCCCGTATCCGGAAAAACATCCCCATATTTTAACATTTCCACCGCCGTGTTTAACTGTCTTTTTCATGTATTTGTTATTTAATGCCTCGTTGATTGGGCGACGAACTTACCGTTTGCCATCGGAATTTATCAAATTTATTTTAGTTTCATCTGAAAACAAAACTTTTTTCCATTGCTGAACTGTCCAACTGCCATACTTTCTAGCGAAGGCCAAGCGGTTTTTTCTATGTTGCCTGGTAAGAAGTGGTACTTTCCTGGCAAGCCTTCCAAACAAATTTGCTTCAACCAGCCGCCTGCGGACTAGCTTTGCAGCGTTTCGAGGGTCATGTTGAGAAAAAACTTCTTTTCGAATTTCATTTGAGCCTTTAAAAGGGTATGTCTTAGCTAAACGAATCATAAGTCTGTCCTCACGAGGTGTGGTCTTCCTTGGTCTAACTTTTCTAGGTACCTTGTCTGTAGTCCCATGTGGTTTATAAAGTGCAATTGCATTAAATACCTTCTTAACGGAACACTCTAAATGATTGGCGATCTTTCTGTATGTACAATTTCGGTTGCAATGCAAATTAACTATAGCTTTTCTGGTCGATGCATCACAACTTTTGTTTTTACCCATTTTTAACAATAAAATTAAACGAAAACTAATTTAACAGATTAAAAACGGCGGCATAAATCCTACTATTTAAAACGAAGGCGTATTATTCTTTTAAATTTCAATTTTTGTACATAATTCATTTTCTTTTCTAATTAGTTGTCCAGCTGCCAGTGCTGAGGAAATTGGTACTTGTTTATTATACAAGCAGGTTTAATATTTAATCTTACATGATCACAATTAATTTTGTTTGATTTTAAACTAAGGATATGTAAGTTACATTGTGATGTAATAAATATGCCTTGACCTCTGATAAATTGCAGTGAAAATAATGTTTATATTATAAAACATACTATATCATGCCAGGTGTTTAATTAGCTGTCCACCACTGTATATTGTAAACATTTATCGTAGTGAAGTACCATATATACCAATAGTACATCTCTCATAACAGATTGTCTCTTTCCAAAGGTCGATGTGCAATATTTACCGCCGCGTACTCTAAGAAAGTTAAGATCCGTATCCGCGCATATACATTTTTAACGATCCGGCACATCACTAATATTATAAATGCGAAAGTCTTTCACGTCTAAACCACTGAACCGATTTTGATGGATACGTAGATACGATGGATTGATAGTGCTGTATGATTTGTTAAATGTTCATCAGCGTGGTCCCCGATGCAGATTGCTGTGCCGGTTGCGGATGTAAAATTGCAAAATTCGAGCTGATTTTTAGTATCAACTCTTAAAATGAAGTTTAATAGTTCGTCCCCATCTCATTGCTGTTTACTCTGTTTCCAGAAAAGTTATGGGCCGATGTAGACAAGGATATTGGAGACCTGCTGCGCGAGGTGGACCCGCAGGGCAACGACGTTAGTGATGACGAAGACGAAGGCAGGTATGAGACTTGATATTATTGTTTTGTTGATGTCTATTATTCCAAGGTAAGTGTTCTCTGATCAAATTTTTTAATATTCTCTGTATTTTCCCCAATATATTCTGTTAACAATGAACGCAACCTACACATTTACGTACGATCCACTGTTGTTACAGATATGATAGATTCCGTAAAAGTGACACGAAATTGAAAGGTGCTGAAGAAGATATTGATTTGGATGCCAAGGAGACATCCATTTCGGAACTTGAGGTCACTGCCTGAACTTAATTTGTTTAAATGTATTATTATAAGTTACTTAATAGTTAAAACATTTATTGTACATGTTTTTAATCATATGTAGAAATTTCTGAAATGGACCTTGTGTTTTAAATCTTTTCAATAAAGCCTATGGCTCTAATATACAGCCATTCTGTTAACATTAACCTTTATAAAACTTTCAGGCTGACAAACTTCTAAATTGAAATCATGTTTATTTAGGAATATTCCAAATACACAAGAACTCCTGTTCACATTGATATAGTTAGCTGCTAATTATTTGAATGACATAATATCCAACCTCTATAGTTAGCTGCTAATTATTTGAATGACATAAAATCCAACCTCTTTTGTTTTGTCATTTTAGCCTAGCTGCGTATGTCAATAATCTGAATTGTTGAACATTTAACTAGTTAAACTGTAAAATAAATTTTATTTAAAAGTAATTTGTTTCAATTTTATTTATTCCACCTAATAATTTACAAGAAAAACATTTAGTAAGTCATCATCATCATCATCAGCCTTTTAAGATCCACTGCTGGATCATGGTCTCCCTCTAGTGCACCATTTTTAGTGGTGCTCATTGAGAGGAATTGCCAGTCACCACGCTTAGCAGGCGGGTTGGTGACCGGACGCCGGCTTTACGTGCCCTCCGGAGCACGAGGAGTCGATTTAAGGACATAATCTTAAAGAAAATTGGTGCTTAGCATTTTGGCAAGGGGTAGGATTCGAACCTGAGACCTCCGTTTCCGTCCTACCAATTAGGCTATCGACTACCTATTTTGTAAGTAACTACTTCCATAAAAACTCGTGTCAACTTATCACGAGTTTACCTTTTAGGAAAGTACAAAAACTATTCATCTGCTAAATGGAGAAATCACCTGAAAGATGTGTAGGTATTAATACTAAATTTAAAAAACCCACGAGTTGGTGAGGAGCTGGGTATCTGGCTGCTTCCAGATGATGCAGTAGCATCAGGTCAAGGTTACCATGCTGTTGTAATATTGAAGTCTCGGGATACTAAATTTCAAATCAATCAGACCAGTAAGTTTCTCACATCCCTTAAACGACTAGAAAGGAGCTGATGATCTTCAAACGACTGAACAGATTTTCTTGAATCATAGCTAAGAACACTGTCGATCAAGTCGCCTTTCAAACAAAAAAAACTAAATCAAAATCGGTTCATCCGTTTAGGAGCTACGATGCTATACGACTTAATTATATCGGCTAAATAAAAGCAAAATATTTATGTTCTTGTCAACCAATGTTACCCTGTTGGTAGCTATACTACAATTTTAGTAGTTTTTATAACTAATCTAGTTTATTAGTTAGGAAGAATGTTTAAGCATTTTTTATGGTATTTCGCGATTTGCCCGTGGTACAGTTGTGATAGTCCGGTTGGCCGGACCATCGTTGAACTTTCATGCGGTAGTACAGTTGACAGGACATGCGTTAATTCTTACTAACCATGATACAGTCGACTAGACAACCGAACCACTGCAATTTTTTTGTTTGCGGTAGTACAGTTGACCGGACCATTCTATTTTGTGAAGATAAACAATCTTATTTTAATTTCTGGTTGTAAGCACTTATTACATAATGTTTATTATTCCAAAGTTAAAGATTCACTACAAATTATAGTGACGTAACTACCTTTTTAATAACTAAAAATACCTTATTAGACGGTCTTATAATTTTAAGTACCTAGCAGTTTCCCGTGACTTCGTACACATTGTATAAGAATATACAAAGTTTACATCCCATTTCACCATAGGTGTTGATTTTTGAAAAACCTCTAAAGAATATACCTTCCAATTTTTATACCTACTGTCTATGCGTTGATTGTCTGTCAGTCAGCGACATGATGGTTTCATATAATCACTAATATTATAAAGAGGAAAAATTTGTATTTTTGTATGTTTGTTACGAATAAACTCAAAAACTACTGGACGGATTTTGATCATTCTTTCACCATTAGAATGCTATGTTACTCAGGGATAATGTAGCATACCATCACGACATGACGACGGGAACGGGGTGGGCAGAGGTGAACATGACAAAAGCTATATATAAAGTTTGCCAACATTCTGAAATAGACACGTACGAAGTCGTCAGAAACAGGGTATGGGTAGCGGTTGGGGTAGTGATAGTGGTTTGGGTACGGGTAGGGGCAGGGGTAGGGTTGGAGGTAGGGGTAGGGTTAGGTGTAGGGGTAGGGGTAGTGATAGGGGTATGGGCAGGGGTAGGGTTAATTAGGTGTAGAGGTAGGGGTAGTGATAGGGGTATGGTCAGGGGTAGGGTTAGGTGTAGAGGTAGGGGTAGTGATAGGGGTAGGGGTAGTGATAGGGGTAGGGGTAGTGATATGGGTATGGGCAGGGGTATGGTTAGGTGTAGAGGTAGGGGTAGTGATAGGGGTAGGGGTAGTGATAGGGGTATGGGTATAGGTAGGGGTAGGGGTAGTGCAGGCAAGCCATTATCTATGAGTGCTGTAGGGTATATTTTATTTTGTTCGGACAGCTAGTATTTAGATAAGATTAATATATAATTTTGAAAGACATTGAATTATTGAATATTTATCACCCTTTTGTTAAAAGTAGTTCGTCTGCCTAAATCTTTTATAGTTATCAGTGGCGATGTTAAATATATTGTGTTTAAAATTGCTTTGCTGAAATTCAATGCTATTTGGATATCTGCATATCTGCATTCGTAAATTTTTCATTGAATATACAATAAATATTTGTGAAATATAATTTAGAATTAAACGAACTTACCTTGTGAAGTTTAATATCTAATTGTATGAAGATATTTATTGTATATGAAGACTCCCACCCAAACCCATTTTACTTCACTTTTCCCATTATTATCAAAAAATTTGGAGCTCTAAAAATAATAATGACGTCCTATCGATATAGGGAGTGTGGGGTGGTTATGTAGTAGGTAGGTAGATATAAAGCAATGTTTTTTTATAGATTGCTTTAAATAGTGTAATAGGTACTTGGCATCCCACTAAGACCATGCTGCATTTCTAAATTCTTCATATACAATAAATATCTTCATATAATTAGATGTTAAACTTCACAGGGTAATTTATTATAGAAAAATTATGTAAGTAGGTAGGTACTTTTAATTTGAATTTTTAGTGTAAAAATCACTGTACCACGGGCAAATCACGAGACATACAAGGTACTCTAAAACAAGGCGAACATCGTGAATCTAAGTACGCAGTTTTTCCAGAGCATGGCCCACTAAGATCTCTTCGTTGATAATTTCCAGTTGAACGTGCCTTATTGCGTCACCCTTAGTATAAATTCTCGCTTGCGTTTGTTAGAGATATTTTTGACTTTATATTTCAAAACTCTTATCTGCGTTTCTTTATCAATTTTTTCTAAGACGTGGAGGAGTCTTAATATATTTACAGTATTTTTATTAATCACACAATTAATTTTTGAATTCCATCCCTCAACGACATTGTTGGTACGATGACGTTCCCCAAAAACGCAGATACATTGGCGAAATTTACTATTTATCCAGAACTTCTCTATGTATTTGAAAAATGTTGTCATGTCGGACAATGCTTCCGATTTAATGTACTGCCATCCTTCGGATATTTTCTCCTCGGGCAATAACGGCAATGCAGCACAGAGCGAAACGATTCCCTCTCTACTAGTTTTTGTGTAGGTAATTCAAAATTTTTGCTTTTCGCCACATACATCGAGTCCAGTGGTAAAAACATCCTACTATTGTTATATTTGGGTACATTTTAGTAATAGCATTTAATGCCGCTATTTCATAGTCGCAGTGCAATTTTATAGGTTTCCATTTCAGTTCTGACTCTATTAGTGTAAATACTATTGAATAACTATTTTCTTTTTTATCGCACATTAATACAAATATTAAAGGCACAACATTTGTGGTGTCTGCTGAGCTGGCAACTTCACCGTGAACAGTGAATAATTGATAAAATGGTATGGGGCAACTCTTATATGTTGCGTCAAAAAAATATTCTGTTACACGCGGTATTAATTTTCTAGTTTCTTTTGAACAAAACATAATGATTCGACTTCCTTCATAGTAATAATCGGCCAAAATAAAGTCCGAAAACTTTTTAGGCACTTCGACATCCACCTGTTTAGTACCTACACATAAGTTTCTTTACCCCTAAACTTCGATTTCTAGCTGAACATAACCCATGTTGAACATTCTTTAACTCAGGTAAACTAGTAACTAAGTCAACACCGTCATCTTTCAGTTTTTCAACTGTATCCCTATACAATTGTCTCATCGGATTTTTGGACATTCTTATTTAAAAAAGCCATCGCCATATCGACGTCATTTTTTACATAGTACTGCACTTGGTATGAGGGCGTTCTCTAATAACACGTTCGTTCTGTAAGCAATAAGTAACTATTACGTTGAGCAAAATCACTATTTAAGACGCTGAATAGAGCCAAAGACCTTGAAAGATGGCACCGCTCCCCATCATGCTCCGGCTTTTTGTTTCCCATATTAATAATTATATTTCTTGAATAGCTAAGATATTTGAGATTTTACGTTTTTTCAGAGGCCACTTTGCAATTTTTTTTTCTTTCGGGCAAAGTTTCTGAGAACAGACCAAGTGTCTGAAATACAATCAACTGTAGTGTAATACCATATTTTTTCGTAATGATATGAGTACTGATTGCAATGTTAAATGGTTTTAAATCAGGTCATAAAGGTAGCTCTATACATCCTCTTAACTACCTACCCTTGTGTTAAATAATTAAAGATTTACCTCTACAGTTACAAATCCAGTACATCTTAGTTTTTTGTAATTAAAACATCGCCAAAGCCGTGCTCCCTTCTTGTAGTCACTGTTTTTGTACTACTGGTGTCCGTTGTAAAGTAGGACTGTGCCACCCTTTCTTTTAATATATCGCAATTCCATTAGAACCTCCTCTGCTACAGACATAGTTGAACTAGGCCAACTTTTCTCTTGTCCTTATCGAATTTTTAAATTAAAGGGACCAATGCAATATGAATTAATAGGAATAGGAAAACGACAAATAGATTATTTTATTTTATTGATTGGCAATTGTACTAAGATAAGTACATTTCTGCCAGTGACAAATAGATGAATAAACATAAACCCTTCTAATACGACAGACAATTAGGTAAGTATGTCATACTTCAAATATCGTCACATTCACATAATACTTTCTAGGTGGACAGTACTAATATCTAGTTGTCAGTTTTCCGTGGTTCAGTCAACTGGACTAAAGGAAATTTATTTATTCCGTGGTACAGTTAACTGTACCAGGGAAATATTTATTTTTCCGTAGTCCTGTCAACTGTACTACCGCATGAAAGTTTAACAATGGTCCGGCCAACCGAACTATCACAACTGTACCACGGGCAAATCACGATATCTTGTATTACAACAACTATGCAGACAATGGTATAAAAGCCGTAAAGATGTGTTTGTTGTTGTTGTTTTAATGTTTTATGTAGAAGTAGTAGGTTTTGGTCTTGAGTTTTGGTAGATTTTGTAGGAAAAAAACTACATATTTGAAAACGGCAAGCAACACTATTGTTTGTCAAAGAACACAATGTTCTTTTCTGTACCAATATCTCAAAGGTATTGAACTATTCAGCCGACATAATGACGTCATCAGTGCTCTAAAACTTTGATAATTTATTATAAAAAAACTACTGCATAGAAAACAAAAATATTCAAATTAGTTTCTTAAAATAGCTTAAATCTTTGAAATAAAAATCGTAGCTTAGTTTTTACTTTACAAACCGAATTCTTTGATCATACAAAATGGTTGTGTCTAGGCATGGTAGGAATATGTGAACAAAATAAAATTTGAGTCGACCCTTTAATTACAGTTTATTTAGGTTACTTCTTTGCTTTAGTTTCCTTCACAACTGTAGGTGCTTTAGTGACATCATCGGGATTTTCTGCAGCATCCTTCAACCTCTTGGCCCTGATGCCGACGAGGTTCGCAATGGCTCGAGCCTGTCAAAACAAAAAGTAATTGCAATAATTAAAAATACAGTACCGGGGCTTGCACAGTTAAGGTTTTATACCAAGAGCCGCTGTTCTGTCGTAATTATTACTGTAATCCACGTTATTATTAATAAACCTGTGTTAGCTCCTAAAGTATGTATTTTAATGACACGATGGAACAATCTGATATGGTTCAGCTTAATAATGTTTTTTATTTAATAAGGATTAATATTATATAACAAAAGTGATCTTATAAAGGTTTCATTAGACGAGGTACGAGACCTTAAAAAAAGCAGTTGAAGAAGACGGGCAGTGGCGGAACTTTTTTTTTTTGTGTATTCGAAATTTTATTTTTCTTAATATGTAATTTGTGATATATTTATATCAAGTCTACAGCATCCCTCAAAAAAATAGTCCACATGAGTTCTATTATGGTTAATTACAGAGTAAAGTTGCTTACAAAACTTTTTTTACAACTTTCGTGGTATTTAAAAAACCGGCCAAGTGCGAGTAGGATTCGCGCACGAAGGGTTCCGTGTTATCTATAAAAACCTCAAAAAAATACGTTTATTGTATGGGAGCCCCCCTTAAATATTAATTTTATTTTAATTATTTATTTTTAAAGTGAATATGTAACTAAATATTCTGTCTACCGTTATCAATAACGAGCAAAAAAATCACGTTTGTTGTATGGGAGCCCCCTTAAATATTTATTTTATTGTTTTATAGTATTTGTTGCATTATCTGTGAAAATTTCAACTGTGTAACTATCACGGTTCATAAGATACAGCCTGGTGACTGACAGAGAGACAGACAGACGGACAGCGGAGCCTTAGTAATGGGGTATAGAAATGGCAATACATACAACAATCCAACGTCTATGAGTAAAAGGAATACTCCCCAACGCACATCGTTGGAAAGTTGCATATATGCCAATCTATTAAATATTTTCAATGGCGCGATACAGGTTTCAATGAGTTAGTAACAGTGCGACATCTATCGACGCGACGCGATGTGCCGCCACATGACTCCCTTCCCAGACCAGAGGTCGATACAGTATGAAAACCAACATCCATTTTAGCTTTGTCAGCAGTGATGGACTGTGTGGTGGACTGCATCGCGGCTGAATCACCTGTCGTGATGTATGACCTGTCGTCATGTCGGGCCGGCGGTCTGGTCAGTGGGAAGTGGAAGTAGGATGCGGGGCATTGCGGGGTCAGGAATACAGGCGTGTGTTCATACGGGGTCACCAATATTGAAATGGCAATACATACAACAATCCAACGTCTATGAGTAAAAGGAATACTCCCCAACGCACATCGTTGGAAAGTTGCATATATGCCAATCTATTAAATATTTTCAATGGCGCGATACAGGTTTCAATGAGTTAGTAACGGTGCGACATCTATCGACGCGACGCGATGTGCCGCCACAGGGGTTTCCGTTTTTTTACCCTTTGGGTACGGAACCCTAAAAATTAAGAACAATAAACAACAAAACTGTTGAAATGTGTATGTATGGAGTAGAAAAAAAGTAGAAAATAAAAACACTGACCCCTCTGAGGTACTGGTATGCCTTGAAGTTCTTTTCTTCTTCAGTAATAGGCCTGGCAATAGATTTAGGTTGTGGTTGTTGCACCGGCATCAAGGGTCCACGTAGTTGTGTGGCCAACTTGCGTTCTTCCTCGTTTGCTTCACCCTTCAGAACCTGAAAAAAAAAATTAAACCTTGAACTGAGTGTGGATTGCTACCAAAGGGGTTCAATATTATGTTCCTACTAGGGTATTCACTTAACATCGATTTATCGAATTTACTCTATGTTTGTTATCCGATATATTGGATTGATTCGATGTTTTGACAAATAAGTTTCCTATTCGATATATTTATAGAAACATCGAATTGGCCATGCTAACTTTTTGAACAGGAACGAAGATCTCGAAACCGTTTCGAGATATAAGCTTTCAGTACAATTTCTATTTATCAGATTTTAAATTAAGTCTATACTTTTTAAGATATTCAATAAAAAACAATAACCTTAATTTGACCGATGTATGACGTCATCATAAGCAGTATGAAAAAAAATACCTTTGCGTACAAAAAAGGGTAATCGTCAATCTTTGAATGACATCTTTATAAATTTATATTTTACGTGTAATTGTTTTCTTAGTTATTAGGACATGACGGGATGAAACACTATTTACTTGCCATTGTAAACTATTCAATTTAAATAATTATAAACACGAGTATAAACAAGAGTAATTTTTAGGTTAGTCGACCTTGACTGACGTTTGCTTGACGTTAATTTGATTGACTGTCACTTTTTATGTGTAGTGGCCAAGATTATAATCCTGTTCCAAATTTTTGTGACGTCACGTTTACTTTTCGCGGGTAAAATTTGTAAAATATATTAAAAATAGACGCAACGGATAAAAACAAAAATATCGAAATTAGTTTCTTAAAATAGGCTATATTTTCAAAATAAATTATAAAAAAAGTATATCATAAATATGTAGCATGGCCAATTGATTAAAAAAACTAATGACTAATAATTACAATAAAAACAAAGTAAATTTTAACATTACTTTGATTTCAATTTTCAATAAATGTCATTAACAGGTAGTGACTTTAGTACCTACTTAATTTCTATTTTTTTTACTGTCTAGCTAGAAGTGTTCTGGTATGTAATAAAATATTTGTATTAATTTGTAGTTTTTGTTTCACTTGCAAACATATAACTCACCCACCACTATACTATCTTAGTAGTACTTATTATATTCAAGTAACACTAATAGAAAATCACTTATTACAATACTAGTATAGCTATGTTACTCTGATCTCTGATTCTACATTAACACATACGAAATCAAGGAAAGCAAACTATCTGTGTTTGATTAGAAAAAGGTATCATTAAACTTTTGTGGATAGTATTCAATATTAAAAAATATCGATATTTTCAAGCGATATATCGAAAAACATTGATGCTGGGATCCAATGTTTTATATCGAATATAAATATTGATATATTTTTTAAGTGGACCCTACTATGTCTAGAACAATGTTTTCTAATCCTTTCTACTCACTGACCCAAGAATTATGAATTTGCATACCTCAATTAAGAAACAGTACTTTTTTACTGATGTAGTATACATTGCCCAGATATACTTTGGGAAAGGATGGTCTAGAATGAGTAAAGGTAACCCCAAATTCAATATATCTAACAACATTTTTAAGAAATATACAGATTCCAAATCCAGTTTAATCCTGTTCATGCTGTGATGGTTGTCATATCATATGGAAGCCATATCATGGTCGGCGGGATTATCTTAAATACCGATTTATCAGCTATAAACACCATAAAGGCTACAATATTTGATATTAGCAAATCACCGATAAACATTGGTGGAGCCATAATAAAAAAAGAAATATAAATATTTTTAAATTATAGGTACTTAAGATTAGATCCTGAATTGGATACAATACAATACAAGTGATAAAATGTTCCTGCACATCCCTTGATAAATTTGATGAACTTTTTAGCAATTTTTTTTTGCACGTACATATTGTCTATGCATGCACACATACCTACTCATAAGAAAAAGTCAAATTAAAATTACCTTCTTGCCCTTAGGGAACAAAATCAGACGCCCTCTGTATTCCTTCAGTCTCTGTACATTAGATTGTAGAGACTCCACAGACTTGTTGCGCCTACGTGGATCTACTGCAATGCCAATGGTCCTTGCGAAAGCAGCACTCAGTCCAGCTGCCTGAAATTAAGAAAAGTATTACATAAAATTACTACAGAATGAATATGCCTGGACAAAAAAATGTTTACTAATAAAATTGTTATAAGTAGGTACATACTTACATTATAGTATTAAGTATATATTTATATAGTATCAAGACTATTTGAAATATTAGTGAATAAAAATAGGTATTAAGCATTACCCAACAAAATAAAACACCTAATTTAATTGTTTATATTACACATAAGTACCTACCAACCTTATTATAAATTAACTTATACAATACCCTTATTTCTTGGAGAGTAAATCCTCTGCCAGCGCGGACTTTTGTATGATATCGGACAGTGGGACAGCGCACAATAGGGCGTAAAGGGCCGGCAGCGGGGCGCGGTGCCACCGCTTTTGCTTTCTTGATTCTATTTTGCTTTCTGCGGTGCCTTCTTGCGGGTTGATTGAACCATGTCTTTACAAATCTTTGCCAATCCTTATGGAAATGGCCATTAGGAATCATATTATTTCCTTTCCCCATGGCTATGACAGTGCACTCCTGCAATTTTATAACACTAAAATCAGTTGAAAAACATCAACTAAGTAATATCAGAATTATATTCTAAGTCACAATTATAATAATAAACTAATGATTACTGTAAAATATAGGGATTTATTTACAAAATTATAAAACTAACCGCACTTCGGACAATCAACACAAGAAAAAGACAAGACAAGAGAAAAAGAGCTGAAGTGATGTTGCCACAATCTAAAACAAATCGCACCTTGACACAGACTATAATAATGTAGTATAAAAAAACCAATAGAGAAATTGGCATCTGACTCACGAGACAGTGTTTAAAATCAATCTAATTGGTAATTATTTAGAATTTTAGATGAACAGGTAATCTTCTTGCTCTGAGTGGCCTTTGAACTATAGCAGTCTCACGGTGTATCACTTGTTCAATATCTTCATTATTTTCAGACTCTTGAATTACTCTGTCAGGCGCGTCTTGACAATCTTCATTATCATTTTCACCAATAGGAGCTAACTGCCTGTTAGATATTGTGGTCTCTTTTCCATCAGGGAATCTAACATATGAATAAAAAGGATTAGCTTCTAGAAGTTCAACTTCATCAACCAATGAGTCATATTTACTTTTTCGTAAATTATTTTTCATGAGTAGGTACAGGTCCAGGAGTCATTAGCCACGAAGGTAAAGATTGACCATGAACAGTCCGTCTATTATGAAGGCATCTGGAAGAACCTTTTCCCAGTAACATAAGCCCTTTGGAACGTACAGATAATTGAACAGTCTTCCATAAAGTTCTATTCAGTCTCTCCACCCTGTCCGTTTCCTTCAGGATTATAAGGTGTAGTCCTGCTAGTAGCAACTTCCAGCAGAGTCCATCTAAAAACGGCTAAAACCAAGAGTAAAATTGGCTTTAAATGTCAAATAAATAACCACAGACTAGTAACTATATTGTTAGAGTATCAGTCGACTATAGCGGCTGAGGCGGGGGAGAGCTGGTGAGCGGGGGAGTTAGCATACATTTTGACAGCGACACTTTCGTTTCGGTCGAATGGCCTTGAACAGGCCAAAACGTTCATGTCCAACAAGGACCGGCCAGAGATAGCCCGGGGCCGAGAGGTCCGGCCCAACAATGTGCGGGAAAATTCTGTGTCCGGCCAAGCAAATTGCTCGGCATTCTTGTGCAGGGTATGCCCGGTCCGGGCTATCTCTGGCCGGTCCTTGTTGGACATAACGTTTTGGCCTGTTCAAGGCCATTCGACCGAAAGGAAAGTGTCGCTGTCAAAATGTATGCTAACTCCCCGGGCCGCGCCGGGGATGAACGTTGTTCAAGACGTTGTTATTAGAGCTGGGTCGTTTCGTATTTTACGTGAAACGGAACGTAACCCATTTTATAAATCGACAAACTGCTTCGAAAAGCAGTGCCAAAAGAAACGGCTTTTTATTCATAAGGCGTAAATCGTACATACTACATATTATATTCATTCATTCAAAAAAACCGTTTATTCGACAGTCTGTACCATATCAGTCTAATGTATTTATACACTATACAGCGTCCATATTAAAAGAACAGCAAACCAGTTTCTTTTTCAAAACCGCGTCGTAAATATTTTTGGTAGAATTTTTATTTTTAGCATACATAGGACCCCCCGCTACATCTTTTATTTTGACCAGAATGAGGAAACTTAGAACAATTATTTTAGCCATTTATTGTTTGCATAGAAAGTACTGTCATCGGTAATGAAAAGGAATGCACGGCCCGAGAATGTCCAACACTAGAATGCCGAGCAAATTGCTGGGTCGGTCATTATGCTGTTGGACACACTCGGGCCGTGCATTCCTTCCCTGGCTGGCCCTGTATGGATTCGTCGGTTTGGCCTTCGAGTCGAAACGAAAGATGTCGCGGTTCTAAATATGATAACACGGAACCCCAAAGCATGTGTTATCTAATCTATACTAATATTATAAAGAGGTACAGTTTATAAGATTTGATGTAGGGGTAATCTCTGAAACTATAGAATCGATTTTAAAAATTATTTCATTAATAGGAAGCTAGAACCTCTCACACTTCTCACAGGCACTACACTACACACACAAGCGCAATATGTAAATGGTTGCAAAAATCTGATTCTTGAAACGGTTAGTCAAAAAAAACGACCAGGCTCTATTGTACGTACGTACAGTTGAATCGCCGAAGCAATAAACCTGCTTTTTAAAAAAAGCTGATTTTCCTTCTGTCATAAAAGCGTTCGTTCGTTACATGGCAAAAATCTGTTTCTTGAAGCAGTTTGTCAAAAAAACGACCAGCTCTACAAGTTTGGTGATCTCAAACCATGAACTAACGATATGCAATAATAAAAATTAAAAAAAAAAAAAAAAAAAAAAAATTTCGCGGGGGCTAAGTTTGGTGACTCTGCCGCTGGCACGTAGACAGACAGAGTATAGTACTCAGTCTACGCGCTGGCAGGCAGGAGTGGCAGCGAGTGGCAGGCAACTGAGGCAACACATATAGTTATCTGTGGGCAACACTGTGTTTATATAGTCTGTGGTACGTGTCATTTTTCTTTTGGCTTCTTGCTCCGATTTTTATTAAATTCTTTAGTTCTTTTAGTAAAAATGGAAAATAACACATTTAATCAGTCTGATGAACACCAGAAGAATGAAGATGGTGAAAAAGATGAGAGCAAAAATGATAAGAATCGCAATGGTGGCGACGGTGATCATGTCGTCCCGGGACCTGCTGAAGGGTCGGCACCAATCAGTGGAGAAGCTCATCACAGCATAGCAATAAATGACCTCAAACTTACCATGGAAATGCTAAACATTCAGCAAAAACCGGCCAAAACTACAAAAGAGGCCCTTCAGAAAGCATATCAGTTTTGGTCTACACAACCTGTACCAAAGATGGATGAAAAGATTGATGCAAACGAACCCATAGAAGAGCCTAAGGATATTAGTGAAATTCGGTCAGAACCATATACATTGCCAGATGGTTTTAAATGGGATACTCTAAACTTGAATGAACCCTTGGTTCTGAAAGAGTTATATACTCTTTTGAATGAGAATTATGTTGAGGATGATGATTGTATGTTTCGCTTTGACTATCAAACTGACTTTCTGAAATGGGCTTTGCAACCACCTGGCTGGAGAATGGATTGGCACTGTGGGGTGCGTGTCTCAAAGTCAGGCCGTTTAGTTGGCTTTATTTCTGCAATACCTACTGAGTTGAGGATATATGATAAACTTCAAAAGGTAGTTGAAATAAATTTCTTATGTGTACATAAAAAATTGCGTTCGAAAAGAGTAGCACCTGTTTTAATTAGAGAAATAACTCGCAGAGTCAATTTGACTGGTGTATTTCAAGGAGTTTACACTGCAGGTATTGTACTCCCTAAACCTATAGCTACTTGCAGATATTGGCACAGGTCCCTTAACCCGAAGAAACTTATTGATATTAAGTTTAGTTACCTGTCAAGGAATATGACAATGCAAAGAACTTTAAAACTATTTAAACTTCCTGACTCTACAAAAACTAGAGGATTTCGTAAAATGGAATTGAAAGATTGTGAAAAAGTTGTTAAACTACTCAATGACTACCTTACAAAGTTTGATCTTTCTCCTGTTTTCAACAATGAAGAGTTTAGACACTGGTTTATTCCTCAAAGTGGCATTATTGACAGCTTTGTTGTCCAAAATCCTGCAGGAGACATTACTGACTTTATAAGCTACTATATATTACCATCCACTGTTATGTACCACCCTGTACACAAGCATCTGAAAGCTGCATATTCTTTTTATAATGTGTCTACTAACACACCCTGGACAGACCTTATGCAGGATGCTCTTATTACTGCAAAACATTCTGGAATTGATGTTTTCAATGCCTTAGATTTGATGGATAATAAAGAGTTTTTAGGACCCTTAAAATTTGGCATAGGTGATGGAAATTTGCAATACTATCTTTATAACTGGAGATGCCCAGGCATGGGACCAAATAAAATTGGTCTTGTCCTAAAATAATACAAAGCTCTCTTGTGGAAATTACATTTAATATAAAACAATATAATTATTATTATTATGCATACATATTTTATAGGTTTCACATAAATATACCAATTAACAAATCCAATAGGTAGTTTATAATGTTGACATTTACCAACCATAACTTTTTTATGATTTGATTACCTACCTACCTAGTTGCAAAGGTAATTTACTAATTTTCATTAAGGAAATTCTGGAAACATAGTGTCAAGAATCATGCAACCCATGCAGATGAAGAATATTATTGAAAATGGTTGCTTTTATCTCAATATAGTATGAGAAACAAGAGGCAAAAAAATTTTTCATTTGCAATTCCATCATTTACCTGTGTATGTTGCACAAGTAAATTTTGTTAACAATGCAACCTTGCAATATATTCTCTTTAATTTTACATAATTTATGTATATATTTTCACAGATAACAATGTATATTTTCTGATGATCCTCTTGTCACAAATTATGAACCCATATTCTATTTTCAAACCTATATTGATTATGTGAATACAGCACATCGGCAAAATATTGAAAATTATGTATATTGTTATTTAGGTTTCTCAGTGTATAACCTTTTCTATTTTTAAGATGAATTGGGTTGGAATTTGGTCTATATATTTTCATGTTAATGTGAAAAATCCCTTGTAAAGCTTATAGTAAATGTTTGTGTTTTTAGTTTGTGTTTTATTAAGTATGTCAAACCATGTAGGTTGAGAAAATTAACATGGGCACAATAAAAAAATGTAATTCACATTTCAAGCATTCCAGTTTACCTAGATTTTCTAGATGGGGATGAAAGTACTGAAGTATATTATATTCCACTATTTCGAGGTGCAAATACACTGCCAGTCAGTATACACTGCTTCCACTATTCCTAAAGTCTTCTACGTATGCATGGCCCGCCTCATCGTCTTACAAAATCTTAGTAGGTATCTTTGGTAGGTAGGTATATAGTAGTCTGTGTTCCCCTCCTGCCCAGTAGTGAGTAGTTTTGAGTAAAGGCATATTCTCTTGGTCAAATCTACTTTTGACAAGTCTGTGAAGTTGGCACCCCATCTTTCAAAAAACATTTTTTTTATTTGAGTTCTGAATGCATCCCTAAGAGTTCTAGAGTTCTTCATTAATTTAAAAAAAAGTTCTAGCAAATTAGCCTGAAAAATCGATTCGTAAGTTTTGGGGTACTAACTTCACAAAATGACATGAGTAAATCAACGATATTTTCATAATTATTGTAAATATTAAATTTTGTCATTAGGATTTCTTATAGAACTCTTGAGGTGCTACCTGGAACTCCAATAAAATCTGCAAAATGTTGAAAAAAGTTTCTACCCTTATTATGAAAAATCGTAATAACTTTTGAAATATCGATTTTACAGCTTCGAGTAGTTAAACTTTGTGATAGAACTCGTGAGGTGCTATCCAGAACTCCAACAAAATCATTAAAATTGTCAAGTAATTTTCCACCCTTAGGGACATAGTCGTTTGTTCGTCAAAAATGTTTTGAAAAATCGTAATAACTTTTGAAATATCGATTTTACAGCTTCGAGTAGTTAAACTTTGTGATAGAACTCGTGAGATGCTATCCAGAACTCCAACAAAATCATTAAAATTGTCAAATAATTTTCCACCCTTAGGGACATAGTCGTTTGTTCGTCAAAAATGTTTTGAAAAATCGTAATAACTTTTGAAATATCGATTTTACAGCTTCGAGTAGTTAAACTTTGTGATAGAACTCGTGAGGTGCTATCCAGAACTCCAACAAAATCATTAAAATTGTCAAGTAATTTTCCACCCTTAGGGACATAGTCGTTTGTTCGTCAAAAATGTTTTGAAAAATCGTAATAACTTTTGAAATATCGATTTTTTCAGCTTCGAGTAGTTAAACTTTGTGATAGAACTCGTGAGGTGCTATCCAGAACTCCAACAAAATCATTAAAATTGTCAAGTAATTTTCTACCCTTAGGGACATAGTCGTTTGTTCGTCAAAAATGTTTTGAAAAATCGTAATAACTTTTGAAATATCGATTTTACAGCTTCGAGTAGTTAAACTTTTTGATAGAACTCGTGAGGTGCTATCCAGAACTCCAACAAAATCATTAAAATTGTCAAATAATTTTCCACCCTTAGGGACATAGTCGTTTGTTCGTCAAAAATGTTTTGAAAAATCGTAATAACTTTTGAAATATCGATTTTACAGCTTCGAGTAGTTAAACTTTTTGATAGAACTCGTGAGGTGCTATCCAAAACTCCAACAAAATCATTAAAATTGTCAAATAATTTTCCACCCTTAGGGACATAGTCGTTTGTTCGTCAAAAATGTTTTGAAAAATTGTAATAACTTTTGAAATATCGATTTTACAGCTTCGAGTAGTTAAACTTTGTGATAGAACTCGTGAGGTGCTATCCAGAACTCCAACAAAATCATTAAAATTGTCAAATAATTTTCCACCCTTAGGGACATAGTCGTTTGTTCGTCAAAAATGTTTTGAAAAATCGTAATAACTTTTGAAATATCGATTTTACAGCTTCGAGTAGTTAAACTTTGTGATAGAACTCGTGAGGTGCTATCCAGAACTCCAACAACTTACCACAATTCAACGGCGCCTCGAGTGAGTGGCTACCATTTAAAGCCGCTTACGAAGAATCCGCAGACCTGCTGTCAGAGCAAGAGAACCTAGCCAGGCTAAGGAGAAGCCTGAAAGGAGCTGCCAAAGAAGCGACTCACTGCTTATTTGTGGGCGCAACAAGCACTGGTGAGGTCCTGAAACTACTGACAAGCAGATTCGGCCGGCCAGACGCACTAGTCTTAGCAGAGATGAATAAGCTAAGAGGATTGCCACGCCTGAATGAAAACGCCAAGGATCCTGAACATCACTGACTCGATGACTGACCATTTAGACCATGTAACTAGCAGGGCATACAAAAATCTCGGCTTCCTTATGCGAACTTGCAAACCGCTTAAGGATCCACAATGTTTGAAAAGCGTATATTGTGCGTATGTGCGCAGTATCCTGGAGTATGCTAGCTGCATATGGAGTCCTCAGTACATAACATATTCGGATCAGGTCGAGAGGATCCAGCTAAAATTCGTTAAGTACATGAGTTATAAGACCCGTAGAGAGTATGTGGACTACGAAAGCGGATGTGAAGAACACGGACTCATAATGCTGCGCGATAGACGGACACTTCTCGACATGATGTTCCTGTACGATGTTATGAGCGGCCGCGTCGACACTCCGCACCTGCTGGCCGAGTTCCGCTTTAGCACTCCCGCGCGACGCACTCGACACACGGATTTGTTTCAGTGCCGCCAGCATCGATCTAGATACACCCAAAACACGCTATTGACTCGCTGCGTTAGAACCTACAACAAATACTTCGGCGAGCTGGACTTTTATAATAATTCCAGACAAGTTGTAAAACAATCAATCATTCATTATTTCTCACAGACACACACTCACGCACCACAACAAACACAAACACACACACACAAATAAACACGCAACATGCCTACGACCTAACAGTAACAACCATCCCAGCATAATTTTCAGTACTTATTTATTTTTTAATTAAAGTGGGTACTTACCTTCTTTTTTTTTTGTTTATGTCTGTTTATTGTATGTATGTTCTGTGGTCTAAATAGGAAATTTATAATTGGCTTTCTTTGGATAATATTGTAACAAAATTCAATTTATAAAATGTGCTGTTAATTTCCTAAATATAGAAAAAAAAAAAAAAAAAAAATAAAAAAAAAATAAAAAAAAAATCACAGCAACAGTGAAGGCGTTGAATAAACCACATTACCTCTACAATGCGGAAGTGGTGCGCAGCGTCGTCGACAAACTACCATCGGCGCTGCGCTATCGCTATTATGATTAATAATTTTAATGATTTTGTTGGAGTTCTGGATAGCACCTCACGAGTTCTATCACAAAGTTTAACTACCTACTCGAAGCTGTAAAATCGATATTTCAAAAGTTATTACGATTTTTCATAATAAGGGTAGAAACTTTTTTCAACATTTTTGCAGATTTTATTGGAGTTCCAGGTAGCACCTCAAGAGTTCTATAAGAAATCCTAATGACAAAATTTAATATTTACAATAATTATGAAAATATCGTTGATTTACTCATGTCATTTTGTGAAGTTAGCACCCCAAAACTTTTTTTTTTTTTTTTTTTTTTATTTTATTGATTGGCAATTGTACTAAGATAAGTACATTTCTGCCAGTGTCACGTCGTTATTCAGTTACATTTATCTGTCGAAATTTAGTATCGAAACTTTCAGGAATCTGAAATAAATAATACAATACTACTTCTATATTTACAACTAAATTAATTAAAACTATTTACATACACAAAAAAAATTATTCAACATTAAAATAATATTTAAATTAAATAATTCATAACTAAATACAACTTAAGATAGGAACAATGAAATTGATACATAACTGAAACTAACAAATTATTTAATAAGAATGATAATAAATAAACATAAAGCTTTATTTAAAATATAGATAGACTTATATTTTTATGTTATTATCCGATAAAAATTTAGATATGCATGATATTATGAAAATATTAGAAACGAATCGATTTTTCAGGCTAATTTGCTAGAACTTTTTTTTAAATTAATGAAGAACTCTAGAACTCTTAGGGATGCATTCAGAACTCAAATAAAAAAATTGATTTTTGAAAGATGGGGAGCCAACTTCACAGACACGTGCAAATTTGCTATGCCGGGCAAAGACAAGTACACAGAATTTGCCCGCACATTGTTGGGCCGGACATTCTCGGACCGGGTATGTCCTGCACAAGAATGCCGAGCAATTTGCTTGGCCGGACAAAGACAAGTACACGGAATTTGCCCGCACATTGTTGGGCCGGATCTCTCGGCCCGGGCTTTCTCTGGCCGGTCCTTGTTGGACATAAACGTTTCGTTTTGAAGACAAATCCGTAGCATACATTGACACAAGCAACTTCCGGTCGACTCTGACGTCACACCTTATTATGTCAGTCAGTACAATATCAATTTAATGTATATAGCATTATGATTCAAAGGAACAAATTAACAAAAAAAAAAAAAGCATTATGGTTCATTTTAAGAGAACAGTGAACACCAACTTAGCGGAAATAGTTTTGGTAGAATTTTGAACTTATTGCTAAAGGCATAGCGTTCACAGTTCTTTGCTTCGCGGCTGCCGCAGAGTGTACGCCGTGCAGAGTTGCCAACTCGGATTTTAAAAAAGACGTAGGATAGTCTAGAAAATTATATAAGTTTATATTATTAAAATAAACGTAGAATTTGTAAAAATTGTATATGAAAAGTTCGTAGATCAACGAATTTTTTACTTTAACTTTATTTACTTTAGCTTGAAAAGGCCAAAACGTTTTATGTCCAACAAGGACCGGCCAGAGAAAGCCTGGGCCGAGAGGTCCGGCCCAACAATGTGCGTGCAAATTTGCTATGCCGGGCAAAGGCAAGTACACAGAATTTTCCCGCACGTCGTTGGGCCGGACATTCTCGGACCGGGTATGTCCTGCACAAGAATGCCGAGCAATTTGCTTGGCCGGATAAAGACAAGTACACGAAATTTGCCCGCACATTGTTGGGCCGGACCTCTCGGCCCGGGCTTTCTCTGGCCGGTCCTTGTTGGACATAAACGTTTCGTTTTGAAGACAAATCCGTAGCATACATTGACACAAGCAACTTCCGATCGACTCTGACGTCACACGTCACACCTTATTATGTCAGTCAGTACAATATCAATTTAATGTATATAGCATTATGGTTCATTTTAAGAGAACAGTGAACACCAAACCAGTTTCTTAGCGGAAATAGTTTTGGTAGAATTTTGAACTTATTGCTAAAGGCATAGCGTTCACAGTTCTTTGCTTCGCGGCTGCCGCAGAGTGTACGCCATGCAGAGTTGCCAACTCGGATTTAGAAAAAGACGTAGAATAGTCTAGAAAATTATATAAGTTTATATTATTAAAATAAACGTAGAATTTGTAAAAATTGTATATGAAAAGTTCGTAGATCAACGAATTTTTTATTTTAACTTTATTTACTTTAAGATTTTAAAGTTAACTGTAAAATCTAAGATCTAAGCAAAAACACTTGAACTGGCAACGCTGACAAACTTTCGTTCGACCGAAAACGAAAGTGTCGCTGTCAAAATGTGTGCTAACCTAGCTTGAAAAGGCCAAAACGTTTTATGTCCAACAAGGACCGGCCAGGGAAAGCCTGGGCCGAGAGGTCCGGCCCGACAATGTGCGTGCAAATTTGCTATGCCGGGCAAAGACAAGTACACAGAATTTGCCCGCACATTGTTGGGCCAGAAATTCTCGGACCGGATATGTCCTGCACAAGAATGCCGAGCAATTTGCTTGGCCGGACAAAGACAAGTACACGAAATTTGCCCGCACATTGTTGGGCCGGACCTCTCGGCCCGGGCTTTCTCTGGGCGGTCCTTGTTGGACATAAACGTTTCGTTTTGAAGACAAATCCGTAGCATACATTGACACAAGCAACTTCCGATCGACTCTGACGTCACACGTCACACCTTATTATGTCAGTCAGTACAATATCAATTTAATGTATATAGCATTATGGTTCATTTTAAGAGAACAGTGAACACCAAACCAGTTTCTTAGCGGAAATAGTTTTGGTAGAATTTTGAACTTATTGCTAAAGGCATAGCGTTCACAGTTCTTTGCTTCGCGGCTGCCGCAGAGTGTACGCCGTGCAGAGTTGCCAACTCGGATTTTGAAAAAGACGTAGGATAGTCTAGAAAATTATATAAGTTTATATTATTAAAATAAACGTAGAATTTGTAAAAATTGTATATGAAAAGTTCGTAGATCAACGAATTTTTTATTTTAACTTTATTTACTTTAAGATTTTAAAGTTAACGGTAAAATCTAAGATCTAAGCAAAAACACTTGAACTGGCAACGCTGACAAACTTTCGTTCGACCGAAAACGAAAGTGTCGCTGTCAAAATGTGTGCTAACCTAGCTTGAAAAGGCCAAAACGTTTTATGTCCAACAAGGACCGGCCAGAGAAAGCCTGGGCCGAGAGGTTCGGCCCGACAATGTGCGTGCAAATTTGCTATGCCGGGCAAAGACAAGTACACAGAATTTGCCCGCACATTGTTGGGCCGGACATTCTCGGACCGGGTATGTCCTGCACAAGAATGCCGAGCAATTTGCTTGGCCGGACAAAGACAAGTACACGAAATTGGCCCGCACATTGTTGGGCCGGACCTCTCGGCCCGGGCTTTCTCTGGCCGGTCCTTGTTGGACATTAACGTTTCGTTTTGAAGACAAATCCGTAGCATACATTGACACAAGCAACTTCCGATTGACTCTGACGTCACACGTCACACCTTATTATGTCAGTCAGTACAATATCAATTTAATGCATATAGCATTATGGTTCATTTTAAGAGAACAGTGAACACCAAACCAGTTTCTTAGCGGAAATAGTTTTGGTAGAATTTTGAACTTATTGCTAAAGGCATAGCGTTCACAGTTCTTTGCTTCGCGGCTGCCGCAGAGTGTACGCCGTGCAGAGTTGCCAACTCGGATTTTGAAAAAGACGTAGGATAGTCTAGAAAATTATATAAGTTTATATTATTAAAATAAACGTAGAATTTGTAATAATTGCATATGAGAAGTTCGTAGATCAACGTAAAATACTTATTTTAACTTTATTTACTTTAAGATTTTAAAGTTAACGGTAAAATCTAAGATCTAAGCAAAAACACGTGAACTGGCAACGCTGACAAACTTTCCTTCGACCGAAAACGAAAACGAAAGTGTCGCTGTCAAAATCTGTGCTAACTCCCCGGGCAACCAAAACGGGAAATCCAACCTGTCAAAAATGCATTGGCAGTGGAAGCCGCCGTGATATCGGTGAGTGGTATGACCTCAGGCCAACGAGTAAATCTATCGATAACCGTGAGAGCATAACGAAAACCGTTTGAAATGGGAAGAGGACCTATAAGATCGGTGTGAACATGGAGAAAACGGGCAGGAGGTAATTGAAAAACGCCCAAAGGAGAAGACACGTGCCGTGTTACTTTAGCACGTTGACAAGCTAAACAGCTACGGCACCACTCTCGGCAATCTTTCCGTATACCAGGCCAGACAAATCTTTGTACCAAAAGATTAACTGTGACATTTGTTCCTGGATGAGAGAGAGAATGAATGGCATCAAATACTTGACGGCGTAATGCTTTGACGATAAAAGGTCGAGGAGTAGAAGAGCTCACATCACAATAAATAAATGAGGAAGATCCTGAAATAGGAAGTTTAACAAGTTTGAGTGATGAACCCCCTGATAATAAAAGGTTTAATTCAGGATCGTTAGATTGAGCATGAGCAAGCACATCATAGTCAATAGCCTTGGAGGTCAACTCTTCAATCCTGGAAAGGGTATCTGCGACTACATTATCCTTTCCCGAAATATGTTGAATGTCTGATGTAAACTGGGAAATATAGTCGAGGTAACGGAATTGTCTGGGTGAAAATTTGTCTCTATTTGCTTGAAACACAAATGAGATAGGTTTATGGTCTGTAAAAACTGTAAAAACCTGAGCCTCTAACATATGCCGGAAGTATTGAATTGATTTGTATATAGCAAGTAATTCACGATCGTAAGGGCTATACTTAATCTGCGATGGAGAAAGCTTACGTGAAAAGAATGCTAAAGGCTGCCAAAATCCATTTTTAAACTGCTGTAAAACTCCACCTATGGCAGTACTAGACGCGTCAGTGACAAGAGCAAGCTTAGCGCTGCTGTCAGGATGGGCCAGAGTTGCAGCATTGCAGAGACCTCTTTTGCAGTCTTCGAAAGCCCGTTTGCATATGTCATCAAATTTAATAGTCTGATTGTTTTTCACAGAGCCCTTAAGAAGATCGTTTAGGGGTGCTTGTAACTCAGCTGAACGAGGTATGAAGCGATGATAAAAATTATACATACCAAGGAAACGTCTTAGCTCTTTCACAGTTTTGGGCTCTGGAAATGTTTGAATCGCGACAGTTTGATCTGGTAGCGGTTTAACACCTTCAGCGGAAACTGTATAGCCGAGAAAAGTAAGAGTTGAAACACCAAAAGTGCATTTGGAGGTGTTGATGAGAAGACCGTATTTATCAAGTCTAGAGAAAAGCTCACGTAAGTGAAGTTGATGCTCTACGAAATCATGCGAAAATACCAAAATGTCATCTAAGTAACTATATGTAAAGTCAAGACCTTTGGTAACTTCGTCAATGAATCGCTGAAAAGTCTGTCCAGCATTTCTTAGGCCGAAAGTCATCATTGGGAACTCAAAAAGCCCAAAAGGAGTAGTAATTGCCGTTTTGGGAATGTCGGGTGGAAAAACGGGGATTTGATTGTATGCCTTGACAAGGTCGATTTTAGAAAATATAGTGCAACCTGAAAGGCTAAAATTGAAATCGTGTATGTGTTTAATGGGGTACCTATCTGGTACAGTGCGAGAATTAAGCATTCGGTAGTCACCGCAAGGTCTCCAGTTATTGTCCTTTTTAGGAACAAGGTGCAAGGCTGAGGACCAGGGGCTGTTAGAAGGTCGAGCGGTACCCATCCTAACCATCTCGTCAAACTCACGTTTAGCAATAATAAGTTTGTCTGGATGTAGACGACGTGGTTGGGCAGTAACTGGCGGGTCAGATGTAGTTTTGATGTAGTGCACAGTATTGTGGGGACAGTCACGTGGCCTGCCAGCTGGACGCGTTATGTTTAGGAACTCTTCTAGGAGAATTTCAAAATCGGGGTTAAGTTCCGGATAATTGGTTTTAATGGAAGTGACTGTTTCGGTAGGGTTAACACCAGATGCGGGTGCAACTAAATATGTAAGTTGATCACAAATCCTATGATTCCTGCAGTCTACTAAGATGTTGTAATACGCCAGAAAGTCGACGCCAATAATAGGTTTAGTGACGTCAGCGATAACGAACCTCCACCCATACTCACGTCGAAGACCGAAGTTTAATGTAAGATGTATAAAACCATAAGTTGATATTGTAGTGCCGTTGGCTGCGAAAAGTTGGTAGCTTGATTTTGTTTGTTTGTTCTTGATAGCTGTTCGAGGAAACACGCAAATATCAGACCCAGTGTCAATTAAAAACATCATTTTTGTCTTTCTGTCGGTTACAAATAGGCGGCCAGACGAGGGTTGACGACAGTCGTTGGCCGCTACTAACGACCGTCGTTTGAGTTTTCCGCGTCAAATTTGCAGGGCGAGACACATCTTCTTGCTCTAGAACCAAACTGGTAGTGATACCAGCAAAGGTCGCTTGGAGAATTGTTTCGAACAGACGTCGATGGAGAGCGAGATCGGGAACTAGAACGGGAGCGGCGTCTATTGTCCCAAGTTGAGAGCTTCTGAAAACTTTTCTTAAGTGCTGCAATTTCGTGCTTAACTTCTTCACAGCAGTTTCCAGGATTATCCTGACTGGTCGTCGCCACTTGCTTAGTGTAAGGAGCTATATCCTGGATTCGATCCGCTAAATCTGCTAATATAGATAATGATACTGAAGGCTGACTGGCGAGAACACTCTGGATATTTGCGGGAAGACGGCTCATCCAAATAGTTTTCAAAAAATCCTCCGGTACTGTCGCTCCAGCTAAACATTGTAGATGCCTTAAAAATTGGGAAGGCTTCCGATCTCCTAATTCTTCCTGTGTTAATATTTGTTGAATTTTTTGATCGTGAGTAGCGCTGAGTCGTTTAATTAATTCTGACTTTAATTTTTCATACCTGTCATTTTGTGGTGGATTGATTATAATGTCTCGAACCTCTTTCGAAAATTGACGGTCCAGATGCCCGATAACATAATTAAATTTGGTTGTATCACTTGTGATCCCGGAGTTGGAGAATTGGCCCTCGACCTGAGCGAACCAGATTTCAGGATCCTTAGGCCAAAACGGTGGAATCCTTACTCCGACTTTGCACAGTTCTGCAGACGTACCGTTTGAGGCAGTGGAACCGGACACAGCCGCCGGGTTGCCGCTGCCCAAACTGCTATCCTTGTGCGCCATGTATATTATAGTTACATATAGTAGTTCAATTCGGTGGTCACCAATGTGGAGTTGCAGGAATGTAATAGTTAAACGCTGAAATATTCTTGGAATACTCATATATATTCATTGAATTATGTTTACATTCAGTAACGTCAAAAACCAAGATGACGTGCAAAATATCAAATATAATATTATAAAGTAAACGTAGGAAAGTGTACCAGCCAGGTCTCCACAAACTTTATTTACTTTAAGATTTTAAAGTTAACGGTAAAATCTAAGATCTAAGCAAAAACACGTGAACTGGCAACGCTGACAAACTTTCGTTCGACCGAAAACGAAAACGAAAGTGTCGCTGTCAAAATCTGTGCTAACTCCCCGGGCTCGAACATTATTAATTGGAATCAAAACGTCTTTGTTATTCATTTCCGCTTCACAGAACTCCTTGACCTTAAGAATAACTTCTCGGGCCGCACTTTTCACAACTTTAGGCATCATAAACTATTTCTGAACGTTATATTTTTATTAAAATTCGACAACTCTCACCATGTAAACACAAATTTGTATACAACATGGCCGACCTGTCAAATTTAGTTCAATTTTTCGCCGTGGGACTTCTTTCGTCGCCGGTCGCGCGATCTCTAGTATCAAAAGCAAGGAATATACTACTCTCTATCAAAACGTAGTGATTATATTCTCTTTGTCTATCAAATTGAAAGAGTACTCTTTCTTTCTTTGTAATTCAGTACTTTGTATAGTATTACCTATGGTCTACGATTTGAGGTTATGTTTATAAAAGAAAGTAAAAAATAAAAGTTATTATGTTACTAAGAAGGCTTGTTCTAACAAGAAACCGTTGTGCCTCATTTATTTTTTATCGTCTATATAATAATAAATGTGGACTAGCTTTATGGGTAAACTTTGTTTTATATTTAGGTAAGTATATCACAATGACAATACACTCCCAAATATATTATACAGCATTTTCTTATTATTACAGTCGAGCGAACTCAACACGGATATTAAATTAAACATTGAAAGATATTGGAGAGACAAAGTGTTCACAAAATTAAAAGAAAGAGAAAATGTCGGCAATGTTTACGTATTGCCAATGTTTCCCTATCCATCTGGTAATTTACACATGGGACATGTTAGAGTTTATTCTATATCAGACACATTAGCCAGATTTTATAATATGTCACAGAATAATGTGGTGCATCCAATGGGTTGGGATGCTTTTGGATTACCTGCAGAGAATGCAGCAATAATGCATAAAGCAATTCCAAGTCAGTGGACTAAAACCAATATAGACTCCATGAAGAAACAACTACAAGATTTGGGTTTGCTTTTTGATTGGAGCAGAGAGCTATGCACATCTGATCCAGATTATTACAAATGGACCCAATATATATTTCTCAAATTATTTGAAAAGGGTTTAGCATATCAAAAAAAGGTATGTAAGTATTCATAACTTCCAATATTGTTTGTGCACACAGTCTTTTTATATAGAGAACTGCACTCTGATAGTATGACTGATAAACTATAAATTAAGAAAACTCTTGTTGTGATAAATCAACATTGAAATGAAAACTTTCGTTTTACATATGTTGTTAAATAATGTCTAACATATAGAAGAAAATATAGGAACTCTTAATGCTTTTTAGGGTTCCATAGTTTTTAATTCTCAGTTTTCTGCATAAAATCTTTTCTCTAAATACAAGTTAAATAATAAGAGAAGTGGCACTACATACTCGCTACCTAACCCTTTGGGAAACAGGTGTATGTAGCTTTATACCCCTAAAAGTCTGCCCTTAAACATCCCCTAAAATCCCCAAAATTCATTGTTAGAACCTAATTTTCCTGGGATCAGGTTCCCATATTCCATAGCCAAATTGGCAAAAACGGAACCCTTATAATTTCATCATCTCCATTATTTGTCTATGTATTTGTGTATAATATAATCTCTGTAATTTTTGCCTTGTCTGGCAGAAATATTTCATGCTTTCTTTAATGTGGGGTGTCACCTTCTCTGAAATAAGCCTTTAAATGAGTTGAAGGTAGATTACACAATTTTGTATTTGAATCACAAAAGATAACATTACTCCTTGCTACTTTGACTTAGTACACCTATGGATGCAACACTAAGTTGATGCACAGTAGATGCAGATGTTAATATTACAATATTTCAGGACCTGGTTAATTGGGATCCTATTGATCAAACAGTATTAGCTGAGGAACAAGTTGATGATCTTGGTTGTTCTTGGCGTTCTGGAGCTAAAGTTGAAAAAAAGCTTTTAACTCAATGGTTTATAAAAACAACAAAGTTTGCTAAGCAACTTTATGATGGTCTCAGTGATGAATCTCTAGAAAATTGGAAAGACATTGTTAACCTGCAGGAACATTGGATAGGACCATGCAATGGAATTGTTGTAACATTTGATCTGCATCCAAAATCATTTGAAAGGATGCACAATTTGGATGTTTGGACATCAGATCCTTATAAGTTTATTCATGGTGATTTCTTGATTGTGAATTCTGAAAATATACTTGCTAAACAATATTTGGATAGTCCAATAAGCGGAAACAAGTTGCCCATTGTTGCTTACAATCCTGTTTCTGAAAGAAATATGCCTATATTTGTAAGCAATACCACAGAATATCCTGAAGGTAGAGATGTTTATTTAGGTTGTTCATACAGTAGCAAAGAGGATATGAAATTAGCAGAGTCACTGAATATTCCTGTTGGAAAGTGTGATATAAATTCTGAAAGCGACTCTCTCAAGGCTATTAGAATTGCTCAGTCAAAGGATGTGGGTGGATATTGGGTTAGTTCAAAACTGCGAGATTGGCTAATATCCAGGCAACGGTATTGGGGCACTCCAATACCAATAATTCATTGTCATAAATGTGGTGTAGTACCTGTACCATATGATAATCTTCCAGTGGAATTACCCCAAAAAAATATTGCAGAAAATGGGATCAATACCTTGGATAAAATGGAGAATTGGGTTAAATGTAAATGTCCATCATGTCATGGCACTGCTGAAAGGGAAACTGATACAATGGACACATTTGTGGATTCCTCTTGGTACTATTACAGGTTCCTAGATCCACACAATAAGGAGATGCCCTTTGATAAGAATAAATTCAAAGATTTATTACCTGTAAGCATTTATATAGGAGGTAAAGAACATGCTGTTCTCCATTTGTATTATGCAAGATTTATGAGCTATTTCTTTAATTCTTTAGGGTGGACAGACAATAAAGAACCATTTAAGAAACTTTTAGTTCAAGGAATGGTAATGGGAAAATCTTACAAATTGAAATCCACAGGCAAATATATACCTGAGAATGAGGTAGAGCTAATGGGTAAAGAATATAAGGAAAAGGTAACTGGTGAACCGCTAATAGTGGATTGGGAGAAAATGAGTAAATCAAAATATAATGGTGTAAATCCTGAAAGTTTATTAACTACCTATGGCTGTGACACAACAAGGCTGTTCATGTTGTCTGATGTTGCTCCCCCAACTTCAAGACATTGGTCTAACTCAAGTATGTCATTTTACTTATGTTTAATGTTAGATGGTACTTGCATTCAATATAATTGTTATGATATACATGCCTTTAATACTTTCAGCATTTTCTGGTGTTTTAAACTGGCAGAAACGTCTATGGATAACAATTAGAGACCTAAATAAATATAGAAATGATATAACTTTAAAATCTAACAATACAAATAATGAAGAGTTTAAAGCATGGAACAATAAAATTTGGAAGTCTCGAAATCATTTTATTTCAACTGCCACTTATCATTTTAAATATACACAAATGATTAGTGTAGGGATTGCACAATTGCATGGTTTAACAAAACTTTTAAGGGTGAGTTCAATTATAGGATCAAGATTCAGTTTAATTTATTATTTTATTTTACAATTATAATTTTCAGTAGACCTAGACATTGATATTGTTATTCTATTTGGATATTTCAGAGTACAACACCTGAAGTTATATACAATAGTGGTGAATATGAGTTGGCATTAGCTAATTTAATTGTTATGATGACTCCAACGGCTCCACACTTTTGTTCTGAACTATGGTCTGGCTTTCTTTTAGCTCCAAACCGAATCAATACTTATTTACCAATAGATTGGGAAAATAATGTCCTTAATCAGTGTTGGCCTGCTATTGATGATGAGTATGAACTTTCTTTTATGTGTAAGGTAAGAAAAATTTGCATTTATCTAACGTCTTTCTGTTGTTTTTTGGGAATGATTACATATAAGCAGTGACATTAAAAGCAACAGGATTGAACTTGACAAATTAATCTTAATTAGATAGGTACTCAAACATTATGCTTTTAAGATTTTTTAAACAACCCCTAAACAGGGCTACAACGGGAAACTGCCCGACCCAGCAATTTACTCGGACCTTCTAGGGTTTTTGACCTTCAAGTCGAATGTAAGATGTCGCGATTCTTAAGTATGCTAACCCCACGGGGTGTTGAAGTTTATTCCTAATGGACAACATTTCATTTTTCGTAAGGTACCAAAATTCGAAAACCGTTTGGAGATTACATGCTAGAAAGCTTATTTTTCATTTTTTTTATTTTTATATCCTTTAATTTTCGAGTTATTTTAAAAATACTGAAATATTGAAAAATGAGGATTAATAGGTGCCCTAATCTGTGCTAACCCTCTAATTTAAAAATACTAATGTCTGTTGGCAGAGTTGTTAGTTATTGAACTCAGGTGTTGCCTTCTATTAATTTTACCCATTTTTATTCCATTTGAAGCTAAATTAATAATTATTCTTTAAATAATATTATAAAAATACTTCTTTTATATAATATTTTTTGGAAGTTTTGCTAGTGTCGAATGGGCTATTACAGGAAATATATTTACGAGTGAAAACGCGGACAAAAGCTAGTATTATTATATACATTATGAATAATGTTGTAGGCGATTTGAGTTCCGGCTACGGCAACACCTATTTGGAACACGGTATATTATACTCTTTGCATTTCTATAACGTTTACTCTGTGGCTTGACTGACACTATCAGTCACTTTCTTTGGGTGACAGTTTATATTTCTTAATTTTAGTCCTAGCTAAGGTTTTTAGTTTATAAGTCCTCAGAATTTATAAAAATTCATAATTAAATTAAAAATATAAAAACTCAACCAAAAATAAAATACAAAAATACGTGTAACTTATTTTTTAATATATTTTTAATTAAAGTAATAAAAATGGGTGATTAAAAAAATGAAATGTTGTCCATTCTACGTGGACGAAAATAATTTATATTAAAAGAACAATGGTACATACAGATACTTCCAATATACATACATACACCGATGCGATGGCCCTGTTGACGTAGTAATAGTCCTAAACTCACAACAGCTTTCTGAACATACTGCTGCCCACACCAAAAAAGACATGCTACAAGTCAGCGATAAGCCCGCCACCTATCAATAATTCCTTACTCCTACCACAACTACTCCCACTACCCCGACCACTACCTCTACTCCAAACCCAACCACTACCCCTACCCCTACTCCAACCCCTAATACTACCTCTACCCCTACTCCAACTCCTACCACTACCACTACCCCTACTCCAACTCCTACCACTACCTCTACCCCTACTCCAACCCCTACCACTACATCTAACCCTACTACTACCACTATCCCTACTTCTACCACTACCACTACCCCTACTACTACCTCTACCCCTACTCCAACCCCTACCACTACCACTACCGCTGCTCGATTGTAGTAAATAAAAAACAAAAAAAGATTGTATGCGAGTTTTTTTTTGTATGGGAGACTTTTTTTTTTACAGATTCGCAAATAGGAACAGATCCTGAACATTATTAGTTTTGGCACCTACCCCCTGCGATTTGTAGTTTCCGAGATAATAAACAAAAAAAATAAGGGGGGCGAAAAAGGGGGGTTTCGGATTTTTCTGGTACTCACCCCCCTCTATACGATCCCACCAAAAGTTTCCCCCCATCACAACTCTTTCTGGGAGAACAATTCTGTCAGTCAGTGAGTGAGTGGTAATCGAGCTTTAAAAACAAATGAGATGAGACACACAACGGCAATAAAGATGCTATTTACTGAGCTCAAAAGGCAAAAGCGAGAAGCAAGTTCAAATTTCAAGCGAGGTGCCAATTTAACTCGCACGGGTTGTACATCCAACTTTTCACGGTTTGTAGACTTACAAACCTCAGTCAGTAATGCCTTTTACCTTAGTATTTACACTCCTCGTCGGCGCGGTGGCTGGTGGGACTCGTGCCTAAATCAGTGACAAAATATTTTATTACTAGCTTTCCGCCCCGGCTTTGCCCGTAGAGCCCATATTTACTTTTATCCTCTATTACGGTCTTCAGTTCATACAAAAAATCCCATAGAAAAAAGGACTTTCAGTTTCTCCCAAGTTTTTCAATTTTCGGGGCAACTTTTCTTCCATACAAACCTTGTCCTGACAATTACGAACACAACAATATAAAAAACTGCCAAATCGGTCGAGCCGGTAGGGGTTGGAGTAGGGGTAGGTAGCTAAATAATTATAATTTATAATTGTGAATATGTGGCGTCATCTTGATTTAAAAAAAAATGTATTTGCAAACGTCAATAGAAGGCGCTGTATTATACTTTTCTTATCTATATATATATAAAAGAAAGTCGTGTTTGTTACACCATTTATAACTAAAGAACGGATTTGACTGAAAATTGGTGGGGAGGTAGCTAAAAGCCAAAAAAACTTTTGAAGTAATTTTGAAGCTAATATACTAACCATCATTTTAGTATGTCGTTGTTCTAAGTTTGAACTAAATTTGTACTAAAGAAATCGAGTTAAGATTGATCAAGACAATATCTGCTTTTTCAAATCACATTTTTTAAAGAAATAATATGGTTTACTTTTAAAAAACGTTTATTTAGTAACTTGAATTACCTCCGAGTGAATTTATCACAACCGTCATACGGTTTGGCATTGAATTAACCAACGCCATTATGACGTGTTGAGGAATGTTCTCCCATTCTTCCAAGATCACGGTTTCAGCTCCTATATGGTTTGCGGGCAGGGTAGTGAGCTCGAACACGACTCTTCAGCTCATCCCATAAATGCTCTAAAGGGTACATATCAGGGCTTCGTGCTGGACATCTCATGACAGTGATACCAACGTCATTTAGGTACTCCCCGATGATTCCCGCAGTGTGGACCCTTGCATTATCGAGCATAAAAATGAAACCCTGGCCAATAAATCCAGCATATGGCATCACATGGTTCTCCAAGCATTGAAGAATGTTACGGTTGCCATTTAAGCGCGGCAGCCGTGGTCCCGTTACAACCTCAAGCTCAGTTTTGCCTTCCATATAAATTCCTCCCCAGACTGTCTATGATCCTCCACTATAACTCACTTTCCCATCAATACAACATTGCGCGAAATGCTCGCCCTCCCTTCGGTACACCTTACTCCTTCCATTATTACCGTACAGCATTATCTTGGATTCATCAGTGAAGAGTATCAGGCTCCATTGTTGTTGAGTCCTATTGAAATGTTCGCGCGCAAACTATTCGGTGAGCTCGTGTCAATTTGGGTTCATCATGGGTGCGGAAATCAGTTTAAATTATGGGAACATAAAAACTGTACCTACTAAACTTTTTTTTAAAACGGTTGTTACTAAATAAAAAAATTACAAACTTAAATTGCTTCAACTTTCTGCAGTCGTATTTTTCAAATCAGTGACCTAGCTCGGCTTTTGTTCTTTAATTTAAATTCTTAAATTTAAATTTGGAATAATACTCAGTAGAAAGATAATTAAACGTGTCTGCACTAAAACTGCATCAAAAGATTTTCCTTCATCATACATTTTTTTTAAGCTTCAGTACTCCAAACCTTAAAATGCAAGGTGGCTCGATTCAGATGTCCGGGAGTGTATTTTAGGAACATTGACAAAATTTATCTGGACAAAGAGTGTTGTTCTATGTTGTTTCTATGGCCTGTATTAATGAATAGTTTTTTTTATTTAAATACCATTTCTCTATCTCTAATAGTATAGGTAGACCTCTTAGGACTTATCATCAGGTGACCTTCAGGTCTTCCAAGTCACGAGATTTTCAGTTTATTGCTAACATACAAACAAACAAACACATAATGCTATTAACATGACCAGTGATAATATCTATGATAGCAGTTGCCCGTGACTTCGTACGCTTTCTATAGGAATAGTGACGTAATTTATGTAAATCCGCCAAGAGTTTTCCCTTAATTTTATTTTTGAACCCCCGTAATTTGCCCCCAGAGTGAGACATTCAAAAATGTATGGTACCTGGGCAGTGGCGGTTTAAGCCCGTCGGAGGCCCGGGGCGGCAACACCCATTTTGTGTCCTCGGCTCAGTTCAGCCCAGAAATCTAAGTATTTGTATTTTAAGTGTATAATTTGTAAAAAAAAAATAATCTAATCTAATTTATTCTGATTCGCGCATGTTTCGTGACAGAGCAGAGAGGAGGCCCCTTATTACAGAGCTACCTATATTTAAATTTAGTGTACGTACGGGGGGCCTCCAACTACCCCATAATTTTAATGAACATAATAATGAATGAAAATGTTATTATATTTCGGTCTTATTTGGAATTTGACTAGATGACTTTCCGAGATTTGGAGGCCCCTCTAGACCAGAGGCCCGGGGCAGGCCGCCCCTGCCGCCCCCACCTTAGTCCGCCACTGTACCTGGGATATTCCAGTCCTCCGTGAAGATGTTTCAAATGCGAAACAATTTCCCCATACATTTTTTAACACCCCCTTGCACCTGAAGGATTGTTTATCAAAAAATCCTTCTTTTAGTCACCTCAACACCTCACATGTTCTTTTGCTAAATTTCAAATAAGTAAATTTTCCACATATAAACTTCAGCGGGAAATATACCGTCCAATTTTCATATTTATATCTTTAGTGGTTTAAGCTGTTCGTTGATGTCAGTCAGTCAGCGACACGACGGTTGTACATATTTAAAGTATAGATAAATACAAACTTCAACACCTTGTTGCACCCTTTCTTAAGAGTTGTTTTGAAAATTACTAGAACACGTGTTTAATTATTTTTACAAGTATGTTATTGTTTACTTTAACAGGTCGATGGTGCTGATAGTTGTGAATTGCGAATGAAACCTAATAGCCTAAAGAATTTAACTCAAGATGATGCACTCAATATTATGTTAAAAGAAAAACATGTATCAAAAAGACTGAAGAAAGGAATATTAAAAACAAAGTTCGAGTTATACCCTGAATGTAGAGGAATTCTTCACATTTTTACAAATAAAGTAACCACGAGAAAAGATGAAAAAAAACTAGAAGAATGATTTTTTCAAACAAGAAATAAGATCGCAATCATTCAGTTTCAAGCAAGGTTCAATTAACAGATCCAATTATTGTATTTATCTCTTTTGTATTATTGTTCCATTGCTGCTAAGCCCAAGATACGTGTTGTTGTTGTTACACAGTCATCTTATAACTGTCAAAAATATGGCAAATCTCAGTTAATCATGGAAAGGTGAGTTTATTTATACAACATTTCCTTACCACACAGTTGATAGTTACGTTAGACTATTACAATTAACATTATTAATTTCTCTTTATATAATCAACTTTTTAAACAAAAACAAAACCTTTAGTGTTCGTGTTTACAATCACGGACACCTGGTGAGGCAATTCGGTAGGTAAAGTAAAAGTTAAGGTATGCTGAATCCAAAACCGTTTCGAGATATTGGTTTAATAATCCGTATTTTTCAATTTATAACTCTTAAAATCGTGAGATTGTCTTTATTTTTTCAAAAACAAATAATTTACTTAACCTACATTTCACCTATGAATGACGTCATTATATCGGCTAAATAAAAGCAAAATATTTACTTGTCAACTTGTCTATCAATGTTACCCTGTTACTAGATATACTAACTATTTCAGTAGTTTTTATAACTAATCTAGTTTATTATTTAGGAAGATAGTTTAAGCATTTTTTATGGTAGGATATTCTTTGACCTTTGTATATATTTTGTATCACAACAACTATGCAGACTACGGTATAAAAGCCGTAAAAATGTGTTTCTTTGTTGATGTTTTAATATGTTTTATGTAGAAGTGGTAGGTTTTGGTAGATTTTGTAGGATTTAGAGACGGCAACACTATTGTTTGTTAAATGTCAAAGTCAAAGAACACAGATGTTCTTTTTTCTCTACCAACATATCAAAGGTATTGAAGTATTCAGCCGACCAAATGACGTCATCAGTGCTAAAACTTTGATAATTTATTATAAAAAAACTACTGTATAGAAATCAAAAATATTCAAATTAGTTTCTTAAAATAGCTTAATCTTTAAAATAAAAATATAAAAATCGTACCTTAGCTTTTACTTTACATACCGAATTGCGATCGTTCTCCATTGACCCAGACTAGCTTAAGAATGAGATCAGTTTGTGCGGCAAAGATCGTAACGGTAGCCAAAGAAAGACGATTTAATGTTTATTTTTGCGCTTAGTAGGTAGTCTAAGGGTAATAATAGGTAAGTTTACAATTTCAGATAGTGGAATAGTCACTAGTTGTTAGAAATACATAATTAACCATTAATGTATAACTTTTTAAATGAAAATATCACATAAATTCAGAAATAAAATTTATAATCATGAAATTGCGTCGCTATACAAACATAGATATTTTCTGACAGTACAGACTGAGACCCCGTTTCGAATTCTGTTATTGACACAGTTTCTTTAAAACGTTTTAAATAAACTATTGGTACCTACAAAACTTTGAAATCTCAATCTGTTTACAAATTTCTCAACACTAGTTTTTCAGGAGTTTGTGCTTCAGGTACAACAGTTAGTCCATTAAGAGCAGGTGCAGTGGCTTGTATTGTATGTCATTAACTGGTACAATATCAATATTAATAGATCCTATGGGCAATTGCCGGCCGCAATTAATTGTGTTTTTATTATTTTTTTAAGGCAGATAAAACAGAGCATTACATAGATAACAAAATAATATTTTCTTAAAGATTCACACAAAATTGCCCCATATTTCCGTCTGTTAATGTTTGACAGTCCTTTTGGTTGTTAACTACGATCCAGTCATCTACTTCAGCGTTGTTTCTTTTGATCCGCTTCATATTCAATATTGTCGTCGTTAACAAGTGAATGGCATTTGATTCGCCTTTATCAACTAAAATATTCTTGCTAATTCACTTGTTTCTTCATCATAAAAGAGATCATAATCAGTTAATATTTTAAAAACAACCTTACATACATACAAACAAACAAAAGTTGTCATGACGTAAAAATATCGTGAATGATAAAATAGTGTTATTATAATTGAACATAAAATAATGCTATAATACTAACAAACCAATAAAAACTAAAAGAAAGGTACAAAATTACAATATAAAAGTTACATTTCCTCAGAGTCTTCTTCCAAGTCATGATCCTAGCAAGTCGAAATATTTTATTTTTTTTAGTTTGACGTAAGATTTTTTTACACTAGAAATTGGAATCGAACCGGTATATCAAGGTTGCAGGTATAGTCTTTTCGCTTGTGCAAGAAGTTCATTTCTTCGTAAAAGTTCCTATCGTGCTTCGTTTTAAAATAAAACTTTGGAAAATCCCCTTTTTAAAACACTCTTTGCAAAGTTTTCTACCTTCAAGTGTGAAGTTGGCACCCCCAAATGCGATTTTGTTTTTTTTCATCAGGTTCGTTTGTCCACCAAAAATTTTTGTTTGTCCACCTCTCAAAAAAAAGTTATTTAAAATAAAAATGGAATTTGGCACCCCAAATACGAATTTAAATTTTTTTTTCATCACATTTGTTTGTCTATCGTTAGTCCACGTTTGTCCAACACATTTTTTTTTTCCAAAAATAAAATTGAGGTGGAAGTTGGCACCCCCAAATGCGAATTTACAAGTTTTTTTATCATGTTCGTTTGAACATCGTTAGTCCACGTTTGTCCACCAAAATTTTTTCTTTGTCCACCCATCAAAAAAAGTTGTTCAAATAAACATTTTCTAGGGAAATACCCCGGAAATTCGAATTTTCGGGTACATTCAATCAAATAATACACTAAGGGTTTGAAAAACAAGTTTCTAAGGTGGACAAACGATCCAACCCCTCAGATATGCGAATTCACCCCTAGGATGCTAAGTTTTTTTTTGCAAAGGCTTCTGTTATCGAATGTACCGTAAAATTGAAAGTAGTTCTATTTGGAATATATTCAACATGTCCAAACTGTCCTACTGATGACTAGGAGAATTTGGACGATTTGTGTCCAAATAGTTACTAGTAGGACAACCAGTATGACTAGATGGAATAAGCGTAAAGATCCACCGTCAAAGTCAAAATACTTAGATATATACTGAATTAACTCACGCATAACTATATCTCTGAAGACAATATGTGGTGGACAAATGAGTTTCTGAAGTGGACAAACAGACCTACCCGTCAGAGAAGCAAATTTACCCCTAGGAAGTTGGAAATCCCGCGACAAAGTTAAAATCCATATATACTGAATTAACTCACGTATAACTATCTCTCTAAGGGTGAACAAACAAGAATATGTCGTGGACAAATGAGTTTCCGAGGTGGAGAAACTGACCTACCCTTCAGAAAAGCGAATCCACCCCTAGAAAGCTAGAGATCCCCCGTCAAAGTGAAAATCCTTAGATATATACTTCATTAACTCACGCATAACTATATCTCTAAGGGTGGACAGTATGTGGTGGACAAATAAGTTTCCGAGGTGGACAAACAGACCTACCTCTCACAGAAGCAAATCCACCCATAGGAAGTTGGAGATCCCACGACAAAGTTAAAATCCTCAGATATATACTTATATCACGCATAACTATATCTCTAAGGGTGGACAAACGACAATATGTAGTGGACATACGAGTTTCTGAGGTGGATAAACAAATCTACCTCTCAGAAAAGCAAATCCACCCCTAGGAAGCTAGACATCCTCCGTCAAAATTAAATTCAGGGTTTTTTTCTTTAAAAATGTTTATTTGAATAACTTTTTTTTGAAGGGTGGACAAAAAAAATTTTTTGGTGGACAAACGTGGACTAACGATGTGCAAACGAACCTGATGAAAAAAATGAAAATTCGCATTTGGGGGTGCCAACTTCCACCTCAATTTTAGTTTTTTTTAATAATTGATGGTTATAGGACACTCTGACACACTATCATCTGTCTTTATGGCGGTTCGGAACATCGCGCGAGACAATGCGCAGTGCACGATTGCGGGACGTACAAGGACGCGGCGGCGGGGCATCATACCCCCCGCGCACTCTCTCGTCACCCAAATTATTTTCGACTTGACTGTACCTGCGCGTACTCGCACTCGCAGCTAACATCCGAACCGCCATAAAGTTTTCATCTATCTATATCTATACATGGCTGTCGATACTAGTATCACTATTTGACGATGGTTTTGATTTAACTTTAGCTTTTGATGAAGTTGTCGCCCTTGACAGCCCTGGGATTGACGATTGAATCGAATCATAGGGTACAGCTCGTAAATTGTGTTGTTTTATTTTAAAGAAAGTGGAAAGTGCGTAGTCTTCGGATAGAGCCACAGAAACAGCTTAAGTTACGATATTTCAATTGCCCACTGTTCCAAATTATTTGGTGTATTTGCATGGTTCGCTTTATTGTTGTCAAATCTTGGGGTATAAGATCCTGTTTAGATTTTACAGCATCTTCCTTGACGTAAAACAACTTCACATTTGTTTCTGCAAAAATATCGTAAGCGTTACAAGCGCTACAGACATCTCTCCCAAAATCGATTTGTTGATCTAATGTCCGTTTTAAAGTGCCACCAACACCATCGGCAGATTCTTTTCCATAGAAGGATTCGAAATACGACCATGAGCCAATGTGTAAATCTACTTGCCAAATACAAATAAAGCCTTCTTTTGCTTGTATTGGGTGCTGGGTCCATCTGAAAACATGTGTGTTACTTTAAACTCGGGATATTTTTGAAGAATATATTTACGGTCTGTCTAAATGAGCCCATATGGCCCCAGGATCGTGGTCATTGCATGGTGAAATAGACACAAGATTCAGGTGTTTTATTCTTTTTAGAAATTATATACGTATGAATTATTTGAGGATCCAAAAAAAATGCATCGCTTGAATTTCTTCTGCCCTCTTACATGAAATGTTTTCAGAGAAATCAACAATTAAATAACACATGCTTCTTCTGCACCCATGCTATTTTCTACTGCTCTATAGCCAGTGGCGGCGCTAGACCAAATGTAGACGTCGGCGACATCAGCTTTGCAAGGCCTCTTTCATTTCCCAGTCAGAACAAAAACGATAAATAGATCTATTTCATCTCTTAAAATAGGCAAAAGTTTGTGAATCGTCCTTTTTTATAGCAGAAAATTCCTTCTTTTCTTCTTATGACTCCCAAGTCAAAATCGTCAATGACTTTTTACCACTAAGAGGAGTCTTATCTTACGGTAATATAATTATTACGTTGTTGTCTGTGAAAGAAAGCAGGAGAGTGCGAATTTTGTAATTTTTAAAACTTTTTTGCGAGGCCCCCACAGGCGCGAGGCCGTCGGCGGTCGCCGACGTCACTGACGCCACTGTCTATAGCAAGAATATTGACGTTGAATGTTAGTAATAATTTCTTTTGTATATTTTTAGTTTTATAACTTTCGAAGTACCATCTTTGTTTCTGTTAGTATATTGGTGTGATCTTCTGACCCATGATAACCAGGTACATTCTGTGTCTTTTGGTATTTCAATAATATCAGGTTTTTTATTTTTACAAATACATACACATTCAAGTACATGCATCTGTAGGACTTAACATTGCATGTAACTTGACCAACTAATTCTTCCAAATTAAAAGTTTTAATTCAGTTTTTTAAGTTTTTCAGCTTTAAAGGCCAAGTTGCTGTGCCTAATACAGACACTATTATTTAGTTTTGGAGGGACAACATAAAATGGCTTATGTATTATTGCTTAAAATGTAGTATAAGACGCTTTCTGCCTTGTATTTTCTGTGCAATGTTAGCATGGTTATCAAATGAAATCATTTCTGTTGCTTAAATTTATTAGAGGCGAGACAGTCTTTTTTTTCCCGGCGTCGCTCTGTTTACATCATCCCTAATAAAGAACGACTTGATTTTTTGAATTTCAGCTGTTTTTGCTCTTTTTGTGTTGTCGGAATTTTGCCTTTAAGGCCTAGATTTAATGACACTTCGTTACCATTTTATATTTCTTTACAATGTCGTTGCTGGCTATATTTTTAACCGACTTCCAAAAAAAGAAGGCGAAGGTTCTCAATTCGGTCCGTATGTTTTTTTTATGTATGTATGTACATTTATTACTCCGCCAGTTTTGAACCGATTTTGATTCTTTTTTAATCGACAGATAATTCTAATTTTTATCTCATAGAAATTGGCTCATTAGTTTTTCAGAAATTTAAAAAAACTGACTGACTGATGTACCGATTTTGACGACTAATAATTTCTCGACATTGTCTCATAGACATGATGAAAATCGGTTCAGTAGTTTATCAGAATTTCATTAATTTGCCTCTGTTTATGGCTGAAAATTATGTATCAGAGAAAAGCCTTAGCAACGGCCTTGACACGAAATTGTTGTTTTTTTTATTTTTCCATCAATTTTTTTTAGCAAAATCACTTAAAAGGAATAAAAAAACCTTTTAAAAAAAGTGTACCAACCGTTTTCAAATTCTACGACGAAATATTTATTATTTCTTACTTTTCAGTGCAATTTTTTGAAGTCGGTACACTTTTTTTTTTAAATTTTTATTCAGAACATTTTTAGTTTTTATGTCATTGACTGTATTATAAACGTGGGTTAATTAAAGCACATTATTTTCTAAAACTTTTTTGTATACACGTTCTTTGTCTGATGGTATAATATCTGCGATATTATTTGCAAAATTGTTTGCTTTAGATAATGGACTATTTGCAGCACTTTTTTGGGAGTATTGTGCGCTTGTAGAGGAATTTGAATTTGGTTGAGTCTGACTATCTCTAATTTCTGGCGATAAACTCTATTTTTCAAAGTATTATTTTGTCAAGTTAAAGTTTCAATTACTTTTTTCATTTGTGCTACCTTTTTCAATACCGCTCTATATTTTTTTACAAATCCTGTTTCCGTTGGCGGTTTCTGTTCTTCTTCCATCTTTGTTTTATTTCTTCTTCTTTTGCTAGCCGGGAGGCCAGCAAACGAATGGGAGGCTAGATATTGTTTTCTTCTTTTATTTTGCTCCGATGCCGGTAACTGACCCATGGGATTTCTTTTTCTTTTCATATATTCAGCATGTTTTATTTTCCTTTCTTCATAATTTTCAGGTTGAGCTTACGTTGACGTTCGGCTGCGTTCATCGCCATTTTTATCGCTACGTCTTCGGGTCGCCCTTTTCGGAGCTAATTTATTTTCGTTAACGTATTTAGTCTAATTTAGCAGTCATTGATTTTTGTTTTGATTTAGGGTATATTTTAATTTTTTGGAATAAGTATGTGTTTGTTATATTAATTAGCTGTAATTCAAATTAAAATTTATTTATTTGCACACCATTTTATGGTTACCCTAGTAGGGCAGTAGGGCATACAAATATTGCAATCCTATATAATAGAATGATAGGTAACTACAGCATAGGGTACACAAACAATATATAATCACACAGTCTATCCATATAGGGGAGACCGGGTACAAACGTAACACTTTGTACTTTTACTTAGATTGTTGGCTATTAGTTATGTTTCCAGTGAAACTAATTTAACCATATGAAACTTTCGTCTATACTCTACAAATGTACTTTATAATTCTATTTAATATATCTTTGTTTCTAAGAATTAAAAGAGCTGCAAAAAAAAATGTCGATCGTTACTTTCGTCCCAAACACTGTACGGGTCGAAAGTAACACCGTTAAGGTCTTGCGCATTATTATGTATATCATAAAAAAGAAAGAAGATTAACCAAATATTTTATTAGAATAATAGATCAGTTACAGAAGAAGGTGCGAAGTCAACTGCGGTAAAAATATTTATATTAAATGGACTTAAGTATACCACTCCCAAGAGAGGGAATGACAGCAATACGATACCTTTTATCTTGGAAAAATCAAGTGATACATGATTGTCGAGCAATAGCAGGCATTTTTTACCAATAGTGGGCTTAGCTGGCTTTTGTAAGTGTTCCAAAAACAACGAAAATGCTGCTTCTTGCATCTAGCCGCTAGCATTAAAGTACCCGCAGATAATAGGACCGTCAAGTATCATATCATATGGTCTTGATGTTAAATGTTTATCTCTAAGTGATTATACTATTTAACTTTTTGCTTTGGAGTCACATTTTTTAAACGCTTCATTTTTAATTTTCTTACATATTTCTTGTATGCTCATATTATTATCAACTGCTCCTTTGCATCCTTTTTCCTCCATTAATATCTTTATACGGAATAACCAATTTGAGAAATTAGTTCCATCAAGAAAAGGAACCGACGCCGACGGTCCTTGAACTGAACAGACGCCATTTTTCTAATTAATCAATCCTGGGCTTCTGGGCCCATAACCTGTTAAACTTAATCAGATTTCCAGGAATTTCCAGGATTTGCTATCAATAAAACTGTTATATTCTTGCAAACACACCTTTTATTACGTGTCCACTGACTACCATTTTTGTACGACAGCAGGAAAACGGAAGTTACTTTGACAGCTAAAATCACAGGCTAAAATTGTACATAGAGTAATTTTAACAGATCCTACCGATTAGTAGAATAAAATAGCGAGGTTTATTTTTTGAATTTTTTGCTGGTTCGATTCCCGGGTGAAGCAAGAGAATTTAAGAAAATCTTTAAATGCAGTTTTGTTTCTTTTTAAAAATAAAGTAAGTAAAATAATCTATCTTAAGGTTTTAAAGTGGTTTCCCTTCCAGGTCCATTGATTTTTTCCACCTGTCTTCCACTTTGTCTTCCACTGGGTACCCTGGGGTCGGCAACGGTTTCGGGAGCTGTAAAGCAACCCGTGAAGAATAAAAAAAAATATATAGATGATTTTTGGCAGACAAGAATTAAGTTTTCTTACGAGCATATAAAGTTGTATGTAGTTCTGTTGGTTTCCGAATTCACACTCTTGGTCGACGTCGCTTTGTATTTTTACAACACGATGTTTTAGAAGAAAACTGTCTTGGTCTTTTTTCGTTGCATAGCATAAAATTCTTCATGAAATGCCTTTATATCCTGCATTGTAAGAGAACCGCATTTATATCGAATGTTACATTCTGGTAACGAAGGTAGTGATTTAGCTGAATAGGAACCTAAAAACAAAAACAAGCGTTACAGCCTCGACTGTTTGACTATTAGGCAGAACTATTATAATCACAAAATGAAACAGAAAAAAATGAGCCATCGCGGGACGCCTGGCAGATGTGAATTACTTTCTATTGACACTTTTGCGTACGAATACGATTGTAATTTTAACTACTGAGCTCAGTGCGGTGAGAGGCGGATCGCTGTTCAACTGCCAATGATGCAAAAAATATATAATAATGCCACTAGGGACTTTTGTGTTAACGGTACTTTCATTCATCGCGCCTAACCAACAGTGCCAAACTTAACACTTACCTTGCAATTTTTTCCTTTGTTCGCTTCCAATTGTTGGGCTTTTTGGGTCGTTTTCTGGCTTTTCCTGAATCCACCTGACTCACATTGTCCTCCATTATAATTTAAATAACGCTTAAAAACACAAAATAAACAACAGCACAACATCTACTTGTTGCAAGCCGCGGCCATGTTGTTCACGTCGGCACGAAGCCCTCTTCAATGGACAGTGTAATTTTTTAATCTAATGCCCGGGCTACACGAGGCTAGTTCTCTACTAAACTATCCTGGCTTGCTGACCTGGCTTGGAACATGCTAGTTCTGTTTACATGAGGCTAGATTATTTTAAGCTAGTATTATTGCTGTGACTGAGGTAACACGTCCAAAATGAACTGCATGCGAAAAAAAAACACTATTCGACTGAAACAGTTACTTCGAAAACTGTGCCAATTCGCACTAGACGAACTAGATTAGGTACTAGAAGATGAATTACAAAAACTGGTTTGGACAAGACCGTGGATTTTAAGAAGAGATGAACGTGGATCATCTGCTTTACTTTTAGAAGAATTTCGCAATGAAGATTTAGGCGAGTATAAGAGTATTTTGGGAAGTAGTTTGTTATTCTGTTGAGTATTGTAACGCCAAAAATACAACGAATGGATACAATTGTGAGACAGGCGCTACCAGCAAGAGTAAAACTGGAGATCACACTAGATTTTCTGTCGTCCGGCATTAGTTACAGGAGGCTCAGTCACTTTTATCGAGTTGTAAGATGTTCCATATCCAAATTTATGACAGATATCTGTGTGGAAATCTACAAGGCATTGAAAAAATACATTACGGTTTGTATTATGTTTATCTATATCTATATTAATATTATAAAGAGGAAAGATTTGTATTTTTGTGTGTATGTTTGTAATGAATAAACTCAAAAACTACTGTGCGATTTCAAAAATTATTTCACCATTGGAAAGCTACATTCACTTCGCTGGCCACGTGGAGCTAGTAGGTACACAAGCCAGGATAGTAAAATCAGTGGTGGGGGCGCTACTAGCCTCAAAAATAAATCTCCATCCTATTAAAAACTGTCCTGGCCTGTAAACTAGCTTAGAAATGAAGCTAGTTTTGTCTACACGCCGTTTTCTTTTGACAACCTGATGTGGACGGTACAGTAACGTCTAGGTCTAACATCGACTCGTGATGCCTCGCCCTGGAGGCACATTTAATCTTTTCTTCCTTGGCCTTAACTGTTGTGTCTCTTTCTCACGTGAATTACGTAGGAACTCTTTAAACGAATCTGCCCATTCTTGGCCCGTATTACCTGTATCAGAAGAAATTTGCTTCGGCATTTTTTTTAGAACTTGTTGTCTATCTAATGGGATCAAGCCAGAACCTCTAAAGCCTGATCGGACGTTTTCTGAGCTTTTATCATTTAGCCAAGCCATTAACCAAGGCACCAAGTTCTTCTTACAAACTATGTTGATCAACAAAAAATAAACCCAAGAAAGAATACCTAAACATAAAAATAAAAACAAACATGACAAGAAGTAAAAAAAGTAATAAAATTTAAGTTAAGACAAATAATCATCATCTCAGCCCAAGTTCTTCTTACATACTATGTTGGTCATCAAAAATAAACATAAGAAAGAATACCTAAACATAAAAATAAAAACAAACATGACAAGAAGTAAAGTGTAAAGTAATAAAATTTAAGTTGTGAAACTTTAAAAAATCAAATTGGTACCAAAAAATACACAAAATATATCAATATAAAATAATGATCAAAGAATTCCATTGGCATTGAAAAACATTATTTGAGTGACCTTTGACGATGTCAATCTTGTCCGTCTATCGGAAATTATATAGCCGGCCTTAGATAATTCTTTCTCGCACGGAACTGATGTTACCATTACATTACATGTGACAAATAAAGCGAAGAGAGATGGATAAATGTGCCTGTGCTCTCGCCACCACTGTAAAGGGCAGGCCGTCCTGGATCTAACAGCCTCTTTCAGGTACATTTCGACCTCTTCTACAGCTTTTGTGTCCGCAGATTTAGGAGTCTGGACGAATTTAACCTTGAGATTGGTTACCTATAGGGAAGTTTGGAATTTTCCAAATTGTGTTGGAAGCATGTTAACATTAAATGTCCTTCTAACAGTGGTTCAAATTATTATTATGTAAATAGTAGATCCATTTTATAAATATATCACCGTTAATATTGGAAGCTATGGTCGCCATAGTGATACTTAGTATGATTTTTGAAAATTCAACATTTTATAGACAATAACATTCACGAAAACACTATATTCCCGCCGAAACCGTTACCATGATCCCTTACCTCATGTATTAATAGGTGACGAAGGTTTTGAACTAAACCCTATTTAATGAGACCGTTTCCGAGGAATTTAGCTCTACAAGATGCCCAAAAAAACAACTATAATTATAGAGTGCCGAGCAAGACGTGTTGTCGAAAATGCTTTCAGAATATTGACACACAAACGGCGGGTGTTTAGAAGACGAATGGAATGTAATGTTGAAACCACATATTGTTAAATCTGCTACTTGCCTACATAACTATATCATTGTAAAACGTGGTGTAAAATGTGGACACGGATATTTTCCAAGACATGATGCCTGTTTCAAGAGCATTAACGTCGATAAGCCCTACATAGTGGTTGTAAGCACTTGCAGGCAGAAATCCTCTTTTTCATGTAGTCTGAGCCCCCCTCTACAAATTCTTGTAGACCGCCAAGCGCTGGACCCCTACTCGCCTACAAGAATCCAGTCCTCTGTGTGTTTTGGCCTAATAATGAAAATATGGTTCAATCCCACCATAAGTCGGTGTTCAATCCAATTTAAAATAATAACTAGGTAGGTATCAATTGTGTGGTAAGGAAATGTTGTATAAATAAACCACCTTTCCAGGATTAACTGAGATTTGCCATATTTTTGAGTTATAAGATGACCTTGACCAACGGCCTTTAAACTGGATTCCTCATCACGTCACGGCGTACGTTGACCGACATGACATGACGTGGAATCTACATTACCTACTTATGATTTATGTACAAATATTAATTTTATTAATGTCATCAATATTAGTTTTAAGTACCTATGGTTACAAATACAATAAAAAAATAGTTTGTGTAACACAATCCGTGCCACGCCAAATATAAAAAAATAAATTATGCATCAGTAATATGTAATTGTTTTATTTGTGATTTTCTTGTAACGGTTTTGAATACACAAATAATATTATTATTTCAACTACATCCTTCTTCGGTAGTCTTAAACTTTCGTAAAATATTTTTAAATCAATATAACGAGACGAGTGTGGTGAATTCATGCAACATGTATGAAAACCGTGTAAAATGATGTGGCCAGTGAGCGGCGATTACTCTTCTGTCCCGTCCGTTACGCTTTCACGGCTAAACTACTGAACCGATTTTGATACAGAGAAAGCTTGAACACTTAGGAAGAACATAAGCTATTTTTTTTAGATCACCCCTTAAGGCGCTTAGTGTCGCCAATGACATTGACCATACAAACGGTCACCGAGCGCTGTCTCCGAAACACCTTCGAAATTGACATATTTCGTTATTATTTGAAGGGAAATGTTAATTGATTTAGGTATGTAAATACTTCCAAACGTCATAGCCGTTTCAGAGCAGTAGACAATTAAAGCCAAAAACACCATTCCATTATTATTATTTTAAATATTGAAGTTTTTTTTAGGATTTGTTTTAAGTACGAGAATTGATAATTACTACACATATTTTTTTCAAACATTTTAGTCTAAATGAGCAGTAGTCTGTCGAAAATGCTCATTCCAGCAGATTTGAGGACACTAATCACCTTAAGGGGGTAAAAAATGGGATGGAAAGTTAGTATGAGCCCCACAGGCGAACAGCTAGTTTTTTATATATAAAATTTTCCACATTTTCACCAATGGTTATCCATATTAGCGTTAGTAACACGAGTTTCAAAATATACTAACTATATGTATAGTTTATATTTATTTATTTATTTAACTACTATTTAATGTTGATAAATAAGAATCGGGTAAGTGATCTAAAGTATGGCCAACGAGACTAAATAAAGAGTGTAAACAAACTTTCAGGTGCAAATAACATTTTTTATTTGAAGATTGAAGTGTACAGTATTACTGCACAGGGCGCAGTACACATACATTCAATATACTTATATTCATCATTTTTAAGGTTTTATGTCAGCGGACAGGACACTTTGAATGAACGAATATGTCTGTCTGTATGATAAAAGCTCTATCTCTGTAATGGAAAGAAGCAGCGAGCAAGTTTCTTCAATTAAGAAGTTAATGTTAAACACATTTCCCAGCTTTCCGCTCATAGTATCTTTTTAGTGCTTCTTCAAAGATGGGACCCACAGTTCGTTTTTTCCATATATCAATCTTTGGCTTAATTATAGGTTTTTCTATATTATTACTTGCTTCAATTTTTACTTTACTGATTACTTTGTCTTTATTTTCGTTAATATCATTTTCTTTAGAATTGATTTCACTTTTCATAATTAAAGGTTTCTCATCTGTTTTGTTATCATCTTTTGTTTCCATATCATTCTCACTGTCACTGGGGTCATTAATTGAAAAATCTGAATCTGCATCTAAATTTACGTCAGCCCGGTGATTCTTAGCAGCTTTTATAATATTAAAATTATGTCTATTTATTTCATCTTCCGAATCACTGTCTTCATTACATATTATGTCTTTATCAAAATCTGTCGGATCAACTTTTCTTTTTCTATAATTTCGCATTGTTTTTATTCCGGCACTATTCTCTGGTTCATTTTCATTTTTAATTTCATTATTGTCATTACTATTTTCTGTGTCAGTTTTGTTATCTGATATTTTATTTGGCCCTAGTTTTTGCTCATATAAATGTCGATAAAATCCTCCTGGAATACAACAATAATAATTAAATAAAAAATAAATGGACGATGCAAATAAAATATTCAAAGCCGAGAAGTTAGTGATACCACATTGTGTCATTTGGAATCATTTTAAACCAATAATGTTAATCCAAATGGACAACATTTCATTTTTTTAATCACCCATTTTTATTACTTTAATTAAAAATATATTAGAAAATAAGTTACACGTATTTTTCTATTTTATTTTTGGTTGAGTTTTTATATTTTTAATTTAATTATGAATTCTTATAAATTATGAGGACTTATAAACTAAAAACCATAGCTAGGACTAAAATTAAGAAATATAAACTGTCACCCAAAGAAAGTGACAGATAGTGTCAGTCAAGCCACAGAGTATACGTTATAGAAATACAAAGAGTATAATATACCGTGTTAAAAATAGGTGTTGCCGTAGCCGGATCTCAAATCGCCTACAACATTATTCAGAATGTATATAATAATACTAGCTTTTGTCCGCGGTTTCACTCGTAAATATATTTCCTGTGATAGCCCATTCGAAACTAGCAAAACTTCCAAAAAAATATTATATATAAGAAGTATTTTTATAATTATATTTAAAGAATAATTATTAATTTAGCTTTAAATGGAATAAAAATGGGTAAAATTAATAGAGGGCAACACCTGAGTTCAATAACTAACAACTCTGCCAACAGACATTAGTATTTTTAAATTAGAGGGTTAGCACAGATTAGGGCACCTATTAATCCTTAATTTTCAATATTTCAGTATTTTTAAAATAACTCGAAAATTAAAGGATATAAAAAATAAAAAAAATGAAAAATAAGCTTTCTAGCATGTAATCTCCAAACGGTTTTCGAATTTTGGTACCTTACGAAAAATGAAATGTTGTCCATTGTCATGGTTTTCGAGATATTGTTATTATTAAAACTTTTTCAATTATAAACAAAATCAATAGCAATACCTACTTACCTATTTTAAATTATTACCCCCTACACACCCAATCATACCAAAGATTTATTATCTGTCTATACTTCTATACTTACTATAAATGCGAAAGTATTCTTTCGCGTTAAAACGAAGATAGTTGGTGGGGCCGTAAAGTAACAGTAACAAGTACTACTTTTCACTTCGGGAATATCTCATTCAACAGGGAAAATTCTTATTACTATTACAATTACTTTTCATAAACAATTTGTCTAACCGCGCAAAGCCTTTATTAAAAGGAATAAGGAACATACCTAAATCCTTTTGTTTTGTTACATCGCCTATTGTTTCTAAATATTCTTCGTACTTTTCTTTTTCATCTTCTTTACGCATTTCCTCTAATTTCTTTTTGTATGCAGAAGTAACAAAAATTTCTTTGTCAGCAAATTCTTCTCCTTCTTTTTCACGTTCCTTTTGTACCTGATAATAGTGAAACAAAGATTACTTCATTTACATTGTACTAATTTATAAATTACAATATTTGTACACACAATTTGTTTAGGATAGGTTTGGGCAAACCTTATTTATGTTAGTGATACTTTTATCCTTACATATTTTATTATAAAATGCAACATCTCATTATGAAAGTGTCTTCCTTCCTTTGTCCTTCTCTCACATTAAAATAGCAGTCTCTCTTGTCTGTTACTACTTAGTGTGCCAAATAAGTTGAGATTGAGCACTAGAATGGGGAAGTCCATACAAATTGTATGTAGCGCAGTCTCACCACTTTTCGGCACAACTTATTTGATAACAGTTATACAACAGAATGTACAATAGTTATACTAATTATAGATACTAAGTTATTACCTGTCTTTCAATGCGACGTTCATTTTCAAGTTTTCTTTTCTGAGCAGTTTTTAAAAGATTCTCTATATACTTGGGATTTTTGTCCACTTTGGCTTTCTTCTTTTCTTCATTTCTTTTTTCTTTAAGATCATCATATATTTCATCATACTGGTAGACAGTTGGGTCATCAATAACTGCTTTGGCCTGCACTATTTTATCCTGAATACAAAAATTTATTGTTTATACTGTGCTAATCTATATAAATAAATGTGTTTAAAATTAATATAATTGCAGAAAGAGTGTACTGGTATGCAAAATATAAAAAGTGGTACATTATTCTTTCCAAATACCAACGCTAGCCAAAACTACATCAACACTACATCACATTACAATTAATTATATTACATTACACCAATATAGTGGGATAATATGCTATTTACTAGGAATGGCGAACTGAGATCGATTAAGCCATCAATCTTTTGGGCCAAGAAAAACAATTTTATTTTAAAATTTTATTATAAATGGATCAATTAAGTGAATCAATCTAAGACACCTGAAAATCTAAATTCGACTTTTTCTCTTCTACTTTTCTGGCAAGAACAAATCGAAACTTTTATTCCTCACTTTCTTGTTAACGGGGTTTTGAAAAAAATTGTATAATCATTTTTTTATTACAAGTATTACAACATTTACAATCAAGTGGGTTTATTCAAAATTTTCAATTTTGCTTAGTATGTATTTGTTTTCATGAAAAAAAGAGCTCGAAGGTGGATTACTAACAACGTGCATCCACATAGTTTCCGACGATGTTTTTCTGCTCTATCATCAGACCCTCAGCAGTTCATACACAGAAGCAAGAAAAATGTTTATTACAGCGCCCTCTGGCGAGTTAACACCATTAACACCTATCTAAGAACGATCGCTGATGAATCACAAACCTTTTACAGAAAACTGTATCTAAATCTGTCAAACCATTTGAGAACATTCGTTTTTTTTCACACATAAAAAACAAACAAACAAACAACCTCTCACCCTAAATGTCATGGGTAAATACAATACTTACAGATTTTTGGTTGTTTTTTTTATTATCCTATTAATATTATAAATGTCAAAGCTTGTATGTTTGACAGTCCATCACACCGGACAGAGATAGACAAGCTGGGGCAGTCAATGGGTCTGGAAATGCATTTTGATGAAACTTTCAGTCAAGTGGGCCCATACATTCTTAGGCCCAGGTGAAAACAAGATATAATAAGATGAAAGTAGTGTACATGCCATCTGTCCGGGTTTCCTTGGATTAGTCCTAGTTTTGAGCGTCCTGGCGGGGTTTTGTAAACAGTCTGGGTATTTTAAAGGCGAGAGAGAAAGTAGTGAATTTTGTTTATTTCCAAGTTAGAAGATTTTTTAGTTTATCTAATTTAGTATTATATGATTTATTAATTGTTTCTAGAGAAGAGCGTTTATGACGAAACTGGGCTGAAAAATCAGTTTCTTTTTAAAATTTTAGATCATTGAAAATATTGTGAAGTAGACACAGACAAAAGAAACTTTTTTTGAAGTCCAGTTAAAAATTACAAATTGTAACAATCTTATTTTAAGAGAATTTTTTTTCGGTAAAATGTGCAGGTTTGAAGCTGAATTTCATAAGAGATTCAATCACCACAAAAATCAATCTGCTGTGAATGGATTGATCAGTAGTTTTACTTAAACGCCTATTACACTATACAATTTTTAGAAAATCTAATTAGGGCCACTTAGGAACCTAAGTAGGGAAGCTAGTGATCACACTGCACTAAATCGGACAGACGACTCGCAGTCGTGAAGTAGAACCAAGGGCATTACACGTTTCGATTGCGCCCGGATTGCGCCGTATTTATCAAAATAACAAAAGACTAGCGACCAGCCCCGGCTTCGCACGGGTTTTTTTTTCGCATTTTAAATCTGTAGGTAATATCTTCGAAAATATTCATTTAAATTATATGCTGTAAAGGGCCATATTGATCTATATTAAATGCACAATGTATTTAAGGTACTTAATTGGATAAGGATTAATGCTGAATTGCTTAAAATCGCTGCGTAAATAAGCCATTATTTCTCGTAAAAAGTAAAGGATAAAAAATGGTTACTGTGGGTTATCCTTAAGAGATAGACATATACCACAGCAGACTTTTTGTAGACCTTTTTAAGGTCTTTATCTCGTCGGGTCAGCATTTGCAATGTAAGGGCAAAAAATGTCTTTATTTACGACACACATTAGAAACCTCTAAAATTATCAGTGTTTCTCTACTATATTATGCATGTTATATACATATAAACCTTCCTCTTGAATCACTCTATCTCTTAAAAAAACCCGCATCAAAATCCGTTGCGTAGTTTTAAAGATCTAAGCATACCTACATAGGGACAGACAGACAGAAGAAGTGACTTTGTTTTATACTATGTAGTGATAAGGCTTGCCCTAGCTGTAACGGTGGGAACAATCGGTTAAAGAATACTTAATGTTAAGAAAAAAACTGTTTCATATGAACATTGTGTATATTTTTTAAGAGTAGATTCTGAGCAGTTCGATTATTTATTAAGTTTAGTATCTAAATATATTGAAGAAAAAAAAGATACTATATCTGATGCGAAGCACGGGCGCCAACCAACTAGTCGTCCTAAATCGTAGCGATACGATTACACTACCCTAAATAGGGAAGTAGAGCGGTCGGGACCGCCTAACTGCCCTAACTGCAATTACATCTTCCGATTTCCTAAATAGATTTTCTAAAAATTGGATAGTGTAATAAGCACATTATTATAATTTTTCTAGTTTCCTATGAGTTTCCTGGATTGTAAATTGGTCTAATTTTTTGTATTCTACATTAGATAAAAAATCCTAACTCTTTTTTGAAATATATTTCAACTTGTTACAAATAAAAGTCTCGGTATCCTGTGCTGTGGTTTTTATCTTGATATCATAAAGAGTTCCTTAAATAAACAGTAATTTAGATGTCTTCATTAAGGTTGGTTGAGGTAGTGAGGGAGAAGAGTGGAGAAAGATTTAAAGGGATTTAACATGAAAGGAGCTTTTTCCAGTCCTTCCAAATTTAAAAACTACAAACAGCATAAAATATGTATATATACCTGTCTTCTTGTATTAGAGTTTAAAAACTGTTTCTTTTCAACTTCATCCTCGGAGTCATCTTCATTGCCAAAAACATTACTGGATGCTTCAAATACTGGCTGATTTTTTACTTTATCAGGTAATATTAAACCGTATCTAAAACAAAGTACAAACATAAAACAAGTAGGTAATGTGCACCCTGGTACTAGTTACTAGATTCTTTTAGGTAGGTAGATAAGCAGGCTAGCAGAGGATGCAGTGCGAGTAAAAACTTGATGCAAACTCACATGCACTACGTCGAATTGAAGAATTGTGGAGAATATGTTTATACTCACTTTTTTGCAGACATTATATAGTAGGTATTGGCCGTATTTTTTATTATTATTGATTGGCAATTGTACTAAGATAAGTACATTTCTGCCAGTGTCACGTCGTTATTCAGTTACTACATATAACTGTCGAAATTTAGTATCGAAACTTTCAGGAATCTGAAATAAAAATACAATACTACTTCTATATTTACAATTAAATTAATTAAAACTAAAATAACTTTTTTTTAGATACCTATAAAATCATGTTCGATTGATTGTGATTGAAGAAAATGCAAAGAGTATCAATGCTCTTATCATAGAGTAAGTAGCAATCACTATCAAAGAGAATATAAATCACTATGTTCTTTGATAAGAGACAGGACTGCAATACATTGAAATGAAATCGAAATTAGGACCGAAAGATACTGCCAACCTAACAACATTAAGGAGGGAAATTAGGAAATCAGTGCCACCAACTACAAAAGTCAAACATACGGCTAGTGCTGTCCTTCCTACAGAAATATTTTTGTCGATATCGATAAAAATATGCTAAAACATGGATCAGCACCTACTTACTTTTAAAATCTCGGTTTTGTTGATTAGTATAATCGAAGAAATTGAAATGTATGATAATTCACTGCCATTTTTTATAGGATTAGAATAAAGTACGTAGGTAGACCACGGGTCTGGGAGGAATTATTAAATTTCAACTTCTTTGATCTTTCATTTCAATAAAACTTCACATGTTTTTCTATAATTTATTTGTGTTTAAGCTAAAAAAAACAACACATATACACATAATGCAATTCACCGACCTCTTAGAAACAATACACCTAATGCAGAGCAACAATTTTATCAATATTACAGTGAAATAGGTTATTAAATGGAAATTTAACCTTATCTAAGACCAATCTTAGGTAATTATTTCAGCACCGCTTCTCGAAGTGAATTTAGGCAATGATAGAAAAACTTATAGAATTGCGTACGTGTAAAATAATGAGTATTAGGCGTATTTTGGTAAGTAATAACTAGTAGTAAGTATAGATGATTTTTTTATTGTATTAAGAGGTGTGCAAAAACGATGTTACAACGAGTCTGTAAGAGACACAAACATAGCTGGAATAGAGCGATTGTTTAAAAATCACCAAATTGCACGTCAATCTAGAAATAGTAGTAGCCGTTTCTTCAGTCAGCATGCAAGCCCTGCATAACGGACTATCTGTAATAGCAATGTTATATAAGTGTTTATTAAAAGGACCATGACCAGTGATGGCTTGAGTCACCGATCTAAGTTGGGTTCTTTTTAGTTTTAAGATCTTTTGTGAGAGTCTTGTATTTATGGTTGGTAGAGCTGCCCTGGTTTGTCTACATTCCTAAGATTGTTCCATTCGAGATTGTGCATGCATTTTGTTCTCTGCTTGAGTCGTGAGGCAAACCAGACGCTAGGCAGGGGCACTAGGGGCTCGGGGCCAATTGCAGACATACTTGCACCGGCTCTCACTAGCTCATCCGCCGCGTCATTTCCACGGGAGTTGCTATGACCTTTGATCTATTGTATGGTTAAGGTGTTATTATAGTTACATACCTTGTTTAGTGCTGTATGACACTCAAGTATGAGACCTGATTTAAACTTATTGCTTACCAGAGCTTGTAGGACAGATTTTCTGTCCGACAGTATGCGAATAGACTGGTTGTTTATTTTCCTCTTAGTTATCGCTAGGGCCGCTAGGCAGATTGCCTGGAAAGAGTAAAAATAAAAGTAAATTTGAATATCGATATCGATAAACTGTACAATATGCAAAGTACATCACTATATTTCAGCAATATGCTGTTCGTTTAATATGAAATTTATAAAGAATAATTACTTAATTAAATTAATATGAATGGCTAATAACTTACCGATCCTCATTTATTGGGAATATTGTCATAAATATTCGCTTGATACCGTCTACGCGGCCGCCTCTTGTACCACATATTGTACACTTTTTATGTGTCCATTCTTAACTATTGAATACAATTATTGTAAAACAATATACTTATTTACTATAACTTACTATATTATATTTACAATTAATATATTACAAACACGATCTGACAAATTGACTGACTATATTACAAAGACTGGTTGTTTACTTTCCTCTTAGTTATCGCTAGGGCCGCTAGGCAGATTGCCTGGAAAGAGTAAAGATAAAAGTAAATTTGCTGTAAATTTGTAAAAAAAAGCAATGGCTCTATTTATTTGGTGCGGGTTATAATGGGTTAGTTTTGTGGAGTGTGAAACAAATATGTTTGAGTCAGAATATCGATATCGATAAACTGTACAATATGCAAAGTACATCACTATATTTCAGCAATATGCTGTTCGTTTAATATGAAATTTATAAAGAATAATTACTTAATTAAATTAATATGTATGGCTAATAACTTGTGGAGACCTGGCTGGTACACTTTCCTACGTTTACTTTATAATATTATATTTGATATTTTGCACGTCATCTAGGTTTTTGACGTTACTGAATGTAAACATAATTCAACGAATATATACGAGTATTTCAAGATTATTTCAGCGTTTAACTATTACATTCCTGCAACTCTACAAACTTACCGATCCTCATTTATTGGGAATATTGTCATAAATATTCGCTTGATACCGTCTACGCGGCCGCCTCTTGTACCACATATTGTACACTTTTTATGTGTCCATTCTTAACTATTGAATACAATTATTGTAAAACAATATACTTATTTACTATAACTTACTATATTATATTTACAATTAATATATTACAAACACGATTTAAGCATCACATTATATATTTATTTATTAATATTTCAAAACTAAAATAAGACAAAACAAATTTGCCGCTATTTGCAACTTTGACAGCGATAGACAGAGATAGCACCTTGGATTGAAAAAGATGGCGATACGACGCCATTAATATTGGCTCAATTTTCATAGAACCAATTTTTTGTTCGAAGTTGCGCCAGCCTGGCTCTTATCATATAATAATAAACATAGAAAAAACCGGCACGCGGTAAGGGGCAAACAATGTCTAGCCCCGTCGTGGCCCCGTCTCTTTTTATCACACGCAACTAGATATTTTTTCTCTTTTTTGTGCGAGTGAATAGAAAGATATCCAGCATTCTATAGTGTCCTCTTTCTACGGTAACGTCTGTGGAAAATAAAATAATTATTGTTTTATTTGTTTTGGTTGAAAAGACTGAGTATAGATCACAGATAACTCTATGACTTTTATCTGTGACTTTTATTTAATATAGTCTGTAACGTCTGTGGAAAATAAAATAATTATTGTTGTATTTGTTTTGGTTGAAAAAGAATAAAACCTTATTTTTGTAGATTTTTGTATTAGTACTTCACATATTTGGTTAATATATTAGTAAGTGTAAATACACATGCAAGGATGCCCAGCCAATACGAAGAAGAGAGAGTTTGGGATGGTGCAAATCATCACCATTACGAGGTAGGTAACGATATTCAGTAATTGTTTGAAAATCCGGCGTGTCCAGGAATTAGTTTCGTACGCATCATAGTACATAGAAACATCGTGGCTCAAAGCAATTAAATGAAAGAATAGTGGCGATATATCATTTGAAAGGATGAGTAGGAACCCAAAAGGACGGTTATGAGGCCGGGGGACCCGGTAATGTACAGTAGTGGACTAGAGCTCCGTGATCTATGTTTTGATAATAATATGTTTGTTTAGTGAGTAAATCTTGAGAACGTTTAATGTACACATGATTAGAGCAGAGGATGGATGAATAATGACTTTGACTGAAAAAGTGTTAGAGAGAATGTAAGATTATATGGAAGTGTTGATGGACAACAAAAATATAACACAGAAGTTATCAAGGATGGTATCACGGCCGATGATGTGGTGTCAGCCATCAGATGACTTAAGAATGGAAAGCAGCAGGGAAAGACAGGAATTCCTCCGAGATGATAAGACATATAGGAGCGATAATGTGTAAAACATTGTGTGCTCTCTTCAATAAATGCTGGAGCGAGAGGCGAGTACCAGGAGACTGGTGTCAAGCCATTATTGTTCCAGTGTTTAATTAAAGGAAAGGGTTCACAGCTTGATTGCAACAATTATTGCACCATCAGGCATACCAGCTTGGTAGGAAAAACTATACAAGAATTATAATTGAAAAGATGCAAAAGTTGACTGAAAATAAGATGTGAGATGCACAAGCAGGATTTATGAAATTGACCAAATTTTTACCAGAAACATTGTTAATAAACATCTGACATAAAATCAATTATAGACCTAGAAAAAGCATAGTTAGACTATGTATGCAGATCAGGATTTTGGTCTAGACTAGCGAGATATGGAGTCAAAAGAAAACTCAGGGGCAGTACAGAAAGAATATGTCATGATTGTAACAAATGGCATTTGATTGCCTAAAAGGTGTGATGATAATCTATAAGCATTTATATTTTATAATTTCAGGAAGAAAATGGTGAAGATATTATAGAGAACCCTGAAGAAGTTTTACATGAATGTCTGGAGAAATTTAAAACCCCTGATTACATAATGGAACCTGGTATCTTTGTTCAGCTCAAAAGATATTTTCAAGCAGGTGGTAATCCTGAACAAGTGATTGAACAGTTGTCCATAAATTACAATGCAGTGGCACAAATGGCTAATTTACTGGCTGAATGGCTCATTTTATTAGGTAGTATATTTGATTTTTCTTTTGAATAATTGTTATTTTATATCTTGACTCATAAACCGTTTTTTTTGGGGAAGCAAGAGTGATCTACTATTATAAAGGTATTTAGTTGTAAACAGCCCCAATACCTTAAAGTTGTAATAATATTTCTAATTTCATTTTGTTCTAGGTGTCAATGTAACTGAAGTACAAAATATGGTTGAAAATCATTTAAAAGATATGATAATAAAAACATTTGATCCAAAAAAGGCTGATACTATTTTTACTGAAGAGGGTGAGGTATGAAATAAAATGTTATACTAATTGTGAACATATTATTATAAATAGTGTATGCTTTCTATTTTGTAAAAAAAGTTTCCTATAGTCTTAAAATTGTTTTAAAGTTCAATTCAATTGAACTCATACATGTTTTATTAAGTTATCTTTCAGTAGTTTCAGAAAGGCTCTAACATTTTTTTGTGAGCACTGACATTTCAAAGAATAAGGCATATTCTGAATAATTATGTCTTGTTTTTGTTAATTGTTTTGTGATAAACTAGCAGTTACCCGTGACTTAGGGGTTGAGTTAAGGAATATACTGTCCAATTTTCATATTTATATTTTCAGTGGCTTAGGTTGTGTGTTGATTGTCAGTCAGTCAGCGACACAACGGTTTTATATATTTATTTATATTGCATTTTTCAGAGAAATTTCTATTTCTATAGAAATTATTCCCAACAGTATTCTAAAACATGGGAAAAATATATTAGCATAGTGAAAAACTGTACCTTATAATTAACTATCACCAGTCCTTTATTACATGAAGATGGATATGAAAATAAAATGCAATGCCATTAGCTAAAATCCTGACACTTCTTTTGCATTCATCATACTTCTTCTCTTATACACACATGCACACATAATCAGTACTATATAATTAATTAAGCATTATTATTTTTAGACACCAGCATGGTTAACAGAAATGATAGAACATACTACATGGAGGAAACTTATTTACAAACTAGCTGAGGAATATCCAGATTGTTTGATGTTGAATTTTACTATAAAGGTAGGTACAATCAGGATTTTTACTTTAGAGTTTTTCTATGCTATTTTTAATACTTTTAATGTGTAATTTTGTATTTATATTTATTTATTATCTATCTTTTGCGAATTTAAAAAAGAAAAGTAAGTCAAATTTTTATGCAGAAAACCTTAAATATATTTGGGTTAAAAAGTAGGCTAGATTACTTTTTGTAATGCCCCTGACAATGCGGTACATCTGTCCCGGGGCCGGCCGCGCAAAAGGGAATGCAACACAGCCATAGTCTGTGCAGCATCATCTTGCGGATTATTTAAAGCAGTAAACTTTGTTCAAACCCAGCTGCAACACAGCAGTCTGTAGTTGTGCATGTCATTGAATTGAAAATATATTTTTTGAATTATTATGAGGGTTAATAAACAATTTTTTAGATAACTATTTAAATAAAACTTAGTAAATTAAATAATCCCAAAGTAAATTGTAGGGACCACCAAGATAAATATACTTTCCTTGGAAAAGAGACTATGGAACTCTATTCTCTATGTGTGACAGGTTTTTTTTAATTTTATTTCACTGCTCACTGCCACAATATTGACTAATTAAATGAATATTACAGTTGATATCAGATGCTGGATTCCAAGGAGAAATAACAAGTATATCAACAGCTGCTCAACAAATAGAAGTATTTTCTAGAGTTTTAAAGTCTTCTATTGGAGGTTTCTTACAGAGTACTGATGATTGGCAAAGTAGTGTCAATGAATGTGCGGTAATTATATTTTTTTATGTCCATATTAACCAAATTATTTATCATTGGTTATTTCTTATTCTAATTTAATAATGATATTATTCACATATTATACAGCAGTTAGTCTGAATGTTAATGTGATATCATTCCTTAATCTTTTTACTATATGTAAGTATAGTTTATTTTATGGATCAAACAAACGCTGAAACAAAAAACTTTATCCATCCCAGTAAACTTTCTATAAAATGTAAATTTCATGTTGATTCAGGTTTGAAATCCGTTAGTTAATATTAAAGTATTTAAAAGATGTAAAAATCACATCACAATCACACAAAATCACAGACAGACTCTTCATCTCTATTATGTGTATGATTACTTTAATAAATTAATATTAATTATTGTGATTAACATTTCAGAAAATGGTGTGTCATGGAGCACATACATATGTTTATAGTCAAGTTATTGTCCATGTTTTATCTCAAGAACCTCGCGGTGGAGCTATCATGAAGAGACTGAGTCAAGAAATCACAAGATGTGCACAGATGAGGTTAGTTGGTATGCATACATTAACTATCTAACATTCATGGAGACAATTATTAAATACATTCTAATATAATACTAGCTTTAATAAAATTGTTGAAACATATTACAGAACCCTACTGTTTTTTTAACTGAAAATAGTCGTGGAACATGTTTATGTGATTATCTACTCCTGTGTTAGCGTTATAGGTTATAGGTTCTAAAGTCTAAAGGCGTTAAATCGTACGATTTGCTTCTCTGAGGGGTAGGTCTGTTTGTCCACCTCGGAAACTTATTTGTCCACCACATACTGTCGTTTGTCCACCATTAGAGGTATAGTTATGCGTGAGTTAATTAGGTATATATCTAAGTATTTTAACTTTGACGCAGGATTTCTAGTTTCCTAGGGGTGGATTAGCTTCTCTGAGGGGTAGGTCTGTTCGTCCACCTCAGAAGCTCATTTGTCCACCATATATTGTCGTTTGTCCACCCTTAGAGATATAGTTATACGCGAGTTAATTATATATCTAAGGATTTTAACTTTGACGGAGGATTTCTAGTTTTCTAGGTGTGGTGTGGATTAGGTTCTCTGAGGGGTAGGTTTATTCGTCCACCTGAGAAGCTCATTTGTCCACCATATATTGTCGTTTGTCCACCCTTAGAGATATAGCTATATATGAGTTAATTATATATATCTAACGATTTTAACTTTGACGGAGGATCTCTAGCTTCCTAGGGGTGAAATTGCTTCTTTGAGGGGTAGGTCTGTTTGTCCACTTCAGAAACTCATTTGTCCATCACATATTGTCGTTTGTCCACCCTTAGAGACGTAGTTATGCGTGAGTTAATTCAGTATATATCTAAGTATTTTCACTTTGACGGGGGATCTCTAGCTTCCTAGAGGTGGATTCTCTTCTCTGAGGGGTTGAATCGTTTGCCCACTTTATAAACTTGATTTTTCAAACCTTTAGTGTAGTTTGAACGTACCCGGAAATACCGTTTCTATCGTTTTTTTCATAAAAAATGTTTATTTAAATAACTTTTTTTTGAAGGGTGGACAAAAAAAAATTTTGGTGGACAATGGACAACATTTCATTTTTTTAATCACCCATTTTTATTACTTTAATTAAAAATATATTAAAAAATAAGTTACACGTATTTTTATATTTTTAATTTAATTATGAATTTTTATAAATTCTGAGGACTTATAAACTAAAAACCTTAGCTAGGACTAAAATTAAAAAATATAAACTGTCACCCAAAGAAAGTGACAGATAGTGTCAGTCAAGCCACATAGTATACGTTATAGAAATGCAAAGAGTATAATATACCGTGTTCCAAATAGGTGTTGCCGTAGCCGGAACTCAAATCGCCTACAACATTATTCATAATGTGTATAATAATACTAGCTTTCCTGTGACAGCCCATTCGAAACTAGCAAAACTTCCAAAAAAATATTATATAAAAGAAGTATTTTTATAATTATATTTAAAGTTTAATTATTAATTTAGCTTTAAATGGAATAAAAATGGGTAAAATTAATAGAAGGCAACACCTGAGTTCAATTTTATAACATCTAAACTACTAGAGCTAAACAAATATTGTGATACGTGAACAGAGGCAAATGGACTTGTATCCAGCCTAAACCCAAATTAAAAAAAAAAAAAATAACTAACAACTCTGCCAACAGACATTAGTATTTTTAAATTAGAGGGTTAGCACAGATTAGGGTACCTATTAATCCTTATTTTTCAATATTTCAGTATTTTTAAAATAACTCGAAAATTAAAGGATATAAAAAATAAAAAAAATGAAAAATAAGCTTTCTAGCATGTAATCTCCAAACGGTTTTCGAATTTTGGTACCTTACGAAAAATGAAATGTTGTCCATTGTGGACTAACGATGTACAAACGAACCTGATGAAAAAAGTTGAAAATTCGCATTTGGGGGTGCCAACTTCCACCTCAATTTTTATTTTTTTTTATTAACTTTTTTTGAAGGGTGGACAATAAATTTTTTGGTGGACAAACGTGGACTAACGATGGATAAACGAACGGGATGAAAAAAAAATGGAATTTCGCATTTTGGGGGTGCCAACTTCCACCCCCCAATTTTTATTTTTTGAATAACTTTTTTTTGAGAGGTGGACAAAATGGGATAACAGGATGTACTGTGTTCTAATAACTTCACACTCGTCGTCCTCGATACTCCACCCCGATGGCGACCTTAAGACATTTTAATACTTCATATGTTTAGCGCTATCTCTATTTGTAGTTGTTAATTTTATGGATAATAGATAAAATATACTATGGTTAAGGATCTTAATAATGTGGTTATTTACAGTGGTCACGACGTGACTCCAATAACTCTGGCGCTAACGTCGGGAGAGAGTTGGCGGGCAGCCAGGACGGCGCTTGCGGCCATGCTGTCTCGGAGCGCGCTCAACCCCGCCGACATCACTCTCCTGTTTAGAGCTTATACACAGCCGGAAGCGCCGCCGGTCCACTTGCTGAGATTTCCTCAGTTTTTGGGTATGTTTAATTTATTGTAGCGTTTATAGAAGAGTTTAATGGTTTTTTTTGTACAATTTAATCGAATATTGTATAATTAATAATTGTAATAAATGGAAAAAACTAATTTGAAAATTAAAGTAAGAACCTAATTATAACAAGCCTCGGTCCCTTGTTATAATTAAGAGGCCCCAAAGATCAGTCTATGTGACGGTGAAAAGAAATAGCTTATAGCCGCTTGAAGCCGTGCACCGCCCCATTTATTTATTTCGTTATACCAATTTGCTCAGAAATATAAAGAAAAGTTGATTGAATTTTAATTCTTATAGAAATTAAGTAGCTTCGCTGCATTTGTCTGGTTCATCTGAGTTCGATGACTCTAAATGAAGATCATTACGTTGTCTATCCATAGAAAAAAATAGGCCTTACTCATGAAATACCATAAGAAAATCAGTTGGTTGGTAGCTCCTGGTCTATTTATTAACTAGATCATTAAGAAAATGTTATTTGTACTAACATAAAGTTATCTGTTTACAGAACTCCTTGTTGACTCTATATTTAAGCTTGGCAGTAAATTAAATCCAGAACACAAGTCAAAGTACATGTACTTGTTGGCATATTCAGCTAGTGTCTGTGAGGGCTCTGGACGACCAATCAAAGATGAACTTAAAGCAACCATACAAGCTATTGAGAAAGTTCACGGAGTCTGTTGCAGCACTGCTAGCTCTAGTGAACTCATAGCCGAACTGCCCTCCCTGTATCATTGTATAAGGTATACCATTTTCCATATTTATACAATACATATTATTATAAAAAAAATATACACACTAATCTCCACAACGGCTGAACCTATTCGGATGTAGTTTGCAGTAATGTATTGAGATAAGATTGGGCTAACATTTACTGTTTGTTTCATTTAAATTGTTGATAAATAATATATATATGTACAAATATTTTTGCACGTATAAAGCGCCTACTAAATATAGAAATCTAAACTTTGCTATTTTTTTCGCGTTGCGCGTAGGAAATCGCGGACACAGCAGTTAGTTTAACATTAAATCATTTTATCAAATTACACTAGCTGTTTAACTGATATAATATGGTAGTCGATTTTTGGGTACCATTAAAATTTGATGGGTGTAAATGCAGCACCGGAATTGGCTGGCGCCCGCCTTACTCAGGGTGCTCGCGCAGCCTTTTGGTAATAGTTATTTACCGGACACTACGTTTTTATGAACATATAACCACACCATCACGGCCGGTATGCGGTAACAATGTGTGGACATTAAAAAAAATTTAATTGTCAATAGATTTCCCGTGGTTGGGATGGGAGTTTTGGTGTGGGTAGAAGGTGTAGTCACGGAGCCGTCCTACTTCAAGTTGTGTACAGAACATTGTCCCTTGCATCTCGCGCTACTCGATGAAGTGGCTTCCTGTCATCCGTTACTGCACCACAGGCTGCTGCGACTCCTTATTCAGCTGTTTGAGTCGCCACAAGAGGAGCTCGAAATTTTGGTTCAGGTATTTTTTCTCGGTTTTTTATTCCTCTAACGCGTCCTTTTTTGGGAAAAAAATGCGTGATGGCTGTAGAAGTAGTTAAGGGAAGTGGCACTGCATCCTCTCTGCCTACTCTTATGGGAAACGGGCGTGAGGGATAGCTATAACTATATATAATTCATATGTTTTGTAGATTGACTAAAACTGATAAAAAACAGCCTTCCACGCTTATCATGTCATGTCATTGTCATCACATTGTTTCTACAATGTGAAAGAATACTCGACAAAGAAATTTTAGAATATAATAATAGTTATGCTTGGAATGCTATAGAGAACCTGTGATTTGGAATATAATTAGAAGAATAGAGATATTTACGGGTTGCCTTACATTATTTATTACATAATAATATAGGTACTATATATATGACATGTACCTACTTCTTTGCATACCAAGAATCTTGTTAGTTGTTTCTTTCTTTCTTTAGTGGAAAGTTGAAATAAATATATGAAGTAACAGATTTCTAGTAATCATAAAACTTTTTTTTAATTAAAATGTTGTTCAATATGTTTATTGTTTAAGAAGTTTGAACACACAGACAAACAGACGCTGGTGTGACAATGTTTCTTTTAAGCCCTGTAAATAACAATCGTGGAATAATTATTATTTATTGACAGTTGGAGTTAAAAAAGATGCTTCTGGATCGCATGGTAAACTTACTGAGCCGCGGCTGCGTGGTTCCCATTCTCAAGTACATCATACAGTGCTGGAAGCGGGGCGACACGGATATCTCACTTATACGATACTTTATTACTGAGGTACCTACTTATTATTTTGAAAAATTACTTTACTCTGAGAAATACACAAAAATCTTTCATGAGAATGTCATATAAATAGATGTCGCTAGTAGCTCTTGTTTCAGAATTTAAAGTAATTTTCATAAACTTATTATAATTTTGGCAGCACGTTCAGTTTCCTGCTTTTTTTACAGACTTCAGTCCATTTAGTGATATAAACAAACAGAAGGACAGACAAAAAAAAAACAAATTTAAATCTGCGTTGGAATTAATTTTCGTAATTTTCAACGTCTTCATAATAATAGGGCTAACGAGTGGCTAGTTCTGTTGAGGTATTTTGAGAACGACAATTCCAATCCTCTCAGTACCTTTTATAACATACTTTTAGTCTAGCATTACTAGATATATTAATTTCTATGAAATATTATTATTTTTCACAGGTGTTAGATGCTATCGCACCACCATATACAGGAGAATTCATTAATCTTGTCTTGCCTATGGTTGAGAATGAAGAGATCACTGGGACAATGAGAGCTGAAGGTGAAAACGACCCAGTATCTGAATTTATTGGTATATATATATTTTTATAAAGTATAATCACACTTCTTGTAAGAGTGGATAAAATATTATTTTTCTCAACATTTTCTTTACGTCCTTGATAACTAACATGTTTAATTTTTTTCAGTGTACTGCAAAGCTCATCATACGGTATTTTAATGGAAGACTGCAAAATGTTTGTGGACATATTTACATTATAATTTATAAGGTAATTTAAATAAACAACATAAGTTCAATTACATAATTTTCCGTAGTCCCATAAATGGTGAACCAATACGGCAAAATACTGTAAATTTGTGCAAGCTCTAAGAGGGAAGTATCATAATATTGTTTTCAAATAAAATAAAAGTTTTTCCCATTGTTTATTGGAAAACAAAACAACTTATGTTAAAATAAATATTAAAGTGCTTGGGACTTAATGCTTGAAGCATTTTATAACCTATACAAAAACATAAAGAAGATTGGCAACAGCCCATGCAAATTCAGTGTTGTATTATAGTCAATGAAATTGAATTCGAGCTGAATGGCAGCCAAGGATTTATGAGGTTTATTTACTTCGTTTTGCGTTTTGATATTGCTAGTCTTTTATTTTGATGAATGTTTCATTTATAGCAGATTATTATGGGATTATAAGCTGTATATATTTTACACATTCTATACAAACTTGTAAAGTTAAATTCTGCATGTACTTAATATATATATATTTCCTTTGTTATTTACAGTTTTGTATTTTCAATTTTTTCTTTTGTCATTTTCCCGTTGTCCCATATGATATGGGGAATAATCTACTATAAATGCTCTATAAAATGTGCACTATATCTTCCATCAACGCTTTGGAAAAAGGCGACACTGAGTTTGCCAATCCTCTTTATATAAATTACATAAATTTAATGTATATAGTAAATTAAGATTCAGTATTTAATATTTAACTGATTGATTTTACAACAAAACATTAAAAGGAATTATCAATACAAATTATTGTCTTTTAATTGTGGCCTAAAGAGTCAAAATCTAACAAACGTAAATTAAAAATAAATAAATATTTATTTCTGATTTTATGGGAATGTAGGATTGTTATGAAAAAAAACTACCATGTGCGTGAAACAAATTTGTAGGTACTATTCATCGCTACATTTAATTGCCGAGCCATTAGTGCTATTCTTAATTTAGCAATGTTATAATTATACATTTTGCCATATCACATTTTATATATCAATAACAATGTCGACACGGCGAAATTAAGAATACATGCTAGTGGCTCAGTAATTAAATGTGCTAATAGTACCTGATTGTGCTACGTAGACAATACCAGACACTTCATATAGGAACCATATTAGACGTTTATAGAAATTAATATTTACCTAGTTGCTTTCTTTCAAAGCTAATTCAACGCTTGAATTTGGTTCTTTATGTAGGGAATGTTGTATCAGAACTACATTATTTGAAGCATTAGGGAAGGATCAATATTGATGATGAATTTGTTTCAGTTTTAGTTGTATCAGAACTACATTATTTGAAGCATTAGGGAAGGATCAATATTGATGATGAATTTGTTTCAGTTTTAGTTTCAAGTTAAGTGGGCGTGGAAGCTTGTTAGTTGTGAGGTGACTTACCTATTACTAAAGATGTATAATACTTATTATATTAATCTATATCATTTTAAGTGATGAGAGTTGTGGTCCAGCAGTGAGGAAGCACACGTAACAGTTTTCGTCTCATATAAAAATACATTCAAAACTAACATTATAGGCTTTTAGGCTTATTTTATACATAGTCCTTAAATTACTACATTCGATGCGATCGCTCGTTAACGTCAACTCAAATATATTTACCTCTACTATATTTACAAAAATGGACCTATGTTAAAAGCTAAGCGTTCAAACCATAGTTGACATTGTTTATATAATTGAATTAGTTTTATCTATTGGTCTACCGGAGTGGTAGAAAATAAAAACTAGCGTTATTACTACGTAGTATTTCTCTAACTATAATTTATATCACTAATGTATTGCATACATACTCATTCAATCGCCACCATCACAATATTATGTGGTACTTAACAATATTTTAATAAAATTTCGTTTGTACAGTTTAGCTTATTATGTTGATTAAGAACAATAATAAAAATTTAATTATTTATTTGTTAAAAGAGCTAATATTACTTTTGTTTTGAATAATTTTGTGAGGCATTGTCTTAGATTCTCAATTAGCCGTTTATTATATATTTTTTAAATTAATATAATTTTTACAACCAGCATATCTACTGAAACAAAGTCATTACACCCAGTAGGTGACTTATGTACATAACATACTTCTAGCGTCCATTGAGTAGGTATCTTAGAATATAGTATTAATATTTTCTTAAAATTTGGCCCCCGACATTTTGCTCTACAAACGTGAACAAATAAATAGATGTAGTAGGCAGGTAGCTTTGTATTGTTTGAAGGTTTATAGAAAAATCTTGGTGCAAAGTTTTATAAGGCCTTATTTACCCTGGGAAGATGCCGAAAGGCGTATAAAAGTCACGATACTTGTAGAATATTATAAATTTTAACTCTGATACAAGAAGAAAAGTTTATGATTGGAATAACCCTCAATTTTGCTATCTAAGAAGGTACTTAAAATTGCTAGTTTCGCGCCATATTGACTAATCTTTATATAAACCCTTGTTTAACTATTATAGGGAAATTTAAAATTGGTTTTTAAGCATGGACCCTTTGGTACTTAATAACTATTGTTTTTTGGGGAACATTGAATTGACAAATGTATCTGGAGTGCAACGTAAATATGCGGTGCTAGTGCTAGATGTCCGGCCGCAGTAGGTGCAGGTCCACGGTGACGTCGCGTCGCTGGGAGCGCGCTATTCGTGGAGGCTGACTCGGTGTCGCGCCAAGGAGGGCTGTATCCTCTGCCTGCAGAAAAAAGACATTTCATAACTTTATTCTTACAGTACAGAACTACAGACTACGCCCTGTAAGTTGACACTTTGAGCGGTAGTAATGGGGAGTATACTAGGTCTCAAGTTACGAGTACATACATATATACACGAAATATTTTTTTAGGAAGAGACTTCAGTCTTCATGAGCGACAGAGACGGCGCTCTACAAAACCAAAGTCTCTTTCTAAAGCCCGATGGGTATTATTTATGGCCGCTCTCACCTCAGCTAGAGAGTCCCCAGAGCCGTACCCATCTGCAGTAACCTCGACTTCATCACGCGCGTCTCCTTCGCACCACGAGGGCGAGCCCGAGCTACCAGACCTGTACTCGCCTACCTCCGCTTCTGTCTCGCCCTCTATAGAGGTCGTGGCACACTGCTCTGAAATAGGAACGTGGTCAATCAATATTTTGAGCTACTTAGGTAGTTACATCATTTTATAATTTATTTATTATTTTCAAAGCCTAGAAATCCTGAAGAACCGTCAGGTATCCATCGTGTCGGTCTCCAGTACATTACAGTAGCCGGAAGGTTAGGATTGATTATTATCATAAACTCTGACACCTAATTGAGCCCCTGTAGTCTATCTCTAAACAAGTACCCAAGAGAACATTTCGAATTTTCATGTAGGTATTTTAAAATTTCAGAGTCTCGTAGGTACTTCGAGTCGGCTTTGTAAATTACCGACAGGTTTTGAACAAACTATATATTTATTCTTCTTTTTCTTGGAGCCAATTTCTATAAATACGAGGGGTGTTCAATAAAAAGTGAGACAACTTATTTTATTTTTCTTTTAAGTTAATACACTTGATATATCTTTTTTCTAGATTTAAAATTCCCTTAGTAAAAAACTCTTTATGATGAGCCTCTAAAAACCGTGTACTGCCGAGTACTGCGGCGACTACTGCCTCATCGTTTCAAATTTTTGGCCTCTGAGGTACTCTTTTAACCGCGGAAAAAGATAGATATCACTAGGTGCGAGTTCCGGTGAATACGGAGGATGTTCCATCAGTTCAAAGCCAGCGTCTTCAATGGCAGCTATCGCAACGCTGGACTTGTACGCGGGGGCGTTATCTTGGTGAAACGAAACAACTTTAGTCAGTTTGCCACGCCGTTTCTGGCGTATTTCGTTGCGCAATTTTTTTATTTGTCCTGCATATAAATTCCTCGTAATAGTGGCTCCATGATTGAGGTATTCGATCATTACCACCCCTTGGCTGTCCCAGAAAAGAGAGCCCATGATCTTACCAGCGCAGCGGATGGACTTGCCTTAAATTTTTTAGGAGTTGGAGATGACGGTCTCTTCCAAGTCATGGACTGCTGTTTCGTTTCCGGGTCATAATGATGAAGCCCATGGTTATGAATCGAGACAAAAATCGATCAGGATCTTGCTGCAACAAATCCAAACAGCTTCGTTAGTCTGGTTTGTTTATGCGCGTCCGTAAGCATTCTGGGCACCCAGCGCGCGGACACTTTTTTCATGCCCAGTGGTCGTGAATAATATTATACACTCTCTATCGAAATCTTGATTTCTTCAGTTATAAAACTGTAACACAACGATCCGCCAAAACAACCTTTTCAACTTTTTCTATAATTTGTTTGGTTACTGCAGTCGCATGGCGCCCCGAGCGTGGGTCATCGTTGGTGGAAGATCTTCCTCGCAAAGTGCTGCTACACTGTCCGACAGCCGACTCAACCAAAGTGACGGTTCAGAAAACCACCCACCACGACCGACGACTTGCCACGACCGTTCAAGGCCAAGTTGAACCGACGTTTGTTGCGAGCAATGTTTCCCTCTCCAAAAAAAAAAACCTTTATTATAAATATACCTATATAATTTATTTTTTTAAGTCAAAAACCCCTAATATCACCAAAATTACATTGAAATCCCCCTTAACATTTTTTTATAATATTCTTCATTTATAAATTATGTAATATTTCAAATATAATTTTGTTTCTTCTGGTTCTGACTTTTTAAAATTATACAATTGAATATAAAATTATTTTTAGTAATCCCAGGGCCTGTACTCGTAAATCAAAAAGCCCCTTAAAAATCCCATCACATTTATTTACCCCCTAAATTTGGGGGAAAAAACCCCGAAGTTGGGATCCCTGGTTGCGGTACGTCTCTATGGGCGAGTAGAGGGGATTGAAAAAAGCGTTCCCACGCACAGAGCAAGCACCAAGGTCAAGTCGGTTCGCACCATCAAAAACTTTCGTAGCCACAGTAGAGGGGATTGTAGACTTTCTATTGGTTAGGTCACGTCGGTTGAGTCGGCTGTCCGACCGTGTGGAAGGCATTTAAACTCAGCACACCAACGAATTTAAATTTCATCTATTTTTGAGAACACGTTCCGAAATGTAGAAAACAAATGACTACAATTTTTAAAAAACAAATTAAAATCGATTTTTTATAATTATTATTATAACAAATGTATAAGCTTTGCCTACAGTAACAATTTTATATCTTACCAAGGAAGGTATTTCATTCTCACTTTTTATTGAACACCCCTAGTAGTTATATCGAGAAACCTGACACCTTAATACATCTTTGTAATATTAAGTACGGTACCTAATAATTTGATTATCTCCATATATGTATCTAATTAGTCTCAGTAACTTGTAAACATGTAACAAGCCAGTTTTCCTGTCTTCAAAAATACAAAATTAGAAACAGGAATATTGTTTTACACTTGAATCGATATACTATTCGATTGGATAAGTAGATATCTACGAGTGTCTAGTATTTCATGCAAATAATCCTACAAGGAGAGGTGATTTGGGAACGTTAAATATGGTTATAAGGGAACACTAATTTGGAGAAGTCTGTTCTCCATTACATTAGCTAAATTAACTCGGGTAAACTTATAATGTTAACATAAAAAGTGAAATATGGGATTTTGGTGCATACAAGGAATTATATTAAATTATAGGTACGCAAGATAACGTAAGTACCTATACTTCCTTTTACGATAAATGCTTCTACAAACTACGAAACAAAACATAATCGACCAGGAACATAGAGTCTTAATTGTTTACTTAGATATACATTTGTTTTGGAAAGTCATGCACCGGATGCTGCTTTAAAATTTACACGTAATTTCAAAATACTGCTATCAATAAATTGATACCGTCTTCCCTGATCTTGAAAATCTGACAACGAAAGTAATAAATATATCAATGAAACATTTAATACACTTTAATGAAATGATCAAACATTTCATAATACACATTTAAACACATAGGTAATAAATAATGGAAAATAGGTTCGGATCGGATAGGGCACGATGCAAGAATATAGGTATAAAGAAGAATACGGGGCGTCACTACCGACACACGAACACAGACTGTAGTAGACTCACGGCGCCGCGGTCGGTGGGACCTTCTACTGACGCCGCGGAGCCACATCCACGCACGGTTCAGTCAGAGCGAAGTCGACGATGAAAAGTCCTCATAGGACGCTGGAATTGTACAAAGCTGTAGTTTTTGAGACAATTTAAGAGTTCCAAAGATTGCGTGGTGTGATACCTGAGCTGTCGGTCACCAGGCGCGTCTGTGTGTCTTCACGGTCAGGCGGGACTACTATCACCACTTCACTGTCGCGTAAAGTGTCACCGTTGCCATTCCGACCCGTACATGATCTGGAAAAATATTATTTTGTATTTATCGTACCCAAATCGTACCTGAGATGAACCCTGAGTTACGATATTTTTCCCAGATTACCTAGGTATATTATTTTTGCCTACATTTTTCAGAATAAAATGATATTTCAAATGAAAAACTCGAGTTATTATTCCTACGCACGTACCTATATATAATAAAAGTCACCTACATTGTCCGTGATAATCTCTAAACATTAATTTTATTTTACGTGTGAAGTGGATATTGTAGTAAACAAAGGGAAGTTCTTTGGTAAACATCGACACAATCCGTCTTTGTCGTCACGTGCACGGTCGGGTCCACCTGAATAACTGTAACCCAAATAAATGGAAATTACTTTTGCCAATTGTTTGTGGAATTTGGGCAGGATTCTCACTAACCACACTCGCAAATTGAATGTGTTTGTTCATGCGCGAAACCAAATTAAATGTAGGTACTTATTATATCACGTGACATCATAAATATAATACATACCTACTTGTGCCTTACGGTTGCACCCGTGTTAATGTTATTGCTCCGTTCCTTTGGGTCGTAGCGTGATGTTATATAACCTTCCTCAAGAATTGGGCTATCAAATGCGACTGGTAGCTCCAGAGATAGCTCGTTCAAACAAACAAACTCTTCAGATTTATAATTAAGTAGGTACCTAGTGTTTTTTAAATCCGACTAGGAAAGATAGCGCGTTCAAAGAAACAAACAAGCTTTATTTTTAGTATAGATAGATGGTAGAGATAAATATTAGGAACCTACTGTATATTCTAGAGTAGATTTGCAACTGTAGGTACTGTAATTTGTGATATTGCGTTGCGGTTTTATTGGTTGCTTCCTTGGTTCATATACTTACAACAACCACAAAATATGTTCGGAATATTCAGTTCTCACTGATTTTATTTATCTATATAAATAAAATAATAGCTAGATCGGTTGTGAGCGCCTCACGCAAAAACTACTGCATAGATTTTGATCAATTTTATTTAGTTTTATTTCTTACTTATTTGTTACTTGAAACTTAGCATAAAATTCTATAATACAAATAATAAAACTTTTCTAACTTTAAAATAAGATAAAAGGGGGTATTAAATTTTCAATTAAGTACTTTTACTTCAAACTTTAGCATAAACATTCTACAATACAAATTATGCAATTTTGTCAATGTTCCTAATTCTAAGCGGACTAACGTGGGCAACATCTAGTTTGTAAATAAGCTTATTTTCATTACGTACCTACTTACATAGCAAAACTTTGAAACTTAAATATCTGAGAAGACGGAGTGTTATAAGAAGTGTATGTAGCAAAGATATCAGAGCGTAAAATGAGACGAGAACGTCGACAGTTCCACCGTCCACGATACAAACAAATAGGTAGCAAGTTGCAGTAAAATTAGTGTAAAGTCGGTTCAAAATACGCGTCAAAATCCGGATTTTCGAAACTTGAATTTGGATAAAACTTATTTGGATAATATCTACTGATAATTACGCGATACATGATTATTGTAAAATCGTGGAAGTGGTGCAGTATGGAATACAGGCATGAAATGTGAGAGGGGGCGTCAATGTAGACTGTAGAGTCTGTGCGGAAAGAGCACAATCTTAATTGGAAAGACGAGTTTGATATTGGATGACCATGATCATATCATTCACTATACAAAATATAAAAGGAACTGTACTTGAGTATAACTTTCTTCCGTATGAGGCGTGTGCCCAGGTCGGAGTACCCGCGGTTCATAGGTCGCTTCTGAGGTACGGGCGGCGCGGACGTCGGCGCCGGAGGTTCGGGGAAGCTCCTTGTAACCGGTGAGTTTGGTTCGGAACACTGTTTATCCAACAAAGCTGGTCTACTCCGAGCCCCAGTGTCGCCGCCGCTCGCATCTCCACCGCCGCTTGCTTCACCGCTACTACCCAATGCACGCGGCGCTCTTCTATCTTCCTCGTACAATTCTAATAAATGATCTAACTTGCTCTCTATATCGTCTACCTGAAATTAACATATCGTATGTACAGCATTTATACCTACATTAATAAATAAAATAATTGGTAGAAGGACCCGGGTTCCTCACGTGTCAAAAAAGCTAAGTACAACTTTTTAAGAATAAATTGTGTTAATCGGCTTCTCTTGCTTCGGAGGGCACGTGAAGCCGCTCTTCTATCGAAGAGCTATTAAACTATTAAAAGGTCAATTAAATGCAGAAAAAGCTTGCTACGGATTCTACATCATGTCATGGCGACCGACGCACGCGTTCGTTAACTTTAAAGTTATCTAGTTATGATCTTAATTTAATGCTACCTTAAAACTAAAAAAACAAAATATACCTTAAATGTCATGGCAACCGACGCACGCGTTTGTGGTGACATGATGGGGAATGCGGCGTTGTGATAGTTTTGATTAGTCTGTGATTAATAAGACATATCACAGTCGGCGGGATCATCTTAGATACCGATTTGATACTATAGCCGTTAGGCTATAATACTTGACATTGGCAAATCATCGATTAACATTGGTGGAGCCACAGTAAAAGAATAAGAAGAGTAAATTACATCGATATACCTATGGTATGGGCAACTGGCAAAATGTGGACATTGGGTGTGTTCGTTGTTATTTTATTGTTAATAACTTACTTGTCTTTCTATCTTAACAACTCTAGAGGCTAAACTGATTTTTGATGCATACACATCTTTGGCTTTTGATCCTTGTTTACCGAGTATTTGATCTAACCTGCAAATAAACAACGATATAGTTTAAAATACATACTTTTAATATGATAAACATTATTATGATACATTAATTAGAATTTAATAAATCAATTTAAATGATAATAGACACAAATCTTTAAAAAATCAAGTGTTTACAAAAAAACGTGATATAAACACTAATGAACAAGTATGAGACATTGCTATGAGACACGAGTACCAAGCACGTGTACATAAAGCAGTGAATTATTGTGCTAAAATAATTAATCATGCGTATTATCATTCTTATTAATAAAATAACATACTATAAGCATTGTCCAAAATGCTCTGCAAAATGCTAAAAATCTATTCTATTGTCAAATAGATAGTTAAAAAAGCTAACTATATGAAGTAAGCGTCAGTTTCGAAATTATTTTCATTTGAACACTATATTTTATGTCGTGTCACATATATTGGATATTATTTGCTTTGTTAGTGAACAATGTGCAGTGTATGTACCTCGCAATGTCAAAGATAATTAATATAGATTGTGTTTGTGAGGATATGTCTACGTCTAGTGTTGTCTTGTAAAGTTAGGTAGTCGGTGCAAGGCGAGTGCAAGATGGACGAGAAATACACACAACCTTCCTGGTTACATTGTCTGTGCACAAAAGCCTTGCAGCGAGTACACGAGTGATGGATGTTGCCGGTGTACGTTTAGAGCAGAATTTCCTGATCAATTAGTTGATGTGTGCTTTGCTAAATTTAATGTAACTGATTTGTGTTAATAAGTTTATTTTCAATGAATACGGTACTTTTTATGATTGAAAAGTTAAGTTTGGTAGATTGCTACGAGTTATCGTCGAATATTACTAAAGTTGCAAGACTGCCCATATACAGAAATAACACCATTATTACTCTATGACAAACGTTACTCACATCAATGCTAAATAAATATTAATTTAACTACTCGTTATGGGTACAAACTACTTTATAAACAACTGGTAGAAGTATTAAACGGCTCAACTCAACATGTAATATACGAACGGTTTCTATCTAAGAAAAAAAATAGATACATATTGAAAATTAACTAATAACTTCACGGACTATACTGGACTTTCAACATCAAAAGCAACTTTATATTTGTCCTGGATTGTGATACAGGATGTAACGGGTAAAGGTTAAATGTGAAGTTAATTCAAGGAGTAGTATGAACTTTGAAGCATGGAATGAGCGTATGTTCTAGGCTCGTGTGATTTGAGGTATCGTTAATATTATGAGAGAGTTTCGTGATGGTCACGTTTGTTTGGAAGCGGGATGAAGGCGGGGTGCGATGCGGTGTGCGGAGAGGCGGAGGACAGGACAGGCCCGGCTCACCTGTACTGCAAGTTCTTGGTCCTGTTCAGCAAGTCCGCGTGGCCCGATGAATATTGTTCTATAACATCTTTAACGTCGTAAGGCTTCAACGCCTCTCTAAATCTCTTGCGTGCGACAAAATACTTGAGCTACACGGAAATAGAAACAGCCTGATATTCTTAGTGTGAAAGTGTGGCTGTCTCCGGCGGCGGTGGGTAACACAGGACAAACATAACGTGGGATGGGAGAGAGGGCAGCCCTTTAGTGGAAATTACCACATAAATCGTTTATATAATGACTTTCAGATAACAGATTACGTTATTTTGGCCCTAATTAGGTAATTTGTTTGGGCGAGATGTTGTGCTCATTTGAGCATGATGCCGTTCCTATTAGCGGGGCCGTTGACAGCTTCGTAGCGCTACGAGTTCCCGCCTCTACGGCTACGAGTTGTTCCGTAGCAACAATCAATCAATCACGCACGTCGCGCTCTGTTAAACACCGAGGCGATGACATGAATAATAACAAAATTATTTGGATAACACCGATTATTATGTTTTTTTTAGTTAATATTGCACTTTATTTATGAAACGCAAGTACCTATACGAAAATAACAAATACGTGTTTAGGTGTAATTTATAGTGTTGTGGCAGTGGCAAGAAATGTAATTATTCAGATCAGTCTACGATCTTACAGTAGTTCTACAAGAACCTTACTATCAATATGTCACCCTTTTATTATACTAGCATATGTGGTTAAAAAAATGTATATAAATGCATGAAATATTTTCATAAAGTGACTATAAGTAGGTAATATTGATTATGCAAAAGAAAAGTGTGTTCTAAAATACGTCGAATGAGAGTACGAATAAAAATAAATTTGTATGTGATAAATTATTGACTCGAAAAGACATTAATTTACATTATCATAGCGTCATCCCCATAGAGTAATGAAATAGATGGTACGTTATTGGCGCCTACACATTTTCAGTATCGACACTCGACAGCAACATGCTCAACAATGTAAACCGGTGGAGTCGCCATTAACATGATGAAATAACGTTTATTGTGTTGTTAGTGTGATTGCATAAACAAGATAAATGTCAGACGAACAGACAAGTTAGAAACTAGACGTTACAATCCCACTACAGGGCCACGATACCATTCTATAGCAGGACAGACCACAAGTCACATAAATGAACACTGCTCTTGTTTAACACAAAGTAACAGGCGGCTACCGGCTACCGGCACGTATATCCGATTGTATCAATTTGTGTTAGACGAGGGCAGTTCCGGCACGAGAGAAGTAAGCGACGTACGCCGACAGTGGCGGCGGTACTACCTAGTTTGGACGTTTTTCACGCGCCCCAGCAAGTCCACATGGCCCGCCGAGTATTGTTCTATAACATCCTTTACGTCGTACGGCTTTAGTGCCTCCTTGAATTTACGCCGAGCCACAAAATACTTCATCTGCCAGAATTTAATAACATTTTAGACTTATTCTCTACTGCAGTGGTAGTCAATTTTGGTCCACGACTTGCTCTCTAATTATTTTTTATCAAGCTTAATTAATTGTACATATTATAACATCATTTCACACCCGATTATATAAAAAAATACAATAAAATGAGACAATTCTGATTATTTATTATAACATTACCTTTCTAATGAATCTTATGGCAGCCTTATGTTGTGCAGTTAGTGTCAGGCAGCGCGGCTCATCATCCTCATCTGTACAAAAGTAATACACTTTAAATACTCCGTGATTCTGTGTAAAAATATAATAAAAGCATGTAGAAAAATATTATATTGTATAATGTATGATAGATATACACCTCTCTAATTGTTATTGTTACTGAATAATATACTAAATGATTTTTATTATATAATTTGAGTTATGTAACTAATTATGTTCAAGATAAGTACGAGTACATGGACATGATAGTGGTTATGTAATTTCAAAAGCAGTTGAATCGATTGCAATGCAGTGTTAGTATTAAGTAGGTATTTATTAAATAAGCTGTACCACACGACATGTTAGGTTAGGGAATATCTCTATTTACTTGAATTATCGCGAACAACATTTACTTACAAGGTCATTCGGCTGTAAACTAGCAAATTACCTATTACTTATTACAGATAAAAAAATTGTTAAATTCCGTAGTATTATACCTAATTTCAATAATGATGTCCATAACTAGAAAAAGTACGGTTAAGGTAATTGGAAAATTGAGTAGCAATCACGAACCATACATTAAATCTGCATTTTAAAATTTGTTCGGGCTACTGTATAATGGACATATTATTGCAGATTTTTTATGATGATATTGTTAAATTATTCCGTCGGTCATACGAGTATTTAAGTATACCTAAACTTTGACTTAGGTATTGTTAAACAAAGTCATGAAATAATTCGTAGCATTTTTTGTTAATTTTGAACTCAGTATTTAAATTTATAATGTCGACTTTATAATAGGTAAATACATTAGCTTTGATAAATTAACATTAAATAATCAATACATTGAACTAAGTATTATGGTAGGTTACTTTGTATTCAAATGCGTTACTATTATATAATTTTTATTTTATCTCAACGACTATTTTATGCTACAGCAGTTGCTCACGTTTCCCTTGTTATAAATATTTAATAAAAATATATTAGTAATTTTCTCAATAAAAAAATAGCAGTAATTTTCTTTTAAACTCAAAAGAAGGAACAGACAAAGAGAGTTAATAGTAGTATAGTTGCATGGCTTTATTCTTTCAGTAGATGCAATTTATTATGAATTGTTTTTAATTTCTTCTTAGAGAATTAAATTTTTAAGCTATCTATTCCGTGTTGGAATTCGAAAATAAATTGTACTCATAAAATGCATATGATAGATAATGACATATAACAGTTAGCCACAAAACACACACTACTGGTTAAGAAGTATCATGCACTTTCTCACAAGTTAGTCACACAATTTAACTACATATGGCCACCATACGACATTTACCTACAGATGCAATTCTAAACGCCATTTTAATGAAGGTTACATTGTATATAGGTATGCCACTACTTCTAACATCGACGCCGGTGTACTTGAACAGAGTATTCGGCTCATTACGGGAAAGCAAGCAGCGATAACTGCCGACACCAACCATGCGCTATATGACCACGACAAATAAAGTCACTTCCCCATCAAGACTGTCATTTCACTATGGATGATCAGCTGCAATCGCAGGAGAGGCGCGGAGACGCTTTCGGAAACTATTAATTAGGGCGAAGTGTACTCGATATACTAGGTGTTAGGTGATGTTACTATGTTAGCCGGTCAAGTTTGACGTGCTAACAGGCTTGAGGGGAGTGAGGCTCAACCAGGTTGACCAAGGTGAGCAGGCTGACCAGGTGGAGTGCAAATTGCTCCTTACCGTCGGAGTTTTTCTTGGAGAGTGCCGTCTCCGCCACCGAGTCCTCGCTGTGGGAGAAGTTGAGAGCGCGTGCGGCACCCGCGCGGCCATTCGTCGCGCCTGCCAACCCACACATACTCTCGGTCATTCTCGTCGCGAACGCCTAGCGCAGTATCATATTCTAGAACACCTACATTTACTAATTGACTATTTCGTCGCGGACTGCGCAATTTCTATACATCTCATTATTAAACTATTGTATTGTATGAAACATTTAGTTGACTGTCAAATATAATGTCTACTACACTAAATAGGAATGTTTATTTATGAAAATAAATTGAATATTGATATGTTAGTGCAATATTGTATGTTTTGCATCAACGATAATTATCATGATTTTGTATTTGGTACAAAATTTTATTATTGTTACAAGATAAAATTTTATAAAAATATACATCTGCAGAAATAACAAATTCATAAAACATTACTTTAATAAAATATTGAAAGTATATAAACACAATTTTTTACTATGAACTATTATGCAGAAGATGAAGACGATTATTTAGATGTAGGCATGTAAGTACCTAAATAAAAACCGTACTTCTAGATAGGTATATATAGTATAGCACATCTGTTCAATATTTAAAATTATTCAATATACAAAGTTTCTCGAATATCCCGAATAGAAAAATTCAATATCACTGCTGGTCCGAAAGAACAAGCTTTCACAAAGATTATATTTTCTTATATTGAAAATAATTTGCATTTTATATCACAATGCTGCTTACGTAAAGGACGTGAAACGCCATTTTTAGTGAATGGACACGCTTCCTTAGGCAATTATTGTACATAATATAGCTTTCCTAATTTGCTGTCATGATGTTATTGTGTAAAATATCGTTGTTACAGATAATAATATCTTATAGAAATATGAAAATATTGTATCATTCGTATGAATAATTTTAAAAGCCAGAAGGAACCATATAACTTCATATAGCTTGCAATTGAATGCCTCGATCAACAGCCGCTATTTCTTTGATAGGTGTTCAAAAATGAGACAATTAGCAAGCATAATGGCGTATCATGAAAGGGGTTATAAAAATGGAAACAAGAAATGAAACTAAAGAAGTCCTGGTGCAAAACCATGAAACTTTTATTTTAATGACCATTACCAAAGCTTAATTACCTAACTTTGAATGTTTGTTTTTCTTTTATTTTGTTTTTTAAGACGGAGATATCAAGTTATAAAAATAAATCTTGTACGAAGGACAAGCTCTATGATATCGTAGAGTATTAGTCCTGTTTTCATTGTCTCACAAACATGTTTTTGCCAAATATTATAGTTGGACTGACGAATACATCCGAGTGCATCCGGTCGAAATAAGTGCATTGTCATATGACTAAGTATAGCCTATACAGGGGTTATTTTGCTTTTAAGTTTCACTTTTACATTACTTTCTTTTACAATAATTATATAATATTACAATCGTGAATCCCAGTTGATTCAGTCAGATTCAGGATCAAATTCTAGATCTCGCGATATTTATCTGGACAGCACGTAGGAATAATACCTGCCTATGCATTTAAATTATTTCCAACTTAAGCAAAGTACATTTACATAGTTTGATAGAGCGAAAATTCGTCATTGAAAGACAGCAGTTAGGGAACTTTAGTTTAACATAGATATTTTCATGTCTTTTTTATTATATTCACAAACAGAAGAAAAAACTTTTCACATAATTACAAAATTTAGTACAAACATGGTTTGTTGTCGCGTGCTTTATTATGTTACTTTAGACACAATTAGAATACTCGTGATACGGTTGACCTATTTACATGAAGTTGCTTTTATACAAAATATCATTAATTATTGTTTAGTTACGTTTGTTTACATTCATGCCGATGTGAGCTAAGTATGTTGACACAGTAATTATTTTACATTACCTTCTTTGAATACTTCATTATTTGAATATATAAAAAAGGTATCAAGTACGACAATATATACCTCCCTAAAATATAAGCGTATTTTATAAAATACATGAACATTGAACAGTGGGTATCACATACATTATAATTCCTAAGAGAATGCTGAGATAATTAAACTCTAAGTTAATTACATAAAGTTTTGTTAGAAATCCCGGAAGGAATGAACTGAATGGGCATTGGTCGAGTTCGAACTACCACGAGATGTTTCTACATGGAACTAAGTTTCTTATATTGGTACGTTGCCGAAATTGGAACAAGACAATCAACTTCTCAGTGGCAACAATAAATTGCCAACAATTGGCACCACGAACTGTATTCATTTGCATCTGCGACAATTCAAAGGGAGTGCTACGAATAAAACGTTGCTCGAGACAAAAAGAAATTTGTTCATGCATAAGGGAGGTTCCGTTCGCGTTTCAACTTTTGTATTTTTGCAACGTATCTATTTTTACATCTAAAATTTCTTTTGGACTTTGATGGAGGCTATTACAATCAACAATTTTACTTGCACAAAACGCGCATATTTTTTGTTTACAACATGTTTATTATGTTTACACCTAAATTAAATTCACACTTTCAGAATGGTTAACATATTTTAAAAAGACAGATCTTTTTCATATTCGTGCCTTTTTCAGCAGAATAAAATTTTGTTACTCAATATTTTTCGTTTATAACGTTAAGTATTCAAGACGTCTACTATTTCATAATGCAAAAACTTACTGCGGAACCTACTTAACAGTATTTCCGTTTACACAAATTTATTCCTGATGGTAGCAATAACAGTATATATTTTAATATATAGATACCTCTAAGTAGATTATAAAGTGCCTATGTGAATTAAAGTTTAAATTAGGGTAGTACGTAACTTAAATACCATTCCACTCATTTTGAAAAATTTTGATTTTTTTAATAGATTTTGTAAAACCTTTCATTAAAATCTTATATATATAAAACTTGAAAACAAATGACATATCATGTAAGTACATACTTTATCTTTATATCACAAACTTCAAGTTAAAATTGTTCATGTCAAAGTTATTATGTAATATATATACCTACTTTATACTTGTACATTTTAATGTAATTGTTTCATTATGTTGATGTTTCCAAAATATTGCACAAAATGGATGTGAGTTACATTGTTAATATCTGTAGCAGAAGTACATGTTTGTACTGTCCTTATGGTCGAGTTTGTGTTTTGTGACTATAATAAGTATACAAATTATATAATTAATATTGATATTATACTTAGCCAACCGCCGTGCATTATAAAATAATATTGTAAGTATAACGATGCAAAGCTGTGGACGGAATCCGTCAAACTTGTTCACTTACATAAAAAGTAAGCTGGAGATAACTATGTCAAGCTCTCATTAAGCCATTCCATTATAGAAGCTATAAAACTCTTTACAGGTATTTTCAGCGCAATTGAAATCTAAATTTGCTAATATACATATTTGTGTATAGTTCATATTGGCCTCGATGCCTAAGCGGATATTAAAGCGTTCTGTCTCATAAGCAAAAACGAGCCCAAAATTCAAACTCCCAAGAGAAAAATCGAAATAGCTATATAAATGTTTATTTCGTAGCAAACAGGTATCTGTATCTATACTAAAATAGTGCAGCGCATCATTGAAAAGTGTAAGCTTGGTAAGAAGAATGATTGTCGGGCGTGATGGCTACAACGGCTCCGTCGAGCTTCCGTCCGCCGCGCTGCACGTGTTCCGATATTTACAGGTTGAATAGAAACTGTCCTACTAAAAAGAATAAAACGCAGTAGATCTCGGAAGTGACATGCCAAGGTGCCATCTAAGAGATGTATGAAAAGACCTTTACAACAGCGCTTCCAACAACGGAGTAGACAACAGGGACGACCGCGGCCGCCGGCGCTCGGCCCGCGCGCATCTACGGACAGGGAAAGCTCAGTAGCCGCTTCTCGCGACTTCTATGTGCTACGAGTCTACGAGTACGAGGTACAGGCTAGTCCGCTCTCGTCTCGCGCCCTACTCGCCAATTCAAGATATTTCTCAATACCACGGTGCGGCCCGCGGGTCTATCATTATTATGGAAAGTATATATTTAGAAGCATTGTTCCTACACGTGATTGATGAGACAAGAAAATACAATAACTGCCATTTATCACGCTCAGTAATATATGCAGTCTATGAAAGTTCTTTATCGTTCTCAATACACATTTTATTACGACTATATTCAATATTTGTATAATTTTAAATTTTGGATTTTATAAAATTTGAGAGTTAAAAGTTGTTTTAAGTTTTGCCAAATTTGTTTCTTCATTATTATAATTTGAATTAAAAGAAAATTAAAACCAATTAAATTGCTTATTACCTACACTTATTATGTATGTTTGTCCATCTAATTTATGCATTAATAATAAATTTGAAAACATTACAATTTATATTAACAATTTAGTTCTATGGATTTAAAACCTTTGTTTTTCATACTCGTAAAATAAAGAGGAAATTTTTAGTGAGCAGTAAGTTGTGAAAAAGAAAGAAAAAACGTGCACTCACCGAGGTTTTCAGCGCTTGCGTTCACATCGTATCTGTGTGAGGAAGGTTTGGTGTGAGGTGCCGGCGAGTGTAGCGACGTGCTCTTGTGTCGCCTGATGGTGGGCAAGCGGGAGACGAACGACGCGTTATTCTTGAACGATGCACTCATCACGCGGCTGTGGAGGAACAAATAGGTACAGATTTCGCAAAACTTAGCGCGCCTTGAATTAAGTTTGCTGCGAAATGCAATATGAACTGCACCATAAAGCCAATATATCGATCTTATGCTGTATCTTGCTTGACTTGACTATGATATACACTTGCATGCACTGTATGTATAATTACACTATTGGTCATAAGTCATGTACGTTTCCCTGAGCCGTTGGACGATCGACCGTAGGTCGCGACCGATAGTTTGTTTAAGGCTGAGTGCGCGTTCTGTACAGCTACATGGGTCTTGGACGAAGTTGCTCAGAGATGCATCTGTATTTACTTTTATTCAAATACTCATAAAACCTTTCACAGACGTTCTTTTTGTACGACAGAGTATGCGACGTTTTCTCAAAAAAAAAACTGTATTTTGTTCTCAATAAAAAAAACTCTATTCATTATATGAAGGGGTTTGTAACACTTATTTAAAATAAATAAATATTTACTTTCGGGATGTGCACTACATGAATAGAAAGTGCTTTATTCAATAATCGATTATTTCTTAGAACAAAATATAATCGATTGGAATAATAATTTAATATTTATTTTGTTATTATTTTTTACGAAAAGGCAACACAGTTTGCACCTGAAGCCGACCAACAGACGCTAGAAACAAAATGGTGGCAAATTATTATTTATTAAGCTTTGTATCAGCTTTGAGTACTAACAAACGAGCTATTTACGTAAATAAGGTCCGATTTATTTTATCGATTCGATTTATAACTGACAATATTTATTTTTCAGTAATCGCATCACTAATTTAAGTAACCCAAATGTGTCACCTAATTATGCCTGCAAAGAAACGAAAAGTTTTAATTTGTAATAAAGCACTTTGTTTAAAGAATTATAATGCCACGCTTTTCCCGTGGAAATGAGTTTCACAATGAAATATTACATAAAAAAAAAATTTAATGCTCATAATTATGATTATTTTATAATGGCAATTTAACGAAACGTAACAAATGAATGTGTCACAAACCCCTTCTATTCATGTAATGAATAGAGTGTAGTGAGTTCTATAATAAATAATGCGTTCTCTATCGCACAAAAAACACCTTCGTAGTCTGTGGGAGGTCTTGTATTGAAGTATCATTAAGGTTTCTTCCCATTACCAAATAATATATAAGGCAATCTTACATGTTGTATATAAGTAATGGATGGATGAAATCAACGATCGAAATATATATAAGAAAATTATGTAATAAGTCACAATTGTAAATTATTTCTCAAATTCTAACAAATGATTGCTTTCTAATCTTATAATAACAATGGTTATATCAAGTAAAATATAATACAATCTTATTACCATGCAAGATCCATCAATTAGTAAAATATTTTCTAAACAGTTTAGTTAGGAGAGTTGTCAAACCTTTTTCATTTGAGATGTTTTGGTAAATGTACCTTACCCAAGTCAATTAGCTTAAAGTTTTATTAATGGAAATGGATGAGAATTAACGGAGATAAGCTAACGATTGAGTGAACGAAGACTGCTCCATTAGTTTTACGATCGCGTCACTTAAACGTGATTGAAGTATCCATAAAGTGCCGCGCAAACTTCATCTAAGGAAGTAACACGAGGAGGACTTTACTCAATTCTACATTATTATTTACTAAATAGTGTATTTTTATTTTATTAGCATTACTTATTTATAACCATGTACTACTTTTTCGTAAATGCAATACAAATACGATAACCCATCTGTTTGTAAAGTATTTACAGTACAGCGACAGTCTTGCCACCTGTCCAATTTAGTATGATCAACTGGATAAATGAGGGGGCAGTGTTTCTGACTACACCGCATAAAAATTATAATAGTAGAATATACATAACGATGCATTGACAAAAAAGGTAATGTGTACATAATGTTATTAAATTAAACTATTGATTATAAAGGAAATACCTAGTTTGTGGGCTGGGGTGAGGGACTTGATGTATTTTCCAAGTAGCTATACTCATAGAGTGTTCGTCGGCCGCGTAGCACCGCCACAGAGCTTGTATGAGCGTCGCGGCTGGCTGCCGACGACGAATCATATGCTTTTGTCGTTGCTGCTGCTGCACTTTCAATGCGAAACCAGAACCTAGGATACCCTAATGAAAAAATATGTTTTTTAAAATGGTTTTCTTAATGACCTATTAAAAAAAAATATATATATATATATAGGGAAGGTCTAGGGTGTCCCTGAAAAAAGTTTAATCAATCACTATATAATTTAATGTAAAAGCATAAAATTTTGTAGATATATAAAAAAAATCTTGAAGTAATTTTGAACGGCATGGAGAGATTAGTGAAATTCTTACAGGTACAGGTACAATTTAGTTCTAAAATAAATTATTTTCTACATGATTTTGTTATATATCTAATCTCAAGGACGTAATAACTTTTCCCAGACTTGATTTACTAATACCGTTAATGCTCAGCTTCAATAATTTAATTTAATCGGTTAATTTAACAGGGCCACTTTAATCGATCTGCATAATTGTGAAAACCGGAAAAAATCCGTTCAGTCAGAATCAGACGTAGTGATTCCATAAGTAGGTAAGTAGATATGTAATTCATAGTCCTTAGGTTTTTTTATAAATATATAAGTGTTTGTCATAAAGATGTACTCACAGCGGGCAGCGCGAAGAAAGAGATCCCCAACAGAGCACAGAAGGAGGCGATGAACTTGCCTTGCCAAGTCTGAGGGACCATGTCTCCATACCCCACCGTGCACAGCGTGATCTATGGAGATAAGTCGTATTAAGTGACCACTTGAGAAGGATTGATGTCATCTCGCCTACACTCGCACACAAAAAGATCTTGCGACCAAAACCAAACTAAGTAGGTAACAGAAACTGAACTATTTAATGTTATTTTTTGGGATTAAGGCTTCAACATTGAAAACCTATATACATACATTAACTTATGTTGAATTTTGGGTGAAACATAATCTTAATCTTAAAAAAATATCAGTAGGTACCTACTTAGTTTCAAAGCAAATTAAAACAAATTTTACAACACCCATGCTAGATTTACGAATGTGACTACGAATGGGCTATAAATGTAGTATAATATAACATTAGATAAAATTCTACTTGAACATTTTATACACATCTAATCGCTATTTAAATAGTCATAATTCAAAGTCTCCGTCATATTTCTTCTGCCAAGATTTGGTATTTAATGACTCATATTATGGCACATTAAAAATTCTTGAGAATATTTTGGAATGTGATACCACATAAATAAATATTTTATATTATACTTACTTTTAAATCTTAGGTCGGTATAATAAATGAAATTCTAGTGTTAGCTTAATCACGCCGTTACAATTGGACGAATGGGAATAAATTTGGTATTTCTACATCAAAACGGGGCGAAATATATGATCATGGGAAGGTTTATTTTGATACTTATTTCAATATAGTGAGTGTTATTTTGTACGAATATAGGAGAGTTACTTACAACCCCCCACCACAATGCTTCAGCAAAGTTCTTAAATTTAGTGTCTTGAACATCCTTTTCAGCTAAATATACTAAAAATGACGCAAATATTAATCCAAGGAACCCTATGTACAATGTTGTTATTAACTCCTGAAACAAAATAATAACGTTGTTAGACATTTCATGATATGGTATTGTATTTAGGTATAGGTTGGATATATATTTATAAAATATCTGAGATATACAGACAGACAGAATAGATTTTCACGTAAAAATAACCAACCCTTTACGGCTGGCTATGTCAGATATTTTATATATTGACCAGAGCCGCGGGGAAAAGCTAGTAAAATACAATTCATTGCAGTAGTTTGAAAGTAATAGTTACGACAGTGTTTCCAACATTGCATTTCTATGTAAATGTATATTTCATAATAGCACTGCATTAACGTAATCAATGTAATTTCATGGTGCAAAATCTAGTTCATAATAATAAAAATAATGGTTTTGAGGTCAGATTCTATGATAGCACGAACGGCGGTATTGTGTTGGATATTTTATAATTACCTAGCAGCTAGAACAATCAATATTCAATTATACAAATTGAATCATCTATCAGGAAGTTTCTATTTTATAACAATCTCTGTCAGTTATAAAGATTGTCTGATATCGAGCAGCTTTACTCTATTATTCTTTCTTAAATATAACTTGTGGCGACCTTATTAAATATATTATTTATTATACATTAATTTAATTCGAGGCCACAACCTTACGCAGCGGAGTACCTACCGCTCGCTGCCCGCCGGCGCCGACCGCCAACGAGTCGTCCATAGTACGTGTTGTGAGTCGCGCGCGTTATTTGATTTGTTTATTTAATTTAACTTGTTTGTAGAATAACAGTAAACATATTTACCTAACTCGTGCAGTGTTACTATTCAATACCTAATAGTTATTGCCCGTATTCACTTCGTCCAGCTAGCTATAACAGTCGGGTTCAAACCCGACAAATGTGGGGTAATATAAACTACACAGCACCCCACATTACTGGTGACCCCTAAGAACATATCCTGTGCCTAACTCTGAGGATCCTGACGGAGAAAAGACGCCGCTGGACTAGAAAAAGCAAGTACATATTAAAAAAAAATAAAATAAACATACCGACGTATTTTTTTGAAGAAAAATAAGGCTGTGGCCTAGTGACCGCTTACCGGCAAAGAATATTTTTAATATTTTTATACTTATATACAATGAGTGTTGCAAGTACCTCAGCCGCCGCACCTTACGACGTCGCCACGCAGATCAGCGAACTGACTAAACAAATTTTCTTGCTAATCTCCCGTTTTAACACAACAGAATGCTCGCGGCCGAGATTCACAAGTCGCACTCGCTCACAATCACGCAGTCACTCCAGATCCGGACCACGACAACCACCACACGACCATCCACATTGCTTCTATCACTACACTTTCGGCCCAAGAGCAAACAAGTGTAAGCAGCCCTGTAGCTACAAGTCGGAAAACTCCCAGGGCGGTCGGAAGTAACGGCCCACGACTGCCCTTCATCAACAGGCCGTCTATTTGTAACTGATCGCGCTACAAAAATGCAGTTCCTTGTGGACACTGGTTCAGACCTGTGTGTTTTTCCGCGGTCAGCTGTCAAGACGCCCTGTGTCAAATCCTCGTATGACCTCGTTGCTGCTAACAACACTATCATTCATACTTACGGTCAAACGCAACTTCATCTAAACTTAGGTCTCACTTGGAACTTCACTATAGCAGACGTGACGAAACCCATCATTGGAGTGGACTTTCTAAGACACTACAACTTACTTGTCGATTGCAAAAATCAACGATTAGTCGATAATCTTACTACACTTTCAGTAGCAGCTGTTCGTTCACAAGCATCTGAAGACATATCTTCCATCAAGGCTGTCACTGGTGAAACCGTATTTCATACTATACTAAAGGAATTTCCTGAAATCACTCATCCACCAGGTATTCACTCACCACCCAAGCATAACACAGTCCATTTCATCAAGACCACACCTGGACATCCTGTATCTTGTAAACCTCGAAGACTCGACCCAGTTCGATCGCAAATCGCAAAGAAAGAGTTCCAGGACATGCTCGCTAGTGGTATTGCCAGACCCTCCGAGAGCCCTTGGTCTGCTGCGCTGCATCTGGTGCAAAAGAAGGACAACGGATGGAGACCCTGCGGTGATTACCGTGCTTTGAACGCCAGAACTGTCCCCGATCGCTACCCTATACGTCATATCCATGACTTCTCGCATCAGTTAGCTGGTTGCTCAATATTTACTACAATAGACCTCGTGAAAGCCTACCATCAGATCCCTGTCAACCCTGACGACATCCAGAAGACAGCGATTACCACACCGTTCGGATTGTACGAATTTCCATTTATGACGTTCGGCCTCAGAAACGCTGCGCAAACGTTCCAACGTTTCATCGATGAAGCCCTCCTTGGTCTAGACTTCTGTTTCGGGTACATCGATGACATCCTGATATTTTCGTCATCAGAGGAGCAACACAAATCTCATCTACGTCAGCTATTCGAGCGTCTGAAGCAACATGGTATACTTATCAACACTTCTAAATGCAATCTTGGACAAAAAGAAGTAAAATTTCTTGGATACAGTGTCTCAGCTGCTGGTACTAAACCCTTAGAGACCAAAGTAGAAGCTATCCAGAACTACACAATACCTAAAACAGTGAAAGAGATGCGACGTTTTTTGGGAATGCTCAATTTTTACAGACGTTTTATCTCCAACGCTGCTCAACTTCAAGCGCCGCTAAATGCTATTTTAGCTGGTCCAAAAATCAAAGGCTCACATCCTGTCGAGACTACTCCAGAATTGCTAAAAGCTTTTGAAGACTGCAAAACTTCCTTATCTCAAGCTACACTTCTCGCACATCCAGATCCTACAGCTGAACTAGCTATAGTCACAGACGCCTCTGACGTAGCTATTGGAGCTGTTCTGCAACAACGCCATGGTCAACAGTGGGAACCTCTAGCATTTTACTCTCACAAGCTAAGTTCGTCTCAGAAGAAATACAGCCCCTACGACCGAGAGTTACTGGCTGTCTACGAAGCCATAAAATATTTCCGTTACATGGTGGAAGCTAGAAACTTTATTGTGTTTACGGATCACAAACCTCTCACCTTCACATTCTCCATGAACAAGGACAAGGGCACAATTTTTCACAAAAAATTTCATAGCACAATTCACGACAGACTTAAGATACATACCTGGAAAGGACAATGTCGTTGCTGACGCTCTCTCACGCGTTGAAGAACTTACTACAACCATCGATTACCAGAGTCTTGCACAATCTCAGGCTACAGATCCAGAGCTGCAAAATCTGCTTCATCATGGTTCCACTCTCAAGCTCGAAAAAGTGTCAATATCTGGTCGCTTACCTGTGTATTGCGACGTGTCTACGCAAGAACCTCGTCCATACATAACTCCACAGTTCCGAAGACATGTTTTCGACATGCTGCACTATCTTCACCATCCCGGAAAATCAGCTACAGTGCGACTGGTGACACAAAGATTTGTCTGGCCAGGGATTCGTAAAGACTGTAGAGAGTGGTCTAGACAATGCACTGAATGCCAAAAGAGTAAAGTTACTCGCCACACAATTTCTCCCCTATCCACATTCCTTACTCCTTCCTCGAGGTTCTCTCACATCCACCTCGACATAGTAGGACCGTTACCTTTGTCTTGTGATTACAGGTACTGCCTCACCGTCATCGACAGATTCACGCGATGGCCTGAGGTATTCCCGCTCAAAGACATTACAGCCGAGTCCTGTGCTGCTTCCCTCGTATCTGGTTGGTTCGCCAGATTTGGATGCCCTGCTCGAGTGACTACAGACCGCGGCCGGCAATTCGAGAGCCACCTATTCAATGCCCTCACGGCATTGGTTGGTGCGCGTCACTTTCGCACTACCGCTTATCATCCAGACGCAAACGGTATAATCGAGCGCCTACACCGCCAGCTGAAAGGAGCCATTATGTGCCATGCCTCACCACGGTGGACTGAAGTTCTTCCGCTGATACTCATGGGCATGCGCAGCTCCTGGAAAGAAGATCTTAGCGCGTCACCTGCTGAACTCGTGTACGGTGAGCCTCTTCGCTTACCTGGTCAGTTCCTGTCTCCCAAAGATGACTTCTCTGCTGCTGACATCACCGAGTACGCAACGCGCCTGAAATCTCACATGGCCAAGCTGACCCCAAAACCTACATCATGGCATTCCAACTCTCCATTCTACATACCACGTGACCTGCATACATCTACTCATGTCTTTCTTCGGCAAGATCACGTGCGAGGCTCCCTCGAACCACCATACGCCGGCCCGTTCAAAGTAATTGAAAGACAGCCCAAGTACTTCACTTTGGAGGTCAAAGGAAAAAACACAAACGTCTCTGTCGACAGGCTAAAACCGGCGTACTTGATGAGGGAAGTGCAAAACCAAAATTTTTCTAACGAAGAAATTAAACACACGCGGAGCGGCAGAAGAGTACGTCTACCAGGACGCTATCGACCGTAGTTACGGTCTGGCCAGGGAGTACTGTGGCGACCTTATTAAATATATTATTTATTATACATTAATTTAATTCGAGGCCACAACCTTACGCAGCGGAGTACCTACCGCTCGCTGCCCGCCGGCGCCGACCGCCAACGAGTCGTCCATAGTACGTGTTGTGAGTCGCGCGCGTTATTTGATTTGTTTATTTAATTTAACTTGTTTGTAGAATAACAGTAAACATATTTACCTAACTCGTGCAGTGTTACTATTCAATACCTAATAGTTATTGCCCGTATTCACTTCGTCCAGCTAGCTATAACTGTCGGGTTAAAACCCGACAAATGTGGGGTAATATAAACTACACAGCGCCCCACAAACTTATGGTAATGAGATTACTTTTACCGAACCGAGCTGCAACCCCGACTGAACTTGATGATCTTGCTTTTTTCAAGGGAACAAAGGAAAATGAAGCTCGTTTTCCCAAGGCGACGAATGTTTCCTCTTTTATTACTCCCACTCTACCTCCCACTACTTAAATAATACTATAAGTAATCTTAAGTTTTTACGGCAATACATTATGCGATTAGGTCCAAGTACCTATATACAAACATGTTTATGTAGGGAGTGGCATCCGTAACACAAGTTAGTGACTACCGATTTCCATTTGTCACGGTCCTGACATACCTTTCCCGCCTGCTCCATATTCATAAGTTAACTTTACGTACGTTTAAACTTAAACTTATTTTTGTATATAAATATGCATGTTTCACTCGGCAGATATCAATTAGAATTTTTTTATGGTAAGCAAAAAAATTTATTTAGGAACATTTCTAGATGTTTTCACTTTCAGTAGTGAAAAGAAGAGTGAATGATATTTGTCCATTAGTCTAATATAAAGCGATGCTCAACTAGGCGACTGGCAGCCTCGAGCGAGGGATTAGAGTCGTCGAAACGCGCCTTTCCTTTTATTGCAGGAATTCACACAAAATGAAATTGAGAGATAATAAAGATTGTAAAAATTCAATTTAGACTTAGCTTCAAGCACAATCATTACTGTTAATGTAGAAAAATAATGTCGAGTTATACGAGTAGAGCTTTTGTTTGGAAAGGAGAGACATAACAAAAACTAATAGATTATAAATTTTATTATGAAGATTCGCATACTTCGATACTGCTGTCAACTTCATAATTTGAATATTATCAAACGGGGGTAATTAAAAGGTGTTAATTACTTATCATAATTGCTCCATACAAAATGTCACCAACAAAACCCAATATCATTTTCTTTATCTGAATAAACTGATATCTCTTTATATGTTATTTTTCTAGATCGTCGATAAATTTTTGTATGCAACTGCACGGCACGAGTATTAAAATACCAATTATTTTAATACTCGTGCTGTGTTTATTAGTAAAAAATAGCACTCATATTAAATTAACCCTCATTTCGTAACAGTTGCATAAAAACTATATTTATTTATTTGTTTTATAAATGATATATTTTATAAGTTTTGTTTACGATTACACATGGTACCCCACTCGTATGCAGTGCACGTATATTTGTATAGAAAAATAAGGGAGGAATAAGGTCAAGGAGTTTTCTAAAGCGCTGCTCTCGTGTGACCATTAATATTAATGGATATTCCAACGACTGTTACAAGTGAGATTTTCTCAAGTGATTTGTTCCGTTTGTCAGATACTTGTAAACATTTGTACTGTAACTTTGGCATGCAAATTAGATTCATTATTCCTTTAGAACATTTGATTTTCTTACCTTGGTTATTATCATATTTGTATTTCTCTGACAAAATAAGCAAATTACTTAAACGATTTATTAATTTTATGTATCACATATTCGGACACTGTACCACATATTCGTGTATAGTTTTGTACACCATGCCTCAAACTAAAGAGGTGTATGGATTTAAGCCATATGATAAGATAAGTTCTAGATAATATTTAATATGTATAAACAAACACTGATATGTAATCATATATTTTTAGAAACTAAATTAATGACTTTTATATTTGGGTGAGGGTGGATCGTTCGAATTGACTATTTTAAGAAGATGATGACATTATGGTCTTGAGGAATTTTCGAACTATTATTTGCATTTTAATTTTCTATTTTTATATGTTTCAAGCCAATCATAATCAAAATCAGGCGATGACTGATAAGCTTTTGTACAAAACTTAGTTCTTTATTATATCTGAATTATTTATTTTAAAGAAAGTACCTATTAAATAAACAATAAAGTAAAAAAAAATACAAAAAAATACATACTTGTCTATGAGCATATACAACAGAACCGAGTAGTTTCCAAGTACCACCACGTCGGTCCATGCGCACCATGCGCAGAATTTGGAAGAAACGTAACCCTCGCAGTGCTGACGCTGCGAACACCTGACCCGATGATCCCATACCCAGCACTACTAGTGACGCTAGAATAGTCGTCACATCTGAAACATCAAAAAACCTTAAATTACATGAGAAAAAAATTTACTGCCTAACCGGTTTCTGGTTTCAATTAGTGTTTAATTTTAACCGACTTAAAGAAGAAGAAGGAGGAGGTTCTCAAGCATTAGTATAAAAGAGTATTTTTTTATGTATATACTTTTTTTTTCTTTCTTCACCGGTTGCCTTACAGCTCTTGAAACCGTGTTACGGTTCCAGGGTACATAATCTAATATAATATCCGATACCTCCCGCCAGTTGTGGACCGATTTTGATGATTTTTCTTTTATTCAACAGATAATTATTTCGAATTGGTCCTAGATTTTTTATGAAAATTGATTTACTAGTTTTTCGGGAATTAAAAAAAACCCATTTTATAAGTGTATATTTCGTAACATTTTAGTTATTTCAACATATGTAGCAATTTCAATTGTGACATTTTAAACAGTTCCAAGTTATGGTGATAACTCGTAGTTTCTAATTGTAGGCGGACGAAGTGTCAAGTCGCGGGCAACTGCTAGTTGAGTATTATACCAGACACAAACAGCTTCACAGTTCGTAAACTGTAGATGATGTTTAATCCACAGATGGTAATCTCGGTTAATTTATGATATAATTTTGAAAAAAGGATTTGCGGGACAGAACGACTCATTTCCTTTTCAATCAATATGTAATTTTAAAATAAATGAGTTTTTCGTAATTTTTTTCTCTCTTCACGGCGGGTTGCCTTGCAGCTCCCGAAACCGTGTTATCGGTCCCGGTATCGGCCGATGGTATTTTTGAGGCTAACCTAACCTAACGAGTGGCCGGTTCTGTTGAGGTATATCTTTAGATGGAAAAGCCTTTAAGTGTGGTTATTCGGATTATGTATATACATTTTTAGTTTATTTTTCTTTATTACTATTTTAAAAATAATACCTATTTCACTTCATCTATTCTATTCTATCTTTATAAGATTAGTGATAAATTTACCAATGAAATCAATAACTGAAAAAGAAATATAATATATGTGATTATATAATAATAAAAATTAATTGTAGCACGCCGCCGCCGGTCCTGAAAACACATCAAGAAATCTACGTGACGTGGAATACTCACTTTCTATATCATAATATTATCTGCAGATAACGAACAAAAGAGTAAAACTCATAAGCGAGATGCCAAGTTGCTCAAACTTTGATACAGGCATCATACTTAAGTTACTATTTGCCCAATAAGCATTATAGGCCGCTTTTTAGCCAGCGCATAATTGAAAAGTATCCGAGAAAGTTTCTTTACAAACACGTATCATCAAAAGTGGCATAACTAACATTATAACAAGTGGGACACAAGCGTAACAGTTGATAAGTTTTGTTTGTGACTTTATATAAAATGCATGTCGACGGTGTACTAGCGGCCGCGCCGCGACAGTACGTGTGAAATATTCACTTGTGTCAGGCAACCGCTTACGAGTAGGTACTTGGTAATGGGAAGACCATGCATGCAACAATTTTACACAATATTTACTATAGCTTTTCGCCCCGGCTTTGCCCGTTGTCTATATTCACACTATATCTTATGGAACCCCATCTTAATTGTAGTAAATTAGTCCATGTCTTAATGACAGTGAAATATTATTAAATCGGCCCAGTAGTTTCCGAGTTTTTTTCTTAAAAACAAACAAACAACTCACACTATCTTTATATTTATGATGGAAAAAAATTAGAGTAATACTTGCCTATGATACAAAACGGTCGCCTCAAAAATTTGAGACGACCTATTGAGCCTTGATATCGAGACCGACATCCTGATGACCACAACCTGTACACACAAATAATAATAGTTTCAGAAAATCTTACTAATTAGTAATGCTTGGATCCTTGTAACTCCGTCACGTCAATTAATTTGGATGAAATAAGGTAATATATTTATATATAATACTTTAGTGTCGGATTCGGTGCGGATGAGGGGTGTAAAATATATTCTTTAAACTAGGTACATATTTCCAAGTGGGGTGAGAGCGACTTTTGCCAGCGGGCAAAATCTAGTAAATTAATTTACTCAAACAATAACAAAATATTTAAATATGTATCTAATAGTATCTATTTAACAAGTAATTTAAGTTTGTGTAAACAATTAATTAAGGTAGTAAAAACTAGATAACCCATGCATGCAAAATTACGGTTTTATTACTTCTGTGGAAACACGATGTAAATACATTAAGACATTGTAGTGCCCAACTTTGATTAAGCACCTCCCGCCTTGGGCTCTACGTCTTTGACACCAATGACATCTCGTTCTAGTTTAAACTAGGTAGATAGGTGCCCGTCTTTCACAATTTAACCCCAAGTTCATACAAATTAGATTATGGTGAAGCCGGCACAGTTCAGTGTGAGTGATAGAGAAGCGAAGCTTATATTAAGGGCTGCTATTAATTTGGCAATCGATATTAGGGCTTTAAGTTCTTGTAATTTACACGTCAGACATCCTTTGAAGTAATGAGATGTTCAAAGAAGCAATGAAAATACTTGAAAGATTTATTAATAAAGGATTTTCCTAAGATATTTTATTAAAAAATAGTCAAATTCGTTAAATTTATTCTTAGTAAGTTACAGCTTTGAAAAGATACCTAAATGAGATAATAAATTCAAATGAAAATTGCTGAAAAAGAGCAACTATTGAAAAAACCTTGAGGTCGAAATAAGAAAATGTATGCATGTGTATGTAACTGCATGAATACAAATAACAAAATAATAATTTATTTATTTAGAAAAGTCAGTGCAACCCTAATACTCTACGTTAAAGTCGTTACTGGATATGTCCCCGATCGACTAACCTTTAACCCTAAAGCTTTTAGATGCTTGCTTATATTATTATCACGTAAAAGGTTGAAGCATTTCTGAGAAGGCTCTTTATGGAAATCTTTAAACGTTCAAAGGATAATATTGCATTTATCAAGTTATTTGTGAGCTTTAAACGTTTTATTTATGATACGTCACAGTACCGCGTTTCGAAGCAGACAGTGTATTTTTATTAAGACGATAAACCAAATGTGATAATCTGAGAATAAAATTTTAACCGTCACTTGCTATACGAGTATAATAGCATCGTAGAGACAATTTTGAATCATATATTGTTTTGCTATCCTACTTACTCTATACAAGGGTATGTTATCACCATAGTATATAGCATAGCAAGTTATAGGTACATGGTAATATGGTTTTCAATTTTGAAACTATTTTATTACACAATATAATTCAAACAAAAATAGAAGTTTTGTCAAGTCAAACTCATTTGCAATAAATTAGTTGTATGTGTTTTAAGTAGGCCACACATTGGTCCGGCATCGCACCGAAAATTTCCCATTCCGGCCGCCGGATGATCTAGGCGGGCCGTTCGTTACAAGAATTGGACGAGTCTGTGGTCGGTTTCGGTGGACCGTACGGCGACACGCCGGGGATTGGACGAATGTGTGACTTTTAAACATTTTAGTAACATACATTTACTAATATCTCCATCTATAAGGTTCAGTACAGCATTTGCTCAGCGTCAGTTCTGCTTTCTAGGTTTTTATTTATATAACTTGGCTAATAAATACATTAATATATATAATTTAAATTATCATAACTGTAAACGTTTGGTGGTGGAGTGGCTGCAGAACAGAACTTATTATGAAACAGAGTCACTAATCAGTGTAGTATAGTAACATTGTGATTGTATAATACCTAATAGCAGAATTTATTTGAAAACTATTTCCACAAATTTCACATTTCTTTGTTAATATAACCATATATATGTAACCTAGTTTTTGTAATCTATAGTAATTATTATTTAATCTATGTCATTAGCTTATATGTATGACTTCGTATTGCAGACCGGAGAGGGAGCCTGGTGGCCTGAGATACAGGCTTTTTGTCCTACTACAGGCACCAGCTCTCACCTAGTAAATACTTTTAAGTGTCAATATATAAGTTTTAATTGATGTGAGAGAAATAATTTTTTTTTATTTTATTTTATTTTTAAAGAGAAAACAAATTACCTTAGAAAAAATTCAATAGCGAACCATACGACGACCACTGTCTCCATATAAAATAATACTATGCCTGCTTTTACTTCATACTCATCGATTGTGGAAAACACAGATAACGACAAGCACATAAACACCATCAGAAATCTGAAACAAAATATTTCATGTTATTGAATTTAATGAACTAAAAATTTTAAGAGCTTGTCTCTGTATTTCAGAAAAAAGTCATACAAAGCCGGAAGTCCAGAGAACGGTTAATCGAATAGAATCGGTAGTAGTACGAATCCGCCGAGTGAATGTAAGTACCAAAAAAATGCAGAATCTCGTCTTGGGTCATGAATGTTATATGATGTTGCTATCATCCTTGCGGAGGTAATGCAGTACGCACGCACTAAGCTTGTAATATTATACAATACATTTTTATTCAATAAATTATTCTGCGAATTAATTTCAAAAGAATAAATCAAATCAACCTGTGCAATTTTTTCAAGAATCTTAAGAATAGTGTTATTTGATAGCAATAATAATGAAACGAATGACGTCATGTGCGAATGTCTCGTCTGTCCGAGACACCCCATACAAGTGTTTTTGTCACATTTGTCCTCCCGAGGGACGCAGATTAATTTGGACACACAAAAGTGACATAATTGCGACTCGTAGAACTTTATACGATGTCTTTATAATATCATTTTACTTTATTAATATTTAGTAAGCAGATTAAATTTTTATAATAGGTTCAAAGTTACATTACACTTTTAAAGCTTTTAGCAATTTGTGAAATTGTGATGTCTATTGGAAACAACCAAATAAGTTTGCCAACTGAAAAATTCAGACAAAAAGCCTGATTTGTGAAAACCTATGGCAGCAACGACGTATTGTTTCAAATACATATTACATATTTGCATTCCGTGTCGGGAGCTTCGGAGTCGCGTAATATAGCAATAGCAAGTCACAATGTTTTTGGAGATTCGCACAGATCAATATTTAATGAAATGAACATTATTAAATAATTACTCTTCCTGATTTTACAAAGAGGAAGAAATTTCTGTTAATTTCGCCCTTTTGTAAAGCAGGCATCGATGGAGCGAGGAACGAAGTTTAACACAAATAATGGTAGCAACAGTAATTAACCATAACATTGGAACTGCTTCATTGCCGAGTTTTGTAAATATTTACCTAATGGGCTCTATAATTTACACTCTAGAAATAGCTGCCATGTTATTCAAAATTAGTTTTTGAATTGATTTTACAGGGCAAGTGTGTTAGGTACAGTGTAAGGCGCGAATGTTTGAGAGTAAGTGTGTGCAGTATGTACTGGATTACTCCACGAGGATTTTAGCAATAATGGACAATCTGTTAGCGAGCGGCTGACGTCCCGTCGGGATAGCTATCTCAACTCAAAACTCGTTCTTGCATACAAGCTTTACATGCATAAGTTATTAGGCTATTTTGAACTTGTTCGCGCTGTTATTTAGACTTGAAATAATTTCAGTTGTGGGTAAAAGTCTGGAGAATCTGTTCCCGCCATTAATTTTTTAAAGAAAATCCCATGAACTTTACAGTCTGTGTTTTTTAATCAATATTATAAAAGGAACGTATGCTGAAATAAAATGCAATGTGATTAATGTACCTCCATAAAAGTTATCTGAAAATTATAAACAAGAAGGCTGGTTGTAACTAATGAACAAAGTACCATATGGGGAAGATTTGGAAGCGACCCTTATCTAGAACTCTTTGTCGGAATTTGTAGTTTACATTATTATCTAAATGTGAGTAAATTATTAGATGGCAAAATTTCGATAGGTAAGTCTTCATAATAGATAGGTATAGGTAGGTCAAATCTAAAAGTTTTATGAGTCACGTTCACGAAAATGTTATAAGCTTATTTCTGAAAAGGAATCAAAAGTAGATTCATTTAAAGACATGAATATTTAACTAACTAGTAGAGGATCGCAGTACCCGTCTGACGTGGAGGTTTCGAAATACATATTTTTATGGAAATTTTAGTACGTTATTTCCTTTCCTCGCCGCACCGGAATATGGGCGCGGGAAGTAGCGGAAGTTCGAGACAGGAGCGGTCAAGTCTCGCGGGCCACGTAAACCGAGCCGAAGCGTTACGAATTGGAAAAATATGGAACTTCTTCTGTGATATTCGACCCCTATAGACGCGGATGAGGCCCAATTACCGACAGCGGACCGTTTCACCTTCAGTAAACTTTGTTAGTGATTGCTTATTCACAACTTACCTTTTACAGATTTCGTAGGACCTGATACAATAAGTTCATTCTTTTTGTTTAATAAAGAAGGAGACTAAATAAGCAAACAGCACTTCTCCTTAATAAGGTATTTCGCATGGGGCTAATGACGGAATGTGTTTAATTTTTAACGAAGGGACTAACACTGACCTACCGTCTGTTTGCGTGAATAAACGGCCAAGCATTATATTTAGATCCCTTTTGTTTACATACGAGGTACCTACTGCCCCCAGCGTGGATATACACGTGTCTCTACATAAACTTTGTAAATTATATATTCTGCAAAGTTTGCAAAAACAAAAGTGATTTGCTTTTATGAGTTTGTTAGTCCCAGAAATTATAACTATGCATTTTTATATGTGGTTTTTAGTTGCATCTAAAATTATAACTACTTAATCACAACACAATGGAACCAGGCGTGATCCTTTTGCGGTTAATACAATAAAAGCTGTAAAATGAATCCCTAGTCCCTAACCTAATACCAATACGGTTATAAGTAAGTGTAATGAACATAACCATGTTGAAGCTGATATTACAAAATTTATCCAAATCCGTTCAGCCCTTTAAGATTGAAGTAAAGAAAAAATAGACAGACGCACTTACCTACCCCTATAAATTAACAAAAAATTAGAATACAGTGCAAGGCACAACGTTCCTAAAGATTGTTTGATATTCCTAAATTTGCACATCAAAGCATACAGGGAATGCGATGTAATGATTTATGCTAAAATTGCAGTTCTTTGTGTAACGCTGGATAAATTACCAGAGCAAAAATTGTGTAATGAAAACTTAGAGAATTTCTTATTATTTGTCATCTACAATACGTTCTCGGTACCTTCTAGTATGTATGTATATGCTTCTACAATAGTGGCATTATCGTAAATAATAACATATTGTTAGAAAATTGTACTTCAGATCTATGTTTATATTTGTATTTGCACGTAAAATATTTATATGACTTACTTTATATGAAATATTTTTTTATTTTTATTATATATTAGTTTATTTTTGAACTTATCTATATAATATACTTAATATTATAAAGAGGTAAAATTTGATTTTTTGTATGTTAGTTTGTAATGAATAAACTCAAAAACTATTGAACCGATTTCTAAAAATTCTTTCACTAATAGAAAGCTACGATATCCCTGAGTGACATAGGCTATATTTTAATATTGTTCGAATATATCCACGGGCGGAGCTGGGGGCGGAAAATCTATAACTAAACCGATTCTAAAAATGTAAGTGAAAGTGAAAGACTAATAGAAAGCAAGTCACTCAGACATAGGCTACATTTTATATTGTTCGAATATATCGACGGGCGGGGAGCGTATTTTATACTTTTACCTTATAGCCGTTATAGCTCCGCTCGTATGGATATGGTGAAAAAAAAAATCTTGTGTCTCCGGCTAAGTCGAGCAAGGCACAGCCGTACTACGTCTCACGGTACCTACTTTTAACCCACCCATAACTTTGTAGTGGATGTGTCTTGAAACATGTGTCTAGTTTTTCTGGAGATCTCCGTAAGCTGAAATTTTCTACCAAGTATCATATTTCTACCTCTTCTAATTCACATGATATTCTAATTATTTAGTTTGATATTTTGATCACTCATTCACAATGACCGATCATCAAAATGTTTGAGTACTTCCAGTAGTCCTAGGAAGCTAAAATGTTTTATGCGTCCAGTACGCATCAAAGAAAATTCAAAGATCTGTAAATTTCCCCCTGCAGTAAAAGGACTGGAATATAGGTAGCCTCCAAGTATATAGAGGAAATTTATATCTTATATATTATTATCTAAATAGTTTTGACAAACCTCACCGTATTCAATACTAGCGGCCCCGCTCCGTCTTTGCACGGGTAAAAAGTTGCATATCAAAAATTAATTTTTTCCCGGAAGGTTCAGATAGAGCCGGAAATTAAGAAACAGAGACTTTACAAAAATAAGTGAAATCCAATCAAAACATGAATGTAAAAATCTGTCCAAGCCTCGCTAGATACTATTAGCTTGTAAAAATTGTGAGATCTTATGTAGAACCAAGTTACGTTTAATTCACAAATCACTCAATATTCACCACTCCATGTAACTTTAGTTTTATATTTTATAGCTAAATTGTATTTCGTCATAAGACTGAAACTTGTAGCACGGTGGGTCAGCTGGGTGGACTGCATCATAGGTACCTAATCTACTAACATTGATTACAATAGTCTTGGTTCTACACAGTGCCGCATTATGACTATTTAATGCCCTAAGCATTCCACGCCTATGGCCCCCATCCACACTGACGACACAGAAAAAAATTTCATCAAATCACTACGGCCCTAAAATTAATCCTAGTTTAGTTTTTATGATGCAGATCTGTGTATTAAATCGACTGAAATACGCAAATTGCTGGCTGGGTATCCTGGAACCGGTTTCGGGAGCTATCTTTCTTTACGGGTTGCCTTACAACCGTAAAGAAAGAAAAAAAAGATATATCTGATTAACATCTGTACATAAAAAAATTGGTGTTATATTTTTACCACATTACTAGGATCTCAAAAGTAATGCGATTTTGTTTTTTTTTGTTGGTATAGAAGAAATCTAGATAGATACTAGCGGACCCGGCAGACGTTGTCCTGCCCAAACGTTGACTTGCCCGCACTACCCCTACCATATGAGTTAAATTGCTAGGCTAATGAGTTTCTGAACGAACAATCGCCTAGTTTATTTTTTTCAGCGCCGAAATTCGAATCACTTTGTCTCACGCTCGCACCAAAAGCGCCCTTTTCGTGCTGGAGAAGTGAAAATAAATATGAAAGTTTGACGCTCCGTAAGAAGTGTATGACTTTGATTATTTGGTGAACGATGTCCTTGATTGCTCCAAATAAAAAGGTAGATAATATTGAAAATGAGACCCCTAACTCTACCCCTACCGCTACCCCTACCCCTACCACTACCCCCACCCCTAACCCTACCCCTACCCCTACCCCTACTCCTACCCCTGCCCCTACCCCTACTCCTACCCCTACCCCTACCCCTACCCCTACCCCTACCCTACCCCTACCCATACCTCTACCCCTACCCCTACACCAACCACTACCCCTACCCCTACCCCTACCCCTACCCCTACCCCTACCCCTACCCCTACCCCTACCCCTACCCCTACCCCTACCCCTACCCCTAACCCTACCCCTACCCCTACCCCTACCCTACCTATAAAAAAAAAAAATTTAGGGGTGGACCACCCTTAACATTTAGGGGGATGAAAAATAGATGTTGTCCGATTCTCAACCCTAACGGATATGCACACTAAAATTCACGAAAATCGGTCGAGCCGTTTCAGAGGGGTTCAATTACGTACACCGTGACACGAGAATTTTATATATAAGATTATTATTATTTTTTTAATTTTTCGTCTTCAATACCAACTGATCCATACCAATACCAAGACCAATCTGATCTGATTAAAACCAAAAAAATATTTTATATTGAGGCCGCAGTGACACATATTTTTCGATGTGCAAAGATTTATGTGCTGTGCTTTTGGTGCCCACCGAGACGTGATGCCCTAAACAGTTGCTTATTTTGGCTTAACTGGTTCTACATTATATTTTACGTCCCTCCCTTAATAATAATATAATAATAGTATAATCTAAATTTTAAAAACTTATTATAGGTAGGTATGAACCCACGAGAATAATTAATATCGATATAATTTCAACATTTCCTTCAATAGGTACTATTTGAACAAAGATATTTCCATTGCAAAAGGAAGGAAGCTCTTTTTGTGATCGAGGAAGGAATAAATAACCCTGTCCGCATGTCAGATTTATTATGGAGTAACCTAAAAGTAGTAAAAACGGGTATATTTGGGAACATATTGAACGTATTGGACAGGCGGTCCTTGGGAAGTCTATAGAAGTTAATAACCTACATATATGTACCTACATTTATATTGCATTGTATAAATATTTATGTTCCTCGTATGTCGACGGTAATAATAAAAATATTATTCACATTTTTTACTGATAAAATAAAAAAGTTGTAGACCTCTATTAAATAATATCGACTAGTTTTTGATCGCGGTCGCACTCATGTGGTAAAAATAAAAGTACTCTATGTACGAATTCAAAATATACTGTATTTACGTTCCAAATTACGTTAAAATCCGTTCAACCGTTTATAATATTTGTAGGATATAATTTGCAGACTTATGAAATACCACCCGCATTGGGGTATGCAAATTTACAAGACATTTAAACATCTGTTTTAGATGGTTTTTAGTATTTCTGTTTGTCTGGCTCTGTTTGTTTGCACAGAAAACAAATAAAGCTGAATGAATTTTGATGAATCTTGATATCTTAACAATAAAAATTAATATCTATAAATAAAAAATTACGTAAATAACATTAAATTATACCTAATATGTTAACTATGTTTGTGACCCATCTGCTCAGATGCCTGAAAAATAACATGGATAAATACAAGAATGGGTAGGTATATGTAACGGAAATGTATTTCGGAAAAGGGATAATACTTAGTCGAAGCACTCCACCTTCGTGCATATATACGAAGGGTCTACACTATTGTATCCTTAAAAGGGCGTCAAATATTTTTCAGACACAGGTGTTTTCAACTTTTCATTCATGTAGTAGCTATTTTTACTTAACATTGAATAATTGTGCCTATAATTGTGTCTATCTTAAAAAAAATATTTACTATAGAAAATCCCCTCTACTATTGAAAACCTGCGGCTGAGAAACTTTATAGAGTTACCCATATTAAATATATAGGTGTTAACATAAGGCAAGTATCTCTTTATATACTTTTAGAACACGTGCTCCCAAAAATAAAGAAAAGTCGACCAATGTTATAATAGTTATTTGTTCAACAAGTGAGCAAAGTTATTTTTTTTTGCGGGTGCTGACTTTAAATCATGAACTAGCGAAGTAGTCTAGAATTGAATCACGAGCGTAGCGAGTAATTCTAATATAGACTATTGAGCACAGTGAGTGATTTAAAGGCACGAGACATAAAAAAAATTTGCTCTCGTGTGAAACAGCGAGAAAAGTATTATAGGTTATAGGTAAGAAAAACAAATAAGACAATATTTAACAATAAGCTAACAAATATTATTTTATGGGGGCATAAAACATAAAAAAATTAACAATATCAATTACAACAAATAATATTATATGATTTATGCTAAACTCAGCATTAGAAACTTGTTCTCCCAACTGTTTTGGAGTTAGACAACTATCTTTATCGCTGGACGCATTTTTCGTAATATAAGCACCTACAACTAAAATAGTTCAAACTACAAATGCAAAAAAAAAAACCAGGTATTTCCTTTTATTATGTTTATTTTTTATTTAGATGTTGCGTTCGGAAACTGTACTGCTTGAAATTTTATAAAAACCAAACATGCGATAACGTTTTAAATAAGCGATATTAATGTTTACTAGTATTTATTTATTTTAAATATTAGGTACGTCCTTAAAAGAGCAATAGTACAATTTAATTACATATATACTTAAATTTAAATAAATACAGAATTTTGTACCTATGAGTTAAATTGCTAGGCCAATGAGTTTCTGAACGAACAATCGCCTAGTTTATTTTTTTCAGCGCCGAAATTCGAATCACTTTGTCTCACGCTCGCACCAAAAGCGCCCTTTTCGTGCTGGAGAAGTGAAAATAAATATGAAAGTTTGACGCTCCGTAAGAAGTGAACGACTTTGATTATTTGGTGAACGATGTCCTTGATTGCTCCAAATAAAAAGGTAGATAATATTGAAAATTAGACATTAATGGGACATTCAATTAATAACTTAGCTATGGGAAAGCTTATTTTTGTGTACCATACCAAAACCACGCTAGTAGTCATATATTTTAAACAGCTTTGTTTTTAAATCCCAAGAGGCACACGCAGCATGTTTCATAATTTATTCGTTATGGTATTATGCAATATTAATATTACCCATGGCTTAGCAGCAACGCTAGCAGATTTTAACTTGGAAGAGTTGGATTTGAACTCGGGTTGGAAAGTAATACCTACTCATAAGAAAGGTTTTGTGATTTAAATACAAGTCTCAATGGCAAAATTAAGTGGATTTTAAAAGCATTAAATTAAATTAAATTAAATTAAATATAGTGATCCATATTGCATATATAAATGCGAAAGTATGTTTGTTTGTTTGGCCTCAAAACGGATCACCGGATAGACGTGATTTTTTGCACTTACTTTTTAACCCGGAAAACTGATTGAAAAACCATATTACAGCCACGAGATTAGTTATTTTCTTTGATCTATTTTCACGCGGGTGAAGCCGCTGGCAAAACGTAGTTACCTACATTAATATTGTGTAGGTGTAAATGTAATGTAAAATGTAAAAAAATTAAATTCCGAAATTTATTTTACTCTTCATATTGTTGTCGTTTCACGTCGCACAATGTAGCAAGTACAATTTTTAACCGACTTCGAAAAAAAAGAAGGAGAAAGTTCTCAATTCGGACCGTTTTTTTATGTATGTATGAGCATCGATTACTCCGCCACTTGTGAACCGATTTTGACAAATAATTCTTCCGGATTGGTCCCATTTTTATCTCATAGAAATTGGTTCATTAGTTGTTCAGAAATTTTGAAAAAACTGACTTCAAAAGTCAATTTTTCTTAATATATCGATGAAATATGTACCCGATTTTGACGACTTATTTTTTTAAGGATCGACATTATCTCACAGACATATAACGAAAATCGGTTCAGTAGTTTTTCATAAATTCAGTAATTTGCCTCTGTTTACGGCTGAAAATTATATCAAAGAAAAGCCTTAGCAACGGTTGCTATTGACACGAAGTTGTCAATTTTCGTATCGACGGTGGTCTAGCGGTAAAACGTATAAGGTGCAGCGCAGGATGCACATGGTTCAAATCCCATCCACAGCGGTATTTTTAAATTTTCCATAAATTTTTCTTAGTTGCGTTATTATTTGTCTCTCAGGGCAGCAAAAACACTTAAAAGATAAAAATAAACCTTTTAAAAAGTGTAACGATTTCAAAATTTTGCACTGAAAAGTTAGAAATAATAAATATTTTGTCGTAGAATTTGAAGGAGGTTGGTGCCAAATTAGGATACAAAATTAAGTAAACATCTAAATACATAAACATCTGTTAAATATATGTGTGTAAGTACCTACTGATGATCGTAGGTTCTTAATTCATGTCTAGATTAGTGAATTTGGGAACTAAGTTGTTTCTAATTTGGCACCAACCGTCTTCAAATTTATTTCTTACTTTTCAGTACAAATTTTTGAAGTCGGTACACTTTTTTAAAAAGGTTTATGTACTAAATAGTTTTGTTTGGAGTGTAATCATTTTTGGCACAGCACAATCTTGCATGTCAGAAGTTAGAAGAGATTTATTCTTATATATACATATGCAGGTAAATGTAAACAGAATAACAGATGAGATGTGATACTTCGAAATTGCCCTGAAATAATTCTGAAACACACCGACATTTTCCTTTATGTTCCACGATTATATAAAGATAAAAATCATGTAAGAAATACTTAGGTACCTATATAAAATATGTAAATTCCAAACAAAACGCCCTTTTTCGCCATTTCAAACGCACATTACGTGTGAATAAGTTAAATGCTTGTTGAAAGAAATTTCCGTAATATAGTTATCTTTTGTGAATTCTTTATTATTCTTTTATATCATATCATTCTTTTACATGGATAGTGATAACATTGACAAAGGAAACACCACCATTTTTAACTACGTATAATTAATTAATTGATTTCCTTAGTAATATTATTAATACATATAGACATGTTAATAATATACTATACACAGATGGGTGGACATTGGAGAAAATTCCTAACAACCCTAAATAATAGATTGAAAGGTAACTGATCCGTCAGTAAAGCAGATTATTTTTGTGTGAACAGGTGCAATCGTGGGAAAACTAACACACTGTAAAAGTTAAGTAACGGTTCATATATAAAAGAAACCACAAAGGGGAAAGAAATTTGTGTTGAACAGAAGAAATAACTTTTATATTGTTATTTTTTTAATTAAAACTTGACTAATCTCTAAGTTACAAACGTTTTTAAAGTATAAATAATTAATAAAGAACGATGGAAAACTGATGATCAAGTTTCTAAAGTTGTCTGGTGAAAGTTGCTCGAATGGAAAGTTTCTCGAAAGCCTAGTTGCTCAAGTAGCAAATCCTCGACAAAAATTGTTCGAAAAACGCGAAAGTAACTCTATCTCTGTATGTCTGTTATATTTTCACGGATAAACTGGTGAACCGATTTTTATGTAATTTTGGAGATATGGAACATCAGGTGAATTGGAAGAAATGATGATGGACCTCTAGAACTCTAGTTAACCTCTCCCTACACTATTAGAGATAGATAAATGCTATTTTTTAATAAATAATTTTAGTCGCTAATTTTTTTTTGATAATTCAAAGTGCTACTGAAGAGTTCTTGTTTAAACAGCATTTCTCTATCTCTAATAGTTTAGGTAGAACTCTAAGTCCATCCTCATATTTTCCAAGTCCTCTATCTATCTATCACACCTTTTATCCCAAGATGGGTAGGCAGAGACAATCGAATACCATTTGCTACGATCTTTCGCTTCATTTATGTTCATCATACCTTTCATATATGCTCGGCGATTGTGTATACTTTTAATATTGCCTTATCTCTGTAGGTCATCCTCTGACAGCATTTCTTTTCACTTCAGCCATATAAACATTTTCTATCAATCTTTCATCCTTCATTATTTCAAAGTGTCCAAACCAGCGTAAACTACTTTTCTTCGTTTTAGTCACAACATCATCTTTCACTCCACATTCTTCGCTAATGACATTGTTCCTGACGCGGTCAATACGCTATAGATCACACATTCTGTAAAGACCGCATTTTCCACTTCATTTATCTAATTTCATGCTTCTTATACCATACGCAAATCTCGCTTCCATAAGGAAGAGATGGAACTAAAACAGTATATGTATATTAATTTTACTTTTAGTTATAAGTTGTGTATTTCTGCATACATTGTTTAGTCCACCAAATACCTTGCTTCCCGTTTTAACTCTCCTTTCAATTTCCTTGTCTATCATACCATTTCTTCTAAACACACTACCTACCTAAATAAACAAATTCATTAACTTGTTCTAATTTACATCCTTTCACACAAATGTTACAATCTGTCCTTTCATCATCCTTTTTAAGTTCCATTTTATGGTAGTCTATCTCCATAACAAATCTGATCAAAATCGGTTCAATACGTAGCAGACAGATAGACAGAGTTCATTTCACATTTATAATGTTATGAATGGATTCAGAGCAATTATTATTGTTTATCGAGCAACTAGGCTTTCGAGGAAATTTACATTCGAGCAACTGTTTTTCAAGCAGTAGCTTTCGAGTAATTTACTGCAACCTAAAACATCTAAAATTACCGGAATTTACTTATAATGTTATGTACATGAGCCTAGTGAAGATTTGGTTTGAAGACAGTTTGTAGAGAAGACTGTTTTTAACTTTTTGCAGAAACTACAGGGAACACCGTAATGGCAGTTCTTTCTACTATTTAAAAAACTTTGCGAACTTTGTAAAACTTTTCTTATTATGTGGAAACTAGCAGTTGCGCGAAGATATGGAAAACTTTATGATATCTTTTTTAGAGTGGTGTGACACGTGTTAAGAGAGCACATAGGTATATGCTGATTTTAGTATGTTTAACGATCTGGATCTCGATAGCTACGCAGGCTGGGACTTTGATATTTGGATACATAAAACTTGAACTCTTTATATATCGAGATTTTTGTTTCCGATCATGTTTACGCGTTTGAACGATGCATTCGGATGCATAGTGTTTATGTGGCCTCTGAAGTAATCAACAAGTACTTACACTATCATATGGTAGAGAATCGCCTTAGCACCCCTCGGCCGCTCTAGAAAGTTGTAAACCTTGGCTTGTAGTCTGCGATAACGCGCGTCGCGGCGCGTGGCGCGGTAACTGAGCGGCTTGCCAAGCAGCGACATCCGCGGCGTTACCAGCCGGCCGCCGCCACGCTCCACCTCACTGCACAAAAAAAAACCGGTGTGATTTAAGAGTAATGGTGGAGGATTTGACCCTTGGCACAGTCCCACGTCTTGAATTTCTACAACACCAAATCAGCCATTCCGAACCCGAGAACATATTACACGATGTCTGGGTTACCAGGGCATTAAACAATCTCTCCCCTTTCTGGGGTTTTCTTGATTTTTCAATACGTAATGGAACAAACCATCAAAAAGGTGTATGCAATAATATACATATTCGTCTAACATACTTGGTTTTTCTAAAATCTACTTTTCGTCGTGACATCTGTCCATGCATGGGTAATTAAATAAAAAGGATCAGTTAAGCAATTCGTACATAAACTAAACTTCTTTTACAAGACGACAATGAACACAATATGGTTTTCCTGAATGGAAAGGTTTTAGTTGTCACTTTGATGAGTTTGTATTTTATTATTACTGGCCCTTAACACGGCATGTTATTTCATGTTACTACGTTGTAATGCTGTACTTAGCGTATTAAATATTTGACTACTATACTACTTAATTTAATGTTTTTTATTATATAAGTTACCTACATTCACAAATTATGAATAAATATGTCGAAAAAAATAATTTTGCAATCTTAGAGAGATTGTCGTTTAGGAACATGTTAATTGAAATACTAATACTGTTACGGGTTAATCGTCTTGATGTTCTTAGAGCTTAAGTTAATCTTCTTTGCAAAACTTTTGAATGTTTGTTTATAAGTAGACCTTTAGCTTTGTCCGATCAATGTTATTTCAGTTTTGAAAGCATTTCACACGGTTATTATATTATTACCCGAAACAGATAATATAAGAATATACCACCTATAAATATGTAGTTTAAAATTTTTATGACTTCAATTTTAGAGCTTTCTTAATGCAACATTAATTCGTAAAGTTTTTGTGACACATACCTACTAGATAATTGTTAAATAGACCTTAGATTTTCGAAATACACACACGCACTTGTTGATAAATGGTGACGAGCTGCGAGTCACGGAAGCCTTGGAAATGAAAAGTTTTAATAACTGACGATGATCGATGTTAGAACAAATAGCTACATATTGTCTGAAGTGTACTAACTACTTACCAGAGCTTTAAATATTTTTTTAAGAAATAAAAAGATTATAAAATGAAAATAATTTAGGTAAAAGCACTCATTTGTATTGGTAATTCTCAAGATTTACGAGTGTTGCCTTATAAGAATATGGGTTAATGACGCTCGGTCGGTCTTAAAGTGGCTGCCAAGAGACACTATAATGTAGTTTGTAAGGGTGCATCTGTAAAGTTCTTTTGTTGCAAAAAGACATCTGCTGTCTGATACCCACTAATATTATAAACGCGAAAGTTTGTATGAATGTACGTATGTTTGTTACTTAATCACGCCAAAACGGCTGAACGGATCTGGATGAAATTTGGATAGATTATAGTCTGGAATAGCACTTAGGCTACTTTTTATCCCAAAAATTTATGGTTCCCGAGGGATAGATTTGTTTTTGTTTTTCACGGGATCGACATGTTTTTTTGCATCGTAGTAGTTTAGGGGTCAGAGACAGACATAATATATACTACTTTTTATACCGCGAAAGCGGACGGGGGAGGGGCAAATTACACCCACGGGATTATTTATTTTTGGATCGATTTTCAGGGATAAAAAGTAGCCTATGTGCTATTCCAGACTATAATCTATCTCTGTGCCGAATTTCATCCAGATCCGTTCAGCCGTTCTGGCGTGATTGAGTAACAAACATACATACATCCATACAAACTTATATAATACTAGTGGAATACATCAGAATAGCACATAGGCTATAATAGACAAAAATTCCTCGCTAGCATACCATATTGTATCCGTGCGAAGCCGGAGGCAGGGTCTCTAGTATTATATACTATACTAGCTTTCCGTCCCGGGTTCGCCCGTGGAAGTGGAAGTTTCCGGCCCTCTATTTGTCTCTCTTCCCTTGACCGCTACTTCGTACGCGTTTTATTAGTAATACAATTCACCTCAGGAATTGGGCTATAAAATGCACAAATATTTTTTCAAATCGGTTCAGTAGTTTTTGAGTCTATAGAATACGAACAAACAAACAAACAAACAATACATTTTTATATATTAGATAAGTCAAGAAAATACAACGAATTCATAGTTAGGTATATGTTATAATAACTAAATAAAGAATATTTTTCAAAAAACAATATATGTACTTAAATCGATTGATTTCTACCTATACAATTGGTCATCATCATTATAGATTAGCAAAGCTCAGAACCATTGTAACCTACATTGATTTGCCGAGCATTGTCGTGACCAACATGTGGTGTATATAAACCTTTTAAAAAAAAGTGTACCGACTTCAAAAATTTGCACTGAAAAGTAAGAAATAATAAAAATTTCGTCGTAGAATTTGAAGACGGTTGGTGCCAAATTAGGATACGAAATTAAGTAAACATCTAGGGACATAAAGATCTGTTCAATATTATCTGTGTTTGTACTGATGATCGTTGGTTCCTAATGAATTATCTAGATTAGTGAATTTGGGTACTAAATTATTTCTAATTTGGCACCAACCGTCTTCAAATTCTACGACGAAATTTTTATTATTTCTTACTTTTCAGTGCAAATTTTTGAAGTCGGTACACTTTTTTTTAAAAGGTTTATTTTTCCCTTTTAAGTGATTTTGTTGCCCTGAGAAATAAATAATAACGCAACTAAAAAAAATGATGGAAAATTAAAAAAAATACTGCGGTGGATGGGAATTGAACCTCGAGCAATGTGCACCCTGCGCTGCATCACATACCTTTAGCCGCTAGACCACCGTCGATACGAAAATTGACAACTTCGTGTCAATAGCAACCGTTGCTAAGGCCTTTCTCTGATATATAATTTTCAGCCGTAAACATAAGCAAATTACTGAATTTCTGGAAAACTACTGAACTGATTTTCGTCATATGTCTGTGAGATGATGACAAGAAATTATTATATCCTTAAAAAAATAAGTCGCCAAAATCAGTATATATTTCATCGAGATATTAAGAAAAAAATACTTATAAAGTGTGATTTTTCAATATTCCTGAAAAACCAGTGAACCAATTTTTATGAGATAAAAATGGGACCAATCCGGAAGAGTTATCTGTCGATTAAAAAAGAAACCATCAAAATCGGTTCACAATTGGCGGAGTTATCGATGTACATACATACATAAAAATACGGTCCGAATTGAGAGTTCTTTTTTTTTTCGAAGTCGGTTAAAAACACATGCACACGGAACTAATTTAAATGCTGACTCAAACCGATTTATTATTTGGATAGCTTCCAAATTAACCTTGGCGACAAAATTTTATAGAAATAAATAGTCAATTCATTACACTTGATGCGGACGATGGATAAGGCAACAAAAAAATCAATTCTTTAATGACTGGGCGGCGCGTATTAAGGTTACGCTCGGAATACACAATGAATCAGAATTATCTTCCGAGAGTGTATTTACAAAATACATAGCACCGACAAAATACCTGCAGAGTTTAATTAAACATACATGTTTTAAGCGTCGAGAGCGTAGCGGATTATGGGAGAGTCTGTTATAGACAGGGGCCGCTTTGGCTCTATGTTACACTAATCAGACGACACTGTGTTAGGAGAGGCATTATAGAGTTTAATTGAGGGATTTAGTGAAATATTCGACCTGAAATACGTAATAGTTTCTAAGTATCGTCTAAATAACGATTAAGTATGTAAAGTTATTCCACAAAATATGTTTGGTGTGTCAATTTGCTTTATATTTCCGTTCTGGATTAAAACTGATGGATATAAGTTGATAGAACTCGCCCATAACTGCAATACATATGTGACTGACACAACATGAGGAAGAGGTATTTTATTCTAATATCAGATATTATAATTTTAATGTTTTCTCTAATGTTTATTAACATTATTAATGTCTCTATTGAGTTAAAGAACACAATTACATGTAATAAGTCTCTTTGTTAAAGTTCGTTCTGTAATTTCCTTATAATTTGTTGTCAACTCATCCATCAAGGAGCATTCTAATTTCCTGCCAACCAAGTAAGAATGGATGGACACATCTATTACGACTAGGATAGCAAGTCAAAATCATATCTAACAAAACGGCAGGAGGTCGCAAGGTAGTTTTACAATTTGATGTCAAATCGTATTTGACGAACAATAACGGAGTGGGCGGATTTGTTAACTTTGCATGTCAAGCTAACTTTATGTATTTCACAAAGTTATTTAGTCGTAACTCGTAATCATGAAAGAACATTTCTTCAAACCAACTCAAAGTTATATTAATTTATTCAAGCTTTTCAATGCAAAAAGAATGGTAGAAAATAGAAATACATTTGGCTGGTGACATTTCCTTAACAAATAAGGAAAACGTTGTCAAGCGTTATATCCAAATTTGTGAGACTTAATTCTCTTAAAATTGGATTTCAGCAAATTATGTTCGAGATACGCAGCGAAGGAAGTTAATATAGGTTGGCAAAACACTACTGGATGTGTGGGGTAAAATTACATTTTACATTTGATGCTGCCCCCGCGATTTTTGATGTAACCGATTATCGGAAATATATTCCACTTTGTTAGTAAATAAATATATATCAATTTAGATTAACTCCGGACAATGGGATGTTCTAGCACACACATACATGCATACGGTCTGATCTCTCTTGGGAAATAAAGCGTTAAGTTAGATAATAAATAAATCCAACATCGGCAGCGCAGTTTATACTGTATTATTTTACTGAGTTGATGCACAATATCACATAGCTTATTATGCTTTCCCTTACAGGATATATTTTGAGAATTTTAGAAGTATCAATCCTGTGAGCTGTTCGACGCATGTATTTCAGTTCAATAGAAGTTATTTTCAGTGTAGCGTTGTAGTTGGTGTTATATTGAAAGCGATTACAGTAAGTGCTAACAATAAACTGACATGCTTTATCTGGTGGGTCCATTTGTTGTTTACGTTTTACAAACGTCTCTACTCTTTGTGTAGAGATAGAAGCATACATATTAATTACATTTCCTTGTTTTAACGGCATGCAAATTTTTTACTATTCGTGTTAATGATCAGATTTAATTAAACCGACAGTTAATATTTTAACTGTTATGAAATGTTTGAGCCCGAAAAGCCATAAGGGTTTTATAACTTTCGCCATTTAAATGTTGAAATGTCCTTTTAAATTACGCTAGAGAATGTTTTTGTCACATTAACTGGTTCAATTTGAGGTTCAACTAGGTACGTATATAATCGATAATGATAGAGAAATAATGTTTCTATCGCCTTTACCTACTCGTATTTATGAAAGAGGTAATTACACGAATAGTCGAACAAATGTCTCCGAACTGTTAACCTTTGTATATCAATTCTTTGTTTCCAAATTTCCTATGCGTGAAAATTATTGTTTATACATATATCATGGCAAGAGTCATGCAACATTTTGTGTCTTTTATTTATCATGATCGTCTTTTCCAAGTTTTTTAATTTTAGCTATAAATGGTGCACGAAAATAATTTTATAAGTTTTAAGTGTGTATTGGCACGACATAATATATTATGTATTCCATCAAAAACAGGCCAGCTTTTCGCCAGGATTATAAGTTGTTATCTGAAAAAAATACTAAAAAGTAGAAAATTTATGCCTGAATCCTTGTCTCCATGTTTTTAGTTGTGTTCCGACGAGTACAAATGATAAAACAGAATGAACTTGGTAAGTTCATTAAATAACTGTGCAATATCAGGAAAAAAAATTAACCTTATGTTATTTATTAACATAACATAATTTACTTAGTAACGCAGCGAGTGTTCCGTTTGAAATTTCTTCAGAACTGGAGGAGGTATTCTACCTTTGATTCCTCCACCCCTTTTCTTTTTCTTTTTAGTTTTTAAGGTTTAATATTTAAGGCTTTTTTGATTAAGTTTATATGTACTGTTGTATTTTTAATAAGAAATCAAAATAATTCTAATAATGGAAATATTTTTTTTTTAATTTAGGCAAATTTTAATTTAGGATTTAGTTATAAAATAAATGATAATAAATGTAGCATATTAAATTAAACTGTAATGAAAAAAGCACAAGAGCGGCAATGTTGTACATTTACTGTGAGAACGGTGATATAAGAGCCACTTTACGAGCAAGTGAACCGAAAATAATATTTCATACCAATTCATTTAGATATCTATAAATTTATAATTTGTAAGTCTTACAGGTTACTTACGTGTTTTTTGGAGATATTGAAAGTAGATAGATGTAGGCAAATGGCGTCTCTATAAATTTTGTTTTATTTAAATCAGGAATAATATGAAGTTAGGAATTTGTGAAGATTCTGTCACTGTCTACCCCGACAGAATTCAGACATGTCAATGAAAATCCAGATAAGTTGTTTTCAGAATATAAACAAATTTTCCTATTTCCCCATAATAGTCACTCGTATAGAGAGCTTTTAAAAGACCAACATGTTTACGATTTCAGAGATCGTAATTTCTGCGGTTACTGTCACTGAAACAAAAACGTACTCTCCGGAGACCACAGACCCTTAAATGAATGTAGAACTTTCAAACAACTTACATTACCTCAGTAATCAAACCAACAACTTTTTAGCTACGAAAATAGCTATGTCTTTGGTTTTCGTCTTGTTCTTGTCAATAATATTGAAGAATCATGACTCAGATATATATAACTCGAACTTTCAAGAGTTATTGTATGACTCAACAAAACTATTGTGAAACTCAAAGGAAAATAAGCAAGCTCGCGCTTTTTAACTCCAATATGTGTTTGTTAACTTTAAATCTCGCGCAGAGCTAAAAGTATTTAACGGTGAGCCAAGAATAAATGAGGAAATAGCAGAAAATAAAATATAAAAACTGTCACTGTCGTTCTTATAAAGTTGGAAATAGCAATTAAAAATTAATGTAACGCATTGAACCAGGAAAAGATAATTAACTAAAATAGCAAACGTATTTATTGAATTCCACGTGAAGTCAAATCGATTATTTTATTATTAACGAGCGGACTAACTCCACACTCCCCAAAGAGACCGTATTGCAGCTGCAAGGTATGCGCTCCCTGCCTGTCCGTATAATTAGCTTAACGTTCAGATAACAGTCACTTAATTAATTAATACCGTACTAATATGAGATACAAAGAGAACTATGTCGAATGATTTATTAAATAATCTATTATAGAACCAACAAAAAGGATTTACAAAAAGTCAAATTCAATTTCAATATTAATTCAGTTCAAATTCATATTTATTATGGTCAAATTAAAATAGGAAAAGACTGAATAGGTACACTCTCACTGATAAGGATTGATAGGTGAATAAAAGAAAAGTAGGATTATGTTCCCTCCTCGCTGTCTGCCTCAATGGGAAACGGTCGTGAAAGTATGTAGGTACTATATTAAGGGTTTTAATCTAATAGATTAAATTTATTCACTACGTTCAGCGTTGAGTAAAATTGACCGCATTCCTTTAAAAGGCACGATATTATGTGCAGCATTTACCGCACGTCATTACCGCGACCCGAGCGGGTCCCACTTATCTACATAAATATGTTTCGACGCAAATGCTGACCTATAAGCACTATATAAGTCCTTCACGAACGATAATGACGAACCTTTTAGTATATTGGCCAATTTTGTTACTGCTAATTTTAATGAATAACATGTTTTCAATTCTTGGCAAATTATAAAATAGAAATGTAGGGCAAGTTGCCTGTAGAATTAGAAATAAGTATATCATTTTGTGTGTACAAAATAATAATAAGGAATAAAATGTCGAAAATTTCTATCCTTGCGGACATTTACACCTTTCTAATTACAATATGTTTCTAGAAGCATGGACTTCTAGAAACAAAAGTCAGCTAGTTTTCTTCGCCCGCAGATTTTTTTTAAATACATAAATAAAAACTCTCCGATCTTAATTAGGTACTAATAGTGCTAGGTATATTTTACGGAACTCTAACTTCACGAACAAATAAAGTAGTTCATAACAGACACATTTTTTTTCTAAACGGTCCAGTAGTGTTAATATTGCTTTTTACAAAAAATAAACAAACTCCACACTCTCTTTATAATATTAGTAGATAACAACGAATTCGGTATTTTATAGAAGCATCAACAAGTAGATATTTGCGTTCTAAAAAAATCACGTTAGCTTTTCTATGAAATATAATAAAACATTCTTAAAGATGTAGTGTGTGCTAAATAATAAAAGAGGCAAATTACTGTAGACATAATTTAAAGGCTTTTGCGACAACAATTCGTTTATACTCCCCCGAACAAGTCTACTCCGTGAAGAGGTAGGTAAAAAACTACTTATATTTCAATTATCTATATGTCACAATATGGCATAATAATAAATGTATTGTTACTACTATTTTAAGCCCGTGTCACTGGTTGAGTAGGTACTTTTTCCCACACTTGTCTTGTCTACCCATATCAACCAAATTAACTGAAGACGGGGATATTGTCAAAGTAGATCGTTAAGCGAACATGCTTTCAGAATAAATATTCCTATCATTTTATAAGATATCGGTTGTCATTTGTATTCATTGAATCTTATCTGTTATTGTGACACTATAAACCTTTTAAAAAAAGTGTACCGACTTCAAAAATTTGCACTGAAATAAATACACATGTTATGTGGCACGGCCGGCGGCTTGGAATTACGTTTTAAAGTTTAAAGGATTTGGAAGAGGTTCCAAGAGACTGAGTCTCTCTGTAGAAGGCCTGGTTCTGACAAAAAAATATGTACGGAGCAGAGGGATGATCGATCTCTTGTCAGTCAAGCTCTTAGAAATCGACGAAAATCTTACAATTATCTTAAAACCCACCTACAAGAAGTGAGATTGGTGAGAGTTAGCAAATGGACTTTACGGAGGACACTTATCGAAGCAGGCATACATTCTCACAGACCCGCTAGAGGACCAAAATTACTCCGTGGGCATCGCGATTTGGGCAAAATTTGTTACTATGGAAAATTGAGAATTGGGGTAGGCTTCTGTTTTCCGATGAGGCCCGTATATGTCTACATGGTGAAGACAGACGTCAGAGAGTTATGAGAAGACAAGGTGAACGTTATGCCGACGTGTGCTTTGAAGAGGTAACACCATACGGTGGAGGATCCTTAATGCTCTAGGCAGGAATAACTTCTGAAGCTCGTACGGAGTTAGTTTTTTGCCAAATGGGGCACTTAATGCACATCACTATATCTCAGAAATTCTCGTTCCACATGTGCAACCTGCATTGGTTGTTATGGGAGACAGGTCCATTTTTATGGATGATAATGCTCGTCCTCATCGTGCCGTTGCAGTATTCGCCTATATGGAGGAGGTTGGGATTCCTCGATTGGATTGACCAGCGAGGAGTCCCGACCTCAACCCTATAGAGGATCTATGGGACGTACTAAAACGCCGGGTTCGAGCTGTAACTCCAGCTCCACAAAATGTCACAGAGTTAAAAACTGTGATTCAGGCTGAATAGGAACTGATACCACAAGATACCATAAGAAACTTGATCGGGAGGATGAGAAAACGAATAGCAGCTGTCATAATTGCGAGAGGTGGACATACTCGATATTGATTTTTGAGTAGGTTCATTTAAACAAGATTAATTAAAAAAATAATTTAAGTTTAAATTGTCACTTCATACTCATTAAAATTACTTAATAAACTGGTTTTTAATTTTTTATTCAATTTATCTCAAAAATGTAGAAATTCGATTATAATATGTTGAAACATCATAAACAATAATTATTCAACATTATTAACTTCAAAATATAATGATAACCAATAAAGTTTTAAGTGCTCGTTTTTTTTGCAACATAGTGTATTTCGTCGTAGAATTTGAAGACGGTAGGTGGCGGTACACTTTTTTAAAAGGTTTATTTTTCATTTTTAAGTGATTTTGCTGCTCTGAGAGACAAATAATAACGGAAATAAAAAAATATTTATGGAAAATTAAAAAAAATACTGCGGTGGATAGGATTTGAACCATGTGCAATGTGCATCGTGCGTTGCACCCCATACCTAGACCACCGTTGATACAAAAATTGACAACTTCGTGTCAATAGCAACCGTTGCTAAGGCATTTATTTCTCTGATATAATTTTTAGCAGTAAACAGAGGCAAATTACTGAATTTTTGAAAAACTACTGAACCGATTTTCGTCATATGTCTGTGAGATAATGTCGAGAAATTATTATATTCTTAAAAAAATAAGTCGTCAAAATCGGTACATATTTCATCGAGATATTAAGAAAAATTGACTTATAAGGTCAGTTTTTTCAAAATTTCTGAAAAACCAAAGGACCAATTTTTATGGGATAAAAAAATATCTTTGTTTCATTTCCATATCCTAACAAGGTTTCAAAGATAAACATTTACTGAACTCATCCGAAGTCGGGACCTATAGCTAGTATACAGTCATACAATAAAAAAGTAAAAATAAAATTTTGTAGGACCTTTTTCTTTGTACCATTGATGTTCCCGAATTTGTGTTTAAATCTATATAAAGAGCTCTTAACTTTTTAATCAATCTAATAGGAAAAATCTGTTCGCCCTCGCCCCTGATTGACGGTTGATCGTAAACTATCGATCGAGATTGAAAGCCCAGCTACTTCAGAAGCTATTAACTGGACAGATATTGCTGCCGCACTTCGTAAACAAAATTGATAATTAAAAGGCAACAAAAGTTTGTATCTATAACACCGATAAAGTGAAAGTTTTGAGACTCAGATTATCCTAATATCTAACCCCAATAACTTTTATATGGTTATTGTTTATTTATGACATAGTAAACTCAGTGTTTAGGAAAATTAGAGAGTAATTAGATGTGTATACTTTTATGGCTGTATTTTATGAAAGAAATAAAATCGTGTAGGTACTTATATAACATGTGACTTAAAAATATTATGTGTAATACAATCATAATTTATTTAGTAGAATGGGTAAAAAAAAAGAATTGGCATATCTATATAATAATCTTATGGATATAAAATTATATTCATTAATAATGAACACATTTAACAACGACCACAGTAAAATTGTTCGGACATTTGATTGTCTAGCAGTCTTTTTATAATTGAAGAAATGTTTACGGTAACACAAGACTTACAACGCTATAATGAGTACCACAGAAAAGAAAAAGAACATGATTAGGACTCTGGACTAGGTACAAACCATAAAAAATGGTAAACGAATTTTCCTCAATTTAAAGTAACAAAGTATTAGAAAACATTTTGTAGACAGTGTTAAATCAGATCGCTGCGAAGTGAAATAAATATTTACTTTCCGTTAGTTCAGCTAGCTATGTTTGCTTACCTAGACATCTGTATGTGAAGAGAAAAGTTTGGAAGCGCAAATACGAGCGGTAGCGAGTGACTGCAGCCACGTGTACCTACGCCGCGACCCCTCTGTGGGACACTACAAACTTTTGTGAGCGAAAGAGAAACAGTCGTCAAAGTAGGTATACTATAATGTATCTGAAATATCTCAACTTGTGTCTGGAAATACACAAAAGGAGTTGAATTGGATAACCTCAGAAAACAATGCATTCCAACAGCAACTATAAACAACGATAGGACTTCAGTTTCTTACTCGTAATATTATTGCGTCTGTTATAGAAGTGACACATGTCCATTAAGTGAAGCAACGGGCTTGCCACCTGTTCTGTTCAATATGGACAACTGGCAAAAATTGCCACACCGCAAGGTATGTAGTAATTATTATTTAATCTATGGCAAGGTATAATGGCCGTGAAGGTGTGTTTTGTTTTGTTTTTGTTCGGAGATAGAAATTAAATATAGAAAAATAATATATAATTGAGTTATAGATTACCGGAAAACTGCAGCTTTTTTTAAATGAAAAATTGTATATTAAAATAGGTGTTTACTTACGAAGGTATTAAATCCTTATCAAATAAAAATCGTTAGTTAGCTGAAGTAATAGTGCCTTTACATCATGTCATACTTTAGGAGCTAGCACCGGTTTGCTAATTACGCAGAATACAGTAAAATCACGGAGTGATTTCTCCTAAGGCTAAGGAACCTTGTACTAAATCCAACCGTTTATTTTACTATAGATATAAGCACGCCTATGAAGTTCCATAATAATTGACAGGCAACTATAGACAAAAAATGCAATACTTCATGGACGCTGTTTTTTCTTTACAATACTGAAACGACGGGCTCTTTAGCTCCGATATTTATGATCTATGATCTTGTATATGACCTGCCTGATTGATGTTGCCAAATAATAAATACATTTACAGTACATCGTGCTTTACATAAATAGTCTATTTTGATACATAAAATATAGTCATTTAAACTCCTGGGTATGTTTATAAAACAATACAAAATGTTAAGTACTCGAGCTGTCTAATGGTTGGATTTAGTATAATTCAGGGTTTTTTTTGGAGGAGGTTGCTCTGTTTTGACGTGAAAGAAGCACAAACAAACACACTTTCACTATTATATTAGTTAGAATAGCCCAAAAGGCAGTTGAATATTGTGAGAAGGTAATTGTTAAAATCAGTTAGAGGTATTAAGGAATCGTTGACCTGCCAACTTTCTGGGTGTGGGTGAATTTTGCAAGCTTATCTGTGGAGTCGCCTGGCACTTTTCTTTTTTTACATTCATAAAGATATTTCAAGCAATTATCAAGAATCTTTTAAAACTTTATGAAAACAACTTCAAAAACACCTGCCATCTACTACGGACAGCCGGAAGAGGCGCCGCGCCTGCTATTTATTTTTTAAATTCATAAATACATTTATTTTCGTATGTTATACTACCTTTCAGCTTTTATCAAATACCTCAATCCGATCTTCCACTGCCTCTCTAACGTGGTTAAATAATATTGCAGAACCTTCTTTGTCTATACCGTATATAATTATTATTTGCAATATTTATGTTTATAATCCTCTGTAATAAATTTGATTCTATCAAAATTGCGGACCAGTTTGTGATTCCACATGTAATTTTTTCTTTGAAAGTCAGAATAAATTTCCTAGGTACCTACTCAAAGACAATGCAAATTTTAATTTGAAATTTGCTTTATAAAATCATTAGATATACACAGTAAGTAATTGGAGTGACTTAGGATTATGTAAATTTCTTACATTACAAAATTTACATATTTTATAAATCACATTACGAGTGTGAGTAATTTCATTTTCGTAGCGTTTACTTGTTTACGACGACACGTTGGTAATGTTTGTTGAATCATGTGTTGCTATTGTAATATCGATTTATACAAGTTTATAGTTAGATACTGGTCTCCTATTGTATACTATTAATTAATACGTATAATTACTGCTTAAGCTTACACGTTAACATTTCCTTTTGTCGGCTTTTTAGATAATTAAATAAAATACAGCGACTTTCCTACAATTACGTCGTCGTTATTAAGTTGTCAAACGTAAAAATGTGGCGCTCACAGAATTTAGTCGTTTTAATTCAGAATTCCGTGTAATTAATTAGAAGCGAACATAAGGCGGTAGCGACCCGCGTTCATTAGAGTGCCTGATAGCATGCTCGATAGTTACCAAGAATGTTAGATGGTCGAGCGGGAGTGCATCGTCGGCGGCGCGGCGGTGGTTGCAGCGAGCGAGGTATGCGGTGCGCGGGTGACGGTTGGCGGAGGTCGCGCGGTGTCGGTGAGCGCGACCGGGCTCGGTGGCTCGCGGCGCCGACTGCCGCCCGCCCAGCTAGCGACGCCCGCCCTGCCCGCGCCCCGCACGAACCTTTATTGTTCCACCTCCGAGCGGGTCATCGTACCTGCACGTATCCTGACGAGAATCCAGGTTACACTTTGCATGTTTAATGCTGACTTTTCGTGCTTCAATTGCTGTTTCGCAATTGCAAATTTTGTAAAAAATTAACACGAACTGCCAGCGCTCCTGGCCAGGTTTACGGGTGTGCCGGCCACCCATCGAGGTGCACGTAACAGTGTTTGGTCTGCAGCGAGTGGCCTCCCGAGTCTAATCGCCCGTTGACTTAACATTATGTAGGTTCATTATATTTTATGACTTTCGAACGTCCTTCTTACTATGAGCCAAGTTTGCTTAAACTAGCTACCTACACCGTCTGTCTACAATAACCTATTATGAACTTCACACACAATACTTGCGATTCACTTCTCACTTTTAAATTAAATTCGTATATATAATTTTTTTATATTTTTAATGGGGGCAATTCTACATGTTACGTACTCGTATATATTTTCATAAACAACAGTTATTCTCATTATAAGGCTGATTGCGACGAAAGGAAGTTGTACATAGAGTGTACTACGCTTTATGACGTGATGTATTGAATGAAGCACATTATCCCGCAGATGTGAGTGACGTATGATCTGTGACGTATATGGATCAAGAGGTTATTTTGGCTTCCAGTTACAAGTGCGTAAATTTTATTTTGATTGTATGTTGAAAGAAACAGCAAGCTATTGATATTTAATTAAACGCTGTGTCTTCACAGTTTAAAAGAAATGTCATGTGATTAAAGTTAGGGGATTCAAAGTTTAAAGCTCCTGTTTTTATACTTTTCTAATTTATATTGATTATTCAGAGATACTTAACGCGACGCAAGACACATCCTTGAATGGACATTGTCATGTGCCCATTTAGGGATCGAACCAGAAGATAAGTGGTATCTTATTCTTTAGCTCCAGATCAAAGAGCTAAGAGAATAGTGTGACATTAAACCGTATGCGTAACCACAAACTCAAAGAGAATATTTGAGTAAATCAGTTAAGTTGGCCTCGAGGCTAACAATTGTTTAATACAATACAAGTGAAGATATTAACAAACCATAAGTAATAATGTCGTGACGCAATGACTTTAGTTCGAGTGTTGTTATTATGAATTGATTTTCCTGGAAACACGGCTATGTTTAGGCACGACATATTCTTAATCACTAAGGTATTGCAATACGGAAATAATAGCATAATAGCTAAGCTGTGCGAGTTGTGAAGTCATAATAATACCTATAATAAAAGGGTAAATGTTTTAGAGAAAACGTTTATTTTCAGATACTTTATTATAAATTGTGAATTAATACGCTTTTATGGAACTTCAAAAATGGGCTATGTAATATTAAGTACGTGTAGGTATTTAAAAAAGTTTTATCGCTGACTAACTAAACCATCACTAACTAAAATCAGATCACGGATTTCTCAGCTTTTATACAAAAAATGTAACAACAATATAAAAGAACCTTTAAAAAAAGCAATTCAGCGAGGAAATGCAGTCAGTTTTCTTGCAACTATTCTACGCGGACCTGGTTTATCTAGTTATTTTTAATGTTTAGATTTATTTAATAATTGATGTAAAAAAGTATGTTATCTTTTCAGAATATATATAAGTGTATAAGTAATATATTTTTTAATACCGATAATTTCCAGTAATTTTTCCATGGTTTTTTTTTTAACAAACACGTAAACGAATTCCCAGCTTATCTCTAAAGTATCTCTTGAGTGATGCTTTACTTAAGCTGAGTAGTTGATTATCTTTGTAAATTATCGTGATTCACACCTTAATTTCCACGAACATTTAAAAAATATTTCATACTTGTTTCGCACGGGTAGAAAAAAGTTGTTTATGAAAAATTTAATTTTCCCGGAGGCATTATATATAATATAAATAGAAAACAACACGCAACAACAATGGTAAACATAATATCATATAAATTTTGTTTTCAGACAAAAAAGATGAAGTTCACAAAGAAAGTCCAGATTAGATATGTTAAAGAAATTAGTGTATACAAAATGTTGTAATCTACTAAATTAAGTATACATGTATTTACAGTGGTCGCTAAGGACCTTAGCAGTTATAAAGCGACCTTAAATAAAAATTAAAAAAAAAGTCCTTCCATTTATTATAATATTTTAAAGATACTCTCAGAGTTTTTTGTTAGTTTATAAGAAGTAATCTTGAAACTAATGGACTGAAGGAACGAAATTTAATGTATATATATGTTATGTAGGTACGTATATACACAATAGTAGAAGAAAAAAATTTACCAAATAAGAAGCTTTTTTCTTTTTGAAATCTTATTTACAAGTTCTTTAACAATACATATTGACTACACTGTTGTTTATAAAATATGACCAGTGTCTTAAGAAACCATATAAGTACTAGGTTAATTACACAATAATAAATAACCGTTTATATATATAACCTAATTATCAAGTATAATAAAACAACCTGATAACGATTATATGAATGAAGATAAATCTTATGGTCATCCATGAGGTAGGTAGATATCTAGGTACATATAGCAACGTCAGAATTAATATATTTAAACACATCACGCGACTTTTAACATATCTAATACATTTACAGCTTAATCTGATTAAATAGAAAAAGTTTGTCAGACGAGGTCGACGCACCTATCAGTGAGAGGGCACCAACCATAGACTTAGGATGCACCGACAGACAAATGTTGTATTAAATTGATTTGAAAACTATTTTCATTTTAAAAAATTGCATTATATATTGTGTTGTTATTTTGGTTGTTTCTTTTGTGTATTTTTTGAGATATTGACGTCACTGACTATATATATTCTGGAATATATAGTGTCCTCAATATTATGAGGACCATGGCAAAGAGCTCAAAATATTTAAATCTCTTTGTGATGGACACAAACAATTTTCTGTTCCTGAGCAATTTTACTAACTGCACTATTTTGCTAGATATTTTAAGGCATACAAATATGTCTATAATAATTACGGAAAAATATTGAAATGGACACAGTCATGGAAATGTTAACTTCTGTGTTAGTACTTCCACGCGAGCAGAGCAAAGGCTAGTCAAATATAATTACCTACCGCAATCCAAATAGGTCAGTTCCACGATCGTTCTATCGTAGAAAGTTTAATTAAAAATCCACGTATTTTAAATTGCGTCCATTGTTTGTCTAAAAGTATACTCAGCTTTGACATCGAAATAAATATGATGTTCCATTTCGCGGAAGCGTACAAAGTGAATTCACCAAAACAAAGAGCGAAAGTTAACAGTAGCGTGACCTTTTCATGACCTCAATAATCAGATACAACTTGTATGGGTAGTTTTCAGTGAACTTATTCAATTTAATATTTCTTTTAGCCAAATTGAATTCAAATAATAAACCATACGTACATATTGTAAGTAAATAGATAATGCAAAATATATATTGCAATTTATTATAGGTATGTAACTGTGTCGGAATTTAAACGTGTTTTATATAAGATTTAGTTGATTAATTATTATGCCGTAAAGAAATAATGCCGTGCTTAATAAAATGGAATTAACGGGATCATTTATAACTAAGTATGTTCTCGCTAGAATAAACGAGATCTATTGAGTACATTCTTACAAGTCTTACAGTACATTCAAAATATCTACAAGATTGATTGGGGATCTAATCATAATATAATAAAATAAGCTACCTATATATTTTTGAAATTTTCGATTGAGTTCGCGATTTTCTTTGAAATTGCTGAATTAATTTATTCAACAGATCAAATTGGAATATATGGACAAAAATGGAAACCTATATTTGCTATTCACTGTACATAAATCACTTTAGAGTGTTGTCCTGTTTAAAACTGGCTATTGACTAAAACTTATTACATGTCTAATATTATAAAAAATGAGAGAGTGCGAGTTTGTTTGCAAAACGTAAACTCGAAAACTACTGAACCGATTTGAAAACTTCATTCATTGTTCTAACGGTACATTACTTGAAAAGAACATAAATTATTTTATTGATTTTAAGTATCAATATTTATAGGGGTTTCAAAAATTTCCACGGGCGAAGCCAGGGCCGGTAAGCGAGTTAATAATATAATAAAAATGTAACAGTGGTATCTTACTTGTAGGAAAACAATTTATTTATATAGATAGTGTCAGTGCTGTCGAAAAACCTGACTTTGTTAGAGGCTGCCATGGTCGACCAAACAATCACTACAATACTAATACTTTTTCAAAACCTCATTAAACACAATAAGCGGCATATTTAGCAATTTACACATGTCGCCCGTGAAGTGTGTACACGCGGACTGACTGTTTACGCTATGACTTGATAAGTTTGCATATAGATTTTCTTTTAAGACATCGTGTTGTCTTATCTTTTGTCGGAATCCGCACCTGCTAGGTACATACCTATGGGTTGGGTGCTATTTTATATTAAGGATATAATTTTGTCAAATGCTTATCTTTTTATACAAATAAATGATTTGAAAAAGTATGCTTGAGTGTAAGTGTAAGACACCTTGCATTCTTCATTCCGGCTTGTGACATCACTTTAGGATAACTTAAATTGACAATAAGTAAGTAATAAAAAATAAATACACAATCATATTTTTGTATACTCACTGAAAATAATGTTGATTTATTTGTTTAATAAATATATCTTTTATAAACTGTTTTATAATATCTAAATGAAAAATATTTAATTCATACTTCCGGTCACGTGACCGCAGACGGGAAGTGTAGTCTCTTCCATCTCAATGTCAAATAAATAACCACAGATTACTAACTGTCTGTCTGTAATCAGTCTTTATCTAATCTGTGACCAAAATTTTGTTTGTTTGCAAAATGTGACGTTTTGCGGGGATTTGAAACATGATTTTTAAATGAAAATACAAATATAATTATATACTTATTTTGTTAGGTATTATAAATCTTACAGCTATAATTTAAAAGTATTTCCAAAAGATTGTCAACTTGAGTATATTTTATATTTTATGTGTTGAAGTGTAATAAAATGTAATTCGGTTGAATTTAAAATAAGAAACATTGAAATACCCGCCCTCTTAACGGAAACGGAAGCGGAGAGTTCTAAGGAAACACGAAAAGGCACACAATCGCTACATCCATTATTCCGGCGTGGAAGCAGAAGTTTGTGGGGGCAGACATTAGAATACTTTCTAATTGGAGAAATACTTATTGTGTAGCAGACTTAGAATCAACGACCTAATAAACCTAAAATCGCCAATGTCAAGTAAATAACTCTGTCCATTTCTGTCAACAACTGCTAAATGGTAGACGGTGCTAAGAAAAGTACAACCTAGCCTATGAACTCTTTGCGTAGACAAACTAAAATAAATAAAAGAAATTTTTTAAAGACTAAAAAAAAAAAAGACGTTACTCAATTCGACCGTATATATATGTATATATTTTTTTATATTAATTATGTATTTAGGTGTTATTATTTTTAACCGACTTACAAAAAAAGGAGGAGGTTCTCAATTAATTTAACTTTAAAAAAAATATACCGACTTCAAAAAATTTTTACTAAAAGCAAGAAATAATTAAATATATCGTTTCGCCGTTGAATTTGAAGACTGTTTGTGCCAAATTTGAAACTACCTAGTCTAATCTAGACAATTAATTACAAATTACATTGAACAAATATTCTTTAGAATTTATTTTAATTTTATAGCCTAATTTAGCACAAACCAACTTCAAATTCAACGGCGAAACGATATTTAATTATTTCTTGCTTTTCAGTGAAAAATGTTTAAAGTCGGTGTACTTTTTTTTATAAAGTTAATTTATTTACTAGCAGTTGCCCGCAACCGCAACTTTGTACGCGTTGTATTAGGAATACCATACCATTTTAACCCCTATTTCGAAATATCCTTTCTTATTCCTTATATACATCATTTACATTCCTTATTCCTTATATACATTTTCCTCATATACAGGGTTTGGGCGTTGAGGAGTTAGTGAGTGAGTGATTCAGGACTTATCTTTATATTGGTATGTGATTATTATTACATATTAGGGATTAAATATATATAATATATTAAAATAACAGACAAGTACGCAAATAGTAGATGTGGTATTGTAGTCGGAACTGAGTGAACTTACGTAGATGTATAACGCCTATTTGTCCGATGTCTTGACAGAAAGTGTCTGGATTGTGGTTTGCATTAGGTATCTTGTTAGGTCGTCGCTAAGAACATAATATAGTATCATCCCAGACAAAGGTGGGCCATTTGTTAATAATAGGATAAGGTCGTATAGAAAGATCGTAGCGGTCTTGATATTCCTGATAGCTTCCATAATGGCACCTTGTTCTATAATATTATATCAAATATTTCCATTAATATTATTTGATTGATATTAAAAAATGTTGATTACTTACAACGGGTATCTACGTATCGTTATCGTTGTAGATAAGAATCATATTTTGCTGCATATTTTATTGATATCATCAATTGTTACATCAAAATACAACAGTGCATGCATGCTATATCGTAATATCTATTACATATGAAATTAAAAGTTATTGATAAATATAAATAAATTGGTATATTTGTATAATACGAAGCATGTAGAGTTCAAACTATAATAATATTAATTAGCAAAATGTGCTTATATCATAGAAATTGTTTAGCGTACTAAAGTGCTTAGTAAACAACTACTTCAATCACGTAGTTGAACTACTCAGAAATGTAAAGATATCTGCCAAATTGATTGGCGTTATAAGCAAATTTGTGGACTGTTAAATGGGGATTTTATGAAGATGTTTACACTTCCTTATAATGTTTAAACATTTAGATTTATGATAATATTATATTATGTGCATGATAAATACGAGAAACATAGTATTATTTAATAAATCATAATTTATATAAGAACTTCTAAAATAAAAAGTTGATTAAAACAAACAGGAACATTGTGTAAGTTTCTTATTTGGTTAATTACTTTCTGTAGCGCTTCCAAAAAGACAATATTTCTTGATATCTCGAGCGATAGAGGATCTTTTTCATGAATATGGATGGAGGGTAAAGAAGAATGAACGTTCAGATATACTTTTATCTACAAGTCGATATTGATTAGCTTTTGCGAAATAATAAAATATAGGTACTATAGGTTTACAATCTTTTTTTTTTAAATAACATTATAGTATAACAAACACTTATTAATTTATTTCAATTTATATATGTTTATTATAATAGTTATTTATTGAATAGTTATATAAATTTAACAAAAAAATAAAATCAAATTAAAACTAAAAACTAAGTTTTATAAATTAAACTAGATGAAAAAATCCATAAGTGGGACCCCCACTTGGCAGTGTATCTAATACACTTGCAGCATTGCCTCGTTGAATTTTTTTGATTTTTTGTTTTAAATAACTATGGCATCTGGAGTCACCACATTCTAGGAACACTCGACTTCTAAGTTCTTGAGCTTCAGATCCGAGTACTCCCGAAGTTTCAACGCCAAATGCCACAAATTGATAATTTTGGGTCAAGTCCCGGTATTTTGTCCGCTTGCGTGACTCTGCCATGCAAGCGGCTGCACCCGGAACCGATGAGGTAACCAAAATGTGTGATTGTGCAAAGGTATCTACACAAGTGGCGTCCCATATGAGTGCCTTCCCACATGACCACGGAACGAGTGTGAGACTATCAGGTCTCTTTCCGCTAAATCTGCTAATTCCCGGAGGCTCCAGTACAGCAGGTATTTTGTATAGTACAATAATATACCATATTATAATACTCTGGAGTCTAATCTGAAGGAATAGTATTAATTTCAATACTGTCACGGGTACCTTGCGGCTCTCAAGAACCGTATAAACGATCCTCGGTAAGACATGTCTGAATCATTTATTTGACATGTATTTTTACTTCATGTTTGCCTAAATTTAATAAAATTACTCCATTATTAAGGCTCTTTATAAGTAGATAAAATATATGAAATGTTAACACATTTTCGAGTTTGGTCTTATCATGATTATAGATAGATAGTAGGCACAACGGAAACAAGTTCCACTTGGCAATGCAAAAACCGTGAAGCACGATAATAAAATATATACCGCCAATTTATTGCTTAGTCAATCGTTACAGATACTTACATTTAATTAATTTTCATTGATCAAACACTGAAAGTACGTATACGCTTCAAATCACATCATTTTCCTGATATCGACGTCAAAATGAAGCTATATTATTCCAGCTAGACATAGGCTATGTTTTATTAAAATAAAGTTTGGATTCCGTAAGATATCGTATTATTTGTCTACAACAGAAGGGTTGTTATTTTTCACAAAGCCACGGGTGAAAAACTAGTAGGTGTATTTTAGGGTATGGTTATGTATTATCTATTTTATTAACCGACTTCCAAAAAAAGAAGGAGAAGGTTCTCAATTCGGACCGTATTTTTTTTTTTTTTTTTTTTTTTTTTTATGTATGTATGTACATCGATAACTCCGCCAATTGTGAACCGATTTTCATGGTTTCTTTTTTAATCGACAGATAATTCTTCCGGATTGGTCCCATTTTTCTCTCATAAAAATTGGTTCATTAGTTTTTCAGAAATTTTGAAAAAACTGACTTTAAAAGTACATTTTTCTTGATATCTCGATAAAATAAGTACCGATTTTGACAACTTATTTTTTTTAAGACATTATAATTTCTCGACATTATCTCACAGACATATGACGAAAATCGGTTCAGTAGTTTTTCAGAAATTCAGTAATTAATTTCTGTTTACGGCTGAAAATTATGTATCAGAAAAAGCCTTAGCAACGGTTGCTATTGACACGAAGTTGTCAATTTTCGTGACGATAGTCTAGCGGTTAAATGTAATGGGGAGTCATAGGATGCACAAGCACATGGTTCAAATCATATCCACAGCGTTTTTTTTTTTTAATTTTTCATCAATATTTTTTTAGTTGCGTTATTATTTGTCTCTCAAGGCAGCAAAATCACTTAAAAGGGTAAAATAAACCTTTTAAAAAAAAGTGCACCGACTTCAAAAATTTGCACTGAAAAGTAAGAAATAATAAAAATTTCGTCGTAGAATTTGAAGACGGTTGGTGCCAAATTAGAAACAACTTAGTTCCCAAATTCACTAATCTAGACAATTCATTAGGAACCTACGATCATCAGTACATACAAACATAGATAATATTGAACAGATCTTTATCTTCTTAGATATTTACTTAGTTTTGTATCCTAATTTGGCACCAACCGTCTTCAAATTCTACGACGAAATTTTTATTATTTCTTACTTTTCAGTGCAAATTTTTGAAGTCGGTGCACTTTTTTTTAAAAGGTTTATTATGTGTCGAGTTTAAATAAAACTAGCGACCTCGCCCGGGCCTCGTAAGGGTACATTATGGGTTTATAAAAATTATAATACTGACACAATTTACACAATTAATTCACAAATATCATCATACCCCGGTAGCTTATTTTCGCAAAATGTTCAAAAATTATAGCCTATATAATCCCTCTTTCTATTTGTGAAAACAAACACAAACTCAGCGCGGTGGGCAACTTTAATTTATAATAATTATGTAATGATAGTGATAATATATTTACACAATGTTAGAAAATAAATTTTATATTATGAAAAAATAACAATATCAAAAAAACAAATTTCATTTATAAGTAAGCACCCAATCTTAGATTTCCCTAAAAACGTATAAAACTTGCAACAGAACTACTATCCAATCTACAAAGGAAACGAAACCCATTGGGGCCCGTTTTAATATGGGTTATTCTATTAACAATGCACTCTCGGGCAACGGTAAAGGCATTTCGTATCTTAAATTTTTAATTTTACTTAGTCGGCACAGAGAATGACCATACGGTGGAAATAATATTTTATCTGTTGTGTAACTTCTATGTTCCTTCCGTAGTTCTTTCTTACATTTGTAAACTTTAGAATATAGTATAGGTGCTGCTTATGGATTTGGTCAAATTGTATTGTAAATTCATCCTTTTAGAGAATAAATACAATATATATTCCTAATTTCGTCCAAACACATCGTGCACGTTACGTGAACTATTTGATAAGCTACAATTTAGATTCAATATATAAGCTCTAACTTTCGATATCAAGCAGAATGTTATGTACTTTGCAGGTTTTCAGGCTCTGAAAGTGAATTACTCACACGTTGAGCCGCCGCGCTCGCTTTGAAGTGGTACTTTGAGTGCGACACTAATCTGCCTGTATTGAGTGAGAGTACACGAGCTTGCCAACTCCATTCTTATATTCTTAAACGTTTTTATGAGACACATTTGTAAAATTCCCAAAACAAAAAAATCACTTTCAATAAAAAGGAAAAGACAATTACGTTTCAATAAATTACGAAGACCTAAATACAATTAGAAAAACAACGGAGGCATATTACGGAAATTATCAAATTGATATCGCTGACGATTAATTAATGCGAAGAAGACCTTTACAAATTTATTTTTTATTGCCAGCTATTTCATTAAAGGGAGATCAAAGACTAACAAATATAAATTAAATATTTTATTGCCTGAGATTTTTTACCAAAGTAATTGGATTTTTATAATAATTGGGGTATTATATTTGTAACACTAATTAAATTCGTACACGTACACTTCGTAGTGCGTCGTGAGAAAAGCTTATAACATGTTCGACTAGAAACTATGGTCGATGTTCACATATCACGCACGAGCTTATTATTATATGTGAGAGCACGTTTGACTGAAAGCCAGCTTAAAACTTACTTAAAGTGCTATCAAACTATATAGAAAACTCGAAGCTGCGCTATTGGAATAATCATCTAGAATCTAGATTCTAGATAATAGAAATACATTTTCATAAAGATTAATTTTGCATCTCTTACCTAATTTCTAATTTTCAATCATCACTTCATTACTATCCTACATCACTTCTTATTATAAAACAAAGTCCCTCGCAGCGTCTGTCTGTTTGCGCACTTTTCACGCAAAAACTACTGAACGGATTTTGATGCGGTTTTCACCATTAGATAAGATGATTCATGAGGAAGGCCTACGAGTATTAAACATATCATGTTTTGGAGCTGAGCTATAACAGTATTAGTGAATCAAGTCGGGGAAAAGTTAGCTCCAGCGCGTTTTCATGGTGTATGCTGACTAATCCATAAGAGATATAACAAAATGATGTAAGAAAGAAATGTGTGGATTAAAATGATCTACAAAAAAGTCGGCGATACCTATTGCGTATACCTATCTCTAATAGATAAGTAGTAATATGTGTATTTATGTGGGTATTACAATTTTTATAAACCAATATTGTACCCTTGCAACTAAATAAATATCTAAAATAACTTTGCGAATCGCATTGTACGGTGTTAAGCTTGGTATGTGTATCCGCAAAATAACTTCCAGCAAGCGGTCTAAGGCAAAAGCCGAATATCGTTGTTAAACTGGCCACGCACGATCGCTCCGTCATTTTGAACAAATGGCGTTGGGTCACGCCAGAAACGTAAAGAGAGAGCCGTAAATTAAGAGAAAGTAAATAGGACAAAGGGTAAAATTTGTATTTGAAAAGTCTATTTTCTGCTTCTTTCTTTATACTACGTATAAAACTTATCTATATTAATTTAATTTAAAAATAAAAATACATCCTACCTAGATATAACATACTCGTAAATCCGACAAACCTATAACATCAAATATCTTCTCATAAATTCTTTAAGACATCATAAAAAAGGCAAAGGAAAATACCAATAATCGACGATCATATTATGAAAAGGTTTTTGTATGCGCATGAAGAAAAGTAGCGTGTCAGGATTGTGGCATATCATGTGGCTTTCTTATAATTAACTTCATAAGATTCATAGTTAAATAGATTATAAACTTTTTAAAGATTACACTGTTATATATTTTTAAACATTGGTAAATATAATCTCAATATGAATGACCTACTTAAGTTTTATAAAAAGTCAGCCTTCGATTTCAGTACTTAAGATTCATTTTTATAAATCTAGAATCTCTACTTTTGCGAAATGCTGAATTGTTAAGAAGTGTTTAAGAAAAATTCGCGCTAACATTGTGATGTCATTAATGCTATTAGGAATTGGGAGAGCATAATATCCCTCCGCCCTGCGGTCACTTGAATCCCTTGAATGAATCCCTTAAGGATCCAATTGTACAAAAAGAGAATTTCAGATAATGCCCTATCTTTAAGCCTACTCATCATTTTTTGGATTATGGTGGCATTTTATAAAAACTTAATGAAATACAAATTACTAACAAAAGAACATCTAAAATAGCTGTATGTTTCTGTAAATAAATAAATAATAATATAAAAGTCTTTCGCTACCCTGGAACCCATAATTTCGGGAGCTGTATGGCAACCCATGAAAGATAAAATATTATAAAGAGTGTGAGTTCGTTTATAAGACTAGACCGATTTGAAAATTCTTTCAGTATTTTGATACTACATTATTCCAGATGGACATAGGCTATTAGAATTCCATAATAAAATATTGTAACAACTTGTAAACCGACAAAGGAGGGTTGTTCTTTTTCGCATTTCAAAAAAGTCCACGAGGCGGAAAGCTAGTGTAAAATAACTTGTTCATTTTGATCGTCAATACTCACCCTACATGTCGAACTGAGAATTCCTTCAAAGGCTCAACTTCCGCGGGTATGAGGAACTTTATTTCGCGCCTCATGGTCGGCGGGGGTGGTTGCAGGAAGGGCGCGGAGGTCGGCGCCTCCATCGTTCTCACGACGGCGCGGACGCCGGGTGTCTGCCGGTACCTCCGCGCCCATGCCGAGATCGCATCACGTCACCAGCTCTCGCCTTCTCATCGCGACCGCAACTCGTTAACTTTCTGAAAATACACTTCATATATTTAATTTAAATTGTTATGGTTTTTTCCATATTCTATATACTATACTGGCGTTGTGTTTTCCACTAGCCGGCACGGCAAGGGCACGGCAGCCAGGGAAGAAAAAATGTATGAAAGTACGTGGCCCTTGTTTATTGTTTGTACCTACGTAAACTGCGTAAGTACACCTTTTAAATCAATAAAAATAACACATTTTCAAAAATCTTAATTTTAAAGAATTATATAAGGGGTTCACTTTAGGGGTATAGGTTGTTATTTTTCCATTACAAATATTTCAGAGATGGAAAAATAGGCCTCTATATACCTGTGTCTTTATGGAGATCACATTCACTAAAATAAGCTTTTTTTATAGAAAAACACCTGGTGGGCATCTAACTCGTAAGTGAGCAGTGACATCTACTGGCACATATAAAACAGTATTCTCTGGGAAAGTAGTAAAATGTGTGCTACCAAGAAGTGAAACGATCTCCCTGCCTCCATATTGCCAACCTTGAATTCTAAAAAAGGATCTCGACATACATAGTAAATGCGTCAAGGCGTGTCACTTATTTGCATTATTTCTGTGACTCTTCTTGAACTTTAATGTTAATGGAAGAGTTGATCCAGGGCAACCCAGAAGAAAACTCATAAATCAAATTAATATTATTAAAAAAATAAGAAAATAAAAAGCAAAAATCTAAAATCGAAGGTATGTTTGAAAATATGTATATTATTATGGATTTGAATGAAGCGAAATAGATGTGCCAGGATCGTCGACTGTATGTCTTTGGTATCTCTACTCTAAAGGAATTACGGCGTGAGTATATTTATGTATTTATCTAATAATCTTGTTGTTTTTCTTTAAGTTCTATTGTAATTTTAAAATAGGGCAAAAGAACGATTACATGGACCAAATTTTTAGTTTCATGACGATTACCAAGTCGACAAAATACCTATTTTTTTATTTAAAGAGTTGGTTTCAATGGGAATAAAAGAGATCACATTCAAGTAGAATCATTAAGAAATTACGAGTATGTATAATTTTTTATTATAAGATATGAAATTCACATGTCGTGTTCCAGAATTGTAACTTTGAAAGAAATGTGGCAGCCTTATTTTAAAAACAATTTCAGCATTTTCCGTTTACGATCATAGCGTGGCGCAGATGATATTGCATGGAGAGAATGGATCTAAGAAAAATAAAATTAAAATAACACTCGAGCTTACTGCAGACATTTTCCGTAAAATTTAAGCTTACTTGGTAGAAAGTAATAAAAACGGAAGCATGACTTGAGATTTGAAAGTGAATAATGTGGCATCTATTCTACAACGGGAGTGGATTCAGTCCTCAGTCGAGGTAAAATATAATGCTATTATAAGTTTCCAGATTTAATCATCATTTTTGATTGTTTGTCAAAAAGTACAGGAAAGTATACCTATAAGGAAGTCTTTTGGGAGCCTAACAGTAACCGTAATGGTGTCAATGTTCCTTTTGACGAGTTGTGACGAGTAATTGTATAAATAAATCAATTATGAAGAAGTTCTAAAACATGTAGTTTATGATGATAATCCGTAAACAGTCGTTTATAATTTAACGAGTATATTACGGCCACTTCATACGAACAATGAACACATACTCGTCGATGTATTAGCATGTCGTCATATAATGAATAATTAACATGGACATTAACTCTTTACGTTCGTACACTATAATTTATGAGCACTAGTTTTAACATTAATCTAGCGTATTATGTTTTCTCTAAGATAATATTGTGATTTAAGTAATAGGTACTCGTATGACAAAGTGAGAGTTGTAAAGCTGAGAGACGTATTGCGCCAATGTCCTTGATGGATTACTTATTACTAATTCAGTGGTGTAGATCTTATGATAATTTATATCTTAATATTAGAGAATATCTGAGTATTTAGGTAATTCAGGATTAAGGGGTACCTCTGTACCTCATCCAAATCCGCTACGCCGTTATGGTTTACGTTTTATATTTACAGTAGGTACCTGAATGCAAGCTTTTTTTTCTTTCTCCACGGGTTGCCTTACAGCTCCCGAAACCGTGTTACGGTTGCAGGGTACCCAGCGGAAGACCAAGTCTATGGTATTTGTGAGGCTAAGAGACTAAGTGAGGTATAAGTGAGGTTTGTCGGATAATGTACATAAGTTTTTAATTAAAAAACCCATTGGTACATGGCCGGGATCTGGAATCGAACCCGTGGTCTGCCTAGTTAATACCAGAAGTCTTAACCAGATATGAAGTCCTAACTAATATTAATAGCGTTGTTTGTTCTTCTTTCACACCACAACCACGTTTTGAAGTGGTTTTTTGCGCAATGGTAGCTGAAGAGTGACATAGAAAATCCGTCGGTATAAATTCTTGTCACATTTCGAAAACTTCTAAGTAGGAAGCCGGGGTGGAAAGCTAGGGATTTAATATACTTCTTGGGTATTTGTACAATGAATGTGAGCCGTAGCGATCTAATTGAGTAGTTTGTCATTCTACATTGATAATATAAATTTTTAGTAGATCAACAATTTTCGAAAAACTAAAAGACTATAAAACGGTTCATAAGAATAATGTTGCATAGAAGCCTGCAGTTGCACAAACTTTTATGTGCTGAACGATAGAAGTTAATAAAGTAAGAAATCCAATTTTTCACATAGAAAATAGCTCGTTCACTTTATTATAGTAAATATATGGTGGTTGTCAGCGGTCAGCATGGTTTTACGGCGGCGCCAGCGAAGCTATAAATCATAAATAAGATTTATATCAATAGTTAGGCCGGAGGATATGTGTATGCGAGAACACTGCGCACGACTTTTTCCATGCAAAAGGAGCCAAATACTTGTGGACATGAAATTGGTTAGGGATCGGGACAACGCTAGAGGCGGGGAGATAATCCCGTTGGGACGACATTTATGACGGGACCCGACAAATCTAGAATCTCGTTAAATTAATTTAATAAAAACACAATGCTTAGTTATTTTCATTAAAGGAAACTACGAAAGCGTAAAGATTAGTTTTAAATTTATAATGCTTGGGATTATTTCATGAAAGGGGTTAGACATTTTCAAAGGTTTATTGTAAGGTTAGGGAATAGCTAAATGATTAAATTACATATTTAATTCCGATTATTAGTACATATGTAGCGTACTTACATTTGTTATGAATTCATGATATACCTACGTATATGTATATGTACTAGAAATAAAAGGGAAAGCAAAGCCATGTTCAAAAGGATTGCTTTACTAACACTCGACTGCGTAGCTGCGTGTTTTTTCTTTTTTATTAGCAGTATTCAGGGAGTAAACAAGGCTTGACATTTGTAGTAGGCTTGCAAAAGTCACTCACAATGAGATCGATCGCCAACTAAAGGCTTCGAGCCAAAAGAGCCAGTCTCGTTTATTCATCTACCAAACACTTTTATTTAGCGATATAACTAGCGGACGCGCCCCGCCTTCGCACAGATTATGTTGATAGATATTATTAAGTTAAAGCGGGCAACACATAATTTATTATATAACATTAATTTATAAGTCATAGGTAAAAATTGTAGTAAAATATAAAATTGTTCAGCGGGGAAATGCATATTCTTGCTACTATTCCACGCGGACCTAGTTTATTAAGTTATTTTTATGTTTACATTAAGTTTAAGGTTTTTATATTGTTATGTGAAAATTTAGATATTAAAAAATATATACATATTAAACAAAAAAAAGTAAAACATCTATCTATCATCACGCCTAGGTATGTATAATCTCCCAAACAGACAGAATCGAGCAAAGACAGTAAAGCAGCAGTAACAAAATCTATGAAGAAAGCTCTAGCCCTCGGGGACCTTTCTTTGTAGGTATAATATATTTTAAAAATTTAGTATGTTTTTTTTCTCAAAATTTTAGACGTAGTATTCGTATATTTTCTTAAACGATGCATTTTAAAATTATATAAAAAATATATTTGTATTTTTGATAAAGAGCCCTTTCATTTATTACGTCACATGTGCACTTGAAAAAATAATTTAACATTTTATACGTTCGTGATTGGGTCATCAAACACTACATAATTATGTAATTATGTACCAAATTTCAACTTTGCTGTGACAGATGGACAGACAGACAGACACAAGAGTGATCCTATAAGGGTTTCGTTTTTTCATCGGATGTACGACACCCCAAAAATCTAAAAAGATTACAATATTTTACAATTAACTGAGATTAAATTGGTTTCATTTTGCTACTTTAAGGTATGTTTTATTATTTGAATGAAATAATATTGATAAAATCGATATGAATGGAGGCCAGAGTGTTCCCTCATTATGACTGTCCAAGAGTTGTCGATCGATTGGTTATGGTGGCAACGACTGCTAACGCACACGGACTGTCATAAAGTTATTTTATTACCGCCGGAACTCCCTGGTTTTACATCGCAGAGTTCATTATGAAGGTCTGTAACGCAATAATCTACTGTTTGGCGAATGTGAAAATTACATTACATTTTCTTATACAAATGCTAAAGTAAATAAAACGTTGTAGAGATATAAAAGAAGGCAAAAAATTCTGTCCGGAAAACTGGGCGGAAATATTGTCGGTTTGAAGTACGTAGTTCAGAAGGGACGCAAATAAATTGTAAATCTTCACGCGAGGCCTTCTTTGTAATATGTTATACTTTACATATTGATTCTACAGCTTCTCTACTGCTCACGATTGTACAACTACTGTCAATTGCAATGTTCTTTGAAACTCCATTTCAAGTTTTCTCGTTGTCTCGACGCTACTGGAATCCCAGAATAAAATAAAAAGATATATTTTATACATCCACCTAAAGTTAAATTTTTTATAAGGTTAGCTCAATTAAGTTTCAATCTACGACTCTCGGCGTTGTTGGACCCTAAAAACTCGTGAATCATTAATTTTTCAATATTGACGCTCAGCTCGGGTCCATTCCTATAACATAGTATTTATTTAGTGCTCGTCTATTATTTAGTCAGATATTGTTCATCAATATTTAATTATGAATCGTGCCTACTAACCGACATTATATGGTTATCGAAATACATTTTTAAATATAAATTATTAGGTAACATAACTTATTTTTTACTTGTCAATAAGACACTATAACTATTAGATAGTTATTGTATGTAGAAAATATATGACAGAATTTAATTAGGTGGTTTATAATTTTCAAATATATTGCTTCTATTTTATAGATAGGTAAAGTTTATCTAATTAATTAGAATAAGTATAGAACACGAGACAGAGAGAAAGTGAATAGCTAAATATGTAAATTTAATATAGCTTAGTATCTCATTTAAACCTAAAAGGATATCACCTAAATAAAGAAGAACTTTTCGAGTTAACTTACTAAGATTGTTTCGGTCACTTTAACAACATCGACGAATCTTTTCTTCAGAAGATTTTGCTTTGCGGACCTATAAAGTTTTCACTTTTGTGACAAATGTTCACCTGATTTGAATCAGATTGGTATCAGATTTTTATAGTTTAAATACACAATGATTATTTTAGAGGAGACGTATAATTGTTTGAAAATCGTTGTATGAAGAAGCGCGGCGCGGGGCACGGCTAACACGCGTGCGGAGCGCGGGCCCGCGGCCGAGCACTGTCGGTGGCTGCTTCACTAGGGATGGGAGATTGCGACACAGTTATCTCAAATTAATTAAATATATACAAATAAAAATAATAATGCATCAAAACGTTGTTGATTGGTTAGATGGTAAATGAGAAATAAACATAAAAGTTGGAGATTATATTAATATTGATATAGTAATTTAATAAACAAGATGATATACATACATTATCATCCTATTTTAATGGTCTAAGAAAGGAACAAAAGTGACGAATACATATGAATAAATAAAACACTCTAAAATAGAAACTTTTTCAGTGCTAAGAATGAAACCTTATCTTTATATATGAATAATTTTAATTTGATTAATGTTATTTTACGAGCGGCCTGCACATACACAATCCCTGCAATAGCCCATCACTAGTTGTTGTAAGAGAGCTTCCTGCGCGCCCACTGCTGAAACATGCCGCCCACGTAGCGTACAAATCATTTAGCTCTCTCAAATTACTTGTTATATCTGGTGAACCTCTTTGACTTAATAGAGGCAATTGTCTCTTGGATTTCATATTATTTTTTAAAGCAAGTAGCAACTCGTTATTGATTCATCTCGTGGCGTTCGGTCGGACGCTAAACTTTTCCGGGAAACTGGGCCGACACGGGTGTGGGAACGGAGCATTGGTGAACATCTATTGAATCCTATTGTGTCTACTTTGTTGACATTTCACTAAATATTTGATGGTTGAAATATCATGTTTTTCATACCCCGTCCAAGCATAATATACTTTCTAAAAATATTGTTGCTTCCTGTTGTGTTTATTAATAGAACCTTGAACCGTCGGTCGTCGAAAACTCGATTTATAAATAATATTAATTTAACGATATATTCATAACGTCCATGCATGTGTAAACAGCTGTGTAAATATTGCTTCCTGGCGGTATTTCTTATAGAAGGAAAAGTCTTTTTATTTTTCTTGGTGTCGGTCGGCCGCGGGAAATGTCCGCGGATGCTTTGTTATTGACTTGTCTCTTTGTTCATTTTTCTTGACTCTAACCTACTTGTTTACTTGGCAACATTGTTTATGTTAAAACTTTCGGTAATTATTGAAACACAAATTGCTGTTTTGTTGTTACATTTCTGTTAACTTGCATTAAGCTATACACAAGATATTTTTAAACACTTATCATATAGTAGAATGTCGATTAGATTTTGTACAGTTTTAGCAATTATTCACTTTCAATGTGAATATCTATAATATAGCCTCGAAAGCGTTACGAATTTTTATGACTTATTGTTTTCCTATTAGCAAATGTAGGAGATATTTATATGTAAATTTAAAATGTTAACAAAATTGCTTACTAGTAGACATTTATGAAGACACAAACAGGTATTTCAGAAATATTCGTGAAAGAAATTCCAAAGGGTCGGGCGTGCAAAAGACAATTTGACATTCTTCCATAGAATATGTGCCTCACCAAATATTTTGTTTTCGCAACTTAAAAAAGGTTTGTGTTGTTTGTAAGTGTTTCTTAAGACCTCTTTGGGCGTGTTGTATATTAATAGTAGATATAGTTTTATATATGTATGTACAAGTTATTTATTTTTTCGTAGCTTTTTAACAGAAGAAGCCAAACATGTGATTTCCGAAACTTTAGCTTTAAAAAGTTCGGTTTTTTAAAGGAATTTTGTTAGAGTTTTGATGTGGTCTAGTCTTGTCTAGAGTTGATGAATGATTTGTGTTAATAACTGACGATGAATATTGGTTAGGTCAGAATCAAAGCGATCATCGCGGTCGATGCGGTAAAATAACACCTCCTAAATAATCTTCAAATATATAAAAAATCAACATTTGTTTGATTTATTCGTATTCTATAGATTCAAAAACTACTGGACCGATTTGAAAAATTCTTATTGCATTTGATAGCCCAATTATTGGGGAAGGTTATAGGCTATTTAACACCACGCCACCTACCGAAGGGGGTGGATTGTAATCTTAATACAACGCGTACGAAGTAGAGAGCAATGCTCATAAATAAATTGTAATGAAACGCATTTATATCGCGGAATTAGTAACTGCGACATACCTACCTATGTCAAATCGTGACTAAATTAAAAACCGATGCTAGCACCCAATTAAAAAATTACATAAAAAACTGTTTTGATGACATTGACACTTATATTCATATTAGAAATGTCATTTACCTAATTTTTTAAATACGACCTTCTTCCAAAATGACGATCAATAAATAGATAGATATTAATCTAAGTTCATAAATAATAATACAATTAAGCCTTAATTAACTTTCATTATTATATAATTTCCTTCTTTGCCCATCTCATAGTAATGTAACAGAATGATTGATCGCCTTTCGACTGAGTCTTTAGAAACACTAAAATTCGGGAAAATATGAGGCAGGAGTTTCCTCTCTCGTATTTTCTAGTTTTATGTACCATATAAAAGGCTATATGGGCTTACAGGGAATTGAGTTATAGTCTCAGTGGTATTGTAAGGTGTTGTACAAGTGTGTGCTATGTGATATAAAGTAAATCAATGATGCACTACTGCACGTTAGATGTTTTTTGTACAACATTTCCTTACCACACAGTTGATAGTTATTATTTTAAATTGGATTGAGCCATATTTTTATTATTAAGAGTTCTAAATAGCCATAATTTCTCACCTCACCTTTCCAGAATTAACTGAGATTTGCTATATTTTTGACAGATACAAGATGACCTTGACCAACGGCCCTTAACAATGGATTTGCATATGATTTTTCTGCCCCCTCAGCACCTAGTTTTAAAAAAAGGAAGAAGGTACTTTCCGAGCATATACCTAACATAATAATTAAGTACCTACCCGAGTAGTAGATAATACTTACTAGTTCGCGATGGGACAGAATTTTCATTTTCACGCTTCGTTTGAAGGACCCACAGTAAGAAAAGGTTTCATTTTTAGGGTACCGTAGTCAAAAAACCTTATGGTTCACACCGTCCCTCCGTCTGTATGGAAAATATTTTTAGAAGAATGTTAATAGGGCTAACTATATTGTTATATTGTAAGTATAATGAATTTATTTTAGGGACTAATTAAGAAATAAACTTTTCGTTTAGGTACTACCTGTGTAGCTGAACTGAAATTATGTACAATGAAAATTATTACAACAACTTTATGTGGAAAAAATAAATTAAGAGTTATAGTAGTACGTGCATGATATATATATATATCGTATATACATCATATATACGTATATAATCAAAGGTATTGTTTCTATTTTTGGATATTTGAGATCACTTGTTGATAAATAATTTGATGTGCACGGGTCGTGAATTTGTTATTAAAGATCAAATGTTGAAGAGAACACATATATATGCAAGTGATCTCAAATATCCAAAAATAGAAACAATACCTTTGATTTCTGTCAGAATAATTTTGGCATCTTCCCCATTCGGAATGTTATTGTGTACACCGTACTACGGAAAGCGTGGGGTAGGGTGAGCTTTTCTGTTAGAATGCCAACATTGATATTCATACCTATTGTTGTAGTACCTACCTACTGACCGCGACGTCAATAACGAGATGCGTGCTTTCATTTTCCGTTGTTCTGCACGTATTTCGAGTAATATTCATGTCTATTTTGCCCAATGGGATTCAGTTAGATAGTCAGATTTAGTTTTGAATGGCGTGGATTTAGATTTCAGGTTTGAAAGCTCATGCGAAATATAGGTATGTTACAATATTTATTTTTCTACTTCGACGGAGATAAAATAAGTAGACGCTCTTAAGTCTAGACTCCAGGTTGTCTAGCCAGAGTCTAGTTCTCTTTTAAGAAATGCTATTAAACGACTGCAGGCATCTGGCGATCAGCCGGCATCCAAAGGTTTTATTGAATGATTTAAACAGAGGAATCTATTTATTACCTATCTAATTTATCGGAATTTATCCAGAGTGCTCAAAGAAAAGCTTGAAAATTATTTCTTTTCAACACAGTTGCTCGAAAAGTAGTACTTTACGTAGCTGTATAATGTGCGGGAAGTTAATTTTTTTTACAATTACATGTGTGCGTAAGTCTATAATAAAAATATCTCTACCCGGTCGAAGCCGGGGAGGATCGCTATTTGCTATGTTTCTAAATACGTATACGGTATACGTGTATCTACAAATAAAATACAAAACTATATATCATTTATATTTATAGTAAAGTTATCATTATAAAAATTACTTATATTAAATGTCATTCCTATAACTGTAGTTTTCCTTTTGTTTTTAAAAATAAGTCGGTGTTAAAAATAAAATGAAATTTTATAAAAGAACGAACAACGGGTAGGTACAAATTTCTTTCAAATTCATGAAATGTGTGGCAACCTTCGTGGCCTCCACAGTTTTGTTAGGTACTATACGACACGCCTTGGTGGATAGCACACGCTCCCGCGGAGACGTGTTGGGGAATCCAGTTTAATCCCGCCCGCGCTGCGATGGTTGTGATTAATCAGTGATTAATAAGACATATCGCGGTCGGCGGGATTATCATACATACCGATTTATTGGCTATAATCACCGTAAACGGCTATACTACTTGACATTGGCGAAATCACCGATTAATATTGGTGGAACCGCCATATTGAAAAAAAGAAGAAGAAGAAGAACGTAATATATATTATATCAGTACTGTGCCCCAATCCATCATTTATAATAAATAAAATAATGTACCTTTAACTTCCAAATAGACGTGAACAGGCGATGAAACCACAGCATCGAGAATTCGTTGTAATTTATTACTTTTTAATTTTATTTTCATAATCACATATTATCTTTTGATAATTTTCTATTTCGCCAGTTATCTATATATAAATTGCATAACACGTATATTCCGCCAATTATAGAAATTAGATGTAACTTGGCCAACACAAAACGACGTAATGACGTCCTATCGATATAGGGAGTGTGGGGTGGTTATGTAGTAGGTAGGTAGATATAAAGCTATTTTTTTATAGATCTTTAAATAGTGTGATACTTGGCAGCGAACTGAGACCATGCTGCATATTTACGAAAGTTATAGGTACATATACCTACAATAAATGTATGATATATAATTAGATGGAAAAGTGTGGTTTGTCGGGTTATGTATAGGTACATAAGTTTTTAATTATAAAACCCATGGCCAGGATCGAAATTATTATATTGAAATACAATAAAATACGTCTGTCTTCGCGTTAAAATATATTTTTCTGGAACTGCTACCAATATTGATTCGGACGCGAACATATTTATAACAAAATTTAACTAACAACAAATTAACTCGAGGGGCAAGCCTGCCAGCTATATACCTCGCTTGTCAGATTACGAGATGACAGCACAAATTAGGTTGTGTGCGGTCTGCCGTGTGCCGCACTGACAGACTGCAGCAGGTCGGGGCGCTCTTTTCTCAAACTATCCCGTATATTTGCACGAAAACGGTACTCATATTGTTCGATCGAATGGAGCGAATTTGGGAAAATATATTTGTTGGCAAGTTTTAGTTGTTCTCGTTCGTGAATTCGCTACGTTTTGTATTTTGTGATTCATATTCATTGGGATAAAGTTCCTTATTGTAGAGCAGATCACAAGACACGAGATAAATCGTTTATCTATGCAACGATACATTGTCAAAATAGTAGTAGTACGATTCTTTCAGATAATTCGAAAAGTTTACTTTTGGATCAATGTAGAAACTATTAGAAACCACGCCGTCCCAAATTTTCCGTTTCAGACTTTGAATACTATAACTAGAAGAGCTAAGTATAAAGCTAAGAGGTTTGTATATGTTTGAACGTAGGTTTAAACGAACTAATCAAAGGAACTACCAGACCGATTAAATAAATCTATAAATAGCGTTAAATTATATGCTATGTAACATCACGCTACGACGTAAAGGAGCGAAGTCGGGGCTGGAAGCTAGTCTTCTATATAAATAAAATCGTAACTCGCTTCGTAACTAATAGTAAAGATTTTAAGATGCGGCTTTTTTTTCTTCGTGAAAAACTACTGGACCGATTTGAAAAAATATTTTTGCATTTGATATCCCAATTATTGAGGAAGGTTATCATCACGCTACCTACCCAAGGGGGTGAATTGTATTCCTAATCCAACGCGTACGAAGTAGCGGGCAATCAGCTACTCTAATATATAAAAAATTGTTTGTTGTTCGTATTCCATAGACTCAAAAACTACAGGACCAATTTGAAAAAATCTTTTTGCATTTGATAGCCCAATAACATCATGCTACCTACCGGTGAGCCGGAGACGAAGTTTATGAGCTAGTTTGTAAATAAAAATTTGGGGGATAATCAGGGACAGAATGTTTGTTTACATAAACACTCGAATTTAAATGTTTTAAAAATATGGCTATAAGGCTTAACTTTTTATCTTAGTTGCAGTCGTAGCAATTTAATAGTTGTCTTCACTCATAGATCAAGAAAACAACACAATCACGACCCTTTTACCTTGCGGTGTGGCCAGAGAGACCTGTAACAGTGTCTACTTTTAGTCAGTTGACCATATTAAACAAAACAGGTGGCAGTTTGTTGCTGCACTTAATCGACCTAGATTTGTCACTTCTTTAACAGATATTTAGTTATTTTTATTTTTTTGCGTGCCCTCCGAAACACGAAATGCCGATTAAATCTTAAATAAAAATTGGTGCTTAGATTTTTCTGCACGAGTGAGGATTGAACCAAGCCATGATTGCTTGAATGAAGCCAATTTTTGATTACAACTCTCTATATCAAGAATACGGCTATGACCAAAGAATATATTCCACCACGCGGTCAAACTTTATCACGACTTGTAACTTCCAACTAGACAATTGTTGGTTTCCATCCATGTTTTTTTATTAGTCTTCAACATGGTCTAATCTAGATAATGCGTATTTATAAATTAAACTACTAAAATTGTAAACTACGTCACAGAATATAATATAGTACTAAAATTGAACTACGCTTAGCTCCAATACTTTTACTAATATATTTGGTAGCAACCGATTCTAAAGTCTACAACAATACAGACAGGGTTATTAAGTAGGGCACACATTGGTCTGGTATCTCACCGAAAATTTCCCATTACGGCCGCCGTACGATCTAGGCGGACCGTTTGTTACAAGAATTGGACGAGTCTGTGGTCAGTTTCGGCGGACCCTACGGCGGCGCGCCGATTATTGGACGGATCATTTATATAATATAGGTTGACTGATAAAATAAAATTAGGACGCGAATTATTAGTCTCGAAAACAAAATCAAAAAAATACGCTGTATGGTATGACATATTTGAGCAGCAACTCTATACACCTTTGCTCCCTGTTACCTGGCAAAACCACCGCGACTGACTGTTCATAGCAGCCATTCATTCTGACCTGTGTACTTCCGTAGAAAATTGTTAAGGTTTTATAAAGTGACGTAGGTCTGGCGTTCACGGGATCTTGTTCCCCTATATAAAAAGGTACTCTTTGAATATAACTAATCAGGATAAACCATAGAGTACTAAGCCTATGGAGGGGCCATAGACAGGCTCCCCCTTTCGCCAATTTTTTCCCATTTGACCAGTTAAACTTACCAGGTGCGCAGTAATAAGTTACCTTAGATTTCGTTGGTATCGTTTTTTTTTTTTTTTTTTTCTTCACGGGTTCAGCTCCCGAAACCGTGTTACGGTTCCAGGGTACCAGCAGGTACCAATAGTTAATTGTGATGTTTTAAACGGGAAAGGCGATCTAGGGCTTCAAACTTAGTGTTTCCAATCATTAATTATAATTATTATGTTTGTATTTTAACATAATCATCATATAACGTAAAATCCTGTTGCAACGGATTTTACGTTATATGATGATTACCTATGTTAAAATACGACAGAAAAATACAGTGGTACAGGGGCTAGTACTAGACGTTTATCTCCCCCCCCCTCCCCGCCAAAAGTGGCAGAAAAAATTGTTCGGTGATTTATACGCTTCACGTCTCCTTTGCTATATACTCAAAGGGATAAACAGAAATAATTGGCCAAGTTGCGAGTACGACTCGCGCGCTAAGGGTTCCGTACCATTCCGTTTTCGGTCAGAACTTTCGTTTAGGTTATCGTATATACTAAGAGAGGCCCGTCCCTATTTTAAAAAAAATAATTTAAACCATGCATTTTAAAAATATATTATTTGTATTTCTTATAACGAGCCCTTTGATTGAAAAAAAAAAAAAGGTTTTACTTTTAATTTCCCCCATACTAATTAACCCCTTAAAATTGTATTATGTCCATAATTGGGTCATCAACATTTCTACTTAATTTCTTTCAGGAGATTTGTAGAATAAGGATTCCGTTTTTTCATCGGATCACTCCTAAAAAAACTTGTAAATGGTTGATAAATCTAAAGGTACAAAAAATTTGGGTTTCGTAAAAATTTATTAAAATTTGTAACTTCAATTAGGATTTTCTTATACAAAAATTAAACGTATTTAAAATGGCGACAAATAATCCTAGACAGTATAGTATTGTACCTACATTATGTTCTAGGGTACCTAGGTAAGCTATTTCAGCTTCAGTACACTTTAAAGTTACAAAGTATTAAAGTTACAATGCGAACTGGAGTAAAAGCAATTACCTGTCAGTTGACTTTACAATAAGAACTCTTCCTCCGTTTGTAGTCTTGAAACTTTTAAATTGTTTGCAATAAAAATAGGAAACCGCTCGCCAATGGGAAAGTAAACATTGAGTAAGTAGCAATATCCTTTGAATAGAAGTGGAGCTTTGAGTGGGGAAATATCATTATAGAGCAAGTACTAAACTAGTTAGGAATTTTGTAGTGGGTAAACATGTCAGATGAAGAAACTATATTTCTTCCTGGGTACGTTTTTGGAAACCGTATCCAAATAAACTCAGTCTATCATTCTAATAAATATTATGTTCAATGGTTTTCGGGTATCGTGGTTCAGTTCGTAATACTTAGTTGTACTGAATATTTGCGGTTAATAGAGCAATTTTGACTGGTAAATGATTCAAAAAGAAGAGAGGTTCCGCTGAATGGTTTTCAAAACGCAATTTGTACCGACTTTTTTCGCATGTTAACCAAATATGTTATATATTTAATTTTTGTTCGAATAATTTTTTGAAATGCTCAATATTTTTCATGTTATTGTTACAATAGCTGAAAAATTTTGGTCGGGGAATATGAACTGTGTTTATTTTTTCGTTTGAAAGAATTTCGAGCTTGTCTCACAGATATTTCATGAAATTTTTATTGAATTTAATGAATTGTATATTTTAAAATTTTATATTTGCGTAGGTACCTATACCTATATCTTCCGCAAATTTTTATCAGACTTCGACTTCGACAGCGAAGGCTGTCAATTCGGACCGTATATTTTTACTTTGCCAGTGTTGTAAACCGATTTTGATGATTTCTTTTCTATTTGTTTCCGAATTGGTTCCATTTGGTGCCCTGGTTTTTCAGGAATTTTGAAACTGACTTTTACCAGTCTATTTTTCGCAATATCTCGATGAAATAGGTAGGTATGTAGATGTACCCATTTTAACGACTTATAGATATAATAATTTCTCGACACTATCATGAAAATCAGTTCAGTAGATGTTTGATATTTGTCCTTGATGCAGTTATAACTTAGAAATAATTTTATTTCGTCGTAGAATTTGAAGACGGTTGGTGTCAAGTTAAAACTATACTTGGCTCCCAATTTCACTAATCTAGATAATTACTTAGGTACATGATCTACCATAATCAGATAATATTGAACAGTCTTCTTAGATGTTTATTTAATTTTGCATCCTAATTTGGCACCAACCGTCTTCATATTCTATTCATGACGAAATAAAATTATTTTTTACTTTCAGTGCACAATTTTTGATAAGTATAAAAAAAAAGTTTTATGCATTATCTGCTACTGATTATCAAAAGCAGCTTCAAGCTACAGTTGATAGACATTTGTAAGTTGTGTAGATTGCTGGAGTTATAATTAATTTAGGTACTAGCGACTGTACTGACTCGCTCCGACTTCCAACAGGTAAACATTTTTTAAAGAACAATAAGATTATTTCCGAGGTTTTCTGGGATAAAAAGTGGGGACTCGCAACATGGTTAAAAAGGGGTATTAATATATAAATATGAACAATAACAAGAAATAATGTAATACATAAATACAATATAGTTTTATTCCTAGATTAGTTAGTAACTTTTATGTTTCTTGTATGTAGTCAGCATTTATATTATTCTGCATATTTTTAATGTTACGTTTGTTTAATTTTGGCCGGTTTTTATTATTTTTTGTTTTACTTAAGGTATGCATTATAGTTATACTAGTTAGACGTTTGGATGTATTGCCATTAGTAAGATCGAGCAAAAAACGATTTTTTTTTGTTTCTATTTTTATTATTTGTTGTTATAGCGGCCATACACACTTTGTGAAAAATTCAAGTGTTTACCTATAACAGTTCAAAAGATACAGCTTTATGATAGTATAAAACACGTTTCTTGTATGGGGACGGACCCCCTTTAATTTTTAACTTTATTTTATTTTTTATTATTTGTTGTTATAGCGGCCATAGTAATACACACTCTGTGAATATTTCGAGTGTCTACCTATTACGATTCAAAAGATACAGCCGTGACAGGCGGACGGACGGACGGACAGCGGATCCTTAGTAATAGGGTTTCCGTTGTCACCCTTTGGGTACGGAACCCTAAAAACAAAAAACGACACTAGCTAGGTGCTATCTAGGTATCTACTTTTTTATTCTTCACGGGTTGCCTTACAGCTCCCAGGAACCGTTGGAATGTCTCCCTCATTTAGCCAATGGTTTTTTGAGGCTCTGTTAGTGGCCAGGTCTGTTGAGGTATATAGATGGAAAAGCCTCTTTGTACGGTTTGTCGGATAATGGACATAAAATTAATTAATAGTGCAATTAGTCTCGGCTTGTACCCTAATAAATTTGATTAATAACAAAAGAAAGCCAACAATTAAATTAATTTTGTTATTGACTCAGAGCTAGGTTTAAAAACGAAATTATACTTAGTTTAGTTTTGGAAATAAAATAAAATATTTTAAAATTAAGTGTCATATTGTATTCAATCAATTATCATGTATATATGAAACCCTCAGCGCGCGCATATTTTACAATATAAAAAGAAACAAAGATAAATCATCAACCACACTTGAACACAATAAACACTTATTCTTCTAACATACTTATTAGATAATAAACATTAGTCTAGAGATAATTAAAATTAGTCTAAATATTACTAAAATATAGTTAATATTAACCACCCTTCTTCCATTTTTCACCAGGGGTGAATTCCGTCATAGGTTTGCCAGAAATGCCACATGTGCCAACTCCAACTCGCCCTGCAAGATTGTCAGGGGAGGCAAATATGCTCTTAGATTTCACACCTGGTTTCTTGAGAGCTTTGCTGTGAAAATTTAACCATTTATTCTTGTCTGTCTCCCTTTCTTCTTCAATTTGTTTAAACCTCTGTTGCTTCTTTTGCTTCTTCTTTTTCAAATAATCTCTACTTACTCCTTTGCCAGATCTGGAATAGAAAATAAACAAAATGTAAATATTATGCTAATAATAATAAGCATTAATTATGATTTATTGGTTAGGAATTGCTGAATGATTGAGATGAACATCAATAAGTTTTGCCACTTTATTATGTGAATAATGACAATGTGTTTTGAATTAGGGATTGTAGTTCACTATCTCTGCAAGGTCTTGGCAAAATCACGTAAGCATGACTAATTTAATTTATTTTCTGTCAAGTTACTACTACCAAAGTTATTGTATACATTGTGAAATTTTGAGCTAAGAAATTTCTAATTTGGCATCAACCTCTTCAAATTCTCTTACTATATAGAATTATTAAATTTCTTGCTTTTCAGTGCACAATTTTCGAAGTACTTTTTATGTTTTTTTTCCCTTTGAAAAACCATGTATGTAATATCAAATGCTATATGCAGTTCTTATTGTTAAATTCTTAGGTGACAAGTTGTCTTAATGAGATTGAGTAAGCAGTGATAGTAAAGAGCTTCACACCAAACCAACAGTCATAGCAACCATTAAATATGGCATTGAAATAATTATATTTCATCGAGATATCAGGAAAATAGATTGATAATATAAGTTTTTTGAAAATGTATAAAGAACAAATTTTCATTATAATAAAATGGGACCAATCTGGAAGAATTCTCTGTGAAATAAAAAATAAATCGTTCTTTGGTGGAGATATCAGTGTATACTGTTAAAAATACATACTTGCTTTCATCACCACTGGAAGGCCGCTTTGTGCCACTGCCTCTTTTGATATCTTGAAGTGATATTGTTTCAAGAGTTGTGAAACCCTCAAACTTTACTTTCAAGTGGTCATCATGTATTTCTTCAACGAGGGCTTCATAGAAACTGTAAAGTACAATAGAATATTTTAAAATGTGAACTTGACTTATTATTAGCAATGTCTAGCAATGCAAATATATTATGTAGGTATAGTAAAAACTTGCATAAATTTTAATTGGACAAAAAAAACTAAAATTCATTTAGTGATGACAATGTCTACCAGGCTCCGTAGTTTTGCAGTATCAATGCAGCCATATTGGAGCAGTTTTCAAGAGTAAAAAATGATAATTATGTGTTATATGTATTTAATTATCAATTTTGTGTAATTGATGTGAACTTAGGCACATCACAATTTTTTACCTCCCCTGAGCAAAGTCCTGTGTGTGTACGTACGCCCATGATTTCAACAAAACAGGAGTAGCAATTACAAATCAAAACTGCTCAGTAATATAAAGTCAGTTTTTATATTTGTTTGTATCACTGCAGCCAATCAATCATACATAAATTACATTTTATCTTATTATATTCTAACACCCTTAATCTCTATACAAAATACCATGTGACATCAGCTACTGACAACGCCATAGTCCACCTGCATTTAAGAATGAGACTGTTGAACCATCAACCTAGAAAATTTTAATGTTAATGATTGAATTTTGTCATTACTAAAACATATTTTGTTTAAAATATTAAAATAACGGTATTAGTTAATAAATAAAATTACAATGTGACATTTAATTTCTATGTTGGTTTTCGGTCCAGCTTTCCAAAAAGTACCCTTGATTTAAACAAAATAGATTGGAAAAGATGCACCAGCCAGATACTCTCTACAGCCAGGTTAGTGATATAGATGTGCCAAGTAGTGATTAGGTAATTATTGGAAAGTGACCTTTGATTTTCAATTATAACTTTCAAGTAAAGTTAAATAGTAAAACAATGTCTCACATTCCATCAGATCTCCATTTGGCCATGCACTTCTCTCCGAGTCTCCATTTAGCTCCTTTTCTATCCTCCGCAACAGAGTGTTCTGCAGCCAACAGGGATGCTGTAACATCATCATCATTACTAGAATTGTGAATTACTTTTGATTCACTCTCTTGAGTTTTAATAAGATCTTTTGTCAATTCAATTACTTCTTCTAAATCTCCTTTCAGTTTTAAAAGCTCTTCATTTTGTGGATCAGTGAGCAAAGCAGCTTCAACCTGGAATAGAGATTCGAATCAATATACACTCTAGTTTAAATAATTTCCAGTATTCCCATGAATTTAAATGGTTTTAGGCCATGCAATGGTATTTATTTACCTGTTGTAATTGAAGATTATAATTTATTAGATCGTCAGCCATATTGAACTTGGGAATCTAAACACAGTTGTGTGATCTAAGAATTAGTGCATAAAGATTGTTACAAGAAACACAACAATCTCATTAATTATAAAACAAAGTTAAAACAAAAATAATAATTCCTCACTTCTTTCGAGAAATATGAAATCACAGAGAATATAATATCAATAATATGGAAATGAAGCAAAATAAAAATGAACGAAGAGAAGAGAATGAAATGAATGATTTCGATTTTTGAACGATTGAGTGCCATAGAGTAACCAATAGTATACCTACGTGCTGCCGATTCTCGCGAGCCCGCAGAACTTGGGTGTATGCTGATGTAGATCTCTTGGCACAGGCGGAGAGACACAAGGACACGACACGACTACTCCTCTGGTTTGTTTAGTTTGACCCTCAGAGAGGTTAGGGGAGTGAGCATATATTTGACGTGACATCTTTAGTGTCGACCGAAAGGCCAAAAACGTTTATGTCGCTCAAAGAATGTCCGGTCCGAGAATGTCCGGCCCAACAATGTGCGGGCAAAGACAAGTACACATAATTTGCTCGCACATTTTAGGTTGCACGGTCCGCCCGTGCATTCCGTGGCAGGTTTTTGTATGAACATGTTTTTGGCCTTTCGGTCGATACGAAAGATGTCACGTCAAATATGGGCGTCTAAGCGCGATTACCCAGAACTCCGGTTAGGTAGGCTGCGTGATGGCTTCTAGTTTTGTATGCATGCAGGCTGGGACAACCGTCAAAAGTACTGAGCAAATAAAAAAAAAATGATTTCACTCAGTAGTCCAAAAAAGTGCGCATGATTAGATACTAAAGATTCATTCAAAACTCGCGAATTTCTCACTCTAATCCTGTAATACCACTTGCTGCCATAATCCCATTCTTTGCAATTAGGGTTATAAAATGTTATAATGAGCGAAACTCAGTAATCCCAACTTATTTTATAAAGGCACATCATTAACACAGGAAAACAAGAAACACAAAGTGTTAAGAAAAATATTTTAATAATATTTAGGTAAAATACAATACAAATTATTATTCTAGAGAACAATGTTCTGTGGTGGCTATTGAAGGCATTTTTACCTGTATAGAAAATGTGATATAAAATCTAAATTCAGGGTGATATTGCCCAAAAGGTATGATAAGTTTCTATGATTAATGATAATACATTATGTTTATATTAACACAGCTTAATTCCAAATATTACCAGAGGATCACAACACAATCTTTGATTGTTATTAGTCATGCAAGATAACTTGCTCTCATTTTATGCTATTCATATAAATATTAAGTGTGTAAAAAATATTGTAAAAAAAATGGATAAAGCATAACATTGACTTGTTATACCTACAATGTTTATAAAATTGATAAATGTTTGAAATGTCAGAGAAAAATATGCAGTAAATAAATAGATACTTACATGTTTATTGTGTATAATTAAATATTAAATTACATACAATATAACTGGATCAATTAGGAAGCTAACCGACAGAGCATATTATTCGCGTGGATGTTATAAGTTTGCGAGCGATTAGAATCCATTTTAAACTTTAAACTCTTAGTCAAGGATTTTGTAATAAATATGTAGCATAGAAACTAAGAATAAATTAATGTTATTTACAATATGAACAATTTAATGTAATGTATTTACAAAATAAGTTAATTTCATAATAATTTCATACGTACACAAGATAATATGAGTAATTTAACATAATTTGAACTGTCTATTATTATGATATTTTAACAAAAACGCGAGTAATATTATCCAAATTAAGATACAACCATTTTAAATTACCTTAATGAACTACTTTCATCTTAATTAGTTAAGTATTATTTTTAATTATTGTTATTGTACAAGGCAATCCTTTTTAAGAAAATGTTATAAGAAATTTCATTATTTACCATATCATCAAATAAAAAAGATGATCTATAAATGCATTCTCATATTTCACTAAGCTGAGATCAACTTTAAAGCTCATATCAGTTTTAGCTTTGAAAGCTTTCCTCAGTACCAGGAAAATGTCAAACATTATGCTTGATATTTAGTTTGTTATGTGAAGAACGCTCGAGATTTATGTATTTTTACAGTAAATACAGTGCTACAAATATTTTAGCTGATATATTAGAATGAGGGTTACATTTTATTATGAGGATAGTTCTCTTAAAAAATTCTCGAGCATATTTCCTGCTGTAGTTAAACATCAATGTTAACAAGATGTCTCTGCAAGGCTGTCGATTGGTGATATCGGCGACGGGATGCGAAATCATCGTTGTCATCGTTGAGGCGCTCAGCTTCTACTTGAACGTCCGAATATACGGGCGTCACGACCAACTGTTCACATTCTCTAGGGCGTTTTCTGAAAAGGTGAAAAGTTTCATGAATATTTTTAGTAGTAGTACATACATACAAGTCTTTATTAAATATTATAGAAAGGTTTGATCCAGAAGTAAATCGGACACGCAAATTCAAGATTAACCAAACAAGAAGGTTGAAACTCCTCATAGACCAATAGATGAAAACCAACCCGAGCTCAAACTAATGACATTTAAGTTTGAACTCTTAACGAACTTAATCCACATACACTTTGCAACGTTACATACCCAATCGCTTGTAAGAAAGACATTTTAATCCAATAGAAAAATCGGAATTCAGCCGCGCGACCCGGTTTCACCGCAGGATTGGCGGCCCCAATGTAGAGCCACACTAACCACACCACCGCCAAACAACCTAGAGCGTACGCCCAGTGCACTAGAAACATCAGCAATATCTTTACCGCTACCTGAAATATAAAGAAAACATTTAAAAATCGATTCGATTTTCATTTTAAAGAGTGATTATTAGTATGGGTTAAACTATTCCCAAATTTTCTGTAATTAATCCACCTTTGTCACTGTAATTTAGCATATAGTTACTTATTCAATATATCTAAGTTAAATAGCCTTTAGTTTTTCGATTGGTTTTATTAATTTGGCCCTGTTTTCTCTTTCATAATCTTTAATTTTTTTAAAGAGCTATTACTCTATTATACACATCGCGTTTTTTTGTAGCTTATTATAATTCAAAATAAAAATTATGGATATAGAAGCCTTAAGACATGTGGTTTTAAAAATTGATTCAAAAGCACTAGCGGACTATCTTTTAAGTCATTACTTATGAAATAAAAAATATAAGTAAATATTTCATTTCATACTTATAGTAATTTAAACAGTCACAAAAATTAAACTTCAAATATAAAAATATGAGTAGATAATGCAATGAGATGTTACATTTGTATCACTCTTACTCGCGATAAATTCCACACAGATTTTGCTTACTTCCATGCTTTCTTATAAGGGACAATCATGTTGCTTTAGCGCATGCCTAAAAGAAAAGTGTTGAGTACGAACATAATTTCAGTCCATTTAAAATACGAGACAAACTCTGTTCCATAAAAAATAACATAGCTAAAGTTTGAACTCAAAACAGATTTGTACGGTGTGTTTATCGAAGAGTGCAGGACAATATATAATTATGTGCTATTCAGAATCTCCCAGCGTTGACGCAAACAGACTTTGGCTTTTGGAGATCGGGTGAGCAGTGATATCACGGGCGAAGCCGGATCGGAAGTTAAAATATAAAGTATTAATACAATACCCCAGCAAGTGAAAGCCATCTGTTACACAAGTGTGAGTACCAGTTGGTTGTTTTAGAATGTACGCTGACATCGGGCCGCCTTACGTCTCCGTTCGATAAACGACCATTTGACGTCACTTCTATAGGGGATGGAGTGAAATCCTGAAATTGAGAAAAAAATCTTTAGAATATTGTGTTACCGCTTGCAGCGAGGTATTTATTCAATTATTTAATTGCTGCTTATAAAGGGAGACGAAGGATTATGTCTCTGAATCCATTGAGAAAGTCAGAGGTAATTTCGAGTACATATTGAGAAACACATGTAGGTACTACATACCCCAACAGTTTTGTGTCGTATCCTCTCCGGGAATAGTAAATCTAAGTCACTTCCAGTAGCACCATATACTTGTGTATCACGTTGAGATTGCCCTTGAAACCTGTAGTACAATTTTGTTTGCATACAAATAAATAAAAAATCGTCAAATATCAGCTGCATCAATATCATTAAATTTGTAAATATAAAGGCGCATGCTTGTTCAAAACGAATGAAATCGCAAGTATTAAATTGAAATTTTAACTGTAGACAACATCCAATCCGCAAATAATAAAATTTGCGTTTTTAATGAAATAACACATTTGTATTGTAACTTGCATAAACTTTAATTTGAATTTTTCTCAAACCAAAATACATGCAAATTGAATGTTTTCTGCTTAAAACTACATCGTTTTTAAAAATAAACCATATTATTATTTACAAGCAATAAAAACAAATCACCTCATCTCCCGGCTGTGCTGTAAGTCAAACGTCTGGGCGAGAGCAAAATAAGAATAATCAATACTAGCGTAGGTGACTAAAAACGGCATAGTGACAATGGGTGCAAGTTGGTTAATGTCTCCAATTATGATGAATATGATGGTAACTGCAGCTACAACCACCATAGAATATATTGGTACCTTGTTAGGTCCCCGCTGAAATAAAAAAAACATATTGATTAACAGAGCAGCTCTAATTGACAGTACCAATATATACAAACCAGCTTTCCGCCCGGCTTCGCCCGCTGATATTATCGAGCAGAATAAAGTAGTATCGTAGCTTTCTTTTCGTGAAATATTTTTTAGAATTGGTTCAGTAGTTTGGATGTAAGGGGCAATTCCCCTTACATCCAAACTTACAAACTTAACCTCTTTATAATATTAGTATAGATATGTGTTTTCAAAGTTAATGATAATATATATTAAAGTGGGATATTATATTTATAATATACGGGACACTGAACCATAAATGACGGTTTTTGGAATTTTTATTTGTCTTTCGGTCCCAATGTTTGTTTAGGCTCCGAAGCGGCTGAATGACATAGCTTTTTGTTTAATTTCGATATCTTAAAATTATGTAGATAAATAAAAAATGTACAGCCAACATTAGTAATGAGCTGTGGTAATGGGATTGGGTGAGCAGTGATCAACATAATATGGGTCAAGCCTTAGTCACCATCTAGTTAAACATATAAATAACCGTTCCTGATATAATTCAAACCATGATTTAAGATGATTTCATAATTTGCGTGTTTCAGCCATAAAGAAAAGCATAATATGGTACATATTTACCCCATGTCCTAGGATTTCAAGCCCGGGTATAACTCTTTCGTTAGATATACTTTGCAGCACTCTGGGTGTGCCATACATTGCTCCAAGACATGAACTCATAGAGCTCACATATAAACCGGCCAGTAAGAGGACTTTTGCAGCAGATATTTCAGCTGTTATTGCGAAGTTTGTTTGTAAACCTTCCCTTGTTACTGTTGCTGCTAGAGTTATTATGAAAGTGAGGTAGAGGAATGTTCTGAAATAAGAATATTGTTAAAATTATAATTTGGCCAAGGGTAAATCATATTTGAAATTGCAATTTGTCATGTATTTACTGTATTTTGGAAATAGACATTTTAAATCAGTTCCGTTAGTCAGCGTAAACCTTGAGAAGAACAGCGCATCGGATTTTACGCTAACGATTATTCAATTGTTAGCGTAAAATTTGCCGTGCTGTTAACACTCTGCCAAATCTGCGCTGATCCTAATAGCGATAATTTCAATTGGCGGTCCTGTATATTTTGATTACATTAGCTAGTCTGACAGTGAAGACAACTTACGTACGTTAGTGGAAACGAAGCCACTGATATTCGAGTCTTGATAGGCCATTTGTTGGTGAAAGTGAGATAGGCACTGAGTAAAATAAATAAGTAGGTACATAAATACATATTTGTTGTTCCTTGTCCTTGTTTGGGGTCAAATTAAGGGGAGGAACAAATAATGTCGAACGCTGCCGAACGCGGAGGCCGATTGTGCCTCTTTGTCGCTCGTTCCGCGCTCTCGCTTGCACTTCAAGCCTTAAATGGAATGCCTCAGAGCGAGGTAACGCCGTATGAGTCATGTTTTTTTCGTGCGTGCAGCCGGCTTCATCGAATTATAAGACGTTGTCACGTCAAAAAAATATGTAATAACTTACCCAGTACTAATAGCTGCCAAAGAACCTGTAGGAATGTTGTTTGATGGATTCTTGAGGTCCCCACTCATATTTATACCAGCAAGAATGCCTGTTATTGTTGGGAAAAATACACCAAAACATTTAAACCATGTATATCCTTCTGTGTAATCTGACCAAGTATTGTTTGCCATGGTACCACTGAGCCAACCCTTAAATTCATTGCCTGAAATGTAAAAAAAGAATAGATTATTAATAAGAAATCTGAGTATGCAAAATTTTGCAAATTATGTTTTCTCTAAACTAAATAGTAGGTAATTAGTAAATTTATATACGTGCGGCTCGCGTGTATAATGAACCAGTACACGCGATGAGAAAACGCGTACGTCAACCGTACTTATTGTTGCTATATTTGCGTACAGCTTTGAATGCCCGTAATGCGTCACATAACTCGATATGTACAAGTAAATCTTGAATGCGTCGGTGGTCGAGTGGTTAAGACGTCTGGTATTAACTAGGCACACCCCGGGTTCGATTCACTAAACTTAGAGGCTTTTCCATCAAAATATACAACAGAACTAGCGACTCGTTAGGTATATCCTCACAAATACCATCGGCTAAACGAGGGAGACTTGGTCTTTAGCTGGGTACCCTGGAACCGTAACACGGTTTCGGGAGCTGTAAGGCAAACCGTAAAAAAAAAACTTGAATATTAAAAATGCAAAAGTGTGTTTGATTGTTTTTCTTGATAGTTTGAGGGCCGGAGAGTGACATAAGCTACTTTTTATCCCGGAGAACCTTCAGAATACATTCTTATATCACATTCCAATAATTTCCACGGGCGAAGCCGGGCGGAAAGCTAGAACATTATATATTGGCAGAATCTTACCTGGTAATGTTGTGAATGATCCAACAAAGAAATCTAGGGCAGCTAATAATATAATCAACAGCAAGATGAACTGCAGTTTAATGACCCATTTGACACCAGCAACATTTATGGTGCCCAGCAGAAGGACAGCTGCTATGGCGAATCCTCGAGCCGCCCATGTGTTTTCAGTACTCACTAAGCTTGCCATTGATTCACCAAAACCAAAGACATTTAAAGCACATCCTACAGCCTGAAATTTGATTCATGACAATTTAAATTCCAGACAATCTAATAAATAAAATTGAAGTGTCTGTCTGTGATTTCAAAATCAATATCTAAGTAGGATTTACATTACATACATTATTTACATGCTAACCAACAATTTATAGATTATTTTGTCTGTCTGTCTATACTCTCACTTGTGGCAAAAATGTTAAGCACCAATTGTCTTTATATAAATAGATAGAATATGTGCTGTAATCGACTTGTCACGCTTTAACATAAAGCACTTTTTCTAAAAATTACAGATATTCATGTCTGTTAAAGAAGTGACAAATCTAGGTCCATTAAGTGCAGCAACAGGAAATATGAACAACTGGCAAAAGTGGACACTGTTACTTGTGTCTCTGGTATAAAGTGGAATGTGAGGAATATAAACAATAATATTACCTGTCCAAAACAGTAAAGAATCCCCAGAGCACCACCCATACGTGAGCCCAATGTGTGGGCCAGTAAGAAGTAGACACCACCACTCTCTATCCGACACCTCTCACATATTCCCACAGCTGATAGCACTGAGATCAGTGCGACAAATACTGAAATAAATGTTTTATATTAAGAATAATATCTAATAATAATAATCTTTTTACCTAATATTTATTCTAACAAGGGTAATGTTATAAATTGAGGAATTGTAATAGCTTTTTTATTTTTAAATACTAAAACATATTAACTAATTGAAGGTACATTTTACCTGTAAATATAATTATTAAAATAGCATTAACTAATCCTGCTTGACCCACAATCCAGCCTGATCGTAAAAATACAATCACACCAACTATATTTATAAGGCATGAGGTGAAAACTCCATCCCATGTTCCAAATAATACGGGCTGGGAAATGAAAAAATTTGATTTCCACCATGGGACATCACCCTGAAAATGATAAAAGCAAAAGTTTTAAAAATCTGTAAAATAAAAATTTAACAATCTCAAGATACTAATTGTAAGTTTAGCATAATAGATTTTTTTTATAAGACAATAGTACATAGAGATTAATAGGTTTGAATAAAATAATTTATAATATGATAAGATTAGCTATGCTAATAAAACTAAGATAATATAAAATAGGTAGCATAAAACTTGTACAAAGGAAAACTCAGCAATGAAAGAAATACTGAAATAATAAAGACATTATTGTCAGTTTATGCCTACTTTATTTTCTCGAGTTCTATCCTTTAATACAAAAACCCAAACCCAAAATGCTATCCAAACTTTACAGGTGAAATTACCTTTAATGGGGTATGCCCTACTAAATAATTAGATATCTAATTATAAAGTAGAAAATTAAATTAGAATAATAGGTGCAATAAGTTTATTACTTGTATTATAAGTAAATACATGATCAAAAGTGATCTGTGAGAGTAGTTCTTTGATTTTACCTGCAAATACAAGTTTTGTGTTCACAGCGTTTTACTTAATAAATGCAGTACTTTGTTTAAAACATATTTCTTGTAAAAGAGATGACTACATAATTGAGTTAGTAAAGTTCTATGTGAGACTAACCTGGACATCAGCAAATATTTCATTAGCCCCAGAAGCTTGGTGTCCGCCAGCACCATATTGTGGTTCATTCGCTAAATCTTCAAATCCTTCATCATCTTCCCTAAAACTATGATCTAGTTGACCTCGTCGACCTGCTCCTCTGCTTTCCATTGTTTGGTTTGTTTGTAAAAGAACAGATGTTTAATGTATATGATGTATTATTGCCACATACGTATTTTTATCAAACGATGCTATATATATTGTATGTTAGAAAAGCACTCATTTTTAATCCATTAAGCAATTAATGAGTTTTATAATAAATACAGTGGTAAGAAATAATAAATATAATATTTCTAAAAGATAAATAAACCAAAGACACCACAGGTTGACACTTTTGTTGATTGACAATGAATCATTCTCAATTTTGACATTTACTTTTATAAGTCACGATTGACAGTTCTTGAATGAAGGAAGTAGTAAGAAAATAATTCAATAAAAATGTTTCCGTATCCTGCACTGTCCATTTCCATATTGTCCTCGATATTGTTTAGTTTTTCGCTGCTACGTTTCCGTGTGCATTATTTGAATTTTAACTTGCTTTTTATAGTATTGTGATTTTTGTGAAATCATAACAATTTTTTTAATAAATACCTAATACTTGGTGATAAAGGGTAGAAGGCAGAAGTGCGTTAATAAAACTAGAATCGGATCAGTTTTGGGGCCGTAGTGATTTGGTGAAAATATTAAGACCTAGTTCAGATATTTTAGGATTTTTCGCTAATATTTATTTTACAATGTGAAAAAATATATAAAAATATGGTATCTAGACTTTTTCAATACAAACATATCTGCGTCAATAAAACCAATATCGAATCAGTTTTGGGGCCGTAGTGATTAACGGTAGTGGTGAAATATTCGTTTCTGATGGTCGGCAAACTTCAGCCTCATGAATCCGTGAGTAGGTATTTTTTTTTAATACCGCGCACGAAGTAAATCATTGACTAAACGCATCAAACTTGGAGAAAAGACGTACTTTGCTCGCACTTATTAAAGCGGCCCTAAAATCGGTGGCAATATGGGGGCAGTGGTGGGGAGCGCCCTAAATCGCTACCTTGATCGCCACGTGTGTAGGCAAATCGGCCCTAATTTTGAAATCGGGTCGGGCGAACCCACGATCTAGGGGCGATTATCGGGCTAGGGAGCATTGTCGCGTCGTGTGTAGCGAAATCGGGCCGATTTTTTTTAAAATTTATTTAATGGCAATCGTACTAAGATAAGTACATTTCTGCGAGTGTCACGTCGTTATTCAGTTACATACAACTGTCGAAATTTAGAATTGATACTTTCAGGAATCTGAAATAAATATACAATACTACTTCTATTTACAATTAAATTTATTAAAACTATTTACATACTCATAGATAAAATAAAATATTCAACATTAAAATAATAATTAAATTAAATAATTCATGACTAAATACAATTTAAGATAGGAACAATGAAATTAATACATAACTTAAACTAACATATTATTTAATAAGAATTATAATAAATAAACATAAAGCTTTAAAACTATAAATGTTTTCTTCGAGTTTTGAATGAAAATCTTGGCAAGGAGATTAAGAAGAGTATCGACGGCATCTTAATCGACGAGCGCTTCGCTGCATGGTAGATATTATACTGATCGGAAGGGACGTGTGTAGAGTAGCACCCGATTTCATCCCCACCACCACTGCAGTGCCACTGCCCCGATATTGCCACCGATTTTAGGGCCGTGTGTAGCCACTTAAGGAACAAACCGTCGTTTTTCGAATAGATGGCATGAAAATAACCATCGGCATTTGCATTTTCTTCTTTTATATGGTTAAAATCCTGAAAAATAATTCTTATGTCGTCTCTCTATTCAAGGTAAATGATGCTTATTCGTGTTGCAGCTGCTATTTGCACATATCTACATTTTAACATTGTTACTTAGATTTTCAAATTAAGAAAGCAGTGGCTGTTGCTTCACCGACAAGAGCTAATTCTTAATAAATAAAAATAACCGGCCAAGAGCGAGTCGGGCTCGCACAATTAAGGTTCTGTACTAATAGCTTCACTCCCTGGTTTTACTATACCTACCGCTGGTACGTCCTGATGCTATATACCATGTTGCTAGCATAGATATAAACAAAAGATGCGTTACCGTAGTCAAAAAACAATTGCAAAAACGGGCCTCGACATGATGACATATCAACAGCGATGTACAGTCAACCGTCTGTATTGTCACTCTACTTGGAATTATTAAATTAAAATATGTAGTTAAAAAAATGTTTATCCTTTGGGTGTGAAATAAAATTTCATAATGTAGTGAAACAACTATTACATATTATCGTAAAGAAAATTAAGTATTCGCCGATTCGATTTCAGCTGTTCGGCACGAAACTTAACAGTGTTACAGTTTTAAAATTGAAATTAAATGCTTCTTTACATACACACAAAACTTAAGCTCACGCCTGTTTCCCACTGGGGAGACATTAGTACATTTATATTATATAATAGACATTTTATTCTTAATTATTGTCCTTCAAACAAAGATAGTTTATTAAGTTTTTGCCTTTTTAAAACCATTGATATACTGGGATTATTTTTATGCAGATAATGAATTCTTACGTCACAATATTCGTCAATGAAAGCCCTTAATAAGTGAGTTCGATTCCACGTGACGCCTTTGTGAATAACGCACGCGCCCACCAGGACGTCATGGGTAATCCAGTTTAATCCCGCCCGCGCTGTGATAGTTGTGATTAGTCAGTGATTAATAGGACATATCACGGTCGGCGGGAGCATTCTACATACCGATTATCGGCTTATTGTTACTGTGACGTCTACAATACTTGACATTGGCTTGGCGGAATCATCAAAACCCTGATGAAGCCATTTTGAAAAAAAAATAGAATAGGAGTGAGTTCGGTGGGTGAATGTGACAGGTTGATCTTGTGAGTGTCCTATCAAGTTTGTGAATATGTTGAAGTTTATAAACGATTTTATTACGCTTATTTTCAATTTTATTATTTTACTTTTGACAACAAAATATTGAGATTCTAAACTAAATAATGTAATTGTAGATTCCGTTTTTAGACAATTTTTATATAAGTCATAACTCGTTTCATTTGTCACGAGTTCAGTAACACATACCTCACAATTGTTTTAATCAACGCCCGAGCTACCCAACGCGATATATATTCTACTATTAGATCTGCATTAATTGATAAATGATCGCTTAATATTAGTACATTTGTTTCTGCTATATTATCACTAATATTACTTTTGAGATATACATTTATCTTTAATGTGTTTAACATTTTTATACGAATTATAATACGTTAGTTTATGCTTTTTAAACGTATTTTCTTCGTAAACATGAGGTAAATTTTTTTCATCGATTAAATTTCGTTCAAGAGTAGTAGGTAGATATGGTTAATATTGTCTACGGCTGATGAACGTGTAAGAATGGGAAAGTTATCCAGCGGTATACAGTTTTCTGACAGAGATGACTGCAATTCTAAATGCCTAAGTGCCTTTTTATAAATTTCTTGAAATTGCCGAAAATTCGGATTATTATTATATCAAAACCCAGCGCAGCAGCTAGTTTCTAATAAAATAATAATAATAACGAAGTCATGGACTACTTAGATTGATATACCACTTTATAAAATAAATAGATGAAAAAATAATCTAAACAGAAATTTCATTTCAAATCAACGTTACATAAGTAGAGCATACTTTCGACCAAACCGATTGTACAGCGGCCATGTTAAATTATTAATTAATTTATATATTATATTAATTTTTAAAATATATAAAATTAAATCTATTCGCTAACGAACTTAAAGGAGTGAAAAGTGATTCCATAATTTTTGTTTTTTGTAGTAGAGTTATTGGTACACCCTTTGAATGCCGTAAGAAGGCATATTTGCTAAAAAACTAAATTTTTTTGTAGCACACCACACTGACAACAACGCGACGCAAGGACTGACACGTGTAAATGTCAAAGTGTGGTGGCCACCACACTTTTGGCGGACCACGCGTAGAGGCGCTATAACGCATCTTCCTATTTGCTTATATCTATGGTTGCTAGCTTCTAAAGTACCTACCTATAAATGTTAATGTTCATAATATTATGCTTATGACGGGATCTCGACAACCGTTCCTACCAGTGATGTCGTGGTAGTTCGTCTTGATTGCAAGTGACGGTCGGGAGTTTTATAATGATTTTAAACACATAAAGAATTTGTACTTTCAAAATGGAGGTTTCATGTCAGACCTTGGATTACAGACTACCTTAACCTTCGGATACAGTGAATAGAATGAATGCTCTGGCTCCTGAGTGAGTTTATATATCATAATTTCTATAGGTGTTTACGTGTACACGAATCCCTTGATAAGGCTCCGACTCGAGAAGCTCGTAAAAATTAATAAGGTGTGCCTAATTTTCTATACAATTTACAATGTTGTTTCCTATTCGAATGACGACAAAGTTACCAACTCTGGGGGAAATTACGTTGGGTTCTGACGTCGGTTGTTTCGCATGTAATATTTCTTCATGCGTTTTCATTTTCTCGGCTAAAGCATTATATTAAAATTTGGTGCACTTCGCATGATCTCTAACAAATTTTTGCATAGGTATAGTTTCTCTGAAAATCAAGCAACGTGTATCTCAAGACAAGAGGCCGATACCGAAAAGCTAATTGTAACTTAGACAACTAAGTAAGTGGGTCCCTTAGTAAATTAGTACTGTACTTTAGTACAGTGACGAACAATTTAGAAACCTAACCTTTAGAATAGAATAGGCAGGTTCTTTAAAGTCTTTTGCCGTGTCCCTTCCTTACCAAATTATTAATTTTTATATAAGTTTTATTAATATTTGGATGCAATTATATATTTAAACCTATTGAACCATTAAATTGCGCAAGTGGAAAAATATACGCTTATAGTTATACGACATAATATGATAATATAGTGTATATACGTGTGTCGAATATAGTATTTTGTATATACGACACTGAACTAGCGGCAAGACTTCAATAATTGATATACCTATACTTGATAATTTATATACAATTATTGACAGGCTCACCGATTTTTTTTGTTAATACAGAGTGAGACCCAAATTTAGCATTTGTTACTTAGCAAGTTATTAAATAAATTTATAAAATCTAACCGTCTTCAAATTCTACGACGAAATATTTATTATTTCTTACTTTTCAGTGCAAATTTTTGAAGTCGGTACACTTTTTTTTTTAAAGTTAATTTTATTTTTCCCTTTTAAGTGATTTTGCTGCCCTGAGAGAAAAATAATCACACAAATAAAAAAAAAATATAGAAAAATTTTAAAAAAATACTGCTTTGGATAGGATTTGAACCTAGTGCATCCTACGCTGCACCCCACGCCTTTAGCCGTTAGACCACAGTCGATACAAAAATTGGTAACTTCGTGTCAATAGCAACCGTTGCTAAGGCTTTTCTCTGATACATAATTTTCAGCCGTAAACAGAGACAAATTACTGAATTTCTGAAAAACTACTGAACCGATTTTCGTCATATGTCTGTGAGATAATGTCGAGAAATTATTATATCTTAAAAAAAATAATTCGTCAAAATCGGTACATATTTCATCGAGATACTGATAATTGACTTTTTGACAGTTTTTTCAAATTTACTGAAAAACTACTGAACCAATTTTTATGAGATAAAAATGGGATTAATCCGGAAGAATTATCTGTCGATTAAAAAAGAAATCATCAAAATCGGTTCATAAACGACGAAGTTATCCGCGAACACACATAAAAAAAAAATATATATACGGTCGAATTGAGTAACGTCTTTTTTTTTGAAGTCGTTAAAAAAAAGGAAAAAAAGCAACGCAAGCTGCGAAAAAAATTTGTGACGTTTATGGACCTAATGCAGTGTCAGTAAGAGTAGCACAAAGCTGGTTTAAGCGTTTTCAATCCGGGAATTTTGATGTCAAAGATGCACCTCGCTCTGTGGGGTTAGCATACATTTTGACAGCGACACTTTCGTTTCGGTCGAATGGCCTTGAACAGGCCAAAACGTTCATGTCCAACAAGGACCGGCCAGAGATAGCCCGGGGCCGAGAGGTCCGGCCCAACAATGTGCGGGAAAATTCTGTGTACTTGTCTTTGTCCGGCCAAGCAAATTGCTCGGCATTCTTGTGCAGGGCATGCCCGGTCCGGGCTATCTCTGGCCGGTCCTTGTTGGACATGAACGTTTTGGCCTGTTCAAGGCCATTCGACCGAAACGAAAGTGTCGCTGTCAAAATGTATGCTAACTCGGCTGGTCGCCCTGTTACGGATAATATGGACGGCAATTTTGAAAAAGTGGAGCAAGATCGGCATATCAGTAGTTACGACATAGCTGAAGATCTGGGAATTGACCACAAAACAGTTTTGACCCATTTGAAAACAGCTGAGTACACAAAAAAGCTCAATATTTGGGTGCCACAAGAGCTCACTGAAAGAAACCTAATGAACCGTGTACTCATTTGCGATTCTTTATTGAGGCGTAATGAAACCGAACCGTTTTTGAAGAGATTAATAACTGGTGATGAAAAGTGGATCACGTACGACAAGAACGTGCGAAAAAGGTCGTGGTCAAAGGTCGGTCAGGCTTCACAGACTGTGGCAAAACCCGGGTTAACTCGCAATAAGGTGATGCTGTGTGTATGGTGGGATTGGAAGGGCATTGTTCATTACGAGCTTTTACCGGCGGGTAGAACCATCGATTCGGATCTCTATTGCCAACAACTGATGAGATTAAAGCAAGAAGTTGAGAGAAAGCGGCCGGAATTGATCAATAGAAAGGGTGTGGTCTTTCATCACGATAACGCTAGACCACACACATCTTTAGCCACTCAGCAAAAATTAAGAGAGTTTGGCTGGGAGGTGTTAATGCTTCCGCCATATAGCCTTGACCTTGCACCTTCAGATTTCCACCTGTTTTGGTCTCTTCAGAATTCTTTAGGCAGTGTCAGGTTAACATCAAGAGAGGACTGCCAAAACTACTTGTCGCGTTTTTTTGTTCAGAAGTCCCAAAATTTCTACAGCAACGGGATCATGTCACTACCTACAAGATGGCAGAAAGTCATCGAACAAAATGGCACATATATTCTGTAATTAAATGTAAATAAACTTTGAAAAAAAAATGTCTTGAGTTTTCATATAAAATACGAAGAAACTTTCTCCCCAACCTAATAATATAAAAGCCAATAGGTTTTTTTTCTAGTACCCTGGGGCCGGCAAAGGTTTCCGGGAGCTGTAAAGCAACCCGTGAAGAATAATAAAAAATAAAAAACTTATGTACATAATGTAACCTACACAATCCGATAAACCACACTTTCCATCTAAATACATCAACAGAACTTACCACTCGTTAGGTATATCCTCAAAAATACCATCGGCTAACTTGGTACACTGGGACCGTAACACGGTTTCGAGAGCTGTAAGGCAAGGCAATCCGTGAAGAGAAAAAAAATGTCATTTGGTATTTTTTAAAGTTTTAGTAAAGCAATATTTAAACTGTCACTTTTAAAGTTATACACTTTTTATAGGAGGAGTTATTAGGTTTAATCTTTTCGTTGATTTTGGTAATTATATTTTGTAGACGATGAGGATTTGAGTTTTACAATATCAAAAACATAGTTGAAGCTCTAAAATAAAAAATCAAATATACTCTAATGCCGATTCCATTTTTAGTAGAATGTTTGGACTATTAATTTTAATTTCTGTTACAATGTAATAGAATTATTTTTATGACTTGTATAAGACGACATGTCTATTGTTTATGCCATCTTGATGACATCCTTTTACATAATATTTCTCGCTTTATAACTTAGTACATGTTTTCAAAGAAAAATACCAAGATTTCACAAAAATGAAAATTAAAGTGTTAATTTAGAAATGTCAAAGAATATAATAATACAAAACATAATTAATATTTATTTGGAGTTTTCATAGTTTGTATATGAACCTGTATGGATGGAATTTTTATCTAAAAAGTATCAAGCCGAGTAATTCCGCTAAAGTTCGGTGATTATAAAGTTTTTTTCTAAATTGCCGCTCTTATGAAGCGACACTCTTTATTAAACAGACTATGAATCTATACTAATATTATAAAGAGGTATAACACCTAGTTTGTACTTTTGGATATAGGGGGTAATCTCTGAAACTACTGATCCGATTCTGAAAATTTTTCACTAATAGGAAGATAAATTATCCCTGAGGCTATATTTTATTTTGTTCGAAAATATCCACAGGTGAAGCCGGGGGCGGAAAGCTGGTTATTTATATAGAAGTAAAAACACATGTCCATAATAGCTATTTGTTTGTTATAATTTATTTCAGAGTTATTTTCATAGTAATAAAGAAAAAATACTAAATGACAAATTTTAAGAAAATTTAAGATGCTGATGTTTTTTTTGCCGTTGCGCGTACTAGCGGTGCGCGACAATTAACCTGCGACCCTAATTACGACAACGTAACCACCTGTCCGTCGTTGCGTGTACATAGGCCTTTGCATATACTTCCGTTCGTCTTAGACCAGAACCTCCCCCGAATCTTGATTGGTTGTAGAGAGGGTTGCGCGCGCAAGGACCTCCTCACTTACTGACAGAGCGCCGTGCTGTGTTGAACACCAGTGCCGCCGCAGACACGCCGGCGATCACTCTCTGGTTGAGCGTCTGTGCCACTTCCCGAACCAACAGATCGGAACTTTTCACGAGAACGGAAAATAAACTTTAAGAAACTATATAAACATTGCAAAATAGTTTCGATTTTTGTCTTTTAGCTACAATTTCGTGTTTGAAAAGTTTTAATAGTTTTTATAGTGAGGTTGGATGTGATGTGCGATGGTCTCGGCCACTGTAACCTGTCGTGGAGGGAGGTCTGTGGCGGCGGCGGTGACAGCGTGCGCGTGGGCATGCGCGATCCTGGCCGCCGCCGCTCCTGACCCTCACGCTGATGTGGACACCTCCACCGGCCAGAGTGACAATACTCTTGGAAACTCAGGTACGTTCTCAACACAATTGATGATTCCGTTGCATTAGTTAGATGGACTAGAGGAAATTAACAAATTTTAAGTAATTTTGGTAGTAAGTACAGAAAAACAAGTTCACATTTGGGACACCTATTGATGAACCACTTGGCAAGGGAAGATTTTAAGCCTAGTAATCCTATCTAAAAATATATGTGTAGGTATGTATTCATTATTCACATTTCTATAACCTGAATAATTAATTAAATAAATTAATTACCTACCTATATGTATAATACCAACAAAATTGATTTGTTTAACAAAACAAAACGTATGAAGATAGTAAGTAAGAGACAAAAAAAAATTATAATGAAATTCTTGATAAGAAAGTTTTATAATGGAAAGAAGACATTGTTTTATTTATTAAGTTTAGTGACATTGTTCATTAAATTGTTGTTGTAAAAATATCCATAAAAATATTATATTAAATAATAATTTTAAACATTACCTACTGGTGTGAATTTGTATTAGAGTTTTTGTCATCATCACCTATGGTGATTAGAGTAAACACCTCCCATGGGAGGGGCCTATGTCCAAGAACGGTCTTAAAAGAGACTGGGAACATGATTTATTACAGAATGTAGAATTAATGTAAAAGGGGACTTGAATTTTTTTTACTACAACTGTTCGGAAAGTACCTATATACTAAAAATAGTCAGTACATAATTGGTGTCGAACAAATATGCGGGAAGAAAATTCATATGAAAATACTTTCCATCCACTCTGAAACGACTTTCGCCCCGCTCAGCGTCCGCTAACCGGGATGTAGGTACCTAATGTATTTTGACAACGAACTGTTGTCATTTTTCTTTTTGGTTTTGCAAATTTAATTAGAAAAATACAAAGGTTAAACTATCATACATCCAAGATTGCAGAAGATTGCGCTCAGAGGTAGGAAAATTAAAAATAAATGTCTGTAGTTGTATTCCATTAGAGTAGATTGTGCTCAGAGGAAGGAAAATTAAAAATAAATGTTCGTAGTGTGTGTTCCATAAGAGTAGATTGAGCTCAGAGGAAGGAAAATAAAAATTAAAACAGTAGGTAGGTCATGTGTGTTTCATTAGTAGATTGAGCTCAGAGGAGGGAAAATTAAAAATAAATGTTCGTAGTGTGTGTTCCATTAGAGTAGATTGAGCTCAGAGGAAGGAAAATAAAAAAATAAATGTCAGTAGGTAATGTGTGTTTCATTAGAGTAGATTGAGCTCAGAGGAGGGAAAATAAAAAAATGTCAGTAATGTGTGTTCCATTAGAGTAGATTGAGCTCAGAAGAGGGAAAATTAAAAATAAGAGTCCGTAGTGTGTGTTTTATTAGAGTATATTGAGCTCAGAGAAAGGAAAGTTGAAAATAAATGTCCGTAGGGTGTGTTCCATTACAGTAGATTGACCTCAGAGGAAGGAAAATTAAAAATAAATGCCTGTCACGTGTGTTCCATGGGGGTAGATGGACCTCAGAGCAAGGAAAGTTGAAAATAAATGTCCGTAGTATGTTCCATTAGAGTAGATTGATCTCAGAGGAAGGAAAATTTAAAATAAATGTCTGTCACATGTGTTCCATTGGGGTAGATTGACCTCACAGGAAGGAAAATTATAAATAAATGTCCGTAGTGTGTGTTGCATTCTACCCAGATTGACCTCAGATGAAAGAAATAAAAAATATATGTCCGATGTGTGTTCGTTCAAAATCTTCAAAAGTTTTTTTTTATATATGGGCTCCAAATTTTTTTTACACATTAACAACTAAAATATACAGTTATAAATAAATAATATTTTTTTACTTCTTTTTAGTATTCATATTTCATTAATGATGAGGTAGTTACAACCCCCGGGTTTCCCGTGGACACACTGTAGAGGACATTTTATTGGAATGCTCTGAAAAAATAAATAAAGGGGTGGTTTTATGCGTATTAGGGGTATGAAATGCGAAATTGGCACTATAGTGTTCCCCGCCCTCGAAAACTGGGGGATAAACATCTTGTGTCACATTCGCAATTAGTCTGGTAAATAGATTGCAATTTCGTCGATGAAAGGTTACCGTCTGATAGTCGGTAAATGGAAGAGACTATGTAAAATATATAAATAATAAACTTTTTTATATATTATACTGTGGAGCCCATTTTAACTTTTATCCTCTATTATGGTCTTGAGTTCATACAAAAATGCCATAGAAAAAAGCACATTCAGTTTTACAATTTTCCGGGCAACTATTCCAATTTTTATTTCTCTGACTTATATTATTCAGACTATTACGAACCTTTAAAAAACATTACCTAAACTAAACTTTTCGAGAAACTTTTCCTAACAACCTTATTCAGACTATTAAAAGCAATAAAAAAATGGGGGTTAATTTTTAAGGAAACATGGCCAATTTTTATTCTACCAACATACATTATAGGTGCGTACCATGATAGAAACCAGGCTAATCTTAGATGATGCTATTTTTACTTTCTATTTTATATATGGCCAAAATAGCTTTAAATATTTTTTTAGGCTATAATCTGCTGTAGGCACAATTTGTTGACGAAATGTTACTGAATTTTTTTAATGGATACTCGATATGGTTAATGAAAAGATTCAAGTCATATAATAATCTATCACAAAGCTCTTAATTTTTATAAATCGCTCTTTAACCATTACCCGTTAAATTAAACGTCTTGAGTTTTTTGGTAGCTTATTGAAATTTCAAAATAAAAATTATTTTATGATTTTTTAATTGGTCAAAAATATAACTATAATATAATTTGGCCATATATAAAATAGCGAGGGAGACTAGGTCTTCCGCTGGGTAGCTGGAACCGTAACACGGTTTCGGGAGCTGTAAGGCAACCCGTGAAGAAAGAAAAAAAAAATAGCATCATCTAAGATTAGCGTGGTTTCTATCATGGTACGCAATCCTCATGGCGTTATTGAGATTCGCACTTGTTCTTTGGTACCTACCATGAGTCGGTCTACTTGTTTTGTCATTGACAATTGTAACATCCAGTGTCCGTTATTACGCCCAAGTGATGGGAGTAATTTGTACAGTCATAAATTACTTGTTTAACTGAATTACGCGGCCTGAAAGCATTCCACTATCGCCGAATGCAAACCATTTTCATTCCCCGACAAACTGTAGCTTCAGGAAATACTGATATGTAGGTATTCGACGCGTTTTGCAAATGAGATACCTATGTAAAATATTTATTAAATGTTTGTATTATTATTAAATTCCCAATATTTTGCGGACAAGTAATTTAAAAATATGTTATGAGATTTATATTAGTTGGATTACATTATTTTGCACAGACTCTAACTAGACCACATATATTTAGACCGTAGATAGATATAGGTACCTACTTTGCTAGTTATAAAAAAATGAGTGTTCTCCAGCTATCGTATATAGCTAGATTTTGTTTGGTCGGCTTACTACATAAATATTATATCTACTCGTAGAACATAACTTAAGAACATAACTTATACAATAGATATGGTGCAAGAAGCACTTCGCAGTAAGTTACAATGAACCAAGTTTGCTGAACTAAAACCACCGCGAACACTTCAATATATTAATCATAATAAATTCTCCCACCGATTAATAAGGAGTCGTGATTTCCTCGTTCGAACAATAGGAAACGGGCAGCGGAATAGCAGTTGAATCGGAAGGTAAATTTTGAAGTTCCATTGTGGCGAAGCAGAGTAAGTAATGAAAGCGCTGATAATAATTTACGGAGAGCAGAAGTGTCGCTTAAACAGTGAAAATAGGAAATAGCGGCATTCCATGTTGCTACAACGGACTGACGGTCTAGCCGACACCGAACTAAAATAATTATCATGATTGTCGTGGCCCCGTTTCCGCTTTAATTGTTCATTTACATTTGCAACGATGATACTGGTCCGGAACTATTTCGTCTGCCGTTTATTTTACTCCCAGCCGGTGCCGTCCGCCTGTTATTGTTCAGAGTAAATGGGCTGAAAAATAGAAATGGATTCAATCGGTTGTTATGCGAGTGACCTTCTACAACCCGTGTCAGCGCATTCTGCAACTCAGTGATTTATTTGTATATTCATGTATAGGTAAATAGAAAAATTTACCTATTGTTTGTCATAATATGATGAAGGCTTATCGGCGCACGAGGACGATTTTCTTTAGGAGCTCTTTATCTGAGGTGTAGTAATTATAGAAGTGGTAGGCGGAGCATGAATACATGGGCCTGTTATATGGATATCAAATTTATGAGCTAGATCTATGACCAGTCGCGAGTCATTAGTTCGCCGCGACAACGTTTATGATAGAACTCTGTTCCATCACTTACTTATGGAAGCGAGACTTGGGTATGAAATAATAAGCATGAAAGTAAGATAAATGCAGTGGAAATGCGGTCTTTGTGCGTATTGACCGCATCCGGAACGATGTCATTAGAGAAAAATGCGGAGTAAAAGATGATGTTGTGACTAAAATGAAGAAAAGTGGTTTACGCTGGTTTGGACACGTGGACAGAATGAAGGATGAAAGATTGACTAAAAAGGTTTATATGGCTGAAGTGAAAGAAAATGCTGGCAGAGGACGACCTAGGTGTACTTTTATTGAATATATTAAAAAATTATTGATCGACGGCAATATTAAAAGTACACACAAATGCCGAGCATGTATGAGAGGTATGATGAATATAAAAGAAGCGAAAGAGGTATGTCAGGATCGTAGCAAATGGCATTCGATATTCTCTGCCTACCCCTCTTGGGATAAAAGGCGTGATGATAGATAGATAGATAGAAGTCTGATGCAAAAATTTCAAAATACCGGTAATTAAACAGAATTTCTGTAGTCTATTACAAGAGTTATTATCTGTGGATAACACAATGCATTTGTATTCCAGCATTGGATATTCAGTGAAATCTGGTATTCTGTATTGTAATGATCCCGGCGACAGCGACACTTCGAGTGTAGCATAAATGAAATTACTCGAGATGTGAGAGAGTTAGAACAGGAGCGGCATTAATTTGTATCAAGAATTTGTAGAGATTTAGCCGGCACGGAGTGTTCATCGCAGCCGGCGAACGTTAGCACTTATTAAGGGGTGCATCCCGCGACAGATGTAGGGGAGAACTCACCATTTGCGTAATCTCGGGAATGGTTACACTCGATTTAATAAAACTCCGACAACATTTCATTCTGAAGAATTTAAGAGTCAATTCGTTTTAAACGTCGCAATGGCGTATCTAACGTGAAAAAAACCGTGGGCACGGACGTGCTCAGAATACAGTGCGAAGGATTTCTTATCGGCAGCAATTGAGATGAGTACTTATGGCTTTTCGAGTGGCTCGGCTTCGTTTAATTTGTTACTCCACCGTGGAATTTTTATTAACGTCTCCCCCAGGTTTTCGTTTCTCTTGCGTCGTTCGTGACATCGATTGTTTTGCTTCAGCATATTTTAACACAGTTTTGTTAAGTCATCTATGTTATTAAATTTTCCTCTGTTATTATTTTTAACATTGATACGTGCTGATACTCTGTTTTTCAAAGAGTGAATTTACAAATTAATTTGAAGGAACGATTCTTGACTAAGTAAGATATATAGTTCAAGACTGTAGAATATGTGATTTCTACTATATTGGTGACCCAGGTTGCGTGTTCATAAAGTAAAGATGGGTGGTGGTTTAAACTGTTTAATACTGAATTTATATTTAACAAAGGTAGGACTAATTAAGGCAAACTGTTATGAACGACTGAAGAGCGCAGGGCAGGCAGCTAGGTATATGACGTGCGCCCGCGCTTCGTTTACATAATACATGTGCGTGTGTGTGGGTCATGCAAGTGTGTGTAGATCCCCTACACCACACCCCCCTTACAAAAACGAAGAGTTCACTACTTAACTGGCAAATTGTACACATAAAAAAATCTCGACTATACATATTTAAAAAAATCACACTGTATATATTATAAAAATCAAAACACACTATAAAAATCATGCTCTAAATTATTAACACGTTTGCAAAACTTACATAGGCAAAATTTACAAAAATAACAAAACAAAAAAAATCATGTTACTAATTCGTCAATAGCGTCGCATGACATAATTAAATGTTGAAAAAAAAATAGCTAAATTAACACAAATTAAAATAATTGTACATTATGTTAGGTCATGTTACACATTACTTAAACATTCCTTATTTGTACCTACCTAAAATATTTTTGAAAAAAATAAATTACATAATTGGTATCTTTGCTTATGTCGCTAACAACGCTATCGTAGGCAAAAGATGCTGTAATTTCTCTAAAATGCGCGAATATCGATCTTGGGTTTCTGCAGTCACTGTCTTGAAGAGTAAGTGGTCCTCCTGGTCATCTCTCAGGTCCGCGTGGTATCGGAGCAGCAGCTTCACATGGTCGTCTGCGACATCAGGCGTAGAGTATACAGAAGCTCTCGCTATATGCCGAGTACACGTGGTCACGACGATAGAGGCACTGGGATTGATAACTCTGTATAGCTATCGAGACGCGTCGACTAGTAATCGTCCACCACTCGGCTAGTCCACAAGCACAAGATGGTGGCCCTGCGGCTAGTCACGGTGTATCCCAGGCTGGATATCTGGATCAGATATGCGACTATTCCATATATACTATGATATGCAAATAATCCATATATACTTTACTATCCCATTGAATATCGCTCCCAAAATCTTTGTTTTCACTAAACACTGTTCTGTTCACACTAGATTGTTATTACCAGTCTCTTCACTTTAACACTGCGTCTATGTTATGGTCCCAAATGTTTCCCGATATTGCCTTGCCTTAATAGTCCAGAAAGTGAGTCGTCCCGAAAAAAAATTATCACGTCGGGTTCACCAATGTAGAATATGTGATTTCTACTATATTGGTGACCCAGGTTGCGTGTTCATAAAGTAAAGATGGGTGGTGGTTTAAACTGTTTAATACTGAATTTATATTTAACAAAGGTAGGACTAATTAAGGCAAACTGTTATGAACGACTGAAGAGCGCAGGGCAGGCAGCTAGGTATATGACGTGCGCCCGCGCTTCGTTTACATAATACATGTGCGTGTGTGTGGGTCATGCAAGTGTGTGTAGATCCCCTACAAAGACATAGAATAAAATAACGAGAGAAAGAAAAAGGGGCTTTATTAGCTTTCTTCCACATTTCTTTTAAAAGATGGATATTTAAGAAGTGACAGCTATTGCAGCGACAGGTTATACATTTGCCTCTGGCAATACCATAAAGCATAAAATAACGCCATGGTATGTTATTTATCTCGTTTAAAGTAATAGGAAAACCATTTTACGGTAATAGTAATACTTACAGCCAGTGTTTTGTGAAACATGCAACAGGTACCTACCTATGCTTTTAAAGGAATATTGTTTTTATAATAATGTATTAACCACAATGTTTACCAAAGTCTATAGTGATATATAATTGAAGTATTTTGTTGTATATAGGAGCTGTTATGAAAATGTGGCGAATGATAATTTAAGCCAAGTAAACATGTTGTAATGAAATAGCGTTGCCAAGCGGACAAGGGTCTGGCGACAATTAGGGGATTCCTAGGAACAGTGGATAGTGATGCCTCACTTTTAAAGAAACATCGATATTTAATTTCGATGTTTCTAATTTCTATATCCATATCTTCTATCTATACTCTTACTTGGTGATCGGCTCGTTTTCCGCAACTCGACGTCTAAAGGCGCCTATTTTGCGTGTGGTTATCTATCTATACTCTATACTAATAATAAAGCTGAAGAGTTTGTTTGTTTGAACGTGCTAATATCTGAAACTACCCGTCGGATTTAAAAAAAAAATGCATTTTTGAGTAAGGTTATAAGCTATATAACATCACCCTACGACCCAAAGAAGCTCAGCAGTAACCATAAAGGCAGATGCAATCGCAAGGCACAGCTAGTATATTATTATTTTATTATTGACTAGGTTTCCGCCCAGGCTTACTCCGTTTAAATTCTTGAAATGCTAAAAAATAGCAACCCTCCACATTTAGTTACAAATGTTGTTACGGAACCCTAACTATGTTTTTTTTTAAAATCTTTTCAGTAGTTTCAGTATTTACATCTTACGAACAAACAAACTAACTCAGACTCATATGGACATAATATTTCATTCAGTAAATCAAAGCATGTGTTGTTAGGTTGTGATTTCATTGTTCTTATTTATTTATTTAGGAAAATCCACAAAAGGTGTAGGTATAACAAGACATGTAATGATTTAAGACAAGCACACCCTTTAAACTATTCTCATCAGCAGTTTTTACAAAACTATACGGAGTAAAGAGGGAAAAAATAACAATTATTTTACATCAACCAAACACACATAAAAGAAGGAAATAAAAAAAACACATTCTCCCCCAAGCCGATCACAAACACCAAAAATAAAAAATTGTCGCAGCCCTCAATGTATTTATACTAAAAAAAAATAAGAACGACATCAGGCAAGTAGCAGGAGTGATGTGGAACAGTGTGACTCAAGAAAGACATGAATGGAAAAGGTTGGAGGAGTCCTATGCCGATTGACAACCAGATCTGCAGAAATCAAGCAAAAATCAAATACTAGACTAGACTATGGCCTTTATTCATAAACGTTTATTAGCAACGTTTTTGTTAAAATATTTTTTGTCACTCTCTAACAAACCTGTCTTTACTAATAATAGAAAGAAACAAAACACATTTTAACAAAAACGTTGCTATTAAACGTTTATGAATAAGGGGGTAAGTTTTTAAGTTTTAATCTTTATATGTTATATAATACTAAGTAAATCTGAATGAAAAGCTTATTATTATTATACTCTTTATTTACATAATTTAATTTCTTTAATTTATATTTTTACGTATTTATAAAAAAAAAACATAAAAAATTATTAATATTAAATTTATTACCTACCTCGGCAAAAATACTACATAAATAAAAGTAAGTATCCTAGTTTTTTTACGAACACCCCTCTTACCTAAAGACCCTGAACTTGTATATTTTATGCTACAATAAGGAATTTTCATAAAAATACTTGATTTCATCGATATCGATATTTTCACAAGAACAAATCACATAACTAGCAGTATCCGGGCAGGCGTCACTTGTTACAAGAGGGCGACACATGCGGACACGACGCCGCATTATTACTTTACATTCTAGAACCGCAATAACCAATCGGTCAACATACCCGCAACACATTGCCATTCATGAACTTTATGAAGTGGAAAAATATTTTATAGGCCACGTGTGCAGAAATTGTACAATATAGGAAGGACCTATGCTGGTCAATCTGGAACTCTTAACAAATAAGCTTGGTTTTCCATGTAGCAAAGTGAAACTTTTTAAATAAAACAAATATACTCGTAAATCTGAAAAAATCAGGAATTATAGAATAGTGTTGCAACATCCTGGGTTGGAGTTGGAGCAGAGACTACAGAAACCTATTTTCAATGCGTGGCCCGATACCTATTTGGCCGGTTTTTATTATTCCGATGATTTATAGGAATATTTATAGAAGATATAAAGACCCCCACAGACATTTTTAACTTATTACTATACTTACTTAAATTCTTGCATTTTTTTTCGTTGTTATCAAAAGTAAAACTAGGGGCGCTTCCTTGTCAACAGACAAACGAGTAGGGTTGAAAATTAATAGCAATACGCCGCATGTGCGTTGCTGATCGGAAAACACGAGGGGACCACTCAGCAGATACTTATCTAAATACTTTTAGCTTTGTGCCGCTTCTATCGCTTCCTCGTATTAGATTTGTGTTCATTTTACTGTTTTCTAAAGGCAGATATAAATCACACGAGTTATACTCGTAAAATGCAGGAAACTATTGGTAATATCATTTTCCATATCTAAAATTGAAGATATTATATGCATAGCTGTATACATACATACATAAAAGTCACGCCTGATTCCTAGAGGGGTAGGCAGAGACCACGGATCTCCACGATCCACGATATATTTCTTTCACTTCATTTATTCTCATCATATTTATCATGCATGATCGACGCTTTAATCCCGTTCGTAGAATGTAGCATTAAACGTATCCTCAATAATTCAACTAAGGATTCGTTGACCCGAGATGAAAAAAAAAGTATTTGGGTTTCGTACATCCGATGAAAAAACGGAACCCTTATAAGATCACTCTTGCATGTGTATGTCTGTGATTCTGTCACAGCTTATTTTCTCCGAATGTACTGGACGAAAATGGTTGCAATTTTGTACATGACTTTGATGAGTCAATCACGGACGTATAATTTGGGGAAAAATTAAAAAGTAAAAAAAAAAAAATTTTCAAGTGCATGTTTTTTTTTTTTTTTTTTCTTCACGAGTTCAGCTCCCGAAACCGTGTTACGGTTCCAGGGTACCCAGCGGAAGACCAAGTCTCCCTTGTTTAGCCGATGGTATTTGTGAGGCTATACCTAACAAGTGGCTATAGTTCTGTTGAGATATATATTTAGATGGAAAAGCCTCTAAGTGTGGTTTGTCGGATAATGTACATAAGTTTTTAATTAAAAAAACCCATTGGTACATGGCCGGGAACTGGGATCGAACCCGGGAGGTCCTGTCTAGTTAACACCAGACGTCTTATGCACTCGGCCACCGACGCAAGTGCATCATGTGACTTAAATGAAAGGGCTAGGTTATAAGAAATACAAATATATTTTTTTATAATTTTAAAATGCATAGTTTAAATTATATTAAAGAAAATATACGAAAATTGAGCGTCCCCCCTTATTTCCGAAACTACAGTCTAATATTTTGAAAAAAAATAGAAAAAATAGGGCCTCATTCATAGTTTACAGGAAACCCTAAACGAAATCTTCCCAGTGCTACGAATTGTGTTTCTGAGATGACTAGTAAAACTGTAAACTAGTAAAACTAGAAATGACATGTTAAAAAATAAAATGATTTTAAGAGTAGGGTACGTCCTACCTATATTCTATAGAAGGCGTAGTTAGAAAATTGAATAACTCACGCTTTTATACAGATTTTTATAAAAACTCAACATCTGTTGAATAAATGTAATTATTGGTTGATTGAGGTTGTTCGAACAAGTACACTGTGACGCCCTAGCAGAACACTCTTCATCCCGCGGGACCTTGATGTCGTTTAAGGAGAAATCGCTAGGGGTGTGCGTTCATTTTCATTTACAATCATTATAATATTAATGCGTTTTAGGACGGGGACATGCACAAAAGCAGGGGAGAAGGAGCTTAGTAACAATCTAGTTTTGTGTTTCAAAATAGTGCTATTGTCGACTCACTGGGTATTATTATGTTCGGTGACAATGCTTTAATTTTATACTTAGGTACATATAATTAATTATTTATGATACTAATATTATAAATGCAAAAGTGTGATAGTTTGTTTGTTCTTTCACGTCAAAATAGAGCAACGTCCACGTGACATTTTTGCACAGAGATAGTTGGGGCCGGTGAGTGACAAAGGTTACTTTTATCCTGAAAGTACTTTAAGGCACATTTAAAAATTTCATGTATGCAATATTATTTTAGATATGGCAAGTCATTATTATACGGTAGCCTGAGGTACTTTTGCAGTTTTTAATTTGCGCTATTCGACAGTGTGACGGGCAGGAGCGCTGTTGGGATATGATTAGTCTGCGGACCCCTCGGCGGTACGGCGCGCCCCTGCTGAATTTTAAATATATACCGCATCTAAATTACTTTTCTAACAACACATAGAGCCAATATTGCTGCTAGACATTGTTAGTTATAAAGTCAATCTTAAAATTCATAAGAGTAATTAGCTATTTGTGAAACTCGAATGATTTTAAATAGACTTAAACTTACAACCAGCATAACTAACCTTTGTATATTTCATAGTTAATAACGCATTTTTAACAGAATCAGACAGACTGATTTTGAAACTATAATAGTCGAAATTTAATTTTGTGAATATCAAGAACAAAGTTTAGACAAATGGTTACCAAACATGTATATAGATGATATTTGACTACAATACGGAGTAATCTTTCTCCAATTGTTCACGTAATAAATACGATATCAGAAAAACCAGACGGTCCCCGAGTATAATATTAAAAGGCACGTTGGATGTAATGTTTATTTGATAGGACGAGTATACGCAACATGATGAATGGGGCGATTGCCGATCGTCGTTCGCCAGTTGCCACCAACGTAAGGTTTATGATGATTACTTGTTCTAAGTGGTGATTTATTACGGGATTTGGGAGGCACATGGCACGGTAGACACCGATACGCTGATTCTCTTTTATCATAAGAATTATCCTGTATTTATTGAATGTTAAAAAGGATCTGTCTTTAATCCTACAGAACTGGACATTTAGATACGGCCATCTAAGCTTATTTTTATGTATTTTATTGATGGCATAAATAACATAGTGAGAGAGATTGGAATAACAGATTTAATTTAAGTAATTTTAAAATATATTACTTGTTTATGTTGCACAGCACTCTATTTAATTCTCATAGTTATTTGTGCACATTCTGTGAACATAGTAAGTATAAGGTAGAGCGACGGACGAAATATAATCAAAAACATGATCGCTTCGTCCGTGATATTTTAAAACACCATGCAGTAATTAAGTAGGTAGCCTATGTTCATACCGACTAATCCCCAAACACACATCTTATGATATTAGAATAACAGAGAAACTTATAATTAATTGCCTACTTTTAGATATACTTACATAACAACAAATATATTTTCATATCTCATTAACATTTGAGTGTTAATAAAAATATGATAACAATTTATTTCTTAAATTAACTTTAACATAATTTGATTTTTTATTAAAAACATTAACATTTTATTAGAGTTTAGAATAACTAATCACAATTTAATAAAGATTGACAAGGACAACCATATTTTCTAAATAATAATTAGATTACCTTTGTTGTGCTTAAATTATGGTAATGAACTCAAGTATTCGTCCATTTGAACAAGCTGCTACAAGTATTAAATTCATAAAACTTGAAAAATATATTTGGTCAATCTCCTTTCGGGTACTTTGAACGTTACCTTTTCATAATAAACTAATTTTATACTAATATTCAGATATAAATTTTTAATATAATATACAATCATAAAAAAATATAAATTGTTCCTAATAAAAATTAAAAGATAGTGACAAATAGTGTTAAATATTAGAATATGTGTATCCATGGTCAATTTTAAGAAACTTCTATAAAACAAGATATATAAAATGCATAACTCCGGACAAAGAATAACAACGATGCTATTTAAATTACTTTAATATAAGTTTGTTTCTTTTGAATAGCTGAAGGAAAATTCTTGGTATTTCCTTGAAACGTTTCTTGCGTTTTGGCAAAGGGAGCTTCCGACCTACCTCCCAAGTTAGACAGTGAATAACATTATAAAACGACTAAGTTGTGGACGCTCATTTTGTATACGAGAACTCAAATAAAGTTTAGATGAATCAACAACAACAGTACTTACGAATTGTTTGAAACGTAGCTATGTAGTCACACTAATATTTTCAAAACTATTTTCATAATGACCTCTATTCCCTTATGGGGTAATTCAAGTTTCACATTATATTGTAAATGTGGTTCGAAATATTGCAAAGAAGAAGGTGCCCACCCATTCGTCCTATCCCCGGCGCGCCGCCGTATGTTCTACCGAAACCGACCACAGACTCGTCCAATTCTTGTAACAAACGGACCGTACATACGTACTAGATCGTACGGCGCGGCCGGAATGGGAAATTTTCGGTGCGATGCCGAACCATTGTGAGGCCTACTGAAAAATGTATATCTGCCAGGTTGTTAATTTTTTTACGGTCGAAGCCAGGGTTTGAAAAGCTAATAATATCATATTATCATGAGTATATAATTCCTAAGTATTTCTATTTCAGGTAGTTAATTAAGTCTGACAAAGTAGCTAGTTCTATTTACTAACAGAAACTTCTCCTAAAGTTATTTTATGCATCTATATTTAACTTTACACTGTTGTCTTTACTCATAGACTACATGAATATCACTTATGAATTCACAAAAGACATTTTAACGATTATTATATTTTATTCCTACTTCACTGAAGCCACAAAAAGAAACTTTTAGCCGAACACAAGAAATCATAGAACGATTTCTTTTACGGCTTTGGTTTCAACTTCATAGTGATGAATTATGCAGAAAGGAGAAAGATTTTGTACGATAAAAGTGGAAACGTTCGAAAGTGGTACTTACTACTGAAGATCCTTTACTAGGGGCGACAAATTTTACAACTGTTTCAAACATGAACTGTTAAAGTGTATTCCAGAAGTTCTAATTTTATGTTTTACTATTCATGGAACTAAAGTGTATCTTAGTGTCTATTAGGTATATCTTTTATTATTATTCAATGAAATCATTATTTTGAAGTATTAATATAAAATCTATATCTAATGTGTGTAGTATTGTCTGTATGTGTAAAAAATGATCAATTTATTTGACACTAGATTTATAAATATTAATTATTATCTCCAAACCCTTAAAAATATTGAGATGAAACAAAGGTCAGGTCCATATCTACTTAGACAAACACAAACAATTTATTTCAACTTATTAACAAAATTGAGCATTTCATGGCATACATTTTATGCTAGCTCCTAGCACGTATTTCATAGAAATAAAAATATTTTGTGGTTTTGTTTGTATCTGGTGTGTAAACACTTCGATAGAAGAACTTGTAGTAGTCGTAAAAACCTTACACGTTACGACAGTGTCATAAATGATGTAATCTAATAGATATTTTTATTAGTATTAGGTATCTAAAACACGTTTGTTTGTCTACATTTATATTTGCATTGTATTGTGTTTTAAGCTTTTCAGTATTTTGTAATTATTTTTTAAAATAATTGCATGTTCTAAAGTGATTCATTATTGAAAAAACGAATAGAAATGAGTTAGTTTAATAATCCAATCAGTCACATAAGATACAACGAAAATGTTATTTGGACGTGATTCAGACATCGCAATGCACTTTAACCAATTACACTAATGGGGTAAATTTTATTTTCACTTGGAAAACTGATCTCATATTTTTCCCGTTTCCGAAACTAACGACGTTACAAATATCGAGATGACAAACACTTTTTACAGCACGAACTACTTTAAATTTTTTTGTATGTACACTCGCCCAAATTGATTCTTTAGACACAAGTTATTAGTAGATATTTATAACCTGCCAAGTTTGCGAATAACTAAATGCTTTTTTAATATTATTTAATAAATTGTTTGTTTTAAAAAACAATCAGAACTGTCTTTTACCACATAATATATTTTATTTCTAATTTATAGTAATAGTTACACATAAGTCGATGTTTTCCTCATTTTGTAAAAATTGTTTCAATTGATATATCTACACTCTTTATTTATTGTTCATTACCTGCTCGATATATTGCCAAATGACGAATATTGGTATTAAATTGAAGGTTTTCAATTCAGTTCCTATTCAATGACCGTGTTTTGTAAGAATTTTGCAGTATAACTGAGAGTTCTAGTCTTTTCGGATAGAGGGAGCAGGGCGGGGTGTGTACGCGACCTGAATAACTAAATAACTAATATTAGTTCCTGTTGGGGCAAAGCTTAGGTGAGCGAGAAACTTAAGACAAAGAAGTTGCTGATTCTGAAATAATGTTATGAATAAAGGTACTTATATGAGTGTCTCAAATATAAATTACCTACGACGAGAAAATTTTAGGATTAAAATTAATGAGAGAAACATTATATGTAATTTTACGTATACACGAACTACTTAAGATAATATAAACAAAATAAACTTTTATTTTTTACTAATGACCCCGCCCCGGCTTTGCATGGTTATAATATGGTATGTTACAGATATATGCTATTCTGATGTATAACCTATAACATTGTAAAGTTTCATCAAAAGTTGTCCAGTAGTTTTTGCATGAAGTAACAAACATCCATCCATCCTCACAAACTTTCGCGTTTATAATATTAGTAGGATTAATTATTAAAAACTTTAAACTAATAGTACTAGACCCGATTTTTGTAACGTAGTATGGTTATATTTTCTTCGTTCTTTGGCGACAAACTTTATTTACAGAATTTACTCTATGCGAGCCGCCACTAACATAATATGAATGTAAAATTGTAAACAGTGAAAATTTAATTTAATTTAATGAATTTCCAACACATTATATAATAATATTTATTTTCTGCACACCTTCTCCATATAAATTTTAACTAATCTCATACTCCTCGGTGACGAGGAATATGGTTAAAAAGGGGTACAAATGTTTTTCTTCACGTATTAATATATAGAGAACTCTCGCTAAATGACTAAAAGCTCAACTTATTTTGTGAAAGTTAAATAACCTACAGGAAAGAGGGATGAGGGACTTTGAGACAAATGTTCAATCTACAACATCAATACTTAAGTAGCCCGCGCACTGTCCGTTATCTCACAGAAAATTTTCGGTCCGGCCGCCGTATGATCGAGATTGAAGACAGGCCACACATGTAAATCATACGATCTAGATCACATGCAATTCACTCACTCACACAGACACACAAGATTCGATGTGTGTGTGTGTGTGTGTGTGATTTCGGTGGACCGTACGGCGACCGGTCGGGGATTGGACGAATGTGTGGCCACCTTTACTGACAATTATTTATTTTTTATTTTTAACATATCTGAGAAACAAACTCAATAAAAATTTGGACTAATATGAGGAATCTTGGAAGTATTTTGCTTTGTGTCAAATTATACCGAATCATCTGGGTGTATATTAAAGTGTAAGGAGGTTAGAAAGTTGTAAAGAGCGACGCATTTACTTGCTGAATACTTTTCAGCTGCCTTTGTTATGCTAATCTTCATAATTCTTCAGGCGGGCAGAAGTTTAGGGGCACGTCGTCGGTGTTCGTCTTTTTTCCAGAAAATAATATGAAATGTTCCCTATATTAAGATAAACTGTAGGCATAACTTAGGAGATAGCTAAGTAATTACTAATATTAGCTATAATACTAAAGAAAGAAAAAAAAAAAGAAAAGAAAATACAAAAAACAACAAGAAAAAAAAATAATAAATTAAATTACAAAATACTAAATAAAGTGTTTATTTTTTGTTTCAGGTAATTAAAGAAGTCGGCTAATTAAATGACGGAGATCAAAGTTAGTAGATATGAAAGGTCGATGGGCGGTATGTAGATATCAGAGATTTGTTACAAACAAGACTAACTTAGAACAATGTTACTTAAAGTATCCTGACAGCTTTGTTGAAGCTACCAAGTTGTTCAAATTAACGAAGAAAACTTCCCGATCTAAGTCCGTCTACCTGAAAACACAAAGTAAACTCGGTGCCTTCACAACTTATCCATTAACTTAAGTAGAATCTGTAGACGGCTAACGAGAATAGTGCCTGTGTCGTGCTTGTTGGGATGCTCAGTCAGATTTATGATGTTTGATATCAAGTTTGGAGACTGTACGATAGCGGATAGAGCTTGTAAATGACAGTCATTACTGTGGTTTATTAATAAAATAATATTGCATGATCTAAATTCTAAAGTGTAAGAGATTTATATACATATTAGACTAGTGATTGTCTTCCCATAGTAAAAAAGCATTATGAAAAATTTAATTTTCCCCGTGGAATGAGATATCCCGTGGCCCTCAAGTTTTTTTACGTAAAAGTAGGTCAAACAAACAAACAAACGGAAATACTTTTTCATTTAAATGTTAGTTAGAATATTTAGAACAATCCTAATGAAAGATCCTAAAAATTTTAAACCAGAAGTAATGTTTTGATGAATCTTTAACTTCCTCGTTTTTTTATTTAGTACATTCAAAATCTGTGCGACATTGACGACGACCGCTTTATTATTTATGACAAGGAACACGAAACTCATCTCGAGTTATAAACTTCTTGGAATTTCTCCTGAAGTAATACAGAGCTATTATTATGATGTCCCCGCAAAAAATATTCGTTATGTAGGGGAGGTTTGGGCGACGGGAGGACCGAGGGGTTAAATGTAGTCTCGGAGAGAAGCTCACGAGGGACGGACGTCTGTAGAGGGCTTTATATCGACGCCCATGTCGTTCTAGCGAAATGTTTAGAAAATTGCGTCCGCCGGGACGCTTTTCTTGACGTCAACTTTCAACGTTATGCAGATTATAATCAGAGAGGAAGCTTTGATAATATATTTTTCAAACCTTGTACCACAAAATAAAGACTACTTGTACCTTATGATAGAAATTGTTTTTAATTATACTTATCACACAATGACATTTGGATAATATAAAGTTAAAAGTCTAAACTTTTCGATTTTTAAAGTAGGTAGGCTAGGTAGTATGCGAGCTAGCTTAATTATGTATTCGGCCGGCGTTGTGCCAGCAGGTTTCCACCGAACATCCGGGTACTCGACGCCTTTACGTTAAATTACGGAGCCATGACTATCTAACATTTGCGGTGTGAGCGTTGAGAATTTTACACGTGGATGTCGTTAATAATATACGAAACTTACACATAGTTTTATAAAATATCTACTACGAACCGATTGGATATTACGTGACTAGTTTTGCGTTGACACTCTATACAAAATAATAGAAGAAAAATTACAAAATAAAGTGTTGTAGAAACGAAAGTTGCTGAAGTAACCGCATGCAAACTTCACTGTATCCGTTATCGGGTCGCGCGAGAAAAGTCTCAAATATTGTTGTGTTTAAGAAACAAGAGCGGGGGAAACAGATCGTTTCATAATTTATGAAGAGCGACGTAAAACTCGCTTTGAGGTACGCTTATAAACTTGGTGAAGTTTCACTTGAAGAATTACAAAGGTTATTATTACGAAGTCTTCGCCGCAAAAAAGGTGCTCTGGGACGGGGGTTCAGAGTTGTGGAGGGCAATATTGCCCCGAGACTTTTTACTACAATATTAAGTGCAGTATAATATTTAATAATCGTTGCAATATACTTTTCCTCTCCAGTTTTCTTTTAGTAACAAATTTGTTTTTTAATATTTAACGTCTTACTTTGAGTTATGGAAGATTTCTCCTTCAAAGCCTTGGTTACCTACCACGTTAAGTATTTACAACATAAAATGCTTCCATAAATGTTATCATACATAAAAATGAACACATTAAATGAATTGGTACGTAAATGCCGTTAAAGTGGCTAATAATAAATAATGACATCGCTAACAATATGTACCAAAGTTTATGAAACAAACTTAAATAGCTTAACAAGATGAAGAAAGTTTTTGTGATGTTTTTCTTCCAGACCACTTAACAAGGTTGGCGCACGATATGTTTGTGCCTGGCTTGCATTATGACACCGAGTTACAGGAAGATTTAGAGGGAGAGGAAGCTCGGCGACAACTCGGCGCCACCCGTTGCGGTCCACTCGCGCTTTCTTTCAAAACATATGCTATTTTTTCCCCTCACTGGTTATCAATAAGCCATCATGGCTACCTTATAAAACGTTGTCATACATATTAACTTTCAGAGGTTATTCTTAGAGAAAAAATATTTACAAGATAATACGAAATGAGGAAGCTATATCTACATTTTGATATAGCTTCTATCTATCTATCATCCCGCCTTTTATCCCAAGAAGGGTAGGTGGAGATATTCCTCCTCTTTAGTTTAAAAGTACTGCCATATGTAATTTCTAACTTTTATATTGTGACAATTTTAAAGTTAGAAGAAATTTTGTAATTTTTGATACAATTTAAAAAAACTAAACTTACCGGTTTCATTATTTGTTCTAAGTATCAATTTTATTCGACTACAACAATATTTTGCCCACAAGTGCATAGTTTCATACAATATTTTACCCCTTAAGGGTTGAATTTTAAATGATGAATCAACCAGGACATGTTATAAATGGATATTAAATGAATATTAAAATTTACAATATAAAACAACTTCTTAACGAACGCCATGAAACCAGTTTATAACTTCTAGAAACATTAAAGTACACTCTCTTTGTGGACGAAGTTACGTTGATGGTTATATTGCAGGTTAAAAATTAATCAAGGCGACCTGCAGAGACAAACTTAGTTTAAACTTTGATAGGTTTTATTGTTTGTGCTCGTAGCTCTTTCCTCCCAGCCCCTTAATATAATATTGTTAAAAAGTATCTACCTATAGCTGACCACTGGGCCAATTTTGTTACTGTTTGCTCGATCAGATACATAGATTGATTCACGGGGTAAGTTTGAGTGTATACAACATTACGCTATGTCTTTTGGGAGCCGAGCAGTAACCAATAATAATATGTCAATCTCAATGTTCCTTATTCTACGAGTTGTTACGGGATCGGGTGATAAGTGATATTAAAATTCCACGGCCGAAGCCGGAGCGGGTTGGTAGTTTTATATATAAATGAATTACGTAATATATAGATGTAGATTATTTTGACGAATATATAGTCTCTTTCTTGGTAAGCGTGTACTTTTATTAAAAATAAAATTAAAGGTTCTATGTAGTACGATCTATTTTGCCCGCAGCTCTACTGTAAATACTGTAAATACTGTAAATAAATTATTGTGATGAAGTAATTGCCTTTAATATAAAATTTCGATACGAATGCTACTGTAGGTGTATAGTGCACAATCAAAAGAATAATAGCACATAACGAAGGTACTTGTGCTATATTTATTTTTCTAAGCTTTGATCTTTAATAAAACACTCATTTGTTATTTAAAAGCACGAGTTTGTATAAGGGTGCAAACACGATATCTACTAAAAGCATAGACTAAAAGTGACATTTTTCGACGCTCACTTTGAAGTGTCAAGAATCAAACTCAATTTCAAAAAAATATAGTAGATAGCAAATAATACTATATAAATCTTTAACCGCATAGATTTTTCATAAGTGTTTTGGTCTATCGAAAAAAAATATGCAAAATACCTCTATAAAAAAACTTTTGTGCATAAATTCACAATATTTTGCGCGACAACTATATACTTTTTTGAAGAATAAAATAGCTTGAATAATCTAGTAAAATTTATACGCTCGTATAGAGTAGACTTATTTATTATTAATATAAAATGTATGAACTGGTAGCATTATTTCAATTACTTTTATTGTCACTTATCAACACTCAACAGGTTTATACTTCATATGTCATGGTCTGTGTTAAAATATGTCTCTGCCCACGCTGCAAAGTATAAAAGCCGTGATTATGATTTTGTGATTGTAATTTTCTAATTTTTTTCACGTGACCATGGATGTAGAGTGGCGTGTCTAAAGTGGCTGAATTCAAAGTAACACGGTTTCGGGAGCCGTATAAGAAAAAAAAACAACTAATTTATGAGACAATTTGTTATTAAACAATTGATCCTTTTTAGGATTAGAATTGTTAGAAATTTTAGGGTTTCATAGCCAAAATGAAAAATAGAACCCTCATAATTTCGTCATGTTTCGGATTCGGAGCCGAGTACAGGCTTATAACTCAACAAGAGGGTAGTAAAGAAAATTAATAATTATTAGAGGTTACTTTTCAACATTTTTTCCATTTCCAGGAGCATGTTTTTCCCAAAAGACCTTAAGTGAATTTCATATATAAATAAATCTATATCTTCATAGAAGAATATATTGTAGTCAGTATATTGAATGCCTTTCCCCTTTATAGCCCTGCCACACTATGCTCCTCACTCTGCTCCTTGTGCTGCCGAGATGTTGCAATCTCTGCCCACACACTGCTCTTCTACTCGCGCAATTAATTGCGACGCTCCGCACTCGATCCTATTGATTGCGCACAAAAACCGATTAAACAGGGAGCATTGGGCATGACAAGGAGCATGACGAGTAACGTGGCCACACTACGTATCATCCTCCTTTCCTCGCTACTTCCCATGCCACTCGACGAGTGTGTGGCAGGGGCATTACCTGTGTATAAAGTAACAATATACTTATTTTTAATCTCTCTCTCTCTCTTCTCTGTCTCTCTTCACAGGTTGCCGAAACCGTGTTACGGTCCCAGGGTATCCAGCGTAAGACCAAGTTTAGCCATTTATTTTTAATATAAATAGTAAAACACTGAATGTAATTGAAATTGGCTAATTTTTAGTTTAACAATGAAAAACGTCGATCGGATGGCACGGAGAAAACAAAGGGAAGAAAGCACGCAGCGAAGCGATGTCTCAGAGCAACGTAATATACGCTAACGGGCCGGGACAAGATAAATGTGTTTTCGTTCGCTTGCTATTAGGCACAGCGCGAGCCTCGTCCGCTGAACTTGGTCTCTATATTGCTCTTCGATCTTGATCGAAACCGCCCCTGTAATAAAGCGATTTCTATAAAATCGATGGAAATTAAATTAAGGCTTGAATTCAAATTATCCTTAAATAGGAAGCTGGTTAAATGAGGGAATAGTTACCTAAAGATAAATTATTCTTGTCATGTCATGTGAAAGGACTAAAATTCATCCAAATATGTTCAACTCATACTTGCGGTGTGGCCAGAGATACTAGTCCACTTTTTTCCAGTTATCCATATTAAACACATCAGGTGGCAAGCACTTAATGGACCTAGATGCATGGGTCACTTCTTTAACAGACATAAAAATCTGTTATTTTTCGAAGAAGTGCGGACTGCGGACGCTTTACCTACATATTTAATCAAGGAAAAACGGATTACATTATAGCGAAATGAATTAGAAAAAAATACATACATGCAAACTGAATTAGAATTTATTATATTAAATAAATATAGAGGTTATTATTATCATGACAAAGTTTCAAAATTATATTTTACTTTCAGTGGACGGAAACTGACTCTTTTGAAGCCTTAAATGTCATAAAGGTTGGAAAGATAATGCAAAGACAAAGGTGCAGTGTGCACGTTGCAGCTAGTTAGTTGCGCAAACTGGTTCCGTCGCCGGCGTTCGAGTAAATTGAATTTGTCTCGAATGCTCATCGTAAGTCCAGTGGCACTATAGACTCGCTTCACTACCTACTCGTTCAGATTTATTGATAATATTTGTCGTTGTGGATACTTTACATGAATTCAAAACATTTTTAATGTTTTCATCGTGATAAGCCATCACAAATATGAATATTTAATAGTCTATTCTCAACCAATAATAATAGACTGAAATTCATACACTTGCAACCATATGCAAGATCTCACCACCTAATTGACAAATATTCTTTATTAGGTCTAAAATATACACATAACAATATAAAAACCTTAAATCTAATCTAAACATTAAAAATAACTAAATAAACCAGATCCGCGTGGAATAGTGGCAATAATACTGGCCGTATTTCCCCGATGAATCGCGATGCTGATTAGATTGGTAGATAAATTAACATAATTTGCCGCCAGAGACACAAGTAACAATTGTCCATATTTAATAGCCTGTTGCTGCACTTTTAATAGACCTAGATTTGTAAGCAGATATTAATAAAAAAATTTGCAACTATGCCTTCCGAAGCACAATTTTAAAACCAGGGTAGATTTTTTATTTTTAGAATTTTAGAAACATACCATAGGAACTATAGTATCACACAAACTTGACAGTATTTCGTAAATAGCTCGATACCGCGCTGCGGTTGCTTCTCAAGATCGTACGAGTGGAAACTCCGTACACACGTCTAACGAATGTTCCTTTCGACTTCTGCCCGCGATAATGCTGTACATTACGGTTGTTTGTGCCACTACTAAAAGGTTTTGCTGAAGATAGAGCGATTCGTCGCAAAATGTTTCACTATTTATTACTCTAACCACTATGGGAAGTAACTATTTGTTTATTTCTATTAATATTTACTTTTAATATATCTTTATTATGAAATTTACTTAAAACATTCCGTAGCTGAGCCGTTTCGATTTTGAATAAACTCAACCGAAGTACTACACCTTAAGGTACCTGTAATGGCTTAAACCTTTTACTAAAACCAACTTATTTAAATGATTACCTCCTATCCTTTCCTGATCACAAGGTAGCATTCATGAAAAGATTTCGCAATTTGAAATTCCTTTTTTGTATGAGATTCACTTTCCGGCGTGACGAGCGTGTTGGCGCTTAGGTAATATCGCTAGAAAAGTGAATGTGTCACAGAGTAGGTAGTGAGTCGGCGTTTTATCGAGTGAGAGCACGAGATTAATGAGCGGCATGTCTCCCGTTCAGTTGCTATTACACGCGCAATGAACCACCGCAGTCCCGGCATTCTCACTCGTCATAACTTTGCGTTACATACATTTCACAATTTACATATTTCGTTGTAGTGCCATTTTGTATATATTTTTGTGATTTATTATCTTAATGGGTGCTTTCAGAATAGAAAATGAAATTGTGATGTTTGAATAAATATGTGCATATTCAGACAAACTACACTTTTGATTGCAAGCGTTGGACCTTGGGCCTGTATGACAAAAGCTTGTTTTTTTTTTTTTTTCTTTCTTCACGGTTGCCTTACGCTCCCGAAACCGTGTTACGGTTCCAGGGTACCCAGCGGAAGACCTAGTCTCCCTCGTTTAGCCGTTGGTATTTGTGAGGCTATATCTAACGAGTGGCTATTAGTTATAGTATATAATAGTTTTTTTCTTCAGATTTTGAAGTCTTTTGAAGAATTTCTTTTAACTTTTGTATTTAAATAGTTTGTTATAGTACATCTAAAAGGAGCTGCTAATATTTCTGAAATTGAAAGCAGAAGATGCTCTTTTCAGTAACAAGCTATTTCGTTTTCTTTCAATGAGAATAGTGGCACGAGACCAGTACGAGATAAATCTAATTTACACCTCTTCGTTGTGTATACGTCACTCAGCTAACCAACGCTGACGGGACCTTTCTGCTAGTTCTGCTATTGTCTTCGTCCATTATTACAGATGAAGGTATTTCTGAGAGATACTTGACACGATTTATGTTGATTTTGTTTATGAGAAAATCTGACGTCCTAATTTGGCCTGTTTACACCGTTTACACTTTTAACTACTTACAGACAGATTTAAAATTATGTATTAAATAATCACATGTAAGCAATATGAATTAATTAAGATATCGATATGAAACAAAGTGCAGATTTTAAGTATATACCGATTATGATTCCTGAAAATATAGTAAAAAAAAATCGGAGCCTATTCTGGACAAACACACCATATAAGGCGCTACAACATGTGGTGTTATTGTCATAGTTCTACTGATCTCCATTAGATGGCGTCTTTTACAAAATAAATCAATTAGTTTAATTAAAAAAAACAACTATTTTTGATTTGTTTGTTAATTTTCAGCATTAGTGGGAAAAAATATCTTTAAAATGGCGTATCAAACATTAACTTTTATACAAATAATTTATAGAGATAGCATATTGAATTTTGCAATCACACACAGCAACTTTTATTTAATATAAATAATTTTTTGTATAAATAGGAGTATAAAACAATTTACAAAAACCATTTAAATTTTCACAAACTACACTGAAAACCATTTAATGCAAATGAGAATATTATCACATAACATAAAGATATTGTTACAAAAATTTCATAAACATGACCTAATCCTCAAACGGGCGTACAGCTACGCCGCTACGAGTTTGCTACGATATTCGTAGCTGCTCGTAGCCCGGTGCACGTGACGACACAAAGGACGATTGTACAATTACACGCGCAATGAAATATAAGCCACGCTGTTCGCGTTTGTACCACTAACTACATTCCACGTCTTTCCTGTAAAAACGTTCATTCAATATGTTAGAATTTTATTTTTGATGCCATTGCGTGATTAATAGGAAATATTATATTGATGTGTTTTCAAGCTTACAATATATTTATTAATAAAAAAATCCTTTTCACCCATTTTTCTCTTATCAGGATTTAATTGGATTGATTACATTAATATTCATATTAATTATATTAACTTTTTATTTTGAATTTATATGAAATATTCACGCCCTTCGCCCCAGTGGAAACTTCATTTTGACGTTTATAGTTACTGCTCGTAGCGTGATGTGACATAGCCTATGTATAACCTTCCTAACTGAACTGAGCAATGAAATCCATAATTTGTATGGGGATAAACTATTCCTAATTTCTCTGTAAATAGTCCACTTGGGTCACTGTAATTTAGCATATAGTTACTTTTTCAATATGTCTCTGTTATTTTTTCAATTGGTTTGAATTGAATAGGAAATATGGGTGGTTAAACTTTGCCCCCGTTTTCTCTTTTATAATCATAATCTTAATCTAATTTTTAATTGGACAAAAAAATAAAATATTTTAAATTTTTAAAAAACTACAAAAAATGTACAACGGCGCTTTAAAAAATTTAAGAGCATTGTGATGAATTATGAAAGAGAAAACAGCATTATTTTTTCTAATCAGACTGGTACCTAATATCCTGAGATTAGTACATATAGTATATATACAATTTTTTCAGCTTTTTACATGAGTAGGTACAGGTTACTATTAACACAGAACAAATATGAGATAATTAAATGCGTAATAAAAAAAAACTTCATTAAAATTCCTCAATAGATCTGGGTAAAAAGGGTAGAACTTTGCGAGCGTCTCTTTCGATCCCTTTCAATAACTAAATAGAATCCAAATTCTAAACCTAAACATACGCTTACCAAATCCGTTAAGAGGCCCATTTCGTCGCAACGTGACTGAATCGAAAAGATTTGTCCCTCTAAATCCGAACTGCTCTTTTCTCACAACCGATGGACCAGATATAGATAGCGTCGGCCATTCACACAACTGTCCAAAAAGTAAATCCCCACATTTAACTTGAGCTGCTTTTCTTTATAGTCACTGCGTTTACATACTCGACGATTTTCAATATTTTAGTATTTTTTTGTAATTGAAATGTAACAGACGTATATTATAACAATTAAGGACGCCGTAGCCTAGTTAGTACTGACACTGCCTGCTATTCTCGGCGGCTATAGTTTGATTCACTGTACTGACAAATATTTATGTGAAAAATGCTTAGTTTGCGGGTATTGGATGATTGTGATGTGTTCTGCCAACCACTATATTTATCATTCTAGTGTAAGGGTATGTGTTAAAAAAACTGATCGGTTTTTGAGTCGCTAAGAATTATAATGTTGCATTACAAAGCATTCTCGTTCATTTTCTGAATTTTTAATACTCGATTCACATCAGATTGTATAAACAAAGCATAAATAGAAATTATATTTTCCACTTGTCGAACTGTCCAGTGAGAGAAATCAGTAAGAAATATAATGAAAACAAATCGTCCATCAGTGTGTGATGCAATCGGGCCCCGCGAGGCGCTGCCAGGTGCGAAGATGTTCCATAATTTAATTTGGGACTTAGGGATCTGCTCTATTGAATTGTACAATCTTTTCAGAGTCCTCGCAACCGTCGAACGATCGCGTCATGCCTCTACCATACTCGTAGGAAATGAAATAATGCGTCGAGTCATGCGGAAATTTTATTTTATTTTATTTTAACTTATAGAAAAATGTTCACCTAATAATAAAGCGAAAGAGTTTGTTTGTTTGTTTAAACGCGCTAATCTCTGGAACTACAAGTCGGATATGAAAAAATATTGTTGCATATGATTCCTGAGGAGGGTTATAGGCTATATAAAATCACGCTACGTCACAATGGAGTTGAGCAGTAAACATATAATATTTTAGATTCTTTAGGCGCGTTGAGCGATTTTGGTAGAGGGACATTTTATGGATTCGAGACCTGTGTTCGGCACAAGACCATGGATTTCCCGGCCCGAGTATGCTCGACTCGAGGATGTCCGGGCAGGAATTCGTCATGGCTTCCACGTATGCCTGGGTCGGGTGTTTTTGGCTGCGCATTTCTGACTGGCAATTCTTCTGTCCGGACACAGATATACTTATATGTCAAATGCTCGCTAGATGGCGTTATTATACGTTATATATACTTATAAATTAAAAACCACTGTAATTCATTGTTTTAAGTGTTTTTCTTACATCCAACATAAATATATAATTGCCAAGTAGTAGGTACCTGATAAAGAATATACCTATTTATACTTTTCTTCATAAATAATTGGTGCAAACAAAGAAATATCAGGGAAATATAGCTAGCACAGCTATAGCAGCGCCATCTATCCGCTGTATTGGACCGGGCTGGACCCTACTATCAATTACAGATACATAATTATCGTTTGATGGCGTTATTATGCGTTATATACAGTTATCACTTCTGTCGGCAGTGCCCATGACTGCCTTTGCCTTTTTTTAAATTATATTCCTAAATATACATTCTTCTTAGCTCTTGTGGATATTTATAAGTATATAACGCAATGGGTAATTGCCAATTTTTTTGATACAAAATTTTTGATAAAATTTGTCAATATGTTGAGTCTTTTATTATATAAATAATATTATATAAAATATATTATATTTTGTATGACTATAATAGCTACTCATAAAGGTTTTGTATTATCGGAAAAGGAAGCTCTGTATGTGCTAAATGCATAATTACATTGCGCGATCTGATGACAAAGGAAAATAGGTCGTGAAAAATATTAACTGTTCGTTATTATAATATAATAATTATGTATTGTCTCTTCGTAGTTCGTGCTATATTAATAAAATTAATTTATTTTTTGAAAATTTTATGAATATACACATTTTTAATAGCTGTTTTAATCCACAAAAAAGAAAGTCTCTATGTTACTTCCTAATGCTTTGAACTCATGCATGAATTGTTTTCTTGCTTGAATTGAATCCTTGAAAGTAAATTGATATGTGACCTTTGCCACCAATGTTTGTTATTTACAACGAATCAGCATCGCGAATCAGCGGGGAAATGCAGCCAGTATTATTGCCACTATTCCACACGGACCTGGTCTATTTGCTTATTTTTCATGTCTAGATTTAATTTTAAAGTTTGTTATATTGTTATGTGTAAATAATTTAATAAATGAAATATTTTCTTTCTTCACGGTGCCTTACACATCCCGAAACCGTGTTTTTATCTTATATTTGTTTCGAAAGTCATATAAAAGACTAAGAATGGGTGAAAGCTCGTACTTAAATATCTAGGAACTTTAAATTATAAAAAGACATTAAAATATCATCGCCTAATGGAAGGATTAAGTATTACTGGTACTTCAGTTATTAAATTCTCAATTGAAAATTATTGTTGAGTAACATTGAGATTATGCTTGAGATCGAATATCAAACAATGCAAATAATTTTATTACGAGTTTGTTTTCTAACCAAACTGCCATACGCCATAATGTTTACACGAACAACAAACTACGCTATTCTAATAAGGCACGTGCATACAGTTGAATGCTTTTAGAAACAATGCAACCGATATTACAATAACAACATATTTTAATGTCGTTTTCATTAATTAATAATGTATTTCCTGATGACAAAGCAAATACAGGTAAATTACTACTGCATACAGGTTTATTTTATAGAAGCTGTATTGTAAAATTATAGGATAATGCAGTATCGTGACACAAGTACCTATAAATATTTAACTTGTCTATTTAGATTTTTTAGTATTGTATGGATTTGACCTCTCTTTAAGAAAATAGTGGTTCAATATTCAAAATCAATTCAATTCAAAGTCAATATTCACTAAAGTGTTAGTATTTGATTTAAAAACGTACGTCTTGGACGACCTTTCATTCTGATATCATTGAGGTAACACTTAAGTATTAGAAATGGTTTAGGCAACAGGTGGAAATTCTATAGCTAACTAGACTAACTAAGCTAACATAGACTGGTAGAATTTAATTGGCTTTTAGATTAGAAACAATCTAAGTTAATAATCAATCTATTCAAACATTGAGTTCTGCGTATGTAAGTACCCGAATTGCTGATCTAATAAGTTAATACTCAAATATATATTTCTTATTCACAGAAATGTACCTGCAGTGAGTTGATTTTTTACTTCTTTATCTCAAGCCAGAGACGCTCTGCGGGGTGATCCCTCCACGTCCGCGTCGCGAAGTCGACGAAGATAGAGCACGATCTTCACAAATAATGTCACATGCGATTCGTTTCGTAGGACGTGACTGGCATGGCCGCGATGTAGCTCCGCGTCGCGCATAATGGGATAAATATGCTGCGGCGGTTATGTGCACATGGCCCCCGAATTAAGTGAGAGCTATTTACTGCACACGGCTCCTAGAAACTTCCCAGCCGCTTGATTAACTTGATTATGTTTGCATTCCATATTTAATGGAAAATGTTTGCTTCCTGTCTTACCAGTGTGTCGAACTGTCGATCATACCATCATACCCAGTAATAAGTCAATAATTTTAGTTTTTGTTTGATAAACTAAACTAGGTAAGAAATAAGATTGCAGTAACGTATAACATTAGGAGATACGAAATCTTCCTAAAGGTAATCTTACCCACTTACCACTTAAAAGTTACGAGTCATGTAGGCGTAAAAACTGGCAAAGACTCCGGTAGTCTCAAGTAAAATATGTAATTTGAGATAAAGCGGCATCCCATTCGAGATAAGACGTAGCAGAACCCACGTCGAGAGTCATCCGACTCGTTACGAGCAGCCCGAAGCGAGGTGTGATACAAAATCATCAATCTTTCTCGAGATTGTACTATTAAATGCCTCTTCGCTCTCCCACTCCGAACTGGAGGCCAGAAACAAATGTAAAAAGTTGTGTGATAAGTTCAATTTGAATTTGTAAAGCCCCTTTCAGCGTTTCTCGCCTGTTTATCTCGCCGAGGAGAGAACGGAAAATACAAAAGTAAGAGATAGGAAATGAAGAGGCGGAAAAAAGTGTCGGGTGCGGAACAACGCGGGAAAGTTGGCGTTATCCTGGCGACAACTTAAATCGCAATTTATTAGGGCGCGCAGGGCGAGCTTAGCGGCCGCGCGGGCACTGTGCGAACACCGCACCTCTACCGCCGCCGCCGCCGCCTCTACCCGGCTACAATTATTCTGCTATTAATCACGGGAACGGATAACGATTTGCTGACACTCGTTACACGGGTTTATTTTTATTGCAGTCACGAGTTGAGTTAGGATTTTCACACGACGTCATGTAACGGTATTTTTATTGCAACATATATTTAGTTAGAACCAAGTTATTAGCAAACCAAATTAATTTCGAACGAAATATATACACAGTAGATGGAAGATAGAACAAAGGCGACGGGAGGCATTGCGGTGCGTCCTGCCGCTATGTGGTCAGCGGACGACATTGTTGACATTCCATTAGTTCTAGTTATTATTGAACGTAATCACGACGACGCACGCCACTACCAGTAACTTCATTCAATCATTATTATTGTAATCAATTTCTCATGATATAACCAATGTATTTAATAAACTAATTAACTAAAATAATGATATCTTCAAAATTATCTGATCATCGTAGATCCTGTAATTAAGAGTGTAGTGTACCGCGTCCATGTCCATACAAACGGAGAAAACGTTTTACTACCCCTAAATATCATTTAATTTTAACGATTTTGTAATATGTTACTGACATAATGAAAAACTACGTACGTATTTTTTCCTTTTTTCAAAATTCGTAATAGGTCAAAAGTTATAAGCCCCTCAAATCTCGGTTTTTTTGGTTCATGGTCTGTATTTGAGAAACAAAGCAAAATTTCAAAAAAAGCAAAACGTACGTACGTAGATTATAATCTGCTAAAACGTTTGACACCAAAATTATAAGGTTTCGTTTTAGTTTAGTAGGTGTAAATCGTTTTCGCCCAAAACGCAATTTTCAACGAAGAACATACCTACAAACACTCACGAGCTGCAGTGTTCTCTGTCGCACTGATGCCCGTGGGAAGAGCGCGCTTGAGACAGAATATGATTTTCTAAATACCTATTTCGCTGCGTACGCTGAGCTACACGATCCTCTTAAGTAATTATCTACATTAGTGAAATTCGGAGCCAAGTAGTTCTTAATTTGGCACCAACCGTCTTCGAATTTTACGATGAAATATAATTAATTGTTACTTTTCTGTGCACTGAAAATTGTTGAAGTCGGTAAATTTTTTTTAAAGTTTTATTTTTCCCATTTTAGTGATTTTGCTGCCCTAAGAGACAAATAATGCCGTAAAAGAAAAAAAAATGCAGGGAAAAAAACCGCTGTGGGTGGAATTTGAAATGTTAATCAAAAGCGCTGCGATCATACGCGACCACCGTCGATACGAAAATTGACCACCTCAGGTTAATTGCAACCGTTGCTAAGGCTTTTTTCTGATAATATATAATTTTCAGCCGTAAACAGAGGCAAAGTACTGAGATCCTGAAAACTACTGAACTGATTTTCATGATGTGTCTGTGAGATTATGTCGAGAAATGATTACATAATTAAAAAAACAAGTCGTCAAAATGGGTACCTACATATTTCATCGAGATATTGCAAAAAAATAGTCTAAAATAGAATGATCAGTTTTCAAAATTCATGAAAAACCAGTGAACCAAATAACATGACAAAAAAATGGGACCAATCGGGAAGAATACTCTAACAAATAAAAAATAAATCAATTTGTTCACCACTGGCGGTGTAATCGGTGTACATAGACATACATAAAAAAATACGGTCCGAATTGACAAACTTTAGTTTTGGAGTTGAGCGGGATCGTTATTAATTATGAGAAGAACCATCTCCTTTTTTTCGAAGTTGTTCTCTCAACTCGACAGTACTTGAATATCTTTATCGCTGGACGCACTCATTTTCGTAATATACCTACCACACAAATAGTTCAAACGACCAAATGCAAAAAAATAATATTCCCGTCATTTCGTTTTTTTCCAAAAAGCGAGTTTTTACGCACCAAAAGCGCCCTTTTCGTTCTGGATGAAGTTAGAATTCTACTTAGTAACTATGAAATGTGACTTTAAATAGAAACAATACAAGTTCGGTTCAAGGTTCAAGCTACGTTAACAGTAAAAGGCTGCGGTAAATGTTTAATTAGTAAGTCAAACATGTTAGTGGGCGCGACATCGTTTGTCTAACAAGTGCCACTTGCCGTCGGCATCACCCGCTCGCTATTTTCTTATTACCCCATGTTATTGTCACTTATAAACTTTGTCGTACAGGTGTTCCAGACTTATCACCATAATGTACAACGTTACAATGTTTTCTTAAATGTTTTTGACTTTATTTCAAGGAGTTTACTGTAAAAATATTTGATCAGAGATCTTGCCAGAGTAGCCTTGTACATGCATGTTGCCTGCTATCAGCTAGCCAGTTCGTAACTTATCTGTGAAGTTAGAAGTAGTTTCACCGCTTTTGATTTTTGGAAAATAAATATTGTTGTGCACAGAAAATAAATGTATTATAGTGAAAATGAATAGGAAAACAATAATGAGCCTTATAGTCGCATTATGTGTAAAATCTGACATCTCACCTTGGTAATATTAACATTATGTCCAGAAAACATTAACAATTTATAGACAACACTGTAGGTTAAGCGCACAGCTGATGCATTTCCCTTTCTCTTTCTCGTCACACACACGCACACACTGTTGGCTGACAGTACCAACCTCTCGGGAAATCTGCACGCGCTCATTCGTCAAATCAAATAGCACGCGCTTCTCCGGCTTCCTGTTACAAACTTCCGTCCCTTTCACGAAATCACTCCCACAGATTGCAGGAAATCGAGAGGAAAGATTTTACACATGTGCCATAGCAGGCACTCTGCGTTTTTTGTGTTCGGAAAAAAATAAATTAAGACTCAATATTGCCAAGGTTATTCTAATTCTGCCTGTTTCGGTGTCTTCAGTTTAGTTTACGAGGTGTAAACTGTACAGGTGTGAGTCGGAGCGTGCTTATGCACGGGTTACACTATCGCGAACTTCCAGCCGTGCGCTCGTCCGCAAATCTCCATTTACGCGCCCCCTGTTTACATGCCGGCCGCGACCTACAGCTCCAAACGCCCGCATACAACATTCTATGAACATAAATTCGGTCGGATGTGTATAAAATGTTTAAACGCTACAGATATTTTATTAGGCCAGTACCACAAAATTGTCATGGCTTGGTTTATTAAATGAACACACGGATTGTAATAATCAGATTAGCTCCACGAGATACAGGAATATGAATTTAAATTAACAGCATAATTTTCCGGATTCTATATTTCAATGCACCGTACGTTTTTCGTGCACAAAGAAGCGGTGAAAAGATTTTTTTACTTTTTTCGCAATGTAGCTAATTGCGGCACGGTCTAATCGGATCCATTTCCATGTGATTCCATTATCTGTGGGATCGCAGCATCCTCGAGTTCTACATAAATATTCATATGCCGCTGATTCTCGAAATGTCTACCTCGAAGCTCGTTAGCTCGGAAATTATAGGAATCTATATTTAACTGATTACTGCTTCACTTGTTCCGGCGTAGACTTGGACGTCTCCGCTTTCGCAACTACTAACAACAAAGTTTTTAATTAGTCTGCAAGGACAAACAAGCTGTCTCCTTAGTTTGTTCGATGTACAACTACTGTAGCGTCTCCAAATAGATAAGGCAAATTGCTTTGCAGTGCTCTCTGTATTTTATTAAATATATAGATACTGTTACTTCATTTATTAGATATAGTTAATAATTTACTATATCCACTGGCCACTGATTGACATTTCAAGCACTAGACAAGACATATAAATTTAAGAATTAGAAGTAATCACACTACTTTGCCACATAGTACGCGTCTCTGTCACCGACGGTCAGGCGCCACAATTACGTCGACCACCGTAAATCATAAACATCAGCCCTCATTTAACGTAAATTTGCCGTCGTTAGCGGCGCCCCATATCTGACGCGTCTTTCCAAGATTAATTTATATAAATTAATTATCACAAACAACCTATCATTACTGTACAGATGCGAGTTGACACTGTTAACTGGTCTATAATTTGTAAGTGATATCTTAATTGAAGAGCTTTTGAATATCAACTGATATTATTTTATACTAGCATATCGCCCCCGGCTTCGCCCGTGGATATTTACGAACAAAATAAAATATACCCTTAAAGTAGCTAGATTTCGAGATTTTTTGACAAACAATTTTTTAACTTTCGTAAAAAATAATTTTTTTTTTAATAAAAAGTATCCTATGTTACTTCTAATACCTCCAAGAATATATGTGCTAAAATTTCATGATGATCGGTTAAGTAGTTTTTGCGTGAAAGCGTAACAAACAAACTTACATTCGCATTTATATTAATTATACAGAATTCTTATCTTTAAGTCTAATATTAGGAACTACTAAAACTCTCTCTAGATTATGAAATCAAAAGTATCTCTAAATGTATTTAATTATCACTTTAGATACTTGTTTGATTTAAAAAAAACTACTTCAATGGCTTTCAGATTCCTAATGGATTCCCAAAATTGGGAAATTAAAATAAATATAAAATCAAATCGAGATATTATATAGGGTTAGAATTGTGATGAAAACAAGATTGTGACTACTATAATGAATTGTGCTATTGGAAATTAAGCCTCTGACCAATATGGAAAAAGAACCAGTTGTAAATCTCTTCTGATTCCGACATAGAACCATCTGTCGGCTCATCCTCCCTGGTCGACCGCTGCCTTCTTTCATTTTCCTATTTTATTAATTTTGTTTGGCAATATGTTGCACCGGTTTCGTAAACGAGCACTCTTGGATGAAACTAAATGGGGGCATAACTTTTTATAGGAGTTTTTGTTTCGCGTACTCCTAATATAAGTTGCTCGACCGTCGACGCTTGAGCTTGATAGTGCAAGGAAAAATTGGAGTTTTATGTAGTTGCAGTCTAGATGAAATGAAGGCAATTTTAAATTGTTACGGATGTATGGCTTACATTTTACCTCCGCTACCGAGTTTAAAAAAAGGCATATTTAATTTTTGATTTACAAAATCACTCATGACAATTGTAATACAGATGAATGAGAATAAAATAGACCGTAAAATACGTTCATTCACGGACGTAGGGTGCTTAGTATTAAGTCTTTAAGAGTGATTTACCCTTTAAGTATATCAAAACGATTAATACGACATAATATCTCATATTTTACTAATTGTAAATTTTTTATTAATCTATAATATTTATATATTTACCTAACAAAATCTTGATGTCCATGATTATATTTTGATTATTGGACTAATTCGTTATAATGATACAAGCATAATCCAAACTACTAATATAGAAAGAAGAATAATGTAAAGTTTGAGTTTTCTCGGATACGAGAAATAAATAATTAAATAACCACTAGCACAAAACAGAATTAAGAAACTATAGTAACTTTACAATTGTACACTTTTTAGATAACAAAGACTTACATTTAAGAAATCACATTCTGTGGGATTTAAGTATAATAAATCTCTACGTAATAGTTTTAAAAACACTAGGTACTTAAATACGGCGGAAGTTTTGTAAAATACTTCCGTGCAAGGAGCCAACTTCCAAAATCTTCTTTGTGTAAGATAACATAAATATGTTATGGTGACAAGATAATAAAGTTGAGCGAGGCAGGCGGTGGCATGCATTTTCATAAATGCGTCCGAGACAACACACTCTTGTCTTCTCTAATGAATATTACCTACGTCGGCGGGAGTTAATGCAATAACTACTTTATTAAGGAAAAGGACACTTTTGAACATTTTACGAAGTCGTTGATATATTGGGGTACATATTACATTTAAATATATATATTTCTGTCTCGTTTATGACTTTGAATTTTGGAATCTATTTTAAAGTTTTTTTTACAAATTCGTTTAGCCGTAACATACTTCCAATAGTTATAAATAAAATACATTTATTATATTATAATAACCGAAACATTCATATTCGATAACATCGACTAAAAAATAAAACTTTAGGTATATTTCATAAAAAATATATTTCAAATATAAAACAAAATCCCACACAGCATACGATACGAGCATGTATGAATTCGTTTGTAGATTTCGCGTATTCCATTTTTGTCCATTTTTATATCAATTAGTTCCACTGGTCAGTTCCCGCTCGTTCACTAAAGTCATGTTATTTTATTATTACTTAAAAGCTTTTCCAATGTTTTCTGAACTGAACCAATTATTTGCAACGTGCTCGTTCGGGCGTAGCTTTTTGTGAATTAAAACCAAGAATAAATTATATCATTTTTATTGAAGCAATGTTCACAACACTTAAATCGCCGAGCATACTCGTAGATAGATATATATGTGCAGAATCGTAGCAAATAAGGAACTTTTTCTAACACTTCTAAGATATATAAGGCGTGATATGTATATGTTGATATATATAGTTTATAATAAAACATAGGTTATTTCCCTTTATTAAATCACATATAGTATAGTAATATTAAAATCCTTTGACTATATCGCTATGTTAGCAGGTTGACTTGTACAAATATGCTACTGTGACATTACGGCTAAATGAACCGTAACGGATTTTAAATTAATGAAAAGGTATCATTTTAATTCTATAATGAACGACGAGTTCTGATGCTTGTTGTTACCTACACAAAATTGTGTAAAATTGTCCAGTTTAAAAATTACACAGCGGTCGCGGTGCGCCGGGCTACGCGTCGGTTGCCACATGGCGCGCGACGATACGACCTCCATAACTGATGACTTTCCGATGGTTATTTGTTCCCAAACGCGTAACAATTTCGGTTTTAAATACACGTGTCCTCTATTACTCGGTATGAAAACTCATCTATAAGTATATAATAATATTCAAAATGCAGCTTGGAGCTGGAGGATTTCCTACATATTTTGTAGGACCACTTGCGTGTCATTAGATGCGGCAAAATGTTGGTTTGGTTGAGAGCTAGTTATTAAATATACATAACAAAATTTCTTATGGAATTGATATTACAAAAAAGTCCTCCATCTATTCATATCGTGTACTTACCTACATATTTTAAGTGGCATTATTAAACTACTCTTTCTGATAGATACAAACGTAACAAGTCTGTTAGCTAGGTTGACTAATTAAAAGTTCAAAGTCGAACTTGTTGACAAGTTACCAGGCTTTAACTTCAGATGTCGCGTCGTGGTGAAACTTATAGTTGTTGATGCACATTGATTTATTTGTAAAACCTTTTATACACTTCTATAAATCTATATTTGTATATTTTAATTAAATTAAAAAAAAAGTAGTTACTTCACTTTTTTGTCCTGTTAAACATTAAGGAACCACAAATTCATAATATACATTAGTGGACATACACACAGTGGAGTAGGCGTGATTTCCATTTCCATATTCTTTGAGTCATGTATGTATATACTTCTTTAACTGTTTTTTCAATAGATAGTATTTAAATAACACAACTACCTAGGCTGTTTGATAAGTACCCGTTTTCTAAATATATTAATATCACTGGCCGAAAATATATACCACCTTTTTAAGCCATTTTTCGGAGGCGGGAAAATTAAAAAAAATTGGCATTCTTTTGTTTTTTTCTCATTTGACACCGATTTAGTGAAAGCGTGAACTTAAAATTGTTAAAATGGAGAAAGAACAATATCGGTCTGTAATTAAATTCTTGTTTTTGGAAGGAAAAACATGTGATGAAATAAAAGTAAGAATTCAAGCGGTTTACCATGAATGTGCTCCTTCTATGACAACTCAGATATTGGTATAACGAGTTTAAACGGGGGAGAACAACCGTCTTTGATGAGGATCGCCCAGGCCGGCCAATTGAGGTGACTACAGACGATATGGTTAAGAAAATTGAAAATATCGTTTTAGCCGACCGCCGAATTAAACTTCGAGAAATCGTTGATGCTGTAAACGTTTCAATCGAGAGGGTACAACACATATTAGAAGAAAAATTGGGTATGAGGAAAGTATCGGCGAGGTGGGTGCCGCGTTTACTCACGGAGGAGCAAAAACGGAACTGACTGACTACTTCGGAGCAGTGTTTAGCCGTGTTCAAACGTAACCCGAAGGAGTTTCTGCGTCGTTTCGTGAAACGTGGGTTCACCACTATACCCCGGAAATGAAAGAGCAGTCGAAGCAGTGGATTTTACCGGGTGAACCTGCTCCAAAGAAAGCAAAAACCGTCCCATCGGCTGGAAAGGTCATGGCGACTGTTTTTTGGGATTCGCAGGGTATTATACATATTGACTACTTAGAAAAGGGGAAAACGATAACAGGGCAGTACTATGCCAATTTATTGGATGAATTTGACGCCGTGTTGAAGGATAAACGACCCCATTTAAAAAATAGAAAGAAAAAATACTGTTTCATCACGACAACGCCCCGGCTCATTCGTCGAGAGTTGTGACGGCTAAATTAGCACAGTTACGCTACGAACTATTGCCTCACCCCCCGTATTCTCCAGATTTGGCCCCATGCGATTTCTTTTTGTTTCCCAACCAAAAAAAATGGCTCGGTGGTAAGCGATTTGGATCAAATTACGAAGTCATTGCCGCCACAGAGGCCTATTTAAATGACTTTCCAAAATCATACTTTTTGGATGGTTTATTGAAGCTTAAGCATAGGTGGAACAAATGTATAGAGTTAAAAGGTGACTACGTAGAAAAATAAATGCATATATAAAAAAAAATGTTTTTTTTTTCCATAAACGGGTACTTATCAAACAGCCCTCGTATACAAACACACCTTAAAAGTAAATGTAACTCGTGGAAAGTCGCAAGAATACTGGCTGCATTTCCCCACTGAATCGCCATGCTGTTCGTTGAGCGAGGATCCTTCCTCGCCAGCTTTCTTCACACCAGAGGAGATGATCAGTTGTAGGGTCATACCTTTAATATTTTTTTTGGCATTTGGCATTAGAGTTTTTTTAACTGATTCATTATGAAAATAGGTATCTAATGCAGAGTTTCAATATTATTTAAGTTAAAGAAAATGAACAGCCAAGTATTTGCAAATTCATATGATTGCAATGTATATCACTCAGAATAGTATAAATTTTAGAACTCTCAATTTTCATTTTCTCCTCCCCAGAGTTGACGGGGAGAGAGCGCCGCAGGCGAACTCTTAGACAAGTGCCACTCTACTCAACAATGAAACATTGCACAATAAGTTCTTCAGAGTTTGAACATAAAATACAGATCCTTTATCGAATAACGTTCAGAAATCTTAACGAGTTTATGAACTTGTTCGGCGTGCACTAAATATTAAAGACATAACTAGTCAATTTAATTTTAACTTGTTGTAAAATATACCGCATGTTGAAACATTTTGTTAAATCAATATTGAATTGCAATATTTTTTCCAACTAATTTAAATTAGTACTTCGACCGCGGAATTTTCCCACAAGATTCTCTATTTTAACTCGTTAGGTTCCTTTTCATTGCTATATCTTACGGAAACCTATCCATATTTCAAATCGGTCCAACAGTTTTCGAGTTACTTCTTACAAACTCTCTCTACACTTCACTTCAGATTCAGTTACATAACTGGTATTCGGGAATTATTAAAAAAATGACAACCAAATAATTATTTTATACTAGCTTTCCGCCCTCGACTTCGCGCGTATGAAAAAGAAGTTCCTAGAACCCGATTGCGGTGCTACATACCGGGTTCAATTGAGAATCTAAACCACACAAAAAAAAAACACCATGAAACTTTTTTTGTAAACTTTTTAATTTTTCCCCTACACACGAAATTCGATTATTTACGTTATACACCATTAACCACTACATATTTTATGTACCAATTTTTTACTTTTTTCGTCCAGTGGATTTTGAGAAAATAAGCTGTGACAGACGGACAGACAGACACATGAGTTATATCTATCCTATAAGGGTTCCGTTTTTTAATCGGATGTACGAAACCCTAAAAACCATTCAAAATGTTTTCGTAATAATTTGGATCATTTTAATCAAGTCTACCAGCGATTGCTGATCATGGCCAAAACTTACATAACTGGAATTCGGGAATTATAAAAAAATGACAACCAAATAATTATTTTATACTAGCTTTCCGCCCTCAGGTTCGCCCGTATGAAAAAGAAGTTCCTAGATCCCGATTGCGGTGCCACATCGGGTTCAATTGTGAATCTAAACCACACACAAATAAAAAACACCAAAATCGGTCGAGCCATTTTCGAGTTTTTGCGAGACTTAAGTAGGCCATTGGTCCGGCCTCGTAGCGAAAATTTCCCATTCCGGCCGCCATACGATCCAGGCGGACCATTTGTTATAAGAATTGGACGAATGTGTGGTCAGTTTCGGAAATTTTTTCTTCAGGATTTTCAGAAAACCGACTATACCTCGAGAAATAAAGATAAAAAAAATATAAAAGATATGACATATTCAATAGAAATTCTGTTTCACAATGTTCAAGCACACCAAGCGCAGTCATCCAAACAACACTGGAACAAAGCAACAACGTGCACTGAAAGCCTACACGTACATTTATTCGCCACTCGACCTTTAAATTGAAATAAAATCGCCAAACGTGTTTGAAACCTACCTACGACCATCTAACCAATATTCGTGAAATGTGAAACACAATGCATATTGTTTCGAATGCCAATTCATGCATGAAGCTATTATTGGAAATAATTTCATAAAATGTTAATATTTGTTCTGTTACAATAGAATATACAATTATGATCGGAAATCACAGCGAATATACTGAGTAAGTGCAAGAATTGGAAATTTAAAAATAATCTTTATATCAAACTAATGATCCGGTCTGATTTCGCACCAGTTTAAAGAACTTGGCCAGGGTTCGTCACGAATATCTAAAGAAATGTATTTTTACAAAAATGGGCAGCCACTGGTTACCGGTGACTCTGGTCATATCGAAAGGTATAACTGTGAATGTGTTTGTGTGTAGTTTTCTAATAAACTTTTAAATTACTTTATAAATTTTGATAGAAAACAGTAAAAACAAACACACAAACAAAACTGACAATAAATTTACAGAATTTTAAACCAATTTACTATGTCACATTTGCTATTAAAGTTGATATAAAACGATCCGTTAGTAGAGTGTTAAGTAGTGAAGTTAGAAACGACAAAGCTGCAGGTTCAGAGACGTGAGCAAGCCCGCCAGTCTCTTGGGACCAATGCGCTGTCGGGAACCGTTTGATGAATATTTTATGATTCTTCTGAACAACACACGTACCTACACGAACCTATAATATCAATGGTAGCTTTAACAAAAAAGTACTTTCAGAACTGTTTTAACTATTCAGACATTTTTAAAGATTTCACAAACGATATGCTATCCTATAGATAGAGATTTATTATTTTTATTAGTATTTGAACAGTAGTTTAATAAGTGACATCTCAGCTCAGGTTTTCTACCTGTCTTCATTAATATGGTCAACTAATTGTGGATTTTGTTACCAGCAATTAAGTAACATTTCTTTAACTTAATTAGTTATGTGCCGGAGATCGTGATTGATGCAGGCTATAAATTATGAAAATACGTTTCACTTTTGTCGGATACTTGTGTCTACCGGGATGTTTAAGGTTCGATAATTGAACATTGGTACTGAATGAAGTCTACACGTAAAAATAAAGCCACTTCTAATCCTGGTTTACACAGTCTCGTAATTTTTGTAAACTTCACTTGAAAAGGAAGGGAGATTACAAAAAAGAGAGGGTCTGGTTGAAAGCGGCAGGATAAAGAAACGCGACTGGGATTTCCGCGTGCCGAGGGGAGCCAATGTACCTCTTTGTCCAAACCCAAATTGACATTTTCAAGTAACTGCTGATCCGTAATAAACTAAAGTTTCGTTTAAAATACATTTGTGTACATTTGTTTTTGTACAAATTATATCTTCACACAAAAACGCACTATTATGGATCTTATAATTTTTTGTGATTTTTAACCGACTTCCAAAAAAAGAAGAAGGTTCTTCAAATTCTACGACGATTTTTTTATTATTTCTTACTTTTCAGTGCAAATTTTTGAAGTCGGTAGGTACTTTTTTTAAAAAGGTTTTTTGTTTCAAGTCCAACGCAACACGAAATTTGGAACAACATCCGTTCAGTAGTTACGGAGTAAATCTGTGATAGACGATTTTCAATTTGTTTAAAGAAAGTATATTCCATAGAAATAGGAAGTTGTTGTTAAAATTCAAAACAGTGATAGTTTTGTTTTGGAGACATCGTCGATAACAGTTAAGTAAATTAGATAAAGCCGGATTCAACGCTCGGCACTTAGCAACTTTCTGCTCTGTCAACACTTTTATGTGCCTATTGATCCTCAACGATCTACTACTTTGGAGGTAGTTTTGTTTGGGTAGGTAATGAATTAACTACATGTTTCTTCAGTTACTTCTGTCTCAAATAGTTGAATTGAGTTAAGTAATTGACAAATTAGGATATTTTTGAGAATATGGCGAAACTTTGGTGTCTTAGCGAAAAGTAGAAAGTCATATTACAGGCTGTCTCGTATAACTCGTAGCGTGCTCGTAGCAAGTTACCTTAAAACTATCTGTGAACCCAGCTTCGATTGGACAAATTTAAATCGCTAATTGCAATTTGAAAAAAGACATTTGACAGAGACGGTAAACTGTCAATAGAGGAATTTTAACAAATTATAGTCCACTGTTATTTTAATAATGTGAGTATTTCGAAGATTGCGGATAGATGCTGTCGATTCTAATATAATAAAATAAATGAATAAACAAATAAATAAAAACAAATTGGTCAAGTTGCGAGTAGTACTGAGCGCTGAGGGTTCAGTACCATTCCGGTTTTGGTCATAACTCAGACCTCGTTTAGGTTTTACTATATTTATAAACTACAAGAGAGGCCCTGCCCTATTTTTTTTCAAAAATGTAGACTCAGTAGTTTCGAAGATTTTTCTTTAATATAATTTAAACTATGCGTTTTAAAATTATATAAAAAAATTGTATCTCTTATAATGAGCCCATTCATTTCATTGTCACATGATGCAATTGAAAAAAAAAATGAACTTTTTAATTTTTCCCCCACACACCTAATTCGATTATTTACGCTATAGGTCCGTGATTGGGCCATTAACCACTACATATTTTATGTACCAAATTTTAACTTTTTTCGCCCAGTGGATGCTGAGAAAATAAGCTGTGACAGACGGACAGACAGACACAAGAGTGATCCTATAAGGGTTCGGTTTTTTCATCGGATGTACGAAACCCTAAAAACGGTTCAAAATATTTTCGTAATAATTTGGATGATTTCAATCAAGTCTAACAGTTGCTGATCATGGCCAAAATATTTTTTATTACAACAAAGTTTTAATATATCAATCCGTAACTATAATAATATATATAGAGGTAATGTTTTTGGCTGCAGTAGACTGGTAGGAGAAAACTTTTAATATCTATTCCGATTAGATTCGGTGTCAGGAAGGAACGCAGATAGCACCGACCGAGTTGGAAGGAAATATTAGACGGATCTCGCTTCGAATACAAATATGGGAGATAGGGAAATCGGATTTGCTAGCGGTCTCAGACGTGTCGTATTATCTCACTTCTTATTCAAACATATCGCGACTCCGTATTATAAATGCTAATAATTGTATAACGATCCTTTTCCCTGTTGATATTCTTGAAGCAAATGACAAATTCTATGCCATGTATGTAATAAATGTCAGTCTAATACGGCTGTGTGAAGTTGGCGCCCCCAAATTCGATTTTTCAGTTTTTTTCATCAGGTTCGTTTGTCCATCGTTAGTCCACGTTTGTCCACCAAAAATTTTTTTTTGTCCACCTCTCAAAAAAAAGTTATTCAAAAAAATAAAATTGGGGTGGAAGTTGGCACCCCCAAATGCGAATTTCCGTTTTTTTTTCATCACGTTTGTTTATCCATCGTTAGTCCACGTTTGTCCACCAAAAATTTTTTTTTGTCCACCCTCCAAAAAAAAGTTATTTAAAAAAAACTAAAATTGAGGTGGAAGTTGGCACCCCCAAATGCGAATTTTCAACTTTTTTTCATCAGGTTCGTTTGTACATCGTTAGTCCACGTTTGTCCACCAAAAATTTTTTTTTGTCCACCCTTCAAAAAAAAGTTATTCAAATAAACATTTTTAAAGAAAAAAGCCCTGAATTTAACTTTGATGGAGGATATCTAGCTTCCTAGGGGTGGATTTGCTTTTCTGAGGGGTAGGTTTGTTTGTCCACTTCAGAAACTCGTTTGTCCACCACATATTTTCATTTGTCCATCCTTAGAGATATAGTTATGCGTGAGATAAGTATATATCTGACGATTTTAACTTTGTCGTGGGATCTCCAACTTCCTAGGGGTGGATTTGCTTATCTGAGGGGTAGGTCTGTTTATACACCTCGGAAACTTATTTGTCCACCACATACTGTCGTTTTTCCACCCTTAGAGATATAGTTATACGTGAGTTAATTAAGTATATATCTAAGGATTTTCAATTTGACAGGGGATCTCTAGCTTCCTACGGGTGGATTTGCTTCTCTGAGGCGTAGGTCTGTTTGTCCACCTCGGAAACTTATTTGTCCACCACATACTGTCGTTTGTCCACCCTCAGAGGTATAGTTATGCGTGAGTTAATTAAGTATATATCTAAGTATTTTAACTTTGACGCAGGATTTCTAGTTTCCTAGGGGTGGATTAGCTTCTCTGAGGGGTAGGTCTGTTTGTCCACCTCAGAATCTCTTTTGTCAACCATATATTGTCGTTTGTCCACCCTTAGAGATATAGTTATACGCGAGTTAATTATATATCTAAGGATTTTAATTTTGACGGAGGATTTCTAGTTTCCTAGGGGTGGATTAGCTTCTCTGAGGAGTAGGTCTGTTTGTCCACCTCAGAAGCTCATTTGTCCACCATATATTGTCGTTTGTCCACCCTTAGATATATTACGTGAGTTAATTATATAGCTAACGATTTTAACTTTGACGGATGATCTCTAGCTTCCTAGGGGTGAAATTGCTTCTTCGAGGTTTTGGTTTGTTTGTCCACCTCGGAAACTCGTTTATCCACCACATATTGTCGTTTGTCCACCCTTAGAGATATAGTTATGCGTGATACAAGTATGTATCTAAGGATTTTAACTTTGTCGTGGGATCTCCAACTTCCTAGGGGTGGATTTGCTTCTCTGAGGGGTAGGTCTGTTTGTCCACTTCAGAAACTCATTTGTCCACCACATATTTTCGTTTGTCCACCCTTAGAGACGTAGTTATGCGCGAGTTAATTCAGTATATATCTAAGTATTTTCACTTTGACGGGGGATCTCTAGCTTCCTAGGGGTGGATTTTCTTCTCTGAGGGGTTGGATCGTTTGCCCACTTTATAAACTTGATTTTCAAACCTTTAGTGTAGTTTGAACGTACCCGGAAATTCAGTTTCTATCGTTTTTTTCATAAAAATGTTTATTTGAATAACTTTTTTTTGAAGGGTGGACAAAAAAATTTTTGGTGGACAATTGTGGACTAACGATGTACAAACGAACCTGATGAAAAAAAGTTGAAAGTTCGCATTTGGGGGTGCCAACTTCCACCTCAATTTTAGTTTTTTTTAAATAACTTTTTTTTTAAGGGTGGACAAAAAAAAAATTTGGTGGACAAACGTGGACTAACGATGGATAAACGAACGGGATGAAAAAAAAATTGAATTTCGCATTTGGGGGTGCCAACTTCCACCCCCAATTTTTATTTTTTGAATAACTTTTTTTTGAGAGGTGGACAAAAAAAAATTTTTGGTGGACAAACGTGGACTAACGGTGGACAAACGAACCTGATGAAAAAAAACTGAAAAGTCGAATTTGGGGGTGCCAACTTCACACAGCCGTCTAATACATACTGTTATTTCTACTTAGTAAAATCAATCAATCATTCATAATCAATCATTCATAATTTCTCACAGACACACACTCACGCACCACAACAAACACAAACACACACAAATAAACACGCAACATGCCGGATCTAACGATCTAACAGTAACAACCATCCCAGCATAATTCATTTCCTTTCAGTACTTATTTATTTTTTAATTAAAGTGGGTACTTACCTTCTTTTTTTTTGTTTATGTCTGTTTATTGTATGTATGTTCTGTGGTCTAAATAGGAAATTTATAATTGGCTTTCTTTGGATAATATTGTAACAAAATTCAATTTATAAAATGTGCTGTTAATTTCCTAAATATAGAAAATAAAATAAAATAAAAATAAAATAAATAAATAATGTTTTGTTACTCTCTAACTAATCTGTCAATAAATATGGTAAAATCCCGTCGATTCGAAAAACGACGATTTGTTCCTCAACAAGTGCGAGCAAAATAGGTCTTTTCCACAGAACTTCTATATCTGTGGTCTTTTCTTACTTTCACAGAGGGCAATGAGTTTTGAATTTTATACATGAATATTGGCTTCTTAATGTTCGTAACCAAAGAGATCGAACGCAAATATTGTATGAATAAAGTTACTGGCATGTAAGATGGGCGACACGCCGGTTGAATTTAAAAAAAGAACTCTCATGATGAAAAGTAGAGTGTATCACTCGGCCGCGAAATTATTTTTTTAATCCGGCGACGTACCGTGAATACCTCACTGTGTCATATTCATCTTTGTCGATCTATTATACTATCATAGTTGTCTTTATTACCAATAACACAGCACAATGTATAATAATCTAATTTAATAAATTTGGTGAGGGGTGCGGTAGACATGATCAAGTATTAATTTAGAGGTTACTTACTCTCCTAATAATAAGTTGCGAGTACGACTCGCGCGCTGAGGGCTCCTTACCATTTCTTCGGTCAGAACTTTTCGATTAGGTTTTCCTGTAAACTATAAGAGAGACCCTATTCTAATTCAATATTTTTAATCAAAATTTTATACTCAGTAGTTTTGGAGATAGGGGGGGGGGGGGGGGAGGAACGGTGAACTGTTGTATGAATCAAAATTTTAAAATTATAAAAAATATATTTATATTTCTTATAAGGAGGCATTTCATTTGATATGTCACATCATGCATTTGAAAAAAGTTTTTTTAATTTATCCCCCAAAATTAACCCTTAAAATGAAAATTCGATTATTTACGCTACACCTCCGTAATTGGGCCATCAATTTTAACTGTTTTCGTCCAGTAGATGCGGAGAAAATAAGTTGTGACAGACAGACACAAGAGAGAGACTATAAAGGTTTCAGTTTTTCATCGTACGATGTTTCGATGTATACGGAACCCTAAAAAACCTTAAAATTCCGCGATTAACAGGTAAATAAAAATTACAATTTTATTTGCAATACTAAATCCTCCTAAGAATATCTACATACCCTTGCAGATAATGGGCGTAATCATATAAATAAAATAAAATATGCGTAATGTATTTGTGAACTTGGTTAGACAGTAGAAGGTGGCAGGTGCATGTCACGGGGCGCTGGTCAGTCCGCACTCAGAAGAGTAATGCTTCCAGTACGTTAATTAAATATTCCTGGCGTTGATTCAAATCCTTTGTCATCCGTTTATATATTTGCCTGTCCACTTGATTTATGATAGTTTTTAAGATTCAGGACAAATTGGTCTGGCAACAGTGTTTTAAAGGCTTTTTCAATATACGATTTACTAGCCTTTTTTCCCTGTTTCACTCACTTGGAAATGAGGTACTCGTGCCTTTATCGTGTTTTACGATGATAAAATATGTATGTACTCTATGGACTATTTGCGTTCCTTTCATCTGACATCCAAACATACAAACTCACATTTATGATATTATTAGGGATAGGATTGCATCAAACATCTAATTAGTTTTTCATAAGGGGTATATAAGTACCTACTTTTCCAAACGTGTTCAGATTGAATTTTTACTGACTTAAATAAATAAATCACAGAAAGCGACACAATGTTATCAGCATATAAAATGCATGTAGAAGTTAGTTACACAGGCTGCACGGCGCGGCCGACGAAGGTTAGAGAAAATTGTTCAACTCACTAATTAAATCTTGCCGACGCGGTTTCAAACCGACAGCTTCTTAATTATTGTCCCGGCTCTTAACATCTGTCTTAATGTCGCTTTTCATTCTTAATAGCTGAAATGAAAGAATTATACCCTTTAGCTTTAGCTGAGAAGTTTGTTAAGTCAATGGTTAAAATAAATGCTTTAGTACTTTTTTGAAGAATGTTATTTCTATATGAAGGTTTTTAATTATGTATATTTGTTTGGTCCGAGAAAATGACGCCAATGCAGACAAAACTATTACAGATATCTTTTTAATTTAATTGGCCTATTTGAGAGATTTTATACAAGGGATACGTTAACTTAAATTAATATAACATATTATAAAGAGGAAGTCAATGACCACTGATAATGCTGACTGAGCGGTTGCGATTAATCGCTGAACCGGTATTTTAATTCCAGAAAATAGAACGGGAGCAAGAAGACCTATTCCAGTCTGTCTATACCGAGACGCGGGCTAAGCCTAGTATTTTATCTAAATAACAGATACTATCTCCAATAAAATGCATATAAAATTTATATAAACATAGTTCCTAGGTACCTATTTCAATTTAGTACCTAATTGATAAAACTCGAAGTCGAGCGGTAGGTAACTACTTTGGTATTGACTTTCGCTGCCCCGAGAAACAAACTTTCTATCCAATGTTTTAAATAAGAGAAGGAAATTGGTAGAGCGGCTAATTAGTAGCCACTTGAGGAAGGAGCGGCGCGGGTCGGAGCGCCTTCCTACGAATATTTAATTTATTTACAGGCTGCACTCTGAATACTATTATCTAAAGTTTATATTGTTCATATACATACTGCATTTTATGACAAAATTATATACTAATAGTGCAGGTTACTCAGAAAACGTACCGAACTCAAATTTCTCTCCATATTTTTACTATCTCGATAAAAGTATTGCGTCTCATAAAATATCTGAGATCTGAACTTTGCTATCAGTTATAATACATCTTATCTTATCTGTTATTCCGGGATGAAAATAAAAAAACTCTCAACCTTTGTCAAATCTTAATAATAATAAAATTTGTATTTTATAATAGACTAGCTGTGCCTTGCTGTTGCACTCGCGTTAATAGTTACTGCTCCGCTCTTTTGGGTCGTAGCGTAATGTTAGTCTTCCTCAAGAATTGGGCTATCAAATGCAAAATATTTTTTCATATCCGACTGGTAGTTCCAGAGACTACCACGTTCAAACAAACTCTTCAGCTTTATTATTAGTGTAGATAGATATTTACCATGTCGTAAAAGCTCTACGAATTAGGATAAAATTGGTAGATTTATAAGTTATCGGTAATTCTGTAAGTATAACGAAAGGGTACATAGTTTCCTAGCGTTTTTATATTAGTGGCAAATGTGGTTAGTTATAATGTAAATTAATCCTGCGGACCGAATGTGAACAAGTTGAAAGGGACAAGTCGAGGATGAAACTTTTAATATCGGTCCCGCCTGAATAAGTCGCCGACAGAACTTAACCACAAATGAAATCTAACGAAAATATTTGCTGCAAATTTGTGTGCAAATATTCGGAGTCCAAAATATTATAAAGAATAGAAGGGGAGATGACAGTTTCTAACAGAATTATAGGATTCAGAATAAATAGACAATCTCATTTCAGTAACAGTATATTTTATTTAATCATAAACTTTTTCACACAACAAAATCAAAAAACCTTAAAATTAAATCTAAACATTAAAAATAAGTAAATAACAGAATACAAACTTTAACAATTTATAGTATCAGATATATTTACCTTTGAGAACACCGAAGATCTAGACATCATTACTGAAGCATGATCGTTGCTGATAGACTTCACTCCTGTAACTTTACAAAATGTAGAGTGGATAAGGAATATTTTTCGGTTGTCCGATCTCCAAGTTCGTGTACCGTCGACGAGGGTGTACTTGGTAAGTACGGAGGAGGGGTACTGTCGATGCGATGGGGGAAATACTCTAAATCCATATTCGATCAGTGGGTCGTAGTCTGAGTCGATTTGACAAGCCGCGCCGATCTGCTTTGCATTTATATAAACAGCTCCCTCCTACTTTAATATACGCTTCTTAGAAGATGTAGACACATTTTGACATGCCCTTTGTTATTAAAATATAATTAAAACTGTTTTTATCTTTATTAAGTTTAGGAGTTATTGTATAAAGTTTATATATAAAGCCACAACAAACTTCCCGAGGTTCCCCTTGAGTTTGTTTTTGATGCAAATACGATATGGCAAAAATCACGGATTTCAAAGCAATTAATTAAAGAAAATCCCACATTATAATCACTTGTTTAATTAAATCTAATAACATTTCCTAAACCCACTGAAAACGTAACAGCTAAGTAAACATATGGTTTAAGGGCGGCATTGACGCTGGACCTTTATCAAGAAAGTGACTGGTATTAGAAGCTGGTGAGTTGTGCTGCCACGATCCGCGATTAAGGGCCGTGAGAGGGCAGACCCAAATATTTATTAGAGATTTCACAGTTTAGAAACAACATTTGCTCACTTTATTCTCGTATTACTTCCTGATTAGGAAACACAATTTACTAGAAATATATGTTATGTTATAAACTTTATTTAAAAAGAAGATAAAGATGGAAATGGTTATCCCTTTGGACTTAGCCTTTGTTATCCAGATTTCAAAAAACAACTTACCTAATGTGTGTGAAAGAGGGGATGTATCATTGAACAGCAGTCAATGTTTTTCGTACCATCTACGTGCCGTAAAAATAATTCGGGAATCCTCAGGGATCGTTTGTAAAACGTCACGCGTAAAACATATTATAAATCCAATAAAACGTGTTTACAAGAGCGCGAGAGAGCGGAGGTCGGGAGGGCCTGGCTCCCGCGCGACACGATATCCGTAAACATTTTAGCACTGCAATAAATTTAACATTATCCAAGTCGCGAGACATTCTGTTTTCTTCCGTTTTGGGATCAGTTGGTTAGCGTTTGTAATCTCGCCTGACTCGGATTTTCCGCTCACTGAGAGCAGGAATTATACAATTATGTGGCTTTCGCATATTTCTTCCGCTCAGCTTTATTTATAAGATTTTTTGTGGATTCCTTTCATGTACAAATAAGCGGGGAGCAATTTTAATGTACGAGATTCTAATTTTATGAAATTTTTATTCTGTCTTTGCATATTTATATTTATTTAAGTTATGATATTTTTGGATTCGGTCGAAGCCACCCAGATCCAGATGACTTCTTATGTTAATGAAAAATTGAAATAAAACCTCAAACATTTCATATTAGTCAGTTTCTGTTATCACTGTAGCATGTAAGTAAAAAACACTTTGACACAGCATAACGAGTCCGCGTGCCAGAAGCCACAAAACGTAATGAAACGTCAAAAGAAATTTTCCGATATTACAATTTTGCGCACAATACATTAATCAGCAGCCATGCGTCTGCAATGCAATGCCCTTTTTGCAACGCTTATCCACTTTCATACGGACGAGATTAAAGGGGAGAGTAACAAAACGAGAAATGAAACGATTTCTGGGCACATTGTTGCCGGGCCGCGTCCGTTTCTGGATTTATGACAAAGAACGGCCGGTTGATTCAATCAGGCTCGTCCTTTAGTTTGTTATATCCATATCATATTCTTTTTGTACCTCTCAACGTAACGGATAATGGAGACTTCATTAGGAATTTATTCCCATGTCCATTATTCTGGCATAACGGCTTTAGCGACGGTCTCTGATATTTGATTTGTCCTGGGCAAATATTAAACAAACAATTTTCGATATTCTTGTAACAATATTATCTTTTTTAATATTCTTTATGTAGCTTATTTTTGCTTTCATTTGTAATGCTTAATCAAGAAATTCGAGAAAATTGTAGGTAATTCATATCTGGTTATGTATTTATTAATAGGATTGTATAAATAATTTCATCTGATAAGCCAGTAAAATATTTTAAATTCAGGAAACCAATAGGTTTAATTTTAACCATATATCGTACGGAACTTCAAAAATATTCTCGAGCAGAGTTGCAGCTAACAACTACCATGACCTGCACTTACCCAAGTGTGCTCAAAATGCAGGAAAAATTATTTCCAGAGAGCATTATACAATTTGCGGTGGTTGTAGAAAAGGGCGAACTTTCGGCAAATAGGTATTCAGTGCAGGGGAGCAATTTACAATTTAAATATTCTTAATGTCTCCAAGTTGGCGCGGTAGAGATCGCGTCGGGTGTGAGGAGCGCGGGGGCCAGAGACTTCCACTACATCAATCACTCGCGGCCACTGCTCCTGAACATTTCTAATTATTCGCTTTCGCTTTGGTACGACACTTCGAAAGACTTGCAATTAACACCTTATTACTGAGCTTTTCACTATTGTAATTGAATTTTTCTTTCGTTATTCTTTTCTTCTATATTACAAAGGTAGAATTTTCCAGGATCTATTTAAACATAATTTAAATTTCACATCTGTCTTCTAAGGTTCTGGTAAGAACAGCTGATAATGTAGTTACCAGAAATACACCAGCCATTTGCATATTCTTTTCTTTATTTTTTTTCACTTTGAAGCGGCGAATTAATTACGCAATATTATTAAGCCAGTCGAAACTTATAGACCAGTAAGGATAGATTTCCAGGTGAAATAATCTTAAAAAAGTTTATTCTTTCACAGATGGTTATTTACCATTTACTGATACTTGAAATCATAAATTATAACAAATCGGTCAAGTGCGTTAGGAATAATTTAGGTATTTAGAACTTTTACTCATAACTGAGTGTAAAAAATATTAAAGTTAATTATTTCTCCAGAATCTTGTTTGTTGCACAGCTTACAGCATATAAACGAATTTTATAACAAATTCGCCCAGTGCTCATAGTCATAGACAGACTTTTACGTTTTCGAGCCGTAGATTCTAGATACAAATATTAAAGTTTGAAATATCAACTTATTTTGCTTTTAATGCTTAAATAAAATCCTTATATTAAAATTATAACAAATTGGTCAGTTGCTTTACAAATAAAACGACCTTAAACTTTTCATTCTCATTTACTACGACATAAAAATTCCGAAGTATGTAGAGTTTGTTTATAAGTCTTAGTAGACACCTAAATAACATATATTATAAAATTATAACAAATTGGTCAATTGATTTACAAATAAAACGGCCTTAAATTTTTCATACTTATTTATTACGACATAAAAATTCCGAAGTATGTAGAGTTTGTGTATAAGTCTTTGTAGACACTTAAATAACATCGATTATAAAATTATAATAAATTGGACAATTACCTTACAAATAAAACGGCCTTAAAATTATAACAACATGGTGTATTTATTTACAATTAACACAGTCTTCAATTTATCGCACTCATTTACTACGACATAAGAATTCCGAAGTGTATAGAGTTTGTGTATTACTTTTTTGTAGACACCTAAATAACATAATTATATAATAAAATTATAACAATTTGGTCAATTGCTTTACAAATAAAACGGCCTAAATTTTTCATACTCATTTAATACGACATGAAAATTTCGAAGTTTAAAGAGTTTGTTTGTGTATAAGTCATTGTAGACATATAAATAACCTATATTATAAAATTGTAACAAATTTGGCAATTGGTAATTTAAAAAAATATTTAAGCGGTAGTCAGCTTGGTCAATGGTCACCAGATTGTATATAGCAGTAGCACACTTATCGTGTTTAGGCTGAGTCTACAATGATGCGCGATGTGATCCGCGATAAATAGGCGAATAAACAAACTGATTATTATAGTTATTGTAATTGGCTACACTGTGATACTTGTTATGTAGCCATCACGTTATTTATATTTTAAAGTGAAAATTTCTTCTTCTTTAGTGGGAAATCTCATGGGTTCGAGCCACAACATGCTCTTGGCATAAATACCGACCATGGATTGCCCGGCCATTACCGACCATTGTGTAATAGAAGAAAAGGACGACCAAGACGAATTTAAAAAATGTACCTATTTGACCTTTTTTTAAATAGTACTACTAATAGACGTACAATATGTATGAAACGATGTATGGATGTGCATGAATCAAGAGAAGTATGCAAAGATCGAGAGAAGTCGCGATCCATACTCTCTGCCTACCCCTTTGGAAAACAGGCGTGAAGGTATGTATGTATGTATGTAAAATACTGTCCTATAATAGTATAAGAGGGCGAAAAGGTCCGCTTGCAACTTGAGTGTCACTCGGCGGGCGGCGGTCACAGCCAGCGATGCCAGATAACTTAATTCTTAGTAATCTTCTCTTATTTTTGTGATGTAATTTATATTTTCATGTTTTAATAGTATAATAATCTAATTTTGGCAACTATTTACATGCAAATACGTGTCAATAAAGAGGTGGTACAAATTTTACCTCTAGGATGTAGGGGGTAATATCTCAAACTACTGAACCGATTCTAAAAATTATTTTACGAATAAAAAGCTACGATATCCTTGAGTAATATAGGCTATATTTTATTTTGATCAAATATATCCACGGGGGAAGCCAGGAGCAGAGTGATAATATGCATTAAAAACTATCTATTTTGTAGATTTCTATTTAATTTAAAGATTGCCATATGGCAACGCTAGTCACATTACAGCTCAGGTAGTCGATGTAATAGGTAATTAGTAAACAAAGAAATCATTTCGACACAAACAAACTCCTGACGGCGGTGTGTCACAGGCGTCCTATTACTGCAAAATGGCGAAAAGTGAACAGTGTTTAATTTGTGACAAAATTTTAATAATTTAATTTACTGTAGACTGTAACTGTGAAAGAAAAAGCGTTATATGCGTTTATTAGTGCCGGTGTAAAAAGAAGTAACTTTTCGACAACAAAACTTCATTAAAACTTCATCGAAACGGCCAAATTGCATACATAAATACTAGATGTATTGCAGCTGCTATGAAAAGAAAGAAACATGAAGTCGCAGTATCACAAGTGGGCGAATTTGAATATGAAAATAATTCTATATTCTGTGTCAAATACTTTTTTACGGAATTCCATTTTTGACACTGTATGCACGACGTTCTATAGGCACCCAAGTACTTATTATATTCAAGGCAAAATTATTATATTAAAATTAATGGCAGTTTCTACAATGTTATGATCAATTATTTTACCAACAAAATACATAATTAATAATAATATAAGAGTATAATTAAGAAATTCCATCAAAATATTGGATCCGCGATTCAAATAAACTCGTAGAATACAATCATGCAGTCATGGCTATAATTAGTTGGTTTATTTGCCCATGTGACGCGGATCGCATCACACATCAATGTAGACTCAGCCTAAACACTACAAGTGTGATACTGCGAGACCATCGGGTGATCAACTGACCATTAATCAAGATGTTCACCGCTTAACTATTAAATATAATTATATTTTATTACCAATTGCCAAATGTTATATATATATATATACTATAGCTTATTTATGTGTTTACAATGACTTATATACAAACTCTATAAAACTTCGGAATTTCTATGTCGTAGTAAATGAGTATGATAAATTCAAGGCCTTTTTATTTGTAAATCAATTGACCAATTTGTTATAATTTTATAATATACATTATTTAGGTGTCTACAAAGACTTATTTATACACAAACTCTACAAACTTCGGATTTATTATGTCGTAGTAAATGAGTTAAAAAATTTAAGGCCGTTTTACTTGTACTTAAAGCAATTGACCAATTCGTTATAATTTTATAATATTATGTTATTTACTTTGTCACTCTATAACAAACCTGTCTTTACTAATAATGGAAAGAAACAAAACACATTTTAACAAAAACGTTGCTAATAAACGTTTATGTATAAAGGCCAAACTCTACATACTTCGGAATTTTTATGTCGTAGTAAATGAGTTCGAAAATTTTAAGGCCGCTTTATTTGTAAAGCAATTGACCAATTTGTTATAATTTTATAATATATGTTATTTAGGTGTCTACAAAGACTTATACATAAACTCTACAAACTTCGGAACTATTATGTCGTAGTAAATGAGTTTGAAAAATTCAAGACCGTTTTATTTGTAAATCAATTGACCAATTTTATAAAATAAGTTATTTAGGTGTCTACAAAGACTTATACACAAACTTCGGAACTATTATGTCGTACTAAATGAGTTTGAAAAAATTAAGGTCGTTTTATTTGTAAAAAAAATTTACCAATTTGTTATAATTTTATAATACATATATGTTATTTAGGTGTCTACAAAGACTTATACACAAACTCTACAAACTTCGGAATTTTTATGTCGTATTAAATGAGTATGAAAAGTTCAAGGCCGTTTTATTTGTAAAGCAACTGACCAATTTGTTATAATTTTAATATAAGGATTTGTTTTAAGCATTAAAAGCAAAATAAGTTGATATTTCAAACTTTAATATTTTTATCTAGAATCTTCGGCTCGAAAACGTAAGTCTGTCTATGACAATGTGCTCTGGGCGAATTTGTTATAAAATTCGTTTATATGCTGTAAATTGTGCAACAAACATGATTCTGGAGAAATAATCAACTTGTAAGAAGACAGTCAATTGATTAGTAGTTACGTCTTTTGCCCGCCAGGTGGCAGAAAGAGAGGTGCGTTGGCCAGCAAATGAAATGGTCGCTTTGTTTTAACTGTGTAATATTTTAATTCTGTTTAATTGTTTAATTGTGTCCAAAGTGGAAATTAAAGACAGTAATTAGTAAAGACGTTAATTTTATTCAATCCATCATCGTCTCTTTACAAACTTTAATATTTTTTACGCCAAGTTATAAGTAAAAGTTCTAAATACCTAAATTATTCCTAACGCACTGGTCCGATTTGTTATAATTTATGATTTCAAGCATCAGTAAATGGTACATAACCATCTGTGAAAGAATAAACTTTTTAAGATTATTTCACTTCATGACCAAATATTTCGTTCCAGTATTGGACTATTAAATATGATATCCATTATGACTGTTTCATATATGAAAACAGTCAACTTAATAATATTGCCTATTGCATATTACTGCAGCAAAAGTGTTAGGATAATTTGAATATGAGTTCAAGTAGCCCATATATGGAAACTTGTTTACCGACATCACGTAGCAGGACAAGTGGGCTGTCTCGAGAGACTCTCGGCAGTGAAAACTCGTTCGGTATGAGATGACTGCACGTTAGACCAATAAGTTCCTTCACTAATATCAACTAATACTGCAACCAAATTTCCATGTGTTCTTTAAATTTTCCAAACATTTATATCCAGAAGTTTTGCTTATTTTGCATGAATTCAAGTTAGTTCGGCCTTAATTTTAAATTTAATTTTGAGTTAAACTATACTTTAAGGATTTGTACACACACACACACACCTTCACAGCCTTTATACCTTGCGGTGTGGTCAGATACAACGGTAACGGTGTCCACTTTTTGCAAGTTGTCCATATTGAACAGAACAGATGTCACTTCTTTAACAGATGTAAATATCGGTTATTTTTAGAACAAGTGCGGATGCCGGCTACGCCTGCCCTCCGAAGCAGAGGAGACGATCAAAGCACATACAAAAAAACCTATATAGGTATTTAAAGGATATGTAAAATTATATTTTAACAAATTATCACAACAAAACTAAACTTAGGAATATGTGATTTGAAATTGAAATTTACGTCAATAGTAGGTAAGTCAGACTAGATTAGAAATGCACAATGCAAACCGGCCTTTTAAAATTTAAATTTCTGAGATAACTAAAATTACTTATTTATATTATTTAATTATATTTATATCTTAGCCTACTCATTTTCCAACAAAATAATAATTAGGTGCATGTCACTCCCTAAAGTACACAGATGTGCAAATTACGTTAAAAGGTTTGTTTTTAATATCACTTTGAGACGGCAGAGCGTGTGTCTGGACAAGAGATTTTCAATGGATTTCAAAAGCGGTTTGCTTTTCAGTCGTTTTCCAAGAAACTTTTCGTTTTTACGCCTAACTTCTATTTTATTTTTGTTTACATTACATCTTTTGCAAAAGTTATCACAATAATATCTTAAGATGTTTGCACTGACAGATCTGAGGTTCTCTCTTGAGTTTGAAATAATTAATAATCTTGGAACAGATGTTACGAATTTAAGTTGAGTCATTATGTTAACAGGCAACTTTTGAACACTGATTTAACTTAGACAGTTTTGTAGGTATACTAACTGATAACCTTTTCTGTATTAAAAAATATTTTTACATCACTTTCATATTCGAAATTTATTCAATTGGAAATTTTGAGAAAAATCCTTGCCTATACAAATTAAATGAATATAACGATAACATTAAACACGGCTTGTTATCTCTCCGAAAACCAATTTGTCATTTATAAAATTTATTCGCACGAATGCTGGAGCTAAAATATAACAAACAATTATTCACAGCAATTTTCCCCTATCAAACGGAGTGAGACTTCCTGACACGTTCGGGACACAATGTAACGTGTTTACAGACGCGGGCGGCCGCGCGTACATTCTCTAAACATTTTCGTCTTCATGCACGATAAATTTGACATTACCTACCCAAGTTTTAGGTCCAAGTCACAGAGATTGTTTCGTAGAGACAACTTTTAGCTGCTACTGCGTAATCCATTTTGTAATAATGGTTGTAACTTGGGGAAACTTTTGTAGTTATACACTCAATTAAGCGATATTATCTATTATTAGGTAGGTATGTTATAGATATTGGAAGCTTCTTCTATAAATAATAATTAGCCTTTAAAAAAAAGTGTACCGATTTCAAAAATTATGCACTGAAAAGTGTGCTTTCCGAAAGCAAATGCTATAAAAAAACCCAAATCGCTTCAAGTGTGCCTATAAAATTTGAAGAGTTCTCGATTTCTCCAAGATCCTGATCTGATGGCCATGGGACCCTTTCAAACAAAAAAAATCCAAGTCGGTCCAGGCGTCTTCAAGTAATCGGGGAACATACATAAAAAAAAGATTCCGACAAATTGAGGACCTTCTCCTCCATTTTTAAAGTCGGTTAATGAAAAAAAAATCTTGTGTGTTTGTTCTCATAAGCACTATGTTGTTTGAAATTATTTGAATTAGAATAGAAAAACCACACTTACTATGTATATTTTCAGTACGTTTAATCTAAAAATGAATTTACTTTAGTCGATACTTTATTTCTATGTAATGGAAAACATAAAATTTTCTTTGCATGACGTTTTGTCAATTCACAGGTTTAATGAGAAATGAGGATTCATGAGTTAAGTAGCCCACGCACTGGTCCGGTATCTCACAGAAAATTTTCGGTCCGGCCGCCGTATGATCAAGATACACATTAGCAATGTAAATCATACGATCAAGATCACACAAGATTCGATTAAACAAAGGATGTGTGTGTGTGTGTGACAGATCGTTCCGGCCATCGAAATCAACCACAAATACAACTATTTGAAAACGAATGGTGAGCCGCGCGTACAAGAATTGGACGACTCTGTGGTCGATTTCGGTGGACCGTATGGCGGCGCGCCGGGGATTGGACGAATGAGTGGGCACCTTTATGGTGAAGTGAACGGTTTCATCTCAGACTCATTGCCCTATACTTAATTAGCTAACTAAAGTTAAATAAAATGGAATGTAAATGGACATCTAAATAATCTCATTTGTATTTTCATATCATTAACACAGTCATATAGGCAAGCTTAATAAACATTTTAATGGTACCGTAATTTATGTAGTTAATTTAAATTAATATACCTCTAGATTAAAAAATCTTTTTTAATATTAGTAGGTATCTAGGTAATTTTGTAAAAAGTTGGGTCATATGTTTACTGTACTACATCAAAGATCACACACATTATTTAGTCCTCCATTGTATGTAAATTTCGACTTCCATGAATATAGTACAGTGACGGCATTATCTGAGTGTTCTGTAATGTATTCAAATATGTATCAAGCACCATCCGCAGCTTGTTGCCATTTTTATTTTATTTCTCGCGCGTGATACTGACTACATTTACTTACTTTTGCGACAAAAACTTGTCTGTCTGTGTGAAATGACTGAGACAATTGTGTTTAATTGTTATTTAGCACATTCATTATTTATTATGGCAATCATCATCCTATCATAACAATATTCTGTTTAGAGTTTTTTACAATACATTTAGAGATCCTACGTTTTCACTAGTCACAAACGGTAAAAACAATATACTAGGTACCTATATGGAAAATCTATAGCTCAATATAGAAATAAAATTAACATTAAAATAAATGAATGAATTAATGAGTTAAATAAAACTAAACCAAATAGTAAAATAAAATAATGTTTAGAAAAAAAAATATTCAACCTGTCTAATGGTGTATTTTATTGCAATCGGGGTTTCGCGAAATATACATTAAAATAGTACCTAGTTTCTATAATAAAGTTTACCCCCGAGTGGAAATAGGATTTGCCTCTCTGTACCAAATGCCACTCGCTAAGCCTTCACAATAATTGAAATACCAAGATAACATTCTTAAACGTTATTAATTATTATTACAAAGTCATAGCGGAAAATTTTAATTGCTCTACTATAAGAATGTTTCTTAAACTAAAGTCCGTTTGAGATTTCCAGATGCAATTTATATCGTGCCGCCCACGATGTTATGAAACGTCCGGTTAACACGGCGAGAGCAATGAGAGCCCCCGGCGACTAACTAGCAGGTGCACGTTACCAAAGAAAAATGAAATAACGTGAAAAAGGAAAAGTGTAGAGACGAAGGGTGGCTAGAGGGTTGGAGACGGGCGGTGGTTCTTTCGTAGACAAGCCAGTTTCCTTTAGTGGAAACAGATAACGATCCACCGTCGACGACAGAATACGTAACTGCATTCCGAATGTACCAGACGATCTCTATGCGTAGTTATTTTAGAAGCCAGTTGCTTACTTATTCAAAGTATTTCAAAGCCGTTTTATAATGACTATATATGTCTCTCTGTATGTCTGTCTGTTTGTGCTCTTTTCACGCAAAAACTACAAAACGGATTTTGTTGCGGTTTTCACTATTAGATAAGTTAATTCGCCGTGAAGGTTTTGGGAGTATTAAATAAGACCTATCGAGTTAAGGAGCTTAGCATTAACCGTAGAATTCAAGTCGGGGAAAAAGTTAACCAAGCGAGTTTTCGTGGCATATGCTGTCTAATTCGTCAGAGATATAACAAAATGATTCAGGAAATAATTATGAAGAATAAAATGGTCTACAAAAAGTCCGCAGTAATATCTATCTCTGATAGATAAGTAATTACAAGCGTATTTATGTAGGTATTCAAATTGTTATAAACCCGTATTGTAAAATTCTCCCCGTGCGAAGCTAGTTTATTCTAAAATATGTTTTAGAGAGTTCTATAACAAAACTTTGAAATCAATATTATTTTGTCAAAACAGCTACATTTGAAATGGCAATTTGTGTAACTTGGTTATTGTTAGCTAGGAACTTTATCACCATCATCAGTGATACCCACTGTTGTACTACTTTTTTTTTAAATAAAAACATATAATGGCATAATATAATTTTATGATCGGTAAATTTATAAACATACTGTAACTTTTAATTTGAAACAGATTACATAAACTAATACACAAAATGTAATTTTAAAAACTTTTTGCTTTTAGAAAGCACGGATATCCAAGTTTAATAATTGACAAAAGGCGATTTTCTATAAAAGCATTGTCGTTCTATAATTATATACGTACTAGTTGGTAGTACAAGTTTATACTGCACCATTCTTAATTATATAAATGTATTACATAATTTGTATTCCATTAAAGTTTACTAACAGGCCAAAATCAAGTAGCTGGCGGACTATAGGGGGTGAACAAGTAGATCTGTAGAGGGAGGCACATCTCGATGCCCCGAGAGATAGCACATCGTAGAGTCGTGCACGGCATCCAAATGCAAGTCGAACTTACGACGCGACGCTGCATAAACCTGATCATGAGAATTTCCCGGCTTTTCTTTTAATTTTCAACGTTTTTTTCCTTAACTTAAATGGAATCAAGTTTTACTTAACTCGTCTTCTTCTCGTGCTTCGGAGGGCAAATAAAGTAAAACTTCTAAAAATAACAGATATTTACGTCTGTTAAATAATCTAGGTCCATTATGTGCAGCAACAGGTTATGGATAACTGGCTAAAAGTGGACAGTGGTATCTCTGACCACATCACTTTTTACTACTAATATTTGATTTAGCTTTATGGTTAGTGCTCTCTCTATCTTACCCACGGAGCAGACCACCGCAGGTTCGAATCCCAGATAGAGCACGTTTGTTGCAGATTAGCCGTAACAACGGGACGGATTTAGAAGAAATTTTATTGAAAATAATAAACACACATTCTAAAATATTAGGGCTGATGAAGAGTGTGTAAAAAAACACCAAGCCTGTCTACTTGTTGAAGATCTTAGGGCAAGTGAAAAAAAATATTCGTGCAAAATATAAAAAAATACAATTGAATTTAGATTTAATAATAGTAGTTTATGATACGGGATCATAATAGGGGTAATTAAAACACAAGTGGATTTTTTTAATAGCATCTACGAGTGTTTTAATTTCAAGTTATGTGCCCGTTCATACACTACTTTATCTAATCCCATGCAATAGGTATTTTAAATAATTGACCAATGTCTTAATCGACAAATTGGCGGCAAACCGCGGTTACATACTGCGCATGCGCGTTAACTGTCAAGTGACTCGCACAAGCGTGTGTCGATTTTTTCATAGAGTTTAATGTGGCTGTATAAGACAATATCCTGTACCCTTTACGATATCGTTTTTGTATCAAAACTTCGGTACTGTAATACATTACAGTATCGAAGTTTGACATATTACAGTGTATATAAAACATATCATTATGAAGTATAATTCGATTTTGTAATAGAGACTTTACGATATAAGAGAAGATGAAATTTAAAATTCAACCTCAAGCTTTTAGTAGCAAATCAATCAACTAATTGGATTTATGCGATGCGACTCAATTAAAACGGTAGTTTTCATTACCAAACTAATTGGGACAAACGTATGGCAAGACATTTTATTATAGGGTTTCTTATTAATACTTAATTATTAAATGGTAAAAGAATTTAATTTCGATTTGTTGCTTGGTTTGTAGTAAGAAGTAGTCAGAAATAAAAACATTTGAAATATTTTAATGTAATGAAAAAAGAAAATATTTTTCACTCTATCAAGTTGTATGGTTGGAAATATTTATTGATAATTTCAAAAGAGATTGAAAAAATAAAAGCTTGTAAATAGCTTGTTTCAAAATATTATAGACGGATTTTTTTCTCAAATCGTAGATAATTTTATTCTACACAATTTTTTCTTATATCTTTGACGGATTAGATAGCATAAGCCATGAAAACTCGCTAGGTCTAACTTTTTTCCGACTTGATTCACTTATAGTGCTAGTGCTCAACTCCTAAACATGAAAGGTTCATGTTTAAAGGTGGCCACACATTCGTCCAATCCCCGGCCGGTCGCCGTACAGTCCACCGAAACCGACCACAGACTCGTCCAATTTTGAACGCGCGGCCCACCATCCGTTTTCAAATCGTTGTATTTGTGGTTGATTTCGATGACCGGAACGATCTGTCACACACACTCACATCCACACGCCTTTGTTTCATTGCATCTTGTGTGTCTGTGTGGGTGAGTATGATATACATTGCTAATGTGTGACCTGTCTTCAATCTCGATCATACGGCGGCCGGACCGAAAATTTTCTGTGAGATACCGGACCAGCGCGTGGGCTACTTAATACTCGTAAACCTTCCCGGTGAATGAACCTATCTAATAGTGAAAACTTAACTAAACTTAACTTAATTTGCCTTTTCAAAAAATTTTCGATTTTGCCCCACTCCCATATCGCCGCCCCTGTCCATTTGGGGTCACTTTGGCCGCTACCAGGGGACTCTGTACCACTCAAAGGCCTAGATTACCACCCGCCATCCGGTTGCCTGTCCAATATCGGCTTGACGTGCCATTGCCTTGAATAATTATAAAGATTTTCGCATAACACCGGTTTTCTCATTTTTATTTCTAAAAAATAATGTATTGTAGTTACAGATACCAGTATGTAATAATACAGATATGTTTGGTTAGTTGGAATAGGAAGGGTGCGTGAATTGCACAGCGAAACAACGGGACACGAGGTCGTGACCTGCATTTAGTAGTCTCCTCTCACGTACACTGTCCCGAATATTGGGAATACACTGTCAATACCTTGTAAAATATCGTTGTTTTTATTACCTCCGAGTATAACCCGTATGCTTGGGTTAAATTCCTTTCGTGTATCGAGACATTATCTCTGAAAGTTTATTAAAACTTGGCGATGGTGATGATATTACTATGTTCATGCGTCCGTCGAATTCCATATTTCCATGACAGCAGTACCTGTGATTACCAAAGCTATTTTGCAAAAAAATATATAAGTACCTTTAATTTTTTTTTATAAATAGTAGATACGTGCTTTATTTTCAGACAAAAGAAGCAAAGAAAGAATTTTCATATCTCTTATAGATAAAAATTTCCCCATACTGTTCAAGTACAGAACTTTTTTTGCAGCTGCGTCTGAATGTGAGACTCACTTTCTACTATTTAAATAACTTCTTATATTATTATTTTTATTTTGTTTTTGCTGAAATACCGTAAGTCAATCCATTGCTAGCTCTTGGTAATATAATTAAATAAATTAAATAAAATTAAAAAGTTAATAAAATTAAAATTCACTAGAAACTAAAATATATTAGACGCATTGTATGGGAAATTTATGGTAACAGAACCCTAAACTATGGACTGAGGAAGAAAACGTCATAATATGTTATTTTAAAAAATTGGCCACAAAGGCGGCTGTGTAGAGGTTGTACGCTATGCTATTGTGTGGGTACTTTTGCTGGTATGACACGTGAAAGGCGTCGAGAGCAACGCGTTCCCGCCTCGTACAAAAGGCTTACGGACGCGACTACCAGAAGATTTTAATGAGGCAACGACTCTGTGCGATTTTATCGCCTGTATCATTATGACAGATAACCAAGCGCGTTCTTTTTGACTTCGAGCAAACATGAATTGCAAAAGCTCGTATCTCAAAAAGCAATTTTATTTTCAATCTCATAGATATACGTAATATGAGACCAAGGGTAATACGTACATTTTCTATGTGTAATTAGCAAAATGAATTGATTGGAATAAGAATATTCATATTTTGTAATATCACGGGTGCCTTCGGCTTCGACGTAACCCCATCGAGTTTCAGCTCGTTTGATTTGTCTTCATAAGTACTCTGGTCCTAGCTAGATGATGCCCAGGGTCCTGATGATCGATCCGGAAGGTGGCTACAGGAACTCTGTAACGAAACGACGTAACCCCATCGAGTTTGAGCTCGTTTGATTTGTCCTCACAAGTACTCTGGACCTAGCTAGACGATGCCCAGGGTGCTGACGATGGAGCCGGAAGGTGGCCACAGGAACTCTGTGAACTAAACGACGATCCCAACGAGTTTGGGGTCATTTGGTTTGCGCAAGTGCAAATGCGTGTTTTGAGTTTTTTTAATAAACTATTAATTTTATTTTATTATATAACTTGCAAGTTTATTTCATATGTAATAATTAGCTGAGTTTGAAAGAAATCATTTGAAGCGGAACAAAAACAAATTAGGCGTCTCACTAGAGACCGTCTTTGAGTCTCCATAAATGCAAATCACGTTGTCGACTCGTCAACCCAATTACCAAGAAGTGAATTTAAATAAAGATAAGTATCGCCCTCGAGAAGACAATGCTAATAGGAGGGGGTGTGATAATAGGCCCAGGTTCGAGTCCCGACCGGTGGCTCACCGCGGTGAGCGCCTTAATTAGATCTTCCGACTTACGCGCCCGTGAGCTCCAAAACACTTGTTCAATTAGTGATCGGGCTTAACAAACTTTGTTAAGTGAACCTCGCACTTCTTACCGCGTTTTATTCAAACATTTGTATAAATATCTTCATTGACGATTCCTATTACGTACGTATAAATATCATGTAGTATTTTCTATGTAGTGCTTTTAATGGACCTTAAAACTCAAAGAATTTAATATGATTTACTTTGCTTACCTAGAATTGGAAGGAAAGTTAATAACCTATTTATGAGGTACCTTATTATTTTGACCGTCTCATAACTCAAATTTAACAAATAGCAAGAGCCATCACGCATTAAAAATAAATGTTTTCCGTTGCACCACATCCAATTGAATGATGATCCAATTATTTTATAAAGTGAAGGAAGTGGTACAATGCATATAAGTTTCACATATAGGTGCCACTTGTGATACGAAGTAAATAGGCCCCTCGGGACATAGCAATATTTAATTAAATTTAAATTCGTTACGTATAGCCTCACAAATACCATCGGCTAAAAGAGGAAGGCTTGGTCTTCCGCTGGTCACCCTGGGACCGTAACTCGGTTTGGAGAGTTGTAAGGCAACCTGTGATTTTTTTTACATATTTTAGTTATAAGTATTATAGTTTAGTCTCATTGGTACTCCGTGTGACTACGGCTGTACAAATCAGGTACCTCCACCTAACTAAAAATTAACCAAGTTTTAATATCATATCTTTTAAAAAGGTATGCTCGTGATTTATTTCATAAATGAAAATAAAAAAAAATATCGTCTATAGAAATTGACACCACTATAAGGCTATTCAAAATAACGAGTGAGAATTGAACCCGGGACCTCCCGGTTTTGAAGACAACGCTCTAGGCGCTCACTTGAGAACGGCCGGACCGATTTGGTTATTTTTTAAATGTTCGTAATAGTCTGAATAAGAGTTTTAGGGAAATATTTTTTTTTTTTACATTTACATTTATCGCTTTGTACTGAAAAGAAAAAGCTACATTAATTAAAAGTATTTGGCTACAATCCTGCTTCCGTGCCGGTAGAATCGTTGATTTAATTTTTTTACAGTAATTACAGTCATGAAACTTCCTTGCGAAGAGCCCGTCTGGGAATACATATTATGCTACACTGGTGGCAGTGCTTGCCGAGCTCTTTCTGATCGCTTATTCGTTGAACTTGTAAAATAAAAAACAAATGTCAATTATTCCTTTTAAACCGAAATCGAAATTCAAATCAAAGAGTACCTTTTTGTGACAATATGGACATGCGTATGTGAACTTCTACAGCGTTAGACGATTAAAATGACATATCATACACTGCAGTTAGTCTTTCCGTTTAAAAGCCTTAGGCTGCACAAAAAACGCCTCGCTTATTATATATATATAGAAGATAAGATAGCAAATCCCAGATATTATTATTCATTTTGAAATCTCAGATGACATTTTGTATATTTATAAAACATCTAATCATTGTATAAGCCTTTTGATGTAATATGTGGGAGAGTTTGTTTTCTAATTAACCTTTATAATATTATCGTGAACTTGATTGACTTTCATAAGAAGTTGGATGTAGAGTTTCTAAAGTCTGAATTAAATAAGTTAGTTCTCTGTAATTTGAGTCATCTTTTATATTATTATCATTGAGATTATAACATTATATAGGTATGTATTTCTTTTCACGTCCCAAGTAATAAATGTAACTGGAAACCACTTACATTGGGTCTGTCTATTGGGCGCTTAAGTTGCCAGATTGAAAGGGAGTTCCGGGAATTTCTTATAAGCATCAGTGACAGGCGGTGATAAGGCGGTATGGGCGGAATAGCTGCGGAGACTTCTCGACGACCGCTTCCTTCCGTGACCAACATTGACCGACAGCTTCGACGTTCGATTTATAATTGTAGAAATCACGTAGGAAGTACTTGCAGCTCTTTGGAGTAACAGAACAGGTGGCATACCTGTCGCTGCACCAGAAGGGCCAGATCCAATACAAAAATAAACAAAGCTATTCCTACCCGAAGAATCCGATCAAAAAGCTTGATAAATTAAAAGTTGATCAAGAAGCATTAACTTTTGTTAGAAAACCAGAATAGTTTATAATTCACTCATCTAAAAGAAAATACAATAAAAAATCTGCCTTACTTATTCAATGTTCCATATTATTCCCTTAAAAGAAATGTTACTTTATTTCTATTTTGTCTATTCACTCTGGGTTTATATATCTCGAATAGTCACGTCTTCGTCCCCAGCGGCGATAGGTAGAGCATACAAATAAGCAATAGTCCGAGACCGCCCAAACACCCGCCACTACTCGTATGTTCTTTATCTAGGAATCTCTTAAAAGAATTTGACCGTATATGACAAAATTACGGACAACATCTGCGACAAGGGACCGAATATAAACTGAACGGCCGCCTTTGATACATCTCCACTACTATGTAATAACAATCCCTTTTTTATTTACAGCTACATTTTGATAAACATTTTATGTATTTTTTAGAAGGTTTTACTCATAACTGAAATTTGTATGATTGAATGTAGTGTTATATTATAAACTGTACGCGTTCTAGTGGAAGATATACATTTCACTTCCCTCCCCCGCCCCTTTTTCCAATATTTAAAGTACCTTCCCTATTCCATAACCTTGATAGAAGCCTTAGATTAACTAACGTAGTAGAATCCACTCCTGAAATTGGAAGGTTTTTACGGTTAAAATTATTTGTATTGCAGGTTCCAGAACTTTACCACACGTTTATATGATTTGAACTACATGTATAGCCTATTGACAATCGCAGAAATGTATGATTGACACCTTCACGGCCTTTATACCTTGCGATGTGGCCAGAGACACCAGTAACAGTGTCCAGTTTTTGCCAGTTGTCCATATTGAACAGAACAGGTGGCAAGTTCGATGCTGCACTAAATGGACCTAGAAGATATGTCACTTCTTTGACAGACATAAATATCTGTTATTTTTAGAAGAAGTGCGGAAGCCGGCTTTACGTTCCCTCGGTAGCACGAGGAGTCGAACATATTCTTAAAGAAAATTGGTACTTAGCATTTTTGGCATTAGTGGGAATTGAACCCGGGGCCTCCTTATTTCAAGTCAACGTTCTACTACTATCGACTCCTATTGAATATATGAACACATTAACATTTTCAATTTATAAATAAAGTGAGTTTTGCTTTGTGAGGAATCTCAATAACGGTTAAATTCGAACAGCCATTACAGACAAAATCCATGTAATCTAGATTGTTACGCCGAGCAACTGAGATTTTCAAGCAATACTTTAAAAAAATAAACTTGCTAACGGTATTAGCAATTACATTAGCATCGTAACGAGTGGAGCTTTTGCAATCACACAACTTTGATCAGAGCCGCACAGCTCTCGGTCGGATAAAAACTGGGAATAACGAAGGAAACTTTGGTGCCAATACATCGAAACTACGGATTTCTTTATAGATTCAAACCAATTCGATCAATCAAAGTTGATACAGCCAATAGCTTAGCATGGCTTATTTCTATATCAATGCTCAGGTAGTTTATATCCATAAATATATATTTAATTATTTTCACATAACAATATAAAAACATTAAAAATAACTAAATAAACCAAGTCCGCGTGGAATAGTGGTAATAATACTAGCTGCATTTCCCCGCTGAATCGCGATGCTGATTTGTTGAGCGAGGAAGGAGCCAGCCCGGGGATATATCTTTAATAAACTTTTTGGCATTTGAACCCCACGGACCTAGAGTTTCTACACCAAACGGTACGTTATAATTTTCAATAATTGAACAAATTTTTTTTTATAGTTTATAATAGTATTTATTTTCAACTTATTATTTATCGAGCAGATTTTTTACCCAATATCGCTGAAAGTTTCATCAAATTTCTTGCCACTCCTATTTTTTTGTTCTGTGAAATAAGTAGGTACACTTCCAAATCCACAAACTTTCAAATTTATTATACCAGAGCATTTGTTCTAACAATTTTATCTTATACCAAAGTTTCGCTACCAAACTGAAAATAACTTTGTCTGCTACTAATAGACTAATAGCCCCTCCATACTTATTAATAAGATAGGTACTCGTATTATGTAAATCTAACTAGAAGGGTGTTCAGTTATGCAAAGTGATTTCTTTCTGCGAAGGAAATGTTTGCGAGAAAGACGATATTGTATCGAATTAGCAGATTAGCGCTTCTTGAAAGATACTGTGGGAACAAAACGACACTGCAACATTATTCTTAGGACTCTTCATATGCTATATGTAGCAGGACTGTTTATTGTGCATATTTATTTCATAAATGTTGTGCAAGTTGCAAATATTTATATCTGGGTTTATTATCTCTAACCATAACTTCAGGTATTTTAAAATGGCTTTTTATAACAAGATTTTTATTAAAAAACTTACTTGTATATTTGATTACCCACAGACAGACACCGGGACAGGTGAAACTAGATAAAAGCTTGTAAAAATCCATCGGTAGGTACATGGCGGCTGTGGTATTCAAAACACCAAATATATTTTTTCACGACATCCAAAGGCAATTTACGAAAATTTTGACACTACATCACAAATCAATGTCAACGATCTCTGTACGACATACTTGTGGTAGGTTTTGTATTTTCCCGCGTCGTATATCATTTTGTCAACACAATGGTGTAACCGTCGTAACAAGGCTCTCTGTTTCTCTTAGCTTGTCAATTTGCTAAACTTCTGAATAGGATAATATGGTGAAAAGACAATATTTCAGATTTTATAAGTCTTTTTCATTTATCTAAATTAATATTGAATTTGTAAATTAATCTAAACTGCAACATGTAAGAATATAATAAATGTGGTGGTGGATGACGTTCCAGGTTACCCAGCCGAAGACCAATTTCCCTCGTTTAGCCGAGGGTATTTGTGAGGCTATACCTAACGAGTGGCCAGTTCTGTTGAGATATATTTAGATGGAAAAGCCTCTAAGTGTGGTTTGTCGGATTAGTACGTAAGTTTTCAATTAAAAAAACCCATTGGTACATGGCCGGGATCGAGTCTGCCTAGCTAATACCAGACGTCTTAAGCACTCAGCTAATATTTTATAATAGGAATTTCTACAATATGGAAATATTGCATAATATGGCAAATAGAACTCAGCTTGTATATGCAATTGGAAAATTAGATTCGTCGTCTGTAGCCGCTAGCGGGACCGACCGCGACTGATTACTTCCGATTGACCGCCTCTCATTTGCATAAGGGCCGGCTTTAATATGAGATTATTCTAGAGTTAGGACCAGTGAAGCGCCCATTCATTATTAGTTTTGGAATATTTAACAAAATTCAATTCTGATTTTAGTTAAGAATGCTTTCAAAGGTTTAATTCCATAATACAACGATGACAACCCGGTAGAGTAGATAATTCATTAATAAAATTATTATTAAAGTGATAGCTATAAAATTACTAAATGATGCTTAGCTATAAATGGTTATTCAATAGTAGGTCCGACACAAGGAACTAAATAAATTAAAATATTACTTTTATTTTGTTAAATTAATGTGTTTTGCCTTTTAATAAATTAGTGACATGATACATAATCCTAATTATCCCATACAATTGATGTATTGACTTTGATGTCTACCTATATGACCACGAAATACCTTCCTAACTAGTTGAGAGACATAGTACATACTTAATCCTCTTTTGCAATATCGAGAATGTTCTCAAAGGACTATTAATTAATGTCTAAGTACCTTTGTGGTACTTAGATGACTTAAAGCTGAATGCTTGTCTATGCTGTCTTCATTAAGTCAATTTATACTAATTAACTGAACTATTAATTAATATCTATCAACCTATCAACAATAATTATTTCCTTTTACCGTTTACCAGATTACCATGATTTTACTCGGTAAAATAATAAAAATATAGTTTGTCACACAAATTATTTATTGTACGTCACAAAAGTAGAGTAAGTTTTCCCATATTTTTGACGTGACTAATATAGACTTTGTGTGTCCATGGTGATCTGTTATCTAGCAATTTTAGACAATATTTAAATAAATTATATTAATTTGCCTGATTGAACACCATCATCATAATGAGATTTCGTCATTCACCACAAGTCATTCATCACTAGTCACTCATCGTTATTTGTCCCAAAAATTAATGGAAACATAATAAATTATCTACATCCATAAGAATATCAAAGTAACCAGTAATTAGCTACACAAGAGACTATTAATATTTGTTCAAGCAATTTCATTAATAATTTATGAGAACAAATAGCTTACACAACAGTAACACTGGGTTACCGACGTCGTGAAATTTGAGATGTTATGGCAAAATTAACAATATTACTTTGGAAATATTAATTTAAGAGTGGCAAAATGGAGAAATGCTACATTATAATTTGTCAGAAATAGTATTGCCTCAATAGAACTGGCCACTCGTTAAGTATAGCCTCACAAATACTATCGGCTATAAGAGGGAGACTTGGTCTTCCGCTGGGTACCCTGGGACCGTAATACGGTTTCGGGAGCTGTAAGGCAACCGTGAAGAAGAAAAAAAGAAAAGAACGTTAAAGTTTGGTTTAGTCTAATATTGCTAAGTACTATGGCACTGACCCAGCTTTTGGTAATAATAATAATGAGTCTACCAAACGGGATCAAGATCGAGATCGAAAGGCCTCTTGTTGTATTAAAATATTAGTTAGAAAACCTATGGGAATCGAACCGAAAAATCTGATGAGCCGATTTGGGTAAGTTATACAGAAAGGCCAAAGGCTTCAATAAATGTATGATTCCACATTTTACCATCACAAGTGGATGTGGGATTTACATCGGTTGAGTCAGAATCAGTGGAGTATAAAATGGAGCATCGTGCCTAGAGCTAATACGATCAGGCGAGCAAACACAAAACACGCAGAGCTTTCATCTTCACTCGAGTATATCTTCGAGTGTACGCATGTGCTCCCTCATTTATATGTACGTGGCTTTTATTAGTTTTATACGACTTAGCGGTTGCGTTACCTGTTATTTTGTATTCATTTACCCCGTTTATCTTTAATTATGTTTATGTATAAACAAGTTGGAAGTACATTTTTTCTTCTTAAGTAGGCCGAAAATTTCCCATTCCGGCCGCCGTACCATTTAGGTAGACCGTTTGTTACAAGAATCGGACGAGTCTGTAGTCCGTTTCAGTGGACCGTACGGCGGCGCGCCTTTAGTGTCGATAAAATATAGTTTTTTTAGTATAATATAGAATAGTAAATATAGTATTTTTAGGCATTTTAGAACTATCACGGTTGTCTTACATCTACAGATAATCGACGTGTTAACAGTTAGCGGAAGTGATATATCTACATTACGTTATACTCTCTTCTTGATGGTTATTGTAGCACCTGATTGATAAACGTTCGTCGACGTTAACATTTTGTTCATTATATCTTTAAAAAAACCATACGTAATTAAAATATACAAATAATAACTGTTCAATTTAGATGAATGCGTTAAAAATCTACCCAATCAAATGCAAATTTTGTACAGACATTTTTCCGTTCAATGTACAGGAGAGAATTGCTGGCTTGTTCTCCAAACAGAGTGGTACAGCGGGAAATGCGACCGGCTACTCGACTGCCTGCATGACAAATGTTTACTGAGTCAACCCCTCACACAAAGTGTTCATAGTTTGTCTTATTGTTGCACTCTTCGCCCTTCTATTTGCATTGTCAACGACCTCTAGCGATTTTCCCGTGTGTTCTTCAGGTTCTTACAGATGGATCACTTGAAGTTGTTTGTTCAAGATAAATTTTACGTGTTTTATTGTAAATTTAAGCGGATAACTTGTTTATCCTGCTTAATATTTATAAATACTACGAATTGTCCGTGGCTTTGCCTACGTAGATATTAAATTTCTGTTATACTTAGTTTAGAAATTATTTAAATCTAAAAGCGGTGAATTTGTGTAAATCTCGAAGTTACAGCTTCTAGTTCTTAGCTATCTCAGGTGGCGATCACCTTCCAAAACGAGGAAATGAAAGTGGAAAATTCCTCAGTAAATTTTAAAGAAAGAGGATCTCTTATATTCGGCAAGTTGAAGACAAACGCATTTAAAATGGGCAGAGTAGAGCAGCAGCCATCTATCTCGGAGCTTGATAAACGACGACATTATTTCTTATCGCCCACTCAATTTGTTTAAAAGCGTTCTGCCTTGATAATTTGAGAATTACAAATCGTATTCTTTGACACAAAAATAACGTAATTCCACATTTATGTCAGATCTGTGAGATTCATTGGCAGAGCGGTATCTTTTCGATTTATCTAAAATATTACATGAAAACACACTTGGTCGTAATCGAAAAGTGAGGAGGAACTTTATCTAAAAATTAAACTGAATAAAAGCATTTTCAAGTACTTGTATGATGGGCATCTTATTAAAACGCAAAGGAAGGAAGATCTTTGGGAACCTGGAATAGAAACTACTAAGTCAATCTAAGTCAATACTATCAATAAAATGTTTCGGTTTTAATTACGAAAGACTTGGAAGTATCTACTTTTATTAACGAAATATATTTTGTTTCAGTTGTAGAGGAACCGGAATTCACGGACGTGATAGAGAATGTGACGGTGCCTGCAGGACGGAGCGTACGGCTGGCGTGTTCTGTTAAAAACTTAGGCTCATATAAGGTAAGGAATTGTATCCTCTTTCTTGTTTAAGTTCATAGGTCCGGTAACCTACATATAAGTTTTCAGGGTTCTTCAATCACGTAGATAGGTGTATAATATACCTTAGTCTGTATGAACATTGAGCGGTTCGACGTTAATTAACGTATTAAATATAATATAAAATATATTAGGAAAATCAATTGTTCATTTATAGCAACAAATTTTCACTTGACAAAATAATTTACTTTTATAGTTGAAAGCGTTGTAAAATGATGTATACGACATGTAAGGGTTGCGCGATGTTTAAACATAGAACATAAAATCAAGTCACACGACCCCGCGGCGGGAGCCAACGACAATATGCGAGAATGGCGAAAGGAAACATAAAATAAGAAGCATTTTATCATTTGATTTAGAACACGCCGTCGTAATAAAGTGTCCATATAAATGGGAGGAGATATGATTTACTACCCCAACACTGCGTTTGCACCTTAGTCCCCGGAGCGTTCAGATTTGAAAACAAAAAACGTGTCAGGCCAAAACATATCTTGTGTCCATTTCCTAGACCCTACTTTCGCATCAAAAGATTGCAGAATTTATTTAACTAAACGACAAACTTTAAAATTATTGGTGACTTTAAAATTTCAGTTTCTTTCTTTACACACTATCTTGATTGCATTTCCTGTTACGTAGAGTGCATACTATAGAATTCGGTTTAGTATCTGCTTATGTATGCTTATACATACAGACAGTGGTGAGTCCATGATGAGCGAGAGCAACCATTGCTGCACGTGTCACTTTAGAAATAATTAAAGTAAGCAACGCTTATTTTCTTACTTCTTTTGTGTATTTGTTCTTGACTGATCTTGATTAAATTAATTCAGTAATTGTAATACAGATAATACAACAGAAATTTCAAATTGGATGGTACCTACTCAATTCCCAAAAAACATTTGCTTACATTTACTTAAACCATATTAGTAATAATATTCTTCGACATTAAAGTACATACAAACGTGCGAATCACAATTATGTTCGTAGAGACCGGTGCAGTACGGCGTGACCGGACGGCCGATAAGCCGCAAGGTGACGCCGCCGGCGACTAACGACCACTGACACTCGAAACAGTCAAGATACTTCGACAGATCTACACAGGATTGAAATTTAAGTTCACTTATCTGCAATTCTGTCGCAATGTGCATACATTAATGTGGGATATATTGTATTCTGTGTAGGATTTTCAGAGACAACGTACACTATACGTTAATATGTTGTATTCTACTTACAGCCACACATTATGTAATTATTAATTACAATTTTATTATTCTGATCCGTCATCCCACATGTCATCCAAACTCATAGAAGTAGAAACTTCTATGTCCAACACTTATGGCTGATTGGTGTATGAATTTGTAATAATTTAACGCTACCAAGAAATAGATGGCCTATTTAATTTTAAAAATAATAAATTGTCAGCTTTTTATTCCGAAAAGTAAGTACCTACTCCATCGGCTTTGATATGATTTCTTTCACCAACGATGATACTACTTCCCCCCTATTTACTTACAAATCTAAAAATGTATTACATAACAAACAAGGCAATAAAATGTATACAAGAATAGATTGATTTAATAAATTTGATATTTTATACTGTAGTCTCGATAATGGAAATTCCGACAGTAAAAATATATTCAACTGTCATGACGCTTTATTTATTATGAAGGCATCGAACTGAAAAAGCTATAAAGGTTATATACTTGAAGAGTGGGGCTTAACGCAGGGAGCAACGTCGCCGCTATTGACAAGGAGCGGATTTCTCCAAAAGCTTCGTCTGTGCCATTAGTTTCTCACTTCGCTTAAAAGATTTGCCTTTACCTTAATGTTTTTCAAAAATTGTACATGTACCTACTAAACATTTTACATAAATAAATTGTATTATAAAAACCGTAGGTATATCAAATTATGTGTACAATATGAGTAACCTAGATTTTTCTAGACCCCACCCTCGTGGAAATGGTATAATTATAGAAATATTGGCTGAATACACATGAGAAGTATCCTAAATTATCGATCCGGTCATCAATATAATAATCTATGTCTATTACCAAACCTTTGTTTCTTTTACAAATTAGACAGAATAGGGGTGTTGAAAGTGAAAGAAAATAAATACACAATAATATTTTTTATATAGTTTATAACGTATAATCACTGAAAGTTATATTTATTTATTTGTTAAATAAATATTTCTTTTTTAATATCAAAATGAAAAGTCTTTTATTAGCTAAAATTTAAAAGTATTTCCAAAAAAATATCCACACTTCTATTGTTACTACAAAATCCTACAGGAATCGGAATTAGAAATAGTTTTAAACCATTGCACGCACAGCTGTTTCATTCGCGAGACATCCCCGAGTCGCGTGGCACGTACTCGTATGTTGGTTCGCAATAACATGCCACCGGTAGCAATTTGAGCTGGCGAATTCTGGCGTACGTTGGAAGCTGGTTTACATTAGTCAGGGTTGTATTTGTAGATCATATTATTGTGGAGAGTTAGAATTTAATATGTGATAGATACTATTATAGGAGGTATATTATATTGTAGTTTTATTGTTATGACAGGGAATAGAGACATTCTAGTTTACATATAGGTTCTAATTAGTGGCATAGCAAAGTTCATTAAATATTGTATAGAATTTCATGGATGTACATTTAAGTTTTATAAACAAATCTAGGTTGATTAGATACTTTTTAGCCAGTTTTTTATTTCTCAGTTTATATCTGAAAATTTTAAATCGTATTTAGTAGGTAGTTCCACTCACTATTTGCGAGTACAGGTAGAATAAACGGTGCGGCGGTGTGGAAAGCGCAGTTCTGTGGCTACAAGTGACGCTTGATTAACTATTTCAAATTCAACGATGCTAACTCTGATTATGGTAATCTTTTGATCTTTGAAATTTTAAAAGCTGGTAGGAGAACTTGGTAAATTTATAACCAAAATCATATAGAACCTATTTATACGATTTTATATTTTTTATAGCCTCATTTGTCCTGTCTAATTTAACCTAAAAATTTCTGGGTGAAAACTGGTGTTAAAGTTTGTATTGTCAAAAATAAAAAAAACAATATAAGGTGGGTTACTAGTACGTTAACATTATTTTCACTTCTCTAATTAAAAGAAATACATGTAGTTGAAGACCTGGTTATGGTTTTAGTACAAAGACCGAGAGACTGCTAATATTATCTCGCCTTGAGACCAAAATGGCATAATTGTTAGTTCTAACTCAATATTCTGTGAATAACTAACCAGCCTCACCACCCGACGAAAACCAGACGAAATAAATTATTCAATTCACGAACGTGGTGTTTATATTCATACACTTCCATGTACGCTCTGTTGAGATTTTTTAGAAAAGGTTTTTTATATGACAGACTATTATAGATTTTTCAATATATTCTGTATATATAAAGTCTTCCCACGATTGAAATATGAAATTATAAGAACCTTGTCCCAGCACTAAGATTTATCAAACTCGATTCTAGCATTAGGGAGTGAGGTAATAATAGTGCATGGAGCATAAATTTAAATACGAATAAAAATCGAACATTTGCTTTCACAAAAAATGTTTCATCATGGGTTTCATGGGGGGTGTCATACCATTTTTTTCCGTGTGAAGCTTAAGACAGGATGTTCGTTTAGGTTTTCTTGTAAACTATGAGCGAGACCCTATATTTCCTATTTTTTTTTAAATCTTAGACTCAGTAGTTTTGGATATAAGGGGAGGGGGAACGCTCAATTTACGTATATTTTCTTTAATATTTTAAACTCTGTATTTTAAAATTATAAAAAATATATATTTGTATTTCTTATGACGAGCCATTTTACATGATGCACCTGAAAATTAAATTCGATTATTTACGGCCGTGATTGGGTCATCAAACTCTACATATGTACCAAATTTCAACCTTTTTCGTGCAGTAGATTCGGAGAAAATTAGCTGTGACAGACGGACAGACAGACAGACACAAAAGTGATCCTATAAGGGTTCAATTTGTACATCGGATGTATTAAACCCTAAAAACAGGTTCGGTTTCAATATTTAATTTAGGACAGCATGGCAATAAAAATATGAATTTCTTTAAATATTCAAAAGATCCTAAATCTTCTTCCATTTGTCATAATATTTTGTATTTTATATCTATTAAATATTATGTCTATGGTAGAGATAGCATAACAACATTCGATACAGTTCTCGACACTCTTGTAAAAGTACTCTCCTCAGTTCGGAGGAAAACTTGTAGATCCCTCTCTGTAAATCCGTGCGTGAAGAGATCTCTAAGTGGGCTTTTAGCTCAAGCAAGCTAAGCCACCTTTCGCACTGTTCACCACTATTGCATTAGTACGTCGCGACTCTGAAATCACTATAGGCGAGTGTCACAACAGTTCCATGTGTTTGTACACGAAATTAACACACAATTTAACCAAGTTTGTACTGCACTCCCGTTTGCCACTTATATCATAAGCTTTGTTAAGCTCGCGTTTTGAAGATACTTTGTTTGTTGAAGACGAGAACAATTTATGAAGCAATGTATTGTATGTAGATACCGTTTGTATGTTTAAATAGACTATGAAATTAGGTTGCATTATACAAACACGCGGTCAAAATTGTTTCAATATAATTTGATAAGTTGATATGCAAAAGATCGACTAGTTAGACCAAAGATCGAGTAAAAGACATTGGACAATATATGAAATTGAGATCAAATTAATTAGGAAAATAAGAAAAAAAGTTAGAAAGTGTTTCAGAAAAAAATTAACGTGATTGCGCTCCTTGAAGTGTCTGTAATTAAATCCATCATGATATTATTAGGCAGAAGTAGGAATCATCTCCTGCGGCGACGGGCTCCGTCATTACGCAGGTTCGCGGCGCTGCGCGACAGAATGGGCAAAGTTTCCGACGAGTCCATTATAAATCAAACGATGGCCCCCGGCGATGTCCTGAGGGACGGGAGCGCGTCCCACGACGTTAAACTTCGCCTCCTTAATGCCTCGACAATTAAGATAAAAAACAGGAAGGGCCTAAATTAAAGGTGGTTAAAAGATAACGGATTAATACGAACATTTAAACTACTGTCGAATCTATTCTCTTATATGGTAGCTTTTAGGTGCACCATTTCAATATGTTAATTAAATAAATTAACTTAAAAAAAAGTGTACCGACTTCACTGAAAGGTAAGAAATAGTAAATATTTCGTCGTAGAATTTGAAGACGGTAGATGCCAAATTAGGATACAAAGTAATAAACATCTAAGAAGATAAAGATCTGTTCAATATTATCTATGTTTGTACTGATGATCGTAGGTTCCTAATGAATTGTCTAGATTAGTGAATTTGGGAACTAAGTTGTTTCTAATTTGGCACCAACCGTCTTCAAATTCTACGTCTTCTCTTCTCGTTCTCCTGGCGTCTTCAAGTAATCGGGGAACATACATAAAGAAAAAGATTCCGAAGAATTGAGAACCTCCTCCTTCTGTTTTGAAGTTCGGTTAATTAGTATATCAATAAATTGGAAATAAATGTGCGACGTGCGTTAGCGAAAAATTCAGCTCATTTAAACTGTTAGGTCATGGGTTTGATCTGATGGTTTTATGGGTCAGTTAATCTTATCCCACAGTCTATTTTTATTAAAATTTTATAAAAAATACGTACTGAGATACGTAAGTACGCAAAACTTTTAGGTAGTCTAGAAATGAGACAACTTCTTATTTAATTTGTATTATTTAGTATATTTAAATAGAATGCGTGACGAAGAGTGTTACTCACGCCCGCAGCAGTTTTGCGTAGCACATTGAATGACTACGGCATAGAACTAACGTAGACTATAACGTCATAGCATGGTGCAACGCAAAATGATACCACATACTTTTTAACACCATGTCCACTCTACAAAAATAATACGCATTAAAACCTTAATATTCTATGAATTAAGCTAATATTAGCTTGTGTCGATGTTGGATGTGACTCAAATAAACGAGGACCGACCGACGTGCGCGGTGAAGCGAAACCCTTAACGCAATTAGCAGCCGCAGACAAATGAAATTAGTTACCTAGCTAGATCCTGTCGACTTACGGATATCTACCTCAATTCAACCACAATTTATTGTCATCTCTTTCAATTTACTTTAAAACATCTAAATTTTTAAATTAGTTAAATACCTATAGTATTTTTTCCGTGGTAATATATTGGGATGGCATTTATTTATTTACTAAATAATTATTTCTGAAAGACGATCTCTAAGAATGACCAAAGTAGATGTAGCTGTTAATAAATTGGCTTTTAAAAAAAATGTACCGCCTTCAAACATTTGCACTGAAAAGTAAGAAATAATAAATATTTCGTCGTAGAATTTGAAGACGGTTGGTGCCAAATTAGGATACAAAATTAAGTAAACATCTAAGAAGATAAAGATCTGTTCAATATTATCTATGTTTGTGCTGATGGTCGTAGGAAGTAAGTTGTTTTTAATTTGGCACCAACCGTCTTCAAATTCTACGACGAAATATTTATTATTTCTTACTTTTCAGTGCAAATTTTGAAGGCGGTACACTTTTTTTTAAAAGCCAATTTATTTTTCCCTTTTACGTGATTTTGCTGCCCTGAGAGACAAATAATAACGCAAATAAAAAAAATTTATGGAAAAATAAAAAATTAAAACTGCTGTGGATGGGATTTGAACCATTTGCATCCTGAGCTGCACCATACCATACCATACCTTTAGCCGTTAGACCACCGTCGATAGAAAAATTGACAACTTCGTTTCTGAAAAACTACTGAACCGATTTTCGTTATATGTCTGTGAGATAATGTCGAGAAATTATTATATCCTTAAAAAAATAAGTCGTCAAAATCGGTACATATTTCATCGAGATACTGATAATTGACTTAAAAGTCAGTTTTTTCAAAATTACTGAAAAACTAATATACCAATTTTTATGACATAAAAATGGGACCAATCCGGAAGAATTATCTGTCGATTAAAAAAGAAATCATCAAAATCGGTTCATAAACGACGAAGTTATCCGCGAACACACATAAAAAAAATATATATACGGTCGAATTGAACGTCTTTTTTTTGAAGTCGTTAAAAAGATGATAAAATGTTATAAAATGTAACATGTAAAATATTATCTACATACTAAAATTTCAGAACTCAATATAGAGATAACAACTCAAATTCTTGAGACTCATCTGACTTACGAACAATATAAACTTTGCTAATGAAGCTTATCTTTTAACCTCCTTTAATAATAAAATTTTGATTCATCTTCCCTTTAATTGTTCAGAAACATTAAGGACAACTTTGGATTAAAACACCAAAATATAGCCTGAAGGTCTGCAAATTAATTTACTGGGTTCTCATAAAACGTTAATAACATTTACAAATATATATTTTTTTAATATGTCTTTTAAGGGGTTCCATTTGTTTCGTTATATTAAAAAAATGTTACTGTGCTGATATTGCCAGAGCCAAAAGATTTTTGGGTAGGTATTTCGTAATCACAAAAAAGATAGACCTTTTGTTAGTCTGGGTTTGTAACCTAAACTAGCTTTCAGCCCCGGCTTTGCCCGTGGAGCCCATATTAACTTTCATGTTCATACAAAAATCCTGTAGAAAAAATTTCAGTTTTTCCCGAACTTTCTAATTTTCCAGGCAAATTTTCCTATTTTTCTTTACCTAAAAACCTTATTTAGACTATTACGAAAATTAGCCATATCGCGGGCTTCTGCCTATTTCGAGGTTTAAAATGTTACACATCAAAAATTAGATACAATCGACCACTGTTGCCTGACATAAATAATATTAATGATATACTCAAAACGAGTGAAATAGAAATTCGTTCATTAGGAGTGACGCGGACGGTGCAATTTCTAAAGATTAGTTTCCGCAGGTGGCTGTGAATAACTCAATCAGAGCGAACTGACGGACGCTTGACATGATTAGATTAGAGCTCGACCACCATTACCGGGATGCGATTTACACCGTCGCCGGTATCGTCTTCTACTGACGATTGCCACTTAACGAGTATTACTTGTAAGTGTAAGATTGCTTACTTATAGGATTTTAATATGTTTCTTCGATTTTCCGCTTTATATAAAAATGTTCTCTGCTGCATAATAGGGGGATGTAGACAGTGAAATAAAATAAATACACAATATTATTATTTATATAGTCTATAACGTATAATCACTGAAAATAATGTTTATTTATTTGTTTAATAAATATTTCTTTTTTAATATCTAAATTAAAACATATTTTTTTAAATGAAAAGTATTTCCAAAAAAATGTCTACACCCCTATTAAGTAACAAATTAAAATTTCGCCAATATTGAGTAGTAGCGTACTTACAATTTATTTTATTTATATTAATATTTATTTGTACCAATTTATATAATGTAATATATATAAAGATCTACATAATTAATGTCAATCCCAGAATAGGTATTCATACTTAAAAATTTGATCTAGGTATAGATAAGAAAATCAAAATACAACGCTACATAGCGAACAGTAATATTTCACTAATAATTTATAATTTAATACAATAATAAGCCCCCTTTAATATCTCGAGAGCCCCAGGTTACGTCGTCGAGTCAGGTCGCCGTCATTAGAGGGTTTTACCATCCCATTGCATAATAAAATGAGCGAAGTTTCCTCAAAGTCCATTATAAATTAGACAGCGGGTAAGGCCGCATCACTTAAGATAGGTACGGTGTGACCCGGCACGGGTGTACCTAACTTCTCTATATTACCTTCGTGACCAGATAAAAAGGAACATGAATCAAGCAAATGTTTAACTAAACTAATTAATTTTATTCTAAGAAACTATAATGTTCATAAAGTTTAACTTGATCGACATCACTATTGATTTTTTTTATTTATTTAACTGTATTTAATTTAATCTATAATGCTAAAAACCTTAAATCTAATCTAAAAATTAAAATATTAAATATAATTTAAACATTTTTCCATACTGCTGCCGTACGGAAGCGTGCCCTTCTGGGTGTTCTTGCTGGCTGCATTTCCTCGCTATATTGCCATACTGATCCTGCCCTTTGGTCACCATCAATCGGCCGCGACGATAAGGCGCGTTGACAATTTCTTAAAAAACCATCGCACTTGAGCTCCACGGCCCTAATGTCTCCACTGCAAACGGCACAAATATAAGTCTCTTGCTATATCTTTATACTTGCGTCGTTTGAGGGATTGTTATTAAATTGTTAAGTAAGGTAAAATTGGTATGGAGAAATATAAAGTTATTCCTACATCCATAGATATAGTCAATAATAACATTCAAAAAGTTGATTAAAATTGTCAACACATTTAATTTTTACGTTAGTTTCATAATATAAGAGTTGTGAAATACACAACAATTCGTAAATAAATTCAATATCGAATTTTACCGAGAAAGCCTTCAAGGAAACGGAAATTATATTACAAGAATGTTAGAACCCCGGGGAAATGCAGTTTAATGCTTAGTACCGTGGAAATTGGTTTGAAGCGACGCGATGGAGGCCGCTCGCTATTACGCAGATGTCACAACTCGTAACATGCTGGTGGCAATGTGCAATGCACTCTAAAAAGACAAGAACAACTACGTAAAAAGTTATGTGGAAATATTACTGTCTTCTATTACCACAAACGAACTACGAGTACGCTAAATCATTTATAATCAATAAATGTTATAAGTAATTGTATCATCGAACAATTTTAAGCACTTATCACCCTTTAAAGCCCTACGGCGTGAGTAGAGATACTCGTAACAAAGTCTACATTTAGCGAGAATGATTTTAAACAAGACAAATGGAAACCGTAGCCGGTAGCACCATTCATGTCTAGTTATATGGTAAAATTTGTAATTCAGTAAATAGGGAAGAAAAGTATTTATAATTTCTATTCCTAGGACATTAAAAGTATGATGAACTCACATTATTTGTGGAAAATTACATGAGGATATTTTATTCTTACAAAATAATCGAAGTCTACGCTTTCTTTAATTTCCGTTGCGTCACTCGTCAAATTGAAAGCGAGATTGGAAATTACTATTGGACCGCATTCTGTAGCTCGTCTGCTTTATTTTTATCATACTTTTAATATCTCAAATGTTTAGCAACTTTTAAGGAGTATCGTACAGTGGCAACAATTCATAGTTCCTTACATAGATTACATTACACAGTTTATATAGTTCTTACGCACTGGCCATCAATGGTTTTTTTTAGATAATCCGACATTATCTAAATATCATTGGCTACATGAGGAACACTTCCGCTGGGTTCAACACCCGAAGTAAATTCCTGGCTACGACTATGAAAAAATATACATACTCGGACGACATAAATAAATATAAGAATATAAAAAGTTTTGAATTCTTGTACAATTTTATAACTTACAAAAGCATTTACGATATTGAAGGTTCAATAGGTTTTCGTTTTTCAACTTGTTCAAATCCTTCGATCACTATTTCAATTTTAAGTTAATTAGTCTACTCTTTGAAAACGCTCTCTTTCAAGCGTCGTCTATGGCTTCCTGCAACGAACTAATACCTACCTACATACTTTATACATAGACAGTTTTGTACTTTTTAAAGAAATTCGTCGAATTATAAATAAATATTTATTTTAGTTTCTAGAAAGACATTTCAATTGTTTTGGTTATATACCTAGAAAGAATTGATAAATGAGGTTATAGCATAATTAATTACAAATCTAGCTAAATATGGCCGATTTGATCTGTGAATTTTTTTCCAGGGTCCCTGTCTTGTCTCATGTAGTCACATTTATTCTATATACATTTACAGTTCGTAAGTTGCTTGAACTTCACATTCAAATCTGTGATATTTAGCTCGATTTGTAATTAATTATGCTATAACCTAAAAAATAATATAAAAAAATAAAAAAATATAAAATAAGGGAAAATTTTTTTTTTTATAGGTAGCATGGATGCACTTCGAGCAGTCAGCCATACTAACAGTCCACAACCACGTGATCACAAGAAATCCCCGTGTGAGTGTAACACACGACAAACACCGCACTTGGTTCCTTCATATCTCTGATGTACGGGAGGAAGATCGAGGTCGTTATATGTGCCAAATAAATACGGTTACAGCTAAAACGCAATTTGGATATCTACATGTCGTTGGTGAGTTTAACAGGAACAAAAATTAACGGATGAAGTTTAAAAGAATATACTCTCGGAATTTTACCATTAACTGTTTGAGAGAGGGATGAACAGCGATCATCGGATGCTACTGCACTGATTTAATTTTTCACTAAAATAATGGAAGATACATCTCATAGAGCTTAGATTGTTATCTTAACGCCGTTTATCCCAAGATGGATAGGCAATGACAATCAATGCCATTTGCTACGGATACCTTTTTGCATCTTTTATATTCATCATACCTTTGATACATGCTCGTACAGTATATGTATACCTACTATGTTTAAAAAACTGTTACCCTACTATAAAGTGCAGCGACATAGTTTTGCCACCTGTCCTCTGACTAAATAAACCTTTCAATATCATTTCTTTTATTTTTATTTAAATTTTTCAACAGTGCCTCCAACAATCGACGATTCTTTGAGCTCCAGCGACGTCATTGTGAGAGAAGGAGCGAACGTTACATTAACGTGTCGTGCCAACGGCTCCCCTAAGCCAACTATGAAGTGGAAACGGGATGACAATTCTAAAATATCTATTAGTAGAGGACACTCAGGTAAAATTGGAAATATTATTATCTTACGTAGTTTTTTCATATAAGATAACGGCCGAAATTGAAATTTCCACGGGCGAAGCCGGAATGTAACATGAATTGCAATACACTTCATAAAACCGTACTAAAATACATTTAGTTATATATTCTGAGATTATATTTCATTAACTTCTATCCCTGTATAACTTCTGAAAGGGTAGAACTAGGTACCTATTTATTTTGTGTAAAGTCGCTTGCTAGTCTTTGATTTGTAATTGATACAATGTAAAATTAACACGACACAGATTATTTTAGAAATCTTACTAAGATAGATATCCTTATATCATCGGTAATTATATTCATGACATTTCAGCCCATTTCAGCTAATAGTTATTATTTTTAACTACCGCTAAAATACTTGATTTTTTATTTAAAACCTTATTGCAGTGTCGGAGTGGGAAGGCGAAGTTTTAGATATGGCAAGAATTTCTCGTTTAGACATGGGAGCTTACCTGTGCATCGCTAGCAATGGAGTGCCACCTACTGTTTCTAAACGTGTTAAAGTCAGCGTCGACTGTGAGTTTTCACTAACATTTACATTGTTTTCATATTTTCACTCTGTATTAAATAAATAGCAAATAAATCAAAGAACAAATTTATGCTATTACATGTTGAATTTAAGGAATAGATATGTATTCGAACAAGAAATAATTACTTAATATTATCAAGTGAAATATCTCTATAAATAATCTAGCTTTCTGCCGAGAGTACATACCATTTTATACTACACCTCCGAGGAAAATACAAGACCCTAACAATTTCCACAAAGCAATACGCGCGCCATTTTTAACCGACTTCGAAAAAAAAAAGAAGGAGAAGGTTCTCAATTCGGACCGTATTTTTATGTATGTATGTACATCGATAACTCCGCCAATTGTGAACCGATTTTGATGGTTTCTTTTTTAATCGACAGATAACTCTTCCGGATTAGTCCCATTTTTATCTCATAAAAATTGGTTCACTGGTTTTTCAGGAATTTTGAAAAATCACACTTTATAAGTATTTTTTTCTTAATATCTCGATGAAATATATACTGATTTTGGCGACTTATTTTTTTAAGGATATAATAATTTCTTGTCATCATCTCACAGTCATATGACGAAAATCGGTTCAGTAATATTTCAGAAATTCAGTAATTTGTCTCTGTTTACTGCTGAAAATTATATCAGAGAAAAGCCTTAGCAACGGTTGCTATTGACACGAAGTTGTCAATTTTCGTATCGACGGTGGTCTAGCGGCTAAAGGTATGGGATTCAGGGCAGGATGCACATTGCTCGAGGTTCAAATCCCATCCACCGCAGTATTTTTTTTTATTTTCCATCATTTTTTTTAGTTGCGTTATTATTTATTTCTCAGGACAACAAAATCACTTAAAAGGGAAAAATAAACCTTTTAAAAAAAAGTGTACCGACTTCAAAAATTTGCACTGAAAAGTAAGAAATAATAAAAATTTCGTCGTAGAATTTGAAGACGGTTGGTGCCAAATTAGAAATAATTTAGTACCCAAATTCACTAATCTAGATAATTCATTAGGAACCTACGATCATCAGTACAAACACAGATAATATTGAACAGATCTTTATGCCCCTAGATGTTTACTTAATTTTGTATCCTAATTTGGCACCAACCGTCTTCAAATTCTACGACGAAATTTTTATTATTTCTTACTTTTCAGTGCAAATTTTTGAAGTCGGTACACTTTTTTTTAAAAGGTTTATCACTTATATTGAAGACTTGGCTGTAGTTTAACTTTGACTTTGCCGAATGTAATTTATAGAACCAAAAAAATTACAACAGCGCGTTTTCAAAATCCATTGCCTCCGCTAAGCGGCCGCTGAGCAGGGCGAAATTATTTTCATACTAGCGGTTGCCCGCGACTTCGTATGCCTTGTATTTCACTCCCTCGAAAAATCCTTTCTTAGTGCACCTCTACACCTCTTAAGGAAGGAATATACTTTCCAATATATCTTCAATGGTTTAGGCTGTGCGTTGATTTTATCAGTCAGCGACACGACAGTTTTATATATTTAGATTAATTTTATTTCCGCATGTTTGTATGACCGTTCGGCGTTGTTTTTGATGAAGTTACTTTTCGAGCAGGTGTAGTATAAAATATATTGCAACCTGATGCAGATTTTGTGTAAAAACACTTTAAATTGTCGATTTTTTATAAATATTCTACAAAATATTTCACATACTTTTCCCCATTATGGTAATATTTTAAAATGCATTTTGGTGAAATATATTACGGACATTGGGAAGACTTATTTCTGTGTACCATTCCCATACAGAAAACATTACATAAACCATCAATGACATTAAATATTTTCAGTTCCACCTATGCTATGGATCCCACATCAACTCGTCGGTGCTCCACTTTACTATAACGTGACGTTAGAATGCTTCACAGAAGCTCATCCAACGTCACTTAATTATTGGACTAGAGAAGATGGGCACATGATACATGAAAGTCCCAAATATCATATGGAAAACACTGTGGGCGTCCCTGCGTACAAAACTCATATGAGATTACTCATCCGACATATCATCGCAGAAGACTACGGTACATACAAATGTGTTGCTAAAAACCCTAGAGGAGAGTCGGATGGAACTATTCGGTTATATAGTAAGTCTACTTTATGTTTTAATAGCCAACCCGACTTTGCAGTTGAAAAAAATAGCTAAATCTTAAGATAATAAAATAGAAGTAACCCAGACAGATGGCCAGACATACATTCTTAGAAAAAAATATAGCCTAGTATATATTATAATATGAATTTTGAAATCAAAGACAGAAAACTTTAATTTGTAATAATTTTATTAGTATTGTCTGTCCATCCCATCGTTTTGTACAACTTCATATACGGGAGTCCCTATCAACCCAGTAAATATAAAAAAATGATAGTATATATTTTTTCTAAAATATTTAAATATCAACAGCTTCTTCTCCACCGACGACCACTCCAGATCCAAATGCAATCACCTTGCCACCACCGTCTCGACCTCCATGGCGAGACACACCAGTTGTAGAAAAAGGTAAATATTATTTTAGTAAAGAAACCGTTCGTTTCATTTAACCAAGCTATTTTAAATGTCTGTGAAAATAAAGAACCGTTATGGATTTGAGGGCATTGGAACTTTAAGAAAAACCACAAAACAAATACTAGTTTAGATGGTTGAATTCGGTTTCTACTCAGACTCTAGAACCAATCCAAAAATATAGAACTTTCATATCGATAAAACATTTGTACAAATTTCGTTACCAATTGCCGTAGCATTCTGTTCTATAGACACGCGTGATTCAATCAAAACAAATTCCACGCTCGAACGACTCCATTAAATCTGAAAGCCGGTCCAATAAAATGCAGAGTGCAATTTTTTACTGTCGATATTCTGTTTATTAAGAGATAATAGGTACCTTTTACGAGTCATATCCATATGACTGAGTTTATTTTATTTTCATTGCTTGTTGCCATTTCGGTTATGATTAGTAGCCGTTATGTTTGTTTATAGATCGTAAACAGTTATGACGCCCGCGTTTGTCTCGCTAGTTTGTTAACTGGCAGTCGTTACAGCTCTCGTAAAGTATAAACAAATCATTTAACATAAACAATTTTATAACACAGTGTGAGAAGCTGGTAATTCCATATAAAGAGCCACTTAATTATTATATTAAGCTGTTAAAGTATTTTTAATTTTATTCATGTCTAATGTGGAGATTTATTCTTATGGTTATAGTAATTAAGTTAGGTATTATAGCTAGCTCATAGTGTAAGCAGGACCTTATGATCAGAAGGTAACTGCAGCTGGTGGCGTCGTTACCCGACGGACGTTATTGGCGAAGTTGTCCGGCCCCTGTCCTCTCTCGGTACATCCAACCTTCATATCAGCCGCACCCCACGTGACTTTTACTGCCTAGACTTCAAATTGACCATAATTACTCCCAGCAGCCGTAAACTTTACCCAGTGAAACTTCCCAAATTATTATGTTGTGTCGATAAATTTTAACGTCCATGGAATCGTGTTGTAATACATGTTTCGTGAAATATTTTATACGTAGCAATAAATTCGTAGACTTCAGTAATAGTTGACGATTTTATGAACCATTTCTCATAAATAAGCGAATTACAACGTCAGATCTACCACGGAGCCAGATAGAAAGTCTTGATAAAAATTCTTATGAAAATCCTCCACATCTTATTCGTTTTTCTCCGTGAACTTGAAAAATCCATTTAGCATCTTGTCGCCGCGAGTTTTGCGGTTGGTTGTTTTTGTGCAGTGTTCGAGTATATTCGAGCGACACTTCGGCACTTGCGGCGTTCGTTGGCTACTTTATTTTTTGTAACCATTAGGAATTTACGAGCAAACCGGCCACTCGACAATATTGCACAACTTTTCAATAACAGCTCGGCGGGCAGTCCGCCCGGCGGCCGCTACCACCCTTTCCCATATTGAATCTCTCACTCAATGAGTTTCAATGTGTACGAGTGGGGAATCTTTTCGGTTTTTCTTTTCTTTTACAACCACGACCTTTTCGTTATGAAAACTTTTGTACAAGTTGATAGTAGACATACATAGGTATACTATACACTTACGTAGGAAATTAAATTATGATATGGCACAGCATTCAAATTGAAAAAAAATCTAAGCAATTTGTAATTTTTTAACAGGAACAAAATATCAATCTAATTTAAATGAAATCGAGAAAAGTAAACAGAAGCCTGACGACGGTGGAGGAAAAACCCATCTGACGTGGATCAGCGAGCAGACAAGCGGAGCAGGTATTTTGTAACATATTTTTGACAAAGTCGATTACATTACTACTTCAAAAACATACCTATTTAAAAAATATAACTAATATTGTTAATGCTAAAGGTTGTTTTTTGTTTGTCTTTCTTTCACGCCAAGACGGAGCAACGTCTCGACTTGATTTTTTATAGTGGTAGCTGAAGGACCTAAGTGTGACATAGGTTTCTGTCCCTGGACAATATCTCATTCCCCAGGAAATAAATATTTAAACATTTTTCTACCGGTCGATTAAATAATAAAACAAATTAGTATTTTCGAAGTTTCTAAATTTTCATTATTCTCTTGGTTACAGATGACGCTTGTTGGAGCAGAAGTAATGCATTGTTATTCATTTTAGCCTTAATTTTATTTTATTTTTAAATAGTTGATATACTATTTATTTGTGTCAAGCCCACATATAAGTTTTAATGTCCATTAATTTTTAGATCTTAGAGTGTAAAAAACAAGCACATTTTAATTTCTTAATTTAGACAAGTCGAATTAGTAAATACGCATATTTAAAACATAATGAAAATCACACTTTATATTGTTAAATATGTATTGACAAGAATTAATTTAAACAATGTTCTCATACAGGTAATGTAGTCTACATTAAGTTATTGTTAAGTAAATTAAACCTAAACACTTAGGTGCATACCAGCATGTTGTAAAATTTTCCCCAGAATATGAAGAAATATATTGCATTTATATATATTATAAACTATGTTGTTGTTAACTATTCGTACTAAATTTAGTCGTTATGGCGAAGTAAGGTATAAGTAGTTTTTCTTGAGCATATTTTGTTCTCATTCATTAGTTTTTTTCTTGATAAATGAATATTTAAAATTATATTATGAATGGTAAAGAAAGCTTTACAAAAGATTAGAGTTTGTGTGTGTCTGTGTAAAAAAACTTCGCCATGATCTTTGTGAACCTACGTAATTAACAATAAAAAACAGAAATGCACAAGACGTATTTATAATTGCACCGTAATGTAATCATATATGGTATAACATAGTAGCTTAAGACTGAATATAGCTCATTAACATTCATTTCATATAAAAATATTCTGTTCCTTATTAATAAGAGCTTATCATGACTTTTAGTTAATATTATTTAAGTAATAGAAAAAGCAATGATTATCAGAAATTATATCCGATACATAGGTACACATTCATCAAATTTATTTACAATCTTACACATTTAAATATCTAGTTAATTTATTTAAATTGGATATGATGGCATGAGTTAAAATAATTAAATTAAAATTAATTTTCCATTACAGCCATTCTCTCTCACCTCCATTTCGTCAATTAATGTTAATATTGTTGTAAATGTTGCCAAATAGCTGATTGTTGTAAATATAGTATAAGCCGAAGCAGAAAGCTCCCTTCCGTCAATCTGCGCCAAATGTGCAATGTGCATGTCCTCAAAAAATACCTACACGCAGCAAAAAAAATTTAATAAGTAGGTAACTATATATATATATTAAATAAAGCTTGTTTAAAAAAATCCTGTTTTTTTTCATTATACATACATACATAAAAATTATCAGTATTAGTATATAGTACTATAGATAAAGTATAACAATGCTGAAGTTGAAATTTTTTAATTATATTGAAATTATTTCAGCGTATTGCGAAGAACATAAACTCTATATCATAAGACGTATTCTACAAATCAAACCTTTACTTCACATCTACAAATATGCTACGCCAGGCCTATAAACTAATATAAACACTGACTGCAGGATTTTTTAGTTCGTAGACCTGGCGTAGCATATGCGTAGATGCGGCGTAGAGGTTTGAAGTATAAAATTGAATTGTATTAAAATTATTGTTGAGTATTTTGAAGAAAAGTAATAGAAAAAAGAATACCAAAATGTCACTAAGTTAGGAAGTTTTATATACCTACAAAAAAATAAAACATCCCCTTACAAAAACTGCACCTATCAAACCGTGTACTTGATGTCAAAGATTTTATTTATATGCCAAAATGTTCTAAATCTATACACTTCATTTATATTCTCCGCCCCGATGACGGCTTACAACGTTTCCATTCTTCATATATGTCAAGCGATATCTTTAAAATTCTTATTGGAAACATTTACTGCAGGTTTTTTTTACATTTCATAGACATGGCGTAGCGTATGCGTAGATGTGGCATAGAAGTTTGATTTAAGGAATACCTCTTATAATATCCAGTCAATTTCCATTAAAATTTATTGTTGCTTGTCTAAACAAAATGTTCTACCAATAAGTTACAATAATTTCAATACAATTTAAAATTTCCAACTTCAGCATAGCGCGTGACCGCAATTCGTTGGTTCCGGGTGCGATATAATTTATGAGCAAAAACTTTTCGTAATATTTGATGGGTGGAACTCCTTGCAAACAATCTGCGGTGAATCTTTGAAGATTAGGTCTGGCTTTTGGGCGCCGAGAAGGCTCCAACTATATGTATGGCTGCTCGCCAACTCCGGTAAGCCAATCTAACTTCTTTTAAATGTGTTTTTGATGTAAAGAACACATTACGGTACGCACCGCCTGCCGACTTTCAAATTTCGTACGTACTAAATTAGATTTTAATTTGTATGGATTTAACTTTGTTGTGTTGGAAGTGCCTTCATGGTAATAACTTTCATCAATACTTCGTATAAATTTCTATGAAAATAGACGCATCGCTCTTCTTATATGTTTAATGGTAAATAAGATGTATATTCGTTTGTATGTCTGTATGTAAATTCAGGGCATAGTTTATATTAAAAAAAATATAATTAATATTTTTTAAACAATCAAGAAGAACAATAACGTCGTGTACCTCCAAGAGCAATAAAGCGTTAATTTTATTTGCACACCCCACGATATCCTGTTTCAGCGGATGTACGCGCCCATAATGCTGCCGCTAAGTAATGAAGCTATTGTTTCGTACAAACAGTACTTTATGAAATGACTTATGTCCATAATAAACTGATTAATCAATTTATAGATTGTCTGAAATATTATAATATTCATACTGCAATAAAAAAATACAGACACATCATCACGGACTGTATACCTTTCACCGTTACCAGAGAAACTGGTAACAATATTGATTATACTAGCATTCGCCCCCGGCTTCACCCGTGGATATTTACGAACTAAATAAAATAAACCCTACCCCTACCCTGACCCTACCCCTACTCCTACCCCTACCCCTACTTCTACTCCTACCCCCTACCCCCTACCACTACCACTACCTCTAACTTTGGATATTGTTCATACAAAAATACTAAAATCGCGATAAAAAAATACTTACATTTTTAAACTCGTGATAATGGAATGTCCGAATTGAATATTTTTATAAGTTATATAAAGGTATTGAAGCAGTCGTGCATATAAAGTAATTTATTTTGATAAGGAGCAAGGTACAAATAAAGAGCCTTTTCTAGCGGCGGCTTTTTAATTAAATTTTTAAAATAAAAGTACACTTACTATAATAGTTAGACATATGCTATCGCGACACTTTTTGTAGATAATGATGTGTTCTGCAAAGTCGTAGTACATTATTTTGTTCTATCATTAATAGTTTTCGCAGCGCACGCGATGTAAGGAATTTCTTAGGTAATTTTTTTACACCTTGGGTTATATTATTGGAGTTTTAGTAAGGATCCCTAATTTTTTTGAAAATAGAATATAGCCTATGTCACCTGGGGATAGTGTAGCTTCCTAACGGTGAAAGAATTTTTCAAATCAGTCCTGTAGTTTCGGAGCCTATTCAATACAAACAAACAAACAAAAAAACAAACAATCATATCTTTCCTCTTTATAATTGGAGACTCTTGTCGCTGCACTTAATAAAACTAGAGCTGTCACTTCTTAAATTAAAGTAGGTACCTATCTATTATTTTCAGAAGAGAATCAATGTTAATTTTATTTTATTTATTATGGTATTTATTAGCCTATAAAAAATGTAATTACAAAATTTTATTTATTTAGAGTACCAGATAACCTAGCTATCTATCTTGCCTTAGGATACCTACTAGAAAGTGTACTACAAACATTTTGGTATGTGAAATATTTTGTAAGAAAACTTTGATCATTTCTTTGTCTACTATTATAAAGATCTAGTATAACCCAATATATATATTTAGCAACCTCCACATAAGAAACATCTATAATTTTCCGAAGGCAAATTAATCCCAACCAGCGCCACGATCGCCAGCGGTCAGCCGCGTCCTCGCATACTAATACTATTGTTTATCGAAGGACTAATCTCAGCACGCCAGCCGTCACTGTCCACCTCCAAAATTATAACGGATCACTTTCGGCCCCGCTAATCCGCACAACGCCTCGATCAACCTGTACGTGATCTGAGTGCGGGCATCGCTCATTCTCAACCTAATAACGTAAAACAAACATGTCAGCCGATGTCTGCCTGTGGTGAATTAAAAACTCTTTTTTCTGAAACTTGGACATGTAACTTGCAATTCACCTGAAGATTTTTGAAGGTGTAGGTATATTAATATTAAGGTTGCACACTACAGTGTCTCATTAGGAAGTTTCAATGACTCCAATCAAACTCTAAAAATAAATTCTACAGTAGGAAATAGCAATGTATACATGTACCAACAAGTGGTCTATAATGCCCTTAAACTTTACAAACGACGAACTTTAAAAATCGTTCAGTTCCAAGAGAGTTCAATGTCTATTTTATACTATATCAACTTTTTGGTACCAAATAACAAATTAACTAGGCCTCCTTAAAGTTCATGCTACGGCACCAATAAATGATATTCACGATCATAACATTGGGTGTATGACACTAGCCCGATTCCTACTAGCCCGATTTTTTTATTTAGCACTATACGAACCACGCTCGTCGCTTACCTTCTCGCTAACCTATTTTTATTTACAAATTAGGGGAATAGGAATCGAAAATTACTGCAACAGGTTAAGATTAACAAAAACTACTGTAAATTTTAATAATACTTTGTACTTATTTAAATTGATTCGGGCTAGTGGGATACAAGGATAACATTAGTACCTATTATGATGCACGTCTTACATTCTTAAAAATATTGTATAAATAACTCGAACGAAACGAAAAAAAAAGTGCATGATATTATTTATGGTTACGTCGTAAGCATTAAGATAATCAGAATGAAACTTCCCAACTAAACATTAGCAATGTCCAAATTGTTGAATTACAAAAAAAAACAAGATGAAAATAAATTACCGCAAACGTTCACACTGAGTGATAATAAAGGTCTTTATTGTTATCAAATAAAAATAATCCCACGAATTTTGGGATAATCGTAAATTATAACAGGGATTGAGGAGACAGCGGCGTGCAGAGGGCGAACGCCTGTTCCACGGGGATTGTCTACATCATTCCTGAATTTGAATATTCTTGCTTTGGGACTTCCACGAGAAGCTGTCAATTTTTATTTATATATAGATGTATTCTTGATCTTATGACTGTAACTTAACTGATATCATAATCATAAAATTATTAATAACAAAAAGATAAATGGTCTATCATTATAAAATATTTTAATACTAATATAAAGAGAGGCTGTTAATTCGTTTGTTTGCAATAATCTTGTTTTTTTTTTGTATTATAAAAAATTCCATGGGCGAAGCCGGGTCAGAAGAAGTCTATAAAGAGGTAAAGTTTGTAAGTTTGGATGTAGGGGGTAATTTCTGAAATTACTGAACCGATTCTAAAAAATATTTCACTAATAGGAAACAACATTATCCCTAAGTGCTTTACGCAATAAGCAGGTATATAAGGGGGCAGAAAGCTAGTATAGTATAAAATGAATTTAATTCGTTAATTTCTAGATCCACTCAACATATCTGCGTTTTAATTAACTCTTAGGCTAAACCATGAATCTAATAATATTACTAAACCCATAAAGTTAATCAAAAATCTTAACTCATTGGCTAAACCTGTCGATATCAATAACAACTTTCAAAAACAAACTAATTAATTTCATAACTTTATTTTAAGTGTTAAAGTAATACAACATTGTGGACAAGACATAAAATCTTTATTTATACTTAAATAGATGTCACCTTAAATTATTACCTTACTAAAATCTGATATACAATAAACAGGCTCTCGACTCATATTTTCGGTGTTGGAAAATGCTGAAAATCCTCCGATACTAACAAAAGTGGCAACTGAAACTAATGAATAATTCATGTCGGCGGCACGGTGCATGTTCTATCACTGTTTTATCTATTGTGGGGCTTAGAATACCCTCTAAACTCTCCTCATGCCCCCCACTGTGAACTCAAAAGAGCAAGATTCTGTCCCGTTAGGGCTAACTACTGTGCGCTTAAGGTAAATTAAACAGAATTTTACTTTAATTGTTTACTTATTACTTTCAAAAGTTAATTTTATTTGTGAGCTTCACTAATAATGTATAAATATTATATTTATAGAGGTTTTTCATAGTGGTTAATGATCCTACTCACGATGCAGATTCTATTCCCAGATCGAGCAAAATATTTGTATTTGTAGTCACGTTGTTTAGTATACTTTTACAAGTATTCGTGTATTTATCATCTGGCAACCGTGGCTAGTGAATTTTGAATTTACTTCTCATCTACCCTACACTTTGCTTCCATCTTCTAACCTGTTGCCTTGCACCTACTAACAATATCTATCTCCTGGATAGTCACGGGACAATCCAAGAAGACTCGAGCGTGGTACCACTCACACTTCGGGAAGCATGTGGCAACACTAAAGCCTGATCGGCTTCCTGGAGGAGCTGGGATAGCAGGAGTAACGAAAATCATGTATTACGCAAAATAGGCGCTAGACGTCGAGTTGCGGAAACCGAGCCCGTTAACCAGAACCAGAAGAACCACTCACAGTGATATCATTCCATACAAATATGTATTTCTATAGAAGTTTAATTCAATCACTTTGCGTAGGATGTCGCTGTGGTCGTTTATGAACTAAAATTCATTAAGTAATTTTAAATTTTATTTGTGATCTCGTAACGCTTTTGTTTTGTATTATATTTTTCGGCGATTTAATCAACTTTTACCCCCCATGGACTTTGAAAACTGTTTACCTACACATTTAACCTACACAGGAAGTAATTTGATTCACTATTTGAATAAAATAAAATATTTACACACGTCTTATCCCTTTTATCAACAATTTCTAACCCCTATGTTCATAAACATATTTTTAACTTTTTAATAAATAAGTAAAACGTTGAAATACGTTTATGAATATAGGAGGAAAAAAATTACACTTTCCGTCGGTGTTGAATTTGTAACTGATGTCTCTTTTCTCAGTTATTATAAGTTACTCTATGGTATAAGTCCCGGCAATTAACTTGAACATATGTCACCTACTGCGCAGTACAAATTGTCTAGTTAATTGCCTGTATATATACAGCCTAGAAATAACTATAAGCTACAGTACAATAAAACGGGTTAGAGTTTTCTTTTATCTTATACTTCATTTCGTACTATCACCCAGGCCCTGTATCGCATATACGTATCGTCCTTTATTTTAGTTTTAAAATCTAATATTGTATAAGTTCGTTTTGGATGTACATACAATAAAACTGCAAAATAAGTTATAATTCCTATATGTAATAGAGTCATTCATAACTGATTTACGCCTTCTTTGAATATCGTAATTAGTCCTATAGTCCATAATGCCAAAACGGAGCAACAGATCGACATGTTTTATTGCAGGGTTATTTTCACAATCAATTTTAAATGGATTTGCGGGATAATGCTTGATATTATGTTGGAAAGGTGGGTCAGCCGTCGCCAGCACACTAAACACATAAATCTGTCCTTGATTTTATTGCACACCTTACATCTACCGTAATCTTTGTGGACCTGAGCTAAAGTGTTGGTTATTTGTTTTATTTCTTTAAAGTTCTAGATAAAATTTAATTTAATGTTTTAAGAACAATATTAAAGATTAAAAAAATTACAATGTTATACCGCTAAATGTGGAAGACTTATAGAACCCTTCCTTTGGGCTAAATATGTAAGAAAAAGATCAAAGGCAATTTAATTTTTCAGAAGTAAAACCTTATTAATATTATTTCAACACTCAACACTGACTTCGATATTCAAGTTCGGGACTTATCCAGTAAACAATTACTTAAAAGATATATGCGAATTATTATTTACTAGTGACCTGACCCGACTTCACACGGGTAGAAAACTTTTCCTGGGAGGATTGAGGTAATTTCAATAAAAGTAGCCTGTGTTACTCTCCAGCCCACTAGCTATCTCTATTCAAAAAATCAAATCCATACATATTACTTCTTTTTGGCGTGAAATGAGGACAAGCAAACACACTTTGATATTTTTCATTTATAATATTTATTAGGATAAATTGTGAAAAAAATTTTAATCTTATAAATAGATATTATAAGAAGTATAATTTTGATGAGATTTCTTGGCTATTAATGTGAAAAGTTATGATTAAATCGTATATTTTATTATTTCAAATGTTAAGTGTAGCAATATTTATTTAATAGCTATTCAATATCAATAACAGTAAGTACAATATTACCTGAAGCATAATATTTATCGAGTTAAGAAAATCTGTCGCTTCGTCGAGCTTGCCCGCTTCAAGTTAGTTCGACGAGCTAACTTGAATGGGATCACGACGAGCGCCGTCTGCGCAATGCTAACTTTTGCAATTAAACTTTTATGTGAAAAATCTATACTGAACTGTATTTTTCAATATACATTACAATGAAATATGTGAATATTTGATACTAGTTTCAGCTGCATTTTTCTTGGATACTTTCTGTGTGATTAAGTTCCAGATTCTTGAACGTTATTTTACGAATATGAGTAATTATTACTTACATGAATAATATTTGTCACACTTGAATATTATGGTATTAACTAAACAGTTTTGAATTTATTATTGGAAGTGCTACGAAAATAGCAATTATTGGTGCTACAATCAAAAATAATTTTTCGTTGTTTGTTGCACAATGATAATAAGAATCATGCATGATTTTCACGTCTTGTTTAGGTTGTGGAGATGGAATAGATAGGTAGATAGAGGCATCACTTTGAATCGCAGTGTCCCCGGCGCGCGTCTGTCAGTCTGTAGATAAGAGATGTACTGTTTTAGGCATCAGCCCTTTTAACTGATACTTCATATGGTATAAGAACGAAAGAAAAACCCTCAACCAACTCAAATTTGGAGCCGGTTAGAAATCAAGTTAAACAAATATAATTGAAATGTTAAATTGCAAAAACTTCAGTAACAATCCAAATTATTCTACTCCGAACGATAGTTTAACTATAAAACTTTACTCATTATTATTTTATGTGAATATGTTCGGAAATCCACAAACTTGTTTACATTGAATTAATATTATGTTTTAAGTTCCCTATTATACAGTCTAGATGGCTGCCAGAAACTTCATAGTCTTTACTGCAGCTATAATATTTTATTACTTTGATTGAACTTTTGATCTATCAAAAATATTTTTAAGAGTTTTTAGAGCCAGAAAAATAATATCTATATATTATTTCTCATAAAGGTGTTTTTTGTCGGTATCAAATATCTCCCTTAATACTGTATCAAAGTTAATGTTTGCCATTTTGAAAATTTTTTTCCTCTCTAATGACGAAAAATAAACAAACAAATCAAAATGAAATGTTTCTTTTAAAATTAAACTAATGTATTTATTTTGTAAAAGACGCCATCTATTCAAGATCACTATGACTATGAACTATGACAACAACACCACTAATGGTTTGAAGTGGCCAGGCCAATTTTGTATTACACAATACATACACACAACACGCCACACATATTTACACATTTCCCTACTACCCTCCGTTTCCTTATAACGGCCCTGCCAGTGTGTGTCAAGTGCCCAGAAGGCCGAGACGTTGTTCGCAACGCGCCGCAAGCGAGTCGCGCTAATCGTATTCGTTGAGCCACCGCGCCGCGCCGCCCACTCAAATCGCTAACGCAAGGACAATAATTCTTTATGCGCAAACCCGCTATTTAGTTAGCTAGGTTAAGAAGAAATTTGTGGTGAAAGGAATAGACAGCCAAAACGAACCGAAGCACAGCGACTTATTGATAAAAGAACATCATCAAGGACACAGATAACATCATCAAGGTAAGGGCTGTTAATTTTACTCACCACGAAGTATTCGAACGGGTATTCTATATCTAATAATCACGATAATCATAAAGTACAGTCGTTAAAATAATCACAAATATTTTCAACATTATTTTAAATCATTCGTTATGATTACTCTACTAGCAATTAAAACTGAGTTATTTCAGTTTCAGCTCTAGTTAATGAGAACATAAATTTTTAATGATGCTTAGAGTGGAGTTAATATATGATATGATCGATAAACATGAAAATAATTAATAATCAATAATAACACAATCGTTTGAATGGAGATTAAATGCCTTGACCTCTCACTTTATGCCATGAACTTATGTTACGTCATATAAGTTAATCTAATCTTGAAATTGAATAAAATATGGAGATGAAACAAAGAGCTGATGATTTAAAATGACGGTGAAAAAGGCTGTTTTGGGACCAAATTCAGACAGACCGACCGACCAATTTCTAACAGTTATTTATATTTTAGTATCTATTAATTTTTAAATAAATGCACCCGGTGAGCTCTACCGAAGGTTTTTCCAGCAGAAAGCTTGTCGAAGTTTGTAAAATTAAACGACATTACTGATTACTGTCAGAATTAATATTATGTATACATACATGTACACGAAACTATTGTGTAAAAAGCTCAAACACAATTATTATCACGTTATACGGCATGTTCATTAATTAAACAGGTTGCGTTTTACTAAAATAATGTCTGTCCCCCAAGTAATATGAGCGTGTTCGCAGACCGCCCGTGACCGGGTGGTGGCGGCGTGACGTCATAAATTTCACGCGCAATATGAAGCTACAGCATCCCAGACATCGCTAAATGTCACAATAACACAACAATAAAGAAAGGTTTTGTCTATCTGTTCATCTCGAAAATTAATAACAATATATCTACTGGTTAAAATCATGTATAAGTGATAATCGTAGCGGCATTCAAAACCCCTCCTAAGCCTACCCCTCCTGGATAAAAGGCGTAATGATATATAGATAGACAGACAATCGAACAAAAAAGTTCTTTTTTAGGATTCCGTACCCAAAGGGTGACAACGGAAACCATATTACTAAGGCTCCGCTGTCCGTATGTCCGTCCGTCCGCCTGTCGCAGGGTTGTATCTTTTGAAACGTAATACACTTAAAAAATTTATAGAGTTTGTATTACTATGGCCGGCTATAACATGAAATAATAAAAATAAAACAAAGTGTATAAAAATGGTAATACACACAACAATCCAACGACTGTGAGTAAAAGGAATACTCCCTAATATATTAAATATTTTCAATGGCGAGATACAGGTTTCTGTTTAAATATTGTGAGACAGTAACGATGCGACATCTATCGACGCGATGTGCCCGACACAAGTGAAAAATTAAAGGGGGTTGCCATAAAAGAAAAGTGCTTTATTCGGCGTTTTTTGCTTGATCTTAATAATGGCAATAATGGCACTACATACAAACGTCTAACTAGTATAACTATAATGCATACTCTTAAGTAAAACAACAAATAATAAAACCGGCCAAGTATTATTTAGGGTCCGACACGCATTGCACTTGGGCGGTTTTTAATTCTTTTGCTTTTAAAAACCGCAAATATTTTTATTACAATTGAGCTATAAAAGACATTATAAAGATGACCAAGTTACGGTGGAACAACAACATAACAAATTCATATTAGTTATACGACATAACATGAAGAAAATATACCTACTTCACATTTTTATAACATAAACAGATGTACAGAAGTTCTTTGTCTGATATATTTATCATGAAGAAGCAAGGAAAACGTAGAAAAACCTTAACAGACAAATAACTTATTCGTACATTTTCCAGTGGTGCGGCTCAGCGTTACGTCTATTGTACAGAAGTAAAGGAATCTTGTATTTGCATCCAAGCGTAGTTCGAAACGAAGGGAAGGAAGAGCGCATACCGAGACGAAACAATAATTTTTCATATACATTTTATATATACCTTAATAGTAGCTCTGAGTAAGTGGAATGAGAAATGAAATTGAATGCAGTAAAATAATATTGAACACATTTTTTAGGATATAAGTACGTTTACTTGTACTTACTTCTAATAACTCAATAAATATTATAACGTCGTTAAAGACGTCGGTGGCCGAGTGGTTAAGATGTCTCGTATTAACTAGGCAGACCACGAGTTCGATCCCGGAACCCGGCCATGTACCAATGGGTTTTTTAATTAAATCTTATATATATAATCCGACAAACTACACTTAGAGGCTTTTCCATCTAAATATACCTTAACAGAACTAGGCACTCGTTAGGTTATAGCCTCACAAATACCATTGGCTAGACGAGGGAGACTTGGTCTTACGCTGGGTACCCTGGAACCGTAACACGGTTTCGGGAGCTGTAAGTAAGGCAACCCGTGAAGAAAGAAAAAAATTTATATTATCTAAGTCAATGTTAAAAAATATGTAAATAAAATTAAAGTGTATTTCAAAACGAATACCTACTTATAGGTTAATAATTATAGAAATCAGAATTTTTATCTGTCTGTCCCAATGTTTGTTTTGATGATAAATTTAGAATCTAATTTTTGTTTCATCTCGAAATCTTAAAGGGGTTCCGGGGATAAAGAAAAAATGTTTTAATCGGATCGGTTGCCATTAAAATAATACGGGCGAAGTCGTAAAAGCAGAATCTAGACTTTAATAATTTCAAAGTTGCAATTCATTTTTTATGTCTCGTAATTTAAATAGGGCGCCGACCACAGAATCACTCTAGAGTTAAGAAGCCGTCGCAGCAAGGTTCATTACGCTCGCTCCACTGAACTTGCGAGTGACTGTCGCCGCTACTACGGTCTCGACAAATCCTCTTGCGAGACAAAAATTCATGGAAAACTTCACTTTTCAAGTTCCTTGTATAACAACGCGGGTCGAGAGGCTATGAAATATAAACAGATGGTTTCAATTTGTTACGTGAATGTAAAAAACGTAGGATGGTTGGGTTTTTATACCACAAGCACTTATCATTGAAATAATCATCAAGTGGTAAGACTGGTCAGTAAAGTAGTATTTTGTACCTATATCAAATGAACATGTGAAATCAGTTCTTCTTCATCTTTTATTGTGGCTACACCAATGTTAATTGATGATTTGCCAATGTCAAGTATTATAGCCGTTATAGTATCAATGCCGATTAATTGATCTAAGATGATCCTGCCAACTGTGATATGCCTTATTAATCACAACTATCACAGCGCGGGCGGGATTAAACCGGATTTCCCATCATGTCACGATGGAACTCGTGCGTCGGTCGTCATGACATGACGTAGAATCGAAATCAGTGCTAAGACAAGAAACTCTATTTGACAGCTGTCAAAATGATGAGATTGGTGACATAATGTAATTGTCAGTAGTAACCCAAGTTGAGCAAGTTGTAAACAAACAATATTTATGTTATAATATAGCGAGGTCCAAATGGAGACAACGAAATTACGTTTAAAATAAAAAAGAAGGACTCAATTCGACTGTATTTTTTTTATGTTTGTTACCTCAGAACTTTCGGCTGGGTGAACCGATTTTGATGATTCTTTTTTTATTTAAAAGCTGGGGCTTCCCGTGTGGTTCCATTTTTTTTAGTGAAAATTGGTTGAGTAGTTTTGAAAGAAAACTAGAACTTTTGACTGGGTGAACAGATTTTCATGATTCTTTTTTATTTGAAAGCTGTGCTTCCCGTGTGGTCCCATTTTTTTTAGTGAAAATTGGTTCAGTAGTTTTGAATGTAAACTGTACTTGTTATGACTCGATGAAATGCCAAGCCGATTTCGATTATTTATATTTGTAACGATACTTGTAATCACATAAAAGGGATAAGTAAATTAACGTAAAAAAAAGTGTACCGACTTCAAAAATTTGCACTGAAAAGTAAGAAATAATAAATATTTCGTCGTAGAATTTGAAGACTTTTGAAGTCAGTACACTTTTTTAAAGTTAATTTATTTTCTTAAAAGTACTGATGAACCATTGGAATACATTTCAAAGACGCTTTTCATTATAATACTAGTTGATTACCCGCTACTTCGTACGCATAATTAGGAATACAATTCACCCCCTTGGGTAGGCAGCGTAATGTTAAATAGCCTATAAAATTCGCGTAAACTAACAATAAGATGCAAATCTTTTTTTTTCAAATCGTTTTGAGTCTATAGAATACGAACAAACAAATATTATTTTTTATATATTTGTGGATAGATAAAGATGAATCAAAAAAATTGAAATCGATTCATTATAAATTATAATTATATATTAAATTATTAAAATGCTGCATCCTTTGTCTATTTATTTAAGCCCATCTCATATTATCTTCATGATATAAACAAAACACTTATAATATTGACATGACATTACATCTCAACGCTGACATATTCACAATACAATAACATGATGCACCATATAATTACATGACGCGCTCTAACCGAGTTTGCGTTCCGTAACTTGAAGCTAATAACCGACCTGTCACACACGATGCCACTGATAATACGATCGGCTCGATACATGCCTTCCATCGCAACACGTCAGCTAATTCTCCAACAAAAACAGGCCAGGAAATTGGATATAAGGATCTGGGCGGTCGGATCCGGCTACGTGACGTTTGTCGAACACGTCACTACTCTATGTGGTAATTTCCGTTCCTCGCTCGCGGAAAATTACTTTAGCCGCTGAAATTTCCGATACCAAAATATAAATAAACAAACTAAAAATTATGTGTGGCTCACTTAAAATTGGCAAGTGATTGTTGTAAGACTCGACTAGAAATTTTCTATAGATACAAATCTCAAATCGTTTAAATATCTCAATTTGCAGGTTTTAATTGGATTTTAAATAAATTTCAGTCCGTCCGATCTCAAAGTGGCGTCAAAAGAAGTAAATCACAAAAAGTTAAAAGTTCAAGATAAAAATGTGATCACACCCATGTGCTATCCATATACTAAAGGTGGCCACACATTCGTCCAATCCCCGGCCGGTCGACGTACGGTCCACAGAAACCGACCACAGACTCGTCCAATTCTTATCGCGCGGCCCACCATCCGTTTTCAAATCGTTGTATTTGTGGTTGATTTCGATGACCGGAACGTTCTGTCAGACACACACACATCCACACGCCTTTGTTTAATTGAATATTGTGTGGCTGTGTGGATGAGTGAATTGCATGTGATCTAGATCGTATGATTTACATTGCTAATGTGTGGCCTGTCTTCAATCTCGATCATATGGCGGCCGGACCGAAACAAAAAAGGGCACTCTCCCAGAAGGCAGCGATCTTGATGAAATTTTTTATTTATAGGTTTATTTGTATATATAATGTTTAGCACTGTAGATATATTTTATTGTAAGGATACAAAATTAAGTAAACATCTAGGGACATAAAGATCTGTTTACTCCACATTCTTATTTTTCCAAATTCTTAATCGCTTCTTATGATATTTTACAGAGAGAAGTTTTATGTGAGCCGCCACAGAATTTTGGTGTCTAATTATAAAAAAATAGATACAAACCCGGCTTCGCTCGGGGTGTTCTTTACGTTTTCATATTATTATTTTTTGACAAAACAAAACAACAAAGTGACTAATGACACTTTTGCTAATCTATGGTAATATGATCTATGTTTTTTAATAGCAATTAAATTTTATTATTTAGGTAATTATATGGATTAGATAATTATATAAAACGACCTGACTTTGGAGTTGTCCTGAGTTATAAAGTTCATGACTCAAACAAACGTTACCCAATGCCCACTCTTTTCTTTGACTCAAAAAACCGTTACTGTCACATTTAAAATTGCTTCTGACATTACGCGATTTTACGAATTTTGCGGATATGTTCCTAACCCAGAATTGTATAATTTTTTGTTCCTTAACAATTTGGTATGCGTTTGAATCAAGTCTACGTACCCCTTGACAAAATTATTAATATAGAAAATTGTTTTAGGGGTGGCTCAACATCATAGAGATCGAAATATTAACAAACATAGAACTGGAGAATAAAAAAATCGTAATTCATGATAGTAGTAGGGACTCTATGTATATTTTTGATAAAAAATATTTTGACCAAAATCTAATAATAAGTTAAAAGATTTCAGTTCACACTTTCACAATCCTTTCATCAATTATAAAAATAATTCACAGAAAGGTGTCTTGTGTGTGTGTGAACGTCCACAAATGGGTAGCTGAAGAACTGGAGAATTAAAAAAATGTCAAGAGGGTTACAGACTACAGAGGCTTCGATTCGATGAAACGGAACCCTCTGCGCGCGAGTCGTATAACTTGGTCTATTTCTTACATATTGTATAGAGTAGAGGCAGCAGGCTTTCCTTTCCCCTTAACAGTTCGTGTGAATATAAATTTTCTAACAATAAAAAAAGCGGTAAATAAATACAGATACGTTGTCAGTTTTCCGAAGGAAATGTGTGATAAGAAGAATACAGACACGTTATATAAAGAAAGTTGGTATTGTGTCAAAAATAGATGTTATGATTGTGAAACTTATTGTAGAAAATATGTGAAACGAAATGTTGACAATAGTATTTCTATTACGAAAATAACAATAAAATAAATGAAAATAATAAAGAATATTCGACGGTACTCAATGATATGATATAAAATGCATTTTTTTTCAAGAACACTGTATAATTTTTTTATGAAAAACGTTTATAAAATACTAATTAGGGCTCCGAACATCTTCGATGAAAAAACTAAAACCCTTATACGAGTAGGATCACTCATCACTGTCCGTCAGCCACAGCTTATTTTGACGAAAAATTTTTAACTTGGTACATATATAGAGTTTAATGACCCAATCACAGACGTATATCGTAAATAATAGAATTTTGATTTTGGGGTGATTTTTTTTTCAAGTGCATTCAGTGACATATCGAATGAAAGGGCTCGTTATAAGGAATAAAAATATATTTTTTTATGATTTTAAAATGCATAGGTGAAAAGGCATTTATGATAATTAACCGCCCCTCCCCCTCCCTTATCTCTGAAACTACTGAATAAAACATGTAGAAAAAAAATAGGGGATATAGGGTCTTTTTATAGTTTACAGGAAAACCTAAAGGAAAATTATGTCTTAAAGTTCTGACCGAGAAAATAGTACGGAACTCTCTTGGCCAACTTTTTTAGAGGAGGATTTCCTTTCAATTGCTGACTGGATTGTCATTTTCAATATCAACCTACCAACATAACGTTGAAAAGAAGTTACTCAACATTATTTATAAATTTAATGTTTTCCTAATTCAAGCAAAATAATTTAATTCACGTTGGACACGTTCGTGTTATGTCCCAAATGCCACTCAAAGATACCGCTCCTCTTGTTGAGTCACGCAGCGGTGTCACATCTCTGTCGATGAATGTTCATGTGTGAAATGGCAGGAGAAAATTGTATGTTATTTCTATATGTAAAAAATATTTGGACAAATCACTAATGAATAATTAAATTTTTTTAAATACTTTCTTTCTTACAAAGAAACACTAAAGTAAAAATATTTCAATTCAAGTTAGAAAGCAGCAATATTGGTATTTATCACTGTATCACTTATTTGACTCAATCTTATTATAAAATAGAATAACTTTAAATGAGGTAGAGATTCTAACAATATCACTAAATCGATTTTCAATTGTATTCCAATGGTAACCTAAATATAAAAAGAAAATATTCATCCCAATTCTATCTCGTAACAGTATCTGCGAACCACATTTAAAATGATACTAAATTAAAAACCAAGCTTTTATATTGATAAAAATTAACTAAAAAGTTAAAAATAATTTCTGATTGTAAAAAAGCCATTTTCTACATTTTAACCTTTACAGTGTAAATTTTTTTAAATAAAAGCGTGTAACACTTGACAGCAGGAGAGAAAAAGAGAGTGTAACACGCTTTTATTAGAAAACTGTACACTGTAAAGGTTAAATTTTTTACTTTTTACTATTATATGATGGCAAAAACCAGAGTACCCGTGAAGACAAATCAAACAAGCCCAAACTCGATGGGGTTACGTCGTTTCGTTACAGAGCTTCTGTGGCCACGCTCCACCATTGTGACATCATTATATTGCATTGTCATTTCATTTACATATGTATGCAAAATTACAGCTCAATCGAACACGGGAAAGTGGTTCAAATTGAACTTGCAAGATTTGACCATTACAAAGATACTAACAATCATAAATAAAAGCTTGTAAAAACATCAAATATCTCGATGTTTACCAATTTTGTCACCCAATAGTAATACTATTCAGTATTAGTAACAGGCTGTATACCTGTAATAGAACAGGTACACTTATCTGAGAGGGGCACTGTGCACCGGCCTCTTGTATCGATGTTTGTGTATTATTATTGGTGAAACAGAGCAGGTTTCCCAGATTACCATAATTTGCTTCAATGCATTTGAATAATGAGAACGTGTTTCCCTCGTTCAACAGCCTTCGAATATCTGTGGAAGTTACTCGATTGTGAAACGTGTTATCGGTTGATACTCTGTAGTTGGTTAATTCGCGAATTCAATAATGATATGCTAATTTTAGCTGCGGTTTGAGTTTGATATGTTTTTATAGCTAGTCCTTAGAAATATGCGGTTCGGGCCACTTTAATCTATTGAGGTTATACATCAATTGATCATTTTCTAGCCAATTGTATCTATGGAGCGTTTTCAAAATTCATAGAAAATCTTTAAATTCTAAAATATTTATGCGTGAATTCATTAGTTTTGTCGTGATTATATTTTAATATATAATTAATGAAATACAAAAGTTCAGTCTTTAAATCTTCCACTGAAAGTAAAATATTTTAAGATAAGGTGTAATGAGTCTATATTAGTCGAAGCGAGGTCCCTCGTTGGTTAATGTGCTAAGGGGTAGAGAAAAGTTTCAGGTAAGCGTCTTCTTTCGTAGGACGTGACCCGCCTACCGTGTGCTTACTTCCGATTCTGCTTCTCTGTAACTTGTTAAAACCCTGTAGAGATATGCACTACCGTAAATAAAATAGTAAGAGACTATTCTTGTTCTATTCTATTCTATTTTAATAACTTTTACAAATAATTCAAATTCGAAATGGAAAAGTTTAAGGCCGACTTAAAATATTATACAAAAAGCAAGAAATAGTAGGTAATTTTCATCAAAAATGAGATCTATTCGGAATATTCAGACCCGATCGAATCAAAATTTAAAACGTGACAAAAAATTGGTGCATGTATAGACTGCCGCCGCAACTCCCAGCGGAGGGACTGCTTGAAGATGAAATATAATAATAGAGGCGCATCAAACGTGATGTTATTAAAGGCTTCCGTGACCAGAGTAGAGATGCGGTTCGCACACGCACCGCCAGCCTGCGGAATATTCCCTATTCGCATGCAAAACGAAACGCTTACCAAATTCTATGCGACATTCCCGTAGTAAAGTGCGCGGCATAAATCCAGACGTCGCACTTTATGCTTTTCTTATCGATGCTAGACCCTTTTGCGATCTTGAAAAACGATCGCACGATGCCTCGATTTTAGTGGGTCGCTACTCAAATAGATGTATGAATAAACTTGGATTTATTTATAAAATTAAACTTATTATGGAAAAAAAAATTAAATTAGAAAAAAAGGTGCGTCGGTAGCCGCTAGGCAGACCACGGGTTCGACCCCGGATCCTGGCCATGTACCAATGGGTTTTTATAATTAAAAAAACTTATGTGCATAATTCGACAAACCACACTTAGAGGGCTTTTCCATCTAAAATACACCTCAACAGAACTAGTGACTCGTTAGGTATAGCCTCATAAATACCATTAAAAGAGGGAGACTTAGTCTTCCACTGGGTACCCTGGGACCGTAAAACGGTTTCAGTAGCTGTAAGGCAAGGCAACCAGTGAATAAAGAAAAAAAATTGGGCCCAATATTTCGATAGATTTCAAATAATTCTTCTTACATTCTTTAACATTTGAAATCTTTACAAATTGCGATGCATTCATTTTTGCGATGCTGTCCTAATTTTTAACAGTTTCGTTTGCCAACTGTAGTTCCAAAACTTCTTTAAAACTCTAGTGAGAATGAATGGTCAGTTCGTTGCATTTTATATAATTTTAGTTATATACTTTTCAGTATACATAGGTATTAGGTACCTACGTTTATTTACTATATACCTAAGTATACGAAATAAAATAAAATTTAAATCAAATGTGTAGTATCGCATGGCCTCCATATTTCCAAAAAGAGAACGAACTGAACCGGAAATTGAAAATGTCAATCGCTCATACTGTTTACGTTGGAAGCTGTAACGGAATCAAACTGCACACGTCAGTGTCTTATAGAATATTTTCCAATATTTTGTTTAAAAGCTCTTGAAGGATAGATAATTCTAGCTTTTTGAATCACAAACTAAGGTCACAAAGTTTTCTCGTTTTCCAAAATCTATGCAAAATTTCATCCAATATCGTAACTTTTCAATATACATACCTACACAAATTTTAATAAGACTCCCTTAAAAGAACTACACCATATAAAATATTTAGTTACTTTTGAGGTAGAATCGAAGATACGCCCGTCGGCACCTAATCAAGGACTTGGCTCCCGACTCGAGCCGCCGCCCGCTAACGAACAGGTGCAACTATAAAATACTTTGAGACGCCATTGCCTCGGGCTTTAATCAGCGCCTCGCCACCACTTTACCGCTTTTCATTGACTCCGAACTGACCCTGTAGATGTACGGTGGAGGAAACGGTAGCAACAGATTTACGATCAATTACAGACGATCGGAGTTGTAAGGCAGTTGTTACAGTATCGTTCTGTTAATTAGATAGTCCGAGCAACAAAAGTCTTTATATATATTCTTATGTGATACTAGCAAATGTACCTAATTAATTCACACATTTTCTATATGACAGGGTAATTTTAATAAAATATTTTGTGCTCTAATAATACAAACTTTATATACTTGGTCGGTTTTAGTATCGACTAGATTATTACCGCGGATTCGCTTTGGTCCTAATTAAAATACCTAAAAAAACTTTGCATATCTACAGAAATTAGAACGAATAAACGTTTTAAAAAAATCATTATAATATGCACGTACGATAGGTTGCAGCATATATCTCTAAACCGTTTAACCGTTACGGAGAGACTAAAGTACACATCGCACCGAAAATTTCCCATTCCGGCCGCCATACGATCTGGGCGGACCGTTTGTTACAAGAATTAGACGAGTGTGTGGTCAGTTTCGGTGAACCGTACGGCGGCGCGCCGGTGATTGGACCAATGGGTGAGCACCTTTATTAACGAGAAGTTATGCAAACTGAATGGTAATAAATAATTTAGAATCTAAATAAGAAAAAGTCTCCATCAATATTAGCTTCCCTATAAATTACGAAATTGAAAACCCACTTTAAAGAAAACAGAAATCATTTTCCTTTAACATTTTATTCAAGGGTATTTATTTATTTACTTTATTAATGTTGGAGAAAAATTCTCGCGATATTTTCAGAATCTCCTTTCAAAGTCAATACTTTGTGTTAACATTTTCTTCTGAATAGGTAACGGAGGAAAAATTTCAAAATAAACCGTAACTTAACTTTACCTTCCAATCAAAGGAAGGCGATTGTCAGTAAGCAAACGAAAGCACTACGCTTCTACAGATGCACTTGAAAAGTTCGCTTATATTTTAAACTTTCAATACAGATTGCTTCTCGAATTACTTATACCTAAAAAATATTTTGCATTTATTTACATATTCCAGTAGGTAAGGTATCTAAGATATTTTAACATGCTTAAATGTTAATAATTTAAATTAATTTTTATATACTACTCCAGTTCATGATGTAAAAACTAAAGAAAATATAAGTTGTGACTTAAAATACGTAATGAACATGTACTAGAATTCCTTGCACGTCGCAAGCGCACACGACACGTGCTTTGTGCCAAACTTTGACTGTATCGAATTAAAAATGAATGCAATATGCGGCACTGGTTAGGGATGACACCTTTAGTTTACATTTTTGTAAAGACATTTTCTTATGCTATACTGAGTGACTCAGTATAGCAGGGTGGTCCAAAAAAAAAAGTTTCGAATGTTGGTGTTCCACCAGGCTCTTCTTGTTCCATATCGCCCCAGGTACCTCTGCAAAATTTGGGCAAAAACTAATAATAATTTTTGGGGTCGCGCAGATTTGACACTTTTTATATGGGATTTATATGGAAACAAAATTTCTCTTTGATGATGTTTTTTATTAATGACATATAATGTATTACAATTATAGATAAGTGAAAGATAATCAGTTTGTATCTTTATTTCCCAAGTTTACAATGTTGGATTTGGAAGCCACAGGGATATTTTTTTCTGTGTAGATCTACCACATGGAGGAGATACTGCTTCTGCTGTTCATTTTTTGTAATACTAGCATTAAATTTCTGGATTAATGCAATTCCTCTCGCTGCACAGTCATTTACTACTTTCATTTGGCGAACTTTCTCATTTCAGTGTAAACTTCATCGGTAGGCCGAAGGGTCGAATTTTAAATGTTCTAAAAGATACCAAAAGTGGCGACGTAATGCTCTCAGTGCAGTGTTGCTGACAGTCTGGTTCGGGTAGTGTCGGTAAGCAAGGTCTCAAACTCATAATCGGATTATTAGGTACTTATTACGATAGAAATTCAGCATTAGCTAAATTGTTAATTATTTCGCTTTATTTATTTTTTCGTTCAATTCTGCGCGACCTCTAAATGTGCTTCTATTGGTCTGATTTTTGGAACACATACACTTATTTGATAAAGGAATAAAAGGAACTTGGTGGAGCGGGTTAAATAAGTTTTTATTTTTTCCCCATACAAGTGTGGACCACCCTGCTATCCTCTCTGTTTCACCGTGTTCTCACATTATAATTCGTTACCGTCTTTGACTACGGAGTTTAGTCAAAAAGATTTTTTTTAAATAAAATTTTGGTTTGGTCAGTATACACAGTATTCAGTATCTAAATAATTTTCAAAACATATAAAATAACACCGGTAACAATGTCCACTTTTTGCTATTTGTCCATGTTAAACATAACAGGTGGCAAGTCTTTTATAACAGCTTTTTTTTAAGTGCGGACATATTGTTAAAGAAAATTGAAGCTTAGCATTTTCGGCGTCGCGGGATTTGAAAGCTGAAATAAATATTTTATATGCAATATTTGTAACCAACCCTAACGAAAAGATAGCAAACGTAGGCACCGCACAGCCGCGCCGCAACCTTTCAATACAGCTCGCCAATGTTCTAACAAACTCTACCGCTTTTAATTGGACTCTGTGTCACTCTCACAGGATTTCACAAATAGTCATGCTTGTTTCAAAAAATAAACTTTTTGTTACTTAACTAATTAAAATTCACAAAATCCCGCCTCCATTGTAGAAGCGTGCGTCGTTGTCATAACTATCTCGCAATTTTATTAAGCGACTTTAAATATTTTCTATTGTACTTACCTACATAGTTTTGTTCGCACATACCTTTGTCATTAGTTTTGTGACCATTTGTAGTAGTTCTTTAGGAATAAAAAAAATCGGTACACACGTAAGAAGTGAAACTTCTTTGGCTTATGTAGTTTTCTGTTTGTGTAATAATTTTTAGAATCCATTTATTTTACAACATTTAAATTACACAGTTTAATAATTTACATTAATGTTAATAAGTTAAATCTAAGGTATTATAAAGATAAATATGAATTTATTGTTAATGGGATGATAATCTAATAAATATAATGATACGAAATAACGTTTAACACGTAACGCGTAACGAAAACTTTTCTCTAGAAAACTTTTCCCTGCCTAAAGAAGTTTCACTTCAAAAAAAACCTCTTTTTTTGTATATCTTTGGAATATGATTTCCAGCTGCTCGGAGTGTTACAATATAATAACCGAGGTCGTAACTCCTGTAATGAATACTAATAAATCAGATCGAGCAATCGCGAACTCCTCAAGTAAATTAATATAAAGTTGTGCAATCCGACATGCATTAGTATTCAGAGTCTACGTTCATATAACACGGAAACGAAAGATTTTAATGAAAGCGCTCTCTTGTTCAACTTACTTAGAGCTGCATGCACCCTTTGGGGTTTCAGGTGCCTACCTAAATTATAAATTTAAATTTACAAATTCATTTCGAAATATTTTTATAACACTTCGTTATTGGTTAGAGTGCAGTATAGTATAGTAGAGGTATAGTATGCAGAGAACCACTTATTTTAAGAAACTTACTGAAAACTTGTTTAATTGACCATTTTTTTTTACAAATTTTATATCAAAATCTCTGAGCAAATCTATGTTCAATATTATACGTCATATTATTTATTATATATAGTACTAGCTGTTCGCCCCGGCTTCGCCCGTGGGATCCATATCAAGTTTCATCCCCTATTATGCCCCCTTATTTCCTATATGGTTCAAGCTTTCTCCGTATCAAATTTCATCTAAATCGGTTCAGTGGTTTAGCCATGACAGACGAACCGACAGACAGAGTTTCATTTGCATATTACAGAATGTTGAACGAATGTGTAATGAAATAACGACCAAACATTAGTACAGGTGTGCTATGTTGGTCATTACGTACGAGGCGCTATAAGAAAGCTGAGTATGTAATCACTAATGCACACGCGTTTCATACGACGTTTTTCAACACACTTGCGAGAAAAAAAAAAAACTTCATGTGGTTTTAACATTTAATTATTAAAACAATTAATGAAAGTACAATTCTCAAATGTTTTGTTTTTTCCCGCGTCTCGCTAGATAAAGCACAAGTAACTTCGCCAAAAAAGCCAACAAAGTCGTGGTTAAAAAATAAAAACTGTATTATGCGGTTAAATTAAGAATGCTTTGTGGACACACATACAATTTGCAATCTTGTATGAATTTAACATCATTGGGTTATATTATAACTCTTGTGCTGTAATGTAAAGTAAAAAGCACGTGTGTTTTATATATGGGACTATGGGTCTAAAAGTGAGGTAATAAGATTCACGTTACGAGCAAGTATGTTGAAAATATATAAATGTATGGTACCAAAAGGAACAACCAAAACGAACTTTAATTGATCAAATATCTGATGTTGTAGTATGGATTAAAGAAATTATACCGTGGTCTGTCTCTGCGAACACATCTCTAATTTTGGCAGCGACAGATGTGCCATTTTTTTGTTTAGTATGGTAAATCGATGTGGTACTCTTTAATCGCAAATGTATGTCAGGGTAGTAGCAAATGTCATTCGACTGACTCTGCCTATCCCTCCTGGAATAAAAGGCATGATAATAGATTACCAGGGTGCAAATACTTAATTATAGACGTATCTAGATCACGTCTTTGCGCACAAAACGACACTATACACCCCGCACTGGGTTAATGCATTAATCGATCAATACATTGTGTGTATTAATAAAGTAATTATTATTAAATAACGACTCATTGTAGATCATGGAGCGATCGGCCGCGCGGTTCGCTCGCAAGTCTCGCAACAGCTGCCGTTTCTTAAGCACTTCCAATTCTGCGGCCGCACCGTGCCCGGGGCAGGCCCTCCTTAATTATTTGCTCCTATCCTATTTCATACAGAAGTCACTTTAATTTGCAATCATTTTACTTGAAACTTTTCTTAATATAGCCACTTAAATAGGCATTAATCATGGAGCAATTTAAATGTTTTTAATTTTATTAATATTAATTTATTGCCAAGTATACCCGCAAGCATATAATGAAAATCTTCCCATATCTTACGGTATTCAGGATACCCTGTAGTAAAAGGCAAAGTTTTCCCTAGTATATACTGTAGTCTGTTGACAAAATCATCTTCATTTATATAAGCGAGATTTGTATTTTATTTATTGACTAGCTGATTACCTGCTACTTCGTACATGTTGTATTAGGAATACAATTTACCCCCTTGGGTAGGTAGCGTGATGTTAAATAACCTATAACCTTCCCCGAGAATTGGGCTATCATAACTAAAAATAATTTATCATTCGGTCCAGTAGTTTTTGAGTCCATAGAATTCGAAGAAATAAACAAACAAATAAATTAGATTTGGGACAATAAACAATTACACAATACATGTTATATCTTAAAAGTTAGTTACCTATATACAACTAGTATTGCGTATGGTATCCAAAATTTTTAGTTCTCAAAAAATATTACAGTGTTTTTAATCATGTTCTAAACACATCTAAAACATCATAATATAACATTTCTAAGCATATACTTCATTGCTTTTACTTAGTTGAACTTTATAATTTTGCAAGAAAAAGTAAAAACTTTCATCCACAAAAAATGCTTAAACGTTCTTGATGAGGGAAGATTTGAAATACCTGAGGGAATAGCCTGAATACATAAAATTACATTAAAACTTTGACGTTTCAAGTGAGCCAGTTAATTTTTTACCTAGAACGGTCTGGCCACGAAGGTATTGCAACCTTGATAAGGTCTGTACTCTCATTAAATCCCTCTATTTGTTTAGGACCTGCGCTACAATATCACGACTCGAAAAGAAAAACAGGTTTTAAATATTTAAATTGTGGTGGTAACAGCTTGATATATTTTGTGTCAAATAACACTTTTGGTAATTAAGGAGTATAGTTGGTACTAACGATAGTTGATTAAAAATAAACACATAAATATTTATCTTTTATAAAATAAAAGCCGTCGCATTTCATTTGAGAACGGCTTGACCAAGTTGGCTAATTGTTTTTAAAAATGTTTGTAATTGCCTGAATAAGTATTTTAGGGAAAGAAAAATTGGAAAATTGGGGAAAAAGTTAAATATGAAGGTGTCATTCAACCTAGTCTAGATAATGTTTCCTTATTATTGTACAGTTTAATATAATTTCACCCCAGAAGCTATAAAGTGCTTTTTCTATGGGATTTTTTTATGAACCATAATAAGGGATGAAAGTTAATATGTACCTACTCTACGGGCGAAGTTGGGGCGGAAAGCTAGTACGAAATAAATAACACTTTTTAGAAACTTTCACTATTTAATAGTACATTACTGCCGCGGTCTATAATGACTACTTTGCTGGTCGCGCTGATGTTGGCCGACACAGCGCGGTCAGCGTGAAGCACTTGATGGACGAGCTACAGCGACGACAGCAAGGGCTGCAATGATGGCCAAGCTGGAAGGCCTAGAGTGTAACTAGGCTAGCTCGAGGCAATCATAGCGTGACCAGCGAAGCAGTCATAGTGGGCCAAGGCTTGTATAGAGCTTTACTCAAAAATGCAAGTACCTAATCTAAATAAAACCAGCAACTAATTTAAATAAAATATATATTAAATAACTAGAAATTTAATTAAAATGACAATTATGAAAATTACAGTTACTAAAATTCAATTAAAACGTTGAAACGTCAAAATAGCGGCCGGCAATGTTTTGCCGGCCTGTTAGAGCGACCAGCAAAACTTTGCCGGCCGCTCCTTGAAACAGAACGGCAAGGTCGACTTTGCTCAAACAAGGTTGTCAAAATAATGACCACATTACATGCATTTTTGAGTAAAATCATAATTTATATAGGTAGGGTAGGTAGGTATTTAATACTTATTGTATTTTAATGAACCGTGCAATATCGAAGATGCTTTATTTATTTTTTACAAAACATTTATAAAAATGCCTGGTAAAACCTTTGTAAACAAAGCTACTCGCTTCCAATGAAATTTTACAATAGAATTTGGTAACAAAATAGACGGATGCAATGCACGTTGACTCTGTAAATGTACTTTGCAAATTCTGTCTCGTAGGCAGTACAGATTCTCTGATCAAACACACTCGTTATGGATATCAAACTTAAACGAACCGAAACACCTCCGACCTCGTAGCACACTCGTAGTACGTGTGTAGAACTGTTGAAATATCATGAATAACATTATTTATATATTTAAACATTATAACTATTCGTATGCATGTCATTTATTGTGGTTGGTATAACATAAATAAGAATGGAAATAATACTTATAAAACTTAGTATACCATACCTCGTAGCACACTCGTAGTACGTGTGTAGAACTGTTGAAATATCATTATATAATATTATTTATATATTTAAACATTATAACTATTCGTATACATGTTATTTTATTGTGGTTTAATATAAATAAGATTTATAAATCTTACTATACATACAATATTAATTTTAAATTATTTTTCAAAAATTGATTTCAGCTACATAAATAATTCTATTTGAAATCCAATGGCGTATTCGTACACTTTGTCGGATTATGTAGGTATATAACTTTTAATTATAAAATACATTGGTGTATACCAATATCTACCAATATCTATACATGGCTACGATGTAGGCATCGAATCAAATGGCTTGCGCTGTGTTCTTGTTAGATGCGTTTTTTAACCACTCTTTCACCGACGCACAAGAAAACCAATTTTCGGAATATTGCTTCAAAGTTCTTTTATAATTTGTATCAGCAAATATACATTATATTTTTATGACGTCTTCAATTTATTAGTTTACTGTCTATTTTTATGATGTGAGTACATGTTAACAATTCTCCGTATTATTTTACATGTCACTGTTAACTATAACTGAAGAGTATGAACGTATAACGTCAGTACAATTTCATATTCTGAAGTGAAAATGTTATTTCTCGTGATTTGGGATATTTCGCACGAATATTTTACTTGACAGCTTACGAGATATATCTAATGTAAATGGACCTTTATTAAATTGAATACGATTTCGCTTCGTTAATCATGACTCTGACAAACTACTTACATGATTTTGTTCTTCACGGGTTACCTTACATCTGCTGAAACCGCTTGTCGGTCCCAAGGTACTAAGCTAAAGACCAATTCTCCCTCTTATAGCCGATGGTATTTGTGAAGCTATACCTAACAAGTGGCCAGTTCTCTTGAGGCATGTTTATATAGAAAAGTCTCTAAGTGTGGTTTGTCGGATTATGTACAAAAGTTTTTAATTATAAAAGAAGAAAACTTCTTTGGCTTACCTATTATAATTAAGAATTAAATATACTAAATTATCTATTTAACATAATTAAATAAAACATAAATATGTTTTTTTAGAAAGTTGGTACATAGCCGGGATCTAAATTAACTTGAACTTTTCATATCAAACTTCCGAACGTAAGTTTTTTATGGATTAAAATAAACCATCTAGGTACTAAAACTAAATTTTAAGAAGATATTTCTGATATAATATCGTCTTGAGTGTCACGGACGAGAAACCGCAGATCTCAATAATAGTACATCCAGAGCGTATTGATTGAGTCAGTGATGCGACAACAATTTGCCGGTCCGCTCGGCTCTACCGTCGCTATGCAAATGCCCCGCGCTCCATTTTCCGCTCGGCCCGCCGGCCCTCCGAGGGGGGGTTGCACGCCGGATGTTCCGCTGTCGTCGCAGGAAATTGAGAGCGCTGCATAAATCCTGATCCTACAAACCAAATTTGATTCGAGTTAATCCGGATATCGATATGAGACAAAACCGATCTTCGCTTTTTACCTCCCTCCGATGATAAAAGAGAGCTGTACAAGTAAAACTTAAAGAAAATATATTTCTTATATTGAAATATAATGCGGATTTAGTGGATTAATACTTATTTTGAATTTACTTTGTTAATATATTCACATACGTCTGAAAATTAGGAATAATTATGAATTCCTAAACCTATTTCTCTCATATACGAAAAATACTTCTAAATACTTATTTACCAATTGATAGAATAAGTCATGTAATCTTATTTTTCTTTTAAATAATTTTATCCGAGCCACAGCGTGATTTTATCAGAATTTCCAATATGGAAATTGCACGACGTTCCACCCTTCCACCTGTTTTCTGTGATTAAAGCGGGTTTTTTCTACGTTTTCGCGTCCGCAAACACTCGGCAGCACGAATAAGATGCCCCATGTAAATGTTGGGAAGATGAAAAACCTTTGCAAAGGTGCTAAGAACTGTTTACGTATTTACCGCGAATGTCTGTAGCCTCTGAAGCTTTATGTTATTTGTAGAGGCATAAGTTGACATTATTTAAATGAAAAAGATTTTTTTTTGTAAATATGATTAGTCTACTCGTGTGTACATGAAGGTAAGTATTTTGATGTCACCTTAGTTTATACGATTGAAAAACCATCGAATAGTTTACTTTAAATTAAATTCATTACGCAGCTATTAAAATAGATCTTGATGCTAACTTATATCAGTCTATATTAGTCTTTTTTAATAATTTTGCTGGATATTATTATGTAAAAAACTTCTACTGTGCCTATTTTATTAAAAGTTTAAAAAGATTTTGTTGATATGGAACGTTGACAGTAGGGCTCGGAGTACATTAAATTCAATAACACAAGTTAGAGTTGGATGCGCGGCATCGACCGTCCTTACCTAACTAAAGAGCGAAACTTTGTAAAAAACTTCGTCTGTGCCGATGAATGTGTACACGGACAAGTTTACAAGGAAATCTAAAACATGCCAATGAATGTTAGAAATGTGTTTCTGGTGTGACAAATATGAAATAGGTGTGTTTTCATAAAAAAAATTTAAATAAATATTGTTTACGCATTGTATTGTTGCTATTATTATATGAACTAATCGAATTATTTTGTGAATATTTTCATAGTTACATGTTCAACAATAATAGGGTAAATAAAGGAGATACTTAAATTTGGGCTACTTTTTGTACATATATTATATTATGCAGAATAGGATATAAAGTGTTATATAGTATGGAACTAATTTTTTTTGTGTTTTGGAATATTTGGACTATTTATTTGGCTTTTTCAACATTTTGTATATCAAAGTCAGAGACTTGATTTTATAGTTTTATGGAAAGGAAAATAGATTTAATTTAGTTTTTTATAGTTTAGTTATAATGTAATAAAAAAACAATTAAATATACCTACTATGCTTTATATACAATTAAACCTATAAATAAAAAACTTCATTAAGATCGCTGCCTTCTGGGAGAGTGCCCATAAGGCTGGCTGCGTTGCCACGTTGGATAGCAATACTTATCCTTTGGGCCAAATATGAGCCAGCTCTTTGGTCGTGGGACTACTCTACCAATCTTTTGGCTATTTCTTTGTAGAGGTGTCGTGCAATAGGTCCCCACGGACCCAGTGTTTCCACCCCAAACGCAACAAATATGTATTCTTCGGGAAGAGATGCGAATTTGCGACGTTTGGCAGTTTCGGCTTTGCAAGCGGCAGCCCCAGCCTCAATAGATGTGCATGGAAGGTGAGACGGAGCGAGGGTGTCCACACATGTTGCGTCCCATACTAACGGTCGCCCCCTCTTCCAAGGCGCAAGAGTCATTCCATCGGGCCTTTTGCCATCATATAGTTTTATTTATATTTTATATTATTATGTGTTGTCAATTTTTTTTAAATTTAAATGTTATAAAATACAAACTAACAAACCGATACAACTGACCTTCCATCAGTTGACAGCTGAGTGAGCTGTCATTTAACTTACGGCTTAATTTATTTTGCATCTCATATTAGTTAACTTTGTTCTGTATAAGTTACATTTCGGTACTCCAGACTAGCCCAAGTATTGTATGGCACTCAATTTTCAAGCAATAAATTACACATTGTTGGTGTGTCTTTTTGCCGCCGGTTGCTTGGCATTAAAATAACGGTCGGCTTCCCATAGAGATAAACATTTTCAATCTTATTTTAAAGATTATCAATTACGATATTATCAATTTATATTATTTTATATTGATACAATCAGCTCTGTATAATTCAAGGTACATGTACAGACATTGTTATTCTTAGCAAGTAGAGGACAGTTTACTTGTTAGTACGTCTTCAATTCTTACAGGCGAACTCTACGATAACTTTTGTACTCACTGTAAAACGTATGCTATAGGTGAAACGGTATAGAATATCAATCTTTTACTTATTCAGTTCTAGTCAGGGAACAGCCTGATTTTATCTAAATAACGAATCCGTCTGCTCTCTGTGAAATATGATTGTTGGTGATACCACGCACAGCCTCAACACATTTATAAGTTGTCGGGAGGGAATCTAGGATGTTCTGAACCATTTTGAAGTATATTATCTATAGAGTCGGTTTTCTTGTCAAGAGCATGCTCCATATAAAATTGGTAGGTGGTCAGAATCCATGGTTATATCTAAAAATCTGACAAATTTTAATTTGGAAACTGACCTCCCAAGTATGAAATTTCATAGGATGCATGTGCTCTTGATCATAAATATATAGGTTACCGTACCTACCATTTGAAAACCGACTCTACTTCAAAATGGTCCAGAATAGCCTAGATTCCCTCTCGACTACTTACAAATTTAATGCGATGAGGTGGTGGTGGTGGGCATCACTAAATTTCACAGAGAGCAGACGGATTCGTTACCTTTCCATAAAATCAGGAACAGGTTCCTGACTATTATTATTTTAGGATTCTATGCCCCAAATGTTTAAATTGATTAGCTTAGTAATACATACAAATATATTATAACAAGATTTAAATAGGATATTACGTTTACATGATATTTGTATGTTTCTCGTTTGTACAGATAATAATCGCCGATATGGCAAAAAGGATTTTTATTAAATTTTCAGGTAACTGTATAGATTTTTGCTCTTGAAAATCTATCTGCTCTTAGTTTGATGCTGTTGATAAATCGGGTTAGCAATAGTACCGGCGAAGTCGTATGTGTAGCATCTAGTCTAGGATGAAAGATAAACTAATTTTGTAAATTAAAAATGAATACAAAATTTTACGTATGTAAAATATAGCATGATCATTAGACTTAGTAAAAATACAATTTAGAAGGAAAATTAATTTTCAACGTAAGCCTCAATGCAGCAAACAAGAAGGCCGTGTCTAGCTATCATTACAAGCGGGTGTTGTGAAGCACGTTTTTAAAATGGCCTTTGGTTTAGCAACCGGCTCATCCAAATTAATCCGATCCGAGACGCTGTCAAAGCAAACAATATTTTTTAATCACAAAAGTCTTTCGAAAACTTTTTTTTGAAACGGTGATATGAATCGCGTAACATACTGATTACTTTTTAGTTCATAGTTATTCAAATTAGTTATGCAATTTTTTTTATGAAATTGCTTTATATTTTCCTCCCTATTGTTTCATCGGTCATTTAACTTTTAACAACAAGCTTGGTTCTACGTGCTTTTGCATATAATTTCCTTCTCAGCAACTTCTGCAAAGCAAGGCAGTGTGGACACAATAGACTGATTTTAAATTATAAACACGTGATTTATGAGTTCACTTAATCTTTTATTAGGGCCTTTAGGAATATATTTTACTCTATATTATATTAACTATTTATACAGAATAGGATGAAGAAATACTATAAAAAATAAAATTCTTAGAAACTTTATTTTAATTAAATCGGATTATACTCTTATAAGATCACTCTTGTCTTCTGTCTGTCTGTCTGACCGTCTGTCACAGCTTATTTTATATCTACCTGGACAAAAAGTGTTGAAAAATTAAAACGTAAAAAAAAGTTTTTTGAAGTGCATCATGTAACATATCAAATTAATGGGTTCGTTATAGGGAATACAAATATATTTTTTTAATAATTTTAAAATGCTTAGTTTAAATTATATTAATACAAAAATTGGACCGTCCTTTATCTCCGGAACTACTGAGTCTAAAAGCCGAGTGATTAAGCCGAGTGATTAAGACGTCTGGTATTTAACTAGGCAGACCACGGTTTCGATCCCGGATCCCGGCCATGTACCAATGGGTTTTTTTTTTCATTTAAAACTTATGTACATAATCCGACAAACCACACCAAGAGGCTTTTCCATTTAAATAATACTGGCCACTCGTTAGGTATAGCCTCACAAATACCATCGTCTAAACGAGGGAAAGTTGGTCTTCCGCTGGGTACCCTGGGTACCGTGTTAGGTTTCGGGAGCTGTAAGGCTACCCGTGAAGAAAGAAAAAAAAATTGAATATATAGGACCTTTCTTATAGTTTACAGGAAAACCTAAACGAAAATTAAAGACAGGAGTCTTAAAGTTTAAGTTTAGTATAAGACTTGGTAGACTAAAGTGATCGTTTTTTTAAGAAATCATGAACATAAAAATACGTTTGGTACCATTTCTTTAAAAGAATTGTCGCCGTATCCAGTCTACATGGCCAGTTTTTTAATACTTTCTAAGGATTTTCTCTTTTAATTACACTATCTGTTCTAAAATTAAAAAAATACTTCAAATGTCCTCATACTTCATTATTAGTCTTTGTAAAGAAGTAGAATAAAGCCCGGCTATTGAATCAAGCCAATAAGTCGCAGAATGTCTCGTACACAGTAACGACACCGCAACGTTCGCCTCGTCTTGTAATAAAAGCAGCCATTGGAGTTGCAAGTCACGGAGTAGATTACCGCTGGAACCAACGACAGACCTGATAGGCGGATCTGACGTGCAACGACGTGATCCACGGAAACAATATTCTGTTTAATATAATTTATATTAACTACGATATTCTAGCTAATATTTACAAAAAAAAAATTTAAAAAGTTCGATCCCAGATCCCGATTATGTACCAATGGGTTTTTTATAATTAAAAAGTTATGTACATAATCCGACAAACCACACTTAAAGGCTTTTAAATACAAATTGGGATTAGGATTTGATCCGAATTTGAATTAGTTTCAGCATTTTTTAAAAATCAATAAATCGATTTATGAAGGCAAAATAAATTGATTGTAATAGATTGTCAATTACTTGCGCCGTTGTCCCAAAACAAATTAGGTACAAATCCGAGATTGGGTTAAAGCGGTCCGTGCGACCACAAATGTGCTTGCTTGTGGTAAACCGAGAACACCCTTCTGAAGCTAACCTTGTAAAATGGCTCGAGAACCCTCGCAATTATAGGCACCGTCGACTTGAATATATTATCTGTACATAGCCGTCTTGATAACAAGAATCACTGAACCATATCGGATCAAATTTCCGTGTCCGGTATAACGGATTTAATTTTGTGAAATCTTTGGTAACATTTTATATTCATACATAGATATTGATGCTTCGTATCTTTCCGATTGTTGTTATGGCCATGAAAAATCTATACAAATATATAAAATTGAACTATATTTATGTTTGTTTGAAACTTCAACTTACCAGAATAAGCTCCAAAATGTCTGAATAACTTTTCATTAAACTTTCAGTAATTAATGTGGATACGTAGAATTAATACGGGCGAAGGCACGTTTATAATAGTAACTGATTTAAAGGATTCACAATATGCTACGAACATTTGTAGCAGTAACGTAGCTACATGGGAAATGGCAGGTTCCTAACGAATGTTATCTTTATGAAAAACATATTTTTTTCAAATGTGAAGACTTGTTATGGAATCATAAATATAAGTTACTAACTATGCCTTGCGGTTTCACCCGCGTTAATAGTTACTGCTCCGCTCCTATTGGTCGTAGCGTGATGTTACATAGCCTATATCCTTCCTCTAGAATTCTCTCAAATGTAAAAAAATCAAATTCGACTGGTAGTTCAAGAGATTAGCGTGTTCATACAAACAAACTCTTCATCTTTATTATTAGTATAGATTAAGTAGACAACATAAACAAACAGTGAAAGTAAATTAGAAGAATAGTGCATACGTATAAAAACCCTTAACGATGTAACGAACAGTCCAAAAATCCAGAATATCCAGGCTAGTTACGCAAATGGGAAAAGCAAAGACTACAAAAGAAAAGTGTGTCCCATCAATAAGTGGCGGTGGAGTCGGCAAATTGAATTTAATAGAACACACAAGTCCGCTAACGAGGCGGTGTTTACCGAAGTGGACACTAATTGGCTTAGCTAGCGGTCCGCAGTCGCCGAACTGCTGGTCAGTGGTGACGCGAACAATCGACAAATGGATGTTCTTTCCTATTTTATATTTAAAGTATAGTTTAGATTTTCAAATATTCCATAGAATAGAATAGATAGAATGGTAAAATCCAAACAAATAAACCTTACGAAATTTGGACTTATTACCAGCTTAGTACAATCGTAATGTAGCACAGCTTGTTATTTGATGTATGAAGTACGAGGTTGTTTTAGTACCGGTGTGCTCCGCTAGGTGAGATTTTACCACCATTTAATGAAAAAGAGAGAATTTGGTTAAGAGATATGATAAAAGTTTTCTTACAAGTGGCGCCCAACGTGAGGCTTATTTTCATAAATATCCTTATATTTATTACCAAATAGCTCCCCATAATTAATTTCGGTTGACTGATAATACCTACTCTGCAATGACAAAACCCTAGAATTGTTATTTAATTTTTTTATAAGTATAAAAGGTTTATATTTCTTAATTATCTACTGTAAATTGTATTACGTATGTCTCCGAATAATATAATAACTTCCAAAGAGAAATAGTACATAGTACGTTCTATTTACGAAGATCCATTGAAATTTGAATTCGCAGCTCTATGACATTGGCACTGTCGGCGCGTCCCGGAACGAAGATGCAATCACCGAGTCTCGGCGCGTGAGGCGTGCCGTGAACTCTGATCTCAGTAAAACTCCAAGAATAACGAGGCTACGTAGTTCGATATTAACTTAATTAAATGTTTCGACCAGGTTATACAAAACCTAGCCGGGTATTCACTAACCGCATCCTGAAACTATTATAGTTGAAATAGTTAGCTACTTCTAATAATAAACCTTTTAAAAAAAAGTGCACCGACTTCAAGCACTGAAAAGTAAAAAATAATAAATATTTCGTCGTAGAATTTGAAGACGGTTGGTGCCAAATTAGGTTACAAAACTAAGTAAATATCTAAGAAGATAAAGATCTGTTCAATATTATCTATGATGATCGTAGGTTCCTAATGAATTGTCTATATTATTGAATTTGGGAACTAAGTTGTTTCTAATTTGGCACCAACCGTCTTCAAATTCTACGACGAAATATTTATTATTTTTTACTTTTCAGTGCTTGAAGTCGGTGCACTTTTTTTTAAAAGGTTTATTTTACCCTTTTAAGTGATTTTGCTGCCTTGAGAGACAAATAATAACGAAACTAAAAAAATATTGATGGAAAATTAAAAAAAATACCCCTGTGGATGTGATTTGAACCATGTAATGTGCTTGTGCATCCTATGCACCCCATTACATTTAACCGCTAGACCATCGTCACGAAAATTGACAACTTCGTGTCAATAGCAACCGTTGCTAAGGCTTTTTCTGATACATAATTTTAGCCGTAAACAGAAATTAATTACTGAATTTCTGAAAAACTACTGAACCGATTTTCGTCATATGTCTGTGAGATAATGTCGAGAAATTATAATGTCTTAAAAAAAATAAGTTGTCAAAAACGGTACATATTTTATCGAGATATCAAGAAAAATGTACTTATAAAGTCAGTTTTTTCAAAATTTCTGAAAAACTTATGAACCAATTTTTATGAGATAAAAATGTGACCAATCCGGAAGAATTATCTGTCGATTAAAAAAGAAACCATCAAAATCGGTTTACAATTGGCGGAGTTATCGATGTACATACATACATAAAAAAAAAAAAATATATATATACGGTCCGAATTGAGAACCTTCTCCTTCTTTTTTTGGAAGTCGGTTAAAAAATCAATAACAATAAATTTAAAAAAAATCTTCACGGGCTTTTCAGCTCCCGGGAACCGTTTCCAAAGTCTTCCTCATTTAGCCGAAGATTTTTGAGGCTATACCTAACGAGTTGCCAGCTCTGTTGAGGTATATAGATGGAAAAGTCTCTTTGTACGGTTTGTCGGATAATGTACATATATTTTTTATTGTAAAAATTAATTCTGACAATAAATTCTGCACAGTTAAAAACTACTTATAACATTACAAGTAGGTATATGGTGTGGTTAAAAAAATATTTTTCAATTAGGAAGAAACAGGCTCCAAAAATTTAAATTATTCATTCTAACAAAGCCTAATTGGTAGAGCGTTGTCTTGAAACCGGGAGGTTCCGGGTTCTCAATTCCCATTCGTTAAAAAAAATGCTAAGCACCAATTTTCTTTAAGAATATGTGCTTAATAGACTCCTCGTGCTTCGGTGGGCACGTAAAGCCGGTGTCCGCACTTCTTCTAAAAATAGCAGATATTTACGTTTATTAAATAAGTGACACATCTACGTCCATTAAGTGCAGCAACAGGCTTGCCACCTGTACTGTTCAATATTGACATCTGGCAAAAAGTGGACACTGTTACCGCTGTATCTGGCCACACCGCAATGTATAAAAGCCGTGAAGGTGTGTGTGTCCGTAGAATTATATTTGTATATAATATTTGAAACATTTTTTAAAACTTTACGGGTTGGCCTACGGCTCCTGAAACCGTGATACCAGCACCAGGGTAACCAGAGGAAGGCAAATATTTGTATTTTCTCATGCATCTATGCATAAATTCATCAATATACTATCTACACTCGTTTGATGTGTCTTTTTATTTCCATTAATAACTAACACAAGCTCGTTTCTTACATGTCGTATTAGAAGTGTTAATACAAGCACTGCCCAGCAGAATGCTCAGTGGCTTATATCTTGCCGTCAATTTGCATATAAATTGTGTCTTCCGATGCGGACAGGCGACCAAGATGACACACGTCCGCGATGCTGGTCGTACTACACTGCCCTGTTTATATATGATTTTAGGAATATGTTAAACTTGGTTATGGAAATTTGGATTTCCTTTGAGAGTACCATAGCTCAATATACACTATACACCAATTTGAAAGCTATGAATATTAGAATTACATGATTACATTTATTGGATTTGTTTAAGTAACTCATAATAAAAACATCTTGTCTACGTCTTCTTCGTGATTCACATGCAATAACTTAGTAATGTTAAGTTTTGTAGTCTCACAAACTATGCTACTAGATCACACCACTAGGATAAACCTGTGATGATAATTATTAACAGGGCCAGAAAAACCCCGAGTCAATGAGGCCCCTCCAGAACGAGGCCCCCACCACATTGTCTTGAACTATTTTTTTTTGAGAAATATGAAATGATTTTTTTTTTCATATTTGCGACTCAAGTCAGAGATAAAATGCGATATCCTGTGATTATAGAAAACCATAAACATTATTTGCACCCCAGATTTAAAAAATTATAAATGTTCAACGTCGATTTCCCCCCCCCCCCCCCCTAATCCACAACATGTAAAAATTTTAACCCCCTAATTTTATTAGCCTATATAAAAGTAGATGAAAAATTAAAGTACCCGTATTTTTTGTTTTTCTATAATTTTAACTTTAACACTCTTAAATTAATTTTTAAATATTGGATTTTTAGAAAAAGCCTAAACGGCTTAAAGTATCAGCTGTCTTTGCGTATTCTGTATTAAAAAAAGAAATGACGTGAGCTGCGTGCGTTCATTCGTTCAATCGTTCGTTTCATTCGTTCAATTATTCGTTTTATTCGTTCAATTGATCGTTTCATTCGTTCAATCGTTCGTATACTCAAAAGTATACAAGGAGAAAAAGACACACTATCCTCGCCCCTTACACCTCTACACAATATCCGTTCCCCGCTGCTTCATTCATAAACGTCTACTTTGTAAACATGTTCCATATTCAACAATTTATCTTTCTTTTTGAGATTTTTAAATATTGAAATATGTCACATTGTCATATAAACATATAAACTAGCGTTTCTTGTCTGTCATAATCTTGTCATAATACGTTTTGTGGCTCTACTTATTCGTATTACTAAATACGTATATCTACTTAATTTCTACTTAAATCACCGTTATTGTATTGTATCGAAATGCCTCTAACGGCCCTGCAAAGGCTACATATTGTTACTCTGCGCGAAACTGGACTAAATGTATCTGAAATAGCTGGTCGAGTTGGAGTTACACGAAGAACTGTTTACTTGTGGCTCAGAAGATATGACGAGGAGGGTGGTGTTGAGCGTCATCCGCCTCACCCTAGACAGCGAGCGACCACTGCAGACCAGGATAATAACATAGTCTTAACACACTCCTTAGCTCCATTTACTCCCACTAGAGTAACGGCGAATCAATATAATGTGTGTATGGAAACCGTTCGTCGTCGTCTTCATGCAGCAGGAATACACTGCCGGAAACCTGCCAGGAAGGTTCTTCTCACAGAAGCACATAGAAATGAGAGAATTGGATTCGCTCTACAATATTACAACTTTGATTGGACGAATGAGGTTGTAATTTTTACGGACGAAAAAACTTTTCGTTCAGAGAGAGATGGACGAAAGATTTTATGGCGTCGCAACAATGAGCGATACGCAATGAACAATGTAATGCCCAATAGATCAAGTGGCAGAATCAGTATTGGCTTTTGGAGGTGGATGAGTTCAATGGGCCCTGGCGAAATCTGAAAAATAGTCGGACATATTAAAAAATGTTTTAGTGCCAACTGTCAGATTAGTATATCCAGGTTTAAGAAGATTTTATTTAGTAATAATTATAATTGTTCATTCCATCGCGCGCATATTGTCAAAGAGTGGCTTGAAGCGCAGAACTATATAATACTGATAAATTGGCCATCAAAAAGTCCAGATCTCAACCCTATTGAGAATGTATGGGGGCAAATGGTATTAAATTGGGATCCTAGTGAGGTCAGAAATAATGAGAACTTGAGGCAGCTAGTTATGTCAATTTGGGATTTTTTCAGAGGTAGGGATTTATGTTGGAATTTGGTAAACAAGATGAAAGACAGGTTACAGGATGTGTTAGATAACAATGGCGGCTACACCAGATATTAAATAAAAATTAAAGCATTACTATAAATTGTTTCTTTTTTGATCTAACACTTACATTCTTTTAATGTAATAAAATAATATAAAATATTAACTACTTTTATTGCTTACACAATACCTAGATTGATAATACATACTTAAAATAAATTATATAAATATAATATAAATTTTATTTTCATAATAAAATCTTGTTAAAGTATATACCTAATTGGCAACGTCGCATTTGTCAAGGAAAAAAAAACATCTTTATAACACGTCAAAAATTTGTATTGAATCTTATATCTCTTTCTAGGTGTATACCAATGAAAGTGGCTGTGTGTACATGGTTCTTTTGTTTCATTCATTATTGTTTATTTTCGAGTTTATTGATTTAAAATTAAATATTTATTCACTTTCATCAACGAAAATGGGTAGAGAAGCACGTAAATTAGATCCCCTTGTATCCTGTTTTGTTCCTACATCTACAACTAATATTTTTTTCTGCCAGGTACCTTTGGGGGCAGAGAATATAGTAGCTTTGAGCCGTACTCCTTACACTGTGTAGTTTTTTCAAAATATCTCTTAAACAACTAAATAAAAAAAATATTAATATGTGTATCGTGTTAAGCAAAAGAAGATCTCCAAACGGATTTTTAATTTTGGTAGTTAACAAAAAATTAAATGTTGTGAATTATGTCTACAGGCCGCCATTCATGTTCATCCGGCCCTGTAATTATATCTAAAGTATTTATTCGAAAAGTGATGTCTTAATTCTTTATCGCTTATTAAGTAAAGATAATATCTTAACAAAAGTGGAGTATAATGTTTCCATCAAACCAAACCTTTCACAAACTAGCCACACCTAACTAATTGAATGATTAATACAATAAATAAATCCATGTTATGGCGTTACTAAGCAGAATTAACCGTTCTATTAGTCTTCATCACGTCAGCGGGTGAACGCAGCGGGCCAATAAAACCATGAAAAGAAGCTAATTTTTCACCAAATCATCTCCGGGCCCTATGAAGTCATCAATATTCATTTCTGTTGGCGCGCCTGCGAAACAACACCTTTCCGAAGCTTCCTTTCACAAAGTAACCGCTGCCGCGCTGTGCGGATGGAAACTCAATTTTCCTGAATAATTGAACCTTTAATGTAAGTAGGTATTTGTTCAGTTCAAAACTATAACTGTTTTAATAACAATAGTTACTTAATATTGCAGGGCTATCCACTTTTATGTCATATGCTGATGAAATTGCATATAACTTACAAAATAAGTAACAATTTTAATAATCAAATAACTGAAAATATTTCTCGCCTTCCTCGCCGTGCCACTAAATTTATTAATAACTAGCTGTTGCCCGCTACTTCATACGCATCAGTAGGTATGATTTATATCACCTTAGAAATTAGTATTTATAGGCTGGTAATGCCTGAGAGAGAGAGCCTCTGTCATGCAGTAAGCGTTATGAGTTTTTTTTAATATTTATTAAATTAGGAGTAGTTTGACAAAAGTATTTACTTATATGTATTTTCAACCTATAAATTAATCCAGTTTGCAAACTTTAGCCATTTCTTACTTCCAGAAGCAATAAGTTTAAATTTTTGGATGATACAGATACCAAAGCTCTCAATCGGTATGAAATCTGTGCACGTACAGAGGTGGTCACGAGTCGACGTCGCTCGTCTGCGGCAGCAAATTACCTCTACTAGACCGTTTCCTGATACTTACTCTACGTCGGCAACTCCAAATTGATAGCTCATACATGATTTTTGCATTTTGAAACTGGACCTATATTTTAAATTGTAGAATTCGGTAAGTAAAGTAAAAAGTAAGGTATGTTTTATAATTTTATTTCAAAGATTAAGTTACTAAAGAAACCGATTTGAATATTTTTGGTTCTATGGTAGTTTTAGTTCTAGTTTTTTATAATTCATTTTTAAAATATTGCCGACAGACAACAAAGTGACGTCATCATTTAGGTAAAGTAGAGGTTCTGTTCCGAGGTACCACTAAGTACCAAAAGTAGTGGTACACCAGTAAAACAAACGAGTTGAGAAATGGGGCAGAATGGTACTTTTACATCAATGTTTTGCCGACTTTGAAAATTTATATAATAATTTAATAAAACTACCATAGAACCCAAAAATTTTGTTTATTATAATAGCCGAATCAAAAGTTATAAGACCTACTTAGACAACCTGATTTTTAGTACCCTTAAAATACACTTTACCTATATTACAAAAGGTAAGAATTTCACAAATTTCACGGTAGCTTCTGGTTATTTTGCCGCGACGAATTTCTTTGCAATATTTGCTTTTTTTTAATTTTGAATACATTTGAGTACAATTCTGCGTAGTCGCGGCGCGCCCCCGGCAATCTTCAAATTGCCTCTTTATGTGCAGATGTTCCGACCCTCGGATTTCTCGTCTTTTGAATGTCGTTTTGCTGCTAAATAACGTGCTCCTTTATAGTAATTGAGGTTTTTAAACTCGCTCATAACATTAGCGGTTATATTGTCCCTTTAGACTCCAGTTTGTTTTAAATTATTCGTCCCGTGCTTGGTAAGAATAATTTACATAAGTACCTACTACTCTCCTACATTTTAGTAATAAAAAAGTTGCAATTTACAATGTTATCTAGACACACGGTAGTGTGTCAGCCAAGTTTGCAAAACAACAGGGCGACACACGGGCCGTGGGTTACACGAATCACATCGGGCCATTTTCGATCCCCCATAACTTAAAATCTATTTAACCTACACACTTGCAATTTTGCATATCTAGTATGACCCTCTTCTAATTACCAAATCTTTAATTTCAATACAAAAAAACCTCTTATCATTCACATAATAATGACGTCCGAAAATCACTATTTTTATCATTGGCTCACTCACTCATCAAAAGTTAAGACTACTTCCAGGTGACTAAAGGTGCCCACTCATTCGTCCTATCGCCGGTGTGCCGCCATACGGTCCGCCGAAATCGACCACAAACTAGTTCAATTCTTGTAACGTACGGTCCGCCATCCGTTTTCAAATCGTTGTATTTGTAGTTGATTTCGATGGAAACACATGGATGTTTGACACTTTGTTTAATCGAATCATGTGTGTCTGTGTAAGTGAGTGACTTTTATTGATCTAAATCGTATGATTTACATCACTAATGTGTGGCCTGTGTTCAATCTCGATCATACGCCTGGTCGACCGAAAATTTTCGCTGAGATACCGGACCAGTGTGTACCGGCTACTTTAGGAAGTAAAAAATTGGTGTGGAGGTAGGTTATTGGACGTATACATAGGAAAAATCAGAAATCATTGTATTGTTACTATTGAACTATTTTACTCTAATTAATCGAAAACGTGTGTGTGAACGTGATATCGGATCGGTGTCGACTCTAACCTGGACCCGGACCTGGAATTGAGCTGGACCTAAAACTCGGACTTTGACTTTGAAAAATCCATAACTTAAGTTGAAATATCTGTGTTCATCACACAAACATTTGTAACTAGCAGAATTCGGACCCGCGACCGCGTCATTATATATACTTGACAAAAAATATAATAAACAATACGATAAACAAATGAAAAAGTTCTAAGATAAATATTGGGATAAGGGCTTCGCTACCTGGATACCAAGTTCTTTCGAATTTACTTAAATCATATAGCTCCTGTTCTTCGGTTGCTTTAAAAGAAAATTTGTTATGTTATTTGGTACTCAATAGTGCGACTTGGCAAGTTTTTACCCACCAACTGTAATCTTTGAGTTTGAGAACTATGTTAATTTAAGTATTTCATTGACAAAGATCTAGTCAATCATGTATTTGAGTAAGTATGACGAAATTAAGGTACCTATATGCAGTGGCGGGGCAAGACCTAAATTTGATGTGGGCAAGACAGATTTCGCGAGGCCCTGTTCTGTGGCGACCTGAAGACGGATTTTATAAAATAATAAAAAAAACAAAACAATTAACACTGCCAAGTTTTTATTCATAAAAATACAAATTAGATTAATATTAATGAAAAATTACAAATCGTAAATATATAGGTGGACATGACAATACCAATAAATTAAATATCGGCTTTCAAAGGATGCTTCCAGTCCAAAAAACAATCAATTCAATTCAATTTAAAAAAATTATGGTTCTATAGTACTGACGATGATTCTGCCAGTGATATTTATGCAATCAGGACAGCAGTCAGGACATAATTTAACATTTTAAATATTTTCTTCATGCTGTATAAGGTACCACCATAGGGGTCAATGATCTATGCAAACAAATAAAACAAGGGATTCCCCGCACTGGTCGGCGGCGGCAAGGATTACTCGCGATATAATAGTTACGCAACGTAAGCAAATGTTGCCAGACGAAAAAAAACATATTTCACAACAAAATTAATTTATATCTTTTTTTATTTTATTCTCGCTTTGAAGCAATGCATAAATTTTTTTGAGGCGCGAGGCCCCTTGTACCGCGAGGCCGTAGGCGGTGGCCCACGTCGCCCACGCCTTACGCCGCCACTGCCTATATGATTAACTACGTAGATGTTCCAAATAGTTACTGTTACCATAGTATTATTATTATTATATTAATATAATGAGTATGTATCCAGTTAGATATCACTTCTTTTATTAGCGAAGCCGTTAACCGAGTAGGTACCTACTTATCTTACCCGATAGCACGGTTTTGGGAGCCAAAAGGCAACCCGTAAAAACATATACTCGTAGAGCATCAGCTACCTTGATCTCATCAAAAACAAAAACGTAAAAGATAGTATGTGGTTCCAAGTCTAGCGTTTCATTCAAATAAATCAAGATTCACCACAAGATCATTAGTTGCAGACTATGAGAGGAAACCGTGTTGGTTATAAATTATGTTATTTCAAGATCAATTTTTATATAAATAATTAAAATGAGAATATTGTATAATGTTAAATATAATTCTAATAATATATCTTAGATAAAGTTCAACAAATTACATTTCATAAAGATCGCAATTACCCGTCTTACAAGATTTCCACTCATTTATATTTCCCAAACAAATTATTTCCCTGGAAGCAAATTAATTCCTTAGCATAATACTTCTTTCAAGATTTGAATAAACTTGAGCATGATTTCATGAAAAATAGACGAACGGGGAGCCCTGCGGCCAGCTCCAAATTACGTCTTTATTTACAAGTGTTTCGCTACTTTTTATTCTTATTAATTTTGTTTAGCTTTTATTATTGCCTTTAGAATTTAAAATCGTTGTCTATATCTATATATATATATATATTACCTACTAGATTTTAATCACATACACATCATAAATTCGTCGTGTGGTCGATAAGACGTCGGCTCGCAACTGAAAAGTCGCAGGCTCGATTCCTACATCCGACCATGTACCAATGGGTTTTTTATAATGAAAAATCTATGTACATTATCCGACAAACCATACAAAGAGGCTTTTCTATCTAATATACCTCAACAGAGCTGGCCACTCGTTAGGTATAGCCTCAAAAATCATTGGCTAAATGAGGAAGACTTTGTCTTCCACTGGGTTCCCCTGGGGCCGGCAACGGTTCCGGGAGCTGTAAGGCAACCCGTGAATAATAAAAAAAAACACATAAATTAGAATGCTATTATGGAAAAGGTACGAAATAAAAATGCACTATTTATTTGCTTCTTTAAACAATATATTTATAAAAGTCTTCTCCCATAGTGGCCATAGCTATTCTAGAATAAGAAATATAGCTGAAAATTAAAAATTAAAATAATTTAGTACCTAACTTACATTACCTACCTTACCTAGAATTGTAAATAAAAAATATATAAAGTTGGAAGTATTCACAAATCTTGTCGCTTGAAGCGAAAACGCAATCTCAAATATATTGATCCCTTATTTCTCTTTGAAATGTGGGGCCTCCTTAATCGAAAAATCTTATATATGGACTTGACAGCTAATATCGTAGTGAAACGAAATGAAAATACAATACATAATTTTCATAAATCTCGATACAAACATATTTAAGTACTATATAAGTTTCTAGAGTCGATAAAGTTGTAACATTTAGTTTTTGTGTACGTTTTATGTGAAGGTCTTAATATAGTGCATATTTTCCTAAACAAAAATGGTAAATTATATGTAAGTATTATGTTTTGAGATATGATCCTTTCAAACAAGCATGTAATCTCGTTTTTTATAACGGCTCAATTCATTTATTTAATTTCTTTAACGATTTTGTTGACATTTATTTGATATAAGAAGTTTTCATGGTAAAATTCACAAATGATAAAGATCTCGACAAAATCTTTGAGTATTCTTTTCGGGAAAAGTATATTAATTGGTCTGTACTTACATCAGGGTCTGCTTGGTAGGTGCATTTGTGGACATCAAATGCTCTCTGGCATTTATCTTTATCAGGGGTGTCTGAAAATATTTATTATACAATACAAACAAGGGTACAATTTAGTTTCACAATACATAATTTACGCTGGATAGATTGTTACATGATTTTATAAGGCAAAGAATTAGGCCACTAAATACCAATGCTACCCATAAAAGTTAGTTTTTGGGAAATTTTAAATATTTTAATACATTTATAAACCTTCCTCGATCTCTTCAGTCACTCTTGAGATTAATATGTATAAGATTATATGTTACAGACGCACGCCAGATATTTCCTTTTATAATAGATAAGTTTGTAGTAACACAAAATCTAAAAATCAAATATCTTACCTAGATGTTTACAACCGAATATCATTTTGTGCACCCGTTCCGACCATTCCTCTGGTATTAGGCCGATTAACATCTCATAGTCTACTGTTCCATCTTCGTCAGCCTGTATAAACATTAATATTATATTACGCTACCTTGTGTCCACCTACCAATCTACAAGCCTCTCCTACATCCCTTTTGTCAAATAGCGGTAATTGTTTAAATTCTGAGAGCACATTCATTATAAAAAATATGTGCCTCAGTTTTTTATGTTTACTAAAAGTACCTACTGAAATTTATATTATCTTTATCTATTTTATCACTTTTGATATCACTGCCTACCCGATCCCATTAACGCAGTCATAAAATATGGGCAATACATTTTTTTATTTATCTACGGAAATATGATATTTAAAAGATTCATCAAATCCATTGAGCCGTTTCGGAGTCTATTCTGGTCAAACATTGGAACAGACAGACAGACAGACAAAATCTCTAAAACCCGTCATTTATGCATTAGTATCGTGTAAAGCATTTCCCACTAAGATATTTGTATTATTTTTCTTACATTTAAAGATTTCATTTATTTGTATACAATCTATTGGCTGAATAGTAACTTACATCCACCTTTAGAACCCTATCTTGAAAATAAATATAAAACAAATTAAAAATAAATTAAAACACTGTTTGTGCCCCGGGTGTATTTAATTTCGTGAAGACAGCAAAGGTAAAGAGGGAAACAAACAAAAGGTAACTCACTACGCTCGCTTCCTCCAGAATGCAAAACATATAGCACTTCAATTTCTGGTCCTCCTTAAATATGCCGTTTTCGCAATTTAGTATATCCTCTGGGAACAAATAGAAATACAAGTCACCTTCTATATATGTGAAATAAGACTTGGATGTTGTTTTTAAGTTTTACTTAATTATTATCATACATACATAACATATTATGTCCCTGAACTAGGATATCTGGTGCCTTACATAAGAACATTCATGGCTCGAGACTACAATTTTAAAATATATTTTTGATTGATTATATATGTATTTCAGTTGGTTAGAGCACCTGTCGACAAATTATGAACTTCTAAGTAGTTGTTATTAGCCGCGCTAAGTCTTTTTCCATTTTATAACTTTCACAGAACTTATTACAATGAAAGTATAAATCAAATAGAAGTTTATGATAAAACTTAAAAATGCTACTTCGATATTCACTCATATTCTCAAAAGAAAAGTAAAGTACAATATAATATTCTTCTGAACTCACCCTCGGCCGCGCCTGTTTTCGCCGCACAAGTGTTGTGCAAATGTTGTATTATTTCTTTGATTTCGTCACCGAATTCCTGCAAAAACAAAAACTTTTATAACCTCTGTTCGTCCGTTACTTTTGATCTCACGTCTGATATTGTAAAGTCCTTTTTGTTTGTAGAATTGTTTTTTATCACGTATAGCTACTCTGAAAATCCACATGTTTGTTGCAAATGTTTAATTGATATTTTTATTGGCATAGCCAGCATTTTATTCTGGGTGGGCAGTGGGTAGGTACATTTATTTCCTTATCCGATCAAAAAAGAACTCGTTTCGCCCACAGTTTTTAATTTGTTTCAAAAAGTTTTTCTAGTGGTGAATTAGCTTATTCTTAGACCGCGTATATATCAACATACATTACTTCCTCGTTCTATATACCAAAACTTTACCAAAATCATGTTTTAAATTCAGAAATCATTTGGTCAAAAATTGACAGAAGTCAATACATGGTGCTAAGTTTCCCTGACCGTTTTCCAGGGTGAATTGTTATATGTCCTAATCCATAATTTAATCTATTTACGTAGATACCAAAATTTATCGGAATATATTAACAAAGTTACTTAGTTAATAAGGCGAACACTGGCGGAAATAGCGAGTGAAATAGTAAAACAAATGCTAACGTTACTTTGGGATAGCGATTGTCATATAACAGGGAAGTAAACATACAAGTTATGAAAAATTGAGAGGAGTTTTTTCGCTACTATTTCTCATCTTCATATTTTCCCTTTGTACGCGGCAACACGGGGGAATAAGTCGCTCCAACATTAAAAATAAGATGACGTCTTCAAAGAAAATTATTAAGTCGTGATTCCACGGGGAATTGCCCTGCGCATCAACTTATAACATAACGTTAAATATTTGAAAAATATCGTGACCCGTTTCCATTGTAAGTGTTTGGTAAAGAAATTTACAGATTTATTGACATACATTTTACAAACGGAGCGAATCGAGACTTTCTTATTTCCGAAAATGAATTTAGCCTTTCAGTCTGGTGGTTTCAGAAGAAAAAAAATTGATCACAGCCAAATATTCCCGTGTAACTCAATAAACATATATTACTCGTTTATTTATCTCAGAAAATAATAAGACTAGAATTTTAATGTTACTTAGGGACGTAGTACTATTATTTATACTTCAAATAGTTTAGAAAAAGCACTGGAACCTTCCAAGAAAGGCGAGTTTCATAAATTAAAATTCTAAATCTGTGCTCAGTTTTCCGCGAAACGTTTTATTATATTTTTAATAGAAAAACCTAATCCCGTCCATGCTCTGTAGTATTTAGAGTTTATGGTTATAAATTAAATTTTTGAAAATCATTCTTTCTTCTTCTTCTTCTTTTTTATTATGGCTCCACCAATGTTCATCGGTGATTTGCCAATGTCAAGTATTATAGCCTTTATAGTGTTTATAGCCGATAAATCGGTATTTAAGATAATCCCGCCGACCGTGATATGTCTTATTAATCACTGATTAATCACAACCATCACAGCGCGAACAGGATTAAACTGGATTCCACATCACGCCACGACGAAAACGCGTGCGTATGTCGCCATGACCGGATGTGGAATCAAATCATTCTTTTCTTTTATATCTACTTCAGCTGACGTAAAACGACAGCAAATGGAAACTTTCAGTAGAGGCGTAGTTCGCAACGTAATTTCAATGTACATCGCAAACAGTGCATTTGGTATGCGGAGACGAGAGTACGCGACGCGATCATACGACATTGAGGAATAGCGACGTTTTGCCACCCGCCCGCCGGTACATCGCAGCTCATCAATCAACTCTAACCCTACTGACAATGGACTACGCTGTACTATTTTCTTATGAAAAGAGAACAAACTTCCTACTTTCTTTTAAAACAACTCATATGACTGATGGCACTTGTTATATGTTTGCTAAATGTTGTTTTGTTTACTTGTGTTCTGGATACCCGGCAAACAACGAGTATTATACCAAAATAAAACCGCTTCTTTACCTAATTTAAAAGTAGTAAAACTATCTATTTTTCATATTATTCACAATAACTTGTTTTTATCTAGATTGGTTAAATATTAATTAAAAATAATTTGAATTTATATGTTACCGTGTCAATCCTAATGGCGCTAGTTGCATTTCTTGATTTTTAATTTTTTTCGCGAAATTTAATGAGTACAATTAAACGAAATATAATGGTAATGTAACATACAATGTTGTTTTATTTGTAAATTAGTTAATAACATTAAAAATAGGCAAAATTATATAAAGAATTATTAATCGAAGCAATTATAAACTTATTATTAGGAATTATAAACTTATTATTACTTTTCAAAAAATCAGGCAAAGTCGGGGCAAAAACTAGCGTAATGGTACTTACAGGTTTGTCTTTGCCTCCATGGGAGACTACTATCAGAGTAGATAGGGCAAAAAACACTGTCCAAGCGGACATCGCGGAATTTCCGCTACTGCCCGGCAGAGACTGCGGATAACCTTCATGTGTGCTATTGATATATAATGTCGTACGTGCCATATCATCACTTCACTTAACAATTAAATGTTACTTAGGTAGCTTATTACAGTGCAAACGCGGAAATTAATCTTATTCATTTAAAAATTGTACAATTCATTGAGCCATGAGCTTGATTGCGCATTATGTACCTTTCCGTTCAAATTGTACCTTTTCAGATTAAACTCATCAGAATTTTTAACAATATTATCAAATGTCACTACAAAAAACAAGCACAGAAGTAGGATTAGAAATAAACCTAAGCAAAACGAAACTCATGACAAATGCTCAAAATTAAAAAAAATATATATAACGGTAGAAAACACTCAATGATTTCTACTTTAATTTTGCAAAGAAACCTCGTTTTGAAAATGAAACATTCAAAATAATGTTCAAAACATTGTAATAGCTGTTATGTAGCCACCGGCTATTTTGATTGCAATACGTAGGACACGTATTCCATTCCACATTCAATTGATGCATACTAACTACATATTTAGTTGGGCAATGAAGCAACCCTAGCGGATGCCTATTACATGCCGAACCTAAGATGTATGAATATGAATGATTTATTTGTATAGATAGATTTGACATAATAATAGTAGAAATTGTAGAGTGTCTCTACATCGAAATGATTATGCCCACGTACTATATTTTTGATCGATAATTAATTTAGAATTATGTAAGATGCGCATTATCCACACATTTGAAACCGGCCCATCAAAAAGTTTTATGGGCTAGGTACCCAATTTCCTATCTATCTATCTATTATCTATCTATTATCACGTCTTTTATTCCAAGAGGGGTAACCAGAGACAATCGAATGCCATTTGTTACGATCCTGACATACCTACCTGTTTCGTTTCATTTATATTCATCATACCTTTCATACATACTCGGCGATTGTGTGTACTTTTAATATTTCCATCGATCAATAATTTTTTTATATGTTCAATAAAAGTACATCTAGGTCGTTCTCTGCCAGCATTTCCTTTCACTTCAACCATATAAACCTTTTTAGTCAATAGGGCCGGATTTACCCTTAGTGCCGCCTTGGGGCACCATGAAAAATTACTTAAATCCTACATAAAATAAATAAAAAACAAAATTAATCATTTATTCTTTTTATTATAAACGGATAAATAAACGTTAAATGTTTTCAATACAATTATATTTTTTAAGCATTTTCGATAAAGCGAAAAAAAAAATTATCTCCGAATTTTGCCGCCCCTGGAAATTTGCCCAGTTTGTAAATCCAGGCCCGAGTCAATCTTTCATCCTTTATTCTTTCAAGGTGTCCAAACCAGCGTAAACTATTTCTTAATTCTAGTCACAACATCCTCTTTCATTCCGAATTCTTCTCTAATTTTTAAAAATATTTTTTAATAATAATTTCCTTTCTACTAAAATATGTCTATTACCAGCGCTCGGCACGGTTGGATAGTCGAGGTTGGCACGTCGTCATGCGTATTTTGTATCTTGCGTGAAATTTTGTGAACCGAACAAGAAACCTCTAATTTTTTAAATTTTAGGTATATTTAGCAAACCATCCCCCCCTCCCCCTTCCTTGAAGTAACACATACCAGAGACAAACAAACCACGTGCATAGAATATTATTGTTGTGATTAGGTACTATTTTTTTATCATCTTTGTTCGTGTCGTATCACTACCATGCCACAACTACAATGCATACTCGTACAATGTATGGTTTTCAATGAGCAATTATTATATTATCAATTAATGTTCTTGTAGATAGAGACATATATTTCAATAAAAGAAGTTATTTATGTTTTGTTGTGGGCGTTATTATCTATTATATTGTCATTAATTGTAAACTATGTGTCTCAACTTCTCGAGCAAAGCCAGATCAAATCGCTAGTTTCAAATAAACACTAGAATGAATATTTCAAATATGACTGGCCCGTAATAACGAATAGTTACATTCGCTCATTGCTCACTCACCGCATTCTAATTACCAGTTATTAGCGACGAACAGTCAATTGCACTAACCCAGTAACCGTTTTGTCAAAATATGGTTAAAATTGGTGTTTATCTTATCTAGTCTACAATAACATTTTGTGTAGGTGCATAGTACAAATTGTATGAAAAAGTAATCATTTTTGACCAATAATGATTTGATCCTTACATAAATCTGAACTAATAAATATAACCAAAAAATTTTTCAAAATTTTAAAATTAACAAAGAAAATACCTACTACCTAAAAAAATACTACCAATATCTTGTGATTGTATTTGTCAAAGTAATTAACAATGTTAAAATTAGAAAAGAAAATAGATTGTGCATTTCTGTAAGGAATCAATCTACTTATTGAACTCGCGTTTCATTATGTTATGCGTAGGCAATATTTTTTAATAAATTGCAACCAGCGTACTTTCGAAATAAAAAATCGTTAGTCATTTTCCAACTATGACGTCGAATAATAATTCATTGTTTTCACGGAGAACAATGTAGAGAAGCTTACGTCTTTTTGAGCGACCGCCCTTTTGTACCCTACACAATAAAATTAATGTCATAATTTGCGGAGTTCGTAGCCAGCAGGGCACAATAAGCTGCGTCGACGATATCAGCCTTAATGATTATTAATAGTCTGAAGACAGCCTGTAAAATCACGCTCAGCTTAAACTAAAAGCTCGTGCCCTTCCCTCTCTACTAACAATTTTCTGGGAAACAAATTCATTGCTCATGTTACTTGCAATATTAGCAATTCCCTTTATTTATTTTGTAAATCGACGATGAATTCATGTTAGTGTGTAATTAAGATTGGCAGTTTTGTAAATTTTGTGTTATTTGAATAATATAAGTATAGGTATTGTAATATGTAGGTAATCTATCTATATAAAACAAAGTCGGGTTTGTTCGAACACTTATAACTCGAGAACCGATTTTCATGGTTTTTCATTTGTTGTATTTGTCTCCGCCCCGAATAGCAGAATAACTATTAAAACATTGCAAAAATGCAGGAAAAAAAAATTATAAAGAAAAAACAATTTCTCATACGTTTTCTATGGAACGACTTTTTTAATATCAGAACGGATTGATGACAGAAACAAAAGTAGTGGTAGGGGTTGGAGTAGGGGTGGGGGTAGTGGTAGTGGTTAGAGTAGAGGTAGTGGTAGGGGTTGGAGTAGGGGTAGGGGTAGTGGTAGGGTTTGGAGTAGAGGTAGTGGTAGGGGTTGGAGTAGCGGTAGGGGTAGTGGTAAGGGTTGGAGTAGGGGTAGGGGTAGTGGTATTGGTTGGAGTAGAGCTAGTGGTAGGGGTTGGAGTAGGGGTAGTGGTAGGGGTTGGAGTAGAGGTAGTGGTAGGGGTTGGAGTAGGGGTAGGGGTAGTGTTAGGGGTTGGAGTAGGGGTAGTGGTAGGGGTTGGAGTAGAGGTAGTGGTAGGGGTTGGAGTAGGGGTAGGGGTAGTGGTAGTGGTTGGAGTAGAGGTAGTGGTAGGGGTTGGAGTAGGGGTAGGGGTAGTGGCAGTGGTAGTGGTAGTGGTAGTGGTAGTGGTAGTGGTAGTGGTAGTGGTAGTGGTAGGAGTAGGGGTAGTGGTAGGAGTAGGGGTAGTGGTAGGAGTAGGGGTAGTGGTAGTGGTAGTGGTAGTGGTAGTTGTTTTTCACGGACGAAGAAAAGTAAATAGCAGGCAAGCCAACTTTTGGGCAGGACAACGTCTGCCGGGTCCGCTAGTATCAATATATTTTTAAGTCTAAACAAAATTATTTTTTCTTCACGGGTTGCCTTACAGCTTCCGAAACCGTGTTACGGTTCCAGGGTACCCAGCGGAAGACCAAGTCTCCATCGTTTAACCGATGGTATTTGTGAGGCTATACCTAACGAGTGGCTAGTTCTGTTGAGGTATATTTAGATGGAAAAGTTAGTGTGGTTTGTCGGATTATGTACATGAGTTTTTAATTAAAAAACCCTTTGGTACATGGCCGGGATCCGGAATCGAACCCGGGGTCTGCCTAGTTAATACCAGACGTCTTAACCACTAGGCCACCAACGCACCTATATAATAGACAAGCATATAAACAAATTAACTTTTTTATTATTAAAAATTAGTAGTGGGTTTTGGAGAGAGATGGACAAGGTATAGACCTTTTTTCCTAGAAATGTCCTTTTTTTTTTTTTTTTTGCTCATCAATCGGCAATTTCGGTGTAAGCCAAGAAAAAATTTCTAAAAAAAAAAAAAAAATTTACACTTTTTAGAATCGCGTTTTTTCAAGCTTTTCAAATATCTAATTAATTTTTTCATAGCTCATCGTTTTACAAAGTTAGAAATTTGTACTCGGTACTATTGTCCGCAATCTTCTTTAGAATTAAAATGGGTTATCTCTAACAAATATTCACAATACAATCCCTTATATTTTATCTATAGACGAGTCGCTATTGTAGTATGTGGACAATGCCAGAGATATCGATAACAGTGTGCACTTTTAAAGAAACAAATGTTCGCTTTATGAATCCTTCAAAACAATACACACATGCACACATCTTCATACAATGCCAGATATACTGGTAACAATGTTCACTTTTTGCAATCCCTTATATTTTTATCTATAGACTAGAGTCGCTATTGTAGTATGCGGACATTGCCAGAGATATCGGTAACAGTGTCCACTTTTAAAGAAACAAATGTTCGCTTTATGAATCCTTCAAAACAATACACACATGCACACATCCTCATACATTGCCAGATATACTGGTAACAATGTCCACTTTAGATAAAATTATAAAAGGCAATGACTAAGGGAAGCCGAAAGAAGTGTCTCACAGTGACTAATGAATGAGAAATTGTTAAGTAAATAGCAATTGCAATAGACCAAAGGAAGTAATAAGATAACTAAAATTCATTAGATAAACCTCGCAACGCTCGGCTCACGTGTGAGTCATGTTCAAAGACCTTTATTTGCTTTGTTGGCTTGTTTTAACATGTTCAAACCATGCCGGATGCCCCCCCACTTATACCGTAGGCTTATATAACAAAATTTTATCGTATTCAATACTCACTTGATTTCGTACGTTCGCGCAGTGTGTGATACTCAACCAGTTAATTTGTTTGTGTTTTATGTTTATAACTTTCGAGTTTTATAACATTAATTGTTGTCATATCAGTGCAAAATGGAGGTGAGTTCTTTATCTTATACTTCATAATATTCGCGTGACATGTACTCTAAATTACTTTTTCATTTCATAATTGTATTCTTTCATACCCTTACGCTACGTCCATTATACAGCAGTAACAACGTCCACCTTTTGTCAGTTATTTATAAAAACCCAAAAATAATGACAGCTTTGTCACATACCATATGAATACTAAACATTTGGATGAAATTATGAGATATTTACATGTCTTATCACGATCAGTAATTTTTAATTAATTTCTTAGTCATTGTATGTTCATTTCAGATTTCAACAAATAACGTTACCCAAGATATAATGTCTCTAACTAGTGATGAAATAAAATCAATAGAGAAATATGTTTTGTTAAGCAGGTATCACCGCTTTATCCACATGTGGTATACAGCCAATAAACTAGATAATTCGCTGATCAACGATTGTGATATAATACCATATTTTACACCATGCCAACAACACTATTTATCTTCGGAGTCTAATGATCAAATAGATGGGGTATTACCGATGCAAGCATATTGCACAATGTGCAACAAGATTTTAAACAAATAAATTAACTTGTTCCAGTTCACTACAACCGACTTGTGTACCAACGATTACACATTAAAGCATTATTATAATGCCGGTCTTAGCGATGAGGAAGAGACTGGCATGTGCAACCCTTCATATGTGAACACGCGAAAACGGAGTAACAATATTGAAGAATTTTTTGATAAACCAAATAAAATTAAAAAACCCAAGATGATGTCTTCCTGTATAACGCGAGCATCCAAAGGTGGTGTCTCATACATTTCCACTAACCTCGATGACGCGCCGAAAGCAAGACAGCTCATAAAAATTGAGGTATATGATATGGAGAAATTAAATAAAATATCACCTACAGATCATTGGAAAAATGTCGACATCCGCTTGAGATATTACGTAAACAGTGAGACAGACAAACATTACCAAAACACACGTGATATCATATATCAAATTACAAAACAGATCGCATCCCAGAATGATTGCAAGAAATGTTTCTTTGAAAACAAATAATAGATAATTTTTTTGCTTTAATATTTTCTAATACCTAAGAAACCCCTAATTTTTTGTGAGATTAAAATATACCTATAAGTAATTTCTTTTCATTTATTTTTAATTTACTTGCTCTTTGTCTCCTATTTTAAGAAAAAGGTTCTCTTAGCAGAAGTGCACATTATCTACGTATCTATGTATTTTGTACTTAACTGTCTTCTATTGTTGTCATCCTTTTTTAAATTCAACAGAACGGTTGATAATAGTGTTGAGAACTATTATATTTGTATGAACAATACTGTTTTTTAATAAATATTACAACATTATTTTGTGTGTGTTTTTTTTTATCCAGTGGTAGACAAAGTCTTTCTCATTTAGCCAATGATTTTTGAGGCTATACCTAACGAGTGGCCAGCTCTGTTGATGTATATAGATGGAAAAGCCTTTTTGTACGGTTTGTCGGATAATGGACATACATTTTTTATTATAAAAAACCCATTGGTTACATGGTCGGATGTAGGAATCGAACCCAGCGACTTTTCAGTTGCGAGCCAACGTCTTACCCACTCGACCACCGATGCCCCTTTTTAATTGTTTAATAAATAAAACTCAATTTAGTATACATTTTTTTATTTTAGAAATACATATACAAACATGTTTCTTAATAATAAATCATTATATAATGTATTTTTAGAAAAACATCTTACAAAATCAGTCATTGTTTTACCCTTAAACTTAAAATAAAGATATACTAGACAATATTCCCCACAAACTGAAGTAAAATCATTTTGTATTCTATCCGAATTAAAAGTCCATCTTTTTGAATTTCTGTTTAAGAAACTTAGATGATATGAAGAAGGCTTACGCCCATAAGAATCGAAATACTCCCCCACACCACCATGACCTAGATACATCGCAATCCAATGAGAGCCAGGTTTCGTATCAGGATCCAAATTACTAATTATGTAACATGGTTCTGACACAATTATAGGTAGCCGATTAGCAGGATACACACTAAATTCAAACTCTGGTTTTATCTTTTTCATAAAACTCTGAATCTCTCTTGTATCCATTACAATATATCAATATGTTTATATCAACGGCTTACATATAAATGACAATTATTTTGAAAGTGCGTTATTTTATAACTTCAGATAATTTAACTGCTATAATCTACATTTACATCTCGGTTTTTATTTATTTCTATCATATTATCAAATTCAGCATATACCATACAGTTAACTGTTTGTGTGAGACAATTTTCAAAACGGACTTCCAATCTAACGCTACCATGTCTTATTAGGTTCCAATGTGATGTTGAGTTGGCTGATAAATCAGGAGTTAAATCAAAAGCCAATAAACAATATCCTTTTGCAAATGATTCTCTTGAAATCGAATTTCCTTCATTAAGGAAATGAATACCAGTCCCCGAGAATAATGTGTGATATGCTGTAGTGAAAGTATTCTTATCAAATGCTGGTTGTAGGGCTTTGGAGGGAATCTGCTGACCGTCTATATATAAACTAAATGTGTTTATTCCAAAGTTAGCAAAATCAAAGGGGTTTCTTGTAAGGCTACCATTAAATGCTACATTATTTACAAAACCGACAATACATCTCTCTGCCCAAGAAAAATATTATCAAGGGATTTCCCCTGAACTCCTGCTGGTAATGTCAGAACCTTCACTTCGGCACGCGTAATTGGATATTTAGCAGTAGTATTTGCTAAAACTTTTTGATGTGCGAGCAATACCGATGGGTTAATCCGTGCTCTACGAATTAGTAAAGTAGCATCAGTTATTTGTACTTTAAATTTTAAGTCAGCATTGGAACTCATAAGATTGAAGTTTTCTCTTGTGCGCACTAACTTGACTCCGATTTCCACTCCATTTATTAAAAACTTTTCCTGGTTGAATATATCACCATGTAGATGTCCAATCATTTCGACCTCTTTACTCTCTTTAGTCAATTTTTGTCTTTCAGAAAAACCACTATTGTTTTCATCTGTAGAATCCATTTTCCCAGGCGTGTCAGCATACCACAACCCACAGGTTAGATGGGACTCTTTAGCCGCTGGGCCATAGTTTAATAAAGTTTCTATATAAGATCGATATGCGTATGTATTATTTGGCGGAGACACCAACTTTTGGTTTAAATATACATCAAGTTGACTAAACAATGAATGGAGCCAATTATTTACTGGTGCAACTGTCGTTCCAGCTGCCACTACTGAAGAGTCTTCATTTAAAACCTTAGCTTTGATATGAACTAAAGTGTGAGACAAATCAATGTAGTCGTCCCCCGTTCCGGTAACTTGAAATTCAATTGGACCATTATCACTTAACGATGAAATAGGTTTGTAATGAATCCAATGTCCGCTCTCAATACTTGTTTGTGTGGATGGAAGAGCAAATAAATCTAGCTCTGATTTAGCACATTCACACGAGTGATTATGTAAGAATGACATTGTTTAATTTACGAATATATCGGTTAATTTATTTTTATTTTTCTTAGTATTGTTCCTATTGGATGTTTTCGAATGAATGGCCCTTCGCGAGACTCGCTTTCTGCTTTTATACCCAGATCCAGACATAATTGAATCAATTTTATTATCTGCCCTTCGTTTTAAATTTGAACTAACTTCTTTAAAACGATTCTTAATTGATTCTTCCATGGGTTTCGTTGCAGCCATATCCTTCAGAAGCCCAACACCCGCATTCAAGGCTTCCTTACCGACAGCTTTCGCCCCACTCGATATAAGTGGTAGCACAGACCTAAATAGACCCCCCAAGAAACTTCCGATTCCATGACCACGTTGATGAAGCGCACCTTTGTAGATAACCCCCACCCCCGAACCAGCTTGATGTGTATAATAGTGTTCGTAGGGGCAAATAATGTTATGTTGATTTGTTTTCATCTTACTCGCTTAAAATGAAGCTTAACACATGCAGTTCCAAACTCGAATGGTATTTTTTGACCAGTACTCGAGTTTATATTTATTTCAAGTGTGTCAAACTCTCTACGCAAAACAGGTAAATAGTGAGCCGGAGTGAATGTGCACGTTTTGTATGTTCCATATACATATTGAGAGGTATCTAGGGGGGTAATACGTAATAATGAGGTCATAACATCCCCCACTACTTGCGGTTCAACTATATCACAATATACAAACAGTTGTGAAGGTAAACCTAACGATAAATTAACTGGATATAATCCAGCTTTGTTGAGAATATTTCTATATGGCGGAAATCCAAGCTGTAGGCATAGTGTTGGCGATAGTCTCACTGATATAACAGATTCGCTTTTGGGTAAAATAGAAATGTTTTTTGTCAATGTGTCATATATAAACTCCGCGTTATTCATTACTATATTGTTTTCATTTAGTGCACTCAGAATGTGATTAATGTTGTCATAATTGGTTGCTAGAATCTGACTTGTGAAGCTCATGATATCTAATGACTGCTCACCGTCAATAATTGGATGTTTTTGAATATAGACACTGTTATTGCCATCTTGGACTGTTAGCATGGTGCATGGATATTGAAACTCTACAAGCCCGACTGTCCACTCTCCCTCTAGTTTAATAGTTTTAGGTAACTTAACACAAAAAGTACTTGTTTTATTATTGGGGAAATAATCCATTGAGGCATTACTCAAAAGAGTCAAATAAAAACTATGTTCACTCATATTTTTATAGTACTTGATAAAGGTATCCAACTATTAAATTTGCTGGGATAACCTTTCCACTTCACTAACACTTCCCTTCTGGAGCCAGAGTTCCGGGAACATATTATTTTATCTATTTTATATTCAAGTGTAGGATCGTAGGTTATTTTCTGTAGCTCTTTTTCATAAAAAGTTCCGGTTATTGGTTCGTTCTGTAAGTCTTTTAACGTGTATACAACCCAAGGTGTTCTTTTAATTATGTTTGAAACCACAAATATTTCGTCGCTCCAATTACTTTCATACCCCTTTTTAAAAATATGCTTATACTTAGTTATTCTTACGTGATCGCCTACATTTAGTCTCGCGTGCCCCCCAACGAGTGGCTGATGATTTTGTCTATCATAAAGATTTCGCCAAACCGACATAATATTAGTAGAATCGACATCACATGGACACATTTTTATACTAGAATGCTTGCTATGATTGTATGAATAAATTAAATCTTCTAAAATATCTATATATTTATATGTATTTTTATGAGTAAAATAGCGCCACATTTTCATTTTTAAAGTCCTTTGAAAGCGTTCAACAATGCTTGCTTTAATATCAGGATTATTTGTGGTATAGTAATTAATATTTTTACTTTTAAAAAATCTTTGAACATCTTTGGAAACAAACTCGGTACCCTTGTCTGATTGAATGTGAGTGGGGGTAGCTTTAGCTTCTAAGAATATACTTTCAAAACATTCTTTAACTGTTTCAGAATTTTTTTTCTTCATAGGTCGCACAAAGGCATATTTACTGAAGACATCAATAACACACAGTATATATTTAAATCCATCATTATATTCACTATAAGTTCTCATATCACTTAAATCAGCTTGCCACAATTCATTGTAATTGGATAAAACGTATTTGTTTCTAGCAAATTTTTTTTGAACTGGTTTATGTAGAGTGTATGTTTCCTGAGACTCCAGCCATTTTTTTACTTCTGTTTTGTTCATTTTCCCACTCATTTCCTTTGCTAATTTATCGATGCTACTATAACCAGCAGGATGTGAGATGTCATAGTAGATTTTATTAATTTCTAGTATGGGGTCCATCTTTCCCAATCAATTTTTCTACCTATACTGTTCGATCTTGGTCTACTAGAAAGAGGTGAACTCGGTTTTCTAAATTCTTTCGCATATAGTCTATTAATATATGAAAGTCTTTTTGGATTGCCTATACATGATAATGGTAGATTTAATTCTTTCAATACCTCACAAAATTTTGGCCACCCATGTGGTTCACTTCGTTTTAATGGTCTAAGAATATCACCGATTAAGTCCTTTATGTTCGATGATGGTATAGTTTCGTTGTTAATTTTGATACAGCCAGTTCGATCCCATGAGATTTTGTCATCATTATCCAGAAGTGTATTTACAAGCAATTCACCTTGCCTTTTATATGTTTTCGGAATTATTTTTAATAAAAAATCTTTAGAGAAGTAGTCTATTTGTCTTTTACGAATCGCAGATGTTTCCGCGGGTGAAGCCTCTGCCGCGTCTTCCCCCTCTGCGGAAGTGTTTGAAAATGCAGCCTCTAATGTATCCCCGCTCTCTTTATGTCTCTGAACAATGTCATCAGTTATTATTGGTAACTTGATTGGCTGTCTTTCTTGTTCCGCAAAGTGTAGATATCGTTGTAAGGATTGTAGATAGAGTGCCCACTTCTCACGATCATTTACTTTGCTATGTAAAATTTTTCGCATTTCCACATCTAAACGTGATGAGGGATTTTCTGAAGTACTTTCTTTTTTAAGTCTATCCATGAATTCAGGCTCAATTAATAACATTTTTTTAGCATTCTCCATTTTTATAAAATTAGCTTTGTAACATCGAATTTAAGAATCCACTTAATACCGTCCCCAAAATTATAGGTAGAAAAGCCCCACCTTTTTGTATAATTAATCGTTTTCTATTCACACCTTTATTGCCCTTAGAAATGAGCTTTCTTAATATATTTTTATATTTACTCAACTTTTGCTTTTCTTTGTCTTTAAGTTGAACTTTACCATGTAAAACGTTGTATATACATTCACAAATACAGTTTATTTCTTCATCACTACAAACTTTCAGTACTGCTTTGCGATATTTCGGTTTCAGTGTATGCAATGCTCGTAACAATTCCTGATGTGTAGTTACTCTCCCATTCATTATGTATGACTAACATCAATTTCCTGTTGATTGCTATATTTATATCCCTTTCTTGGTACATATACAGTACAATGTTCATTATTTGAAAAAATATTCGTTTTGAAACGACATGTGTCATTGGTGTTTTGTTTCAAGTCAATCATTAAATATCCATGCGGTAAAGCAGTGGCATCTTTATAAGCATCCTCAAGGAACTTTGAATTCTCTGGACAAACTTGACGAGCTAGATATCTTATTTGTGTTCTATCTCGAGGATTTTTGAAGTATATAATGTAGCTAGAATTGAGTGAAATATCACGTTGACCTTTACCTTGATGAAATAAATTTTGTGTGATGTAAAACACACTTAGATTTCTATGATGACTCCCCTTTGTGAATATATCAACAATACGACCGTCAGATTCTCTCATCAGATCATCAATAACTATAAGTTGTGGTTCTTTACCATCAAACATACTAAGATCAGGAAGTCCTTGGTGATAATAGACATTACTTAAATTATAAAGAGGTTGCATTTCATCGTAACACCAAATAATTCTTGAAAATACTTGATTGCAAATTGTGTCACTGTATTTTAGAAAATTTGATACAAAGATTGACTTTCCACAACCACTTGGTCCAGCCACAATGGCGGTAAATGGATGAATGAAATGAATCATTTTTTATATAGACTACTATAATTTGAGACGTCTTAGGAAAGACTGAGGGTTTATTAAATAAAACATAATTATATAAAATATAAAATATAATAGTCTACAGACAAAAATATATTATACAACTGTTTTAAAACAAAAAGATACAGTTAGATATGTTTTAGCATACAAATATGACATTTATTATCAAATAGAAGTACAGTAATTTATACATAAATTCTTATAAGTAAAAAATATTCTACACATAGTTAAACAGACAAAAAATACATTATACAAATGTTTCAAAACAATAAATACAGTTAGGTACATCTAGCATAAAAAAATAAAATTAAATTGGAAATGGTTTATATAATGATATACATTCAATTATATTTCAAAAATAAACTATAATAAAATAAACTAATTAACTATATTTTCTAGAGTAAGTACATTAAATTTAACAATATGAAAAACACATTTTTTATTATATACTTTCTAACAAAGGTAATAAAATTAAATATTTAATTCCGTAAACTGTAATGTCCCCAAGAAATTGTGTCAGTTGAGTTAGGTAAAACATACCTTTTTGTATCACTATAGGAAAGACAAATCTTGTTAATTTTCTGTGTATAAACAGCGTGTTTTATAGACTTAAATCTGTACATCTCAGACATCTGGATATTTTTATTAAAAAGGCATGTTTTATAATCCCCCATATTCATTTTCTTGCTTACGGATTTATTTACACCTTTAGCTTTAGCTGTAAATTTATTTTCGACATTTAAGGCATACATTTTGGCTCTAAGGCCAACAAATTCTAATAATAACTCCCCACTATTTTCATCTTTAAAAAATCCTAGCTGTTTCTTATTTAATAGTGGAAAGTTAAAAATATTATCAATTGAATAATCTGATGTATCAAAGTACTTGTCTAAGTCAGGCTTTATATCATAATAAAAATCTTTAGTAAAAATTTGATATATCAGACTATCGGTATCGGTGTATAACAATTTTAAATTATTCTGAAATTTCTCCTTCATATACTTGTAATGAAAATTGTATATTAAAGTTTTTGAAAGATCCAAAATACAGAATCCTAAATATATTGGTTTATTATAAAATAATTTCAGTTTATTGAGCTGAATTGCTACTAAATTTTCAGAAAAAATTGAAAGACTATGAAATTCGGGTTGTGAGATATAAGTTTGTGCCCCTCTCACTTTACCCCTATTATACCAATGAGTCACTAACTTCACATTAACCCTCTTTTCTATATTTTCCATCGTCTTTCCGAAAACAGAATTATTCATGAGCTTGTAAAAGTCTTTCTGAAAATTATTAGTTGCAGAAGTTCGTAGGCGTGTATTTAGGTCTATATAATTCCTCAACCATGGACTTTGTCTAAATTTTAACACTCTATGCACTTTTAATAATTTCATCCCCATGTCTAAACACTGCTTTAAATTTCTGTAATGTATTATATATTTGATTTTATTATTTAAATTAGGTACTAACTTGTAATCTTTCGTCTCACCTATACATATATTTTCAGGACACAAAGGTAAATCTGAATGGGAGTCATGTATACAGTCAGGGTATTCCAGATCAACTTGTAAAATGTAACCAACGTTAGAAACATCCGAAATGTTAAAATCAATATTGGAATCTACCCATTCAAACTCACCAATTGGTAAATATTGTGACATAGCCCATCCATACAAGTTATTAGCATCTAAATATATGAGATATGAGTCGACTTCATTTTTATTATAACTACTCATATACTTGTTATTTGCTTTCGCATATCGGTTGCTACATTGTGCTACTCCGCCCCTAATACCCGCCTTTACAAAAGAGATTTTATCAAAGTCTGTTAGCAGTTCTAACTCAATACCAGTGAATTTTAACATAGAGTCCCAACTCAAACCTGGGGCTGTATAGTAATGAGCTGGATCTAACTCATATGTGCTGAGACATACATTCCGAAAGTTTTCGAATATATCAGCTAAAAGTAAAACATCTATTTTTAGATATAAATCGGAATAGTCACCCATATTTCGACATTTAAAATGTTTCCAAACCTTTTGCGCATATGAGAAGTCCTCAATTGAGACGTTGCTACTTGTAATTGTATTATAAAAATACCTATGTTCTGGGAGTGATTTTAATTTGAGAGATTCAAATGATGTCATATACTCATAGGGGTAAACTCCTTTCCGCTTTATGAGATTAAAATCTTCTTGTAATGGAAAGAGTTTTCTTAGCTCACAAAAATCATTATCATCTAAATTATTTGCAAGATTATTCAAACTACATGACAAAAACTTAAAGCTATCTATAAACCTTAAATCAATTGTATTGTTATACATTTTTATACGTTTTGAGAAGGATATATATTTTTCTTTGGTTTGAGGAATTATATTGACTTCACCCTCGACAAAATCTAATGCGTGAACAATAAAATGAGCATCATAATTACTTAAATTATGTAATATGATCGGTACAAATCGCGGTACTTGGAATTTATTTATACAATTATTATGTGCTATACCGCCGCATAGACTAGACATAGAATCATGATATATACTATAATCTTCACGGTCCACCAAAATGTTTCGATTACATATATAACAATTGTCGGAACGTTTAAAATTATTTTCATCTGCATTAGAAAGAGGGGGAAGTGACTTTTTAAAAAAAATTTTTTTGCTTATTATTTTAAGATCTTCATATAAACTTTCCATGAAAACCCTCGCGCAATTATCACCACTATAGGTTTTATACTTTGAAAATCTATCGTCATAAGAACATTTAATATAATAACCAAAACTGTACACGCTATGTTCCGATGAATTAATTGTGTAAGCTTTGTTTGGATCGTTAACACATGAATCTATAGGTTTTAAAAATGCCTCAAAATCCGCATACACAACAAATGGAACCCTGATTTTTCTCTCAAAACTATCAAATGTCAATATATTGTTCGGTCGTAAATCGCCAAACCAATTCCTTTTAAGAGAATTAATATTTGGTAAGTCCACCCTTATATGAATACAATCATTATTTTGATGTATTTGTAACCTATCATGTGTTGGAAAATGTAACAAGCATCCATCACATATATGCACTGCACCATTTTTTAGCGATAACTGTTTACTTACTAATTTAGATAAATTTTTTATAAAACAATAATGTCCTCTTTTGCCCTCAGTAATATATAATAAATTAATATGAGTATTCCTACGAGACTTTGTAAAGTACAACGGTCCTATTACTTTGTGACATCTATCTTTTATGCTATATTCTAGTCCAAAAACATTTATACTAATATTATTCATTTTTTCTACTTTTGGTATGCTATGAAGTTTAACAGGGAAATCAATTTTATGAAAGAATAATTTATTTATATTTTTAACGTATGATGACATTCTATCAACATGTGTATTTACTGGATATAATCCCGATAATAGCGCCCATTTAAAACACAAACAATCATTATTTTTAACATTTATAACGGCCTTTTTATTATGTATATCTATTGGTAAACTTATATATGAAGATCCGCGGAGAGGGTCAAACTTGTTAATATTTACATCGATATTTTGAATATTTTTCAAAGACCATCCGCTGTCTTTCTTTTCAAATTCGCTAATTTTATTGACAATAATATCTTTAATTGATGAAAGAATTATATTTAAGTCATCACCCAAACATACTGAAAAGTTAGAAGTTTGAATGTCGAATATATTCATAATATTTTTTGACTGCTGTATGAATTCCCCACGTAATATAAAATTAACCTTAAATATCGTATGTTCACTAATGCATTCCTTAAATAAAAATATTATAGTATCACGAATTGAATTTAAAAACATTTCAGGTGTTTCATATTGCTCGGGTGGCTTACTGTGGGGGGATATTATTCTGTAGGTTAAAATTCTACATCCAAAAGCAGAGTCTATAACATTGACATTTGATAGTTTATGTTGTGTATTCAAAACATTATTTAGATGTAACTTAGATCTAACATGGTTATGAAAATGTTGCTTCTTTACTCGTACCTTACACAGTCTACACTCTATATATGTAGACGTTGACGCCTCGAGTTCATGACCCGTGGTCATATCGCGGTGACTGGTGCTCGCCTCAGGTTGATCACTTGTGGTGTCCACTTGATCCCTCTTTCGTTTCAACCCACCCCCACTTTGATTTATTCGACACTCTAATGATTTTTCCACACACTCACAGATGTCACATATTTCCTTATCAAATTGAGAGTCGATTTGTAGGGACTTCTCTATTTGCTCACTCACTTCATACAACAATCTATCAAATGTTGTACTATACAGAGAGTCATCACTCTCTTCTAACGATGTCACAAAATATACACTTGCACAAACTTGTTCACTTGATTGCATATTGACTATATTGATTGACACTTGATAATTACTAGTGAATATGTTGAGTTTATAAACTTTTAAAAATTATTTAAATATGTACTACGACTCTGATGCTCGAGTGTTTGTTGAGTCAGGTTGGAATTGTAAATGACGAAAAGTCTAAATTTCATATCACTTAAAGGTATATTCGATTTTAAAAGAACATTTGCAACAAAAGGCTACAAATAAGAGATAAGATTAAAGTAACAATGGAGCGACAATACATTGTAATAATTACTTTTCTCGTAAAAGAGCTTAAAGTACCCTTTTAAAACTTATTTCCTATAAGCCGCAAACAAAATAGAAAGCAATTACAAGGTGACAACAATAGAAGACAGTTAAGTACAAAATACATAGATACGTAGATAATGTGCACTTCTGCTAAGAGAACCTTTTTCTTAAAATAGGAGACAAAGAGCAAGTAAATTAAAAATAAATGAAAAGAAATTACTTATAGGTATATTTTAATCTCACAAAAAATTAGGGGTTTCTTAGGTATTAGAAAATATTAAAGCAAAAAAATTATCTATTATTTGTTTTCAAAGAAACATTTCTTGCAATCATTCTGGGATGCGATCTGTTTTGTAATTTGATATATGATATCACGTGTGTTTTGGTAATGTTTGTCTGTCTCACTGTTTACGTAATATCTCAAGCGGATGTCGACATTTTTCCAATGATCTGTAGGTGATATTTTATTTAATTTCTCCATATCATATACCTCAATTTTTATGAGCTGTCTTGCTTTCGGCGCGTCATCGAGGTTAGTGGAAATGTATGAGACACCACCTTTGGATGCTCGCGTTATACAGGAAGACATCATCTTGGGTTTTTTAATTTTATTTGGTTTATCAAAAAATTCTTCAATATTGTTACTCCGTTTTCGCGTGTTCACATATGAAGGGTTGCACATGCCAGTCTCTTCCTCATCGCTAAGACCGGCATTATAATAATGCTTTAATGTGTAATCGTTGGTACACAAGTCGGTTGTAGTGAACTGGAACAAGTTAATTTATTTGTTTAAAATCTTGTTGCACATTGTGCAATATGCTTGCATCGGTAATACCCCATCTATTTGATCATTAGACTCCGAAGATAAATAGTGTTGTTGGCATGGTGTAAAATATGGTATTATATCACAATCGTTGATCAGCGAATTATCTAGTTTATTGGCTGTATACCACATGTGGATAAAGCGGTGATACCTGCTTAACAAAACATATTTCTCTATTGATTTTATTTCATCACTAGTTAGAGACATTATATCTTGGGTAACGTTATTTGTTGAAATCTGAAATGAACATACAATGACTAAGAAATTAATTAAAAATTACTGATCGTAATAAGACATGTAAATATCTCATAATTTCATCCAAATGTTTAGTATTCATATGGTATGTGACAAAGCTGTCATTATTTTTGGGTTTTTATAAATAACTGACAAAAGGTGGACGTTGTTACTGCTGTATAATGGACGTAGCGTAAGGGTATGAAAGAATACAATTATGAAATGAAAAAGTAATTTAGAGTACATGTCACGCGAATATTATGAAGTATAAGATAAAGAACTCACCTCCATTTTGCACTGATATGACAACAATTAATGTTATAAAACTCGAAAGTTATAAACATAAAACACAAACAAATTAACTGGTTGAGTATCACACACTGCGCGAACGTACGAAATCAAGTGAGTATTGAATACGATAAAATTTTGTTATATAAGCCTGTATAAGTGGGGGGGGGCATCCGGCATGGTTTGAACATGTTAAAACAAGCCAACAAAGCAAATAAAGGTCTTTGAACATGACTCACACGTGAGCCGAGCGTTGCGAGGTTTATCTAATGAATTTTAGTTATCTTATTACTTCCTTTGGTCTATTGCAATTGCTATTTACTTAACAATTTCTCATTCATTAGTCACTGTGAGACACTTCTTTCGGCTTCCCTTAGTCATTGCCTTTTATAATTTTATCTAAAGTGGACATTGTTACCAGTATATCTGGCAATGTATGAGGATGTGTGCATGTGTGTATTGTTTTGAAGGATTCATAAAGCGAACATTTGTTTCTTTAAAAGTGGACACTGTTACCGATATCTCTGGCAATGTCCGCATACTACAATAGCGACTCTAGTCTATAGATAAAAATATAAGGGATTGCAAAAAGTGAACATTGTTACCAGTATATCTGGCATTGTATGAAGATGTGTGCATGTGTGTATTGTTTTGAAGGATTCATAAAGCGAACATTTGTTTCTTTAAAAGTGCACACTGTTATCGATATCTCTGGCATTGTCCACATACTACAATAGCGACTCGTCTATAGATAAAATATAAGGGATTGTATTGTGAATATTTGTTAGAGATAACCCATTTTAATTCTAAAGAAGATTGCGGACAATAGTACCGAGTACAAATTTCTAACTTTGTAAAACGATGAGCTATGAAAAAATTAATTAGATATTTGAAAAGCTTGAAAAAACGCGATTCTAAAAAGTGTAAATTTTTTTTTTTTTTTTTTAGAAATTTTTTCTTGGCTTACACCGAAATTGCCGATTGATGAGCAAAAAAAAAAAAAAAAAGGACATTTCTAGGAAAAAAGGTCTATACCTGGTCCAGCTCTCTCCAAAACCCACTACTAAAATTTCAACTACTAGAATCCTGAACGCAATTTTCCTGGCATAGAATACTCTGTTCAATCGACATGAAAAAGCCATTAGTTGTTTGTGTCTGGAACTAGGCGAGAACGAATGCAACGAGAGCCGGTGAGAGCGATGCCGATTCTCACTGACCGTGCAAAGCGGATTTGTTACCATCCAGTCAGTTCAGACTTTTCTCATCAATCGGAAAATCTACATTAGACTCGACAATAGCACTCTATCAGAATCACTATAAATGAAGTTATTTTAGACAATGTCGATCATTAAAGTGTAAATACCTAGGTCCATTCTGCTTTGTTAGCCTATTAGTTCGATTAGTCTTTAATCTCAGAATAACGTATGGAGTGGCTGTATATATATTTACTGATGATTGAAAGCATGGTTTTAGGCATAATAAAAATTTACAATTTGAAAGCCTAGAAATAAAATCAAACGTCCTTAGAATGAACAAATATCGCAGATCGTTAGTAAAGCCGTAATTACAAGAAGATAGTAAGAGGCGAGAGAGAGTATAGAGTGGAGACTTGTAGAGAAGTAAGAGTGCAGGCGAAGTGACGTCATTACCGCAATCAAAGCCGCAGAGGCGAGCGTCGCGGCCCGCCCTGGAGCTAACGATGAGAGCTCTCGATAAAAATTAAAAACACGTGCAAGCCGAGCCCCAGGAAAGTTTTAATGAGAGTACACGGACTTCCCTACTCTGCGGGATGCAGGTAGACACTGGTAACTAGGTAGCTACAGAACCGCGGATTTCTGTGGCTTTTTATAATGAAAATAATTTAATTGATATGCGAACCACAGAAAGTTTAGCGGGTTCTATTTTTTATGGGTTCTAATTTTTTTAGAACATCTTTTTGTTCATTTGGACAAAGTACAGTTTCATGCGTTGGAACCATAGATCCTTTATACTAAAAATCTGTGGTGGGAACTAATTTTGAAAACAATTTAAACTGTGTAACTTGGACCCCACAATAATAAGTACTGGAAGATTTTATTTCTTGACAGCACAACATGTAACAGTCACTGAACTTCTTATATTGATTGTTGTATCGGAGTAGGTAAGTACGTTTAAAGGAAAAGAAGAAATAAGGTTTGTACCGTTTAGTTCAGGTTAAAGTAAAACCCGTTCATTAGCATACTCAAAAACTAATTGCATATATATTATTTTGAGGATAGTGTTAAAAACCCAATAAATACCAAAAAGTCAAATATCGATTTATTGATCCATAGCATTCCATTTATGACGCTCTTTCTTGTGCTCTAATCCAATAAGCGGAATTCGCAGTAGAAAGCAAATTACCTACTTGAGATAATAATCCAATAGTGACCACATTTACCTAAAATTTAAAAACTAAAATACTATATATATTATATATATAATATTTTTATTTCACGCTTAAGTAAACAAATAAAGTTTGTAAAGAGACGATGATGGATTGAATAAAATTAACGTCTTTACTAATTACTGTCTTTAATTTCCACTTTGGACACAATTAAACAATTAAACAGAATTAAAATATTACACAGTTAAAACAAAGCGACCATTTCATTTGCTGGCCAACGCACCTCTCTTTTTTGCCACCTGGCGGGCAAAAGACGTAACTACTAATCAATTGACTGTCTTCTTACATACTCCCCCTTTTGACCAAATATAGGACCACCAGTTTGGTCAAACAAACACAAAAGTTACACAAAGAGAAAGTGAGTAAGAACAATTAACAATAACAAAAAACAATTAGAACAAGGAACTTAAACATAATCTAATAGTTTAAGAGGTCGACCGCGTCTCCGTTTTGGGTTGACGGGTCGTGGCTTGGACTGATCACCCTCACACTCACGTGCATGGTAGCGAGTAAGATCGGACACGTGATACTTACCGATCGATTCATCAGGAGCTTCACGATGCGAAATTAAGTAAGTGGTGGGACTCACCTTCATTTTTATACAGTAGGGCCCATCTCTTCTTGGGACGAGTTTCGAGGTTATACCCTTACCGGCATTACTCAAAACATGGCTACGTAGAAGGATTAGGTCACCAGGTGAATAGTCTTCCCCCACACGACGGGTCTCGTCTTTAGTAGTCTTAGGAAAATGGTTACCTGTATCGATGGTATGCTCGGCGAAAGGTGTCGCTCCTCCCCCTTCACCAAAGATGTCCTCGTACTCGTGAACTAAGGTTGACAATGCAGTTCGCTCCATTGACGACAGCATCGCCCCCTCATCAGGTCGAATCACGTCTGCAGCTGCACAACTCACCTTGACGCTTGACTTCTCGCCTTGCAAAGGATACACAGCCTGCGGGTGATCAGTCATAAACCATGAGTTCGCGTGTAAGTTAAGAACAATACGAGCACTACATAAAAAATCGATACCAAAAAGTGTTTCATTATTTACGGCGTTAGGTAAAACAATGAAGGTAGTTGGTACAACCTTACCCTCAAGTTTAACGTCGACGTCAACAAGTTTGACATTCATATCGCGCACAATCCCGTCTGCAAATTTTACACGAAAATTACTTTTACGAAACGGGTGACCTTGATCGCGTAGCAACGTATACAAACTATAACCAGCTATACATCGTTTGGCCGCTGTGTCCACTAAACCGGTACCACGAACCCCATTAATCTCGACATTGAGAATAGGTCGGTTACTGGTGCCGTTACTGTTGGAGTCAGACGCAAAGGCAACCTTCATTAATGGTAGCTTGTTACAATTTTGAATAGGCGACTTGCCTCTGAGAGGCAAACTCCCATTAGGTACAAAAGTGTTAGTACACAACTCGGTGATCTTTGACAGATGACCTTGCTTAATCTTTGACAAATTTGTATTAAACGAAAACGGACTCTTCTTTGGGCTACGATTGCTACGATTTACAGACATATTGTTACAAAATGTACAACTACGATCGTTACTACGATTTATAAAATTAGGTTCATGACTAAGATCTGTAAATGGGTAGGTATCATCGCTCAAAGACTTGTCCAAAGAATGAAAATTACAAGAATAAAATGTATTACTAGTGTCTTTAGGTTTACTGTCCCCAGCATTACAATTAGCACACTTAGAACGAATGATGCCCTTAGCACCACAACCATAACACTTGATTTCACTATCACTTTTAATTTTAAGTCGCGGACACTCAGAGCGAGCGTGACCACTTTTACGACAATAAACACAATAACTTTTGTTACCTTGAAGAGGTTGAATTACTTGGTTACACTGTGTCGCCCGAGGAACTTCACACGTCGGAGACCGAAGCGGAGTCTCGACCGAGTTACGAGCAGTCGTTGACCCGTGAAACACAGGTGACCGGAGTGAGGTGCTCGGCGCAGGCGCCGCCGTAGAGCGCGGCTCATGCCGGCCGGCACGAAGCTCCCGTTGTCCCTGAACAGGCATCGACGCTGCTTCGTCGAACTCGTCCTCCACCTGTCTGGCGCGCTCGATGAGCTCGTCGACACTATTAACCAGGTCTCGAGGTATTCGCTTTCGAATATTGATGTTTAGCAAGCCGTAAAGAAGGTCTAATATAATTCGTTCATCAAGAACATACGGTAGACTCGCGAGTTCCGCGCGTTGACGGCTGATATAAATATCGGCGCGCTCATGTCCTTGATCTGCACTGAACACGCCACGAAATATTTTGTAGGGAGGTTTCGGCGCACCATACATGGATCGCAAACGTTGTATTGCCTCTGTCCACGAAGAAATGGAGCCCTTTACTCCCTTGTACCAAACAGCAGCATCTGCCTCTAGTAATATTGGCAGGCCGCGGAGCGCATGCTCGTCACTTATATTTGTACACTCTTTGTATACTATGATTGTATCAATAAAAGCATCCACGACACGTGGATCTTGATGAGCTCTCCCGCTGAAACGCGCTGTACAGTTAGCGAAGTTTCCCATAAGCGCGGAGGGCGGTGCGATGTGTGATGTCGGAGACAGGCTTGGAGCGCCGCTGTCACTGTTGGAATCCTTGGAAGCTAGGATAGCTGATATTAACTCTCTGTTAGACTCAGCTTGAGCCCTAGCAAAGGACGCGAACATCGCTGACATGCGCGACTCCACCTCGAAGTCCGCCTCGTGGCTACTTTGCGCACTTTTTCTTCTTGGCATTTTCACTTTCACTTAACACCTCGAAGATTGAGACAGTCACACATAAAACCAGCAAGATGCTTGTTGAAAACTGAATATATTTTAGAAACAAAATTTAAGAGTTCGTAAAAATTCGTTATTTTGGTTCGAAACTTTTATTGGCCACTAGTTGGGCTGCCACTTGTAAAGAGACGATGATGGATTGAATAAAATTAACGTCTTTACTAATTACTGTCTTTAATTTCCACTTTGGACACAATTAAACAATTAAACAGAATTAAAATATTACACAGTTAAAACAAAGCGACCATTTCATTTGCTGGCCAACGCACCTCTCTTTTTTGCCACCTGGCGGGCAAAAGACGTAACTACTAATCAATTGACTGTCTTCTTACAAGTTATTTATTTGTATTGAGTGTTCATTGGTTTCAACTAAAATTACCTAACGACGTAAAATCAAAAACCACTACATATTTCTATTTATCGGGCTTTAGGTAGATCAGAAACAGAACCAAAGCTAATAGACCAGTAAGGATAGATTTCCAGGTGAAATAATCTTAAAAAAGTTTATTCTTTCACAGATGGTTATGTACCATTTACTGATACTTGAAATCATAAATTATAACAAATCGGTCCAGTGCGTTAGGAATAATTTAGGAATTTAGAACTTTTACTCATAACTGAGTGTAAAAAATATTAAAGTTAATTATTTCTCCAGAATCTTGTTTGTTGCACAGCTTACAGCATATAAACGAATTTTATAACAAATTCGCCCAGTGCTCATTGTCATAGACAGACTTTTACGTTTTCGAGCCGTAGATTCCAGAAAAAAATATTAAAGTTTGAAATATCAACTTATTTTGCTTTTAATGCTTAAATAAAATCCTTATATTAAAATTATAACAAATTGGTCAGTTGCTTTACAAATAAAACGACCTTGAACTTTTCATACTCATTTACTACGACATAAAAATTCCGAAGTATGTAGAGTTTGTTAATAAGTCTTAGTAGACACCTAAATAACATATATTATAAAATTATAACAAATTGGTCAATTGCTTTACAAATAAAACGGCCTTAAATTTTTCATACTCATTTATTACGACATAAAAATTCCGAAGTATGTAGAGTTTGTGTATAAGTCTTTGTAGACACTTAAATAACATCGATTGTAAAATTATAATAAATTGGACAATTACCTTACAAATAAAACGACTTTAAAATTATGACAACATGGTGTATTTATTTACAATTAACACAGTCTTCAATTTATCGCACTAATTTACTACGACATAAGAATCCCGAAGTGTATAGAGTTTGTGTATTACTTTTTTGTAGACACCTAAATAACATAATTATATTATAAAATTATAACAATTTGGTCAATTGCTTTACAAATAAAACTTTTTCATACTCATTTAATACGACATGAAAATTTCGAAGTTTAAAGAGTTTGTTTGTGTATAAGTCATTGTAGACATATAAATAACCTATATTATAAAATTGTAACAAATTTGGCAATTGGTAATTTAAAAAAATATTTAAGCGGTGGTCAGCTTGGTCAATGGTCACCAGATTGTCTATAGCAGTAGCACACTTATCGTGTTTAGGCTGAGTCTACAATGATGCGCGATGAGATCCGTGATAAATAGGCGAATAAACAAACTGATTATTATAGTTATTGTAATTGGCTACACTGTGATACTTGTTATGTAGCCATCACGTTATTTATATTTTAAAGTGAAAATTTCTTCTTCTTTAGTGGGAAATTTCATGGGTTCGAGCCACAACATGCTCTTGGCATAAATACCGACCATGGATTGCCCGGCCCGAGTATGTTCGACCCGACAATGTGCGGACAGGAACTCGTGTAGGTACAGGCTACCACGTACGTCGGGGATGCGCATTTTTGGTCGCTTCTTTCTATTATAGTGCTACCTACCTAACTAAACTTCTAATTAAATTTTAATACTGCTGAGTTTGTTTTATACCACAGAATAAAACCATTGTGTAATAGAAGAAAAGGACGACCAAGACGAATTTAAAAAATGTACCTATTTGACAATTTTTTAAATAGTACTACTAATATTATAATATGTATGAAACGATGTATGGATGTGCATGAATCAAGAGAAGTATGCAAAGATCGAGAGAAGTCGCGATCCATACTCTCTGCCTACCCCTTTGGAAAACAGGAGTGAAGGTATGTATGTATGTATGTATGTAAAATACCGTCTTATAATAGTATAGGAGGGCGAAAAGGTCCGCTTGCAACTTGAGTGTCACTCGGCGGGCGGCGGTCACAGGACAATTCTACAAACCTATCTATATTTAGCTAGTTTTTTTAGTAGTTATAGTAAATATACGATGTTTTAGCCTATCTTAGGAACTATGCTATAAAAAATAAAAGCAGGAAAAATTTAGCTAATTCATATACGTTTTTTTGTTGAATTCATATTTTTTTGGTGCTAACAGACTTGAATCCCCGCCCAGAGAAAGCCATCAAAATTCAAAATCACATTTATTTGTGAGTGCGCACTTCTATATTGTCTTATTTTTGTGATATTTTCATGTTTTAATGGTATAATAATCTAATTTTGGCAACTATTTACATGCAAATACGTGTCAATAAAGAGGTGGTACAAACTATATCTCTAGGATGTAGGGGGTAATATCTCAAACTACTGAACCGATTCTAAAAAATATTTCACGAATAGAAAGCTACGATATCCTTGAGTAATATAGGCTATATTTTATTTTGATCAAAGATATCCACGGGGGAAGCCAGGGGCAGAGTGATAGTATGCATTAAAAACTATCTATTTTGTAGATTTGTATTTAATTTAAAAATTTCCATATGGCAACGCTAGTCACATTACAGCTCAGGTAGTCGATGTAATAGGTAATTAGTAAACAAAGAAATCATTTCGACACAAACACAAACTGACGGCGGTGTGTCACAGGCGTCCTATTACTGCAAAATGGCGAAAAGTGAACAGTGTTTAATTTTTGACAAAATTTTAATAATTTAATTTACTGTAGACTGTAACTGTGAAAGAAAAAGCATATATGCGTTTATTAGTGCCGGTGTAAAAAGAAGTAACTTTTCGACAACAAAATTTCATTAAAACTTCATCGAAACGGCCAAATTGCATACATAAATACTAGAAGTATTGCAGCTGCTATGAAAAGAAAGAAACATGAAGTCGCAGTATCACAACTGGGCGAATTTGAATATGAAAATAATTCTATATTCTGTGTCAAATACTTTTTCAAAATATATTACGGAATTCTATTTTTGACACTGGTTGCACGACGTTCTATAGGCACCCAAGTACTTATTATATTCAAGGCAAAATTATTTTATTAAAATTAATGGCAGTTTCTACAATGTTATGATCAATTATTTTACCAACAAAATACACAATTAATAATAATATACAAGTATAATTAAGAAATTCCATCAAAATATTGGATCCGCGCCGCGATTCAAATAAACTCGTAGAATACAATAATGCAGTCATGGCTATAATTAGTTTGTTTATTTGCCCATGTGACGCGGATCGCATCACGCATCAATGTAGACTCAGCCTAAACACGACAAGTGTGATACTGCGAGACCATCGGGTGATCAACTGACCATTAATCAAGATGTTCACCGCTTAACTATTAAATATAATTATATTTTATTACCAATTGCCAAATGTTATATATATTTATAGTATAGCTTATTTATGTGTTTACAATGACTTATATACAAACTCTATAAAACTTCGGAATTTCTATGTCGTAGTAAATGAGTATGATAAATTCAAGGCCTTTTTATTTGTAAATCAATTGACCAATTTGTTATAATTTTATAATACATATATGTTATTTAGGTGCCTACAAAGACTTATACACAAACTCTACACACTTCGGAATTTTTATGTCGTAATAAATGTGTATGAAAAATTTAAGGCCGTTTTATTTGTAAAGCAATTGACCAATTTGTTATAATTTTATAATATATGTTATTTAGGTGTTAACAAAGACTTTTACACAAACTCTACAAACTTCGGAATTTTTATGTCGTATTAAATGAGTATGAAAAGTTCAAGGCCGTTTTATTTGTAAAGCAACTGACCAATTTGTTATAATTTTAATACAAGGATTTGTTTTAAGCATTAAAAGCAAAATAAGTTGATATTTCAAACTTTAATATTTTTATCTAGAATCTGCGGCTCGAAAACGTAAAAGTCTGTCTATGACAATGTGCACTGGGCGAATTTGTTATAAAATTCGTTAATATGCTGTAAATTGTGCAACAAACATGATTCTGGAGAAATAATCAACTTTAATATTTTTTACGCCAAGTTATAAGTAAAAGTTCTAAATACCTAAATTATTCCTAACGCACTGGTCCGATTTGTTATAATTTATGATTTCAAGTATCAGTAAATGGTACATAACCATCTGTGAAAGAATAAACTTTTTTAAGATTATTTCACTTCATGACCAAATATTTCGTTCCAGTATTGGACTATAAAACAATACAAATGCGTTTGTCGGGTTTTACTGTTCGATTATTTTTCGAAAAAAGTTAATTTGGTGACCTAAGTTTCTTCAAAAGTTGTTCGGGGAAGAAACCAATAAATTAAATTTGACATACAACTTCTAGCGCTATTGTTGACACTTTGCCCGTTGTTTTTAATTATTATATTTTGTGCTAATTGTTTGTGTTGAACACTACGATGTATCGAGGAAAGAAATTAGTGCAACTAGCTTGCATGAAGCCACTAATATCAGGTACATTCTCACTATATTAGAGTATGTTTTCGTAATGACAAAATGAAAGTACCTAAACTAAGTTCACTCCTAAATTAGAGGAGTCCTAATGAATCCTTCCCAAATAAAAAACGTCGTACAAGAAAAATTTCTTCTCCTCCATGGTGGGACGCAGAATGCACTGAGGCAATCACAAATAGGAATAATGCTGAATCAATTACTGCTATACTAATATAAATACTACGTTCAGAATTTTGATATCCTTTCACACGCAAATTATTTAAACATAAAAAGTGGGAATCTTGGTAAGCATTCCGTCCGTCTCTGTATCACCAGACATAAAACCGACAGCTGTCTGGAAAAATATTAGAAGATTCAGATCAGCTTTCAAGGATTCTAGTGCAGATGTCCTCCAGGCCACCTTATATAGTTAATAATTTTTTTGATAGATTGGCTCCATCTTCAGTACCTGAAGAAAGAGATTTGTCCAATGTACCTCTATCTTCATGTTTGGACAATCTTACCGGACTTAATTCACTCTTTACCATTTCTAAATTAAAAGGAGTGTTGTCAAAAAAAGGATTCCGCTCCAGGAAGTGATGATATACTTTACTCCTTCTGTTAACATCTTGGTGATATCTCTCTTTCTTATCTTCTTAACATATATAAATCAGTGATGATCACAGGTAATATTTCTCAAATGTGAAAGCATCAAGAAGTCATACCTATTCTAAAACCAAATAAACCTCATACAGATGCTTCTTCATTTAGTTAGACCAATAGCTCTCTCTTTTTACTAATAATCCTTTATTTTACTATCCATATTTCCTATTCAATAAAACCCATTGAAAAGGTAACAGCTATTTCACTTAGATATATTGAATAAGTAACTATATGCTAAATTACAGTGACACATGTGGATTTACAGAGAAATTGGGAATAGTTTATAAAATAATAAGTAGCGTAAATGAATGGAAAAACGTTTTTACAGCAGCAGAAAGAAGAGGGCTAAAATTATCAAAAAAGGTAAAGGAAACAATAGAGATAGATAAAATCATAAAGAGAGAGAATTTAAATTCAGCGATATGTTATACTTAAAAAATTTTAACTCTGTAATGATTTTATTAGAAACAAAAATAAAGATAACATGAAAAAATAGTAAACTGGCTTAAAATAAAACGCACTAAATAAGTTAAGGCTCCTATATCCATATTTTTTCTGGGATAAACTATTCCCAATTTCTCTGAAAATAATCTACATGTGTCACTGTAATTTAGCATATACCTAGGTAGTTACTTATTCAATATATCTAAGTGAAATAGCTGTTATTTTTTCAATTGGTATTATTGAATAGGAAATATACTTTACTTTTACAGTGACACATGTGGATTATTTACAGAGAAATTGGGAATAGTTTATGTTCCATACAAATTATGGATATAGGACCCTTAAGGGAGATTGAAAAATATGTTTTAATTATGATATGTCCGAGAATTTTCATTCCATACGTGTCTGTAAAATGTCTGTTAATTCACCTAAAACTAGAGCTAAAAGAATATCACACCCGCCTTCAATTAATATTTATATATTAGTTAAATGAAATAGAGCACTTATATTCCAGTCAATTACCGATCAGTTTAGTTAAAAAGAAAGATCTCATTCATTAATATGTGTGAAAAACTCATCATACTCGAGGAACTCCATGCGTGGGTACCTATACATATCATGGTATCATATCACGTAGGACATTTACCAAACCACCCAATTTTAAGTAACTCGAAAGCAACAATTTCATACTTATCGGGTTTGAGCACTATACCCTCAATATAAATAGCCAAATAACCCTTAATAACACAACCCAATTACTGAAAACATTTCGGTAATTATTTAAGCAGCCTACAAAAGGGTACGCCTTGAAAAAAGGCAACACCGCCCTCCGGTTATTGTTCAGGAAAACAAGAAATAAATTGTTGGAATCTTTACAAAACAATAGTGGAATTGGTGTACGAGAGAAAAAGGCCGGATGCAAATGCCATTCATATTAATTAGCAAAGCGAGACGGGGCTTTTACGAAATTAGACCGTGATTTTACTCAAGATTTATTGTGGTGTTTGAAATGGCTTTTCGAGCAATGGCTACATTTAAGCGAAGGCAAATTGGTATATCACGTACCATTTTATGAAAAACTAGTTTTTTGCCCAGGCATCGCCCGTCGACATTTTTGATTGGTTGACGTTTAATAGTTACTGCTCCGCTAACGTGATGTTATATATCCTTTGAGTCAATAGCCTATAACTTTCTCAATAAACGGGCATTTTAATGCAAGATAATATTTCAAATCGAAGTAGTTATCTACCGAGATTAGCGCGTTCAAACACAATACAAACTTTTCAAGAGCATACTTACTGTTAAATAAATAGGTAATAATATTGGCATAGAAGTATTACCTAGATATAAAAACCCGTAACGGTATTACCATTGTTCGTCCATCCGTCCGTCCGTCCGTCCATCCCAGTAAGTACCTAGGCTTACCGAGTTATTGTGATCAACAGATAAAATACGTAATCAAACAACGAACTCTTACACTCTTATTAATAAACTCGAAGTAGCGACGTAGTAACTAAACTGTATTTCGTCTCCATCTAACAAATCTGCAATTCATTATGATAGACGGGGAGACGAAACACAGTTTAGTTACTACGTCGCTACTTCGAGTTTATTGATAAGAGTGTTTTAGTTTCGTCATGTCTGTGTGCCTCACTTCAAGTTTTTGCATCTTAACTGTTCAGTTTAATATGGGCAGCTGGCTAAAAGTTGAAACTGTTAATGTCTCTGGCCACACTGCAAGTTATAAAGGCCGTGATGGTGTGTTTGTTTTTGCATCTATTGAAAGTGAATTTGACACGCAGACAGACACTTAATAATTACAAAAAAATATAAATGTGAAAGAAAAATAAAAATTACTAGATGATCCGTGGGAATACTGCACACAGTTATTTTAACATGGTGTCTTTTACAAAAATTCATTAATTAATCAATTAATCTAATTTTGATTTGTTTGTTTATTTTTCGTCATTGGAAGGAAATCTTCAAAATGGCGTATCAAAGATAGCGACATAAAAACTATAGATTTTGGTTTCTTTCGACAGGTTCCATTCGGACGTTATTTTTTCTTGCCATATTCAGCAAAGCAAGGGCTTTTGACCCAATAAGGTAAGTACCTGTTAACCTGGTCCCATAGAATCGCCAAGATAAATAAACATAAACTAAACTTTGAAAAATATGCACCGCAATGCAAGAAATTAAACATTTCGCCATGTAACTTGGAGGCGTTTGGTGCCACAACAAAGTAATATACCTACTTACCTAAAATTAAATAGATCTTGTACCCTAATTTGGCACCAACCGGTTCCTAGTATTTTTACCGAACCCTCATATATGCATACATACCTTACCTACAGAATATCTAGTACCTACTACGTCAAAAACAGCAATTGTTAATTAGGTACCTACCTAAATATAGAACCACTAAGTACCTACATATAAAAAAAATATTGTTTTGAATCTGAATTATTTGTTTTCAAAAAGTTTCTAATTAGACAGCGTTAGGTTAGGTTAGGTTAAGTATGATTGAAATCGGTCGTGCTTTTGGACGCGGCCTTTTCCGAGCTGGAACCGGTGGTGCTTGCGCTGCCGATTGGAGGTGGATGCTGAGGTTGAGCAGCAGCGGCGCGGCCAACCCGAGACCGAAGGTGGTCGAAGGTAAGTATGACCGGCCGCGGGTTTTCCGTACGGCCGGTTTGAGGTGGGGTCTGGGGACGGTCGTGCTGTTTGTTGTACGCGGCGCGGCCGACCCGAGACCGAGTGTGGTTAAAGGACCGGCGAGAAGGGGTTTTAGTCGGTTGGAGTCCGACATAACCGGTTCCCCTCATCTCCGAGGGGACAGGCATCCATAACTATCGTGTATAAATTGAAATGCGTCTGATATAAAAATTACCGTGCTAATTCAGGATTTCATTAATCAATTGTCATTGAAATCTGTTCAGTTTCATTATTTAATTTACTTTCAAAATTAAATTAATAAGGTTAATTTTAATCTTCACCAGCCCTAACTGCCCATAAACACTGCAGGATTTTGTTCGGGAGGCACCGGAATATAATATAAGACAACAAAGTTAATGTTCATAAAATATTTTTAAATTTAAAAATTTATAATTTTTTACTCTTGAAAACAGAATTTTTGATTTGACTTCTTTTATAAGTATAGGTACTTAGGTACATCACAAATCTCGTTCGCATATATATTTAAAATGTTACAGAGATGGGATTCCACTAAATATTCGTAATTGAGTTCGCAAAGCCATGAATCTGAGCAATGAATATTGATTTGCTTTTAATAATCTACCTACTGGTTAAATAATAATAAACGCAATGACAATATAAAGAAATATAATATATACCGTAGGTAATGAACTGAAGGAAAGGATCACCAAGGTCCTTCCGTTCACTTGAATCCCCTAGGTGATGACCTTACAAACTCTACAAAGCCCAATCTTTGGAAAATTAGGCGTGACTAAAATAGACTTCTTCCGCGTGACGAATAAAGAGTAAATTTTCTTATTATTTTGACGTGACCAATGTGGTCTCTTTGTGTGTCCAATTCTGAATTCAATAGCAGAATCTTTACGCAAGTCCAACTTCGAACTACATGCATGCTGCATTCTATGCTTATTGTCCGGTGCGCGTCTATACCTACTTATTCAGATTTCAGACAATCACTAGATTTGGATGCGTTTATATGTATCGTATAATTATTCTATAAAATTGCAAATAACAAAATCATAGGTATAAGAATTGTGTAAAATTAAATTATTTACAAAAAAGTCCGCGGTAGATAAGTAGGTAGGTACCTAATTTACGTAAAGTACAACTTAAATTACGCAAAAAAAGTAAACAAAACTCTATAATAATCCCTCAGTTTGTAACCGGGAGTATCTACGTTAAGGTACGAAGAAACTACATGTTATGTTATATAATTAATTAATTAAAAAGCATTATTTTTTCCAATACTGTTTATTTGTTGAGCAATTTAGGGATTATCAAAATGTCTACACACAGGTGAATATTAGTAAGAAACTCTAGTTTTAATTATGTTCAAGCATATCTACTGAATCTAAAATTAGTGGTAATTTTTAATACTTTAATATTATTTTAAAATTCCTCTATTAAATACTATGCATTTTAATATTTTTGCAGATTCTATAACTACAAACTTATGTGACGCAACAGCTCGTGTCAATTAAACGAGTTACAATCAAATAAATTGCATTCGAGCGCGCTCTTATTCTGAGGTTATAATATTGACCACAAAGTCAGATAGGGTTTGGTATTATAAATACGAGTTTTTTTTAATTCGTCCACTAATACAGAGCCTTATTCAAATACGTCTTATGTTCACAATATTATAAAACTACTTCATTATAAAGTATTTAAGTATGTAGTTTATTTCTATTTACTTTATTCCTATGTCCATTGTTTAAAAAGAACAGTGAAAAAATGTAAATGTACAAATAAAAACGTCTTATATATAATACCTGTCATATTAAATACAGTCATAAAAAATACAACAATCAGTCAAAGCCTTTTTGTGTGAAATTAACAACCAAAATTAATACTTTCAATTCTTCATAAAATTAGGAGCGCTTAAAATTAATACACAAAAAACTTAATAAAAACACAACCACAATACATATAACACAAAATATTATATAGGTACTTTAAAAATATATAAGTTACTTTATATTAAATGTACTACAATAGTGTGTAGAATGTAGTAAATACTTCATTCAAAATCTAATTGTAAAATCTAATAATAAAGGATTAATTTCCTTAAGGATTCATTCTCTATTTTAATTTAAAATACATCTGATTACAAATTAATAAATATGTACATTTAAATGGGCAAAAGGTACTATGACAATAGATCAAATAGTACAATATTGTATAATTAACAGTTCTAAATACAAAATATAATACCTAACCTATAAAAACAGCCTGTACTTAATAAATGCATAACTTTGCAATGTCAATATTTAGAAAGCATAATTTTTTGATGAATTTTAATTTAAAAAAAACCGTTATACAAAGTAAAAAAATTGGTAATGGAAGTTTTTAAATCTCACACAACCTCTTTCTACTTAATATAGGTTTAGAAAGTTTGACCAAACAAAACAATAAATATGTTCAAAGGACATGATGGAAGTACGTATTAAAATGTATAAAGTAAAGTAGTTTTTTGTATCACAAACAAGGAGGTGGCAAAGGTATGTTAATTTTTTTGCATACTTCCAACATGAAATTTTTCAAAATGGCTCCCTGATTATCTTTCGAGCCATTCAGAGTTATTGTAGGAATGAAAGTAGGCTGTATCTTATCTGTTTCAACACCATATTCTCTCAGTAACTCTGTTCCATGAACATTGTTGGCACATATAGATATTGCTTCCACATCAATATTCATTTTCTTTCCACACTGAAAAATATAAAAATGACAATATGTGAAATATTTGTAGAAAAAGTGGTCATTGCGGAGAAATTAATTAACTTTGAGTAAAAACAGTATTTTAAGGGTTTTAGTTACATCTGAAAACTAAATCCTTATTATTATAATGTGAAAGGTTTCATGTTTGTTACTCAATCCTGTTAATAGGAATGTCTTGTAAATAAAATAAAGAGACATACCTAATTGGTTCATTATTGTTGGTAATACTCACTCTAGTTAAAGCATTATCAGGATCCATGTTATCAATAATCATGCATTCCGTAAATTTTATCACTTGTGTCATATTTGGTAAAAGAATAGCTGAACAACCATGGATTTTGTTGGCGTAACATTCATCTTCACCATGTTGGCACTTAAATATATATCCATCATTTGTCTCTGTAGTCTGAAAATTTTAACATACAATGATTTACTATAGTTCAGAGATTGAAAGGTTTTTAGTACCTTGTTGAAATATATACTTCTGCTGGGTAGCCTGGGATTCTTAATGAACAGAAGAAATAAACTACAAGGCTAGGAACAAATATTAACCTCCTCAATTTAGTTAACAGCATGTATATGTTATAGTCAAAGGCCGAACTTTGGGCACTGCTAAGTTTGATTAGTCAATCTTCAGGTTTGGCGAGAGTTCTTAGTCAAAGCCCAAAGTGTTTCTGCAATCTTAGTCTAATTTGGTCAGTGAACATTTTACAGTTTGGTCAGTGAACAGTAGACATTTGACTACTGAGTTTAGTCAGTTCTAGGATTGACCAGTCAATCAAGCTTTTTAATGACAAAAGGTGTTTCGTCAAACCTAGGATAGACCAGTTATTCTGCTGAGAGTCGACAATTATGACATTTGGCCTATGACTTATAATGCTTTTAATTGTTTTGTTCATTTCACACATCTGGAGAACAACACAGTTCCATGATAAAAATATAACAGAAACAAATACAGTTGTAAATAAAAAATTATCTTACCGTGGCTTTTCCATATGGTATCAATGTAATTTCTATGAATTCAGCTAACTTTATAGCAACATGTAAAAGATGTTTTACAAAAAAGTGTTTGGAATCTGGACACAGAGCTTCATAGTATACTGCTATCCTTACTTTATCTTGTTTGTGCTTGTTATAATGATCATCTTCTAACTCAGCAATACCACTCTACATTACCAAAACATTAAAGAAATTATTATTGGAATAGTTTTAATACACATATATATCATGAAATATATAGTAATAATATTTGATTTTGTAATTTCATAGTACCTACTTAGTTTACTTTTTAAAAACAAACAAACTCACACTCTGACTAGATCAAGATATTAGTTTTTCAAGATCAAGATATATTTTTCTTAAAATATTAAAAACCATGACAAAAGGAGCTGTATGACAACAATAAAATGTTTGACTTCTCCGGTAAGTGCCACCACTTCTATAAAATATATATTCAGAGTAAAGGTTGTTCATATGAAAATGCCAAATATTGTTCATATGAAATTGTATTAGATGGAATGCACTATGTGACGTTTAAAACTTATTTAAATAATTCCGGTAGCCCTGCCCATTCACAATCAAACTGATACAGGATGTAAATGATGCTAGATTATTGTAACATAACAAATAGTTTTATTAATACTATTATACAGTTGTGCTTAGTAATAGAATCATTGCGGTATTTTAAAATATGCTTACCTCAGCGAGATCATGTTCTTTCTTTGGTAGCAATCTAATAACCTGCCACATTATTAAACCAAGAAGAAGTAAGACAATTAACCTGTATCTATTACAGGAATAAAAAGCCATTATTATTGTAAATTAGGTAATCCGTAATTTATACTTTAGTATACCATTTGAGGTAGAACTCTGAAAAGAATTTAGATTAGAGTTTGAATAGGAAAAAGGAATTAACTTTATCCCATCATCATAAATATTTTTAACACACCACAGATTTATATTACACAGATGATTACACTACACAGAGAACAGAGAGACAGTAATTTTTTTAAGTTTTTGACAGCTTTTTGGTAGCTGTGGGTTTTGACAGCTGCTTACTATATAATCTGTGACAGCAACTGGCTGAGAGAGCTTGCTATGCTTGAGAGACCACAGTAGAGCTTGTCGTTATTTTCAATAAGCGTTTCAGGAAACACTTTTTTGAAATGTAACTAACAAATGCTTTTTTGCTACACTTACTTTTCTTATTACCTACGTTACATTACGGCGCACGCAGGTACTCTCCACACGCACCAGCGGCGGCCGCCGGCCACTAATGAGCGAATGGTGAACGTATTTATTGAAATTAATCTATGCCTTCAAATTTCCGAAAACGCTTTTTCTAAGAAACTGTTTTGGTGTTATCTTATAATGGACCATAATAACGCATAGACATTATCGTACTGAATGCAAAATTCATGGTTTTTATTTAATATTCATATTTAGGGTCCCGTACACCTCTGTCTGTCTGTCCGTCTGTCACAGCTTATTTTCTCCGAATCTTTCGAAAAAAAATTAGCTCTCTTATAGTTTACAGGAAACAGGAATACCTAAACAAAAATCCTTTCTTAAAGTTCTAACCAAAAAATTATACGAAACTTCCAGCGCGCGAGTCGGACTCAAAAAAAGTACTCTTTGTCGGACTCGCATTGTCTTAGTTACTAACAGTGTTTATCGAAACAGTTTCTAGATTTGTCTAGCTCTAGGCCACCAACCAAAGAGAATATAATTAATCATGTAGGCCACATAAGAGGCCACAAGAGAGATGACTACCGAAATGATGTGAACCTGTGTGACGTGAACAGTAAACTTCCGCTGACAACCAAGCATGGGAGTTAGCACAGATTTTGACAGCGACACTTTCGTTTCGGTCGAATGGCCTTGAACAGGCCAAAACGTTCATGTCCAACAAGGACCGGCCAGAGATAGCCCGGCGCCGAGAGGTCCGGCCCAACAATGTGCGGGAAAATTCTGTGTACTTGTCTTTGTCCGGCCAAGCAAATTGCTCGGCATTCTTGTGCAGGGCATGCCCGGTCCGGGCTATCTCTGGCCGGTCCTTGTTGGACATGAACGTTTTGGCCTGTTCAAGGCCATTCGACCGAAACGAAAGTGTCGCTGTCAAAATGTATGCTAACTCGGCATAGCTCACTGCTCGCTTGTGAGTTCGTGAAACCGGCTGACTTGTGATATAACACTGAGGTGCTCCTCTTTGCGCCATCAAGTGGTTGTTTTCACGAGAACTTTTGACCCACTTTCCGTAAAGTTACTGTAGGAATACAATTTTATGTAATTTCTTACATACTACCATAATTACAATATTCCTGGTTAGAAATTATTTTTTAAATTTAAAATAATTTAGGTACTTTTTTTAATAAGCATAAAGTTAAAAGATCTTCAATTCAATAAAACACTGCAATTTTATATTCTCCTTTATTTGGTAGGTAGGTACAATTACAAGGAACCACAAAGAAGTGAAAAGAAAAAAAAAATTTTCTCTATATTTTATAACTTAATAAAATGTATTATATTGGTAGAATATTTAATCTAGCTTTATTCAGTCAACACTAAATTTTTAAATTTCTCTATATCGTAGAACCCTGCTTTAACTTGCCTGCCCCCAAAAAAGCGTCCATTTAAATCTACAACTGCTTTAATTGCGCTTTCTATTCGTTTAAATTCTACAAATATGCGTACTGCTTCATCATGTGGTAATTTAGGTAATTCAAATATTATAACTTTTATAACGTCCCCATACTTTGTGTTGCATTCATCTTTGACTTCAGGTTCTAAATCTTCATCCACATCTCCAGGACCAACCATATTCTAAAAAAAGTTACTTATTTATTGTTTAAATAAATAATAATAAATATATAGTGTGAACTTTATGGTTTAAATTACGCTAGACCCTATCAATATGATTCATGTGATTGTCATCATTATTCCACACAATATTTTGATTAATCTCTTGACCATGTAGTCAAGTAAAACAGGATCCCAAACTCTGATGACATTATTTTCGATAAAGCGAGAGCATGAGGCAATTAAATATTTTCCTTTGAGTCCTATGCTGCCGTGCTAACGATAAGTGCAGTAAGTAACATTTTTGTCAAAAATGAGTTGCATATATCATTGGAATCCTTGAAAAAAGATCTATAACTTTTCCTTAGACATGGTAATGAAATTACCGCGAAAAAGAGGTTTTTCAAAAACAATAAGTGCAGTATTACATGATCTGACAAATGAGTGCTAAGAAAAAGAGCAGTATAATTATGCTCATACTGCATATTATATGAATCATGTGATAGTGGATTACACACCAAAAGTGCAGTAAGACACTTTACTACATTCTTACTAACTAACTCTTATAGAGTATTACATAAAATAAATACAGTAACTGGTACTTACTGCATTTTTGTTACTTGCCACCTTTTATACATATTTGTACTGATAGGTAGCTAATTTGATTGCAGTAAGAGTACATACAGCATTCATATTTAGGTAACCATCTTAACTATTAAATCTTCACAACTCAGTATTACTGCAGGAAACTTTTTTACAGTGTTCTTGCCTAGTAATTAATTAAATATGTCAAGCTTACGTAACTTATGAAAGGCGAAGTAAATACAAAGTTACTGCAGTTATGTTAAGTATCCAGTACCTACGGAGGGAGGTGAGGTGCGGGGTAAGACCTATGCCCGTCCCGACCCAGCAGAAAGGTACATACTCTTTGGTCATCACTCAAATTAATATTTATTGTACAGGACTTATACTTGTGGTGAGTAATTAGGTATTTTTCTACTCTGAAGTTAAAAATATTATTTATTAAATTATAACCTGCTATTTTGTATCACGTTGTTAACAAAAGTTTTAGTCAGTTTCTACAGATTGACCCTGAGTTGACCATGCACAGTTGCTCTTCTTGGTTTATCATACATTACTAATCTGTGAATGGTAATTATCACTTCTTTTAAGGGAATGAGGGGGAGGGTGGCGAATAGCAAATGTATTATATCCTCGTGAACGCCAAGTTAGATTAGAAATGACCGATTTCAACAGAAACGATTATTTTTAGTCTAGTTCATTTTTAAATTTAATATTGTTTTAATTTAAATCATGGCTTGGCCAGGACGCAGAGGAAGAAAAATGGTAGATGCCATAATTGCCAATGAAAAACAAGACGATGAAGCGGAAAAACAGTATCTCTCATCAAACATTACTACTGACCATTGTAATTTTCTGCTATGTGAAGATACTTATTATCAGATAAAGAAAATGAAGGCATAGAAAATGATGACGTAGGTAAAGAACAAAAATCTGACGACTTCATTCAAGACTCTGATGATAGTCGTGATAAAGATTATATTCCTGAGATTCCTAAAAAGAAAAAAAGGTATGACTGAAAATTGATGAAAATTCGCTCATATAAACAGAACAGGAGTGAGAAACATGCAGAGCACAGAAAAGAACTAACTATACAAGAAACAACAGATGAAGAAGATTCATTAATAGATAATATAGAAGAAAGTGCATTAGCATTTAATGTTTTTATTTTAATTTAATTTAATGTTTATGAAACTTAGAGCGTTGTGAAATTGTTATATGTTATATTCTCAGAAAAATATTAACAATCTCCTTCTTTTTGTAGGTATTTGTAGTGCCAATTTTATTTTCTTAAGGGCCCTATATCCATCATTTGTATGGGGATATTACTATTCCCAATTTCTCTGTAAATAATCCACCTGTGTCACTGTAATTTAGCATATTGTTACTTATTCAATATATCTAAGTGAAATAGTCGTTATTTTTTCAATGGACAACATTTCATTTTTTTAATCACTCATTTTTATTACATTAATTAAAAATATATTAAAAAATAAGTTACACGTATTTTTATATTTTATTTTTGGTTGAGTTTTTATATTTTTAATTGAATTAAATTTTTTTATAAATTCTGAGGACTTATAAACCAAAAACCTTAGCTAGGACAAAAATTAAGAAATATAAACTGTCACCCAAAGAAAGTGACAGATAGTGTCAGTCAAGCCACAGAGTATACGTTATAGAAATGCAAAGAGTATAATATACCGTGTTCCAAATAGGTGTTGCCGTAGCCGGAACTCAAATCGCCTACAACATTATTCATAATGTATATAATAATACTAGCTTTTGTGCGCGGTTTCACTCGTAAATATATTTCCTGTGATAGCCCATTCGAAACTAGCAAAACTTCCAAAAAAATATTATATAAAAGAAGTATTTTTATAATTATATTTAAAGAATAATTATTAATTTAGCTTCAAATGGAATAAAAATGGGTAAAATTAATAGAAGGCAACACCTGAGTTTAATAACTAATAACTGCCAACAGACATCAGTATTTTTAAATTAGAGGGTTAGCACAGATTAGGGCACCTATTAATCCTTATTTTTCAATATTTCAGTATTTTTAAAATAACTCGAAAATTAAAGGATATAAAAAATAAAAAAAATGAAAAATAAGCTTTCTAGCATGTAATCTCCAAACGGTTTTCGAATTTTGTTACCTTACGAAAAATGAAATATTGTCCATTGGTTTTATTGAATAGGAAATATGAGTAGTAAATTTTTCTCTTAATTGAAGGGTAATGGTATAACAGTGCTTTTAGAAAAATTAAGAACTTTTTGATATATTATGAAAGAGAAAACGGGGGCAAAGTTTAACCACCCATATTTCCTATTCAAAAAAATCAATTGAGAAAATAACAGCTATTTCACTTAGATATATTCAATAAGTATCTAGATATGATAATTACATTGACACAGGTGGATTATTTACGGAGAAATTGGGAATAGTTTATCCCAGAAAAAATATGGATATACGAGCCTTGGACATTCTGTCTGAAATTAGTATATTTTTTTAAAAATGATCTCAATAAGACATATTGTGATTTTGGCTTTATTTTAATTTGGTATGTGCCAAAATTTTATTTCATTAAATTTAATATAAAAAACCTAGTTTTATTTTAGTATATTACATAAGTTTGTTATTTCATTTCCCATAACATTTCAGTTGGTTATGTTTAGCCTAGTGAACATAGCTTATTAAAACATTAATTACTAGACAAAAATGCAGTATAAACATTTTTCTTAACATAAAGGCAGTCAGTGAGTCCCTTACTGCATTTTTGTTTTGCGTTTCAATTTGAACATTTTACAACTTTACTAGACATAATACATTTTTTTTATATTTACTGATATCCCAATCTAATAATACAAAACCTAAGAGCATAACTTAAAAGAGCCCATTTTTCTCTGTTCCAAACAATAATTTAACATTTATTCGAAGCAGTGACTTATTCACAGTAGTATTACTCAAAATAAAAAATAAACTTTGACTGCCATTTTCTCAGAATGACGTTAGGAGCACTTACTGCACTTATCGTTACCACGGCAGTATGACTGCCTTGGGATAAAAAAAATTATATGTACAACATTATTAATAAGAAAAAATCCATACCCTTAGTAGAACAATTTTACTTGGAGTTTTCATAATTTCGGTAATTGAAGGCTCTTGTTTCATTTGTGGTGAATTTGAACCTGGTGAATCTGGAAAATATAATACACATTATTTTGGAAACACTAACACTGAAATAGCTATGGTTGCTGAAACCATGTTACATAGTTATGTGTAGTATGTGAGGCTATACCTAACAAGTGGCCTGTTCTGTTGAGGTATATTTAGATGGCAAAGCCTCTAAGAATGGATTGTCAGATTATATACATAAGTTCTGAACTAAAAACCCATTGGTACATGGCTGGGATCAATCCACCACTTGGCCATTGATAATTTTTTTTGTATATTTTATTTGTTTAATTAAATTGGGTACTCAAATGAACAATTTTTTTATAAAAGTTGAATATTACCTGGAGCTGGTGGTGGAGGCATGATCAAAGCAGATGGAGGTGGCATTACAGGTGCATCTTTCTCATGAATGATGCGACCACCGCGTTTGGATGTTTTCTCCACTTGTAATGCAACAGACATTCCCTGTTCTTTTTTACCTAGGCCTTGCCCTTCCTGAAAACAGGCAAAAATATTATGAATATTGTAAAATTAGGTGAAACTTCACTTTGCATACTCAGCAGTATTATCTCACCTTGAAATTGGGAGTTTGATGCTACTTTTAATTTAAATTCCGCTGATGGAAGTGCCTTGATTGTTGGGCTAATTTTCTATGCCTTCACTGGCTACAGCTCGTAGGTACCATTGGGGCTGAACCCAAGTCTTTCTCATTTAGCCAATAATTATTTTTAGGCTACTTAACAAATTGCCTGTAATTTTGACATTGAATGGGATTTAACTATTGTGCTATCCTTAATGTTTTTGTGTTCAAATAATACCTTGAATCCATATCTAGCCATGATCTTTGCAGCAACAGAACTAGCCCCGTAGCCCCCAATTGAAAATCCAGCTGATTGTGTGGAGGGCATTATTGGTGTAGATGTTGTCTCAGTAGTGAGTGAAGGTGGTGGTGCAATAGCTACGCCTGCAGCTCTTTTCCCGATCTCTTCTGCTTCTTCTTCTTCTTCTTCAGCTTTCTAAGGATAAAAATATAAATTACATAAGTAAACAAGACTTTCCACTAGCGACAATTTCAGCAACAACACATGTATACATAACACAATGGACTTATGCCTATTTCTTTTATAGATTTGTTATTATTTTTGATGATGAAACAAATACAAATCATAAATATTACCATTGGCATTAGTGTCTTTTCTGGTATTAAATCTTCATCATCACCAAATCTTGATTTGCGTTTTCTCTCTAGTCTATCATATCGCTCTGGTTCATCTGATTGTAATTTCTGTGTTTGCAATTCTGAATGTACAAAGTATTATGAAAAGAAAAAGATTTTTTTTTAAATTGTTAGTTATTCTCCTATATCAATTTAATTTTTTATTACACAGCATATTTCAATATTTTTAAGAGATTGATAGCCAATATAATTATGCTCAAAACTTAACAAATAAAGATACAATTTCTAATTGTATTTTTTATGATTATTATTAAAGATTATTTATTAATGCCTGACAGTGACAGCATGTTTTTAAGCAAACATTTTTGACTAATGTTTATACAGATATTCAGATCCAATAACAATTTTCTTACTAGCCAAAGTCTCAAATTCAAAACAGGGCAACAGATCGAAGTGACGTTTTGGACAGAGGGAGGGTCAGGGAGTGTCAAAGACTACTTTTATCAGGGTAAGCGAGGGCGGAAAGCTAGTATCTATATACAAGTAAGTTACATACCTTTAGCAACTTTTTCATAATCATTAGGCCACATAGGATCATATTCATTAGCAATGTTCCAATCAAAATCTCTTGCAATTAAAGTTGACGATTGTTGAAGTGTGTTGGTTATTAAAGGACTTTTTGATGTGGATTCCTCCTCTTCCTTTGGTTTACTCTTTAAATCTATCACAGGTGTTAATACCTGAATGGAATACTTTTTTCATGAACATATTCATAACATTAATGATACCGCAATAAATTATAAATACTTATGGAATAATTAGCATGTTGTTAACACATCACTTATTAATTTTATATTGTGTCTTTATGTAATATAAACCTGGGAAAGTGGTGGCCATTTGACTATAGTCTATAGCCCCAAACCAATACCTGTACGTTGCGACGCAATGCCTCCCTTTTAGGTTGTGTGACAGCTGCCTTCTTTAGTTGCAGCTGCGACTGCAGAAGTTTTATACCTGAAGACCATCCTGCTACTTTATCTGTAGTTCTGGCTTTAATACTGTCCAAATCATCATACAAAGACATTTTGATATTGTTACTTGCGTCCTCTAAAATGTAGATTAATATTATTTAAATGAAAGAATAATGGCATCTAAATGACGGTGACTTGCAACTTAATTCGATTTTTTTAGAACGTTCACAGAGGATTATCACTATCTGCAAAAATCCAAACAAGAAAAATGAAAACTTGCTTCTTGTTTTTCCGCAATTTTTTTTTACAGAATGTCAGAATAAAATGTAATTTGGTCTGACTGACAGTCTATGAACCCGATATCCCAGTCTATGCCCCGATAGTTGACTGATACCCACGAAGCTTTGAGCTCTTTGTGCTGACGAAGATAGATAAACGAGAGGCAACTACCCCTCAGGATCTACTATGAGTTATTTTCGGATAGGTAGCTTGCGAACTCGGTGGCAACGGCTCCTGCTGAGGCAATAACCGCCTATTTGCACCTAAATTTTTCTGGTGAGGGGGGAGGGAAAATCCTAGGTAAAGGTCCAGATTATCTAATCCTGAGATTTTCGTGTTTTTTCGACTTTATTCAATTACTGCACTGCTTTATTGCATACTTTAACTATTTTCAAGTCTCGGTAAGGTATAAGTTTTGGCAGAAGGTCACAGGTTTTTGCAAAATTAAGGTTAGAGTTTTCATGAATTTGAAAGAAAATTTTCAATCGATTTTTTTTACTCCATATAACACCCATTTTTTATGATGCCATTGGTTGAAAAGCGTCACAAGGAGCAACTTTCGTCCAGGACACCAATCCCGAAAACCCCTCCCGTGACCGCCACGTCGGTGAAAAGTCTTCAGACACGATCGAAATTTTTTTACTCCACAAAATAGGTTAGCGAGGAGCGCAGCGACGAGCGTGGTTCGGATGGTGTAAAAACAAGGCGCAAGGCGGGAACCTTATATTTTATTTTAAAACACGAAAATCTCAATTTCAGATTTTGAGGTTAAGTTTTTCAATGTCAATTTTCTTATTCAATGTTCAATTAGTGAACACTGGCGAAAAGTGGTACCTTACCGAGACTTCAAAATGGTTAAAGTATGTAATAAAACAGTGCAGCAATTTAAAAAAGTCGTCAATACACGAAAAGCTCAGCATTAGATGATCTGGACCTTTACCAAATCCAAAGACATTTAATATAGGACCAAATCCTAGTTTTGTTCACAATAAAATGCTTTTTAACATATGTACCTATATTCAATTTCTAAGAGTGCACCAGACTTTCTGGTAAAAGCTTGAAACTAAGTCGCATCGTCCTTCAAAATCTTAGGCTTGAAAGAACTCAATACGGAACCATTAAATTTTACTTTGGCATTTAAACGTGACATAAAATCACAAGTTTTAGATATAATTCTACTTATGCATAATTCAATAATTTTGATATACTTATTGCGATATATTCAAGATTCCAGTATACCTACTTACCTACCGTATAAATATGTGTTTAACAGAAATCAATTGAAAAGAAATGGGTGCTATAATAGCTCGAGATACTCGTAAAATTAGTTTTGATAATGAGTGTGCTTTGCCGCCTGTTATTCCACTAGATAAACCTATTAATGGACGACAATTAATGGAAAAATCCAATAAGGTAATATATCCTTAATAATATTCTTCATTCACGCCAGAACAGAGCAACTGATTGATGTGATTTTTGCACAGAATAGTTGGGGGCCCGGAGAGTGACATAGGCTAACTTTTTATCCCGGAAATCCTTCAGATTTATTTAGTATTTTTATTTTTATAGGTAAATGAATATCTGAACGACGTTCAAGGAGCTATTTCAAATGAGGATAGTCAATATTGGGCTGAAAGAATGGCTGCATTGGAAAATGAACATCAATTAATAAATAAAATAATGCAAATGGAATATGAGAAAACATTAAAATCGACGAATAAATTATTTGGTGCACCAAAACCAACACAGGAGAAACTTAAAAAAATTATTCCATGCATTGCATGGCGTACTAAAGTAAGGTTACCGATTTTTACAGATTTTAGGGTTCTGAACATCTCCGATGAAAAACAAAAACGTCTTTCATGTGTCTGTTTGTCACAGCTTATTTTCTCCGAATCTACTGGACGAAAACTGTTGAAACTTGGTACATATATATATATTACTTGCTCTGTGCATATATAGATTCGAGTTTCATGACCCAACCACGGACACGACGTATAGCATTTTCGAATTTGGGGGTTAATTTTGGGGCGAAAATTAAAACGTAATTTTTTTTAAGTGCTTCTGTGACATCAAATGAAAGGACTCGTATGTATAAGGAATACAAAATATACCTATATTTTTTATAATTTTTAAATGCATGAATTATATTAAAGATAATATACAGTGGTGGACATATAATTAGGAACGGCTAATGTCACGAATAATGTTTGTGCTTTGATTTGTATTATAGCATTAAAGAGTTGTATTTAAAATAAATTAAGAACATCATAACGGAGCCCTATCATTAGTGTATTTATCAACCTAACTTAGAAAATAATACGATTTTTCAATTTATTTTTTTGTAACAAAATGTTTAAAAACTCATTTTGTGCAAGTTTTGGTGACTGGACAAATAATTAAGAACGGGAACAAAATCAAAACATCAGACATTATTTTTTCAATAAAATTTAATAAATTTAATAACATGGCTTAGGACGTATTAATATGTAAAAAAAAATGTTAATTTAATATTTTGTAGGATAACCATTGTTGGCAATAACTGCACTGCAGCGACGAGGCATCGAGGCTATTAGATTTTCACAAGTTTGAATAGAAATCTCGTTCCACGATTGCACAAAAGCATTATAAAGTTCAGTTAAATTACTTATTCTTTTAGCAGACACACTCTTCTTTACGGCATACCAAAGATTCTCAATGGGATTCAAATCTGGGCTATTTGCAGGCCAATCTAATATAGAGATAATATTTTCACTAAGTTTTTTTTTAACTGAATGTGCAGTGTGCTTCGGATCGTTATCATGCTGAAATATCCAGACAACTGGTAATGTTTCCTCAGCGTATGGGATCATTGTTTCTTCTAATATTTCTTTATATTTAAACTGGTCTAGCATACCTTTGATTTTTCTGACAGGACCTACACCATGTCCAGAAAAACATCCCCAAACTATTATGTTTCCTCCTCCATGCTTAACTACTTTTTTTGTGAATTTCGGATTTTGTGCTTGGTTTGCAGGACGACGAACATACGATTTACCGTCTGAATCCAATCTATTTATCTTCGTTTCATCAGGAAACAATACTTCTGATGTTTCCATTGGCTCTCCGTCCAATTACCATACTTTTGGGCGTAATCTAACCTCGCTCTTCGATGCTGCCTCGTGACGAGCGGTACTTTTCGAGCGAGTCTTCCAAATAATTTAGCTTCAACTAAGCGTCGACGTACCGTACGTGAGCATACACTTTGTTCGGGACCAAATACTTCATTTCTGATATTCTCAGAGCTTTTGAAAGGATCCACCTTCGCTGAACGAACAATCATGTAATCCTCACGAGATGTCGTTTTACGAGATTTAGGTTTGCATGGGATATCATCGGTGGTGTTAAACTTCTTAAAGTGATTAACAGCATTATAAACTTTCGTTTTAGAGCATTTCAAATAATTAGAAATCTTTCCATAAGACCACGTTGAAATAGTGTCACCATTCTTTTCCGTGTGGATGAATCGCAACTTTCCTTCTTACCCATTATTTCTTTAATAATTATCAAACTTTAAAACTAGAAAAATTAACGAATAAGGACTCTCATTTACCGCGCAATCTAATAATACATTTATTTTTACTAAATTTTGAATTTACAACAAAACTATTTTGCGTTCTTAATGGACAACATTTCATTTTTTTAATCACCCATTTTTATTACTTTAATTAAAAATATATTAAAAAATAAGTTACACGTATTTTTGTATTTTATTTTTGGTTGAGTTTTTATATTTTTAATTTAATTATGAATTTTTATAAATTCTGAGGACTTATAAACTAAAAACCTTAGCTAGGACTAAAATTAAGAAATATAAACTGTCACCCAAAGAAAGTGACTGATAGTGTCAGTCAAGCCACAGAGTAAACGTTATAGAAATGCAAAGAGTATATATAATATACCGTGTTCCAAATAGGTGTTGCCGTAGCCGGAACTCAAATCGCCCACAACATTATTTATAATGTATATAATAATACTAGCTTTTGTCCGCGGTTTCACTCGTAAATATATTTCCTGTGATAGCCCATTTAGCCCATTCGAAACTAGCAAAACTTCCAAAAAATATTATATAAAAGAAGTAATTTTATAATATTATTTAAAGAATAATTATTAATTTAGCTTCAAATGGAATAAAAATGGGTAAAATTAATAGAAGGCAACACCTGAGTTCAATAACTAACAACTCTACCAACAGACATTAGTATTTTTAAATTAGAGGGTTAGCACAGATTAGGGCACCTATTAATCCTCATTTTTCAATATTTCAGTATTTTTAAAATAACTCGAAAATTAAAGGATATAAAAATAAAATAAAATGAAAAATAAGCTTTCTAGCATGTAATCTCCAAACGGTTTTCGAATTTTGGTACCTTACGAAAAATGAAATGTTGTCCATTATTTGTCCAGCGGCCAGTGCGCTCGGAATACAACCTGCTTTACTTATTATATTAAAAATTATATCGATTTATACGTCGATAATATAATTATATTATGATGTGATTAAAAGTTATTATTGATAAATTAAAACAAAGATATGAAAAAACATATGTTTTTAGGATTGTTCGCTTGTTACCGTTCTTAATTATATGTCCACCACTGTATACGAAAATTGACCGTTCGCCCTTATCTCCAAAACTACTGAATACCTAAACGAAAATCCTGTCTTTAAGTTCTGACCGAAAAAATTGTACGGAACCCTCAGCGCGCGAGTCGTACTCGCAACTTGGCCACTTATTCTTTGCTCTCGTACTTATCCCGAAATTCTACTATTATAAATGCGAAAAATTGGACAATCAAGCCTTAACGGCTAAATGGATATTGATGAAACCTGGAAAATATTAATAGTTTGTGTCCTGATTCAGAACATAATAGGATACTTTTAATCCCTGAAAAGTTAGTACATACAATTCTAGCTAGATTTCGCGCTCGTATTACGATACCTTTTATAAAGTTCAACGCCGCGCTCCGACGTGCGCGACAAAGCCTATTCATAGATTCAAGTCGTACAATAATAATATTCGTGGTGTAACTTTCTGACTAATTACTATTAAAAATATAATTTTAATCTCCTCCATAGGTACTAAAATGTTATGAAGAAAACCCTCGTCAATCGTTGAATTGTTCCAAAATTGTTCAAGCATTTACAAATTGTGTATCGTCCTGCCACGGAGACAACTAAAATAATGACATATAAATTTATTTTTATTACATTTTGTAACGTATTATAATGTTTTTTTGTAATTTATGTTTTTTATTGGCTACTATGCTATATAGTATACAAATAAACCTTTAAATAAAAAATCATCAAGATACTGATTCTTTGGGCCAAATATGAGCCAGCTCTTTGTCTTGGAACACCTCTGTCCTCTACCAATCTTTTGACGATATCTTTGTATAGGTGTCGTGCGCTAGGTGGCCTACCCCACCCCATACGCCATAAATATGTATTCTTCAGGAAGAGATGCGTTATTGAGACATTTTTCAGTTTCGGCTTTGCTAGCGGCAGCCCCAGCCTCAATTAATGTGCATGGAAGGTGAGACGAAGCGGGGGTTTGCCACTTGTTTGCCACACATATAGCGTCCTATAACAAAGGTCGCCTCCTCTTCCAAGGCGGAAGAGTCATAGAATACCATCGGGCCTTTTGCCATCATCACGTGCCTGCCTGCCCTCTAGCACAGTAAATATATAAATTCCAAAATGGGGCTTGACGAATGATGTCATTAAGACTGGCGTGTCTTGTACTGCGTCTTGAACTAGAGATACATACAAGACCGTGGGTGATGGTATAGCCGACTCCCACTTAGCAACAGCTAAGAGTTGCACGCTCTGCATCGACATTAGTTGACGTTTCTAGTAAATTATTCCGGCTTACAGAATGTGCAAAGTCGTCCGTCCCACTGTTTTTGTAATTACGAGACCATCGGGCGGGGGAGGGGCAAATTACAGCCACGAAATTATTTCTTTTTGAATCTATTTCCATGCGGGTGAAACCGTGGACAGAAGCTTGTAAACAATATTTCAGTATGATGCTATATGCCATATACGTGTATTAATTTTAAATACCTAAGTATTATGTTATTATATTTTTTTTATTTTTTCTTCTATAAAAGTTGGGAAAGTTTAATCGAAGATGGGTGATCCTAAAAGCCAAAGGTATTTCTTAGTAATCAATAAAAAATTTACAACAAATATTATTATTTAAGGTAGGGGTGATTTGGTGGATAATCTACATGAGCAATGTAGATGAGAGCGAAAAACACTGTCTGTAGGGTTCGTATGTTGTTCACTACGTTCACTAGTGCGCTACTGGTGCATTGACTGGTGCTATTATTTGAAAGGGGCCCAAGCTTTGAGTATATAGCAAAGGATACGTGAAGCGTATAAATCACCGATCAATTTTTTCTGCCACTTTTGGGGGGGGGGGGGGGGGGGTTTAATGATTGGAAACACTAAGTTTGACGCCCTAGATAGCCTTTCCCGTTTAAAACATCACAATTAACTATTTTCCTAGACCTATGTCTCGCGACACAAAACGATACCAACGAAATCTAAGGTAACTTATTACTGCGCACTTTAACTGGTTAAAGGGGAAAAAATTGGCGAAAGGGGAGCCTGTCTATGGCCCCTCCATAGGCTTAGTACTCTATGGGCCCAAGTTACTATACTCAGTCTACGGGCCCAAGGAACCAAAATATGACAACCGACACACGCCCACAAAAAGTATTACAAAAGTCGTAGACAGCGACAAAGTCTGTCAATTGTCAGTCAACTCAATCAATCTGTCATTCGCGTGATTCTTTGTTGACGTAGGTAGGGGCTAGGTAGGGGTAGTTTGTAAAATAGTTTGTATTCAGTATTATATAAATTACTCTATGGTGATTATATTCTCTTTGTTGGTAGTTTGTTGATAAGATAATGGCGACCGACTGTCTTTTACTTGCTCTGTGCCGACTGTCGTTATTTATGAAAATGAAATTTTACATAAACAAAAAGATAAATTATAAATAAAATTGTTTAGGTTTTAAATTGTGTAATAGAAATAAAACAATACACCATGGCCTCTAGCAATGACAAAAGTGAAGTAAATTCTAACGGCCATACTATACTTGAGAAAATTAACACTATAAACGATGTCATTACAAAGGTTAGTATTTTCAATTTGTTTTCCATTTATCTAAATACCGTCACGTATTTTTAGAAACATTTTAACCGCTGCTGCAGTATGGATTTCCATTTTCCAGGCTCTTTCTTAACTTCCATATATACCAAAAGCTTTTTGGTTCTACTTGTTATGCCATCTTAATCTATCTAGCTGCTAGGTAACTTATATAATCAAAATAAAAACAAATTACATACTCATTTGGTTTAGTAAATTAAATCAAAAAGGCAGATTCTGTATAAAGAAGTAAGGAAGAAATTCCAAATACTGGTCAGTGGTTTAATTTCTTGCAGTACCTAGATTGTTCCTGTACTTTAGTATAAAATGTAGGTATTCAATGATTATAGTGTGAATATCAACAAGTTACTATTCTTCAATACTATTATAATAAAATTAGGTACCTACCTACTATGATAGTTTAACACTTTGTTTTGTAGACAGGAATTTCACAAAAACAATGAATGAATATTCTATTAGGTATGTATGCAAAAAAATTGTTAATTAATTTCACTGTAAAATTCACAAGCAATGTCTAAAATTGCAACAATCATTTTGATGCTTTATTCAATTGGTTACAGGCTCCAGATATAAATGACTTTACAATCATCAAACCCATTAGTCGAGGTGCTTTTGGGAAAGTATTTTTAGCTCATAAGAAGAATAATAAGGAACAAATATATGCCATTAAAGTTATGAAAAAGTCTGACATGATAAATAAGAATATGGTGGCTCAAGTTGTTACAGAGCGAAATGCTCTGGCCTTGTCAAGAAGCCCATTTTGTGTACATTTGTTTTACTCTTTACAATCACTTTCTTCTGTATATTTGGTAAGAATAATATCTGCTTAAAGTTCATTTACATGCCACATTAAAATAAAAATAGCCTTTATTCACTGACTAAGTTTACATTGATTATTTTATTATTATTTAACTCTCAAGTTCATGGGCCCAATACCTGGTCCTTTGTAAGGCTTGCATAGGGCCATAGGTCCAACACAAAGAGGCCTTTTAGAGATTTAATCTAAAGTGTTGTGGCTAGCACCCGTGTCGGGACCTATTTCTGAATGCATTAGAGACAATGTGCTCACCAACAGGTGCCTTAAAATTAAATTAAATTTGGGCAATAGCTTTGGGTTAAAAAGACAATTATTGATCATAGTTGTCAGAAATTAAAGATTTTTATTTTATTTATTTTATATTGTAGCTTTCTACTTGTGAAATAATTTTTATAATCAGTTCAGTATTTTGAGAGATTATTCCCAACATCCAAACTTACAAACCTACAAATTTTACCTCTTAAATTAGTATAGATTTTGTCTGGCTGAAGCAGATCACTAGTTTACAAAATACATTATTATTATTTTGACTTTTCAGGTAATGGAATACATGGTTGGTGGTGATTTGAAATCACTATTAGGAATATATGGGTTTCTTGAAGAGTCTATGGCGGTATTCTATATAGCTGAGATGACACTTGCACTGGAATATTTACACTGTCATAACATTATACACAGAGACTTGAAGCCTGATAATATGTTGATAGCTAAGAGTGGACATGTCAAGTTGACTGATTTTGGTTTATCTACTATTGAGACACACAGAGGTTGGTTGTTTTCTAGGTTTAAATAATTTCAACAAGACAGGGGAGGAGAGAGGTGTGAACTCTGTTACATATTGAAGAAAGCTGCCTTTACAAGCAGATCATAATTTATGTATTAATGACTAAAATTATTTTTTCATTGCAGAATTGCATAGGAATGCTGGCAGAGTCCTTAATTTTGCTACTTTAATTTATCCATGGTTTTATTCTATACATGCATACATAACTTCATGCCTGTGTCCCAAAGGGGTAGGCAGAGAGTATGGAGCGCCATTTCTAACAATGTTTGCATATTTTTCTAGCTTCATCCACCTCCATACATTGTTTCATACATGCACATCTATTTTTAGTACTGCATGTTGGACCTTTTTAGATTAATTTTTTGATCTGATCACATTAAAGACTTGACAAGGGGCTAACAACAGCCAGGCATACATTATTTAGAATTATGATAAATATAGAATATTTGCTTAAATGTCATTTGATTGTCTCTGCCTACCCAATCTGCGATAATGGGCATGATATTATAAACTAATCTATTTTTTACTGTCACTTGGAGCCTAAACTTAGATCTAAATATATTTATTCCAGACTTGGAGATATCAGACTTTGTTAATCGAACACCGAGCTTGAATTTACGTACTCCCGGCCAACTATTGTCACTTACATCTCACCTGTCTTTTGGTTCTGGCGGGGCAGATAGCACGCAAGGCTCTCTAGACTCCACGGACACCTGTGAGAACCTCATACATGAACTTAAACAGCTTAGTATGAATCACTAAACTATTTTTTAATGTATTATATGCTTGTAAAATGGTACAAAGTTTCTATATAAGTACTTCATTCCAGATGATGAGCTACCAAAGAAAATTTTCGAAAATAGTATGACCTTCATTAATGTGAACCATGTAAAGGTTACAGATCTACCCAATGTCCCAATGATACAGATAGGTAGTGACACAAAATGAGTTGAGTATTTTTCTCACTCTGAGCTTGTTATCTGGAAGGAAGTATAGAATAGTAGATATTTTACATTTACTAATTTAACAACTCTGCTGTTCTGAGTTTTTTGTGAATAATTCTACTTACTCCCATAGATATGTAACTATAGTTCTCCTAGTTTTATTTCTTACAGAATTTTCATAACTAACTTAAAGAATGTGTTGATATTATAGTATGCCATAAAAAGCAAATTATGATCGAAAGTATCAGGTTATGTAAATACTGGTTATTATTTTAATTAAGAAGTTTGGTGTCCATTAAGAAGTGGAACGAAATTGTGTCCTGAAAAATAACCTGACTGCAACTGACAGATTGTTATTCAATGTTCATTCTATTCTAGTAATATACTTACCACATTAGCTTAAAATACACAATAGCTAAACCATGGTTAAGTTAAAATAAAAATAATTGGCCAAGTTGCAAGTACGACTCACGCGGTGAGGGTCCCGTACCATTTTTTCGTTAAGAACTTTAAGACAATATTTTCATTTAGGTTTTTCTGTAAACTATAAGAAACGCATTCCCTTTTTTTTAATTTAGACTGTTGTTTTGGAGATAAGGGGGAGGGGAGAATGGTCAATTTTCGTATATTTTCTTAACTATATCTTCTTTAACTATGCTTTTTAAATTATAAAACATAATATATTATAATATATATATTTGTATTCCTTATAATGAGGCCTTAAATTTGATATGATTTTTTTAACCTTTTCTTCTTTCCCCCAAAATTGGGTCATATGTACCAAGTTTCAACATTTTTCGTCCAGTAGAGTAGAAAATAAGCTGTGACAGACGGACAGACAGACACATGAGTGATCCTATAAGGGTTTTCGTTTTTTCATCAGAGATGTACGAAACCCTTATTAAAATATTTGTTAAATATACAGTAAACTCCCGATTATCCGCGGGATTGACTGGCGTGGATACCGCGGATAATCGAATTTCGCGGATAAGCCGCAAAATTGCCGATTAATGGTTAAACAAAGGCCGAACGCGCTAAAAAATCAACACAAGTAGTGCTTTAAATAAGTCTATTATACAATAAAAGGACGTACCTGATAACAAAACTTAATTAATGTCATGTAGGTTATTAAAAAGTCATGTTTACTGTTTAACAAAAAAGTCAATGCGGGGGTGGGGGTGTATGACCTCAGTTACCTACAGTAATCACTTGTCCAGTGCTTTTCAAACTATGAACAAAGAGGATTATTTACTTTTGAGAATTGTCCGCACCGCGGATAATCCGCAAAGCGGATAAATCGCCCACGGATAATCGAGAGTTTACTGTAGTATTCATTGCAGGCAAAATTGAAAACATGGTAGAAAACAAGACAGATAATTCACAAATATTAGAACAGTCACAACTATCTGGCATTCATCCATTCTTAAGTGTAGAAAGTATCAATATGGAAGACTTGGTAAGTAGCCTTTAATACAATTAATTAATTAATGCTTAGTAAACATAATATTATTACTTTCATTTAGTCTTATTTATATATTATGAACTAGCAGATGCCTGTGCCACTAGACCACAAGAACCTTACGCTTTATAATTAATAGCACTCAGGGATAATGTAGCTTCCTATTAGTGAAAGAATTTTCAGAATCGGATCAGTAGTTTCAGAGATTATCCCTTGCATCCAACTTACAAACTTTACCTCTTTATAATATGAGTACAGTTTGAGGGAGGTGGTGCTTTTTTGCTACTCCTGTGGAAAACAGGCGTGATGATAAATAGTTTATTATTAAACTACTTTCTCTCTGAACACTGGACAATTGTCCACTAATTAAATAGAAGGGGGCGTGCGATATAACTTTTTGAAGTTGTACTTCTTTAGGCGCGTTGTGAAAAAATGATGACAGTGAAATTTTACGATGCAACAAAAATCGACAGTATAAAGTTGCCGAGAGTGAAATTTTACGATGTGTGCAATTCAAGCCTATTTATTTTATGACTCCATGGGTCAACATAAACATAGCTCCCTGGACCAACATGAAACATGAGTGAAGTAATGTTAATCTTACGAGTAACTAAAATATAAATCCTAAAGTTTGTTTGTTTGTCCTTCGTACACGTCAAAACAGAGCAACGGATCAACGTGATATTTTTCGCACAAGGTTAGTTGGTAGGTCGGAAAGTGACGTATTCTACTTTTTATCCCGAATAATTTTTTGGCAATAGAAGAAATCGAATGTCATATTTTAATTTCCACATACGAAGCCGGGGCGGAAAACTAGTCATATTATAATTCAGCTTGTAATGGTTTTCAGTCACAAGAGTCCGGTTCCGGATCACTGAGTTCGTACCACACCTGCGAAAGTTCCCGAAATAGTTCAGACTTGAAGATTAACAAATCGTCAGATCTGAGCAACAACGGTTCAACAGTCAGTGACTCAATATTAACTGAAATTCAACACAACCAGTCAACATCGCCTTTGTGTAGGGGACATTCTCTTAAAAGAATACCTAGGTATGTTAGTTATTATATAAAAAAAAATATGTGATAAAACCATAGAGTACTAAGCCTATGGAGGGCCATAGACGAGCTCCCCCTTTCGCCAATTTTTTCCCCTTTGACCAGTTATACTGACCAGGTGCGCAGTAATAATTTACCTTAGACTTAGATTTCGTTGGTATCGTCGCGAGACAGCTCTAGCAAAATAGTGAATTGGCCATGCTACATATTTATAATATACTTTTTTTATAATTTATTTTGAAAATATAGCCCATTTTAAGAAACTAATTTCGATATTTTTGTTTTTTATCTATTGCGTCTATTTTTAATATACTTTACAAATTTTACCCGTGAAAAGTAAACGTGACGTCACAAGATTTTGGAACAGGATTATAATCTTGGCCACTACACATAAAAAGTGACAGTCAATCAAATTAACGTCAAGCAAACGTCAGTCTAGGTCGACTAACCTAAAAATTACTCTTGTTTATTATACTCGTGTTTATAATTATTTAAATTGAATAGTTTTTTACAATGGCAAGTAAATAGTGTTTCATCCCGTCATGTCCTAATAACAAAGAAAATAATTACACGTAAAATATAAATTTATAAAGATGTCATTCAAAGATTGACGATTACCCTTTTTTGTAGGCAAAGGTATTATTTTTTCATACTGCTTATGATGACGTCATACATCGGTCAAATTAAGGTTATTGTTTTTTATTGAATATCTTAAAAAGTATAGACTTAATTTAAAATCTGATAAATAGAAATTGTACTGAAAGCTTATATCTCGAAACGGTTTCGAGATCTTCGTTCATGTTGTTTGAGTCAAAGAAAAGAGTGGGCCTTGGGTAACGTTTGTTTGAGCCATGAACTTTACAACTCGGGACAAACCCAAAGTCAGGTCGTTTTATGTAATTATCCAATTCATATAATTACATAATAAATAATACAGTAAAGAACACCCCGAGCGAAGCCGGGTTTGTATCTAGTAGTAAATATTGTGACTGGAGTATTTGTTTGTCAGATAACTTTACTTTGGCACGGCTTGTACACTGTACAGCTTGTACTGTACATACAAATATTTCATGCAATAAATACGTCTTGATTATTATAATATTGTAAACGCTCATTTCTGGTTTTACATATTAATATTAAAATTTATTATTTTACAGTTTTAGAGGAAAGAAAAGAAAAATTTTAGATCGTGAAGGCGATACCCCGTTATCAGTTACGAATCTTGCACAATCCAAAGAAAATCATAGTGGTTTAACTCAAGAGATTATGGCACTGGAACTAAGTCAAAATACACCAAAGAGATTAGCTTTACATCCAACACCAGACTGGCGAAAGAATCCTATTAAAGGCGTGTTAAAGAAAAGGTAACATCTTATCATTATGCAATACATTTAATTTGTTTGTTTGATAATAAAATTGTTAGGGACTTTATAGGAAAGAATAGGACTGACCTTGATTCTCTTCTGGCATTAGTGGAACTGTATTTCTCTGGAGAATAACCGCCTCATGCGGTTTAAAATCCTCTGTTATATGTCGTAGGTAAGGAATTTTAAATGTGTGTGGTGCTAGATTAGTGTCGTGTAAAATCCAAATAAACACCCAAATGTAAATAACAATAATTTCAGAGATGACTATAATTACAGTTTTTTTATTTTATTTTTCTACCATTTTCTAAGAAGATTTATTTCACTGAAATTGGTCACAGTTAAAAATCTGGACTGAACATTAAGTATAACTTTTTATATTGCAGATGGGCTTCACAAGATAATTATCATGTTAACGTAGGCCTTATATTCTCGACTCCTGTTGCTGGGTCAAAGAGTCCCGAGAAGAAAACTCAAAAGGCAACTCGTTTCAATTTGCCTAAAGATGATCTAGCACTTTCAGGAACTAAGGACAAATCAACAATCTTTAATAAACATATATCAAGTAGTTTGGAGATATTTCCCACCAGAAGGCTTAGTAAGGTAATACATAATTATATAGACCTATTGTACCATTGAATGTTGACTTGTAATGATAAAATAGCTGATTCAACTCGTTCTTCGGCTTCGACTTCGGTCGGTATACCGTTGAGAAAGAAGACGCTAGCTTTACCACTTGTACGTTGTTTTTCTCGACATGAAAATGGAGCAACGCATATGGCGCGCAAAAACATCGACGTACAACTCGTAAAAGTGGGCAGAGAAAAATCGTTTGTTCCACTTTTATTTTGAAAATAACGAGACATCATTTCTATTGGTTACCCTTGTAGTTAAAATAAATAGTGTTAATAATTTCAGGACTCAATGAGCAAATCTCCTACAGACATTTGTAGAACACCGTCCGCGGTCCAGACTCCGTATCGCACACCGAAAAGTGTCAGAAGAGGGAACCAGGTTTCTGATCAGCGAATATTAGGAACTCCCGATTACTTGGCACCAGAGTTATTAACAAGGTAAACCTATTGATTCACTAAGTGAGCGCTTCTCTTGTGTGTCAACAATTGTCTATTTTAAACTAAACACCGTTTTGTGGTAAGGTCATTAAAATCTCTCTTGTTCATGGGTTCATTGATTTACATTGATTGAAAAGTAGTGTTTTTAGGGTTCCAAACATCTCCGATGAAAAAACGGAAATTCTATAGGACTACAGATAGAGCACCTATCAATTTTGTTCTAATTTTTATTTCAGACAGGGACACGGGCCACCTGTTGATTGGTGGGCGCTTGGAGTTTGTCTCTACGAGTTCATGACGGGTGTGCCTCCATTTAATGATCAAACTCCGCAAGCGGTTTTTCAGAACATCCTCTCAAGAAGTAAGACGTTATTTTTATACTACACCTGCTCGGAAAGTATCTATTTCCTTTATCAAAAACAGCGCCGATAGACGTAATTGCGGTCATACAAATATGCGGGAAGAAAATTCATGTGGGACCGATAACACGATTCTGCTTGCTTGATATTGATTTTGCTTTGGGTTGCTGTAAGGCAACCCGTTAAGAAAAAAAATCATATAAAAATGCTTTTGATCCACTCGGCAACGACTTTCCCCCGTTCAGCAGTTTTATGTAAACATAAATGTAACCGGCAGAAAATAATATGCATCCTGGTTTTACAGATATAGAGTGGCCGGAAGCCGATGAAGCTCTGTCAGTAGACGCCGTGTCAGCTATTGAATCTCTACTCACAATGGATCCAACTCTGCGACCAAACGCAGACACTGTGAGGCAAATGTCTCTCTTCAAAACTGTCAATTGGGAGCATCAACTTAGTACAGAGCCGCCGTTCATACCTAATCCAGAGGACTTGCATGATACGGGATATTTTCAAGGTAAGATTATTTTTTACTGGTTTTTGTATTAGTTAATTTGAAAGACTTTATGTCTGGTAGGTATGCTTGAAGGACATATCTAAAACAACGTGGTGCGGAATCCATCATGATTTCCACCCTGGCTTCACTCTCCGGCCGTCCAACTATTCCTGTACAAAAAATAACGTCGATCCGTTGCTCTGTTTAGATGTGAAAGAAGGGCAAACAAACATGCATACCTACTTCGTCGCATAAGTACGGTCAGAAAAGATGTTACTAATTAATATTTGTACCGTCAGAAACATCTCACATTTCAGTAATTTTTTTTATACTTATTAAGATGTTGTACATTAATGTGTATTATTAACTTTGTTATGAAAATGTTAAAACTTAAGAATTGCTTATGTTATTTTTGATTTATTGTGTTTATTTTTTTATGTGTAATCTGCTTGCTAGACAGTTTCTCACGATAATGTTGTTTTTATATAGGACGTTTTAGGAAATATTGTAAACACTTCCTTTCAATCGTAGGGGGGAAGTAGTGTAGCGGCTTGACCGCACAGGTAGTTAATTAGGACACAGGGGCGCGGGGCAAGTTAACGGACACTCCCGCGCCGGACTTCAGTTATGTTCTAGTGGGCGACGCGACCGGACGCGCCCCGGCCCGGCTAGCGTAACTCAACAATTAGGTCGCTCGTTGGTACCGTCCTAGCAAGCAGGTGCTTAAGTTATTAATATAGAATCAGTAAGACAGTACCATCTTTTATTGGAGAGTGACCCAATTAGAGACCTGCCACGATACACATGAGGTCAGAAAGTGTTCCACGCATAGCACGCAACCTCATGCGTACACACTTTTACTAAAAATGTTAGTAGTAGTAGTATTATACCTTACCATAGTTAATTTATTTATCACGCGATTTCGTCATTTCTGTATTAATGGATAAATTTTTAAAAATAATAGTTATTGAAGAAAATATAAACTGATATAACCCTGTAAAGTGTAAACTAAAGAGCTGTACCTTTAACTATAAGGATTTACGAAGATAAGTGACCAACAACATAACATGCACAGTACAGATTGAATAGTGAACTGCTGTATTTCCTTATTTTACAACAATTATTTTTTGTTTGGGTTTTCAGCTCGCAATATACTGCAGCAACTTCAGGTGTCAAATTTTGATATGTAAGGACTTATGGATGTGATCACCAAAATGGTACGGGTAATTATTGTATTATAAGCTGCGAACTGTTTGGATAGTATAGTCTAGTTTTAAATATTGTAAATGTCTAATCCTTTACATTTTTTGAAAATTTTATGTACATTCCTAAAAATTTGTCTAAATAATGTTATAATATCTTACATACATGTAGTATAATTATTTAGTTTGTATATTATACCAAATTAAGAATATTAAATATTTTTTATGTTTTATTAGAAACCTATGTTACAGCAATCTACAATATATTGTTGTTGGTGTGTTTAGCTAATTAGTATCAAGTCTAGTTATTTATTCAGCATAGCATTGAATTGCTTGGAATTGTTTAAAAATAAAAGACATTTTTAAAATTGTGGTTTTAATATTGATCTGATACAATGCCTTACTAATTTTTTAAATAATTGAAATGATAGTTGCATTTAATGCATCAACAGCTGTAGTCTAATAAATATAAAAAAAACAATATTTTGTATAAGGCACATGATTTTTGCATTTTTCATTTTTACACATAAGTGTAAATGAAAAAACCTAACCAATTTATTGAGAAAGGCAAGTTATGTCAGTTATCTTTCTCAAAACAATTGGTAGGAATAGTATCACAATGTATCTAATGTAATATATGTTTCATTTTTTTATAAAATTATTTTGAATTTTTCTGAATCCAAGGTAAGAAAGCTGTAACTCTGGTGTAGACGCCTGGGTATTGTCCTTTACCGCATCCTATACCCCACGACACCACTCCAACTTGTGTCCAACGACCACCTTCGCTCACCATTAAAGGACCTCCGCTGTCTCCCTAAATATAAAAAGTACACATAAAGTTACTCATTACTCATATCACCTTCACATGCCAAATACTGGCTTAATAATACTTAAAGATTTTTGATCTTCAGATGTCAGATGCCATTGATTTACATTAACTATTTCATTAAGCCCATCCAACTTTTCAAACAAATGATTTTATCGCAAGTTTAAAAATACTGTACTAAGAGTCGTTCTGACCTCAAAAACATCTATTGTGTATAACTAACCTAAATTAAATCGGCTATATGAGGACCCTTCTCTTATGCTGGGTACCCTGTTGCCAGTTTCATGGTTTTCGGTTCCCCTAAGACACCTGTCATAATATAAAAACTACTTACACTGCAGGAATCCATGCTAGCTTTCCCAGCACACAACATGTGATCTACTATTCCGCCGGGAGCCGCTCCTCCGTACTTAAGTCTACAATCTCCGTTTCCCCAAATTGGTATGGATACTTCTTGAAGTACAGATGGTTGAGGGCCACCTAAAATAATACAATTTAAAAGGTATACAAAGAATGGTTGATTCATACAGAAAATATTTTTGACATTACAAAGTAATTTGTTTTGGTCGAGATTCACAGTGACTAGAGAAATTTAGCGTTTTGCCATTTTGTTTGTGTTAATCCATCACCATATTGTAAGTGGGTATTGTATGATAGTATACTATATTTTAGTATACATACATAATATATTTCATTATGATATAAACTATGATACTACTAGTATACATACATAATATATTTCATTATGATATAAACTTCCTCAAATATTATGACAATTACTTACTTTCCCTCAAACTTCCCCAACCGATGACAGTAGCAATTAAACCAGAGTAGGCCCTTGAACCACCAGGAAGACAAATAGGACGGATTGTCTTAGAAAACTGCACTGGCTGATCCAGAGTCAATAATGATATATCATTGTACTAAAAAAACAAAAATAAATATATCATGACGTATTTATGAATAAAACTTAAATTTGACTTCAAACTAGATGTTTTGCAAAAATAGATATAATTATTTTTTTATCTTCGATAGATGAATGATAGTCAGGTTTGCGATTTTTTATTCTATGCATAATACTATGATCGCTAAAAGATTAACCAACGCTGTACACTGCACAAATATCAAGAGAAACAGACAATGTTCAAATAGTATATTCCACAGATATTAGTAAATATTTTGAAATTACAGACAGACACTTCAACTCTGCTCTAACTTTATTTACTTTGTATATATTTATGTACTAAACTTTTTATTAACCGACTTTAATAAAAGGAGGAGGTTCTCAATTCGACTGTATTTTTGTATGTATGTTACGCGATTACTCTGCCAATTGTGAACCGACTTTGATGGTTTTTTTTAATAGACAGAGAATTACTTCGGGTTGGTCCCAATTTTGTTTTGACAAAAATTAGTTCAGTAGTTTTTCAGAAATTTAAAAAAAACTGATATTTAGGCAAATTTTAGTCAAAACTTGATGAAATGTATGCCGATTTTGATGATTTATTTTTGTAATTATATTGTATTACGATGCTATTGATAGCAAAATCACTTAAAAGGGAACAATAAATTTAACTTTTTTTAAAACATTGTTGGCACCAACCGACTTCAAATTCAACAAATTCAATATTTAATTATTTCTTGCTTTTCAGTGAACAATATTTGAAGTCGGTACACTTTAAAAAAAAAAATATTTATACATTTACAAAATCAATAAGGCATGAAAATTATAATGCAATTTTTATCTGTAGGTATATTTCCGAAAACGAAATTGCAAACTTACCAGGGTTCGCATATCAAATCCTCTATGTCTAACAACTCGTTTGATCTTCCTCTCTATATGCTGTGTCTCCACATTAGTACGAATGTTGTGGTCTCCAAGGCGAGCTGTCAGTCGTGCTACATCCCATGATGTCATACTGAAAACATTATTTTTAATTACTTTCTGTTTTATTTAGCTATGAAATCTAGTTGTTGCCTAGAGAAATTTCGCAGGAGGTATAGTGAGTATACAATCTTAGGCAAACACGATATTTACTAAAAGTGGCATTTTTAGACGCTTAGTTTAAATTAAAGTGTTAAGAATCAAATACAATCTCAAAAAATAGATTTCTTAAAGTTCTGTGTACAAAAATGCAAAATACCTCTATAAAAAAACTTGCGCGTAAGTTTACAATATTTTGGTCGACAACTATAAACTTTTTTTTGAAAAAAAAAATAGCTTGAATGTTCTATTAAAACTTTAACCTATTATCTTTAACTATTTAATTGTTTTTTTTTTACAAATTTTAGGAAAATCAACAAATAAGTGAAGTTTTAAGTGTAGTTTCATGACCACGTACACTTTGCCAAACAATATTCAACCTTATATAGGTACCTAGTCCAGCATAAGCATCCGCCCACCGGAGTGCAAATCGTATTTGTTCCCTGTGAATGCTTTGAGCGAAGAGCTTAAATATACTTGACCAAAAATCGAAGTAGGTATGCCAATTTCAGATAGGTAAAAAGAGCTGAAGTCCACAAAGAAAGTATGTTCCTATCTCCTCTAGAAAGGTAGGCTGCCATAAGAGTCATCAGTTAAAAGAAATACTACATTATAGTGGTTTAGTTAAAAAGTACTCTATAAAATTTTAACCGAGCCGTTAAGGCCAACCCCGAAATACGCGTTCACAAAGTTCAGTTAATATATTTACTAACTGTGCAATACAATGCGCCGCAGACAGAACATGTTTATCATCAATGAGGGAGGCTCCACAGAATTGTCGTCCTCCGTTGAAAAGCGCTACTATCCACGGCCACTCGTTCAATTCTGCATTATGACCTCCTACGATGCGTTCCTCGTCTTGCAATTCGTATGTCTGAAATATATTATTTAAAAATTAATGTCAGATAGCAAAATTTTAACGCGCGTTTTCAAATCGCCCGACTAGACATTATGGTATTTACATACAACCGATCACATGAGCACGCGCTCAGAGAAAGTCTCTGAACGCAGGCGATCGCGCGTTGACGCGCGCTTTGATAGGTAGGTATGTAACGTCCGTTGATTGTTCAGTTGAGCGCGCGTTTCCATCACGATTGCATGTTTTTTTTTGTACCTTTCGTAAATAAATATCGTTTTCGTATTGAAGTTGAAACAGACTGACGAGCCCTCGAATCGCGCGTTTGCGCTTGTCATCTGAACTCTTTATAAATTTGATCGCGCGTTGACCTGCGTTAACGCGCGTTACATGTGAACTTAGCCCTCTAAATTTACCATCCAGCCATGCTTCGAAGTATTTTTTATGTTACCTGTGCTCCATTTTTCTTGCCACAAGATCCGTCAACAGATGGCTGAGTAGGTGTGGGCGGTTTGCTGGGCACAACGCTTGGATGTGTAGGATACATCGGAGGCCATGACTGTAAAAATTATTTTTTAAACGTTAACTTTATACCATGCGACATAGCTGAAGTAACACTGCACTTAATTAAGACTACTACTATTGGATTAGAGTACCTAGTTATTACTTTTTCAGATATTATTTTCAGAATCTCTTCCCCTTCGAAGCATAAAATTAGTTGCTTAGCATTTTTGGCTCGACTATACTCGAGTGATGATTAAATCCGAGGCCTCGTAGGTATGTAGTAAAGTATCAACATCAACTCGTTTACAAATTATTCAGACGAAAAACTCTACGATTTATATATACCTATTTACAGAGGTTATATAACTGAATTATATTACGTACCTGTTTAGTAGTAGCTTTAGTAGTCAGTGGGGCCTTAGTCGGCCATGTAGTCGCGCTAGGAGGATTAGTTGGACGTGGTGTCGTCACTCCTGCAACTGTCATAAAAGCGCACTATTTACATGCGATGCGATGCACATATTATGCAATTTACAAACTATTGAACAATTACCAATACGCACGGATGCATTTTAGAAGGTAAATGAAATAATTATTACGCCCTTTCCTCGGCATATATATCTGCATTTGTAATAATCTAGCTACGAAACTAAATTTTAGTAAAAAAGCGGGAATGTCATTGCTCGATTTGTCAACTTTTCTCGTGTAAAATTTCTCAACAACGGGAAATAAACCTTATTTTTGTCAACTGAATTGGACGCATACCCAATGATGGCGGGTGTGTAGGCGCAGTATGATCTGGCGGGTGTGTCGGTAATGGTGGTATAGCAGGCGGCCATCCAGCTGGGATCTGACGGAAGGGATTGTCTCCATACAACCATTGCGATGAGAACGGTTGAATTGGTTTGGGAAAACTGAAATTGTAAAGTTTGTTTCATAAATAAAATAAGAAGATATAAAATTAAATTTTGGTGCGTCGGTGGACGTGTGGTTAAGACGTACACTTAGAGGCTTTCCATCTAAATATACCTCAACAGAACTGGCCACTCGTTAGGTATAGCCTCACAAATACCATCGGCTAGAAGAGGGAGGCTTGGTCTTCCGCTGGATACTGTAAGGCAATCCGTAAAGAAAGAAAAAAAAACTATAAACTATAACTCGACAGAGGCCAGAGACACCAGTGATAGTGTCCACTTTTTGCCATTTGTCTATATTGACCAGAACAGGTGGCAAGCCTGTTGCTAATGGACATATCTGTTATTTTTAGCAGAAGTGAGGACTTTACGTGCCCTCCAAAGCACGAGGAGTTGATTAAAGCACATAGTCTTAAAAAAGTTGGTGCTTAGAATTTTTTTTTGAATGAGTGGAAATTGTATCTGGGTCGTTCCGGTTTCAAGACAACGCTCTACCAATTAGGCTATCGACTCCGTTTATTTATTTTTTTAAACTAACTTTTCACACCCATATTTTGATGCGTATTATTATAATAATACATACGCTTATAATGCTAACAAGAGACAAACAAATAAAATAAGAGCCAGAGAGAGACGATACCAAGAGAGAGAGTTTTACACACCTAAATCTTCATTGCGAATCAATTAATCTAATCACGCAAACAGTATCAAAATCGGTCCAGCAGTTTGATTATATATATATATATATAGACTAGCAATATCGCTAAATAAATATCTGTTAAAGCTTCAGGGCGAAATTTTTTACTCAATTGCTTGTTCTATTTCTATTAATAGTTATTATTCTTATCTAATATAAATAAAAATCAATATTTGTTTGTTCATATTCTATAGACTAAAACTACTGGACCGATTTGAAAAAATATTTAATTTACATTTAATAGCCAAATTCACGGGGAAGGTTATATAACATCACGCTACCTACCCAAGGGGGTGAATTGTATTCCTAATACAACGCGTACCAAGTAGCGGGCAATCAGCAAGTATCTAAATAAAATGCGATCATTGAGAAAGTACACAACAATTTTTACCCAGCATATTGCAAATGCGGTGCTGCTAGTGGGACGGCAGATGGTAAGATTCCGAGTCGCTGCACATCAGGCTCTTGTTGCGGTGGAGTTTGTACCGGCTCTGTGCAACATACACCAAATACCTGCACAAAAATTATTTTTTTTTATTAATTTTTACATGCCAAACGTATGGTTGATTCATCTGCAACACAATATTTTCCATTGAGATTATTTTCTTATAATTATCTCAAACTTCTCAATTAACCCTTTATTTATATAGTAGAACCTCTTTCAGCTGAAAATCCATACTTAATACCTACATGCGAAAGTAACTGTGTCTGTCACTGTTATGTTTTCACGTCCAAACCACTAAACCAATTTGGATGAAATTTGATACCGAGAAGGCTTGAAACCAAAGGACAAGGCTACTATTTTTTAAATCCAGTATAATAGGGGATGGAAGTTAGTACGGGCCCAATAGGTGAAGCATATTTAGCAGTATTTAAATGTTTTTATTTATTGAGTGGGAAATTATCTCTTTGAATTCTTGTATAATTCTTATTTATATTTGAAATTCATGAAACCGTACCTACCTCCATATTATCTCCACTAATGTAACTGCAAGTGTCATAATGTCCCATGACCCATCCGTCCCACTGCGATAGATGCGCTACTTTGAAGAAGGGGTAACATTCTTGAAAACTCTTACAAATACCTCTCTTCCCTGTACTACTTTCGCAATCTAGACCGAATGCACCTTCATTTGACTGCAAATAACATAAAATAAATTAATATGAACACACCGTACCTAAGGATATTTGAGATTTGAAATAACGGGACGTATCCAAAAATAAATTTCGATACTTACCTGATTTGAGATTATGACCTCATACATACATTTTATGATTCATTGAAAATTTTGTATCCCACACACGTTTTGAGGTAGGTACAGAGATATCGAGCGTTACACTTGATTTTTTTACCTGTCGGGTTTGAAAAAACAATAATTGTCTGCCATCTCTTGTTTTGTTATTACTGCTTTCATTTATGTCTCGACGCACTCTGCTTACAGCAGCTGAAAATAAAAATAACCCTTTACTTTTTTTTCAACTCTTCAACTTTCGGCTTTTGATTTTGAATAGATCTATGTAACTGTTATAATAGCATCTTATGAAATTTTCTTTCAGCTTCAATAAAATAAAATTTAGCTATTTAAAAGATGTGCGTTCAAATGAAAACATTCAATACAATATTACAGCTCTTCGCGTTTTTCACAAATATTTTCATCTTTCAGTTAAACTTTCATGCACCAAACCGTTTTCCTTATTACAAAGTCTTAGATAAGTATTAAATAAGTTTTATTTCTGTGAATTGCTTCAAGTGAAATGTTTTTATTGGCCATGACCATTCACGATTCACGACTACTAACTCTTAAGTAGTTCGTTGACATTACCTCTATGACAAATGGTATAAAGCCATATAACAATTATATGTGTGCTGACTTGTAGTTAATTTACATTACGGTTAACTCATAAATCAACTTTAATTAAGACTTAGTTGTATAAAAAGTTTAAGATCAAAGTGTATTTACAAACTAATTCAGGACAGTTAGGTAAGTAGGAGGTATTGTTGATTTCGTTTGGATTTTTTGGAACCAGTTTATATTTCGGCCGCCCACCGCGCTTGTCTCCAGGTTCAATGACTGCCACTGCCAATCCTGATTGACGTTTGATTTAATTTTGCAATTGGTGTGACAATTTTTGTTACCTATACTTATTGACTTGTATACATTGTATACTTTATTATTAACTATGCAATTTGTGACATGTTTAACGCTACACGGGGAATGTGAAACAAACTCGTGAGGTTGCAAGTTCTCCTAATTAGTTTTGTAATCATACAAATTTCTTTTATTTATTTATTTATTTCTTAGTCATACTATAGTATCAATCCATCAATAGTAAATGTAAGTTACAGAGTATATTATATAGGTATAGCTAATATTTTAAACACTTTATCTTGGTAGGGATAATAATTTCCTTAATTAGTTTTAAATCTTTGTTTCTTATTCAGTTAACGTCCGTAGTATCAAGCAAACCCGTTAAAATGCACTTATTTATTTAAGATCATGCCCTTAACGGTATACACCACATCTATATTTATAGTTTGCTTCTACACTCGTAAATTACGGGACATTTTAATCAAATATTTTATAGAGTATACTAATTATTTTCATTGTACATTTAATTTTTCAGTTTAGGCTGCGACAATTGTCACTTATTTCGATTCATGGGGATTCGGCGGGATCATCTTAGTTACTGATACTAAATATAAAGGCTTACTTGGCAAATCATCGATTAACTTTGGTGGAGCCACAATAGAAGAAGAAGAAGAACTTATTTCTGTTTCTAAACTTTCTTTAATTAAAACAAGCGATAAGCCCCGAGTTCTTACGGGTCAACTCAAAGATAAGTAAATAAATTTAAATGAATCTTCGAGTCCCTTTAATATCTATATCCAGATGAGAAAAGAGCTTGTAAATATGGACATCCACTACTAATAGCTGATCATATCATAAAAAGTCATAAATTACATATACCTTTTAGAAAACTAATGTATTTAGAAATCACTGACAGACCTTCAATTCAATAAATGAAGTATTTATTGTATACATATTTGTCCATATCTACATATTGTTAATACAAGTACTGTTTCCTGTGCGAGAAAAATAGAGAAGACATTACACCTAGTAGATGAAGTTCCAATAAAAAAGCTTCATAAATAGTATTCAGTAAAAATGTCGCGTTTCCAACCGACCTTGAAATGTGCAAGTAGTGCAAGTACACGCACTTGTAGCAAACAAGCTTCGATCCAAAATACTACATCAGTTAGACCTACTTTTGATCGTTACTAGAACCTCTTGGACATGTGTGGAATTTGAAGCAAAAAGTAACTAATTCGCGACGTAGTTTAACATGTTTTAGACTTAAATACTTGTAAATAAAGTTCTTTTCTGAACTTTGAAAAATGTAATTGCAGTGCACTGAAGGTACCTTGATCTTGGCCGGCAGCAGATATATCTGTGAACTCGAAATTGTACCATATGTCATTATTCATAACTGGATGATTACTAGTTTGTGACGTTGTATACAAACAAACTTCAGAAAATCTTGCGCTTGTTATGTCAAGCTTATAAACTTTAGATGCACTTTACTTTCTTGTAAATTATTTTACATTGCCCATAAAATTATTCATTATTTACGTTTTTTAAGGTAGATGTAATGGAATTTATATAGACCTAAAGATGTTTTATTATAAAGACTTGTATTTTAGGGATACTCGTGGCTTACACCCCTCTAGAATAAATGTGTGAGTGTATGTAATGTAACCGAGATATAAATAGATATATTAGTGTCAAAAACAAGTAGTGGGTATCCAGACGATAGAACAATAGACGTTACAACATTCCGGGTTCAGATAGCTTCAACAAAATGTCAACGTTGCGGCGTCACTCATATATAATCTTCGATCTACTATTATTAATGTCCTAGAGATCGTCTACAAAAACTCTTTTGTATGTTGATCGGATAAACTAAAGGTTACTTGAACTTTAAGCTAATTAAAAAAGGCGAAACATATTTCATACTCCATTAAAACTAACATTCTGATTTAATTTTATATGACCATCGAATAAGCAATTACGTAAAACTGACTGATTCAATTATACACATTTTTTTACAATTATTTTGTTAGCAAGTTACCTAAAGAATGGATTAGACACGATTGTCATCAAGAGGACAATACGTGATGAATGTGGTCGGTTGGTGTGTGGGCGAAAATGATAATTTGCATTCAATCGATCCCAGGGTACCTTCCGAAAACTGGCCCACGTGCTCTACCTATTCTAGCTATACAATTATTATCGAAACTGGTTGTTGACCAAATAATATACTTACAGGTATTACTCATTGCAACTTACTTATTTAAAATGACGAGATATGTTTCAATAACGCCGTAACAGCTAAAACTATTTGAATTAAATTTAAAATTGTTGAGATGGAAGACATTTATTTATAATTTTTTCAAGTTATGATTCAGCGAGAAAATTCTATTTACTTTTGCTTATCCGAATTATTTTATAAGTCTGTCTTTTAGCGTAAGTAAGAAATATATTTTACATATCTTTCAAGATGTGTCAAAAATATAAACGAAAGAAAATTGTCAACCATCAAATAGATAAGGGTTATGGTATAGTATTTATTAAAATAATAGTCAATTGGTATTTAACCTATATGAATGACATCTATCGTTGCAAATTTTAACTTTCTCTAGCCTAAAAACCTCATACCGTAGAACAGTGTCGTCTGCCAGAGGTATACTTTGTTTAATGCCGTGGAAATTATTCATGTCACACTTCTGTTTACATACTTCACAAATTGTCTCTATGAATAATAATAATAGAAAGTAAAAATATCATGCCGCTAAAATATAAAATTTTATTGTTATTTATGATAATATCAAATATTTTTTAAATATAAAAGTAGAATGTAGAGTTATATCAAAAAGGAAAGTAAATCTAAAATAAATAATCATAATTTTCTAATTCTAATTACTGAATCTGATCTATTAATACATAACGATTAAGATAAATAATATTTATTTACAAACCATTAATGATAACAGCATCGTCAGTATAAAAGGCTCCATCTTTTTCAGAAAATCCGACACGGTCACCGGCCCCGCCGCCGCATGATGCAATCACCCCTAAAGCTATAATAATTAATTTACTTCTTTTTGATGACATTTTGTAAGGAATCAAATTGCGAACATTCACTGAATCGATTTAGCGGGATGCGCGTGTGCCGGTGTGCGGCGCGCGGTAAGCCGGCTCGCAAAATGCTTCTGGCTGGTATGGACCCGCCTTTATAATAATTTTGCACTCACGCTCTACATAAGTAAGGTTGAAAGGATAACAGAACTTTTTTTGTTCCTTTTGTCTCGGGCTGACATTTGCTTACCAGGATAAACGAGCTTTGTAAATTATGACAATCATTTGCTTTGGAATCGGCAAGATGGATTGCGAGCTCTTCGGGCGGGAATTTGTATGATAAAAGCTCTCGGTTCAAGATACGTTATTTATTTAGTGGTGCGTTCACACGTTGTGATACTTGTTATGTAAACTGAAGGCAGCTGAGTTTATTGAACTCTTTAAAGGAATTTTGTTTATTAGGGACATGTAATAAACGCTTGGAGGCTTTGCATAATGATGTAATAAATAAAAGCCAGGTAAATAGGCGCCGTAATACACCGCTACAATAGTTCAATATTGACTGACATGTACCTTGTTTTCCTTAATTATCTGCTTTTTGCTAAGTATTCAAACGGGCTCATTATAAGTAAAATAAAATATCTAAATTAATTATTTTATTTAGGTGAAGCAAAAGCAAAATTAACCAAATTAATTTTGCAGATTGTTAATTGGTGAAATATCCAAACAGATCTAAAATTATTCTTATATTCCACGTGGTTTTAATTTTGGAATCATAGACAGGCGTTTCAATTTTATTTTTCTAACTAGGTTTTCGCCCCTGGTATCGCCCGTGAATATTTCCGAACAAAATAAAATATGGCATATAGCACTCGGGGATAATGTAGCTTCGTAGTTAGTGAAATAATTTTTAGAATCGGTTCAGTAGTTTGAGAGATTACCCCCTACATTTATATAAACTTTACCTCTTTATAATATACTAGCTTTCCACCTCCGGCTTCGCCCGTAAATATATTCGATTAAATAAAATATAGCCTATGTCACTCAGGGATATCGTAGCTTTCTATTAGTGAAATATTTTTTAGAATCGGTTCAGTAATTATGTAGAGATTATACCCCTTACATCCAAACTTACAAACTTTACCTCTTTATAATATTAGTATAGACTAGCTTTCCGCCTCCGGCTTCGCCCGTGGATATTTTCGATATAGCACTCAGGGATAATGTTAAATTCCTATTAGTAAAAGAATTTTCAATATCGGATTAGTAGTTTAAGAGATTACCCTCCACATACATACAAACTCACAAAATACGCACTCTCTCTTTAAGAATATTTTTCCAATAGATACTATACTTATCGATCCATTATGTTCTAATATAAATAACAAATGGGCCTATTTATTTTAAACCAAGAAAGGAATTTTGATGAATCCAGTCGGTGTAGGCAGGCACTGCGATAGTCCAAAGAGCTCCACTAGCCATTATCATACATCTCCCTCCTGCTTATTCAAATTCATCCAATTTAAAATAAGGTAGGTATTTTTGCGAATTTTCAAATTCAAACAGAACCGTTGCTTATTTTAATTTAATTTTAAATACTATGTCCATAGTAATAAATGTCTGCAACCAACCATAGCCCGAAGACATATCAATTACCATTAGATTAATAGATCGGAAATGATTAGAACAAGGCGAAATATTCATAAAAACTAGATATAACTAACGTCATTAATCTCTTTACAGATACCGTTAGCTGTGTACCGCTTTCTTTGGATATTTTGGGCATAGATTAGTTATTATATTTTAGTAGCATGCATGTTATATGTTGTTAGATGGTATATTAATTATAGAACAGAATATAAAAAAAGAAAAATTCCGAAAAAAATACTTTCTCAAGTAACACAGTTTATTTACTAGCTGTGCCTTGCGGTTGCACCCGCGTTACTGCTCCGCTCCTCTAGGTCGTAGCGTGTAGACAATTATACAGTAGACAACGTTCCTCAAGAATTGGGATATCAAATGCAAAAATATTTTTTCAAATCTGACTGTTAGTTCCGAGATTAGCGCGTTCACATAAACAGACAAACAAACTCTACAGCTTTATTATTAGTATAGGTTATATTATGTACGAATTTTGTTATTTTATTTACCTAGGTACCTACCTGGTTATTTGTTAATTTAGTATTGCTATCTTATTATATCGCTCAAAATGTCATCTGCTAAATGTAGAAAACTTGAGCAAACAACTCTACCACCGCTGCACCACCTAGTAACTGAAACTATTGCAACCTAGGTGTCTTGTCTTTCAATGGGTACCCTCTGAAATCTGTAACAAGGTACCTAAGTGTAAAATATATGAAACAATTTATAAATTCAATAAAATCCGAAATAACTTTTGAAAATAGGTACACAACATCTAACTAGATCATGAACCTCTAAGGAATTTAGATACCTAACTGTCTGTATAATGGAAGTTAGTCCATGCAAGTACACAACCGGTACTAGTACAAAAACTTTAAACTCTATTGTGCACATGAAGAAAAGAAAATCATTAACACAAGGCAATTGATTTTTTTAGAAAAGTAAATAACAAAACTTTCATGAGACAGGTTTCCTTTCACCTTAAAGAATACAGAGCTTTCTGATTGCAAAAAGTAGATTTAATTTGTTTTTGAAGCTTTTTAACACTTTCTGACTTTTAATTTTATATTCACAGCCTTCCGAATGCGCAATTGATCGATTAATTTATTAATTTTGTAGTTCCCTTAAAAGTTTTTAATTCATGTAATATTTTAAATTGGCGACTTTTATTCGTAGATTGGCGATATATAAATACATAAGCAGTGCTAAATGACTCTCTAAAAGAGGAAAAGAAAATTGTACTTAATAGAAAGAATCTGAGCCTGTAGGTACTTTATAATTTAATTAACACAATTTAAATAAAAGTTATAATATTCTCCATGGACTTAAATAACGAGGGCTTTTTAGCTTCATGCATGACTAACTATATAAACTTCAGCTATTCTATGATTTTATAATTATCGATTTTTACGATAGCACCATCTTGAGGGAAACCTTGACTCTACTGATGAATATAGTTATATTAGCTAGCAGTACCAGTACAAAGATTTAAATATTTGATACAAACTGTAGATGGCGCTGTTCTAAGTAACTTGGGAATCCTTTCACTAAATGTAAAATATTAGGGCAATATTATGCTTCTTTTTCTTTTCCTTTCACCTTGAAGAATACAGAGTTTTCTGATTGCAAAATCGATTTAATTTGTTTTTGAAGCTTTTTATATATAAATACATAAGCAGTGCTAAATGACTGCCTAAAAAAGGAAAAGAAAATTGTAATAGAAAAAATCTGAGCCTGTAATTTATAATTTAATTAATTTAAATTAAAGTTATAATATTCTTCATAGCACCATCTTGAGAGAAACATTGACTCTACTGATGAATATAGTTAGCTAGCAGTTAGCAGTACAAATATTTAAATATTTGATACAAACTGTAGATGGCGCTGTTATAAGTAAACTGTGTATTAAAGACCTTTCAAAATTAATTCATGTAATATTTTAAATACTTAGGTATTTATTGGCTATATATATAAAATTAAATACATAAGCAGTGCTAAATTACTCCCTAAAAGAGGAAAAGAAAATTGTAATAGAAAGAATCTGAGCGTGTTCTTTATAATTTAATTAATTTAATTAACACTATTTAAATAAAAGTTATAATATTCTATTCGTGGACTTAAATAACGAGGACTTTTACCTTCATGGCTTTAGATTATCGATTTTTACAATAGCAGCATCTTGAGGGAAACCTTGACTCTACTGATGAATACTACTAGCTAACTAGAGCTAGCAGTACCAGTACAAAGATTTAAATATTTGATACAAACTGTAGATGGCGCTGTTCCAAGTAAACAATGTATTAAAGATCTTGGGGATCCTGTCACTAAATGTAAAACAGAAATATAATATTCATGTGATAGAAAGAAAAGGTCTATCATATATCGAAATATATGGAGAAATGCGATATTCATAACAGCATATTGGATAGGGCTATACTACAATAGCCATGCGTAAATAGTTCGCATAGGCAACGTGTTTGTTTTCATTGTCTTATGACACAAATAAATGATGGGTCAAGGTATAATATTATTTAGATATAATTTTAAGTTTTTCTTAGTTTACTTTTATAACGCCCTAAAAATGCATCTTCCATGAAAAATATTTATAAAACGTTTTATACAAAAAGTTGTTGTATTCAAGTTTAGATCCTGAAGCAGCAAGTGATTATGATGATATTACGAGTTGTTATAAAATACAGTCCATAGATACAGAACAATTGTCAGTTACTACAAAAACCTGAACTACTTATTATACAATTATCTTATATAGTTGCAGCACTTGTGAAGTAACATATATAGGTACGTCTAGCTAGATAATCGTAACATTCATTAATTTTGATGGATTTTATTTATCACTAGATACTACCACGGGTTCGCTGGTATTAATCTATCTATCTATCATCACGCATTTTATCCCAAGAGGGGTAGGCAGAGACAATCGAAGACCATTTGCTACGGTCCTTACATACCTCTTTCGCTTCTTTTATATTCATCATACCTTTTATACATGCTCGACGATTGTGTATACTATTAATATTGCCATCGATCAATAATTTTTTCATATGTTCAATAAAAGTACACCTAGGTCACTAAGATCCCTGATTTTTTTATCAACATCCATTTAGCCGTTTTCCGAACCTATTTCAGACAAACATGGAGACTGACAATAATACTAGAAATGGTTATTTATGCAGTATAAATATATAGTGGGATATCACTGAAATCACAGATACACTTCAATTTCATATACTTTTGTATAGTTGTAAGTCAAAATGAAAATTATACTCGTATAACCATTATGCAGTAAGTTTTTTCTAAAAATGCAATGTTCATGAAAATTGGTTAAGCAGTCCTTCATGTATTTTTAAAACTGATATTTAAACTTTCTTCACGGGTTGGCTTACAGCTCCCGGAAACCGCTGCCGGCCCCAGGGTACCCAGCCGAAGATTTTTTTGAGGCTATAATAATACCTAACGAGTGGCCAGCTCTGTTGAGGTATGTAGATGGAAAAGCCTCATTGTACGGTTTGTCGGATAATGTACATTAGATTTTTTTATTATAAAAACCCATTGGTACATGGTCGGATGTGGGGATCGACGTTTTACCCACTTGACCACCGACGCCTAATATTTTTTGACCGCATATCTCTCCTAAATGTAAATATGTATATTTATATATCTTAATAATTTAATTTGTTTAAATAATCCTTCAGGATTTTGGAAAAGCCTTATATTTACTCGAGTTTTTATTTTTTTTATATTCATTTTTGGGGTTCCGTTGCCAAATAGCGAAAATGGAGTTCGTCATATCCGTCCCTCCGTAAATTATGTCCCAGCTTATATCTCGCCCGTCTTTTAATTGATTCTTATGATAATTTACAGAAAGGTGTCTGCTATAAAATTTTAGTGTCAAATTAGATAATTTTGCTGTTACTTGCTATTTGTATTTTTTTGTACTGTCTTGGAACAAGACCGAATATTATTCCTAATTCATTAAAATTCAATTACTTTAGAGCTTTTTAAAAAAAATCTCGTGGGATATATATAAATTAACTATTATGTGGCCTTCCTCGCGATATTTTGGATCAACAAGATGTGGTAACAACATGAAGTAGGTAATCAAGTCAAGAATGTCAAAAGAGCTCTCTCTACAAATATAACGTAATAATAATAGTACCTACTGTGTCGGATTGTCTAGACATCGCGTGTATTCCAATAGGCAACATGTCGAGTCGAAATTAAATTATTAAGTAGGTTCATAATGCCACTAAAGTGTATTTTTTGACTTGTCTTATTTGTTTTTTTTTTAAATAAGAGTATAAAAAATATTATTTTTAGTTCTGCAAATGTAAAATAGGTTAAAAAGTTAATTATTATGTAAAATTGTTAAATGACAACTTATTTAAAAAAAAGACAAGAAAAGTTTGTTTATCAACAAAAAACAAGTAAAAAAATACACTTTACGATAATGTGTAGAGGGATTAGGATTTCCTCATAAACGTATTTTCCCCCTCAATTTAAGATCAAGTCTTTTTCTATTATGAAAAACTAGCGACCCCGCCCTCGGCCTCACGGGTATAATATAGGTTTACAACAATTTGAATTGAAAGGGGCGTCGGTGGTTGAGTGGGTAGATATCGGCTTGCAACTGAAAAGTGTACCAATGGGTTTTTATAATAAAAAATCTATGTACATTATCCGATAAACCGTTCAAAGAAGCTTTTCCATCTATATACCTCAACAGAGCTGGCTACTCGTAAGGTATAGCCTCATAAAATCATTAGCTAAATGAGGAAGACTTTGTCTTCCACTGGGTACCCTGGGGCCGGCAACGGTTCCCGGGAGCTGTAAGGCAACCCGTGAAGAATAAAAAAAAAACAATTTGAATACCTACATAAATACGCTTAGATATACAATGCTACCGCAAAATATTTTGATCTTTCTATGTAAGAAATTTTATTATTTCTCTGACGGATTAGACAACAGCAAACGCCATGAAAATTCGCTTGGGCTAACTTTTTCGTAGACTTGATTCACTTAGGTATACTGTTAATGCTTAGCTCCTAAACGTGATAGATCCATGTTTAATACTCGTAAACCTTCCCGGTGAATCAAGCTATCTAAGTAGTTTTTGCGCAGAAAGGTCACAAACAGTAACATAGTTATAGCCGGTTTCTTTATTTTATCATCGACTAGCAGTTGAATGCGACTTCGTACGCGTTGTATTAGGAATACAACATTTACACCCCATTTCACTCCCTTAGGGGTTGATTTTCGAAAAATCCTTTCTTAGTGCAAGGATTGAATATACATGCAAATTTTCATATTTGTTAGTCAGTCAGCCACAAGACAGTTTTATATACCTATTTAGATGTCTTTTTTGGAGGGTGTGGGTCGTAATAGAATAGGTGTACTATTTTATTGTAATTTATTGACATGTTGATTTTATATCGACACATTCTAAAATATTATTTACCTACTATTGTTATTGTAGGAAGTCCACACTACTTTAAAGCAATTGTAAATTTAATTAGTTATTTTTGTATAGGTATGGTACGAGCGACGCGCATTATATTATGGTTCGAGGAAAGTGCACGAGAAACAATATATTTTATTTTTATAGGTACCTATGTTTATTGGTTTTGGATCCCTTTCTTTAATCAAATTAATATTTATATAGATCTCCATTATCTACAATGTGAGGTCTCGGTCTTGTACTATCACAATGTTATGAATCTTGCGATTATGCAACTCAAGCTTGCTTTGAAAGGTTGCAAGTTTTCAATCATCAGGAAAATTTAGTTGTTGCGATTGGTGCCTCGTAGAACGCACGTTCTTACATACTCGGTTGTGTTTATATACGACTACAATAAAGAACTTTTTAATTAATTATTAGTATAATATAATTAAATAATATGTATGTTGTTATACTGAAAATATTGTTTATTTTAAGTTTTGTACATATTTGTACAGGAAATGTCGAAATTGGTGAGTATTTTTGGTAGCTACCTAAAAGTTAGGAAATTTAAAGTAGGTATTTAATTAAGTACCTACATTAATATTTTTTAGTATTTACACTTGCGATTGGATAATTTTTCTTCCGGGTTCCGTGACATTACACGACATTCAAATATTAAAACCAGTTACTATGTATTTATACAATTTTTTTGATGTTGTTTTACATTGTTTTATTGTTTATCAAAAACTGTGTCCCTAGCTACATTAAAGCTCTTTGCCGGGTACAGCTGTTCCTCCGATTTTATTTGAATTTAAAATATATAATATGACCCTATTATTATTTTATTCTATTATTATACTTCCTCGGGGCACATATTATTGCAGCTATAGGTATATATATATATATATATAGACAGAGAATAGAAAACCAGGTGAAAAATCAGGTAATGTTCAAAATCCACCCAAACCATAAGAAGTCTCGGTATAACTCTCACCAAATAAGTTGAGTACGCGCAGTACCTACTAAAATCGACTTATTTTAAAATTTTGTACTGCTCACCAAATGACAAAGAGCTCAAGTCATTATTTTAGCGAGACTTTTGTTTGTTATATGTTTTTGAAGTTGAAATGAATTATTTCTATAATGAATTATAATTATGCAATATTTACCTATTGTTTCACGTGTTAAACTTTTATTATATTGCGAAAAGGTAGAAAAAATAAATTTTGCCTGTTTATTAGGTAATTCTACATATTTTTTTAAAACTGCGCAATAGTTTGATCAGAGTTATACCTATGAGGATGCCTTGAATTAATGTAATTGGCTGCTTTCAGATAAATACTTGCAAATCTGTGACAGAAATTCCCCGGATGTCAACGATTGTCTCGTGGATGCCATACAGGAAGCTTTAATAAAACTCAGCGACAATGGTCTCCCACAATTAGGAGTACCACATATTGACCCATACGTTCAATCGGAAATCAGAATTGAGTACAAAAACAATCAAGTAAGTAGATACCTACATCATTGAATTACATTTTAATTGAAATGGCGGTAATTAATAGTAATATTAAAACTTATTATCTATTTTATGTTAATTTTGGACCATTGTTTTCTTATCAATGGGATAAATGCAAATTTTTGTGGGTTTCTTTATTTTACAAAAAAAAATGATTTGTGAATCTTGCGACGTAGTTCTATGGCGATACAGGTCCTTCGATGTAGGTAGGTACTACGTAATAGATTGAATTATCTAGTCTACAAAAGTTTCGATATGAAAGACCTTCTTAAACTTCGTATGACCTATTCAATGTTAATTAAGGTGCTCTATTAAGTTATGTGCTTTTTATATAGTCATCTACCTAACGGAATTACCGATTTAAGTAGATAAAATTATTTCCATAAAGTTGGATATAAGATTATATAAGATGTAAGCCTCCTTGACTTCAATATTGTCATCATGAGCAAGTCCAGTAAACCAGTTATAAAAATATATATGTTTGTATACTAGGTCAATACTATATATATAACGTTAGTCAAATAATGACGTTTCTAGTAAAGTATATTTTGAGTAGGTAGGTACTTTTTATGTACCTATCTAAGTACTTATTTTAATTCCTAATGAGAAATAATATCCGTTTCATTTAATTGTCTTATTTGCATAAATTGATATTCAGCATATAAGCATTCAAACATAAGAAATAGGTGTCAATGATTGAGGGAGGGGTTGTTCAAGATTTATGCATGGGACATAATTTGGTAGTGTAGTATTATAATATATATTCTGGGTTTGAATCCCAGTTCGAGCAAAATATATAAAAACCTACCTATGCAATCAAAGCGAATCAAATGGATGTCTTTGTCAATGATGTCGTTTATCTCGGTAACAATTGGAAATTTTAAAATTTGTTGAGTATATTTATTTAATTTTAGGAACAATAAAAATTATATAAGTACCTACAATGTGTATTTAAAAAAATAAAACATACCTAATACCAAAATCGACCTTTAATTGGAATAATTTAAGTAATTTTTAACACAAATCGATAAAATATAGGCTTATGTATATTTTAAGGATCTCGTTAAATATAATAACAAATTGATCTTGTATTTCAGATATCAGCAAAAATGAATATGAAAAATATAAGTATCAGTGGTATGAGAAATGCAAAAGTTCATGACGTGAGGTAAGATAAGAACCATGTCTCATTGCTTCATACAAGTACATGAACAATGAGGATAGTTTTAAAATTGTTTTGAGATTTGCAATTGACTGTGTTGGCGCTAGAACAGCCAGTGCTGTATGAGTCTTAAGCTATGCATTAAACTTATTGCTTTTACAAAAATATTTCAACTAATTTGATAGTTAACATCCTTGTGTATATACAGTCGCAGTCGCACGGGTTTCTATGTAATATTACAAAAGTAATTGATTTTTTTAAATTGCTAATTTTACGGGAAAATACTTCTCATGCCGCATAGAACAGATGTAATGCTAGTGATGGGGTATACTCTTTAAGCACAGTAAATTGCTGCTATAAGTGCTGTGCTGTAAGTTTCTAAAAATATTTATTAAAATCATGCAAAATCAACAAAAATAATAGTATCTTTTTCTTTACATAACAAAAATAATAGTAAATTAAGAAATGAAATATTTTCTCCTTACGTATTTAACATAAATGCTTGGACCAATACAAATGGACATTGGGTACTTTATTAATACCCATCACCATTAGCATCCCCATAAACCTCTGCATTTCTTCAACAGTTGTTGGCTGCCAGCTCTTTAATCGAGTAGTTGGCTTAATATTGTGTGAATTTAAATATTCCGCTGCATGCTTATTAGTTTCTGTCACCATTTTTTCTATAACTTCTTCGGTAACAAATAATTTGTAGTAGTCAATGGGTTCATTTAGTTCCGTATTTGGAGGAACATTCATTTGGCTTCTTAAGGGAACTTAAGGAATTACTGTGCAAAATTCGTGTGATGATTCGTATTAAAAATTTTAGTCCAGTAATTTCACCGGCTGATCTTCTATTTATATCAAAGTGATTGATACAGATTCGCTGTCGTATATTTCATCAAATGTATCAGAGTCGGAAGCATTATCTGAATCAGAGTTACTATCTTCATCAAAAAACTCATCGGGAGCATTTAGTGCTAAAATGGACTGGTTGTCTTGTTTTAGGTGGATCGAAGTCTTATTAGTTTCTGTATCAGTATTAATAGTATTTTTTCTTGGTGGTTCTAAATGTTTTCCTCTTCATCGGATTCTATTTGATTTATAATCAGGTTTCTCTTTTTTTTAGGTACCAGATTAAAGATTCAGATTCTACGTGAGGTGCAGTTTAAAACTTTGTGCTGTATTAATTCGTTACTTCTAGGCGATATTTGTTTCGCTGTATCCTGGTTGGAAATATCATCGTCATTGAAATTTGGTCTCATTTGGTATCAGTATTTCTAGACGTAGAAGTCGGTGTATTAAACTGTAAAAACAATTTATTTGTTTTTTACTTCTGGGTGTCAATAGCAGTTCTGTCATAAGTTCAGAATTCAAATTCAAGCAGTGGTGCACAATAATTGAACACAGTTGAAGCAAGAATTTACGAAACCAATTAGATATGAAGTAGGCATACTCTTTAACATTGTATTCAAATTGTTGACCATAAAAGAATAACTGAGGTCATTCTTTATGATGTATGTGAGGCACTATCTGTGTAAGTAATTTATAATTTGTCCATTAAAACTTACCTAAATTAAAATACTTATACTTTTCCATCAACGACGTGGAGTTGTACGTCATAATGTTTTAAAGTAATTAAGAATATTATATTTCTAAATGACTAATACCACGTTTTATTAATCTTCACTACATAGTACAAAGTCGCTTTCTCTGTCCCTATAGTAATTAGAGGTTTCTAATGTGATGTCGTAAATAAACACATTTTTTGCGCTTACATTGCAAACGCTGGCTGAACCCTACGAGATAGATCAAAAGAATATACTACAATATTGTACACAAGGTATATACTACTCTCTACATTGTACACCTTAAAAAGGTCTACAAAAACCAAAACCCACAATAACCATTTTTTATCCTTTACTTTTTACGAGAAATAATATAGCCAAAGTTAGTGGTAGGGGTAGGGGTAGTGCAGGCAAGCCAACGTTTGGGCAGGACAACGTCTGCCGGGTCCGCTAGTAATATATACTTAAGACAAAGTCATGTTTGTTCGAACACTTAGAACTCGAGAACGGCTGAACCGATTTTTATGATTTTTATGTTTTTGGATTTGTCTCCATCCCGAATAGCAGAATAAGTATTAAAACATCGAAAAAATGAGCAAAAAAAAAATTATAAAGAAAAACATTTTCTCATACATTTTCTATGGAACGACTTTTTTGATATCGAAACAAAAATTCAACTGTCAAATCGATTGGTTTTAATCTCATGATCTGAGGTTTTAATCATTCCAGATCATTCGGTCAATCAGTCATGATGTTTCCTCGCGCAATGGAAAAGTAAGAAAATCATCTGAGAGAAAATCACAAAAAAAAGAAAAAAAAATCGGAAAAACATTTTGTATGGGAAATGTGGTAGGAGTAGAGATAGGTGTAGTGGTAGTAGTATGGGTAGCGGTAGTGGTAGGGGTTGGAGTAGGGATAGAGGTAGTGGTAGGGGTAGGAGTTGGAGTAGGGGTAGGGGTAGTGGTAGTGGTAGTGGTAAAATATTTAATGCCTTCCTGTAAAATATTTCATGCTCTCTCGGTGTTTTCAAAAATAAACCGATTTTGATAACAATTGCTGCTGTCGTCGGTTTCTAAAAGACAATTAATAAACACAATACTGGTTTGCGTTTGTTCCTACTTGACGTGTCGCGCGCGAAACTTACATAATACAATAATTACAAATAATTATTCAGATACTTATACTTATATAATAACTCTGTAATAAAGTATAATTTTTATTAACGTACCTACATAGAAAATTTATCACATTATTTATAATACTTACGTCGGTTTTAGGTACTATATTTCATAATAGCAACATAAAAAGATCAAAGAAAATTAATTTAGAAAAGAGATTTAATAAAACTTTAGTTTTAACAGAAAAAGTTGAATGAGAATTTTAGCGCCTTATGTTTATTTTACATTATGCTCAGTAAAGTGGTGTGTATATAATTATTACATAGTATAAATACCTTCACGCCTGTTTCCCAAATGGGTAGGCAGAAACCATGGAGCGCCACTTCTCTCGGTCTCTGCATACTTCTTCTTGCTTCATCCACATACATACATCGTTTCATACATGCACGTTTATTTTTAGTAAGTACCTACTACGTATTTGAACTTTTTTAAGGACATCAGATATTTGATCAATGAAAGATCGTCTTGGTCGTCCTTTTTTGTTGTTCCTTTCGGTATCTACTATAGCTTTCAGCTTTCATCACACATTCGTTCAACATGTCCAAACCATCTCAGCATTCCCCTTTCAATTTTATATACAACACTATCAGAAACATAACATCCGTATAAAATCCATCAAAACTTTTTAACTATAGTACAATACAATATATTTTTATTTTGTACAGGTTACGGGCTGACGAAGATCGTTTTGAATTAGAAGTGGATATCACTGCCCCGCATGTATTTGTAAAAGGTATCTACTTTGGAGAAGGACGATATAATGCTTTACATATCAAGACTAATGGCCAATTTACTTGCAATATGGGTAAGTTACATTTTCTCCAAGTACTTACTTATATTTTGTAGTGCATCTATCGGTACAAATCAAAAAAAGTATGGCCTACAGTGGCCTACACTGATCAGTCTTGCTGCATATGTATTTCGCACTGTTTATCAATTTTATATACTTACCTATCAGTTCAAATAAATGTTTATTTAGGTAGTATGTTCACAAGAAGTGGAAAAGTAGACAAGGAGATTGAAAGGACAGTGAAAGCGGGAAGCAAGGTATTTGGTGGACTAAACAATGTATGCAGAAATACACAACTTACAACTAAAAGTAAAATTAATATACACAATGCTGTATTAGTTCCATCACTTAGGTACCTAGCTACTTATGGAAAGTTATGGAAGCGAGACTTGGGTATGGAATAAGAAGCATAAAAGTAAGATACATGCAGTGAAAATGCGGTCTTTACGTAGAATGTGTGAAATAAAACGCATTGACTGCATGCGGAACGATATCATTAGAGAAAAATGCGGAGTGAAAGATGATGTAGTAACTAAAATGAAGAAAAGTAGTTTACGCTGGTTTGGACAAGATTGACTAAAAAGTTTTATATGGCTGAAGTGAAAAGAAATGCTGGCAGAGGACGACCTAGGTGTACTTTTATTGAACATATAAAAAAAAATTGATCGACGGCAATATTAAAACTACACACAATCGCCGAGCATGAATGAAAGGTATGATGTATAAAAGAAGCGAAAGAGGTATGTCAGGATCGTAGTAAATGGCATTCGATAGTATCTGCCTACCCCTCTTGGCATAAAAGGTTTGATGATAGATAGATAGATCAGTTCAGATAAAAGAGTGCATCATGAGGTTTTCCAATTCTCCACATTTTCATATCATTTATCATCATCAACCGACAATGGACAACATTTCATTTTTCGTAAGGTACCAAAATTCGAAAACCGTTTGGAGATTACATGCTAGAAAGCTTATTTTTAATTTTTTGAATTTTTTATATCCTTTAATTTTCGAGTTATTTTAAAAATACTGAAATATTGAAAAATAAGGATTAATAGGTGCCCTAATCTGTGCTAACCATCTAATTTAAAAATACTAATGTCTGTTGGCTGAGTTGTTAGTTATTGAACTCAGGTGTTGCCTTCTATTAATTTTACCCATTTTTATTCAATTTGAAGCTAAATTAATAATTATTCTTTAAATATAATTATAAAAATACTTCTTTTATTTAATATTTTTTGGAAGTTTTGCTAGTTTTGAATGGGCTATCACAGGAAATACATTTACGAGTGAAACCGCGGACAAAAGCTAGTATTATTATATACATTATGAATAATGTTGTGGGCGATTTGAGTTCCGGCTACGGCAACACCTATTTGGAACACGGTATATTACACTCTTTGCATTTCTATAACGTATACTCTGTGGCTTGACTGACACTATCAGTCACTTTCTTTGGGTGACAGTTTATATTTCTTAATTTTAGTCCTAGCTAAGGTTTTTAGTTTATAAGTCCTCAGAATTTATAAAAATTCATAATTAAATTAAAAATATAAAAACTCAACCAAAAATAAAATACAAAAATACGTGTAACTTATTTTTTAATATATTTTTAATTAAAGTAATAAAAATGGGTGATTAAAAAAATGAAATGTTGTCCATTAGTAAATTTATGGTATAAATATGAAAATTTCTATTATTTATATAATATGTCACATTATTTTTTTATGTATGATTTCAGTTGATTTGGTTTATACGTGGAAATTAGAAGGGAAGCCTGATCAGCGCAACGATACTACATATATGAAAATAATTTCGTTTTATATGAGGCCTGATGTTGGGGATATGAAATCTTTTGTTTCCAATATATTTCCTAATAATCCAGAATTAAGTAAGTGATTTTCAATAAGAACATACAAAAACAAAACAAACATAAAAAAGGCCTTTAAACCTTGCAGCGTGGACAGACACACCAGTACAGTGTCTTTTAGCCAATGTGACAAGAAAGAGCATTTTTGGCATGCGTGAGGTATTGAACCCCGGTCCCACCGATTTGAAGTCCAAAGCTCTACAGATTGTGCTATTGATTGAAACGTGAAATCTGAATAAGTACCTACAGCAGCTAAGTCTTTTACTTATACCTACTCACAAATTGGGTAGGTACCTACTTGTTAAAAGCTGAAAGCACTGAAAGTCAGTATTAATATAATATAAATTTTCAGCTCAGGTGGCTAATGACTTCGTGAACAATAACTGGCGTACACTGTACAAAGAAATGCTTCCTTATGCCCAAGAAAACTGGAGTAAGATAGGTATAAAAGTGTCTAATAAGATATTTTCGAAAGTACCCTATGATCAATTGTTTCCAGTGAAATCATAGGTTTAATTTTAATAATTTAATAAAATATTTTAATGTAATAATGAAATTTATTTTAACTCCTTTAAGTATATTTTAAACAGTACGGCAGGCACACTAGTGCGTTTTCTCAGATTTCTTTACGTTGCAATACCGCTAATTAGGTTCATAAGGCCCAAAAGAAAGGTAGATGTGCAGAGAGGAGAGGCGAGAGGTATAATTTCTTGGGTGAATCATATTATTATACCTACTCTTTGGGAGAATCCACCGAAGCTTAGTATAGCGAGGGTAGAGAGTAGTATATTCCTTGATAGCGAGCGGACATAAGTTATGTGCTGGTTACTCAGATGAAGCTGGTTAGAACGTAGCTGAGCTGTGTGCGGCGACCCGGCCATAGAGTAACTTTTTGCAGACAGAAAGAAAATCACAATATCTCTTCTCCTATCTCCGCTTTGTTGGATTATGGGCCTTAGAAAGTAGTACATTGTAACGACTTTTGGAGCTTATATCTCGAAAAATATTCACATAGGTAAATATAACAAATCTTAAAACTATTCAACACTACCCTACGTGATCGGGTATACAAAAAATATTCCAGTTCTATATAAGCATAGAATAAGGCTATCTATAAAATATAAAACTATGATGGTTGCACACAGTTCACTTTTCTGAAAATAATCATAAGAATCGATGGAAAGAAATAGACACGAAATAGAGGTATAAGCCTGTGAAGTCCGGATCGATGGATGGATGGATGGACGGAGGGACAGACACTAAACTTATACGTTTTCGCCATTGGTTGCCGAACCCTAAAAATGTGAGTTCACTAACACAATCCTCATCAAAAAGCAATTGGAATTAAGTGGCGCAAGTGGCTCTTATAAGTTTCTTCTGTTATGTGGGAGATGGCTGTATGGCTGATGATACTTTTGTTGGTATCAAGATTGTGACTGAACGAAAAATAATGCTGTCATTGCGAAAAAGAAAAATAATTGTCAATCTCTGCGAATCAAATCAATCAATTCAATCAATTGTCAAGTTTTAAGTAAATTGGAATTTAGAGAACGGGGTTTTGTTTTATTTGTTACAAATACATATCTTTCTTCCAACCACAAATGCTAATATTCCATACTTTTATATTAAAACTTTAGAAGATAATCAGCTGCAGTAAAAATGGCTACTCTAGTGAAATTTGTAGCTGGCGGCTTTTTACGATACTGGCTTCTTCATACCGAGTACTGGCGCGTTATTGCCGGCCGGGTGGAAGTCGCCACACCTCTAAATTCCTGGAAGAGACTAACTGAAGGTGTCCTTCTTTATTCCAAAAATATCGACCCCTATCAAGGAGATGCCTTCCACGAGTCTCCGATAATGCTGGTCCTTTTCCATTACCTCATGAAACATGTCCCGCATTTATTGCCCGTTTTGTTTACCCTCCTGGACCTTCTAACCGGTTATTTTCTATACAAGACATCTGTAGCATTTGTAAGACTGTTTAAAGACTCTCAAGATAAAGTTAAAGAAGATATAAGTGAAGATTCCAAAACAATGTTATTGAGTGAAACACAGTTGCAAGATGTGCCTAAATATGTTCTTTCAGTGTATATGTTCAATATTTACTCTATCTTGAACTGTGTTGGTATGACAACAACAGTTATACAGAATGTGCTAGTGTCAGGGGCCTTGTATGGTGCTACAAGTGGTCATAGATTGATGGCTTGTGCTTGTGTAGCCATGGCCACTCACCAGGCTCTCTACCCATTATTGCTCATAGTGCCAGTTGCTATCCTGTTATGTGATATTAACAAGGGTTGCCAAAAATGTTCATACATTATAACTCTCCTGATATTTGTTCTTTGTTGGGGATTCCTTATTTTTATTTCGGCGCTGATTATGGATGGATCATATCAATATGTACACAACACTTATGGATTTATGTAAGTTGTTTATCCTTCTTATTTCAATTGCAACTCCAATAAAGAACTTCCAGATACCATATTTATTTAATACAAAAAATCAGCATTGCCATTCAACTCATGTGCTCCCCTGCCCCCAAGTTATAAAAATAACTCAGAATTAAATGTAAAAACAGAGTTTAAGGTAACTTTATTCATTTAACATAAAAAAATACTTTTAACAAAATTCAATTAAGCAGCCTGATCTAGGCAAAATTGTATTGCTTAAATCAGATATACCTATTCAATAAACTTATTTATATTTCATAGGATACCTACCACAAATTGTATGATTCTGAATATTTTTATGTTTTCTGTCTTCCTAAGTAGTCTTTTCAGCTATTAATTGAATTTGTTTCCGAGATTATATTTTATCATCATATACTAAGACAAACCAAAAGATTTTATGTCATATTGGTTAATAGATTATTTATATTGATGATTCTAAAGAATTAATTTTAATAATATATGTTATTCGTTTTCAGATTATCGGTACCAGATTTGAAGCCCAATATTGGCCTCTTCTGGTACTTCTTCACAGAGATGTTTGAGCACTTTAGACTATTATTTGTCTGTGCATTTCAAATTAATGCACTTGCGCTGTATGTGGTGCCTTTAACATTGCGCTTCAAAAGTGAGCCAGTCTTGTTAGCTACAGTGCTCATTGCATTATCAGCAATATTTAGATCATATCCCTGCATAGGTGATGTTGGTTTATATCTATCATTGCTACCTATGTGGAAACATCTATTTTCATGTAAGTATATTTTGTACATACTGTTTTTTACTTTTTATTTAGCATGGTAGGAATCGTCACACTGTACTTTTGGCCCAGTCATATATTTGGGCCATTGTTTGCCATCTGTAAGCTGAAATTGTGTACTAAATATCATGTTTTTATGGTGTCTAGTTCACAAGGTATTCAAAGTTAAAGTTTCCTTTTTGTCATTCATACCTTTAATTGTATGGCAATTGCCAAGTAAAAAGATATTCTAAACTAAAGTTACATGAAAGAATAATGCATATTAAGTGATTTGTGAATGAAAAGCTGTCCACAGAGGATTCGCATCTTTTTATGGCCTGCTAATTAATTATACATGCATATAATGCAGTTTCAGTTCCATCACTTACTTATGGAAGCGAGACTTAGGTATGGAATAAGAAGCATGAAAGTAAAATAAATGCTGTGGAAATGCGGTCTTTACATAGAATGTGTGATATAAAACGTATTGACCGCATCGTAACAAATGGCATTCGATTGTCTCTGCCTACCCCTTTTGGGATGAAAGGCGTGATGATAGATAGATTGAATAATTATACTTTCATATTTTTTAAGAGATTTATCTACCTTTCATTAACACCTAAGTTTTAATCCTGTAATGTTAATTTGTTAATAGTTTCTTGTGATTAGGTACAATATTTTGAATAAAAGTTAATATTTTTTAACATGTGACACTGTTTTGTTTCAGTTATGCAACAAAAGTTTATTGTGGCTTGCACATTCATCATTGCTTCTGCACTGGGACCCACAGTCTGGCATCTTTGGATATACTCTGGATCAGCAAATGCTAACTTCTTCTTTGGAGTGACATTATCATTTGCAACAGCTCAAATTTTCTTAATAACTGATTTACTATTTGCCTACATTAAGAGAGAATTTACTCTAAAACATGGCCCTTCTAGAGAAATAGATGGCAAACCCGCCAAGCTGGTTCTTCAATAAGTTACATTATATTATTATATTCAAGTATTATTGTGGACATTAATTTTTATCGGGCAATAATGATACCTGTGTTCTATAATAAAACTGTTACAACATTAGTGCCACACTATAAATACCTTTCATTATTATTACATTATAGTTATGAGATTTTAGTTTAGCAGAATTACCAGTGACTTGTTAGTTAGCCATTATATTTGCCTGTAAGTTTATTTTCATGACACTTGATCATGACATGACATTAATTTTAATACCTTAAAAAATAATTGGCACCATAATTAATAAAATATCTCTGTAGAAACAATTTAAAGAATTACTTGAAAGCCTCCCTTTACTAAATAAAAGATAATGTGCCGTAACAAAAAAATTGTAATGGCGTTTTTCATGGTTGTGATATTTAAATTTTGCATTTATTTTTATACTATGTATGTAGGTAGATTCTTATTCAAAAGTCTAAGATACATTATTATCCCTTCTATGACCTGTTCAAATTCAATTATAGTATAGGTACTGTTTTAGGCTCCAGTGATTCAGGTTTAAAAATCCCCAATACATTCCATATTTAATTTTTCTTCTGATTTATGGCTGCCAAACAACACAAGCCATTTGTTTAATAATTTTACAGCTAAATATAACTAACATGATTATAAAATTAGCTTAAATTGTATCACAAGTATTCAATGTCTATAGTCAAGCACCTACAGTCAATTGAGCTTTTAGATTTTACAAAAAGTGTAACCCAATAAAAGATCTTTTACATAAAATTTTATGTAAAATGCTGTTATTTTTTAATAAACCAAAGAAGCCCATTATGTTCTAATTTACATTGAACAAACTAGTATTAGACTAATTTAATATCTACTTTATGCATAATGGCAGTTAAGTTGTATCTGTATATATGTGGTAAATACAATTAAAAAAAAAAATTCATAATTTTTCAGTATTTTTTGGAACGAAGTTCCTTATCGCACGTTACCTTCCTTACACTAGGCAACTGAGAGCTAGGCCCAAAAAAGTGTAAGACTTCGGCCGTCACGACACTTTTGCTATAGTACCCCTACGTTACAACAACCAAGGTATATTAGTGCAGTATATTACTATTGCCTACTTTACCATTGCCAATCATTACTAAGATTGAAGTTCGTTTCCAAATGTTTATTACATAACTTTAAAAAAATATATAATTAAGTACAATTTTATTACTTTTTCTTAATTATTTTTTAATAACTACACCTCTTGTAGGTATTTAGGGTTCTGAATATCTCCGATGAAAAAACGGAAACCCTTATAGGATCACTCATGTGTCTGTCTGTCTGTCCGTCCGTCACAACAGCATATTTTCTTCGAATCTACCGGACCAAAAATTTTAAAACTTGGTACGTAGGTTCTATATAGTGTTAGGTACATGACCCAATCACGGAGGTGTAGCGTAATAATAAAGAAAATATACGATAACTGACCTTATTTCCGAAACTACTAGTCTAAAATTTTAAAAGAATAGGGAATATACTTATGGCCTTTCTTATAGTTTACTTACAGAAAAACCTACACGAAAATCCTGTCCGAAAAAATGGTACGGAAACCTCAGCGCGCGAGTCGTACTAGCAACTTGGCCATTTATTTTACTTCCTATCATTCCCACTGGGTTAGTTTTTGTATAGGTAGATATTAATTACTTATACAAACATCACAAATTGTTATTTTATAATAACAATAATTTTATTACAAGAACAATTTAAGATTTTGTTAGGTAGCAATATTTCGCGATCCAGTTTCATTAAAAAAATTTGTGAAATTATGTATCTAGCTGTTTAAATTTTATCTGGTTATCTTATCTCCATAATATGTCCACACCTTCAATGCTTAACGCACAGTTTATTGTACACTACTGAAAGTGAAACAGTTTAGAATACAATAGTTTTTGTGATAACAATAAATCATAAATAAAATAATGAAAAATGTTTATAATTTTTGTTATATTAATTTTAGCCTTAGGTGAGTACATCTTACATTAGGTACCTACCTACCTGTTTTATATAGTTTGTACCTACATAATATAGTGACTAATTAAAGCAATCAATTTTATCAAAACCGTGCATACCTAACCACCTGTATATTGTTTCTTAAAAAAATAATACTTCATTGGATCGCTCTATGTAACAACATAAAAAAGAACCCTCAAACATCCCGTAAAATGGCATCGTTTTTCATCGCATAAGGAATGCTACGAGTACCTATTATAAGTAGACATCAGTGTACTTAGTAAGCAACAGAGTTTATGTTTATACCAATAACAACAAAACAGTCAGTTATTTAAATTTGTCATATCTGTATGTCACAGCCTTGTAAATCTTGGCCATCTATGATAATGTCTTATGTAAACCGCCATTGAATTTGTAGTCAAATTACCTATAAAAAATTAGGAGTGGCTCTATAAATAGAACTGGGACAAGAAAAAATATCTTTAAAAAAACTTCACAAATCGCCTTACAGCTCCAGGGAACCGTTGCCGGCTCCAGGGTACACAACGGAAGACAAAGTCTTCCTCATTTAGCCGAAGATTTTTTGAGGCTATACCTACCTACCTAAGAAATCATGAAAAGAAAAGATCATGATAGAGTCACAATGCAAAGATATTATAATTTTAGTGACAATTATTTCGAACAAGAAAGGGTAGGTACCTCTTACGGCTTACCTAATAAGTTTTTGAGATGCCCGCACTTTTCAGTTACCAACATAGGTACATATACCTAAGTGTGATACTTAGGTAGCTTTTCTTTTACAGATGTTTCAGCAGTTATATTTCCTAGTATACCGAATCATTTAATACCATGTTACCGCAGTGATGGTCCTAACATTACGGCACCCTACCGTCTTGATGTGTTCCTCAGCACATTGCGAACTTTGGAGAAAAACACACAACTAGACTTGCGATTGTTTACGACTAGTTTATTGCGAAGGTAAATACTTAATATTATCGGACTTTTCTTCAAACACGGATTATTCGCTCAGGCGTTTGCTTCTAAAAATTCAAAATAACTTCCTTATTGAGAGCTACCAATAACTCCAAGATATTTGACAATACCTATAATATAAATTTCACCTTTTGTACCGCGGATGGTGCTGTCAAATTCTTGCTAATTTCTGCTAATCTCATGTGCAATTTGTGCTACTAAACATATTTATTAAAATACATTTCAGCCTTCGCTTAGATGGCATTGAAAGAGGAATTGATGGCATCGAAACCACATTCGTGACTCCATATCACGCATCATCATTTCAATTCCAAAAATACAAGATTCTAATGGATATTTTTTTGCCAAGTCAAAATTTAAATTTAGTTGATGATATTGAAGCGAGTCTTTCGGTTGGCGAGAGATGCATACTTCACAAAATGATCAGTTCTACAGTCGGCTATAGAGAAAGAGGTGACGAGAATGTTGTGTGCCCAGAAGTTATCATGCCAAGACAGACACCCGGCGGCAACAATTATACAAGGTATAAATTATCTAATTCAATTGTTATTTTTCATTTCTATGGCATTTCTACATAATGTTAGCCTAGATTAATTGACATTTAGGTTAGGTATATAGGAAATTATAAAAAAATATTAAAGAGGAACTTCTGCTATTCATATGTATTTTATATGAAGAAGATAAAGCTGGATCGTTTTCATATAGATTTTATATAGATTTTCATTTCATACCTTACTTGGGTATAAAAACCCCATATTATTGACCCGTTACTTGACCTATCTATGTAGGTTTGACTTTATGGTTCAGGAGTCTAATGGAGGTCTATGTTGGCTTGTATCCGAGTCTCTAATTAACAGTAAAGGAAACCATAACATTTTTAACTTCTTGAAATACCCGCAAATTAAGAAAGTTATTCTAAATCAATTTTACATAAAATATTTTTAAATACCACCATTTTCAATTTCAGATCAAACAGTCGTTGTCCAATTGAAAACGGTGTCATACAAACAGACTGGGGTACAATATCTATAGGGACCATAGTAGGAGCAATAGCAGCAACTATGGAATCGCAACGGGTTTTAGTCTCTGACATACTGAACGCTGACCTTTTTAGAAGTAGTTTGGCAGAAGAATTGACTGATTCAAACTTCACCTTTGATATAGAAACTTCCAATGTTCCAACAATTGTGGAAGATACCACCCAAACAGGTGCTGTGGGTATCAGTAATATATGGGTTGCTACTCTGGCAGGTATGTATGGGACTATTAGTAACTAGCATTGGCGGATCCACGGGAGCAGGGGCCATGGCTGCTTCGAGTGGTTGAAATCAATTTTATTGAAATTCTTTTAGAGTCTTTGCTTTGCTGTTGTAGTTGAGTCTTGGGTTATTTATTACCTAAGCCTTTAACCCTAAACACATCTGAAAACTTTCATATAAAACCCTAGGGCCCTAAGGTTACAATAGGACGTATAATATTATGTACTCATAAGTAATCAGTCCCTAACCGCATCACATAACAATAGTTTAAAAATAGTATTTTACCAGCCTATGGATGCAATTTTCGTGTTTAGTACTAGGTACTTACGTAAATCGACTTACATCGCATAAATAAAATATCTTTAAATTATCAAATAACATTATCATAAAAAAGGTCAAGTCTTAGTGCACGGAGTACTAAATTATATGTCTATGGTCAAGTGGTCACCGGTGTATCGCAAATAGTGGTAGCTGTAAAGCCCCAGTCCAAATATTGTGCAACACAGCACTACATGCAATTATGCAATGCAATGCATAGGTACTCTTTGGACGGCCATCTAATACTTGCAAACAGCCAGTTTTCCACGCTCCTATCGTGAATTCATTACTTTTCAGTAGAGTAGATCCCGTAAATAGTGCCGTTTATTTATAACATCTTCATTTTTCAACTACGAAATAAACTTTCAGGTGATTTAGCAGAAGTCGTAGTAAATCAAGGACCAAGGGTGGGATTTAGAACCAGTAAGGTAATTCTAGGTGGGGACAGTAGATGGAACGATACCATGTTGCCCAGAAACTATTACATGTTGAACCACACTAACGGTCTCATTAATTGGCAGATAACTGATGCCGAAATATTAGCTGGTATAGATGGTAAGATAATTTAGTTCACATAATTCTACCATTGATAAAATATGAGGTTACTATAAGTGGCGCCCAACGTGGGGTATTACAAGTGGCGCTCAACATGAGGCAACTACAATTGTTTTTGGTAGAGTTACACGCACCATGATAGATTCTTATGGACTGAAGATCGTCAAGGGTTTGTGACTTTCAGGTTTAACAGCACTAATGCAACGAAATCAATTAAATTCGTCATTGGGTTATTGTACACTAATTGAACCTTTTTTTAAACCCTATAATTTCTTGCCTAGTTAACATTAAAAACTTCAGTAAAAGACACAATAGTGCCTATAAATAAATATGACTGTAATATAACAACTGTAGATAATAAGGAATATAATTCCGTTGATATTACGTGTTTAAAACTTTTTTCAGGGCTCATCTTGTCTCAATATGTACCTAAGTGGATGGAACAACGTGAAACTTTGAGATTATCACAAATAATAGACATTTATTATTCTAACGACGGAGTAACATTTAATCCCAATGTTAAAGCTTGTAATAGAGAGTCGTTATTTACTGAAGTTTTAGATCTGAACATTTTGTACAAAGAAGTGAAAGATTTTTCTCAAATTCTCTTTTTGAGACAAGGGAGTGTTTATATACCACCAGAAATACTAAATGACATAGCCGTTATTGTAGTCGATGCATTTATTGAATATTATCGTGAGTATCTATAACTAACATATAACCAGCGCAAAATAAGTTGAGCCGTGACTGATCACGTGGTTAGACTCCATACGATTTACACGCACTACCAGTGCTTGGCACTTATTTGGCACACCTATAACTATGTAGATATTAGGAGGAAACATAAGAGGGGTGGATATCCACGGGCGAAGCCGGGGGCGTAAAACTAGTATACTATATCAGCGCCGAAAATAAAGTTTCCTTGTTGTAGTATATTATTATAATTGAATGCTTGTCTGTAGTTATGCTCTATGTAAGTTCTAATACCATGTTATTTCATACAATTTTCAGCTTCTCTGCTAAAGCGGTATAACAAATGTGGTGTTAATAATGATATACCAATGATGGATTTAGTTGTTGCAACGGACGGATCTTGGAGGGGATATGATGTTGAACAGTTTACTTCGTAAGTCATGTAATGTTGCGAAAATATAATTTCAGAAGATATCCCAATATCAACTTCAGAATAGTTTCAAAATTATCAAAATAATAAGAGGAAAAAAAACTTTTATATAAGTATATACCTACTAGGTTTCCGCTCCCGGTTCGCCTTTGATTTTTTTTATATATCTTCGGAACTTCTTTATGAATCAAAGAGCAGATTTTAAAAGTTTCATCAAAATACATTCAGTATTTTCGGACAAACATATTGGGACAGACAGTCAGACAAAATTTTAAAAACTGTTCTTTATACTTCATTCTATGTCTGTAGATAAGATATCCCACTTTGTTGAAATCACAGGCAGACACTTTAATTTAATTTATTTGTATAGATGCGAAAGTTTTTGTTTGTCCTTCTTTAATTTCACGAACGAAGCAACAATCGGACCGAAGCGCGCGGATACAGGATTTCGTTTATTCAGGGCAATTTTTGTGTGCATTTGAATAACGTTCTATAATATCTGTCTTAAAAAATGGAATAATAACACAAACCTTGATATAGAGAAAGAAAAATATTGACAAAGTATAGTGCTTGCATGGGGTCGTGAGTCATGGGGCAATTGCACCTATTGCCCCAGGTATCCGTATAGACCGAGGAGTGACTTTTTATCCTATTCTTCAGGAAAATTCTGATTGGAATCTTTGATCTAAGTAATATATTAATTTTCTTTTTTTTTCAGATGGCTAGGTGGCGTCAGTGAGGTTGGAGTATCAGGAAGCAGTTTATCTGTATTACAAGGAAGTACTGGCACGTGGGTCGTACCACCTGCTAGTAATCTAACTATCTTTTATGAACATGTACGAAATTATACCGGAGATTGTATGTAAATTATGTACCTAACTATATTTAAACTAGATGTTGCCAACGACTTTGTCCGAATTATTTTGATATCACGCTGCGAGCCCTATATCCATAATTTGTACGGGGATAAACTATTCCCAATTTCTCTGTAAATAATCCAAGTTATTATTATTCAATATATCTAAGTGTTATTTTTTCAATTGTTTTTATTTAATAATAAATATGGGGTAAAATAAAGCATTATGTTTTCTCTTTCAATTTTTTTAAAGCCCATATTTCCTATTCAACAAAACCCATTGAAAAAATAACAGTAATTTCAAGTCTAAACACTCACTATTAAGTTGCGTCGGTGGCCGAGTGGTTAAGACGTCTGGTATTATCTAGGCAGACTACGGATTCGATCCCGTATCCAGGCCATTTACCAATGGGTTATTTATAATTAAAAACTTATGTATATAATCCGACAAATCACACTTAGAGGCTTTTCCATTTAATACCTCAACAGAACTGGCCACTCGTTAGATATAGCCTCACTAATACCATCGGCTAAAAGAGGTAGACTTGGTCTTCCTTCCGCTGGGTACCCTGGAACCGTAACACGGTTTCGGGAGCTGTAAGGCAACTCGTGAAGAGAAAAAATCCTATCAGCCGTTTCGGAGCTTATTTTGGACAGACAAAAATATATTTACCAACTATTTCACAAGCTGTATACTGTATAGGTAGGTATATCAAGATAATGTGTAGTCTTTGGGTGTGTTAAAAACAATCAACAGTTTCCTTTTATAATATTACATACCTTTATGCCTGTTTCACAAAGGGATAGACAGAGAGGATGGGCCCCATTTCCCTGCATATATTTCTTGTTTAATCTATTTAAGTTCTACATTATAATATTCATAATATATTTTATACCACCAGGGCCCACTCGTTTGAACTTTCCAAATATCCTCTCATTTTTAATGAGACATCTAGAGAATAAAACTATCGCGGAAGCAGATAATCAACTGAGCGTCATATCAAGCACAGTAGTTCTGATTGTGAGCCCGTCTGATCGTCTTTCCGAGACTGAGATAGCACGAGCCAAAGACCTGATGCATACACTTAGAGCTACATACTTTGATGTATATTTTGACTACATATCTCAGGATGTGAGTGGTTTTAAAGAAATCAGTGGTGAAATCTTAGACTATTCAGAGTTATTTTTACAGGTGCGTATGAATGAATGAAAATTGTTATAGCTGTATTTAGTCAACATGTTGTAATCGACTGGAAGCTATTTACGCCTATGTCTGTAACTAATAAATAATTCTATATATTTTTTTATATACTCTCATATCTTAAAATTCGAATTATAAACTTCAAAACGAATTTATATTGACATACTTTATAAACACAATACTGAAATAAAATTAAAAAAATACTTTATAACACTATTTCTCTAACAAAATAATGTTATAATGGTAGTTTATGATACGGGATCATAATAGGGGTAATTTAATTCCAAGTTATGTGCCCGTTCATACACTACTTTATCTAATTCCATGCAATAGTACAAAACAAATTGAACCAAGATATTTTTCTTAATCGACAAATTGGCGGATAAACGCGGTTACCTACCTACTACGCATGCGCGTTAACTATCAAGTTACTCCTACATGGGAGAGTCGATATTTTCATAGAGTTTAATTTGGCTGCATAACACATATCCTTTGCTTTTAGTGCATTAAAAAAAACAAAACATTACGATATCGTTTTTGTATGAATATTAGAGATGTGTGTATGTAAGACATATAATTATGAAGTATAATTCGATTTTGTATAGAGATTTTACGTTATAAGAGTAGATAAAGTAATTTTTTACCATTACGATACAGGTTTATTCAAAAAGTTTATATCACCAACGAGGTTCCATCAATTATTTTTATTTTTATAGCATTACAAAAAAGTTTTTATTCCAATTTTTACTTGTCTATGACAGCGCCCGCTTTGACGCATGCGCGGTGATGTGCCAGGTTTTGGCACCATTCATTGAATATGTTTTGTTGTAGTTACTGAATTTCGTGGATATTTTATTTTGTAGGTTGAATCCCAATGTACGAGAGTAGATAAAGTAGTGTATGAAACTGCATATAACTAGGTATTAAAACACTCGTGTGATACTATTAAAAACCTCGCCTAGCGGCTCGGTTCTTAAACACACACTCGTGTTTTAATACCCCTCATTATACAACACTTTCATAAACTACTAGGTATTATCTACTCTTATATCGTAAAATTTCTATTACAAAATCGAATTATACTTCATAATGATATGTATTATAGTACCGAAGTTTTCATACAAAAACGATATCGTAATGTTTTTTTTTAAATGCAGAAAGGGCATAGGATATGTGTTATGCAGCCACATTTAACTCTATGAAAATATCGACACTTCCATGTAGGAGTAACGTGATAGTTAACGCGCATGCGTAGTAGGTAGGTAACCGCGTTTATCCGCCAATTTGTCGATTTAAGAAAAATATCTTGGTTCAATTTGTTTTGTAGGTACTATTGCATGGAATTAGATAAAGTAGTGTATGAACGGGCAAAAAAAATAAACTACTATTATAACATTATTTTGTTAGAGAAATAGAGTTATAAAGTAATTTTTTAATTTTATTTCAGTATTGTGTTTATAAAGTATGTCAATATAAATTCGTTTTGAAGTTTACGTGGCGAAGAATACGTAAATTTGACTCCATGAAGTTTATTTTACTTGCGAAGTGTGTTGAAAAACGTCGTATGAAACGCGTGTGCATTGGTCATTAGTTCATTACATACTCAGTTTTCTTATAGCGCTCGCCTGATGGCTCGCGCTGAAAATACCGCCTCGTACGTAATGACCAACATAGCACCCTTGTATCACAATATACTAATCTTGAACAGTTTGTATGTTTGAACGCGCTAATCTCAGGAACATAGCAGTCCGATTTGAAAAATATTTCATTTGTTAAATAATGGTGAAGGCGGGGCGGAAAGCTAGTCAGATTATGTAGAAGAATGTATAGATACTATTTTTTTTGTGAAAAGGCATGGTAGGTCACACATTCGTATAATCCCCGGCGCGTCGCCGTACGGTCCACCGAAACCGACCACAGACTCGTCCAATTATTGTAACAAGCGGTCCGCCTAGCGACATAGGTTCTCAACCTTATTTTGAGATTTTTTTCTAGAGCCTACAGAGTTAAACTAGAGACCAAATTTTTTTAACCTCCCCAATTTTCTCTGGGTCTTCTCCTGCCCCCTTGAAAGTCTCAAACGCCCACAAGTTATCGCCCACGTTAAGAACATTATGGTCTAGATCATCTGGCGGCCGGAATGGAAAATTTTCGGTGCGATGCCGGACCAATGTGTGGTCTACCAAGGATTATACTACTAAAAGTGGCCACCCATTCGTCCAATCACCGGCGCGCCGCCGTACGGTCCACCGAAACTGACCACAGATTCGTCCAATTCCTATAACAATCGCCTAGATCGAATGGCGGCCGGAATGGGAAATGTTCGGTGCGATGCCGGTCCAATGTGTGGCCTACTTTAAACTATCTTTCAAATCAAATATTGGTCTGCCTACCTATAACATTGTAGCAAAATACTTACTTATAATACTTATAATAAATAGGTATTCTGTCGTATTTCAGGTATCTTCGACAGCTGTAAATGATATAATCACAGGAGTTAAAGAACAGATAATATCAAAACAGGTTCCTAAAAGTATAGTGGGCGCCCACTGTAATTATAATGATACTGTGTTCACTCAAGTACCGTATGAAGATTTTGTACAACCAAATAAAACTAATGAGTACAGGATTCATTCTTATTATCTTCAACAACAACAATCAATACAAATTCAGGTAATCTATTTTATCGGTCAGTTTAAAAAAAATTGGCCAAGAGCGAGTCGAACTCGTGCTCATGACTGGTGAATTTCTAAAAATAATTTCAAGACAAGTTTGGAGAGTGTTTCATACCATTTTCTTCGGTGAGAACTTTAAGACAGGATATTCGTTTAGGTTTTCCTGTAAACTGTGAGCTAGGCCCTATAATTCCAATTTCTTTCAAAATTTTAGAGTCGGGCAAACGCTCAATTTTCGTATATTTTCTTTAATATAATTTAAACTATGCATTTTAAAATTATATAAAATATATTTGTATTTCTTATAACGAGCCCTTTCATTTTATAGTATGTCAAATGGTGCACTTGAAAAAACTTTTTTTTCACCCAAAATTAACCCTCAAACCCGAAATTCGTCCGTGATTGTGTCATCAAACTCTTATATGTACCATATTTCAACCTTTTCCGTCCAGTAGATTCGGAGAAAATAAGCTGTGACGGCAATAGGTAGACGCTTGAAATATTCACAGAACATTTAGTTATATATTCATTTTAAAAATATATAATTAAATGAAAATAAAATTAATATTTAAGGGGGGCTCCCATACAACAATTATTTTTTTGCCGTTTTTATAGATAACGGTACGAAACCCTTCTTGCGCGAGTCCGACTCACACTTGGCCGATTTTATTTAAATACGATTTTTATGTTCATCAATTACCTACATACAATAAAGCAATTAATATTTTGTACAAACAACTGACAAAATCTCTGTTATGAGCCATGTATGACCAGCGCCATCTGTAAATAGCTTTGCGTTTTCTCCTCGCTAGCAGTTTCGAACTATTAGTTGCAAATATCTGCTACTAGATGGCGGCTCAAATATGATGGAGAGGAAACTAATTTTCTTTTATCAAGGTGCTCTAAAAGTTTGTTCGTGGCGTGGGTCAGAAAAGGCTGGTAACTGTAATGTTTTGGATCCAAGTCAAGCCAACACTGTGACACTTACAAACCCCTGCCCATCCCAGGAGTTTTGTCCACCAGCTCATATCAGCATTACTGGTGTTGCTTCCAATAATATGTGTGCTAGTAAGTGATGGATTTTTTTACTTATATAAATTATTATAAAGTAATATTAATTTGTCATGCCGACCCAAAACTACTGAAGCTAAATTTAAAAGTTGTTTATAGCTTCATGATTTATGAAATTGATATTTATATTGATTAATTATGATAAAAGGCAATAAAATAGATTTAAAAAAATATATTTAAAAAAAATATATGAAAAAAAATAAGAGCTTCACAACATTCAAGCTAGGCCCCGGGGGGATTCGAACCCCCGATCTCCTGTTTACTAGACAGGCGCTTTAACCAACTAAGCCACGGCGCCGCTGTACCTTTTATTGAAAATAAAGATAACATCGTACTGTTTCAGATAACGACTGTCGCTATCCACATTCCATAAGTTACCACATACAACATTCAGGATTGCGATGTCTTCAGTTACGAGGAAATTCTAAGATCAACTCTCCAGTTTTTACATTTTACATACTTATAATTGTATTCATAAATATATTGTGTTAGTGTATAAAAATAAGTGTGTATAAGTAATAAAATTAAAACAATTCAAATAAATGCTTGATTATTTTCCTTGAGAAATCGTTTATTCAGCAAGATTATTCATTATTTTCTGCTATCTGAACTTACTCTATCTGAAATTAACTAAAATTATTTATGTACTTATATAAAAACGAAAGTCATGATATTATTATATTCGTAAACAAACAAAAAAATAAAATAATAATGTACCCCTGGTGGGACTCGAACCCACAATCCCCGGCTTAGGAGGCCGATGCCTTATCCATTAGGCCACAGGGGCTTGATACGCCAAGGCGAATAATACAAATTTTATCTTTGTAAAGAAATATTAAAAGTTTTAAACAATTAATTTTATTTTACAAGGAAATCATAAAAACAATATTTTACGTGAATATGAAAATAAATAAATAAACATTTTACCAATAACACACAAGAATAATAAATTATTTTTACAATATTCAAATTGCGCCATCTAGTAACATAGGGCGAACTATTAGTTTTGCCCATAGATGGCAACATAATAGTATTATTTTTTAATATTTTTGGAATAAGTTTCGAAATTTTTCATTATTGTTAGAACGATTTATTCTGTTTTAGGACTTAAATATGTAAACATTGAACATGTAAAATAATGAAAATATATAATAATATATTGCCGCAACTGTAAGTGCAATACAGTAATTTTGCTTTAACTTACATCGACTCCGTGGCGCAACGGTAGCGCGTCTGACTCCAGATCAGAAGGTTGCGTGTTCAAATCACGTCGGGGTCAAAACTTTTTAGTTTTTTTTTAATAAGTCATATATAGATGCCACAGTTTGAAAGTGTGTGACTCCGCTGTCTTTATTTCACGTCAAAACGTAGTAACTCTTCAATTCAATAATTTCTTTAGGATATTTTTTATTGGAGTTCTGAAAAAAAATCTACTCGATTTTAACTGATTATTTATAGAGGTACCTCTAATTCGAACATTATCATATTTTTACATTTGTTTGTAAATAGGTTGTCCAAATATCAATTACGCTTGGATTATATCACCACATCTATACAAAGACATTTAATTTTAATCTCTTTGCATCTATATAAATAAAAATTAAATTGGTAAGGGCATCACTTGAGTTGAGAACGGCTGGACCGATTTGGATAATAGTCTAAATAAGACCATTTTGAAAAGTTGATGAATGTTAATATGGGCTCCACGGGCGAAGCTGGGGCGGAAAGTTACTAATTTTTAAAATATTTTTATATTTCTAAAACCATTTTAACTAGGTATCTATTCTACCATCACACCTTTTATTTATCACAAGACGGGTAGGCAGCAGACACAAAACATAATTTTGGGTAACTACTTATAACTATTTTAAATTGTGGGTAACTAAGCTTATAAGCTTATAAGTGGGTAAGAAACTTATTACTGTTGCCATCAATTTTTATTCGGGTGAGGGACATTGACACATTGTTACCTATATATATATATATACCTACTTGTTAGCAACTTTAGGAGTTTATCATGCGAAACATTCACAAAATACTTACTTAATGCTATTCAACAATACCTCATGCGATGGCGTAGCTAGGTAAGTATATAAAGAGATATCGGTCGATCCATGGAAAATATTGGAGTTGGAGAGCTAACCTTAAAATATTTTTCATAAATTGACTAAAAAATGTAAAAAAAATTATTAGTTAGACATGAATCATCAGAATCGATGGACATAGTGACGGACGGACTGATATGGCGTGTTGTGTTATAAACGCACATACCAAAGTGTAAAATACATATCGGGGGGAGTGGTGCCGACGTCACATGATCATAATATAGTCTGGTGAAATCCACTAGTTCAATATTTCAGACAAGTCTAGATTTTATGCTTGTGACGCAAAGTTTGTAATGATTTGAATCCGACCTGTTAGACTTATTCTTTTTTTCTTTTAAGCAAATGTAGCCTCAATTCCAGGTACTCTAAATTACAGCAGCGATGTACTAATTAGTTACAACGTTGCATTGCTGTACAAACTAAACTAGACTAAATGTAAAAGACGTAAGATTTAAAATTGCAAAAGTATGATTGGTTAAAATATGCTTTTTCTGTTCTGGCAGGATGACGGCGACGACATTCACAGGTAACTTGTAGACGTCTGTAAAGTTAGCATTACCACTTTCAGATTATATATATTTTTTAATTGCCATATTTTTTATTTTTTTTATATTACCAGTGGGGTTAGCATACTTAAGACCGCGACATATTTCGTTTCGAGGAATGCCCGACCCGAGAATGTTCAACCATAGGAAGGAACGAAAATGTTTGGGTGTCAGATCGACAGATGTCATCTTATATCTTATATCTGTCAAAAATATGGCAAATCACAATTAATCTTAGAAAAATTAGTTTATACACTCAAATTGTTTATAGTTATTATTTTAAATCATATTTTCATTAAATAGCCATAGTTTTTAAAACGCAATAGCAATTTCGCGAGTTTGATATCTGAAAGTGGTAATGCTAACTTTACAGACGTCAGACGTTACTTACATCGCACTGGCGCTGGCGAGTGGCGCCTTGCAAGGAGTCACATTCTTTAACATCGTGTATGTGTGCAAGTGCAAATCACTTTTTTGTGCAGATACAGAATCTGTCAATGTCTGTGTACCCTACCATCGAGCCTCATCGAGGTCACTAATCGTATGGAAAAACATATTTTCGACAACGATCGCTCAAAATTCTGTTTAGTTAACCTCTGTCTGCTTATTCAGAAAAATCACGTTTGAAGTAATAATTTTCTAAGAATTTTAGTTTTTTACTACGATTTGTCTATTATTATTATGTAACTAAATAGATATAAGAACTTTATGATGTAAATTGCGTCTCTGGGCACGACGTAAAGCAAGAAGGCTGTGTTCCTAAAAATCCACCTAATCTGGCCAGAAACTTTAACAGAAACGTTATCTATCTAAACTAAAAAAAATTATAAGCTTTTGATTTGGTCAGAGATCTTAGATATCTAGGCAAATATAGTAAATAGTTATATAGTGTGTACCTAATATCCAAGGAGATTGGAGATAATCTCTATATTAGGTATATTATTTCTAATGGGTGTTTTTTTGTCAGTACACCATGTTTCATACGCCATTTTGAATATTATTTCCAATGACGAAAAATAATCAAACAAATCAAAATTAAATGTTTCTTTTCTTTTAAAATATGTAGTTTGTAAAAGACGCGGGGGGGGGGGGGGGGTGAAGATGAAATTAATCCTCTTTCGCCTCCTCACACCTTTTATATATCATCATCTTATAACCTTATTTTATTGCCTCGTGTTTCAAAATAATAATTTATAGTCGCAAATTGACTAACATCAGCTTAATGTATCTTTATTATCATCCATCAAGTAGTTTTTGTTGAGCTTGCGAACATTTGACCAAATTGACCCTCGTTTTGTTTCAATGTATCGCGTCACGTACAATTTAGCTAACTCAGACGTTTTAAAAAGTTACTGACAATGGATCTGACAACTAGAAATAATGTTGTATGATTCTGATAATAAAAGCCCACGGCAGATATAACTACCTAGTACTACGATTATATTGTTTATTAAATTATAATTGTTCTAAAACAGCTTACCCGATTTTCATGTAAACTTTGGAAAAACGGAAAAACCTACATGACAAAACGAAAAATTATAAATTAATGTTTTGTTAGGTTAAAATTGAGATTTCTAACAGGAGTTTATTTCATCAAATTAGGTCACAAAAATGGTTTATATGTCTGAAGAGAAAGGAAATGCTGGCAGACGACGACCTAGTTGTATTGATCAATGGAAATATTAAAAGTACACACAACCGCCGAGCATGTCGGTAGGTATATATGTAGTAAGGTATGATGACTATAAAAGAAGCGAAAGAGGTATGTCAGGATCATAAGAAATGGCTTTCGATTGTCTCTGCCTACCCCTCTTGAGATAAAAGGCGTTATGATATATCTATAGATAAGATAGGTTCAAAACTCAAAATTCAAAACAAGACCACGATGCTGTGACGAACTGGAACGGACAGAGTAAACTTATAAAATATCCGGACTGATATAAAGGTAAATAAATAATTAAATAGGTACCTACCTACCTACTTTTTGTTTCCACGTGATAGGTAATAGGTATATCGAGAACATTATAAATGTCGTGTTATCGACACAGCAATCATGTCCGTTATGCTTTTATCGTATGTTTTGTAATAAAATTGAGTTGATTCAGCATTAAATTTTGTTTTTTAATCAGTTTACTACCTTCATACTTTAACTAGTTCGATGTGTGTAGATAGAAGTAGAAATAGTAGTTAGTATAGAAATTTAATAGGTGGCCTAAGTAATCTTAAAATACCCTAATAGTTCGGTTTGCGATCAACGTTTTAATTCTAGTATAGGGTGGTATAGGTAGAAATAATTGCTCTGAGTGCATTTTATTTTCTACCCCGCCTTAGGCTTCGCATGGGTACAATATGTATTTACAACAATTTGAATATATCTACATAAATACAAACTATAACTACCGCGGACTTTATTGTACATAATTATACATTACATTATTTTGTTATCTCTGACGGATTAGAAAGCATACGTCATGAAAACTCGCTTTTGGAACTTGATTCACATATATACTGTTAATGCTCAGCTCCTAAATAGGTATGTTTAATACTCAAAAACCGCAACAAAATCCGTTTAGTAGTTTTTGTGTGAAAATATGTAGTGAATGATGATGATGATAATTGATAAGTGAAGATGATAAATAAATTTCATAACCAACAAAATATTCATTAATCATCATTATTTCAGAAATAAAATCAATGTAAGCTGAAATAGTCTCACGTCATGTCTTGTGCGTCATCAAATTACTCAAAGTCTTATCACGCAATATGAACCTAGAATTTGCAACAAAAGACGAGCCTCCATATTGTATGACCTTCGTATGACTTTGAACGGTCTCGTGACTGTTGTATGTAGGTACCTATACTATATAGTTATGTATGAACACAATCGCATCTACGTCATCGGGGGCTCGACCGCATGCCATAGAATAGACCAATAGCAGTGTAACCATGCCAATTATGGTGCAAGTTGCGAGGCAATCATAAAATATTTTTAATGATTTGCAAACTCAACTCTGTTACTAATTGAACCGCAGTTACTCGTGCCAGTGTAAATTAAATCTGAAATGACATTTATATTTTGCCTGCGCATATGAAAATGAGGAAAAAATTTTGTAAATTTATTTATGGGTGTGTGAGTAATTGAGTAAATACCTATATGACGATGATATGGCTTACAAAATTAACAAAATTTTAGCAACACAATAGAGTCGCAGACATCGATGGTCACAGATGACAAATATATCCGTTCAACACATGAATGTTTGCTATAAAAAACGCAAATTAAAAAAAAATATGAAAAAAAAGGGGATGGGATGTGAACCATGTGCATCCTGCGCTGCACCACCTTTAACCGCTAGACCATCGTCGATAAGAAAATTGACAACTTCGTGTCAAAAGCAACCGTTGCGTATATAATTTTCAGTCATAAACAGTCAAATTACTGAATTTCTGAAAAACTACTGAACTACTGAACATGTCTGTGTGATAATGTCGAGAAATTATTATATCCTCATAAAATAAATCGTCAAAATCGGTACATATAATTCATCGAGATATTTAGAAAAAAATACTTGTAAAGTCAGTTTTATCAAAATTTCTGAAAAACTAATGAACCAATTTCTATGAGATAAAAATGGGACCAATCCAGAAGAATTATCTATCGATTAAAAATAAATCATCAAAATCGGTTCACAACTGGCGGAGTAATCGATGCTCATACATACATAATAAAAAAAAATACGGTCCGAATTGAGAACCTACTCTTTATTTTTTTGGAAGTCGGTTAATAAAATTTAAATGATCTCAGTTTTTCTACATTTCACGCTAAAATTAGTAATAAATTGGACTAGTCAAAGTTAATAATTAAGGATTAATTAATAACTGTCAAAACAATTAAGGACTTATTAAAAAATTTGATAATATGACTTTATAAGTATTTTTTTTTAAATATCTCAATAAAATATATGTAAGTACTTACCTACCGGTTTGACGATTTTTTTTATATATCCATAATTTGTATTGTTCCTATTCAAAAAAATCCATTGAGAAAATTTTCACTTAGATATATTCAATAAGTATCTATATGCTAAATTACAGTGACACAGGTGGATTATTTACAGAGAAAATAGTTTATCCCAGAAAAATTATGGATATAGGAGCCTTAAGCTGTTTTTGTTTGTGGTTAACTCTTGACAACTTTTAAAAACTTGGAAATTAGAATTCTCATCCTAAATAGATAATAATAATATTACAGTAGAACCTCGATTATCCGAACCCTCAATTATCCGAACGATGACTTAGTAACGTTGGCGCGAAAGATACATTGTTGCTCGTTGTCACGGAGACTATTTTATAAAAAAAACATATTTTTTCAGGTGTTAAAAAACATAAGTAAATATGTTTCCACGTATAATTAATATGTATGTCAAATTTTAATATTTATGTATGTAAAAAGGTGTCGTTTATGATCTCGTCCCAAAAAACCCGCGTTTTGTTTATCCGAACTAGTCTCCGTCCCAATTGGTTCGGATAATCGAGGTTCTACTGTATAAATGTGAAAGTGTGTTTGTTTGTCTTTCTTTCACGTCAAAACAGAGCATAGCAGAGATTTTTGGTAAGTACAGAGATAGTTGGAGGGAGCTAGGTACTTTTATCCTATGTACATCCTTCGGGATATCCATGGGAGAAGCCGGGGCGCAAAGCTAGTTATTTATGAACTTACGATTCATCAAATGAGTCCAGAGGTTCTTTGATTGCTCTTCCGAAGCATTGGATGCATTAAATTATTTACTATGCTCATAATCTGATATCTTGCTTTCTATAATTTTATCTAAATAGAGATTTACATATTATTGTTTGCCTATACATATTATAAATACATTATCTTATAATACATATTGTGTAATTCTCGGATTCTGATGTAATTCATCGTAGGTATTGTGTTATGATGACGTATGACGTGTAGGCTCGCCGCTGGCGTAGCTGACACACCTCCACGTTTTCGCAATCTAAGCATAACAGTATACGTGCGCCTCCACACAACAGCAATATTCATAAAAATACTATAAAATGAAACAATGGTTTATTTATTTACGAAATAAAATACAATTATAATTTAAACTAGATTTTTCACACGTCATTACACCGACCCATTTTTCCGGGATGAAATTATATCGAAACTAATTTAAAATCTGATTTTGAAAAGTTGACAGTTTTATGGTATACAATGCACATTCACAGTTAGGTAGGTATGCAGATATAAAAAACCGGACAATAAGTGCGAGTCGGACTCGCGCACGAAGGGTTCCGTTATCCGTACCATTATCTATAAAAACGGAAAAAACACGTTTGTTGTATGGGAGCCCCCTTAAATATTTATTTAATTCTGTTTTTAATATTTGTTGTTATTATAGCGGCAACAGAAATACATCATCTGTGAAAATGTCAACTGTCTAACTATCACGGTTCATGAGATACAGCCTGGTGACAGACAGACGGACGGACAGCGCCGCGGAGCCTAAAAACATCCAAAATTCAACATAAACATTTATAGTAGGTAGGTACGTGCGTTCCTCGTTTGACTGGATTCTGAATACATATCTATTCCCGTCCTTCCTCAAATGAAAAACTTTAGTACTTAGTTGTTTATCACGTTTTCACTTTAAATATGACGCCAAACTTCTTCATTAGTGTGTAGAATTTGTCCATGGCGAGAAAGAGAGTTGAGTCTGGCCCAACATAAAATAAATAGGATATCTACGGTGGATCCAAGGTTGCATCGGTTGCATCAGTGGCATGTGAAACATTTGGTTTGGTTGTTTTTTTGCACGAATAACTGCTGGCAACTAAATTAATAACTTAAACCATCCCAGCGGGTAATCGGTGCAATCTGGCTAACATACAAAGAATAAAAAAACCTAAATTGGTTCCACTAAAATACAATTTATAAACCGATATTGTTCAATATTAATAATGATAATTTTCTGAAAAGTTCAATGACATTATTTTTTGCATTTATTTAGGTAATCCAGTGAAATGCGACTCATTTAAAGAACGATCTGAGGAACCGAAAACAATGTTCAATTCTTTTTTAAAATATATATATGTCTATATATGTCAACCTGAATATACCTAAGGTCCTAAGCTTTTATATAAAGTGAGTATCCATCCATATCCATCCATCCATAATCTATTTCAACTTTCAAGCAGACCTCTACTTTTGAAACTACAAATTTTCACGGTCGAGAGAATTTATATTTTACGCAGAATATTATTTTTACCTGCGGTATATAGAATACTGCGGTTTATAATAAAATTAATAATTATTTTCGTGGTAACTCTGTTTCGAATGCTGAAAATTTTAAGTCTCGATGTGGAATAAATAAATGCGGTCTAGATAGGTATTCTAAGTTTCACAAAATAATAACTAAGTAAATCATAAAATTACATATTTTGCATACATGACATAGAACACTAAAATGGTCACGTACATAAGCGGTTGGCACGTGATAGTTAACAGTCTGTTGTTGTATTGCTTAGATTGATTTAATTGTAACTGATGAAGATAGATATGGAATATTCCTCACACAATAGGTATTAAACTAGAGCTAAGATTATGTAAAAATCACGTAGCCAAAGGAAAATAACCTATCTATGTGAGTCAATTTCATTATAACAGTAATTGCGTAAAAGAAAATATATGCCTATTTGAAATTGGCCAAGAGCATATCGATAACCTATGTCGAACGATTAATATTTTTCAAAATCGGAAATTTCCATAAATTATGAAAATTATTGCTTGACTATACCATTGCACGTTCAATTTTACTGGATATTTACACCAATTTTACAAAACATCTACATATGAAAAGTAATCGGGAAATTAGAATAAATTTTAATATGGTACCAGACATATCTACTGAATCTCCCCTACCTAGCGTGTGCTAAATAATATATATATTTATTGTTCCGGCGGTCTGCTCTGCAGCAGTACCTAGAGAGCGCGAGACCCAGGGAACTGACTATCAAGGTAGGGTAGGTAGGTAGACTGGGAAACTGGGAGACTATTGAAACTGCACGATGTAACTTCAATCTAGCCCGGGCGGCCACTGGACGGCTGAGCTCTTCTTGGTTGCTGGGAGGTCCTCTTGTCGCGAGATCTTGACGCAGACTGACGATCGCTCCGTTTGCTCGCCATTATATAGCGGGCAGCGCACGGAACGTCGCCGCGACAACAAGAACCTCCCACGCGGTCAACGTCAACCAATCAGAGCACAGTTCGCTCAGTGAAACACAACTGGTATAGAATCGTTTATTATTATTTTAAACAAACATACATGAGTTTACCACCATTTCGGAAATTATATCTGTGGAGAAGAAATGGCAAGAAACTCCACAGATTTAAATACAAACAAGTCTTATAAATATTATATTAAATACAGGGTTATAAACACATAAGTCTCGTTGAGCTGTACACGATAATCCAAATATAAATAATGTAAACATATGTATGTAACATCATTAGGCTTTACATATTAATCCGAACATGAGTAATATATATGCATCAATCCTCGCCAAACTATATATTAAATCCGAACATGAGCAATATATATGCATCAATCCTCGCCAAACTATATATTAAATCCGAACATGAGTAATATATATGCATCAATCCTCGCCAAACTATATATTAAATCCGAACATGAGTAATATATATGCATCAATCATTACTATATCTCTTTGACGCTTTTACCCTTCTATTAGGTGAACCCGAGGTTGTAAGGCTCGGTTCGAGTGATCTCAAACTATTTCACGACGAAAGACTCACATCAACAAATATGAGCGTGTCCTCTAAACTCCGAATATGAGTTTGGGAGGCTCCCTTGTGGAACTCTCCTGCCAAGAGGACGTGGCTTCTATCAAACTCCGAATATGAGATATATATATGCATCAATCATTACTATATCCCTTTGACGCTTTTACCCTTCTATTAGGTGAAACCGAGGTTGTAAGGCTCGGTTCGAGTGATCTCAAACTATTTCACGACGAAAGACTCACATCAACAAATATGAGCGTGTCCTCTAAACTCCGAATATGAGTTTGGGAGGCTCCCTTGTGGAACTCTCCTGCCAAGAGGACGTGGCTTCTATCAAACTCCGAATATGAGTTATATATATGCATCAATCATTACTATATCCCTTTGACGCTTTTACCCTTCTATTAGGTGAAACCGAGGTTGTAAGGCTCGGTTCGAGTGATCTCAAACTATTTCACGACGAAAGACTCACATCAACAAATATGAGCGTGTCCTCTAAACTCCGAATATGAGTTTGGGAGGCTCCCTTGTGGAACTCTCCTGCCAAGAGGACGTGGCTTCTATCAAACTCCGAATATGAGTTTGGCAAACTCCGATTATGAGTTTGACTGCTCCCTTTGCACCTACATGTCTCGAGGACATGATTTCCATCAAACTCCGAATATGAGTTTGGAGGTTCCCCATTTGGAACCCTCATGCCAAAGGTCATGGTCTTCTTCAAACTCCGAATATGAGTTTGGCAAACTCCGAATATGAGTTTGTAAAGCTCCTTCGGGCGGGGCGTTCCCGAAGGAGGCGAACAAGTCAAGTCAGTCGTTCCCTGGTGGAACCTTCACGCCACAAGGACATGGTAACCATCAAACTCCGATTATGAGTTTGGAGAGCTCCTCCGGGTGGTGCGTTCCCGAAGGAGGCGAACACGTCGATAGTCAAGTAGTCATAAGTTTATCCTTGGGAGTTGATCAGGCCCTCAAGAATAGTCAAGTAGTGTTAAATACTATTTCACATCAATATACATTATTTTAGGGACATAGTCCCTAACGATAGCATGGTCGAACGAACCCTTCGACCGCCTCGTGGTAAGCGAGGTAAGTTTACACATGTGTAATTCCGAATAATAACATTAGGTACAAATGGCAAGTTAGTTGCCGTTCCAATCTGTAAACAAGTTATACAGTACAATATTCCGAATCAATTTTCGTCTGAAGCTATACCTTTTCAGAGGAAATACGAATCTATGCCAGTCGCTGCAACAATCTCTCCGTCTTAGACAGACAACGGGTATTGGTCAGCGGATGCCTTTCGAGCCTACGGGTTGACATAGCTCGCGGTGCGAGCTTGCCTTGGGGGTCTACCCCCGCCCTCGCGCAACGCAGTGCACTCGCTCACTTAGGCCTATGTCTAAACTCTATATTGATAGTCTATGTTTCACTATTTTAAGCACTGGCACTATGAGACATTAATTCACTGATTCATTTTCGAATTCTATTTCACTTTCACGGTCACTGATCACTTCGTCGCGAACATTCTCCCGCCGTGCAGCGTTGGTCGTCACGACGCTGCACCTAGCCCGTATGAGCGACGGGGTGCTCAGCGGCCGTAGGCAGCACGACGAGTTTCTTAGTGGCACGTCGCAGCACGCCACCCGCGGTCTTTACATCGACGACTCGTACTGCGCCGTCGGGTCCCGGGTAGAGGGCGACGACTTTTCCTCTCGGCCACGTATTTCGTGGCAGGGAGTTGTCCACTATGAGCACGAGGTCTCCGACGCGCGGAGTCTCACCCCGCCCGCGTGGCTCCCGCCGGTGTTGCAGTAGCGGAAGGTATTCCTTCAGCCATCTCTGCCAGAAAAGATCGGCGAGCCTCTGGCCTCGTCTCCACCTCGCGCGTAGATGTAGGTCGTCGTCGGTGAAGATGCCTGGTTGCCTCACTAGTCCCGAGCCGCCCAACAGGAAGTGGTTAGGTGTCAGGGCGCTCGGGTCGTCTGCTTCTGTGGACACATGTGTGAGGGGCCTGCTGTTTGCGGTGTATTCCACCTCACACAGCAAGGTGGCGAGTGTCTCGGTGTGCGGGTGCTGCTCCGTCAATATGCTGTACAGGGCGGTTTTTACCGCGCGCACAAGTCGTTCCCAAACGCCTCCCATAAATGGGGCGCCTGGGGGGATGAAGCGCCATTTGATGGCGCGTGTAGCCGCTTCGTCGATTAGGGCCTCTCGTAGTTCTCTGTCGGCTCCCCGAAAGTTCGTCCCGTTGTCGCTGTATATTTCTTCGGGGCAGCCACGTCGGGCGATCATCCTCCGCAATGCCATGATGGCGGAATCGGAGCTGAGGCTGTCTGCGATTTCTAAGTGCACGGCTCGCGTGGTTAGGCACGTGAAGAGGGCTACATATCTTTTCTCTCGTCGTCTCCCCACTGTTACTGACAAGGGACCGAAATAGTCTAGGCCCGTGTAGGTGAAAGGGCGCTTGTGGTGGGCGAGACGATTGCGTGGGTGGTCGCCGGTGGCTGGGACCGCGGGTTTTCCTTTGCGTATACGACAGCGCAAGCAGCTCGTTACTATGCTCTTAACTGTGGGTCGGAGTTTGATGATCCAAAAATGCTCTCTGACTTCGTTGACTATTATCTCCGTCCCCCCGTGGTGTAGTTTCTCGTGGACCATTCTTATGTACAATCTTGTCAAGTGATGATTTCCCTCGAGTACTGCGGGCGACTTCTGCTCTATGCCAACGTTCTCTACTTCGGCAATCCTCGACCTTAGTCGTAAAGTAGTTGTGTCGTCCAGGTGCACCGCGAGTTGATGGAGTCGGCTGTCATGCGGCAGCTCCTTTCCCCTCTTCAGCGCCTCGACTTCTGTCCCGAATGTGGTTTCCTGTGATGACCGTACTACTCTTCCCCCGTTGCTTCGGTTACTGTCACGTTCTTGGTGGCGGGCCACTCTTCTTGGTCCTTAAGTAGAAACTCTGGCCCGGTGAACCATCGGTGAGTAGACTCGAAATCTGCTGGAACTTGTCGTGTGGAGTCGTCGGCGACGTTATGTTTCGAGGGTAACCATCTCCATTCTTTTACAAGGGTGTGCTCCTCGATTTCTGCAACCCTGTGGGCGACGAAGGTTTTTAGGGTCCGTGGTCCGGCGTGTAACCATGACAGAACTGTCAATGAGTCCGTCCAATAATATCAATGATCTATGTCTGCTTGATACTCTGTCTCGGCGGTCCTTGATAGTCTACTCCCGAGTAGGGCCGCTTGGAGTTCTAGTCGTGGGATGGAAGTAATCTTCAGCGGGGCGACCCTTGCCTTGGCTGCGGCGAGGCTAACGTGGACGCGTCCGCTGTCGTCGATGGTGCGCCAATACACCGCGGCCGCGTAGGCCGTCTCACTGGCGTCGACGAAGGTGTGTAGTTCTCTCCGCCGGGCGTGCGTCCAGCCGCCATGGCATCGGGGTATGTTCAGTCTTCTCAGCAGGGTCAGGTTCTTTAGCCAGGTGCTCCAGTCGGTCTTTAAAGGCTCTGGTAACGGCCGGTCCCATTCGACGCCCCTGCGCCAAGTTTCTTGCAGTATTTTCTTCGCCTGTATCGTCACTGGCGAAGCGAGGCCGAGGGGGTCAAACAATGACATCATCGTGCTTGAAGCTTCGCGCTTGGTCGGAGTGCGGCTTCCGTCGACTACTTCCGGTGCGACACGAGCCATATCTAAGTTAAAGCTCAAGGTATCCGTGCTGGGTTTCCAGGCGAGACCGAGTACCTTTTCCTTGGAGGTACCGTCGTTGAGCTCCACAAGCGTATCGGCTGGCGGAGGGGGTGTCCCTTGTAGGGCCGTCACGGCGTCGACGCAGTTGGAGGCCCATTTGTGGAGTCTAAAGTTAGCTCTCTCATGTATAGTTCTTACTTCTTTGGCTATCTTTACCGCCTTCTCTATGGTGGGGAAGCTCTGTAGGTAGTCGTCCATGTAGTGGTGGATCACGATGGCTTCAGCGTCCTCTGGAAAGTCTGCACGATATTTCTCGGCATTGTAATTCTTCACGAACAGTGCGGCGCATGGCGAACTCGCCGCACCGAATATCACTGATTTCATTCTCATTTCTCTCGGCGGTCCCTCCCGCCGGTCGCCTCGCCACAGGAGGCGTAGGGAGTCTCTGTCTTCTTCTTTATTCCGATTCTAATGGATATTTCTTCTATGCCCTTGAGGCTTCTTGCCGCCCTGTCGTAGTCGTCGGATAATGTGCCCTCGCTCTCCTTTTTTCTGTTATCGGGGTTCGTTGTGCTAAGTCGTAGTTGTCGGTGGGACGTCGAGTTGTTCGAGGGTTAACATTTCCCGAGCTCTTTTTCTGCCCTCTTCTCCTTGGTGAAGTGTATCGTATGCACTCGGAGATGTGTGGAGCGGCTGCAGGCTCCGTGTAGGGTCCATCCCAATGGGGTGAGGGAAGCTACCGGTTCTTCTCTCGTCCCTCGCCTCATGTCTTTTGTTACCAGCAGCTGCCAATTGTCTTGGCCGATGAGGAGGGCTGGCCGAGCGGTTTCGTAGGTGAGGTGTCTTTCTATCTCTCTTAAATGCGGGTACCGGTCGATGCTTCGTTTATCGACCGCTTGCGTCGATAGTTCGATGTTAGCGAGGGTGCGCGCGCTAATGGTGTGTGTCTCGCTCTGTCCTTTTACATCGATGGTAACTCGTTGGGACTCAGCCGCGTCGATCTTCTTTCCCGCTATTGCCTCCATTCTTAGCGGCTCTACTTGTCCTCGGGCGCCGATTTTCTTCGCGACAGTGGCGTCCAGTAGTGTCACCGTTGAGCCGTCGTCTAACAAGGCGTGTGTGTCGACGTGCCCTTTGGGGCCGGTGACGCGTACTGGTACGATCTTCAAGTAGGCGAAGCGGGATCGGCTCGATGTGGTAGCTACAACCTCGGGGTTCCTTCTTTCCTTCCGATGGTGGAGCAGGGAGTGATGACTCCGAGAGCAGTTCTCTTCGCCGCACCGTTTGTACCGGCATTGGTGCGATACGGTCATGGGTCTGAGGCACCGGTAGCATAGGCGATGTTTCTTGGCAATGTCCCACCGTGTGTTGACCGGAGCCTTTTTCATCTCGTTACACTGGCTCGGCTCCGTTTCATAATGTTGATACCAGCGATATCTGAGTACAGCTGGCAGTTTCTCCGTTAGGTGTCGTACCACTTCTGGATTGTGTAGGTAGTGCGGTCTATTCAAGGCGCGTAGAACTGCTACACTGTTCACCAATTTGTTGGAAAATTCACACACTTCCTGCGGCGAATCCGGTACCCGTGGTAGTCGCTTCACTCGTTCCATCTCTGCTATTGCGATCGAATCTGGGCGCCCGAATCTGTTTTCTAGTGCTGTTATGACGTCGGCTGGTGCTGTATTCGCTATAAGTAGATTCTGTGCTGCTTCTTTGGCTTTGCCCTTCAGTGCATGACGGAGTCGTGCTGTGTTTTCTACAGCTGAGAAGTGACCCGCCGTCTCGTTGTAGGCTGCTCTGAACGCCAGCCAGTCTTCGTGCGACCCGTTGAAGTGTGGTAGCTCTCCTAGTAGGTACCGGTTGGTAGCTGGGTGTGGCGTAGCAGCTTGAGGCGCGGTCGCCCGGGTAACTTCGGCTACGGCAGAGGCTATCTCCACGATTCTCTGCCTTTCTTCTCGAGTCAATACTGACGGCGTTCGTTCGGTTATTTTTGGCCTCTTCGGTGGTAGTGGAGCGGCTATCTGTCCAGTTGTCTCGGGTCGTACCGGTCTTGCTTCCGGGTTGCCTGCGGCTTGTGGTTGTGCGTCAAGCCATTCTTCGATCCTTGGGTTCGGATTGGTCTCTGGATCGGGGTCGCTCTCTGACGGGTCCATCAGTGTTTGCTCTTCATCTTCGGCCTCTAGCCGAGCTAGCCTGGCTTCTGCCGCTTCCATCTTCAAGCGGGCTAGGTCTTCTCTGGCTTGGTAGATGCTGCGTTCACGGTCCGGTCTTGCTGTTGCGGCACGGGACACTGCGCGATCCGAGGGAGCGCGCGTCGACGGAGTGCGGTGCTCCTGGGCGGCCGTCGACGGGGGTATCGGCCCCGTTTTCGCGCGCCGGCCTTTCTGCGAAGCCTGTCGTGCGGCGACGGCGGTGGCGGCGAGCTTCAACGGAGCTCGGGGCTCCGGAGCTTTCGACCGACGGGGTTCCGGCGACATCGGACGCGTCGCGGGCTTCGACAGAGCGCGCACCTCTGGAGCCTTACACGGGGAGCGCTGCGCGAGCGACGGCTCAGTCGACACGGACCGCCTCGGGTGCTTCGACGGGGTGCGGTGGCCCGGAGCTTTCGGACGGCCTCGACCGCGCTGCGCGAGCGCGGGTACGGACGTTGCGGGCTGCGGCGATGCGGGGCGCTCGGTGCTCGTCGGTGGGCTTGCTTCGTCCGTTGGGGACAGTGGCGGCTCTTCGTGACGAAGCGGGCACTGCTGGCGCTCCCCTGTCTGCGACCGTGTGATGGGCATTCTTGTGGACTGTATGTTTCTTCAGCTTCCGTAGTCTTGAGTGATCCGGCCTTGTGGACTGTATGTTTCTTCAGCTTCCGTAGTCTTGAGTGATCCGGCTCGAAGTCGACCAATTAATGTTCCGGCGGTCTGCTCTGCAGCAGTAGAGAGCGCGAGACCCAGGGAACTGACTATCAAGGTAGGGTAGGTAGGTAGACTGGGAAACTGGGAGACTATTGAAACTGCACGATGTAACTTCAATCTAGCCCGGGCGGCCACTGGACGGCTGAGCTCTTCTTGGTTGCTGGGAGGTCCTCTTGTCGCGAGATCTTGACGCAGACTGACGATCGCTCCGTTTGCTCGCCATTATATAGCGGGCAGCGCACGGAACGTCGCCGCGACAACAAGAACCTCCCACGCGGTCAACGTCAACCAATCAGAGCACAGTTCGCTCAGTGAAACACAACGGGTATAGAATCGTTTATTATTATTTTAAACAAACATACATGAGTTTACCACCATTTCGGAAATTATATCTGTGGAGAAGAAATGGCAAGAAACTCCACAGATTTAAATACAAACAAGTCTTATAAATATTATATTAAATACAGGGTTATAAACACATAAGTCTCGTTGAGCTGTACACGATAATCCAAATATAAATAATGTAAACATATGTATGTAACATCATTAGGCTTTACATATTAATCCGAACATGAGTAATATATATGCATCAATCCTCGCCAAACTATATATTAAATCCGAACATGAGCAATATATATGCATCAATCCTCGCCAAACTATATATTAAATCCGAACATGAGTAATATATATGCATCAATCCTCGCCAAACTATATATTAAATCCGAACATGAGTAATATATATGCATCAATCATTACTATATCTCTTTGACGCTTTTACCCTTCTATTAGGTGAACCCGAGGTTGTAAGGCTCGGTTCGAGTGATCTCAAACTATTTCACGACGAAAGACTCACATCAACAAATATGAGCGTGTCCTCTAAACTCCGAATATGAGTTTGGGAGGCTCCCTTGTGGAACTCTCCTGCCAAGAGGACGTGGCTTCTATCAAACTCCGAATATGAGATATATATATGCATCAATCATTACTATATCCCTTTGACGCTTTTACCCTTCTATTAGGTGAAACCGAGGTTGTAAGGCTCGGTTCGAGTGATCTCAAACTATTTCACGACGAAAGACTCACATCAACAAATATGAGCGTGTCCTCTAAACTCCGAATATGAGTTTGGGAGGCTCCCTTGTGGAACTCTCCTGCCAAGAGGACGTGGCTTCTATCAAACTCCGAATATGAGTTATATATATGCATCAATCATTACTATATCCCTTTGACGCTTTTACCCTTCTATTAGGTGAAACCGAGGTTGTAAGGCTCGGTTCGAGTGATCTCAAACTATTTCACGACGAAAGACTCACATCAACAAATATGAGCGTGTCCTCTAAACTCCGAATATGAGTTTGGGAGGCTCCCTTGTGGAACTCTCCTGCCAAGAGGACGTGGCTTCTATCAAACTCCGAATATGAGTTTGGCAAACTCCGATTATGAGTTTGACTGCTCCCTTTGCACCTACATGTCTCGAGGACATGATTTCCATCAAACTCCGAATATGAGTTTGGAGGTTCCCCATTTGGAACCCTCATGCCAAAGGTCATGGTCTTCTTCAAACTCCGAATATGAGTTTGGCAAACTCCGAATATGAGTTTGTAAAGCTCCTTCGGGCGGGGCGTTCCCGAAGGAGGCGAACAAGTCAAGTCAGTCGTTCCCTGGTGGAACCTTCACGCCACAAGGACATGGTAACCATCAAACTCCGATTATGAGTTTGGAGAGCTCCTCCGGGTGGTGCGTTCCCGAAGGAGGCGAACACGTCGATAGTCAAGTAGTCATAAGTTTATCCTTGGGAGTTGATCAGGCCCTCAAGAATAGTCAAGTAGTGTTAAATACTATTTCACATCAATATACATTATTTTAGGGACATAGTCCCTAACGATAGCATGGTCGAACGAACCCTTCGACCGCCTCGTGGTAAGCGAGGTAAGTTTACACATGTGTAATTCCGAATAATAACATTAGGCACAAATGGCAAGTTAGTTGCCGTTCCAATCTGTAAACAAGTTATACAGTACAATATTCCGAATCAATTTTCGTCTGAAGCTATACCTTTTCAGAGGAAATACGAATCTATGCCAGTCGCTGCAACAATCTCTCCGTCTTAGACAGACAACGGGTATTGGTCAGCGGATGCCTTTCGAGCCTACGGGTTGACATAGCTCGCGGTGCGAGCTTGCCTTGGGGGTCTACCCCCGCCCTCGCGCAACGCAGTGCACTCGCTCACTTAGGCCTATGTCTAAACTCTATATTGATAGTCTATGTTTCACTATTTTAAGCACTGGCACTATGAGACATTAATTCACTGATTCATTTTCGAATTCTATTTCACTTTCACGGTCACTGATCACTTCGTCGCGAACATTTATCCTGAAAATCCTTGACGGGGCAACATAATGTGTATACTTAGTTCTAGTAAATAAATTAAACAAAATGCTCTAACTGTAATAAAATTATGACTTACCTATCCTCTATACACGAATTTAATGATTTTTGTTGGCTTCAAAGACATTAAATTTATGGATGGTGTATATTTTGCAATTTAAATTTAGAATTCAGGAGTTGAAAGTGACAACTTTTCTCCCTCGTTCTTTCAAAATAAAAATATAAGAATTATTACGAAAATCTTCAATTTTTATTATAGACAAATTCTATTGAACAGATAATTAATTACGTAATAAAGTACTTGTAAGTGCCATTGGTAACAGTAATAAAATGAATTTTCACATAGACAAGGTTTCGTGTATGACGTCAATGTATAACAATTAACCCTGTAATGAAATGTCGTGTTGATTTACGAAAATTCTTGACGTATTCTTGTGAATGTGTATGTCTATGTTGGACATGTTTCTAAAACAACTCTGAGTGGAAAGTATTACGCGCAATTCACTGAATTAGGGTGACCAAATTTTAGGTCTCGATCCTCGAAACGTCTTATAAATGCGTTTAATATAAAGAAAAGAAATGTATAATACGTTTATTATAAGAGAAGCTATTGTTTAAAAAATTGCTGCAAATGGGTATTGCAACGGAACGAGTAAATACTTCGTTTGTCTTTAAAAAAACCGGCCAAGTGCGAGTCGGACTCAGAAAACAGAAAAAATTCACGTTTGTTGTATGAGCCCCCTTTAATATTTACTTTATTCTGTTTTTTAGTATTTGTTGTTATAGCGGCAACAGAAATACATCATCTGTGAAAATTTCAACTGTCTAACTATCACGGTTCATGAGATACAGACTGGTGACAGACGGACTGACAGACAGAAAGATGGACGGACAGCGGAGTCTTAGTAATAGGGTTTCCGTTTTTACCCTTTGGTTACAGAACCCTAAAAAGCAGTACCTATTGGTAAGCACAGAAACATTTTTTACAAGTTGATATGGGGCCGCCTCATAATGACTCATGGAGAATACGTCGCTGACTAATGGTTAAGGTGTAGGTAACTCTGATAAACCTTTCAGAAATTATAGATTAATTAAGTTAAATTAAGTATTAGTGTGCGTCCTTTCACTTATATTAGAGCTTTAAATTTGTTTTAAAAAAAGTGTTTAGTAGCCAGAGAACGTGATGTATTTTTTCCTAGAAAAAGGCAATCTTTATTTCATATCCATAATAAAACCAAAATTGTTGTTACTAATCCATTTGTTGTCTTTGAACCAAGTCTAGAAGATTCTGAAGACACAACTACTAAGTAGGTAGCGGCGTGTCAAGTATCTAGCAATGTCCAAGCGAACAGTCTCGACGACTGTGCGACGACGTTTGCTATCCAATTACAAAACGTATGACATAACATAACACAACACTATGCAGTTTAAAAACACTAGTTATTTGACTCAATGTTTCCCCTACTTTTTTTATACATTACTATTCCGATTAATCCCTCATCTACCTACCTAAGATATATAATATACTCGTATATCAGACGAAGATAATTGACAAAGAATCAATGTGTCTCTGATACTCGTACCTTCTGGTAAATAGATATCCTGTGATCTGTGATGGATTTTTGTCAACAAAAAAAATCCTTATGGTTTTAATAATGAAAAAATGTATTGTACAATTAGTTTTCTGGATACGTTTCATGGGTAATTGAAAAAAAGTTGACGATGGTAACCTTATAAGTAGAAGATGATTTTATAGAATTTCAAAATGACTGTGTAATTCATTGATTAAAAAACTAATTTTCATTATGTTCTTAAAGTAGATGAAGTTGCAGATAAGCTGGTTATCTATTTTCTATTATCGTAATTAGTTTTTGTGACGTCAATATTTTCCAAGGTTTTTCTTGAAAGTTGTACGTAGTACGCTGTGATTGGTCAGTGAGCGGAGGCATGTCTGGGCGTGGTGAAACGATTCGATGGACAGCATATTAGTTTCAAGCGTTTCAAGGTATTCTTTCAAGGCATACTGCCAATTGAACAGGAAAATACGAGTTACCTCTGCTCACATATAGACGATTTTGTATGAATAACGGAGCGGCATGCGCAGAGGCATACTTATGTTATATGTACCATTTTTAGTGTACATTTAAATCCAAAATTTTCGTCATTATAATATGTGAACATGTCTATTATTTGTAGGAATATTGACTAATGTTTAACGGCCATTTAGCAATCGATTTAGTTGAACTTTGATGTTTATTCTATAATAGCTTTTCGCCCCCGGCTTCGCCCATGGATATTTTCGAACAAAATAAAATATAGTCTATAGCTCTCAGGGATAATGTCGCTTCCTATTAGTGAGAGAATTTTTAGAATCGGATCAGCAGTTTCAGAAATTACCCCCTAAATCCAAACTTACAAATTTTACCTCTTTATAATATTAGTATAGATTGATATTGTCTTACCTCTAGCTAGAGTAGCTAGTAGGAAATACCACATATCTGTTTCAGCTTTCAGCTTAAGTAATTTTAAAAGAACAATGCCCGGTGCTTTATAAGGCTGGCATGGGGACATAGGTCCTACAGTGTTTAATCTACAGTGATGTGACTCAAATATGTGACTAGCACCCGTCGGGACCTATCTCTGAACGCATCAGAGACAATGCGCTTACACACAGGCCGGGCCCTGTCAGGTGCCCGAATATTGCAGAGAAAAAATCGGGCTACTGTTTTGGAGTATTAAATGGATTGGTTTATTAAGTCTATTGGTTAAGACTACGGTCAACTGCCGGTATCATTCATCTCATGAAACGTAAAATCGGCAAGTGGTGACTCGCCGTTTACTAATCTAGGTTTCCTAAAACAACAATCGGCATTTCTGCTGGCAGTAAGGCAGGCAAAATTAGTTTAACCAGCTGAGGATGTCGAGAGGTGTGGCACCGGTTTCACACGTAGTTTCCCCATAGGCTGCATTTTCAGTATATTATTTGTAGGTACTTATAGAATTATCTATAACTTTCAGGATTTAATAATAAGTTCAAATATCAAAGTCTACAATAAAAAGAAACCTTTAGAACTATTTATTACAAGATTTATAATATTTTTATAGGTGCATTACTTGATAAGAGTCGAGCCCCCGGAACTGATAATTTTATCGTCGACATTATGATTAATATACATCATGATACATATTTGTAAGTAATATGTATGACTCCCCTAAGCTATTTTAACGAAATTACGCTAAATTCAGTACAATCAAAAATTAAGAAACCCCATGAGACTGGGGCAGGAGAGGTAAAATTCGATGATGGTGTAAATATTGTTATATTTACACATTTACACCAACTTTTGTAGTAGACACGTCTCACATAGCGTATCCATTGTCATCGTCTCATACTAAATTGTGCAATCTGTGTAAAAACAAAATCTGTCGATAAATGTGGTTTATTTAATTAATAAAAAAGTGTACCGACTTCAAAAATTTGCACTGAAAAGTAAGAAGTAATAAAAACGTCGTAGAATTTGAAGACGGTTGGTGCCAAATTAGGGTAAACATCTAAGAAGATAAAGATCTGTTCAATATTATCTGTTTGTACTGATGATCGTAGGTTCCTAATGAATTGTCTAGATTAATAAATTTGGGTACTAAGTTATTTCTAATTTGGCACCAACCGTCTTCAAATTCTACGACGAAATTTTTATTGGTACCTACTTCTTACTTTTCAGTGCAAATTTTTGAAGTAGGTACACTTATTTTTAAAAGGTTTATTTCTTCCTTTTAAGTGATTTTGCTGCCCTGAGAAACAAGTAATAACGCAACTAAAAAAAATTGATGGAAAATTAAAAAAAATACTGCGATGGATGGGATTTGTACCATGTGCAATGTGCATCCTGCGCTGCACCCCATTTTTTAATCTATGCCCATACCTTTAGCCGCTAGCTAGACCATCGTCGATACGAAAATTTGCTAAGGCTTTTCTCTGATATAATTTTCAGCAGTAAACAGAGATAAATTACTGGATTTCTGAAAAATTACCGAACTGATTTTCATCATGACTGTGAGATAATGTCGAGAAATAATTATATCCTTGAAAAAATAAGTCGTCAAAATCGGTAAATAAATATTTCATCGAGATATTACCAAAAATTTACTTATAAAGTCAGTTTTTTCAAAATATTTGAAAAACTAATGAAACAATTTTTATGAGATAAAAATGGGACCAATCCAGATGAATTATCTGTCGATTAAAAAAGAAATCATCAAAATAATCGATGTCCATACATACATAAAAAAATAAATAAAAAACGGTCCGAATTGAGAACCTTCTCCTTCTTTTTTTGGAAGTCGGTTAAAAAGTAGAAGGTGCTTAGATAGTAAAAATACTGGTACGTAATATCTTGTTAGTTGGTGCAGTTCGGTCGATTGAAAAAAGCCAAGCTATACAAAATAGCCTCAATTTGACAAGGCCCCTTCAAAATGAAAATGTAATTAGGTAGGTACCTATTTGAAAACAAAAAGATGCAAATCATTTTAATACGAGACATACGGTTTAATTTTTTACCTAAACAAGTTAACGATTTCAAATGATATGGCATTGAAGATGTCTATCATTCTTTAATGAATAGAGTTCGCATAATTATCTGCTAAGTAATTGGTACTTTAATGTTTAGACATTTTTTGTAACAAAAAAATGCCTTTTTATTTTTTTATGTCTTTGTTTAATACAAAATCATAATATAAACAAGGAAAAGCCCCCAAACATGACAAGTTGTAAAACCTGTTTAAAATTTTTATTGATCCGCATTGCTATCTTGCATTTGAATAAAATAATTTTTTCAAAATATGTACCATACTTACATATAGGAACTTATAGAATTATTGCGGCACTTAGGTAGCTAACTACATATTCTATAAAAATATTGTAGTTACATAGACCATACCGAAAGAACAATGACTTATTATTCATTCATGCACATCTCCAGGTGCTATTTAGATTATTTCTTCATTTAAATTTAACCTCCATGTGACATTACATAACAAATACAATGAATCGACGATTTGGTTTTTGGTACAGATCACTACATATTATAAAAAATATCTTGTGACCTTTTCATGCAAAAACTATTGAACGGATTTTGTTGCGGTTTTACTATTAGATAGGTTTAATCACCGGGAAGATTTACAAATATTAAACATGGACCTATCATCTTTAGGAGCTGAGCATTAACAGTATAAGTGAAACAAGTCAGGGAAAAAAGTTAGCCCCGGCGAGTTTTCATGGCGTATGCTGTCTAAGGGCTAATCCGTCAGAGATATGTCGTGGGAAATAATTATGGGAATAAAATGATCTACAAAATAGTCCGGTAGTATATAATATATATCTCTAATAGTTATAAGCGTATTTACATAGATATTCAAATTGTTGTAAACCCATATTGTAAAACCAGTATTACCTATTATTACGCTGCACTCCGCGTCCGCCTAGGTGCAACCTAAGTTTCCTCTTCTATGAAAAATAACCTAAGCTAAAACGGATCGAGTCTCTCGTATAAAGACTACCTAACGAACAAAATTAAAGTAACCTAAATGAAATTGAATCTCTCGTCTACATCAATATACCAAGTGATGTCAATTAATGATCTGAGTAAGTACTTTGTTGTAAGACTTGTGTTACATAATAACTCATAGTAATTAATAATTTTATAGGCAAATTCATATTTAAACTTCCAAAATTGAGTGTTTGTAGGAACAACCGTTACGCCGATCTTTCTAGACTAGATTATTAATTACTAGCTTTCCGCCCCCGGCTTCTCCCGTGGATAGTTTCGAAGAAATAAAAATATAGCCTATATATCACTCAGGGATTATGTAGCTTCCCAATAGTGAATTTTCAGAAGAATTTGTAAGCTTGTATTTTTTTATATACTATATTTTTTATATATTTTATAAGTTTGTATGTATAAGGGGTAATCTCTGAAACTACTGAGCTGCTATATAATTTGTAGCACATAACGCGTAAGCAATTTTACTGTGAATAATTGAATATATATAGACCTATACAGGTAGTATTCTTTTTCTATATCTATACTAATGTCGCAGTACTTACGTATATATGTCACTCAGTAGGTATATCTACTTGCTTGACAAGATGTTAAAATAATATTTATTTAGAAAGTAGGAAACTTTAAACAAAATATTTTTCTATTTGCAAAAATAAGGGAGTGTTAGTTTTCTGACATGTTTATTTTATACCTATATAAAAATGGACGTTGGTTACATCTGTTTGAGATTATTAGAATCAAAAACTACTGGACCGATCTTGATACGGTTTTCCGTTTTTCACTAATAAATTCACGAGGAAGGTTTATGTGAATAAAACATCACACTACGTCTTTAAGGAGCCCAACAGTACCTAATCAATAATGGCTATGTTCCTTATTCGATGGCATCGGATCAACGGCGGCCCTCAGGGTAGAGCGAGATTGTCTTTCGGCGCCCTTTGGTCGACACCTTCGAATCAAATAATTAGTTTCCGGTAATAAAATGCAAACATGCTGGCCACCAAAAAGACAGCAATAATTAATTTATTTATCTCTCGCGGTTGATGATCGGATTTTGGCGCCCCTACATACGGCGCGGCGCCTAGAGCGGCCGTTCCTCTCAATCTACCCCTGGGCCGCCACTGCATCGGATAAGGAGTGATATTAAAATTCCACAGGCGAAACCGGGGCGGGTCGCTCGTATATTATATAACAAAATCGCTAAATAAATTTTGTGACGTTCCTTCTATATTATTTAATCAGTTTATTCAGCTGGATCTAAAAGCAATCATATGGTTCATCAATCAACAAATGTTTGTTTCTATGATCTGAGGGTACATCATTACTAGAAACATCGACACCAATTTTATTAATCAATGCTAACTATTGCTAATACTGCTATACCGAACTTCAGATCAGAAGTTATCTTTATATTATAGCAGAACAAATAATATTTTGCATTTTATTATTATTGTTATTTATGCAATTATCTGCAATTCTGTTCTTGTTCTGTTCTTATAAAGGATAATGTAAGGAAAAACTTAGTAAAAACAAGGAAATACATTTACAAAGTTTATTTGATTTAAAAAACAAAAGCCCGACATTTATGTAATATTAATAACATATTTATGATGTTTAATCTAAAAATAAAAAATGAAAAACTACACATATGCCAAAACATGACACCTATTTTACTTTACGCTATATTAATCAATCTAGAGCACCCTTAGTTTATTTTATTTCATGTATGAAAACTGAATGCATTAAATAAGAAAATTAATAAATGAATATACCAAACTATGTAGGAATTATCTACCTGTGCCTACTGCCTAGTGTGAATCACAATAAAGACTAAAATACGCATTAGAAACCATTTAACAAATTTTCGTTTTAATTGTTCTTAGCGTCTAAACTATTATCGTCACTGAATTCATAAGAAAAATAATAAAAAATATATTTACTTCCTCGAAAATTAATGAAGATATTTTACGGATCTTTTGAATATAAGAGATGTCCTACGTTGACAATATATATTGAACTAGCTGAGTATTTAAACTGACAAGGTACCAACATTTTGAGGAACTTTTCATCAACATGACTCGACAAATGCATTAAAACAGTATTAACGATATAATGGATCTTAGTTGGCTACACTACAGAACCCTAAAACTATTTTCCCATACGTTGGATAGACCACTCTTGTTGACACAGAGGGCATCTATTATTTTGTTTCACCCATAAAGACATACAGCAAAAGTGAAAACTGTGATTGCATTCTCCCCAAACCACAACACAATCCTGCTTCCCGTACAAGTCCTTCTTGCTTTCAGCCTGGCATCGAAGACAAGCATCTGAGGACAAAATGAAAGATTCTGTTAGATGTTATAATTATAATGGATACAATATCGGTTTATAAAAATTGTAATACCCACTACAAATACGCTTACCTATTACTACTTATTTATTAGATATAGATATATTTGCTATCGCGGACTTTTTTGTAGACAATTTTTATTCTACACATTTCTTTCCTTTATCTTTTTGTTATATCTCTGACGGATTAGACAGCACATGTCATGAAAACGTGTTGGAGCTAACTTTTCCCCGACTTCATTCACTAATACTGTTAATGCTCAGCTCCTAAACATGATAGGTCTATGTTTAATACTCGTAAACCTTCCTGGTGAATTAACCTATCTATATGGAAAACCGCAACAAAATGCGTTCAGTAGTTTTTGCGTGAAAATGGCACAGACAGATGCGGCGGGGGACTTTGTATTAATATTATGTAGTTATGATAGTGATTCCGACTACCTAATTAGAATATTTTTTGGTATTTTGTTAAACTTATATTAATAATATTAAAAAATATGCTTGTCTTAAAACAATTGTAAAAATTTAAGTTGTAATTCATATTTTTAAGGTAGGTATTTTGTAGGTGATTACATAAATAACTAAAAGCTTGTAATGAATGTGTTATTTTGTACGTTTATATCTGTTAAGTCAACTCAAAATGACGTCAGAGTTTGTTTGACCATATCATACCATACTAAGTACACATTAGGCCAGAAATACTCGTAACCATTAATAATAGAAAATTGTTAAAAATAGAAACCAATTTTTTTACTTTTAGGGACAAAAATAATAATAGTACCTACCTATATTTGGAGTAAAAATTATTCTTTAGGGAACAAATAGTGATATCAGAGTAAAAATTTTCCTCTAAATTATGTTTAACCGGTGTATTTTAGTTTGTTTCATAGTTTACAACGCCATATTCAAATATTTATGAACATTAAATTTTTATGGTGGTTATTAAATTCATCTTAGTGTATAATTATTTTTATCAAAGTTAGTGATAAATCATGTCTCATTCTATGTATTTTCCATTAAGAACTACTGAATCGAGGCTCTATTTTGATACATAATATTTAAGATGAGTGTAAGTTAACTGCAATTATATGAAATATCATTATCATTGATTAAATATTAAAAGGATAAAAATGTCGAGGGTTGCAAGACATTTTTTCCTAACACTTGTCCAGACAAACCAGTCAATCGGTGGAGTTTACATCGAAAATAACATTCAATTTGTATGCGGTTAATTTAAATATATCAGTAACAAATTAAAACTTGGGAGGAAAATATCGTTTAAACTTTAATAAATTACCTATATATTATGTAAAATACTTCGTATATACACTTTATTGCAATGACAAAGGATAAATTGTAAAATTGATTGTTGCATTGACCTTTGCATACTTATATGTGATTTTACGTAACACATAGTGGCATCACAAGTATGACAATTAGATTGAAGCCCTTGGCTTTAATATACTTTGCGTCATTTTAGACACCAAGGGTATACTTAATGACGTACATATCAACTATTAATTAAAATTAAACATTCAATTACGAAATAGCGACACAAATTAAAACGTCTCCATTTTGTAAAATATTCAGATTCGGTCGTTGACATTGTTTCTTGCTGTAAAATGTGCTAAGTTCATATATTATCAAATTCAAACAACTTTCACTTTTAAAAACTAATGTCCATAAATAACAAATAACATTATTTATGTTGAATCTTAATGCGATATAGCCGGATATAGACGAGTGTTTGAGATGTCCTCGGTGCCAAAGTGCCCGCTTACTTATACAAATAGTTAGACATTCATTTACAATTACATACATACATTACAAACATACATTTAAAAACATAAAATTACAAGACTCAAGACTATTATACAATATTTACTCATCTGACAGAACTAACTCGTACTTAAATACATGTTTAATTTAAATATATTTAAAACTTTCAATTAACGCTTTATTGAAAAGAAAATTTGCAATACACTTGCTCGAAAAGTGAACTTTCAATGTCAGTAAACATAATATATGGCTCGTAACTTGATTATTACGCCCTAGGGCGATTTCTTTACATTTATTTTTAAATTTCTACAAGTCCAATGTAAAGGTTTGCTAGCAAGAAGTTTTTAACATGACAGTTATGTCGACTTATATATAGAAAAATATTAAATTTAAAAACTAAGCAATAAATTATCAACATTATTGTAAATTGTATATTAAATACCACAGATTTTAAATGTCAAATCGTTTATTTATCAAAAAAAATCGTAAAAGCTAAACGTTCACTTTCTTTGCCTCTTAATTTTGTAACAATTAAAAACAAATTTTACGCATACGCATTGCCTACCTTTTATTTATTTATTTTATCCTTGTTTTATTTGCCTATTTTTTCTCACAAATGTATTGAAAAACGTCGTATGATACACGGGTGTTAAGGTTATTAAAAACTCGTGACACTGTCAACTCTCGCCTATCGGCTCGGGCTGACAACAGTCAACTCGTTTGTAATATCCTACTTACCACCCTTGTATCACAATGTACTATTAACACTCATTGGAAATTTCATCAGTCATATACGACCTAAATCCTATGTTATCAAAGTAGAACGCGACTACAAAAATCAAATAAACAAATAAGCGAAAGATACGTCCTTAATTAACGAGTTTGTATATAATTAACATTTAATATATAGAGATGACAAGCGTGTGTTGTGTATAATGAGTAAATAGTTTGTGCAAGTCCGGTGACAAAAACAAGTTTTGAAGTTCGTGGGAGTACCAAATAACATCTCGATGTCTGCACAAACATTAAACCATTATTATTTTTTGTTACATGTAAATAAGCTTTCGAATTTATTGTCTTTTTTAAAAAAAATATAGTATTTTATAATGCTAAAATGCGTTATATATAAATATATTATTTTGTTGTTTCAGCAGTTGAGCAATTTTTAATCTAAAAGTTATTTAATTGAATGCAACGCTGAATTTCAACTTTAGCGTGAAACGTAAGACGCGATGTTAATCTGCAGTTCTAGTTTACGACAACTTATTGACAGCTGATTTCACATATTATTATGTTAAGGTTAACTTAAAGTTAGGTTTACGCTAAAGGGACAAATAAACTCATTCCTCGTTGCCAACGCAATAAAAAGTGAGAGAGATGCACTTATGGAGCCTGGCCGTAAATTAAAAAAAAAACATAAACGTAACGATTCCTAATAAATACGGTTTATTTGATGTTAATTGTCATTGTTTGTAAGTAGCACAACAAATCAGTGCAATAGAAGTTCAACATTTAATCAATGTCAATAAAAAAACGCGCGTCACCAGCAGTTTGCGCACATAACGAGTCCCGCCCCATCCAGTAACCTGGAACCTTTCAATTTACAGCATTAACCTTGCCAATAAATTCGCAGCGCCTCTTAAGTAGAGTAAATATATGTTTTAATGTTGTCTAACACTAGTCTAGGCTATTGTTAATTTAAAGAAAAAATAATTGGCCAAGAGCGAGTGGTACTCGCGTGGAGAGGGTTCCGTACCAATCCGTTTTCCGTAAGAACTGATAGGATTTTCGAATAATGTAACCCATGAGGAGGCCCTAAATATCAATTTTTTTTTCAAAATCTTAGTCGAGATTTCATAGATAAGTTTCAGAGATAAGGGGGGAGCTCAATTTTCGTATATTTTCATTAATATAATTTAAACTAATTAAAATTATAAAAAAAAAAGTTTTTCTTATAATGAGCCCTTTCACTTGATGTCACATGATGACGCAATTGAAAATGATAATGTTTTTTTTTCTGAAGTTATACTTCTATAGGCGCGTTATAAAAAAAAATATATGAGAGTGAAATTTTACGATGTAACAAAAAGTTACAGTATAAAGTTGCCGAGAGTGATATTTCGACAAAATTTCACGATGCGCGCGCACGATGTATGTTTGTTTTTTTATTAAGTATATTAAATAGACAATTTAGTACACTTTTCAGTGCATAATTTTTAAAGTCGGTACACTTTTTTCTAAAAGGCATATATTATTTGCGTGCTAAATAAACTTATTTGTATTATGCCAAAAAAGTATAACTTCTAACGCGCGTACATAAGTACACACACCCATTTTTATTACGCAAAATTCGATTATTTACCTATACGTCCGTCCGTGTTTGAGTCATCAAACTCTACATATGTACCAAATTTATTTTTCGTCCTGTAGATTCGGAGAAAATTATCTGTGTCAGACTGACAGACAGACAAGAGTGATCCTATAAAGGTTCCGTTTTTTCATCGGATGTACGGGTAACAGATGTCAGAAGTCTCTTTTTCATTAAATATTTATAAATATGGATGTGAAAATACATAGATTTTCAATAAAAGAAAAAATTAGGAAATGTACATCAATTCTCGTACAGCATATATATGTACATAAATAATTAAATTTATCCAAGCGCGATTTGCGTCATTATGTTCAATATTAGATTAGCTCGTGCTAAATTTTCCAAACTTTGAAAATAAGCAAATATGTAGAAGAAACTACATACTTCTAAATTCTTTAGCAGAAAATATATCTACTGTATAAAAAAGTTCCCGATCGCGATCGACTGTATATTTGTGCCAATTTTAAAATGGATTGGAAACATGGATTTTTATCGTTCTGATAGCATTGGAAGGTTTTTCAATTTATTCGAAGTCGGGTTAGATAGCTAGCAAAGTTTAAAAAGATAATAATTATTAAGTTATAGAGTCAAAAATGCACGTAAATGAGGAAAAATGGAACGTAGTTCCCACAAGGAACGTAGTTGTATCTACACGACATACGAGTAAGTCACTCAACCTGCGACATATCACTTTCACGTCGCAACGAGAAATCCACCTAACCGAGTTATTAACCGAGTGTATTTTGGAATTGTTAGACTGCGTATGCAGATACGTGTTCATCAATTTATTTGGTTCTAATTTTATTAACTAACAAAATAGCACATATGAGATCAGTTTCGGTACGTCACATGTGCGATGAGCACACAGAAAAATGATACACTCAGGTATTTCCGTGGGTCTAACAAACAATTCTTTGTAAAATTTGCGGCCTACAAAAAGTATTTTCTAACATTATTTCACGAAGGAATATTCCACACCGATTGTAATTGGAAGTATTAAAAATTCAAATACGATATTGATCCATTGATCTATTCAATTAATTAATTCGACTGTTAAAAGTAAGTATTTTAAACTTTGAAATGGGGACAACGTGACCTAAACAAAATAATTAATTTCTATAATAAATCTGGTTTTATATTTCATAATTATAAAATCAATTGCAATTACAATACTTGTGCAGATATTTTCTGTTTAATTGTGTTTGAACATCTATTACTTCAAGAGCCGCAATTTGCAAAGCGTTGCTGACGTCAATGTATACCTAAGCTATTATTTAACCTAACAGTGTTTGCAATGGCCATTTGCTGATTGTGATCAGATAACTTAATTACTGAGATTTTTCATAAATTAAACCAATAAAATATTCATAATCTCTGTAATATATTGCTGTTGTTATTCTTTTAGAGAATACATATCACAATTTTATAGTCAAAGACTCAAAGTAGTAGCTACATTGAACAGATAAATTCAGCAACAACAATAGAAATAAAGTTAAATTAAATTAAAAACAAGCAATATATCACTGTACCCGAAAAAGCTGCATTTTAAGAAAAATGTAAGCCGCTTTACACTATGAGTCAAAATGAAAGGTTTCACTCGATTAATGACTTCATTATTCGTTTATGATTCAAGATGGCGAATATTTTTCAGAAAATCGTAACCAAATGTTTGCACCGATTTTACTTATTTATAAGTCTGTCAACTGGTCCTTACACTCCATAGTGTATAACAAAATTAAACATAATGGAGGTCGGACGTTCCACCATGTGAACACAACTTTACCTAATAAAGCATTAATAAATATTGAGCAATAATTATCAGGATTAAAAAAATTGCGTGATTAATTGTTATAAACAATTCAATTATTCTTCTTAAATCTAAATAAACCTTAAAAAGTCATAAAATGCAGCTTTCCATCGAGATATAGCCATACAATACTATTTATTTGTCATTGTCATCATATTATGGAAAATTTATTGTATTTTACATATATACCCACCCAGCTAACGTTATTCTATGTTTAAATTTTCTGTATAAACTTAGCAATCAGTATTACAATATTTAGTAAAAGATTATGTATGTGTGAAGTTCATGGCGCGCAGTCTTAGCAAGTTCATGTTAAATTATTACCATTGTTAGATCACATTTATCTCTGATCAATTTGTAAATACATACACTACAGGTGTCACGTTCTTTAAGCGTGACTTGGGAAGTTGGGACAAAACACGTTTGCACTTCTCTTTATTAAACATTCTGAGAACGCTGCAGTCTATGGTCAAATGGTCATCAAGCAACTTACACTGCTTTGGTTACTGACAGAGAAATAGGGCCCTTGTCCATTTGTTAGGGTAATTTTGACTAAATACTAATAGATTGTCGGACATCCTTGGTTATTCGTAGAAAAAATTTGGCCTTTTAAGTGACAATCCAGAACAATCCAAACACTCAAGAGGAAAAGCGAAGACTTTCCAATTAGCGTCGTTGAGAAGTTGTATAATATTTAAAAAACTAAAGGTCAAGTTAATTATACCTACAGGGAAAATCAAATTCAAAGAAGCGGAAAAAACTATCAAGGCTCTAAAATGGAGATGGAAAAGTCGCATGATTTTGATTTGAGACGAAACACCCCAATGGACCACAAAATATTGCCTAGTGGCACCCTAAAGGAAACATTAGGAAAACCGAGGAAGGCAAATTTGAAGGTGGAATGACGATGTAGGAATAAGGTAGAAAAATTAAACAAGAAATAGAAACGAATGAAAAGCATTGGAGAATTAGAGATGCGTCTGTTATCAACAATTAATGAGTTAGGGCAAGTGAAAGAATAATATAGGAAACACTGCATGCATGCTGGTTCTTAAGGAACAGTAATTATCGCTTATATAGCATCTATATTACAAATAGACCGGCTCGGCATTATGGTCTTTTGCATTATTATATAGTGGTAAACATTAAATCAGCTTCGATGTTCGTCGTTAATAAAATAAATAATAGCAGCGATAGGAAATACGTATTGTGCCTATTTACTACTTTTCTGAGCTTTCAAGCTTCTTTAAAAGGGTTTTGACTTGAGTGTTGTTTTCTTTTTTTTATATATAACGTCAAAATAGTATGTATAAAGTATATATAGTTATCTGAAGTTTATGGCCAAAATGTTTTTTCATTGATATATAGAAAGTCCTGTAAACATTACAGGAAAAATATCGAACAGTCTATTCTATACTTTGAGATGTTACCTAGTTTTGCTATCGAGTTATGAAAGAAGCCGGGCGGATACCTAGTTTTAACCATTGTATTTTCAAAGTATTGTACATTGTGTGAATTTCTATAACGATTGTATTAAAACCATGTATAATAATGGTCTTATGTTGTATCAGGCGATCTTACCCTCAATACAATTTATTACAATATAAATGAAATGTTGTTATTGATTTTGACCGCAATACCGAATCAAAAGTTTATTACTTTCATTATTTATGAACTCAACTTTTGAAGACCTAATTTTTTTCATAAAGCTCCGCAACTGAGCTTTCTACTTAAATAAATATGCAACTGCATAAGTAATTGAGCGTCCTTTTGTAGGAACTTAATTTAATCAAGCACGAGTAATGGCAAATCGATTCTTGCGTCTGCGCAAGTTCATCATGTAAATAAGTTTTGAATAATTATACATGCATGCATAGGTAGGTATACTCAACACACAGAAACTCGTTAGTTTAAAAATACACCTGCACTATTGCAGATGTGTGAAATTCTAAGTATGTAGTGTTTCGTGATTCAGGTTTCGTCAGTATCATCGTCAACCTTTCTGAAAATATCCGCAAGGCCAGAAATAAAAAATTGCATTAATTAGCATAACGTAATTTCCATAATAAGTTGTTTATATCGTAATGGAATAGTGAAATAAGTGACTAAAAGAAAAATCTGTTCATTTGAAAGAATAACAGTGACAGGCGACAAATTTCTTTCCAATAATCGTAAAGTAAAATTTAATAGTATTGTATAAAAGCAGGCAGATGTCCATAAAATGTTTACGATTTCTGCCCCGCGTACCGTTCGTTCTCATACTTTTCCTGCAGTACTTTTCCACCAGAGCCTTGCGTTCAGTGTTAACCATAAATAAATAATGAGTTACAGACTAACAAATGTATATTTATCTCTTTCACACCACCGCAACTTTCTATACAACCTCTTGTTATGCGTTTTAAATACATTGACTATTTTCGTTGAAGATAACGGCCGAGCGACTGTCCTAACAGGCCAGCTGCTGAATATTTAAACACGCAGTTTATGTCTATTGTTATATTTTGAACAAGCCATTGCCGGTGGCTGCATCCGTATAGATATAAGTCTGTAATTATTATGCTTCGTGTTACTTTCCCCACGGCAGTTTCATGCATTAAGGTTCTTGAGCTTTTTGATTTATCTACCAATTTGTCTAATTGCTCAAAACCTTTGAGGAATAAAGAAGTTAAACTTTCATACAAAAGGTTTAAATTTCCTACAAAACCAGAAACTACAAGAACTATCTTTACAGCGCGTTCACATTATTAACAAAGTTATCTAAACATATAAAGTCGTGTCGCTGACTGACTGACATACAACGCACAACCTTAACCACTGAAGATATAAATATGAAAATTGGAAGGTGTATAATTCCTTAGGAGGATTTTTCAAAATGTATCCCAGGGGGTGAAATGGTTTGTAAACATTGTATTCCTAATAAGTCGCGGGCAACCACTAGTCGATAATATAATTAATCCCTCAGAAAGCCTCAGAACAGATTTTATTAGCAATTTGGTGCTTTATTATCATAGACATCAACGAAACGCTGAAACATCTTATTATCAATCGGCGGCGATACGTTTTTTTAAGCGACTTCAAAACAAGAGAGCTTCTCAATTTAGTGTTTTTAATATTTAATTTATTTATAGACAGACCATTCGTTAAAGAACGAATTTACGAATTGATAGGACCACGGGCAACAAGCAGAATAATTAAATCGATATAAATCTTCGAGTGGAATTTCTGCCTATAAAATGTATCAAGTTTAACATCTTGTAATGACCATGACGTGCCTTGGGTAAAAACAAATAAAATCTTCCTCTATATGACGAAAATGTGGAATCCATAAAATACGTCATTCACGCAATTTCCTACCTCCAGCTCCGCTTTTCAAGACTGAGTCATAAAATCCCTATAACGTGACAAGAACCTGGATTTCCCTCAAACAAATTATCTCTTTCGACCATATTAAAGATTCCAGTAAGAATTTTTCAGATGGAATGAGATATTTTTCAGCGATACAAAATACCCTCCAACTTTTTCTGTGCAAAGGAAATGAGTTCGATTTGTTGCACTATTTTGAATTGAAGGAAGGACAAACAAACACACATACTTTCGAATTCAAAGCGAAGAAATAATTTATTATATCTACGAGATTTTAACTAATCATGTTATCCTTTTACCAGGCTGCATATTATACGATTAAAATTACCTGGGTACTTGCAATCTTTATAGTAGTGTATAAAATGAGTTATTAAAAATATCTGATCTGAGTTCATTAGACATTCTCATCCGCGACCTCAGTATTATGTAAACGAATCTATTATAGACAAACAGGTAATCGTCGCATTATAATCTTGTAGCCCTTGCTCTGGTGGTTATTCTTATTTATAATTACCGCATTTCACGCTCGATGTCATCGGAGGTTCCATCAGATACCCAGTTAAGTAACACTATTTATAGTGCACGAGATGCAGACGATGACCAAGTTTTTCTTGGCGTTCCTTAGAAATGCAGTTTGCTATAAATAGCGTGTACTAGCACTAGACGCAATAGACTCTTGCAAACTCGATCTGACATTTTTACATGTACAGACCGTACATTGTAGAGAAAATACATTTAGACATTTGAGTCGCATTACAGGCTCTTTTTCGGGTCAGACGCTTATTATAAATATTGACAGTTCTCTCACACATTGCTAAAACTTGTGCATGTTTAATATTAACATTTAAAAATAGTTTGTGGTAAGTTTTGACACTATTGCACCGATTTAAAAAAACACTACTGACAATAACATGTGTTATTTTCCATAGTTCAAATAACGGACTACAAAGCTGGGGGGTAAAAGTATATGCGATACCTACATTTTGACGCCAAGCAGATGTCAATCGGATGAAAATGACATATATCTCAATTTGAAAATTAGCTAAAAAAATTATTTAAACTTGAATTTATCGGAAAATATTCAATATTTTAACTTGAAATTTCAAGGTCAGTTTTAAGCGCAGAAAACCTACCTTCAGTCTAAATTTCAGCCAAATAGGTTGAAAACTCTCCGAGTTAGCCGACACGCAAGTTCCCATGCATTTATATATAACTATTACGAGGAGGGGGAAGGTCGGATTAACTTGAAATGTGAACTGGGGGTTCCTTAAACATTGACAATAAATTCTAGTTCTAGTTTGGTTTCTTAATTCCCAATACAACTGCAGATAGCAATTTTTTTTACGAACTTCCCCTAAAACTGTTCAAAATACCCCAAAATAGCGAAAAAAAGGGGTTGCGGATTGCGGTCAATTTCGGAATCAGAAATTTTAGACTTTTGTTTTATTCACCAGAACAAACATTTTTCATGGGGTCGCGTTAAATCATAAAATATTTTCGATCAAAATGTTTCACATACTCCACTAGTTCGCGTGGCCAGCAAGACTATCCTAGCTGTGCCTTGCTGTTGCATTTCCGTTCCTTTGGGTCGTAGCGTGATGTTATATAGCCTATAACCTTTCTCAAGAATGTTATTAAATGCAAAAAGAATTTTTAAATCCGACTGGTAGTTCGAGAGATTATTAGCGCGTTCAAAAATAAAAATATCTAATACAATAAAAACCTTTATCGGAAAATGCTTTAACCCGTATCAAAATACATTTGCTATTCTTTTTGCAATTAGCAGGCATGCTCTTTACTGTATTCTAGCTTTCCGCCCCCGGCTTCGCCTGTGGATATTTTCAAACAAAATAAAATATAGCCTATAGCTCTCAGGGATAATGTAACTTCCTATTAGTGAAAGAATTTTCAGAATCGGATCACTATTATATATTATGTTTTTGATACTTGCACGGTTTATACATTGCGGCGTGGCCAGACTTTGGTAAAGAATGTAAACGCAAAGAATAATCTTCTACGTTAAAGATTTATCCAATGGAAAAGTCGCGGTTATACAAAGTATGAAGGGTTTAATGCCGTAGACGGTTTGCCTTGACCTTCATTACACAAGAGTGCGTGACGAGGACGGTCGTTAACATCCCCTGTTCTCACTCATCCACTAATTATATCGTAAACAAGTGCTTATAGATGTCATTAAGTATGATATGATATGGCCTATATAGCAATAACTAAATGACACCCGTGATGTAATTTATGAAATGGATATCGTAATAAAATGATCCCATTTTTGGATGAGCCTATCAATGATATTATCTTTATTGTCTGAAAGTGTATAGGCAAGAAATTGTCCTTTTTTTTCAAGTCCAACTTCTGAACGGATATGAATAAGATAGACATCTGTAATTCATGTTTTTTTTCATGTTTCCAACTGTTTGATATTACTCATTACAAATTAAACATTAATGATTAATTACTTAAACAACATTCAGATACATTATTATAGAAAAAATATTTTTTTATTAATAGCATCGATCGCCTTATTATAAATTTTAAAAATACCTGCGAAAACAACCTGTCCATTTCTTTGTATTTATTTTTTCGTTATTCAAGTTCACAAGTCAACCTTACAATTACTTTTTTTTCAGGTAACTTTATTGGAGGCTTTGGAGCTCATATCTCCCGAAATAAACATTGGGGAGGTGGCGAGACGCTAAGTAGGTATAGGAAATCTACATAAATAGGGAATCAATACAAATATAGTTGCAAGGTGAATTATTTTTCCATCTAGATACATTTTTTATTGCACAGTTATTTTAATATTGAAGATGCCTTATCTCTGATTTATTAATTGATATAATTATCGCGTTTTATGCGTTGGTGGCCGAGTGGTTAAGACGTCTGGTATTAACTAGGCAGACCCCGGGTTCGATCCCGGATCCCGGACATGTACCAATTGGTTTTTTAATTAAAAACTTATGTAGATAATCCGACAAACCACACTTAGAGGCTTTTTCATCTAAATATATCTCAACAGAACTAGCCACACCACTTATACAACTAGCTAGTATAGCCTCACAAATACCATCGGTTAAACGAGGGAGACTTGGTCTTCCGCTACCCTGGAACCGTAACACGGTTTCGGGAGCTGTAAGGCAACCCGTGAAGAAAGAATTTTTTTTATCGCGTTCGTCTTATTTTTTTTAATATATAAGAATCGATTTATTATTATCAATATAACAAGAAAATTAATACAGAAAAAGGATAAATTTAAATATAAAATAAGGAATTCAGATGTGAGCCCATGTTACCCATGCTTGTAATATTCCAAGCGGACATTTTACTTTATTTATTACCATATTAGGTGAAGCTATAGTATCATACTCATCATATATCTAAAAATATTTAAGATTATGATGACACTATTACCACCTTTAATTCAGTCTAGACTCGTGTTTATATGTATATTGCATATCAGATAATATCCAAGATACCGAAATCTAAATAATCAGATGTCCACAATGGTATACTCAGAAAACCATGGAAATTTTTAGTCACCCACACGCACTTACCGAGATAAGATAAGATAAGTTGATTCATTGAATGTTCTCATAGAACATGTGCACAACATTTTAATTAATGTTGCGCTTACCCTTGTTACAATTAGATGCTAATTATAAAAGTAACGGATGAATAGATTTAGATGTGAATATGTACGTACGTAGGTACCTATCGAGGAATTTTAAATAGGATTATTTTGGCCCAATGAGGGGCGAGAAATAAATTGCAGGTATTGCAGCCATGGGACGAATATTCGTGCAGTCAGAGCCGCAGATACTTATATCAGAAATCAAAAGTAAATTGTCATTCATTCCTTTCTGTTAACTCAGCAGCGCGATTGGACATCTAAAAGTAAAAGACGAAAATTATTTTGTTTCACACCTAATTAAAAATATGTTAATTCTAATTAGGTGTGAGAGTACAAATAATTGGTACTAATGAATTAAATTAGCGTCACGTAAATGACGTGTGCAGACGCACGCGCGTGATGCTAAAGCCAAATAACTTTTATAGCGAAAGCTCTAGAAGCACGTGCCTGGGTTCGAGGGTGGGCGGGGCAAAGCTCCAAATCTTAACGAAACCAAATTCTTATTTTTTGTTACTCGCGGGACTACGTGAGTGACTGCACGTATTTCTCCAAAGATCAAAATGTTGGAAGTCACTAGAAAGACGTCACACTTTACATGTCTTGAATTAAGAGCTTCAAAGTATTAACAGTATTACTATTATATTGTACGCAATTAAAATGTATATAGGTACGCATATTACTAGTTTTATTAATGCGAAAGTTTGGATGTATGTTAGAGAATTGTAAATTTTATTTTATTTGTTTTACAGAGATGAGTACCGCGATGTTTCTCTGCCTGCATGTACAGTAAACTTCACGGCAGATCATATGGAGTCGAGCAGTACCTAAATAATATACCTAACGTCGCGAAAATGCTATTTAGCATAGTGATTTTACATTGCCAAAATTTCACGAACTAGTACATACTACATAAATACAAAATAATCTTTGAGAGATGTCCAAATAAAAGGAGTACAACTGTTAATTAAGCTAATGTCCACAGAGACGCTATATATAATTGCACGCATGTGACTGGAGATGCGTGGGTTAACATCAGCTGAGCAATAATTGTCTAAAATACAGTCTCGTTTAACTACATAATTAATTACTTAATAAAATATTCTGGGTACTATACAATTTGTGACAATTTCACATTTTTATTCTGATTTATCGTTGAAGGAGCTTTAATTATGTGAACATGGAAATACACTAGATTTAACATTGTTCCACTATTTGAGCTCTATTTGTTGATAAACGCATTTATTAAACTAGATAAGGCAGGTAAAAGCTTTCAGTATACGCGTATAGGGAAATAACTGTAATTGACATTGTTTCACATGAATTGTTATGACAATCATGGCCTGGTGTATAAAAAAGCAATAAAAAAATATTATATCCACACTAAAAAGTACCTACATATTTATAACTTTGTATATAATAAATATCAATATCAGAAAATTCGCTGATGCGACTTCAGTGCAAATGATATATAGAAGTAATCGTTTCACCTGCGGTGCTTGAGTCTATTAAACTATACTGACTATTTATTAGGTAGGATACATTATTGCATAAGGCTAGTAAAGATATATTTTGAAATTGAGGTTTAGCTCCGATAAATATCACTTAACTGATAAGCTGGGAACTAATATCGAAATAATAAAAACTTGTGTCATATGCAAGCAGTTATAAAATTATGTTGCTTGATAACGAAACATTAGCTAATAAATTTCAGATTTAAGAACTTTTCCTTCAGTGGAAAAGTACAAAACATTTAATAGTTCTAATTTTATTACGATCAATCAAAAAATAATTGCATAATTATTACATGTTCGCTGAATATTTAAACGCGAAATATGCTATCATCACATTTATCATTACATGTATAGGAATACATATAGTGATTCACGATGTGAAACGCATGCTAACCCGCGTAGATACATGAGTCTGAAATTCTGTATCCCACGCAATTATTTTTTGATTGATCATAATAAAATTAGAACTGAGTATTAAGTGTTTTGTACTTTTGCACTGAAGGAAAAGTTATTACATCTGAGATTATAAGCTAATGTTTTGTAAGCTTGCAAAAATATGTAAACTAAGTTGTAACTACGTTGTAATGTCCACTCAATAGTATGCACTAAGGTCACACCAAGTTTGAAGCCCCTGTATGGCGCAGGAACAAATTAGCGCGAGCCCGACTCACACTTGGCCGGTTTTTAATCTTTGCTTTTTTTTTTTTACTTAAGAGTATGCATTATAGTTATACTAGTACGTTTGAATGTATTTCCATTATTAAGATCGAGCAAAAAACGCCGAATAAAACACGTTTCTTGATCCCCTTTAGTTTTTAACTTTGTTTTATTTGTATTACTTGTTGTTATAGCGGCCATAGTAATACACACTCTGTGAAAATTTCAAGTGTCTACTTATTACGGCTCAAAAGATAACAGCCCTGTGACAGACGAACGGAAGGACGGACAGACATTTACATCCTTTTATTCAGTAGATTTTCAGAAACATTGTTTTTTTAAAACTATAATATTATCCAAATTTTTAAAATGATGTTATACTATGACATTACATATTTTTTATTATCTCTCATTCAGGGCCAGGTAATGATCAAAATGAGATTCCACATGCGGTCATGGCGGCGAACACTTGCGTTTTCGTCATGGTGTGATGGTCGGCGGGATCATCTTAAATACCGATTAATCGGCTATAATACTTGACATTGGCAAATCACCGATAAACATTGGTGGAGACATAATTAAAGAAGAAGAAGAATGATCAAAATATAATTTTATTTATTGGGTAAAATTTAATTCCTTTAATTTTTTTAAAGAATGTAAACGGTAAAATAAATAAAATTATAATAGATATAATTAAAGCAATAACTCCCCCTAATCTATTAGGAATTGAACGAAGAATTGCATATATTATAAACAGCATAATAATTAATTATTTCGTCGTTGAATTTGAGGACGTTTGGTGCCAAATTAGAAACTACCTAGATCTAAATTTCACTAATCTAGGTATACTGTATGTATAATATATAAGTAGAATACCACTAATCGATTTTCATTTTTCTTTCCTCATTTTTTTTATCCATCAATTTTTCCTGAATATCTTGTAAGATTTTTTATTTGTTATTAATAATTAGGTACTTTATCCCGGAAATAATTCTTATATCACATTTCAAAAATTTCCACGGGCGGAACCGCCGTGGGCGGAAAGCTATTAAACTTTCTAAGTTGATTAAAAATAATAATTCAAGGATAAAAGTATATTATTTGGTCATATTTAGTATATTTGATTTGTTTGAAGTTTTGAATTATACTGAGAATACTATAATAAGGTGGATCAAGAACTCAAGTGGAATGAAGAAAAATATCACATAATCAGATAATTCAAAACTTCTTTAAAGCTCCTACATTAGAAGTATAATAATTCAAGTATATGTTTAGTAGTAGTAGATAATGATGTGACCTGAAAATAATACTTTTTGATATTATGATCTAAAATATTGATATAAATACATATTAACTCTTTATTTTGTCTTGACACTATGATAGTTTGCTAATTGCAATTAGAGAAATATATTGATTATTTATTGCTCACCAATAATATTTTAGTACTTACTCTCAAGGCTTAGTTTATTATTAGGTTACATGGGGGCAAATATACTAATAATAAAGTTGAAGAGTTTGTTTGTTTGTTTGAAAGCGCCAATCTCTGGAACCACCAGTCGGATTTGAAAAAACAAATTTTGCATTTGATATCCCAACTCTTGAGGAAGGCTATATAACATCACGCTACGACCCAAAGGAGCGGTGTAGTAACCATTAACGCTGATGCAACCGCAAAGCACAGCTAGTATAATTATAATATTATTGGGACACTATGTATGCGCTGATATCGTACCTATCACAGATCAGATAGTAGGATAGGTATATGGTGGCAAAAAAAATCTAGATTTTAGCCGGTGGAGTCCTCACGGACTACGACGCGGCCGAGGCAGCGCGGCGCGCGGGGCGGGGTTCAACAAGCGCGATAGCTGTATAAAACCTGCGTGAGGCGCGCCATCTGCCAGTTTCAAATGACAACTCGTGCTACCAACATTCTCGACCGAATCCAAAGAGTATAGTAATATATACAAAACCGAACCGGTGAACTTTCAAATTGTGCAGCCTAAATTATAAATGAATATGCGCGAAACTTAAATGATTAAATTAGTTTCAGTAATTTCAGTGCTCGAATCACGTTAGTTGCCGGACGTGTTGCACAGCAGCGAGTCTGTGCCGTCCGCTGCCAGTGCAGGTTGCATTCGTGCCTCTTCATGTATGAACATTGGTGAACCTTGCGAACCTGGAGTGTAAACATTGCACCACCGAATCCAAACAAAATATTCGAAGTGCAATTATTTATAGATTTTATCATTTCGCTGTTCCTTGACGACGAGTGATAAACTTGGACTTTAAAAACATTTGTTCCCTCATTGACTTTTTGTAACAAGTGAAAAAACAAACTTACAAGATGAGTTTTAACAAGGATAACCCAAACACCATGGTGAAAATCATGGGAATTCTGAAGCAGCTGAAAGCAGCGGAAAGGGTGAGTCAACCAACATACCTACATATACATAACATAACCTATAGTATCTTATACAACAACTTTTCTATTAAATTTGAATAATAATACCATTTCCAATCACTTCGTCAACATTTTCTAAAACATATAAAATGATTTAAAAGGCTGAATTAAAAATTCTAATTAGTTTTCCAGTTATCTCAATGTTATAAAGTAAAGTTACCGTAAATAGTACCGTATAAAGTAAAGTACCCAGGTAGAAATTTGAAAAAGTGTAGAAATTTAAAGAAATTTTATGTGTTGTGGAAGCGAGTTTTCGATAAAACTTCGCGAATGTTCCATAGGTACGTCTATCAGAGCCGGCCGGTACATGTTGCCGATAATGCAGCGGTTTGTCGACTGCGTCGTTTTAGTTTTTAGTAGGTTTCAAATTTAACCTACTTTATGATAACAACATATGAAATTAAATACCTACTTACATAAACCATTCTGACCGTTCCATAGAGGGTGTAATAAAATTGATCGGCGGGTAGGGAAACTAAATTTAACTATATAAATATTTTGATTGATGATAGGTAGGTATAAATTATTGTTGGTATTAAAAAACTTAGGTTTGTGTACTTAGGTATTAAGTTAAGTTTATTATACATGATGATCTTTTCATGGTTGAAAACCTTAGATATAAAACATGTTTAGTTATGCCTAATTAATTAATTCTATACAGAAGTTGAGGCACCGGCTGTAGAATGTAGCCGTCCTTGCAAGGTCGCTGTGCTCGACTGTGTGTGCAAACGTGGACTTTACTTTCCATTCCAATATTGTAATTTTTGTGAAGATTTTAGCCAAGTCATGTTTTTTACATACTACGTTAATATAATACCTATATCAGTTTTGAGTTTATTTTTATACCTATAGTGAAATATTAATTTATGCTACATAATAATGTACACATTGTTATATGTGGTTTTCATGAGAACTGTTCAACTAACAGATTTATTTATACAGTTGCTTGAAGTTTCAAATATTATGTCAATACAGTGGCGCCATCTACAGCCCCGTGAAAACTCTGTACTAACGAGCAAGTTGAATAAAAATTTTCATGGGTGTTTCCAGCGCCTGATGGCAGATGGCGTGGCGACGAATAAAAATAAAAGTTTAAAAATAATATTAATTAAACACAAAAATAATCAGTCATGTATTGCTTCTGACGTAAATATAATAAGCGACAACTGTACAAACGTTCTTAACCTGATATTACGAGTTTTTAAGCAAACATTAAGACTCCATGGCTGAAAGCAATCAAACTAGCGGTTCCTCGCGACTTCGTACGCGCTGTATTAGAAATAGTGACATAATTTATGTGCATGACACACAAAGAGTTTTTCCGTAGTTGCCCAGTAGATTCAAAGTTCGAAATTCTGTAAATTCTTGTTTTTTTTTAATTACCTTGTATCAATTTTTGAAAACGGAAGAATACCAATTACCCATCCCATTACATTATTTATTTGTGTTGTAGAGTTTATATGCTAATTAAATCTCAAGTAAATCCAATGAAATTTTTCAATACAAACATTCCGTTGCACCCGTCCTTAAGGGTAAAAATCGAATATACAAGTTTTATTATTTGATTAGAATAATATTTATGCCAATTACGATTTTCCGTACAAACGTTTACACCACATTTCACCACCTTAAGGGATGTTATTCGAAAAATCTTATTTTAGTGCACCTCCTACACCCTCTAGCTAAGTTTCAAGTAGATTCGACCAAAGTAACATTGTTCCCATACGAACTTAAACACCCAGCACCCCTCTTAAAAGATTGTTTTAAAAATTCTAAAATACTCAGGTAATTATTATTATTGTTTCTAAAAGTATTTACATTTTTCATACAGACGCTTACACCCCAAACTCGGTGCTTTTAGGGGATGATTTGAAATCAAGTTTCAATATACGAAGGGAATTATAGTTGTGTAGATAGAGAATAGAATATTTTCGGTGAAACCAATTGATGGAATAGGCAAGAATTTCAACACGGGCGCACCTCCCAATGTTTCACGAAGGTGCCAGTACGAAGGTTTTACCTCGGAAATTCAAGGCGACATTGATTGACATCTATCGATAAGCTCAAGAGGGGTTAATAGTTATGTACATAATGTATGTATGTAGTGAGAAAATTTGTTTACTTTGAAGACATATAAATCTTAGTAGCTAATATCTCATTAGATGTTTTTTATTCAATCAATTCGTAACGGCTGAGCGACTTTGGATAAAGTGGATAAAGTTTTACATAGCAATAGCATAAGATTTTTTATCCCATAAAGTGGAGCGTCAAATATTGTAGGGGCGTCAAATATTGTAGACTTTGGGAGGTTTATTTTTGTGCACGCGTAAATTAGTTACGCGGAATCGCAAAGGATCTTAATTGGATGGATATGGTAAATTTTCGATGAAATTCAAATGATAGAATTAATATAGCATTGACAATAACAAAGACAAAAATGTTTGTTTACGCTGCTGCAGAGTTTTGTAAACATCATAACAACCTCCAGACAATACGTTGTGATAACATCTTGAACCGCATGTGGACTGGGACATGACAGTCATTATTGTATTATTCTAGAAATTCTCTTTAATACCAAGATATATTTATTTGCTTGCCGTTGTAGTATATTAGTTATCATTATATTATATTAAATATTTAATATATGTAGTACACTATAAGCATTGAATACAAATACAACCAATAGGTTATCGGAATCATGCTGCGAGTATGTGTCGGACTGGTCAACAAACGTGAGTCTCTTGATCATCTGACCTCAACCCATACGTACTGTCTTAAGGAAATAATTATTATCGTTGTATATTATGTACCTACTTATGTACGCAAATTCTGATAGGAGACTCTGATACAATAAATAGGGTATGTTTGGCTACTGTCCGTTTAGTTGGTTATCGAACGGGCAATACGTTGAAAGACAAATTAAAAACTCGTAAATTTACAACACATGAGATAACTGGAATTAACTAAGAATATCTCGATTCAGGCTCCGATATAATTAGATAAATACTAGAATATCTGAGTGAAACTAACAATAGATTACCATTTATAGGGTGGCAACGATCAAGGGCGTCGTGGTCAGAACGAAGATCGTGGCCAGCGGGGCACAAAGTACGTCAGGGTTCCGTCTCGAGCTACACTCTCGGCGTCGACTACGTGTACGTCACTGGCGGAGTCCTGCGGTTCCCAAGGGACCCTAGCGCCGAACTACGCCGCCATTCCTGAACAGGAAACGACAGAGAGCAGCAGCGAAGACGAGCAGGAAACATACGAGAAGACCAGACTACACTTCCAACAACTGCGACAGATTAGTCTCGGGAACGAGTTCAAGTATAAAATGGAGATGGAGATTAAGAGTGCTAAGGACGAGAACATACGCAACCATGTGCCGTTTGTTAAACAGCTTAGCATAGACAGCAACAAGATGAAAACCGATTACTCTATCAATGGCAGCGTCCCCCCATACGCACCAACAACGCAGAAAAATTATCTGTTAATGCAGGTGAGATATCTAACTGATCTATGGTTCAAATATCAGATGCATTTCTAAGTAAGCCCATTGTTCACAGCGATAGTGCAGACCTACTACATAATGATAATAAAACCACGTTGCCGGCGTCTGTTTATAAGTTCTATATAATTTCAGAAATTAAGTAGGATTTAATTTATTCACACGTACACAAAAGTCATGCCTGTTTCCCAGAGGAGTAGGTATAGAGACCACGGATTTCCATTTGCTAGGATCCTCACTTATCTTTTTCACTTCATTCACTCTCATCATATTCTTCATGCATGCTCGCCGGTTTAGGGTACTTCTGACTTGGCCTTTCTCAAGGCCGGTTCCAGTTTAAACTGCATGCGTCCGCCGAGGTCTTCCCTTTCCAGCTATCCCTTTTACACTAGCCTTATATATTTATTTAGTTAATCTTTTTACATTCATGCTTTCTATATGCCCAAACCGTCATAGCATTCCTTTCTCAATTTTTGTCACTACATCTTCCTTCACCCCACACTGCTCTCTTATCACACTATTTCTTATTTTATCCTTCAGAGTCACACCACACCTATAACTTTGTGAATTATAATGTTTCATAAACATCATCATTGCGAATGAGGGGAGGGGTGTCATTATCATATACATTATGACATTTGTTGCTTTTAGAGAAAACCTCAAGATGGCATTCGCTACTTGTATATAGAACAAACGAAAAGTATACAATGTCAATGTTAGTAAGAGTTACGTCAATCCCTTAACTGACCGAGGGACCGCCCACATCGCATATTTCCCTGACTAAGTTAAAGATACAGGTGAATTTCAGTAACATGCGCGAACATAGTTTGATCGGACGTTGACTATGATGACAATCTTATATACGAAATGTGTCACATCGTACATTTTCAAACAATTAACATTCTATGGCAGGTGTGTGAACAAAAAAATAACGGTATATCCATTGCTCGCTGATTCGAAGGACCTTATATATATTTACTGTGGTTCGATCCTCTTTAGATCGGTTACGACAACCTAATAATTAATGTATATAATTTAAAAATGTACTTTTTCCTTTCAGATATTTTCCGCGCTAGCAGTGTCCATGGGGTCGCTGATTGTGGGATTCTCGTCTGGTTATACATCGCCCGCACTAAAAAGCATGAATGAAACACTTAATTTCACATTGGAAGAGGTATGTAAACCATAAAGAGAGAAATACTGTTTTGGACTTTTCAATTCAAATTCAAGATAAATGCAGTGGAAATGCTATCTTTACGTAGAATGTGTGATATAAAGCGTATTTACCGCATCCGGAACGATGTCATTAGAAAATATTGCGGAGTGAAAGATGATGTTGTGACTAAAATGAAGAAAAGTAGTTTACGCAGGTTTGGACATATGTAATTATTGAAAGAATGTAGGATGAAAGATTGTAGGATGAAAGATTGACTAAAAAGGTTAATTTGGCAGAAGTGAAAGAAAATGCTGGAAGAGGACGAACTAAATGTACTTTTATTGAACATAAGACTTGCCGCCCCCGGCTCCGCCCGTGGGTACATTCGAACAATATAAAATACCTATAGCTTATATCACTAAGAAATATCGTAGCTTTCTATTAGTAAAATAATTTTTAGAATCGGTTTAGTTGTTTTCGAGTTTATTCATTACAAACAAAAATACAAAAAAAAAATATCTAATTTGACCTCTTTATAATATTATGCGAAAGTAACTCTGTCTGTCTGCGTGTTACCCTTTCACGGCTAAACCACTGAACCGATTTTGATGCAATTTGATACGGAGATAGCTTGAACCCTAGGGAAGGACATACATACATAGCTACTTTTTTGTTAATGCACCCCCCTAAGGCGATCTAATAAGTGATGGAGGTAAGTACGGGCCCAACGGGCGAACAGCTATATATTATATATGTATATACAATATCTAAAGTTAGTGGTAGTGGTAGGGGGTAGGGGTATGGGTAGGGGTAGGGGTAAGGGTAGGGGTAGTGCAGGCAAGCCATTATCTATGAGTGCTATAGGGTATATTTTAATTTGTTCGAAAATATTCACGGGATATAAAAAAAATACTGATCGAAGGCAATATTAAAAGAACACATAATCGCCGACTATGTATGAAAGGTATGATGAATATAAACGAAGCGAAAGAGGTACGTCAGGAACGTAGCAGTTAGCATTCGATTGTCTCTGCCTACGCCTCTTGGGATAAAAGGCGTGATTATAGATAGATAGATGAAATAAGTTTGTATTATCATAAAGTGGGCATAATTTACTAATTAATTGTTCTTATCATTACAGGAAAGCTGGGTAGGTAGTTTAATGCCCCTGTCAGCACTGTTCGGCGGAGTAATGGGAGGACCACTCATTGAACACATCGGTCGTCGCGGCACCATTATGGGACTAGCGTTACCTTTCTTCATCGGTTGGATGCTCATCGCGAACGCTACACACATATTCATGGTCTTCGGAGGACGAGCGCTTTGTGGCATATGCGTTGGCATCGGTTCCCTCGCATTCCCTGTCTATCTTGGGGAAACTGCGCAGCCAGAAGTTAGAGGGACACTCGGACTGCTACCTACGGCATTTGGTAACATCGGGATTCTTCTAGCCTTCTTAGCCGGTACATATGTAGATTGGTCGATGCTGGCGTTCGTGGGTTCAGCACTTCCAGTACCATTCTTCATTCTGATGATTTTCACGCCAGAAACTCCAAGGTGGTTCGTCACGAAAGGGCGAGACAATGACGCTAAAAAAGCTCTCCAGAGACTACGTGGGCAACAAATTAACATTGATAGAGAAATGAATGAGCTCACTTCATCACAAAATGAAGCCAATAAAACCGGGGGAAGTATGTTTATACATTTATTCGCATCGAAGTACACTCGCGCTGTGCTTATATCACTCGCTCTGATGATGTTCCAGCAACTGAGCGGGATCAACGCTGTGGTGTTTTACGCGTCTACAATATTCGACATGGCAGGAAGCACTATTGATGTGAATCTATGTAGCATTATTATTGGTTTGGTTAACTTCGCTTCGACATTCATCGCAGCCGCCCTCATCGACCGACTCGGAAGAAAACTTCTACTGTACGTTTCCTCTGTAACCATGATCATCACTTTGATAACACTTGGTGTATATTTCTATGTTAAACATATCGATATAGACGTGTCAAATTTCGGTTGGATACCACTCGCTAGTTTAGTGCTTTACGTACTAGGTTTCTCTATAGGATTCGGTCCCATTCCGTGGTTAATGCTGGGTGAGATATTGCCTTCTAAGGTTAGAGGAACGGCCGCATCTATAGCCACGGCTTTCAACTGGACATGTACATTTATAGTTACGAAAACATTTAAGAATATCATTGAGTCTATAGACATATACGGTGTATTTTGGCTATTTGCAGTAATTTGTATATTGGGCTTGATTTTTGTAATTTTCTTTGTACCTGAAACTCGTGGTAAAAGTTTGGAAGAGATTGAGCATAGGTTAACTGGGGGCTCAAGAAGAATCCACAATGCAAACGGAAAAAAACGGTTTAATATTTGTTAAAAGTTTGGAAAATTAATAGCAAAAAGCTAGCAGCTAAGTTGTGATAAACTGTGTCTTTTAGGAATCTCAGAAGAGAATGTAGCAGTAAAAAATGTCAGTAGCTAGGAATGAAGCGTTGACCACGGAGACTGATATGAACATAATCATTCCTTATGTGAAAAAAAGACATTTTAGTTAGATAACAATAAATGAATACCTACATATTAGTGCGTAAGTGCGTAGATAGGAAATGTTATTTATTTTTCATAAAGTAGTTCCTGTACTTAGGTTAAGTTAGAGAGCCATGACAAATTGTTTATTGTACATTTATATTTGATAATAGATTTTAAGAATGTGATGAGACGCGTGTGCTTTTAAAAAGTGATACAATATTCAAATGTTATAATATCTCGTACATATAGTGGTATATTTTCAGATACACTAATTATTTTTTAAGATTTTAGAACTTATAATAACGCTCGTACTAAACTGCGTTATTATGTTATTACCAAATAATGCCAATTGAAGTATTGCCATTTTTATAAAACTATGTTTATCAATACTTTGATCTGAGTAGTAAAGTAACAGTTACTTATTGTAAAAAATACTTTAGTTATACCTAAATTATATATCTAGTTAATATTATTAATATTTTTGTACAAAGAATCGATAAGAAATTAATATTTATTTATTTTTGTAATAAAAAAATTACACAATATTCACATCTTTCATTATACCATCTTAGCTCTATTATACATTATGTCAAAATTTTAGAATCTTAACTATTTTTTAATTGACATTTGTTGCTTTATAAAAAATAAAAAGAAGCTATAGTTTATTAATTAGAAATAAAAAAGACAGAATTTGCTCCATATTTAATTTAGGTACTTAATGTCTAATAGATAGATAGTAATATATAGAAAATATTACGAGAATGTTATTATTTACCTTCAGTAAATTTTCTATCTACCTAGAATCAATAGTACCTAAGTCATATAAAATTTGATTGAGTTTAGACTATCAAAGTATATACACACATATCACATTAGTTAAATTAAGTTGTAGTCTAAGAAACCCTTTTAGTTATGATCAGTAAAACACCTAACTATCTATACTAATAATAAAGCTGAAGAATTTTTTGTTTGAATGCGCTAATCTCTGGAACTACCAGTCGAATTTGAAAAGTTATTTTTGCATTTGATAATTCATGAGGAAGGTTATCACGCTACGACCTAAGGGGGCGGAGCAATAACTAACGCGGGTGCAACCGCAGTGCACAGCTAGTCTTCTTATAAGACGATCCAGGATGAGACTTAGTGAGTTAGTAATTAATTACATGGATAATTTAAACTGATCAAAATCCTTTTAAGCCTAGTGTTACCTTGTTAATTTGCCGTAAATAGAGTTATAATAAAAAGCAGAAACAGGTAACGGATAAATGATCAATAAAAGTCCATCTTAGTATACAGGACCTCCTTAGCCTAATTATTTCAAGTATAGTATTTGACAATGGAAATTTCAACAAGGTAGTTTAGTATCAGTCTTGCAAGAGGTAATTAAACATTATAGTTGTGAGGATTGTATAGCATGGTGCACTGTTCTGTAATCATAATAATTTTACTAAGTAATAGGAAAATCGTCTTCCTTTATACTTATAATTTATCAATAATAATTAAATAGGCAAAATATGTTAGATAAATTAGATGTTGAAGGTGATGAAGAGAAGAAGAAAGAAGTTCATAATTATGGAGTTGAATATGAAACACAGGTACTTATTTTTTTATTATTAAGTATGACCATCAAAAGTATATAACATAGAGTACTAAGCCTATATAATATAGGGCCATAGACGGGCTCTCCCTTTCGCCAATCAGTAATAAGTTACCTCAGGTTTCGTTGTGTCGCGAGACAGAGCTCTAGTGATGTTTTAAATGGGAAAGGCGATCTAGGACGTTAAACTTATGTTTGTATTTTAGCATAATCATCATATAACGTAAAAGCCGTTGCGACAATAAAACGACATAAAAATACAGTGGCACAGGGGTTAGTACTAGGCGTTTAAGTTTAAGGCGCAAGTGCGAACAATAAGATGCACAAGATTTTTTCAAATCGGTCAAGTAGTTTTTGAGTCTATAGAATACGAACAAACAAATATAAATTTTTATATATCAGAAGAAGATGAACTCGACTGAGTGACGAGAGAATGACAAAACAAGTTTTCAATGATTACAAACACGGGGACAAATGAAGCTAAATAAAAGCTTCTAATAGCTAATTTTCACAATAACAATTTTGCAATAGGCAAGAGGATTTTGTCAAATACATATCACAATGTTTAGGTAGGTACCTTATAGTCATTTATCAATGCATCAAGGTCGTAATAACGATGCACATGCAAGACAATATTCACATCTGGCCTGTAAACACAGAATTGATGTGTTTTATCTACATACCTACCTAGTTTTCTTACTTCAAACAAACAAATTATGATTCGTTCAAACCATTCAACTCAAGAACTTTACCCTCGTTCAAGATCACAAGGTTGCGCTTTGCACAATTTGATTTACGACAATTTCCCGTAGACACACTACGACTCCACCTTTGTGAGTAAAATATAGGACGGTTCGATTTTATACGTAATATCGCTTAATTATTTCATCAGTGAAAATACAAATTGGGGCGAGACTTTAAAAGGGATTTTTTTCTTCTTCAAGGGTTGATTTACAGCTCTCGAAACCGTGTTGTCAGTGGTTACCAAGTCTCCCTCTTTTAGCCGATGGTATTTAAGGCTATACCTAACGAGTGGCCAATTCTGTTGAGATATATTTAGATGGAAAAGCCTCTAGGTAAATAAGTGTTTCACCTATATTAATGTTTAATATTATATGTAATTTTATGAAGTTTTGTACAGAGAGAGACTATCATTTGGATATTTTTCATAACACAACTTAACATTAACCGGGGGCAAATTTAATATTATTACCTAGCTATTACTAAGATTTCATTTGAACCTGTACTTGACACAGCAAGTGAGCAAAATTTTTGTGAATACGTTCAAAGGTTTCAGGCCAATAATTACACAACAATATTGTTGTTATTAACAAGCCGTTACTAGTAAATTGTTGATATTGAAGACGCGTTTGTCATACAAAATGTCGTGTCGTATAGATACATTGTTTTCAAAGAGACAGACGTATACCTATAACAATCATTTTAAGCGAGCTAATAAAACGGAGACGATCATGAAAACCGTTCATATTCCTTTAGTCAACGCGAGAGCATAGTTGTGGGAGCTTTCTGGATTGCAGTGACACATATCAAGTGCGATTTTTGTTATAAGTGTGTAAATTGCAGTCAAGATGAAGATTTTGATGAGAGCAGATACACATTACAGTATAGCAGCGACTACAGAATATGATGCGTCTTTCACATTTTCACAGGTGCGACTAAAAAACTTTAAAATGTTGCTTTTACCATTGTGTTCTTATCTTCTTCATATCATCAAAAAGCATTGAATGGCTACAGTAATTGATTAATAACCAAATACTTCCGCATTAAGGCGGGGAAGGAAACTTTTTAAAAGTTTCCAAGCTTTTAATAAAGCTTTTCATAGAAATTAAATTAAATTAGACGAGACTGGCGATTGATTATCCTGTTGTCAGTTGAATAATTTCCGGATCTATGGACGGATTTTAGATCCAAAAAATATTTTTAAATAAAAAATATTTTTTCTCGTCGAATGAGTGTCGCCTTAAAGTAATTAATTAAGCATTCTTAATTTATTATCTATTTCATTTATTTGTTTTTTAAAACTATATATACACAAAGAGTATAGTATAGTACACCCACTACATATTTAGGGGGAGCAAAGTCCGACTTATTAACACTATTAAACGACTCGCGTCAATTTATACAATCAAAGTTGTTGCAAAAGTGATTGGTTAAATTGGTCAGGCCTGCGACACACACCTCCTTGGCGTCAGAATGACAACAAGCTTCAAGTTTCATGCCATTTACAATTTCATGAATTATTTTTCGTTATTTTTATATTATTGGATGTATCAAAATTTTATTATTTACGTATTGTTAGCATTTTGCTGCGATGTCGGTTACAAATAATGGAAACTTGGTTACGTTTATAAATGCAGATAGAATTAACAATAGGTAATTTTCAGATAATGTCAAGATCACAGGTTATAGAAACCAAGTGCATTATTAAATCATGAGATTCATCAGGTATCTGTCGAATAAGTCCATATTTCTTGCTAGAGATTAATTATATTGCCAGTGTACTTGAATACGTAGACCATACGAGGTTTTTACGTCAAATATTAGCTCAATATCTAAATCTTGGTAGTTACTTTAGGGCAACTATAGTATTTGCTAATATGCATCCATAGGAGCTGACTGAAATCAACAAGCTGAATGCGAGAAGACGTCGAAATTCCATACAAACATAGTTTCGGTCGCGATCTTGTTATGGTCCAACTACCTACCTATCCTTTCTGCTATCGGACAGAAGTCGAATACATTTTCTAGATAAGTACTTATTAGAGTTTAAAAGCTAGGTTAACAAGATAAGGGTAAGCAGCAATTTTATTATATTGACTAAAAAAGTGTTTAAAATCGTTAATATTATGTTTCAGGTGTTAGCAGCGGTTGCTGTATCTATGGGGTCTTTAATAATCGGATTCTCTTCCGCCTACACGTCACCAGCGCTCGTCACCATGGAAAACAGCACAGAGATATACGTCTCTAAAGAAGAAGTCAGTATATAGTCCATATTTTTCTTAATTAAATGAAAAAAAAATTATAAATTCATAATTATTATTGCAATACATTTTCAGGCTACGTGGGTCGGTGGACTGATGCCTTTAGCAGCTCTGGCAGGAGGGATAATGGGTGGACCGCTTGTGGATTATATAGGACGACGACGAACAATATTATATACCGCACTACCATTCTTAATAGGATGGATACTCATCGGCTGCGCCAGGGTTGTTCATTTAGTATTAGCTGGACGCGCACTTTGCGGTCTGTGTGTGGGCATCGGATCTCTCGCGTATCCTGTCTATTTGGGTGAAACCATACAGCCAGAAGTTCGTGGCACCCTCGGTTTGTTTCCAACAGCAATAGGGAATATTGGAATACTCGTCTGCTATGTAGCAGGCAAATATCTTAACTGGTCAGAATTGGCATATCTCGGAGCTGTTCTACCGGTACCCTTTTTCATTCTAATGTACATGATTCCAGAAACGCCAAGATGGTACATATCGCGCGGGCGCACAGAAGACGCACGGAAAGCACTACAATGGTTACGAGGAAAAAATGCTAAAATTGATGGTGAATTGAGGGACATCATTCTATCTGATGAAGAGATTGAATCTAGTGACTCCTCATCTCTGAAGGACATGTTCAGTCGAAAATATATGAAATCCATATTAATATTAATGGGCCTAATGGCATTCCAACAGCTAAGTGGCATAAATGCAGTAATATTTTACACTGTCCAAATTTTCCAAATGTCTGGTAGTACAGTTGATGAAAATCTATCTACAATAATTGTAGGTATCATGAACTTTGCTTCTACATTTGTAGCAACAGCTCTTATTGACAGAGTTGGCAGGAAAATTCTCTTATATTTCTCTTCAGTCACATTAATTCTAACCTTGGTTATTCTTGGAACATTTTTTTATGTACGTGATGTACTTCTTATGAATGTGGATGGTTTGAAGTGGTTGCCTTTAGCCAGTGTTATGATTTATTTGTTAGGATTTTCACTTGGATTTGGTCCCATACCCTGGCTAATGATGGGTGAAATATTACCAGCTAAAATAAGAGGAGCCGCTGCATCCCTTTGCACAGCTTTTAATTGGTTATGCACATTTACAGTTACAAAGACTTTTCAAAACATAATTGATGGCATTGGACCATATGGTACATTTTGGCTTTTTGGTTCTATATGCTTTGTTGGATTCTTTTTTGTAGTATTTTTTGTTCCAGAGACAAGAGGAAAAAGTTTAGAGCAAATTGAGAACAAACTAACTGGAAGAAGAACTCGTAGAATGAGTTCCATAGCTAATATAAAACCTTTACCAAGTGGATGTTAAATAACACAGATTGACAAAATAATTTTTTTTTGGGATTCTGTTCTAATCATGAATTCTAGACATCAAAAAAACTTAAATTTCCATTTTTAGCTTTTAAAGTTTGCTTTTTGTTGTTCTATGTCGATAAGTAAGTTTTGAAGATTTTAATTGATTATATGAGCAACAGGTGGCTCTGGTTTCTACAAAAGCAAACCTTAACCAAAAAAAATATTTTTTATATTATCATATTAAATTAATAATAGGTAGGTACTTATAATTACTGTTAGAGGTTGTGCTAGGATATATTTTTATATAGTACCTAAATCTATTCATAATAACTTTCATGATAAGTCCAAAGAATATCATTAATATTTATTTACTAATAATATTTCCTTTACAATGCATTTTTTTATTCACTGAATAAAAATTGTTTATGATTTTTTTGTTAATTTACTTTGTTTTATATTGTTTCATTATACTTAGTCACAGAATAGTACTATAATATATAGTTGTGGAATGACAATTTATCCCCTTGTTTCCTATTCAAAATTTTGTTTTCCAATAGTAAATGTAGGTATTATAATACAATACAATAAAATACAAATTACGACCCCCTTATATATAAATGGTTGAGAAATTACTATATCCTGTACCTACGAAGTTAACAATACAAATAATCTTCGGTGGGCACATAAAGACCGCACTTCCTTAAGGTATATCTAGGTCTATTAAGTGCAGCAACGGGCTTTCCACCTGCTCTGTTTAATATAGACATCTGGCAAAAAAGTGGGCACTATTACTGTGGTGTTTCTGGCCACACCACAGGGTATAAGGCAATGAAGAACTTTGTCTTGATCCTAATAAGGCAGCAAACAATCCTTTCAATTAAATATTTTGTGTAAATACCTACTACTTCATAGTATGTACTAAGTATAGTTTGAAGTTCTACTTATTGCAAATGTATAACTATTCAAGATAATGCCTTGCACAGTCCATAATAGGGACAGAGGGAATTTTTCTTAGTGCCCCCTTTCCTCCACTCCAACCCATAATAGTCTTAAATACAAAACAAATCACACAGTAAACAAAATTTAAATAGCTTCTCATAAGCTATAAAGTAGGATCTAAAACCAATATGCAAGAAATCAACAAAAGCATAGCAATTAAGTAGGTACGGTCTATTAACAGATTTATAAGTCGTACTTACCCATAACTTGAACTCTGCAAATAGCACAAGTATCACACTCCACATCCCAGCTCCACATAGCCACAGCATTCCATTTCTTCAATGTAAACATTTTATCTGGCTTAGTAGAACCTTCATTGTCACCTTTATCACAAGCAGCAAGATCTTCAGCAGACATTGTTAAGTTATAGGTACTTGAGAAATAGTTATTATTGAAGTAAAGTTGTAAGTTATTGTTGCCTGTGCATTGAAAAGTCAGAAAACAGAAAATTACAAATTATTTGAAAATGTTGGAAAATGTATATGACAAAGAGCAAAAGTGACAGACGAAAATTAATGACTGACAGCAGAAATGAGTTACTGATAACACTTTTTTTATCTTTCGAAGGTAAAGGTATCCATAATTAGTAAATCATACAGCCAAATCTGGCTATTTGGAGACGCACAACTAATTATAGGCAAACGCCACTTGCGATTCTAACACATTTACTCTTACATCTAACCTATTTACGTGAACGAAAAGTACAGTACAAGTAAAAATTTAAGAAAAAAGTAGGATATTTATAGGGGACTCTGAATCTAATTTGAAGCTGAGGGCAATCAATAAAACAATTTAGAAGTTTGTACAAGAACATAAGATCCAATAAATCCCTGCGACGGTCCAGTGTTTTTATATCGAAATGATTAAGTATTTGTAAGGTACATGTCTCTTACTCAGCTCAGCCTGTCCCTCCAGATGCAATAGAAATCTTTTCTGGATCCTCTCGATTCTAAGACAATGTGTCGAGTAATGCGGACGTCATACCACACTACTCAAGAGTGCTGCGTACAAAACAGTTATAAAGCATTATTTTGGTTTTACTATTGCGAAACACTTTGCCGTTTCTAATTATAAAGCCCAGAATTTTCGATGCCTTTTTTATTATTGTGTCCATATTGCGGTATGAAGTTAAGTTTGCGTTCGAATACCACTCCCAAATCTCTCCCATTTGGCTACGGAACCCTAAAATGTACCTAATAGGTTTGAAAAATTAATACTGAAAAAGTTAATTAATTTCGTTTTAATAATATTTAATAAGTAGCTGTGGGTCCTTAAATAAGATCTTTGGCGAAATAAAAACACAATAACAATAATATTTTGCTTATGGTATTGAAGTCAGCTTTTGAACATTCTAGATCGTGGGCTGCTATTGAATATTTCACATCATTTGGAAATCGACATCCATAATCTGAAACAAATTTAAAAAAGGGTGTTTGCGATTTATGTCCAATTTTAATGAAAATTGGTTCTGAAAATTTTCAGGAACTTTTAAAAAGACTGATTATAACAATATATTTTCCGAAATATCTCAGTGGTACATGTGTACCGAATTTGGTAGCAAGTCCGAAATTATGTAAAACTACTAAATAATTTTTCATTAACTACCTGTAAGAGTATTTTGACAGAATTTACTCTTTCGCCTAAAAATAAATCCTCCAAGTTAGTATATATAAATAATAGGTGCAAATTATGTACGCTCACTGCAAAAAATAGCTTGATTTTCGAATTTCTCAGATTTCTGGATGGAATTTTTGTTGAGCTTTTTTGGATATACATATTTCTGGGCGCCGAGAATAATCCAACTATCCCAATGCTGGAATGATGGAATTGTAATTTCGACATATCGCTGAAAGGTGGTGTGTCCAAACGGATAATAATAAGTCGGTCATTATAATTATATTCGTCTCGACTAGATTTATTACTCTGGTGGTTCAATTTGCATAATTAGTTTCTTGTCGTACTCAGATAAAGCATCAACTTAATTCCATAATATCGCATGGCAAAAATGTACCTACAGAACATAGAGTAACTTATCTACAGAGAATACCTACAGATGTACGTTGTTTAAAAAATAATGTTGTCTTTATTGGGTTATTTTCAAAAATTACCTTTACATTGAGGCTCCGAAGGAATTAGCATTGAGGCAACAGTTAAATATAATGGTGGGCAAGTGATCAATGGATATGTATCACAAGCACCAGATAATGAAATATCAACCATATCTCCATTAGCAGCTGATTCACATTCTACATTGTCTGGTATAACCCCAGAGGTCCTGTTACGCCTGAAAACCAGTATAAATATATTTTAGTCTAAAATATTATATGAAAACAAAGAATCAGCAGATGAGACTGGTAGGTTAGGCTACACAAGGACCTGAGGAGGGTTATTTTATACCTTTATTGCTTTGGATTTCTAATTATATACCTAGTATCATCGTGGTAAATAATTGCTAATAATGCACTCATGTAGGTAACAATACAATTATGAGACTGACTACACTTTATTCATATACGCCATAATTATTATTGTGTAAATTGTGTTACCGTCTCTTTATCTTACCTTGGAAACATGTCTGTCCTAGAGTAACATACATTGATGGGACCATATACATAACTTTGAACACGAATCAACCGAGTATTGCTGCTTTTATAGAAATAATTTGGCATTAGTCTGTATAGATTAACACCATCTGCATCAAGAAATCCATCGAAACCAACCACTCCTGACGTAATGTCACTCCAATGATATCCACATTCAGGATTAATTATACGACGAGGTGCTAAAATTATATAAAATATTTTATAGCTATGTCAAGAAATGGCGTTATTGTTCCATTCAAACTTTATTATTATTTATGATCTTTCGGATTTAAATAACGAAACTAATATCTTTAACCATAGGGCTATATTTTCATTATGTAAAGGTACCCATAGATGAGGCGATTTCTCACTTTGATCGATCGACAAGAAAATCGTGACGATCCATCTTTCGATAGCGTCCGTTCACACACGAACGATGTGCTCGAACGATTTTCTCATGACAAAGCGTATTGCACGTGTGCGAGTACGCAATGGAGTCACAATTACTTTGTTTAATCGCATTGGACCCATTGAAGCTCATTTTAACATCAAATAAAAGAAAGACTAGGGGAGAATGGTCTACTAAAAGATGGGTTTTGAAAAGACATGTCAAAGCAAACATATTTCCCGTGGAAAGCTATTGGCAGACTGATGATCGTATCCAATCACTCCATACACCTGCGATAAATCGAACGATGTTGAGATCGTCTTCGATATTTTCGGGGCAGTCCGTTGCGATCCTCGATCGATCGTTCGAATAAAAAATTGGATACGATATCGCCACTGCACATATCGCTCCGTCTATGGCTACCTTACCTTTACGAAACTACTTTCCTTACTCGTAGTTACTAAATCAATCTATTAATATTGTATAATACGATGTAAAGTCGACTTACTTTGAACTAATGTAGTTATAAGTGGGCGTAATTCAATTAACGATGTGCTTATAGATGTCAGTGAAATAGGAACAAAATCTTCGAATTGTCGTAACATCGGAGAAAGAGCAGTCTCACTAACAGCACTAGTTGCAAATACTAAACGAAGATCTGCAATAAAATAACAAAATTAATCATCAATATCAGTTTGATATCAATGAAGTTTGTTCTAAAGTCCTGAAAAGTACTGAATTTATTATTTATGAAAAAATTATAAGACCATTTCGGAAGATTATTTTGAAGACTAAAAATACAAAGAAGTTTAAATATTTGTACCAGGTACATATCTCTTCAGCCAATCAGCTTTGTGACGAGCTTCAACTTCGTCATCGTAATTGTCAGGAAACGGTATGGTATCCGAAAGGAACAAAGCTATCGTTGAATTTCCCCCACTATAGCCTGAAGCAGTTTCTCTGTCCATTTCCGAAAGAACAATTTCTGTTAGACTTTTCAATATGTTCAACATATTTAATCCACCTAAAACATACAATTAGAAAAGCACATTTATTTGTCAATTTAGATTCGTGCCTTCATTTATTTAATGCCTCTGCTGCTCTAGATAAAGTAAGAATATAAGGGAAATTTATCTGAATATAATCTAGTATGTAAAATACCTTTCTTTCTAATAGTTTTACTGATGTTTTTTTATTAGTAATATAAAAACCTTAAATCAAATCTAAAGATTATAAATAACTAAATAAACCAGGTCCGCGTGGAATAGTGGCAAGAATACTGGCTGCATTTCCCCGCTGAATCGCGATGCTGATTCGTTGAGCGAGGAAGGAGCCAGCCCTCTTTTCACCAGAAGAGACGATCAGTCGAGGGGATACATCTTTAATAAAATTTTTGGCATTTGAACCCCACGGACCTAGAGTTTCTACACCAAACGGCACAAATTTGAAGTTTTCAATAATTGAAATATATTTGCGCCGTTTGTTAGACTGTAATAGTAAGGGGCGTCGGTGGGCGAGTAGGTAAAACGTCGGCTCACAACTGATAAGTCGCGGGTTCGATCCCCGCATCCGACCATGTACCAATGGGTTTCTATGTACATTATCCGACAAACCATACAAAGAGGCTTTTCCATCTACATAAGCTGACCAATCGTTAGCAAAAATCTTCGGCTAAATGAGGAAGACTTTTGTTATCCGCTGGGTACACTGGGGCCGGCAGCGGTTCCCGGGAGCTGTAAGGCAACCCGTGAAGATTTTTAGTTAGTTTTTTTAGCAAAATCGCTGACTTTGAATCCTGTTTCCTCTGAATGTATTGGCATGAAAATTAAAAAAAAATATATCATGTTCTATCTTCTTTATCTAGTGAATTTCCTAAATCGTTTTTATCTAAACTAATAAATTATTTAATAATTAAATATATTGTAAACCCCTTTTTGAATTTTTAAATGCTATTATCTTAAGCTATTGAAACGTGATTAAAACGGTTTTTTCTTTCAACGATAGATATTAACAATATGTAGTGAATTTCCTAGTAAAAAGTTCTTAAAGTAAAAAATAAATGTATGACAAGCAAAAGTAACATCTAACGCACCTAACCTGCACCGAATTCAGTCCGCCCGCAGCGCTGGGGCCTTTCGGACGTGGAATCTGTGCTTTTTTCTTGGACGTCAGTTGATGATATTTTTTTACGTATTTAAATAACTTAACAAATAAAAATCTACTTCCATAGTAATGAAAATATTCAGACACGCCATTCGGCCGGCCGGCTAGCCGCCTAGCCGAGACGAGCGATCCGTCATTAGCGTCGTTTCGTTTCTTATAATATTTTGATATTTCTACTTTATATAAATTTATAAATAATCTTCATTGCATCTTAGTTGGTGAATCAAAATGGGAAATAAAAGACAATACCGAGGTACAGAAAAAATCCATAAAAAGAAAAGAAGAAAACTGGAAAAGAGTAGCATCATGGCATTCGCAGATACTGATTTCGTTGCAAAAGTCGACTCGAGATAATCCTGTTATGCAAATGACAACAGACACCATGCCACTGCATAACAATTATATTAAACTATACACTGTGAAATTACTGATGGCTTAAAATGGGACATAATGTAGGCTGTAGGTAGAATATATAGTGTTGAACTACTCTTCAAGGAGGCAATCAATCTTAGCAAACATGCCAGAATATTCCAAGCATAGTAATATGCAATAATTATATGTGCTGAAGCTAATATACAAAAGCACTACATAAACAAGAAAATTTATATACATTCAGACAGCAAGACGGCTCTCTTGGCCATCAAAATAGACTGGGCCGCAAAAACTGAGTTATCCTTAAATCGGTACTCAGGGATAGAAGGTTAATTACTGCTGACTTCCTGGCACGTGCAGGGGCTAAGGATACACAGTATGGACCTGAACCGTTTTGTGGAATTTCTAAAAGCCTATCTAGAAGCATTCTGATAGACAAGTGCAATATGGAATCACTACAACACTGGCGCAAGCACTAGTGCAGCACAATGCAAAGTTTCTTATACAGGGACACATGCGTACACCTTCGAATGAACTTAACTCACTCAGTCGAACAAATCTTCGAATTGTAATTTTAATAAAATATTTTTACCAGTCATACACTAAAAATGTTCAGTTTATATATAAATAGCATTCCGCCCCCGGCTTCGCTCGTGGATATTTTCGAACAAAATAAAATATAGCACTCATAGATAATGGCTTGCCTGCACTACCCCTACCTCTACCTCTACCCCTACCCCTACCCCTACCACTAACTTTGGATATTCTTCATACTAAAATAGCGATAAAAAAATGGGGGGTGGTGATAGGAGGGTGAAAAATAGTTTACGACCGATTGTCGGCCCTACCGAATATAAATATAAAATTTCATAAAAATCGTTCAAGCCGTTTCGGAGGAGTATGGCAACTAACTTGTGACACGGAAATTTTGTATATTAGATATACACAAGTGAAACAAGGGCACGAATACATTGTATAAGTGATTTTAATTATTTTTCTTATCTACATATCTTACACTAAACTCTGTATAAATATAGATTTTAAAAGGTTCATATTTGTTACGGCGTGCCCTTTGCCTTTCTAACACTCCCTTAGGTTACTCTTGTGCACATCTTTTTGTTAGCCTTTATAAAGAAATTCTACCAATAAAAGCAATAAATCGACTTCATCAACTTTCTTTGTGTTTTTATCTATTTTCCTGAACCCCGTGATACTCCCAGCTCTATATTCTGTTGGTTTTGGTATATTTAAGTTGAAGTAGCGTTTCGCCCGTAGGATCCGCAAACTAACTTTCAACCCCTATTATACACCCTTAGATGTATTTAAAGAAAAAGTAGCATATGTCCTTTCTTAGGGTTTAAGCTTTTTCCATATCAAATTGTTATCGAAATCGGTTCAGTGGTTTAGCCTTGAACGTAACAGACAGACAGAGTTACTTTCGCATTTATATTAGTAAGGATATAAGTATTCCACGAAACAGACTCGTATCAGATTTTTTTATCAATATATATCTAATAAAATTATCTAGGGGCCGTCTCATTCATAGTCTTATTTCTATCATTTAGAAGTCAAAACAACAATTTTTGTCTATTTTTGCGTATCTCAAAAAAATTACTGTCGTTGTTGTCACTAAAAATTTCGAAATAAAAATTATATTACGATAAATGTCACCGCCTCTAAGATTTTTCGAAGCTCTATGCTTTCTAAGCTGACGAGTGACTAAATAGAATTGGTTCTGTGATCTTAGAAAAGTTACTGCCCATTTTACGTAGCCACACCCAAACGCGATTTTTATTTTGCCTTCGTCTTATCCTTAAAACCGTAACAAAATTAACACATTATTTACCCATGTGAATCTTTTCATAGTTTTTAACCTGAGCATTGATTAGGTAAGTAAAGTAGTAAGCAATTGAAATTACAAAATATATTTAGCATTGTGGCATGCGTGCCCCGTACCGTTGGGTGCCCTCTTAGTCCCAGCGCCCTAGGCTTGTGTCTATATCTATAAGGTAAATCAAGCCCTAAAACATACCTGACTGAGAAACAACGTTTTTAGCAAATTCTTCGTAAAACATGGCCATTGAAAAAGTTTTATTTACTATGATATTGCCTGTGCTTGAATCCATAAATGTAATACTCGAACCATATTTGCCAACTTCTATTTGATCTACTATATATGATACAATATCACTTCTTGAAAATGTTGGCTCAGTAATGAGAATTAAATTAAGTTTTGGTCTTATAACTTGATCAGTTGTTACCAGGCAAACATCGTCGTTGATATATTGAGCTAAAACAAATAACGTTTACCTACATTCAGTTAACTTGCGTGTAGAAGTTGTAATTTTTTAAATTATAATTACATTTTATTTGCTACCCTTTAAATAATGAAATAAATAAATTGGTTTGCTAGAACACGCATACTTACGTATATAGTTATGGAATGCCTTTACACTTTCATTAATAAAGTTTTGTATGCCCACGAGATTAGTGCTGCCAGAAAGCGATGAAACGTGATAAAGAGCAACAGCAGGACCTAATGTCTCCTGCAATAATATTTGAGAAGATGCAACATCTGGAACTAGAACCTTTCTATTACATGCTCTAAACCTCTTCTCGTGCAACAATCCGTTCTGAAAACGATTAATTAAATTTTAATATTACCAACTTCCTCATTTTTATTAGTGGAAGGATATTGAATCAAATATGTAATAAAATATAATTTCACTCCTGAAACCCTTAATATCCTCTTATTTCCTCAATTATCTACCGGCCGCGTGCTGAATTTGTCATATTTGATCAAATTAATAAGGAAAAATAAACTTACATGACTGTAGTACATATCAATGTACTGTGACAATTTGAATTCTGGAAATCTATCCACGTACGAAGTTGCCAATTCACTTAGAATTATACCGTCCAATCCCCCTCTTATTTCAGAATCAGTCAGTTCGAGATTCTCGGTTCGATTTAGAAAATAATATCGTCTAGCTGTCGTTGTGTTCCATCCACCGGACGCTCCAATAGTTATTGAAGATCGAGATACTCCTTGTCGAACTGCAGCTTCGGCGATATCTCCTGCACGTAAATAATAATATTTAGGTATTGGTTGAAGATTATTTGTGTAAGTTGGAATTTTTGTTATTATTATCTTGTTTTGTGTTTTATGCCACATCAATGTGCCATATTAAAGAGTAGTCTGACCTGAATTCCACTAAATTCGCAATACTTTTTCACCTCATTTGCATTTCAGTCAAGTAACTACCTATATTTAAAGCAAGGCCTATGAGTGCAACATGAGTTACCTAGTTCGAGAGAGATATTTGTGCGTTATATAAAATATAAACGTTATATAAAATACATGTATATAATTTGTTCATACCTGCTAATGTTGCTGCGTGGCGATTGTTAACAATAATAGTATTGTCATCAAAACCAGGTCGCACAGTTACCAAGTCAGAAACAAGAATTTTTTGTTCCTCTAGCCCAGCTGATATTCCAGTGATTACTGTACCCATAGACACTTCACCCCATGGGGTTGATACAACTCCTTTTTCGATGGGGCAATTACTTAACCCAGTGAATTGTCGACTGACTATGTCTTTTGGTGCACTGCAAGTACAAAATGAGGTTAGCGTTTACAATGACTTCCAACAATACTTGAAGATATATATTATATCATTATCATCGCCCATGCAGTGCCTGGCTACATGGGACAAAGAAATTGGGGTCTTTCTTCCGTAAAAACCAATTAGAAATATGAGCACTTAGTTTGTTGTATGGGTGTATTGTTGACAAACCCTATACTATAAGAAACTGTATACTGCGCACATGAATTTTAAAATTCATCATTGAACTCTGGCTACGGCAACGTAATATATTTTTGTTATGGAGGCGCTAAAGTGACTGCAGTCAACAAGCCATTTAAAATATAGGTAGTACTCAGAGCGCCTCTTCGCAGGATATGCAAGCAGTATGATGAAGGTCTGGTCTCGGTTGACATATTTAATCTTAATTTGCATAAATTTGAGAAGTGCGTATGTAGGGTGTTGGAGGGGTAGATGGAAATAATTGCATTGTTTGTGCTACCCTATTTCTCTCTGTATGTGTTATTGTTAGTTTGTTTAGAATTTGGATTAGGTATAATATTATGCTAATGTCGTTGAATTTTTCTATAACTCTTGGTGGGAATAATTTAAAGGGTAGGGCACTTTCTCACTTATTTTTTATTTTATTATTCTTATCTTGTGTGTCTTTTTTTTAATTATTATTATCTTGTGTACATAACGTTACCTACACCTTTTGTAAATTCTCCTTGTAAATAAATAAATAAATAGTATTACAACACTTATCCAAAATAATCTACAAATTATATTCTACGTACATACTCATTACCTGAAACAAACATGCTCGTGAAATAACTCGAGTTTCAAGAGAGTCAATTGAGCTTTCTTCAAATACACGTATGTTAAGTTTATACTCACTATAAATTAAATAATTCTATATCTTCACTTTTTCTGAATTGACGAAATTGTACACTTGTGTTTGAACTAGTTCTAATTCTTGAACACGTCCATTCCTCGTCACCTCTATTTTCAAGTGCGACAGTACTTGATAACATATGATGCATAGCACACTGTAATAGATCAAAAAATAATTAAAAAAAAAATCTTAACGAATTTGTGTATAATACGAATGTGCCCATTTCTGTGTACCTATGCAAAACGATCGCTTAATAATTTCTGTGTTAAATTAAATGTCGGATCTATCTTTCCAAGAAGAATCCCCGCTATACAATTAGTAGTCAAATATGTATTTAGATGTTTACCTTATCTTCAACCACCATAAATAAATCGTCCCGAAAGTTTAATATATCATTTTGTATTAATTTATTAAGTAATAGCCTATTCTTATATGCTTGATATCCAGTAGGACTAAATGGCACTATATTCGGTGTTCCTGTAGCAGAAGGATCATAAACGATTCCATCCTGTCTAAATCTGAAAATAGAAGACGAATGTAATATTTCACAGGGATCTGATGAAATTCTATGATTAAATCCCTAAATTTAATTTTATTATGAACTGAGTGAGTTCGAGTGTAAAGAGCGCGTTCAAATATTTATTCTAAGGTTTGAATGTTCTTGTGATAAAGAGGCGCTAGCTATTTGATGTAGGGGCGTGAGGGCGACACGTTTTTGCAATAAATAAATACTGAGAATTAATAAGTAAGTAATAAGCCGTGTAAAAACAATTAATTTGGTGGTTTTTTTAAATTTCTTAAAATATGCAAATTATTGAAAAACTATTCTGAACTTTTAATTAAGTAAATACCTACCAGTCTCTAATATTTAATCAATAAAAAACAAATCTGGGGTTTTTTGCAAAATTGGGACCCCAGATTTATTCAGCCAATTATACAATTTTTGAGGCTATATCCTAACAAGTGGCCAACTCTGTTGAGGTATTTGCCATATACAGTATACACATAGTTTAATGTCATCATTGCTACAACAGTCCAGGTGCGGATCGAACCCTGGGATCTACAATAGGTACAATGTTTATTTATGAATTTATAATAGTTCAATTCAATGTAATGATTCCAAATTTAGATCATAAATAAATATTGGACTTAAAGAAATGTTAACTCACATGTGTACTATAGCAGTTGAAATTTGCCTCATATCTCCAAGCTCTTGATCTTCTATTTTCCTTATGAGATCTAATAAAACAGACAATGTCGTCGGAGGGAGATTGTTTCTATTTAAGAGGCGATTTTCACTATAGCATTCTCTTAAGTAAGATGAAATTATTGTTTTCATGTTATCATTTTGACCTAAACAACTAAATATTCGTACTAACACAACAAATATAATTAACAACGCCTTCATTTTTGATTAATATTAATTTGAACGCAACTTTAACTTGAATTTATTGATCATTATTATTTAAATCAAAATATTGTTTCCGAATTTTAATTGTTATCTTGTGTATGGTAGGTCGGTACTAACTATCTACTGCAATAACAGCGTTAACAATCTTATCTCATGGTTTGCCTACTGATAAAGAAATACCTAGTATATAGTAGGGTTGCGAAATATTAACAAATGACAAATGAAAACATCAAAATTGGGTTAATTAACCTATAGTTTAATAAAATCTGTGACTTCTCTTGGGGAACCTTGGATGTGGGTGTCTAGATAACATTCCGAACATGTACATGGAAAATATAAATAACCCTTTTTTTTAATAAATAAAAATTCCTAAAACGCCATTTCATATAGGTACGAAAAATCATAGTTTCGTATGGACTCTGCCCTGAAACATATATTAAGGGATACTTATAAGGTATAAAACAAAATTAAAGCAACAGTTACTAGGTACTCTCCTCTTTTATTTAATAAATCATAAAAATTAAATTAATACAAATAAGTCACATCACATCACAGAGTACCTACATTATGTACCTAACCCTGTAGATAATACGAAATCATGAAAAAACGAGTTTTGGAATTACTAATAACTGTAGAAAAGTATGTGTAACAAATAACAGGGAAAATATTTAAAAGTTCTTGAATATTTTTCGGTGGGTAGTGGGTACTACATTATATTATACATATTATGTTATTGTCATATAATTAATTGAACACAAATATAAAATATATTGATTAAAAAAATATTTATTTTTATTTACATATACAATTTTTAAAACTATAAATTCTTATTCTGGATTTTTTGCACCCATAACTTATATCTACATAAAAGATATTAATAAAGCTCCCAGTATTAATGTAAGACTTGCAATGACATTTCTTGCACTGCTGTAGCAATTGAAGTCTTCTATTTGCACTTGGAACCTCGAATTGTAGGGATATCTACAGGCGCGCTCTGAAATTAAACCAAGAATCATAAGTTAAAAGAGATTTTGTCATCTAAATATATAAAACTGTATAAAATATATAAACCACTGAAGATATAAATATGAAAATTGGTACAAATACTCTTCAAAACAAATAATAAAACACATGATAGGAATTTTCAGTAGGTACAACCCTTATGGGGTGCAACGGGGTGTATGGAGAAAAATATTAATTTGGTCGGATATACCTGGCACTAGAGAACATAGGAAGGACTTTTTGATTTTTTTTTGAAAAACAAACCTTAAAATGAAAATTTGACTGAATATTTCCCTCAAGGAGATGAGCAACGGGGTGCTGAAGTTTGTATGTGGAAAAATGTTGTTTTGGTCGGATCTACTTATTTGAAACTTAGCAAAGGACAAGGATTTTTTGAAAAATATCTCTTACGGGTGCAAGTGGGTGTTAAATTATGTATGGGGAAATTGTTTCGCATTTCAAACATTTTCACAGAGGACTGGATTCCATCATACATTTTTGATCTTCTTACTCTGGGGACAATTACGGGGGTTCATGGAAACTCTTTGCGGATTTACATACATTATTCCCAATACAACGCGTATCAAGTCGCGGGCAACTGCTATCGATTTTCACTGGTCATGTTATAGGATTGTGTGTTTGTTTATTTGTATGTTAGCAATAAATTGAAACTCTGGTGACTTGGAAGACCTGATGATGGTTCCTAGAGGTCTACCTATAGTGTTAGAGATAGAGAAATGGTGTTTAAACAAAACTAGTGACACAGGCCATATGAGAAAATAAACAATAGAAAATAGAACGACACTCTTTGTCCAGATAAATTTTGTCAATATTCCTAATTCTACGCGGACGGAGTCGTAGGCAAAAGCTAGTGAACTGTATGAAAAAAAATACGAATTAAGCTCAAATCAGTGAAATTTTGAAAAAAAAAAAAAAGGGAAAATAAAAAACACCCGAAATCGAAGAGCGTATGGATTTGAATGAGACGAAAGTGATGAGGCCGGATTGTAACGATTGATTTATGACATCTGCCTACCCCAAAGGAATTACCACAAAGGCGTGAGTATATGTATGAATTGAATTTTTATCAATAGCCAATCAGCGTTTACTTAATAAGCACGGAACAAGAACACATATTGCTCCGGTGAATTAAAGACGCGCGAGATCGTTGCTTGAATCTATACTAATTTTATAAAGGGGTTTTGTAAGTTTGTATCTACATTTACGGGTGTAATCTCTGAAACTACTGATCCGATTCTGAAAATTATTTCACTAATATCTTATCACTAAATATTATCCCTGTGTGCTATTAGCTATATTTTATTTTGATCGAAAATATCCACGGGCGACGCCTGGAGGCGGAAAACTAGTACTGAAGAAAACCTATCACCGCTGCACCGTTCACCTGTTTTGTTTGTATAATATTTGTCCAAGTTAAACATTTTTGCAGCTAAAATAAACTGTAAATTTTCTTAAAACGCGGTAGTTAGAAATATAACCCTATGGAGCGTTGCACTTTAAAATCGGAGGACGGGTTAAATTAAATGCTAAAAATGCTGAGTACTAATTTAAAAATTAAAACGTTAATCAACTTTTCATGCTTTTTAAAGCAGCTTTAGGACAGTACCTATATTCGACATCCGAACTTATACTGAAAATAATAGATATTCTCTACTCTATCTACACTAATATTATAAAGACGTTTTGTTTGTAAGTTTGGATGTAGGTGGTAATCTCTGAAACTACTGATCCGATTCTGAAATTCATACACTTTTCATACATATATATATATATATATAAGCAATTTCCACGGCAATTCATTTTATATGTGTCCGTCATGGAAAAAAATGTCTTTCTGTGGGGGATGCTATATATGGCTGGGGCCTCATAGAATTTGGCTAAAGTTTCAGCGATTATATTTACAATCTACTCTTTGTTGCATCTCGATATAAATTGAAGTTTAATTTGAGGTAAATCGAAAATAACAATTAACTAAGTTAGATTATAATTTTATTTAAATGTGTTCAAGGGGGTTAAAAATAAAAATGTGTGTGGGAAAAATGTTCTTTTGTTCATACTATACTTGCTATATCCTAATCCTACTAACTAATATTATAAATGTGAAAGTGTGGTTGTTTGTCCTTCTTTTACGTCAACACAGAGCAACGGATTTATGTGATTTTTTGCACAGGTATAGTTTGAGGGCCGAAAAGTGACATATCGGAAACCCTTCGTGAAATGCGAAAATATTGTTTATTTCATTATTTTTTATTTGTCCTTCTTTCACAGCAGCGGATCGACGTAATTTTTTAATTACTTTCAAATTAAAAAAAAATGACAAAGCAAAAATAATGAAACTTGAATTTGGAATATACATAATTTAATAGCATAGATATTAATTTTGACAATATAATTTGGATATATTTTTTTTACCTGGACAAATTGAAGGTAAGGATGATCCAGTAGTGGCTGTGAGCTGCACTGATACATACAGTGGTGGACAGCTGCCGATTGTCCAATAGCCATCGCAAGCATTTCTCATGTCAATTTCTATGTTGCCATTACCGGATAATGCATGGCATGTTACTGCATCTTCTGGTAATCCTAATACACTGGTTACGTTTGGTCTGAAATATAGTATTTGAATGACATTTAGAAACATTCAGAGTAAACATATTAATAAAAAAACTGATGTCAGAAGTTTCGTAAAGTTTACAGTTTATTTTTTCAGAAAGTATGCCATCATATGCCTGGAATAATTTTTGTATTATTATTAGCGCGAATTCTTTTAAATTATTTAGTTTGCATGTTGGCGCATTTTTGTAGTTATTACAATAAAATTATAAGTAAATATATATAATGAAAGCAAACCCTCTCAAATGGACTCAAGACGGACAACGATTTAGAGAGGATTCTAATAAAGTATTTCTTTAAATACAGGTATAATTAAGTAGCAGAGAAATTGTTATAATACAGCAAATACCTATAGCATTTTCTTGTTGCGTGTTTTTTAATAGTAGCTACTAACCTAGGTTGATCCAGTACCCTAGAGTAGCATACTGTCATTGCGCCAGCCCCGCCTGCAGCACGAGCTATGCGAACTCTTCGGGTTTCCTCAGGCAAATAGAAATAGTTGGGAGAAACTGTGTAAAAATTAGTATAACCTGGTTCCAGGTAGTCATCAAAGTGTCTGTTTCCAGAACGCTCACCATTCCACAATGACCCGCAGGTCGGATTTATAACACGTCGACCAGCTATAAACAAAGAGAGTCAGTTAATAAGTGAATTATTAAATATTGTTAATCTTTAAATTATAATTTAAAAAAACACACATCTTCACAGACCGTATACCTTGCAGTGTGGCCAGAGACACCAGTAACTGTGTTCACTTATTGCCAATTGTCCACATTAAACAAAAGAAGTGACAAGTCCATTGCTTCACTTCATGAACCTAGATCACCTAGATGTGTCACTTCTTTAATTTATATAATACTTAGGCCATAGCGTTTTGTTACAGACAGACAGACAGAAGCCACCTGCGCCGGCAGTCTCAAGACAGTTGTCAATGTGACCACCTGGAATGGTCATAGAATCGGTCTGATTGGAGCACTATCACAAGCTGGATAGTTATAGAAACGATTAGACAAATTACTGAACACTAGTTTTTAATTTTCATTAATATTGCAGAATTTTTCAACCAATATTGATAATAATTGTTCATTACTACTTAAATCCCTAGAGATATTTTCAAGAGAGATACATGAATTTTGATAAACTCTTTTCAGAGACCGATTTTGATGCGATTAAAATATTTAATATTGTATATTAATACATACTTGATCGTATTTTGTTTAACAGTTGGGTCATGGCAGTTGCGATTCCTTCTCCATTAGAAGACAAATTAATAGTGAAGATGTCATTGTGCATATCTCTTACTAAATTCCACAACGCATCAAACTGGCGAGTAGAAGTTCCGAACAATACTCTCATATCTAGAAAATTTAAATGAACAATTTATTGATAGGTACACTGGTGTAAACATCTTGGAAGTTGATAAAAATAATGAAAAATAAAAGAAACGTTTATCGCTCATACCAGGAATTGTATCGTTGATTGATCGTGCAGCTTCTAGGACTTCATTATTGTTGTTTATATTTCCAGAGTTAAGAAGGAACAGCAAAACACTAGAGTTACCACCTACGTAATTTTGTCCTCTTTCCCAATCTAGAACATCTGCCATTCTAGTACGCACATTTGTAAATACATTCAAAAGATTAACTCCATTTAACACTGAAATAAATTAAAATATTTATAGTTGCTTTACATTTTATATAGTTAGTATAGTTAAAAGTAAACTTTTGTATTATACCAAAAAAATCTATGTTTTATACCACAGTTTAAATGCATTCCTTATTAAGAAATATATAGGTACTTTAACAATTAATATCATACTTGATTGATGAGTCAATATAGTGTATCTTGAATGAAAATCTGCCAATGAAAATGTTTGATCCACGACAACTGAACCATCAAATGCACTCAATAATGTTACACTTGATCCGTATTTTCCAACTTCAATAGAATCCAAAATATATGATATGGCTGGGTATATCGTCTCATACTGCCATGAAGCATCCACTACTAAATTAATATTGATTTTTGAACGGGAATCGAGCATGGATTCAGCTGATGTCGCACAGTTAACATCGTTTAAATTGTTACCTAGAAAACATAGAACATATTTAAAATTGTCTTTCTTTAAGATTAATTCGATGGAAAATTATATCTACGCACCAACATAATTTTGAAAGTTTGTAACTGCTGATGTAACGAGACTTGAAAGACCAGTCATCATGCTGCCTCGAAGAGGAAGATTAGTGTCTAAAGCTGTGGCAAATGCAATGGTCTCAGCGGTCAATGTTTCTGTATTAGTGTTTTGGGCGTTTAGATCACGTCGATTGCATGCTCTAAGAGTTTCATCGAATACACCATTCTGAAATAAGACAGAAATATTGGTTGAATTATAAAAAAATACCGTGAAGTGTTATAATTTTAAAATAATGTATGGCAGGTGCATGGCTACCACATAAATATGTACTTAACAATATTTAACAAACATTTACATAAAGAAAATTAATAAATTACTAACCCTGGGACTGTAATACATGTCAAGAAGCTGCGAAAGTTTTATCGAGTTGTAGTTATTGAGAATTGATTGAATATTACTGCCCAACACGAATCCATCAATACCACCTCGAATCTCAGCATCAGTCATTTCAATATTTAATCTACTTTGCAACATATGATATCTTCTAGCCTGTGTACTGTTCCAACCTCCGGCTGCACCAACAACGATATTTGTAGATGCTCTTTCAGTTCCTTGGATTAAAGTAGCTTCTGCCAGATCACCTACAAGAAGCAATATCTAATCAGAAACCATTACTATTGTGCTCTAAGCATAAGAGGACAGCATACCATAAGTACCACGAAGTGCGATTGTCTTTGTTTTACAATTTGGCACTATTATAGGTATAGAGTTATTGTTAAAAAATCTAGGAATAACAATACAATTTTATAATTACACACCTGCTAGTGTTGCTGGATATATATTTGTGACGATCAAGTTACTTTCATTAATTGGATCTTTAGTAAGTTGTGATACGGGTACTCTTTGTATCTCAGCACCAGCTGCTATGCCTGCTATCAAATTTCCAGCCGAAACAGCTCCCCAAATAGTATTAACAACTCCACCTTGTATGGGACATTCACTGTGCGATAATGTTTGACGCTCAAAAATCTGTCCGTCAGCATTGGCAGATTCTATATAGTCATCTGGATCAACTTCTCGAATCTGACCATTTTTATCTGCATTGTTCCTGTTTGTAAATATAATTTCGTCAATTAAGTTTATGTTTAGTATATTTTTTAATACATCGAATAATTGTAATGTTATACGTACAATACATATACCTACATACAATATAATACATTTACCTGTCTAACAGATGACTAATTAATCAAAATATACTTACATAAAAGATTCGTCTAAAATTTCAAAATCGTCTTTGACTGTTTCTACTGACCGAGGAAGACGCGAAGCTCTGTACTGGGATAACTGATTGCAAACAGACTCGTCGGTGCGAAGTCGATTGTCTACCGTGGTTGATAACATGTGATGTATGGCACACTGCAAATATCAAGTTAGTTGACTAAAATTACAATTTAGTTCAAAATATTTTTCTTTCTAAATAGTTATTCTAGAAGGGCAAATTCAAAATTACCTTAGCTTCTGCTGTAAGAGTGTCGTTGCTTAGACTTTGGTAGTTGTTTGGTATTAGCCTGGTCAGCAACAGTCTGTGTCTATGAAATGAGTGATGTGTGGCTGAGAACGGTAATATATTTGTCGATGGAAATCCGATATCAGGTTGATGGTACTCTATCCCATCTTGTCGATACCTGGAAAAGTCAAATTTACAAGTTTTACAAAATTTATCAAGTTACAACCCATTGATTCTGAATTCCAAATGTATTTGAAATATCACATGCTATGGTTAGTTCGACCCTGTGGCCTAAGTCAATAAACAATAAGCTAAACATCAATATTTACTTCTCATGTCTCTGAAGTTATAGAGCACTTTTGAAAATAGTATTGCTATCAGATACTTGTAATAAGAAGTGACAGTGGAAGTAGAAGTACAGCTTTGTCAGCATAGAATTAGAAAAAAATTGCCAATCAATGGTTTAGTGAAGAAATCAATACCAACGAGGAACAGGCAAAGTTAAGAAAAATAAAAAAAAAAATTACTTACATGTGCAACAATAATGCAGACAATTGTCGTAAATCAAGATTTACATTAGCATTGTCCTCAATGGATTGTATTATATCAATAAGGACTGGCATGGTCAATGGTGGAAGATTGTTTCGATTTAACAAAGTAGGTTCCTGGTAGCATTCTTGTAATCTTGGTGCGACGCTGGTCTTTGCAGTTTGTTGAGCTAAGGTGCAGCCTGCTAGCATCAGCAATGCTAGTGATTGTAACATTTTATTCTGAAAAAAAATATGTAATTACGTTATAATAAAATATTTTTAAACATTCACGCCGTTAACTTTTAACCCCTTATATAGACTCCCTTATTTAGCTGATGATATTTTTGAGGATACCTTTACCTACCTAACCGTATAGGTAACCGTGAGTTAGCTCTTCAGTATTTTATAATATTTATTGATTTGTCATGTTTCAGAGGGCAGGGAAAGGCGGAATCTTCGGAATTCTGAAAGTTTATAGTGCTACAGTTTATCAATAATTTAAGAAGTAACAACTATAGTCTTATAAAGTGTAGGCCACTGTGTAAATGTGAATGTAAATGTATTATATAGATTATTATGTAACTCTAACTAAATGCCCGGTCATTTGCAAGGCTTGCATGATAATTAAGAATAACTTTTTGAATGAGAAATTTTAATTAAAATAGCTAAAGTATGATACATTTTCCTGATTTACAATCTTGATTTAATCATAAGATCATAATGTCATATACACACATTTACTTATATAGGTACATATTTATTACCAAATACAGTGTTTGTGTGTGTAGGAATTACTGAGATAAAATTTGATAAAAGGAAGGACATTCGCTACTTTGGAGTTCAATATAATATAAGGTTAAATTACTTGACATCTCTATGGGAAAACCAGTGTCTGATATGAATCTTGAAAAGCTTAGAAAATGAGAAATAGGCGCGTTAAGAGAAAGATTAAGAAGCGTTTTGAACATATTGATCGGTCAGTTGATCTTATCTTGCTGGCAGATACCAATTTACAGCGGAATGAGACGGCATCCAAGAAGTGTATTTATTTTAAATCAAATAATGTTCTTTAAAAGACATAAATCGACCTGCATATACTTAACTAGCTTACCGCCCCGACTTCCAATGGAGCCCATTAACTTAGTTCATACAAAAGAAAAAAGGACACATTAGTCCCGTCTCGTCTCAGGGAAACAGCAATGAAAGCAGGAGCCTAACAAACGGCGCAAATACCTATAGTTCAATTATTGAAAACTACAAATTTGTGCCGTTTGGTGTAGAAACTCTAGGTCCGTGGGGTTCAAATGCCAAAAATTTTATTAAAGATGTATCCCCTCGACTATCATCTCTTCTGGTGACAAGAGGGCTGGCTCCTTCCTCGCTCAACGAAACAGCATCGCGATTCAGCGGGGAAATGCAGCCAGTATTCTTGCCACAATTCCACTCGGACCTGGTTTATTTAGTTATTTTTAATCTTTAGATTTTATTTAAGGTTTTCCTTAAAGAATGTGAAATTATGTTTACCTACTCTAAATGTTGAAAAAATATACATTATATTTAGATAAATATAATATATCGGTTAAAAATATGCTTGAAATTGATGACTCTCAGGGCTTCATAAAACATAGGTGTAGTTGATATTGACATATTTTTTATAAAAAATCGGTCGAGCCGTTCTCAATCTTTCATACATGCGGCAATTTATTATTATTTATACTAGTTGTGCACTGTGGTTGCACCCGCGTTAATGGTTAGGTACTGCTCCGCTCCTATGCGTCGTAGCGTGATTTTATATATGTAGCCTACCTCAAGAATTGGGCTAGCAAATGCAAATAGGTAGTTCCAGAGATTAGCGCGTTCAAACAAAAAAACTTCAGATTTATTATTAGTAGATATAGATAGATAGAAGATACATCTTATAGATAGATATGAAACGAGAAAAGTATATAATTTATTGATCGAGGAAAGAGTTGTTTAACCCTATTGGTTTCCCATAGGCGTGAATGTATGTAATTACTGAATATTTCAGTATACTTATAATATTTTGTAAGCTATATTAGGTACTTATTAAATTACAATGATTATAATACAAATGTAAATTCAAAGTAACTTTTTATCAGTCTTCAATAGATATTTATCAATAGTATACACGACTTCCATAATTATAAAATGGGGTACTCATAACAGGTTAGTGTATGTTAATAATAGTTGATATAATTTGACCTCATTTCGGTACTTGATCCATATTGTAGATGTGTATAAAATATTGTGGAAAATAAGTGACTATACATTTCAAAACTACTAAAAGTTACAAATACAATACCGACTATTCGGCAATTTTTACAGCAGTCGGCGATTAGTCGGCAAAGAGAGCACCTATTCAGCACTGATGATGGTACAGGGCACGGCAAATAAACGGCACTGAAATGTCAGTACTTACTATTATGTTGTACTTTTTTATTAAAGTAGCAAATCAACCAGTCTTAAATAATCTCAAATTGTCAATTAACCAGTCTTATTCGGCCAATTTTAATGTCTGTGACTAGTTGGCAACTAGTCGGCTAGTCGGTCAAACCCATAGTCGGTAGATCGGTTAAGTAAACACAATCTCCAATATGTAAAAGATATAACAACAGATTCTCTAATTTTATTTGGTATAACGATCAGAAGACATAATTAACATAGATATTTTAAAATATCAATTTTTCATAAGCATAAAACATACATTTGATGTTTTATCGTATGGCATAAAACTTAATTAGTCTAATTTCAAAACATTATAATAAACAACGTTTCATTATTTCTTTCAATTTTATTCTTCCTTTTATCGGACTAACTACAACGCCTACAAATTGATTATGGCACTCGCCGGCCTTTAGCCCGGCACGTTCGCTTCGCTCGCTAGGCTCATGCGTTGTGGTCACTGTTCTAATCTAACCTAACCTACCTAATTTCCGCGTTGTCTCGAAAAAAAATATTTTAAACTTCTAAGACTAAACTAGATCTAAAGAGAGGAATGATATTCGATCAAATGAACGTTATGTCCAATAATGTTATACGAAATGAGTATTCGAGTAAATGTATAGTAGGTATGTATAATGAAATTATATCAACTGTTGTTATATATAACGTTTAATATATCTTTTGAACGTTATTAAAATGAAAATATATCTATCAAATGTTGATATAATATATGAGACACACCCCGGTAGATCACTGCTTTAAAGTTTACCTCGTCTTCAAATAGAGTGGAAAATCAAGACTTCGATAATAATTAAAACAGAGTTGGTACACAGTAAATATGTATATTTACTGTGGTTGGTAATCGTAAAGTTAATGTGCCACTTTTATATTTCTACAGGTTCAAATTATTACAACCTGCCCTTTATTTGCCATAAACCTGCTTATCGCTGATATACACTATATTTTTATCTATTCGAAGAACGTATCAGTTTTGTATAAATGTCATTACTCATTGGTCAGATTGCTTTTTCCGCGGAAATCATGCATAACAAAATGAATAGTATTATCTAGAAACAAAATAGTTTTAAAAACCATTTTACTGGAATTTTAATTTCAGATAGAATAACCTACGTAGGTACTCCATAGATATCAAAATCAATGAAAATACAAATAAACTTTTATTTCTATACAAATAAAATTAATTTAACTTGAATTAAATCTGCAGTGTCGTTAGAACTTTCACAGTACAGAATAATTTCTGTGGTATCAGTAACCTAGGCAGCCTAGACTAAACTTTTATAAGAAAAACAATGTAATTCAGTGATAATTTATTGCCATCTCCAAATACTACTTTTTTATTCTTTTTATTTTTTATTTTATATTTATCCTTGCCATCGAAAACATACATTTTGATATTTACAAAAACAGTTGTGAGGCAAACCGTGAATAAAGAAAAGAGTTTAATAAGTTTGTCCGCTCCATACAGAAAGAGTGAGTTTTATAAGAATATAAATATTTCGTCGTAGAATTTGAAGACGGTTGGTGCCAAATTAGGATACAAAACTAAGTAAATATATTCAATATTATCTATGTTTGTATGTACTGATGATCGTAGGTTCCTAATGAATTGTCTATATTAGTGAATTTGGGAACTAAATTGTTTCTAATTTGGCACCAACCGTCTTCAAATTCTACGACGAAATATTTATTATTTCTTACTTTTCAGTGCAAATTTTTGAAGTCGGTGCACTTTTTTTTAAAAGGTTTATTTTACCCTTTTAAGTGATTTTGCTGCCTTGAGAGACAAATAATAACGCAACTAAAAAAATATTGATGGAAAATTAAAAAAAAATACCTCTGTGGATGTGATTTGAACCATGTAATGTGCTTGTGCATCCTATCCTATGCACCCCATTACATTTAACCGCTAGACCATCGTCACGAAAATTTGCAACTTCGTGTCAATAGCAACCGTTGCTAAGGCTTTTTCTGATACATAATTTCAGCCGTAAACAGAAATTAATTACTGAATTTCTGAAAAACTACTGAACCGATTTTCGTCATATGTCTGTGAGATAATGTCGAGAAATTATTATGTCTTAAAAAAAAATAAGTTGTCAAAAACGGTACATATTTTATCGAGATATCAAGAAAAATGTACTTATAAAGTCAGTTTTTTCAAAATTTCTGAAAAACGAATGAACCAATTGTTATGAGATAAAAATGGGACCAATCCGGAAGAATTATCTGTCGATTAAAAAAGAAACCATAAAAATCGGTTCACAATTGGCGGAGTTATAAAAAAAAAAAATACGGTCCGAATTGAGAACCTTCTCCTTCTTTTTTTGGAAGTCGGTTAAAAAGTAGATTTGAGTGCCCCATAGGTATGCTATAAAATTATAGCATTGATTTATTGTATTCGGATTAGGTTATATATCCGTAAATAAGAAACAGTCGTTTATTTTCTTCTTGATCAATAATGTGACATCATTCTGTCTGTATCTACCCAAACGTGTTCGTCATGTTTTAATTAGGTATAGTCCTTAGTTTCATTTCCGTTTCATTAAGTGGATACTTATCTCTTTAAAATACAGATACGGATATAGATTAAACAGATATGAAATATGATTAAAAGAAGAAATCTAATGTGAGTAATTTCTATGGAATGTGCAAGAATCATATATACGCATCTACATTCTAAAGCTCTATAGGTATATTATATATGTAAACGATTATGACTACTTCTATTAACTACATTGTTATTCATATATAAAAGGTAGGTTTAGCTACTCCAAAAAATACTACAAATGTTAGTGCTAAGGGCACACAGATAGTCTAGATTGAGTCTTTGTTTATAACAAGATTAATTTTTTATCTACTTTGCGATCTAGCAAATTTTCGTTGACTAATCTTTACCACAACAACACAGACAAGTTCACACAAAGTTATGAAATATATATACGAACTGATTATGAAGATATCCAATTATCTCACGAATAGTTCAATAAATTGCTATCACAACACTTTCCACATAGTAAAACACGTCCTTATATGTGCACAGCCCTTCAATACTCTATATAAAATATATCATACACTTGTGACACACCTAGTCTGAGTTAGACTTGTACAATGCAATGTACCTAGTACCTACCTACCAAATATGATAAGATAAGTGAAAACGAGGTCTAGATAATGATAGCTATGTATGAAAACGATATCAGTTTTTTTAGCTTGCGATTACGAAGAATTTACAGGTAGGTACGATTGTTTGGTACTTATTTACTTTGCCTACGATATGTCGAAATAATAAAATTTTGTACAATGGTTATAATTTTATTATACACAAGCTTCTGTCCGCGGTTTCACCCGTGTGGATATAGGTCCAAAAAGAAATAATCCCATGTCTGTAATTTGCCCCTCCCCCCTCGCTTTCGCGGTATAAAAAGTAGTATACCTATGCCATTCTCTGTCCCCTAAACTACCACTATGCAAAAAATCATGTCGATCACGTGAAAAACAAACACAAATCTATCCGACGGGAACTTTACATTTTTCCGAAATTGAAAGTAGCCTATGTGTTATTCCAGACTATAATCTATTTCTATGCCTAATTTCATCCAGATCTGTTCAGCCGTTTTGGCGTGATTGAGTAACAAACTTTCGCGTTTATAATTATAGTGGGATTAGATACCTCCTACGTAAGTTAAAATTCAAAACATCCAGTACCTGCCTAGATTATCTATTTACCTACCTAGTTGATAATGATAATTCTTGAGTATTATGTGGTATTAGGTACCTACCCTAAATGCGACTCCACAGATCTTTTAGAAGTTCTGTGTGCGACTCAGTCATGCCTAAACGGCTGAACGAATTTAGTAGAGATTGTAATGTAATGGAAATATAGAGTACAAATTAGTATTTAATACCTGCTACATTATAACATTATTTTTTATTCCATTTTTACTCTTACTTTTTACTCCAATATTAATATCATTGAATTCAACATAGAAAATTAGAAATAGTACCAACATATATTTTAGCGTGCTGGACAATTCCGATTTAAAAATTGGAAAAAAGAACCCTAAACCTTCGAACACAAATCTAAAAAGTAATTTAAATATTTTGTTCAATAAAAGTACACCTAGGTAATAAAATAAAATGTAAATTTAAAAAGACAGGTAATATTTATGTATGGATGGACAGACAATCTTTGCTGCAAATTTTATCTGAAAAAAAGATCAAAAAATATCGACGAGGATGGGATTCGAACCCACGCGTGCAGAGCACATTGGATTAGCAGTCCAACGCCTTAACCACTCGGCCACCTCGTCACATGGTAAGATATCTAAATTTTCGGTATACCTAATACATGTATTTTTGTTCATTAAAATATTATTTTGTTAAGTCTATTATTAAGTATTATAATAAAAATTAATTAAAATATCATTATAACAATATGTATTGCATTATACATTATATAATAATAATACATTTTGCTGTCTCACTTAATATTTTTGATGATAAGGTGGTACATATTATACTTTAATAACAGTGCATTAATAACCTATAATCTATAATATAGGTTTCATTACTTTGTAGTAAATATTTAAATATTAGTTTAAAAAAGTATCATGTAGCGCCATCCAGTGGCAATATTATGTACTAATAAGTCACATGCTATATTAGTTTCACGAAATATCACTAGATGTCGCACTATAACAACTTGGTCACAGGGGCAATAAAGTCGACCGCGCTGACAACAGCCGACACGAGCACCTGCGCGACATAGCCCCTGTGTATGACAGGCCAGCAGACGGTCTCCCGCTACCGCGGGAACTACTATACCTATATATACTATACTATACTACCTGGTCGAGTCCATAGTAGGGGGACCGACTGGGTCTCAAATCCCCGGATCAAAGGTAGCCACAGGCCACCTTGGCGCACTTTGTGCGCCTAAAGAAGACACCGAGGGGTCGTCACCCCTCGAGACACAGCCGGCGCTAAGAGGTTTTCCTCGGCGCCTCCCGAGCCGAAAACCCCTTGATGATGATGGCAATAAAGTAATAAATCAAGTAGGTAATTATTATAATTTAGAATAATTTCTATAGAATAATAGAATGTATGTGCCCAGTATTTAAGTTTAGTAGGAATATTATAGGTTTATGATAGGTACATGGATATGGATAACCACAAAATCTAGATTTTCTTATAGTTTAAAAACAAACAATGTAGCCGAAAAATTGCTACGGTTACCTACACCGGCAACTTGTCATCCATAGTTCACTCATTCATCGCCGACACTCATACCCATTTAATAAATAGATAATAATCAGTCAAGTCTGATGACCGCGACAGTTAAAAAACCGAGACGAGTTGTTCGACCTCACAGGTCAAGCGGAGAGAAGGGCTGAAGGTCTGAGGGGAGCAGGCGCCGCGTTGCCTAGCAACCAGTCAACCTGACGCCGCCCTTCATTCATAAACTGTTCGCTAAAATTACAATACAAACAATGAATAGGTACAAAGTTCAATAACATTTTCAACAAGTGTTAATTTTAACTCTTGGAATAAATATTTGATCGGGCTCTCCTTACTCTAAGTTTAAACTGCTAATTCCTTTGTAAGTATAAATAGGTAGGTACCTAGGTAGATACGTATGGTGTCTTATTTAATTAAAAGGGAATTATTTAAATGTTGAAAGTGGAAATGAAAAAAAAACCTGATTAATATAATTAATAGTAGGTATTTGTGATATATGTAGATACTTATATTTATTATACATAAATACTCATATAGTACTCATAAAATATCATAAATACTACTATACACAATTCTTAATAATGTTAGTATCACAGAGACACAGACTATAATTATTTTTATAGTATTGTATTGCATCTACACTCAGTACAAGAACTGTCTCTTTCGCATAAAATACATTGGAGGGTGAACCTTTACCTACTTAGCATCATTATTATGATATTATAGGTACCTACCTACCCATGTTTAATTTGTTCAGAAGTTTAGAACGAAGGGTGCCATTCCTGATTTCTGTTAAATTTTCCACCCGCGCGGCGTTTTGTCTTGTTTCAAGTGAATTTATGTCAAGCACCATACTGTCAGTCAGATGACAAGAAATTATCTACAATTTAAATCTTTGTAGATAATTATTGAGATACATTTTGTGTAGTTTTAATGAATTTCAAAAGTGAATAAAATTTCTATTAGGTAGGTACTTATAACATTTTTAGCATACTTTCAACCATTACCAAGTATTCTGTGACAATAAGTACTTGAAGTTTGTTAGATTTTTTTAAAATTTATTATATGGACAAAATTATGATTATCAAAATTTTTATTTTTTATTAATAAATTAACCTATGCATTGAATTAGATAAGCTATCTGCAATGTTAGAAATCAAAAACAATACTCAAAATCTATGATATTTAAAGTAGGTAGGTACCTATTAAAATATGAAGTGATAAACGTATGCTAATGAAAATGGATACAATTTAACAATCTCCATAATATGAGACATTTCGTGTCAAGTTACTTACAAAACACGTACCTACTTAGGTAGAATGTTTCAATATGCAAATGAACACACGACTCCTGCTGAAGCCTTGAAACTGTAGGATTTACGAGAAAGCACCCAAGGACATTGAGCTGTTTAACGCTATAATGTTACTAAACTTTCTTTAAAAATTATATTTTATTCATCCATAATAGGTATCTACTATAAGGTTTCGCCTGCCTTAAATATCAAGTCTGTAAATAGACCACGCTTAGGAAAAAATACAATAGGCGTGTTATAAAGTAAAATATCTGTCTTTTTCATAAGAATTTTCTAGATGTCTATATAGATATTCAAAATCATTTCAAAAAGGGAATTATCAACCGAAGGGAAATTGAATAAAAGAAGTACCATGAAATTCACTAAAGTTTATTTCACTGTCAAGAAAATCTTAGAAAGCCAGTAAAATGCATTTTTGTTTTAAAATCGTGAATTCCGCAGTTTTCTTGTAAATGCAGCGAAGCACACGTAGACGTGGAAATGAAATTTACTTCGGTGCTTGAAAGTATACGGGCGTCTGGGCTCCGACCTCGATAGATTCTATGAAAACTTAGAGTGTCTGCTCGCAAACACGATGTGTATTGAGACTTCCATTCTAAACAAACTAACCTAAAAAGTTCTAAAAATAACCCTGTCTGCTAGACTTTTCCCAAAGCATCCCAACAGAGCTGGCAACGACTTACAAAAGACTGTATTCGCTGGGTACCCTGGGACCATAACCCGGTTTAGCTGGGATCCGTAAGGTAGCCCAGGAAATTTTAAAAAACAATGTTAAAAAAGTCACACATTGTTATCTAAGAATTCTATAAAATAATATAAAAACACCCGCAGACAAGAAATATTTGCTTGACTAAAAAGTACCGAAATCACAGCATTCAATGTGTTTTATTAATAAATAAAACATATTTTATATTGTTTTTATCAAATATTTTTATTATAGCCTGTTTGTTTATACATCAAAACAGGTGACAAGCAAGCAATTTAAATCGCTGAAGTGCCCTCCGAAGTAAAATCTTTCACGTAACATCCCTTGAACACAAATCGGATAATTAAACCATTACATGAACCGAGAATGTACACAACAATGTAATGTAGGTTCGTATTATGTTGGCAGGATACCCATTGCTCTCTCATATCCGTCGTTTTCAGTTGCAGACGTCTCTGTATTTCAGTATTCCCCACAAGTTACAATGGCTTTTGTGCTAACATATTGCGGTACAGTTAACTTGCCACTCAGAACAGCTATCTGCAATCCCATCCTCTACCTATATCTGCAATTTAATGGGAATGAATGTATTTACCTATATTTGACTGATATCTTGATATATAGCCTTGCATTAGAAGCTTTGTTGGTTACTAGGTTGTTGATGTTAATATTTCTAAAATAAATGATTAGTTTTAGACACGATCTTTTTAACCGACTTCAAAAAAGGAGGATTTGAAATATTTTTTTGTATGAAAGGGTATACTTTGTCAGGTCAGTATCTGATGATGGGATCCTGGAGAAATCGAGAACTCTTCAAATTTTATAGGCACACTTGAAGCGATTTGGGTATTTTTTATAGTGTTCTGCGTTCTAAGTTTCAAAGAATTCTAAAGTTCTAAAGATATAGAATTACTACTTCTAATAGCAAAGTTTTGATTGGTTCATGTTTAAAGTTATTATTGGTCTTTTTTTGGGTCTTAGAGTACAAACTCTTTAGCTTTATTTATTTTATTGTATTTTTTAGGTAATTTATATGAATTGGATAATAAAATTTTATAAAACGACCGGTCTTTTCATGGCTCAAACAAACGTTACTGTCACATTGAAAATTGCTTCTGACAGCATTAATGAATAAATTTGGACTTATTTATTAAAATTACGGGATTATACGAATTTTGCGGATATGTTCCTAACCCAGAATTGATTAATTTTTTTTTCTTAACAATTTGCGTTTGAATCTAACTAAACGAAATTATTAATATAGATAAAAAGTATTTAGTAAGTCTTGTACGTATGTATCGGATTTATATAAATGATGAAATAAATTAAGTAGCATATTCAAATAAAATTAGACCACAACGCCAGATTGTCAACGCGAAAATCATGTTGGAAAAAGTTCTAAATAAAAACCCCTTTGTTCTTTGGTAAATTAATTTCCAGAAAGCTAGATTACAACTCACAGTTTGGTAGTTGCGCAGATTTATTTCGCCTCGTTGCAGTTAGAGCTTCTCACAGTACGTAGCGGGCCAATTACTTTCTTTGTGGGCTCACAATGGCATCCTGAATGCATCCTTTATGTCTGGATAGTTGCAGAACTCATTTAAACATAAGAAATAACTTGGAACAGTTGCAACTAATCTAGATGTCCAGGGGGTATCTTTAGACGTAGATTTCAAACCTAGTCTTAAAATCCTTAATTTTGTTACGTTTTATTGAAATTTAAATGTGTATTATGTTAGGTACTAAATTTAAATAAACTTTTCACTGTTGTCGTCATTAAATTTGAAATCTAAGTTCTTACAAAAGTTTGTTAACAAAATTTACCTTTCGATGCGAATGTAAAAACGGAACCCTTATTTATAGGTTCACTCTTGTGTATGTCTGTCCGTCTGTCACAGCTACCTACTTCTTCTTTTATCAATGTTAATCGATGATTTGCCAATATCAAGTATTGCCTTTATAGTATCAATATGCCGAGATGATCCCGCCGACTGTGATGTCTTATTAATTACAGACTAATTACAACTATTATTAAAAATATTTTTGCATTTGATAGCCAAATTCTCGGGAAAGGTTAAATAGACTATTTAAAATCACGCTACCTACCCAAGGGGGTGAATTGTATTCCTAACACAACGCGTACGAAGTAGCGGGCAATCAGCTAGTATGATATAAAATATACCTAGAAGCTCACATCAAAGAGTACCTAGAAGAAAACAGGTGCATTTTTATAGAACTTTTAAAAATATCACTTTCATTCATGCTTAAAAATAACCGCACTCCAATATTTATCTAATATTAACTTAACGTGAACCTCCGTCCACCATTGTAAAGTTATTTTCAGAATGTCCATCTATTAATAATGCTTTAATCGCCCTTTAATGTGAAAAGGGTGATAAAGTATTTATACTTACTATTACCAAAATAAAAATGTAAAGTAACTTTTTAGGGTTTAGGTGCGTTGGCAGACCCCCTTGCCTTGAGGTTAATCCGGTCCTGCTCACAAATACCATCGGCTAAACGACGAAGACTTGGTCTTAAGATGGACCCGGTTTAGGGAGCTGTAAGGCAACCCGTGAAAGAAAGGAAAAAACTTTTTAGGGACAGAAGTCGGTCTCTTGAATTTATGTATATTTAGATATTTTATATTTCTTCATTTGATGTTTTATGTAAAACAGTAGAATATTAGTAAGTACTTACCTTCATTTAAATGTTTGTATACCACCGACACCTTTACTACTGATTTTTAAATTTTATTGGTCACCAGCGGACCCAGCAGACGTTGTCCTGTCCAAACGTTGGCTTGCCTGCACTACTCCTACACCAACTCCTACCCCTACCCCTACCCCAACTAAGCACAGGGATTGTAATAAAATCTTTGCTGCTATTAAGTTAACAGAAAAGGCGTACTTTTCCAATTTTCCGCTGCTAGGATCAGCGCGTGGTGTTGACGTGAGGCACGTTTCTCGAGCAAGCGTCAGCCACGCGACCTAACTGTGACCGTCTGGAAACTTAGTCGTCCATGCCATTACTGCATATACTGGTATACTTAAAAAAACACAAATTGACGAACCAAACAAAAATTAAGTATGTGGCTAAGGACATTAGATTATGACCAAACTGAAAATTTACTTTCATATATAATATAAAATTGTATGAATCTGCAATGTGTGTTTTATTTAATTTAATCTGTGCTTCAAATAAGTATTTATTTATGTGTTCTTTTATCTAGGTATGTTTTATTTATTTTGTTTACTTGCTTATTGTATATGCTTAGTACCTTGGAAGAGCGGGTTTCTCCTAATACAGAGAGGGTTTCTTCTAACACTTGTAAAAACTACCTGTAAAAAATAATAAATAATTTTGAATTTTGAATTTATATTTATACTTTTTGACGGTTGTCCATAATAAACAGAACAGGTGGCAACTGCAATGGCAAGCCTGGACCTATGGCACTTTAACAGATCTGTTACTTTTAGAAGAAGTGCAGACTTTACCTTTGTATGTTTGAATGCGCTTATCTCAGGAACTACTACTTCGATTTGAAAAAAGCTATAAACGCTTTGGTTGACGTTTGAGAGCGGAGCAGTAACCATACACGGGTCTTCACGTATGAAGAAGGGGCAGAAAGTTGTACTTAGTTGTAAATATAATAGACTAGATAAATATGAATACTTTGCACCGTTAGTTCAACTGATCTCCCACAGATTGCGTCTTTTACAAAATAATTAAATTAGTCTAATTTTAAAAGAAACAATGGCGTATCAAACATAATAATATATAGAGATTAGCTAGGGTGGTATTATAAATAATAAATGTACGTAAAGCTCGGTCATTTCGAGTAATTTATTGAGTGACATAGGCTGCTTTTTATCACAGAAATTCTTAAGTAGGCCGTCCACACATTGGTCCGGCATCGCACCGAAAATTTCCCATTCCGGCGGGCGGATGATCTAGGCGGACCGTTACAAGAATTGGACGAGTCTGTGGTTGGTTTCGGTGGACCGTACGGCGATATCATATTCAAAAATTTCCACAGGCGAAACCGGTGCGGAATGCTAGTAATGTTATAAATGCGAAAACGTGTTTGTTTGTACTTCTTTCGCACCAAAAAAGTCAACTTTCAAATTTTCGAGGCCGGAGAGCGACTGACATAGGCTACTTTTTCTTCTTCTTCTTCACCCTTACAGGTTGCCTTACAGCTCCCCGGGAACCGTTGCCGGCGCCAGGGTACTTTTTATCCCGCGAAAATGTCTCATTCCCCTAAAAAAATTATTTTTGCATCATGCGACGCCGGGACTAGTATAGATATAATAATTGCACTTATTAGGGGTCATTAATTATATTTTATTTTATATTAGCTTTTATTAATTGAAACAGATTTGTCTCCAAAATTATGATGGTCTCCTATTTAGTATTTATTAAGGAAGAGGGACAAGGTTCGTGATTAATGTATTAAGTTAGACAGGAGATTTAGCGAGCTTTTAATACATTGTAAAATGTTTCTCTTACAAATAAACGTCAACAACTTGTCAGAACCACTATTTTGTGGAAATTGATATTTGAGCTTAGCTTTTAATAAAATTTACCATGAATTTAATCCTTATACTGTATTGCGATGCTAAAATAGCGGTGATAAAATGATAAAACATATCAATAAAATGAAATGTATTTTGCAATTATCGTCACATGTAGGTCTTATCTATTTTCATTTTAAGTTCATTGTATTTAGCATTTAATGACTGTTTTGTGACAAATAAAATAAAAAAATAAATAAAATAAAAAAAAGAAATGAACATTGAACAAGTCTCTCTGTGAAACGACTTTTACTAATAGTTAGAGAGCTGGCCATATGATTTACCGTCTGCTGAGCCTTAAATACGATAGTATGTATAGTGCCCCAAGTCTCCCTGTAACGATCCGCGAATTTCTACGTGGCATCTTTCCCCCTGGGGGGTTTTGAAAACCAGTCGGGAATCGACCCAATAAAAATATCTGCTTCTTTTTTTTCCTATACTTAGATGTATTACGAATAAAAAATACCAATCAGCAGAAATTTTTAGCGAAACAAAAATTATATAAAAAATTAAATTTATTTTTCGCTAAATCCACCGGCCAAGGGGGGAGGGGGTGGGGGAGCTAGTTATTACTAAAAGGTATGTTATCACTTTTTAGAATATAATTTAAGTATTATTTTGGAGAATTAGATGAGAAATTGTTGAGACGTCTCAGTTCTTCACAGTCAGACGCCATCTTATCCACCTCTTCAAATTTCATTTCTTTTCTAAGATTTAAAAGTCATTGCTCTCCTTTAATAACAGACTGAAAATGATAGCCTAACGTATTATTAAATATAGAAATTAAATTATTATTTCTAAATTATACAGTATATTTGTAAGTGCTTTGAAAGCACAGAACAAGTGTTTAAAAGAATGTTCAAGGGAATATCGAATTGAGAACACAAATCTTTCAAAATGTTGACACACACATTTTGCACTGATATTTTCCATTCAAATGTCCGCATACAATAAGTAAAAAATCTACACCACGTTTTACAATAATTAAAATGATTGCCCTAACATTGTACAGTATGTATAACGAAAAATGTCATAAACACATTATTGCTAGATAGCAAAAATCTTCAACGTAGCCACAAGCGTGCTACGGTGCTACGATGTTTATTTGTCACAAGATTTGCTTATCGTAGATCGCTAGCTTGAGGACGCGTTTATAGAAGGAAATTGGTATATCTATAGAATCGGGACATATATATTGTCGTTTTCTCAGTACTATATAGTTTTCTACATAAATTCTTAAATGAAATGCTGTTCGTTGGTAAGCGCATCACTTGAGAACGGCTGGAGTAATTTTTTAAATGTTCGTAATAGTCCGAATCAGGATTTTAAGGAAAGAAAAATTGGAAGAAAGTTATGAGCTCCATTGGCGAAAAGCTAGTAGTAGATAATACTTAGATATTTCGTCAAACAAATAATTTGCTGGTGGATAGCGATTATTCTGTCTGTAAAATTGCCCAAGCCTTATTTATACAGCGTGATGCTGCATTTAATGGACCTATTAATAGATGTATCATTTCCTTAGAAGACGTAAACATATTTCTGTTATTTTTAGAAAAAATCGGACGCGGACTTTGCGTGCCCTCCCAAGCACAAGCACATGTTCTTAAAGAGTAGCATTTTTGATACTGTCACCCCGGTTTCAAATTCAACGCTCTACCAATTACGCTATCGACTCTTTATTTATAAATATAAATTTTAAATTAAATCTGATCATAAAAAGTAGTATTGTCGTTAGAAGACATCTCCTAACATTAATGTCACACTAACTCGCGACCTTCGTCACCCTTGAATGTAAAGAAAAGCTTGCATGACTCGATATTTTGGTGTTTTAGGGTTCCACTTCCGTGCCAAAAATAAGTGGTAAAAATGCGTTCTAAATCTTTCATTCATGGTACAGTACAGGACAAAAACAGGAATTGCTCTCGGAATAATTTTATTCAAAGTAACTAAGTAGTAATAAAATATCATGATGCAAAAATGGTTGCGTCTTTTCCGAGTTAAAAACACCTATGGACTTCTGTAGGCCACATCAATTTGTGATATATATACCGTTTCGAACTTGAGACGGTCTGCATCCTTTCATTTTGCTACGACCCTATCCTTAGCTTCATTTCTCTATATTAAATTACACATTCTCATTTCTAATATTACACATGACATTCGTTAATAAAAATATATAACAATATACTATAATTTAAATTCTTCTTCAACTTTCTCTCTGAAAGTCTGAACATTCGGGTATTGACCGTAGAAGGGCGAGAGGGCGGTTAACGGCCGCGTGTCTTGTCTCGGTCACCTGTGTCTACGAGGATCCTTCAACTTTGCCAACACAACTTTGTTGGAAAGTAAATGGAACTTCCAATTATGTACACATTCAGTGTTTGCGAATGGCACCTCGCCATCGGTATCGCTACATATTTTAACGAGATCTTACAAAAAGATACAGAATTTTTGGAAAACTACTGATAGAATTTTCATAAAAAATTATTTAATAATTTAAAACCCCCCGATGCAAAATATGAATATTTAAAAAGCATCAAATAATTTATATTCTAGTCCCCGACGCACTTATTTGTTACTTGATTTTCGAGTCAGTGCATAGAAATTATTTGATGCTTTTTAAATGTTCATAGGTTTTTTGTTTCTCGATTGGTAGGTATAAGTTGCTCACATCCCTTCAACAACTAAAAAAGATCTGATGATTTCAAACAGCTGAACAGATTTTGTGGAAACATAGCTAAGAACACTCTCGATCAAGTCACCTTTTAAACAAAAAAAACTAAATCAAAATCGATTCATCCGTTTAGGAGCTACGATGCCATCACAGACAGTCATTTTCAATAATTAATTAAAAAATAAAATGAGACAAAATACTCTGTCGAATAGAAGTGAATCATTACAATTTTCACTAAAGAAAATGGGACCACCTGTGAAGTATACCCTTTCAAACAAAAAATTTTTTTTCCAAATCGGTCCAGGTGTCTTCAAGTAATCGGGGAACATACATAAAAAAAAAAAGATTCCGACGAATTGTAAACCTCCTCCTTCTGTTTTGAAGTTCGGTTAAAAATAGCGTAGGAGATATCTGTGTTGTGTAGTAGGGTGTATGCAATGTGTGAATAACGTACCTACTGATCTGAAAGCTGAAAAATAAATATGTTTTACCCCACGACGTTCAAAATACATGAACTTAAAATAGTTATAGGAACAAGTGTTCGTCAACAGTAAACATATTTTTAACTGTAAAAAATTTGTCATAGTATGAAATTCTCTAATTAAATACTGCACGTAAGTTTAAACAAAGAGTTGCGGTTCAGTGAACTCCGCCGGTCGTCGACGAAACGCGAATTGTTTCTCTCACATATGTACTAGATATATAGTATTTCTATATGTTGGAATTTCTACGCGTAAACATTTCCTGCCTACAACACCCCCACAGGCTGAAACAACCCTCCCTAGGAGGGAAAAATACTCATAAAACTAGAGACATTTTTTTCCCACTCGCTCTTGAACGTAGACTGTCTAGTAAACCTAGAGTAAACGAGTTAGCTGGAAGCCTTTGACAACTCATGAAAAATGCAAGCGTAGCAAGCAATGGTAAATTGGGAAAATAAGATTTTCATTTATTTTTTCACGCTTTATATTAGTTCCACCCGTAACAAATCTTGGAAGTTGAATTAAACCAATTTTGTGGAACTCTGTAACGAAAAGACGTAACCCCATGGAGTTTGGGCTCTTTTGGTTTGCGCAAGCGTGCGTTACTGACAAAAGCGTGGTTTCGAAGTTTCGAAGTATAAAAGAACAAGGACATCAGTGAATATGTGTACAAAAATTTTAAAAATCTGCTTTATCATTTCAAGAACTCTTTGTTTTCTTTACTTACTTACAACGAAGGGGAAAATGGTATCAGTATAGTAATAGTAAATAGTATCTATCTATCTAGCTATCATCACGCCTTTTATCCCAAGAGGGGTTAGGCTACGATACTGACATTCGCTTCTTTTATATTCTTTACATTACATTCTTTCATACAAGCTCGGCGTATATGTGTACTTTTAACATTTAGAAAATCGTTGTTATGGATGGATATAGGGTATTTAAAATCTATGCATGTATCTGGTTTAAATACTTATATTTTTGCAAAATTTTTGGTATAAGACAAAACCAACAAAATGCCTTTTTGACAACTTTAATAATGTTGTTTATATATCAACAATATATTTTTAATAAAATTAGAAAATAGAACGTCAATATTCCCTATTCCAGTGGGTAAACAACTTTCGTTTATTCTTAATAAAACTCTTACAATAGTGCAATCCCAGCGCCCTTCCCAGATAGGGGAGATATATTGCCTTCATATCTGTTAGACGCTATAAATTGCGGAAAAATGTTTGTTGATGCCTCGTTCCCGAAAAATACATGCATAGGTTTCGTATCATCTCCTTCAATAAACATAATTCTTATACATTGTAACATGTATTGATTTTGTATTAGAATATTGTGAACATTCAGTCTATTTGTGTAGATTTGTGTCACATTCACAAGAATAGAAAGCGAAATCCTTAAATATTGGTTTTTAAGATACAGAAGTGGATTTAAAAATATGTATAAATATGTATTTGGGAGCCAAAGTATATCTAAAATGCCATCATATAATAATAATATTATCTCTTGCTTCTTCCAATTTCATTTAATTCTACAGCATAATCTTAGACTTTCGAAAAATAATACTTACTCAAATAACTTATTAATTCTATTAGCACATATGAACAGCTAATAATATGACTAGAAGTGTGATTTGGTCATTAATTTAATTAATTAATTAATGTCACCTTTTTACCTTCATAATGTACCTATAACTCAGAACGGATAACTATTATAACAAAGTTATCATAATAATAAAATTGTTGTTCATCCAATGACACGTAGGTACCATTTTTGTCCATTGTTCTTTCAAAAAACATATCAGTTCTGACTTTCAATTGAATCGAAAAATACATATTCTATCTAATATATAAAATTCCCGTGTCACAAGTTAGTTGCCATACTCCTCCGAAACGGCTTGACCGATTTTTACTTTTTTTTTTGTGTATATTCGGTAGGGCCCACGATCGGTCGTAATCTATTTTTCATACCCCTAAGTGATAAGGGTAAGGGTAGGGGTAGGGTAGGAGTAGTGTTTTAGAAGAAGTGTAGTGCTTAGCATTTTTGGCCCGAGTGAGATTGGAACCCGGGTCCCACCAGTTTCAAGTACAACGCTCTAACCATACGCTATCGACTCCTTTTTATAACGCAAAATATAAGCCATATAAAATATTGATGACGTAATAAAAAAGTCCTATATTATCCGAATCACTGAGAGGAGAACGTACTCATGAATTGATTTATTGGAAAATTGTCATGTAAATACCCTTATTGTGTGGCACCGCACTGGCTAGACAGAATATTATGTATGGGTGTATAAACCTATGTATATTCGGTACAGACGGCGTCAAAAGTATAATAGGTATACAGTTTTTGATTGAAACGAAAAATTACTCTAATGCTTTTCCATCAAGTTTATTTAAATTTAGAGTTGATTCTTGTTTTTACTCCATTCATGGACTCCCATAGCGACTTTCCACCAAGAATAAACCAGTCTTTAATATCTACCTATGTACCTAAGTACTTCATTTGGTAACAAATAGTGCGGCCTTCCGCTCTGGCTTCGCCCGTGAAAAGGTTTGAAAAGTGACATAAGAGCTTATTCTAAAAGATTTCCGTGATAATAACTTAGCCTATGTGACTCTTCGGTCCTTCAACATATCTCTGTGCAAAAAAGCACGTCGATCCGTTGCTCTGTTTTAACGTAAAACAAGGACAAAAACACACTTTCGCATTTAGGATTAGTTTTGTAAACGGTTTCTTATCTCGCTTCTTAGTATGTATTGCTATTCGATTAATCTTAAATCTCTTTCCAGCCCAACATCAGAATGCAGGCTGCGTTAAACGGAGCTTCACAGAACCCCTACAATGCGTGGGTAGCATTCGGAAGTGAGCGGAAATTACGCATTAAAATAACTTACTTTGCAAAGTTAAATCTATGTGTGTATTAACTGCCTTCATAGCTCCCGATTAAAATACGATTAAAGCTATGAAACATCGTATTTTACGTTTATTGAGAAGGACATTAAACGCGCAACCTTGGAACTCAGTTAAAAAAGCCATACTGAATTATTGAATCTCACGCTTCGGGAGGCATGTATATGTATCTACACTTCTTCTGAAATACAGCGGTAACGACAAGGTTGTCTGTTTAATATGGACAACTTAAATGTGGATTCTTAAAATTTTTGGTCATGCCATATATTTAAAAGTCCAAGATAGCCTGATCATGATGCAAGGTAATAGAGTCCTGACCATGATTCCTGTTATTATTTGCATAATATATTTTCAGAACGACAAATACTGTATGTACTCGGTACCTATATAAAATGAAGTATTAAATAACAATCTGGAGTTCATTACATTACTCCGCTCCATGTGAATATATAACTCGACGTGAGTGAAGTACTACTGTGCAAAGTTTCAGTTAAATTCATTAGAGCCTCGAATCTTGTAACGAAACAAGCACTTCGTATATCTGAATATGTAAATTTTAGTATGCTTAACTCGGTAATGGTTTAATTAAGATTAATTAACAATAATTAAGATTAATATGTGCGCAATTAAAAAAGGATAAGTACTTTTTTTTATTATATTCAATTATTTATATATTATAAAGTATAACTTATATTATATTGCTCTTTTTCTAAGATCCTGGTTCGATTCTTTTGCATAAATCATAGGTACCTACTTAAGTGTATTGCTTCATGCATGGGCGTGATTTGCACTTAGCATAAAAGCAAAGTCATGAAATATTCAAACTCGTAACTTTTTATTCTTGTCGGATAGTATGTTCCTATTATAGGATAAGTATTTTATCATAAAATACAGTACTAAAGATGATTAAACTCCAAATCCCACACAGAACAGAAACAGATCTTTACAGTACGTGTCATATTTCGAAATACTAAGCTCTGTCTCTATCTATTTCCGACCCGCAGTATTAAATTCACCACGAAATTGAAACTTAATTAACAATTCTATACATTCGGTTTGTGGTTATATTTTGTAGTTGCACCCCACGGTGTAGGGGGTGTAAAGTTTGTAGGGACGCGGATGGAGTATGGGAAAATAACAAATAACGAAGTGTTCAGAAGAGAGGGTTGCTTTCAGTCTGAACAAGTAATTCTTTAATATAGGACTACCGTACCTTCAACCTTGTATATTCTTCAAGAGGGTTTTGATATTATGACAGAATGGAAATAAAATTTTAATAAAAAAATTAAGCAAAACAATAATAAATAAAAACGAGCGAGCTTACATCTCACCTTAGTAATAAGCCACATTAACATTATATCCAGCATTACATTACATAACATTAACACTTTATACACAACACTGTAGGTTAAGCACACAACTGATGCGTTCTTCTTCTCTATTTTAATTTCTCTTTCTCGTCACACACACGCACATACTGTTGGCTGACAGTACCAACCTCTCGGAAAACAGGTTGCTACCATCTAACGGCCAACTCTACCACTGTGCGCGCTCATTCGTCAAATCAAATAGCGCGCGCTTCCCCAGCTTCCTGTTACGAAAATCACTCCCACAGATTGCAGGAAAGCTAGAGGAAAGATGTTACACATAAAAAATCATTGATACTATTTGTTGTATTTTGTACATTTTATTATTTCTAGAAACGTTATAAGAAGAAGAATATGAGATAACCTGCGCAGAACGCCATAAAATATATTATTATCTATTGTCATCTATAAGTATAAAACATGGCCCACATTGTTCTTCCATAAGATACAACTATTCCATCAAGATCCTCTTGTGTAAGCCTGAAAATTTCGAGAATACTTTCACATCAACATATTACGACTAGTGGTGTGCCGGATATCCGTATCCGTATCCGCGGATATCCGAGGGAGAAGAAAGATCCGTATCCGTATCTGTTAGTTTTTGGCGGATCTTTTACCTTATTAATTTTCAATTCATAGATGAAATATTATATATATTATACGTGTGATTAGGTAAAAATGAAAAACTGTTAAATTCCATTCAGATTATTTTTTATTTCTTAAAATCGTATCTGTTATGAGAGTTAACTCTTAAAGAGGTCAATAACTTTTGTCCATAACAGATTATCTCTTTCCAAAGTTCGATGTGCAATATTTACCGCCGCGTACTCTAATAAAGTTAAGATCCGTATCCGTATCCGTATTCGCGGATCTTGAGACCAAATATCCGTATTCAGATCCGTATCCGCGGATATATATTTTTAACGATCACTAATTACGACACAGTCATAGGACTTGTATATTATTTGACACTAATAGCACGCCATTTCTGTGGTAAGTGCCAGCTTTTTATAGAACAACGGAGGCGTAAATGGCACCTCGTGAAGTTTTAAAAATGACATATATTCTAATTTATTGACACTGTTTCATATAGGTACTATTCGGCAGTTCAAGTTATCTTTTATTTTCAAATGTTGGAAGTGTAAGGAGGAATATGCACCTCTAGCAGAGTCTACGGTAGATAATCAAGATAAATCGGGATGTAAATTTTAATTTAACCAGTGAGCAAATTTCCTTCGCGCCATTTTCATTAGGTTTAGCGTAAACTGCGGGCGTAAATAAGGCTAGATGTAAATCATGTCATTAGAGTAGCGAGGCAATCCGCGCAGACAAGCTGTAATTGAATATAAATCTCGTTACCGCGCAGCCCGCAGGTCGCCGGAAGCGCATCGCGTCGGGTTTTATTTCCTTATCAACTGTAAAGGTATTCGCACAATCACAAAATATAATACATGCACTGGATAGAAAATACAACGCGGTCATGCTGCCAGCGTGATGGGAACTATGCCGCTGGACAACGATGGAGATTTTTTTTTAATTTTTAGTTACTTAGTTAAGATTTGTTAATTATGTTTTTTTGTTTCTTCGTGTTCTATAGACTCAAAAACTACTGAACCGACTTGGAAAATTCATTTGATAGCCTAATTCTTTAGGGGTGAGTTGTATTCCCAATACAACGCGTTCCTTAATAAAAATGGAAATCTAAGTTGATTATAGGTATGATATCAAAATGAGAAAGCTATAGTAGTGACTTCATGCAAAGTCAAGTTCATAAGCATAGCTATTCAGCGAGGAAACGCTGCTAGCCTTCTTGGCACTTTAGGTACCGCAGGACAGTGATTTCAAGAAGGTTTTCTACATATTCATGATTAGAGAGCCACTTATGGAGTTCCCCGTGTTTATGTTTTATTATATTTAAACTTTGTAAGTAAATATATATTATTTAATATTAATATAAAAAAAAAGTTCATAATTGAAGGTAATTTTTCAAAAATGAACAAGAGAAACACAATAGAAAATCATTCACCATAACTAGCAACCCGGCGGCCCCGGCTTCGTAGCTACTGATATAAAATAAATTTTTCCAAAGGAATTAGATATTTTCCCGGAATAAAAGGATGCCTATACGCCACTCAATAAATCACGTCAATACAAATAACTAAAAAAGTGGCTGTCTGTTTGTCCGGAATGGGCTCATTTGATTTCTTGAAGGGTTCCGTAGTCAGTAGATAAATTGTCCATATATATGGTGATATCAAATTTTCACTGGCGAAACCGGGGCAGTAAGCTAGTTTAATATTAGTATTATTAGACGTGAGAGATGGCAAATTAGCGACTAACTTAAAAAACTATTATATAGAAAGACAAAGCAATCATATTATCATTACCGAGCTTCTATAATCTCGTAATCTGTCTACGAAGTCGAAGAGAGCAATTTGTAAAGTAAGAAACAATAATCCCATGGCAGTGTAGTCTGTACCTCCCCTTGCTCTCCAGGGAGGCGCCTGGAATGCCAGAGTTAGTAATTGCTTCAACAAATAATACCAATTCAACTTTACTAACTGGCCAGCTCTTTGAAAATCTCCGGATTAATTGAATCAAATTGAAGTACTTAAAAGTTTCTATGAGCCACGACTGACCACGATATTCGTAAAATCTGCCTGTAAATAGTGTGTTTACTAAAAAACTGTTATTATGTCGTTACATTTTATATTTTTTTTTTATTAATATAAAAAACTTAAATTAAATCTAAAGATTAAAAGTAACTAAATAAACCAGGTCCGCTTGGAATAGTGGCAAGAATACTGGCTGCATTTCCCCGCTGAATCGCGATGCTGATTCGTTGAGCGAAAAAGGAGCCAGCCCTCTTGTCACAAATCAGTCGAGGGGATACATCTTTAATAAAATTTTTGGCATTTGAACCCCACGGACCTAGAGTTTCTACACCAAACGGCACAAATTTGTAGTTTTTAATAATTGATCTATATTTGCGCCGTTTGTTAGACTCTGCGATTTCCGCCGCAGCTCCCGCTTTGATTGCTGTTTCCCTGAGATGAGACGGGGCTAATGTGTCCACGCACGTAGCATCCCATACAAGGGCCCGACCTCGCTCCCAGGGAATCAGAGTCAGCATTTTATACTACAATTTAACGGAGGGATAATTTTTGCGGTTGCTGTGTTTACGTGTTCTCCGAAACACGAAAGGTCAATATGCACTTATTTGGTGTTGAGCTCAAGTGCGGATTGAAGCCGGAAGTCAAGTTTCAAGCCCAACACTCCATCTTCCTATCGAAGTTTTTTCCAATATAGACCACTCTTCCGATATGAACTTTTTCTGCCACGTAAAAAAAACTTTGGAATAAAAACATATTTTTCATCCCATCTATTCGAAAAACGACGATTGGTTCCTCAATAAGTCCGAGAAGTAAGTCTTTTCTCCAAGAGACTTTCACAGAGGACAGTAATGAGTTTTGAATTTTAAACATGAATGTTTCTTCTCGAAATCTGTACTAATATATAAAGCAAAATATATAAAGTTACTGGCAAGTAAGATGGGTGAAGCGCTGGCTGAATTAAAAAAAATCTCTCTTAGAAGGAGATAATAAGTAGAGTGTATCACTCGCCCGCAATTTTTTTTATACTTTGAATCCCTCGCTGTGCTCTGTACCTATTCAAAATATCGCCCTCGCTGTAAAACTATTATTTTGCTCTACTATTAAACTTTCCCTGTGCAATTGGGATCAAAAAAATGGCAATAATATGAAGTGTTGTAATTACCTATAACATATACCTACCTACTAAATTCTGATGTAGGTATTTTGTAAATATTTTATTCGGAATTGGTAGGTAACTTTAATATTAAAATAGGCATTATTCCTAAATCCTATCTACGAGTTATTCTGAAAAATCTGCTACCTAACAAACTTCATAAATGAACGAGGAAGATTTTAATGAAATCAGTAAACAAAGGAACAGACTGGATGGACTAATAAAAGTTCAACGTCAGCTATCTAATTGTCTGCCCTTTAATTACATTGGACTTAGGTATTACAATCAACTTTTACCTTTCCTACATTTTCTACCAAAGATTTTTTTAGCATCTATCTATCTATCTGTCATTACGCCTTTTACCGAAGAAGGGTAGGCAGAGACAATCGAATGCAATTTGCTACGATCCTGGCATACCTCTTTCGCTTCTAATCTAATAAATAGGTACTAATAATAAAGCTGAAGAGTTTGTTTGTTTGAACGCGCTAATCAAGCCTAAGGGGGTAAAATGGGGTGTAAACGTTGTATTCTTAATACAGGAAACTGCTAGTGTTCAATAAAAGTACACTTAGGTCGTCCTCTGCCAGCATTTCCTTTCGTTTATGCTATATAAACCTTTTTTTATGACTTTGGAAATTTTTCACTCATTTCGTCAAAGGAGTTTATTATTACTTTTCTTTGTATGCTAAATATTATCTCTATTCTCATATCTTTATGTTTACGTATTCACCCTTTACTTATCACCGTACGCTGTAATAATGCTCCAATAAAATTAGGAGAGTTTTGGGTTTCGTTTAGCCATAATAGCTATTTATGTACAAGATATTGATTTTAAGCCAATGTAATCACAAACTTTCAAAACAATTTTAACCGTCCTTATCAAAAGTAATTTAATTTATTTAATTACTTACTTCTATTTTCTATTTAAAGTTGTTGGAATTATTAGTTTCCTCTGTACTGTGTATTTAAATAGAAAGCACATAAATAAATTATATACGGATTTTCTTCGTTTATAGGGAAATAGCATGGCAACAAGGGCGGCCTCACTCCTTAGAATTAATATTTAATCCGTCCAGGGAAACCCTCACAACGAGGTATTAATACCGACACGAAGTGTAAAAGTTCACCTGCTACACGGAATATGCATCCAAACAAAGAATTATTCCGTATCAAAACATGTTTATTTATGGTGCTTTGGTTACGAAGAGGAAAATAATACTTTTGTATTTATTGCAAAGCTTTTTTCGTGATTTCATTTGATAAAAAAAATGTATTTTTTTAAGGACGCTGTATATTTTTGAAAATAAATTTAACTACTTTTATTTTAATACAACAATATTGCACATTTCGTTTCGATTTTGTGAAGAAACAGTAAAAATAAATGTTACTTATAAATATGAAAACTAAACATGTATTCACCATTTCGTTTCTTTTCATTTTCTTCCCTCCATCTAAAGCTGCAAATGGACGCCGTGGTTGCATTCCCACGCCAACCTTTGAATTTCTTTAAATACAAGAGCTCGTTAATTTTTACTATAGAATGAAAAGCAGCAGGTGGAAAATAGATGGAATAATGATGTCTCCGTGAAATGCATTTTCTTTTAACAAACATTAATAAATCAACAATATTATGAAGACATTGTTCCTTCAGTTTGGATGGCTTCATTTTCATGTTATCGCCATCGTTATTTCAAATTCACTGAGTGCTCAACTGCTGCTAATATTAGACTTAAACTATTACTTGTTCTAAGTTTAGGCGATGCTATACAGCATTTGAGAAAGTAATTAATAGAAGTTGATCATAATCTTCTTTCATTTTAAAACAGCTGTAAAATAAAAATGTACAACCCCTTTTAATCCATGCACTTACTTAAAGACTTGATATTTGGCAGACTTACTTATTATATCTAATGCATTAATGAGCTGGTCTGATAATGGAACTGTACTCTCTCTGATCAGAGAATCGAGGAGGAATGGTAACCATGCGCATTACAGCGCATATTGCGTTTGGCTCGTTTGAATCTGTGATTTCGTTGCCTATAGCTTAGGTCCTAGAGTTTTTGTATCTTACACTATTTTAAATATTCATGGAAAAAATAGCCGAAACATAGTGAAAGAGCATAATGAAATTTATCTTTTGTAGGCCAGGTGGTTCGCATTCAAAGAGATGTGTATTTTTTGGATTGTCCAAATGAAAAGAGAGCCGTGCTACTGCCCGAGCTATTCAAACAACATGGGCCATATACGAGAACTAGAGCTGATATTCATTCTGCGTCAGAAATTAGTTTTCATACCCAAAATGAGTTATTTGTCACGTATTTCACCGATAGTAAATACTCACTCATAAATACTTCATATTCTTTGTGCTTTTTAACGATAACTATTCTAGTCGTATTTCGATGATTTAACTATAACAACTAATAGAGATGCATACATAGTCTTGTGCAGCAGTGTGGTATAGAAGAGGAAAATAAATAAAATCGTTGTAAATGTTTGATGCCATTGCTCAGAATCATGGAGGCGTATTGTCTTGAAAGTGATGATGTCTCAACCTCTTCATGATGGATACTACCTTCAGCAATGAAGATGACGTGACGACTGAGAATAAGGAAAAATAATAGAAAAAAAGTTAAGTCACTTACTGAATCTTCCCAATTTGAGGTTTACATTTGTGTTTATAAACTCTTCATAACATTGTAGAGTCACTCATATACAAAAGTAAGTGTATGTATGTCAGCCCTTTGAGTACACTATCGCCTGCAATCCGGCAGAGCTGAATGTACAAGCTTGAAGTACTAATTGCAAATTGAAAGATTTTTTCAGTTCAGGTTTTTTCATATGATAGCATGATGACAGCTCTAGTTCCATTAAGTACTGCTTGCCAGGTGTTTTGTTCAATGGCTGGCTATATGTGGCCATTGTTACTGCTATATGTGGCCACGCCGTAAAGTCGTGAAGATGCATTGTAGCACTACAATTAACTAAGTTAATTTGTTCCTGAGCCAAACTTGTACATAAACTGACCTTAGTGCATACTATTGAGTGTACGGAATCCTTTGTGTGCGAGTCCGACTCGTACTTGGCCGGCATTTTTCAATCAGAGAAGTATAATAATTTACCTGCAGGTTAGGTATTGTAAGTGACTAATAAAGTGAATGTGAAAGTTCCGTGGCTTTCAATAAAGAAATTTCTTTATTAATATATTTGAAATATGACCCAGATTTGTGAAGTGTGACATGTGAATCATCATCAAGAGTTTTTGTTCATTTAAAATAGAGGTTGTGATCTCCCCGAGTTTCATTTCAAGCGGAGATTCTTTTCCCCTTTGAGAACAGTCGCACACAAAAAGGTGGCTGTCTAAACTCTAACTGAATATATCACGATATTTAAAGGAACTTTGGAAGTGATAAGCAGCAATACATATTGGTATAGATATAAGCCCACTCTTGAAGCAACCATTTTGTCAACCAGAGAGTAATGTTCTATCTATCTATCTATCATCACGCCTAACATCCCAAAAGGGGTAGGCAGAGACAAACAAATACATACCATTTGTTACGATACTGACATACTACTTTCGCTTCTTTTATATTCATCATACCTTTCATACATGCTCGGCGATTGTTGCCATTGATCAATACATGTTTTATATGTTCAATATAAGTATGTACACCTAGGTCGTCCTCTGCCAGCATTTCCTTTCACTTCAGCCATATAAACCTTTTTAATCAATCTTTCATCCTTCATTCTTTCAACGTGTCCAAACCATCGTAATAATAATTAATAACTTTCTTCATTTTAGTCACAACATCATCTTTCACTCCGCATTCTTCTCTAATGATATCGTTCCGGATGCGGTCAATACGCTTTATATCACACATATAAAGACCGCATTTCCACGGCATTTATTTTACTTGCTTTAGTATCGCTACCATAAGTAAACTAAAACAGCAGAGAGTAATGTTCGTGGTAGCAAATAGAGTACCTACCTATAAAATCTTTTCATAAAATCCTGTTCCATGCATCAGAAAGCAAACAATATCCATACATAGTTAACCAGCACACCGCACAACGCCCTGAATGTCGCTTTTTCTAAACGAGAATATCCCGCCTGCTCTATTTATTTAACCAAAATCGTTTCGGTCGGCGAAATGCCTTGTTACTGGCTGTAGTATTCTCATAGTCCGCGTGCTTTCCTCGGAAAACTCGAGCATTCGTTGTACAGATGGCCATTTTCTCACTGAACTGCAGGAAACTCTTGCCAAACTACACAGTTATTGTTGGAACAGAAAGCTCTCGACTTAATCTCTTGTAAGTAATGGGGGATGTGGCCATCAACATGGAAACTAATTGTATTCTGTTTTGCTGAACGATTAGCTAAGCATGTGCCACTGTTTAGGAATCAGGTGTGTGCTCTGTCTATAGTTATAAACTTACATAATATAAAAGCACAAAATAGGCAAGCACTTTGCATTCCATTGTTATTTAAATTATCAGTAGTGGGTTTTGGAGAGAGCTGGACCAGGTATAGACCTTTTTTCCTAGAAATGTCCTTTTTTTTTTTTTTTTTTGCTCATCAATCGGCAATTTCGGTGTAAGCCAAGAAAAAATTTCTAAAAAAAAAAAAAAAAAATTTACACTTTTTAGAATCGCGTTTTTTCAAGCTTTTCAAATATCTAATTAATTTTTTCATAGCTCATCGTTTTACAAAGTTAGAAATTTGTACTCGGTACTATTGTCCGCAATCTTCTTTAGAATTAAAATGGGTTATCTCTAACAAATATTCACAATACAATCCCTTATATTTTATCTATAGACGAGTCGCTATTGTAGTATGTGGACAATGCCAGAGATATCGATAACAGTGTGCACTTTTAAAGAAACAAATGTTCGCTTTATGAATCCTTCAAAACAATACACACATGCACACATCCTCATACATTGCCAGATATACTGGTAACAATGTCCACTTTAGATAAAAATATAAAGGCAATGACTAAGGGAAGCCGAAAGAAGTGTCTCACAGTGACTAATGAATGAGAAATTGTTAAGTAAATAGCAATTGCAATAGACCAAAGGAAGTAATAAGATAACTAAAATTCATTAGATAAACCTCGCAACGCTCGGCTCACGTGTGAGTCATGTTCAAAGACCTTTATTTGCTTTGTTGGCTTGTTTTAACATGTTCAAACCATGCCGGATGCCCCCCCCCCCCCCCACTTATACCGTAGGCTTATATAACAAAATTTTATCGTATTCAATACTCACTTGATTTCGTACGTTCGCGCAGTGTGTGATACTCAACCAGTTAATTTGTTTGTGTTTTATGTTTATAACTTTCGAGTTTTATAACATTAATTGTTGTCATATCAGTGCAAAATGGAGGTGAGTTCTTTATCTTAGACTTCATAATATTCGCGTGACATGTACTCTAAATTACTTTTTCATTTCATAATTGTATTCTTTCATACCCTTACGCTACGTCCATTATACAGCAGTAACAACGTCCACCTTTTGTCAGTTATTTATAAAAACCCAAAAATAATGACAGCTTTGTCACATACCATATGAATACTAAACATTTGAATGAAATTATGAGATATTTACATGTCTTATCACGATCAGTAATTTTTAATTAATTTCTTAGTCATTGTATGTTCATTTCAGATTTCAACAAATAACGTTACCCAAGATATAATGTCTCTAACTAGTGATGAAATAAAATCAATAGAGAAATATGTTTTGTTAAGCAGGTATCACCGCTTTATCCACATGTGGTATACAGCCAATAAACTAGATAATTCGCTGATCAACGATTGTGATATAATACCATATTTTACACCATGCCAACAACACTATTTATCTTCGGAGTCTAATGATCAAATAGATGGGGTATTACCGATGCAAGCATATTGCACAATGTGCAACAAGATTTTAAACAATTAAATTAACTTGTTCCAGTTCACTACAACCGACTTGTGTACCAACGATTACACATTAAAGCATTATTATAATGCCGGTCTTAGCGATGAGGAAGAGACTGGCATGTGCAACCCTTCATATGTGAACACGCGAAAACGGAGTAACAATATTGAAGAATTTTTTGATAAACCAAATAAAATTAAAAAACCCAAGATGATGTCTTCCTGTATAACGCGAGCATCCAAAGGTGGTGTCTCATACATTTCCACTAACCTCGATGACGCGCCGAAAGCAAGACAGCTCATAAAAATTGAGGTATATGATATGGAGAAATTAAATAAAATATCACCTACAGATCATTGGAAAAATGTCGACATCCGCTTGAGATATTACGTAAACAGTGAGACAGACAAACATTACCAAAACACACGTGATATCATATATCAAATTACAAAACAGATCGCATCCCAGAATGATTGCAAGAAATGTTTCTTTGAAAACAAATAATAGATAATTTTTTTGCTTTAATATTTTCTAATACCTAAGAAACCCCTAATTTTTTGTGAGATTAAAATATACCTATAAGTAATTTCTTTTCATTTATTTTTAATTTACTTGCTCTTTGTCTCCTATTTTAAGAAAAAGGTTCTTTTAGCAGAAGTGCACATTATCTACGTATCTATGTATTTTGTACTTAACTGTCTTCTATTGTTGTCATCCTTTTTTAAATTCAACAGAACGGTTGATAATAGTGTTGAGAACTATTATATTTGTATGAACAATACTGTTTTTTAATAAATATTACAACATTATTTTGTGTGTGTTTTTTTTAATCCAGTGGTAGACAAAGTCTTTCCCATTTAGCCAATGATTTTTGAGGCTATACCTAACGAGTGGCCAGCTCTGTTGATGTATATAGATGGAAAAGCCTTTTTGTACGGTTTGTCGGATAATGGACATACATTTTTTTATATAAAAAACCCATTGGTTACATGGTCGGATGTAGGAATCGAACCCAGCGACTTTTCAGTTGCGAGCCAACGTCTTACCCACTCGACCACCGATGCCCCTTTTTAATTGTTTAATAAATAAAACTCAATTTAGTATACATTTTTTTATTTTAGAAATACATATACAAACATGTTTCTTAATAATAAATCATTATATAATGTATTTTTAGAAAAACATCTTACAAAATCAGTCATTGTTTTACCCTTAAACTTAAAATAAAGATATACTAGACAATATTCCCCACAAACTGAAGTAAAATCATTTTGTATTCTATCCGAATTAAAAGTCCATCTTTTTGAATTTCTGTTTAAGAAACTTAGATGATATGAAGAAGGCTTACGCCCATAAGAATCGAAATACTCCCCCACACCACCATGACCTAGATACATCGCAATCCAATGAGAGCCAGGTTTCGTATCAGGATCCAAATTACTAATTATGTAACATGGTTCTGACACAATTATAGGTAGCCGATTAGCAGGATACACACTAAATTCAAACTCTGGTTTTATCTTTTTCATAAAACTCTGAATCTCTCTTGTATCCATTACAATATATCAATATGTTTATATCAACGGCTTACATATAAATGACAATTATTTTGAAAGTGCGTTATTTTATAACTTCAGATAATTTAACTGCTATAATCTACATTTACATCTCGGTTTTTATTTATTTCTATCATATTATCAAATTCAGCATATACCATACAGTTAACTGTTTGTGTGAGACAATTTTCAAAACGGACTTCCAATCTAACGCTACCATGTCTTATTAGGTTCCAATGTGATGTTGAGTTGGCTGATAAATCAGGAGTTAAATCAAAAGCCAATAAACAATATCCTTTTGCAAATGATTCTCTTGAAATCGAATTTCCTTCATTAAGGAAATGAATACCAGTCCCCGAGAATAATGTGTGATATGCTGTAGTGAAAGTATTCTTATCAAATGCTGGTTGTAGGGCTTTGGAGGGAATCTGCTGACCGTCTATATATAAACTAAATGTGTTTATTCCAAAGTTAGCAAAATCAAAGGGGTTTCTTGTAAGGCTACCATTAAATGCTACATTATTTACAAAACCGACAATACATCTCTTAGGTACCTGCCCAAGAAAAATATTATCAAGGGATTTCCCCTGAACTCCTGCTGGTAATGTCAGAACCTTCACTTCGGCACGCGTAATTGGATATTTAGCAGTAGTATTTGCTAAAACTTTTTGATGTGCGAGCAATACCGATGGGTTAATCCGTGCTCTACGAATTAGTAAAGTAGCATCAGTTATTTGTACTTTAAATTTTAAGTCAGCATTGGAACTCATAAGATTGAAGTTTTCTCTTGTGCGTACTAACTTGACTCCGATTTCCACTCCATTTATTAAAAACTTTTCCTGGTTGAATATATCACCATGTAGATGTCCAATCATTTCGACCTCTTTACTCTCTTTAGTCAATTTTTGTCTTTCAGAAAAACCACTATTGTTTTCATCTGTAGAATCCATTTTCCCAGGCGTGTCGGCATACCACAACCCACAGGTTAGATGGGACTCTTTAGCCGCTGGGCCATAGTTTAATAAAGTTTCTATATAAGATCGATATGCGTATGTATTATTTGGCGGAGACACCAACTTTTGGTTTAAATATACATCAAGTTGACTAAACAATGAATGGAGCCAATTATTTACTGGTGCAACTGTCGTTCCAGCTGCCACTACTGAAGAGTCTTCATTTAAAACCTTAGCTTTGATATGAACTAAAGTGTGAGACAAATCAATGTAGTCGTCCCCCGTTCCGGGAACTTGAAATTCAATTGGACCATTATCACTTAACGATGAAATAGGTTTGTAATGAATCCAATGTCCGCTCTCAATACTTGTTTGTGTGGATGGAAGAGCAAATAAATCTAGCTCTGATTTAGCACATTCACACGAGTGATTATGTAAGAATGACATTGTTTAATTTACGAATATATCGGTTAATTTATTTTTATTTTTCTTAGTATTGTTCCTATTGGATGTTTTCGAATGAATGGCCCTTCGCGAGACTCGCTTTCTGCTTTTATACCCAGATCCAGACATAATTGAATCAATTTTATTATCTGCCCTTCGTTTTAAATTTGAACTAACTTCTTTAAAACGATTCTTAATTGATTCTTCCATGGGTTTCGTTGCAGCCATATCCTTCAGAAGCCCAACACCCGCATTCAAGGCTTCCTTGCCGACAGCTTTCGCCCCACTCGATATAAGTGGTAGCACAGACCTAAATAGACCCCCCAAGAAACTTCCGATTCCATGACCACGTTGATGAAGCGCACCTTTGTAGATAACCCCCACCCCCGAACCAGCTTGATGTGTATAATAGTGTTCGTAGGGGCAAATAATGTTATGTTGATTTGTTTTCATCTTACTCGCTTAAAATGAAGCTTAACACATGCAGTTCCAAACTCGAATGGTATTTTTTGACCAGTACTCGAGTTTATATTTATTTCAAGTGTGTCAAACTCTCTACGCAAAACAGGTAAATAGTGAGCCGGAGTGAATGTGCACGTTTTGTATGTTCCATATACATATTGAGAGGTATCTAGGGGGGTAATACGTAATAATGAGGTCATAACATCCCCCACTACTTGCGGTTCAACTATATCACAATATACAAACAGTTGTGAAGGTAAACCTAACGATAAATTAACTGGATATAATCCAGCTTTGTTGAGAATATTTCTATATGGCGGAAATCCAAGCTGTAGGCATAGTGTTGGCGATAGTCTCACTGATATAACAGATTCGCTTTTGGGTAAAATAGAAATGTTTTTTGTCAATGTGTCATATATAAACTCCGCGTTATTCATTACTATATTGTTTTCATTTAGTGCACTCAGAATGTGATTAATGTTGTCATAATTGGTTGCTAGAATCTGACTTGTGAAGCTCATGATATCTAATGACTGCTCACCGTCAATAATTGGATGTTTTTGAATATAGACACTGTTATTGCCATCTTGGACTGTTAGCATGGTGCATGGATATTGAAACTCTACAAGCCCGACTGTCCACTCTCCCTCTAGTTTAATAGTTTTAGGTAACTTAACACAAAAAGTACTTGTTTTATTATTGGGGAAATAATCCATTGAGGCATTACTCAAAAGAGTCAAATAAAAACTATGTTCACTCATATTTTTATAGTACTTGATAAAGGTATCCAACTATTAAATTTGCTGGGATAACCTTTCCACTTCACTAACACTTCCCTTCTGGAGCCAGAGTTCCGGGAACATATTATTTTATCTATTTTATATTCAAGTGTAGGATCGTAGGTTATTTTCTGTAGCTCTTTTTCATAAAAAGTTCCGGTTATTGGTTCGTTCTGTAAGTCTTTTAGCGTGTATACAACCCAAGGTGTTCTTTTAATTATGTTTGAAACCACAAATATTTCGTCGCTCCAATTACTTTCATACCCCTTTTTAAAAATATGCTTATACTTAGTTATTCTTACGTGATCGCCTACATTTAGTCTCGCGTGCCCCCCAACGAGTGGCTGATGATTTTGTCTATCATAAAGATTTCGCCAAACCGACATAATATTAGTAGAATCGACATCACATGGACACATTTTTATACTAGAATGCTTGCTATGATTGTATGAATAAATTAAATCTTCTAAAATATCTATATATTTATATGTATTTTTATGAGTAAAATAGCGCCACATTTTCATTTTTAAAGTCCTTTGAAAGCGTTCAACAATGCTTGCTTTAATATCAGGATTATTTGTGGTATAGTAATTAATATTTTTACTTTTAAAAAATCTTTGAACATCTTTGGAAACAAACTCGGTACCCTTGTCTGATTGAATGTGAGTGGGGGTAGCTTTAGCTTCTAAGAATATACTTTCAAAACATTCTTTAACTGTTTCAGAATTTTTTTTCTTCATAGGTCGCACAAAGGCATATTTACTGAAGACATCAATAACACACAGTATATATTTAAATCCATCATTATATTCACTATAAGTTCTCATATCACTTAAATCAGCTTGCCACAATTCATTGTAATTGGATAAAACGTATTTGTTTCTAGCAAATTTTTTTTGAACTGGTTTATGTAGAGTGTATGTTTCCTGAGACTCCAGCCATTTTTTTACTTCTGTTTTGTTCATTTTCCCACTCATTTCCTTTGCTAATTTATCGATGCTACTATAACCAGCAGGATGTGAGATGTCATAGTAGATTTTATTAATTTCTAGTATGGGGTCCATCTTTCCCAATCAATTTTTCTACCTATACTGTTCGATCTTGGTCTACTAGAAAGAGGTGAACTCGGTTTTCTAAATTCTTTCGCATATAGTCTATTAATATATGAAAGTCTTTTTGGATTGCCTATACATGATAATGGTAGATTTAATTCTTTCAATACCTCACAAAATTTTGGCCACCCATGTGGTTCACTTCGTTTTAATGGTCTAAGAATATCACCGATTAAGTCCTTTATGTTCGATGATGGTATAGTTTCGTTGTTAATTTTGATACAGCCAGTTCGATCCCATGAGATTTTGTCATCATTATCCAGAAGTGTATTTACAAGCAATTCACCTTGCCTTTTATATGTTTTCGGAATTATTTTTAATAAAAAATCTTTAGAGAAGTAGTCTATTTGTCTTTTACGAATCGCAGATGTTTCCGCGGGTGAAGCCTCTGCCGCGTCTTCCCCCTCTGCGGAAGTGTTTGAAAATGCAGCCTCTAATGTATCCCCGCTCTCTTTATGTCTCTGAACAATGTCATCAGTTATTATTGGTAACTTGATTGGCTGTCTTTCTTGTTCCGCAAAGTGTAGATATCGTTGTAAGGATTGTAGATAGAGTGCCCACTTCTCACGATCATTTACTTTGCTATGTAAAATTTTTCGCATTTCCACATCTAAACGTGATGAGGGATTTTCTGAAGTACTTTCTTTTTTAAGTCTATCCATGAATTCAGGCTCAATTAATAACATTTTTTTAGCATTCTCCATTTTTATAAAATTAGCTTTGTAACATCGAATTTAAGAATCCACTTAATACCGTTCCCAAAATTATAGGTAGAAAAGCCCCACCTTTTTGTATAATTAATCGTTTTCTATTCACACCTTTATTGCCCTTAGAAATGAGCTTTCTTAATATATTTTTATATTTACTCAACTTTTGCTTTTCTTTGTCTTTAAGTTGAACTTTACCATGTAAAACGTTGTATATACATTCACAAATACAGTTTATTTCTTCATCACTACAAACTTTCAGTACTGCTTTGCGATATTTCGGTTTCAGTGTATGCAATGCTCGTAACAATTCCTGATGTGTAGTTACTCTCCCATTCATTATGTATGACTAACATCAATTTCCTGTTGATTGCTATATTTATATCCCTTTCTTGGTACATATACAGTACAATGTTCATTATTTGAAAAAATATTCGTTTTGAAACGACATGTGTCATTGGTGTTTTGTTTCAAGTCAATCATTAAATATCCATGCGGTAAAGCAGTGGCATCTTTATAAGCATCCTCAAGGAACTTTGAATTCTCTGGACAAACTTGACGAGCTAGATATCTTATTTGTGTTCTATCTCGAGGATTTTTGAAGTATATAATGTAGCTAGAATTGAGTGAAATATCACGTTGACCTTTACCTTGATGAAATAAATTTTGTGTGATGTAAAACACACTTAGATTTCTATGATGACTCCCCTTTGTGAATATATCAACAATACGACCGTCAGATTCTCTCATCAGATCATCAATAACTATAAGTTGTGGTTCTTTACCATCAAACATACTAAGATCAGGAAGTCCTTGGTGATAATAGACATTACTTAAATTATATAGAGGTTGCATTTCATCGTAACACCAAATAATTCTTGAAAATACTTGATTGCAAATTGTGTCACTGTATTTTAGAAAATTTGATACAAAGATTGACTTTCCACAACCACTTGGTCCAGCCACAATGGCGGTAAATGGATGAATGAAATGAATCATTTTTTATATAGACTACTATAATTTGAGACGTCTTAGGAAAGACTGAGGGTTTATTAAATAAAACATAATTATATAAAATATAAAATATAATAGTCTACAGACAAAAATATATTATACAACTGTTTTAAAACAAAAAGATACAGTTAGATATGTTTTAGCATACAAATATGACATTTATTATCAAATAGAAGTACAGTAATTTATACATAAATTCTTATAAGTAAAAAATATTCTACACATAGTTAAACAGACAAAAAATACATTATACAAATGTTTCAAAACAATAAATACAGTTAGGTACATCTAGCATAAAAAAATTAAATTAAATTGGAAATGGTTTATATAATGATATACATTCAATTATATTTCAAAAATAAACTATAATAAAATAAACTAATTAACTATATTTTCTAGAGTAAGTACATTAAATTTAACAATATGAAAAACACATTTTTTATTATATACTTTCTAACAAAGGGAATAAAATTAAATATTTAATTCCGTAAACTGTAATGTCCCCAAGAAATTGTGTCAGTTGAGTTAGGTAAAACATACCTTTTTGTATCACTATAGGAAAGACAAATCTTGTTAATTTTCTGTGTATAAACTGCGTGTTTTATAGACTTAAATCTGTACATCTCAGACATCTGGATATTTTTATTAAAAAGGCATGTTTTATAATCCCCCATATTCATTTTATTGCTTACGGATTTATTTACACCTTTAGCTTTAGCTGTAAATTTACCTTCGACATTTAAGGCATACATTTTGACTCTAAGGCCAACAAATTCTAATAATAACTCCCCACTATTTTCATCTTTAAAAAATCCTAGCTGTTTCTTATTTAATAGTGGAAAGTTAAAAATATTATCAATTGAATAATCTGATGTATCAAAGTACTTGTCTAAGTCAGGCTTTATATCATAATAAAAATCTTTAGTAAAAATTTGATATATCAGACTATCGGTATCGGTGTATAACAATTTTAAATTATTCTGAAATTTCTCCTTCATATACTTGTAATGAAAATTGTATATTAAAGTTTTTGAAAGATCCAAAATACAGAATCCTAAATATATTGGTTTATTATAAAATAATTTCAGTTTATTGAGCTGAATTGCTACTAAATTTTCAGAAAAAATTGAAAGACTATGAAATTCGGGTTGTGAGATATAAGTTTGTGCCCCTCTCACTTTACCCCTATTATACCAATGAGTCACTAACTTCACATTAACCCTCTTTTCTATATTTTCCATCGTCTTTCCGAAAACAGAATTATTCATGAGCTTGTAAAAGTCTTTCTGAAAATTATTAGTTGCAGAAGTTCGTAGGCGTGTATTTAGGTCTATATAATTCCTCAACCATGGACTTTGTCTAAATTTTAACACTCTATGCACTTTTAATAATTTCATCCCCATGTCTAAACACTGCTTTAAATTTCTGTAATGTATTATATATTTGATTTTATTATTTAAATTAGGTACTAACTTGTAATCTTTCGTCTCACCTATACATATATTTTCAGGGCACAAAGGTAAATCTGAATGGGAGTCATGTATACAGTCAGGGTATTCCAGATCAACTTGTAAAATGTAACCAACGTTAGAAACATCCGAAATGTTAAAATCAATATTGGAATCTACCCATTCAAACTCACCAATTGGTAAATATTGTGACATAGCCCATCCATACAAGTTATTAGCATCTAAATATATGAGATATGAGTCGACTTCATTTTTATTATAACTACTCATATACTTGTTATTTGCTTTCGCATATCGGTTGCTACATTGTGCTACTCCGCCCCTAATACCCGCCTTTACAAAAGAGATTTTATCAAAGTCTGTTAGCAGTTCTAACTCAATACCAGTGAATTTTAACATAGAGTCCCAACTCAAACCTGGGGCTGTATAGTAATGAGCTGGATCTAACTCATATGTGCTGAGACATACATTCCGAAAGTTTTCGAATATATCAGCTAAAAGTAAAACATCTATTTTTAGATATAAATCGGAATAGTCACCCATATTTCGACATTTAAAATGTTTCCAAACCTCTTGCGCATATGAGAAGTCCTCAATTGAGACGTTGCTACTTGTAATTGTATTATAAAAATACCTATGTTCTGGGAGTGATTTTAATTTGAGAGATTCAAATGATGTCATATACTCATAGGGGTAAACTCCTTTCCGCTTTATGAGATTAAAATCTTCTTGTAATGGAAAGAGTTTTCTTAGCTCACAAAAATCATTATCATCTAAATTATTTGCAAGATTATTCAAACTACATGACAAAAACTTAAAGCTATCTATAAACCTTAAATCAATTGTATTGTTATACATTTTTATACGTTTTGAGAAGGATATATATTTTTCTTTGGTTTGAGGAATTATATTGACTTCACCCTCGACAAAATCTAATGCGTGAACAATAAAATGAGCATCATAATTACTTAAATTATGTAATATGATCGGTACAAATCGCGGTACTTGGAATTTATTTATACAATTATTATGTGCTATACCGCCGCATAGACTAGACATAGAATCATGATATATACTATAATCTTCACGGTCCACCAAAATGTTTCGATTACATATATAACAATTGTCGGAACGTTTAAAATTATTTTCATCTGCATTAGAAAGAGGGGGAAGTGACTTTTTAAAAAAAATTTTTTTGCTTATTATTTTAAGATCTTCATATAAACTTTCCATGAAAACCCTCGCGCAATTATCACCACTATAGGTTTTATACTTTGAAAATCTATCGTCATAAGAACATTTAATATAATAACCAAAACTGTACACGCTATGTTCCGATGAATTAATTGTGTAAGCTTTGTTTGGATCGTTAACACATGAATCTATAGGTTTTAAAAATGCCTCAAAATCCGCATACACAACAAATGGAACCCTGATTTTTCTCTCAAAACTATCAAATGTCAATATATTGTTCGGTCGTAAATCGCCAAACCAATTCCTTTTAAGAGAATTAATATTTGGTAAGTCCACCCTTATATGAATACAATCATTATTTTGATGTATTTGTAACCTATCATGTGTTGGAAAATGTAACAAGCATCCATCACATATATGCACTGCACCATTTTTTAGCGATAACTGTTTACTTACTAATTTAGATAAATTTTTTATAAAACAATAATGTCCTCTTTTGCCCTCAGTAATATATAATAAATTAATATGAGTATTCCTACGAGACTTTGTAAAGTACAACGGTCCTATTACTTTGTGACATCTATCTTTTATGCTATATTCTAGTCCAAAAACATTTATACTAATATTATTCATTTTTTCTACTTTTGGTATGCTATGAAGTTTAACAGGGAAATCAATTTTATGAAAGAATAATTTATTTATATTTTTAACGTATGATGACATTCTATCAACATGTGTATTTACTGGATATAATCCCGATAATAGCGCCCATTTAAAACACAAACAATCATTATTTTTAACATTTATAACGGCCTTTTTATTATGTATATCTATTGGTAAACTTATATATGAAGATCCGCGGAGAGGGTCAAACTTGTTAATATTTACATCGATATTTTGAATATTTTTCAAAGACCATCCGCTGTCTTTCTTTTCAAATTCGCTAATTTTATTGACAATAATATCTTTAATTGATGAAAGAATTATATTTAAGTCATCACCCAAACATACTGAAAAGTTAGAAGTTTGAAAGTCGAATATATTCATAATATTTTTTGACTGCTGTATGAATTCCCCACGTAATATAAAATTAACCTTAAATATCGTATGTTCACTAATGCATTCCTTAAATAAAAATATTATAGTATCACGAATTGAATTTAAAAACATTTCAGGTGTTTCATATTGCTCGGGTGGCTTACTGTGGGGGGATATTATTCTGTAGGTTAAAATTCTACATCCAAAAGCAGAGTCTATAACATTGACATTTGATAGTTTATGTTGTGTATTCAAAACATTATTAAGATGTAACTTAGATCTAACATGGTTATGAAAATGTTGCTTCTTTACTCGTACCTTACACAGTCTGCACTCTATGTATGTAGACGTTGACGCCTCGAGTTCATGACCCGTGGTCATATCGCGGTGACTGGTGCTCGCCTCAGGTTGATCACTTGTGGTGTCCACTTGATCCCTCTTTCGTTTCAACCCACCCCCACTTTGATTTATTCGACACTCTAATGATTTTTCCACACACTCACAGATGTCACATATTTCCTTATCAAATTGAGAGTCGATTTGTAGGGACTTCTCTATTTGCTCACTCACTTCATACAACAATCTATCAAATGTTGTACTATACAGAGAGTCATCACTCTCTTCTAACGATGTCACAAAATATACACTTGCACAAACTTGTTCACTTGATTGCATATTGACTATATTGATTGACACTTGATAATTACTAGTGAATATGTTGAGTTTATACACTTTTAAAAATTATTTAAATATGTACTACGACTCTGATGCTCGAGTGTTTGTTGAGTCAGGTTGGAATTGTAAATGACGAAAAGTCTAAATTTCATATCACTTAAAGGTATATTCGATTTTAAAAGAACATTTGCAACAAAAGGCTACAAATAAGAGATAAGATTAAAGTAACAATGGAGCGACAATACATTGTAATAATTACTTTTCTCGTAAAAGAGCTTAAAGTACCCTTTTAAAACTTATTTCCTATAAGCCGCAAACAAAATAGAAAGCAATTACAAGGTGACAACAATAGAAGACAGTTAAGTACAAAATACATAGATACGTAGATAATGTGCACTTCTGCTAAGAGAACCTTTTTCTTAAAATAAGAGACAAAGAGCAAGTAAATTAAAAATAAATGAAAAGAAATTACTTATAGGTATATTTTAATCTCACAAAAAATTAGGGGTTTCTTAGGTATTAGAAAATATTAAAGCAAAAAAATTATCTATTATTTGTTTTCAAAGAAACATTTCTTGCAATCATTCTGGGATGCGATCTGTTTTGTAATTTGATATATGATATCACGTGTGTTTTGGTAATGTTTGTCTGTCTCACTGTTTACGTAATATCTCAAGCGGATGTCGACATTTTTCCAATGATCTGTAGGTGATATTTTATTTAATTTCTCCATATCATATACCTCAATTTTTATGAGCTGTCTTGCTTTCGGCGCGTCATCGAGGTTAGTGGAAATGTATGAGACACCACCTTTGGATGCTCGCGTTATACAGGAAGACATCATCTTGGGTTTTTTAATTTTATTTGGTTTATCAAAAAATTCTTCAATATTGTTACTCCGTTTTCGCGTGTTCACATATGAAGGGTTGCACATGCCAGTCTCTTCCTCATCGCTAAGACCGGCATTATAATAATGCTTTAATGTGTAATCGTTGGTACACAAGTCGGTTGTAGTGAACTGGAACAAGTTAATTTAATTGTTTAAAATCTTGTTGCACATTGTGCAATATGCTTGCATCGGTAATACCCCATCTATTTGATCATTAGACTCCGAAGATAAATAGTGTTGTTGGCATGGTGTAAAATATGGTATTATATCACAATCGTTGATCAGCGAATTATCTAGTTTATTGGCTGTATACCACATGTGGATAAAGCGGTGATACCTGCTTAACAAAACATATTTCTCTATTGATTTTATTTCATCACTAGTTAGAGACATTATATCTTGGGTAACGTTATTTGTTGAAATCTGAAATGAACATACAATGACTAAGAAATTAATTAAAAATTACTGATCGTGATAAGACATGTAAATATCTCATAATTTCATTCAAATGTTTAGTATTCATATGGTATGTGACAAAGCTGTCATTATTTTTGGGTTTTTATAAATAACTGACAAAAGGTGGACGTTGTTACTGCTGTATAATGGACGTAGCGTAAGGGTATGAAAGAATACAATTATGAAATGAAAAAGTAATTTAGAGTACATGTCACGCGAATATTATGAAGTCTAAGATAAAGAACTCACCTCCATTTTGCACTGATATGACAACAATTAATGTTATAAAACTCGAAAGTTATAAACATAAAACACAAACAAATTAACTGGTTGAGTATCACACACTGCGCGAACGTACGAAATCAAGTGAGTATTGAATACGATAAAATTTTGTTATATAAGCCTACGGTATAAGTGGGGGGGGGGGGGGGGGCATCCGGCATGGTTTGAACATGTTAAAACAAGCCAACAAAGCAAATAAAGGTCTTTGAACATGACTCACACGTGAGCCGAGCGTTGCGAGGTTTATCTAATGAATTTTAGTTATCTTATTACTTCCTTTGGTCTATTGCAATTGCTATTTACTTAACAATTTCTCATTCATTAGTCACTGTGAGACACTTCTTTCGGCTTCCCTTAGTCATTGCCTTTATATTTTTATCTAAAGTGGACATTGTTACCAGTATATCTGGCAATGTATGAGGATGTGTGCATGTGTGTATTGTTTTGAAGGATTCATAAAGCGAACATTTGTTTCTTTAAAAGTGCACACTGTTATCGATATCTCTGGCATTGTCCACATACTACAATAGCGACTCGTCTATAGATAAAATATAAGGGATTGTATTGTGAATATTTGTTAGAGATAACCCATTTTAATTCTAAAGAAGATTGCGGACAATAGTACCGAGTACAAATTTCTAACTTTGTAAAACGATGAGCTATGAAAAAATTAATTAGATATTTGAAAAGCTTGAAAAAACGCGATTCTAAAAAGTGTAAATTTTTTTTTTTTTTTTTTAGAAATTTTTTCTTGGCTTACACCGAAATTGCCGATTGATGAGCAAAAAAAAAAAAAAAAAAGGACATTTCTAGGAAAAAAGGTCTATACCTGGTCCAGCTCTCTCCAAAACCCACTACTATTATCTTATTGTAATTTCCTCCTTCCACTTCAGAATCCCTCGTAATATTTTAATTCCATTAAAGCACCTAAAAATAAAGAAATATACATTTAGAGTACGGACGGACGCTGTAATGATATATTGCCAGGCGTTGCGATGTAACAGAACTTTTTGTGCAAATTAAAGGGCGTGTTTTTTTTTAATTTCTATAACATTTTGTTCTAGGGTTATTTTCAAAACATCTAAGTCGTTTCAGGCACACTCGATTCTGTAAATCTCCTGAGGGAAATTTTTCGCATATGGAGAGGAGCAAAAAGGAGCGGCCACTATGAGCAATCATGAAATGACATGGTGTCAAAACGTGTCCTACAAAAAACTAAATATTCACCTTTTAAAATAAAAACTCATTATTTTAGACGGAATCCTAAAACTTTCATGTAAGTAATTATAGTTTCAGATTGCTATAAATGTCTTCGTTTATGTAGAGCAATGCACCAGGCGGGTCGTGACTTTTTATAGGCCCTGCCTTCTTCATACCATTTTGTCATTATCTCATTAAACGTGACGAAGATATTCTTTGTGGTGTATGTCTTTACGAGTCAATAAAATGTTATATGCACATAACATACTACACGCTTTTATTCCTCGCTTGGGAGAGGTGAGAATGATTCATGTTTACTTATTTTTATTGAGTTATGAGTCAGTCCAACGTTGGACATTAAGTACTTGTTATCTGTGACTTTGTAATGATAATATTACGTCTGATGATTTATTTTTTCATTTTCTATTTGTTCAATTATCATCATTATATTTATATACCATATACCAGGTTTAAAATAGCAAACATACCATTTTGATGAATTTTCCTGGGAGCACGTGTTAATCCGTCTACACAATTTGATTGTAAATCAAAAGCTCCCCAGTGAATTGTTACAGTAATTATGCAACGAAGTTTCAATTAATATTGGTCGCCAGAGGATCCTTCAAGTTCTAGGTACTCTTACAAGTATTAGCTCGGATTTAGAGACGTTACGGACAAGTGATGGTACTGGACAAGTTTGTTATTAACTTGTCTCCAATGGCTTTTCATGTACATTCTACGAACGTCATTTGATTTTAAACTAAAATTAGACTTTCTACTTTGCGTTTAGAAGTTTATTTTTCTCATGTACAGATACATTTCTAGGATATCCTGCCATCTAGACAAATATCAGCATTTTTTATCTTAACCCATGTTCACGTTCATCAGCTTCGTGCAACGGGGCTGGATCAACTTAAGTACTTGCATCTTGCGGCGTGACCAGAAACTGGTAACAATGTCTACAATTAGCGAATGACTACTGTCTAACGTAATCTATTCCAGGTAGCTGATCGATGACACAGTGTCGACATGAGATGTTCTGATTTTTTTCTATACCTTTGATATTAAAAATAAGGCTTAAGTACGTATACGTTAACTTCATCAAATGGCGCCCAACGTGGCGCAGCGAACTTTAGTAAGAATATTGAAATTGAGAATTATATAACTTCTCGTACAGTCTCCTAAAGTTACACAACTACCAATAGTATGTGTGATTTCAGAGTAAAATCTAGCAGTCACATAGGGTGAAATAGCAAAAATACTGGACATAAAACGAATGAAGTCGTAACTCGTGAAACATCTCCCGACTAGAGATCGTTACAGTTACAGATTACTGTCGCAAACAAAAATACTATACGACACACGAACGAAGCACTCTGCCATGAACATTGAACATCATTAAAAGTTGCACTTTACTTTGAGAGCTGGGGAGAGGTCCCTTGTTTCGTTCACGACTGAACACGCTCCAGTGAACTGAGATCGATGGCTTTCAGCGACTGTCTCTAATATTTATTCACATATTAAAATAGCCTCTAGTTAATAATTTTCATAATATAAATATCTAAGAATACTTTCATATCTTACCATACCATTTCATAACTTATATATACCTATAAAATAACTAGCTTTCCGGCTCCGGCTTTACCAGTTGATATTTTTTTAAATGTGACCTAAGATTCCCGCAAATCTTTTGGGATAAAAAGTAGCCTATCTTCAGACCTCCAACTATCTCTGTGCAGAAAAATCACGTCGATCCGTTGCTCTGTTTTGACTTGAAAGAAGGATAAATAAACAAACAAACACACTTTCAAACACACTTTTTCACTAGCGGACCCGGCAGACGTTGTCCTGCCCAAACGTTAGAGGTTCATAAATGCGTATATACTTAATAATATCTGGCACCTGAAATTCCTGTCCCCCGTGAATTTTTGAAATGTGATACAAATTCGCCATAGACATTTTATTACCCAGTTGCATCCCTACTTAAAGGTTATTTTTCAAAAAATCCTTCTTTAGCTATCAAGTACATCCGACCAATACAACATTTTTCCCTATACAAACTTTAACACCCCGTTGAACCGTTGTTTCAAAAATCCTAAAACATAGGTTTTATTATTTGTTTTCAAGAGTACCAAACTTCAAGTTGCTACACGCAGAGAATACGATTTTCAATACAAACGTTTACACCCCATTTCATCCCCATAGGTTAGGTAGCGTGATGTTAAAATAACCTTCCTCAATAATTGATTTATCAAATGCAAAAATATTTTTTCAAATGCCCGCGACTTCGTACGCGTTGTATTAGGTATACAATTCACCCCCTTGCGTGATATTAAATAGCCTATTATCAAATGCAAAAAGATTTTTCAAATCCGACTGCATGGTAGTTCCAGAGATTATAGCGCGTTGAAATAAACAAACAATCTCTTCAGATTTATTATTAGTATAGATTTATCATCACGTATCTCTCGGGTACCCATCAGCTGAAGACTCATTGAGACTGTGATATCCATTTTTGAGACTAGAAGTGGCCAGCTTTGTTGACTTTTTATTTTATGACAAGCAATTGACTCTACCACCGCTTGGCATCAAACTAGTGGTGAGTCCATGTTGCAACTATTGCTATGAGATTCGGTATGCCAGTCTGCAGAAATGTTTTTTCTCGTTTCGCTTGAAATTGCATCGTGGGGATAAGAGCGCGGATGAAGGCAGACTACTCCACTTCTCCTTATAGCAAGAAATCTTTGTATTTTGATATTATCCTTTAAGATTTGTTAACTGGCCACTCGTTAGGTATAACCTCAAAAAATCGGCTAAATGAGGAAGACTTTGTCTTCCACTGGGTACCCTGGGGCCGGCAACGATTCCGGAGCTGTAAGGTAACCCGTGAAGAATGAAAAAAAAAGATGCTAACAAAACGAATTTCTTTCAAATAAGTAGTTCATTTTTTTCGTATTTATAAAGTTATACATCATGCGAACCATATGTTCGTGTTCCAATATAAAGCTAGACACTTTTTCGCTGCGCTTACCACCCCAACAAGGGAAATACCAATTAATAAATCATTTTGGCACTTTCGTGTTGTCCTCGTTTCCCAAGCGCACGAACCTCCGGCAAACAGGTGTTGTTTCGCCTAAAATAGACAATGCCTTTTTTCGACCCTGCCGAACGTACTGGGTTGCTTACATAATAAATACATTTGAAATGTCACGACGATAAACCTTTATATATTTTTTATTAACTTACATTTACGCTTACCTAGGTATGCCTGAAGCACTTCAACCTATGCAGAAACCAAGTGATTCTACCAGCCAAAATATTGGCCTCCCTTGCTTCATCGATATGAGAACTATATTTTTATAAACATTTATCACACAGGAAAACCTTAAAATAAAAACTGTAAGAAAAATCAAGTCAGCGTGAAATAGCAAAAATGCATTCGCGATGCTGATTTGTGGAGCAAGGAAGAGGAACCAGGCCTCGTGTGGGTCTAGCTAGCTACACCAAACTGCACTTTGTATTTTTTATAACGCGCTTTGCTTAGTTCAGCATCCATAAAATACAGCAGTATGGTAGGCAGATCAAGATGTTAAAAACCTACCTATAATTAAATATTTGAAGCACAATTTTATTATATATAGAAGCAAGTAACAAAATATATCTTAGTAATTCTCAGTTAATGAATATAACCTACATACGGCTGTTATAGCATGGTATGTGATTTGATTATTGTTTCGTCGCAAATTGATGCTGCTATATTATTAGCTCCCGTTACTAGTGGATGACTATACGTACTATATGTATGTGTTGTTTCATGCTTGATAGACCATGGATTTGCTCCAAATTTTATTTGACTTTGTTTGTATGCCTTCATCAAAGTACTTGTCAAAAATTTAGTAGAAATCTACTAATATTAATTGATATTCAATTTTGGATGAAATTTTCAATACATAATCAAAGAGATATATTAAATATATTTAAACATAATGCATGCCGCATTGTTTACACATTCATATTGAAATTCTGTCGAAAATTACACAAATATTCTCGTTCTCTCGTTTTGTGGAGTCTATTCATGATCGGGTAGGACAGGAAACGGGCGGTACACGAAGGAAAATTAATTTCGCGTGCTGTTTCCACGGCATTGGCTTGGTCCAGTGAGCGCTAAGAAAAACGAGGCTATAGCAAGGCCAAGGTCTCTGAGTTTTATTATGTAAATGGTAGCGAATGCGCAGAACAGTGATAATCACCTCGCTAATCGTAGATCTACGCTTGACCACCGCAACGTCAAAACACATATTATGAAAATCTAATATTAAAATGTCCTTATATTTTCTTATAGGTACAGCGCAAATAAAGAAGAAAGACAACTATTTTGTGAAAATATCAGATTTTTTAAATCCATATTACCTAATTCTATCGAACTGAAAATACTGTAGCTATTTAGCCTAGAAATGTTTTAAAAGTTTGTTTGAGTATATCAACAGGCAGAAACTTATAAATACTACTCAGATACTTATAATTAATTAACACAGTGATTATGAAAATTGTTTCCGAACAGTCTATTATTACAATTATGCTACCTGTATCCCTTTACGCTTTGTAACTTAGCAAATTAATTTGTAGAAAATCTAAGTACTTAAGTAAATTGATAATAAATAGTTTGAGCAGATTTAGACATAACGTAATTACTGTAGTCTCAAGTCACCGACTAAATGAGGAACACTTCTCTTATAATATTGGCTTGGCATACCAATGTAAAAGGATAAACCGTTTAAAAAAAAGTGCACCGACTTCAAAAATTTGCACTGAAAAGTAAGAAATAATAATTAAAATAAATAAAAATTTCGTCGTAGAATTTGAAGACGGTTGGTGCCAAATTAGGATACAAAATTAAGTAAACATCTAAGAACATAAATATCTGTTCAATATTATATATTATGTTTGTACTGATTGATGATCGTAGGTTCCTAATAAATTATCTAGATTAGTGAATTTGGGTACCTACTAAGTTATTTCTAATTTGGCACCAACCGTCTTCAAATTCTACGACGAAATTTTTATTATTTCTTACTTTTCAGTGCAAATTTTTGAAGTCGGTGCACTTTTTTTTAAAAGGTTTATTTTACCCTTTTAAGTGATTTTGCTGCCTTGAGAGACAAATAATAACGCAACTAAAAAAATATTGATGGAAAATTTAAAAAAAATACCCCTGTGGATGTGATTTGAACCATGTAATGTGCTTGTGCATCCTATGCACCCCATTACATTTAAACGCTAGACCATCGTCACGAAAATTGACAACTTCGTGTCAATAGCAACCGTTGCTAAGGCTTTTTCTGATACATAATTTCAGCCGTAAACAGAAATTAATTACTGAATTTTTGAAAAACTACTGAACCGATTTTCGTCATATGTCTGTGAGATAATGTCGAGAAATTATTATGTCTTGAAAAAAATAAGTTGTCAAAAACGGTACATATTTTATCGAGATACCAAGAAAAATGTACTTATAAAGTCAGTTTTTTCAAAATTTCTGAAAAACTAATGAACCAATTTTTATGTGATAAAAATGGGACCAATCCGGAAGAATTATCTGTCGATTAAAAAAGAAACCATCAAAATCGGTTCACAATTGGCGGAGTTATCGATGTACATACATACATAAAAAAAAAAATATACTGGCCGAATTGAGAACCTTCTCCTTCTTTTTTTGGAAGTCAGTTAAAAATAATAAATAATGATGAAATATTTTTAATACACAAAACAATATAAAAACCTTAAATCTAATCTAAACTATAAAAATAACTAATTAAACCAGGTCCGCGCGCGTGGAATAGTGGCAAGAAAACTGGCTACATTTCCCCGCTGAATCGCGATGCTGATCTTGTCACCAGAAGAGATGATGAAAGGTCATTGAAATTATTTGCATGGAGAAAGTACCTGGTAATACCGATAGAGGGCGCCATATGTTTTCATGAAACTTAAAGATGATGATTGAGAACCACCGATTATAACTTCATAAGATGTGATCATAGATATATAGTGCTTCGTAGGGCACTTATTCTAATTCTAACAGATATATACGTCTGTTAAATAAGTGACACATCTAGGTCCAATAAGTGCAGCAACAGGCTTGCCACATGTTCTGTTCAACATGGACAACCAGGACAACTGGCAAAAAGTGGCATACTATTGTATTTTGCCTTCCCCTCGACGCAACAAATACGAGTATGATATTGTAAATAAAAGATAAGTAAATACCTGTGGTAAATACCTTTTAGTCTTCAATAAGTATTATCTGCACGCCATAGAACGATGTAGAATATTATTGTCATCATACTTACCTAAGGTGTAATGGCAGCTTTAACGGAACTTAATCTTACATGGTGAATCCGGGACACCGCAACGATGAAATATTATATAAATTCTCTTCCATTACAGTAGAATCAAGGCCGTTGAAAACTATTGTCCTATTATAGCGTAAAACCATTATGTCGGCAACCTTCGCTACGACTCTGACGTCAAGTTATGAATAACATGAAATGTCGATTAGTTTATTATTTCACACCCTATCATGTGTGGGAGTTTAGAAAAATTGTTTTTAATTATTTCATCACAGTACTTAATCCTATTAGAAGTGACTTGTGTTGTTACGAAATGTTATTGTTGGTTCAGTTGAGTCAAAATAAAATAAAGAAAGTATTGGAAATCATATAGATGCCTAACCCACTAACCAATCGTGGTCAATCATCACACACATCTCTTAGAATATTTCACCTGTCCAGAGGCGTCCTGCTGTAACGTCGACATCCTCTTCTTTGCGGTGATTATGGCACGAACTAGGGGGCGTTCTCGTACTTACCACATCAATGCACCGTAGATTATACACGAGGTGGATTGTAGATGCAGCTGTAGATCCTGAACCAAGAGTCGTAACAGTATTAATACTTATTACAGAAAATATCTTATTTATTTAATTAATAAGGACTTTTTTATATGTAGGCTCCTAATACTTAATTACTTTTCTTTATTTCATTCTTTAATTAAACCCATTTTACTCTAGTTCATAAAACTTCTTAGTTTTATTTTGTACGTAGGTACGGCCGGCATATCAGAATTATTAAACAGCGTATTGCGTCGTTCTTTTAAATTTTAGCTGAGCTTGCATTACATATTTATTTTTTATTTATTTGCATCTGTATCCTAGCTATTAGCAATTTCTATAAACTCGCCACAAACTTCGGTAAAACCACAAGCAATGCTCTTTATTTATTTAACAAAATCACATAACAACATACCATTAACAATAGACAAACATGAATAAACGATAGCATCATCCGGAAACGAATGTGAATTTAGCTCGAGAAGCGCCAATAGATATCTAGATCGGATGTTATGAGGCCAGAGTCATTATCACGCACCGGTTCTAGCACAAGGTAACTCGAAATTTTGTTTTACATGTAAAACAATGTCGTATAAAAGTAAGTGCTTTCAATGAAATTGTGCCGTTTTACTTTCGCACGTAAGAAGTTGTAAGTTTAAATTTACCGCATGACACAAAATGTCGAAGCTTTTTGAATCAGCAAGTGCTGTAAACTTTATTTATTAATTAAAATTTCTTTCTAACTAAAGTTTCTGATACGTCTTTAATACACTAAAGCCAAAACTTAAACCTTATCGAATCAACCGTTCCTTGTTTAAAAGTAATAATTCTACTTACTGTTACTTGTGCTCGGGGCGTGTAACCCATCTTAATGACTTAGTAGCTCTCATTAAGTGAAACGATTATGTACAAACAACCATAATACCTATCAAGATATAACTTGGTAAGACAGTACGAAGACCCGTATATTACGGCGCGCCTGTTCGATGACGTCAGGTAGTTGACTCACTCGGTCACTGCAACGGCCACGCCCAGCCCTGCGCCTGCGCTGGGCCTAATTTGAAAACGAATTTGAAAGCCATTATAGAAGCATTTAACTTCCTATGTGTAGACAGACAACAGCTTCTAGTTTTGACTACTGTAAAAAATAAATTCATAATACATGTTATTAGAACGCCCACAAACTACGCAGCCGATAGGAACTTGATAGCTAATCTTTACCTGCTGAAAATATCAACTTGTAAGTGTTGATATCAAAATAAAAATATCTCGTCGATAAACAAAATCGATAGGTATTTCCTCGCCACAGCTATTTTCCAATTTATTAATTGTGCTATACCTAAATTTTTTTCCTAATCAATCTTTTTACAGAGATTGAGAGATACTTACTTACACAAAAATTACTAAAACCAATGTCAATATCGGTTCGTTGAAAACCTGAAACTTTGAATGTTCATAAAGAATCAAGATGGAATTCCTGAAAGCTTGTGTCACAACACAAGTAGCACGTTCTGTTTGCCAGTCGTCACGCGTCTACCGCCTTCCGGCGAACAAATCGCAAACTAATTTGAAATACAAATAAAATTGACAGCTATTTCTCGTGAGGCCCGGGCGAGACATACAAATGAAAATAATTGCAATCAAAATAAAAACGTTATATTTGAAAGCAAAGAGTAGATGATTACTAATAATTTTAACAGTCAACAAAATGTATCCCATAATAATAAGTGACAACATGTTTAGCCCTGGTCTTATCCATGAAGTAGACTTCGAACACAGTGCTATGTCAAAGTTCAGTAATTTTTCAGACATTTGGAAAAAAACCTAGACATATTAATTACCTCGATATCCTGCAGCCAATATAGATGATCTACTTTTTTATATCTTTGGTGAAAATCCATTCGGCATTTATCAGAAGTTTTCAGGAATTAAAAAAAACCTTTTATTCCAGAAAGAACTGACACATTTTTTCCGAATTGCATTACTTTTTGTTATCACGAACATAATGGTGTAAGTATATGGATACTAATATAGAGTTCTATGACAGCATAAAATTGCTGTTTTACCACTTAAAGTAAACAATGCGGTTATGTCTCTCTATAAGTAATTTATGTTGAACTTGAACCTATGCCATTCGACTTACAAGCTCTGCCGCAGCGCCTAATGAGATATTTCACATTGAACTTTTGAAATATTCTCTACAAATTAATACAATTCATTCATCAACACACCGCTTCCTGCACTGTACATTGCTAATTATGAGTTAAAAGCCAATAACAGTAACAATTTGTGCGTTGTAAGGAAATATCAATCAATGCAGAGAAGAGATAAGAGCTCGTTGGTTTCACGAGATATGCATTATATCACTTGCCTTGTATTGTCATGCGAATATAAATCAATCATTCCATTACATAAATCTTATTGTATTCATAATGAAATAAGGACTTTGACAGAAGATGTATTTATGTTATCACCACATAAGATTGCCTTCACTCATGTAGAATTTTTACCCTATTGATTTTAATAATAATGTCTCAAACGTAATTTTTCCTGACCCACATGCGCTAGGTAAATATCTAGTTATATTATACAGACACGAGTAGAATAGTTTCAGTGAATTTGATACTTAGGTATCGTCCGTATCTATTCCATTACCAAACCGTACATACGTGTGTACAGATACATTTATATACAACCTTATATATATATAGCAGTACAGCGTTATCCGAAATACAATTTCCGCATTTGAATATCTCATTCACGGATTTTTCCAGTTCATCGAGGCAAACGTTTCAATAGCGATTTATAAGATAATTTAAATTCTTCCAAAGAAACTCCGTAATAATGTAATTATTTTAGTAAATATTAAAAGAAAATACATAATATTTTAAAGTTCTCTAATATACTTAGGTCAAATCACAAAAAAAACACATCTTCACGGGCTTTACTTACTGTGTGGCCAGAGACACCATTACAGTGTCTAATCAGACTCAGGTTAAATCAGAGTGTTTAGAGCACGTCAAGTAAGAATCCCAAGAAAAGGAATAAAGGTACTTTGTATATTGACAAGTTAGAATAATAATTGCTAATATAGCTAAAGAATCAGTATCGCCATCCAACGTGGCAACGCAGCCAGCCTTATGGCCACTCTCCCAGAAGGCAGCGATCTTGATAGATTTTTTTATTTATAGGTTTATTTATATACAGAATGTCCCGTAAGTAGTGGACCAACGAAATGTAGGTAATAAAGTGGTTCATTATCTAAGGGAAACTTTACCTAGTAGATTTAAAGTTATGATTTTTTTTTAATTATACGTATAAGTAGCATAGTAGATATATTTAATTGTATATTTCTGGTATTAATTTTTTTATATTGCTTTGTAATATCAAAAAGATAACTAAATGTTGTTGGTTGTGCAATGGAAAAGTAATTCTGTATTCAACTATGTATATTCTTTGTCTGAGCTTAGAGAGTACAAAAAACGATAAAATCAAATTATTTCGAGGAATGGTGAGTGAATTATTGTATCTGATACCTCGCTAACGTAGAGCTTCCGGGAACCGGCCAGGTATCTCTCAAAATAACTTCATTAATTGGGTTCTTATTTACAAAAGTGGATATTTATTACAGTGTGTACCTACAGTTATACTGTCCGAAATATCACTGGATTTCTGAAAAACTTAGCCATAAAATGTCTTCTTCTTCTTCTTCTTTTTTATTATGGCTCCACCAATGTTCATCGGTGATTTGCCAATGTCAAGTATTATAGCCTTTATAGTGTTTATAGCCGATAAATCGGTATTTAAGATAATCCCGCCGACCGTGATATGTCTTATTAATCACAACCATCACAGCGCGAACAGGATTAAACTGGATTCCACATCACGCCACGACGAAAACGCGTGCGTATGTCGCCATGACCGGATGTGAAATCCTCCATAATGTCGTAGGCAGGCGTAATACAATTATTCGAGATAAAAATAGGTAAACGAAATTGAAGTGCGTCGGGGGCCGAGTGCTTAAGACGTCTGGTATCAACTAGGCATACCACGGGTTCGATCCCGGATCCTGACCATGCACATTGGTGCATTGGGGTATTTTTAATTAAAAACGTATGCACATAATCCGACAAACCACACTTAGAGGCCATCTAAATATACCTTTAACAGAACGGTGGCCACTCATCACTTGTTTTCCGCTGGGTACCCTGGAACCGTAACACGGTTTCGGGAGCTGTAGGCAAACCGTAAAGAAAGAAAAAATGTAGTTTAACTTTTATGAGAATATGGGTGTGAAGGTGAACATATCAATGGATGTGCAGGAAACGAACCCCACGCACCATATCACCGGCTACAACGAAAATCCTAAAATAACACTTGAAAACACGTGTGTTATTCTCATAAAGGGTGAAGAACCTACACGCGGGTCAGACATCCGATAAGCCCATGTAGTCATATTTACTGGACAATCATTATAAATTATAGACATAAACTGCTCAGCCTCTGACCCCCGTTAGTGTTTGATGTTTATATTTCTGATACGGCAGCTGCCACCGTGGGCCGCACATAAATAGAAGCGTACTGCACACGGTTTACATAACACCCAGCCGTTATGCCACTCAAAATAAACTAAATACCCTCGTTCAAAATCAATTACCATTACTTCACAATCATTATTGAATAGTATTGGAAACTTGAAACAGAAACACATAAATGTATATACATATATTAACAATCCCAATTTCAGATCTGTATGAGGATATAAATTACATAATATAAAAAAATTAAACGCACTCAAACGAATACGTAACTTCGTTTATTATATGGAACAAAAGCCTTCATTGACAACATGTGTCATAAAATGGTCATCTAGTAACGGAAGTGTAGGTACAAAACAATAATGAAAACACTGTCGCCCAATTGATAGCTTATCTATTTTAGTCCGAAATGTATGAACAATACAGAGAAGAGAACATGGCAGTCATGCAGTCTGAGAACTCGTTGGACTCGTCAAAATTCTTTAAACATGAAAAAACTAATTGTTCGGTTAAATGACCACAATGACTGAAGAAAGCGTCCATATATCTACATACTTTTTAGAACTCGTGAAAATGTTTTAAATGAGCCTTCATCCTTTCGACGTATGACCCAGTTCATCGTTGCCTTTCATTATTAAATTGTTATTCGGGAGACTAATAAATTATTATTTATTATATGGGATTATGGCTATTTCAGTCTTATACAGAGCTGTATCACTACAGCCAAAATAGGCTTATATTGATCCTTCTTTTTCAGTGTTAAAGTTCACTGCAGATACCTATTGCCTTCAGAAATTTCAGCAGTCGTTTTGCAGTCATAAATTAATTACTAATAAATTACTTTTACACGAAAGTAAAATTGTAGTTTGGGAAATCTAAAATAATTTTTCACAAATCAGAACTTTTTCATAGGTATTAAAGTTATCTTAAATAGGTACTATATTACAAAAATAAAATAAAATTACAAATAAAAAATTTCGTTTAAATCGCTATCTACGCCAACAGACTGGCTGCATTACCTCGTTGGATGGCAATGCTTATTCTTTGACCGAAATAAGAGCCAGCCCGTTGGTCATGTGAACGTTCTATTAGTCGTTTACTAATATCTATAAAAAACAGACTGTGTGCACTAGGTCCCCACGGTCCCATCGTTTCCACTCCAAACGCCTCAAATATGTATTTTTTCGGAAGAGACGCATATTTGCGACGTTTGGCCATTTCAGCATTGTAGGCCGCATTGCCAGCTTTTTTTCTATCTTTTTATGTATCTATGTATATTTATTTATTTAATTAACTTTAAATTATTTATTAATATTATAAAATTAACTTGCTAGTAAGTAACTTGCAATTTTGGCAAAAAAATACACGATGAACACCCGTTTAAATTATTTTCAGGACCACTATTTAGTTTAAGACTTTCAGCGAGCAATTACAGCTACTATTCCATGCGGACTGGATTATTTTAGTTTTCTTAGTAATGTTATAATATCAAGATGAGAGTTGTATCATTTGTTTATGTTTATTCTCGTGACCAAAAATTGAAACGGCCTCAACTTTAATTAAGCCAGTTTAATATTGAAATATTTTATTGAGGTAAATGTTCTGAGCACGATCGTGTACGCTTTTGATGCTACTGAATAACGATTTGTTATACACACATTAAATGGAAATAGACAACACTGTGGCCTTCAAATTAGATTATATTTTAAATAGTAAACTTCTAATACTTCAGGATCAAGTTTTTAATTCCTATATGGTACACTGAAGCCTTTACAGTTTCTTCGTTATGAAAGTACCTACCTTTTATGTAACATATACTAATCCAGTGTTTTCACTTCAGTCCCCAATTCGCCACTTCATTTATTCTCTTATTACACATCATATAAATACTTTCTTCATTGAATAAGAAAGATCCAAACAGTCACAATAGCCCAATTTTAATTTATTTTTACCTCAGCATTTCAGCAATAGTCCGCATTTGTGAGCGCATTGTCTCTGATGCATTCAGAGATAGGTCCCGACGCTAGCACCATCACAACATCTACGTGTCCCCATGCAAGCCTTACAAAAGACCGGGCATTGTGCCCGTGAATTTAGAGAAACATAGATAACAATATTATTTTCTTTGTACGATATTTGTCTTTGAGCCTTGAAATCTAAATAGAAGTAAGATAATGATTTACTTACGAGTATATCTAAATGCTTCGTACATGTCTTATCATACTTACAATTGGTCATCATCGGGTAAAGGAAGTTGATATTTTTAACGACATAGTGACTGACGCAGTGTCCGGCTTGTTAGTAAATAAACTTCATTTTGAAAATATATTATAATCCCTTGATAAAAGCAATAAACGACATAACTTAGTACGATTTAATAATCTTTCTACTTATATATCTAACTTAATATATAGAGTTACACGTTTATATAAAAGCATTCGATATTATAAGAATAATTGTTTTAGCCCCCGAACAAATAAAAGAGGTGCTGTAAGTTTAAAAAAAAAGAGATGCACTGATTTCAATGCGAAGACATTGGTAACAATGTCTACATTCAAGAGAATAGGAAGAAAGTATAGTGATAATTTTCACCTAGCAGCGACAATGTCCTTCGAAACACAAAAGAAAAGGTACCACTTGGCCCTCTTGCTCACCTCTTGCACCCTCTTGTTTCAAAACCATCCTAATATAAATGTTCTTTGATGAAAAATCCCTAAACGATGTAGGCATTAGGTATATAATATTATAGGGTCAGTGGGTAGTTTCCTGCGTGCGATACGCTGCCGTTGTGTTGTTGGCTGATAACTGCAGACTGCGCGCCTTCCGTTCACACATTAGTATCATCTTCACGTGAAAATGTAGGTAATATGTACATAGTTATATGTATTTATTTATTGGTAGCTTAGGTTTTTTTGTAGCGTTGTAAGAAAAGCAGTTTTCCATTATAAATAGTATCTAGGATATCTATTTTACCAAATTTTCATCCGTTAGATCTTTTAGTAGGAATCAGTAGGATTGAGTTCCACAAAAATCAAATCTATGATGCTGCTTTCTGGATTTACTACTATCTTTACTATAGTTATAGAGATTTGATTGTTTAAATTTAGGGTATTATTTAAAATTCAATTGTTCAAAAATCAAATCAAAATTGATTTAAATTTAAAAATATGTTGTTGTTAGCTAGCTTACTATAATCCGAGCAACTACTTCTAACGACTCTTTTTACTTCTATAAAATATTATTGTTATATTAGAAAATGCAAACAGGAAATGCATGAAAGTTGTGCCAAGTAAGTAATATAAACACAAACAAATGGACAAACTCTGATAAAATACATTCTAACATTATCTTGTCTGTTATAACAAGTTTGTGGGTCAATTTATCATTAAGCAAATATCATGTGAAGATAAATTTTGAGTCAGTTGATATTGGGGACGACGCCGACGTAAGAAAGGCATGTTGTTATTATTGATACCTTATGTACACTGATTAATCGTTCACTGTCCAGAGAAAATAAGACATGATAATGTATAAGTAAATATACGTAATAGTAGGTACATACATGCATACGCCCAAATAGGACAGTTACCTAATCAATCTGTCAACAGAGATCGTCATAAGTGGACTGTAGTTGAATAAAAGAAATAAGAAGATTTTGAATTATCTATAAGATCCGAATTAGTGAAGTTAGGTATATTCTGTAAAATCTGGTTTATATACCGACTATTTTATTAAATAAATTAAAATTAAATAAGTAAGTTGAGAATGTCTGAAAAACTTTCCGGGAATTCATTACATAACTTCTAGGATGTTCGCTATACAACAAAGGAATGTTGGGCAGAACATTTTCTAGAATGATTCTTATTCTGGTATTTATGTGGAAAATATTATGATATATTTGTCTAAATTACTTAAATTAGGGCTGCTACCCCAGTCTACCTATCGATCTCTTGTACAATTTCGTTTGTTAACTCGCATTAGCCTTGCTTGGATAGAAATCGAAATCGCGTGATTTATATTCGTTGTTTGGCTAGTTAGTTGCCCTTTGAACATTGTCGGTAATTTAGTTATATCGTCACCAATGACGTGTCCAATCAAACTGTAGTACACAAGCAAGGCAACAATTAAGTACCTATCACAGTATGTTCACAAACCATAGTATCGGCTGTATTTTTTGCTGCAATGTTTCCTACTTCGCCGCATATAAACTGGTTAATAACACGCACAAAAACCTTTCTCCTTTGTAAAAAAAACTTAAATACATGCCAGCCGATGGCCTGGCACGGTCCGTATCAGGTAGAAATTGTTCCCGTTTGATTGTTGTTAGATACACAATGAACTTTGAAGTCATTCCGTTGTCAAACGACATATTATTATCATGTGTAGGTTTTAACCTAATTACTAAATTACTGATAAACTTAGTAAGTATGTATTTCTTGTAGAGCTTTGAGTTGTGGAACAACTTTTGAAACAGCCTTCCCCCTTTTAATTAATGACACCTATGGTGTCCAAATCTGTCCAATACATTATTGACAGGTTATATATTTTTCTTTGTCGGCTAAATACAATAGACTGTAATCTTCTCAAGAATTTACAAACAGTTTCACTTTTTTCATTCCCTTTTAGCCAAGCCTAAATAAGAAGAAAAAGAATATCTTACGACAAAATTCTGCATCTGGTAGGTATCTTATTTCTCAGTACAAATTGAACTTCACACAGTACCAGTCTTAGTACTTGTGTAACTTCTGACAACTATGACGAATGTGTTTAGAACTTCGAAATATACATACGGTACAAAGAATTGAAAAGGAAAGCTAAGCTAGTCATCCATCATGGTCTAATAGTAGCCGAAGCTGACGGACAGTGGCGCCGTATTCACGGTCACGTCGCGTGTTGTGTCCTCTTGCGTCACTTGCTTGACCGACCGTCATGTTGCGTACACACTGTCTACCACTTTACTGGCCAACATTGTAATGACCCGTTTACACTTTGATAAGTAGCAAGTGCGAGTGTTAAAAATCTACGGTGTCCAACCACTGACTTGAGAAGTATCAGCTCGTACATAACAAAGTGTAAACGAGCCTTTAGTCTTATCTTATTAGTTACCCTTAGGCAGAGAGAGACACACCACCTCCTTAGGATATATTCTCAAAAAGTTAGTATGTAGTTTGCACAACGTAATTAGAGCTATATTTGAGGATTCTCTATAGAATTTGATAACCATTTAGATTTCACTTCTTTTATTGGCGAAGTCGTTAGCCGACTATTTTGCAGTTGCATGTCTTTTGTATCGAACTTGGCTACCTTTTATATTATATGTATGTTCTTGGTAGTTAGCTTTACTTGTGTAGAGAGAAAGAGACACATCACACCTAGGTTATCTTCTTAAAAAGTGAAAAGTTTGACTCTATTTGCAATAATGCCCTTTGTATCATCAAACTATAAGGTAAATTTTAAGGTTTCATTAGATTCTAAGACAAATTGAAAAATATTGTTTTAATGTAGGGGCTTTTTATTATATTTTTATATTTGTATCAGGTAGTGTATACGAGGCATAAGACATTGAATTCTACAGTTTCTTTACTCCATTGACGCAAATTCACATACCAATTTCCTGTAACTACGTTGAATAGGTACGTAAACATGTAACTTGCATTATCTTGAAGCATTGACGTTGTACATTTTCCTTGACTGATAGTGACAAATTTAATTCTTTATACTCAGTAATTCAAAAAGATACGAGGATTATAAAATTTACTATTGTCACCGTAGGAACCATTCAAAACAGGTATATAAAGATAAATTAAATCATAAATTACATTATGTAATCATGCAGGATTTATACCCTTTGTAGTAGTTGTTGTAGAAGTAGTTTGAGATCCACTTGCTATGCCGGCCGGTAAACCTTCAGTAAAGTGGACATTTAAAAATGCTATTAATGAAGGCAGCCCTGTCCCCTGTCGCTTCTCTGTGCTATTATATAATTAAGTAACATTTCACAGAAGCTAGTTTCCTTGTTTAGAAACAGATCAAAATAAGCCGTCGCATAGTAGAAAATTAGAGCCATAATTACCAACCAATTATATAATTTATGAATTCATTTATAGAAATGGATGGGCGCTTCTGGTAGAAGATTAAAAGAGTTTCTAGAGAATAATAACAATGAATCAGTCAGTTTTGTTGCGGGTGGCAAGAGCAACAAAGTGGTCCACGTCCATTAGGATTTCCGGCCTCAGTCGAGTCTCGACTAAAATGCCCTGTGAAAGCATCTCTACGTCTCACACCGTAACCTCCTTTGAACGTCAAAGGAAAATTATCCATTTTTAGCTTCTGCTTTGTTCAATTTTATTAGTTTGTGGACATAGACCTTTGCTTAGTGAGCTACTTTTAGCCTTGTACGTCCCTTATACACACCGGCAAATATGCATATCGTAATATCGACGTAATATAGTTTGAAATTGTGATAAATTATATCAATTTGATTATACAAGGAAATGTCATTAACCTACAAAGCGCAAGTATCTACGAGTAGAGTTGCATGTTATAAATTATATTAATGAAATATTAAACACGAACTTAAGGCGGTTATACTTTTTATTTTTGTTTGTATGGCTGATTAGCGGCTGATATCATGACGACTGACTGATATTTCTCTATGTAGGCACCTATGTAGTACATAGGTATGTACTAATAAATGTATATCGACCATCTTCTAGTTTTATGAAAGTAATGGCTGTCTTCATTAAACTTTTAAGCCGATTCTTAACGTTTAATATATGGTTAAGAAATCGACTGAAAAGTTTGGTGAAAACGGCATAAAATCCATCTTTCATAAACAGTAATTTTAGCAATAAATGCTCCATGTTATATAACGAAGATTGGTAAACGTCATTCGTTATGGCTATCTACGAAGGAAACAACAAAAACACCGATCAATATGCATATGAAATGAAACAAGAGTAATTGCAATCGCTCACAAATTTTAATGTCCACGATCTATTTATTAAATTGGTATTACAAAATTGTAAAGGACAAAATAATTCTGACCTAAATATGTATATTATTATGATATAACCTCGTAGAATGAATGTTATCTTCATACTTACAAAAATGCCCCGCGGTATTAGCGTTAAATATATCAAGTCTGTCGCATCAATCACCGTGCGTGTTTGTACTGATCACATAGATGTAGAGGTGTCTGTTAGGCATTAAAGTTCTTTAAGAAATGTCTGATATGTTCATAAAATTCACTTCTTGTATACCTTTGGATCCCGCTATTTCCACTAAATACTAATATATATCTATATCTAACTTTTATAACTGATGTAGCAAACATATGGATATTCATTGATTTTGAACTTGTATATACTTAATCATTCTAATAAAAGTTCAAAATAAGTATTGTAATGTAATTGACAAAAAGTACATGGAAATAAAAACTCCAGATTCATATTCTACTAACTGATAAATCATTGCGCTGATGCTGATTAATGTTAAAAATACAATCGCTTTAGATCTAAATGCCAATCAAATACACCCAAATATATTAGCAAACATTTTGATATAACAAAACACCATTCAATTCTGTAAATTAGGTAAGATCTACCTATAAATAAATGTCTTTGGGTAAGATAGTCTTTGCCACTGCTGGAGGCTTGAGAGTGTATCGTAAAGTCGCCTCACCGACAACGCACTTTATGACCTACTATCCCGTAGAGAAATATATGTAGTACGTACAGGATCGAAGACTGTCCTGGGTCCTATTTTCTTTTAAATTTTTGATGCTCTTTCTTCAGAATGTTCCTATAAGAAGTGTAGTCAATTATGTATGTAGAATATATATAATTTTTTTTTTCAAAACAAGGTTGTTACCTACCGGTTTCCATTTGAACAAATTAAAATATATATATATATTGAATGAGAAATGAGGCGGTTATGTGCAATGCCGTTTGAAAGGAGACAAATTAAATACTAAGATTTGGATATTTAAGATGATATTACAGTTCTAATGTAAATTGAATGGTAAGGGATGTTGATGAAATCATTCTAGTCAAAGAAATAAGGAGGAGGTCTCTTATCGCTGCCACAGTATTGGCACAGGCACCATTAATTTAAGAGTAACAAAGAATGAAAAGTATGCTAAAAACATTGTTTTAAAAATTCAGTGTTATTAGACCCCTCTTTGCAGTGCATTACCATTTATTAATACCAAAGGCGAATGTCTACAAGTGTTACCGGTTTTTCAACGGTCTGCCCACAATGTAGTTAACGATGCGATGATCTCATTTGGATGTTGTTCAACATTTGGCGCACACGTCGCACCGCACCTCGCGTAGTCTTCGACTATGAAAAAGTTCATTATTGACCTATTCATGTGTTATTTTCGTGGTTATGTGGTCACGATTGTTTATATAAATATTTCTTAATTTAGGGTATTTCATTCATATCTAGATTTCATGTTCTTTGGAAATGATATAAATTCTTTTTAATTTTATCAAATTTTAAGTTTATTTTTTGAGTTCATTGAGTTTTTCAGACGAAATTTGTCATATTTTTAAACAACAACACATTCGACGCAGAATACATAATTATGTGATAAATATAAGGAAATTGGAAAAATATAAAATAAACTCACAATATCTTCAGGGAGGTTATATGCATAACCACCTTTGAGTATTTAAGACATAACCACACATACCTACCTACCTATACAATCCTTTCGGTTTCTAAAACGGTGGTTCATTCAATTGGCAGGTAGGTAGGTGGGTAGGTACTTACTTATTGACATGAGATAGGTATCTATCTCCAACTCAAATTAACTAATCCTAGCTTACGGTTCAATTGTACAGTAGGTTAATCCAATGTATCGGATTACTCATAAATGTTAATAATACAATAGTGAAACATTTTTGTCACAATTTTACATAAAACAATAAATAAGGAAATAAATTGCCGATTTTTCATATGACTCTAGTTTAACTTTTTCAATAAAAATATGAGAGTGATGTTGGAATTAAACTTTTTGATGTAAAAATAGATAATCTATTTCTCACCTCACATCACACCCTAAGTCATTATTACTTTGAAATGAATCAGGAAACTAGATAAAACAAAAACGCACCTTACAAGAGATCAGATATTCTAGTAATATAAGATGGTGCAAGTTGATTAGTAGCTGGAATAGGGCGTAGGTAGAGTTGGTGCGACAATAATTATCGCAGGTCCGCCGTGTCGACGACATCGGGTAGAGCATTCACCCCGAGGGGTCGCTCGCTCAGAGATCTTAGTGCATCGTCGCGCCCGATCTGGATCTAAATATTGTATGCACTAATAAAACTGCAATTATTAACGATACTTTCTATCTATATTTTATTGCTTACTAACTTTCCACCCCGGATTCGCTTATGGAAATTGTTGTAATGTTACATAAGAATTTATCCAGGATTTTCACTTTCACTGTAGAATAAAAACGTCGATTCGTTGCCGTTTTAACGTGGACAAACAACTCTTCCATTTTATTCAGTTATAACATTATTTAGGATTTTAAAACTAGGGCAGGCTCAAGGCTAATTCAGCAAAAGACATAAAGTCCTTATTTATTATCTATGGATTCCTAAAGAGTTGAGGACCTTGAGGAACTATGAGACCAAAAGAGCTCTTACAAACAAAGTGGTCACCCGTAGTCGTAGCTCCAGGTGAAAAGTCTAAAAGTTGTTCTCACACAATTTTACAACACGGTTTATAACAAAAACTGATTTAATTTTTTACTAGCTTTCTGCCTCGGCCTCGCCCTTGAAGCCCATATTAACTTTCATCCCCTATTATGGTATTGAGTTCATACAAAAATCCCATAGAAAAAAGCAGTTCAGTTTTTCCCGATTTTTCAAATTTTTCAGGCAACCTTTCCAATTTTTCTTTCCTTAAAAAATTGTCCTGACAATTATGAACTCAACAAAAAAATAGCCAAATCAGTCGAGCCGTTCTTAAGTGATACTCCATCAGACATGTGTCAATTGAATTTTATTTATATAGATATTGTGTAATTCAAAAGATGATCTCGACATTCACAACTTCCGACTGTGTTCTTTATTTAGTTAGCTTAGTTAGCTAAATAATGGATTCTTAGCGTCAAAATTGCATTTCGTCAAAGTACGTTATAAATAAAGGCATTGCTTTGTTGGCCCCAGATTAAGTAAGAAACACTGACGAGTAGTTACCAAAGGTAAACGACAACAGAGTTTACCGAACCAAATGCGATATGATTTTTTATAATGGATGTTATAATAATCCAAAATGACCTACCTCAAGTACTTAGTAGAAATTTATTAGTGCGTAGAGATAATATTTTAAATCACAAGTCTCATTTTCACAATAATGTATATTTACGATGAAAAATACATCGTTAACGCCTTGGGCTATAGTCGACGACCGTTACCGCATCGCGTGACTAAACTATCAGTTGCCCTTTAAAAAAACTGGATCTCTAGAAATATCCACAAACTACCTGGATGGTATGTTATGATGATTAAATATTGGAAGAAATCTTAGTTCTTGTAATGTTTTTACACATTTTTTAATGACGACGTTGAAAAGTTATATAAAGTAATAATATAAAACAAACCCCACATGATAAGAATGTGGTATCTACAAAATTGTATGGTGGTTCAAGTGAATTTTTATTAGAATCTATGGAAAGATTATAAAAAAATATGCTTGTGGCATACCCGAGGGACATGATAAAAATTATAAGGGATCCGTTTTTGCTATTTGACTACCAAACCCTTAAAGTTAATGAACACATTGGGAAATATAAAATAGGTCATAATCATGATCAGTCTGAATTTACAAGTAATTTACAAGCAGACTGTGAAATCTCAAGTAGGTACTTTCCATCTAGTTCTTCGTCTTCTAACTTTGTTATCACTGTAGACTTTTCCACAATATCATGTTTACAGCACTTTAAATCGTCCTTCGTATATCCCTCAACTTTATATGACTGAACTTGGAAGTTGTGTTTTGTAGATATTGGACCATTTTATATGGGTGACATCGTGTAGAGAAGATATTAGGAAAAGTTACAACCTGAACAGAATTTATATAGAGCACGTATAGAGCAGCTGTGATTTTATTTCTTTATATGATTTATAAACGATTTTTTTTAAAAAATCATGTAAAAATTTAATTCGTTTTTAAATGATTTTATTACATTGACCTGTAACCTGTAACAATAATCAATAACCTGTAACAGTAAGCAACAGTTACATTCAGAGTTACACTAAAGTAAGTCTGATGACAATACAATAAGTACTATCATTATCACATTACTGAAGTCATCTGGATTGGATATTGTGTCACCAGGAAAACACCGAAAGCCGAAAGGAACACACAAGCTCAATTATTTCAAAATAATGTTTGATTTGGTATTTATTGAAATATAAATTGACAGTTGTTAAGCAGCGATTAAAACAAAGATCGAACTAAGAATGGATGACTGTTTGTACTAAGAGGCCTATCGATATCAAATACCGCAATGGAATGGAGGTTGATGGTAAAAAGTACCAGTAAAAGTAAAGTTAAAATGGCAAATGCCTTTCACTCAAATGTTAAGAAAAGCTTTTAAGATTCAATATCACATAATTATTATGCATATTATTTCGTAAGGGAGCAGTGAAACATGGCTCATGGCCGACCGCCCGCCTACGCGCCCTAAACCATATACAACGGTGACCGATTCTTGCTAACATCTCACTAACAGAACGTTTTGTCTGTTTGTATTCTATTCGATTTTCACTCATTTTATGATGAGGAAGTTCAAACCAGTGTCAAAGATCTACCAAGTGTTGTTAATGTTGTTTTGTAACCAAAAGTTACTTTTGCTTTGAATTAACATGACACAAATGTCTCAAAAGTAATTTTTTGAAGGGCGGATCAAGACTGATCAGAAAAATATACCTTTTTAAATAACTTACCAATAAAGCTCGGTTTTTTACAGTATGAAGAATGATTTAACTTTTTAATCAAGTAAAGATTTTTTATTTCCAAATAGTAGCATTTTTTGTATGGATTTTTTTAATTCATAAAAGTGCCAATATCTCGGAAACGAAAAATATTTTACTAAAGTCATATACCTATTTTCTGTATAAATATATTGATTTGGCTCCAAGGCAACCATTTATGATTGGAAAATATTTGCAACGTTTTTATTTTTAGATTGGCCTGAATTTTGAGTTGGCTTGTGTTTATTGGATTTAGTAAATACGTACCTACCTACTGGTTACATCTGTCGTCGTATAATAATCAATTCAAAATTTTCTAAAAGATAGATATTAATAAAATAAAAGTCAACTAAAAATAATAATAAAAGTAGTAAAGTAAAGCAAAACCACACGTCCAACATAGAGCAACATTATGCATCTCCAGTTATGGCACTATAATTATATTATCTATGCTAATTTAACGTAATGAAGGCTTTTATTAGTCGACACAATTTTATCTATGTAAACCGTCACACAATGCATGATTGATTGTATGAGATAAAATAATGTTTGTACTTGATATATTGAAGGTAGTAATTAGGAATGCACTTGGCCGTCTTCGAAATATATTGATTTCTTTTATTTTATATGAAGAAATGACCCAATTAATAATTTCTTCGTAAAAGCAGGTAAGGATTGTGTTACGGATGTTGAATAATTCCTGTGTAAAAAATAATAAACCCATATTGTTTTGATCTATCAAACAGCTAAGTTTAACCCTTCGTAGAACGAACTATTATTGCTTTCATAAGCGTCGCAAGAAATTCCATAAAAAAGTCGTTAAATATTATTGATGGCATATAAAAACAAAGCAAACGATACGATATGATTGCTAGTAGTAGATAAAATTAATACACAACATAGATTTCTAACGAAAATATTATTACAAATGGCTAAGGGTTATTTTATCTCTGAACTTATGTATGGGTAGATAGGAATGGCAGGTGTATGATCGATGATAGTAAAATGTATAGATATAATAGGTAGCTACACGAAAAATTCTTCAAAGTTTGAAATTTTAACACATAACAATACATTAAAAATATCTAAATAAACCAGGTCCTCGTGGAATTGTGGCAAGAATGCTGGCTGCATTTCCCCGCTGAATCGCTATGCTGATTCGTTGAGCGAGGAAGGAGCCAGCCCTCTTGTCACCAGAAGAGATGATCAATCGAGGGGATCTATCTTTAAAATTGGTTTGTTTGAAATTGTTTAGAAATTTTCATTATGTTTCTATTCAAGCATGAAGCATTATAGTGAAGTGGTAAAGGCACTTGTCTCAATTGCTATGAAGTACAAAGTCCTGGAAAAACTATTAAAATGTAATTTTTTATGAAATAATTACAATATTGTGTGTTTGCCAGTGACATGGGCTATCTTTAAAGTGAAAGCAGAGACAACTACGTTACATTTGTGTAAGAATTACTTTTAGCACGAACGTGGAAAACAATTTCATTCGTACAAGAAATGTTGAATAAATCGCATAGCAAGCGGACCGGAACAATGCGGAGCAATCTAGTTTTCTAATATAGATACATAACAGGTATTTCTTAAATGTCCATCATTATGAAGATGAAATGCGTACTAATGAATATATTTTCCCTGAATTCGTTTATTATGGTTTTGCATGAATTATTCACAAAAATAAAAATGTGAAATGTAGATAGCGTTGATTGAGTATGGATTAAAATTCGGGGGGTCCCGTGTTCAATCCCAATTTCCCACTCGATCTAAAAAGGTGTATGCATGTAATGCATGGATATTATCTAAGAATTCAAAGATGTGTCTGATTTTGACTTTTCGTGGCAATCGTGACAAGTATAATTGCCTTTTAAAAAACAGTGTGCCGACTTCAAAATTTGCAATGAAAAGTGTGCTTTCCGATAGCAAATGCACAAGTCACTATAAATAATACCCAAATCGCTTCAAGTGTGCCTATAAAATTTGAAGAGTTCTCGATATCTCCAGGATCCCATTATCAGATCCTGACCTGATGACCATGGGACCACCTGGAAACAAAAAAAAATTTCCAAAGCAGTCCAGGCGTCTTCAAGTAATCGGAGAAAATGCATAAAGAAATTAAAAGATTCCGACGAATTGAGAACTTCATCCTTTTTTTTGAAGTCGTTTAAAAAGCGGGAGCGTTAGATGAACTTCTGGAAAATAAATCTCTGTTCATTTGTGGTTTAAGAAAATAAGAAACATCTCCAAGTTCAAGTTCTAGTGTAAGTTCAAGAATCTGTAAATTTTAATTGCATTATATTGGAAAAATCTTCATAATTTTCAAAGATTTAGATAGATTTCAACATAATTTCAGTTGTGTATTCTTCTTTACAATGTATTAAATGAATGCCATAAATATATTACAGAAGATAACCTCTACCTATCCTTTAAGTAGCATGTGATGATAATAAAATATACCTATATAAAATAAAAAACCTAGTATGAATTGAGATATCGCACCCGCCAGCCGTAATGGCAGTGCGTAGGCGCAGAACGTATAGTTTATTTTTTCCATTTAAGGGATCATGTCTCAAGAATATAAAATTATGGCGCAACCAATTAGCAAACAGGTATAAAGTATAAAAGCAATCATTTTATTTTAAGTTTGTGTAATTATTGAGGCATTTTTAGGTTATCAAACTAAAAGTAGACAATTAAAGTTTGAAAATGTTTATTGACGTTTCATTTGCAGTTAAAATATTTACTTATTCATTTAGATATATGTACGTCAAATAAACAATTATGTCGGTTGGTCTGTAATAAAAGTATACTTTCCAAGAATGTGTAGGTAAATGTTATATATATAAATAGATGTTGGTATATCTGTTTGTGCCTTATAAACTCAAAAACTACTAGACCGATTTTCATACTGTTTACGCGATTAGATAGATTGATTCTCGATAAAGGTTTATGTGTATAAAACATCACGCTACGTCTTTTGGGAACCGATCTGTAAATAATGTTCCTAATTCGACAAGTTGTTGATATTAAAAATCCACGGACGAAGCCGATACATTTTTTATAAATTGAAATTACATATTAATCGACATGACCATAATGACAAACTTGCAACTAACGGAGGCACATTGTCCGGTCAGGTCATTGACTGACTTGACTGTATTTATCTATCAGTGCCCTAATAAACCAATTCCATCGAACTGTAACTATTTATTATCAATTTCATATCTAAATTAAGTAAATATTGAACGGTTTTTAAATTCCATATCGATTGTAATGAAGGTATTGAACTTATTTATATGTAAGTAGGTACCTCCTGTATAATTTCATATTAGAAATCCATGTTAATACTTTAGTGAGTGTGAAATAATTGGGCTCTTCCTTTACATAATACACGAGGGGACTATTACTTGAAGAAAAAAAATCTGGCGTCTCATTAAATACTAAAGTCACCTTGCTAATAAAGGGAAAAAATGATAAAAGCAAAAGACTAGTCTAGTAAATAAATGTGTATAATCAAATAAATATTGATTTATTCAATAGCTTGATCCTTCCGTTATCACGTCCTGTATGCCAAAAGTATGCGAACCCACACAATTCTACTCATCGAGATTGATATCTTTCTAGATTTGTATTTTTGTTGATTCAATTTCCAGCTAAGGCTTTAAAAAATCTAGTGTCAACTAAACAATCTTACCACAGTTCACTATATATCCTTTACACTCTACCGACTTTACATCCTGTTAAATCACCATCAACTTTTAAAATTCAACCCACAGTAGACTTACAACAGCTATAAACATGAGCACACATGCATAGCAGCTTATGTTTATTTGATTAGTTTCCGTTAAACGCTAAAGTTGCTTAAGATAGCTCGAGTAAATATTCTTCAACCAGCCATTTGTCTCAGCACAACCCTTCCCCTCATGTTCCCATGATAAGTAAAATCAACAAACACTTTACCATAGACATAATAGAAGTTTAATATACCTCTTATGAGATTATCACACATTCTGAAGTTAAAATAGCTTCATTCCCTTGGCGTGATTACGCGGTTATGCCCCTTTCAGTAAGTAGGTATGCAAAAAACCTTTTAAAAAAAAAGTGCACCGACTTCAAAAATTTGCACTGAAAAGTAAGAAATAATAAATATTTCGTCGTAGAATTTGAAGACTAACAAAACAGAACAGAAAAGAAGAACAAAACTAAGTAAATAGAAGATAAAGATCTGTTCAATATTATCTATGTTTGTATGTACTGATGATCGTAGGTTCCTAATGAATGGACAACATTTCATTTTTTTAATCACCCATTTTTGTTACTTTAATTAAAAATATATTAAAAAATAAGTTACACGTATTTTTATATTTTATTTTTGGTTGAGTTTTTATATTTTTAATTTAATTATGAATTTTTATAAATTCTGAGGACTTATAAACTAAAAACCTTAGCTAGGACTAAAATTAAGAAATATAAACTGTCACCCAAAGAAAGTGACTGATAGTGTCAGTCAAGCCACAGAGTATACGTTATAGAAATGCAAAGAGTATAATATACCGTGTTCCAAATAGGTGTTGCCGTAGCCGGAACTCAAATCGCCTACAACATTATTCATAATGTATATAATAATACTAGCTTTTGTCCGCGGTTTCACTCGTAAATATATTTCCTGTAATAGCCTATTCGAAAATAGCAAAACTTCCAAAAAATATTATATAAAAGAAGTATTTTTATAATTATATTTAAAGAATAATTATTAATTTAGCTTCAAATGGAATAAAAATGGGTAAAATTAATAGAAGGCAACACCTGAGTTCAATAACTAACAACTCTGCCAACAGACATTAGTATTTTTAAATTAGAGGGTTAGCACAGATTAGGGCACCTGTTAATCCTTAATTTTCAATATTTCAGTATTTTTAAAATAACTCAAAAATTAAAGGATATAAAAATAAAAAAAATGAAAAATAAGCTTTCTAGCATGTAATCTCCAAACGGTTTTCGAATTTTAGTACCTTACGAAAAATGAAATGTTGTCCATTGTCTAGATTAATGAATTTGGGAACTAAGTTGTTTCTAATTTGGCACCAACCGTCTTCAAATTCTACGACGAAATATTTATTATTTCTTACTTTTCAGTGCAAATTTTTGAAGTCGGTGCACTTTTTTTAAAAGGTTTATTTTACCCTTTTAAGTGATTTTGCTGCCTTGAGAGACAAATAATAACGCAACAAAAAAAAATATTGATGGAAAATTAAAAAAAAATACCGCTGTGGATGTGATTTGAACCATGTGCTTGTGCATCCTATGCACCCCATTATATTTAACCGCTACACCATCGTCACGAAAATTGACAACTTCGTGTCAATAGCAACCGTTGCTAAGGCTTTTTCTGATACATAATTTTCAGCCGCAAACAGAAATTAATTACTGAATTTCTGAAAAACTACTGAACCGATTGTCGTCATATGTCTGTGAGATAATGTCGAAAAAAAATAAGTCGTCAAAATCGGTACATATTTTATCGAGATATCAAGAAAAATGTACTTATAAAGTCAGTTTTTTCAAAATTTCTGAAAAACGAATGAACCAATTTTTATGAGATAAAAATGGGACCAATCCGGAAGAGTTATCTATCGATTAAAAAAGAAACCATCAAAATCGGTTCACAATTGTTATCGATGTACATACATACATTAAAAAAAAAAACGGTCCGAATTGAGAACCTTCTCCTTCTTTTTTGGAAGTCGGTTAAGAGGCTACCTTCATATTAAATCATATTTTTCAAATCGTTTTGAGTGAAACCTAAAGCTCTTAGAAATATAGAAAAAATTACATGTTATAATTAATCATATTTCATAGTAATCTGTTAATCATAAAACATGTTTTAAGAAACTTTGCTCGATAGAAAAAAATTGCAAAGTAGCCTCTGAAAATAGTCTCCTTTCCAAATTTCTCAGTAGTACATGAAGTACTGTTTATTAAATTAAGTACAAATTTGTATCATCTATTACTGAAGTAAGATGTTAATTTAGATTTTCAATAAAGCTACTCCTTTAATTTAAATAAATTATTTTTGATTTGTCACTTAGGACGTTTGTTCCAAGCACCTTCCGTGCGCCTCTTCTCTTTTTAACCGACTTCCAAAAAAAGAAGGAGAAGGTTCTCAATTCGGACCGTATTTTTTTTTTTTTTTTTTTTTTTTTTATGTATGTATGTACATCGATAACTCCGCCAATTGTGAACCGATTTTCATGGTTTCTTTTTTAATCGACAGATAATTCTTCCGGATTGGTCCCATTTTTCTCTCATAAAAATTGGTTCATTAGTTTTTCAGAAATTTTGAAAAAACTGACTTTAAAAGTACATTTTTCTTGATATCTCGATAAAATAAGTACCGATTTTGACAACTTATTTTTTTTAAGACATTATAATTTCTCGACATTATCTCACAGACATATGACGAAAATCGGTTCAGTAGTTTTTCAGAAATTCAGTAATTAATTTCTGTTTACGGCTGAAAATTATGTATCAGAAAAAGCCTTAGCAACGGTTGCTATTGACACGACGTTGTCAATTTTCGTGACGATAGTCTAGCGGTTAAATGTAATGGGGAGTCATAGGATGCACAAGCACATGGTTCAAATCACATCCACAGCGTTTTTTTTTTTAATTTTTCATCAATATTTTTTTAGTTGCGTTATTATTTGTCTCTCAAGGCAGCAAAATCACTTAAAAGAGTAAAATAAACCTTTTAAAAAAAAGTGCACCGACTTCAAAAATTTGCACTGAAAAGTAAGAAATAATAAAAATTTCGTCGTAGAATTTGAAGACGGTTGGTGCCAAATTAGAAACAACTTAGTTCCCAAATTCACTAATCTAGACAATTCATTAGGAACCTACGATCATCAGTACATACAAAAATAGATAATATTGAACAGATCTTTATCTTCTTAGATATTTACTTAGTTTTGTATCCTAATTTGGCACCAACCGTCTTCAAATTCTACGACGAAATTTTTATTATTTCTTACTTTTCAGTGCAAATTTTTGAAGTCGGTGCACTTTTTTTTAAAAGGTTTTGTTTCTATTCAATGCGACAGAGAGAGATTCAGCGGAGAGACCAATCGATCACGTAGCGCTGGGTAGCGCTAGAGTATCGTATGCAGCTAGGCCACGCCCCTCAAACTATGATTTTATTTGAATGTATCGTCTTAAAGATGAATAACAATTTAATAATTATAAAATTTAACTTGAAAAACTTTGAGCTATCATTAATGTATAAGTATTTATATTCGGTCTTTGTTTTATCTTGAAGATAAATAATAACTTAGGTAATATTGGCTCACCACATAAAATACCACGTGTAAAAGCCCTGCCCACAGAACATAATATGAAGAATTAGAAGAAATATAACTTATTTGGAAACTCCTTAATGGATTTTAGAACAGTTTGCATGACGAAAATACCGAATAAACCACCTACTGAGACTTCACTCCCATGTTTGAAATTATTTAAAAAGAAAAACTAAGTAAAATCCATTGCAGGTTTCTCATTTATATTCTAATGTATCAGGAAAGTAGAAAATTGTAGAAAGATGCTAATTGAAAAAAGAATAAAAGTCGAAAAAGAAGCAAAGGGTTTGAAAATACCAATATTATTAGTTTTCTGACTCCTCGCTCACTATCATATAAAAATGTAATACCGATTTAGCCATACGATTTTCTTAGAATGTATACAAAATGTTTGGTTATTAGGTAGGTAGTAAGGAGCGGAAGCTGGGAGCGGCACGGTATAGGCCCGAAGTACACAAATAGCCACGTGACCCGGCCATTGACTCGTTTATCCTAATCCGTCCTACTACTCTACTTCAGACAGTTTATTCACGAAGCCGAAGTTTAAAGACTCTTGTAATACTTACAATTAAGACAACTATTAAATGTTCATACTATAAATAACTTCTAGTCTTTATGAATTTGCGGAAGGTTACGTTGTGAAAACAGTTTCAAAATCAATTCATGTGTTGAGATAATTCCGCCTAGTTAATACGTTTTAACCACTCGGCCATCGACCGGATTTGATCCCGGATCCTGAAAAACTTATACATGTACAAAATCCGACAAATCATAGAGGCTTTTCCATCTAAATATATCTCAACAGAACTGGCTACTCGTTGGGTATAGCCTCACCTCACAGGTCACACGGTTTTTCGGGAGCTGTAAGGCAAACCGTGGAATAAAAAGATAATTCCGTTCCGAACATAGAGATTACGACATACTATCATTCATATAGGTATAGTATGTAGTGTTATTTTTCTGTGCTGGCGTGCTGGGCAGTGAAATTGTAAACATCTTACATACTTTTCAGGAAACGTACGTGACGTCAGGCAGGTGAATGAATTTCTGTGCACAAATAAATGCGGCGTTTATTTGTACACTGAAAATTCATTCATTTCCCATCCATTTCTTCGGAATATGTAGAAATAATCCCTTCAGTGGTTTTGACCTTAATATTACTGAATCAATCCCGAATAAACGCAATGTTTCCTCACTTGTTGGTAGGTATGTACTAGTTGCGTAATGAGACTATGAGGTTATCCTATTTTATTGATGTGGGATTCAATAACTGTTCCGTCTTCTTTGTTAGAAAGCAGATGTTTGATTTTAAACCTTCGCAGGGAAAATTGTAAAATCTGTAACAGGAAAAAGGACACTGCAGTACAGAAATAAAAACATAAACATAAAGCCTGCCTGTCCTTTATTGAATTGTAGGATTTATATAAGTAAATAGTAGAATCTAAGTGCAAAATCGGGCTATACAATATAACAGAGCGCCATTTGTCACGACCTCTTCTAGGGCGCGCTATGTACCGTTGTAGATCTATTTACGGCACCTGGAATAAATTATATTCAGCCTCGAGTTGCCGACGGGAGTGCCCGAAGGTAACAAAATTGTGTGTAATTTCGCTTCTACCTGACGTTAAGCAGACACTTCAGCGGCTTACTTGTAAATTAAAAGGGGAAAGAGTAACAAAGTTTGTAGCAGTTACAGCGAATTGTTATACGCATGCCTTTGGGTCTTGAAATATAACTCCAAGACAAAGGTTTAAAATTGTATTCAACGTGCCAATTTATTTTAGTGTTGTTTAAATATTTTTTAAAAAAAGAAGAAGATAAGTAGAATGTATCACCAGAATTGAGTAGACATCACCTGCCGAACAAAATGATTTGCATGTTGCAATTATAATTTAGGAGGCTTAAATGTCCTGAGCTCAGAGCAAGTTTAATTATTTTAATAATAAATTTGAATAATAATTTAATTAATTTAATGTTATAATTTTAAGTTATAATAGATAGAAATGTGCCCATAATATTTATAAATTTGCTAATGGACATTCTGTAATTTGCTTGTCTCTATATAGAATATTATTATTAAATCAAATCTAAAGATTAAAAATAACTAAATAAACCAGGTCCGCGTGGAATAGTGGCAAGAATACTGGCTGCATTTCCCCGCTGAATCGCGATGCTGATTCGTTGAGCGAGGAAGGAGCCGGCCCTCTTGTCACCAGAAGAGATGATCAGTCGAGGGGATACATCTTTAATAAAATTTTTGGCATTTGAACCCCACGGACCTAGAGTTTCTACACCAAACGGCACAAAACTACATATAATTGAACTATATAGAATAGAAAATCACTTTATTTTAATGTAAGAATTGGGAGTTTGGGCACGAAGTCGTTGTACTAACGCACAGCGCTTTTTATTTTTACCATATTTATAATTAGCTGTACCCATTCATAAACAGACATGTGCTTAATGCTTTATGTCCAACTGGCTTCCCCACAAGGCAAAACATTCTTTGTAAGAAGGGTTCTTTAAGAAAATTAATACCTTGTTTATGCCACCTGCCTATAGGACATTATCTTTGAACTGGTTACTGCAAGTGTAATCTAACAGGTGGTCATCAAGTGTCTGTACGTTTTTTTTACTTAGCTCTGTCTTATTGCAGAAGGCTTTCTGGTCTACTTTGTGACCATAATATTTAAAATGCTATTTAAATTCAATCGCATTCGTGCATTTTAAGTAGGTATACAATGTATTTTATAATAAAGTGGTTTCTTTACTCCTATGGTATAAGACTTTAATCTGGCAATAGGACACCTCGGCAATTCAAAAATTCTAAATAATTTTCTTTGCCAAAACTAAAGACCTATCTTAGGACTGGTCCGTTCTACTAACTGTCAGTAATGTGAAATCGTGCTTCCATGAAATATTCTGCAAAATATATGAGAGCATACTCAGCATAGGTACGCTAACTTTATTTCAGAATTTCGTAAAGTAAAAATCACCTTATGTCCCTCAGGACTTGATGGATGATAAATGTTCTCATTTCTCAGCACTAAAAGCATTTTTATCTTTCTATAGTACCTATTTTGCTGGAGGAAATGTATGTAGGAATTAACGTAGAATGAATATACTATATCTCATACATAAATTGAACATAATATGCACTCTCACTTTGATTTAATATTATTTATGTAATAGATAAAAATTTAAACATTGCTACTTTTTAACTGACTTCCAAAAAAAGAAGGAGAAGGTTCTCAATTCGGACTGTATGTTTTATTATATGTATGTATGTACATCGATTACTCCGCCAGTTTTGAACCGATTTTGATGGTGTCTTTTTAATCGACAGATAACTCTTTCGGATTGGTCCCATATTTATCTCATACAAATTGGTTCATTAGTTTTTCAGTAATTTTGAAAAAACTGACTTTATAAGTATTTTTTTCTTAATATCTCGATGAAATATGTACCGATTTTGATGACTTATTTTTTAAGGATATAATAATTTCTCGACATTATCTCACAGACATATGATGAAAATCGCTTCAGTAGTTTTTCAGAAATTCAGTAATTTGCCTCTATTTATGGCTGAAAATTATAATATATGGAGAAAAGCCTTTAGCAACGGTTGCTAGTGACACGAAGTTGTCAATTTTCGTATCGACGGTGGTCTAGCGGTTAAAGATATGAGGTGCAACGCAGGATGCACTGGTTCAAATCCCATCCACAGCGTTATTTTTTTAATTTTCCATCAATTTTTTTTTAGTTGCGTTATATTTTGTCTCTCAAATCAGCACTTAAAGGGGAAAAATTATAATAAAATAAAATTAAGTAAACATTTAAGAAGATGTAGATCTGTTCAATATTATCTATGTTTGTATGTACTGATGATCGTAGGTCCTAATGAATTGTCCAGATAAGTAAATTTGGGTACTAAGTTATTTCTAATTTGGCACCAACCGTCTTCAAATTCTACGACGAAATATTTATTATTTCTTATTTTTCAGTGCAAATTTATGAAGTCGGTACACTTTTTTTTAAAAGGTTTTACTACAATAATTTATGTCACTTCATAGTATTTCATTTCAACCATTGATTAAATATACTGACGTAATAACACAATGATTTCATTTGTTTTCTCATTTTTTGTCTCGTTTATGTGCTTTTTACCAATTCCTTATTATAATTTGCGAAAGTTCTCTTTGATATTATAAAAGGTATTAATGAACCTATAAATAACACAAATCGAGAAGTAGGTGAGTGTTTACATATTTTTCTCTTATCTCGAACAGATGTGGCCGTTGGTCCGACCGCTATGAGTTCAGTAGCTCTGAAATAAATACTTCGTCTGTACAAACAAACATGCATTTAACCTACTTCTGTAGCTCTAAAAAGTTGGTTATTTATTGTGCAATTAAACAAAATGTTCTGAATTGTGCTTAATTGAGACAGTTATATTGTATTTACTTAATAAATTGTAGGTACACACAGAACATAATAGGAATTAAAAAAAATAAGATCACTTATTAGATTGGTAGACACCAATCTTAGGAAAAAAAATGCTGAAAATGTAATTCACATCGAAAATAAGGCATACCTATGACAAATCGAACGATATCTATACCCAATTAAAAATAGAATTGTATATTGTCGTGCAATATGGTTTTTTTTTTTTATTTAAGTATAATATCTAATATTTATTTAAATTTTTTACACATAACAATATAAAACCTTAAATCTAATCTAAACATTAAAAATAACTAAATAAACCAGGTCCGCGTGGAATAGTGGCAAGAATACTGGCTGCATTTCCACGCTGAATTGCGATACTGATTCATTGAGCGAGGAAGGAGCCAGCCCTCTTGTCACCAGAAGAGATGATCAGTCGAGGGGATACATCTTTAATAAACGTTTTGGCATTTGAACCAGTTTCTACTCCAAACAGCACAAATTTGAGTTTTCTATAATTTATATTTGCGCCGTTTGTTAGACTCTGCGATTTCCGCCGCTGCTTTGATTACTGTTTCCTTGAGATGAGACGGGGCTAATGTGTCCATACACGGGTCCGACCTCGCTCCCAGGGAATCAGAGTCATTCCATCGGGTCTCTTGCCGTCTTCCCGAATTATTGCCGTTGGCTCTAGGAGAGCAGGGACTTCTATTGACGCAAGAGCCCTTTTCATGGTTGAGAAAGCCTACCTGCACTTTTAATGTAGGAAAGTCAGTGAGTTCCAAATTGATCAACCTCCTATCTATGTCGCAACATTCTATATAATGTATATGTATAATCAAGTATATTCGAAATTCTGTTCATCAAAACAATAAAGTAGGTATGGTATAGCTTTGGATGGCATAGCACTGATTGCTTTTTAATATGACCACAGTTTAACCGTTAAGTAGGAAGAATAAGCCCGCTATTGTTGCATCTGTAATAACCAAAGCTGTTCGAAAATCACAACCTCCGTTCCCACAATTCGGTGACACGAATTGATGGCATTATTACTGTTTTATTGAACTGTAAGCGCATCGGGAATGTTTATGTCTTTGTAACATGCAATATCTTTCAGTTTATATAATATTGACGATCTCCTTTGATATTTTATTTTTATTAAGTAATTTATTCTAATATTCTAAATTGAATAAATAATTATATTTGTAGTTACACCATTGGTGATACGTTCATCGCTGGGCATCAGGTTGTGAATGCAGATCTTATTATTATTTATTAGTTCTGTGGTGCTACACTCTTGACAAAGTGGTCGTGTCTATGAGCCACTCTACCTACTCAATCTCGAGACTTAAAAAACAGATCCTAACTAAAAATAAAATTTGGTTGTATTTCTTATAACGAGACCTTTTATTTAATATGTCACATAGGTAATGCACCTGAAAAAAATATTTACCCTTGAAATTCCAACTTTTTACATCCAGTAGATTCGGAGAGAATAAGCTGTGACAGACGGACAGACAGTCAGACAGACACAAGAGTAATCCTATAAGGGTTTCCGTTTTTCCATCGAAGGTGGACTCTGCAAAACGAAGTTCGAGACAGAATGTAACAAAAGAAGGAAAATAAAAAATCTCACGGCAACATGTCTCTCGGAGTTTTATTTCCCCTATTCATCCTTATTAAGGTAACAGGAAGGAAGGAAAGAGTATAATGAAGTATTCCTGCAGTCCTTTTTAGTGCTACCTCGGCCACATAAAGCCGGATTATGCTAATACTGTGTTGGCCACTTGCGGTATGGTACTGCCCAATGAATGTCCCCACGCGGTTCGTTAATTCGGGATTATGCATATTTATGTTCAACCGAAAGCCGGGAACACATGTGATATTTGGTCTCGATTCAACTATGCAGTGAATCGACTCATTGGAATTGAATGTAACAAGATTTAATTTAATTTTAATTGTTGTACAATAGTTGCAAAATATAGTGGGTAGGTCTATGTATGTTCAGCGGGCTAAATTATATTTTAAGACACTCCGAATAAAATACAGTTGGTTGCATCAAAAATCATTTGTTTCTTAAATGAAAGCTGGGGCAAAAAATGCTTACATTACATAGATACTGGTACATATACAATCAAATAATACTAAAGTTATTTAAGTTGATACATCATGATGCGACTTTCGACAATTCAAATCTCACGCTTTGTCTGCATACAATAACGCTAACTTCCCTTTGTTAGCACTCAAGCAACTTTTGTTATCATCGCTGCCATGACTTTAATGAAGGAAATCTTACCCGTGAGATTTTACAATAATAATAATAACCAAGTCATTTCATAATTTTGGCAAACTCAAAATTTGCTCAATGAGAACTAGGTAGCTTTTATATAACGACATGTTCACCTAGTTAGTTTTTGAATCGAGACATAATTTGGTACATTAAGTGCGGCTACATACTATAAGAAATTTTCTTTATTTTCGTATACAAAATCCAATATTATCGTACACATAAGGTCTTATGTAGGACCGACACGGCTTGCACAAAATGCATGTCTAGTCAAGAGAATAGAATTAAGGACGATTGTGAATTTGTGAGCGAATTCCGAAGTTTCAGGTCTCTTCTTTTTGATCAAAGGTACGAAATGATACCTACTAAACATGCAGAATTGGATGGATACTATTCACCATTTTTTAAAACACAAACAGGTAAACATAACTTATAGGTACTGAAGTTAATGACTATATTTATGGTTTATTAATAATACACACACTCAACTTTCTAAGAAATTATGTACAGCGCACATGAAAACAAAGTTCCAGCGCTACTCAAATCAACGAATTGGTTTACGTCAGCGCGGCCATTATGCCAAAAATACACCACGCCAGCTCTAGCAGTTTAAAAAGCGTGTCAATCAATTTACATTAGCCCGTGATGATGTAATTAGAAATAGCAGCCAAATTTTGTATCGTCAACCACATGGATCATTGATGTCTTTATCTCGAATGAATTTGTTTAGTTATTTTATTTAATGAAAATAAGGAGACAGTCGACTTCCACTGCTCATTGTAATAGATTTTTCACTATTATTTATTCTATTTGGTTAATTTCATCATAATTGTTGTGTTCTATGTGTTAAGTATATATATATACACACTTGAATAACTTACTAGCCAAGTAGTTGTCAAATATAATTATTGTGTTAATTTAGACATCTCTTGTGTTTTGAGTCCACCGCCGATAATTGAGGAGAAGCTGATGAGTCGGAGTCAAGATCCTCAGTAATAAGGGACCGACTGTGGAGGAGGATGTTTTGGGTAGGGAACTTTCATTAAATGTTAGCGTAAAAAAAAGACAAACAAGTAGTAAGTTGTAAGTAACTAATGTCATATAACTAAGCGTATAAACACTTGTTACCTAAGTAATTTAACTAGCTGTAGCCAGCTGTTATTTATCTTCCCGTAATTTGTTTGCAATGTGATGACAGGAATATTTCGCAAGCAGAACACTTTTTCAATTATCGTTGATGGCTGAGCAATAATGTCCCAATTCGTAGTATTGTGGCCTTTTGCTAAAACAATGCCAATCGTTCCACATAAACGCTTCTGACACATATCTGATGGTCAATTTTATTTGTTGTATAAATATCTATTATTATAACAATAATAAGAGTTAACGAATTCAATTCGTTGTGCGGTTTTAGTAGGTACATATTTATATTTTCCTGCATAATATGTATTTTAGTTTATTTTGTATTCGTGCATGTTATGTTTATTATAAAGTTCCGCAACCCAATTCTACAGATGATAGACGTAGAATATAAATTTTCATGATAGCACTGTCTTGAATTTGAAATAAAAGACATTAATGTTTATTTACATGTCTTGCAAGAGTGATCAGTCGAGTACATAAACGAAGGTAGGCATGTCCGTGACTAGACGCAGCAACACGCACGTCGACCGCCTGTCATACAACGAGAGTGTTATGAAAACGAAGACCGGTTTAGAAAATAATATATCAATTGAAAGCATTTGTATGGGTATAAATGTTATTGTGTTATTCGAGGAAGCGCCCACACGAGATCTTCATTACCATATTCAAACTTCAGAATATATTGCGTCCATTTTTAATCTGCTAATCAAATTGAACGAAGGAAGTCAGTTAGGTAACAGCTGTCATAGGAGTCGCTTCGCGATGGAAACCCTGAACACAATTCATAAGTCACTGATACTGTACTTTATCAAATTGCTAAGTTTCATGGGATTGCTACACCTTAACGCACTGAGAACTTAACTATACTTCAAAATCAACCCTTTCGTCAAAATACATTTTCTAAAATTGTTATTTGGAAAGTTCATTTCGTGACTAAAATTGTAAGCAAGATTTTAGTATTGACTCATGAAGTAGAACTCAAGTAAGTATGCTTTGGTATCATATGCTTATTACGTCATCATTTATTACCTGATGTTATAGCACATAGGTCATAATTGCTTGTGTTACAACAAATATTTGTTTTCCTAATGCGTATTTATGCATTGTATATGTACTATTTTTCAATTCCATTCACCTGACAGGTACGTAAAAGCATGGCCTTTGTGCCATGGCCCAGAGTAAAAACCGAATTACCGTTAGACATGTGTCATCGCGTCCTCGTTACGCCAGCACCGTGGCCACCAAACCTGTTCTTACAATCATATCCTTATTCATGTAACGTAATTTCAACGGTTCTTACATTTGCACAAGTTTCATTAAGCGAAATCTCTTTTCGAAATTGCATTTGACCTTATGGTATCGGTTTTTTAAGACTGCTTAATTCAACTCGAATTTCTTATATCCCAATTATTTTTCATGGACATTTTTCCTAAGAATACAATTTTCTAATTTTCATGCCCATACAGAGAAGTTGTGTATACAGAGATATTCATAGACCATGCAAAAGTGTACTATTATCTTGGGAAAGGTAAAATTTGTAACAACTACTCCGGCCAAACGATTCCATGATTACACAGAAGGATGTAGAAGCAAAAATACAACCGCGATTGTAAGCTGTTTAACTAGGTAGTGTATGTATACAGAATGTAGGAAAATCCATGATTGAGGCTTTGAAATTATTTCCTAACCTATAATAAGGAATGCCAGTAATTGAGAGGCAGTATTATGCCAGATAGTCAAGCCAAGATCGAGTATCATACTTCAAGCGCTCGTTGTTTTTGAGCGTCCTATCTTTGCTAGAAATTCTCTTCTCAGGAATAATGTAATTTGCTTTTCATAGGAAAAAATATGTTTTGGATACGTGACGTGACTGTTATTGATATTAATTAATTATGAAATGCAAATAGCGCCTGTATACCTACATGTTGCTTTCTCTCATACTAGAAATTCCTAAAATCGTTATGATTATGAAAGAGCGAAGATATAATAACTATTTGTGATATTATTTTGTACCTTGTGTAACATTTCAGAAAATTTGCAATGAATCATCAATGCAGTTTGCACAATATTCTTCTGGTCAGATACCAATTTATACTGATGGAATTCCAGGAAAACGAGAAAAACCTGCGCAGCGTACGATATATGAGTCAACAACAAATGACACTAAATTAGCATTTACATAGATAATCCAAGGCAAATCTGAAAGGGTCATAATTCTGCAACATTTTATTATGTGATATTAAGAAGTCTATGTATGTTGATATCTAACTAATAAGAACTTAAAAACGTTATTTTAATTGATTAACTATAGAAATATTAACAAGTACAATAAGTACGAACGACTTAGAGGAAAAGAGAAGATTACTACGCTTGTCACATCATATACCCTGATTTTTTTTATAATTAGTATAAGAAATTGTGATAGCTATACAATTTAAAAAATCATTTCTTTGACATAATATTAATATTATTTTTATCGTAACCTCTGTCTATAAATAAACCGTATCACGATTTTACAATAAGATATTTTCAAAGACACAAAATAGTGTTGACCTTCCTAAAAAATATGTCGTAAAATCAATTTTATGTCTCGACCAACATTCAGTAAAGTCGTTAAGTCAAAAGTCGACGGACATCTATGAATGAAAGTTATACAAAAATTTCCGTGTTAGATAAATGGACAATAAGGTCTGGATTTATAGCCTAGAATCAAGTTGTCAAGTTAGATTATTCTATTATACCTAAGCGAGTTTTGTTGCTACACAATAATTTAGTGCCATAATGACCATATGTGTGTGTATCTATATAGAATCACAGACCGGGAAAACTTGAATGGTTATTCGTTACTTAAATCAATCAGAAATTTGTACATATATTCATTTCATACCTAATAATATCTAGGTACCTGATATTACAGTTGTGGTTCACTCCACTACTTTAACACCTACAAAGTTATTTTAACACAGCTACTAGTTTTCGTATTGATCGTGGAATTTCCTACAAAAGCGAACAAGTTAAACTCAGTCCCAATTTTTTACCCATTTTCAATAGGTACATAAAGGATGTATGGGTGTTTAATTAATGAAAAGTTTTAAATGCACAACTTATTATTGAATATGAATTAATAATGTAACTGTTACTGTTAGGGCACGGTTTCATATAAGATAATATAATAATGCCTGTAACACTTGCTTGCTTGATGTTTATAGGGGTGTCAATTTTTACTACAAAACTTCAAAAATCGGAAATTAGTAACTAAAACTATATTTCAGAATTTATTGTTTATTCGGGATAAAAGGTTATATTCAGGATTTCAATAAGATGTTCGTTCATCTCTTCAGCAGTTACGGAGTACGATCCATTCGAACCAACGAGTAATTACTCGTAGATTCGAACGTTATAGTGTTCGAAAAAATATGTAAGTCAAGAAAGGGTATGAGGTAATTCCTGAAACCCTGACTTTTAAGTTTGATAAAGTGTAATAAGTAGACGTAATAATTAAAAAAATCTCAAAACTACAAATTAAAAATTTCTTCCAGAGAGTCCGAATCCGCTGCCATAGTGCCTAGAACACATAGCGCGTTACCCTTTTGAATTTCTAGCGCTATGCGTTGTATGAAAAAGGCTTTGGAGCGTGGATCGCCGGTCTCCGTTAGACGTAAAAAAAAAGTAGACGTTAAGGATGCTGAAGAATTGATTTTACTTTACTTTAAATAAATAGAATTTATTCTAAAGGCAAGATATCCCAAGGTAAAATAATAGATATGTAGGTAATTGATCCGATCCATATAGAAGTATGAATTTCTTTGTCTAGTTCCTACTACTATGACTTGATCCAAGTTATTGTATAATCCAGGAGAAGAGGACAAACGTAAGCTATATTGATATGTAGCTGGATTGACCTCAGATCAGGGAATACACTGAGGGATTGACTCTACTCTATCAAATGGCTAAATGACATTGTCTAGGTACTTGATCCATCGAAGTAGGGTTTTTTGTCTAGTTGCTACTGTTCTAGTCTATGACTTGATCTGAGTAATTGTATAATCCAGACTCTATATTTCATCAAACGACAAAATTGTATTTACGTATATACTTGATTCATTCGAAGCATAGTGAAATTATTTACGATATAACTCAGATCAAGTTATATAGAATAAGAACTAGACAAAAAAAATCCTACTTCTATGATAAAGTAGAGGCAATCCAGCTACATGTCAATACAGCTTACGTTTGTTCTCTTCTTCTGGATTATACAATAACTCGGATCAAGTCATAGTAGTAGGAACTAGACAAAAAAATCCTACTTCTATGGACCAAGTGCCTAGACAATAATTATTTTACCATTTGATAAAGCTAGTGCTTCGACAACTCGACAATAATTATTTTTTCATTTGATAAAGTAGAGTCAATCCAGCTACATGTCAATACAGCTTACGTTTGTTCCCTTCTCCTGGATTATACAATAAATCGGATCAAATCATAGACAAAAAAAAACTACTTCTATGGATCAATTGCCTAGACAATAATTATTTTGCCATTTGATAAAGTAGAGTAAATTCAGCTACATATCAATAGCTTACGTTAGGTATTTGTTTGTCTAGTTCCTAACTACGACTTGTATTGATCTAAGTTATTATCAGAGTAAGGTTAGAGTACCGGTCAACCAGTAGCAAATACTTTGTAAGTAATGTTATGTTATAGGCAACCTTAAATGTACATGACATGCATGATATATCTGTTTATGACGAACGCTTATCGCTCAACAGGAAGTGCTTCGGTTTATTATTCGCGGCGCACGTTGAGGCAGTGCGGAGTGACGCTCTGTGACATCGAAACAATACTACCAACAAAATTATATTTACAATACCTACCTATATAATAACAACTTTCTTATTAAGAGGTAGGCAGACATCTCTAAGTATTTTAATAATCACTCTCAGTTACTCTTTTAGAAGAATCTATGACCCAACAAAACAAACTGTATTTATATGACGCTGATTTGTCAATCTGTTACAGAAAAAAAAATACTTAATACATTTTTGTCATGTAAAATTAATATAGAAAGGAGTGTGGAAAGGAGGTTGATCAATTCGGAACTCACGGACTTTCCTGCATAAAAAGTGCAGGCAGGATTTCTCGCCACAGCTCCCTCAATTATACCATCAAAAGGGCTCTTGTGTCAATAGAAGTCCCTGCTCTCCTAGAGCCAACGGGAACAATCCGTGAAAACGGCAAGAGACCCGATGGAATGACTCTGATTCCCTGGAAGCGACTAGACACAATATAGTCCCGTCTAATCTCAGGGAAACAGTAAGTAATCAAAGTCACGTAGTCTAACAAACAGCGCAAATATAATTCAATTACCTATTGAAAACTAATTTGTGCCGTTTGGTGTAAAAACTCTAAGTCCGTGGGGTTTTAATGCCAAAAAGTTTATTAAAGATATAATTATCCTAATACGACTGATCATCTACTCTGGTGACAAGAGGGCTGGCTTCTTCCTCGCTCATTGAATCAGCATCGCGATTTAACCGGGAAATGCAACCGTATTCTTGCCACTATTTCTCGCGAACCTGTTTTCTTTCATTATTTTTAACGTTTAGAAATTTTAAGGTTTTCGTTCGTCTGTCACAAGATTCTATTTCAGAGTATCCAATTGAAATTTCCACAAATGCTGTTGTTGTGGCATGAATATTGGAAAATTATAAATACAAATGAAAAAGCTTTTAAAATATTTTAAATTTTGTATTTCAACTGATTATCCTGCAAGGCTGCAAGATTATGGAGTCGCACTGCAATGACTGATTCATTTACATAAATAACAGAAAATAAACTCTTTCTTACTATAATGTCCTGTCCACTCACCATATCTAGGACTTTCAGTCAGTACTACAGGCTACTGCATATAAGCTTTATTGCCTTAATAATAGAAGAAGTTTGTTAGTTTGTAAAGTCAATCACCCCACATGACTCGCATCACACAGTTTCCAGACCGCATTTCAGGTCAAACAACGAACTTCAATATCCTACTCGGTGAAACATATCGTGTTTCCAACAAATAATGACATTAATATAGTACAGGGAAAATTATGACTACCCATTTCTCATATAAACTTTTCTTATAAGGTAAAAGCGAGGAAGTTAAATATAATGTATATTTGGCCCATACATACATTTTGCCTGAAGTAGGTTAGAATAGAACCCAGGACCACTAGGCTAGTAATCAAATCATGTAACTTGTCAAAACAAGTTTGTTTTTTAGTGATTACCTAAGCTTTATTTTTGCAAAATTATTTGTTTGTATACTCACTCACGTATAGACCCAAGAAGTTCAATACCTACTGAGAAATGGCCAGTTCTGCTGAGTTTTTCTGAGATCGAAAGCCCCTTTTTAGGGTTCCGTACCCAAAGGGTAAAAACAAAAACCCTATTACTAAGGCTCCGCTGTCCGTCCGTCCGTCCGTCCGGCCGTCCGTCCGTCTGTCTGTCACCAAGCTGCATCTCATGAACCGTCACTTTAAAAATAAAGAATTAAATTAAAATAAAACAGATATTAAACTTTCCCATACAACAGACATGTTTTTTTTTTTTTGCCGTTTTTATAGATAATGGTACGGAACCATTCGTGCGCGAATCCGAATCGCACTTGGTTTTTTTAAAACTCGTTGGTAGATAGCTAGATAGCCGCTGCAGGGATCGATTGAATATCATATAGGTAATTATCTATTTAAAATATTACCTAATTATCCAGATAGCAAAATTACAATACCTACTTGTTTTTAAAACAATATCACTTTATACTGTACAGTCAAAGAAATTGATCGATTTAAGTACCAGCTAAAAAGTTAATACCTAACTGAAAAGCTAGAATTTACTTGCGTTTATTCTCCTAGTAACAATAACCAATTGATGTTGTGTTTCGATGTTTTTATGCTACAAATCTTCGAAATATTACTGAATTAAATTTCCTTGCCTGTACCTTCGCAACTATAAACCGTTCACTCGTAAAACAACGTATGTGCTACTATAAAAAACAGTACGTACCAATGTACATAGATAAAGAGATAAGCCACTATAATGGGCAAGTTGTTTTCATCTTACCGTACTAGCGGTTCACTTTAGTTGGATCACGTACAATGAGCAACAGTGTACGTATTTCAACACACACAGTTTCAAACACTACGCGGTAGGATATTGTTTTTATTGATTGCGAATTGCGATATATCATATGTTGTCGACGATTCCTCTTGCATTGGATCTGGATTATTATCAGGAACGAGAGAATACTTGTAAGGGTCTTCAAAGAAAAAAAAACGTTTTTTTTCTTTCTTCACGGATTGCCTTACAGCTTCCGAAACCGTGTTACGGTTCCAGAGCGTACCCAGCGGAAGACCAAGTCTCCCTCGTTTAGCCGATGGTATTGGTGAGGCTATACTTAAAGAGTGGCGAGTTCTGTTGAGGTATATTTAGATGGATTTTTTTTGTCAGATTATGTACCTACATTCGTTTTTAATTGGTGCATGGCCAGGATCCGGGATCGACCCCTTTTACCTACTTAATTTAAAACTGCGCAGGCACACGTGTATTTGTAGAACTTCGGGAAGTATGTACTGACGAAATCCAAACAAACGGGTACCACTACCAAATTTATTCTTTATAATCATGCTATATTTACATCATACCCTGAAAGTTGAAAAAGTTCAAAAATACGTAGGTAATACATGCCAAGCGATTTTATAAATGAAAGTTATGGCAACTGCTCTCCTTTTCAGGAATATGATTTCCAATATTGCATAAATATTACCCAACCATATTGAGATTTTATTATTGAATATTTTACATTTAGTTTTGTAAGATAATATTATTTATGAGAAGGTAGACGAAGGTGCCAGCAGAGAACAAACTTATAGGTTAGGTATATTCTTTGCCAAGAACCTACTGTCAAAATGAGAGGTTGCGTAGTTCAAAAGAGGGGGCTGAGGACTTTATGACGTTCGTCTGCCGTCCCGAAGGAACAGGTTATGTTCGAGTGCTATGTGCAGGTCAACAACTTAGTATCGCGATCTCTTTATCTGATATCATTGAATCAACAGTACTATAATAAGGTGATTTTTAATTCTCAATGTATTGATGTTGTCATGAAATATCCATGTATTTTTTCAGATTGTGTTATAAGACAGATTTATATATGAACATTTTTGCAGAATTTTGTTCAAAGTAAATAAAATTGAACAGATTTTAAGGTGAAACTTTGTCGCTCGCTGTTGTTTCTCTGCGGCGCCGTCCGGTCAAAAGAACCAGGAAAAAGCAACTCTAGCAGTTATGAAACTCAAAAAGATTGTAAAGACTAAGTATTACAATAGAAGACGTTAGGTACGTGAAGACGTGAACTGCATCAAAAATTCAAAGCTGTTTGAAGTACAGAGTACCTAATGGAGCGAATACTTCACTTAATAGCGGGTGTCTAAGGAGAATAAAAACATCTTTGAAAACGAGACAAGAACCATTTGCATTTGCACTTAGCAAGTCTACCGTGAGCAAAAACAGAAAATAAATAAGTAAAGTAGTTAGTCGAGCAACTCAGTAGCGCCCGTGCCCCGTGCCCGTGCCGCGCTAACCAAAGAAATGGGTTACTAAGAAAGATCCCTCACAATTTTCATTTTTTTTAAATATAAATATAAAGATGAATAGGTTCCCTCCATATGTTAAGACACATAAATATATGACATAGTGACAAATACTCATCTATTTGCATATACATATTAAAGTTTAATAATTAAACACTGTCTTGAATGAATGAATCATCTGTATTGTCAAGTCCTCGAAATTATCTTAGTGGTTTTTAAATAAATTACAGTATAAATAAATCAAAATATAGCAAAAGATGAGACAGGGGTAACTTAAAATTACAGCATTTAAAATAATGAGTAACCAATCACAAATTAATCATTTGTCGCAGTCGCAACGCTATCCTAAACCGGATACGTGTTTATCATGGCATGATTCAGAATTTAAAGAATATTTTAAATAAAAACCCCTTGGTAATGTCGATAAGTTTGCAGTTCTATTGAAGAGACCGGATGAGCCAATCAACGCAATATGAGTCACGCACATAATGCACTGCGGGTGTGTATATAGGATGGACGGCTGTAAGAACCTAAATGACCGGCTTTCTGTCATGCCTCCTGCCACTCATTTCCACAAACATATTTATTGAAATAACATACGATAATCTGAGCTAAATACTACAATTCTGTATATTTGTTCAACTTAATCAAAATAAACAATTTTACTTCTATAAATAGATATACTAATCAGAAGTGTTGATGTTGATATCAATAAAATTGATCAGGCAGGTGATTACGCCATTATCATAAGAAAATATTCAGATAAGCACCAAGTTCTACCATTTTGGATCAAAACATTACCTACCTTCTTACTTCTTAGCTGCACTAAATGAGGAAGTCACGTATACTATAGTGTAGACTTTATTAGTCCAACAAACTGCCTAATAATTAACTTAGAAACATACGAGTATAATAGGTATTGTTATCACAATAAAAAAACTTTTACTAACTATACCATCATTCGGTTTGTTTTCATATAAGTAACATGAACTAAATTGTTTTTCCCATCAATAGATTATTATTATATTAGTACAGATTAGTACCTATTAATTCCCATATTCCATTTGCTTGACATTCTATTTCATTTCATTTCTGTATATCAACAGGAAACCCCTACAATATTTTGTGCGAATATGGGTCATTTTATTTTAAACTCATAGGAAACAAAATCAATACATTGAAATATTCATGTTTACCGGCAACAAAAGTAATTTAAATGCTGAATTTAATAGGGGAGAATGGCAATTAATAATTAATCACGGCCTAGTGATTTTGAGGAAACCAATTTGGCTAACCAAACATCGCTGAAGGCAATGATAAATATATTTTGGCAAATAATCAAAGAAATATTGTACATTCAATGCACGTACAATCAAATTTCGTTTCCATACAAATTCGTAAACAAACATTTATCGCTTTCAATAGGAACCATTCATTGTATTTTGAGAGTTTTATGAGCGATTGCATAAGGTTCGTACACGTTCGTATGTATGAGAATTATAAGAATAATAAACAATTATAAGTTTATTAGTCATAGAATAACAGCTGTATCACGTATAAAGTCAGACCCTACATCACTGTCGAGTGTCGCCCCTCTTCCAAATTGAGTATAATTACAATTCAAATAGTCCCTCTTCCGTCTATTAACATTCTAGCCGACCTTACACAACATCACAAACTCTGACATGTGTTTTGTCTGACATGTTTGTTGTCACAGATCATTCGCACACTATATGTGTGATTAAATTTAGTATGCAGAGGCACCAGTGCTTATGTAAGAATGACACTATAGAACGCCTAATTACTTAGGAATCTAATTTTGACTTAGTTCAAAGGGAGGGTTACTAATTATAGAAAAGAAAACAACACACAACTTGGCTGTGTCTAATAGTGCCTATGCTTGAACATTATGCTAGGGACCGTACCGTCTCTGTGAATGAAGAATTGAATGATCAGTATTCCGTCATTATCAAATTTAGATAGATATAAGGCAGGATTCGGCATAACGTCACGTGATGTAATTTGTCTCTCAGTGGAGGACAATTTTATTAGTGACAAGACAAGTGACCAGAAGCAGCAGACATCATGACGTCATCCAATCTGCGTCCGCACACCGAGTTACTCCCACGCTCACTTTCTACAATTCCAGCTCAGCTCAGCCGAGGGCACCGCGTAACCCGCAACCTGTTGTACAACCAATATATTGTGTCATAAACTGTCATATTTTACTAGTTATTCCATAGTAAAGCGTGGTAATTGCACGGTTTATTAAATATTAGAGAGCGAGAGCGCGGTTTCTCTGAAGCAAATTGGTTAATTTTATTTAACTTTCTATGTACTCGTATAATTTTACTACTTGCCCATAATAGGTCAATATAAATTTAGTTTGAAAATGCTTGAGACAAATGTAAAATGTTCCTCTTTAATATGGGCAGCAGGCTAAATATGGACGTTGATGCAGAACATAAAATATCAGTACCTCTGGTCACGCCACAAGGCACAAATGCCGTGATGAGAACGAATACCACATGCATAATATGTATACTCCAAGTGTCGGGGAAAATTGCAGTAAGTAGGTAACCTATGAACACAAAGGCGTCAGTCGATAGTAAGATGGCGAAATGCCAATTCTAGGGTCGGTCGGTCCAACCTAACCGGCGACAATGCGTACCTATTCGACGCATAATCTCAATTGCAATTAAAATTTTCTAACTACCTAATATTTTTATATCCATTCAAATTAAGGCAGGCTTGCTAAATTTTGGTACCATGGTTGCAGTAACGGCCGCATTGACGTTTTGTTTGACAGTAGAATTTATGATTTCCTTAGTTGAACGATTATTGACCTAATATGCATGTCATCTTGTTGTAAGATGGCAGTTCTTATTAAGACCTGCTATGAGAGATCTATCTACGCCCACTGTACAGGTTTTGTCAATGGTTGCAATCTGCGCGTGTGAAAAGTCGAGATTTCACCAGAGCATGATGATACCTTTCGCTCTATTCGCTGGCTGGTACAACACGGTAAAAAGTGTCCGTGCTACTTCCCAGTGACCTTTGTTGCGCCTCCAAGAAACATGAGTTTCGATCCGCACTTACTCTGTAATCTGTAATAGTTAACTCCTCTATAGATGCTGCTCTCACGCACCTTCGTTATTGTCAGAAAGTTTTCTTTTACTTTTTATTAATAAAGTACAATGTTGTTGACTTGAGTTGAGTGACAATTTAATAGACATTTAAAAGTTGCTATCATACTATAATCACGATCTGTATCCTATGAAGGGTAGGCACAGACAATCGAATACCATTTGTTGAGACCATGACATTCTTTCGCCTATTTAATATTAATCAATATTAATTCTTTTTCATCTACATGGCTTGTGTGAGTGCATTTTTTCATCATGAGCTAAAAGTTAAGTTATCTCTTAAGTAAGTGTATTAAGTAGGTATATTATAATAAATTTGAATATTACTTGTATTTATTTTGTGGATGATATATATCAGAGATTTGTTTAAATCTGCAAATAAAATAGGATAAAATTTTACTTGTCCGCGACATTGAACTTAGACTCTGTCTGGTGACTAACAGTCTAAGTCGAGATAAACGAATATTGGCAAGTTACCAACAATAGTATGGTACCACGCAATTCTTATTTTTCTTGTTTAAATCTACACTATCCGACAATTCGTTATTTCAACACTGAGTAATAACAAAACTAACGCGGTTTTTTGTTTAATGATCAAGTATTTATTTTGGTTACATTATACAAAGAATTGAATCAAAAAAAAGTAAATTCTTATTTATTGCTGGGATAAATTAAGTATCATCCTACAATGCAATCAGCACACGAACGAAGAAGTTCATCAATCTTATATAGTACTTAAATTAAAATAGTAGTGGATCGGTCTACCTTCCTGCGTGTTTTGACCAACCTTCATACAACCTTGGGTCCTTCAAGAAAAACGTGAAAAAGCATGTCGTGAATGCTAAGTATGTATTAAAACTTATCTTTACATTTTATCATAATGAACACCTAAATTGTTTATTTTAAATGATAATGAATTATCAATAAATTATTCATCATCAACACTATATTTTCTTAGTACTTTCTACTAACAATTTAAATATAATTTAGCGAGTAGTGCCCATTAACATTCTACAGTATGAATATTTCACGACTGAACTAGTTGTTTCTTGGTGTGGAAACGGCCACAGGATACTCTACCTGCTTGCTTGCTAATTATGCATCACAACCTTATGTCGATCGAGTTGCAATTCGACATGTTATTTTCTAATTTATTTTACAAAACTGCAGCCAAGGCTATTTTTACTGTATGATTGAAGTAATTAATGCACACTTGCATTAAAGGCCCAATGTCGTACTTACTCGTAAACCTTATTCTTCATTGCATAAATACAACCACAAACACCTCATGTATTCTGTATATTTGCGGCAAAAGGAAGGAATCATGAGCATGCCCGTGATACATCCAATACGAGTACCTACATGTTATCTAAATTCCTATTACCTGTCAGGAACTCTACCAATGCTAAGTATTGTGATTCTATGGCACCTTTCAGATTAAGTTGGGGATTAATTTTATTTTTATTAAAAGTCTTGCTAAAAACAACATGATACAAACTAAAAAACACACTGTCGGAAATACCCCCTGTGACATGGTGCCGAGTATACAAAAACTGAGTGAAAAAAAACTGCCAGCTGTCATATCACCAGTAGCCAATACTAGTCTGGTCGAAATATAACGCGATTTATTAATTTATACATTTTTGGGTATTTTGAAACTATGTCACACTGAAATCATCGAATGAAAGAAAAGTACCTACACGAATTTTTTAATGATACGGTCATTCCTGTCATTTTGACCCCTTGAGCACTCTTAATTTATAATAGGTTGACTTCTTCAAGCAGAACAATGGAAACAGTCGGTTCATATTATAAAAATAGTATCTGGTGAAAATATCAAGCAAAGTGCTTTGATGCACAAATTTCTTACCACGACCTTGCATGTCGCAAAACATGCACGCAAAAACTTATAACAAGACACGTACTGGTGACTGCTCTCGTGATAGCCAATTCGATATGGTTTGGTTTCACTTCTGATGAGTACTTCAGTTGACGGCACATTTCGCGTACCTATCGACTTTTACTTATTCGAATTGCTTATGTAACGGTTTTTATAAATTGACACCTATATTATACCACGGAGAAACTGAATTGTTTCATTCTATAGTCGGTATAACGGGCAGTAGGCAATTCCCAGCCATATTATAATGATGCACCAAACAGATAGGTACCTACTTATTTAAGTAGATATAACTATGAAGTACTAGGAAATCTACAGGAAAAAATATATTTGTATTTAAATACTCAATCAGGAAAATATTATCCTATTTGTACTGTAAAACTTTTTATAATTTGATACAATAAAGGCAGTCTACGCTGAAAACCATAAGCTATTTGTTTTGTCATTCAGGTAAGGCCCTTACTGTAAGGGCATAGGTAAAATAAGGTAGTTTTCTAATAATTTTTTTACCAATATCGGTTTGTATTTTGACAAGCCCAGGCGGCAGGCATACCTTGAAGTGTCATTAGATACTTAAGTACAACCTATAAATATAATATAAATATTCAGACCTAGAGCCTAACAATCAGAACACACGGAACCCTAAATAATTCTAATTGAAATTTTGACGTTTGATTATTTGTATTTCAACATGCACAAGTAAATTGGAATTGTCTGTGATCCAAGTAAACCACTAATGACGTCTCGAGTTCGTGGAGTGAGCTCGGAGTGAGTCAATTATGGACACTCTTATTTGTTCTATATTACCGGTGTTGAATTTATTCATAGATAATATTGGTAAATTACACAGTTCGACGACTATGAAATAACTTTTTGGTCATTAAGATGAATTGAGAAGTGAGGCATAGCGGGGAGGCAAAGCAATCAGCGTGATGACTTTGCATTCTACTCTTAAATATTGGTTACATCATACAGCATCAATATTTATAGACATGATTATTGAATGAGTAGTTAAAATAGCATTAAAATTATTTCATTCATATAACAAATAGAAGGGTTTGGTTGCTTTGCCATGCAAGTGGCGTGAGAAATTTGATATTTTCTTTAAATGAATACATACAAAAATATAATTAGACGTAGGTATTATAACTTCAATGAAAGTAATATATTCTAGGTAGGTATGTCGTTAAATAGCGGCATCAAAGTTATAATCGGGTGTGCGGTCAAAGCTCGACGACCTCTACAACGGAAATCGCTGCCGATGACTTCCATTCCATGCGGTCTGTACACTGTACAGCCACAAACAATAATAGTCGCTTAATTATTTATTCCAAGCTTTGCCGGGAATGACAAGTGGATTATTTACATGTTAATAGTTTTGTGAGCGGGATGTGAATTTTAATTTGACGGTCAAAGGGGAAAGTCACTGTCATTCCTGTTTGTGTTACTCAAGTGAAAAACGCAACAAGAAAACTCAACCAAGTTTTCTTGAATATTGCTTACTCTGATTTTATTACAATAATATTTAAAGCGAAATTATATAAGAATTAAAATGTCTCTAACCGTCTCTACATCTCTATGGTCCTCGGAAGATAAACTAATTATTAAAGGAAAATATACAGAAAATATTCATGTTTAATAGCTACTTGCGATGCCTACCCTGATATAAATTGAAAGCTAAAGTAGCCGTTACAATTCTAGTGTTATGCAATTTCCAGGTCCTTTTGCAGACGTTTGAATCTTGAACTAATTCGACTAAAAGATACTATTGAATCACGACTTGGCAACTTGGCATCCAACTACGTCTAGGCAACAAACGTGGATTGTTCGCTAACGTGTATGACAGAGACGGGACGCGTGCAGTTAATGGTCCACAAATGTATGAAAAGGATGTAAAATTATTTTTCAAAGTAGAAACCTGTTCGACACGTAGTATCTTAAGGGGAGTCGTCACTTGGCACACAATGGAGGTCTCGGTCTCCACTTTGTTATTGTCTGGACCGCTCGGAAGCGCAGCACGTGCAACCGACACACAAACAAAATAACCATTTCATTTAGTTAAATTATATCCTATCATCACACTACATAAGATACATTTTTCTCTTTAATCCGTACTAAACAGATGATTGCACAAAAACAGTACTTGTATAGTTGCAATTTAAGTTTATTTTTATTTGACTGGGTTTGAGAGAAGTCGGTGTCCGTTTCTGAAGACGATTCCTTTCATGAAAAAAGGAAAGAGAACAATGTCCCTTATTGAATAGGGTATTTGGTTACATCGTACGGTTTAATGAGGAACAGTTTAGTTACACAGCAGGCAGTTTGCACAGCGTGTTATGACAATGCTTCCTAGGAACGTTGATACATAGCAACACCTACGAGAAGTAATTTGATAAGTAGTCTATTCTGTAATGCTGCTTTGACTCCCACACAATAGATAGTAGGCAGGCACGATATGCACTACAATATTAGGTATGTATTCAAACACTTTCAATTCCAATCAATCAATGCAGTCTTTATTTACCAGTAATAGAGTTTCAAAATGTTCTGATTATGTAAATAATAATAATAATGTAAAAATAAATTTTTAGACCAAAAGACGATATTTTTTGTAAACCAGAAACCAGACCCAATTGAATACAAAAATCCTATGCGATACAAGGATACGACATCTTGCGTTGCGCTGGACTTATTCACAATCGTCATGACCCACGTCTTTAACAAAAAGATAACCTAACAATTCCCTATTTATACAAAGAAAAGAAATATTGCACTAGTCCTCACTGATACGAAGTGATTGGTAGATGGTAGATGTATACATTATGTATGTGAAACCAGTTAGATATGAATAATTGAGGAAATAGTCTATGAACATTTATGATCCTTCGTTTAGTTAAAACAAATCACGTTCGATTCATGCAAAGTATTTTCATAGAGCTAGTTTTTATACCATCGAAGCCATATGATGACAGACGTTAACGGCATGTCACAAAGTTCACTTTTAGGGTAAGGTATGTTAAACCTCATGTTGAACATAGTTTGCTTGTGCCTGTCACGGTTGCCATATAATATACCTTGGTGGAATTTTTATTATGGTTACAAAATTGAAGTGACATGTAAAGATTACATTATTGCATTCTTAGTGATTGCAACGAATAATGTCTGAAATAGGATTTTGTTTCTAAATTACATATCTACTTGTCTAAGTTAACTACTGTCAAAATCGTGAGCTGTATTATCTCCTGGTTATTCAATAAATTAATTTGTCAATTAATATCCCATGTATTTTTACAAATAATTCAAGCATAGACCAAAAACTCGCTACTTTTAACCGACTTCCAAAAAAAGAAGAAGGTTCTCAATTCGGAAGGTATTTTTTAGCTTCACAGTTAGTTCTTATAGTTATTTTTTAGGTTCAAATGAATATTTTTTAATATACCCAGGCACATAGATTCTTTGCCTCCAGAAAAAAGATAGATGGTTTTTTTTTCGCCTCCATAGTAATTTAAGAGGCTACCATCATATTAAATCATATTTTTCAAATCGTTTTGAGTGAAACCTAAAGCTCTTAGAAATATAGAAAAAATTACATGTTATAATTAATCATATTTCATAATAATCTGTTAATCATAAAACATGTTTTAAGAAACTTTGCTCGATAGAAAAAAATTGCAAAGTAGCCTCTGAAAATAGTCTCCTTTCCAAATTTCTCAGTAGTACATGAAGTATTGTTTATTAAATTAAGTACAAATTTGTATCATCTATTACTAAAGTAAGATGTTAATTTAGATTTTCAATAAAGCTACTCCTTTAATTTAAATAAATTATTTTTGATTTGTCACTTAGGACGTTTGTTCCAAGCACCTTCCGTGCGCCTCTTCTCTTTTGTTTCTATTCAATGCGACAGAGAGAGATTCAGCGGAGAGACCAATCGATCACGTAGCGCTGGGTAGCGCTAGAGTATCGTATGCAGCTAGGCCACGCCCCTCAAACTATGATTTTATTTGAATGTATCGTCTTAAATTTATAAATACATATATAAATAAAAAAAATTAAATTAAAAGACGTGATCTAGATATTTAAAAATCATAAAAACCAGATTTAGGGCAATAAAATTTAAATCTGATTATTTTTGCTTTGGTCAAAAATGTAGATCTAATACATTGTTTTGTCTAGGTGGAAAAATAAATTATTCTTTTGCCGCTTACACCCTTTTTGCACCTATAGCAACTCTACCTCAAATAATATTGGACATTTATTTACTCTGATTTTTTAACCCTATATATGCTGTAGGGTTGCCACCTATCAAAAAGTTGTATCGCTAAATGTAGGTACTGCAACTACTGCAACGCAACTCTACATTGAGTAGAGCAGTCAAGGTAATATGATGTTATGCAATAACCACCGAACTCGGGCATGCAATGCTTCGCTAATCGGTTGAAAGAGAGAAACTAACTTTGTAAACAAAACGTGATTTATGTGGCCGTATAATGTTTTTGTAATATTGCTGTTCTGCTTCACAAGTTTCAGCAATATTCAGTGTCATGTTACAGTCTCTTTTGCACTCATTGCTGTTATTATCAAACATAAACTTTGGGTTGTAGTTATCCTACAAGCACTTGAAATGGTTTTTTGTCTGTCTGGAAATTCGGAGTCTATCCAGTAAAAAATATTATATTAAATAGTATATTTTTTTAATGAATTGTGTGTAAATAACTATGTCCAGAGACTAATTTGCCTGCCTACCTTTTTATAATATTAAAGACTCAGTGTCGTATATGGATAAGAATGCAAAATTGCTTCCACAAACTAAATCTGGAAAGTCCTTTCTGCCCACGTCTACATGGAACTGTTCATGTTTAAAGTGCAGCCGCGACTAAAAAACGCGTTCCATGACACAGAAGAGTAATATTGTTGCAGACCAGTTATGTTTCCATACTTGTAATCCGCGGAATGATATTTATATGACGCTCGCAGACTCTTAGTTGGTCCGCACTCAAGGCGGTCTACCTACGCCTTGCACAACAGTCGACACCTGGCCCGACGACGTCATGCTGAGAAAGATGTATAATGCTGAATTCTTTAATGAAAAAGACAATTCTTTTTCTTTATTTAGGTCAAAAATTCCCTGTTCTAATAAATTTAAGTTTATATGTCGTTGATAGGATATTGAAATGTAGCGGAGTCACCAACAGTAAAATAAAAAATTGGCAAAATCAAATCAGCTCTCAAATAAACTGGAAACGTTAAAGCAGTTGAATGATTCTCAAACATAATGCGGGTGGATCCGTGTACATTAGCTAGGTTCACTCACAGTCTCTATTGCCGGGTTCAATTTGAAAGTCGTCACACAATCTAGCTTAAGATTGACAGTATAAAACACTGTCTGCCAATAACTTTCTTTATAGATAGCATCTCTCTAGAAAAGTAATAACTTTTTTCATTATTAGCAGCCAATCACACTACCCCACGCGTAAATACGAATGCGATAACAACAAAAATAATGTTACCAATTTAGTTATTACAGTTCCGAGAGAAAGAAACACACACTGGGCACACAATATAATATCAAAGTGTGAAGACAACACATTGTCTACATCGCGTAAAAGAACGGTTGTCAATGTTGTCATAGAAGTTAGTTAGATGCCATGTCCTTAACTATGGAAGCCAGTTCAGGATACTAGATATTCTACCTTAGCGCACGATTGTTCTATCTAGAATTCTAGAGTTTAGAGGACTCAGTCACAGTAAATATATAAGCTAAGACTCAGTCGAACCTCTGTATAATCTGTGCGACGTGCGTCCTACAAAACAATGCAGTAGCAGTCACCTCACAAAGACATTAATGCCTCAGGTCTCCCTTGGTTCCCATATACTAAACATTCTCATGGAATACAATCGAGTTGCATTGAATTGAATCAACTTTAATGTTTTGTACTTTCACAATTATAGGGCTGAAAGATTATTGTTTTATTATATATAAATGTATTATAAGTGTATATATACCTACTTTATTATACCTCGCATATTACTTACCATTTGACAAAGTTCAATTTACCCTTTGATGTATTCTCGGTACAATAGATAGTTTATGGTCATACTCATAATGTTATACCGTTATACCAGTAGGTATCGTAGAACCGTGGAATGTTGTAAATGCGAATCTTCCTTGAAAATATCTGCCTAATTAATAAATAAATTTGATTTAATGTAACCTAAGGATGTTGTGTGTTATCTTCACGGGTTGCCTTACAGATCCCGGGAACCGTTGCCTGCCCCAGGGTACCCAGCGGAACTCTTCCTCACTTAGCCGAAGATGTTGAGCTAGAGGCTATACCTAACGAGTGGCCAGCTCTCTTGAGATATGTAGAAGGAAAAGCCTCTTTGTACGGTTTGTCGGATAATGTACATAGATTTTTTATTATAAACACCCATTGGTACTTAAAAACCTAAGGATATAGGTAGGTATCATGAGAAGCAAAGAGTACATAATGATGAGAAGTATGTACAGTGTACACCTTTCTCTCCGCACTAACAACAAAATGCATAGGTACCTATTGTCTAAATAAACGGATATATGTCATCCACAAAATTCACTCTCCTATTCAGTTTTTCGTTACCTACGTCACGTTACGTTTTCTGTCATTATAATACAAACTACCCACTTACCGTTTATTTCTAATTCCAATGATAAACTCATGTATCTAATACATCAAATATGTAAATTGAACTACTCATTGCAGTGCACAAGATGTACGTGTGATGAAGCGGTTGATATTTATAGCGATCAGCCCCACGCGTTTGCACGGGAGACGATCTTGCACGCATCTATTCCAAGCGGGAACCTTGCTCACTCCAACTGAAAACGTTTCCTCGAAACGTCTTAGCATTTTACCAATCTTAAATTACTGTTTAAAGATGTTTTACTTCTATATAGGACAACGAAGCAGTACAAAAATAACCACGCCTATTAGACGTTTATAGAAATAGTTACCTACTCGTATTTTTTGTTATCTGGTTACACGTGCATGAATGTTTAGTGGTCTTTTTCCCCATTTTAGTTAAAATTAATAAGGTGTAGTCGATAATTCAGACATGTTATTAGTTTGTACTATTTTCATTTCAATTACCTATGAATCCTATTCATCTACATTTTATAGTATATCGTACGTCTCACTTCACCCGGTTCAAAGTACTTGTTTTGGTTGTCTAATTAGGTCTCGATTAGGCTAGTTCTTACTCCTAATTATTTGATTTGATTTTTAAACAATATTTTACCCTTTTTACTTTTACTCTAAGTAGGCAAGTTATTCACATGACCTGACCTGACCTTGCACTGGATGCAAAAATTGGCAAGTGAGTGCATTCTGAATGAAAGCAGGTTGATCGATCGGTTTGAATGTAGGCCGGAACACGTGAGGAGAAATGACCATGGCAAAAATATTGCTGTAGTTAAAATGCACATTAAAAGAGCGAATATAAAGGTAGCTTATTATATAAGACCTTTACTCTCCAACGGTATCTTATTTTAGGATCCACTGTACCTCGTCTTCTTCCAATCTTCCTTCGTCGACATTTTTGCTGATATCACCTGAATTATGAAGTGGATAATGACGCATTTTTACATTTATAATAATATTTGTTTTAGCATTAGGATGCAGTGTGACCTTCAATCGAAAATAATTGACTAATAGTGACACGTAAGATTACTTTGAGTCACAAAATACCTACTTAGTACTTACCTATCATTGAAATCGAATTACAATATTACATTTACATAACATTAGACTATTTAGCACTCCACATGGTTAGTGTCATCGAGTGTAACGTCATCACGTCATCTGACTAACTCAGATTGAAATCGTATTGTAGAGTTTGCACTGTACATTTTATTATGCCATTCGCTATGCATGGTCAAGTATGGAGTATTATTCTAAAACATTTCTTAGACGAATACTAAGTTCATCATTATATTATTAATTCTACTCCAGCTAACTATAGTTAATATTAATCCTCTGTCAAAGGAATAACAACAATCTCAAGAATATTTTCAAGTCTGGGAAAAAAGGAAACATTTTAAACAATGAGAAAGACAATGCAGTATTCGTTAGATATTCAAAGTAAACGTAGAGACGAAACAATAACGTAGACGAGCTCTGAAAATCTTTTTCCCAAAGGTACAAAGATATTCTACTGAAACCATAAACAACAGTAACGCGCTTTGATTTGCATTGAAAATTGAGGCGGGCATGTGACGACTAGACGAGTAAGGAACTATATTTCCCTTCCTGTAATCAATACGAGTCAGGCTGTCGCTGTCGGGGTAGAACAAAGGTTTTGGTTCCAAATTATACAACATGTAGGAAGTGTAGTTTTTCTTGAAAATAACTATTTTAAAGGACAGTTTATTTTAATTTCCGTTAAACACATTTTAAATTGCTCATGTAAGAATATTCAAGACTGGTTTTGATTAAATATTCGTAAATTCTGAACTTCTAGGAAAACTGGATAAAACATAGGTACCTATTTAGGTAGTTAGTTAGGCATTTTTGTTCGCAGTAACTGGCATGTTTTAGAGTTTCGTGTCAAATTAACAGTTTTACTGGAGACGTTATCGCTGTTCCACCCGCGACGTAGGTAGGTAAATGTTGCGTAATTTTAAACTTTTTTTTTCAGTTTACAATAGAAGTGTTTTAGAACTTAAAAGTAGGTATTTTCAGAAGCATATAGCTCTACTTTATTAAAAAATACTTTTCATGTAAATAGGTAGGTAATGTAATAAAGTTAAGGACAGCGCCCATCCTGTATCCTATATCTGTGTATAGGTACTACCCTATATTTTTTGATATTAGTCTACAAAACAATCTATACCTACTTAAGTGTAGCGTAGAGCCTATTAATAGGAGCATCATCCTATGCCTACCTACGGAAAATTACTAACACTTCGTCGCCTATTGTATGTTTGCTCTGTGGTGACATAGTTATATCACTAGTTATAGTGCTTTATTTAAAAACACAAGATATATAACAATGATAGAGCTGACTAATGCTACGTAATAAGCAGTAAATTAACGATGCACTCCTCGGAACTCAGAGCTCGTAGCACCATCAATTATGCGTCATATGGAGATGATAATAATGTCGTGTCAATTGCAGCTGCAACATCAACCAACCACCAGCCATTATATTATAATATCTACATAGATGAGAATTACTTCAAACTATAGCATACTACATACCTACATAGCAAGTATGTGTTTGGTCTGTGATAATACACAAACTACCAATTTCATTAGAATACCTATAATCTTTGCTAATATTATAAAGAGGTTTTGTATGTAAGATTGGATGGAGGGGGTAATCTCTCAAACTCCTGAACTGATTCTAAAAATTATTTCATTAATAGGAAGCTACATTATCCCTGATTAATAAATAGTAAACAATTTGTGCTAATTTTGTAAATATTGATAGTTAGCAATACTATTAATGAATAGACTGATGATACCCTAATTAATTAATAATAATGTAAAGTTATTGATATATACCTATAGACATAAGGTTTGGTTTCACAGAGTCAATTTCATGAGACAAAGTTGCAAAATGACACTATATGTATTCTAAACAAAATTGGCACAAAATGTTTAATAGTTAGGGACAAACATTAATTTGAATATTGTTATTCACGTCATTTTATCAAAATTAACTCCCTATTATCATGAGTAAAATCTGAATGGAAATGATTCCACAACATACTGCTTTTGTAGGTATAATTCGTGTGAGAATTTAGGCCCCCACATCTATTATTATGAATTATTAAGTGATACCCAGTTATATAACAGAACTATTTATATTTACATACCTACTTCAGTTTGCCTAACTCTGAATCAGCAGGCATAACATTATTTAAATTGAATTGATACCTATTCTATAAGTGGAAGAAACCTGACATCATATGGTAAACAGTAGTTACCTTGATGATTAGTGGAGTGACAAAAGACAGGGCTTTATTTACCTGAAGATTTGAAGAATAAAACTGCAAGATAATCTCCCACTTAAAACTTTTATTATAGATACTTTGTTATATGTATTATCACAAATCCTGGTAGACTTTTATAACACAATCACGCAACCGACAATTCTTACTGTATTTCCTTGATTACTGATCCATCCTCATATAAACAAAATTTACACATAAAAGACACTGCGAGTTGACTTAGGTATAAAACTTTTTCAACGCACATCACACATCACATTAGTTTATTGCGTATCTGGATGGCTCAGTACATCTACATTGTCCTTTGTCCATTTCCACATTAATCTCGAAAATTACAATTATATACAGGTGTCTATCAATATTACTTACAAAGAGTGATTTTAATTAAACAATACAGGGTGGTGTTGTCCACCCACTTTGTTCTGTACAAAGTAAACTTTCCAAATGAGGTTAGGCAGTTGGTTGTTGGGCACTACACCTGCTCAGTTATTGGATACATGCAACAGTTCCTGCGGGAGTATCTACCAGTACTAAAGTATGAAAATATAAGATAAAGCACCTCGTTTGGACAATGGTATGTATCAAAGATATAAACAACGTGATATGACGCACGACTCGGCGACGGGACGCGCCTAAGGTAAACGCCATTGTTCGTTCCCGACATTAAAGCACTGTACAACAACAATAAGGTTTCTTTTCCTTCTCGGGACTAAAGTTCATCTCGCGCACTATCTCGGCGAACATCTCGTTGACGTTGGTGCGCTTTTTGGCGGATGCCTCGACGAAGGGGCAGCCCCACTGTTGGGCCAACGCAGCACCTTCAGGGACGGCCACCTCGCGCTGGTGCTCCAGGTCAGCCTTGTTGCCCACCAGCAGGATGGGCACGCGCTCAGAGCCCTTGACGCGCGTGATCAGCTCCTTCATGGGCTTGATGTCTTGGAACGTCTGGTGGTTCGTGAGCGAGTATACCACCACGAACCCCTGTCCGTTCTTGATGTACAGGTCGCGCATGGACGCGAACTGCTCGGTGCCCGCCGTGTCCAGGATCTCGAGCACGCACGGCGAGTTGTCCACCTCGATCTCCTTGCGGTAGAAGTCCTCGATGGTGGGGTCATATTTCTCCATGAAGCATCCTGACACAAACTGCACGGTGAGCGCGCTCTTGCCGACGCCCCCCGAGCCGAGCACCACCACCTTGAACTCGCGCATTGTGACACGTTCGGGCGCTCGCTAACCGCACGGCCGCTATAAACTAGTCATCGCGGCACTGTGGCGTGACTCACGCTGGCGGCCCGCGATCGCCGACGAACCGAACAAGAGAACACTACTATTTAATTGATAAACACAGTCGCCATTTTAGTTCAATGAATACCAAAACGACTGGTGCATCGCGGACGCGTCTTGTTTTTGCTCCGCCAGCACAAACGGAACATTCGCTTCACGGCAATTTGTCTGGCTGACTGACTGATTGACTGGAAAATACGCGTCGACAGACGAATGAACAAACGACCGAACTAGTAAACACAACTCATTCACTGATTCACTCGGTCGATCTTCAGTATTGCAATACAATAATCAAAATTATCCCTAAATAATTTATAATTATTTACACAATTTTTTTTTTGACTTACGTTATCAAACTGAATACAGTTTGAAATATTTGTAGGTTTTATGACCAAGCCTCATTAGTAACGTCATTACCTTAAGACATGTATAATGCAGATCATTATTATAATAATAATGATGATGATAAGTGCCTCTAATATAGCTTATTCTCTATCTATCTACCTATACTAATAATAAAGTTAAAGAGTTTGTTTGTTTGTTGAACGCGCTAATCTCTTAAACTACCAGTCGGATTTGGTAATATTGAATATTTTTGATTTCTATACAGTAGTTTTTTATAATAAATTATCAAAGTTTTAGCACTGATGACGTCATTTAGTCGGCTGAATACTTCAATACCTTTGATATGTTGGTACAGAAAAAAGAACATCTGTGTTCTTTGAATTTGACATTTAACAAACAATCCTACAAAATCTACCAAAACCTACCACTTCTATATAAAACATATTAAAACAACAACAAAGGAACACATCTTTACGGCTTTTATATCGTAGTCTGCATAGTTGTTGTGATACAAAATATATACAAAGGTCAAAGAATATCCTACCATAAAAAATGCTTAAACATTCTTATTAAATAATAAACTAGATTCGTTATAAAAACTACTGAAATAGTAGTATATCTAATAACAGGGTAACATTGGTTGACAAGTAGACAAGTAAATATTTTGCTTTTATTTAGCCGATATAATGACGTCATTCATGATTCCACATCCGGCCATGGCGACATTCGCACGCGTTTTCGTCGTGGCGTGATGTGGAATCCAGTTTAATCCTGTTCGCGCTGTGATGGTTGTGATTAATCAGTGATTAATAAGACATATCACGGTCGGCGGGATTATCTTAAATACCGATTTACCGGCTATATACACTATAAAGGCTATAATACTTGACATTGGCAAATCACCGATGAACATTGGTGGAGCCATAATAAAAAAGAAGAAGAAGAAGAAGACGTCATTCATAGGTGAAATGTAAATTATTTGTTTTTGAAAAAATAAAGACAATCTCATGATTTTAAGAGTTATAAATTGAAAAATACGGATTATTAAACCAATATCTCGAAACGGTTTTGGATTCAGCATACCTTAACTTTTACTTTACCTACCGGATTGTTAAGTTATAGGCTATTTAACATCACGCTACGACCTAAAGCAGTAACCATTAAGGACCGTTGCTCTTAGTTATCTTGTATTTTTAGTTATCTTTTTTTTTAAATAATAACTAATAACTGTGTGGTAAAGAAATGTTGTATAAATAAAATCACCTTTCCATAAGATGACCTTGACCAACGGCTCTTAAGCAGGTGGTTGCACCAAGGCACAGCTAGTTCATTATATGAAAGGGTTACTTGACATATTATTTTTTTATATTTTTTACTTTAGAGATGTACAGTGTGCACTACATGAAAGTGCGTTATTCAATAATCGAATATTTTTTAGAACAAATTATAATCGATTGGAATAATAATTTAATATTTCTTTTCTTTATTTTTAACTTTGATATGCAAGATGTCTGAATGAGAATTTAATTACGGAATTACGTAAGTATATTATATGTTTAGAATACTAATTATGGTATTATTTTTACATGAAAGCATACACATTTTCACCTGAAGCCGACCGACAGATAGAAACAAAATGGCGGCAAATTATTATTAATTATTTCTTTATTACTGCGAATGCTGAAAGTTGGAGAATGCTAAGAGAAACACTGGTTTACCTATGTTTACATTCACCGCGAATTCTATAATATTTTCGATTTTAAATATTTTTTCCTGATTCGGACATTCACCGGTGTATTTTAACATACACCAAGATTATTGTGCGAATATTGGGTAGACCAAGTCAGAAGACCATGAAAGTTGACATACCCATCATACCCATGTGACTAAATTGATTTTGATGAGACTTTCAGAAATCGTGTAGTGGATATATAGACTTGAAATCTGTTTATTCTAGTATAGCTCCTAAACAGTTGAATGTATTTTGTAGATACTTATTCTAGTACATAAAGCTCAGAATCGGCTGAATGGATTTTGATAAACTGTCAAGCATCGTTTAAAGTGGGTACCTACTTACTTAGACTTGGAATCTGCTTATTCTAGTGTAGCTTCTAAGCGGATGAATGAATTTTGATGAAACTTTCAAGGATCTGTAGCAGTTTAGTAGATATAATTAATTACTGGAAACTTCTTAACACAGTTGATAGTCATTATTTTAAATTGCATTGAGCCTTAGTTTCATTATTATGAGTTCTAAATAGCTATAAAACGCAAAAGCAATGCTTGTTTTGAAAACTACGGCTATTTGGAATCCTAATTAATAAAAATATGGCTCAATCTAATTTAAGGCGACGTCTCCGTACATTTTCTCTGAAACGTCTATTTTTTTGTCGCTAAATGTGGACATATCAAGCCATTTTACAAGTCCGAAAAAAAATTTGTGAATAGTGAAATATATAAAGAAAATATATAAATAATAAAATATTATTAAATCTTTGTAGTATCTTTAAAAAAAAAATCGCAAGTTACAGCACGAAAATAATTTTTGCTCTCAAAATTCTCAATATTTTGAGCGACAACTAACGTTAAAAAAAAACTATATTGTAGGAAAATCAATGTACTAAAGACATTGCTTAAAAAATGGCAAATTAATAGCGTGTTTATTTTTTAATTAATTGAAAAGCCCGAAATTCCGTAAATATCGGCAGATGGCGGACAGATACCGCCGGCAGCGGACGTGTCCCGGACGCTCTGGTGAACTCGCCTGATTATAAATTAGCGATGTTTTTCTCGTAATCCTATTGTCTGTCCCTTTCACACCCGAACTTAAACGTCTACCACTATCCCGCTCTAGCTATCTTATTAGAAACAGCGGGCTTTCTATACATACTAATACTACTTAGTTTTTAATAAACTACCATATGTCTCGGTTTTGCCTGTGTAAATATCTGAATTTATACCTACTTAGGTCTTAATGGACTAGGCTTTTCCCGGCTTTACCTATGTAAATAGGTAACTTATACCTACTAAGTTTTTCATAGACTACCCTAATGTCTCGGCTTTGCCTGTGTAAATATTTTACTTTATACCTACTTAGGTCTTGATGGACTAGGTTTTTCCCGGCTTTGCCTGTGTAAATATCTGACTTTATACCTACTTAGGTATTGATGGACTAGGGTTTTACCCGGCTTTGTCTATGTAAATAGGTAACTTATACCTACTTAGTTTTTCATAGACTACCCTATGTCTCGGCTTTGCCTGTGTAAATATCTGACTTTATACCTACTTAGGTCTTGATGGACTAGGCTTTTACCCGGTTTTGCCTATGTAAATAGGTAACTTTATACCTACTTAGTTTTTGATAGACTACCATATGTCTTGGTTTTGCCTGTGTAAATGTCTGACTTTATACCTACTTAGGTCTTAATGGACTAGGCTTTTATCCGGCTTTGCCTGTGTAAATAGGTAACTTTATACCTACTTAGTTTTTGATAGACTACCATATGTCTCTGTTTTCCCTGTGTAAATGTCTGCCTTTATACCTACTTAGGTCTTAATGGACTAGGCTTTTACCCGGTTTTGCCTATGTAAATAGGTAACTTTATACCTACTAAGTTTTTGATAGACTACCATATGTCTCGGTTTTGCCTGTGTAAATGTGGTGTTTTATACATACTTAGGTCTCAATGGACTAAGCTTTTACCCGCCTTTGCCTGTGTAAATAGGTAACTTTATATCTACTTAGTTTTTGATAGACTACCATATGTTTCGGTACTGTTTAGATATATTTACTGTGGCCGAGTGTAAGTATAAAAGGTTATGTACATACGTAAGCTTAATTTCTGTACTCTCACTGTTTTGTAGTATTCGGCCGTAGTGCTAATACAAAATAAGAAAAGAGGAACACCGGGACGAGGAGTAGTGTATAGGCAGAGCGTATGCTACGTGGCAGGCACGCTGAGCGGTTGTATTACTCCATCTTTTCTTTTTACATTGATTGAAGATATTGAATAATAAGGATTTTGTATTATAATTTCAAATATTATACTTACTCAGAGTCAAAAGTATGTTTTTTTATATTCTTCTTACGTCGTTTTCTAATACAAATCTTACGTAGTTCTTTATTCCTTTTATTACCCATTATTTACACTAAACTATAAATTACTACTTATTAGTTAATACTTAATAAAATAAACTATAATATAATCACAAAAAAATACAAAATAAAAATAAATTGTGTAACGAGATTTTATCAACAAATTTACACGATATGAGAGGAACGTGCACTTTCTAGACGTCTCAAGTCAACGGCTGTGACGCGAAATAGTCGCGCGGGATATGTTCGCGCGTGCATCATTTTATGAATACAGCGTGTTTGATATTTCTCTCCCTCACAAAGTTTTATAGACCAATGAAAAAATATTTTTAGTAGGATGTATCTACCTACACTAGTAAGGGCATGTAATAATCTCAATATTCTGATTATCAATATTCCGGTATATATCTTCCATAATACCGATAATTATTACGTACTAGTTTTTATAATATTTTCTGATTCTAATAAAATAACACACTGAAATACAATGTTTATTTTAAATTATATTACTTTATTTGATATTTTATTTCTTCTTAAATTATCTCTGAATAAAATATAGATTTGGTACCTACTATTGGCCACGCACTCGAAATCCACAGTTTACTTACTACTCTAAACAAAATAGGACGTTTGAAGAAGAGGCAGTGTTTATTGGCTTGTGATTGTGATAAAGAAGAAAAATACATCATGCAACTTTTAATTTAAATTAATTTAATACTTAAAATTTCACTCAGTAAATTTTAAAAGATTTTTTCTAACAAATAAAAATAAAGCTTCTAAAGTATAAATAAACAAAATGAAATAGTGATTTTAAATTCACACATTGGTTATAATAATTGTTCTAGATGTAACATCATTACAATGGAATAAGTTTTTATACCTATTCCTTTCGAACAAACAACTTCAGACACAAACTGAACCTTTTTATTGAGTAAATACTTGATAAAAACCTTATAACTATCTATAATTCAACACAGATGTTTGAAATATTTTTACTGTAACAATAATAAACACAAGAAACATCCTGTGAATGTAAAAAGATAGTCGCTAAGTCCTTTGATGCCGTGTGGCTCGCGCCGCGGCTAATCGACCGGCCGCCAGGAGAAACCGCCAAAGGCAAAGGGATGCCGCAAATCGATGTCAAGAGTTGGCAAAGCAAAGTGTCGATTACGCAATTTCTAGTTTCTTTTATAGTTAGGCACCTATAATAATTAGGTGGGTAGAAATAAAAGTACAAATTAAAGAAATTTTTATATGGAAATGACTTTCGGTCAAATTTCACGCAATTTTGAGAATAGATTCGTTTCGTAATTCTGAGCAAAAGTCTCCAAGGACGCGACTTTCGAGTTTCAGAGTTATTGATAAGAATTGGTCTACAAAAAGGCAGCGGTAGCGGTATAATTTTTTTTTTTTTTTTTTTTATTTTAATTTAATTTTAGAGAATGATTAACTTATATTACACTTACGCATTGGATGTAAAACATTACTATTATTAGGCACAGTTAAAACTCATACATGCTAAGTCGCTGGCAAAACGAAAATTAATTATTTCAGTCCGATTATTCCTATGTTCCTAGATTGTGATGTCGCGGTCTCGGTATGTTCATAGTAGGCGCGCCGCATCTCCCCGCAAATCGAAGCTTGCATCACTCCGCCTCACCCCCTCTACTGATTTTTTTGCACAAGCAGTGAGGGCCTTAAAATAATAACTATCAATTGTATGTGTAAGGAAATGTTGTGTTATTTACAACTCCTTTCCAGGATTAATTACTGAGATTTGCCATATTTTTGACAGATACAAGATGACCTTAGGTTTAACTTTAGTTTAAGTTGTTTGTTTGTATTAGTATTCGCACTACGATTAATTTCCCCCTTTAATGATAAGTATTTATATAGATAGCAACATTGAACATTTGTTTTTTTATTTTTGGCAATGTATGGCACAAGTAAAGTAATAATATATGTTGGGCCACAGTAAAAAAAGAAGAAAGAAGAAGTAATAATATATTAAGATTAGAGAGCCGAACAGATAATAAACGTACAAATATCGGCAAAAATCAACCATAAAATGTATAAAATAGTCAGCCACTATAGTTGTTCGGTCTATATTTATACCAATGTCTATGTTCCGGTTGATCGGATGATTGAACACGGCTCTCACCGCTGTCTTGTATTATAAATTATGACATAAAAATATCCATCTCTGGAAAGACGATGTAATTGTCGTATTTCGAGTATTTTTACCTCGTATTTCTGGAGAACATAACTGATAACCTAGTTATAGGTTATAGGAATACCTACTTTAAAAAAATCGTGCATGCAAAATCATAACAAACAGTGACAAAAATCTCAAAAATAAAAATAATCCTAACAATAGATTAAGATAAAAATACTAACAAATTATGGATCATAGTTGTCCGAAATAAAAGATTTTATTTTATTTTATTTATTTATTTTATTTGAATTATATACTCTTTGTCAGTCAGTCTGTGATTGTCATTTATTTTTATCGACTTTTCGTATCGGTTCGATCGATGTGGTTCGTCCAAACTTTAGTATTATTCATTCATTTCTTTTACTTGCCTGTGTTTAGTATTGTCCAAAGAGTAATATAGTTATCTGTGCCAAAGAGTACCTTTTTATAATATACTCAAAGTGATATGCTTGTAACTTGTAATAATATTCTGTGATTGTTACAATTCCGAATTTCCGATCCAAAGGTAAAGGAAATCGAGGAGGAAGGAAAAGGTGAAAGAAATTTAAAAAAAATTAGATATTTTATACAAGAGGTATGTATGATGTACAAAAATAAGAAGTATATAATAGGTAATAGGTAATCTCTCACAGCAGTGTACAAAGTATGTGAAGTGGTATAGTAAAAGCTCAGAATACAGGATAACAAAGTAAAAGAGAGAAGTACCTACCTACCTAATCTATTTTTCACGTAGTAGTATAGGACAACCAAGAGTAGGAATTGCATGTTTGTAAATAACACCATGAACATTTTCCTCTCCTCTTCTTAAACCTGAAATGATTTTGAAAGTATTGCCTACATTCTACAACGAAGTACCTATACATCTAGACAGTAGACACTGCAGTGTCAAGCTGAAGTACCAAAAGAAAAGGACGACATAATATACTTATACTTCCATTGAGAATGTGGTTGATGCCTGAAATGCTTATTATTGTAGTTTATATTTATGGTAAAGATTAAGATTATCTAATCCAGAGTTTTTCGTGTTTTGATGACTTTATTAAATTGCTGCACTGTTTTATTACATAGGTACTTTAACTATTTTAAATAGTCTCGGTGAGGTACCACTTTTCGCCGGTGTTCACAATTTTATAAGAAAATTGACATTGAAAATCTTGACCTAAAAATCTGAAATTGAGATTTTCGTGTTTAAAAATAAAATATGGGCTTCGGCGGCCGCTACCGCGGCACCGCTCGCTGCGCTCGCTCCCCTCGCGTATGTTTTTATATACGAAACCATACGAACCACGCTCGTCGCTAACCTATTTTGCGGAGTAAAAAAAATTTGATTGTGTCTGAAGACTTTTCACCAACCTGGCGGTCACGGGAGGGGTTTCCAGGATTGGTGTCCTGGACGAAAGTTGCTCCTTGTGACGCCTTTCATCTTATCGCATCATAAAAAATGGGTGTTATATAGAGTAAAAAAAAATCTTCTTTCAAAATCATGAAAAATATGTTTGCAGATTCGAGCTTCATCTAAGACACTGATCCTTATAAAAACCGTAAAAAAAAAGTTTTTTTTAGTGCCCCATTTCCTCCAATCCAACTGTAATTTTGCAAAAACCTGTGACCTCCTGCAAAAACTTATACCTTACCGAGACTTGAAAATAGTTAAAGTATGCAATAAAATAGTGCAGCAATTTAATAAAGTTGAAAAAACACTAAAAACTCAGGATAAGATTTGGAGCAATAGTTAATACCTTTATTTTTCACTTGCCATTTGTGAAATTATTTAATACTAGGTACAATATGGGTTTATTTGAGTTAGCTTATCTATTAGAGCTAGATATATGCTACCGTGGCCTTTTTTGTAGATCATTTTATTCTACACAATCCTTTCTTACATCATTTTGTTATATCTCTGATATATTAGACTAGGGCTCTTTCCTTGACTTGATCCACTTAATACTGTTAATGCTCAGCTCCTAAACATTATAGCCTATGTACATACTTAATAGTAAAAACCGCCACAAAACCCAGTAGTTTTTTCGTGAATAGGTCACAGACAGACAGACAGGCCGGGCGACATTGTTTTATAATATATAGTGATGTTTGAATGGATGCTAAAAAGCCTGAAATGAGATTCTACTAATGTTGGAATAAACAAATAGACCATTTCTATTTTACTTTGTAATTGTGCTTATTGCTTAGGCTTGTAGAGCCTATTAATGATACATATTCTCTACATAATTTTATAATATCTCAAAAGGGCTTGGCAACACATTCTAAGTGTGCTGGTGATCTCCCGACTTGATTCAATAATTGCTGATATTATTTAGCTCCTATAAGCAATATGGCATTTTGTTTTCTGTATTGTGGTACTATCATTATTCTGTGCCTTAAATAAGATAAAGGAATATATTTTTTCTTTGTATTTATTTTGAATTGTCATTTTCTATAAACAAAGAAACATAAAGAATATGTTAAAAAATTCATTGTTTGGCTTATCTTAGGTAATTTTGTTAAAGATAATAAAGATCACAATTCGCAATGTGATGTAAATGAAACTGTTATTGAAAAAAAAAATTTTTACAGATTGAAGATGTCGCACCAACCATATTCACCTAATTTTCCACAAAGCTCAGCTCTGCTCTGCTATGCAGCACCAGACAGTGGAAAAGCAAAAGAGAGCCATCCCATGATTCCACCTGAACAAAGTGGCTACCCTGGATACCCTGGACCCCCACCTGGTTATCATGTACCTCCTGCTGGCCCCTCTGCACCAACTGGTGTGCCAGGCTTTCAACCACATGTACAACCTGGATATCCCCAACCAGGCTACCCACAGCCAGGCTACTCCCAACCTGGCTATCCTCATCCTCAACCAGGATATCAACAACCAGGATACAACATGGGCGCAATAGTCCAACAGCCATTGCCACAAGGTGCACCAGGTAAATATATTTATTTACATATTTTTGGTAATTCTTAACTTCACATACATAATAAATGGCCAATGGAGTAAAGCTTTATCTGTTACCATTGTTTAATTTATAAGTACAGTAAATTGTTGTTGTTATGATTCCACGACACGCCTTGGTGGAAAGCGCACGCGCCGTGAAGACGTGTTGGGGAATCCAGTTTAATCCCGTCCATGCTGTGATGGTTGTGATTAGTCAGTGATTAATAGGACATATCGCGGCCGGCGGGAGCATTCTACCTACCGATTATCAGCTTATTGTTACTGTGACGTCTATAATTCTTGACATTGGCGGAATCATCAAAACCCTGATGGAGCCATTTTGAAAAAAAATAGAATAGAAATAGAAGTACAGTAAACCAAAAGTAAATAACAAAGTTGGTCTGAACATTAATATAAATTAAATACTGGAGACCTGAATATCTATACTATATATACTGCCCTTTAGTACAAAGATGATGTTGTGACTAAAATGAAGACAAATAGTTTATGCTGGTTTGGACATGTTGAAAGAATATGGCAGAAACAAAAGGAAATGCTGGCAGAGGACGACCTAGGTGTACCTACTTTTATTGAACATATAAAAAAAATTTTGATCAAAAGCAATGTAAAAGTACACACAATTACCCCCTACCCCTCTTGGGATAAAAGGCATGATGATAGATAGTTAGAGAGATACAAAATTATTTCCATAGTTAGAAATAGTCATTATTACATACTTAATGATAACTATGTTAGTTAACAGTTATTAATACTGCAATAATAAGAGTTAATTATAATTATTTAAGTTGTTTCTAGAATTCCTAGTCAACAGTACATTATAGATATCTTAGGAGGTGTATTGACACCTATTTATCTCAGTACTTATTGATATCATTGAACACATAAAGCTAATAGCACCATTATAAAGATAAAATTGTTTATTGGGAACACCCTTATTTTCTGTCTCAGGCATATTAGTAATTCAAATATCAAATGTGCTGGTAGTGTTTGTTATAATGTTTCAAAATGATAATAAATATGAACAAAGTGAAACCAAGCTACAGAAGATTTTAAAGAGAACTAAATTGAATAAAATAAGAGATTTCTTCACTAAAACATGTCAAAGCATACATACAGAGTCGTTAAGTGTGGGAAGTGTTAAGAGGTCTGCTTTAAAAGTTTGTAGAAGCATAAGAATTAGGTCGAGGCATCATGGTTATGAAAAATTTTACACTGATGAGGAAAAAAGGTGTTTTTCTACAGTGATTAATTGTTCAAATTATTTGGTGGAGGCCTTGTAATACTGTTTCTATGTTAAATTTTGTTTAACTTTTATGTTATCTCATTGTGTTCTTTGTTTGTTTTGTTTAATGTAAGTGTACTATATGTTACTTTGTGTACTTGTAATTATGTTTGTTTACTAATCATCATGCAATGCTCAAAGGATTGTCAACAAATGTAGGGGGCATCAGGGCAATAATTTTGTAGTGTGAATTAGGTCCTATTTCCAATTTGTCCAAAGTCAATTATCAGATCTTCCATGTGGCAAATTGCCCAGAGATTTGATCTACTCTTATACTGTTTTTGTCAATTTAGCAATGTGTATGCAGCAGTGTAGCATCTTGTTTTCCTTGGCTTACCCAAATCATCCAATGTGCATAAAATAAATTATTTGACAAATTGTTACATTTGCCCATTCTAGTTAAAGTAATCCTTCAGTCCAATCTGTTAGATTACTACTTTGATTGATCTAACAATGATATCAGAAACATTGGCATTACTGAATTTTTGACTAAATATTTTTTACGGCTCCCAAAACTCTGTATTTGAATGGCCAGTTATGTTGAGGTAAATTTAGATGAAAAAGCCTCTAAGCAAAAAAATTGTAGTCAAGCGCGGTATCATTATTCTATGCCTCTAGTGTGGTTTGTTGGATTATGTACATAAGTCTTAATTAAAAAAACCCATTGGTAACATTATCTAATATGTAAAATTCCCGTGTCACAAGTTAGTTGCCATACTCCTCCGAAACGGCTTGACCGATTTTTATGAATTTTTTTGTGTATATTCGGTAGGGCCCACGATCGGTCGTAATCTATTTTTCATACCCCTAAGTGATAAGGGTAGGGGTAGAGTAGGAGTAGTGCAGGCAGCCAACGTTTGGGCAGGACAATGTCTGCCGGGTCCGCTAGTATATATATATTCCAACATATTATTCATTAATAGCATAATCCAAATTAAATCCTATTGTTTTACAATTACAGGTGGATGGATGACTATTCCGGTAGGACTCAGCAACTGTCCTCCAGGTTTGGAATACCTCTCTATGATTGATCAACTTCTAGTTCATCAAAAGGTGGAGCTTCTTGAAGCTTTTGTGGGATTTGAAACAAATAATAAATACACTGTAAAGAATAATGTAGGACAGAAAGTGTATTATGCTATGGAGGACAATGATTGCTGTACAAGGAATTGCTGCGGACCTGTGAGACCATTCGAAATGAAGATTATGGATAATTTTCGTAATGAGGTCAGGTTGATATTATTAATTTCATTGAATCATCTCCTAAAATTTATAAGACGTGTGTACACAAATTTCTCAATAATTAACTATTTTGTTCTTGTTTTAATAATTATATAAATGGGTGTAGGATATTAGTGGCTTAGGAAAAATGCTGAAGAAATGGAATAATTATGTTGTCTATCTAACTTTTTTGAAATATAATAAAAGCATGTAATATTAGAAATAATTGTGTAGAATTAAACTACAAAATAGACTCCAGTAGCCATATTATGTATCTATATTTAATACTATACTTAATACATTATTGAGTTTACAATTTGTTTAAAAAATTATTTAAAATTCAAGGTGTTGCTTACAATTGCTTATTATTGTTTATTATTGTTTTCCCAATTTAATTACCAGTGCATCACTCCCTGTGCAGGTCACTTATTCCATACCTAATTAATAACCCAATATTGATAATAATAATACATACAAATAGAGGTAGCTTGATTCATCTTTTTTTCGTATCTGTTTATTTTGTGTAATATGTAAATATATGGGTTAAATAGGATTTTTATATGCCCTTGCTTGGAATGTTATTGTAAATATGTTCAATAAAAATATTGTGATGTTAATTTCCTAAATAAAGAAAATAAAAATATGTAGTAATTTAATATTAATTAAATTTTTATATCTACTCTATTTATACATACTCTCCATAATTGTCATTCAACAGATCTTTTAGCTTGACTGTCCTATTAAAGAACTTTTGCTAAAATAGTGGTATATCTATATTACAGGTGATCCATTTACATCGTCCGTTGGCTTGTGACTCGTGCTGGTTTCCATGTTGCCTGCAGAGTATGGAGGTGTCATCACCGCCAGGCAGGGTGATAGGTACCGTAGAACAGGAGTGGTCCATATGCAAGCCTGAATATGTGGTCAAGGATGCGTCGGGACAAGTCGTTTTGAGGATCAAGGGACCGTTCTGCACATTCTCAATGTGTGGTGATGTTAAATTCAACGTTAGTTTATTTATATTTTTAATTATTACATAGATATTGCTCAGATTTGAAATATCATACTTCTACAATATTTTTTTAAGTATAACATATAAATACAAATTAGCCATTTCTTCCTTGCCTTTTTTTTCACACTGGCTTTCTTCACCCATGGAACTCTTATATCTGGGCAGACAGACAGACTGGCAGGAATTCTAAAAACGGTCATTTATGCTTCAGTATTGTGTAAGTAGCATATCCATACTTAATTAGATATTTGTATTAATTTTGAAATCATAGACATACACTTCACTTCGCCCGGTAAATATCGGTTTACAACAATTTAATTTGAATATCTACACAGTACGTAATTTATTAATACGTTTATAACTACTTACATATTAGAGATAGATATATGCTATCGCGGACTATTTTTTAGCTCATTTTATCCTACACAATTGTTTCCTACATCTCTGACGGATCAGACAGCATTCGCCGTGAAAGCGCCCTGGAGTTTACTTTTTCCACGACTTGATTCACTAATACTATTAATGGTCAGCTCCTAAACATAATAGGTTCATGTTTAATACTATTAAACTTTCCTCTTGAATCAACCTATCTAATTGTGAAAACAGCAAATTGTTTTGGTGTGAAAGGGCACAGACAGACAGATTCGGCGACAGAGGACTTTGTTTTATAATATGTTGTGATTAGAAGTTAGGAGTCGATAGCGTAATTGGTAGAGCTTTGGATTTCATACCGGGAGAACCAGACTTCCAAGCAAGTGGAATCCATTTGTGCCAAAATTGCTAAGTTCTGTACCTATATAGATATTGTATTAAAATAACCTTCAATAAATTCGCAATTAAACTCTGAAATTTATTATTAATATATTTGATTTCAGATCTTCTCTGCGGACGGAGAAACTAAAGTTGGTAAAATAACGAAGCAGTGGTCTGGTTTAGCTCGAGAGTTTTTCACTGACTCGGACTACTTCGGCATTACGTTCCCAATGGACTTGGACGTCAAGATAAAGGCAGTATTGCTCGGGGCTTGTTTCCTCATTGTGAGTATATATTTATACTAGCTTTTCGCCCCGGCTTCACTCGTGGAATTTTGATGTCACTGCTCGCCCGATCCTCATGTACACACACAGCCATAATTATGGGCCAAATCATTTTTATTTTTCTCTCTATAAAAAAAAAGAACCCTTCAAGATACCAAAATGAAACAAAAAGCAGATTCTATGATCTCTGAAAGTTTCATCAAAATCCATTGAGCTGTTGCGAAGCCTATTCTGGACAAACAGTGTGACAGACAGACAGACAAAAAATTTCTAAAAACCATCATTTATGTTTCATAATCGTGTAAATGGCATTATCCCACTCAGATATATTTTGTATTAATTACGGACACTTCAATGTTATTTATTTATATACCTAAATACAAAACGGAAAGCTATTAAAATTAAATAAATAAATAAATAGCACAATATCAATCTTGTTCAGCACTAGCATGATTAAATAACGTATCTAAACATCAACTCCGCCCGCGCATTGCACTGTTATTTTCAAAAAACGTTCTTTATCAAACATTAAATCGCTGTAAAAACGTAACATCAGCTCACTGCTGCTTAATTTACCTGTAAATACCTAATTCAAATTGTATATAATTATTTACCGTTTCATCACCGTTTGCTTTTACATTTTTACGATTAATCGAGAAATTATGAATTTTCAGACGATCAAAACGTCATTGCAACAATTTAACAAATCAAATTTTACTCGAAAGCAGGAAAGAAATTATAACATGAAGATTATGGAATCTTCCAACTGAAACTTTATTTTATTATGTTTCAGGACTTTATGTTCTTTGAGAAATCTGGCAATCAAGAAAGGGATGGTCCTGGCATGCTGTAAGAATGAAGTGATCTGAAGTCTAGGTATTTTAACTACCTAACCTAACTTTACGTACAAAATATACGAATACTTCTATTATAACTCTCTGGTAACTTTAAACATAGAATATGATACCAAATATTTTTCTAGAATAAGCGAGAGAAAATTATCCGATTTAACTTTTAAGTTAAATGTTTATTGACAAGATTTTGTTTATTCACAAGTAATGTCTTCGCTTTTGAATAAATTTCTTTTATAAAAATATATTTACAGTACAGTTTTCATATAGTTAAAGTAGGTACTTATAAGCAGTTTCTTGCATCGTCACGAGCACGATATATTTAGTGGACGTCATATGTTCGTGAAGAGAGTAGGGTAGAGTGTGGAGGAGAACTGCGGAGGATAGGGAGAGTTGCGCAATGCTGAGAAGGCTTCGCATTGGACGGCCAGCAGTGAACGGACACAGGCTAAAGAAGAAAATACATTTTTTCCGAAATTTTACAGAACTACATACATTACAGTCGGTGATAATTCCGTCAAGTACTCATTGATATTAATCTCGACAACAAGTGATGCAAGAAATCGTGCTTGCCTCTTGTAGTAGCTATAACTAAAATCTAGAAATAGTGTAATGTGGGCAATTATAAACTGCCTATTTCATTTGTATTGATATTCGTAGCACAAATAATTTGCGCAAACTTATGTTATAAATACGTATGTAATGTCGTTGTATTGTTTGTCTATCATGTATTATGATACGATGTTCTTTTACAAATTATATTTCTAGTACAATAAGTACAAATTTTACCTCAGTAAAGGTTATAAATACTAATATGTGTAAATCTATTGTAAGTGCATTTAATATACTTAATTATATATTTTCTAAATAATATTGGTGGATCCTCGTGATTAAAATCCTCGCTATAGGAAATAAAGTTTTTAATTATTGTAGAGATACGTAAACACAATTCGCAAGATAATTAATTTCCGGAATTACGTCGCCCGTGATTCTTAAAATTTTCCCCTTGATTTTTAATTTTTATGCAGGAATCTAAAATGTTTCCGTTTATAAAAGTAGCCTGCATCATTCCTTGCAACGTCCTTTACCTACCTGTAAAAATCGGTTCAGCCGTTTCGAAGATTAGTCAGGACAAACATTCAGACACAAAAAAATTTACAAATGGATATATGTATTTTTTAAGTTATTTCGTAATCGCAGACGGAAACAGCAATTTTATTTATTTGTATAGATTACGACAATCTTTAGAACGTTTATATTATTTATATTACAAGGTGCTGTACCACTAAAAATACATTGTTGTACTTGGTGTCTATTTTCAATAGGTTGTGTAATTTGTAATTTATATACACTCTTATATACAATTTATGTATAATAGAGCCTATTTTAACGGCTGATAAAGTGCCTAAATGCAAAATATACACATTATTGAGCTTTGTTATGTATTTTAGCTGGTATTTCTAATTATATATTAAACAGCATACATATACTTAACTTTCATATTATGTACTTATAAGCTGTCTCCTAATTTTATATTTCTAAATGAACCTTTTTTAGAAGTTTAAGAAACCTCTCATTATGATTAAGTATGTTTTATGGGTGTTCAGTAAATATGCTAAATGCAAAAATAATGTCATGATAAATAATTTATGAAGGACTGAATGTAGAATAATATCATACATTTTATCTATGTGTTCTGTTGACATGTAACTTTAATATAAACACTGAAATAATATAATATTAAATAGATCCTCATATGTCAGTTTTATATTTTGAAATCTGATTCATTTGGCTTGAATATGTTATTTGTGTGATATATTGATGATCTTCGCTTTTGTGTGCTTTTAGTTATAAGGTAAATTTTGTAATAATATGTTCTATACGTACATTTTTATTTTGATATTAAACTTATTTGCATTTTATAAGGAATACAATTGTTATTATTATATATACCTAAATATTCTTATAATCGAAGTTTGAAATAAATGTTTAAAAATATGCACTAAAGTCTAATTATTTTAATTCCTAATTAAATAACTTTCAATAGATAATGTGAGTACTTATAGACGCACAAAGTGCAGCATTTTATCAAGTACTTTGAGGACCCTAATTTTTTCTTGAGCTGAAAATTTAGAATATTAAACTGCTAAGTGACATTTGAATAAAATTCTCACATAGCATTCATCAATTCATGCCAATGTTTAGGGAATGCATGGACGTAAAAAAGGAGAGCACGGACCGCCGCTAAGACAAAAGTGAAGCAACCAAGTTATGCCAGTTTCATTGTAAATACGAGCCTCACGCACACATTCTCGTTCGGTTATGCTGATCAGCCGCCATTATGAAAATAAAAAACAATGCCGTCTTATGTAGTAAAATTATGCAAAAACAACTCCATTATTCTCAAGGAATCAATCACATTTCATAGGTAAGTTAGTAATTTACCACTTATTCTACAATTTAAAGATATATTAGAGATAAATAAAATCGGTATCACGCATGCACGCTTGGTGCTTCACTTTTGTCTTAGCGGCGATCCGTCCTCCACTTCTTTACGTCCATGGAAGCATGCTAGGTGTTGTGAGGGCGGGTCAACAAAGAAAAGAAATATGCAATTCGCAAATATTGCACACTAATCCCTCCGCCCCGGCTTCCCCCGTGGATTTTTATTGGTTGACGGTTATGGTTACTGCTAACCATATAACCTTTGAACGCAAAAATATTTTTTCAAATCGGACTCATAGTTTCTGAGATTAGCGCGTTCAAACATACATACATTCTCTTCAGCTTTATATATTAGTATAAATATATAGAGTGGTACCTACTGAAAGAGCCAGTTTTTAATGTCAAATTTGAACAATATATTAGAATACTAATTTTTGACGCGCGGTAACATTCAACCGTATAATATGTAGTTTATTAGCGATTAAAATTTGAAATAAATCATCGAGACTTCGAGACTTTAAATTTCGAGACAAATACCTATTGTAAATTTACGAGTTATCAGGTGTTATCAATATAAACACGAAAAGGATAATTTTTATAACTGAAAACTCGTGATAAAATTAGCAGGAACAAATTACCGCAAATCCGACTCACACTTGTCCGGTTTTTATTATTAAAATTTTGTTCTTTTACTTAAGAGTAGGTAAACATTAAAGTTATATTAGTTAGACGTTTGTAGGTATGTATTGTCATTATTAAGATCGAGCAAAAAACGCCGAATAAAACACGTTTCTTGTCCTTTGGATGGCCTTTAATTTTTAACTTTATTTTATTTTTATTATCTATTTGTTGTTATAGCGGCCATAGTGTATTACTCTGTGAAAATTTCAAGTGTCTACCTACTACGGTTCGAAATATACAGCCCTGTGATGTGACAGACGGACGGACGGATAGCCGGAGACCCACCCATTTATCCAATAATCGGCGCGCCGCCGCCGTACGGTCCACCGAAACTGACCACAGACATGGTCCAATATTTTTGTAACAAACGGTCCGTCTAGATCGTACGGCGGCCGGAATGGGAAATTTTCGGTGCGATGCCGGACCAATTGAGGGTTTCCGTTGCACCCTTTGGTCGTACTGCAGTACTAAATTGATTTCATGCCAGAATAAATCGCGAACTTTTTTTTTTTTTTTTTTTTTTTTTTTTCTTCACGGGTTGCGGTTACGGTTCCAGGGTACCCAGCGGAAGACCTAGTCTCCCTCGTTTAGCCGATGGTATTTATGAGGCTATATCTAACGAGTGGCTAGTTCTGTTGAGATATATTTAGATGGAAAAGCCTCTAAGTGTGGTTTGTCGGATTATGTACATAAGTTTTTAATTAAAAAACCCATTGGTACATGGCCGGGATCTGGGATCGAACTCGGGGTCTGTCTAGTAAATACCAGACGTCTTACCCACTCGGCCACCGACGCACCTTACTCGGCCACCGACGCACCTTCGTAGACGCAATTTTTGCTCCTATGACAATGAATTAGGTATTGTTTTGTAGGTAGGTAAATATCTTTAATATTAAGACCCTCATCAAGACCTCAAGATAATTTTAAAATTAATGCAATTAAAATAAGTTTATTTTTCAACATTACTCAGCAGAAGCATTAGATAATGTAGATAAGAACTGGAAATGACTTGTTTTACATTACACACATAAATGTACAGATAATTTTGTAAGTCCTGTGAAAACTGATACAACTCCAAAAGTAGGTACTATTTTTAGTAATGAGGATTTTAAAGGTTTAGGTATAAAATTATAAAAGTTACTGAATGACTTTATTGAAAAACTAAAAATGTAATTTGGTGACGTAGCTAATCAAAATGTCTCCATACTGGAAGAGCTTAATATAAAGCAGAGACTCTCATCTGGTACAGACGCGAATTCTGAAGTTCTTCGGCCATATCACTCGCATGCTAGTGGTGCGCCGAGTCGAAGGCAGGAGGTCTCGCGGTCGTTTCCCTACAAGATGGACTGACCTGATTAGATCAGTGAAGTGATAAGAAAGAAAAGACATAACATAACAAATAATAAATAAATAGCAAAATAAAACTTTACATTACAAATTCGAAGTGTTGGATTCGACTCCCACTCTCTCCTACCCAAGGAATATACTACTCTCTACCGCTCCTACCTAACCAAAACTTTTATCATGCCGAGTTAATTTAGTCAGTCGATTCCGGGACTCCAAAGAGTTCGGTGTTTTGTTTGTGCACATCCAGCGTTCCCGACAGTTGGTGACCCCGATAGTTAGTGACCCTACGACAAATAATCAATACTGTAAACGTAGGGCAAGGAATATATCTACTATACGCAGGCATTACCCGTATAAATTATCTTTATGTAAGTGTTAGCGTATTATGTGTATTGTGTTATGTTGGTAAATAAAATAACAGAGTCAGTCAGTTTCAGACATAGATTATATGGATATCCGGGATAAAGCACTCTTGGTGATTTATTTGTGCACACCCAGTCTGTATTGACGTGAAAAAAGGACAAAAAAAAAACACATTTTCGCATTTATAATAGGTAATTAATAATACTTATTAGGATAATATAAAATATAGAAAACAACGTGATCCATGCCTTTGCCGAAGGTCATCGGCAGGTTTAGCAGGTTAGGCGCAGGCGCGAGGGCACGCCAAGTCTGTCACGCCGAGATCACACCTAAGGAAATTCAAGTCGAGCCTGTATTCTCTCTTGATATTTATTATTTTTATACTGAAACAATTATTTATTTATATATACAACGAACCTGTGAATTGTTATTAAATATTTCCCTGAGAATTTTGTTCGTACTAAATTTGGAAATAATTTGTCTTTAGTTTTCTCAAATGTTAGATTTTGTTTTGCCTAGATAGCAAGCACAAATCGGCGGGAAAACCCTTGACCAAGATGCAGCTGCTACTGCAGAGTTTGCAGACGATACTTACTTACTAGCGCTACCGAAACAAAGACATTCTCGTTTGAGAAGGTTAAAGCGCTGATGGAGTCGCTTCAAAAATCTCAAAATGACTCTTTGAAACAGTTTCTAGATACAGTAGGTACTAAAGCATCAAACATCGACAACAGATCTTGGGAGTAGTTTACGCTGGTTTGGACACGTTGAAAGAATGAAGGATGAAAGATTGACTAAAAAGGTTTATATGGCTGAAGTGAAAGGAAAAAAAAGGAAGAGGACGACCTAGGTGTACTTTTATTGAACATTATATAAGATCCCCCGGGGATCCAAGCGAGGGGAGCCAAATGGACGGAGAGAAAAAATGTATTGATCGATGGCAATATCAACTCGAAATCACTTACGCCGTGAAAAGTTCGTATGCATTACTTCAACATGCCCGAAACATTCCTTGGACGAAATAGAAAGGAAGATGACGCCGTCCACCAAACTCTTCAGCTTTATTATTAGTATAGATTATGAAGTTAGAATTAAGAATTATTTTTAAATTAAGCATTTAGATTTTATAATTTTATTATGGCAGGTTTTTATAAATTCTATTCAATAAAAGCTACTAAACATTTGTTCCCAGTTTGTTACACCATCTTTGTAACACTGTTACAAACAAAGTCACCTTTTAGTCACATAATATAAACAAACCAACATTGAATGTAGGTACTTAGGTCATACTGAAAGTTTCTGGATTCTGATAAATAAGACCAGAACTTATGATACATTTATTGTTTTTCAAAGTATATGCCCTCACAATTTATACATTTTTGTATTCGCTGGAATCTTCTTTCAGTGGCTTCGTGGAACGCATTCACCGCCGATTCAGGGCTCGTAAAACGTGTGCCTCTAAGTTTGTCTTTAATTTTAAGAAACAAAAAGAAGTCTCAAGGTGCGAGGTCTGGGCTGTATAGCGGATGCGTCATCAGTTCTACATTTGAAGCCTTCAAATACGCTTCCGTTACCTTAGCGGAATGTGAGGAATCGTGGTGAAGGACGACATAGCTTCGAGGACGCTTTTCGCAAACTTTTTGTAAGACCCTGGGCTTAAGCAAGTGTTGACGTACCAATCTGCGGTTACTGTCCTTTGGTCTTCAAGCGACACTGTTTTATTATGTCCTGATTTGCTGAAAAAAGAAGCAACCATTTTCTTACCAATGCTTCGACTTTTCTTAACTTTTGATGGCAAGTCTTCTTAAGGAAAGACCCATTCTGCCGACTGGCTCTTTCTTTCCGGTTCAAAGCAGTAGGTACACCCAGGTTTCGTCACCTGTCACGATATTATAGACAGCCAATGACTGTCATCCATTAAACTTCTTTATTTTTGGCACCACTCGACACGCAGTCGTTCCTGGTCTTTCGTTAAATCATGCGGAATCCATAGAGTGCAAAGCTTCCGAACCTTCAGATGCACATGTAAAATGTTTTGCACTTGGCTCATTCCAATACCTAATACAGTACGAATTTGCTAAAAACTATTTTTTTGTCAGTTTCAATCAGTTGTCGTACGGATCAATATTGGATTCTGTAACCGCAGTCGCCGGCCGACCTTCACGTACATTGTCATGGAGATGATCACGCCCACGTCTAAATTCTTCGAACCACGAATGCACAGAGAAATTAGAAATAATTTAGTACCCAAATTCACTAATCTAGATAATTCATTAGGAACCTACGATCATCAGTACAAACACAAATAATATTGAACAAATCTTTATGTCCCTAGATGTTTACTTAATTTTGTATCCTAATTTGGCACCAACCCTCTTCCAATTCTACGACGAAATTTTTATTATTTCTTACTTTTCAGTGCAAATTTTTGAAGTCGGTACACTTTTTTTTAAAAGGTTTATCGAATTCCGTAATTGGTGATCTTTTCCAGAAACCTTTTTCAGTATGACCCATGTATGGATTGTTTTAGTTTAATGTTATTGAAAGGTTTCACTTTTCTTTTCCAGATTGAAGATGTCGCACCAATCAAATGTACAAACTCAACCAGGGCGTCAACAACCAGGATACAACATGGTCCCAATAGTTCAGCAGCCATTGTCACATGGTGCATCCGGTACCTACATATTTTTTTTATAATTAACCTCTTGCCTTGTCAATTTGGGAGCTCTCCGCGCAATAAACGACCATAATATTCCGTTCTTGATGTTACAGCCTATAGGTATAGTCTGTGATATTTAGCATCAGTGGCATCTATCCTATGAACCCAGGTTCATCTATTTATCTTATTTATCAAATATGTCGTTACAGATGCAGGATGGATGCCTGTTCCGCAAGGACTCAGCAACTGTCCTCCAGGTTTGAAATACCTCTCTACGATTGATCAGCTTCTAGTTCACCAAAAGACGGAGCTCTTTGAAGTTTTTTCGGGAATTGAAACAAATAATAAATACACTGTAAAGAATAATGTAGGACAGAAAGTGTATTATGCTGCGGAGGATAATGACTACTGTACAAGGAATTGCTGTGGACCATGCATGAGATCGTTCGAAATGATAATTATGAATAATTCTTGCACTGAGGTAAGGTTGATATTATTAATTTCACTGAATCATATATGCAAGGAATATAAGTAAGTACCTACTCTCCACCGCATATATGACTCTTCCCCTAAAATTGTCTTATGTTTATAGGGGAAGCCTCCGATCATTGTCACTTTAGATTAGGATCAAATAAGGAAAAATATTTTTTACATACAGTAGCAAAATGCAATGTATCCACTAATTTTTGAGTTTTTTAAAAGTACTTACGGAAAGTCAATAAATAAATATACCATTTACTTATCTTTGCTAAGCAACACTCAACTCTTTTTTGCGCGAGAGCAACGTTTTTTGACATATTATACTGTTTACCTACTTTACGATCGTAATAGTATCGCAACGCAACCAAACGATTCTATACCGCGTGCGTTTTGAGCAGAGTAGGCCCTAGGTTTCACACAATTATTTTGCTTATATTTTTCGAATTAAGTAGGTAAGTAGGTATATAAAATGTAATAAAAATAACTAAGTAAAAAAAATACGTGTCGTACGTATTTTTTCATAAATTTTTCAATAACCAATAAAAACCGGGCTGTTAAAAAAATTTAAAATGTTGTCTATGTAAAAAAGTTGGAAAAGTTCATTCGAATTATTTTAGTATAATAAAAAAAGTTAAACCTTATGTACATTCATAGGAAATTATTAATTTAGGAAAAACATAGGCCGCCTATGTTATAGGCCATAAATATATTTCTGTTTTATTGATATCACTGATTTGAGGCAAATAAACATAATATATGACAAATTAAATTTCGTACGTAACGCCCTGACTCTTCTAATCAAATCAAATCAAATGGTTTATTTGCAAGAATACAATGTCTTAAAATATATACCTATTTATAAAAGAAGTTTTGCTAAAAAAGTGGTATCTACAACTACATTACAGGTAATCCATTTGTCCTGCGCCGACTGCATGAATATGGAAGTGTCATCGCCGCCCGGCACAGTAATAGCCACTGTAAATAGGGAGCGGTCTGTTAACTTTCTGGTGAAGGATGCATCGGGACAAGTAGTTTTGAAGATTAAGATACCGCGATTTACAACATCAATGTTTGGTGATGTTAAGTTCAATGTTAGTTTAATTATTTCCATGTTTATTAATACCTATACACTGGCTACACTACACTAGATGATCAGGTTTTGGTATGTGAATGGAATAAGTAGATAGATGCTTTTTTGACAAAGTGGTTTTCGTGGTTTGGTTTACTATTTTAAAATAACTTTAATAACCTACTTCAGATTTTTCACTGTACAATATTGCACTTCGGACCCATCCTGCAAACCCATTTTTCCTTATATCGGCCACAATTTTCGCCCAAAGTCGTTAAATATTTTGCTTAGGTAATATCGGCATAATTATGGTCAATCTGTTTACCTATATTGGTAAAATTATACTTACTGAAAAAATGATTTATTTTAGTTTTTAACGACTTAAAAAAAAAGACGTTACTCAATTCGACCGTATATATTTTTTTTATGTGTGTTCGCGGATAACTTCGTCGTTTATGAACCGATTTTAATGATTTCTTTTTTAATCTACAGATAATTCTTCCGGATTAGTCCCATTTTTATCTCATAAAAATTGGTTCATTAGTTTTTCAGTAATTTTGAAAAAACTGACTTTTTAAGTCAATTATTAGTATCTCGATGAAATATGTACCGATTTTGACGAATTATTTTTTTAAGGATATACTTAATAATTTCTCGACATTATCTCACAGACATATGACGAAAATCGGTTCAGTAGTTTTTCAGAAATTCAGTAATTTGTCTCTGTTTACGGCTGAAAATTATGTATCAAAGAAAAGCCTTAGCAACGGTTGCTATTGACACGAAGTTGTCAAATTTTGTATCGGCGGTGGTCTAACGGCTAAAGGTGGGGTGCAGCGTAGGATGCACTAAGTTCAAATCCTATCCAAAGCAATTTATTTTTTATTTTTCTATAATTCTTTTTATTTTCGTGATTATTTTTCTGTCAGGGCAGCAAAATCACTTAAAAGGGAAAAATAAAATTAACTTTAAAAAAAAGTGTACCGACTTCAAAAATTTGCACTGAAAAGGAAGAAATAATAAATATTTCGTCGTAGAATTTGAAGACGGTTGGTGCCAAATTAAAAAAACAACTTACTTCCCAAATTCACTAATCTAGACAATTCATTAGGAACCGATGATCATCAGTAGGTACAAACATATAAAAAATTGAACAGATATTTATCTTCTTAGATGTTTACTTAATTTTGTATCCTAATTTGGCACCAACCGTCTTCAAATTCTACGACGAAATATTTATTATTTCTTACTTTTCAGTGCAAATTTTTGAAGTCGGTACACTTTTTTTTAAAGTTAATTTTTAGTTTACAATCCGATGCACATAAAAAGAGCTCCGGCCACCAGTGGAAGGGATATGTCACAGAGCAAGTAAAAGGGATATGTTTGCGCATGGGGTATAGTCGCGCACATGTCAACGAGAGCAAATGTCAACTGACGAACCAATCGCGGCCAGTAAAGTCACGCATGACGCAACGCGTGTTCCCTCCGTCGCGCCGCACCTCACACCACCAATTTGCTCTGTAGCGCAGTCGCCCGGAGCTCTTTTTACGTGCGTCGAATGTACCTATATGTTGAAATCACTGAGAGACACTTCAAAAAAAATTTTTTTTTATTAGATTTATTTTTGTTTAGATTAAAAGTAGGTTACATTGGTAGAGCAATGGACTTGCAACATGTTAATTGTTACCTTCCTTAAATTCGCAATTTAACTTAAAATAACTAATTTATTTGATTGCAGATCTACCCTGCCATCGGAGAAACTAAAGTTGGTAAAATAACGAAGCAATGGTCTGGTGTGTCTCGAGAGTTTTTTACTGACGCGGACAACTTCTGCATTACGTTCCCAATGGACTTGGACGTCAAGATAAAGGCAGCGTTACTCGGGGCTTGTTTCTTCATTGTGAGTTTATATTTATATATTACACTAGGTTTCCGCCCTAGCTTTGCCCGTGGAATTTAGATATCACTGCTCATCCGATCGCATTAACACAGCCTTACTGTAAAGCATTTTTTTTTGTTTTCTACGGAACCTTTTAAGGTACCTATCTAAATGAACCAATAGCAGTTTATATTGGCCTTTATTTATAAACGTTTATTAGCAACGTTTTTGTTAAAATGTGTTTTGTTTCTTTCTATTATTAGTAAAGACAGGTTTGTTAGAGTGACAAAACATATTTTAACAAAAACGTTGCTAATAAACGTTTATGAATAAAGGCTATAGTCTATAAAGTACTAATACCCACTATGATCCCTGAAAGTTTCATCAAAGTCCATTGAGCCGTTTCGTAGCCTATTCGGGGCCAACATTGGGACAAAGAGACAGGTATAAAAAATTGCCAAGTTGTGAGTACGAATTTAATTTATAATTTGACTAAGTATAAAATTATATGGAGATCCAGGGTCCATATAATGTAGGCCACACATTGGTCCGGCATCGCACCGAAAATTTCTCATTCCGGCCGCCATGCGATCTAGGAGGGCCATTTGTTATAGGAATTGGACGAATCTGTGGTCAGTTTCGGTGGACCGTACGGCGGCACACCGGTGATAGGACGAATGGGTGGGCATAGACGGATCATGGTAGAGATATGAGCATGTGACCCGAAAATTACGAGTAGGTAGGTACCTCAAAAACTTATTATTACCGTAGATATCTTGTTCAAAGTAATTTTCCTTAGGGGTCGTCAATTTTTACAGCACGTAGGTATGCATCAGAATCGTATAAATAGCATTATCCCACTTAGACCACAGACGTCCGGGGTACGAGATGCACCCTCAATCCTCATTCCTCATACCATCGGTATTTAGACACGGACAAGAAACTTCGGCTCGTGCCGTTGAGAAGTAGAAAACAATGGTCTGCCTGAAGGCCGTATCCAGGAATTTATTTCGGGGAGGTTTTACGATTTCAGGGGGGTTTACCTTCAACTTAAAAGAACATTGCATCTAATTTAAAAAAAGTCGAGATGGTGTTTCAAGCGAAATGTGAAAAAGCATCTCTGCAAGCCGTCTTAGTGAATGGAGCCATTGCGAATTTACGACATCATGCAACAATGATTGTCCTCACTCACTGACTTACTCAATTATGTTTCAGGACTTCATGTTTTTTGAGAAATCTGCTGGTCGTTAAGAAAGGGGTGGTCCTGGCATGATGTAAGAATGAAGCCATCTGAAGACTAGGTATTTTAACTACCTACCTAAAATTTTGTATGCATACAAAATATACGAATACTTCTATTATAACTCTCTGATAACTTTAAACTTATAAATTATGATAGAAACCAAATATTTTTCTAGATGAGAGAGAAAATTGTGCGATTTAACATTAAGCAAGACCAAATACCTACTCAAAGACTTAACTACAAGTGCTCACATACACAACCATGAGTAAATTCAAACATCTTTGAGTAAATAACACAATTTGATACTATTTCAGAATGTTATTATAAGTAGGTATGGGTCATTTCTTGTACCTATATCTTGGATCAACCAACTATGGAAGGAGGCATTCAAAAAGTAAGAGAAGTCTACTCGATTTTTCAATTAAAAAAAATATTTAAAACAAAGATACGGGATTTTGTTGGTAAATATGTCAGTTATAACTCCATGTAGTCTTCCGGTCTATGCAGGTTGTGAGCTGTGGCACAGTTTAATTGAACAGAATTGTCCCGCCATCTCCGTCTTCCAGTTCAAGAACTCTTGTTTCATCTCCTCTTCGGTTGAAAACTTTTTTCCAACCATGTGAGTCTTCATGGAGGTGAAAAATTGAAAGTTTGAAGAGACCAAGTCAGGGGAGTATGCGGGGTGGTTCAAAATGTCCAACCGAATGAGCCCAAAAGCGCTTTGGTGGCGTTGAGTCCAACAAGCGCGCTCCCTTCTTCAAAATTCCCCTCCGTTTCTTTTTAATTGCTCTTTTGAGCTTTTTTAGGGTCTTAACTGTGCTGCATTAATCTGATGATAAACTGAACTGAAAAAGGAACCTGATAACAGCGCGCGTCTCGCACTTGGCGGGATTTTCTGTCGACATATTTCACACAAACGGAGACTACAAGGCCAAAAACGACGGGTCCGCGCCAATGACAATCCAAGGAATGCCCGGCCCAAAATGACCAATCCTTACCTCGTGTCAAAAAGTATATACATTACCTACCTACTAAAGAAAAAATATAGGTAGAACAATCTTCACTTTGGTTGTTTTCCCTCGTAATAAAATAAAAAATACTACTAATAAAAAACATTGTCAATGTTTCATTTACTCAGTTAAAATTTCATATGTATTGATTTATCATGTAGGTACTTGTACGATTATGTAACTGGTAGATCGCACATAGTCTAGTCAGTAAATAGTAGATCTTGGGTCTTATCAAGTTGGCCACCCCTACTCTAGACTCTAGATATAGGTGTACTGGTACCAAAATATACTGCATTTTTTAACTGCTGATAAAGTGCCTAAATTAAATATTATACATTTAATGTGCCTATATTCATTTAATTTAATATAAACACTTGTAACAATAAAATAATGTAATATTAAATAGATTCTAATAAACTGAATTTGATTCACTTGGCCTGAACATTGTGTCATATATCTTTGAGTATTTACCAAAGGAGACGTGAAGGGTGTAAATGACCGAACAATTTTTTCTGCCACTTTTGGCGAGGGGGGGGAGGTAAACGTCTAGTACTAGCCCCTGTACCACTGTATTTTTCTGTCGTTTTATTGTCGCAACGGATTCTACGTTATATGATGATTATGTTAAAATACAAACATAATAATTATAATTAATGATTGGAAACACTAAGTTTGACGCCCTAGATCGCCTTTCCCGTTTAAACATCACAATTAACTATTTTCCTAGAGCTCTGTCTCGCGACACAAAACGATACCAACGAAATCTGGTAACTTATTACTGCGCACCTGGTCAGTATAACTGGTCAAAGGGGAAAAATTGGCGAAAGGGGGAGCCCCCTCCATAGGCTTAGTACTCTATGGTGATATATTGATGATCTTTGCTTTTGTGTGCTTTTATAAGGTAAATTTTGTAATAATTAATTATGTTATAATACTTACGTAAATTTTTATTTTGTTATTAAAGCTATTTGAATTTTATAAGGAATTATTATTATAAAATATTCTTGTAATCGTAGTTTGAAATAAATCATGAAAAATATTTAAGAACTTAGTCACTACTTCACTACAAAGTCCCCCGCCGCGTCTGTTTGTCTGTCGATTGTCTCTGCCTACCCCCCTTGCGATAAAAGGCGTGATGATAGATAGATATATATTGTTGAGTATAAAAAGATAAGTGCGCATCGAAGCCCTGCCATTTTTTGTTTTTGAGACTTCAAAGCAAGCACTAAACAGTACTTTAAATATTTTTTGAAAACGCGGTATTTGGAAATACGTATAACGTAGGTAAAGGACAGGTATACCTACGCTGTAACGTTGGACGTCCGCACTTATTCTGAAAATAATATATTATTACTCTACTCTATCCATACTAATATTATAAATGCGAAAGTAACTCTGTCAATCTGTCTGTTATGCTTTCACGCTTAAACCACTGAACCGATTTTGATTAAATTTGATACGGGCAAAGTATCAACCCTAGGAGAACGGACATAGCTATAAAGTTACTTTTTCACACTACTCTTACTATAAGCGATTTATGCATATTTTAGGCCGCTGGGTACCCTGGGGCCGGTATAGTCCCCGGAAACTGTAAGGCAACTTAGGGAACCCGTAAAGATTGTTTTTTCTCACGGTGGTTTTTTCTATTTTCCGCAAAATTTGTTAGAGTTAAGAGAAAACTGTCAATGGTAAGGTCCTCATAAATTTCTCTACAGAATAGTACTTGATTCATTTTGATACGATTCTAAAATATGAAGCACATTAGTCTTTAAATAAGTTTTTAAAGCTCTGATCGCGGAGATTACTGTTACTATTACTAATAGTAGATTACTGACCCGAGCACAAAGTGACTTTGCACAGAGGAAAAGTTAAAAATAAACACGCTTTCATACAGGCGCGGATCCAGCCCTCAAAAAAGGTTGTGGGCACAGCCACCCGAAAATTGGCCAAGTGCGAGTCGGAGTATGAACTCGCTCATGATCGATATAGTGCATTCCTACAAAGGAGACGTTTACAAAATATATGACGCCTTGACTAAGATTTTGTACAGTAGAGGTCAGGGATTAAAAAAAATGGCGGGTTAGATAATTCTTCCGGATTGGTCCCATTTTTATCTCATAGAAATTGGTTCATTAGTTTTTCAGAAATTTAAAAAAAAAACTGACTTTAAAAGTATTTTTTTCTTAATATCTCGATGAAATATGTACCGATTTTGACGACTTATTTTTTTAAGGATATAATAATTTCTCGACATTATCTCACAGTCATATGAAGAAAATCGGTTCAGTAATTTTTCAGAAATTCAGTAATTTGTCTCTGTTTACTGCTGAAAATTATATCAGAGAAAAGCCTTAGCAACGGTTGCTATTGACACGAAGTTGTAAATTTTCGTATCGACGATGGGCTAAAGGTATAGGGTGCAGCGCAGGATGCACATTGTACATGGTTCAAATCCCATCCACCGCAGTATTTTTTTTAATTTTCCATCAATTTTTTTTAGTTGCATTATTATTTGTTTCTCAAGGCAGCAAAATCACTTAAAAGGGAGAAATAAACCTTTTAAAAAAAGTTTTGCACTTAAAAGTAAGAAATAATAAAAATTTCGTCGTAGAATTTGAAGACGGTTGGTGCCAAAATAGAAATAACTTACTTCCCAAATTCACTAATCTAGACAATTCACTAATCTACGATCATCAGTACTACATACGAACATAGATTTAATATTGAACAGATCTTTATCTTCTTAGATATTCACTTAATTTTGTATCCTAATTTGGCACCAACCGTCTTCAAATTCTACGACGAAATTTTTATTATTTCTTACTTTTTGCAAATTTTTGAAGTCGGTACACTTTTTTTATTAAATGAACAATATTACCATAACAAATACGGTTTTTTTCGGTTCTGCTCGTAATATCTCCTTTCAGATGCATTTTTCGATAATGTTACCTACACTTATGAGTTACAAAATGAGCCCTAGTGTGATATCCTAAGTGCTATGAAAAAGCGTATTTTTTAAAACATTTAATATCTCAACAATTAAAATATCTGTCTTGAAATTCTCAGTGCAAAAAATTTCAAAACGATCGCTTTTTAACTTTTAGAGTTAGAGTTTAGTTTTTTACGAAGCTTAATTGCATAATGCATAAAAGTTTTTGTAATCGTCCGATTTTGATCCAACTGGTCTCAAAAATTCAAGAAATTATTTAAATTTAATATCCTGATGGAATTAAAAAAAAAGTTAATTAGAACCGATTTTAGTTGTTCTATTCTATTTTTTTTCAAAATGGCTCCATCAGGGTTTTGATGATTCCGCCAATGTCAAGTATTATAGACGTCACAGTAACAATAAACCGATAATCGGTATGTAGAATGCTCCCGCCGGCTGCGATATGTCCTATTAATCACTGACTAATCACAACCTCACAGCACGGACGGGATTAAACTGGATTCCCCAACACGTCTTCGCGGCGCGTGCGCTTTCCAGCAAGGCGTGTCGTTTTAGTTGTTACAATATAACGATTCATTGTTTTTTTTAAATTTATTAAGGCATTGGAAATAATAGGTAAGCCTATTAGGGTTGTGGGCATGCCCATCGTGCCCACATAGCAATGTGAACTAAAAGTAAAAAATATTTTTTAAATATATTAAGATCACAGCAGAATAATGTTTGTATCATTCACATTCTTTAATTTCCATTTTACTATAAATGCGAAATTATGATTTGTTTGTCCTTCTTTCACGTCAAATAATATTTTGCACAGAGTTCGCTGGAGAGCTGAAGAGTGACACGGGGTATTTTTTATCCCGGGAAAATGAGACTTTTCATAATTATATAACTTTTCTAACCATGCGAAGCCGGGTTGGGTCGCTACATATTTGCTAATATTTAGGGGAAAATATATAGGAAGCATGCTAAGAACCTTGATGTTATGAGGATGAGATGTTAGAACAGAACCTAGGTATGTGTAATATTCACTTGTTCGCAAATATTACTCACTAACTTTCCGCCCCCAGCTTCGTCCGTGGATATTTTCGAACAAATAAAAAAATAAAAAATAGCTTATTAGTGAAGTGCCGTAAGGCGTAAAAATTGTAAAATCTCGGAATCCAGGGCCAGTCAATGAATCTTCATAAAAACTGTATAAAAAAGTTAAAAAATAATAATTGTGCGATCTTGATTACTTACCTACTTTTTTTTTCTTGGGTTGCCTTACAGCTCCCGAAACCGTGTTACGGTTCCAGGGTACACAGCAGAAGACCAAGTCTCCCTCGTTTAGCCGATAGATTTGTGAGGCTATACCTACCTAACGAATGGCTAGTTCTGTTGAGGTATATTTAATATAAAATGTTTTATTTTCTGCAAGTGTTTCTCGTAGCTTTGGCATTCGCTAAAAACTTCTCCTGTCCTATTTTGAGAGGCGTGGTGTCATTGAATATTATTTTATTACATGCATCTTTTACAGCGACGCATTCTTTCCATAGATTTTGTGCAGTTCTTGTTATAACCATCAAATACGACATAAATATTGTGTCCATAATTGTGATGTACTTCTTCTTTTTTTATTATGGCTCCACCAATGTTCACAATTTTATCACGCAAATACGCTGAAATATTATACGCTGTATTGGTTCAATTGGAATAATATCATTATCCACTTTGATTTTGCTAGTGGAAGCCAATAAAGGAATAAAGGAATGATTCCCCCACCCTCACCTGCAGTCCTTTGAGGCCCAAGGACAATTAAGTTTGTAATAGTTATCCTTTTCAAAATATAACTTTAAACTTCTTCTTTTTTCTCCGGCTTTATCCTATGTTTAGCTCGATCTATTCCGGGTCGTCAGTGGGTCCAGTTCTGGGGATTCGAGGTCATTATCGATTGCTGAAAGCCATGAGAGTCGGGGGTCTGCCGCGGCGTCTCGGTCCTGACTCAATATTCAGCACTTTCCGGGTCATGTGGTCTTCGGACCTTCTCATCACGTGTCCATACCAACGCAGCCTTGTTTCGGTGAGCTTTTTAGGTACAGGTGCCACTTTTAAACTTCCACGTACAAAGTTATTAGTCACCATGTCCAAGAGGGTGACGCCCGCCGACCAGCGCAGAATCCTCATTTCAGCTACATGTAGTTGTTGTGTCGGCTGTTTTTTGAGTGGCCAGCATTTAGCACCATATACCATTGTGGGTCGTACTACGGTCTTATACACTTTGCCTTTGACGAAGATGGGCATTCTATTGTCGCATAGAACGCCGCGCCAGTTAACTGTCTCCACCTTTGCCACCCTAAGGTACTCTTTGACGGTGAGTGATGTCAGCGTCGATGTTCTCATTGGTAGAGAGTACACTGTCCAGGTACTTAAAGCTGCTCACACGTTGTAGCTCCACATTTTGGAAGTGAATTTTATGTTGAATGTTGCTGCCAGAGAAGTCACAATGCATGTATTCAGTTTTCTGTCTGCTAATACGCAGGCCAGCATTTTCTAGTGATGATCTCCACATCTCCAGCGTATATTGTAGAATGTAGGGCATTTGGGTGTTCATTTATAAGGACGACATCATCGGCGTCCAATATGTTCCAATATAACTTTAAACTAATAAAAATAAAAGGAAACTGAAAAATTCATAATTATTTATTTTAAGTTTTAATAATTAAAATTTTCTATCTAATATACCTCAACAGAGCTGCCCACTCGTTAGGTATAGCCTCAAAAATTATTGGCTAAATGAGGAAGACTTTGTATTCCACTGGGTACCCTGGGGCCGGCACCGGTTCCGGGAGCTGTAAGGAGGAATAAAAAAAATAAAAATAAAAAACAAAATTAAAAAACTAAGATCGCTTAATTATTTTTTTTTTTACATTATTTTATATATTGTTAAAAACTCATTTCAAAAGTTTATATAAAGATTCATTGACTGGCCCTGGATTCCGAGGTATAAATCTTACGGCGCTCCACTATATAATAGCACTTAGAAGTAATGTTGCTTCCTATTTAGTGAAATTGTTATTTGAGAGATTATCCTCTACATACAAATTTTATCTCTTTATAATGTTAGTATAGATTAAACTAACAAAAAATGAGTACAATGATTATATTTATTAATTAATAAAGAAGTTATAAATACAGCATAATTGTGTAATTGTAAGTAAAATTAGAAAAATTACATTTTCTTTGAATTAAATGGAGTCAAAACTGCTGTCTTTTGTGTCAGCACAGAAACGTCTGCCTGATGAAGAGTCAAATTTGCAAAGCTGTCCTCTTGCTTTGACAAGACTTTTCTTGAATTACAGGCATTCTCTCTGTGATTGTGTTTCACAATAGTAGGACGTGGTAGAGATGATGTTAACTTCTTGACCCACTGGTTCTGTGGCAATTGACCATACTCTGGTACATGAATCTGTAAACAAGGAAATATTTAACTGAAAATTAGTAATCTTATGAGGCCCTGTAAGTAGATTTTAAATTTGATCTAATTTATAAAGAAATGTATTGCATTGCAAAAGGATGGACTGACTGAACAATTTTATAAGAGTTCCTTGTATTACTACAGAACCATAAAAAGTAGTAGGTACTCAATAGTATGTACAGTATTTAATATGCATAATCAAATTAAATATTAATAACAATAAATTATAGATAGTGGCCAATAGTTAAAATAAACTTACCACTTTAGTTTCCTTGGCACTCTTATATGCCAAGGATGGCAAATTAACATTTTCTTTGTTGTTCTTCGCTTGTGTTGGAGCTTTAACCAATTTAGGTATGGCAGACAAAGCAGGCAGAGGTTTGTTAGGGTGGATATCCTTAAAAAATGGTACTTGCGGACTATTCTTGATGTATGAAGCTATTGGACTTTTTATATGATCATAAAGATTTGATTTCAAAGGAGTTCTCTTTATAGATGTTAATTTGTTAATCTTTTTGGATGTAGATGGATTGGCAGGTGTTTTGAATTCCATGTCATTTCTTGATTTAGTACAAGGGGTGTTTATATTAGAATTGTCTTCTTGAATCATAACTTTCAAGGGAGTCTTAAATTCATTATCATTTTCAGTACTAATAGATATGGTAGGAATCTGTAATACATTCATATTTTCTATTTTTGTTGGAGTTGAATATACATTTTCCACTATATCATCTTGCAGAGAATAATTAGTAGAATTGTCAAGTGACAATAAAGTAGGTCTAGATTCATCAGCTATTTGGTCTTCAGTGGCTATTTGGTTTTCTTGAAACTTTTTCCCTTGATTTAATATATAATTAATTTCTTCAAGAGTGTTATCAAAATCTGGTTGAGATTTATTATGTTCCCTTTGATCTGTTTCACATTCATCATTGACCAATTTTTCTATGTTTAAGAAACTGTCTTCAAATGTTCTATCATTATAGTGAACAAAATTGTCTGAAAAATTGTCAGAGGACATTGAGGAACTTCCAATATCTTGATAAGTTGATGGAGCTTCATCTTTAGGCAGAAGATTTGGTTCAGAACTTGTCTTAATTAATGTGATGCTAGTATCTTCCTGTGTTATGTTATCATTTAATTTTGTACACCTAAAAACAAAAATAATCATCAAATAGTACAATAGTCTCCCTCCTATGCAAGCCACAATAATGTCACAAACTCAAGTGCAAAGACAAACAAATACAGTAAGTATTGAATATATAAATTTTGTGTGAACACAAATAATTTTTTTTAATTTTATGCCTCAGGTAGTCAATCACTCAAATGAATTCAGTTTACACTGGCTTTAGGGTAATTAGGCGGACCAATACTCAATACTATTTAGTTCAAATTCTCAGTATTTGTGTCAACAGCAAGTATGGTCAGGGCCTGATTAGCCTCGGGCTCCCACCACATTGTCTTGAAATAGATTTTTCGAAAATCACCCCCACCACAATTATGCCTACAGGCCACCGTTCATGTTCATCAGGCCCTGAGTATGTTATTGCCATAGATTAGTATATGATTGCTTAGGCTATGACTAACACTACCTACCTGTGTACATACAACAATAGGACTTATTTATTACCTACTTTTTACTTTAATTTAGTCTCTTATTTTAAGCACATGATATCAAGGAACTATCACCACAACTAAAATGTCTCGATACTTTTACTAGGTAAGGATCTGCTGTGTAACTACAGGTAAGAAGTCCAGGAAGTCGAATCACCCGTTCCTCGAATCACCCGTTCCTCGAATCACTTTATCACAATAAAAAACATTACCCAAGAGTTTTTCTTTGAGAATCCAGCCGTAAATGTCTTTTCATTTCTTTTAGAGATAAATTTCCAAAATATATTTCATCATCACTTGCAGGATCATCTAAAGGTAACGAATTCATTTTTCAATATTCAGTGCTGAAACCCGAAACTGCTAGAAGCCTTGGCTAGAAGCAAGCTGCAACTGGCACAACACAACTGGACAAACTACGTAATCAAGGAATATATAAAATTATAAATCACTGCAACTGCTGGAAGTTTGAAAACACAGTCAACTCAAGTCAATGAGGTCATGAGCCACTCAAAGATGATATAATCACTACGTTCTGAGCCACTAACAAACAAAACGTGAACAAAACCACAAAAGCAAACAAAACAAACAGATTTTTAAAATTTAAATTTTAAATGTCTGTCAGTTGACAGTTCGTTGATTCGTTCAGTTCGTTCGTTTCTTGCTCTGTGGTGCGTGCACAGACTAAATAGAAGTGCAGTTCTATTGTTGTTCGCTTTGAGTATTTAAGAATTGTTCAGGTTCAGTGTCTGTCAGCATAGCTGGACTCTACGTCATGTCATGGCGACCGACGCAAGCGTTCCGTCGTGACATGATGGGGAATCCGCGCTGTGATAGTTGTGATTTGTCTGTCATTAATTTATATCACAGTCGGTGGTATCATCTTAGATACCGATTAATCGCCATAATCATAAGTAATATATATCAATGAATGACTATAAAGGCTTGGCAAATCTTCGATCAGATAATTTAATTTTTGTTATTCAAAATATATTTAGTTGTAAATATAAATCTGTAGTTTTCCGTACATTTAATTATACCTTAATGGTTTTCCCCAATTTTTTCGTGGTGCTTAGTAATAGCCGATATAAAAATTAAAACTTATTATCACACGAACAATAAAATGTACAACAGTGATTTTTCCAGAATGGTGATTTTTGTCACAATATTTATACAGTCATATTGTCATAAATTATGACCTCGGTGATTGCAGTAGTTATTTTTTTATTACCTACCTACCTACTTACTTACATTTTATGTAGGTAACTTTGAAGTGCTATCATTATAGATTTTATAGGTAGGTAGAGAGTATGGAGACAGAAAGTGGTTGTAAGCATTTGCCGGCAGAAAACCTCTTTTTCGTGTAGTCTGAGGCTCTGAGTCCCCCTCTGCAAATTCTTGTAGACGAGTTGGGGTCCAGCGCTTGTCGGTACGCCGCTGAGCCGATTTAGAAGAAAAAATAATTTCAAAAAACCTCTCCTACCAGCTGGCAGAAAATGAGTGAACAGCATTTGTGTGGACCATATATAAAAGGTCATTGTGTGGACCTGTTATTTTACTAATGACTTTGATACATATCTGATGTAGCAATATGTACTAATAAATCATAACAAGAACGTAGTGTGTATTATTTATTATTAATCAACATATTACATTTAATATAGAATGACAAGTTCTATTAACAATCTTAAATACTCAAAGATTAACAACAATGATAGCAATGATCTCCTTGACAACGTATTTGTCTTTGACCGTAGACTATATGCTATGTGATGCAAACTCCAACAAACTCCTTCTCATCATTAGCATAATGGTTATATTAGGCCAAGGGAAGATCTCAACTCCTTGAACCTTGGACCAGACAAACTCTTCGTAAGTATATCTGCTTCCAGTTTAGTACTTGGATGATACTCCACTGTAACTTCTTTCAACTGCCTTATGAAATGTAATTTCGTATCAATATGCTTCGTTTTAGATCCAATCATAGGGTTCTTAGTCAGTTGTATAGCAGCCTGATTATCATTTAAGATTATCACGATGGGCTGTCTGAATTCTGATATGTCTTTTATCAGACGTCTTAGGTAAATTGCTTCTTTAGCAGCTTCAGCCACACACGTGTACTCTGCTTCAGCTGTTGATAAGGCTACACTCTTTTGTTTTCTTCTTTTCCAGCTAATGGGGGCACCAGCAAGCTTAAAACAGTAGCCACTGTACGATCTTCGATCTACCGTACAGTCCGTACAAGATGCAAAATCTGCATCAGCTTGACCATATAAATCCGTTTCCGTTTTCTTGTAACATGGACCCATACTTTTGGTCCCTTTCAAATATCGGAGTACACGTTTCGCACTTTTAAAATGTTGCTCTCCATAACAGCTGTTGAACTGTGATAAGTAGCTCACACAAAATATTATATCAGGCCTGGTGGCCACAGCTAAATACATCAGTGTGCCGATCAATTGCTGATATGGTAGTTTCTCGTCACATTTTTCATCAAGTTTTTTCAAGTTCGGTTGGCTTACACTCTTCCATGTTAAATTTCTTTAAAGCCTTTTCAATATATTTTTCTTGGTATAGTTTTATTTCGTCTCTTTGCTTTTTAATTTGCATCCCCAGGAGTAATTCGGGTTCTCCTAGATCCTTCATTTCCAATTTTTCATTTAACATCTTTTTTATCTCCTTCAGTTTTCGATCACATGAGTAAGCTATTAGTAAATCATCTACATATATTCCTATTATCCCATAATCCCATTTTTTCAGCTCGCTACTCAATTTTAGGTACCATTGTCTACCTGACTGTTTCAAACCGTATATAGCTTTTTGAAGAAGACATACTTTCTCTCCTTCTAAAGATTTTAAATCCTCTAACATTTTCTTAGCTTTGTTAAATATTGTCAAATCATCTTTACTGCTCTCTTCAACCATTATTTCTGTCACATATTCTTTTAAATAATCTGGCTTATCCATTATTATCTTTTCATCTAATTCGCCATTTAGATAAGCTGTCGTGACATCCATTTGATTAAGTTTCAGATTTTCTTCCACATATACAGCGATAATGCTTCTAATTGAGCTGAGCTTTGCGACAGGGGAATATGTTTCGTCGTAATCGATTCCAGGTCTTTGCCTGAATCCCCTTGCAACAAGTCTCGCTTTTCTTATCTCTGTGTTTTTCGGACCAGCCTTTTTCTTCAGAATCATTTTGAAATCAACAGGTTTCATGTCCTTTTCTCTTTTTTCAATTTTCCACGTACCATTTTTGACGTGTGCTCTAATTTCTGTTTTTATGGCATTGTGCCAGTACTTATTATCTTCCTCTTTTTCTTCTTCTTCCTCGCATAAATTAATCTCCTCGTCGTTTCTGCCTTCCATCACATAATCCTGAGTCCATGCTGGCAATCGTCTTATTCTTTCAGATGGCCTTCTGTGAATTGCATTATCATGAACTTGTTCAGCTTCACGTTCTTCATGATGTTCGACTGTTATCTCATCAACAGTTTCATTAAATTCATCGATTGCGTCATTAAAATTGTCTCCGAATATATTGTTTTATTCATTTTGCGTCGGAAAAATAGGTAATATGACTGATGTTGGCAATTCATCTTTCTTACTTATCTCGAGTTCTATGCTCTCGATTTCGGACTTTTGCTCTGTTTTATCAGAACTCCTTTTATTTATGTTATCCTCCCTTTTATTTTTATATATTTTAGATTTATTATCGTAAAACATTGTATTAATAACTTTTACGTCTCTGCTTATTATAACCTTATTTGTTTCAGGGATAAATATTCGGTAACCTCTAGCACATTTTGCGTATCCGATGAAAACTCCTTCGGTTGCTCGAGGAGCAAGTTTTCCTCCTCTTTTTGGTCCTTTCTTCAGGACAAACGCTTTGTGTCCGAATAGATGCAGGTGTCTTGCAGATGGTTCATGACCAATCCATATTTTAAAAGGTGTCTGGCCATTTAGAGCTTTAGCTGGACATCTATTTACTACATAGTTCGCAGTGTGAATAGCATCTGCCCATAGCTTCTCTGAAACGCTTGATTCAATTATAAAACATCTTGCCTTCTCGGCTAACGTCCGATTTTTAGGCTCTGCAAGCCCATTACTTTGTGGTGTGTACGGCGACGTTAATCTGCGTTGTATTCCATGTAGCCTCAGAAAATCATTAAAATCTTTATTTAAGTACTCAGTACCATTGTCCGATTGTTGATATTTAATTTTTTGTTTAAATACATTTTCTACCATGCTTTTATACTCTTTGAATATCTGGAATACCTCGCTTTTATTTTTCATAAAATACACGCAGCAGTATCTACTGAAATCATCAATGAAAGTCACGAAATATATTGATCCTTCAAAAGTCTCAATTTGCATAGGTCCACATACGTCGGTATGAATGATCTCCAGTATTTCTTTTGTCTTAATACCTTCTGTAGTATTAAATGGTAGGTAGTCTCGTCATTTTTCCTTTCAAACATGTTTCACAGTCACCCAATTTTTCATTTTCTTTGATTTTTAATCCTCTTATTAATTCTGTCTTGGATGCTGCCTTCAGGTCAGATTCGTTCAAATGTCCGAGTTTCTTGTGCCACTTCATGATATTTGTATCAAGATTGTCTTCAACCGCGTTGGCCTTTTCTACTTCGTTAAATTCAATGTAGTACAAATCATTTTCTCTATTTGCTTTGAGAACTGTCTTTCCGCTATTGTTCTTTACTAATGCCTGATTCTTCTGGAATACAACTGTGTATCCATTATCGGTGATTTTTCCGACTGACATCAGATTAGTGGATAGTTCAGGTACATATAGGACATTATTTATATTGTAGTGTTCATCCTTCACTCTTACAGTGATTTTTCCTTTTCCTTTCACTTGAGTGACATGTTGATCGGAAGCTAATTTTAATATTCTTTCTTGCTTCATTTTCTTCAATAATTTTAATTTTTAAGTTTTCTGGTGATGGCAAAGTATCTCTGGTTTAGATAGCAACGAGTTTATCTACCACATCCATAAAGTTATTTAAATGATCTTGTACATGTTCTTTATCATCCATTTTCTTTAGAACTAGCTGTTTCAGCAAAGTTGCTTTACGCGCAGGTCCTGCGGGGTTAGCATACATTTTGACAGCGACACTTTCGTTTCGGTCGAATGGCCTTGAACAGGCCAAAACGTTCATGTCCAACAAGGACCGGCCAGAGATAGCCCGGGGCCGAGAGGTCCGGCCCAACAATGTGCGGGAAAATTCTGTGTCCGGCCAAGCAAATTGCTCGGCATTCTTGTGCAGGGCATGCCCGGTCCGGGCTATCTCTGGCCGGTCCTTGTTGGACATGAACGTTTTGGCCTGTTCAAGGCCATTCGACCGAAACGAAAGTGTCGCTGTCAAAATGTATGCTAACTCGGCGAATGACTTTGGATTCCACGTGACGCCTTTGTGGTATACGCACGCGTCCACCAGGACGTCATGGGGAATCCAGTTTAATCCCGCCCGCGCTGTAATAGTTGTGATTAGTCAGTGATTAATAGGACATATTACGGCCGGCGGGAGCATTCTACCTACCGATCAATCGGCTTATTGTTGCTGTGACGTCTATATTACTTGACATTGGCGGAATCATCAAAACCCTGATGGAGCCATTTTGAAAAAAATAGAATAGAATAGAATGACTTTGATGGATAGACTTTAATTTATCCCAAATTTCTTTAGATGTTTTACAGCCAGTTACCGGCTTTAGTTGTGGTGGAGACATCAATAGCAAAATTTCAGCACGAGCCATTGTATCCTTTTTAAAAACAAATTCTGTCTCCTCAATAGTTGCACCTGAAGATAATTTTACGGTTCCACTTGCGTATTCCCAGAGCTCATTTTTTATTAGTATAGCTTCAGCCTGCACACACCAGGTATCATAATTGCTTTTAGTAAGTGGTTCGATACGATATGACGGCGTCATTTTTATTTCTCGCAAAGAACCACGTTCTGCTACCAATTTGTTATTTTAATAATGACTTTGATACATATCTGATGTAGCAATATGTACTAATAAATCATAACAAGAACGTAGTGTGTATTATTTATTATTAATCAACATATTACATTTAATATAGAATGACAAGTTCTATCAACAACAATGTTCATAGCAATGATCTCATTGACAACGTATTGTCTCGGTAGAGAGTAGTATATTCCTTGCCGTAGACTATATGCTATGTGATGCAAACTCCAACAGGACCTCTCGGTTGTAAGAACAATATTTTCTGCCAATTTACTCCCTCCAGCATCCAGATCGACCTAGTTGTACTTTTATTGAACATATAAACAATGTAGGTATGTATTGATGTAAATATTAAAATCACCTACAGACCCTACAGTACTACCACAGTAAGTACTACTACGATAGGCAATGTTAGTGTTTACGAAGTATAGTTCTCTCCTCTCTATATATAACTCAAGTATTCCAATTTTTTTTAAAGCGCACGTGCATAGGTATACCTAGTACCCTCGAAGCTATTGCGTGACTGAGGAGGGAAGGACGGCCTGTCATTGGTTGCATATTCGTATTACTTCATATAAACGAAAATTGCCGAGGCGCATAACTTTTATCGTAAGTAGTACTCACAAAACTTAGTATATAAAGGATCTGTGGTAGTACTGTACACTGTACTGTTGACATAAGTTAGGATGCAATACATAACGCCTACCATAATAATAGTAGCAAGTCGCTGTCTTGTACGTTTCTTTTATATTAGGCGTTATAAACTAACTATGCGTTGTACATTTTCGTTCCATATAGTCACTTACATTTTGTCATTATGTTTTTCATCTTTAAATTAATTAAACATAATATTTGCATAAAGTCTCGTTTCATTTCATCGAGTAGGTACTTACAATCGCCGAGCATGTATGAAATGTGTCAGCATCGTACCAATGACATTCGATTGTCTCTGCTTACCCCTCTTGGGATAAAAGGCGTGATGATAGATCATATATGATTGCAAAATGATATAGATGTAATAAATCAATATTGAAATAAAAAAACCTTTTGTCACCTGTCACACATACCATCTTATATGGAACATAGTATACCCGATTTTTGCGATTCCTCAAAATCAGCACCAAAAGGTAATGCAACGAGAGTCGAGTCAAACAGGTCACACAACTCATTTTTGCCAAAGATCATTGCATGTATTGTTTGCCTCAATTCTGTCTGCAATACATATAGTTACTTACTTATTTAGCTTCTCATTAACATGAACCCAATAATAAAAATGAAAGCTATTGTCAATTTAAAGATGTATAGAAAATGTGAAATAACAACAATATAACTGGTTTAAAAAAATATTTATTTTTATAGGATTTGTATATAACTATATTATAGAATATAAAGCAATATAAAAATACCCCTTGTTCTGCTTATCACAAACTAAATATAAATAAATGCAGCCCTGGATTAAATTATAAATTGCAACCTTATAACAATCCAGATGTTTCCTGAAAAAGTAGGATTCACTTGATATTTGTTATTGCTTGTTGGATTACCTATAAAAAAATCACTTTAACACTGACCAGCTGCATCTGCAATTCTTGGAATAAAAACCTTGATCCTTTTAATTTTTTTTTAAATTGTACCCCAATATATTATAATTATCATAAACATTGATTCTGAAGATTTCAGCTCATTAGAAATTTGAATAGACAATATTTAGTGGAAATAGTGAATGAAAAATACTTTGAAACATTATTTTTTCCAACCATCAAGACTGCCTAGGTCCGTCATACTCTATGTAAGTTTTAGTACTGTCTATTGTTATATTATCCATTGATAAATAATTTTTTATCTTACAAATATTGCTAGCAAAAGATAGCCCTAGACCTTTTCCTCAAGTGGAATGTAGGTACTCAATTTTCAGTGGACTTACAATACTTGACCTAATATATATATTATTCAACCAATCACTACAACAATAGAAAAATAAAATTTGTGAAAATTACATCTTTTTAAGTAAAGTTGCAGCATCCCTATTTGCTCGGTGATCATCATTAGACTTTGCTGGGTAGCTCGCAGCTAATTTAAGGTAGTATTTGGCTTGATCATCCTTTTTTAACTTTGCATAACACATGCCAATTCTTAACAAATTCACACTGTAAAACCTTGGTTCAGCAGTTTCAGCTCTCAAGAAATATTCAAGAGCATCTTCATATGTAGATGTTGGAGGTTTACCAAATAAAGCTTCAGCAATCTTTCTTTGATACCACGGTAATTCTGTAATCTGGAAGCACCATTCTCCCAGCATGTGGAGTGTTGTAGCATCGTTGGGATTCAGAGTTACAGCCAGCTGAAAAAGATGTTCAGGTCTATGTCAAAGCTATAATATGGTAGAGTTCCAATCGATTTTTTTTCTCATAGTTCTGTTTTCAAATAGTTAGAGAAGATAGACACTGCTAATAAAAAATAAGACATAGGTTGAGTTTTTTTCTCATATTTAATTTTATTTGTGTAATAAATGCTTAGGGCTAGCGTTAAATAAAACGCAGCCACGAGACCGATTGCGTCGTATGGCCCCGCCCCAACGACTAAGTCAGTCAAAAAAAAAAAGTAATAAATGAGTTAACACAGTATGGAGAGTGTGGAGACAGTACATACTTTACTTCAAAGCTATGTATTTATTTTATGACATATACTAGGTAATAATAGCTCAAAAGTTAGACATCTCAAATTATGAATTTTGAAAAAAAGCAAAACATGCAGACATACTTTTCACTATGTCAATAACATATTAAATTTCATTGAAATTAGATAATATTTAAGGGTGGTGAAACATCTCTTTATTTGTATGGAAATGGGCCCCTGTAAACAGTCCTCTTAATAATCTCAATAATTCAACTAAAAGTTTTGTCTGCAATGAAATTGTGTTATCCAGTTGAACTTGTTGATAATGTACGAAAACCTAACACTAGACAGTAATTGAATGGCACACTTACATCCATATGTTTTTTAACATTCTCCAATTGATTAATTTTTTCAGTCATGCCTCCTAATGTACTTTTCGCATCAAGTAAAAGTGCATAATATTTATGCACTGCATAATTGTCCCAGTGACCATCTAATTGTCCAGAAACTATACTATAACCTTTCAATATCATTTCTTTCTTTTCAATGTCAGATATTTTTAATTCTTTCGCCATGTTGTATAAAAGTCTGCTCAAACGCCATTGTACTTCTACATGAGAATCCTGTAAAAATAAAATTATATTTGTTGGATACATTGAAAGGATGGAGGATGAAAGAAAGATGAACTAAAAATGTTTATATGGCAAAAACAAAAAAATTGGTGCCCCTAGATGGGAGATGAGGTCGGCTGTGCCTCGCGGTGCAGAGGCGGGATCGGTCGAGCCTTCAGGTGCGGCCTATTCGCGGCGGACGCCGGTGGCGCAGCTTGTCGCAGCCTTACACCCACCCGGTGGAAGAATGCTAACGCATTCCACATAACCCGTTCCGTCAACCCCGAGGGGGCAGGTATGTATGATGCATTTCCCACGTAAAAAAAAAGGGTGCACCTAGATGTACTTTTATTGATCACATCTATACTAATATTACAAATGCAAAGTTGGGGCAGGTCACTAGTAAAAATATATTGATTTAATATTCAAAGTATGCAAAAATAGATGTCAGAATCATAGCTACCAGCATTTAAGTGTCTCTGAATATAAAAGGTATGATGAATATAAAAGAAGCGAAAGAGGTATTCAGCATTAAGCTGTATTAGTGAATCAAATTGGAGAAAAAGTTAGCCCCAGCCAGGCCCCAGCACGTTTTCATGGAGTATACTGTCTAATCCGTCCGAGATGAAACAAAATGAGATGTATATAAGAGACCTATGGAGTTAAGAGTCTCAACAGGTGGCTATAATAAGAATAAAAGTGACACACTAGTTAACAGTACAATGCACCATGTTTGAAAATATTGCAGATACAAAACAATTTTTAAAGATACATATTTTAAATTTTTAGTGCATCTCTTACCTACCTCATAATTACTTAGCAGCTCATAGCATTGAGTATAATGACCATTAACAAATAAACTATCTGCTTCATCAAGTATATTCTTCCTTTTATCATCAGCTGTATAGCTTGTCGCTTTTTTCACTGACCACACTAGAGCCAGTGTAGTGTAGAACTGCAGCTTGTTCATAGTATTAAAATTTTTAACCTGAAATTAGAATAAATACATTTTAATAATAGAAGTTTGTCATAGAAAAAAAGCTCTCTCAAACTTAAGTTTTGAAGACCCTTTACTTGGTAGGTGCTTGACCATCTATTCTTACTTTTAACTTACTTGTTGATATTTCTGCTTGCACTGGAAGATTCGGTTTATAAAAATATTAGAAAATCTCAATCCTAAGAATGTTAACATATTGAATTTCATTATTATACAATTTTCAATAAATTTATTATCTACATTCAAATTGTCACTGGTCTGTGTTATATATACACTTAGTAGTTTAATTTGTCTTGTTTGTAGTATGTCTATTGCAATTTGTGTAAACGTTTGTTTATTTATTTATAAATTTTTATCCTACAATACAAAACAAAAACTAATGTCACAAAAAAAATCAAATACAATTCAATTAGAGCTGTCGTGATTTTCATTAAGCGTTTCAAGAAACAACTTTTTGTTATGTATCTAACAAACGCTTTTTTGCCAGAAGGAAATCTAGTTACTAAAAAACACGTTTCTTATTACGCTACGTAGCACCTGCGGCGGGCCATAGAGCTGGTCGTTATTTTCACTAAGCGTTTCAAGAAAACGACTTTTGCCATGTAACTAACCAACGCTTATTTGTCAGAAAGAAATCCAGATCATAAAAAAAACACGTTTCTTATTACGTTGTGGCGCACGACTGCACAGTATTCGTCAACGAACGAATGAAGAAACGCTGAACGTAGTTATTGAATTTTTTACTCTATGCCTTTAGCTACAAGTTCAAAATTCTACCAAAACTATTTCCGAAACGGTTTAGAAGAATAAACTGGTTGCTGTTCTTTTAAAATGGACCATAATACATTAGAGACTGATATTGTAGTATAATATTGTACTGACTCAACTTACTGACAACCAAGAAAACTTTTTTTTTCTATGTAGGCCGGCCGGCAACGAACGAACGGTGAACGTAGTTATCGAAATTTTTACTCTATGCCTTTAGAAATAAGTTCAAAATTCTATCAAAAAAATTTCCGAATCGGTTTAGAAAAAGAAACTGGTATAATGTATATATTGAATTAAATTTGTAAATTCATTATTAATTTTTAGAAGTTAATTTTAGTCTTCAGTTTATTTTTAATCTGAATTCCAGTAGAAACATTCGCGGACGGTCTCAAAAATGACGGCGGATGTTTCTACTCGTAAACCTAATCACATTAGTTTATGAATTTTAGATTTACTGCAAAACATTACGCAACAACTTATTCTATGCTAATTATAAATCATAATAAGAATTTAGAACTTAAGATAACGCATTATTTGAACACAAATTATTCATAGTAAATATTACAACCAAACAAAACAAAGTTATTTCTTAACTAAATATATAGATCGACATATATAAATTAAAAAAAAAACAAAGAGTATAATGACTAAATTGCAGTTATTATACTCTTTGTCTTTTTTATCTGTAAGTAGATTTTTCAAACAATTCTATTATTCAGGGTTTTGATGATTCCTCCAATGTCAAGTATAGACGTTATAGTATCAATAGCCGATTAATCAATCAACATCTTAGTTCCCGGCGACTGAGAAATGTCTTATTAATCAAAGACTGATCACATATATCACAGCGCGGACGGGATTAAACTAAATTCCCCATCATGTCACGATAGGACGCGTGCGTTGGTCGCCATGACATGACATAGAATCCCCCTTCTATTCTATTCTATTTTTTTCAAAATGGCTCCATCAGGGTTTTGATAATTCCGCCAATGTCAAGTATTATAGACGTCACAGTAACAATAAGCCGATAATCGGTAGGTAGAATGCTCCCACCGGCCGTGATATGTCATATTAATCACTGACTAATCACAACCATCACAGCACGGGCGGGATTAAACTGGATTCCCCAACACGTCTTCGCGGCGCGTGTGCTTTCCACCAACGCTGGTCGTGGAATCGAATCCCCCTTAAAAAAAACAAAATATACCTGAATTAAAACTAAATTGTCAAACGTCAAAATGACATCGATATACGATGGTTTGCTGTTCTTTTAAAATGGCCCATGATGCTGTATACATTAGACTGATATTATCAGCGGGTTTTTTAAATGAATTGTTTTTAACCGAACTTCAAAACAGAAGGAGGAGGTTCTCAATCCGTCGGAATCTTAATTTTTTTTAGTTACGTACGATTTTTACGCCTTAGGAACAAAAAGCGTCCTTTTTGTAACCATTTGTCGAAACAGTTCCTCGATTTATAAAACGAGTTTCGTTTCGTTGTGCGAAAAACACGAAACAACAGCTCTAGCCTCTAGCGAGCGACGGAGCCGGGGTTGTCAGTTATAAAAATTAATGAATTAAAAAACCAATGAATATCGTTATTATTTTTTATTTGTATTTTCGATAACTATCGCACGTGCCTCGCACGTCTGAAATCGCTGCATTTCAGTTCGATATAGTCTGCGGTTCTATTGGTTGACTGACGGTAGGGAAAATCTTGGGAAAACCAATCTCAATAAAACGGTAAAAAAAATTCAAAGCTTTATATTTTGTCATGTAGTAACATTTTCAAAAAATCAATTTCTACCCGGTCCAAGGGCGGGTGAGTTTCTGTTGACAGATAAATGGTGAATTATTAATTGAAAAGTAATAAAGTTTTAGGATTCATTGAGATGTTTACAATTTAATTGGATACACATTTGACAAAATAAACATGCAGAGATCAGGTTAGTATTTTTAACGTATTCACACAAGTCACGCAGTCACAATTCGCGCCATACAGCTTTACATCACAACATTTTGCATGATGCTATTTCTTTTTAACGCTCTTCAATCCTTTTGAATATATAGTAATAATATAATAAAGTTGTGGAAAATTGTTTGTTAATGTTTTACTATGTATTACTGTAATATTATGTTTCTAAACGAAAGAAAATGTAAATTATTTAATAATTTCTTCAATAACTTGTAGAATTTACTTGTTTTGATAACAATTTGAAGATATCAAGATGTTCATATCAATGTAATATCTATACCTACATTAACATAAAATCATAAGGACAGTACAGGTAGGTACTCTTATCTACAATAAGTTTTTGAACAATGTTAGATAGGTACACAATTAAATTTAAATGATATTTAATTATTGTTATTATCAATCTATTAAAATTAGTACCTATATAACAGTGCAATCAGGTTGGGTTTACAAACATGCTCCCTTGATAGCGGATAACTGAGGGTTGTAGGGGATAGGTCCTCTTTCTATGCTGCAACTTTATTTCCTTGCAGCAGGATGCATAGTTTTTTTTATAGTTGATAAAAAACGGTAATTGACCATTCAAATTGTTACTTGTCTTAATTCCATCAGTTACGGAGGCGTGGAGGGAGAGCAGCCCTCGCTCGTTGTAACAAATCAAAGCCATTTTGGCAGCCTTAGCGGCCCAGGTGGGGAAGCTTCACTTCCCGCAATGCCGCAGCATTGCAATCTTGAGTCACTACTAAAAAACATTTTTTATGTACACCAAAGATAGGTTAGGCATATGATTGGAAAAGCCCATACTTTGCACCAAAAATAGAAGTTATAAGTTTCCTCACTTCCTTCTGCATAAGGATGGCTCAGATGAACCCCTCTAGCCACCCCTAACCCCTGTCAAAGTAGCATGTTTCTAAACTTTACCTGTGAAAAATGTATAATTTTTATACCCTTATGAATTTACTAAATTTATTCCATGATATCAATTCTTGTGGGTAAATAGGTAGCATGTGTAGATGTTTTAAACTGGAGAGGCATTGTATTGTGCTCACAGAGCGTATGACCCCATCCCACAGGCTGAGCCACATTGCTGCACCTTGACAAGCAACTTGAGACGAGTAGATGTAATCTATACCATATTGTATGTTGTATGTTTTATAATATGTACAGATTTGCTTTTATATCTCTATATACATTGTTTCCTAAAACAAAGTGTAATAAATGCCAGATATAACAACATTCTATTAGTAATGTGATTGCTTTGCCAAACCTAAGAGGAGACTAGAATCTATACTAATATTCTGAAGCGGGTGTGTGAGTTTGTTTGTTTGTAAGCTACACTTATCCACATTTTTAATTTAAAAAAGTTGGGGTGGTTGTACTTTGAGATATACATAGCAAAAATTGAACTAAAAATGGAGGGTATTTTTTCACATTGCAAAAATATTCATGATAAGCAAGAGCAGGGTGGAAATCTAGTTAGTGTTTATTGTATTGAATTTTTTTTTTAATGTAAGGTTCACATTTTAACAAATCAGTTGAAAAAGGTAAAAAAAACTAAATTCATTTACCTATATCAGTCAAATAAAAAAAAGTAATTCTAGCACAAGAACCATGTTTGTGAACTAAGGGTACTAAAGGTCCAAGGGGCACCTTTTGAAAAAAAAATACAAGTGGACATATGGGGGATACAAGTATGGCAACATTGACAGTAACAGTTTTGCATTGAGTATATTATCTTTATTGGTACTGGAATCTGTGCCATATTATTATTGACCTTGAAGAGAATGAATTACTTTTATTTGCTGCATTAAACTTTAGCTCTGATATTATTGCCTTATATCAAAGCCAACTTAATTTTGAGTTTGTCACAGTCTGATTATCATTTTAATATAAACAACTTCTACATTTACTCTTGACTTGCCTAATACATAAATATGGTTACATAGTAAATCCATATTTACTCAAGTGTGTTTAATTTCATTATGAAAATGTGACATTAATTGTCTTAAAAACTTTTATGAAATTAAGAATAGAATTGCATCATAATGTCCTGTATTTTTATTCTGTATTAAATTATGTTTTTTAACTATTATATAGCTAGGTACCTATAAATATTTTTAGTGTCATCATTATGGTATGACAATTTGATATGGAAAAGTAAAAAGTAACATATGTTTTTTATATTAGTATTTTAACGATTTCATTGATTTTGTTATTTTACACAAGTAATATAGTGATGTCATTATTTATCGTTCTACTCGTTTGTGAAGTTACCACGGCCGTTATCGTGCCCTGTGGTACTACCAGTAAGGCAAATAAGTTGACAAATGGGACAGAATAGCTATTTTACCTAATGATGACGTCGTCACTGTGTAGTTTTTTAGCAAAACTGTGAAAATGTATTATGAAAAAGAATTGCTTATAAAATAAAAATATTGAAATAAGTGGCTAAAAATAACCTAATCTTAACATAAGTACTTTAGTTAGGGGAACGGTTCGTATTTTTTTTTATTTTAATAAAATTTTTGCCTTATTAATTTTGATGACATTATTTAGAAAATCACATGCATTGTTACTGTAATTTGTAAAGTTGCAAAATTCTTAGCACATTTTTAGCGCTCTGTGTCGTCGAACTGAAATAGCGATTCTCAGTTCGCGGGCGCAATCCGTGCAATTCATACTTTCAACTCGCTAAACGTGGTTCACTTACGTTGTATACTTGCAATCTATAAATTAAAAGTGCATTTTTATGGTCGTAACTTCCGACTTTATACTCAATTCTTCAATATTTAAAATTTCATGTCTTGAACCCTTCAAAACCCATAATGGCAGATCTGGATGTCTCCATTCCAAGTAAGAATATTTTGTATTGTTTGTTAAGACTAAAACTTTTGTATATTAATAGCTGATATGCGACTTCGCTATCGTCAAACTCTGTCGTGATTGTATTGATGAACGCATGCAAATGGCACGACGACGTTAGCCACTCTCATTCACTGTGCCAGAGAGAAGCGTGGCTTTAATTCCATCCTCTGGTTATGCCAAACAGAGTAAATCAACAAAAAATATGGTCTACAATCAATTATATATTAATTGCGAGAGTATGTTTGCCAAGTGGAATGTTAGGTGAACGTTAATGAATTGCTGACATTGTTGATGCTTGACCGATCGTAAAAGTTGCAGTGTTTAACTACATATTTGACGTTAACTCTAAACTACGATTCGCAATTTATTTGTGAGGTTTGAAATTAATAAAATACGTGTGTTGTGTAGCAATTAATGGGTATAATTAAACATGAACGTGAGCAAAGGTGTAAAAATATTCGACTTTTTATTTCTTTAGACATATTGTGCAACTTTGAGCGTTTTATCTGCGTACCAATGTAATGGTTATTTAGGAAAGGTTAAGGTCTGGGCCCAGAAACAACCTACCATCCTATCGCTCGAAGTGAAATGACAAAGGAAGGGCAAGTTAAACCCTTCTGAAACGATTTCATATAGGAATTGTGAAGAAACCGGTGAAATAGAGCGCATGAACAATCTGCATTTATTTCACTTTATCAGTCTAATCGAATCTAATCTGTCTGAAAATATAATTCAATAAATTGTAATTTTGCATGGGACATGCTCGAAGGTAATACTATGTAAATTCGATCGACTTTTCCTTCAGGATTTCTTACTACTCATGACACTTATTATGCCATTGGCAGCACAATCTTTTCGGATGCATAAAATTTAAGATTTTGCTCGATGCTTCGATCCCTTTCCTTCTTGATTTAATTTAGTTTTTAGTTTGATTAACGAGTTACCACTAATAGAAAAAACGCCATATACATCATTGTTCTACAGACATTCTGATCTGTTATTTTACTGCAGCGAATACAGTAATTCTATTATAAATTAAAAAAAATAAATGAGCTATTATATACAATTTCAGCTTATGATGACTTGACTCCATATTTGTAATTGGTGAATGCGTATTGTATTTGTCCGATATTACCTATTATGAGATCATCGCACATTGGCCTGCCTCAATTAATATAGCAATAGCAAATTGAAGTTTATGTAGCGAGCGATGTACCTACATTAAAACAATAACAGTATTCTAAACAATATGAGAGCATTCTGTTGTGAATTCAGATGCATGACTCCATCTTGATTCTATTGTCGTTCCTCATTTGCTTTGTACATATATAATTTGTATACAGTTGTAGTATTCGATGGACGTAGATGATGAGGGTAGTGATCACAGCTTGGAAGAAGTTGGTCTTTGTTGTTTACCTTGTTTTGGTATGTTAAATCATTAAAAAGCTAATACTGCCTTCCCTTAAAAGTCCTGTAAAGTTTGCGCTACTACATGTTTCTAATTAAAATATTCTTGTTTCATGTACTTGTGGTGATTCGTCAACTTATAGCGGTGAGTAATGTTTAATGTTATGTAGTTTGTGTAAAAGTGTGTTCCAATTGGTGTACACTGATTTTTTAAATTTTACACTGCCAGTTTCTACCGTAGACGGACCTAAGAAACCGCGTTATTCGGGCTAATCTTTATATTTTTATTTTAGTCTATAATTTCGAGCATTTTCTAAAAATTGTTTGATCTGTGCATCGCTTACATAAATATTTTAGTCTAGTATTATTGCAACAAGTATTAGGTATACATCGAAATCTGACTTGATGCTCTATTAAATATAATTTGTGAGGTACTTAGGTTAATAAGGCTCCAAAAGAATCCAGTTATTAGGTCATTGTTTAGTGTCACTCGTCACGTACGAGGTGCAACGTTAGAATTACGAGTAGGAATTTCGAGACCGCTACTCGATGGGTCCTCGAGTCCGTGGCACCAATATGTCGTGGAGTCTCCCTACGGCGAACCATTGGTCCGGAGTGTATTGCATACTCATTTTTAACAATCGTATCTAAATGACGAATGCGTTTGTCATCAGTATCATATATTTCATCGATTCAGTTTGCCGACATTGTATCGTAGTGCGGTCGTTCATCGGGAATTAGTGCTTTAATATTAGTTTTTTTTTTCGAAATATTTTTTGTAATGTAAATAAAACTTTGTACTTTAGTTATTTCAATAAACTTTTAATTCAATTTCTCTGTCTCTATTAGTCCTTTGTTCTTGTCGTACCGATGGAATCCTGCAAGTGGCAACTATTTCTGGAAGAAATGCGTGCCCACATTCAAAATAGTATCGCGATTGCTTGAAGCATTACCGTATTGTAACTTAATGACTTTTAAGTGTAATGAACTTTAATAATGCATTGTTAATGTCTAATTTTATCACATTATTTTTTTTCATATTTTAGTCACTGGTTTGGATCAAATTGTTAGTCATCAGGATTGTCGGTTTTCATTAATTACTAATTAATTTGTGTTATATTGAAATAATTTTCGGCCGTGTTAGTTAACTAAGTTTTTACTTAAAATTGTCCTTATACTATAGATAGGTATTCAAACGCTGCCAGGCCGGATGTGATTTGTCGTCGGAATATGTTATATCGCATATTGTCAGTAGGACATTATCTATACTGTGCCTGTACTTAACTTTAACAGTTTATAATTAAACGTATTTATAAGTGATTTGATTATTGAAGTATTTAATAATTTTTAAGTTTTGGTGATAGTGGTGTTTAGATACAATATGATGTCGATAACGGACTCACCCTTGACTAGGTCAAGAAGTCGTCCTGTTTTAGCGAGATACAAAGCGAATATGTGCTCTGATCAGGTAAGTTTGATAAACATTGTCTTTTCAAATATATTTCAAAGATCTGCGCCAAATAAGTTGAGTCAGATTGAACGGTAGAGTGACACCCGTACAAATTTTATGAAGCGCTGATACGTTTCGGATTAACTTATTTGGTGTGAGTTATACATATTCATCATTAGGTATAATTAATAAAAATAAAGATTACATCTTAAGTATAAAGTAGATAGTGGTTTGTATGCAGTTAATTCCCACGTTATAAATTACCATAGGTGCCAATTTCTAGTTTATTGATAAACATCTACTTAATAACGTCTTTGATCCTTGAGTTCAAATGCATTATTTTATATCTTTCGAATCACATGGAATCAGATTTTTAGTCGGGAGCAATTATGCATCTCTAATTCTCTTTCTCTTTACATTCCTTTTGATTAATATGGAAAACTAGTTGGCCCGTGCGAATAATCTCTTGGTCATAAAACTCCTACACTATATATCTTCTAAACTGGTCAATAACTAAACATTCAATAAATCATTTATAAACTAAAAACAAGTTATCCTTAAATGAAAACAAAGACTCAGGGATAAAAGGCAACGAAATTGCACGCGACTAAGGATACAGAGTTCGGTTATGTGGAATTCCTAAAAGCCTTACAAAAATGATTGTGATAGACAGGTGCAATATGAAATCAATACAACACATGCACAAATCACCAGTAAAGGACACTTAACTCACTCAGTCGAAGAAATATTCGTAGTCTTACCAGAATAAATAGCCATATGCTCAATGTAAAACGCTAAAATAATTTCGAAGACATGTGGATTCTGTCAAACGGAAGAGGAAACAGCATTACACATTTTATGTGAATGTGGATTTCTCATGCAGAAAAGACTTGCCTGGGAGGACATTTATTAAGACCAGCAGTACAAACACTGACTGCAATACGCCTGTGAACTATAACACTGAAAAGGGAAAGATCACGCCTATTTTGGCTGCAGTAAATCAGTTCTGCATAAGACTGAAATAACCCTCTCCGCAGTCCTCGGGAGCCAAAAGGATTTCTTATGGATTTTTTTCTGGTCGTCTATTTGTTTCTCGTCTCTCGTTAGTATCTTGAGTAGATATTTACAATGTCGTTTAATGACATGTTGTATTTATTTTACATTTCTACAGCTAAGTAGTTCCCGTGTTGCCGTATTAGCGAGCGGTTTCATTATAAATCTACACTCGTCTTTTGACTATCGAGCTACTATTGTATGTTAAATGGCAGAGCATTGTATTTTGAAAAGAGATTTACGAGTATATTATTCTTGTTTGTTATAATACAATGTTGATTTCTTTAGTAAAATTATTTCATTTAGCAAAACAATACTTTGCACGGGTTTTTTATATTCAAAAGTTTCGATTATAACGAGATGAAACGAAAATGAATTCAGCCAAATTAATTATTATTGACAAACATCCAGACTGACAAAAAAATCCCAATAAAGATACGTTTCCCAGGTGAAATAATCTTTAAAAGTTTATTCTTTCACAGATTGTTATGTATCATTTACTAGTGCTCGAAATCATAAATTATAACAAATCGCATCGTTGCGTTAGGTATAATTTAGGTATTTAGAATTACAACTGTTACTCAAAATTGAGCGTAAAACATTTAGAGTTGATTATTTCTCCAGTATCATGTTTGTTGCACAATTTACAGCATATAAACTATTTTTTATAACAAATTCGCCTCTTGCACATTGTCGTAGACGTAGACGATTCTCGATAAAATTATTAGAGTTTGAAGTATCAACTTATTTTGCATTAAATTCTTATATTAAAATTATAACAAATTGATCAATTGCTTTATAATAATAATAATTATATTTAATAATTTGAATTTTTCATACTCATTTACTACGACATAAAAATTCTGAAGTTGTAGAGTTTATGTATAAGTCATTGTAGACACATAAATAACCTATATTATAAAATTATAACAAATTAAATTAAAAATTAAGGGGCAGATAACACCTATATACGATTATTTAAAGAATCTTTTAGCAAAAACAAGACAATTTCCAAGATTGAAAAAAAAAAATATTATTCTACAGGATATAATTGATATAATTGTCATTCTGAAAACGCGATTACACAATTTTCGCTCGATAGAAAATAATCCCAAAATGTGGTCTCTGAAAGTTTTCAAAAAAAGAAAACGGCGGTACTAGTGATTTTAGTACTATGACATTTAATTTGTTTTTGTAATATTCAATTACCCATATAATTGTCATTTGTATATTCAAATAAATTGTATAGTTATTTAAAAAATAATGATTATGTCAAATGGCGCTTACGATTTCTATTCTGAGCGGAAACGCTTTAGCTCTTCTTTATTCACACTCGCCTTGTCGGCAGTGACGGCTGAATCGTGATGCTAGACGGTCGCGGCCACTCGATCGCTCACAAGTTTTTGTATTATTTGTGTATTTTTTGGCTCAAATTTAATTTATTAATGGTAAACTTTATTAATATATGACATTACCGTAGCGATTAGGCAATATTTTTATAAGGAAGTTGCTATTTGTATACTTTAGTCTAGGAGTCAGCGTTGCTTTTTGTGAGCGTAATTATATTAAATAATTAACTCCAGTATTGGAAATAAGTTAATAAACAGCAAAGTAGGTAGGTAGGTATACATAGAAAATGCGTACGGGAAACATATTGCAGAAGTCATTGCAAGGCAAATAAAATTATGATATACTAGCTTTTCCCCCGTAGAAAAATTTAAAATGTGCCAGCCCCAAGGACTTCCGAAATATAAATTAGCTCATGTCATTATCTCTGTGCAAATATCACGTCAATCCGTTGCTCCCATGTTGCTCCGTATTGATTTGAAAAAAAAAGGACAAACAAACACTCTTCCGCGTTTGTAATATTTTATCCACGCACGCTTGATGGAAAACTTATGATAGACTAGCTTTTCGCCCCGGCTTCGCGCGTGGAAGTATTTGAAAAGTGACAAGCCCGAAGGATTTGTGGGATATGTCATTAAAATCAAGTCAATCCGTAGATTAATTAAAAAAAGGACAAATAAACACTCTTTTGCATTTGAAACATTACCTAATAAGGAAGTTAAAATACCTACCCTTTATCCAAGCTTGATGATAAAATTACGATAAACAATGTTACATACGTATTGGTTTTACATAGACCCTCCTACTAGCTATTCGCCCCGGATCCGCCGTGGAAATATTTAAAGAGTGGCAAGCCCGAAGAATTTTTGGGATATAAAGTAGCCCATGTCATTATCTATATCTCCAACTATCTCTGTGCAAAAAATCGAGTCAAACCGTTGCTCCGTATTAATTTGAAAAAACAAACAAACACTCTTTCGCATTTGTAATATTAGTAAGGAAGTTACAATACCTACTTATTATCCATGCTTGATGATAAAATTACGATATACTAGCTATTCGCCCCGGCTTCGCCGTGGAAATATTTAAAGAGTGGCAAGCCCGAAGAATTTTTGTGATATAAAGTAGCCTATGTCATTATCTATATCTCCAACTATCTCTGTGCAAAAAATCACGTCAATCCCTTGTTCCACAAAACGTGAAAAAAGTAAAAGAAGTAGAATTATAGAACCTCTTCTACATGGTTGGACAACGCCGCAACGCCGCTGGTCAGCCAAAATTTTTAATTCGACATTATACTAGATTTCGACTAATTTTAGGGTTCTGAATTCGAATTTGATATCGATTTCAAAATTCAATATCACGACATCTGTCAATTTCTTAAAATTCGACATTATACTAGATTTCGACTAATTTTAGGGTTCTGAATTCGAATTTGATATCGATTTCAAAATTCAATATGACGACATCTGTCAATTTCTTAAAATTCGACATTATACTAGATTTCGACTAATTTTAGGGTTCTGAATTCGAATTTGATATCGATTTCAAAATTCAATATGACGACATCTGTCAATTTCTTAAAATTCGACATTATACTAGATTTCGACTAATTTTAGGGTTCTGAATTCGAATTTGATATCGATTTCAAAATTCAATATGACGACATCTGTCAATTTCTTAAAATTCGACATTATACTAGATTTCGACTAATTTTAGGGTTCTGAATTCGAATTTGATATCGATTTCAAAATTAAATATGACGACATCTGTCAATTTCTTAAAATTCGACATTATACTAGATTTCGACTAATTTTAGGGTTCTGAATTCGAATTTGATATCGATTTCAAAATTCAATATGACGACATCTGTCAATTTCTTAAAATTCGATATTATACTAGATTTCGACTAATTTTAGGGTTCTGAATTCGAATTTGATATCTATTTCAAAATTCAATATGACGTCATCTGTCAATTTCTTAAAATTCGACATTATACTAGATTTCGACTAATTTTAGGGTTCTGAATTCGAATTTGATATCGATTTCAAAATTCAATATCACGACATCTGTCAATTTCTTAAGATTCGACATTATACTAGATTTCGACTAATTTTAGGGTTCTGAATTCGAATTTGATATCGATTTCAAAATTCAATATGACGACATCTGTCAATTTCTTAAAATTCGATATTATACTAGATTTCGACTAATTTTAGGGTTCTGAATTCGAATTTGATATCTATTTCAAAATTCAATATGACGTCATCTGTCAATTTCTTAAAATTCGACATTATACTAGATTTCGACTAATTTTAGGGTTCTGAATTCGAATTTGATATCGATTTCAAAATTAAATATGACGACATCTGTCAATTTCTTAAAATTCGACATTATACTAGATTTCGACTAATTTTAGGGTTCTGAATTCGAATTTGATATCGATTTCAAAATTCAATATGACGACATCTGTCAATTTCTTAAAATTTGACATTATACTAGATTACGACTAATTTTAGGGTTCTGAATACGAATTTGATATCGATTTCAAAATTCAATATGACGACATCTGTCAATTTCTTAAAATTCAACATTATACTAGATTTCGACTAATTTTAGGGTTCTGAATTCGCATTTGACATCGATTTCAAAATTCAATATATCTACATCTGTCATTTTCTTAAAATTCGACATTATACTAGATTTCGACAAATTTTAGAGTTCTAGACAGTAAGTATAGTGTATGTGATTAAACATGTTTTTATTATATCAGGAAGAAACAACAGTTGGACGAAAATACTACGTGTGAAACAACTGAAACGTCAGATTTTTCATTGACAGAGTAAGTTTCTTCGTACGATACATAAAATTGAGAATTAATAGATTTACAACACACTTGTTTTTGGAGTTATTCTTTTACATCCTGTACTTGTCGTGTAATGTTTATAAAAAATTTTAAATTTTACATATAACTGTAAACTTTATTACAGGTTAAATAATGTGTCACTAGCAGAAACTAAAGAAAATGTTACCCTTCTTTCTAAATCTACCGATGACGTTCCTGACCTTGAGGTTATATTATAATAATAATGTAATGTAATTTAATGTATTGTAATTTAAGGTAATGTAGATCCGAGATTCACCAGAAAGCTTCAAATAAGAGAACCGATTGGAGATAAAAATATAGTATTGCAACAGCAAGACTGAATGTAATTGCAAGACCGACAGTTGACAAAGATTTTCCCTCCAATCAACCTACATGTTCACGATATTTAAGTTTTAACAATTTCTAAATTTGTACATATTTTTATTTTGTTCATCATTTATGTTTAGATTAAAGTACTATTTGAATATTATGTTATGGGTTAAAAATGTGAATACTAACTTGTCTATGCAATGTCAAATTTCGACTAAATAAGTTCAAGCCGAAGTGGCTAGGTGGGAGGCACCGCGCTGCTAAATCCCATACGTTGCGAATTTTATTTTGTTTTGATTTATATTTTTACGATTTGAATAAAATGCAGGTAATTTAAAATATTCATTCACTATGGAATTTTGATGTGAGCAGCACATATTTATATGGAAATTATTGTTATTATAAAGAAAGTCACTATTTTGTGCAATATTAATGTGTTATGAATGTTAAAGAAAACCTTAAAATTCGTCGAAATTTAGTATAATGTCGAATTTAAAAAAATTACAGATGTCTTTTGAAATTAACGTCAAATTTTAAGAAGTTGACAGATGTCGTCATATTGAATTGTGAAATCGATATCAAATTCGAATTCAGAACCCTAAAACTAGTCGAAATCTAGTATAACGTCGAATTCAAAGAAATAGACAGATGTCGTCATATTTAATTGTGAAATCGATATCAAATTCGAATTCAGAACCCTAAAATTAGTTGAAATCTAGTATAATGTCGAATTTTACGAAATTGACAGATATCGTCATATTTAATTTTGAATTCGATATCAAATTCAAATTCGAATTCAGAACCCTAAAATTATTCGAAATGTAGTATAATGTCGAATTTAAATAAAATGACAGATGTCATATTTAATTGTGAAATCGATATCATATTCGAATTCAGAACCCTAAAAATAGTCGAAATCTAGTATAATGTCGAATTTTAAGAAATTGACAGATGTCGTCATATTTAATTGTGAAATCGATATCAAATTCGAATTCAGAACCCTAAAACTAGTCGAGATCTAGTACAATGTCGAATTTAAAGAAATTTACAGATGTCGTTATATTTAATTGTAAAATCGATATCAAATTCAAATTCGAATTCAGAACCCTAAAATTAGTCGAAATGTAGTATAATGTCAAATTTAAAGAAATTGACAGATGTCGTCATATTCGATTTTGAAATTGATGTCAAATTCGAATTCACAACCCTAAAATTAGTCGAAATCTAGTATAATGTCGAATTTTACGAAATTGACAGATGTCGTCATATTGAATTGCGAAATCGATATCAAATTCGAATTCAGAACCCTAAAATTAGTCGAAATCTAGTATAATGTTGAATTTTAATAAAATATTAGATCTCGCTTGTCACATTTCAAACATTTCCACGAGCAAACCCGGGGCAAAAAGCATCATTTTATCATCAAGCGTGTAAGAGTGATTGTTTGTTTGTTGATTTGTCCTTTTTAACGTCAATACGGAGCAACATCTTATAAAATATTTTTTGACAGATTACTAAACGACAACTAATCCCATACAGTATGTATGGTATTAGGAGACAAATAATCATATGCAGTCCTGTGTGAGACGACAATTACTTCTTGTCTTGTATTAGACGCCAGACGGCAACTAAAAGCGTGGTCTCTCTAACTATGATAGTCTCTCGCAGGCTAGGTCGGAAAAAGGGCGTGACTTAAAACATCAAATCGTCAAGGACGCTGACGATTATCAGCCCCTTAATTCTAAATTAGCGATTCCAGTTCTGAGCTTCCAAATTTTGCAATAAAGATGGAGCTTAAAATTCTAGTAGGCGTTGAATTAAAATGAGCACTGTAGCAACTGTAGGTTGATTTCAAAATTACGCTAAAATCATCGATCATTTTACGCTCATCTCCGCGCGTAGGAAAAGATCATTATCTGTTTACAATATGGTGGTATACCTTTGTTCAATTAGTACATGTGAACGTGGGATGCGACTGATGCAACGCTTCTTCTAACAAACTGCAGCAGATATATCTGTTTATTATTGTCAATACCACTATAGTTTTCGCACGTCGAAAGTTGCTTTTGTATCGTGTGAAAAATTAAAACTAGCTTTCTATGTATAATTGTAATATTTGCGATAGTATGGTTTTGAAAATATATAAAGAGAATTTGGTTTATTAAGCGACTCGTATAACTGTAATGGTGAGTACGATATTTATGAAGCAAGATTGTTTTAGAAATATGAACGGTTGGTCAGTGTGGCCGCACGTGCCTGTTTCGTTAAACAGCACGTTCGCGTTTGAGTTAAGGTTTATTATAGCTGATAAATCACGTATTTAATAGACCTGACCCGATATTTAGAATAGCTCATCAAGTGACAAACACTATGACCATAATAGTGCAAGATGACCTTAATACTGCAGAAGCGGTATGGCATGTATAAAATGTTTTGTACGTCCTGTTTTGATGCAGATTTGATGCTCATTCATTTATGCTCTCAGTATTTATTGGAATTCATTCAAATATATTATTGGAAATAGGAGAGCAACAGTAGCAGTTTTTGTGGTCACTGTGAATTTTCCATTGTTTTAGTTTGTCATTATGATAATGGGTAGTTGTAATATAGTTGTTCTCTTGGAGGCCCACATGATACGATTTATTTGCATAGTTATTTAGTAAAAATTCTAACCTACATACTTTATGTTGCCTAATGTGCTCATCCCTTTATGTTTACTAATCGTTATCTATAGTTAATGTTATGGACGACGCCAAATGGCCGCTTGTTAGTAATTTGATTTTCTCTTTTAACTGTACAAAAGACTTGTGTGTTGAAAATATTGTGTTTGTTATGGTAAGTTTTACTAGGACACACTGTGATCGATGCTGGAAATTTCCTTATTTTCTTTTTTAACGAGCTTCTAAAGGTTCCTGAATCATCTTGAAATTATTTAAATCCTAGATCATCATGTCTCTGCACTTTAAGTCTTTTTACCATTACGAGTGCCTTGTAGTTTTGGGGAATTTAGGTGCCTTTAGTTACTTGCCCCTATGCCTCAAGGTTCACGCCGTTCACGATACTTACATAACAATTGTTTCTTTCTATTGAGAAGTTTTAGTCGAATGGGTCGATATTCAAACACTGCAACATAATAATGTAACGTAATTGAGTTCAGAATAATTACTTTGTGACAAGACTGATGGCAAAATGATTATTTAGGGAGCATCATGTCAATTTGCCATAAATTACTTGATAGTCTGCGTCCTCAATAAGTATTTTGTGATTGTGATTCTCTACACTTTTAATGGACAATTCATTTTATTTAGTGTTCATTCGTTTACTGACAGATAAAAGTTATTAATGAGATTGTCTTTGATTCTTGCACGGAACTTTTCCTTGACACAATTCTTCTATCCTCCACGAGGTCATCGAGGGAGAAAAATGGAGATTTTTATTAGGTATGGACTTAAATCAACGGTTAAGTTAAAAGAGCTTTGTTAGGGTAATGCTACCATCAAACGTGGTCAAATAACATAACAGATTGAATTGTTTGTTTATATTTCTTCTCAAGCCGATTTATTTTTAGTAAGGCACACAATGTTTGCCTGGATTATGTTTACATTCATGGAATTTCACTTCACGTTTGTTCACGTAGGTACACTTTATAACTTCTCTCACCAGGTTACTTCCGTGTAGAAACGTTTCATTTTGGATGTTTATAATTTAAACGTTCCCTGTGTTTCCTCTATTTTTGTGTTGAATGTGGGTGTTGCCTATAAATATCGACTAATGCTGAATAAAGCTGTCTAACCCTAAGTCATAAATAGATTAATAAACATGATTTTGTCTTGAAATAAATCTTCGTTTGATATTGTCAACTTCTTTACCTACTGTAGAGTAAAATATGACCGTTGGCATTCAATCAATTGATTAAGATTATTGTTATATTTCTGAAAAAAAAAAGATTTTATCCATCACCATTTTATTATAGCGCAATAAAGGTGGGATAGAAACATTAGCTTATCGGGCTCTATACAATATTGTATGAAGTCGTCTCTAGCCTTGAGCGGTTTGAACGAACTTTTCTTCCATAGACTGGCGCCACCTGTCGTTGTTCGTCTGTTTCACGAGCTACTTGCAATACTTCACGTTGCTTTCGTTTATGTTTCAAAGTTCATATACCAACAGGTGGCGCTCTACATTGTTACTTTAATTAACCCCCGACAAAAAGAGTGTTGTTATGAGTTTGAAGCCTATGTCTGTCTGTGGCATCGTAGCTCCCAACCGGCTGGACTGTTTTCAATTTTGTTTTTTTTTTATTTAAAGGCTTTTCAGTCGGAATGGTTCTTAGTTCTTTTTTTTTCTTCACGGGTTGCCTTACAGCTCCCGAAACCGTGTTACGGTTCCAGTGTACCCAGCGGAAGACCAAGTCTCCCTCGTTTTTGTATTGTGGTACATGGTATTTGTGAGGCTAGTTCGTTGAGATATATTTAGATGAAAAAGCCTTTAAGTGTGGTTTGTTGGATTATGTACATAAGTTTTTAATAAAAAAACCCATTGTTACATGGCCGGGATCCGGGATCGAACCCGGGGTCTGTCTGCCTAGTTAATACCAGACGTCTTATAACCACTCGGCCACCGACGCACCTTTCTTGTTCTTAGTTATGTTTTTAAAATCGAGTTATTGAATTGATTATAGGTATGTATATAAAAAAAAGTTATTTATTGGGATTTGTGATATTTTCGTTCATTTATATTTTATACAAGGGCGGAACCGCTGACAAATGCTATTTAAATATATTTTAGACCAACATATTTGTTTTAAATATCGAGTATTTCAATCACTATTAGACGAACTTCATTTATTCAGCATTGCTCACTGTTAAAATTATCAAATATTGAATCATGACTAATATAGAGGTAGGTTATGACTAAAACTCGTATGTTTATATATTGGCAAATTACCTATGTATATACCTATTCCGTAGTTTTGATTAGTTCCTTTTTGGTGCAATGTAAATGCACAAGGGGGACATTAGGTTCTGCCGTAGGGGTTGTAAAGGTGCTAGGGGCCCGTCGGCGCATGCGCGGTTGGACGGTCGATTTGGTAGGGTTCGGTGCAGCACGCGACAAACACGTGGCTACATACATTTTTTTACTACGCTAAAAATATTTTGGAGAACTCTATGATAGAGCTTTGGTAAGGTACCTAAATCGGAAATTTTTAAATTTATTTTTGTTTTATTGTTTGTGATTAGTTTTATATTTCTTCATATAATTTTTGAGTTTTAGTAGAGTTGGCAGGGTAATATGAGTTCGTAGGATTTTGTGGTTCATAATTTTCATTCTTATCAGTAAAATATTCCATAATGACATACGCTGATACGCACTGCATAGATGATTATTATGTCCTAGTTTATTCTGGGGCAGGCGACCAATAATAGTAATAGTTCCGCTTCAATTCTTTATGAAGTGTGCATATTAGGTAATCATAATAACTCATCTGTTGACAATGTTGAAGTAACGAAACATCACCATTGAAAAAGTACTTCAATTATTAACAAAAGTTATTAGTTACAACTAAAAAATAGGTACCTAGGTACATAAGAACTATAATGTAATGTAGATGCCTTTGTAAGGTGTATCCGTTTCAACATTGGCCCGGGCCAGTAAGCCACATCCTGGGGTCAGGACGATGAACTGACCGAGACTTCCGTTTTTGATCCATTGTAGAGTCAAGATGTCGTCGATACTTCATTTACATCATAATGCACATTATTTTGAAGGCGGAAGAAACTAACATCGTTATTTGTATTTCTCATGTAGCTATGTAGGCTGCCCAAAATATTAAAATTATTTTTAATCCCTGCAAAAATGAGTTATAAATTTTAATATTACAAACGCCTCGAATAAAGTTGTTAGGGATCATGTCGCCAATAAAACTTATGCGACAGTAAATACTTGTGATTTATTAAGACTGCCTTATAAGATATTCTGCGGGCGGCGCGACGGGTCGGGGGTAGTCTCGCGGCGTCCGTCGCCCTGTTGCTCGAGACTCGAGCTGTCAAACGGCGCCCGTCGAGCGCCCGATACAAACGTCTCGTGCCCTCCGCGAACATACATCAGATATCGCGATCGCTCATCACCGGTCGGTGCATCAGTGAGTGCAGTTTGGTAGCGCCTCGCATGACGTGACGAGATGAACGGCAGCGCGGCGACGGTCAACGGGGCCGTCAACGGCACAAACGGGATAGGAGCTGCACCGCGCACCGCCACCCTCGGGGCTCCCGCCAGCTATGCGTACACCTCGAGCGGGTCGCTGCTGGGTCGCGGCGGGTCTGCCAGGCCGGTACCGCCTCCCACGCTGCCCAAGTACAGCGGCTCCTTCAGTGCCGGCGGCGGGTTGCGCGAGCGGGAACGTGACGGGGCTGGCGGCTCCCACCGTCTCGCCAGTCTCGAGAGGCTCGCGCTCCGCCAGCGCATCATCGAGCAGAGCGCTAATAATCAGGTGTCGACCCTGCTCAATTCCAACGGAGGGCCCACGTCTGCCACGGTCACCCTCACAGACACGGCGACGGTAAGTCCCCCGCCCTAACCTAGCTCCCCCAGCCGTCTCGCCACGCACCCCGATAAAGGGAGCATTCGTTATTTTAGTGAGACCCCTCTTGTCGGTTTCCATGACTATTCGTTTGAGTGCCTTACCATTTTTTACTTGCACTGCACGCACTTCAGTTATCTCAAGATAAGACTCACATTTTGTCTTTCACAAAATAAACAAAAAACTTTGTTTACTCGAGTATGTCCTGAGCTATGATAATGTGTACTTAACGTAATATAAGAAGTTGAAACATCTAGAAACCGGCCAAGTTTTTGGCAAACTTGCATTGGAAAGTTGTGATCACGAAAGTTGTAATGTAACTTTACGAATATACAAAGTATCATGGATATTTGACTTGAAATTATATGCAGGTACCTACATATTTTCCAATGAAGTATGAAGCGGATACATACTTGTATATTAATTGTGTTTATCACCAATAAAATTTGCGCAATTGGAAAATTTCATTGCTTTAAAGTCAAGCCAACATTTATGAAATACTCTCACATCTGTTGTGTGTTTTCTCTTTGTTATGGTTAACAATATCGACAATAATGTTTTGTTTTTATAAACATTATCGAGTATTCCATTTCCATCCACTAACAAATAGTGAGCGGCGAGCATGGTCGTGACTGGCATCGGTTTATCCTCTTATGTCGCTTTTTGCAGTCTCCGTATATGTCTTTGGATATGGCTTGCATCTCACCATATATTCCCACTATATTCCCACACGTCTTCTCGTGCGATAGGATTGTCGGGTACGGGAGGGGGTGTCGGTTACTGACCCAGGGTTAAAAATAACCTTCATGCATCGGCCGGGTCTTTCTGTTCACATGTGTCGACTTACTAAATAAAACCGACATTAACTGTTTCACGGTCGCTATTGACCCTTCTGTTCTTGGAACTTGATCGTTTTTGCCTTTTAATTTAGCAGACAATAAATCATTGCCTCAATTTACATGAAATGATGCTGTTACTAATTTAGGTGGCATTTTTATTCAGTTTAGTACATACGACGTGACATCTTAGAGCTAAGTTTACTAAGTTAATCATCTCATAGCCATCTGTGGCTATAAGTATAATTGTGTTATAATAACATATTGCGGATGATGAAACAAACAAGAGCAAACATTGAACAATGCATTAGAATTTATCTCTGTTTACAGAAATGACACATTTCGAAGAATTTCTTCTTATCAATCGTCTTATCATCTGTATATAGAGGCATTGAGGAACTCACAAGGAGTCATTCACACAATTTATTCTTTTCTTCCTTTGCGAAGTTGTGTTATGATGCCATTTATTTATTTATATCTTATTCTATAGATAAATATAGATTAAACAACATTAATTCTGATTTTATGTATTTTGTGTTGAGTTGAAGTTTGTATCTGTGACGGCCCATACAAAACATACCACAACACCCGAGTGAAACGGGTGTGCGTGTTTATCACTCGTACTTCAGTAGTACACAAGGATTCATTTTAATTAGCATACGCACATTTATATTATGCGCCTATAAAATTGTTGTAAGGGTTAAAACAGGTATTTAACCAACTCTAAAAGAGTTAACGTAAGATGATTTATTTTTATGGAATATATTTTTTGTTTGAGTAATTCGATCGTAATTCATCGTTCTTATCATCCTTTATATTGTTTGCTATATAAAAGGTATATCAGTAAAAATGTAGGACAAAGTTTTGTTTATTTTTTGCCCAAAGTCAGGTAGTGTGAACCCGGTCTCGAGGCCGAGGGCCGGGTGTAACGGGTGGTGTTTGTTTCCCGCCAGCCGGTCACCGGCGAGCAGCAGGCTTGCCGCGGCGACTCAACCAGTAAAATAACCTCAAAACTGACACGACCGACGCTAACATAGTCGTGCAGTTAAATTCTGAACTCAATTACCAGTATAATAGTGTGTTCAAATCTCGGCAAAACGTGTAAATTTGTAGACGCTGAAGATTAAAAGGAATACTTTCAATTGTTACTGCGAACTTGGTGGCTTTGTGAACGTGCAGTGAATGTGAAGTGAATACAATATTATTAATGTTATTCGTGACAATGACAACTTGTGGGATTTTTGTGTAAAGTAAAATACGAAGCCATAATTGAGTGTAATCTATTTAGAACAATCTGCAAATATGTCTCACCGACCTTTTGTAAATTTGAAGCCTCGTGAATCTAAATTAGGTAGATGCAACAGTAATGTAGCGGACAGCGTCGCCGACAAAGCTAAAGTTGGGTGGAACAGTCCTCGCGATGTTTGGAGGAACTTGTCTTTGAGGAAGAAGACAGAGGTGACAGTTCTACATTATATTTTATTAAATATCCACATTTCGAGAGTTGTTTTATATTAGGTATATTTTATTGTTTGTTATCTATAAATTGAATGAACAAAGAGTACATATATATATGTATGAGAATTTTGATGAAGTTTATTCAATAATCTCACCATACAACATTAATATTTCGTGAGAAATAGGACATTGTTGACGAAGGGTCGAACGGTGGTTATAAATAGTATTGATTCGACGCACATAAGTCAAGCCGTGTCTCATAAAATTAAAAGTTAATTATTTCAGTGAAACTATTAATGACTACGTACCTATATATTTAAAAGCCTTTAAGTAAAAAACCGCATTGAAACCTGTGCCTGAGACACATACATATGCTTCAAACATATATAACATCTCTCTTTTTTTTCGTCGGGGGGCTAAAAACCGAGCACTAGATTTTGACGATATAAGTAAGTACAAGACAAGTACATTCCAAGATATTATTGAAACGTTGATATGTCTAGTCGTGCATCGTGCGTAACGAATCAAAGTGTCCACTTCCTAATCCGCACTGATACGGTCGTTGACTTGTAAAATAGGTAGGTACTCACAATACCTACGTAGTAAATATTGTACTATGCATCACGTAAACATTGCATTTCAGTATATTTTGTATTGTTTGTTTTATAGGTTCTACGTTTATTAATACACTTTAGAAATCAACAGTTTAAATGTTCATTCAAATAACTAATAGGTTTTTTCGACTTCCTCGTAGAACTAATGTTAATAATTACCAGCAAAACTTAAACGCTATTTTCGTCTGTTTCGTCCATAAAAAGTCAACACAAGTCTACAACGAATTCATTGCGTTAAATTGTTTAGAACGGAGCCGTTAAACAACAGTTATCGCTTCAATGATCTGAAAGTTTTACTTTGCGATAACAAGACAACACGGTTGAAGTGTCCGTCACTCGATAGTGGACACTGGACAATTGAACATTGGAAAACACCATGGGTGTAGTCTCACCCATTCATCCGGGAAAACGTTTCATGTTTGCAGGTTTCACCAACGTTTAAGTTTGTGTTGCAAATATACTTAATGCAACATGCTGTATCATATTATTCTTGTTTTAATTAGTCACTCTTGGCGATAATTTAACATTGGGGTTAAAGTAATCAACCTCAATTATAACGGGTCATGGTTACATCTTTGCATATTTACGTTTTATATGATGCAGTAAGTAAGACGGATTAAACTATAGAATCCCGTTACGGAGCGAGATGAAGTTATGTTATAAATGGCGGGCAACTCATTGCCTTTCCTGCTACTGCTATTAATGCTATAAGCAAGTAATAGATAGATATTACACTACTAATAGGTAATATCTTTTAGATTTTATAGTTTTAATGAAACGGCTCGGCCTGTCGAAGCATCATTCCATGAATTATTCAGATATCGCTTCGACGCGTGAGTGCAGTGCCCGCGATTTAGTTAGATATGGAGAGATCTCACATAACCAAGTCCACGGCGAAATAAAACAATTCCAATTTGTACCACCATCGTTATGTTGCTCGGTTTTAACTGTTTTGTTCCTGAAGTTATACAAATGGTGTATACAAGATACACTGAATGAAATCTTAATGCAAATTTTATGTGTAAAGAAATGAAAGAAATTTAAATCCCTGAATAACAAGAAGATACTACTTTAGTACGTATATTAACAAAACCTGCGCCCTCTGCCCACGTACGCACATCCAACACCCACTCACCCTCGGAATAAGCGATGAAGCCCACGAAACTAGTCTTGGGTTATGTTAAATTAACTTTAACAAAAGCATCAAGCCAGTTCAGTTGGGACCATAAACTTGCACATATTATCTTATGCAACTTTTTAATTTTATTTTAGGGTTTGAGCTTGTTGCAGAAGAGTCTATTTTATAATATTACTAGATATCCGCCCCCGGCTTTGACAGTGGAAAATTTTAAAAATTTTAAAAAGGGGCGTCGGTGGTCGAGTGGGTAAGACGTCGGCTCGCAACTGAAAAGTCGCGGGTTCGATTCCTACATCCGACCATGTACCAATGGGTTTTTTATAATGAAATACCTATGTACATTATCCGACAAACCGTACAAAGAGGCTTTTCCATCTATATACCTCAACAGAGCTGGCCACTCGTTAGGTATAGCCTCAAAAAAATCATTGGCTAAATGAGGAAGACTTTGTCTTCCACTGGGTACACTGGGGCCAATAACGGGTTCCCGGGAGCTGTAAGGCAACCCGTGAAGAATTAAAAAAAAAAAAAAAAATTTAAAAATATGAAAAGTTGCTCTCTGACACAAATTTTAGAAACAGTAAAATACCTGTTTTATTATTCATGTTGTAGAAATGTAGAGTAACTGACTATATTCAAATAAAAACAAATATTTTCCTATACATACTTTTAAATAGGGGTTGAATTTTGTAAAATGCTGAAAAACGTTTTTCATTATAGGTATTTGTTGTAGAATTATGTAGAATGGACAACATTTCATTTTTCGTAAGGTACCAAAATTCGAAAACCGTTTGGAGATTACATGCTAGAAAGCTTATTTTTCATTTTTTTTTTTTTTATATCCTTTAATTTTCGAGTTATTTTAAAAATACTGAAATATTGAAAAATAAGGATTAATAGGTGCCCTAATCTGTGCTAACCCTCTAATTTAAAAATACTAATGTCTGTTGGCAGAGTTGTTAGTTATTGAACCCAGGTGTTGCCTTCTATTAATTTTACCCATTTTTATTCCATTTGAAGCTAAAGTAATAATTATTCTTTAAATATAATTATAAAAATACTTCTTTTATATAATATTTTTTGGAAGTTTTGCTAGTTTCGAATGGGCTATTACAGGAAATATATTTACGAGTGAAACCGCGGACAAAAGCTAGTATTATTATATACATTATGAATAATGTTGTAGGCGATTTGAGTTCCGGCTACGGCAACACCTATTTGGAAAACTACTAGAGCTAAACAAATATTGTGTTATGTGAACAGAGGCAAATGGACTTGTATCCAGCCTAAACCCAAATAAAAAAAAAAAACACGATCTTTGCATTTCTATAACGTATTATATTTCTTAATTTTAGTCCTAGCTAAGGTTTTTAGTTTATAAGTCCTCAGAATGTATAAAAATTCATAATTAAATTAAAAATATAAAAACTCAACCAAAAATAAAATATAAAAATACGTGTAACTTATTTTATATTATATTTTTAATTAAAGTAATAAAAATGGGTGATTAAAAAAATGAAATGTTGTCCATTGTCAAATATCCAAATCGGACCAAAAATTTTTTTACATTTGTTCAGTGATTTCGTCTGGACGATAGCCAATCAGAAAGTGTTACTTAAATGTATAGGATTTAACACGATAAATAATTGTGCATGTTTGAATTAAATTTATTTTTACTGCTTACATTCACTTTCACATTTACCTACTTGAAGAAATAATATTGAATTGAGGTTGAAATGTAATCGCTCCATCAAAGATATGATCTCTTTGGTAAGAAATTAATATATACCTATGGAAAGTCCATATTGTATTGTAAGTCCGTATTGTATTTAAAAATATTTACAAGGAAATTAATAAAGAATTGAATGTAAACAATGCCAATATCAATATCCATTCATGTTATTATGACGCGTGTGTAAAGTACAGTGGCCTATAAGAAAGCAATAAATGAATGCTAAACATTTAATTACACCAGTACCGCAGAAAGTTAAAAGAATCATGCATTTTCTCATACAATTTCTATGTATATTGTGCACGGCAATAATATGACTGTTGTTTGTTATGAAAATTATTAGCAAATTATCTTGGTTTACATTATTGTATTCTTTGGGAGAAATCGGGAGCAATGATGATGTATGACTAATTTTTTTACAAAAGGGAAAAATATTTCATAAATTATATCGCAATATTTTTTCACATTTATTTTTCTGTACATATTTGTAAATTAGTCTATCTATCTATCATCACGCCTTTTATCCCAAGAGGGGTAGGCAGAGACAATCGAATGACATTTGCTACTATCCTGACATGCCTCTTTAGCTTCTTTTATATACATCATACCTTTCATACATGCTCGGCGATTGTGCATGTACTTTTAATACTGCCATCGATAAATTCACTATTTATATTTTCAGTAAAAGTACCACTCCTTCCCCACGGCACTACCGTCCTCTGCCAGCATTTCTTTTCACTTGAGCTATATATAAACCTTTTTAGTCAATCTTTCATCGATCATTCTTTCAACGTGTCCAAACCAGCGTAAACTACTTTTCTTCATTTTAGTCACAGCATCATCTTTCACTCCGCATTCTTTTCTAATGAGATCGTTCCGGATGCGGTCAATATGCTTTATATTACGCATTCTACGTAAAGACCGCACCGCAAAAAAAATCTTACTTTAATGCATCTTATTCCATACCCAAGATTGTACTTATTTTTCATACTTGTAAATTAGTATAATAATAATAATTGTAATGTAATAATGTAGTGTTTAGTACACACTTGACCGCCTTACGAGCAACGGTGTGTTTATTTAGCTTGCTGACGACTAGTCATTTCCTTTCTTAAACTAAACTAACTCTATTATTGCCACTAAAAGTCTACGATGCACGTGCGCTCGACCAAACGTTTATTAACTACCTGTTTATTAAACACTGAATTTATTACGTAAGGCATGTACCTCATATGTGTTAAATATACATATAAGATACTTTTTTTCTTCGTCAATTTTGGATAGATTTTCTATGCGCTATATTCAGAAGGTGCATTCGATTACATGCGTTGACAACTGTTAAGCAGTGAGCAACAAGATTAGACCAAGAATGGGTGACATACAGCTTTGTAGTAAATAAGATTAATAAATAATACAATAAAGCTCACCACTCGTTACTTAGCCTCAATAAATATCATTCGCCAATGAGGATGACCGTATTCTGCTAGGTACCCTGGGGGGGCCGGTAACCACGGGAACCTTGAGACACCCGTCTTGGTATTATTTATATTGTAACCGAGACAACGAATGAATCACGCCGCCTACTCCCGCCACTATGCTAGTGAGCTGCATACTATGTAACTCCAAGCCTCCGGCAAACTCTTGCAATTACAGCACAGATGTTTTTTGCTCAGTCGAGGCCATGCCAGCCTATAGGTACGTACTTCGAGTCTGCTGACTTGTCTTACTGCTTTTTCCTCAACGCGTTTTGTCATAGATGAGACGCTCTATCAGAACAGAAAGATGTCTCTTTAGAGATCGGAGTGACGCTTGCTTGAATCCTGCAAATCCATTTAACCCTTTCAGAAGATCTACAAAAAGGGCATTATAGCAAGATAAGTTTCAGTAGATGTTTGATTTCCAATGACCCAGGTTCGGTTCCCGAATTACTTAAGTGGAAAGCAGCTCTTTAATTCAGTTTATTATGTTTCGGTTCCGGTGTCGCACAGTAGGATACATACAATAAGTCGTTGTCGCGATCGAAATCAATAGCTCGTGTAATGACTGTCATTGCTATCTCTAATTGTGATCGTAAACAAGCGCCTCTGTGCGACGGGCGCGGCACATTTCATCCCGTGACTCATTCGGTTCGATTATAGTGCGATCGAGTGAACTTTATTGACTTATTTATTATTTAAATTGTAGCCGCACACTCAAATTATTGATATTGACTCGTGATGCTTTTGATTAGACATTTCACCTGACAGAAATTGAAGGTTACAAGCGTAAATACAGTCAGGAACTTTATTCAAAGTAATTCAAAATATACCTATCCCATTAATAATACGGTCATTGGGAACTTCTCTGAGAACGCACATGACGATTGGCCTATCTATCTATGACAGTGGATTACGAATTATTTTGCTTTGTTCACTCTATTGTCTAGAATTAATGTCTTTGCCTTCATAATAAGCAATGTTTATCACAGTACGTACAAGTTTGACGGAAAATTGTTATCTATACACTAGTTACTGCAATTGTTTGATAAGATCGCCAAACAATACAGAAATAAGTGGGTTGGGTTGGAATTTATCGAACAGATTAACACATTCTTTAACAAGTTCCAATTTGATCCTCGGCTCGGACGTTTAGATTTTCCTAAAATTCGGTGGATCATTCAGTCGGGCCAATTAGCCTTGTCGGGGGCCTGAAAGTCTATTGACTATTTAAAGCTTAAATTGCGTGCTTCAACGACCGTTTAGAACCTCATGCTGTGTAAATAATAATTAAATTAATGTTTTCTTTGACTGTGTAAATGACACGAAGGTCACAAGTTGGTTGGGTATTTAGTGAATTTTATAGAAGTTAGTTCCACACGTTGTTCTATCCTCGTCTGTGGTTGTCGTAATGTGCGGTGACTTTTAACAATATGTTACTAATGTTTGTTTACCGTTAATGACTTATAATGGCTTCGAGTCATTGTGTTTTAATGTAGTTGTCATATCTAAGTCAGTGTAGTAGATAGGGAAATGGGTGTCGCTTGTACTGTGTGCAATGTTCAACACGTTGAAGAAGTTTTTCAAAAGGAAAGATAAAACAGAAAAGTGTTCCGTTAATCCTGTAAGTTTTCTTAATTCTATATCACCTGTACGTACCTGTTTCCCGTGGACGATGTCGTATGTCTGTTCTATTATGTCCATCATAATAGTATTGAGTTTCTTTAAAAAACACTTCATAAATCCTTTCATTTATTTCACATGTAAAATAGGACAATCGCCAGCAAGAATGTCCTAAACGACACACACAATATACATTTTTCTTCTCCGACTGTGACAATGTTTGTAATCGAGTTTCGTATCCACATGGACCAAGCTCAATAAATAAACAAATACCGACCGATTGCGGTATCCGTTGTATATTTACAATATCCATGTCAATATTTACCGGATGCACGAAGAAGACCAGATACCGGCCCTAAGTCCCTGTCCACTCTGAGTAAAACCGACACGATGTCGCTCGTGATTTTTGTTAATTATTTCGGTTAACGTGAGAATATTATTATGCCCAAGTGCACGCTGTACGTTCTGCGGCGACCCTCAGTGTTGCAATTGAAACAAGATTGCTGTTCTCATATGGACGACTCGCATTGTATTACTTCGTCCGTATGGGCGGCTATGAAGTTCAATATGGTATTGTGCTCAGTCTAATAACATTCCACGTTCATTAGTGAAGAAACGATTTTGCATTCTCTTGTTTACATGATTTCATTTAAATTGGTCTAGCATTTTTTTGTCTTTGCCACAATTGGTCGATGTTGAGTCCGCGTGTCGTTATTGCCTGACAAAAGTCAATTGGCTATACCTTAATTAAATGATCTCATACACGCTGCGATGTCAATTGAACTAGATTTGGTGAAATACTTTTACATTAGTATTTATTTTCCTGACTTGTTTTTTTAGGAACTTCATTTGCCTTGCTTTGATACCGTCATGTGCAATCCAGACTCGCATGGTTTATGAGTCACCGTTTTCGGAGACGTAGGCATACCGACACATGCAAAGCAACATCGTGAGTTTTGTTTCCACTGCCTGTCGATAATTTGTGATTACACACATTCCGGTGAAATCTGGCCGGTTCGTTCGCCTCAGAAAATTATTTTCGTTGACCCACTCGTACTGGTGAACGTAAAGTTTGTACTGTAGACATGCTGTAGATGAGTCATTATCAGGGCTACGTGAACCGGTTTACGTTGATCGGCCGTCTAGCGAATCGGCTAGTCTAGTAATAGTATTACTCATAATTTAAAGACTGCTTTTATATCTATAAGTGGTAAACCAAAGTATATTTATTTATGACTAAGAGCGTAGAGGTAGATTTTGCCTACGTCCAGCAGCGAACGGATGCAGGTCTCTTTGGATTTCATAATATTTTATTTTCATAATCAAATAAAAGTACTTATTTATTCAAATCTGGTCCAAGCCGACCTTAGTATCCATCAGCGACAAATATCCCTATCAAAATATTTTTTGCCTGTATAAATCCAACATATACTGTAGATCTATTTTTAACCTATTTGTCTTTAATTCCAGTTGCAAAGTAAACGCGAGCTGTTCTTCAAGTCGGACTCTGTGAGCGGCGGCGTCACGGCCCCGGGTCCGCCCAGCGCCGCGCCGCCCGCACCGCCCATCAATCCGTCTGCAATAAAAGACGCTCTCGCCAAACGCTCCGCTACCCTCCCCGATGGTGCCGAAAACAATCACCACGAGTCTCTAATGGCGAAACTCAGTAATAGCGTCTCTGTGGACGGCTCGAAGGTGGCTACTGTGTCGCCGTTGGCGCCTGCGCCTGCGCCGCCGTCAGCTCCTCCGCCGGCTTTGCACTCGCTGAGGAATGCTGAGAACAATATTAAGGTACGACTGACAGATGTAAAATATAGAATAATAATACGATTCGGCCGGTAAGGTTAACCCAAGGTTATTAATTTGTATTGAATTGTAGGAAAAGAAAACAATACTTCAACAATACTTCTACTATCAGTTAGTGGGAAGGTTGTCTTTACACAAGGCGCATGTCTGTTACATAGGCATTTAAGATTGAATCTTGTTGCCCTGGAATCATGCTCAAGCAGGGCTTTTACCGACACCCGATAAAAACTAATGAATTCGTCATTCAGTGCCATCCGATGAGTTGATTGTATACACTGAGCTTGGTTGTTTTTATACGCCACGCCCATATGCACGCCGCATTCGTTGTAGCAGTTTTCATAGTAAAATTCTAGAGTAAAATCTTGTAGACAGTCAATCTTTATTTTCTAACAATGTATAACACTAGATATATTATGCTAAAATTTAATATAAAATGATATTAAACAATCAACGCAAAAATATGTATGTAATCTACCCCCACAGGTAACTTTGTTAACCTTTATCATATACCTGTTGGCTTTTACCTGCGTCATATAAAACTATATGATGTAATATGGGTGGTGCTGTTATTTTACTGATTAACATTTTATCTACTAGACTTTTAGTGTACTCAAATTGTTTGTTTGGCTCTTGTTTTATTAGTACATTGTAAATTAATTATTGAACATCTCTTATAAACTTTAATTCAAACCTTTGAACTTAAATTCATTTACAGAGACCTGACCACCCGCCAGTCGCACCGAAACCCGAGTTACCTAAAATAGAAAAACCAAAAACCAAAGAATTAGACGGATACGTGGGCTTTGCAAATCTACCGAACCAGGTATATAGGAAAGCTGTGAAAAAAGGATTTGAATTCACACTAATGGTTGTTGGTAAGTTATATAATATTGACCAAGTAAAAAAAACATACGGTCCGAATTGAGAACCGTCTCCTTCTTTTTTTGGAAGTCGGTTAAAACGTACACCCTCTTACCATAAATCCGTGTTTAATCGGTGTTATTTAGAACATAGTTCTGTTTTAGTCTGTCATATTAAATGACATATTTGTAAGAGAGTGATAAAACATAGTTTAGCTGAATACTTGTTAAACACCGTTTTGTGGTAAGCCCTACATTGTTTTGTAATGAGGTTATACAACTGAATTTTCAATTAGCATAGCAATATAGGTATGTATTTAGTGGTCTATTTCTATAGACATACAAATCCGTTCAGCCCTTACGTCCTCATTGAACCGACGGACACGATGATCCTACATTACGAGTGACCAGATGTAAATTTCAGTTTCAAATCCTAAAATGAATTTATTTTGCAGCATTTATTTGGAAAATTGTAATGTATTTTAGTACAAATGATAACCTTCCTGTACGTTGCTTAACTAGTCTCTTTAATTTACTTAATTATTTATTCTTCATTCCAGGAGAATCCGGTCTTGGCAAGTCGACACTCATAAACTCCCTGTTTCTGACGGACGTATACGACAAAGACAAACATCCCGGCCCCTCACTCAGGGTGAAGAAAACTGTCGGCGTTGAGACCAGCGTGGTAATTCTGAAGGAGAACGGAGTCAACCTTACTCTCACCATAGTCGACACGCCAGGCTTTGGTGATGCAGTAGACAATAGCAATTGGTATGTAAAATACTATTAAAGAATTGTAAAATAATATAAGGAAGTAATAATCTCCACTTGCTTTTGAAGGGTTCTGTAGAAAAATTTAAAATGTATTTGGCCATAATGACTTTGTTAATGGGATCGGGTGAGCAGTGGTTGAAGGCAACTTGTGACAGACACCACCTCAGGCATTTTAATAGAAGAAATCATAATTGAAATGAGAGCTGCGCTGCCTGTATTGGTACTTCTTATTGCTAATACCATGGTACCGTCAACTAGAGTAGGCCATAGCCTTATGTCCTTCTCAATTTCGGTACTATTTATCAGACTACGTCATCACTATATCAGTGAATGAGATTTTTAAATACAATTACAATACAAATAAATGTTAACCGATATAGGTGATTTTATAATGATGCCAAATGAGGAAGGATAACTGACCCCGAATGGTAGAGAATTAAGATTTTTTCTTTTTTTTCTTCACTGGTTGCCTTATGGCTTCCGGAACCGTATTATAGGTCCCAGGGTACCCAGCGGAAGACCAAGTCTCCCCCTCATTTAGCTATACCTAACGAGTGGCCAGTTCTGTTGAGGTATATTTATATGGAAAATGGGAGATCCGTATTTAAATTTTTTTTTTGTTTTAGTTGGCAGCCAATAATAGACTTTGTTGAGTCGAAATATGAGGAATTTTTGAACGCCGAATCCCGAGTTACCAGGAAGGCTGCACCACCAGACACTCGCGTTCATTGCTGTCTATACTTCATTGCACCAAGCGGACATGGACTAAAACCACTCGATGTGGAGTTTATGCAGCGACTCGGCGATAAGGTCAATATAATACCGGTCATAGCGAAAGCTGACACTATGACGCCGGAGGAATGCACGGATTTCAAGGAGGAGGTTTGTATTTTTCTCTGTTCCTCTATATAGTTTTTAATGTTTTACCGTCCGTGGCTGGTGGAAGTACTCAAATCATATCGATTTTACGTTCTTTATTTGTCCCGGATACAGTAGCATAAATTGGGGCGGGTTATATTTAAATCGACATTTTTATTGTTATGCCATCTAATGACTTTTAACAGTATTGCGTTGAAGAACTGATCATTCAGAGTAATATATCAGTGACTTAGTATTAGTATTAAAATAGGTATTTAACGATTCTCTTGAAATACTTTTTAGCGATGTTGTTTGTGGTTTGATTCAAAATATTTGGACTACATAATTTCCGTGAAATTTTTATTGCATTGTATCCAGTCACTTAAGCGTGGTGGACGACTTTGTTTGTTGTTTAGTGTAGCTCATCAAAATATCTATTAAAAAACGAATAGATAATTGGTAATATTGCTTTCTTTTAATAAAAACATTTACAATAATCCCTGTTTAGGCCTTTCGATCTCATTATACATCAAGAGTTGGGCAAACGCCAAGAAAGATAAAACCATAATCAACTTGTGCTATAGCTACCTAGCCAGATCATCTATATCAGGTGCCACTAGATAAAGAAATAAATCATAACCCTAACTAATATTATAAATGAGAAAGTATGTTTGTTTGTTTGTTTGGCCTTCCTTCACGTCAGAACAGAGAGCAATGTGCTTTCGTCGATGTGCTTTTTTTGCATAAGAGAGAGATTGTTATGCTTTGGGATAAATTCCTAAAATAAATACATATTTAAAAAATCCACGGGTGAAGCTAGTAAGAATATAAAATAAGCACAAGTGACGTTGATGATTTCAGATAATGAAAGAGATAGCGACACACAAGATAAAGATTTACGATTTCCCCGAAAGTGTGGGCGGCGAGGAAGGCGACGCGGCCGAAGCTACTAAAGCTTTGAGAGCTCGAGTGCCGTTTGCGGTTGTTGGTGCGAACACAGTGATAGAGCAGGACGGGAAACGTATACGCGGTCGGAAGTATCCTTGGGGCATCGCTGAAGGTATTATTATTTATTATTCAACTGTAATCACTATTAAACGATAATTCATTCGTATATCATTTTGTTATATCCCTGACGGATTAGACAGCATACGCTGTGTAAGCGCGCTGGTGCTAAGTTTTCCCCCGACTTGATTCACTAACACTGTTAATGCTCAGCTCCTAAACGTGGTAGGTTCATGTTTAATACTCGTAAACGTCAAACCGCAACAAAATCCGATCAGTAATTTCGGAGTAAATCGGACACAGACAGACAGGGGATGCGAGATACGACTTCACGATCGCAAGTTGGGCTTTAAAATACGGTTTCTGTAGCTATAATATTTACCACTAATGAGGTTTTTATAAGAATTGGAAAATGGATTGATTTTCCCTTGTTGATTATTCTTTCATAACAACTTAAAAACGAAACCTATGGATGTTCAAAGAATAATTTCAATGTATTTATATTAAATGCCCTCAATTCCAGTTGAGAATTTGGAGCACTGTGATTTCCTCGCGTTACGGAATATGGTGATCCGGACACATCTTCAAGACTTGAAGGATGTTACCAGCTCCGTACACTATGAAAATTACCGCTGCCGGAAATTGGCTGGTCTCTCGTACGACGGCAAACCACACAGAACCAACAGGTGTGTTTTACTTTATTACTTGGCTTTATTCATATTTTTATCTTAAAAGTTACTTGCAATCAAGTTTTTTTTTGCAAATAAATGTAATTTTATGTCTAAATAGTTAAATAAATGCAACATAAGAATTCCCGAAAGATTTCCGGGATAAAAAAGTAGCCAATGTCACTCTCTGTGTATATCCGTTACTCTGTTTCGACTTGAAATAATGACAAATAAACATTCGCATTTATAACATTAATTAGAATATATTTTTTTAAATGAAGTACAAGTCACAGATTAATCGACCAAAAATATAAACTTCATTTTAATTCTTAGTTAGCATGAGTAGACATTTAACAGCAACCTAAGAAGACAGGGTTGTAAAATATGAATTTAATCTTTATTTAATACTGTTGTCACCATTTTTAAGGTGACCAGACTTTAAATATACTTAATATATTTTGGAAAATAAACACGTGAAACACAGTAGAAAATATTTGGAATTTATTTCATCATTGCTGCATGTCTGGTCACCTTAATTTGGTACAATATGCTTCTGTCGCGATCGCTACAGAATAGTATAATTACTGCCAAATAAGTTGAGCCATTTGACATTCAGTGCACAGTACATATTCATCTATTTGTACTGCGCACTAAATGTCAAATTGTTTAACTTATTCGGCGGTATCTATACCTGTGCAATTCCTTTATGTCAAGCTAGTTGTTGTCATATGGCAGTAACATATTTAATCCAATTGTGCTTGGGCATGCAGAAATGATAACACTTTAATATTTAGTCGTGGATTTAGTTTTTATTATTATATATTTTTTTTTAATATTATAATTTTTGTGAGTGAACGTACTAAATCCATGACTAAAATGTTCATTTATATACTTATCTATCACTAGTCATATTTTTTTGGTGTTGCAGTGATATATTTAAATAAGTTTTTATTTTTTGAATAAAAAATCTTATAAAATTATATTTATTAATTATTATGTTTATTGTATATTTAAGTAAGTCACTGTTTCACATGTTTTCGTTAACTTTGGTTGTGTTGGTGTTCAGTTTGTGCCCTCAAGGACTGATGAACAGTTTCATGACCATCTGGTAAGTTACACTGTCCGAGTCTATACTATATGTGGCACCTTTATTGTCGCTCTTATTGGTCGACCGCTTAATGGACTACATTTCATTTTTGGGAAGGTACCGAAATTCGAAAACTGTTTGAAGATTATCCATAAATTTTCGAGTTATATGAAAAATACGGAAAACGGGAATGATTTTTGACATGACTTTGCCAGTGTCAAGTAGAAGTTATCCATTAATTTTCGAGTTATATGAAAAATACGGAAAACGGGAATGATTTTTGACATGACTTTGCCAGTGTCAAGTAGAAGTTCAGTAGATCTAGATTTGATAAGGCAAACAGTTACTTTTCCTATATTTTTAGAATTACATAAAATAAAATATTAGTACTAAATAAAATGACACGGGTCACATATTTTTCATTAACTAACTAAACCAAAACCGTGGTGAAAAAATTAATTGTTGTCCATTGGCGTATCTTCGGCAGTGCATACAGAGCTAAACGCACACAAGACCCTTTTGCTGCGCACTAAATACGCCAATTAAGCGGTCGACCTATAATAATATCGCACATTGCTGTAAAATTTCCGCTGTTCCATATTTAATACATGCATGCGAAAAGATAGTAAAATGGCGATCATTTATGGACCAAGTTCCAAAATACAGACAGAAGGACGTCATTGAGAATTTAACTATTAAAAATTATTGTTGTGCTTACGATGTCTTAGTCATAATTTAGGCATACCCTGACTCTCAAATAAATCAATGTAAATATTTAGTTGGTATTTCAACATAGTGTATCAAAATTCGCTTTGCCTATATAAGTAGTTGTGTTTTTGTGAGTTAATAATATAATTACAGTTTTATTTTTCTAATAAGGTTAATGCCATCTCTGTGTATTTCAAGTGTATTGGCTTTATAGAAGCTTCATGGGAGATATATAAATGTTGAATTTTTTCATCTAAGTTGTATATTTCATTGTTCACAGGAATCCTTTGGTACAAATGGAGGAGGAGAAGAAAGAACATGACATTAAAATGAAGATGATGGAGAGTGAAATGGAACAGGTGCAAAATATTTTTATGTCTTTACTATTATCTTGTTACACTATAGTTATTTACGTATTTCACTGGATTTTGGCTATATCATTGATAGAGTAATCACGAAAAAATAGAGGATTGGAAACAACGCAATTGTTCCCGGGTTCAAATAGCTATTTGAACTTTGTGTAAGCATGTTTATCTCATGTCATGAATCATAATTTACCATTGCCCATGTTAAAATAATTATGTACTTATATTTTTTATATTTCGATATATACCTACACTGTTTTTATATGCATATGTGCGGAATTCTGGTATGTATGTAACAATGTAATTTTCAATAATATAAAATTTTGACTCATCCATTACTGACCACTAGGTATTTCTATAGATAGCGCAATTTACTTAACTTTGCTTATCGTTCAGGTGTTCGAGACCAAAGTCCGCGAGAAGCATGCCAAACTGAAGGAGTCCGAGGCGGAATTAGCGCGACGGCACGACGCCACGCGACGAGCACTCGAGACACAGGCTAGGGAACTCGAGGAACGACAACGGGCGCTGGCCGCCGAGAAAGCCGCCTGGGAAAGGGAGACGGGGCTTTCCTTGGACGATCTTCGCCGCCGGTCGCTTGAGGCCAATAGCAAAGAGTAAGTTTGTTGTTTTAAAATCAGCTTAGAAGAACTTATTGTCGTCCACGTATTTATTTAAAAATTTCATCTGAATCTGTTCAGCCGTTACGTCTTATTGGATGGATGTTGTTTACTAAATTATTGTAGTATAAAATAAATATATCCATTCATTTTACTGTCAACCATCACAGTTATATATTTATTATAATATTTTATTTCGTAATATATTGTATAGTCAGTGGGGTAGGCAGAATCTAAGGATATGTATTTGCTGTGATACTGACATAAATGAAATAGGGTATTTATAGTCTTTTATATTAGCTTGTAGCTGTGAGACCGATATGAAGAGTCTGGGGAAGGATAGGTGATGTCCACTATACAAAGAGGCATTTCACAAAATATCTCAACGAAGCTGGCCTCAAGGTAGCCTCAAAACTATTATCGATTAACTAAACGATAAAGACTTATGGCCATATTCATAAACACATTTTAGAAGCGTTTTAGTTAAAATATGTTTTGTCACTCTCTAACAAACCTGTCTTTACTAATAATAGAAAGAAACAAAACACATTTTAACAAAAACGTTGCTAAAATACGTTTATGAATATTGGCCTTATTCTCTTCTGCAGGATACTGTGGTAACTCGTAAGGAATCTGTGATGTTTTTTAAAATAAATAAATGTATTCGTATTTCCAGGACAATGGACGGGAAGGACAAGAAGGACAAGAAAAAGAAAGGTTTGTTCTAAATAGTCGGCGTCGCCCGCTCCGGTCCGCTCACCCACCGCATCACTCCCGCGTGACTAACGTTGCGGTCACCGATGTTTGTACTGTCACAACACGCGCGCATTATTCAAATGGAATTAATGTCTCCATCAACAATATAGTTACAAATCACAGTAAACAAACACTTTTATTATTCTTTCACTGTGTTATCATGTTTGGCCTACACGAGTTTTTAAACATTATAAACATTCCTATTGAATATTTAACAATAATGATTGTTTGGAAATTATTACCTAATTTAAAGTTTGCTTTGTGACGTTAGCGACTTGTAATTTTGACTGAATTTATTTCTTGTATGTTTTGTATACATATACGCTCCCCACCATTTTGTTCACCATGTATGACAAACGGGAGTATGTACTGTACATATTTGATATCTTACTTTTATATAGTATAAAGATTCTGTATTTTATGACAAGCATAATAATATTAGACTTTTTTTATTTGAATAGTGCCATTTTCGGTGTTGTGAAGATATCTATGTTATGTTACTGATGTTCCTTTATCCTGTATTGTAATTTACCATTATTTTGTAATTATAAACGGACATGTTTATCTAACCGTACTACAGTTTGTTGTCCGACGCTTTTATTTGTGAAATATGTTTGTTCATGTCTTGCTACATATATTAATTATAAAACCACTAATTGTTTTTATTTATTTTGATATGTTTTACATGTGTATGTAGTTATATTTTCTGATATCTATGGCTTGCTAACTGAGTGGATATAGGAATGTTGAGGAGCTCATAATAACAGCTTAATGTTTGTTTCTTGTAATTTTAATATGAACTGTGGACAGGCATATTTGGTGGTGAAAGCAAAGTACCTACTATAAGTTGTATTTTATTTTGTAAATAAAAGTTCTATGTTAAATCATAAGTAGGTTATGTAATGAATTTTTACTCGTTCTTTTTATAATCTCCTTATTTTTTATGTGAAGGCAGTGGGAAACATTTTATTAAAAATTACAATAGTTTTATTTATTATGTTCCCACTGTCAGACACGTTTATAACTCTTTTTCTAAAGATTATATTGTATTTAATATTTGTAGGGAAATAATCTTGTAAACTCTCTTAACTCTTTAAAACTTGAAACAAAATTGATTTGTATTAATGTGTTTTCAGATTGGTCTTTTAAGAGCATGACAACTGGAATTAGTATATAGCATACGCCAAGTAGTATATCACACATTAACACTTGACTATGTAAGCTCGTGATTTATAAAACAACGAGATTTTGAAGACTCATCAGCTAATTACAATAACTATGCTAACTTAATTATTATGACAAACTTTCATTGGTTGTAGCAATATATTATGTCATAAAATTATTGCAAGGCCTAAATTAAATAACAGATAAATGTAATATTTAAGATAATTTTCCTCAAGTCACGCGGCACAAAAGCAGCTTTGTCATTTTTACGGTTTACGTCCACAAAAGTTGCCAAATAGCTGATAATGTAATAATATACTTAATAACACGATATAATTCGATACGTTTAGTCATACAATCGGCAATATTTTGAATTAGTTCTAAAATTTGTAGTCTAATTAAGATCATATTCAGCTCAAAATAGTTTTTGTAAAAAAATAAATAATATAAATAACGTCTCCCAGTGTTGTATCTAGGGCATGGTACTAATATCTCAAGAGAATCATAAACATCAATATGATAAGGGTGACGAATAATTGAAGATTCAGTTTGGATGTCAAGGGGCCTATAATGGATATACACCAAGTAGCCTAGAGTAGTGATTTAATAATCAGAGTTCCTAGGTACTACACTGAAAGTTTATTATAGCTTTTGTCTTATGTGTGTCATAGCGTCATAACTTGTGTATCATACATTCCTCGTTCGGAATGATCGTAATGTATACTGTAGTTGAGTGTACATTTTAATTCTAAATTATAAATTAAGGACCTTTGGTCAAGGTCATCTTATATAACTGTCAAGAATATGGCAAATTTCAATTAATCCTGGAAAGGTGTGTTTATTTATACAACATTTCCTTACCACAATTTTTGCATTTTGGAAACTATGGCTATTTAGAACTCTTAATAATAAAAATATGGCTCAATCCAATTTAAAATAATAACTATCAACTGTGTGGTAAGGAAATTTTGTATAAATAAACTCACCTTTCCAGGATTAACTGAAATTTGCCATATTTTAGACAGTTATAAGATGACCTTGACTAACGGCCCTTAACGAGAGTTAGTATTTGAATTAGTGAACACTTAATTCTAATTGGAATATTAAATGATAGTAAGAGATTTTTCATAATCTATATATTTTAAAATTTAAATATTATAACATTTTGGCTTGTCTATGCATGTTAGGTGTCTACGTGTGGAACATTAAGGAAGCTTAGTGATACAAGTATGCTCATAGATCAGTTGTGACATAGACTCATAGGTATATAGAAGGATTTTAGATATTCATGATAAATTTAAGGTTAAACTATATTTAAAATCTATTTTGCCATATTGGCTTTAATTCAGTGTTTCAATAACAGAGTATTTATGTATCTCTATAATACGAACTGCTTAGTAGTGCTCAGTCACATATCTACCAAGGGAAAATGTTTAATTGAATTGTTTTAATTATTTATATGATATTAAACAAAATGTTAAGTGGTCAGCTTTGGCTATTTTTGTATGCATTCTCAATTATTGTAATATCTCAATTTGTAAAATGATATTTTAACTGTTCACTTTTGTTATACTTAGTTTTGTATTTCCTAACAGCTATGGTATAACTTACCCATGACAACTTGCTTAGTCAAAATATAGTATGTGATGACGAGAAAAACATTTATTTGAGATGGTGTAATAATTGTACCTTTCAATAATACAAATAAATACGTAATATATAACTTTTGTCTTTTATTTGTACTCTAGCAATAGGATCCAAAATTAATTGCCATGTTGTAGGTATGGGTAGACAACATTTCTTGAAATTATACGAGATAGGGCTTGTTAGGGTTCCGTCCGAATTATGAATGGGCGAGTTAATTGGGAACATACTGACCTACAATTCCTTATATAAATGACCTTATGTCATCTGTATAGTACTGTATTGGTGAATAATTATTGATGGAATATAGAAATGAAAGGAGTACGTACCAATTATGCCTGTTCTTCTCGCTTCAGCCAGCTGGCTAATATATCTCTGTATAGTATCTGCCGTGGAGCCTTTTTGCACGCTAGATTACACTTTGTACAATTATATATTTAGTTAATTTATTTGTTTTTAACGTCGCGGACAACCAACCTTCTCGACGCGACACGAAACAGTAGTGAGTGGGTAGACGGAAAACGGACCGAAAGTACCATACAGGGCTATTTCAAATTCTGAACAAAATACTGATATTTATTTGAGCAATCCGTATACAAAACCATCTAGTACATCACGTCAGAGTTAGGCTGACTTTCCACCAGAGCTGTACGAAGTAGCTGTGTGGAAAGCGATGAATTAAGCCACCAATAGTATTGCTTCTTTCTCATAACTTGCAAAGCTATCGCTTTCAGCTCAGCTTCTTCGTACAGCTCTGGTGGAAAGCCAGCTTTATAGAGAATATATAAAAGGATCTTAACAAAAATGAAACAATGGTATGAACAAGTTTTATTTGCCTTTATTACATCACATACACATGTTTACACCCTTCTTTCACATTGATATACAAATTGATAAACTCACAGACTTCACTCCATATTTTATTAACAACGTTCTCTACAACTATTATTTTAAGAAATATATTTGGCAGCGCTATGGAAAATATACTTTCTAATATTAATGAAAATGCAACTTTAAATATTGTAACAATCACAACAGTGTTTTGACTTTACTATATAACTATTTTATTATTTATATTCATATAGTAAATTTGTTTTGAAAATATTTGAGGAGAATATTGCAAAAAACTATAATATTAAGTATTATTTGAAATATTCTATAAAAATTATTTAATTTTATTTACAATGTATTTATTTGGGGTTTCACTCCTTCAGGGTCAAATGACACTTTTATTATGAAAGTTATTCTAGCTATAATCATTTATGAGAAAGTTATAGAAAATATTATTATTAGATATTTGTAAATTTTGCACCTTTATATTGTAGGTAATGGTGTTGATATTTGAAATTGTTTTAATTCACTAGATAAGATCAGAAAATATGTTCTCCACTCTACAAGTCTACACTATTCATAATATTGCTTTGATGATTTGTTTGTATCTATTTATTTCTCAAAAAATATTTTCCTATATAGGCAAGATATTAGAAATGAAATATAATAAAAAAGTATTTATATAGGTACTAGCTAACCTTAAAACACATACGACTACCTACCTAATATTATGTGTTACAACCTTTAGATTCGGTATTATTCAAAATACTTACTTTGGTTCAAATACTCTGTCAGCGCACTCTCACGTATTATATTTCTCTGCACAAACTAGTCGTTACTAAGTATATTGGTGTTCTTGTTTTGCCTATAATATTAACTACCATTATAACGACGAAAATTAGGACGTTGCACTAAATTTCAATACTCTGTAATATCACAATGACTGTAACTCTAATACTAACCACTAACCAGGAGGTGTAGGCGTCTTAACTAATTAACGCCTAAACTTACTTTTGTGACCGCTGCACAAGTTTAGGCTATTCTGAATGGGATTATAGTTTTGCTTACTTAGTTCTACTTCGAGGAGGCACTCCGGCGAAGTTACCTATTATAATCAATGTACCAATGTATGCTTTGTGTTATATATAAATATAGTTATAAGTAGGTCGATGGCGTAGGTACAATCAAGAGCATTAGTGACAAAAAAATTTCGCTTGACACCTTAAAAGACATGAAAACTATGTCAGTTGTGATTTGATCTGATTGATTCATATCTATTTGAATGTCATTGAGCTTTAATGTGATAGGTTGGCATTAGAAATGAAACAATATGAAAACTTTAATTTGCAAGCGAATATAGCCTTTACGAGGTCCTACCAACGCTGCTCCTGATTGTACATGTGATTTGTGATATTAGAAAAAATATTTTAAATATAGTTTTACAAATAAATAATTCTAATATTGGCACATTATTATTATTATATAATTTATTAAATAGTTGCGTTATATATAGTATGCCCTGTAACATGTCTAAATAGAACTCAATTAAATAAAAATTGCTTATATAATTTAAGTAAGAATTTATACATATGGTCCTATCTAATCTAACAAACTTTTGCAAAATTGCATATTATATATTTCAACAATTTTATTGGTACAGTGAGAAGTTAATATCATCACTTAACTTTGAAATACGTATGGCCACATGTTCGATTCACAACACTTTATATAAAGCTTTGTCAAGCTCTTTAATCAAATACAATTATTTTAACGACTATACATACCTATTAAAGAAAAAATAAATTGAAATTACCTACTACTAGAAATTGTACTAATTATATAAATTCTTACAAAGAAAGATATAGATAAAGGCAAAGTACATTGAGTCATATACATATCTATTGAAAAGAAAAGTCAATCAAGAGATATATATATATATATAAAGAAACAAGAAGTGTTTTATAGACCGTCTTAATTTGAAGTAGGTACCAACAGTATATATTTAAAAAGTTACATGTGACATTATTCGTATTTTTGTATTGTATACTTTAACACCAAACACACTGAAGCCTGTAAAGCGTTACCTGACTTAATAAAAGGTTTCTTCTACTTTCAATGCTTACTTTTCCACGAGAATGCCCCGCAATTCACATTGCGTTCCGGATTTTCCAGTAGGTACGTTATTAATTGAAATCGCTTCCCATTTCCTTTGAAAAAAGTATAAGTCAAATATGATACCTACCTAATAATAAAGCTTAATATTGCCTAATGATAATACTTAATGTCTACATGATAATAATCAAATGCTAAGCACGTTGTATTGAAATAATTGAAGTAAAATTCTGTACCTACTTACTACCTAAACTTAATGGTACTAAACAATAATTGATATGTTTATTATTGCTGTATGGAATTTATAAATTAACGTTAAACGTCGTGAGATATGCGCCGCATGCAGCATAGTCTTCATTTATACACGATCTTAGAACATGCAACAATAAGTACAGAATCAATGTCAGATGTAACTAATCGGTCTATAAACACTGGTTATTTCTGGGCGAACGGGGGCTGAGACCAGCCAACAGAGTCAATATTCCTTTTTATTTAAAATGAAACATCTCTTCGTAAAGATGAAGTACGACACCATATAACACACATGCAACACATCTATCTTCGCCGCATTGACCATGCACTTCGCGATATTATATTTTGTAGCTGGTGTTACCTGCACGTTTGTACATAACGCGTAATGGCGTCTCTAACAACAACATCGAATGTTATAGTGTGAAGAGTGATGTAGACAAAGCAACGTAATAAATACATAACTTAAATAAATATATTAATGGACAAAAAGCAAGCGTGCATTGAGAAGTATATCTACTAAGTGGAGTTCGATGTTTTCAGATAACATGATTAAGCTACAGAAATACAGGATAAATAATATTGATGAATGAGGTATTTTACAAAAATAGACACTGAACAATTATTCACAATTAACAATTTTTAAAAATATGATAAACACATAAATGACGGATACCTACGACACGTTAAGCAATTTGAACCAAATTGTACAAAGCAACCAAAAAGCGGCATAAAAATTATCTACACATTTACTATGTGGGAATGCACTATTTTGGCGGGAAACTTATAAATAACAATGCTATTTTGTAAACTAAAGTGTTTTGTAAATATGATAAGTGTAACAGTAAATATATAGGTAATATTAGTTTTATTGTACGATCTCAATCTTATAATGTCGAACATCACAATTTATATGAATTACAATAACGAAGTCAACAAATACCATTAAAACTCTTTCTACAAACTACTTTTACTTCTATAGATAACGAAGATAGAAGAAAAGTTAATTTAAAATCGTTTGTGTTCTCCTCTCCGCGAACGTTTAATACGAAGTTACAATTAATTATGTGTCCACAGCCAGTTGCGCGATCACGCAATCTGTTATATCTAATTAATATTAAACCTACCTAGGTCCGCTGCAATCTATCAAGATTTGTGTCGCAAGTGCTTTCGCTTTTGTACACCGTACTTTTCATCTTAAACTAGTTTAAAATCTGCTAAACGGCCACAGAGTAGCTTGTCATCTAGCAGATCTCAATTTTATAGACCGGAATCTATTGACTGCAAGTATCAACATCTGTTTAGTTGACGAGTGTTTCAATACCTGCAGTACACTGGACTGCTTCGATTAGTATGAATCACATGTTGCTTTCAAAATTGTGTTCGATTTCTGAATTTCTATATGCAAGCAACCTGTGATCCCTACTTCTGCCACAGTCCGTCCGATCTCGGGCGATCTTTAGTCGTCTTAAAGAGATGTTTCCCTTTTTAAAACAACAGGAAGCTGACCCTGGTCCGGCGCGCGTCACCCTTGCCGCGCCGGCCCATGCCGTACTGTCACATGGCCGTGTCGGACGTACTCCCTCCAGGCTTGGCATCACCTCCACCACCGCCGGCCGCTTCCTCGTCTCTAGTGGAACCCGAACGAGAAGTCCCCGCACCTCCTCCCGCAGACAAACCCGTGAAGTCCAGCTTGTACTGTACATAAGAACACCATATTAGATCATCCATCATCGCACACCCTGCTAGGAAGTGCATTCACGCACAGCACGGTTAAACATCATGCACTCCATCAATATTATTTACAGTGTTAATGAATCAGCTCTTCAAACAATCTATTTCATCGATATCGGTTAGGTCAATGGAGGCTCACACGAAATCTTGGGTAACTGAAGAAGCTAGCTTGTGCGGGTGATTGTGACTATAGCGCACGGCTAATGCTTGCAGGAACACACGAACAACATTCAATACTTAGCTATAGGTAACACACCACCAAACAAATCTACACTAATATCAAAAACACCGGTTATTTAATTGTTAGTACGCGGTCGTTGTTAAAATTCATTACAATTTGCGATACCTACAAATTTAACCATTCAATACACTATTTTCACTTTTAAATGTGGATGCTTTTCTTAAATTTGGCTTCCAGGACATAGGGACTCTGACTGGCATACACAGGGAATACTGAAAATACCAAATAAAACAAAATAAAACTGAAATTAATAAAAAAGGAAGCCTTCTGAATATTATTCCACATAAATTGCATAAATTAAATAGCAATTTTCTGTTATCCTTACAACGGTACCAGCATAAAGTAAATCATTTATTTAAACTGTTTTTGATTTTCGTCAATTATGGCGTAAAACAACATTTAGTACGAGTACATAAGATCACATGCTTATACTCTACTTTACAAATGGACAATGACTAAAACAAACATTTACTTGGGAAGGAACAAGAGTAGGGTTATGACCGACCGCATCGTCCTGGATTCTCGTACTGACTGAGGATTTATTAATCGCTTTCTCCAGCGGTATAAGACCCTGGTAGGAAGTTGGTGCACAACAAAAAGAAAAAAGAAAATATAATAAATAAAAAGAACAACATGGATGTTAAAATTATCATCGAAACTAACCACTATTGAACGCTAGACTCTAATGATTCTAGAAAAGTTTGCTTTCGTTTTTTCCATATCTTTTAAATTACTTTTAACGAATTAAATGCTCGTATTAATTAAGATGAAGTTATTTTAAATTTAAACGAAGGCAATCTTTATATCACATAGTTTCACCCGTTATTAGAATCTCTAACAGAAACGAACGTAGAATAATCATTGTACTTAACAGGTGCAACACTCTGGTGCCTTTTTACTCCCATACGCGTCTCCCACGGCAAAGGTACCTAAGGAACATTACGTTCCAATGCACTAAATATTTAAATATTCCTAAAATAATAACTAAGTTATCAAATTGTCATAAGAATTGTTTTGTAACAAATATTAATTTAGAGTATCGTAATGGGTTTGTTACCTTATTTGCGCAATCAAAACAGGTGGTTACCACCTTGCTGATTACGTTCATGAGATGTTTGGTCTCTTGAATAACATTGTCGACTTTACTGAATGTAGCCGCCCGGCCCACTGTAGGCTCCTTCACAGTGAACTGTAGCTGTTGCACATAAGTAGGCACTTTATCTAAATGTTCTAAGAGTTCTTTTTTCGTTGTACCTGCGGGAACCTGACCAACAAAAATAATAATTAGAAAATACAAAACAACTTCCTAATAGTATAAAGATAATAATAGTATAGGACGCAGTGCAGTAGTCTTTGGTAGTGGTAGTTTATACATATAGCATGCTACCCTAGTACTTCTAATATATCTTGACACTCATACTGAAACTGTTTACGGACTTCACGGTGTTGATATGAGATGAAATCATAATCCAAAATAATATTTATTAACTATGCGAGTGCATCGTAATAAATCTGTCTTTTTCTGTTGAGGAAACCTCTGATTGACGGATGTGCTGGAACCAATTTCCATACAACACATACATAATATTTTAGAGACCCGGGTTGGCTGTGATAGCTCTCTGGTTTAGGCTCGTGGTTATAATAACGGGGGCTTACTTAGTACAATATTTATATAATTGATACCTGATATGAAAACTGTCGAACAATTTTATAAAGTCTATTAGCTTCTTCTGCAAAGTATTCTGCCTGCGTGAAGAGGTCTTGTGTAGTATTAAGTCGGCCTTCACCTTTTGTGAATTGATACATTGCGAAAGCCATGGAAGACATATTTTTCGCCCTGTAACAATTTTATAAAGAGTAATGTCATTGAAAATGCAGAATTTTTTATAACTTCACGGGTTGCCTTACGGCTCCCAAAACCGTGTTATGGGCTCCAGCTAGAGTACCCAGCGGAAGACGAAGAAGGAAGAAATAGCTGATATGATGCTATTTATTGCTAATTAATTAGGCCTCTTCGACTTTCAATAATCGAAAATAATGTCTTTCGACTAAATAAATTATGATTTATTTTGTGTTGAAAAAATTTGTTGTATTGGTTTATTTTATAGACTGCATAAAATCAAAATATTTTATCATTAGTTTTATGGGAATCAAACATAACAACCTAGACAAGAAACCTATACGTAACTACCCATGGACAGAAGATGCTATCAAATTATTCTAATGCCAAGTTGTGGGTTATGCTAGTGTGACAAAAAAGTCAACCAACCTCTTCACAATATCGTTGTTTTCATCAGCAGCTGCACCCTGCCACTTGTCAGTTTCAGCGTCCATCTCGGAGGACATCATCTTCATTTCTAATCCAGACTTGGCAATTTTTGCCTGTTCGTCTGAATCCAGTCGCACTGCTTTGAGCGGTTTGCTCGTCGTACCATGTTTCTGAAAATAATACAGAAATGTTCATTATGTGCTATTATCGACTGATCATCTCCTCTGGTGACAAGAGGGCCAGGCCATCGCGATTCGCGATTCAGCGGGAAAATGCAATGAAATAACTATTAACGCAAGGCACAGTGCGTTGGTCGCCATAACGTGACGTGGAATCCTTTGATCACATGATGCACTCTAAAAAATCGTCCAGTAGATTCGGAGAAAATAAGCTGTGACAGACGGACAGACAGACATAAGAGTGATACTATAAGGGTTTCCGTTCTTTCATCGGAGATGTACGGAACTCTAAAAATCAGTACTAGTTTAAAACCACTCACCCCGGGCCTCGGTAAGCTGCTATAGAGTTGTTTGTCAGGCCGTTGGTCAGTAAGATCTAACAAATCTCGTGCAAGTCGGGCCGCATCTGCTAGTAACCATGCCCACATATCGACGAACACATCCAGGTTTTCTCTTGCTGCGGTACTTCCTGGATGCGCGGCTAATGTCCGTGCAGCCGTCACAACTTGTGGTCCATATATCCTCAAGTTGATCTCCGCGAATTTAGCGCTAACTTGCAACGATTCTGACAAAGCAATGTGCCTTAGAAGCTTGCATACCTGTACAATAATCTCATTGTTATAGTAGAAGTGCTGTAGGAATTTGGACGGAGATGAAAGGAAACGAAGAAGTTTTGAATATGGTAAAGGAAATAAGGAGTTTGATGAAGACAATTTTAGAATAGAAGAGGAAAATGCTGGGCAACCTAATCAGGTCGAATCACACGACAATTTCATCAAAATTATAATCGAACGTAGAATAGAAGGAAGAAGAAAACGAGGAAGACCTAAAAGAGGATACATGCAGCAGATAAAGGAGAAGTTGAATGTGGTGTTGTATCATGATGTGAAGAGAAGGGCGGAGTGCAGGGTAAGTTAGAAAAGACTCCACCGACTCTTAAATTGCATAGATAGTAGAAGATACTGAAAAATTCACAATGATAATTGTAATGAATTTAATGTAAATAAATTTAAATTTTGAGATCGTTATACCTCTATAATATGATCTAAGTGTTCATGAAGCCGTCCAGCTATATTATGCAGTCTCTCAGAATCTCTCTCACCACAGGAACTAGCTGGAAAATAAGACATTTTAAAATACGATGACAAAAGCGAGTATTAGATTATATTTACAATTGGAATGATTTCTAAACTAACAGGTGGTAATTCTGCCATGGCCGTATCCCGGAAGAGTTATGGGAGTTCAAACGCACCCCCCGGAATCCCGTTTTCTTTAAAATTTTAGTTAGACGAAAAGTCTATTACAGCACTTATTTATTACTCTTAAAGAAAATTGGTGTTTCTTGTGTTTTTGGCACGAGTGAGAATTGAACCTAGATCCTCCGGATTCGATACCAATGCTCTACCAAATTCTGAAGAAGAAAATTTAAATATCTACCGATACGTGCTAGATCGCTAGTAAGTCTTCTTGCATTCTCAGCGAGGGGGGCAAGTTCCCGCGCCTGGTCGCGAGCAGCCGACACCAGCGCTCTCTCGAGTTGTGTGACAGCACTGGCAGCACCGGTACACGCACTCTCCAGGGCAGCCATACTACCACTGCCGCTTTCTTCCTAAAATATTTTAATTTTGGTGAATAAGACATAATATGAAGTATGAAAACGTTGTAAGCTGTCATCGGGGTGTAGTATACGGGACGAAGGGTATGGATTTAGACCACAGTATATTCCGGCTTGATCAGTGGTGTCGTACATGGCTAGGTTTTACGTCTGTTAAAGAAAAGTGACACATCTTGGTTCATTACAGCAGCGGGCTTGTCACCGGTTCTGTTTAATATGGACAATTGTCAAAAAGTGGATACTGTTACTGACGTCTTTGGCGCATGGTATAAAGGCCGTGAAGATGTGTTTGTTTGTTAGTACTTCTTAAATACTCTTTGGAGTCAAAGTACACAGTTTAAAAGTGTAGTTTTGATAAGGGTAAGGAAGGGGATGTCAGTGTTAGTGCGAAATCTATTATTTTTACCCGACCTGAGCGACAGCAAAAACAGGGTTATGTATATAAAAAAATCTAACTTAATGTATATATACAACCTGAACTAGATGCTCCAAACCTCGGATTAATATATATAATAAATAAAAAGTTAGAAATAATTTAATAATATATGTAACCTCTTTTTATACGGTTAGGTAATTTTACATTTGTAGTTTCTAAATTCAAATTAAAAATAGAACGAGCAAAAAGTTAACAAAATAAAAATATGAATTTTAAACTACATAGAGTACTAAGCCTATTAAACTATGAATACTAAAAAGAGTTTACCACTATGAAGTTCAAATAACATGACATGATAAAACCATTGTCTTATTTTAAAAATGGAATTACGAGAACTTGTCAAAATAAAATAGTATTCGAAAAATTCAAATATAATTTAAAATCATTATAAATTATGATTATGTTATATCAAAAGAGGTTACAAACTATAAATTGAACTTCATAGATAAAAAAGTTTTTGATTTCTTACCACGGAAACAGTGACTACGACTAGCCTTTCCAGCTCGTAGGCTATTCGTTCAGCTAATGATAGAATTCGTTGGCGATGTTCGTGTTTAGTATAGGCAGAATCCGTGAAATCGTGCGTCCTTTCAACCAGTGCCCGTAATGTACCGGCCAAAGCTCTTCTTCTAGATGCGTCCGCACCTCTTGATCTGGCGGCACGGACTTGTGTACAAAGACCACGTAAAGCTCCCAGCGCCGTTCCAGCCTCCCATACTGCCGCCTGTATATCATACATTTTCATAAATATGTATGGAAATTGTGGAAAGTCACATCAATGCCAAATTGCACCATCATTTTGTAAGCAATAACAAAATCTATCGGCTCAGTACCTAATGTAACAATTCAACAATGTAAGATTTTAGAGAATTTTATTCTAGATTTCTTTAGAATTGTTTACGTTTTCATTCACTATATAGATACGAGTATGTACAGAGAAAAAACTACATTTTAATTACGAAACTATTAGCAATGATTTTAGGAAAAATGAATTTTCTTTTGATATGATATCTACTCGTATTTTTAGCGAATTGGACTATGCTATTTTTAACTACATTTAACTAGTACACCTATTACTTATTTTACTAGTTTACTAAAGTTTTAGTTGGTTTATTTAATATCTAAAATTAATAGCCCTATATCCAAAATTTGTATGGGAATTGTTTATCCCAGAAAAATTATGGATATAGGAGCCTTAATATAAAAAGTTATTGTAATAATTTTGAAAACAGAATGAGAAAATATTTGCCAATAAAGCGAAGAAAATATATTGTGAGTTATGAAATAATATTTGATGTGATCGAGTGTAAGTTTAGAGGTTGTTAATCAAGAGAAAATTGCAAAGAAAATGTGCTGTTTGATGTGTAGATACATTTTTGGTAGAAATTGAATAATCTCAATATTTTGCATGCATTGAATTAACCTACCACCAATAGATTTTCCCGAAAAGCACAGCAGAATTTACAGGAATTTTTAGTGTCAACAAAGAAATATGAAAAACATCTGACAGTTAAAAGAGATTTTGAAACTATCTGAATAGAAGAAAGAAAGTATGAGGAAGCAAAAGTGATTGAAAATTGTATTAAAGCAAGATCTAAAAATTGTTTAGCGTTTAATTAAAGGCAAGTCTACCTACGATCATTGTCAGTACCTGTTGGTGACTGTCCGAGTAAGGTTGCAACTACAAGAAAAGAAAACGTGTTTGTTTACGTATTAAAAATTGAAGAAGATTAATTATATTTTACCGTCCATATAGCTTCTGTGAACGAACATGTTAAACAAACCAAGAACCAAGAACACTTCTACTTTCAAACTCTACTAATCAAACCATCTACTCGTAAAAACTCACCTTGCTCCTGATTTTGCTATATTTTATTATTATATTTAATGTTTACATTAGCAAAGCAGTTTAAAAGTACGAGTAATAACGAAACTATATTATATTAAATTAAAAAGGGAGCGTTTCCTTCTTTGTCAATCTAGCTAAAACTTAAATTACGATTGATCTCTTTTCACATGTCTATGAGGCTGAATTCTTATCTTCTATACTAATAATAAAGCTGTTTGTTTGAACGCGGCAATCTCTGGAATTACCTGTCGAATTAAAAAAAAAAATGCATTTGATAGCCCAATTCTTGAGGGTGGTTAACATTACGCTACGACCTAAAGGAGCGGCGCAGTGACCATTCGGGATAAAGTTACGAACCGATCATAATAGCTATATTCCTAGAAACAGAGTTACCAAGTTAAGATATGAATAACTTGTCTAGTAGGTAATGTCCGGTTAGTGCCACGGAAACCTCTCATGCTCGTCTGTCGTCGTAGAGCTTACGTAGCTAGCTCTACTTACATGTAAAACATCTTATTGATGTGTGCCGCCTGTAAAGATTGTCACGTTCCTTTTTAAACTGATCTTTAGGAAACTACTTTGTTGTCAGGTCATTTTGTAAGCGAGATAAATTCTTTGACTTGAAAATGTCCTTATAGAATGCCCCATTGTTATTGCAATATGGGATTCGTGTCTGGATTCCGGAACCAATCCGCCGAAATTAAAATAAATGATCATGCTTTATTTAACCTGTGTTGGCTCTATCAATCGTCCAGTTATTTGTATGTAAAATCTGTGTAAAATTAGTCGGATTTTTTTAAATTAAATTAATGGTTTCTTGGGGCACCCATTCATTCAATGGTTTCTTAGGGCATCTCCACCTTTTATAGGACTTCAATTCTAATTGACTGAGCTGAGACATATTATGTGAACGAATCGTTATTACTTTCTTAAATATAAGTATTTGTAAGAGTAACACATTAAAAACTTTTAAAATATCACAATAATGTTTTAGATGGCATCTCATGTGGTGAGGTCGTAGTAAAAAGCAAGACAAATTCGATTGAAACGTTACTCGGCGCTCTCTGAATGGCGTCTGGGGAAACGTAAAACCCTCTTTAGGTACAGTAGCGTAAAGTAAATTATATCTTAAAAGAACATGGTATTTAGTTTTATTGTTTTTGGTGTTCTACAGTGTTTGTTATTACTAAAGGTATAATTAATTCAAAGGAAATACGAGGTGAATTCAAAGAAAGAGAGTTTTGTTAGCAAGAAAAGAAAAGTTTGCCCGTGTCATTTAGGTAATTACTAATCAATTTAGATCGTTTCTGAAGTGTATAAAATCTAGAACATGCTGGGGTGGGTAAGTAGGAATGGGAAGTCCTTTTTTATGTCTCCGTCGCAGGGAGATAGTGCAAGTTATCGCCTTAGAGAAATAAAATTGCAATTTATTTTCTACCAATTGGCCACAGCTTAGCTCGTATTATTTTCATATCACTGCTCACCCCATTTAGTAACCATATGTGGACATAGACTCACTAGGATCGCTGATAGTTTCATCAAATTCGTTAAAGTCTTTTCGGTGTTAATTCTGAACAATCATTAGGACAGACCATAAAGCTAAAACTGACACGCGTTTGATTTTAAGGTCCATGTTACAGACAGACATTTTCATTTATATATAAATCTTCCGCATACCCGATATAAATGAGGTTATATTCTTTCGCCACATCGGGGCTATTACAGCGTTGAAGGAAGCTAGAAATTTCACGATAACCATCTTCCAGCCGAATGCTTTTGACGGCAGTGATATATAGTCGAGTGGCACGTTCCAGACTATGTAACAACTCTACTCTGTAGTTTCAGTTATATGTTACATAATTCTTGAAACTTTTCATTATTTAATTATACTACTTACTATTACTTGTTTCACTATACTGGCCTATTTATACTAATATTATAAAGAGAGAGTATGAAATTGATTGTTTTTTTGTTTGACCTCGACCTACTAATACTCAACCCAATTAAAAAATAATTCCACTGTTATAAAGCTACAATATTGCGGTGGCCACACATTCGTCCAATCCCCGGCCGGTCGCCGTATGGTCTACCGAAACCGACCACAGACTCGTCCAATTCTTATCGCGCGGCCCACATAAATTAATTAAAAATAGCTTTCCGCCCCGGCTTCGTACGTGGAGCCCATGTTAACTTTCATCCTTTCTTCCAGTTTATCCCGAAGTTTCCAATTTTCTTTCCTTAAATACTAAATTACGAACATTAAAAAAATAGCCAAATCGGTGCAGCCATTTTCAAGTGATGCGGTTACCAACGAACAGCATTTTTTTATTAGGGCTCCGTAGGTAATAATTATAACAATATTTGGTTCGTTTCAGTATGTATTATGTGTTATAATTTAAAATGTTTTGTTTTTGGTTTCTAAAATATATCGAAGAGTCCGTATATTTGTCTTATTTTGTAAACAATAATTGCAAGTATTTTTTGTGTTACATTTTTTAAGGTTTTAAAAATGTTATAATTATATTAGTAACGCAGATTTTATGTTATTAAAAATGAACTTAAATTGTAAAATTGTTAAATAACGTCTTTTAACAATTTTGTATGACAAATTACAAAGTGATAAGCAAAAATTGTTTACTAAATAAAACAAGTATAGAAAAATAGACCTCACTCCCATCCCATTTGCATTGGCAACTTTTAAAAGTAATATCTATAGCAATATTTCAGTCGCTCTTTCAGGTGCCAAGATCCTTCCTAAACACCATAAGAAACAATTTCTTCACTAAGTACTTACAAATATCGCCCAAAATTTCCACATAAATTTAAAATTATTACAATAATTTGTAGAATTATCGAACCTCGTGTGAATTCTCTTCATGTCCCGGCAGTCCGTCCCGCACCACATAGTGTATCAGGTCCATAGCTCGTCTCATTTGACAAAACACAGTGTCTCTGTTTTCCCTCGCTGACACGCTACCCGGATGACGGAGGCAAGTCTAGACATACAAAGAAATCAGTGGGCAAATAGGTCCAGATTTAAGGACCGTTGCTCTCATTCCTTTTGTATCTGTCAAAAATATGGCAAATCTCAGTTAATCCTTTTCCTTTCCTTATCATTTATTATCTTATTTATGTGTGTGTGGTAAGGAAATGTTGTAGGTATAAATAATTCACATTTTCACTGAGATTTGCCATATTTTTGACAATTATAAAATTACCTTGACGAACGGTCCTTAATCAGAAATATTGTAAATTGTCAAGGCACGTAAAGTCAGTATTTTTCTGAACATAATAGATATTTTCTATTGGAGTAGCGACTGTATATGATAAAATTGCCACCTGTTTTGTTTGCTTGTTAAATGTGGACAGTGATTCTAGCGACGACGTCTGCACAAGGTATAACGGCCGTGATGGTGTATTTTTTGTGTAAAACTAAGAAAAATTCACTGTAATTCTTCGTAAGTTAAGTAATTATATAATAAACCTCCGCCCAATTCTCAGCCCAAAAATGTACTCAACTAAATTCTCCATTTCGTTTTAACTTATGGTCCAAAAGTTTATGTAATCTCACTGCGCAGATAGCTTGGAGTTATTGCGGTAATTTTTTTGGCTATTCTCATTTATTCGCGAACTTCGGACAAATGCTACTCATGATCCAAGCTTACAAAGATCAAGGAAAGGCACACTTAAAACCATCTCATTTTTTGTCTGTAAATGTAATGAAGATACCGCTCGTTTCTAGCGGAAGATATGTTTTGTAATTAATTACACTGGCTATTCAAATATTTAGCAGTGTTTTTGATGTTTAGCATCATTCTTCTCGCTTTCCTGCAATCTGTGGGTGTGATTTCGTGAAAAGAGACGGAAGTGTGTAACAGGAATCCGGGGAAGCGCGCGCTATTTGATGACCAATGAGCACGCGCGGTGGTAAGTTGGCTGTCAGCCAACAGTGTGTGCGTGTACCAAGGTGAGATGACAGATGTTACACATCATATGCGACTACTGTTAGTCTCGCTTGTTTTTTTTATTACGGAAAATAATAGGTAACGGTGTTCATAGTACTAGATAAGACTGATCGCAATAACATCAATGAAAAATGAGAATTAATTTTACTTGGCTTAAATAAGTGTAAGTATACTTAAAGATAATTTATTCTTAATGGATATTTTCCATATAAAATTACTCGTAAAGGGTCGGATCCAGTCTGACAATATGTCGTCGTAAGTGGCTATGACGAACGAAAGAGGAAAAGAGGGGGTTAATGAGTTTGTGCATAATGATTTAGAAGAATTTTATGTTTCAACCCCACAAGGTTTTCATTTATTTCAAGGTGCGTCAGTGGCCGAGTGGTTAAAGCGTCTGGCATATACCTACGCAGACCACGGTTCAATTCCGGTTATGTACCAATACTATCAATGAGGATTTTAATACATAATCCGAAGCTTAGAGGCTTTTCCATCAAAATATATCGCAACAGTATAGCCTCACAAATACCATTAGCTAAAAGAGGAAGACTTGGCCTTCCACTGGGTACCCTGGGGCCGATAAAAGTCGTAAAAGCAACAAGAGTTTTATTTTTAACGTGGTTTGTTTCATGAAAATATTTTCTGTATAAAACATAAACTTTTTTGAACATTAAAAAGAAAAATACTGTTCCATTTTTGAAATATTCCCTTTCCTATATTATAGCATTGACACACTATTCTACCTACCCTTTGAATATAATGGATGCGCAAATATAAATAAATGTTTCGGATGTCGCAAATAGGTTGGTGCCACGCGGGAAATTGGCCTAGGTAAATAATTGATAGCGACTCGTCGAGGCCACACGCCGACAGGACTAATTTACGTGGCCCGCCGGACATTCGGATTGGGAATTTATTGCGATCCATTGGTCTTTATAACGACCAGCCATACCGCGCCGACTCTACACCGACATTCTCAAATCACCACGAATTTTACGAACGATAACAATATCATGGGTCAAATGTAGTTTGGAATAGAAATATTAAAGGTACTTTGATAAAACAGAATATGATAAACGTAGTTTTACAATTTTAGGATAAGTTCTCTGTATTTTTGTATATTGGGAAATCGATCTTTATACCTTGCTGCGTGATCAGATACATCAACGTCCTCATTTAGTGAGTTTTCTTGCGAGAACAGATCCAGAACTGCTGGCAAGGCTTCTTAAATAGAAATCCAAAAGAAGGACGCCAACTTTATTGTCCTCCGAAGTACGACTCGACTAAGAGTGAACCCGATTCCTCCAGTTTCAAGTCCAACTATGAATTGGGGAATGTATGGCCTTTCGGCGTAATCAGAGACTCTAGTATCGAAGTCTTCATTTAGCGAGTTGACCATAAGGTCCAGTCCAGTGAAAAGTTTCTTTGGTTTCAAATACATTGAATAGTTAAAGTTTGCAATTTTAGTTCAAAGGGTACAAACTTTTGAAGATGTTAGCAGCATCAATGTAGATCGTTCAAGGACATTTCTCGCGGCGGCCACTTGAGCTCTTCTCCTTTCGTCTCGTAGGTCTGCTCGTCTTTCAGCGGTTAGTCTTGCTAGTTCTACCATTCCGCCGCCAAATTCAGTGAAAGCTCGAACAAATTCAGTGAAATTCGTCACTGACTCCAATCGATCTAGTGATCGAGCTACCTGTGGGACAGGAAATTATATTATATAACTTTATATTATAAAATTTAAATTGAAATGGCTGATCCGATTGTTTCGATGGAAGCATGCATGGAGTAGCCACATGAACTAGTACAACTCTATGCGATGCTACCTAATTTATTTTTCATAACTCGCTGTTGGTTTAAACTAGATTAGAATATATAAACGTAAAGGCCCATTGAATACCGCTGGGTACCCTGGGACCGTAACACGGTTTCGGGAGCTGTAAGGCGACCCGTAAAGAAAGAACAAAAAGCACGTAAAGAACCCATTAAATTTTTGTGTTTAAAGCTTACAGAATACATAACAAACCAGAATATGCATGAGCTTGAGCATTGAATAGTATAAAATTTCATGAATCTCGTGGTAGCAAGCAGCAAAATGCGGTAACATGGCGATAAGTATCGGATGGTATAGCATATATAGTTACCGTAGTTCGTAGCAGGCCTAAATTATAGGTTTTTTAGGTTTCCCCGGTCATATGAAAGAAGGCATATGTAGGTAGGTACTCCCTTATTACCTTATCTTTAGCGAGTAATAGTTGTCGTACCACGACCATGTCTGCCAATAACAGCACTCGAGTAACAGAAGCCAATAATGCTCGCGCCGCTCCCACCATGCCGCTTCCTTCGCCGTTTGTGCACACCCGTTCTATTGCACGACCTGAAACAATAAAGGTTTATTAACAAACTAGCTTTTCAGGCTTGGTCTACCGCTGGGTTTCGGGAGCTGTACGGCAATCCATCAAAGAAAAAAAGGAAAGGGATATCGTAGCCTTTTATTCGTGAAAGAATTTTTAGAATCGGTTCAGTAATTTTAAAGAAAACGCCCTTCATCCAAAAATACAAACTTTACCATAATATTAGTGTAGATGACCTTTCAATGCAGGACACGTTATGGAGGTAGCAAGACTGATAGTGCAATCTCGTGCCAAGTCTCAGTTTATTACCTAAATTACAAATAATAGAGTTGATAGCGTAGTTGGTAGAGCGTTGGACTGGAAACCTGGATGAATGCAAAGCAACAATTTTCTTGAAGAATGTACCTTAATAGACTTCTTAACTTAAAACACTTCTTCTAAAAATACCGGATGACTATTAGACATATCTACGAGTATTAAAGTTCCAAGTTACTATGGACAAATTTCAAAAAGCGACATATCTAGCCACACCACATCTTCACAAACTCATTGTATCATGATAACTTTAAAATAATTATATAATACCGTCCAAATTGTATGCCAAGCAGTCAAAAATTTAATAAAAGCAGATAATTTTATTTATGAATTTATGTATTTATCTACTCTATTTATAAAAAATCGTGCATTTACAACAGTTCATCAACAAGATAGTCATAACATACATTTCTATACTAAGTACCTAATAAGTATTCTTAAGGTGGTTCGTTTTCCATACAAAAATGTAATTAAAATAAACTAATTAACTAAACAGTAAAAATGTCTAAATATGTGTTTACTTAACTATTTTCGGCTTTTATGATGCGCGAAATCAATAAAAAGTAACTTTTTTATAATAGAAATCATTAATATTAAACATAATTTTTTTAGAAAAAATACGCATGTTTGTGTGATCTTGATATTGTAAACTTTTCTATTATAAAAAAGTTATTTTTATTGATTTCGCGTAACATAAAAGCCGAAAATTGTTAAGTAAGCACATATTTAGACATTTTTACTGTTTAGTTAATTAGTTTATCTTAATTACATTTTTGTAACTGAGTGTAGATCTGACCCAGAATTGGCCACTGAAGTATCAGCAGACTATATAGATGTGACCAAAGAGTATGTAATCATTATATATGAGACGACAACAGTGGAACCGTAGAGTGGAACACAGAGTGTGTTCTTTTGTTTGTTTGTTCTTCTTCGATGTCAAAACTACTCAAAATAGACCAACGGATCGTGATCAAAGTGTTTTGCTCATAAATATAAACAGCTTTTGGGGCCAGAGAGTAACTGAGGCTTTTATTTCCCTTCTGGAAAATTCTTGTTGGAATGTTTTATACAAAATGTTGTCTTTTGGGACGCTAGTTATATACCATAAAGTTTTGTTTTCCTTTTTCTTCACAGGTTGCCTTGCATCTCCCGAAACCGTGTTATGGTTCCAGGGTACCCAGCAGAAGACCAAGTCTCCCTCTTATGAGGTATATTTAGATGGAAAAGCCTCTAAGTGTGGTTTTATGTCTCAATAATGTAATCCACAAACAAATAGTTCGCAATACCTTTCAGACATCAATTTCTGTCTATCACGAAATTTATGTTGCCATAATTTATTGCAAACGACCCAATGACAAAGGACGGTCTAGGCCGACACTCATTTTGATATTAAATTCCTAAATCTCGTCGTACGACGAAAATGCTTGTGTACTCTGGAAAATTTACACCCATATTTAATTACATTCGAGTCATTTGGGAACAATAAAATTTAATCTTTCATTTAAGTTTGGATTACATAACATATATTTATTTTGGTAGGTACCTATACCATCACACAAGTGAATTTAAAAGTCTATCAAAACCATATATATGTTTTCATTGGTTCTTTCACGGCTGGTGGCGAAATTATTATTAAAATACATACAAATGTAACTAGATATATGAAGCTTTTGCTAATATAAATATAATATTTAAAGCCTATTGTTGTGTAGGTAATACATCCCAAATTATTCCCATTTGGGAAATCGCAGCTGAGCACCGATGCGGCACACAATTCTCAAATGAAACAGCCAAAACATACATTATTTTACATTATTGGACGACTATTTAAATTTGCTATAGGTTTGAAAATAATATTATAAAATTATAGTGTCTAACTGTAACTTTTTCATAATTTTATCCTGTTTATATGTGTTGGTAAAATTACATCTGGAATCTCTATTTATTTATATTATTTATTTATAGGGTGTTTTTTGTCGGTATCAATTAATATTTGATACGCCATTTTGGAGATTATTTGTCCCCCTCATGACGAAAAATAAACACACAAATCAAAATTAAATGTTTCTTTTAAATTTAGACTTATTTATTTATTTTGTAAAATACTCCATCTATTAGAGATCAGTTGAACTATGACAACAACGCCGCTAACTATTTATTATCAAGAAGAGTATTGAGTTTGTTGAAAAATTATTGTTCCCACCTAATATACAATTTGCCAATTCTTTTTCTGACATTTATTCAAATCGAATAGCAAATTTAAATAGTCGTCCAATAAAGTAAAATAATGTATGTTTTGGCTGTTTCATTTGAGAATTGTGTGCCGCATCGGTGCTCAGCTGCGATTTCCCAAATGGGAATAATTTGGGATGTATTACCTACACAACAATAGGCTTTAAATATTATATTTATATTAGCAAAAGCTTCATATATCTTGTTACATTTTAATTATTAGTTTTCATTTCTGACTTTTAAATGATTATGTACCAGCTTTCCGCCCCGACTTCGCCCGTGGTCTTGAGTTCTGAATACAAAAATCCCATAGATAAAACAACTTTTCCAATGATTTTTCAAAACTTCATTCGGACTATTACAAATATAAATAGAAGTTGCCAAATCGGTCCAGCCGTTCTCAAGTGCGCTTACCAACGAAATGAAATTAAATTTTATTTATATAGATGTAGGTAGGTACTCAATTTCCGCCTTTGATTCGCCAATTTGAAAACGAAATCTTTGAAATATTGCTCAAAAAAATATTGCTGGAATCCTATACTCTCTATTTACCCATATAGAAATCAGGCGTGAATGACAGTAGCCTAATGAACATACACCAAATCTATATGTTTGAACGCGCTAATTTCTGCAACTACCAGTGGGTGCCTAGTGAAATATAAAAATACTGACTAACTTTTGGTTGTTCTATGTAGTCTGATATTCACCAAATACTTCAATTTCCATGGGTTTAGAAGATGTAACCAAGATACTGACCCAACTAAGTTTGTAAGATTTATTTTTAGACAGGGCTATTTTTAGAGTTATGAAATTTGGAGAGTGGATCGACCAAAGAGCTTTAAAAGTGATTGAATCTTTCCTTTGTAATAACGATATTAATAATAATTAAAGGCTAAAAATATCTCCCTAGTAAAATTAATTGGTGTTTTATATTCAGTCTATGGATACGGATGATTGGATTTGAATTAAATGTTGTACAGAGATTATATTCAGAAAATATTTCACAAAATGCGATATAAAATTAATGCGATTAGCATATATTAGCACTGATATTTTAAAACGAAATTCTATCAGACGTTTTGATCAGATTAAATAGGTACTTGTTATACGTAGAAACGTATTTGTTAAATTTAGAAACGTTCGTACTTTGTTAAGGTTTAGTATAAACGATATGGTTTGATATAAATCGGCTGTTTAAAAATGCACCTACAATTATTACACATACACACACACACCTTCACGGCCTTTATACCTTTCGGTGTGGCCAGAGACACCAGTAACAGAGTCCATTTTTTTTGGCAGTTTTTCTTGCTTGTGTCACTTCTTTAACAGACGTAAATATCTGATGCTTTACGTGCACTCTGTAGCCCAAGAAGTCTGGTACGAGTGGGAATAGAACCCGGGTTCTCCCGGCTTCAAGTCTAATTCCCTATCAATCAATCAAAAGCTATCGACACTTATTTAATAACCGAACAATTTAATTAATAATGGTAGGTATATTTCCCAGCAGTGCATCATTGTTACGCGATGCGGCGGCCTACAAATTACAAAAGGTGTAATTTACGGTCTCTGCAGGTTTCGCCTGGGAATATGGCAGTATGCTAGAGCAATTTGCTTCTGTACCACTGAACTTTGAGTATGTAGAATAACTGTGGGATTGTATTGCGACCTACATACATACTTCATACAGAATAAATCAGAATCCGTAAAAGTTAATCCAAACTGAGGCTAAAATAGAGTACCCGGTTGTTGTATTTCTTGATATAAAGACAATATAAGAAAAAATAATAAGAACATAGAATAGCTATCTCTAGATGATAAGAAATTATCCCAAAATTGAAAATAGCGTATATTTTGGACACATTATGACGCTTTTATATTCAGTGCGCATGCTTACTCTGGTTTGTTATGTGTTCTAAGATACAAAAAGAAGAGCATTTTTGCTCGATCCTTGCATATTTCTCTTCCTTAACGTCTATTATTAGGGTCCATAGATCTCCAATGAAAAAACGCAAGCCCTTATAGAATCACTCTTGTGTCTGCCTGTCACAGCATATTTTGTCCGAATCTACTGGACGAAAAAAGTTGAAACTTGGTACATTAGAGTTTGATGACCCTATCACGGACGTATAGCGTAAATAACTGAATTTCGATTTTGAGGGAAAAATTAAAACGTAAAAATATTTTTTTTTCAAGTGCTTCATTAAAGTAAGTATATTAAATATATACGAAGATCGGTCATATTATTGATGAATATTCTACATACCAACTACGTATTTGCCTCTAAAATACGTGATAGACTGATAATAAATTTTAGGCTAATTAAAACGGATTCATTATAAACATTTCGTTATCTTTATGTCACAAAAATCACAAAACTATAAGCTTTTTCAGTCTGCATTCAGAGCCTCGACCAAAATCAAGCACTTCATATACTTGTATGTTACATATTTACGTATTATATAGAGGTAGGTATATATTTCTGAACTTAGATTACTCCCACCTTATTAACTCTCACCCTTCTGCTAAATGGATTCAAACTTGTTCGAAAGACCGTCCTTATCACTTTCTACCAAATTTACTCTTCAAAGGATGGAAGGGAAATTCAATCGAAATAAGTTTTCTACACAAAATATCGTATTTATTAAACTTAAATCGAAATCGACGATGTAATAAGACGTTATTGTTATGTCACGATTCTTAGGAGATTCCAAAAATCCAACAAATTTGACAAAATTTAAAATGAGCCAGTTTTTATTGAACTAAACAGTGTTCTTGCCAAACAAATATACAAACTTTCCCATTTATAATATTAGTAGGACTAGTAGGATTACAAAGGTATATACGGCAGATCTTTTTTTTCTTCTATTTCTTTACGGGTTGCCTTAGGGCTCCTGAAACCGTATTATCGGTCCCAAGGTACCTAGCGGAAGACCAAGTCTCCCTTTTTTAGCCGAGGGTATTTATGAGGCTATACCTAACGATTGCCCAGTTCTATACGGAAGATATTAAATTAAAGAGTAAGTATTAGTCGGAGAAGCTATTTAAGTATAACGTAATACTTTTTTGTTGCTGGACAGTCAGATTATTGTAAAAACAAATATAACTTCTACTCGTAGAAGCGATTGGAAATTGTTCCCTCGTCGAGTCTCGGAAAATAAGACTTTAATAAATTCACAAAGTTTCTCTTCCGTGAGAATTAAACTGTCTGAGATAATCCCCTACATGGTTCAGTGGCTGTTACAACGAAGACTCGGCTCGTGTCCGCATATCACTAAGTGTGTTCACATTTTATGTAAAATGTTAAATATATTATGTTAAATGCCAAGGAAAGTGGCGTTGTGTTAATTCTGTCTTTCTGTTGTAGAACATTTCAGTATATAAAGTTAACAAGTATAATGTTACGAGTAATACTAAAAAAAAAAGAAATTAAAAACACCAGAAATCAACGAAAATATGTATGGATGTGAAGAAGGTGTGTCAGGATCGTAGCGATTTATTAGCTCAAGTTCATAGACAAATATCTACTTCAAATGGAGTTGATTAATTAAGCATATAAATATAAGTAATGCAACCGAAAGATAAAACACAAAGAAATAGTTACTTATTAAATATGTATGAAATGGAGATGGAATCTATAGCGCAAATGTCCCTCATGCCATAAGTGCTAAGCACCAATTTTTTAAAAGAATATGTGCTTTAATCGACTTCTCGTGCTTTAGAGGGCAAGTTACTTTAGTTTGTTAAAGATGTGAGGCATCTAGTATAAGTCCAGCAACAGACTTGCTCTGGTAAACATTGGACACTGTTTCTCTGGGCACACCACAAGGTTAAAGTCATGAAGATGTGTATGTGTAAGATGAAATACTCAACAACATGCACCTTCATGATTGAGAGGCGTCACAGAGTTTTTGGAAGTTAGTTTGTGGTTCAGCCCGCCATGTCGACAGTCTAGTGGAACTTTGTCATACTCTAGTGGAGTGTAAACGGGAGCCGAAAACTATAGAATGACCCTTGTCAGAGAATAAATACCACAAAATCTGCATGATTCAGCATTTATAAACTACTAGTTTTAGCCAATGGATTTACTTGTTTATAATTTGAAGACTTGTATTTGAATTGAATTATTGAATTTTACTGCCTAAAATAATAAACACTCATGTTTTTAAGTAATATTAAGTATTAGGGACACTTTGAAACCCTTTGCAACTGATAAATACATATTTTTGATAAAGTAAAGTAAATAATATTGCACGAAGAGAGGGTAACAATCTGGAAAGCTTATGGTGATGGGCAGGGTGGAGGGAAAGAGACCTCGAGTACGTAGCCCCAAACGATGGTCCGATCAAGTGTCCGAAAAGCTGGATACCTCTATTACCACAGCCCAGGCAGCCGCAGCCGATGGAGGAAGATAAATGAAGAGAAGCGTCACGATCCTCAGTAATGAGGGACCAACTGTGGATGTAGGTAAGTTAATAACACTGAATTGCACTGCAAATTCTTAAAAAGCTGGATTAGCGCTATTTCTATTTCATGAATTGCATAGTATTTTTGCACATTGACAAGAAATTGATACTTTGACTGATAATTTTGATGACTTTAATATAGGCAAATGACTAGACTGAAAGCAATTAGAAATCTAAAGCTAGTTAACTCTAAACAATATCCCAAACAATAACTTCACCACAAACTGAAACTGCGAGGCGGGTAAATGGATTATATACAATGTTTTGTTAAGGTTTCACCGGCGCTCGGCTATTTTCCTGATTGATGTCGGTGTAGAGTAATGAGAGCTAGCGTCTGTTATGACGGGACGTAGACGCCGCAAATGTTTTACGTGACGTGTGGATATAGGATGGGCTGACTGTGCCCACGTGAGAATACCTACGTCATTAAAAGCGTACTTTCATCAGACGGATAATAAATTGTTAAAGTAATCACGCGACGTCAAGTGATATAGTGTATATATAACTGACATTTATATATGCTGAGTCGAACATCTGTACTTACCAACACTCACAGTCAACTTGGCTTGTGCAAGTGGAGGTGAAAACTTAGGACCCTTTGCACTTTTATGCACATTTAAATTTGTAAAATAATTATTATTAGCTAAAACAATATTTTAGAGCTAATCTTAGATATCCCAGGTCGAGGGTCTAGGGCCAAAAATTGCTAAGTATAGCTTTTTAAGTCCAAAAGTGAACATTGTTACTGGTGACTCTGGCCACACCACAAGTGTGTTTTGTATGTTTTGTTAAATTTCGTGATGATGTTTTAGTAGATATTATATGAAAACTGCATAAAACGGCGACTAAAATGTTGACATAAGTTAGTTCAGTAATCAAGTAATTGACTAGCAAAATCGATACTGTCTTCAATAAAGTCATAACAAATGCTGTTTTACTCATGGCACTCAGGGGTAGCGAAGCAATGCATGATTGAATAAGTAGATAATGAAAGGGTATCAACAAAGGAAACATAAATGACCAATCGTTAACCGACCTGCTATTTTTTCTACGCTACTATACATTTTCAAACCAGGCAAGATATTTTATTAAGTACTTATATAATAATAATTGTGCTTTTCCATATACATATGTCTAATACATAAAAATTACAAAAAACAGTTTGTCATACACATAATGATAGGCTTTTAAAATAAATAAATTGTCTACATTGAACTAATGATTGAAATTACGATCAAACTTGATATTTAATTCCTAGTTATTACATTTTATGGGTTCCATAAACTAAAACGAATTATTTTTCTAATAAACTTTATGGTTTGGATATTATTAAAATGGCAACAAAATAAGAGAAGCTCAAAAAAATTATATCCCCTAAAAAGAAATAAAATACAATGTACGACCAATAAATAAGCTATAAATTGATCATTTTATCGTCGCAAAGTTCATGAATTGAAGCATGAGCCTACAAATGTGGTCATTAACGGAATTACGGGTGAAAGCCTTATTGTCATGCACAACCGACGCCCAAAGTTTATCCGCCTGACGCATTACCTTTACGTGATTAGAAATATAATTTTGATATCTTTGTACAATATTTAAAATCGTGTTTTTTGTTATTTGTGTTTGATTTAGACTTCAATTATGTACCTATATGTAATTATACTCTACAATTATATTATTACTGATTCGATAAAATAGGCTTTTTGTAAATTTAATGGGTATAATATAAGTTTGTATTACTACAACTAAAGTTAGTTTACAGTTAGTCTAAGGTGGTCTAAGGATTAAAAACTACTTTGTTAGTTAAGAAAGGTGTTAATTTTCTACAAAATTAACCGGTGGCAAACTCAGTTGTTAAGTCTGTTTTCTTCTTATTCTTCTCAGTCGTAGTGCTCTTGACAGAGCGACGCAGAACCTTGCGCCATGTCTCTCTCGCCGAAGCCTTCCTTGCACAGTCATTCAAGGACTTTATTCGGTCTTTCCAGCGCAAGGGAGAACGTCCTCGAGGACGAAGTCTGATTTAGGTGTATCAAATTCAGAATAATCTAAGTTTAAAATAAAATACAATTAAGTAATGCTTTTACTTATATTTTACAGAAAAAAGCTCTCTGAGTTTGCAACCTAAATGGTAAAGTTGTTACAACGTAACATTATAATTTTTGACCGACACCCCTACTGGACTAAACTCATAGATGTTGTCATATTTAGAAGCCGAAGCGTTTTAGATATAATTCTACAATGGTTATCGGAATTAGATGTAAGTACAAATATAGAAAATCTGATATAATCGAATGCCATTTGTTACGATCAAAATGTTTGCCTCACAAATGTGATAATAATTATCATTATGTTGTATTATCATTTTCGGATCTTTGCTACTCACAGAACAAGGTAGCTTAAAGTTTGGGACCATCGAAATATTATGTATCTGTATCTATCATAGAGTACTATAGCCTAAAGGAGGGGCCATAGACGGGCTCCCCCTTTCGCCAATTTTTTGCTCTTTGATTAGTGTTTAGGTTTCGTTGGTATCGTTTTGTGTCGCGATTAAATAGGGAAGTAAAACACAAAATAACAATATTTGTATCTCATTGTCCGTCTCCAATATTCATCAAGTAAACAAAGTTTCCAGTATATGCGCCAAGTTCGACGGAGTATGGTAATTTCAATACAGGGAGGTATCGTTTCAGGCGTCAGTCGACAGGAAACGGGGTGTTTATTGAATTTACGAGAATTTACAAACATTTCGTGTAAGGAGGTCGTTTAAAGGTAGTATAGGGTTACAGCGTTTTATGTGCTAACATTTTGGAAGGATTCGCGTCTGTTATTACGAGTATGGTTGTATTAAGGTTGTATTATGATCAGAGTATAATATTATAGGGTTATCAAAGCCTAAAAAGGTAGGTACACGGGTTAGGGTTGAAGATTTGTTCGTGTATGGTATATAATAAGAATAAGAAGGATATTATATATTTTATTTATTTAAACAATGCTTAAACAAAATAAAAGAAAAAAACCCTTAAACTAAATATTTTATAAAAAGTGAATTTCCATAGCCTCGCTGTCACATGTACGTAAAATACTAGCGACATTACCGAATTGTATGGCCAAGCTTAGTTGCTGTCCGAGATAATAGCCAGCTCTTGGGTCACCGACTGCTTTATTTAATTTTATTTTTCGTCATTAGAGGGAAAATAATCTTCAAAAATGGCGTATCAAAACATTAACTTTGATACAGTATTAAGGGAGATAATTATTTCATACCTACAAAAAACTCCTTTGAGAAATAATATATAGAGAATTTTTATTTGTTTGTTTATTATTCGTCATTATAGGGATAAATAATCTTCAAAATGGCGTATCAAACATTAACTATTACAGTATTGAGGGATATATTTAATACCGACAAAAAACACTTTTGAGAAATAATATAGAGATAGGTACTACTCGGATTAGCTACATTACATGCTTAAAAATGCCACCAGGGTTTTAAACTGATACACAGTGTCAAAACCAATAATAAATTACTACAAACATTTATATTCTTATTCTTTTTTATTTAATCTTTCCATGACAATGAAAAATAAGAGAAACGATAGAAATCCCTTGCGGCGATTAGGTATTTCACGATATTTCAAATTATTAGATATCTAATTTTATTTATTTGTCTAATATAAAATCTCCTACATTATATAAATGATTCTGGTTTATAAGGTATTTTATACCTATATTCCCCCATATAAAAAGAAATGTCTTTTTCAAGGAAATTTATTCCGTGACGTAAGGTTCTATTGAAGTCGGATGTAGTTAAGGAACGATGTTTTCAGAATACATCCGATACGAGCGATATTCAAGATTGTAGCTGAATTTACTTATATGAGCCACTTCTTGTTACTGTATACATAGTGTAAGATCACAGCTTGAGTATAAATACGGTGATGGACATGAACTGACCACTGTTACGTCGAGTAGCTTAGCATTAAAATATCTTCACCGGATAACCTAAAGCATAAAATAAAAATTGGGCAAGTTGCGAGTACCACTCGCGCGCTGAGGATTCCGTACCATTTTTTCGGTCAGAACTTTAAGTAAAAGAGGCCCTATATTCCCTATTTTTTTTTCAAAATTTTAGAGTCAGTAGTTTCGGAAATGTAACATGATGCACTTGAAAAATTAATTTAAGTTTTAATTTATCACTGTCTTTCATCACCTTGTGGTATGGATGGAGACACTGGCAGCAATGCTAGTTCTAGCGAGTTGATTAATTTAATACTAAAGTACATATTATTTTAATTTATTTGCACTGCACTGCAACGAGTTTGCAAGAATCAATTGAAGAAACACATGTAACATTTTTAGAACTCTACTATTTTCAGCGTCGATTTCAGAATTTATTTTTCGAATTATAATCCTTGGATTATATATTATTAGTAGAATAACTGACATTGACAGAGATCTACAGCGTTGTTAAATGTTGCTAACAATTCTGTTTTCACTGTGTTAAATCAATACGAAAATTAATGAATATACTTAAGATGCGAAGGTGTGACACTTTATAATGCCCTTTATAGTTTACTGATTTATGACTTTCTTTCTATTTAATGGCAAGTCATCCAATATTCTCCTTGCTACGAGTTATTGCTCTTATCCTTGAGAATTCTATATCGATTCGCTAAATCTGATACTTTTTCTTTCGTATCATTGAGATTGTGTTTTGTTCCGTTCGCAAGCAAGCTCTATGTAACACCTAATGCATTTTAAACTACACAATTTGGACTGTGTATGAGTAATAATAACAGGTACTTAAACAATTTGGAACGCTTGCCGGGGGACTTTAAAAATGTTTGTTCGTACCTGTACCGAATAATATACCTACGTGAATTTAAATATATATCATTATGGACATTCAACTTGCGTTATGGCCAGAAATAGCATAGGTGGACATCCGCAGTCTTATCACAGAATTAGCAATTGCGACGAATTTACAATAATTACTGTCAAAACTCTACTAAACTCACAACGGACGCTAGAGCCCCTATCAAGCAACTAAGGAATTAAAAATAAATAAGTGTAAAAAAATATTTTAAAAACAAGCTTTTATGTTGATGAAAATGAACTAAAAAGTGAAAAATAAATTTATTCCAATTGGAAACAAGCCATTTTCTACATTTTAACCTTTACAGTGTCAACTTTTCATATAAAAGCGTGTTACACACAAAATGGCGTGTTTCCAATCCAATATGCAAAAAGCTTGTTATTAAAATATTTTTTTACACTTATTTAAAATCAAACTCGCCCAAAATCGATGGGGTTACGTCGTTTCGTTACAGAGTTATTGGTGGCCACCTTCTCTGGCTCCATTATCAAGACCCTGGACATGCCCCCCACCCGACGATTTTTAGGCATATTCTTAAAATGTGTATCTTTAAGATTGAAACTGGGACTTCAGTTTTCATGTCTAAAGTTCAGTTAATTTAGCGCAATTAACATTTATAGAAACAAACATGAATTCAGTGTAAAACAAACAAATGATACCACGAACAATTACACTTAGACAAGATATTTCACGGTAGACTGCAGCTCTAACCGCAGGAGTGGTGCATTATTCATTGTTAGATGTAGACAAAGGAACGTGCGAGGTTCAGGGGTCGCGTGACCACTTGTGCGGCTATTTGCCTCCCGGCGACCTGCGCATCTTTTTACATTTTTACCTCTATGATTTTATACAATGTGGAAAAAAAACATATTCAGCTGCCTTTATGCTTTACCTTGCTATGGGAAGTCTGTTACCGAACTTAATGGGCCTAGATCTTCTTCGTCTTCTTGTTCACGGGTTGCCTTACCTATAGATGTGTCACTTCTTTAACAGGCGTAAATCTAAACATATGCTATTTTTAGAAGAAGTATGGACGACGGCTTTACGTGCCTTCCGAAGCACAAGGAGTCGATTAAAGCACATATTCTTAAAGAAAATTTGTGCTTAGCATTTTTGGTCCGAGTGGGCAATGAACCCGAGACTCTAGCAATTAGGCTATGAATATAGAGCATGTATTTTACGTAAGTATACTTAGTGATGATTTTTGGGCAAAAATAGGTTCAGCGACTTTGAGGGGGAATATATTTTGAAGAAAAACTGGAATAAGTATAATTTATGTCAGAGTTGGCCCACTCACAAAATGACATTGGCTAACTAAGGAAGACTTGTTTTTCGCTGAGTACCTTGGGGTAACACGGTTTCGAGAGCGGCACCACTTATGAAAATTAGTTAATAAATCGAAATTAAATTTTAAAATTTCTCGCTAAGATCCCTAAGGCATCTTACACAAACTTTATTTCAGAAAATACATTTCTAGAGGAAAATATTTCAAATTTTCATATTTCAAGAGGCGGTGTCAATTTGCCCATATCTCCGTCGCGCCCGTCTATTCCATCCGGCAAAGAATCTTATCGAGAACTTTTTTCCACACCAATAAATGTGCATCTAACTGTAAATAAAATTCTAACTATCCTGCGATATTTTCTGTAGGAAAAACTTCAGAATATTATATATTACTAGCTTACCGCCTCGGTTTCGCTTGTGGTTTTTTTTTAAATATAACATAATCATTTATCCTGAAGGATTTCCGGGCTAAACAGTAGTCTGTGTAGTGACGATATAATTGTTTTGCACAGAGATAGTAATAGGGCTAATTGGTTAATGTTTTTAAATTAGGTTTTTAGGGAAAGAAAAATTTGAAAAGTTGCCAGAACATTTAATAATTCAGGAAAAACTGAAAGTGCTTTTTTTATGGGATTTTTGTATGCTCGAGACAATAATATGTTAATATAGGTTCCACGGGCGAAGCTAATTTAGAATTATGATATAAGTCCAACGAATATAATACTTACTGAAAAGTATTTATGTAGTTTTAAATTCATTTATTGTATGAACGAGTAATATTATGATATCATACAGATCTCGATTACAGCAGTTTGTACATTTATATTGTGATTTTTTAGGTTTCGTACCAAGTCTAACGAAACCTCTATAAGATCACTTTTGTGTCCTTCCTTCTGTCACAGAGATTTTTCTCGAAAACTATGTAACGTAGGAATTTGATATTTGGCATAACATTATAGGTCTTGTCGACGGGTGCACGTTATGTCATCGAAACTCATGACATTGGAATTCATGTCATAATGCACTAAACTTAAATGTACAATACAAAAATACACTTAGAGGCTTTTCCGTCTAAATATATCTCAACAGAACTACCCACTCGTTAGGTATAGCCTCACAAATACCATCGGCTAAACGAGGGAGACTTGGTCTTCCACTGGGTACCCTGGAACCGTGAGCTGTAAGGCAACCCGTGAAGAAAAAAAAAGAAAAGAAATTAAAAAGGAACGTCGTCGAAAGTTATTTCAAAAATTTTTTTTTTTGTAATTTTTAGTCTAGTGGTCCTAACTAATTACACAACTCAAAATATGCAAATAATGATCGTTCCCTCTGTTCCCTAGGTTTTTAATACTAACATTCTGATTTCAATAGAGTTTCCGTAGATAATTACGGGAAAACTTCAGCTTTTTTGAAAGATGATATAGATGATGAAAAAATACATTTTAAAATAAGTTTTTACTCACGATGGTGTTATAATATTAATTCTTATCAAATAAAAAAAAAATCACGGCCGGTATAGTAAAACCACGGAGTGTTTTCTCCTAAGCTCTTGGTACGGACGGAACCATAATTGTGTGAGCCCGACTCGCTCTTGGCCAGTTATTTTCTTACACATTAGTGTACAAAATGTTCACATACGTGTACACTGACGACGGCTTAGAGAATCCTATTTGTGTTTCACACTGCTATCCATGGACGTAACCCGCCGCAGAAAATTACCTTTTATTTGTGAAATATACAGATCAAATATAACATTCATCTGCCCAATTTATTTTTGTAAATATACTAATACAGTACTAAACTTACAGAAAATTCCCTAACATTAATTACAAGACTAATAAGTTTTATGAAGTTGGGCTCCACAAGCAATTAGTTAATGACAGAACAACGCTGATGAGCTCACAAAGCATAACGAGTGCGTCAGATGCATGAAGCGTTTATTATGAGGATGACGTGCGAGTTACTGAGACAGACACTGTGAACCCATATATTATACGACATCATTGCGTACGTCATAGGAGCTAATACATTGAACTGTTGTATACAATGACCTACTAAACAAAATACGCCTAATAAACATTCAACTAATGTTATAAATGATCAATTTTGTTTGTGTATCCTTCTTTCACGTCAAAACGGTGCAACGGATACACAGGAAGGAATAATATAATAAAATAAATGGAATTTTTCATAAATAACTTTAAACAACACAAGCGGTGGGGTTATGACATCTTTCGTTTCGACTAGAAGGACAAAAACTACGATTCTGCACCAATGGACATCCAAGGAATGTTCGGGCAAATCTGTGTACTGTTTTTGCCCGACCCAGCAATTTGCTCAGCATTCTAGTGCTGGGCATTCTCGGGCTGGGTATTCCTTGGTTTTTGGTCCTAAGTATGCTAGATAAGTCAGTAGTTTGTTTATAGAAGTCAAAAGTTGTGGCCCATTGGATCTCAACTCATTGTTCCCTCTTTCTCATTAATTTGGTCATGAATGAAAGAGTGAGAATGATAAAACAGGCGCACAAAATTGTTTTAAATGTCACTGCAATACATTATTTGTCAACTATATGAATTACAGTAGGCTGGCAGAGTGATAGCTATATTATAAAATTAAGTGTTAACACTTTGGGAGAAAATGTTTGCGTTGCCTTTATGTATCTTGTTGGTTGGCAGATCGTTGTGTTTATCTTTACACCACTCACATATATATATTTGTGTAATAGTTATTCAGAAAGAAAGACAAAGCTTATTAGTATTAATTTAGAAAAAATGTACTGGATAAAATGTTTTTTCTTCTTCACGGCTTCCAGCTCCTGTGATCCATCTAACGAGTGGCCAGCTCATGTTGAGGTATGTAGATGGAAAAGCTTCTTTGTCGGATAATGTTCTTATATATTTTATTTATTTATTTTTATTTATTATTTAAGGTATAAACACTTATTATTTTATTATTTATCGTCATAAATCCGAATACCTTTTATTATATTTTATAAAAAAATGTATAAATGAATACGATAGAACATGCGTAAGATAAACAGATAGTATGGACATCCATATTAGGGCACAGGCTACGATAAGCTACGACTTTGACTCTACGGCCTACGACGTGCCTACGACATGCTCGACTTAACTTCCCGTTTTATTTTTGCTTCATATTTATGACAAAAACGGAACCGTTATAAATTCGTCATTCTCCATTTAAAATTGGTAATCACTGTATTTTATTGAAATCTTGTATACGAGTTTTCAGGTCGATAAATTGTTCGGTGTTATATAGTTTGGTATTTTCAACTTTGGAACAAAAATCGTTGCTATTTTCAATCCATGTATCAAACCTTGAGATTATAAAGATAATTTAATTGTTTAGCGTCATAAATGCGACTCCCTTCTATTTATCGTAAGCTGTGTACCTAATTTGCATACGGAACCTTAAACCACCAATATTATACATCATTTGAAATTCACAATACGTAGTAGATACCATTGTCAACTATCTATCGCTTGTATAAAAGTTGCATCATAAGAAAATACGGTCGGATTTAGGTATATCATTTGAATTCAGGGATTGTAAGTAAAACATCTGCGTCACGGAGTCTGCAGTTTTAGGAGAATCGAGGGAACTCCTACCGAACGTGACATATTGTCGTACGATTTTCAGGCAAGAACAATTTGCTCTATCACGTATGTACATCTTTGGGTCTCAAAACGTTTTAGGGTGTATGTTTAGGAAAATTTATACAAATGAATACAGTTTAAGTCATTGTCAATTTTAATACCAATATACTAGCATTCCGCACTTACTGCTCCGCTCCTTTGGGTTGTATTTTGAAGATATTTTTTCCAACTTACATATCGAAAAATAAATGTTTATTTTAAAATTTATTTTGTAAAAGACGCTATCTATTGTAGATCAGTTGAACTATGACAACAACACCACTAACGGTGCGAAGTATTAGCACGGGCATCTAGTATAATTATAATATAATAACTTTCCTCAATGATCAATCAGCGCGTTCAAATATACAGACTCTTCAGCTGTCTTATTAGTATATAGAATCAGAAAAACTATTTACGCGAAAGGTTGAAATATAAATACCTGTTTCGATTCTTCCATTGTCTGTCCCAATGTTTGCCCAGAATAGGCTCAGAAACATTGTTTTATCGTGGAATAATACGGGCGAAGACGTAGGCAAGATAAAGTTTTAATTAATGCAGGAAATATAAATATAGGACACGTAGTTAATTAGATGGCCGCCGTCTGTTTACAACCTTCTAATTAGAAAGAGCCCTAAGGGATCCATGTCGTTGTAATACAGTTGCCTATACTAATATAAAGAGGGAGTTTGTTTGTTTGTTCGTAACGAGTAAATTAGAAAACTACTGAACCGATTTGATATATTGTTATGAAGCTACACATTATTATAAATATGGATATGTTTTATTTAAATTTGGTTTCTATACGATTTAAGTAAGTAGCATATTGCTACTATATTATAACATTTATAATTAATTGTTGCTGTGCTATTTTTTTCCATTCCATACAGAATTAAATACTTTGAACCATATAAACAAAGTCATAAAAAATGTTTAAGGTACACGTGGATTGTGCATTTGTGTATAGTGTTACTATATTGCATAAATAAGGTTTCACACAAGCCGCTTCTTACAGTAAGTATGTGTAATAAGTAGCACATGTATAATACTGTTTATTTGTAGAACCAAAATAGAAATACATGATAATACAATAAAACAATGTTTTGGTCATTACGTTTTCATCGCAACTGTTTATGTAAAGGGTTTTGAATATATTATCTATCTATCTATCATCACGCCTTTCATGTCAAGAGGGGTAGGCAGATACAATCGAATCCCATTTATTACGATCCTGACATACCTCTTTCGCTTCTTTTATATTCATCATACCTTTCATAAATGCTCAGCGATTGTGTCTACTTTTAATATTTCCATTGATCAATACATTTTTTATATGTTCAATAAAAGTACACCTAGGTCGTCCTCAGCCAGCATTTCCTTTCACTTCAGCCATATAAACCTTTTTAGTCAATCTTTTATCCTTCATTCTTTCAACGTATCCAAACCAGCATCGTCTTTTACTTCTCTAATGACATCGTTCCGGATGCGATCAATACGCTTTATATCACACATTCTACGTAAAGACCGCATTTCCACTGTATTTATCTTACTTTCATGCTTCTTGATCCATACCCATGTCTCGCTTCCATAAGGCTTGAAATCTTCTAAAATTCATTATTCATTATTTTGGTTGTAAATTAGGCACATGTTTCTTTAATTCTGACAATTAGGTTCTAATATTATATAATGTTTTTTTTGTTTGTTAAATGACGACCTTCAGAAAGTAGGTAACCTTTATCAACTGCTAAATTTCATTCAAGTAGCCATTAACCTAATATTAGGATTAAAGAATCGATAAAAAATTTAATTAAGTGAAGTCAGGTAGGTACGTCAAGAAGGCGCAAAGCTTAATTTAATCTCAGAATTTCGCCTTTCTGAGAACTTGCGAGGGCACTAGGAGGTAATTACGCCGTGAACAAGTCATAATGGACTACGATAATGCTGTTAAAACGTTTTATCGAATTTTGTACAACTCTTTTGTAAAGCCGAATAAATCGCAACTGTGTATGTTGTAGAGCAATATATAAATATAGGCTGGTCATTTTGATACCTATTCTAGAAAATAGAGTAAAAAATTTAAATAAGAAACAGCAGATGGTTTCATTACTCGGATCATAATCGGAAAATATCATATTTATTTGGAAAAATAAAACAGAATAGAAGAAATTGAAAATGTTAGAATGTAACATATGTAGTAATGTAACAATACAAATCTATACTAATATTATAAAGAGGTAAAGTGAGGTTGTAGGGGGTCTCTGGATCTACTGAACCGATTTTGAAAATTCTTTCACTAATAGGCAGCTACAATATCCCTGAGTGACACAGGCTATATTTTATTTTGATCGAAAATATCCACGGGCGAAGCCGGGGGCGGAAAGCTATGTTAAATATAAAGAAGCTTTTGTCGCAATAAATGTTTTCTAATTAAATATAATGAACCAGAATAGCCGTGGTTATGTTAAAGCTTTTAATTTTTCACTGATAATAATAATAAGTATAAAGAGCATTTTTTCTGGCAATCAATTTTTTTCTCTCTTTATTCTCGAATTGCCTTACAGCTCCCAAAACCGTGTTACGGTCCTAGGGTACCCAGCGGAAGGCCAAGTCTCCCTCTTTTAGCCGATGGTATTTGTGAGGCCAGTTCTGTTGAGGTATATTTAGATGGAAAAGCGTCTAAGTGTGGTTTGTCGGCTTATGTACACAAGTTTTTAATTATAAAAAAACATATTGGTACATGACCGGGATCCGGGATCGAACCCGTGGTCTGCCTAGTTAATACCAGACGTCTTAACCACTCTGCCACCGACGCACCATTTGTTCGTGGTTTACTTACAAGAAATACATCTGGTAGGTAAGTAATTTTTATTCTACGACCAAAAGAATTGTAACGGAACACTGGTTGTTCAGTTATGCAGAAAAATAATTTGCCAGGATAGCTTTGTTGATCATGGAAACTTGAGGGAATTATTATTATGAGCTCCGTTTATTTTTGTGGGTTCGTACGAGCGTATTACTTCCTTGGGGTCGTCTGTCTAACTTCATAATTTATACTTTGGGAACGCTTTGTTTTGTTTTAATTAGTCGTGCTTCTGTATTCAGTTTTCAATTTAAATATGTTATAGTGTGTATTGATGTAGATTGTATGTAGATTAAACTGGCTATTATGGGCCCTGTCACATATTTTGTCTAGAAAGTGTTCTAATTCCGAGAAACTGGAAGGTTTCCATAAATTTGAATCACCGAATTACCTAGACCGTTTCTTGATATTGTGTAGCGGCTTAAAATTTTATATGTAACGGATATTATTTACTTATTTCAACCGATTTCCGAAAGTTATTATTCGAAAAACGGTCGGAAGGCAAATTTTGATTTACACTGAAAAAAAAAACAACGTAGACTAAAATTAGTTTTTTGGCTAAATATGCAGATTATACATTACTTTTAATTACACAAAATTAAAAAAAAACTTCCTGAAATTGTATTATTTTAAAGTTCAGTTTTGCGTCTTTTGGCAATGCGGCATAAATGACATTGTTTCGTCTATCTATCTCTAGTACCGCGTTATGAACTCATTAGTCGTGACTGTGTAGATGTATCGCCGAGTTTGAATATGCCTAATATTTCAGAACGCTATTTTGTAGTACGCCTCTCAGCTTTCAAAGTGCTTCTTTCACATTTGATAACAATATGATTAACCTAGATCCTTTATTGCAAAGTCCTTTACTCTAAATTTTCAGCAAACATTACCCATAAGCTGCATGTTGTTTCATCTGGATATCTTAAAAGCTTTAAAGATAAAACAATAATTTAGATATAGCTATCGCAGTTAATACTTACTGATACTACATAAAACAAGCATATTTTTCCATGCTCTCAAAATCCTTGAGTGCTACATGAATGTTTATTAAATAACCTCGATGAATAAGGTAGAATGACCACTACCGAGTCCCGCCCTAAATAGCACCATTGATGCCGCAGCGGAGGGTAAAAAGCGGGATCACGTGGAACGCGGGAACAAACCTAAATATAGACGACCGCCAGTAGGACAAGGCCGCGCCCTGCCAGCCTTCACCTAACCCTCCGAGTTCCGAGTCAGGTACAGATTACGAGCCTCCTTACGATTAATCTCAGCGTATTTGCTAAAATCCTCGAGTGTAGGCTTAGAGCCACTTAGCAGACATCTAAGTGCCTCTACATAAAGTTTGAAAACAGAAACGGATAACTACTTGTGATTAATGGAACTATATGCGTACTCTAATAATCTTATCGGAATGTACCTAGTCAAAGAAAACATACATAATTCTGGACATATCTATATCCTCTCGGGGTAGACGTATCTCTTTGAATATATATTATATAATTTCTTCTATGACTAAACCACTGTATTTTTCTGTCATTTTATTGTTGCAACGGCTTTTATTTTATACGGAGATTATGCTAAAATACAAACATAATGATAGGATACATTATGTCCCCACAAATTAGACGTCCCATATAAAAACAACACAATTAACAATTTTTTAAAGCTCTGTCTTGGGACACAAAACGAAACAGACAAAACCCAAGGTAACTTATTACTATCCTAATGGTCAATCTTATGACCAAATGAGCAGAAAATTGGCGAAGAGGGGGAGCCTGTCTATGGTCTCTCCTTAGTTGACGTATTTACACAATTCAGAAATATCTCTTCAAACATTTGATGTTATGCCTTTTCAGACAATAATTAAAAGTTTCAGTGGTTTTCAAAGTGAAAGAAAGGAAAAACTAAATTACGCTTAAACATATCTATATGGTTTGTTGACATCGCACATCTTTAATGCTTGTGACTTGTCATCTACTTGGTGGAAAAATAATATAAGAAGAAAGGGAGTACATAAATGCAGAATGCTATGTTTGTCACCTCCACTATTTTGATAACACAAAGTAATGTTTACCTATATATTATATATTACCTACTTAGCTGTGTCTTGCGGTTGCACTCGCTTTAATAGTTATTGCTCCGCCCCTTTAGGTCGTAGCGTGACGTTATATAGCCTATAACCTTCCTCAAGAATTGCAATGCAAAATTATTGAAATCCGACTGGTAGTTCCAGAAATTGGCGCGTTAAAATAAACGAACTTCAGCTTTATTATTAGTATAGATATATATAGACATTGGCAGATACATACACTTAGCACTATACATGATTATCTCTTGACTTCCCTACATATAAAAAAAATATAATGAAGTATTCAGAATTCTAACACATAATACGTAATATTATATTGTGAATAAAGTTATAACATGAAGAGAAGGGAAATACACTGAAACTGAAAGAACACTGTAATAGATGCCTGAAAGTTTTATATTCAGCCTTTTCAGCGGAGTAGGAAAAGTTATCCGAGCTGACAGACATAAAGCGTGTACACTTGTACAGGAATACTAGATGCTACTATAAAAAAGGTCCTAGTGTCAGATGTAAGTCAACAGACCGCTGCCTCAGCAAATTGTTAGATTCAATATTCTCTGCGAGGGAACATTTTCTCTTTTATTGCGGGTGGGTGGAGTGGACGAGAATTGATGGCAGAACGTCACGCCACTGATGAAATTGCCTTACAAAATTCTTAGGTTGGATTTGATAGGTATCTTACAAAATAACTAGGTTTCTGAATTTCTTTAGCAATTTTTGTATGCGATCAGAAAGAAAAGTGTCATGTTTGCTAAATAAACAAAAAATATGCGAAGTTCTATTCTAGTAATATATAAATAACTACACTTTCTGCCCTCGGCTCCGCTCGTGGATATATTCGAAGAATATAAAATATAACATATGTCACTCAGGGATATCATAGCTCTTTATTAGTGAAATAATTTTTAGATCGGTTCAGTAATTTTAAAGTTTACTTTTTATAATATTAGTAGGTATAGATGTATAGATATATTTTTAAATTTGCTATCCCATCGTCCCGAATCCCCATTCAAATAACTAATATTATAAATGCGAAAGTATGTTAATTTGTTTGTCCTTCTCTTCGCGTCAAAACAGACTATCGGATCGATTGATTTTTTTGCACAGGAATAGTTGAGGGCCAGGTAGTTTCTTTTTATCCCGGAAATTCATTAGGATAAAATCTAGATTCACTTTTTTTTAAATTCATATTGTTTATCTACGAAACCCTTCGCTGCAAGTTTCATCAAAATTAATTCAGACAGAGAGACATTATTTCTTTATGTTTAAAGATTGTCTAAATATTTACCGCCACCCCGGCTTCGCCTCTGGAGCCCATATTAACTATTCTTGTCTTGAGTTCATAAAAAATCCCATAGAAAAAAGCACTTTAAATTTTTCCAAAATTTTTCAATTATGCGGGCAACTCTTCTAATTTTTCTTTCCCTATAAACTTTGTCTTGAAACGAATACAACATAAATTAACTTTTAAAAAAAAGTGTACCGCCTTCAAAATTTGCACTGAAAAGTAAGAAATAATAAATATGTCGTCGTAGAATTTGAAGACGGTTGGTGCCAAAATCCTTAAAAAAATAAGTCGTCAAAATCGGTACATATTTCATCGAGATACTGATAATTGACTTAAAAGTCAGTTTTTTCAAAATTACTGAAAAACTAATGAACTAATTTTTATGACATAAAAATGAGACCAATCCGGAAGAATTATCTGTCGATTAAAAAAGAAATCATCAAAATCGGTTCATAAACGACGAAGTTATCAGCGAACACACATAAAAAATAAATAAATATATACGGTCGAATTGAGTAACGTCTTTTTTTTGAAGTCGTAAAAAAAAATTGCCAATTCGATCCAGCTGTTCTCAAGTGATGCTCTTTCATACATGCGGCAATTAATTTTTATCTATCTATCTATCATCATGCCTTCTATCATATATCAGCGAAACAATATCATATTATCTCAGTAATTTAGAAATGGCAGGATGACACTATTTATATTAGCTCTTACTAAATAAGACACCAATTAATGACAGCTATACTCAACCAGCTGCTAATTTATTAATTAGGTCGTGATATTTTAAGATAATAATGAGCTTTATAGGTCCTGAGAGGTCACGTTCGTTAGCAAAGCGATGTTAATGGGAAATTCACTCTAAGCTTCTGAAATTCGACAGTTAAGCGCCTGTGATGGATGGTCAGGGAGCAGATGACGTGTTCACTGTTCGTGCTAGCGGTAATGACTTGGTCGTTTTGTCTCGGGATCGTCGCAAATTAATCTGAATGACGATCAATCTTTAATTAAAATCACCTTCATGAACTGTAGAATATATTTCATTTAATATATTACAAAATATTACATTCAAGAATGAAACACAGAAGTTAAACAAGATGGGTTCATTTAAATGTACAGCGCAATCATCTCCGGTTTTAATTATGCAGCTTTGTAACAAGGACGGTCTGAGTTTTCAATTTGTTTCGCTGTGGGTGTTTAAGATTTTCTTTTAAAAATATTTTTAATAAACTGGTAACTATAATATAATTATACTTTTTTTATATGCACTTGCTTCTAATTTTTTTTTATAATTATGTAAACGACTAATCTTAGGTAGGTACCTATAGTAAGAAATAATTATGTTTTTTAATTGAATTTTTAATGAAAGTTAATAATTCGAAATCAAAAGTACTAGTATTTGAAAGGGACGATGAAAGGACGGAGTGTAACATTTGCGTGAAAGGATGTAAATTAGGGCAAGTGAATGAATTTGTTTATTTAGGTAGTATGTTTACAAGAAGTGGAAAGATAAACAAGAAAATTTAAAGAGAGTGAAAGTGGGAAGCATGTATGAAAGGTATGATGAATATAAAAGCAGCAAAAGAGGTATGTCAGAATCGTAACAAATGGCATTCATTGTCGTGATGGCGTCAAAGGCGTGATGATAGATAGATATGTTTTTAATCAAGTTTTTGCTTCCTCTTGTGTTCTAAAGATATAAAAGAAGCTTGCAAAAGTCAGTCTCATTTACGTAAGAAAAGTCTTATTTGTATGCAGGTGGGTTTTGTTCTCCGGCCCGCAACATATTCTGCGCCAGAGAAAAGAGGGAGAGGTTGTACGTGGAGGTAGTTAGCTGAATACATGCAGAGTTGCATAATCAAAATAAATGTTCAGAATATATTTTAGTACATATAAGAAACTTCTAGCGAGGAACTAATAGAGAACTTTTTTTGTTATTTTATTGAGGTACCCAGTAGAAGACCAAGTCTCTTTCGTTTATTATTTCGATGGTATTTGTGAGGCTATACCTAACGAGAAAGCGTCTAATAAGTGTTTGTCGAATTATATGTACATAAGTTTTTAATTAAAATGTATCAATGTACATGGCCGGGATCCGGTATCGAACCCGTGATCTGCCTAGTTAATACCAGACGTGTTTACCACTCGGACACCGACGCACTTAGGTGTGGGTATACAGTCAGATTCATTAACGCCTGAATGAGAGCTCCCCGTTCATTAAAGCTACTTCCTGCTGCCTCAAGCGTATGGTGCTGGGAAGCAAAAACTGAATGCCTACCATTTAGAATTATCTTAATGCTAACGAGCCCGTTCTGTCCTTCGTTAACGAGGACCGTAAATGCACTTGGAATTGCTCGGAATTTTAAATAGATAGTGCATGTAGATACTTCCAGGTAAGTTAGCAATAATTGTTACTAAGACCATAGTGAAATCAGAATACGTGAATTAGGCAGTAACGGCATAGAATTTCTATAGTATGAGCAACTTTATGTTTAGGAAATAGTTATTTGTTCAACAAGTGAGCAAAGTTATTTTTTGATGCGAGTGCTGACTTTAAATCACGAACCCGCGAAGTAGTCTGATTGAACTGCTTGACATTTTTATGAAAACTAAATATGATATTTTTAAATAAGCGATATTAATGTTTACTAGTACCTATTTATTTTAAATATTACGTCATTAGAAAGGCAATAGTACAATTTATTTATAAACTTAAATGTCAATGAAAACAGAATTTTGTGCCTATGAGTTAAATTGCTAGACCAAAATGAGTTTCTGAACGAACCATCATCTAGTTAATTTTTTTCAGCGCTGAGTAATCAAAAGGTGGTGTTCGAAATTTGAATCACTTTTACTTACGCTGGCAGCAAAAAACGGTTTTGATGCGAGTTTTCACTCACCAAAAGAGTCCTCTTCGTGCTGGAGAGGTGAAAACCATATTCAGTGCCCCAATTTTCAAAATTGAATAGTTGTTATTATACAAACGGAGAGCGATAACTCCTACCTTACTTAGTGGAAACGGGTCATCTAGATGGTCTCGAATTTAGTTCTCAGTCAAACTAGGGGTTTAGTTAGAAAAGTGACAAACATTGTGAAACATTTTAATGAAAATTGCAGAATAATATATTAATTTAAATAAATATTTTCTAATTCCCACGGAATATTAAAATGTAAATACTTTTTATGTTCGTCTCGGGGAAGCTTAGATAAGACGACAAAGTTTTCTTTTTATTTGAATTGCAAATTCTGCTTTTATTTCCTGGCTTCAAAATGAAGAATGTTTAAGAATTTAGATTACTTTAATTTAATACTTCAATTATATGTTCTAATTATTAAACATTAAACAGGTATGAGCACTGAGCTGCTTAGTTTTTACTTATTTTTTGCCACATTGAACGAAGACTTTTTTTCTACTTTTGTCTAGATATTATAATTTTAGGCAAATGTAGTACCTACCTAAAAACGTTTCTGTTCAATTATGTAGATATATAATGCTCGCTACACAATTTTCATGTGCTTTTGTTCAATCCTTACGAGAACCGATGGCAACTTGCCAACAGTTCGAGTAATACCGTCTACAAAGAAGACGGATAATTTAGTACGATGTTTATCAAAAGTCAGAATCCAGTGGTCAAGGTTATGGCAATGGGAATAATCTTTATATCTAGGAAGCGACAAACTTAATATACGTTGGGAAGAAATTCGCTATCAAGTTTTCTTTTCTACTCAATTTTATTTTTATTTTATCTTTGCAATAGTTCATGCACCTGCCGAGGCCTGTCGTCTGTGAGCGCATTGTCTCTGATGCATTCAGAGATAGGTCCCGACGGGTGCTAGCCACAACACTTTAGATTAAACACTCTAAAGGGCCTCTACGTGTTAGACCCCATGCCAGCCTTACAAAGGACCGGGCATTGTGCCCGTGAACTTTGAGTTAGGTACGTAGTAATAGTAAATAAATATTTTCTAAGGATTATTAAATTATTTAAGAAATCACTAACAAAAGGGACTCCCATTTAAAATTAATCGATTAAAAATAATATACTACAATAGACTTACAATTTATATATGCTGTTCTGAGGTCCCACGATCTCAATAGTTCTTAGTTTTTAAAGTTTCAAAGGATATGGCATTTCGAGACATAAGGTAACAGTTTCAAAGCATTTCACTCCAGGCTGCGGTTGTAAGGAGCAGTCTGTATTGAGCAACATTGTGTTCCTTAATGTCCTACCGGCTTAAAAAGCTTCCGTTGATGGCTTTCCGAGTATTTAAAGCGATTGTACATTCGTATGTACATAACTACTAAAATGTTTCATAATTTATTACTCTAAATTTTGTACGCAAAATTTAAATGTCCCTAATTTAGAACTTCTTAAGATATTAATGTTTTATGTAATTAGGTATTAAATAATGCATTATCATAAATTGCTGAACAAACTTAATATCGGAAAATTATAAATATTTTTGGAATATGTATTGCAGATGAAAAAGAAATTTGGAATACAGCAGTCTAAACACAATGTATTAAAAATCATTTGTTTTCAAAATTGTTTGCCTAAATTCCTATCGAATAAATACTTTCTTATAATTTAAATAAAACATTAATTTAAACTTTGTTTTAAAATACAAAGTTTAAAGTATAATATAACCTATAAAGATAACCCTCAACCGTGCAAAATTTCTAAAGAGTTATAGTAACTCAAAAGTGATACAAATGATAAATAGCAATCTAGCACGATATCAAAATTACTTCCGACTTTCGTCTACTTTATTCACGGCAAGTAAAAATGCTGAATAAAGTGAATAATATCATAGATCAGCCTTTGCTAAGGCGAGACCTGGTAAAATGGTGTAAAGAATCATAAATTCAGAACTATATAAAGGGAGAACATTTTAGAATGAATCTAGGACGTTGTTCAGTGCGTAGGTACTACTTCTTGTGTAATAATTAAGTATTTTAGTAATAAACATGCAAATGAGTTCTAAGTGTTGATTGTGCTATGGGGAAATATCACACACACATCATCACGGCCTTTATATCTTACGATGTGGTCAGAGACACCAGTAACAGAGTCCACTTTATGAAAGTTGTCCATATTGAACAGAACAGGTGGCAAGCCCGTTGCTGCACTTAATGGACCTAGATATGTCACTTCTTTAACAGACTTAAACATCTGTAATTTTTTTATGGGCTCAATCAGCTATTCCCATAGCTAAATATACATAATACAGGGTAGAGTCTTATTCGCATGTTAACAATTTAATTTGGGCATACAACAAACAAAATCAATAGAAGCGTGTTGACATTAATTAGCATTTATATGGATACATTTGGCATCAAACAACCGTTCGTTCACCAAGCCGTGGGAACTCGGGCCTTTGGGGTGAAATAAAAGCGTTTTATTGGCGTATACGTCGTGCGTAATTTGATTCCGACCTACTAAAGTATTCAGTTAGGCTCCTGTCGAAATATTAGAGAAATGGACGAGATCGTCTCGTCTTGTAGTAAAAGGAAGTTTGTTATTTATGTCTCATAATTTAAGATTGTTTATTGATTTATCGTGTGCAATTTTTTGTTAGGAAGCAATGATTGCTTATATTAATTTTGTCGACGGGTACAGTGGGCTTCATTGAAATCTATCACACATAGTTATGTATTTGCAATTAAATATTGTCCCGAGCGAAGCCGTGTTCGCAGCTAGAATGCATACATCATTATATTTTACCTAGAGGAAATATTTTTTGAGGCTCTAGGCTCATTTCTAATCTAATATATAAAAATCAATGTTTGTTTGTTTATTCGTATTCGACATTCAAAAACTACTGGACCGATTTGAAAAAAAATGTTTGCATTTGATAGCCTAATTCTTGTGGAAGGTTAAATTTAACATCACGCTACCTACCCAAGAGGGCTAATACAACGCGTACGAAGTAGAAAATGTTGTCTGTTGGTAAGCACATCACTTGAGAACGGCTGGACAGATTCAGCAATTTTTCAAAAAACTGAAAATTTATGTATGACTTTAAGACCATAATAGAGAGCCAGAGCCAGGAAAGAAAGGTAGTTTTTTTAGTTTTGCTAATGAACAGACCAGGGTGAACTTAAGTAACAGAGTTTAACAACTGTCTGTGAATAATGGATGTGTCTATATATTTTAAACGTAAGAAATAAAACAATAAACAGAATCGCAACACGCTGTAGTTCGTTGGAGTATTTTCATATTCACCAAGAGAACTAATCAACTGACGCGACGAAGGCCTCAGGGGAAATTATCGACGTCTCTATTATAGCTACCAATTGCAATAAACTGCAGTATAAAGAATAAAGAAAGAAAATGCTGAATAAAGAAGTACATAAGTGTGGTCATGAATAAGTAACTATGTAAAAGTAGAAAAGTTTATACGGCACTGAATAGAATGATGGCCATTTTAAAATAGAAAATCAACAAACAAAAAACAAAAAACACACCATCACGGCTTTAACCTTGCGGTCTGGTCGGCTTTTCCAGCTGGCCGCTCGTTAGGTATAGCCTCACGAATACTATCGGCTAAAAGAGGGAGACTTGGTCTTCAGCTAAAGCTACTCTTGTAGAAAAAAAGAGTCTAAACTAAAATGGCTATACTTAGTAGGTACTTTAATTTGTCTATTTATTTTCTAGTTTATTGTCTTGATTATAACCCTACTAAACAATACGATACCATTGAGTGACGGAGACAGTTCGCATTAGAAAATGATTTATCGAATATAAGCTACAAAACAGACGAGCATAATAGCTATTTTGGAGCCATCCAGTAGCTATGATGTCGAACGCATTGTGGCTGTGTTAACGGAAGAGCAGCCTGAAGGTTTAATGTTTGTATAACAAAGGACGCGCTCGGTCCAAGCGCCACCTTTGTGACTGGACATTGATTAATGCACAACAGATGTTCGTAGAGCTCTCACCAATGGATGTCGTGGCCAGCTCAATAGATCTACGAACGTCTGCTACGGATTTTGATTAAGTATCCCTTGCTCTCCCTCCCTTGCATCCGATGCTCTGCTTGTCATAATTTAGTGCAAAATAATAATACCACGTTTGCTAAATAGGATTCAATTCGACTGTTTTTTATTTCCGGTCTCATTTTTGTTTTGGTAAAAATTGGTTCAGTAGTTTTAAGAAATTTTGAAATAACTAATTTTCCAGGTAATTTTGGTTATAACTCAATGAAAAGTATGCCGATTTCGATGATTTTTGTAATGATATAAGTATTAAATTTAACTTTAAAAAAAAGTATAAGTACCGACTTTAGACATTGTTCACTGAAAAGCAAGAAATAATGAAATAGACGGTTGATGGCAAATTAGAAACTACCTAGCTCTAAATTTCACTAATCTAGAATTACAAAACATTGAACATTTTCTTTAGAATCTATTTAATTTTGTAGCCTAATTTGGCAACAACCGACTTCAAATTCAACGACAAAACATTTAATTATTTCTTGCTTTCAGTTAACAATATTTGAAGTAGTTTAAAAAGAAGTTAATTTATAAGTATTTAGTTTCATGAAAACAGAATAGGTATGACTTTCAACATAGTTTACATCGTTAATTATCTTTAATAGCCCTCACTCACCACTAATTGGGCGATGAGTGATGAGTGAAGCTAATATTATATAGATATCTAATAAATAATAAAATATAGCCATTTTTCATTCAATACAGGAAATAAAAAATAATTAGCCAAAATATAAAGTAAGTAATAATAGAAAAGAGTTGAAGACGGTTAATTAATCATGACAACGTGAGCTAAGATTAATGATTTGCTCTCAACAGTTAAGAAAAAAGGGTAAAAATAATTTATCTTCAAGCTTTTTCGAAATTACAAAAAAGATTATACTAATGATACAAGTAAACTAAATGACGGATTATTTAGAAATCTGTCTGTTATCGTTTTGGACTAACTAGGTATGAGGGTAAAGATTAAAACCTTGGGGGTAATACCAACACTTCATTACCGTCACGTACTCGTACATAGGCAGATATATTTAGACACTATTAGCTTACCACCCCCGGCTTCTTCCGTGGATAGTTTCGAACAAAATAAAATATATAAACACTCAGGAATAATGTAGCTTTCTATTCATGAAATAATTTTCAGAATCAAATCACTAGTTTCAGATATTACCCGCTACAGTACAGACTAGGCATAATTAACTTAATTATAATATAAATTATGTAAATACCTGAATAATTTTATTACTTAAATCAGTCTCCAGCAAATACAAGAAAGAGGAATAAATCTTACCTGAAACAAAATGACACATTTTTAAAATACTTATGCTACATCTATTTTCATAAATCATAACTTTAATAAATATAAATTTCCATGAAGAAGGTTCCTATTAAAAAAAAATTTAAAAAATCCAAATTATTTATTATTGTTTACAAGTACTTTTTTTACAAGTGTTGGGACTCTCCTGTTAAGTGTAAAAATAAGAAACTATCCTATTTGAAGTGTTTCATTAAAAAGCGTAATAAGAAACACAATTTAGAATATTTCTCACGCTTTTCATTCGAGGGTCAAACAGAGTCTATTGAATGCAATTTGCTACGAATTCTGCGACCCTGACACATTTTTCGTCTCCTAATGTCATCTCTCATAGCTGCCTGGTGTACGTGACCATTTAAAAAATGCTACATATGTACGTTTGTTTGTCCCTTCACTAGTTTCCTGCCAATTTTCCTACAAATTGAGCGTCTGATGAATATCCGTCGGCCAGCTGAGAGCTTCCGGTCGACTTGACCCATTACATAAGCTTTATCCGAACTTATATTGGAAATTTTTTTTCGAAGGCAATATTTAAAGTACACACAATCACCGAGAATGTATGAAAGGTATGGTGAATATAAAAGAAGCGAAAGAGGTATGTATGTTAGGATCTGCCTACCCCTCTTGCAATATGGGCAATATTTATTTATCTGTTTAAGGTATCAAGATGAAGCAAAGAGACTATTCGTTCACTATGAACGCTAAAAGTTTCCTTAAAATCCATTTAGCCGTTTCGACGCTTCTGGATAAACATTTGGACAGACAGATAAACACACAAAAGATAAATAGAAGGATAGATAGACTGACAAAAAAAAAAAAACTCCTTTAATATCGTAATCATATAGACATTGATAAGTATTTATTTTGAAGTCGCAGTCATATTTTATTTGTACATAGTTTTATCGCTAGGTTCGACTGTATGAAAATTATCTTTCAAAATACTTATTTATTCACTTTGGTAGGTATAATCTGCGGTTACGAAAATAAAGGGTCACATTTTTTACCTAGAACGATTTTTGCATTCATTACTTATATTTGATTTCAATACTGAACTGTCTGTTACGCTTTCACAGCTAAAAGCCTTGAACCCTCGGCTACTTTTTTAAATTCACCCCGTAAAGGAGATGAAGCTAGTATGGGCCCCAAGGGCGAAGCCGGGGCGAACAGATAGTTTCTATATAATATTATTAATATATTCATAATCAATTGTTTAACTATCAGTGATAAACAATATTAAATCATTTTGAATTGTGACTTATATTAGTGATAGATTTTCGTCCGTAACGTAATTCAGGGCAGAACATAAAGATGTTAAGATGAAGCCTCTACTAGTTACGACTGAACATAAATTCTTAACTTGTTACGTTTTCATTGGTTTCCCCTAAATAAGTTTAGTAGGACTTTATGTTTTTTGTTTGCTACATTTTGTTTTGTACATCACATAACGTTTATTTTCAAGTTTACGTTATAACATACTTCAAGAATGGAAATGATAACTAAAATGCCATTTTGAATTAATTTTGATATGATTTTGTGACACACTTTTTCTTTGCTACTATAAGTGTAGTAGGGGTTGCCTGCCTAACTAAAAAAGTCCTAACGAAGGTGTCCCAAAGGAAATAAATAAACAAAAACTTTGGGACTTATTTCAACTAACACACAAACGTTTGACACAAAATTTAACCAGTGATCACGACCGCGCTCGGCTTCTGGCTTCATCAGAGAAGGAATCTGGCCACTGGTTACACGCTCTTCCATCTCGAAACGTCGGTACATTTTTGGATAACGAAATTTTTAGAATTAGTGTAGGCCTAAGGTTAGGAGCACCAGTATGTTGCGAACATAAATGTCCGTGTGGAAAAGATGTTGATCAATTTGGAACTCACGGACTTTCCTGCATAAAAAGTGCATGCAGGATTTCTAGCCACAGCTCCCTCAATGATACCATCAAAAGAGCTCTTGCGTCAATAGACGTCCCTGCTCTCCTAGAGCCAACGGGAATAATCCGGGAAGACGGCAAGAGACCCGATAGAATGACTCTGATTCCCTGGGCCCTTGTATGGGATGCTACGTGCGTGGACCCATTAGCCCTGTCTGATCTCAGGGAAACAGCAATCAAAGCGGGAGCTGCGGCGGAAATCGCAGAGTCTAACAAACGGCGCAAATATAGTTCAATTATTGAAAACTACAAATTTGTGCCGTTTGGTGTAGAAACTCTAGATCCGTGGGGTTCAAATGCCAAAGATGTATCCCCTCAACTGATCATCTCTTCTGGTGACAAGAGGGCTGGCTCCTTCCTCGCTCAACGAATCAGCATCGCGATTCAGCGGGGAAATGCAGCCAGTATTCTTGCCACTATTCCACGCGGACCTGGTTTATTTAAGGTAGTTATAATTAAAACTAGTTAAAAACTAAAAAAATAGTCTCACATAATATACTTTTATGGACCCTAACTTTTTGAAGAATTTAGAAGATACAACCCTAGGTTAATTAAGTTGTTAAAAAATGTATATAAGATTTACTTCAATGGAACTATCCATTTATTTATAGTTTACAAAAATATTTAAACGCTTATTTTGTATTAAAGTGCCTCTAGAAAATAAAGTTGGTGTCACGCTTGTTGCGTGAAATGCGGTGTTAGCAAGCTGACGACTTTGTGCCATTTTTAACAACAACAAAATATTCTCCACGGAAATGCCACTAGGGAAATAACGAGGGAAATAATAAATTGACATTTTGTCGCTTTTCATAAGTCCACGGAAAGTTTTATAATTTATGGCTATACCGCGGAATCGCTAACTTTTACACGAAATTTGGTTGTAATAGTCCTATTAGTATAATAATATCTAAATCAATCATAGTGAGAATTAAAAAAAAACTAACTTAATCTATGTATATAAAAAGTAGCAATTGCCCGCGACTACGTACGCGTTGTATTAGGAATACAAAGTTTACAAGCCTTTTCGCCCCCTTAGGGGTTGATTTTCGAAAAATCCTTTCTTAGTGCACCTCTACACTCTTTGGTCTAAGGAATATATCTTCCAATTTTAATATTTATATCTTCAGTTGTTAAGGCACAGCTGATTGTCAGTCTTTCAGCGACACAATAGTTTTATATATTTAGATGGAAGTTGATATCTGTCTGTCTATTTGTGCCTTATGGACCAATATCAATGGAGCTGAAATAATTATCCGAGGAGGGGTAGGCAATGGTATACATTCTTATGTCAAAAAATTCTACGGGTGAAGTCGGGGTGGGTGGCTAGTATTTAATATGTTTGCAACATGTTTACGATTATATCAATACATTGTATAACTATATAGTAAATATCAGTTATAAAACCGCTTCAGCACTGATATATAGATATTTGTAGTAACTTTCATGTTTCGCAGTCATAAATTGTCATAAAACCCTTTTTAGCATGTCCTGCTCGTCGACAATATTTATGTGAAAAATGATATGGGTCCCTCGTCAGCGATATAAAACCAATATATTATCACGAAATGCGATCGAAATGACGGCTCTAAACTTGTTTGTAATCTATTTAAATATATTAGTAGCACATTAAAATTACCCTTAGTAAGTATAAGAAGACTAGCTGTGCTTTGCGGTTGCATAGTTACTGCTCTGCCCCTTTGGATGTTATATACCTTGTTCATGAATTGGGCTATAAAACGCAAAAATATTTTTTCAAATCCGACTGGTAGTTCCAGAGATTAGCTCGTTCAAACAAACAGAGTTAGCTTTATTATTAGTATTAGTTTCAGTGTTTTTATGAGCTTTTATATGACTATTTATTGACTTATAAACACAATACGAATGTTTAAAGCAAATGAAAGAGTGGAAAATGTAAATAAACTAGAGTTTAGGTTATGTCTGAATAATAGATTTTTCTATGTGACTAAAAATGACAACATAAGGGCCTTTATATATTGAGACGTGGGTCCTCTACCTATCTTCTTCTTGTTACTAACAATGTCCACAATTAATGAAACTACAGCTGTTACTTTCTAACATTAATTATTTTTTTCAAAAAATGCGGAGGCTGGCTTTACTTGTCACACGAAGCACGACAACTGTGTTGCTCCACTGAGAATTGTACCCGGGACTTCATGTCTGGAAGCTCTATAGTTTATCATGATAATTTTTCTTTGCCAAATTACTGTAAGTATTAGCCTGTACAAATACGGACGTGGAAAATATACGAGAATTGCAGAAATACGAGTTGCTTTCTCAGAGCGTAGTGAATCTCGCCGCGAGAAATAACATGGTCTTAATGAATTCCTTGTCTAAAATACGTCACTGTTACTCGACAAATGTGTACCCTTTAGAGGATTCTGATGAATTAAAGATGGTGATACATTATGCGAAGCTTAATGGCAAAACCGCTATCATGAGCTTTTGCGCCTTTTTGCCATATTGTTATATATATTCTAGAAAGGTTTTGCTTATTTTGAAATACTGGTCTTTCCTTACCTCTCTTGGGGTAAAAGGCGTGATGATAGATAGATAGATGAAATACAGTAGAATTTACGGGTAGAGCAAGATAAAAACAGTTTTATAGAAATTAAGGCGAAATGTATGAAAGGTATGACGAATATAAAAGAAGCGAAAGAGGTATGTCAGGATCGTAGCAAATGGCATTCAATTGTCTCTGCCTACCCCTCTTGGGATAAAAGATGTGATGATAGATAGAAAGGCGAGGAGATTTGTGTGTTGTGTTGATATTTGTATAGAGAAAAGCCTGAATATAATTATTTTTTACGTTAAAAATCTTAGAAGTCGTTAGTCGAGAACTTTGAAATCAAACTTTTGTAAATATGTAAATTCCTTCCCAATTTGTGCATTTCTTTGCATTGCAGTGCAGTTGTTTTAGGTTAGCGATGATTTTCTAATTTATACCGAAGTTAATAGTGGCTTTCGAAACCAAAAGAGTATAGATATGTTGTAAAAAATGATCTTTTGGCAGCAGCATAATATTTATGTTAGTTTATGTCGGAACGCGAATGCTTCTCTGAGCCAAATGTGACCATAAATTTTTGAAGACCAAGACATAAAGCCAACATTGCTCCAGAAAGTTTTAGTGGTTTTGCTCTTTCCTTAGAAATATAACGAGCTTTTCATTGATGATGACTCTATTAAGAAAGAGCGTGTACCTCCGAACCATAAAATATCTAACTTACTTTAAGTATCGCCTACGGGTGAATTTTGCATTTATTTTGACTGGTTTCCTCAACTCTTATCTCAAAGTAAGAATAATAAATAAGTTTTTGATCATTTTAATGATCTGTTTCAAACATCATAAAAATCGGAGGGAATTTTTTTGAAAATTCTTAATTTTATAATTTTGACGAAGTGATATGCGTGAACAATATCAAAATAGAAAAGTTAAATTACCTATACCTACAATCGATTTGAGAAAAGAAATTTCGTGATTTACACTGGTGGCATAAATATAACGGAATACATCTTTTTGTAAAAGCAGTTATCAACGAAAACGATTCTTAGAAAAAATAAATAAAGAACAGGAAACTTTATACCCAAGAGTGAAATCTTTTGAGGTTGCTATCGTGGAAGTCAATGTACCTGTCACAACAAGCGGAAATAAACAAAGGCCTTTTTGGTGTTTTCGAAACGTCTTTATAAAAGTATAGGTAGGTATTCGCAGGTTGAAAATGTCACATGTTTACATAACTTTATAAATTAATTTCCAACTTTGAACGTCGGCATTTGAAATTTAATTACATGCGGTTGAAAGGTTAACGTAATTTTATATTTGTTGTCGAATTTCAACGCAGTAAAATTATCAGAGTGTTTTTGGACCAACCTTACACTTAGTTTACACTGTTTCTGTAAATTGAGAGATAGAATATTGAAGAGATATAGAGACTATTATAGAGAAGAGATTTCCGACAACTTCTGTAAATATTATGAACATATTTCATAATATTAAAAAAACAAACTTTAAAGTTGTCGGAAATATAATAATGTATGAGTGGGAAGAGGGATTTTTGGGGAGATTTATTTATGTGAGAATGACAAACTTCGTCACGTTTTAAACCTAATTGAATTAAAAATAAACCTTTGTGATTTTGCTGCCTTGAGAGACAAATAATAACGCAACTAAAAAAATATTGATGGAAAATTAAAAAAAAATACCCCTGTGGATTTGATTTGAACCATGTAATGTGCTTGTGCATCCTATGCACCCCATTACATTTAAACGCTAGACCATCGTCACGAAAATTGACAACTTCGTGTCAATAGCAACCGTTGCTAAGGCTTTTTCTGATACATAATTTCAGCCGTAAACAAAAATTAATTACTGAATTTCTGAAAAACTACTGAACCGATTTTCGTCATATGTCTGTGAGATAATGTCGAGAAATTATTATGTCTTGAAAAAAATAAGTTGTCAAAAACGGTACATATTTTATCGAGATATCAAGAAAAATGTACTTATAAAGTCAGTTTTTTCAAAATTTCTGAAAAACTAATGAACCAATTTTTATGAGATAAAAATGGGACCAATCCGGAAGAATTATCTGTCGATTAAAAAAGAAACCATCAAAATCGGTTCACAATTGGCGGAGTTATCGATGTACATACATACATAAAAAAAAAAAAAAAAAAAAATACGTTCCGAATTGAGAACCTTCTCCTTTTTTTGGAAGTCGGTTAAAAAAATAAGTACTTACTTATTGTCATTTTTATATCTAGTATCGTAGGCACCATGCCACTCAGGCAAGACCTATTATTTGACTTTGGGAATGTGAATTTTATTATTTAGTTTTTTTTTAAATCGAAGTAACCCGGAACTCATTCCTAAAAAAATACATTTTGTGTACTAAATAAGTTTGTAATAATATATAAAATCTAAAATTAACTAAAATACATACTAATTAATTTAATAATAATAGATATAAAACTTAAAAATAAACAAAAAAATGTATGGCATGAAAAATATCCCTTTTAATTGTCCCCCTTGTGGCATGGTACCCCTTAATTATTTGAGCGAAGTAAGCACCAGCTCTGGGTCACCATTTTTAGTTTGTAATATTTAGTAGTTTTTTTTATTTATCTAAATTTTCTATTGTCTTATTTTTATAAATATATCTAAAATTATATAAAAATCTATGTTCATTGTTGTATTTAGAAGTAAAAAGTATCGTATTACTCAGATAGGTACCTACTGACTCCGATATAGCAACGTATTTGATACCAGACGCCTATAACCTCCAGCCGCACTCTAGCCCTCTAAGCGTCACTCGAGCGGTCTATTATCACGGTATTATGCTGATGCTCCCCTAACTTCTACTCAATGGGGAGGATGCGGCAATTTATAAGGAAAGCGTTTTTCTGTCACAACCGGTATAGCTTTTGATTTTTACTACAAAAATATGACATCCGTGCCGTATTTTTTATGCATCAAATTAAAAGTTACTGCCTTTACTTTGTTTTTATATAATACTAGCTGTCCGCCCCCGGCTTCGCCCGTGGATATTTTCGAACAAAATAAAATATACCCTACAGCACTCATAGATAATGGCTTGCCTGCACTACCCTACCCCTACCCCTACCCCTACCCCTACCCCTACCCCTACCCCTACCACTACCTCTAACTTTGGATATTGTTCATACAAAAATACTATATGATATCTTTCGAATGGAATGTCCGAATTGAATATTTCAAAAAGTTATATAAAGGTATTGAATCAGTCGTACATATGAAGTAATTTATTTTGATAAGGATTAATAGCAAGGAAAAAATAAAGAGCATTTTCTAGCGGCGGATTTTTAATTAAATTTTTAAAATAAAAGAACATTTCTTGTGACTTAACTATAATAGTTAGACATATGCTATCGCGACACTTTTTGTAGATAATAATGTGTTCTGCAAAGTTGTAGTACATTATTTTGTTCTATCATCAATAGTTTTCGCAGCGCACCTTGGGTTACATTATTGGAGTTTTAGTAAGGATCCCTAATTTTTTTGAAAATAGAATATCGCCTATGTCACTCAGGATGAATGTAGCTTTCCAATGGTGAAAGAATTTTTTAAATCGGCACAGTAGTTTTTGAGTTTATTCATTACAAACATACACACAAAAATACAAATCTTTCCTCTTTATAATATTAGTATAGATGTATTGGAAACAGATTTTCTATGTTACGCTAGAGGCGTACCACGATCCTAAAAACATCATTTAGCGCAATAGTCGGTGAAATAAATAAAAATCATGAAAATCTGTCAAATAAAACGTGTCGAATTATGTTCAACTGACGTGCGCCAAATGCATACCATCGAAATTAATATCAGAGTGCGTCGGTGGCCGAGTGGTTAAGACGTCTGGTATTAACTAGGCAGACCCCGGGTTTGATTCCGGATCCCGACCATGTACTAATGGGTTTTTTAATTAAAAACTTATGTACATAATCCGACAAACCACACTTAGAGGCTTTTCCATCTAAATATACTCAACAGAGCTAGCCACTCGTTAGGTATAGCCTCACAAATAGCATCTGCTAAACGAGGGAGACATGGTCTTCCGCTGGGTACTCTGGAACCGTAACACGGTTTCAGGAGCTGTAAGGCAACCCGCGAAGAGAAAAAAAAATATATAAACAATTTTAGATGTTGTGATGTAACACAACTAACAAGAAAGAGCTGTAAAAATGAAAACAAAGAAGAAAAGAAAGTGGCAATAATTTTAGGACAGTTTATAAAACATTAATTAACGGGCACTAATAAATGTTCATTAACGACTTCAATGACTAACGAAGGCTCTGTTAAGTTTATATAACAATTTTAGTTCTCGCAATAACCGTTACTGGAAGCTAGTTTATATCATTCGGAGAAGGCAGTGGGGATCCATCTAAAGAGACTGCGCTGGTCCTAAAGTAGCACCATAAAATGTAATGGACACTCCAAACGATACTCTAAGTAATTGTATTGTAAACTGTAACAAATTATATACTTTTTCGGACAACGTTGGATAAACGAGGCCCATTTATTTGTTTCGACTTTGGAGGGATTTTCTTCTGATTTAGATTCCAATATAAGTAACTGATACGATGTAGACTAGATATGGAACAAGTAAGCTATCCAACCTGACTGACTGACAAAACACACTTAGAGGCTTTTCAATCTAAATATACCTCAACAGAACTAGATATAGCCTCACAAATACCAACGGATAAAAGAGAATAAAGAAAAAAGCTGCCTAACCCTTCTGGAATACATGTTGTGATGATGGATAGTTGATAGATGAAGTTAGATCGACATCACTTTCCCCTAGCGCTATTAATGAATTCCAGAGTTTTCTTATCAAACTTTACAAGCAAGAAAAAAGCACTGTAGAATTTCCATGCAATAAACTATTCTAAGAGAGCCAACTCATTGAACATGAATAACTTCGTTTAAGTTAGAACCTTGTGTAGGCGTTGAATGTGAAACGGAAGGCTCTATCTTCACTCACACGTCGTTGCCTCAGCGTTTTCACTCCATTCAATTCGATAATACTTACAATGTTTCTACGACGTCATTTCAAACACACGTGTTAATAAATTACCCATCAAAACAAGAGTTCACGATGCGGCAATAAAAAGTTTCCAAGAGACAAGCATAACTTTTTTCTTAAACAAAACGACACCAGTCGAAGTTAAAAGTGCTGTAAGAGCCGTTATCCAATAAAGCTTTCGCAAGTTTCTTTTTTATAGGACGTGAGGGAAAATACATTTACTACGGTTCGTATAACATGATGCACTTAAAAAATAATAAAGGAAAGTGACTTGCGCTGTGGGAGTAAGAGGATATCTATAATGGTCTACTTTTTTCTTTAGCTCTATGAAGGACTTTTCAATGAAAATAAATTGGTATAGATTATTGGTGTCATTATTTATTATATTATCTCATATTATTATGTATCTCATATTATCTTTCATCTCCTACTATGTATTAAGTTCATACAAAATAAAATAATTTTGAACAAAAAAAAACCGACTTCAAACAGGAAACTAAAAGGTAAAAAATAAATTTACTTAGCACAAAGTAATTCGTATTTTGATTTAGTTAATCAGAAATGAATAAATAAGTATTTTATAATTTTAAAGTAAGAAATAATAAATATTTCGTCGTAGAATTTGAAGACGGTTGGTGCCATATTAAAAACAACTTAGTTCCCAAATTCACTAATCTAGAAAATTCATTAGGAACCTACGATCTTTATCTTCTTAGATGTTAACTTAATTTTGTATCCTAATTTGGCACCAACCGTCTTCAAATTCTACGACGAAATATTTATTATTTTGTTACTTCAAAAATATTAAATATTTTTTTAATCATTTCTGATTAACTAAATCAAAATAAGAATTACTTTGTCCTAAGTAAATTTGTTTTTTACTTTTTAGTTTCCTGTTTAAAGTCGGTTTTTTCTTGTTAAAATTATTTTATTTTACGCTTTTTAGTGATGGGTAGACCTAATATAACCCATATGGGTGCAAAGTTCTCATCAATAGAAATGAATTAAGTCCAAACACCAGGTAATTGCTGTAAATCTTTGAGGAGTTCCCTCGACTGTCTTTCGACTCCATAATCAGATCGACTCCAGACCTTTATTAAATAGTAGTGCTTTAAAATACTTAATGAAAAAAAAAATTAACAAATTTTGGAAGGTTCCCCTCGATTTCTCTGGGATGCCATCATCAGATCCTGCTGGTTTTCTTATCATGGTACCACCCTTAGGATATCTCCTTTCCAACAAAAAATAATCATCAAAATCGGTTCATAAACGACGAAGTTATCGACAAACACACATAAAAAAAAATAGGTACGGTCGAATTGAGAAACCTCCTCCTTTTTTTTGAAGTCGGTTAAAAACGCTTATAGCTTTCCGCCCAGATTTCGCCCGTGGGGCCCATATTAACATATTATGGTCATGACTTCATTCAAAAATCCTATAGAAAATAGCAATTTTTATTTAACCTTTTCCTATTTTTATTTCTGTAAAAACCTGACTACTACAAACATATAAAAATATAACCAAATCGGTCCAGTCATGTCAAATGATGCGCTTACCAACGAACAGCATTTCATTTTTATTTATTATTATATATAAATTTAATTCTAATCCAAATAAAGATTCTAATGTGTTTTTAGTGTTAATGTAACATATAATCTTTTTATACTTTTGAGTGTTTGCGACAATTATGTCCATTAGCAAAATATTTTATATACGTCTATCAAATGGTAGTCGGAAATGAAACATTAACAGCACATTATGCATATAGCCTTTAGAGAGAAATAAAATCCATAGAAAGGCAAGGGGTGTTATATCTTTAAATATTTTAAAATTTCTGAAAGCAAGACGAAATGAGATAAAATCAATAAAATATCGCCACTGTCGCCATCGCAATTAAATTAATCCCCTGATTAATTGATCTCACAACAAGACTTTTACGTAGGTACTAAAAGAAATGGCAGGTAATTTTCTTCCACCATGCTTGCATCATTGAATATGACGGCACGTATCACTCAACTAAAAATAAACGTGGACTTTCCAATATCAAATACAGTGCGTCTATAAATATTACACATATCTTCAGGGTCTCGTGAAAATAGTTTACGAGGCCGCAGTATTGAGAGCAGTGGTAAATAGTCAACGTCGGACGTAAGCCATATCTTGGTCGGGGTTTAATTTACGGTCCCCGTGTTTACGAGGGTTTTGCATTACCTCGGAATAATATTTGGATTTAGGTGTGAATGTTTGATTTCATCGCGCGCGTGACCCAATTTTGAAACTGGATTGTTCATTCTGTATGATAATGGTTGTTCGATATTTGCATATAAGTAAGCTAGGGAGTTAAAATATGTTTATTTATATCTCGTAACAAGGAAAATAAGTTTTCTCATTTAGCCCATGACATTTCAGTCTGTTTTGTGTTTATATTTTGACTAACAGTTGCCCCGCGACTTCATACACATTGTATTAGGAATAGTGACGTAATTTTTCTTCTATTTTAATTTTTTACCGTAGTAGTTGCCCCGTGAGTCAGAAGTTCAAAAATGTATTTATATTTATTTGGAAATGCGATATTTCTTCATACACAATTTAACACCCCGTTGCATCTCTCCTTAAGGGTTGTTTTTCAAAATATCCTTCTTGAGGTCTCTTCGTGTGTCCTCTAGTTAAGATTTAAGTGGGAACAACATTTCCCCCATACAAACGTTTTGAAAAATCCTAAAACACGTATTTTATTATCGGTTTTGAATAGTATTTGTACCAAGTTTCAAGTTAATACACGCAGGGAATACGATTTTCCATACAAATGTTTACATCCCATCCTTAGGGTTTTATTTTCGAAAGATCCTTTCTTAGTACAACTTTACACCCCATAAGCAATACACCTTTAAATTTTCATATTTATATCTTCAGTGGTTAGAGAGTTCTGTGGTGGTTAGGCTGTGCGTTGATTGTAAATCCGTCAACGAAACGACAGTTTTATATGAGGATAATAAACATTAGGATAACAAACAAAAAATTGTTCAAGCGAAAGAGATAATATAATAATAGAAGGGCTAGAGTGTGACATAAGTTACTTTATCCAGGAAAAAATATCATTCCCCCGGGAAAGGAATTTTAATTTCTAAACGTACGGAAGCGGGTGGGTCGCTACTTTAAAATAATGAAATTGTTATAAATAGAATTAACCCAAAATCTTGTAGAATATAGGTAATACAACAGGGTTTACCGACTTTATCCATTAGTTTATTGGAGGCAAGCAGAGGCGCGGCATCGAAGGCCGTATCGACACCTGTTTTTATTAGATTTGTTTCGATCCAGATAATCTTGTTACCGGACTGACCCACTACGGTCTATATCTATCTATGTATCTATATAAACATGCTTTTTGGCCTTGTTTTCTTGGTGGATGAAATAATGTAGCATAGGTAATCAGTATTCATAATAGTCTATTCTATGTGAAAGTGTAGTCACAAAATTGCCACCCCGTTCTGTTTGAAATGGACACCTCGCTAAATATGGACATCGATGCCACGCTGCAAGGGCATATTCAAACTAAATTGAATTGACAAATATTACAACAAATTACTACATATTTCTAGATATTTAATTTCAAATTATCATTGTTAATCCCTCGCTGGAAAGCATAACTGAGCACCGGATTCGATGGCCTTTGAGTACCAGAGAAGATGATTATTTTGTTGTTATGTAATTATTATTTAATAGCATTTATTTATTTACATATAAAAATAGGTATTAAAAATTACAAATAAAAGATTTCATGTAAATCAGTATCTACTGGGGGAGTACCCAACAGACTGGCTGCATTGCCTCGTTGGATTGCCTCTTTGACCGAAATAAGAGCCAGCCCGTTGGTCATGTGAACTTTCAATTAGTCGTGCACCAGGTCCCCATGGTCCCATTGTTTCCATATGCAGGTAATTATTATTTTATTTTAGTTAGAACTTTATGTGACGACAAGTTATTAGTCCTATATCAATCTTGTTATAACGATCGTCAATGTCATGTTATAAATTTATCGGTCGTTAAAGAGATCTCTCGTATAGGCTTATCAAAACGAATTGCAAATCTTGGTGATTTATATCTAAAGTACGATACAAATTTACGACACGAAACCAATTTCACATCTGTCAAAATATGAGCGCAATATTTTGGGAGCGGAGTTTTGTACACTTGCTAAAATAAATCTTTTTAAATAATTACGTACGTGCTGGTTTTAACTTTGAAATCAAATTCTAATGGCCACCGATTGTGATATTTGAAATCTATGTCAAATACATATACATTTTGTTGAGCAGACTAAACATAGGTTTAGTAGGGACAATAGAAGATTAGCTCCTCTCTCGGAGTTAGCCGTAACATAATAATAAAGTGTCCTGATTTTCAGATTGTGTTTCGCAACTAAAATTGTATTAACTTCTGGGCATTCAGCCAATTTATCTTGTATAATTAAAATATAAAATTATAATTAACTTTTAAAAATGTACTTCACTACGTATTATGAAACTAAGGCCCCAGTCGCGTCTGTCTGTGCCCTTTTCACAAAAACACTCTGAACGAATTTTCTTGCAGTTTTCACTATTAGCTTATAGATTAGATTGATGCACAAGGAAGGTTTATGAGTATTGAATATTAGAAGCTAAGCATTAACAGTATTAGTTCAATTTGTGTTTTCTTTTCCACGAGTTGCCTTACGGTTTCCGAAACCGTTTTATCGGTCCCAGGGTACCCAGCGGAATACAAAGTCGTCCTCTTTTAGCCGATGGTATTTTGTGTGGCTGTACCTAACGAGTGGCCAGTTCTGTTGAGGTATACTTAGATGTAAAAGCTTCTAATTGTTGTAAATCCATATTGTACCCGTGCCAAGCCGGAGGCGGGTCCCTAGTATGTCATAAGTTAGGTAGTAAGTTCAGAAACATGAGCGCTTTATTAACCTGAATTTCAGTTTAAATACATTAATCCAGGTTTATTACTTATCACAACTTTATAGACACATTTACTTTACTAGACGTTGTTTTCTTTTATACTGTTTACAAATATCAAATAAGAAATCGACTTCTTAACCTGTATATTTAACACACAAAAAACTCTGTACAAACGCCGAACAAAGAGCTTTTCTTGAGTTCCTTTATCGGAAGTTTCTTTGATGATGGTAAAGGGAAAAATTCAGAACAAATTAATTATACTGTTTTCGACAAAGGAAGGGACTATTCCGGGTCGGCTATAAATCCATGCACCAATGCGTGTGTAGGCTGTATTACTGTTAGTCACTTGGGAAGCTCGACAATAGGTCGGTGTTGGTCCCGAGTGAAATGTCACAATAAACGCGAACTTTAAATTAATGTAGGGGCCTCGATTTATCAAATAGTCTCTATTGTGTTTGATAACAGCGATCATCATAAAAATTAAATGCTGTTCGTTGGTAAGCGCATCACTTGAGAACGGCAATACCGATTTGGCTAATTTCTTAAGGTTTTTAGGGAATGAAAAATTAAAAAAGTTGCCCGGAAAGTTGATAAAATCGGGAAAAATGGGCACGACGGGTGAAACCGGGCGGAAACTAAATTAGTATCACGTGATTAGACAGCGCTTCATACAATTTGTATGGGCGTCTTCCTAGCGTCTTCCCCACTTTAGCTTTCAATCTGCTCAACTTTAGCGCGCTCTATACCTATCTATTTATTAAACGATTTTTAAAGTTATATACCTACCTATTGATGTAAAACGTAAACTTTAATACCTTAGGGTACGTTCTTAATGTATTTTACCTACTCTTATATCGTAAAGTCTCTATTACAAAATCGAATTATACTTCATAATGATATGTTTTATTTACACGCGTCTGTAATATGACTTCGATACTATAATGTATTATAGTACCGAAGTTTTCATACAAAAACGATATCGTAATGTTTTGTTTTTTCGCCTCATTTTTTAAAATTCCACTTGTGTTTTAATTACCCCTATTATGATCCCGTATCATAAACTACTATTAGATGATCTTTGCAATCTAAACTAATCAGATTATAGCAGCGTTCTCAAATAAATCCTTTAATAAAAGGTAAATTTAATTAAACCAACTTATTTACTAATACTCTTAAAAGAGCTACAAAATGTCTTCTATATATGGATATAGTTGTAAATTGGTTAAAGTTTAAACAATCTGGTGTTAGGTGTCGATCTAAAATGCAGTTAAGTTTACTGACGTCATTATTAGAAGTCAACCTAGATTAAATACCTCCGGAACTATTCCAGCAAAATGGCTCCCGAGCACAAACTTTCATAAAGTTATGGTACCTCGATTTGTATTCAAATTTACGACCGTTTCAGTTTAACGTTAATTATAGGCATTGAACGGCCCTCCACAAAAGAGATGGCGGGACAATTTTGAACTTTTGTTTGTATTAATTAATTTTATGATTCATTAAAATAAATCTAACAGTACCTATATACCTGTCGTAGCATAGAACGATGGGTAAATTATTTAAATTAGGGGTTCGATCCCCGATCCCGGCCATGTATCTACATAATCCGACAAACCACACTTAAAGGCTTTTCCATCTAAATATACAGAACTGGCCACTCGTTAGGTGTATAGCCTCACAAACACCATCGGCTAAATGAGGGAGACTTGATCTTTCGCTGTAATACGGTTTCGGGGGCTGTAAGGCAACCCGTGTATGAAGGAAAAAAATAATTATCTATACCTACTAGGATCTGTGGTAGGCACAGATATTAAAATCACGCTAGGCCTGAACCCGACTACAGTAAACAGAATTCCACGCATGCGAAAGTAGTTGAAAAATAACTACATTACAGAAACTAGCTCTAAAGGTTTTATTTTTAAGATTTGTGTTAATAAATAACAAATCTATGTCAGTTCCAATTTCATTCCAATTCGTTTAGCCATTTAGGCTTGACTGTGTGACAAAATTAAAAATAAAAATATCACTTACACATACATATTATATTATCAGCCGATAAGTCAAAAATGTGGTGACCTTTCATAGTTATTGTGGTACCAGTTTTGGTACCACTGAATTTAGAAGTAGGTACTTTAGTTATGGTCGAACGTCCGAGACCGATAGAAAAACTTACGACCGATAGTGGGAACTTCTGCGTACGTACGTAGGTAGTCTAGAAGATAGTTAATAGGTAAGATAGTTCAAGGCTGCACCCAGGAATTTACTTCGGGATCTACCCTGAACTTTTCAAAAAATCATTAGTTAATCTAGTTTTCTCTTTTTTTTCATTTTCTTCACCGTTTTCTTTACATCTACCGAAACCGTGTTATCAGTCTCAGGCTAGACAGCGCAAAACAATGTTAACCTATAATTTAAAAAAAGTCGGGTTTTCGCGGGGGATTAGATCTTTCAAATGCCATGAGGTAGGTAATTTAATTAAAAATAGATTTAGGTAATTACCTGCAGCTCGAGCTTCCTTACACGCGAGGACCATACTATGTCGCACGTCAGGGTTGTCGTCAGCGATGGTTTCTCCTACAGCCACAAACCGCTCTACAGCGCAGCACACCGACGCTCCTACTCGCTGGACGGCCGCTGCACCACCGATCAATGTGTCACCGCGAGCTGACACAAGACTGCTTATCTGGAAGTAATTGGATACATAAGGTTAGTGTTTGGTCCGATTTTGAAAAACAAATCAACTGCGACATATTTGTTACGAAATAATCCGTATCTATAAAATCGCATTCAAACGTAGGTCGCGATCGATAGGAAAGTGTCTACAAAGCTATGTTTTGAACATGATCGGTCTAAAAGTCAATTTAGATGTCCATTGCTCTGCTAAATCGACATTTATTAGATCATTTTATTACATAAATTTAAGAATATAAAACAATCCCAATTATTATACACATATGTCATTTTTATTACGGTCTTTATACCTTGCGGTATGGCCAGATACACCAGAGTCCGCTCTTTTGTCTGTCCAAAATTTAAGAAGTATAGAGTATTGAACATATAAAAAAATATGTTGATCGATGGAAATATTAAAAGTATACACAATCGCCGAGCATGTATGAAAGGTATGATGAATATAAAAGAAGCAAAAGAGATATGTCAGGATCGTAACAAATGGCATTCGATTGTCTCTGCCTACCCCTCTTGGGATGAAAGGCGTGATGATAGATAGATAGATAGATAGAAGTATAGCGATTATATGCATATACCTAATATAGCAGAAGTATCAAGGTTAGGTACGACAAGGTTAGGTACGGCATGCGAGAAATGTGTTTCTTAGCTAGGGAAGAACTAATGAGGCTAATGTCATGTATAGTTTCACACATTTGTAGCAAATTCAAGAAATTTGATTCTGAATTCGCTCACACGTACTTTTTAAAGTATTCCACTGACACCGTCACGGATGCAAGAGCATTCATAGTTACTCGTACGTGAAGTCTGATTATTACCTACTCTACTCTTGATGGCTTGAGAGATCCATTTTTGAAACATTCAAGATAATGTCGGATACCAATAATAGGAAATGTATCTTTACTTTTTTCATACATTCTGTGGTAGTAGGGTGAGTTGTCCAACAGTTAACCACCTAATTTTCTGATCATCATAGCGGTAATTGGTAATATAAAATATGTATTTATCTGCAAGGGTCAAAGCAGTGGTTTATTGGCTACATATTTGCATTTAATAAATGTTGAATTTACTTCTGGTTTTTAGCACATATGAGGTTTTTTATAAAATGGGAATTGGCTAACTGTGTCCACTATTGTGTACACTATTAACCACTGGGTTTTCTACAGTTAACCAAGGTGTACACATTTAACCGCTAAATATTATTTATAAATTTATTAAATAAACAACAATATAAATTGTATGAAAAAGAGTCTTTTATTATTTAAAACTTTTAACAATTAACAATTGACTTACAACTAATAATTAGGTTACTTTATAATGGCACAGTTAAGTCTCAACATTGTTAATCTTAAAAAGTGGTGATTTTTTTAAATTAAGACAAATTTAAGAAATATAATAACAAGAAATAGACAAATCTCAGCATTAGTTATTCGCAAGTTATTCAACATTAAAATTAGTAAAGTCTTTAGTGAGCTTAGGTAAATACTTATTAATAAAGGTAAATAATTGTTAAATTGTTCGTATTTTAATCACAAACTTAAGTATAATAACCTAACTATGTTGTTCTTAGTTAGTCTCAGTCTTATAAATCAAATAATACTTAATTAAGATCTAGTAGGTACCTAAAATACCTAATGACCTATTTAAATAAAAGGCTTTGTTACAAAATAAAAACCTTTACATTTAACGTAAGTTCAACTGTGTCAAGTCAAAATATACGTCGAATAAATAGGCCGCTTGCCTTTGGTTTGTGCCAGTAATCCTCATAACATCTTCAGTATGCCCTCCTCGTTTTCTAACTGTTGTTTTATTCCGGCCTATCTGTAATTAAAATAATCAGGGTAACATTTAACCACCAGTTGGTGGTACACAATTAGCCAGGGTTAACTGTTGAACATAAGGCTTTGGTTAATTGTAGACCACCCCTCCCCGTAAAGCGTTTGAACACTATCACCGTAAAATTATTGATACAATCAAAACCAAGCATATGTTAATAGATGCACGAAAAGTATATTTACACGGTCAACATATACAGATTTTAGTAATAATAAACTGAAAGATACTTACTTTTTTTTTTTACTTTGGCACTGATTTTCAATAATTTGCCCGTAACAAAACCATTGAGCGTGTGAGCTCGCCGCCAACTGGGGAACGAGGAGAGTAACTGTTGGGGCATCGAAATTTCTAGTGTGTACGAGGCTGCAACGTCGCATTTGACAAAAAATCGCGTGGATAACTGTGTACGAGTGGCTAACTGTTGGACTACCTACCCTACCTACATTGTTTAGTATAAGAAGAAAAGTTACCAACACATGTGATTTTCGGAACACTATGCTACTATCCTCCGAACTACTCTTGACTACCTAGTAGAAGACAAGTTATTTAAAAGTCAATTATTATATGTATTTAATTAGCCATAAGCAGGTAACTTTGTGTTTTGTGTTTCTATGTTGCCTATTCTATGATCCCATAAGCACAGATTTAGATAATTTTGGTCAATCATTATTTTCTTAATTAGGGTTTCGAATATAGGATCACTCATGTGTCTGTCTGTCCGTCTGTTACAGCTTATTTTCTCCGAGTCTACTGGACGAAAAATGTTGAAACTTGGTACATATTAGAGTTTCATGACCATATCACGAACGTATAGCCTAAATAATTGAATTTCGATTTTGAAGGAAAAATTAAAACGTAACAAAATTTTTTTTTCTAGTTTATCATGTGACATATGAAATGAATATACATATGTAGATATATAAGTATCGTTATAATATGTATATAAGTATCGTTATAATTTTTTTAAAATTAAAATGCTTTTAGTTTAAATTATATTAAAGAAAATATACGAAAATTTACCGTACCTCCCCCCCCCCCATATATCCGAAACTACCGACTATAAAATTTTGAAAAAAAAAATAGAGAACATAGTTTACAGGAAAGCCTAAACGAATACCCTGTCTTAAAGTTCTGACCGAAAAACTTGGCCAATTATTTTAATTATATAATACATCGGTATCGGTCAATTTATGTCGTCTCGAGTCTCTAGAGTAGTTATTTCATAAACATGACTCTGTTTTACGTACCTTAATAGTAGATGTTACAATAAATATCTGATCAATTTGATGGAGTTTCAGTAGCGTAAAGCTTTCCTGCTCCCGAAACTTGGCATCAAAGAATCTAGCCTAGAGGTTGGCATTACTCCAAGTGACTATCTAAGTCGTATAACAACGATATACATGAGAATGTTTGTGTTTTAATGCGGAACTGTTTGAATTTCTACTAAATAAGTCAATCTTAAAAGACAAGAGACTCATATATTTAAAATCTTAGACCAGAAAATAAAACTACACTTTTAAAATTTTTAAGCTTCTATTACCTACCTGTATTTACAAAACACAAAACTCTAGGGCTGTGGAGTTCAAATGGCAAAAAATTATAAAAGAAATGTCCCCACTACTCATCATCTCCTTTGGTGGCAGGAGGGCTGGCTCTTTCCTCGCTCAACGAATCGGCATCGCGATCTAGCGAGGAAATGCAGCCAGTATTCTTGCCACAACTCCACGCGGACCAGGTTTACTTAGTTTTGTTTAATTTTTAAGGTTTTTTACAAATGTGTTATCAGGATAACATTAATTAAAAAAAACACAAACATAGGTAGGTATCTATATTCTGTTCTCCTAATGTAGGTAACAAAAAAATTGTTTGGGCTTTTATTTCCAAAAGTTTGATATATAAAACACGTTACAACCATCAGTTCAGTTCCAACTTTGCACAGGAAATTAAAAAGTTTGAATATTTCTTACGGAACCATAATTTGGTATTGAGGTAGTAATAGCTGGAAAAATCGTGCGTGACATATAATTTAGGTATGTATCAATCAGTCATTGGATGGTTTATTCATATTATTTATTCATAGACTATACCAAAAGTTGTAATGGTGAAAAGAAAAATACCCTTTAGATTCGTACTAAACTTTTATTACTCTCTATTCATTATAAGAAGGGGTTTGTGACACATCCGCTTGTTACGTTCCGTTAAATTGCAATTATGAAAGAAACACAAATTATGAGCATTAAATATCATTCAAACATTTTAAATACTATTAAATTGTGAAACTCATCTCCTCAGCAAAATCACGGCATTATAATCTTTTAGATAAAGTGATTTTTTTACAAATAATATTAAAAAATACGTTTCTTTGTACGCATAATTACATGACACATTTGGGTTATTTAAATTAGTGATGCGACTATTGATAAATGAATATACTCAGTTAAAAATTGAATCGATAAAATAAATAGGAAATTGTTTACGTAAATAGCTCGTTTATTATTACTCAAAGATACTTAGTACTATAAAGGCTTAATAAATAATAATTTGCCGCCATTTTGTTTCAAACGTCCATGTCGGTCGGCTTTATATGAAAATGTGTATGCATTTACATAAAAATAAAAACAAAATAAGTAGTATAAACATATAATTAAATTCTCATTCCGACATCTTATCAAAGTTAAAAATAAAGAAAATAAATATTAAATTATTATTCCATTCGATTATTATCGAATAAAAGCACTTTCAATACTTTTCTCACACTTCGGAGACGCTTGGTTTTGGCCTACGCGTCTGGTCGTGTATTTCTTCAATTATAATAATAATTTGCACGCGGGCGCTGAAACAGTTAGCGGCGGGCCTGGTTCTACATTTCTGACTGATTTTTCTAAGTAGTTTACGATTTTTACGTACAAAACTTAATAATTCCTGCTAATCGCGTAGCATGATACTGAGTCATTATATAATAGTAGGTACAATTTACAGACAATCAGTAAAAAGTTTCTTCTATATAACGTAATACTTTTCTCTATATATATATATATATAATATTCATGATGCCATTATCGATAATGCAGGTGGAATAATTGTCTGCTTGACATGTGATATGCATTATGTAGGACTAGGACATGCACTGCACATATGCTTCTGAATAATTTAGTTGTTATTGGAAATAATGGGGACATAACTACGAATGTACATCAAAGAATAAGAATAAATTAGATAAATTCAATTCAATTCAATGATGAATTATTTGCTAAACATAAGGAAGGAAGGTACGCGAATACACACAGAATTTAATTACGAGGGGACGTGAATATGCATGACTAGTTGGTTTCTATGTTTGATGAAAAATGACGTCTAAAATGGCTCTGACATTGGACTACTTATAAACAAAGACGTAAGAGCTGAAATTGTGAAGAAATATATTCATACAAACATAAACTAAGATCTAGATCAGAAAGTAGGTAGGTACTAAGGATAGTGTTATGATATAATGTTATTGTGATAATAATATTTTTCCATCTTATCCATCTAACCTTCGTACAATGAAAAAAGTTTTATTCTGAGTATTTGAAAACTTTCTTTTGATCTTTTTTTCAAACGATGCATATTGCATTATGAATTCCAGCTATTATATATACGAAAACAATTTTGTATAAAAGCCTTTGTTTAAACTGCCATGCTATTACGAATTTCCAGCAAAATGTAGATTATATGAAGAAGATTTCATTAAATCCTATTCACACTTTGATCGCTGACTGAGCACCCGTTCGGGTAAATTTAAATATGTATGCCATCGCACGCGTTGCCTCAAGCTTTTCTTATAAACTTAAGTATACAAGTATTTTGAATACGCTTATCTCATATTGACAATTCAGTAAGTAGATACTCAAAAAGCCTTTAAAATGTTATACATTTTTTATCAATTTTAAGTTGAATAGATGAAGATTAAATTCTTAAGGCTGCATATAATGTTGCGAAAATTAATTAATTTCGGTGAAACAAAACATATCTGAATGCTCGCGTGGAATGCGACAGACGATAGCGAAATAAAAATATAGTATTGTTTCAATAACTCGTAAAATATATTATATTTCCAAAATCGCTAATATAAGCGCTAGGTAATTTATTTTTGTCTCAATAACATGCGCCAAAATGAAATCAAATCGAAAATCAATGAACATTTCATTATGATTTTAACCAATGTGGGATCTTGCATGATCCACATTATAATTTTTTATTAATTCGAACTCATTTGATAAAATGTTGACCTACCTCAATAATTGGGCGATATCTCATAAAATATTCCTAATATAGTATGGTCACAGTAGGGCATCATATGCAAGCTACAAGATGATATAAATAAAATAAATTCTGATTGAAGAAGAGGTGGGATATAATATTCTCTATGCCAGGCCAACAGTGCCAGCTGCCAATTAAAACTATAAGTAACTAACAATGTTATAACAATTAGTACTGTTTCTAAGTTAGCTTTATGAAGCTAAGTTACTCCATATTGTTTTGAAATTAACACAATTTGCTATCACCCCGTTCTGTAAATTAGAATTTCTTACATATTGTCAAAAAAGCTTATCATTTTTAAGAATTAAATAATCAACCTCAAATATATATGGTAGTACCTTTAATTATATGCATAAGAGCACTAATGCCAAGTATAAAAAGCACACTCTTATCAAAAGTGACACATAAATGTATTTTGCAAATATGTAATATAATTTCAATTCTTAAATTCCGTAGCAAAATGTTAAATTCACAGATCTTACAATATATTTGTATTGATATGATATTTTAAGGATACATCATCTGTCGGTATTTTGATATTAGAGAACCCTTATCAGGTACTATTCAAAACACATCTCATATTCATGAATCAATTACTGAATGGTCTCACGCTAAAAGGGTTCGGCGTACATAAAATATTTGGGATTAATTATCCCTGGGCTTTCGTCTGTTCAAGAGTCCGATGTCTTTAATAATTATTCGTAAGTTTCTGTCTATTGTACTGTTAAGTAAATATTAAAGGTTTTATAAGATGGATGTATTTTGTAACTATATTACAAATAAAAAATGTTCGCGGAGGGAACGCAAAGCCAGCGCCCTCATTTCTTCTGAAATATTATATATAATGAGTAAATATAGTGACAGCTCTTCTTCCAAACTCTACTTTGGCTGTACTCCCTTATACATCGGCTCTAATTTTTAAAATTATTATTTAAATCTTGTCATTGTTACCAGCTATGCTACAATTTATATAAAGGTCGCGGTTTTTAGTAATGAAAATTTGGTGCAACTTATAAATACTGATATCAATAATTTCAAAACAAGTCTGTATGAAACAAAGTTTGTTTACATTACATTAAGGAGGTGTAACGTTTGGGCGGGAGAGCAGGTGTTTGTGAAGTATCAACTTGTTGCTGTACCTGCCTGTCCCGACGGGCGCAGTCCTCGTCGTCAGAGAGCGCGTCCATGTCGAGGTTATATCGTGGTGGTGGCGGGGCGCGACGAGCCACGTGCTCCGTCACGCTGCGGCCCGCCCGCGCCGCTGTGTGTGAGCCCGCGCTCTGTGCCGTCAGCCGCGGTACTGCCGCCCTGCCGGTATAACGCGACGCCGCCCGCATCGATCGCGCCCGGACCCCGCGTGCCCGCGCCGCCTACTGCGCCCACGTGCTCTGGGCTACCTTTCAATTTTCTTCCAAAATATCTAAGCTAAAACGTCTCACCCGGTCCGACTTTCAGGATACGTTACACACCCGCCCGCCCGAGAGGTATGTTACGAGCTCGCGACCGAGGTGCGGGGGGCGGCCGTCGCGTGCAACAGATTGTCGACGCGGGCGGGAAATTCAAGAAACGAACGCGTCGAGAGGATGTTTTACGAGCCGCCGATACAGAAATAGAGACATCGAGCTAGTGCTGCGTCACGGGTGTACGTACCTGTTTGATGAGCGGCAGCAAGGCTCGCTCGACGGAGTGCGTGCGGACCAGGGTGTCCGGGAGCGCGGGCCCGCCGCCGGCCGCCATGTCTGCTGGCTGCCCCGCCACTAACCGTCGCTGCTCGCGCGGCACGTCATTGCCCGCACGACGCCCACGTGCCTCGTATTTTCTCGTAGCGGAAAACAGCACTGTTTGTTATTTCGTCAGTCAACATCGTTAAAGATGCTCTCGCTAGTCGTAGTGATACGTTTAATCTCATCTCAATATCAACCATCAATCAGGGAAGAATGTTTTGTGGTTTTGTCTAAGTTTTTCTAACTACCTACACATTTTATATTGCAAGCTGTAAACAGTATACAAGTGTTGTTGATATACAACCATAAATATAAGTACCTCTATCTAGGCAAAGGGTATATTATGCTTCATAGATCCTACTCTCCCTTTTATGTAACCTTCCGACAAGTACATAGGTAGAGTATGCAATTTCTTTGGTAAGGTAAGTAATAATATAATGTAGGAATTCTGTTATTGACGCGTACCAACACCAACCGAAGTGTAAAGTTCCATTTAGAATTCGAGATATAAATATTATGAAAATGCAGCTTTTGATTTAGTGTTAAAATTGATATGCGTCCTTGGTTAAAGTTAGGGGAATAAAATAAAAACAACTGATATTTTATCGTAATATATTAATTTAATTCGAAACAAATTTTAATTTCCTTAATTACATAATCATTGGCACATTATCACATAACGTAGTTGTCAATGATTTTAATTCCTCACAAATATTATTTAATTAAAATAAAATTTATTTCATCAAAACAACATCAATATTAAAGTGTACTTAGGTATATAATGTATAAATCACTCTAAGTGTCATAAAAAGTAGTTAATTTAGAAAAGAAAACAACAATTTTTCAATTATATTCGCAGACTAGTTTACAAAAAATAAATATAACAAATTAACATAAAGAAATATAATTGTATATTAAAATGGCATGAATATTATTTTAAATACAAAAATAAACTACTTTTTAAGATCTATTTTTTTTAAACCTGAGATCGGTTTAATATTAATACTTCTGTCACAGAATAATCAATCAAGTACTGCTCTGCTTCAATATTTTAATACTGTTTTTTATGAACACTGTACTTATATTAATAATAACATAATATATAAATAAGTTGCGAGTACGACTCGCGCGCTGTGGGTTCAGTACTATTTTTTTGGTCAGAACTTTAAGACAGTATATTCGTTTGGGTTTTCCTGTAAGGAAAGCCTTATATTCCCTAGTTTTTTTTCAAAATTTTAGACTCAGTAGTTTCGGAGATAAGGGGTAACGGTCAATTTTCATATATTTTCTTTATAACGAGCTCTTTGATATGTCACATGACGCAATAAAAAAAAATGTTTTAATTTACCCCTCAAAATTAACCCCCGTAATCAAAATTCGATTATTTACGCTATACATCCGTGATTGGGTCATGGAACTCTATATATGTACCAAGTTTCAACATTTTTCGACCAGTAGATTCGGAGAAAATGAGCTGTGACAGACGGACAGACAGACAGACATACAGACGGATAGACATGTGAGTGATTCCATAAGGGATTCCATTTTTTTCATCGCAGATGTTTTTGAAAAAATTATTCAAGTATTGGTTAGTAATAATTTTGGAATAACATTTGATTCTTATTAGTTTTGTTGTAGGTAAATAAAATTGCTTTGGTTATGACCTAATTAGCTATATGAAATGATTATTATAGAAGATATAATTTAAGTATTGTCTAAAACTAGAATAGACCAGTACCTATATTTAAAAAAACTTGGTGCTAAATAAATGAATCACCCGTTTCTTAAACACACAGTAATGCAAAACTATAATAATATGTAAATGAATTGATTAGATTACTTAAAGATTCAAACCATTATGCATACTTGAATTACACATTAAATAGATAGGTACATTACAATATGGACACTGAGTACATCGTAAAATATTTAGTTTCGTTAGTTGTAGTAAACACCCATACTGATCTGTGGCCTACGTTTGTTATACATTGCTCGGCTAGAACTAGAACTATCCTGAGAACTATCTGACATCCAAGGACTTTGTCCAGAAGTGTTGCGGACCTTTCTCTTTCTCAAACTCTCTGTGGGCCCAAGAGTTGGTCGAAGGAGTTGTTTAAATCTGAAAGGACCTTCGATGTAATCGTCATCTGAACTGAACGCTGGAGTGGCAAGCATTTCGGGCGAGTTGCGGAGAAATTTCCTGAAGTCAGATTCAGGGTCGTACGCCAGATTGTAAATGGGCTTCGGTGGTGGGTCAGTTCTCTGCACGTGCTGCGAAAGCTCGAAAATCTTGTTGCTGTAGATAAACAGAAATTATATTGATTTCAGTCACTTATCACTTATCAGAAGTCAAAAATATTTAAACACTATCATACCCTTTGTTCCTGAATTTTGCATGTAACAAAATAATATTTATGTGTATAAAACTATTACATATATTGAAAGATTGGCTAGGTTTTTTTCATTTATTTTATGTTTGCTCTCACCTAACTAAACCCCCGCATTGACGGCTACATGGAAAATTTTGCCAGTTCTTGTTGGCTTGTAGATGCCTTTCGTTACTTTCACTTTGATTATTTCTGAAACATATAAAATATATTTTTATTATACCTTCATACCAGCAACCTTATAAAGGGGAATGCGTTTATAATTTCATTGTTTACCTTTTTATGATTTCGCACTCTTTACGCACGAATAGTTGGTCCCATGGTCTTGCTGGATTTTCGATAAATTCAGGAGACGGACTATCCAAGTCCATAGTGTCCATAGGTAAGCGTGGAATTTGATACATTTCATTGATGGTAATAAGATAAAATGATACAAAAACTTGATACTTTAGTCATCTATCAACAGAGGACACTTTTTATTTTGTGCCTATTTTATTAAAGTTCTTTGGCTGCTTCTTAAAACCCATATCTTACTTAAATATAATTAAATCTTACCTAGAAAGTCGACTAGCATCTTGTTCTAACTGCGAAGGTTGGCCCCTTATGATCGCTGGTACAAGAGTGAAACCAGGCGGAGGTTCGTAATCGTCCGGCAGCCTCTTCACATCTTGAAGATGGACACCAGGTTTGTTACGTCTTAAATTCTTGTGTACTTCCTGATTTTTATCGTGAACCTTAAACAGTGAAACAGTATTAAATTAATAGGTTAGTCTAATACCTCTACATATAAAATGTTACGATTTCTTTGAAAATCATTCAAGCGTTTATTTAAAGTAAAGTAACTCTTGGAGATTGTTTTTATTGCCTTTTAATGTCGCATCTGCTTCAATCATAAAACTCATAACAGTTTTATAGAGCAGTAACGTACAAACCTTGTTTCTTTCTCTGCAGATAAAGCCCATTTTAAATTTAATAAAAAATATTATTTACAATTTGACACTCAAGTTGCCACTCAGGCACGAACTTCTTGATGACCTATTTAATTGTAACTGACGTCAAGGGTCACAATCTATTCTTTACGTCATTTTCAACAAGTGAATAATCTTTGGGAAGTTCATACTAAGGATTACAAAATATACTCAGAAGTTACATCTTGATCTCATGATGAACTAGAACAATATCATTTTAACATATCTATACTAATAATAAAGCTAAAGAGTTTGTTTGTTTGAACGAGCTAATATCTGGAACTACCAGTCGGATTTGAAAAAAATATTTTTGCATTTGATAGACAAATTCTTGGGGAAGGTTATATGCTATATAACATCACGGTACGACCCAAAGGAGCGGAGCAGTAACCATTAACGCGGGTGCAACCGCAAGGCACAGCTAGTCCGGGATATATATATAACTGAAACCTGGTAGCTTAGGTACTTTTGACGTAAATTTTAATTAAAAATCCTAAAATCTATCGTTGCGATGATGACAACGGTGACAATTTTATTTAAATCGAATAGCATAAGACTTAAACAAAATTCAATTTCAATAAAATTGTCGCTACTGTGCCATTGCAATTAAATTAAACTCAGGATTTCAGAATTAGGATTGGAATTTCGTCAGCCTATCTCCCAGTACTTTCGATTTTATAATCTCTAGTTTTACAAATTTTTTTATTGCATCTCTAGCATTTTCATAAAAACAAAAAACTTCTTTCAAGTATCCTATTGATCAATTTTCCATAATTAATGAATCTTGACCGATTTTCATGACATTCCAATGTTATTCTTCGGCGTAATTATTTAACTTGAAAATATAAAATAACCATACCTGACTAGAAAATGTCTGTAACTGAGCAGCTCGTTCGTGCACCGAGTGTTGCTGCATCACATTAGGTACAGCTGGCGGTGAATGTTCAGGCGGCGGTGGCGCGCGACCCTTTGCCCATTTGCGACGTGCCGTGTAACCGCGGAAATCTGCCACAAAATATTGATCAGTTAAGAAGAGCTGGCGTGAATAAATAGGTATGTTTAATGAACAAAAAAATTCAAGTATCGAATGTGTCAGCTCTTATAATGTTAAAATTTGTGTGTGCTAGGGAGTTTTTTTTATATATTGCGCGATATATTTTGTCAATTAATATTGTTATTATTAATAACGATAAGAAAGCTGAGTATGTAATGACCAATGCACACGGGTTTCATACTTTGAGTATTTACTCAAAGGGTTTCATACTTGTTTCATACGACGTTTTTCAACACACTTGCGAGGAAAAAACAAACTTCATGTGGTTTTAACATTTAATTATTGAAAGTGTGAAATAGTGAAAAATAGTGATGTTTTGTTTTTTCTCGCGTCGCGCTAGATAAAGCACGGGTAACTTCGCCAAACAGCTAACTAAGTCGTGATTAATAAAAGAATGCTTTTACAATCTTGCAATCTTGTACGAATTTAACTTCATTGGGTTATATTATAATGTACAAGCTGTAATGTAAAGTAAAAAGCACACGTGTTTAATATATGGGATTACGGGTCTAAAAGTGAGGTAATAAGACTCACGTTACGAGCAAGTGTTTTGAAAATTAATTAATACCATCATAGCAACATGCTTCCTCATGGTTCATCGAGTAATAAATAAATCCATACTAATATTATAAATTGCGAAAGTAATTCTGTCTGTCGGTCTGCAGGGAATAAAGCCCGGGGCGGAAAGCTAGTTAAAATAAATAAATCAAAAATTATTAAATTAAATGAAAGAAAACTAGAAAAAATGAACTTTAATTAACTAATATTAAATAAAATCCGCCGACATGCCCAGTATACATATAGCTATAGTAATATACATACGACTCTGTATAATGACGGCAGCTTTATTGCTGTCCACGTTCTCTTTATTCCCGGAGTTAGTTTCTGTGTCGCTGATATTTGATGTCATCCTTCTCAGTGCTTTGGCTTTCATCATAGCTTTATTTATGTTCGCTAGCGGTTCTAAAATAAAATATTGATTTTATTTAACTTTATTATAGAAAAGTGCTTGGAAATTGTTAAAAAATTCCGGGTGAATTATTCGATAAACAACTTTATAAGTCATAAGGGACTGAGAATGTTTATATAAGTAAATTACATGAATAAATTATGTAGTACGTCTGAAAAATATACATAGAACGGTAAAACAAATAGTAACATAATTAATATTAATATTAGAGCTCTTTTAATTAATATTACTTATGTTATTTTGTTTCTATGTCTTTATTTAAATTCCATTAAATTAGGTACATGATAGTTTTCATTATTCCATTATTTACAGGTAGGTAATCTCTATATATTATTTCAATTTTGAAGAATAATTTCCACTCTAATGACGAAGAATAAACAAATCGGAGATTCTCTATTGGAGATCAGTTGAACTATGACAACAATAATGACACCACTAATGGTGAGAAGCATTCGCACGGTTAATCTAGTATAATATATGTTATTCAGAATTTTCAGAAATTATTTAAGAACCTATTTAAGTATCTATTCTTATAAGTTCAATCAAGCTATAATCACAAAGACTATTCAAATAAACTGACTAAATTTTATATTTGTTTGTCCTATAGTGGTTTTCTATTTATGGAATTTATATTCATTGTACATAAATACAGACAATAATACACAATCTTTTAACTTTATAGACCCGAGTTCTAATCTCACTCGTGCTTTGGGGTGTTAGGAGGGCACTTGTTATAAAAATAACATATACCTACTTAACACCTGTTCTGTTTAAAATTGACAACTGGTAATAATTGGAGGCTATTGCATGGTGTCTATGGCAAGATGTGTTTTAAATTTTGTTTTTATGTAATTTCTACAGATTTTATTTATATTTACCCTGTTTGTAATGTCTCATTAGGCTATCTTGTTCCATTTGTTCCCTCTGGAACTCCCTCGCCAATTGCCTCTGCCGCTCTCTCAGACGTTTTCTTGTCAGCCAGCCGCGCACATGTTTTTGTAATGTCAACACTGATATTGCCATTTGCATTTTCAATCTGTCGTAAAGACGACGTGCGAGCCAGCTGCGGACGCTTGCTTGTACGAGAATTATTTTGCGAACCTGAAATTCAATTTATTTTGGTGTATCATTAAAAAGGGGGCAAGGGGGAGAACGGAATAAGACCCCAAATGTCATCCTCACCTGTACGCTTGGTACCCTGTGCTAGACAACAAACGAGGCTCTGGCGACCGAGCAATGGCGGTATAACCAAACACCTAGCTAGGTAACTGTCTGGAAGAGGCTACAGCGAGCCTGAAGACCTAAATAGTCTCAAAAGTCTGGTGCAGAAGGCAAGGGGAAACCACTGCACTATTCTTCCCAAGAAAGTTACACATGGTGAGTGAATATAAGGTGCGTCACGCTGTGGACCGCCATGATTGACCACGACTGCTCTGTCAAGAGCACCACGACTAAGAAGAAGAAGATCATTAAAAATACATAGACAACAACGCGTCGATTCGATAGCTCATTCGTTAGATTAATAAGTGTAGGATCTTCACTGGACCGAAAATGCTAAACACTAGGGCCTTTATTCATAAACGTTTATTAGCAACGTTTTTGTTAAAATATGTTTTGTCACTCTCTAACAAACCTGTCTTTACTAATAATAGAAAGAAACAAAACACATTTTAACAAAAACGTTGCTAATAAACGTTTATGAATAAGGCCGTAATTCTCTATCAGAAAAAAATGATTTAGCCGACTTCTCGTGCTTCGTAAGGCATGCTATAATCGCAGTTTTTCTGAAAATCTTTATTTCATCTTGACCCCCACCTCCTGGACAACTAGCTAAATGTGAAAATTGTTACTGGCCTCGCAACAGTGTTGCTAATTATATTTAAAGAAAGTCACTGATGACAGAAATAACATAGACATTTAAAATTCAGTTCAGTGTTATTTTCCGTGTAATACATAGGTACGTAACATATGTAAGTAAATAAAGTTACTCACCTGTTCCTCATAAATTCGAGATAAAACTTCTACGTGATAGTATTTCAGGAATACTTTAGATTTTCCAAGAGCCCACCCGTCCATTTTCAGTCGGAGAAGTAAAAGTCTGCAAGTATCACGATTCTTCTTTAATTCTTCATCATAACTAAATGCTAAGAAACTGTACCTGAAATGTTAAGAGTGAGGGTATAAATTTCCGTCACCGGAGAAATATGAAAAATAACACACTGGCCGTATTCAGGAATTTACTTCGGGGGCGTTACTCTAAACTAACTTAAAAAAATCATAGGATAGTTAACCTAAAATTTAACTGTATCATGTTCAAGTTCCAATCAAAGTATAATTTTTACAGTGTTGAAAGTACTAGTTTCTTTTTGCAATCGTGATTAGTAGGTCCAGAGATTACTCTAAACTCACATTCAGACCCACAAACTACTATTTATATATATTTTAATAGATTCACAATGTGTAGATTAGCGCAATTTATTATTATCCCACATCCTAATCCCAATCCTAACTAATATTATAAATGAAGTTTATTTGTTTCACTTCTTTCATAATGTACCCTTGGCTGTACCCTTGATGGTACAGTAGAAGATTAATTTTAACCGCTGTATATACCCTTGGCCGTGAAACCCGTCCTTCTTTTAACGTCAAAACACGAGCAGTGGATTTTTTGGACAGAGATAGATATCCTTTGGGATAAATTCTCATGTCACATTTCCACGGGTGAAGCCGGGGAAGGAAAGCTAGTATAACATAATTGTAAAATGAACTCATGATGATTATTTGACCGTTTAGTATATGTGAAACTAGCTTTCTGCTCCCGGTTTTGATCGTGGATATTTTGCAGGGATATCGTATTTATATTGGTGAAATAAGTTTTAGAATCGGTTCAGTAGTTTAGTTATCTCTTTATAATATTAGTATAAATAGACACTGAGACATCCTCTCAGTGTATGTAGTCGTAAAAACTTTCAGAAATAAATTAAATTAAGTATTTACCTCTTAAGAAACTCATCAAAAGGTAAACGGTGGGAGAATCCATTTTGTCTTATTCTAATTGTTTCAAGTACGCCAGTATATCTTAGTTGCTTCAACACTTTTGACGTGTCATAATGTTTTGGAGATCTTGAGTCGTTCGGCTTTAGACAACGAACGAATTGTGGAGAACCGCTAACCATCTTTTGCAACAGCTCCATAAGTGAATATCGGAAATACGTTGATACTGTTTGCTGGGCTTTGGACTGTGAAGCTAAGCCACGACTGTTGAATTTATCCTGAAAAGCATCGTTTGTTTAGGTTACCGGCCCCAAATCGGTGATAGATATAAGTCATTCTCATTTAGCCCCATACCCATACAATAGTATTTCGGGCATATTATTATTATCATCTTTATTCTTCAGGAAAAAGTTTTATTATAAGTACCTTTTAAACTTCAGAAGACGTAGAATCAATTAAAATGTTGTCAACTTCTCAACTCCAACTCAACTTGTCAACTTCTGTGATAGACATAGTTAAAATCAAATTCACAAGTTCTGAATAACTCGCTATAATTTGCCTACTAAGTTATTTAGCCGTATTTCTACATTAGTAACATAACATATAAATTTATTTGGAACGCATTGATATGTATATCAAAAATAATGTAAATACTTACTCTTGTGTTGTCACCAGAAGAGGGGCTATCAATATTTCTTGTATCCAAGTCGCCATGTAGAGGTGAATAAAGATTTCCAGTTTTCGTAATAGGGCATTGGAACAGAAATCTGATTATGTCATACTGACTTTGCCTCATTAGTTGAACCACTTCTGGCGGCAAAAAGTTGCGGTTCTTCTCGAGAAAACCGTCCGCTTGGTAAACTACTCGGCCGGCGAAATGGTGAATGGCGAAACATATAGCGTCGGATTTTGGACGCACGTAGTACTTGCTTTTAATATTATTATGGAATTTCTCTGAAATAACAGGTAAATATTTTTTTTAATAATAGTTTGAAAGACTTCTTGTACTTGATCGTAAAATAATGTTAATAAAATAATATATATAATGATGAAAACTACTTATAATGCTCCAAAAATGGAATAAATTTATGTATCAATCTTTCTATATCTATAGTATAATTTGATAGATCGATTAGACACGCCCAAATGAAAAGAGTTCAAGTCAAGGGATCTCATAATAATTGTAATATTTGAATAGAGGCCTAAACCTAGAGACATTATAACACTGACGGGCTGAATACTCGTGAGTCATAAATCAACTTTATCTACTCTTATATCGTAAAGTCTCTATTACAAAATCGAATTATACTTCATAATGATATGTTTTATATATACGCGTCTGTAATATGTCAAACTTCGATACTGTAATATATTACAGTACCGAAATTTTCATACAAAAACGATATCGTAATGTTTTGTTTTTTTAAATGCAGAAAGGGTAGAGGATATGTCTTATACAGCCACATTAAACTCTATGAAAATATAGACACGCGCATGTGCGAGTCACTTGACAGTTAACGCGCATGCGCGGTAGGTAACCGCGGTTTGCCGCCAATTTGTCGATTAAGAAAAATATCTTGGTTCAATTTGTTTTGTAATTCAAAAGTTATTAAAATTGTCTGATAGCGATATTGAAATTAATTTGACGCCACCTGATATTTTACAAGTCGCAACAATAGTGTCAATTAATCTTTTGCCGGAAAAATCCAGAGAGCTTCACAAAATATTTTTTGCTCTTTTAACCAATGATATACCTACTAACGTCATTGCTTTTAACATGGTCAATTATTTAAAATACCTATTGCATGGGATTTGATAAAGTAGTGTATGAACGGGCACATAACTTGAAAATAAAACACTCGTGGGTGCTATTAAAATGTTCGGCTCCGCCTCATTTTTTAAAATTCCACTTGTTTTTAATTACCCCTATTATGAACCCGTTTCATAAACTACTATTAATTGGTTTCAGGGATTCAAGTAGAGGATTTGTAATGGCTCAGATCCTCATAAGAAATTTGAGAAATAACCTACATTAGAGAAATAAATAAATCCTTTACCTATTAAACTCCTGTCAGATGATCTTGGGAATCGGCTTTCTTCATCCAAAAGTGCGAGTAATCCCATAGGTCTTGACAACAACATGTCCAGAACTGGTCGGTTGTCAGAAAACTCTACGAGGTCAACAGGCACTCCTTCTGCCATATACTCCTGAAATAAAATAGGTACGTTTTAATGATACTGATAGATAGTTAGTTTAAAAGCTCAGATGATACCTAATTTTATAAATTAATGAAATCTGTTTATAAATAATAAAGAGATAGTGCGAGTTAGTTTATAAAAGTAAACTGGAAACCGGTTTGAAAAAATATTTCATAGTTACGAATATGAATCAACATTATTACAGATCGCTAGGCAATGTTTCATTAGAAAAAAAGGTAATATAGCCAATATCTGTTACTAAAATCGAAGAGTTCTTATTTTTTCGCATTTCAAATATTTTCCAGGGCGAAGCCGGAGAGGAAAGCTAGTTAAATATGAAATACCTGTTGTTCCCAAGTAAAAATGTGTTGATTAAAGTAATACTGTATTTGCTCATTAGCAATATTGATGCACAGTTGCTCGAATGAGTTTCTGACAAAGTTTTCAAAACCGAAAATATCCAATATTCCAACAGATAGCTGTTCAATACTGAAAAAATAAATAAACAGTAATAAAAATGTGATTCACTGAACATTGTTAAAAAAGTGATTTATCCGACATAAAGACAGGGGAGAGTTTAGTAAAAACGACATCTGCGAGCAGAACATGAAAAGCTGTACTTTCAGTAATATCTAACACATGGTGAAATTTGTAATTAAATAGAAATTCAGTTTCCTTTCACGATTATAAAAAATTGTTTCTGATTAGTTTACTGTTTAGCTACATGTAAAATTATGATTTCTTTAATTTTATTCTCTTAATTTTAATTTGAGTTTCATAAAAATTCGGCGTACGTACAATTGTATCTATTTTTTCAAGTCGAAGGTAATCCATGTCAAATTATTACTTATTTTTTTGTAAATCTTCACGGGTTGCCTTATGGCTATCGCGGAACCGTGCTACCGGTACCCTGCAGCAGGAGACAAGTCTTCCTTATACATAACCAGTGCCACCAGGGGCCAGCTTTTGAGATTGCAAAAGACTCATGAGTACTAATGAATTGATCTAATGAGTACGGTTTGTCGAATTTGGTACTAGTGTGTAATACGTTTTTATGAGTAAATCAAGTAAAAGTAATAAGAACAATTCAACAAATTCATAAATATTTACCTATGCGGTCGATTCTGACAAAGTAGCCCATTGATTCGTTCCACAATTCTATCAAAGCACCGAGCGTACAAACCGCGCGCGGTCGCATCTCTCGCCACGACCGCTTCAGCCGGCGAACTACGTCGAGCTATACTCTCTCCTCGCGCCACAACACTGCTACTTGTTAAACACTCACGGAGATCCATTGTTTCTACTCCCAAGAGACAGGATGCTGAAATGTAGGTATAAGTAGGAATGAAATACAAATATAATAATATTGTAACGAATAGGTACTTAAATCGCACAAATAAATACCTAAACACATCAAGGTCGATAGACGTCTCTAGAAACATCCAGAGAGAATCAAGTACAAACGAAAATGGACCGTATGTGCCTAGCCATAGGTACCAAAATCGGGCGCGGTCTGTGTGTAGGTATTTGGCGCCGAGTCGCATCGAGCCGCGTCTACAACTTTGTACAACAATCTCGGCGTTTCTCGAATGTTCGGTGGGCAATATAAACAGAGGATCATTGCCGCAAGAAACACAGTTCGAATCAGAGCGATCAAAGCGAAACAGTGAAGTGGAATTTATTGCGAATAAGTGTTATTCTATAGTGTTCATTTATTTGACTCTATTTTTGTGGTGTTAAAGTAAAGTTTGTTTATTTAATCGGTATTTTAAATCTCTTCGAACCCTAGCTCGTAACAAATTGGTGTCAGGAGTGTGGGATTAAAAAAAATGCCGATTACACCACGTGACTCGTCGTCATCACGGCGACCCAAAACACGACAAACTACTGCTGGACATCACGAAGAGGAGGTTGACGAGACTGCTGCTGTAGCCGCTGCTGGTGCTGCTGGGAATGCTGCTGGTGGTGCCGGAGCTGCTGCTGGAGCCGCTGCTGGTGCTGCTGGGACTGCTGCTGTTGGTGCTGGAGCCTCTGCTGGAGTTGATACGGGTGCTGCGGGTTCTGCGGGTGCTCCCCAGGCAACCGACATGGGAATGCTGATTTGGCTGATGGAGGAGCAGACCCGACGTCAGGAGGAGCAGGCCCGACGTCAGGAGCAGCAGGCCCGACGACAGGAGGAGCAGACTCGGCACCTATTGGAGGAGCAGGCAAGGCGTCAGCAGGAGCAGGCCAGGCGTCAGGAGGAGCAGACTCGGCAGCTATTGGAGGAGCAGGCCCGACGTCAAGAGGAGCAGTCTGCTAGCCTAAAGGAGCTGCTTTCAGAATCACTGGGAAAGGTGACTATGGAGGTGAAGCAGCTACAGAGGGTTACAGACATGCACGAGGAGAGAATCGAAGACCTCGACATCCGGTACGAAGACCTCCAACAGCACTATAAGGATCTCCATAAGGAAATACAGACTAGGATGAGCGGAGAACAGGATACAAGACTTAACGACCGCTACGGAGAATTGGAGGCACGACTTGACAGCCAATGCGAGAGGCTTCAGAATGAAGTGAGAAAACTGAAGCTGACCGCTCCTGTTTCTGGAGGCGCCATCGTCTCCGGCCCCCGAGTCAAGGTGCCGCCGTACGACGGGACTACGTCCTGGACAGCGTACAAATTGCAGTTCCAAACGGTCGCCTCTGCCAACGGCTGGACAGACGAGCAATCTCTGACCGCCTTGACAGTGGCTTTAAGAGGCCGCGCACTGTCTGTTTTGGAAGCCTCTCCAGACAGCTGCACCACGTACGGGAACCTGATCGAGGCAATGGACTCCAGGTACGGCGACAAACACCTGGAGCACGTCTACCGAGCGCAGCTGAGGGACAGGACGCAACATGCTGGTGAGAATCTGCAACAATGGGCTCTGGAGATCGAGAAGATCGTGAGGAAGGCGTACCCATCTGCCGGACAAGAGTTCATTGCTGCGAACCTCGTTCAAGCATTCATCGACGGCATCCGCAGCATGGAGGTCAGAGCTGCAGTTCGTCTGGGCCACCACAGCGCCCTGAAAGATGCACTGGCCCATGCTCTAGAGGTGGAAGCCGTGAGACAGGAGCCTCGTTCTCAGCGATTGCGACAAGTGGCGGAGGAGGCTACTCCAACAACGACACCTGTAGCAGGGAGGCGTAGCTACTTACCCCGCTGCTTCTACTGCCACAAGCTGGGGCACCTTAAAGCAAGCTGCCCGGCGCTTAAACGACAAGGCGCGGATCAACGAGTGACGAAACGGGACGTCGGAGCTGATGTCCGTGCCGTAACTACCGAGCTTCGGAGAACAGCCCCAAAAGTTACCATCCGACAAGTTTTTGACGGGAACAGTCTGGTGATCGCCGGCAAGGTCAACGGGACGCCATGTGAGATGACGAACGAACATCGACGAGGACGGACGCATGGCAACGCTGACGCACTGTCACGCAGGCCGTGCCCTGAAGATTGTAAACACTGCTCGAGGCGTGAAATCGGTGATTCTGTCATCAAAGTGATTACGACTAACAATCTTAATGACAATTGGGCGAACGAGAGGACGAGAGACGAGCAACTCAAGGATAACAACTTGGCGCCGATAATGGAATGGAAGACGCAGAATGTTCCAAAGCCCGGCTGGAATGTTGTATCAGCCATGAGTTCCACCACGAAAAGTTACTGGGCTCAGTGGGAAAGTCTAGTGCTGCACAACGGGTTGCTGTACCGCAAGTGGGAGTCGCCAAGTGGACAGGAGACATTGATGCAGCTGGTCGTGCCTAGGTCAAAGGTGCGCGCAGTGCTTGAGTCCGTGCACGATGGATCCTCGGGAGGACATCTGGGCATGAATCGAACTCTGGCGAAAATCAGGAAACGATTTTATTGGGTTCATTGCCGGCAAGATGTCGAGGATTGGTGTCGTAAGTGCACAGTATGTGCGGCCGTGAAAGGACCTACGACACGTACGAGGGGACGTATGCAGCTGTACAATGTTGGCGCTCCATGGGAACGAATTGCGGTGGACGTTGCTGGACCGTTCCCCGCCACTGAAGACGGGAACAAGTACTTCATGGTCGTGATGGACTACTTCACGAAGTGGCCGGAGGTCTTCGCAATTCCCAACCAGGAAGCGACAACAGTGGCGACTAAGTTGGTCAACGAAGTATTCTGCAGGTTCGGGCTACCATTGGAGATACATTCTGATCAAGGGCGTAACTTTGAGTCGCAGTTGTTCCAGGAAGTATGCCGTCTCCTGGGAATAAATAAAACGAGGACTACGGCGTATCACCCACAGTCCGACGGAATGGTTGAAAGGTTCAACCGCACTTTGGAGACTCATTTAGCGAAACTGGTTGAGGATCACCAGAGGGACTGGGACCGATATATTCCCTTGTTCTTGCTCTCATATCGATCCGCAGAGCATGAAAGCATAAAGGTGACTCCTGCTTATGCCAACTTTGGGAGAGAACTCCGACTACCAGTTGATCTCCTGACCGGCGGACCTCCGGATGCGCCGCAACCTGTAAGTGACTACGTATCGAACCTGAAAAACAAGATGTGCGACATACATGACCAGATTCGTCAGAGCAGTCTTGTGGCCAGTACAAAGATGAAGACCAGGTACGATAGAAACTTCAATAGTAACGGTTTTGACGAGGGATCGTTGGTGTGGCTGCACAACCCGAAACGCCGAAAAGGCAAATCTCCCAAGCTGCAGAACCGCTGGGAAGGCCCGTATAAGGTCATCACGAGGATCAATGACGTGACCTATCGGATCCAACGATGCCCGCGTGGACAGTTAAAGGTTGTCCATATTGATCGACTGGCTCCTTACAAAGGCTCGAATATTGCTCGGGACGAGCAAGTCTAAGCGGGGGGCAGTGTAACGAATAGGTACTTAAATCGCACAAATAAATACCTAAACACATCAAGGTCGATAGACGTCTCTAGAAACATCCAGAGAGAATCAAGTACAAACGAAAATGGACCGTATGTGCCTAGCCATAGGTACCAAAATCGGGCGCGGTCTGTGTGTAGGTATTTGGCGCCGAGTCGCATCGAGCCGCGTCTACAACTTTGTACAACAATCTCGGCGTTTCTCGAATGTTCGGTGGGCAATATAAACAGAGGATCATTGCCGCAAGAAACACAGTGCGAATCAGAGCGATCAATGCGAAACAGTGAAGTGGAATTTAGTGCGAATAAGTGTTATTCTATAGTGTTCATTTATTTGACTCTATTTTTGTGGTGTTAAAGTAAAGTTTGTTTATTTAATCGGTATTTTAAATCTCTTCGAACCCTAGCTCGTAACAATATGTTGAAAGCATCGTCTAAACTAAACGTTAGATCTATATGAGAACTGCAATGCATTGCAAAAAAAGATGTATGAGTCATGACTGTGACGTCAATTCACACGATTATTTATGTATGTATTCATGGACCAGCCACCTATGCTTAATAATCAGGCGGTGGCAAGGTCACATGTCGTCTTCTCCGTAAAATAAATAAATAGATGTGTGACTAATTTACAAGTCCACGGTCTCATAGATTGTCCGTCGCATTCATCAACGCTGTCGTTGCACACGTAAGCCACTGAGCGAATTCATAAATTTAAAATTAAAATTAAAATGCCATCTTATCTGCTTGGTGGATGCACAAATCACTCAAGAACAAAAACTAAGTTAGCGTGGTTACGTGTGGTCTAGCTGCGACGGACCGGATTTTTTAATGAAATGTTAGGATGAAACGTATCTATAAGTATTGTTATTAATATATTAAAGTGTATACATAAATAACTGTTTATTTATAAAAAAAATGTCCGTCTTTCTCAATGGTTGTTCAGAGTAGGCTTCGAAATCGCAAACGGCTCTTTCTTGAAATACAACAATCTACCAAATTAATACCACTATCTAGTGTACCGAAATCTGAATGAATTTTGTTGAAACTTTTAGCGAACATATTTTATCACGAAGATACACAACAAATACTAGAAACTACAGTTGGCGCGCGAGTTGATACAAAAAAAGAGGAGAGGTGTCGTGCAATTTTTTTCGTGAGAACTTTAAGACAGGATATTCGTTTAGGTTTTCCTGTAAACTATGAGTGAGGCCCTATTTTTCCTATTTTTGTATTTCTTCTAACGAGCCCTTTCATTTGAAGTCACATGATGCACATATTAATTTTTTCTATAAAATTAACCCTCAAAATCGAAATTCTATTATTCATCAAAGAGGGTCATCAAACTCTACATATTTATGTACCAAATTTCAACATTTTTCGTTCAGCAAATTCGGAGAATATAAGCTGTGACAGACAGACAAACAAATTCATCGGATGTACGAAACCCTAACAAGAAGTGTTGGTAGTATTGATTAAGAACATTAGGTATATATCTTGTTGAAATAATAATAAAGCCACAATTGCATTCAACTCCCGCGTTATATGTAGTAGAAATTATAAATAATCATATTATGTACCACGGTGTAAGGGGGCAGTATCAATAATAATGGCTCGATTGTCTGTATTATCCTCGCTAGCCATTTCACTGAACTCTATATCACCAAGGTGGAGAATGGCCGCTAACATTTTGTAAATTATTTGTACTTCTTCCTCTTGAAATCCGACCATCTGCAAAAATATAAAATAAAAGTTATTATTATTAAATACTAGCTTAATAATTGTCGCCCGTGGAACCCATATTAACTTTCATCTCATATTAGGGTCTAAGTTCATACAAAAATCATATAGAAAAAAAACACTTTCATCTTTTCCAATTTTTGTCCATTACGAACATTTAAAAAAGAAATTGCCAAATCGGTGCAGCCGTTCTCAAGTGATTCAGTTACCAACGAACAGCATTTAATTTTTATTTATATATTTAATTAATTAATTTGCATTTTATATTGAAATTAAATTATAGGTATAGGATATCCTTAAAAAATATCATCATCGGCTAATCGACGAAGGTAAGTTTTTCGCAGTGTATCTTGGGGACAATAAAACGGTTCTCGAGCGTCTTAAGGCATTCATAAAGTCCTTAGAAACCACAAGTATTACCAGGTTATTTTGGGTATTTCTAGTACCTACCTTAAAAGCCTGATTGAGTTGTCGCCACCGATGCACGTTATGTTCCCGGTGCACAGATGACAGTGGTTGCAGATATCTATGTCTCGATTTTAACTGCTCCTCTAGGTAAAATTTCCTCCATCGACCTTCACTTTCTAGTCCATCATAGAGATAGTAAAATACATGAAAATTACTTTCACCGCTGAAAATAAAAATATATAGATTAATTTGATACCACGCTCACAATAAAAAATGTATATTATGCAAAGATTTAAATATTTCTAAAAGTTTCTTTTTGTTCCAATATTTTGGAAAAATACTGGGACAAAAAAAAACAAATATTCTAAAACGAGTTATTTAGTTCAAAATATTTAAAATCACAGACAGACATTTTTGTTTCATTTATTTGTATAGACGCTACTTATCTTCGAATATTTACGAGGATTAGGGTAAATGGAAAAGAAAAATATTATGTTAATTTCACGTTACATGAGATGTATGATACCGGCAGGTGACCGTAGTCTCAACCAAAAGACTTGATAAACAATATCTCTGAATTAGTCGGGCACTTGACGGGGTCTGTCTGTGAGCGCATTCAGAGATAGGTCCCCACGGGTGCTAGTCACACATTCTAAAAGGCCTCTACGTGTTGGAGTTATGTCCCCATGCAAGCCTTACAAAGACAAAGTAATAATAAACAAAAATATACTTACAGAGCTTGATGTACAACTCTTGATTGTTCCAACAAATACACGGATATCCGCGCTCCGGATATACGACCCACCCTCATCATAGACAAATCCAAATATTTGCCAAATCTGGAACTGTTAGCGTTGATGCCAGTCCGTGCGTTACCGAAAGCCTCCATGATTGGATTTACTTGTAGGATACGTTCTTCTAAATTTCCGTTTTGGGTCTTCACATGAAATGTATACAAATATATTATTGATTGAGTCACATGTATTGAAATATCGTAGTTGTTTTAATCTATACTAATATTGTAAAGAGAAAATGTACTCGCAGATGGACATGATAGCCTGTTTCACATAAATAAATTTAGGGTTCCGAAAGATAATATAGCAATATTTGTAACTAAAACTGGAGGGTTTATTGTAAAAAACAAAATAATAATTTATTAAACAAGATAATTAAGTTTTATTTTTAAATATTATATTATGTGACGGTGTACCTACTACCGAAAACTTTTTGAAACATGTAAGTATCTAGAAAAAAAATTAAAATGACACCGATTTTTAAACTTCAGTTTTTTCAGGAATTTGAAAAATAAACCTTATTGTTTTAATATATTACTAGCGACCTAGCCCGGCTTTGCCCGTGCAATTAAATTATCACAAGCTCATCCGATCCTGTTGTCACAATTCGCCGAATAAGGAACATTGATATTATTGGTTACTGATCCGCTCCTAAAAGACGTAGCGTGATGTTCTATACACGAAAACTTTTCTTGTGAATCAGTCTATATATTAGTGAAAACCGTATCAAAATCGGTTCAGTAGTTTTTGAGTCCATTAATCTCAGATATACCAACATTAATTTTATCCATTACTAAACGCAAAAGTGTGTTAGTCTTTATTTCACGTTAACACTTAGCAAAGCAACAGATCGACATGATTTTTGCACAGAATATAGTTGGACCGGAGTTCTTTCGGGTTAAAATCTTATGTTCCATTTCAAAATTTTCCGCAGGCAAAGCAGGGGCTAGCTAGTAACCAATATACATAAGTATCTAGAAGTATGTAAATTAATTAATATCCAACCTTAGAAAGAAATACTAATTGTTTCAATAATAAATTCGCAGTTTCAGTTTTGCCAGCACCACTTTCTCCTGAAATAACGATAGCTTGATGCTGTTTCTGATGTAAGAGAGCTTGATGCGCCGCGTCTGCCACAGCGTAGATATGTGGTGGATTGTCCGACCGACAACGACCTTGGTACATTTGTTGACTCTGGAATAATATAATATATAATATAATCATACAAAAAAAATAATAATTTGAGAATTAATAATACCAATATGCCTAGAAACGGCTTAGTGTATTGTAATTAAACTTTCAGCAGCCATCATCATCTATGGTTGCCGTCTTGTTTTTGCTAGTAGGTACAAAACTAAAAATTAATTTCATAAGACAAGTTCAAAAATGTTAAACAAATCAATAACTATAAAAAAACGCACTAAATATTGAGTAGGTATAGTTTTAAATTGTAACCAGAACTTTATACAACTTGAATCAGAGGGTAAGTGAAGTATAAGTAAAATAAAATAGGGTAAGCCGATGTACAAAACTAAAAATTAATTTCATAAGACAAGTTAAAAAATGTTAAACAAATCAATAACTATAAAAAACGCACTAAATATTGAGTAGGTATAGTTTTAAATTGTAACCAGAACTTTATACAACTTGAATCAGAGTGTAAGTGAAGTAAAAGTAAAGTAAAATAGGGTAAGCCGATGATAGGGGAAGCGAGACTTGGGTATGGAATAAGAAGTATGAAAATGAAATGCAGTTGAAATGCGGACTTTACGTTGAATGTGTGATATAAAACGTATTGACCGCATCCGGAACGATGTCATTATAGAAAAATGCGGAGTGAAAAATAAAGTTGTGACTAAAATGAAGAAAAGTAGTTTACGCTAGTTTGGACACGTTGAAAGAATTAAGGATGAAAGACTGACTAAAAAGGTTTATATGGCTGAAGTGAAAGGAAATGCTGTCAGATGACGACCTAGACGTACTTTTATTGAACATAAGAGGGAAGCTCTTGGGATAAATGATAGATAGATAGTAGGATAAGTTCACACTACTTTAAAAAATATGATTTAAGAAGTAATTAGCTTTAGTTGCATTAAGTGCAGCGAGGCAGGCGAGTAGTTATGATAAATATTATGTACTTGAAACTAGCAAAATTTAAACAATGAAAACTAGTGTCTCTGATCACACGAATCATTTCAATCATAAATATAGATTAGATACCTTTGTAGTATAAATTCCAATGTCAGTAAAAGGGTTGACTGCCACCAAAATATCACCGATGTAAGTGTATATTTGATTCTCGTTGTATCGTTTATGTATTTGTTCGACAATAGCGTCTTCGGTTAGTACTTCTAATGTTGCCAGATCATCCGTGTACATTATTTCTGGACGAGCTTTCCTGTGAGATTTTAATTTTCCTTTTTTCGTTGTCGCTTCCGCTGTCCTGCATGTTCTACCATCAGCTCTTTGTCTTTTTATTTCTGTTTGAAGTTCTCTGCGAATCTAAAAATAGAATAGGATTTTTAGAATCTGTGACTTTAAGGCATACCTCTAGTTATGACAATAACGAAAACATATTTTCTAGAATAAGATATCAATGAGAAAGTAAATAAAAATACTGATTCTAAAAATGTTGAAATATCTTCGAAAAGATAAAGATAATAATCAAGATTCACGTATTATGAAACCGAATGGGTAAACAAACAATATTAAAAATTTGAGAGATAGGTATACTTGTACCAGATGATAAAATATTGGTAAAAATAGCCAATCTCTGACAACATAAAAACAGTGTTTCATTAGGTTTAATTGAAATTAAATTTGATAGCTGCAGATACGAACTTTTTGAATTAGAAAATTGTGCATACCTTATCCTCAAAATTGTTTACAGCTAACAGCAACGGATGTTCCAGTAGTTCTCTAGCGAACGGTCTCCGATTCATATCCTTGATTAAACATGAAGCTATGAAGTTGGACAATTGAGTCGAAAATAGCTCAGGACGTGTTAACGTTGGCGGTGGGTTTCTGGGTATCTGGAAGAGTGCCCTCATAGGATGCAGACCAGATAGTGGAGGTTCCCCTTCTGCTAATTCAATGGCAGTTATTCCAACTGACCATACGTCGCAACGGCAATCATACGATTCATCCAGTTGCTGCTCGCACGCAATTACCTAGAAAATTTAGAATGAAAACATGAACTGGCATTCCGAGATAACATCCCCTAATGTAAAATTATTAAACCTAAAGATCCTAAAATATTAATAATTTTCCAATTTTGAGGAAATGGAATATCATTAATCATGCCATTTTGGACCGGAGAAAGGCTTTCACACAAGCCTATTATTTAAAGAAGTTGCCATAAGTTTGGATGTTCTAAAGCCGATCACAATCCAAGGGTCAAAATAAAAATAATCTAATTTGGAGAACTTACTTCAGGTGCCATCCAGTACGGAGTGCCGACAGAAGTGTTTCGTCTTGCTATAGTCGCTGCCAGGTGTGAAGAAACACCAAAATCGACAAGTTTCACTTCCGCGTCTTCAGTTAACAGAATATTGTGACCTTTAACGTCTCGGTGCATACATCGATGGGCATGTAAATAAGTTAAAGCTCGAACTGTACCGCGTAACACATAAGCCAATTGTGGTTCTGTTAGTCTTATTCCACGAGCTTTCATTCCCGCACATAAATCTGTCACTGATCCTCCTGTGCAAAGCTGAAATAAAAATAAAATTTCATAATTTTAAATGTTGAAAATACTTCAACACACAATATGAAAGTCAAAAGGTATGTCAAGGTTTTTGTTAGTTTTTAAGGCTCTGTACATCTCCAATGAAAAAACGGAAACCCTTATAAGATCACTCTTGTGTCTGTCTGCCTGTCCATCTGTCACAGCTTATTTTTTTAGGAAACTACTGGACGAAAAATGTTGAAACTTGGTATATAATAGAGCTTGATGATCCAGTTACAGACGTATATAGGTAATAATCGAATTTTGATTTAGGAGGAAAAATTAAAACGTAGAATTTTTTTAAGTGCATCGTGTCGTGTGACCTCAAATAAGGAATACAAATATATATTTTTATAATTTTAAAATGCATAGTTTAAATTATATAAAAAAAAATACGAACATTGACCGTCCGAAAAAATAGGGAATATAGCTTTTGGAATATAGGGCATAAACCTAAACAAAAATCCTGTCCGATAAGATGGTACAGAACCCACAGCGCGCGAGTCGTACTCGCAACTTGACCAATTTTATTATTACTTGTTTTGCTAATATAAGTAAGTAACGTATTTGATACGACTCATTTAAACTTTGTGACGGCTGTAAAAGTCCATTAAGTCCATTTCCATTTTCATGTGGATTTTCTTAACCAATTATTACATAAAACTTTATATATTTAACATAGTTGTTGTAGAAAATTAATACATATAAAGTTATGTATTATAATGTACAAAATATATTTACCTCCATGACAAACCATATTTGGTCATCTTCAGGACACATTCCACGTTTTAGAAACAACCCATGAAACTCCGGTATGTTGGCATGACTCGACAAATCTCGGAACACTAAGAATTCCTCCTCTATTTCTTCTATATTTTCTGTTATGTTTTCTAATATCTGTAACAAAGACAAGCTCTCAATTTTCTATATATAATTTAAATCTATGTTATTTTTTGCTCAAGTGCTGTACGTTTCATTATGGGGTAAAATTAGAGAAGGAAGGTTTAAGCAGAAGAAATTGGTAAAAAAACGTTGATAAAACGCTGCGAAAACTGTAATTAGGACAAAAGATATTTATCGTTATAAATTCAATAAAAAAATGCAAAGCAAAAGCGGTTATCTAATAGAACTATTCTTGAAATTTGCCTAATAACTACCTTCAGTTATAAAATGTGAACTGATTTATTTGGATGTAATCTAAAGTCATGATTTTATTTCTCAGGTAATGTTTTGAAAGTAAACATAATTTTACGGTCCAATAGCAATCTATTCCCACGCTCTTGATATCTCCAACTAGGTTTACAATTTATTCCGGACTAGATTGTACTTTCAAATAAGCTTATATTCCTAGAGAGAAAATTAATTTTATTTTTAGGGTTCCCTAGTCAAATTATTTCGTCAGTTCGTCGGTCCATCCGTCTCATTTTTTATTAATACCACCATCTCGAGTATGATATGCCATTTATACAACTATCTATATCTATACTAATAATCTTTGATTATAATATAATCAAAGACTAATAATAAAGTTAAAGAGTTTGTTTGTTCGTTTATTTGCGTTGCAAAAATCTTATTGCATACCCACCGGAAAACAAACTCTTCCTTACTTAGCCAAATATTTTTTGAGGCTATACCTAACAAGTGGCTTATAAATACTTTTTGTATTATATCGATATTATAATATAGAAAAGTAAAAAATATATTTGGATAGGTAGGTACTTCATTTACTTCTATATGGGACCTAATGGTCAAATCTGGAACCATATGTCAATTATAGATTACTAATGGGCTCAATATTTTTACTATTAGAACTTTAGTAATTATTTATACACTTTGTACTTAAATCTTTCAGTTATCAAAATAATTTCAATTAATACAAATGTACTGCAGATCTGCTTGACTGGTCATGCCAATAGCCGACATAGAACATGGTTAGAGAGTGTAAATGAGAGGCTACCGCTGTTCTATGCATTGTTTAATGGCCTTGACACTAATACAGAGCGGTTTGCGATACCATCCATACAATCAATTTACAATAGCTAACAATGCTCTGTATACAAACATTGTATTACGTATTTGACCAGACAGACTTGATAGAGCTCATTGATATACTTGTTTGTTACCAACGATGAATGTGCATTCTTAACAATAGTCTTCTTTGCATGTGCACTCGGGTAAGAAAGACTGGTTTCTTGCAGCCATTTTGTATATATGAATTAATTGAATGAAAAAAAAACTAGTTCTATCTAAAACGAAATTATTGGACCATTCAATCAAGCTAAAAGAAATACGAAGCTATATGCATAATTAATTACACATTTTATTTTTGGAATGCAATGAGAAATTAACTGGGAAATTCAGCTCTATCTATCAAGTGAAAAATCTCAGTCTTTCTTGTTTATCAAGTGAACCTACCTTAACAGCGACTCGTTTCCCACTTTTCTTGTCCCTCGCACAGTACACTTCTCCATACGTCCCTTCCCCGATGAGTTCCTGTAAAGTGAAGCGATCCCGCGGGTCTGCCGCGCGGTCTAACTCCACATGCTGCGACAGCCCCCTATACGCCATGTCTCCACGCATCTTTTACCGCTCTATCATTTTCTCTGAAAATAATAAATTATTGTCTGTAGTGTAGGTAGTATTATAAAAAAATACAAATAATAAATCTAAAAATTACCTACTATAATCGCCACACTATTGCGAGATTTAATACCGTGGTTGCATGTTTAACCAATGAAAATAATTAATAAAATGATTGTGAAGGTGTTTTAAGTAGCGCTTATCCATATGAAAACGTATAAGGCAAAGAGATTAAAATTATGTACGTATTAAATAAAGGAACTAGCTATAAATGACCTCATTTAACACGACGAAGCAGAATAGGATCTGTGTTTATTAATTCAGTTATAGCAGTAGTTAAATATGTTGCGTGTACAGTTAAGTGAGACATTCATTACGTACAAAACAATTAAAGAAAAAAAAGTTTGTTCGCGAAATTATTAATTCAATCCATATCTGAAACACTGTATCCACCGGGTTTAAAACTACACATTAGTTATTTACAAGGAAATTTAAATTAAAACGATTTATATTACAAAAAAATCAGAAAAGCTAGTTGGTGTTTGTTATTTCATTTCATAAAACAATAAAATCGAAACATCTGAAATACTGTGGGAAGACAAATCAAAAATTTTGAATTTAGAATGCAATATTTTTCAATAAAGATAGACACATAGTTTAAATTTGGAATTTTAGACAACAGAGGTCGTATGTACCAATTAAATTTAGAATTAAATATTTAGGAATAAAAATGCATAGTTTAAATTCAGAATTTTACACCACAGAGGTCGTATACCAATTATTTTTTGAAATAAACTGGGTAAAAAGTCATTATTTTGAATTAAGAATGCAATATTTTGTAATAAAGATGGATAGTTTAAATTTGGAAGTTTGTACGACAGAGGTAGGTAATAGTCATACTTATTCTTTTGAAATAAATAAGGAATACAGCGATTATTTTAAATTTAGAATGGAACCTTTTTAAATTAAATCGAATATATTATTTGAAGGAAAGTTGAAGGTTCATCACTACATAGTATATACCTTTTAAAAAAAAGTGTACCGACTTCAAAAATTTAAATTTAAAGTAAGAAATAATAAAAATTTCGTCGTAGAATTTGAAGACGGTTGATGCCAAATTAGGATACAAATTTAAGTAAACATCTAAGGACATAAAGATCTGTTAAATATTATCTGTGTTTGTACTGATGATCGTAGGTTCCTAATAAATTATCTAGATTAGTGAATTTGGAAAGTAAGTTGTTTTTAATTTGGCACCGACCGTCTTCAAATTCTACGACGAAATTTTTATTATTTCTTACTTTTCAGTACAAATTTTTGAAGTCGGTACACTTTTTTTTAAAATGTTTATTTCTCCCTTTTAAGTGATTTTGCTGCCCTGAGAAACAAATAATAACGCAACTAAAAAAAATTGATGGAAAATTAAAAAAATACTGCGGTGGATGGGATTTGAACCCATATCCTGCGCTGCACCCCATACCTTTAGCCGCTAGACCACCGTCAATACGAAAATTGACAACTTCGTGTCAATAGCAACCGTTGCTAAGGCTTTTCTCTGATATAATTTTCAGCAGTAAACAGAGAAATTACTGAATTTCTGAAAAATTACTGAACCGACTTTCATCATATGACTGTGAGATAATGTCGAGAAATTATTATATCATTAAAAAAATAAGTCGTCAAAATCGGCACATATTTCATCGAGATATTACGAAAAATTTACATATAAGGTCAGTTATTTCAAAATTTCTGAAAAACTAATGAACCATTTTTTATGAGATAAAAATGGGATCAATCCGGAAGAATTATCTGTCGATTAAAAAAGAAACCATCCAAATCGGTTCACAACTGGCGGAGTAATCGATGTCCATACATACATACACAAAACACGGCCCCAATTGAGAACCTTCTCCTTCTTTTTTTGGAAGTCGGTTAATAAAACAAAGTCGCTTTCTCTGTCCTTATATCCCTATGTATGCTTAAATCTTTAAAACTACGCAACGGATTTTGATGCGGTTTTTAATAGATAGAGTGATTCAAGAGGAAGGTTTATATGTATATAACATGCATAATATAGTAGAGAAACACTGATAATTTTAGAGGTTTCTAATGTGATGTCGTAAATAAACACATTTTTTGCGCTTACATTGCAAACGCTGGCTGAACCCTACGAGATAGATCAAAATAATATACTACAGTATTGTACACCTTAAAAAGGTCTACAAAAAAGTCAGCAATGGTATATGTCTATCTCTTAGGGATAACCCACAATAATCATTTTTTATCCTTTACTTTTTACGAGAAATAATATAGCCAAAGTTAGTGGTAGGGGTAGGGGTAGTGCAGGCAAGCCAACGTTTGGGCAGGACAACGTCTGCCGGGTCCGCTAGTAAAATTATAAAATCTTTGAAGTAAAAAATTTTATTTAGAGGAATGCACTTTCAAATTAAATTCATAAGAAATTGTACAAACATTTATTCGCCACGAGACGGATATGTATTTCATACTAAACCCGGCGGCACGTTTATTACTTTAATAACGGTGTTTGACACTCGCTCAATCGTGCGTGAATATGGTCAAATTGAAACTTGTCAAAGGAGGTGCTAGAAAATGTTAAGACGCATATTATACAATTATGATACGATCTCATTATATGAGTTTCCAACACAAATTGGTCGAACTAAGTAACATGCATTTACTCGGCTGCACAGGCTTCGGGATGGGAAGTAAACATAGAAAAATCGACCGCCACGAGATTATAGTGACGTCCTTCCAGACATTAAGGCGCCGGTAGATGTCACTAAACAAAGACTGTATCTAGTAAAAAAGTAGCTTCGCTTCAGTCTATCGTTACCAACACACCGGTTTATTATTATTTACTTCCAAAAAAGAAGGAGAAGGTTCTCAATTCGGAGCAAATTTTTTTTTTTTATATATGTATGGACATCGATTACTCCGCCAGTTGTGAACCAATTTTGATGGTTTCTTTTTTAATCGACAGATAATTCTTCCGAATTGTTCCCATTTTTATCTCATAAAAATTGGTTCATTAGTTTTCCAGAAATTTTGAAAAAACTGACCTCATAAGTAAATTTTTCTTAATATCTCAATGAAATATGTACCGATTTTGACGACTTTTAATATATATAATAATATATATAATAATTTCTCGACATTATCTCACAGTCATATGACGAAAATCGGTTCAGTAATTTTTCAGAAATTCAGTAATTTGTCTCTGTTTAATGCTGAAAATTATATCAGAGAAAAGCCTTAGCAACGGTTGCTATTGACACGAATTTGTCAATTTTCGTATCGACGATGGTCTAGCGGCTAAAGGTATGGGGTGCAGCGCACATGATTCAAATCCCATCCACCGCAGTATTTTTTTAATTTTCCATCAATTTTTTTTAGTTGCGTTATTATTTGTTTCTCAGGGCAGCAAAATCACTTAATAGGGAGAAATAAACCTTTTAAAAAAAGTGTACCGACTTCAAAAGTTTGCACTGAAAAGCAAGAAATAATAAAAATTTCGTCGTAGAATTTGAAGACGGTTGGTGCCAAATTAGAAATAACTTAGTAGGTACCCAAATTCCCTAATCTAGATAATTCATTAGGGACCTACGATCATCAGTACAAACATAGACAATATTGAACAGATCTTTATCTCCTTAGATGTTTACTTAATTTTGTATCCTAATTTGGCACCAACCGCTTCAAATTCTACGACGAAATTTTTATTATTTCTTACTTTTCAGTGCAAACTTTTGAAGTCGTTACACTTTTTTTTAAAAGGTTTATTTTTTATTTAAATAACATACTTTTTCGTGGTAAATTCAGTGATATTTGCCGGACACACTGAGAGACGAATATTAATATTAAGACGAGAGCCCATTAACAGAACATGCGAATTTTCTCTCCATGAACTTTATAGAACCAAAGATTTCTTATTTAATACTTTTGAAGAAAGTGTTTACGTAATTTGAATAATTACCAAACTTTTAAAATAGTGATGTTTTGAAAAGACTGGAGTTGTGACAAATTATTTTACCAAATATTCAGAGGTGAATAAAAAATAAAGCATATTGACCGCATCCGGAACGATGTCATTAGAGAAGAATGCGGAGTGAAATATGATGTTGTGACTAAAATGAAGAAAAGTAGTTTACGCTGGTTTGGGCACGTTGAAAGAATGAAGGATGAAAGATTGGCAAAATAGGTTTATATGGCTCAAGTGAAGGGAAAAGCTGGCAGAGGACGACCTTTTATTGAACATATAAAAAAATTATAGATCGATGGAAATATTAAAAGTACACGCCGAGCATGTATGAAAGGTATGATTAATATAAATGAAGCGAAAGCGGTATGTCAGGATCGTAACAAATTGTCTCTATCTACCAATCTTAGGATGAAAGGCGTGATAATAGATAGATAAAAATCATTTTCGACGACCTACAGTGAATTACCTCACTTGCAAATACGAGTACAATTTTATTTGTGTAACCGTATTTCGTACCTTTGTAATACATTCCATACGTAATATTGACTCTTCTTTTCACACGTTCATAAGTGTAAATTCGTTTAGGTTTTCGGACCGGTGTCAACCTCTTATGTGCTTCTATGGCGTAATATTGTTAGAAATATTATTAGGAACACTTTCAGCTATGTAGCACAATTACACGTTATATAAGGTAAATAATATTTGCAGGGTAAAAAAAATCTGCTTTACAGCTCCCGGGAACCGTTGCCGGCCCCAGGGTACCCAGCGGAAGACAAGGTCTTCCACACTTAGCCGAAGATTTTTGAGGCTATATACCTAACGAGTAGCCAGCTCTGTTGAGATATGTAAATGTAAAAAATTTAAACCTCTTTTGTACGGGTTTGCCAGAGTACACATATTTTTTATTATAAAATTAAAAACCCCGCGACTTCTCAGTTGCGAGCCGACGTTTTACCCACTCGACCACCGACGCCATATTTGCAGTGTAGGTATTTATCCAAATAATGGTTATAGTCATTCATGTCATTTTACCTCAATGGAATAATTATATAAGTATACAACTAGCTGTGCCTTGCGTTTGTTCATAGCGTGATGGTATATTCCTTAAGAATTGGGCTATCAAATGCAAAAATAATTATTAAAACTAGATTAACGCGTTCAAACAAACAAACTGTTCAGCTTTATTATTAGTAGGTATAACGTATTTTGAGTTATAATATAAAGGACATAATACCTACTTATTTTTATGTTACGTATGTTCTAGCCTTAGAGTGTTAGGTAATTAGGTATATTTGATCAAAAAATGCGTGTGGTAAATAAAAAATACCTTGGTATGAGAACATGACATTTTATATTTAATATACTTTACGATATCACTTAACATTTTAAATTGAAGTCATCAATAACTTTATGCAATGAATAACATTTTATTGACGGAACTCAATGAGAAATTGATTTATTGATTGTATTTCATTTGAATAAAAAACTACTTTTTCTACCAGTTTTATTGGTTTGTGATTCTTTCCTATTTGATATTTTGCATCTGCTACAATTCTGCTAATATTCAGAAAGTTTGGATGTTTTTCCGACTCGACATCGCCCGTTGAAGTTTTAATATGTGTCACATAATGTGCCATATGAATTCATACAGAAGGATTTCCTATGTCACTCCCTGTACAATCTCGAGACCACTGAATTAATTTGGATGAGGTTTTCACTGTTATTTATTATATTTCACGAGTTTATTTCCGTCTTAATACTTCAACAGAACTGGCCACTCCTTAAGTACCTATTGCCTCACAAATACTACCTTGGTCTTCCGCTGTGTACGCCGCGCTGGGGCCATAACACGGTTTCGGAAAGGAAAAATTGCCTTTTGTGCCATGTATGGAATTAAATGATCTACATAAAATCCGGTAGCATTTAAAATAGGACAGCCTTGTATCTTTAAATCTAAATTGAAACCAAGCGAAGCCGGGTCGGATCGCTAGCTTATTAAATAATAACTCAATACTGTTACGAATAAATACGCTTGCTGTGATACTTTGAATTTCCGACAAACGATATCGAGCCTTGAACCTAATCCATCAACGCGACTGCGAATGAAGTCTAATTAGTAATGAACAATAGTGAAATTAAAATACTTTCATGCAAGTCTAGCTCGATACTGCCTTATCATTCTTTATTCAATTAGTTTATTTCACGCAAAATTTTGTTTTGTTTTTGACAGATTTTTAGGAATTCGTATATCCGATGAAAAAACGGAACCTTTATAGGATCACTCTTGTGTCTGTCTGTCTTTCTTTAAAATTTGGTTCATATGTAGAGTTTGATGACACAATTACGGACGTACACACAGCCACTCTCAAAAGTATACAAGGAGAAAAAGACACACTATCCTCGCCCCTTACACCTCTACACAATATCCGTTCCCCGCTGCTTCATTCATAAACGTCTACTTTGTAAACATGTTCCATATTCAACAATTTATCTTTCTTTTTGAGATTTTTAAATATTGAAATATGTCACATTGTCATATAAACATATAAACTAGCGTTTCTTGTCTGTCATAATCTTGTCATAATACGTTTTGTGGCTCTACTTATTCGTATTACTAAATACGTATATCTACTTAATTTCTACTTTATTGTTATCAAAATTAAATTTCTACTTAAATCACCGTTATTGTATTGTATCGAAATGCCTCTAACGGCCCTGCAAATGCTAATTGTTACTCTGCGCGAAACTGGACTAAATGTATCTGAAATAGCTGGTCGAGTTGGAGTTACACGAAGAACTGTTTACTTGTGGCTCAGAAGATATGACGAGGAGGGTGGTGTTGAGCGTCATCCGCCTCGCCCTAGACAGCGAGCGACCACTGCAGACCAGGATAATAACATAGTCTTAACACACTCCTTAGCTCCATTTACTCCCACTAAAGTAACGGCGAATCAATATAATATATAACGTTCGTCGTCGTCTTCATGCAGCAGGAATACACTGCCGGAAACCTGCCAGGAAGGTCCTTCTCACAGATGCACATAGAAATGAGAGAATTGGATTCGCTCTACAATATTACAACTTTGATTGGACGAATGAGGTTGTAATTTTTACGGACGATTGTCAAAGAGTGGCTTGAAGCGCAGAACTTTATAATACTGATAAATTGGCCATCAAAAAGTCCAGATCTGAACCCTATTGAGAATGTATGGGGGCAAATGGTATTAAATTGGGATCCTAGTGAGGTCAGAAATAATGAGAACTTGAGGCAGCTAGTTATGTCAATTTGGGATTTTTTCAGAGGTAGGGATTTATGTTGGAATTTGGTAAACAAGATGAAAGACAGGTTACAGGATGTGTTAGATAACAATGGCAGCTACACCAGATATTAAATAAAAATTAAAGTATTACTATAAATTGTTTCTTTTTTGATCTAACACTTAAATTCTTTTAATGTAATAAAATAATATAAAATATTAACTACTTTTATTGCTTACACAATTTTCATAATAAAATCTTGTTAAAGTATATACCTAATTGGCAACGTCGCATTTGTCAATGAGAAACACATCTTTATCAAACGTCAATAATCATTGGTATTGAAAAAGTAAAATTTATATCTCTTTCTAAAGTATATAATTGGCAACGTCGCATTTGTCAATGAAAAAAATCTTTATAAAACGTCAAAATTTTCTCTCTCTTTATATCTCTTTCTAGGTGTATACCCAATGACGTACTATAGTATATCATTGTGTATACCAATGAAAGTGGCTGTGTGTACCTATAGCGTATAAATATTTGAATTTCGATTTTGGGGGAAAATTAAAAAAGTAAAAGAATCAAGTGCACCATGTGACATATGAAATGAAAAAAATCGTTTAATGAAATACATTTTTTTTATTATTATGAAATGCATAGTTTACATTTTATTAATGAGCGTTAAAGTTTTGAAAAAAATTGAAAAGTTCATAGTTTTCAGGAAAACGTAAACGAAAATCCTGTAAAGTTCTCATGGAAAAATATAATAATCTAATCTAATTATTATCAGGTCGAAGAAAAAACGCAAAAATATGTTTTAGTATATTACAGAACAATGTAGTTTTAGGATGAGTAATTTACAAAATAGGAAGTCGCAGAAGAAGCAGATGGCCGCTGAAAATGACGATACTTTCACTAAGCGTGTCGAATGTCGCGACATGTCCGTCTAATACACGCACACGGAAAACTTTTGTTTGTTTTGTGTCGCTCGTAAACGTGTCTACAGGGAAGTAGCACAATATAATAGGCAATTAAACAAAATATAGTAATTGGTCATTGTAGGTTTATAGACGTACCAATAATTGTACAACAAATCGCTTGATTGCATCCGCGTATTTAAAATTGTTGATTGTTTTGGATTTGAATTCGAACTACTCTCCATAAGCTCTTGTAATTTATTGACAATTAAGTCTCCCCCCCAGCTTCGCCCGTGCAGCCCATATTAACTTTCATTCTATATTATGGTCTTCAGTTCATACAAAAATCCCACAGAAATAAAGGACTTTCAGTTTTTCCGAATTTTTCAATTTTTATTTTCCAATTTTCCGAATTTTCTAGTTTTTAATTTTCCAATTTTTGTTTCCGTAAAAAGTAAAAACCTTATTCAGACTATTACGAACATTTACGTAACACGGTTTCGGGAGCTGTAAGGCGGTTGCGAAGAGAGAAAAAAAACGAACATTTAAAAAACAATTGACAAATCGGTCCAGCCGTTCTCAAGTGATGCGCTTACTAACGTACAGCATTTAATTTTTATTTATATAGATTGTATTATCAAAACCTAGGCGGATATTATAAAGAGTGAAATTTTATCAGGAAAGCGATCTTAGAAGACAGTCTATGGTTTTTGAAAATATTTCAACTGACATTCACAGATTTTAAAACTGTGTACAGTCAGCAAGAAAAAAAGACAATTTTGACACTTTTTCATGCCGTTCGATTTTGTTTTTCTCTATGGAACTATATAAAGTTAGAGTAATATATTTACTATAAGAATTGATAGAAATCACAAAAAATCGCATACCTTATTCTTTTGGTGAAAATTACTTACTTTTACTTTTTACTGGAAATGAGGAAGATAATCTAGAAAGTGTAATAAATACTCAGAAACCTTGTCTACAATTTAATATATTGCCAATAAATAAAAGATTGCTGAGTAATAGACATAATCAATCATAATACTAGATGCTATTACATAGATTACACCTAATTTTGCAACAAGACTTCCGAATAGATAGTTTATAGTTTACCTCATTATTTTTATAGTTTTCATATACTACACCATTATATCCGCTACATTATTTCTTGGTAACCTTAGTAATTGTGGTTTGGATTTCACTTGAAACTACCAATCAGAAATTCAAACACTTGTTGTTTCCTTAGGGTTTCTTGCTACTTTTTATTTTATTTTATTACATCCCGCCCACGGCTTCGAACGGTTACAATATGGGTACAATTTGAATATCTACATAAAATATGCTTATTACTAATTCTTTCCAGATATTTTTGTTAGGTAGGTATATCACTGACGGTTTAGACAGCATATGCAATGAAAACTCATTGGGGCTAACTTTTTTCTCGACTTAATTCACTTATACTGTTAATGCTCAGCTCCTAAACATTATCATGTTTTATTTTAACATTAACTCGATAAACCTTCCTAGTGAATGAACCTATCTAATGGCGAATATCGAAACAAAATCAGTTCAGTAGTTTTTGCGTGAAAAGGGCACAGACAGACAGACAGACAGACACAGACTTGGTGACGATAGCAAAATTAGGGTGTTGGACTTGAAACCGGGAGGGGAGGTTCAATTCTCACTCGTGTCAAAAAATGCTAGGCACCAATTTATGTTTCGGAGGGCACGTCCGCACCTCTTCTAAAAATAACAGATATTTTTGAAATAAGGACATTAAGCATGCCACCTATTCTATATCTGTCAAAAAGTGGACACTGTTACTGGTCACACATCAAGGTCGTGAAAATGTGTTTGTTTGTGTGTATAACAAACTATAAAACACGTCAATTAAATAAGGGATAAGACCGAATCACGGAAAGTGTTGTGTATCGATCTGTTTCAATTGTATGCAAATCCTCTCTAATAACATCAAATGAAAATTCCCATATTATAAAAATAATTAAAATTTGAAACAATGACAACAGTGAGAACGTTGTTATGCTAATGCCAGCACTCTGCCAAGTAGCTTGTTATTATGTTTCTATAAAAACAAAATTAACGACTTCTTCCTACATTTTGTACATTTAATTTATTTAACTTCATATCGTGCTTACAATTGTTTTAATTCAATAAAGTCTGAGAACTTTTCCCATATTTATTAAACAAGGCTATCCTCAATTTATGAATCGTTTGAAGTCAAATTACATTTATACAAAACTAGCTTTACGCCCCCGGCTTCGCCCGTGGATATTGTAAATCTAAGCCATCCAGGGACCTACTCATACACACAGACAAAACATTGGATCAAAATCGGTCCAGCCGTTTAGGTAAATAATACTGAAGCTGTGATTTCAAAATGAATATTCAATTTTATTCCAAAATGAATTCCAAATTCTATGGGGAATTGAATCTCTTGGGGATATCTTATTTACACGATAACTACTGAAGCATAAATTACTTTACCAAAGGAGGTGTGAAGCGGTAAATATTTTTTTCAGCCACTTTTGGAGGGAGGGGTGTGTAGTACCCACTGTACCACTGTAGGTACTTTAAATGGAGATTATGCTAAAATACAAACATAATAATTATAGGAAACACCATGTTCCCGCAAATTAGACGTCCTAGATATTTTTTTCTAAAGCTCTGTCTTGCGACACAAAACTATACCAACTTAACCTAAAGTAAGTTATTAGGTACTATCCTAATGGTCAATCTCATGGTCAAATGAGCAGAAAATTGGCGAAAGAGGAGCTCGTCTACGGCTCCCCTTACTTAGTCTTAGTACCTACTCTATGCCCTATAATAAATCCCGGACTAACTCCTGTTCCGGATAGGGTCCGAATTTTGATGAAACATTCAGGAATCATAGTGGGTATATAATATGTAGATTTGCGTACGATAACAAAATAGTAAGGGCGAAGCCGTGGCCATCCTCTAGTAATATAATGCCACTAGACGACCCGTGCGAATACTTCGCAACGTTAGTGGTGTCATTATTGTTGTCATTGATCAACTGTTCTCGAATAGACGGCGTCTTTTACAAAATAAATAAATTAGTCTAATTTTAAAAGAAACATTTAATTTTGATATGTTTGTTTATTTTTCGTCATTAGAGGGAAAAATAATCTTCAAAATGGCGTATCAAGCATTAAATTTGATACAAGTAGTAATATTAAAGTAAGTATCATAAACAAACAAAATATTTATACAAACATAAAATATGTTCGTGAAGAAACCTCAGAACTGCGTTCACAATCCTCTTTAAGTGTACCTACATAATTGGCTGAGAGGGTCTTCACTGATTAGTTACTTCTCATTGTTTACTTACATTAAAGTACATTTTGTATATGGTTATTTAGATTTATGGACAAGCTCAACAGCAAAATAAAACTCAACGCTCTGTAATATAATCTATATTTCGATCAATATAAAAGGAATATATACAAAAAAATAATAATATTGAAGTGTCTGTTTGTGATTTTAAAATTAATACCAAAATCTAAGCTTGATACATGATAATTATAGCATTTTTAGATTTTTTGGGGGCCGAACGAAGATAGTCCTGTGTTAATCGGGTCAGCAATGCAGGGTAAGCCGGGGTGGAAAGAAAGTTATAAAAATAAACAAAACAGCGAAAATTCTCATTATTTTTCGCCAAAGAACCTACGTACCGTACCAAATTTTTTTTTATTATAATTTAATTAAACTAAGTTTAAATATTATTAAAAACACACAGGGAACTCTATGAGTAGCTAGAAATCACTGTCCTGCGCTAAAGTGCCAAGAAGGTTAGCAGCGTTTCCACGCTATATGGCTATGCTAATACGTTGCCCTAGGTATGCTCCAGTCCTCTTGTTACCTGAAATGTCTAAGTAATGCGTCAACCTTTTTTTTCTTCATGGGTACCTTACGTGTCATTCAAAATAAGAATTTAAATTTTCTTTTCTACCATACATTTCTGATATCTAATCTAGAGGAAATGTGAAAAAACTTGTGCTGAAGTGTGAAAATTGGTTTTGCGAATAACATGGAATATAGTCCAGGGTTGTATAAAAATTATTACAAGTGTATGAAAAATTTAAGTTCAAAGCCACACATTTTTTTTATAATGTCAATTTAATTCTACGCAACTTGCGGGAACAATTTTAATTTAAAGTTTATAGGTTGACAATAAATCTTTGCAAAAACTACGACAGAAGCCAGGATAGAAAGTTTGTGAAACTTATAAATAAATGCGCGAAAAGCATGCAGAATTCAGCACCACCAAATCGATTCCCCAGTACCACGGTGGTTTATTAATAAATTGAAAGCTATTATTTACCCTTGATTGCGGGCGTCGAGAAAGTTTAACACTTTCACGTGATGGCAGTTACAATAATTTCGACTTCACGGCCATTTCGAAACACCACGTTTTGTTCTCTATTCTTGTTGTCACGATGATATTATTGAGTATTAGAGACAGTGTTTTGTCCTATGACGGATGTAGCGAAAGCAAAAATATACTGCATACGAGTACAATATGACTTTTATCATGAAGCTATACCTTATATACTTATCCCAGAAGAGGTAGGAAGAGACAGTTGAGAGCTATGTTACGATCCTGTGGGATTAGCATACTTAAGGTTACTCGAAGAGCAACAAGGAACACCCGATCCGATAATGTCCAACCCAACAATGTGCGCTGCATATTTGCTGATACTTATGCTATATTAATGCAGAAATCCAATTGGTCAAACATTTATCATTCACCTCTGAACAAGTGCAACTTTTTCTGTGCCTCTATTTATTTTATTCACAATATTATTTTTCAATATATACATTCTTCTCTGACACCACAAATTCTACCAACAAAGTATTAAGTTTTTTTTGTAACATTTAAGTTTTTCCAAAATCATCTAAATTTAAAAAACCGGCCAAGTGCGAGATGGATTCGCACAAGGGTTCCGTACCACCGTACAGTATTTAACACTACATTTTTTTTATAGTTTAGTAAAAAATATACCGCGAGTCCGACTCACACTCGGTCGGTTTTTATCACTTAAGTATGCATTATTAAGATCGAGAAAAAAACGTCGAAAAAAACATGGGGAACCCCTTTAATTTTTAACTTTATTTTATTTTTATTATTTCTTGTTATAGCAGCCATAGTAATACACACTCTGTGTCTACCTATTAAGGTTCAAAAGATACAGCCCTGTGACAGACAAACACCGGAGCCTTAGTAATAGGGTTTCAGTTGGCACCCTTGGGGAACGGAACCCTAAAAAGAGCCTTCAAATCCAATATTTATATTTAATGAATATTCACACACAGTCGCACCTAAATGCAGTAGTAGTTGTTGTAAACAATCACCACAGGACAGCTCAACGGTGTCCAATATCCCCTTTCACTTTGTTGGCAAACCGAAGCCCTTAAAGATATACGATTTCAACTTTGAATAACAAATTAATTAATAAAATAATAAACATTTTATGGCGCCGCAAAACTAAAGTGCTACAATTAATTAAAATAACAAAAAAAACAAACAAATCAACCTGTTATGTAATTACTTAATATCTCTCTCTACTCTAGAAGTAGGTCTATTACTTTCATAAGTATAGTGCTGACGGCGGCTTTACGTGCCCTTGTAAGTACAATGCTTGGTGCTTAGATTTTAGACCCCTAACTATAGCGCTATTGACGCGCATTTCATCGAATTCCATTATATTTTATCGTCTATTATACAAAACGTGGAATAATCGTGTATATAAACGTACATTAGGAAAACAATACACTTAACTGTTTACTCAGTGAAGCGGCGTTCCGTCGATTGCAGAGTGTTTTGTACTACATACGAGTACATGATGCGGTCCGAATACGCCGTTCAAGCGGAATAACTCTGACCAATTTCCTAATTGATCATGCAAAGTTGAACCACAGAGTATACAGAGGTTCGATGGACCCATATGGATAGAGCAATAATGTGATATGATAGGTAGTGGGTGAACTGGCCTTACTCAAATTCAATTCGATCAAGATTTCATGTCCGTAAACTATTATTATAAAAAAAATATTTTTTTTTTTTAATTATTTTCTTTTTTTTTAAGTTTTAGTTGTTTACTTAAGTAATGTAATTTTTTTTATCAAAGTACTATTATTTTACTTTATTTAGCTAATAAAAAATAATAAATATAATAAGTATTGGAAGTACCTAGGCCAGCATAAGAGTAGCATACATTTTATAAATGAACTACCACTACCAAAGGATGCTAAATTATTATATTTCAATGTTCATATCCCTTCTCTGCAATGGGTACTCTGTCTTGAGTATCAAAGGCGTCATCCTACTGTATTATCTTTATACTGTGGTTGTACCATCTGTTGGATCAATTAACCTTGTAGCAAAATTTCCTAATCATCTCCTATTTTCAAAATCATCCGAACTTTGATCTTAACGAAGAGTGTAAATAATTACCAATTTATTGGTTCAATTGACTTAATTACCTCACGATTGCATTGAAATAAAGATGTAATGTCTAATCATCGGAGAATTACAAAACTCTAATCGGGTATTGCTGTCTAATATAAACTTTTATTAGAATATTTTGAAATGTTCATTGCTGAAACATACATTAGGTACACGAGCGTGACGAACTCGTATCAAATAACCATGACCAATGTCGCGATCAAGGTTAATCTCCTGTAATCGCTTTCAGGTTTGTGCTGACATAGCTAGGTAGTAGGTACACAGGGTGTGACATCGAGAACAGTACGGGGAACTCTGAAGCTAGAGAGAGTAATATGTCGTCGATTTAGAAGTCAAGAAAAAAATTAAGATTAAAAAAAAAATAGGTAAGTAAAAGCAATATGAGAACTATTGCCTAACTAAAATATTAGACATTTTCTTTTATTTGTTGACATAGGGTTTCATATTAGGTTTCATAGCAACATAGCAAAATTGTGTAGGTTATACAATCAATTTTCATAATAAAATGACATAAGATTTTTTTAAATGACCGGGTATGATTCCTGAGTTGTATGAGTTTTTTTTAAATATATGAATGCAGTTTTTCTTATATTTAAAATTGACGATGTGGTCACTTAGAACATATTTCTCTATCTCTTATAGTTTCATAGTTCCCCATACTTACCGTTCTCAATGTTACAGCCTGTACCTATTCAAGTAATTATTTTGCAAACTAATTTGGTTATCACCGTATAGGGACGAAGTGGATTTGTCTACCTACGTAGCCGTCCGCACTTTGTGGGTATCATAGGCCGAGGAGTTTGTAAGGCATTGCTAACCCCATTCCTTTCAATATAGCGTGATGATACGTAATCTAAGTTTGGATCAATCAAACAAACTTTTAAAGATTTAATGATCACCTAATGTAGAAATTAAACTACCTACTAAAAAAATCAAAACATCATTATTTTGAGAAATTACTATGCAAATATTATCTGACATTGGGCGGTGGCATAAAAAACCGGTTTTCATTGATTTACCTAGTCAACTTGTCACGGGCTCGGAGAAAGACCAATTTCTTTCACTTTCGTAACCAATTTTGTTAGACAAGTATTTCTTGTTAATTAAATTTGCTGCTTTTTATAGTTTTCTAAAAAATATTGACTAAATACTAAAAGTAAATTAAGTGTGAAATTACTCTAAACAAGTTTTTATCAATTGTTGATTTTATTTCCTGTTGATTCATTGTTTAGAGATCTGTGACACAAAATAAGGTTATTTTATTGTCATGTCTGATTCATTCATTTATTGAGTCATTTTCTTTTGATACAATTTCGTCCATCAATATTTAAAGATAAAAATTATATGGAATTGGATTTAGTTTTTATGAAAAATCTTATCGTAAGTGAGAGTAAAAGATATATATAGGTAAAGTGAGCAAGATAAAAATTGCTTTTTTGTTAAATTATCAATATTTGAAAATATAGATCTTTGGTATGAAAGATTGTATGTATTTATGTCTACAATGACTCACCTATTGACAAAACACAAACTATGGTTGCGAATATTTTCAACCATATTAGTAGTATCCTGCATTCTGTATATGGCATTGGATCGTGATGTAAATATGAGTGCACCTAGAAATGATATACCCACGTTCTTGAATTTCAAACAAGACTAATTAAGAGCATTATTCGTTTTATACCGGTTTACTAACATGCTTTCTCACGATTCCAATGATGAGAAAAAGTAATTTTTTATAATTATGCTTACAAGCATTTGAAGTTGAATTTCAGCATCACAAGTCAGGTAAGTTCGGGTTGGACTGAATAACTGTGTTATAGTACAGCAAAAACATTAAAGACCTAAGATAAGGGGTTTGCCGTGGTTTTGCCAATAAGTATAAATGAGAAAATGAAAATCGAAAATTTTCAAAGAAAGTGAAGCCAATGTCTGTTACGCTAACTAGAAATTTACTTAAACACAATACCAATTGTTATTTTGGAAGCTCTCCTAGAAAAAACGGATAGAAAATAAAATTTATCATTCGAAATGAATGTTGTTAAATATTCAGTGCATAGATTTAAGTGAACCATAACATTACCTAACAGCTAATGTCGAAACGCAACTGGTGAAAAATTAATAATTTCTAGAACTGGTTGTAACTTGTGGTATTTTATTGACCATTGAAATTGAATATTATACCTATATTGTTGCGCTGCAATGTGAATTTCAAGTGTTTAATATGATCTAAGTGGGAATTGAAAATTTTTCATTTTTGTGTCCGTCCGTCTGTCAAAGAGGTTTTTCTCGAAAACTATGTAGAGCAGAAATTTGAAATATCAAATATGGCATAAGGTTAGAAAAAAATAAGATTAAAATAGGGGTCAGTTTAGTTCATCGAAAAAAAAGTTCTAATTATTATATTGTGAGGTATCATTTGAAAGAGCTGTTCAAAAAAGGGAATAAATATTTTTTTTAAATTTATATTTTTACTTTTTACATGTACCTTCTAGAAGTATGGATAGTATTGGATAATGGATAAGCTGCGAAACGGCAGAATAATTCAATAATGTTTAATCTAAAATACGAGCCAATTTAAATATTTATATATATGTATTTGATGACAGCTTGTTTTATTTATATAAAAATATATTTGTATAAAAAATATTACTCACAGATTATACTAAATTGGGGCCAAAGTAATATTGAGTCTGTATGTCATGTTTTGTTTATATTATCACTTTAAGTACTTGGTAATTAATATATGTAGTATTTTGTAACAACATACCTTATCTAACAAAACGCTTTGTTAGTAGTATCACATGTGGTCACTACTAATTAAAACAATGAGATAATTAGGTTAGTGTCATAATTTCACTAACATTGTTAAAAAAAATCGGTCATGTAAGAGCACTCCGTAATATTTTGATGATTTTCTAATTTTTCTAAATTTTTTCGTCAATAAAAGTTAAATTATTTTTTACATGATTTTAGTACATATTAATAATTTCGGTTGATTTCTGAACTGAAATTCCCGCATTTTACGAATGCTATGAACATACAATTTGGGCATCGAAAACTAGAGGATTTTATCTAGTATTGTGTAGGATGAAAACATGATTGGTGAAAATTTTCTCGATAACTTAAACTTTTGAAATCACCTCTTCAAAAACACCTTTTTAGTCATACGACTATACTCTGAAAGGATTTACGTTTAAATTTTATACGAATATGTAGGTAATTTCAGTACCTATTGATTAAGAAGATGATTCCCTGCATGTGATCGTTTTTTAATAAATTTTTTATTTGTAGGTAATGTGCCGCTTACGTCATTTATTCCGAGAAGCGATACGGATACATTATGCCCTTCTCACTTCTGCAGCAAGAACGGACAAAGCGCCGTGGTTGTCTTGACGTGATCGTTGCGCCCAAACCACTCATGCGCCCGAACCACGAGTTTAGGGCGTGGCTTACGATTAGGAATTTCTGAGTCGTTCCTCGAAAAGTGTCTTGACAGACAGACAGCGAATAATTTTTTTTAATGTCTCGGTACATTTTATGTGGATGCTGATTCATTTGAGCTCATAAATTTTCCATTCAAGGGAAATCGTTTTATAAATTTTCTAACCATAATTTAATGGTTATTTTATTTGAGTTTTATAGTAATTTCTACCAACCGTTATTTTGTTATTGCTGAACACGTTACTTTCCTCGGAAATTACAAGTCACTATAACTAATAACAAAATACCATGGAGCGGATCATTATTAAGGTATTAATTTATTTAAACCAGAGTTACGCATGAGGGCAGCATAGAAAAATACAACTACATGTACGTACTTACTTCCATTCAATACGTAGTAATTTATTACTAGGTACCAACTTAGTTTTACGCAAATCAAATTTTAAATTCAATTAGTGTACATACCTACTAACTTATTTAGATAAAAAATTAAAAATAAACGTTTTTCTTGTTACCTACATAAAAAACTTTCACATATTTTCTGAGTAATTTGTTTTTACCGACCTATTTAGAGTCATTTTTAATATTTTGTTGCCTGATTTAACTCTTGATAATAAGAAATTATCCCAAAATGTATTATTTACACATAAGAATATGAAAAACCTTAAAATTAAATATAAACATCAAATAAATGTCTTAAACTAATATTACCTACTTATTAAAATTACAATCTAAAAAACTATATTATAAAATTCCTCCAGATACTCGTAGTTCTGCGGCATAGTCGTCCCCCAGTTGGATGACTAAACTCATCCAGCTCCTGGGTTATCGACGAGCATCTTAGCTACAGTGGGTTTTGACTCCCAATCTCCACTGTCCCATCGAATTCCTAATTTTGACTTATGAATGAAACTATAAAATGCAGCTTTTATACCTTGGGATGTGACCTTCATTGTCAATATTTTGCATATATAACAGAACACCTACAATAAATATTTTTTCGTTGCAATTTCACTTAAATAATGCTTATCTATTTGGATTATTTTTTGACAAAACGTACAATTAGGTAAATGAAACGTCGATGATAAGGTAGTGTGATATCGAACGGGATTATTGAATCAAATGTCGACAATCATTCAAGTGCTTATTGATTCGACATTATGACCCGATTCTTGATAGGTGTGTACCCGAATTCTACGAAAATTTAATAGTGTAACGGGCTCAAATTAGCAAAAAGAAACACTTATGGAATCATATCGTTGTCCGTCCGTCCGTGTGTTGCAGGCGATTTTCTGCTTAACTGAAATTTAGCACAGGAATGGAGCGTATCCAGTTTTAGACGTTATAATTTCAGGAAAACTTTCAATGGCATCAAATGAACGGTTTTAAACACGAATTCAACGACATAGTAGGTAAATATGACATATTTTTTATATATTCAAATTTTTTTTCGCGAAAAGAGCCTGAAAATAGCTGTCCCCGCCCTTATCACTAAAAGGATAGTTCAGAAAACACGTTTGTCGATTAGAGAACGTTATCTTATTAATAATTGCTATGCGTTTTATATGAGATAGTGACCCCCTCCCTACCTTGCATTGTTATAAAATAGATTAAACGACATTATAAAATATTATAAATTATAAATAATATAAAAATAAACGAAAACAAATACATCTTCACGACCTCTATGTCTTGCGATGTGGCCAGAGACACCAGTCACAGTGTCCACTTTTTGCCAGTTGATATTAAAGAAAATGTGTGTTTAGCATTTTTGGGACTAGTGGGAATTAAACCCAGGACCTTCCAGTTTCAAGACAACGCTCTGCCAATTAAGCTATCAACTCCTAAACAATTTAAAAGCAAACACATCATACACGAGAAAGGTTTCCCAGGCGTAATAAAAACTATGATGTCGATTACTATTATAACAGCACTGTCAGATTGAACAATTAAGCTATAGTTTTACGCTTGTTGTAGTTGAGAGAAAAACTTTTCTACATGTGAATGTAACCCTAAGCGCAGGTTAGCGTGACTCTGAAGTATATATATAGTAATTGTGATGAGCCGTTCATAGTTAGTACTGGGTTGCGTGCACGACGGTAAAAGAAATACAATATCAATTGATTTCTTTCAATGCCCCGACGGATTGTGTGAAGCTTCATAGTTATTAAGAATTACGGATGACGTTAGATTGACGAGTTTTAAAATAGAAAAAGTACTGCAACTAAATGAAATTCAACATAGTTGCGTAGGAAACGAATCTATATGCGAAAGGTTATTTGAAAACAAATTAGCAGATATTATTAGAAATGTTGAAATGTATTGCCACAGTTTATATGGAAAAATATTTACTTAGCCTTCAACTTATCTTGTTTGAAGCAATGAATTATTAAAATGATTTCTGAATAATGAATGGTGACAAAACTTGATATGAAATTGCCTTTTATTGAATAAAATTATGTGATTTCATACAATTAATGTCTCAATTCCTCGACGTTTTTGTGACCGATCTAGCACAACATTGTCAGAAAATAATCAAGTAGAAAATTCTGAGAAAATTGCGGATGGATGCAGGTTCCCATGAATGATTTATGCTTTTGTTAGTTTAAAATCTGAGTAGAATGGGTGAGATTATGTGCTGAACATGCGAACGAAATGGTGCGATACATGTTGCAAAAAAGGCATTTCTCGTGGAAACGATGTCTTACTACAGCGAGTAACGGCAATAACTCAATGCTTGGAGAAGCCGGTGTTCTAATCTTAGAACGAAATATGTTTGTACTTAATATACCAAGTATTCGCCCCAGTTTCGCCGCAATTTGTAAAATTAACAATTTAAAAATATCCTGTATTTTAGCACCCTGGTGAGCACGATTTATAGAAACGGTTATAAATGTAGAAAATGTAAGCTTAATTTAAAAAAAAAAATTCAAATAATTACCCCGCCCCCTAAGGGTTGAATTATGGGAAACGTATGTTATGTATATTTCATTAAGTATTTATGTCGAAAACTATTTATGCTGAAAAAGAAAAACGTTGAAAATTTCTCCCCTTTGAATTTTAGGAAATAAATAATATATGTTTCAAGTTTCAACGAATTCCAATCAAAACTATATGTTTTCCCATAAAGGTAACTGCGACGAACATTTCTCTAATATACAAAACGAAACATCATTATGTTTAACAGACCGTCCTTATCGTAAAACATAATTGCATACATTTAAAATAACGTGAAGTGCCGAAACTATAGTTTAGAGAAGACGAGATAATTCATTCGCATCAGGAAATCCCAAACGGGACCCTGTATTATTGTGGTAACGATGTTTGTCAACTTTTATGAATATAAATACTTTTATATTCTAACTAGATATTATTACTGATAGGTACGTAATTAGAAAATATTCTTCTTTAAGATATGTGTCAATTTAATAAATATTCTATGAATTTTTTTTTTTTATTCACGAATAACAAATGTCAGAAAATAATCAAGTAGAAAATTCTGAAAACGTTGCAACGTTTCAGGGATGAGAGAATAATCCAACCTACTAGTTGATAGCTACCTATTGTATTTCTGCGGGGCTTGGTACCTACATGAAATGGGTATAAAGTAGGTACCAATTAGATACATATTGAATAAGTAGGTCTGTAAGGTAGATAAGTAAATAATATTTTGTCTAGACAAACGATTTACATAATTAATTATCTAAATCTTACAAGGTACCTAATATACTAATTTAATACAAAATATAAATTTATTGAAAATAATAATTTTATTAATAGTTTTTTTCTAGAATATTTTTTATTTATATGAAATATTTTTGTTTATCAATAAGTTAAGAAATTCAACTTACAGATATCCCTTTGAAGTACAGGTGTTTTCCAATTTTTCAATAAGAACTGTAAACCACACCACTAAGAAACTATTCAGTTTACACACTTCTACAGAATCCACAATACGATCAACAATGCCGGCGGCGTTTTTCGCGGTTATCGCGGAGCAAACTCGAGCGAACTGTCACATGTGAAATCAGCTGTGTACCTGAGTCGAGTAACGGAACGTTTGACGCCGGCTCCCCTCCAAACAAGTCTACTGCGGCAATCGTAGACGCGATATCAACACGCCTGATGTAACTGTAAAGATAAGAGATTAGTCATTGTGTTTACTGAATTGGGTTTGTTTTGATTGCGTTTATTACCCGCCTGTAAATTTAGTTATTTGTGAACTCTGACAGGAATGACCTTGTTGGAAAATCCTTGGACAAATTAGGAAAATTCAGAGAGAAAACAAGAATAACCGTATTCAAGATTTCAAACAATCTTTACTACTTATAGTCGGCAATCAAACCGACACAAAACAAAAAAACGCATATTTTTGGTCCCCAATCAATAAATCTCTGAAAATAATTACTGCTGCTAAATGTTACACGAATAATTATGTGCATCCAAGAAAATGAATATCGAGAGCCTAATTTCACTGAAATGTTTATTAACTAAATTATTTTCCTCCTCAAATTTTTACAGCAATGATCTCTTTTTTAGGGTTCCGTACCCAAAGGATGCCAACGTAATCCCTATTACTAAGGATCCGTCTGTCTGTCCGTCCGTCCGTCTGTCACAGGGCTGTATCTTTTGTACCGTAACACTTGAAAATTTCATAGAGATTAATTAGACGCCATAGTCTATAATAACAAATAAATCAAGAAACGTATTTTTCTTAATAATGTCAACATTGACAATAATGGAAATACATACAAACATACTCTTAAGTAAAACAACAAATAATAAAAACCGGCCAAGTGTGAGTCGGAACTTTTATTGTACGGTGGTACTTTTGCGAGTCCGACTCGTACTTGACCGGTTTTTAAATTCGAATCTTTATTGGTACTAAAAAATAAGGACGGTGTTTTTCGGTTTTGTAGAGGCGCTGGAAAAAATATTGAAGTTAATTGAAGTTTTTGGAATAATATTAGTTATTTTTCCCTCCAAGTGCAGTCTGAAATTTCCACAACTGTGTTTTCACAAGTACTCTTGTTAACTTTCAAATTATCAAATGTTTTACGACTCAGAAATTCCTAATCGTAAGCCACGGCCTAAACTCGTGGTTCAACGCGCAACGATCACGTCATGCAAGACAACGACGGCGCTTTGTCCATTCTTGCTGCAGAAGTGAGAAAGGCACAATGTATCGCTTCTCGGAATAAACGACGTAAGCGGCACATTACAAATAAATAATTTATCAAAAAACGATCACATACAGGGAAACATCTTCTTAATCAATACTAGGTACTGAAATTACCTACAGATTCGTATAAAATGTAAACGTAAATCCCTTTAGAGTATGGTCGTATGATTAAAATGGTGTTTTTGAAGAAGTGATTTAAAAAATTTAAGTTATCGAGAAATTTTTCACCAATAATGTTTTCATCCTACACAAGACTAGATAAAATCCTCTAGTTTTCGATGCCCAAATTGTATGTTCATAGCATTCATAGATGCTTATGCATTCAGAAGATGACGATTATCGACCGTGCAAACAACAACTCGCCCGAAATCACACAACTGGAGGATTGTGATGTCGTTCAGTCATACATCTACCTAGGAGCGCTGATCTCAAACAACGGTGGCTGCGTGGATGAAGTCAAACGGCGCATGGCCATAACTGGGTCTGCTATGGACAAAGCCAATATCACCAAAGCTACAAAGGCACGGCTCGTCCGGTCACTGGTGTTCTCCATATTCCTGTACGCTGCTGAGACGTGGACACTGAGAGAAGTTGAGAAGAAGAAGATAGACGCCCTGAAAATGTGGTGCTGGAGGAAAATGCGTGGAGTATCATGGACGGAATTTCGCACCAATGTATCGATACTCCAGGAACTTGACATCAGGCAGCGTTTATCAGCCATGGTCCAGACTAGGATACTCCAATTCTTTGGACACGTGTCGCGGCGGGACAACGACTCCATAGAGCGCCTTGTCGTGCAGGGTAGGGTCGAGGGCACAAGAACACGCGGCAGATCACCCATGCGATGGACTGACCAGATTAAATTTGCGATGGGTGGCACATTGCATGAGTGTACACGTGTCACAGCCGACAGAGAGAGGTGGCGCCGCATCGTGGGACGAATCACGGCAGCCCGGAATCTTGCTGCAACATGAAAACCACGACCGCTCTGTCAAGAGTGAACCGACAAGGAAGAAGCATTCATAAAATTCGAGAATTTCAGTTCAGAAATCAACCGAAATTATTCGTTCCTCCCCTTAAGCCGACTACCTAGTATTTAAGTCATTTAATTAAACAAAAATAACTATTGTTTAACTACATATTACTAATATTATAAAGAGCTAAAATTAGATTTTTGTAAGTTTGTTTGTAATGAATGAACTCAAAAACTACTGAACCGATTCTAAAAATTCTTTGACTAGTAGAAAGCTACTATATCCTTGACATAGGCTATATATTTTATATTGTTCGTATATATCTACGGGCGGAGCCAGAGGCGGAAAGTCTATAGTAATAAATGAATTTGCATAATTCAAATCTAAAGATTAAAAATAACTAAATAAACCAGGTCCGCGTGGAATAGTGGCAAGAATACTGGCTGCATTTCCCCGCTGAATCGCGATGCTGATTCGTTGAGCGAGGAAGGAGCCAGCCCTCTTGTCACCAGAAGAGATGATCAGTCCAGGGGATACATCTTTAATAAAATTTTTGGCATTTGAACCACACGGACCTAGAGTTTCTACACCAAACGGCACAAATTTGTAGTTTTCAATAATTGAACTATATTTGCGACGTTTGTTAGACTCTGCGATTTCCGCCGCAGCTCCCCGCGCTTTGATTGCTGTTTCCCTGAGATGAGACGGGGCTAATGTGTCCACGCACTTAGCATCCCATAAAAGGGCCCGACCTCGCTCCCAGGGAATCAGAGTCATTCCATCGGGTCTCTTATTATTATTCCCGTTGGCTCTAGGAGAGCAGGGACGTCTATTGACGCAAGAGCCCTTTTGATGGTATCATTGAGGGAGCTGTGGCGAGAAAGCCTGCCTGCACTTTTTATGCAGGAAAGTCCGTGAGTTCCAAATTGATCAACATCTTTTCCACACGGACATTTATGTTCGCAACATACTGGTGCTCCTAATCTTAGGCCTGCACTAATTCTAAATTTGCATAAATATATATATTCTGGTGTTGCATCATTTCCAGTTACATACCTATTTACTGGTCAAATCAGTAACATATGACATCATCGACATATAGTTGACTAACATAGTATGGTTTACATGATATTTATACAAATAGAGCAAATAAAATAATAATAAGTTATAAGTTTAGTTATTAGATCCATGTTAGATATTATAAAAAACATATAAAAATAACGTCGGTGGTCTAGTGGGTAAGACGTCGGCTCGCAACTGAAAAGTCGCGGGTTCGATTCCTACATCCGACCATGTACCAATGGGTTTTTTATAACAAAAATATATGTACATTATCCGACAAATCGTACAAAGAGGCTTTTCTATATAAATACCTTAACAGAGCTGGCCACTAGTTAGGTATAGCCTCAAAAAGTAATTGGCTAAATGAGGAAGACTTTGTCTTCCACTGGGTACCCTGGGGCCGACAACGGTTCCCGGGAGCTGTAAGGCAACCCGTGAAGAATAAAAATATATATATAAAAAAAAATAATAAAAATGCTCTAGAAATTCAAAGATAACGCAATTAGTGTTCTCGGCACTCTAGGCCAGTCGTCGGAGTTCCTAGAACAAATATTTTATTTATAATTTTAGTTTGTGTGGGGGGTGTAGGTAGGTAACCACTTTTATTTTTTTTATGTAGATACATATATCTTGTATATAATAAATACTATGGATTTAATTTAAAAAAAAAGATTAATTAAACTGGATTTTGTCTCATGATGTCCTGAAGACGAGAACTCAGCAACACAACTAGATGTGAATCTATTTTTTATAATCACTCTCATTTCAATGGATTTGAGAATAATTTATGAATTATGAATGCAGTTCGAACGAACGGAATACCTGTAACTAATATCGCATGTAGATACAAAATACAAACGACATGACATAAGAAATCGAAAGTGTATTTATGTAGTCAAACTAGTCAATGAAGTTAAAATAATGACATATAATGTTAGGACACAATTATGCACTTACACGATTTAAAATTTATTTGGTTAGGTACCTAGATAAGTTCTTAGAACAAAACTACAGCATAAATAAAAGTATTTGGTGGACACACTTACACAACTTACAACTAAAAGTAAAATTAATATACATAATGCTGTTTTAGTTCCATCACTTATGGAAGCGAGACTTGTTAAGGAATAAGAAGCATGAAAGTAAGATACATGCAGCGGAAATGCGGTATTTACGGAACGATGTCATTAGAGAAGAATGCGAAATGAAAGATGGTGTTGTGACTAAAAAGAAGAAAAGTAGTTTACGCTGGTTTAGACACGTTGAAATAACGAAGGATGAAAGGTTGACTAAAAAGGTTTATATGGCTGAAGTGAAAGGAAATGCTAGCAGAGAACGACCTAGGTATACTTTTATTGAACACGTAAAAAAATTTTAATCAATTGCAATATTAAAAGTACACACAATCGCGAAAGATGTGAGGATCGTAGAAAATTGCATTCGATTGTCTCTGCCTACCCCTCTTGGGATAAAAGGTGATGATAGATAGATAGATAAAAATAATAGGTATATGAACTACCACCACAGATGCCACAGATACCACTTCCAAGATCTAAGTATATGGTTTACCCTGTCCTGAACTGCTACTGGTATTATCGCCTCGCATAGAATCTTGCACACCAATAATGTTGTGCGTGATATGCACATTGCACACCCGCGACATCATCTGTCATACGTCACATTTAACACTTTGGCTGGCTGAGTATCAGGACACGCGATGTCAACATTCCGCTAGATGCCGTGTTGCTAGATCTCTATTAAATTATTAGGAACGCACAACGCACTTTATGTAATTATTATCGACTTAGCTATGTGTATACGAAACTTCACGGCAAATTAATAAAAGAGACTTGGTCTTCCGTTTGGATATACTAGGATGGATATTACGGTTTCGGGAGCCGTAAGGCAAGGAAATTCTGGCAGAGGACGACCTAGGTGTACTTTTATTGAACATATAAAAAATGTATTGATCGATGGAAATATTAAAAGTACACACAATCGTTGAGCATGTATGAAAGGTATCATGAATATAAATTAAGCGAAAGAGATATGTCTGGATCGTTACAAATGGCATTCGATTGTCTCTGCCTACCCCTCTTGGGATGAAAGGCGTGATGATAGATAGATAGATAAGGCAATGCAATCCGTGAAGGAAAAATATGGTTGTAGATTGGGAGTAGATACAATATGTTATTTGAATAATAATAATTTAATTTGAAGATTGGACAAAGAAAGACATTACAAATGAAAGATTGTATTTTTCACTATTACCAACCCCATGGTATCGAGCTGAAGAAGATGTTTTTGCTAATCCACACGCGTTACTACATAATATATATGATTAGATATTTACTAATTTTGAATCAATGAACAAATATAAAACTAGTAGGTACACACCAAAATACAGGTTTACAAATAAAAATTACTACCGGTGGCTGAATACTGTGAAGAAAGAAAAAAATTCAAACTAAATTCCACTTCACTAAGGATTAGTAATTTATTATTGCTACTTAGTTTAATATTTGTTTTGAAACCTTGATCTTTATAAAATGAACCACGTATTATTTTTGACACAATGACCATTTATAACGACCTCAACCACAGCCTTGCAATTATATGGTTACAATGCAATTTGAGAATAGATAGCTGTATGAAGAATAATAGATATCTGACCATGATTTAACTTGTAGCCTTTGATTAGTGAAATAAACAATCAGTTAGACGTAATTAAATAAATTGTTTAAATACCTATAGCGTAATTGTTTGATTTGGTGATCAAATAGGTAATAGATTTTTACGAGTTTTAAGTTTTCGTTATTATAGTTATCTACGTTTTCTTACATAATAAAGGCGAAGATATTAAAATTAATAGTCGCTACAGTCTAGTAATTAGTTTTTTGATTTATTCTGTTATTTTTAGACATTTGTCATTTTTTGTTGTACTTTTTAACATTTAATTTTAATTTTAATTTTAATTTTAATTTTGATTATTTATTTTATATTACCTACTTTTGTTATTTTGTTTGTTTGATGTAATAATATGTCTCCGTACCTACTGTAAAGCCAACATAGTAGAAATCCATTTATGGCAGTAAGTTTTATTTGTTTTTTCTAAATCTTTTATATTGTGAAGTGCTGTGGATTTTTTGTGATAAATAAATAAATCTACTCCAATATTATAAAGAAGTAAAGTTTGTAAGTCCGGAACGATATCATTTGAGAAGAATGTGGAGTGAAAGATGATGTTGTGACTAAAATGAACAAAAGTAGTTTACGTTGGTTTGGACACGTTGAAAGAATAAAAGACTGACTAAAAAGGTTTATATGGCTAAAGTGAAAGGAAATGCTGGCAGAGGACGACCTAAGTGTAATTTTATTGAACATATAAAAAATTATTGACCGATGGAAATATTAAAAGTACACACAATCGCCGAACATGTGTGAAAGGTATGATGAACATAAAAGAAGCGAAAGAGGTATGTCAGGATCGTCACAAATGGCATTCGATTATCTATGCCTACCCCTCTTGGGATGAAAGGCGTGATGATAGATAGATAGTTTGTAAGTTTGGATGTAGGAGGTAATCTCCGAAACTTACTCATTCGATTTATAAAAATTCTTTCACCAATATTTAGAATGGGCCTACAGGGTGGCGACATAGGGGATGAAAGTTAGTATAGGCTCCACGGGCGAACAGATAGTGAAATAATAAACTTTTAACAAAGAAAAAAATAAATTTCTGTAGCTGCTTATATTTTGTGTAAGTATATAATTTTCAACGGTCATCATGACTGTTGAATTATTTAAAATCGCCATTTACTCAGTACAAAGTTCTAACACACTCAAATTGTTGGAATATATATAACATTGTAAACCACTAATACCTCCAATAAAGATAACGACCAAACATAACATCATCACGGTAAAAATAATTGGGCAAGTTGTGCGAGTACGACTCGCGCGCTGAAGGTTCCGTACCATTTTTCGGTCAGAACTTTAAGAAAGGATTTTCGTTTAGGTTTGTAAGTAAATTATAAGAAAAACCCTATATTCCCTATTTTTTCAAAAATATAGACACCCCCCCCCCCTTTTTTTTAATTTTTAATTTATCCCCCAAAATCGAAATTCGATAATTTACGCTACACGTCCATGATTGGGTCATCAAACTGCACAAATGTACCAAATTTCAAGTTTTTTCGTCAATTAAATTCGGAGAAAATTAGCTGACAGCAGACGGACAGACAGACAGACATACACAATATTGATCCTATAAGGATTTTTTTATCGGAGATGTACGGAACCCTAATAATTCAAAATGAATTAATTTGTCCAGTCTTTTGAGACTAACTATAAATGTGGATTGTACCCACAGTTGGGTTTTTAATACGACAAAAATTTCACGTTAATTTCATAACGAATCTTTTCTTCCGGGGTGCCTAATAAACACATTTTGTGTGTTCAAATATATAATGCTTGTGCAACTTGTGCAATGAACTGTCAACATGCTAGTGTGTATTTTACCTACTTTCTCCAAATCTAATTTCAATTATTTACTTTCAATAGCACGTGTCCAATTATCACATTACGCTGTTCTACATTTTCGAGTGGATATTATTCAAACATGGCCTTTCATGTCAAAAAAACGCCCATTATAAAGAACATTTTAGTGACAGCCCAAATACCATCGGTTCTTGAACCATAGGTTTATCTGGATCTGATGGCAAAAGACCAGATGGTATGACCTTAGTATTATACAAAAGTGGCAAATATCTGGTATGGGACGCAACGTGTACCGACACCATGTGCTCTAGCCATATATCTGCCACATCACTCAAAGCAGATTAAATATTGTTTCTGACCAATTAGATTAGATGTAATCATCCTCTCCTATATTACCTTTTTAAAAATAATTAATACTATGTGGAGCTGGCCTTAGAGCCATTACTATCTACATTTTGGAAATGAGCGCTCTGACATAAACCAACCAACAAAAAAAAAATAGAAAAAATAATAATTTAACCATTATGAAAGGGCTTATACTTACCTATATAAAATATTTGCAAGGAAGGTTAGGTAGTAAGTATGTATAGATACTTGACTGTAGGCTACAATTTTGTAGAAAACGCTGAGAACTAGAAAACTACACTATAAAATATGGCAGCGGTCAATTTATAACAAATAACGTGTTTTATCTTCACGAGAAACTGTACTTGGCAGTTCATCGTAATGAAGATTATATAGATTTAAACAAGGGCGAAAGCTTGAGTTTCTTCACCAATAGAGCTGAAAAACATACATATTTACAGCCTGAATACTCAGTCGTGTAGCCAGATATACCAAAATTAAACAGAACAGATGGCAAGCCTGTCGTTGCACTTTATGAACCTAGAAGTGTCATTTATTTAAACAGACGTAAGCATATGTTATTTTTTAGAAGTGCGGGCGCTGGCTTTGCTTGCCCACCGAAGCACGAGAAGTCGATTAAAGCAATTGGCATTAGTAAGATATGAAACCCCGGCAGCAAGCTTAATATCACATTAGCAACTGCGATGAATTTAACAATAATTGCTGTCAAAAAACAACTGACGCTAGCGCCTAAAGATTTCATACTAGAAATGTCAATTAAAATACAAGTGGGATTCCACGGCACGCCTTTATGAATAGCGCACGCGCCCGCCAAGACGTGATGGGGAATCCAGTTTAATTCCTGTCCGTGATGTGATGGTTTAAATGCCCATGAAAATTGGTGGAGCCATAATAAAAGAAGAAGAAGAAATTGGGTTATTTACGACCGGTTTTTAAGTATAGCGACCAAATTGCCTTCGCACAGTAGCAAATTTTCCCCCCAGTTTCAGGTTCAACGCTCTATCAACGCTAACAACTGAAATAATATGACTAAGTTGCCTTTGTTATTTACTTATACTGAATTTTTTTATTGAAATTAAAGTCGTGTGGTTATTTAAAGTTAACACAAGTTAAACTCGTTAAATAAGCAACTTGTCTAAGAGCAAATTAATATGGAAATAAAGCGTGCTAATTTGGTATTAATCATCGGTAGAATGATTTCATTAAGCAAAGCCGGTTGCGACGAATGTTATAGAGTATACCTTGTTATTGCTTCAATCGTTGTTCGTGCGATATCTTGATTATAGGATGCAGTGGTGCAAACTATCTGAGTGATCAATGGTGCAAGACAGTGTAATCTATCACTAAGAAAAACAACAGTAACGGTAAAAAACTGTATGATAATTACAATGTAACGCGGTGAGAGGATTGTTTATTTGCTAGCTTGGCGCCCCGGCTATGCCTGTGAAATTCTGATATCACTTCTCAGTGCTCACCCTATCCCGCATAAAGCCATATACTATGGTCTATTATTTTTTTCGTTTTTCCACGGAATGATATGAAATTACAATTCTAAGTTATGATTCCTGAAATATCTTTCATCAAAATCTATTTTAAAAAAAATTATAAAGGCAGACGGAATTCTTTGATTACGGAATTCTAAAAACTGTCATTTTAAATGATTCAGTTTCGTGTAAATAGTATGGGGAATTAATAAAATTAGGAATGTACCTAAGGTCCGTTTTTCTAGTTTTGTCTTATTTCTAGTTTTTTTATACTTCTCCCTCTTTTAGCCGATGATATTTCTGAAGCTATACCTAACGAGAGCGGCCTGCAGTTCTGTTGAGGTATATATTTAGATGGAAAAGCCTCTAACTAAGTGTGGTTTGTCGGATTATGTACCTACACACGTTTTTTGTTATAAAATCCCATTTCCATCTAGTCTAAATGACACAGTTTCACAAGTGTTATTTACTGAGAGTACACTTACGAATACTGGATATGTGCATGAAATTCTCATCAAGGCTGCCACACCTAGAACAACATTTACTATTATTGGACGTTATTTAGGTACGTATTTGCTAACAAGATAAAGTCTAATGTGTTTTGTTGAGAAAGATACAAAATAAAAATACACCATAATTTAATTAATATAGCCATAGATTAAATAATAATTACTACGTAAATATCAAAACGTAAAAAAAAAGCCATAGATTTAATAATAATTACTACGTAAATATCAAAACTCTACATCTGAAGTTCAACCAATTGTTCTAAGTAAGTGCGAAGATTTAATATTTATAATTTTTTTTTTATTTACACATACAAAAACAAAAATTTTAGTTAATTAAAAACTAAACATAACACTAAGAATATTTAAAAAATTATAAATAGAAAACTGCATTTATGTCGCCATCTGCAGTTAAGGTGCCCAAAAAACTGGCAACACCTCGTTGAATAGCTAGGCTAATTCGTTGACCGAGGTAAGCTCCAGCCCTTTGGTCACCTGTGGTATCTTTAATGCGTCTGGACAGCTCTTTTATAAAATTTCGGGTATTTAAACCCCAGGGACCCATAGTTTCGACCCCAAACGGAATAAAAATATTATATTATATAAGATTATATAAGAAAATTTATAGGCATGTGACATGTCAAACACATACCAATAACAAATAATTAAACTAAAAAACACTCTTTTGTCATTAACCAAACCAAATGAGCCCAAACTAGATGGAGTCACGTCGTTTCGTTACAGAGTTGCTGTCGCCACCTTCCGGCTCCATCATCAGGACCGTGGACGTCATCTAGGACCAGAGTACCTACTCGTGAAGACCAATCAAACGAGCCCAAACTCAATGAGGTTACGTCGTTTCGTTACAGAGTTTCACTATTCACAACCTGGCTTCATAATCAGATCAGATCGATGGTACCAAATTATCGTATTGTCATCCGAATTACATACACTAGCAAAGTGCCAAATCGATACGACAATTTTATTAGAAGTTGGTTAAATTTGACTTCCAAGATTTGTTTACATACATACATAATTAGTTACAGGTGAAACTAATATAAAGCGTGTAAAATACGACTCAATTAACTAATTAAGTAAGATTATAATAAAATAATGCTCTTCGTTCACTAATAAGATCCATGAAAAATAAACAATATACATTTTCTCCTTGAGGCTTAATTAAACTTTATTGAATTGCTCAAGATATACCTAATACTAATTGAAAACGCCACGGAAGCACTAAAGAAAAGTGGATCAAAAAATGTTGCTTTAGTTAAAATTTACAGATGTAACAGTGCAAAACAAATGACAATAATTTTATATTTTTAATGTTATCACTAGTGAATGGAACGCCAACGACAGTAAGTATTTTGTCGTTATTATTTATGCATTAAGTTAAGTACTTGCTTTTTTGGCAAGGTGAGTTTCGTTTGAAAAGAAAGTAGTCACTCGTGCAGAATTTAGTCTATTTTAGTAAACGTTGTCTACATAAAAATAAATGATAATGTGTATGTGGCTCTATTAGACAAGAACTCTATCTTCACGGCCTTGCGGTGTGGCCAGAGACACCCAGTTGTCCATATTGAACAGAACAAACAGGTGGCAACCCTGTTCCTGCTTGGGGCCGGCTTTACGAGGAGTCGATTAAAGTGCACATACTTGGCACGAGTAAGAATTGAACCCGGTACCTCCCGTTTTCAAGTCAACGCTTGACGTCTTACGACTTAATTATTATTTACTAGACTGTCCACCCCCGGCTCTGTCCGTGGATATGTTCGAACAATATAAAATTTAGCCTATGTCACTCAGGGATATCCTAGCTTTCTATTAGTGAAAGAATTTTTAGAATCGGTTTAGTCATTACAAATAAAAATTTAATTTTTACCTCTTTATAATATTATAAGTATTAGTATAGCTATATATAAATAAGGAATAAATAAGTAATGAAGTTTTTAATATTATATAAATATTTTCTACTAGCCTGTTCGACAATACCTAATACATATTACATTATTTGAAACTAGCAGTTGCCCGCGACTTCGCACGCGTTGTATTTGGAACAGTAACGTAATTTATGTAAATACGCAAAAATAAAAATAAAAACATTTATACAGGTCCTACCTGTGCGAAGCACCTGATAAATGTCACAGAAAATGTCGCCAAACGTATGATACTCCTCTTTTTACATCAGGAGCTAAAAAGTTACATGCTTTCTAGACATGAGATCATTATGTAGAATACAGTCAGATGCATAAAAAGTCATTATTTGCTTCTTAATCATACTAGATTGAGGCCGTGGGAAAATAGTTCGGTACCTGTAAAATGATATTCTAGATCAATTTCTGGAACTTTGAAGGTTTTATTATAACTAGCTTCGCCGATTTAATTTTAGTATAACTTATCACACGAAGTCCGGGTTTATAACATCGAATAAGAAACTTTGACATTATTGGTACCTCGGCTCACATGAGCTCACCTATAAACTCGTGCAAACACTAACAAAATCGGTTAGTAGTTTTTGAATCTATACGGGACAAACAAACATTCATTTTTAGGGTTTCGTACATCCGATGAAAAACGGAACCCTTATACACCCTCTTGTGTCTGTCTGTTACAGCTTATTTTCTCCGAATCTACTGGACGAAAAAGGTTAAAATTTGGCACATATGTAGAGATTGATGACCCAATCACGGAGGCTATACCTCTATAGCAATTTTGGGGGTTAATTTTAGGGAAAAAATTTAAAAGTATAAAAATTTTTTTCAAATGCATGATAATATAAGGGTATATCATGAATATATCATAATAATGAAATAAAAGGGTTCGTCATAAAAAATACATTTTTTTTTATAATTTTAAAATGTATAGTTTAAATTATATTAAAGTAAATATAAGAAAAATGAGCTAAAAAAAACTAAATATAGGGCTTTACTCATAGTTTACAGCAAAACCTAAACGAAAATCCTGTAAAGTTCTCACGAAAAAAATGTAAAATATGTACGCGAGTTCGACTCCGTCTTGGCCAATTATTATACATAATTAGTTATATAACTCAAGATGCTTAGCAGCTACAAGCATTTGCTTTGCTACGTTTGATTAGACCGCCTTAGGGATTGCATAGGCCTTTCTATTATAGTAGTAATATACAAAATAAATCTAAACTATTGACACTGGGTAATTAATAGCAAATTAGAAAGTTTCTATCTTTTGTATGAAACTTACTACGAGTAACATTCTTTGAATACTTACGTGTCTAATTGACGGGTTTAAAACGGAGAGAGTTGAGTGACCCAGATACTCATTGAACTGCGTCTGTCATAGATTTATTTTACACGGGTCAGTTCAAATGACAACTGCGTTGCGTTTAAGTACATGCAAGTACTATGAGATATCAGAATTAAAACTATAATAATTTTATTTTATATTTCATCCAAATCTTATTGTAAGGAAAGAGCCAAGCGTAGAGCCGATTCTATCTATCTATCTATCTATCATCACGTCTTTTATCCCTAGAGGGGTAGGGCAGAGACTATCGAATGCTATTTGCTACGATCCTGACATACCTACCTCTTTCACTTCTTTTATATTCATCATACCTTTCATACATGCTCGGCGATTGTGTGTACTTTTAATATTGGCGTCGATCAACAATTTTTTATATGTTCAATAAAAGTACACCTAGGTCGTCCTCTGCCAGCATTTCCTTTCACTTCAGCCATATAAAACTTTTTAGTCAATCTTTCATCCTTCATTTTTTCAACGTGTCCAAAGTGTCCAAACAAATCAATATCTTAGAATTATGCATGCCTGTCTGAATGTTTGTTCAGGAAACGATATGTGTATTATTTATTATATAAACAATTTACAAGCCCAGTTCACTAAATTGGTTCTAAATATTTTTTTATTGCCTCAGTCATTCTTTCCTATACCCGTCTATCATTATTCTTAACGACCCCTACTTCCTGTTTTCCCCCTTACTTAATTCCAAAATTCTTCTTAACTACTGCTCCTTATCACCCCTTTCGCCTATTTTATCTTTATCACTCTTTCCCATCCTACATGTCACATCCGTTCAGGTGTTTCACTTCTCCTATCCCTCCACAAATCTTACATTTATATCCTTCTTCCTTCTCCCAATATATATCTCCTCCATATTACCGCGTCTCAGTCTTGCCACCAGATTCTGGCTTATCTTTTCCCATATATTATTTCTCTTCAAATATTAGGTATGTATTTTTGTACATGTTTAACTTTTCTTTGTTTCATCTATCTAGAATCAAAATAAATATATAATTATAATATATTTCCCACTAAGAAAACACAAATATGGAAGTATCTACAATGTGTCCTTCCACGGTAGTAATGAGGGAAAAATGAGAAGATACACTAGGAAAACGTTAAACGCAAACAAACTTTGAGAAACTCAATGTGTATTGACGACCGAAGCAATTATTATGATTACCATGTAACTGAAGCCAGAGCAAATGTTGGGAAAGCAAAAGACTGCCATTATGGATAATTTACTGCTTTTTATGAAGCGAGGCTCACACGTTTTGCTCTTTGAGCATACTTTATCCACATTTATTGGGTATCTAAACAATGGCGTATGGAAATAGGAACAAAGTATTGAAACTAGTCTACGGTGCATAAGTTAATGATGCATAAGAGAAAATCTGTTCTTCATTCAACATTCTCCTCAAACTGCAAGCTAAACTGCTACGTCGTAAAATCATTGGACCGATGAAACATAAGGTAATTTACAATATAGTTTATGAGGTGATAGAAAAGAAACAATTAATAATTTTCGGGATCTATACCACAAATCCTAATCAAAATCGTTCTATATCATAATACATGATTATTACAAAAAGAAACAAACACACCTTAACGTTCTTTGTACCTTGCTGTGTGGCCTGAGACACCAGTAACAGTGTCCACTTTTTGCCAGTTGTCCATCAGGTGGCACCTAGATGTGTCACTTCTTTAACACACGTATCTGTTATTTTTTGAAAAAGCGCGGCCGCTGGCTTTATTTACCCTCCGATGTACTACGACATATTCTTGAAGGAATTTGCTTATGTGTAATTCATATTCCACAAAATTAACGCCATCTATTGGCGATTGCCGAGTATTTATTTGACTTTACTTTATTTATATTATGTTTACATTACATACCTTCACGCCTGTTTCCCAAAGGGGTAGGCAGAGAGTGTGGAGCGCCACTTACCTTGATCTTTGCATACTTCTCTTGCTTCATCTACATTAACACCGTCTCATACATGCACGTCTATTTTTAGTACTACGTATTTGTCATTTTTCTTGTTGTTCCTTTCGAATAGGTACCTAGAATTCAATTCATATATATTATACATAAGTCTATGTAGAATTCACATTTGTGCTTGAATTGAAACGATAGAATATGAACTTGTCTGATAGCTCATCTGAGAGAAAACACATAAAAACGCCAGAAAATGGATTTCTTTGAAAATTTCATAAAACCATATTAAATTTCATAAAAAATTGGAAACTTGGCCAAATTAAAATAGAACAATAAATATCATTGTTTATGACGTTTATAATATGCCAATGTGGCATGAGGTCTGCAATTCACCACAAGGAAAAACACATTAGAAAATCCATCAAAATGCCTTTCATATCATAATACCTACCATATAATTTATCAAAATTTCAAGTATCCATAATGATCAAAGCCCGTGTATTTTCGAACCTCAGGTCCGTCAATCGTTTATCGAAGGTCTGTTTCTCAAGTTCTGAGAAAGGAAACGATGGAGGGTCTGATACAGAATGCCCTAGACCAGTATGCTCTGGACCCACATTATATGACGTACGTACTTATTTTTTCTTTGTATGAAATTATTCAGTTTTGATGTGAAAGAAGGACAAATAAACAAACAAACACAACAGACAGACAGAAAGACGTTGCATTTTATAAGTTCCTTGAAATCCTGTTACCGGTGTGCAATGAAAGTAAAAATAGGTCGAATATAATTATGTAAGTCTAGGATATTATAATCCATGTACCAAAGGGTTGAGATTGAGATTCTAAAACTTTCTCATTTACAATAAAGAATTGATTTATTATATCCAAAACCCGATAAAAAAAAACATGGAGATGGCGGCGCGGGCGGGTGTGGGACCAGCTTGTTTGCATTTTATTACCAGAAACTAAATTACATCATTCGAATGTGTCCAGCAGACAATTTCGCTCTATATACCCTGATAAAGGGCTAGGGGCCGCCACTGTATTGCCTTATCTAGATCACGCACCATCAGCAATGTGGCCAGAGCTGCTAAGGTAACAATCTTTTATCTTGATATTTTCCCACCAGTCTATTCCACATGATTTCATAGTTACTACCGACCGGATGGATACCGGCACATACATTGAGCGCTCGGTCAGACAGTCTACCTATCAGATATTGAACCTTTTCAGCGTTTGCGAGATGAGGATTGTCGTGAATAGACTCTTAAAATATTCATAAAACACCTCCATTGTATTTTGGCGGATTTTGTAGGTATACCCATATTGAACAGAACTAAATTGTAACGTTTATTAATTACTGCATAACTTTCAGTGTCGCAAATATGGTCATCCGCTGCCTCAAAACACAAGCGGCCCGTGTTTCGAGTTTTTGCCCAATTTTCCAAGTGGCATTTTTAGATGTACTATAGGAGAGGTAATGTAACTTACACTTATCTAAATATATAGAACGGCCGTGTCGCTGACTGAATGACAATCAACGCACAGCCTAAACCACTGAATATATAAATATGAAAATTCCTTTCCTTACATTCCTTAGGGGGTGTAGAGATGCACTAAGAAAATATTTTTCCAAATGTGCAACTGCCAATCTATTAATAAATTTGTCGAGAGGTACTAGACTTGATTATATAGGATAGGATAGGATTATTATATAGTATCTATTACATACAAACTTCATTAAAATAACAATCAATCCGCCATTATAGTTTGTCTGTCTATCATGCATGACATGATCCGTGAAAGTTTCATCAAAATCCATTTAGCCAAAAATGGGGGAGGCAGATAAACTATCATCATCATCATCATAGAATTCGGCCATTTCATGACATGGCCAACTAATGTCTGCTATATCATTAAATAATTAACGTTAAAATCACGCCTGGCCATATCATAATGAAGAGTATTTATAAAGAATTGTTTATAAGAATGTAAAATAAATTAGCAACTTTTCATGTAAATTTTTGCTTGATTTTGTATGAATTCAACGATATGGCATATTTTAGTTAGCCATATCATGAAATGGCCAATTTTACGATCAGACCACGACATATATATTATAATAAACTCTTCACTTGCCAGGTACTCGGACCGTCTGCAGATAAATGCGCTTTTTACAAGAATCCGGAGTATTTCTCATATCAACACATGACATATTTTGACATGCACCTACTACTTCGTTGTTACCGCCAGCCCAGTCCTGACACTAATAGAAAGCCATAAAATTTTGTATTTGTGTATTGAAAAAAAAATGTAACAATAAATAAGCAACTTTGTAACTCTTTCGTTTAGTTTTGCATGTAAATGTAAATTGCAAAATTATTAAAAACCTAGGTTATTTTCTTGCTCGATGAAGGAAGATTTACCTCTAAAAATATTCTTTAGGATTAGAAGAGAAATAGAAGAAGAATATCGATAAGCGCATACATCGATTGAAACAACATCAATTGCTATGGTCAATGACAAAACACATTGTCAATTGCAACTTCTTTTTTTTATTTTCCACAAAGAGAATGGCAACAATGACTAATTTTTCCCGTATTCGAATCCCGACCCGTCCACCCACTGGACTTTCCCACTGGTGGGTGGACGGGTAATTAACGATTACCCTTCCACCCACTGCGCTAGCGTATAGGTACCGAAACAATAAGTTAGTCATCGATAAATTCAAAAATTTATTTCGAACATGAATACGCCAACGTCTCACATCATCATCATTTGGGTCTTCGTGTTGTTGCGTCAATAACGCGCGGGGGGCTTGAGCCCAGAATGGATCGCGAACGTCGGAGCAGATTCCTTTGAAAAAAGCGACACGAGACCGCAAACTCGCGCAGCCTGCCCGTAGACCGGCCTGAACAAACGAAATAACTGTACATGACTACCAAAGAACCCATAAACGGCGCTTTTAGCAGGTCTTTTTTCCCCCCCGAGTGTGGCGGGCCAGAGAAAAACAAGAAAAAAATAACAGTAATTTCATTTAGATTTTTAGATAGATTGAATAATGAAACTATATGCTAAATTACAGAACCATGTAGTGGAACCTACAGTCCGATGCACTCTCCGCCGCCCAGGGGAGATGTTCCGTACTGAAAATATCTATCTGTGGATAGGAAATTGGAATGAGGAAGAAAAATTTTAATGTAATAAAAAAATATTTATTGTACAAATAAAGTATAAAATATTTTGCACTTTTTCTTAACAACTGTATTCGGATCACCATTTTCAGCAGAGTTTCATCACCACCACGGGCAGGTTACCGGCCGTACTTTTATCCGCGCCAGCCGCCGATGCATCCTTGGAACAACCTGCACAACAGTTAGTGAATATTAAAATACGACCGTTATTTGTTGGGAATGCTGCACTTATAATTAAGAGGACTTCGTCCAGGTTGAATTCCTGGCGGTGTTTCAAAGCAATCCGCCTTACAAGGCAAATCCCATACACAGGGAGGCGGCGGGTTCCAGTGCTGGCAATCTGGTCGTGTGCAAGGTTGTTCCTGGGCAACAGCGCGACTTTCTCTACAAGGACGCCCACCCGGGCCCACTGGTTGTGTGTTCTTTTTTACATCTTTTGAATCAAAACGCGCGATTATACTATCGATGAGTTTCTGATCGCATTCGAACACAGCTCTTTTGTCAGTTGCATTATTGTTCTGTTTATTATTTTTACTATGACAAGGACATTGCCTTCCGCTGGTTTTTGTCGAAACTGGGACCGCAATCGGGACTTTACAAGCACAATTTTTACTACCACTAGCTACGGCAGGTAGAGCTGGCGGCGGCGGCTTAGCTTGTGAAGCGGGACAGGGAGAATTATTTTTAGGGCACTTACAGCAACACGCCCCCTGGCATGCTTGAGAGCCACCTCCTTGGAAACCAGGCGTATCGGGAACAATACTTTTCAGCTCGCAGACAATGAATCTCTTGCCGCCGCCCGAAGCCCCGCTAGAGCCACCAGGCCCGGCTGTGCCCCCGGACGAGCCCTGGCCGTGCAAGTGTGGCGCGAGAGGCGCAGGATCGGCGAGGCCGCGTGCACGTGCTAGCTGACTCGGTGCACACATCGGGTCCGGCAGCACCATGCAACCGGGCTCTCCGCCGCAACCTGTACGTCTACAGTCGTGCTGAAGTCCGTTCCGCTTTATACAGTGGCAGCTGTAGTACATCACACCTCCGCGAAGTTCGCGGCTTTTGATTCGCTTCAATTCATTTTCTTTTTCCCCTTTTTTTGCCACACCGCCGTCCTCCGATCTGTTGGCTCCGTCGGAGGATTTTCCTTTCTGTAAAGAGAAATTAGTTTTAGTATAGGTTCAGTTCGTTCAACCTCGCTGTCCACCGGCGCTAGTAAAGTCTATTACCGAGGTATGGCCGGTTAAAATGCGCCGCTAGAGAGCGCTACCACTGCGACAGCAGGTCGAAGTCGCTGAATCGCGTGACATAGGATTTGCCCGGCGGCGCGCGACGTATGCACGGTGGACAGCGAGGCGGGCACGGTGAAGGGCAGCATGGGCCCGCTCGGCACAGATAGCGGATAGAACCTTGCTGGAAGAACTGGCAGTCCTGGATCCCGTTTCGTTTAAAGGCTGAACGCGGGAGGCACTGCAGCTGTACACATCAAACAACGTATTAATTAATAAGGATTGAATTAGTACATTATCTTGAACCTAAGTACAAAATCACAATTATCTTACCGGTGGACCGCAGTCCTCGTATTTGTAACACACCATGGGCCCACAGGGTGAACACCTAAAAACATTTGGTTAAATTAATATAATGTAAAAATTAAGAATTGTTCATGCGAAAAACATCATAATTTACGCATTTTCGAATCACTTGCGAAGTAAACAGTTCTTGGACTCTGATTATGCGATATATAGGGATTTATAACGTGCCATTTAGTATACTTACATCTTGCTAATAAGAACTTTTTCTGTTACCACCGAAGATCTTCACAACGTAGGGGTTTTTATATTTAGCTATATTTATATAATATTTTTACAATATTACATAATAATACTCAGAATTTTGATGTACAACGGTTTTTTTTTATAAATTTATAGAAAATAATTAAAAAATACACTGAAAATTTAGCAACTCATATGACCGATTTGTTTGAAATAAACTTTATTTTGATAAAATTGGCAATTCTTTTCATACTGTTTTCTTATTTCAAAATTTTAAATAATTCTACTTAATTATAAAATTATTTTGTGCCAGAGTAATTTGATAAAAAGTTTGTATATATATATATATATTATGCTCTCTCAAAAAAGTAAAACTAAATTTCAATAGAAAACATTTTATTATTAAAATTACGTGTTGGTATACAAAAGTGTTGAATCGGCCGACTGATATTATCTTATCTTAACACATTCTTCTTATTCAATCTTTTACAATAAGTAATATGCTATATCCTGAAACCAAAATACACAATTTATTCATTAAGACACATTGTACTTCCACAATTAGAATAGTTTAAAAGCCGAGAGTAATTTAACACTCCTTATACCTACTGAATAGTTTAGTTAAAATATCATATAAATTACATAAAAACATTAATTTTACTTGGAAACAATCAATTGGTTGTGCTACATATGAACAGGTATTGAGTGGGAATAAGCAAAGTTGGCAAGTGTTCCGGATTAATATGGTCAAATATCTAATTATGGACATTGTCACAAAATAAAAAAAAATTGTCAAAGAAGCTTTTATATTTTAAATTGGAGTCGAGTATCGTTATTCTGAGCTTTTAACAGAACAAGCTTTCCGTCCAGGCTGCGCCTGTGGTTATTTTCGAAATATGTCATAAAAATTCTATCCCGAAAGACTTTGCAAAGATCACGTCGATCTATTGCTCTGTATTGAGGTGAAAGAAGGAACAAACAAACAAACTCTTTTTCGTATAGGTATATTAGGATCAATCTATGTTTGCAATAAATCCTGTTTTGTTTATTTGATAGTTTGTGCTTCTGTCCATACACAGCAACGGCTCGATATCATTTTTGCAAAGAGATAGTTTGAAGAGAGTGACTAACTGACATAAATTATGCTACTTTTTATCCCGGAAATGTCACATTTTATAATATTTCACGGGAGAAGCCGGGGCTGAAAGCTAGTAACATTATAAATACTTAAAAATTCGAGTAAAATTTTCTCAAACATCAAAAGCACCTAAATAATAGTGACGAGAATTAGATCGGATGTTTGCGTTTCAGTTCTGTGGATAGAGATTTTTCTAATATTGTTTAATATGCTGTCCTGGATTTATTTACCTTTTTAATACATCTGTATAAAAGGTTCAGAGGTTGAAAACCTTTATATTTGTTGTAACTGGAGTACATTTTCTTGGTGGAGCTGAATGTAAAGATGAATAGCAATAAATCACGCCCGGACAAAAACATTTCCAATCGTAGTTATTGTTGTTAAAATTATTGTTTTCAAGGCAACATGTTTCACAATTGCAATAACCAGTTATTTTATTCATACATTTTCTTTTAAAATGATTATTTGGATAGCAGAATTTACAAAAACGACCTGAATTACAAGTCACGGGCATTCTTGCTCCTGTACATTGAGGAAATTTTAATTGTCTATTATGGTAACCGCTATGATAAGGACAAAATTTTCGTAAACATTCAAAACACATTTTTATTTTGATATTGGCCAAGTGATATTTACCCCGGATTATTTCTAATTTTGAGTTACATTTTGCAAAAACTATAAGAAACTATAATAATACAAAGAAAACCGTAGTCGAAAAAACCACCTGGTTAGATCTAATTTAATAAATCAACAATTCAGTGTGGTTTCTGATATTGATTGTCATAAGTACCTTGCTATGTCATGTCCGTGACCTTTGGTGATGAATTCTGTTCTTCTACCTCTATATTATTTATCTTCTTCAAATTCTTACATTAGTTATTACAAGGTTTGCATCTGTAAACCACGAAATTTGTAATGATAAGAACAAATTTTCTAAAAGTTTTTATTTGTCTATAAATTATTTTTATCACAATATGACGCAAATTTGTTGACCTCTACAAGATTTTAATAAAAATGTTTAGGACGATGTCCGGCTGTGGTTTCAAAGCAATCTGCTTTGCATGGAAGGTCCCATTTACACTTAGTGATTGTTGGTTTTGAAGACTGTTTTGAAACCGCGTACCTAGGTTGTTTAGCTCTACTAATTCTGTTCGCACCCGAACTAAAGCAAGGGTGGCAGACAGCTGTCAAGTGTGCGGCATGAGGATTCTTGTAATGCTTGATACATGCACTTCTTGCAGCTTCACATTGAGCATACGGCAGTTGAACACACGGAGAACATCCCTGGCACACATCGCGGCGACAGTCATGTTGGAGGCCGTTCCTTCGCAGACATAAACAATCTGTGTACAGATTGCCACCACGCAACTCGCGGCTTCTGACTGGTTTCAGAATATTTCCACTACAGTTCGGCATTTTGTAAAATATTTTATTCAAATTTTTTTACAAATTTTAATTTTTAATCGGTCTTTCACTAAAATTTTGATTTTTTTTGCTTTATTTTATTTTAAATGCACATTTTTAATTTTGATATTGTTGTGTGTCCATTTGTTACGTGTTATTGACAAAAAGTCGAAACCATCTGGAAATTTAATATATATTCTAGGTGGATGTCAATTTAAAAAAAACATTGCAAAGTGTAACTGAAACATTGACGTATATATAGATCTGATTTGACTCGATATCTAGTTCAATATCTTAGTTATTATAACCATGCCTTGTGTTACAATATTGAATTTAAATTGCATATATTTTATTTTATTCAAGTTCTATTTAAATCCATTTTGGGATTATATGGGAAGATACAATCGAATGCCATTTGATTATAAATGTTCAATAAAAGGTACATCTAGATCGTCCTCTGCAAGCATTTCCTTCACTTCACACATTCTTTCAACGTGTCCAAACCAGCGTAAACTACTTTTCTTCATTTTAGTCACAACATCTAACAACAACTTAGAGGCCTTTATATCTAAATATACCTCAACAGAACTGGCCACTCGTTAGGTATAGCATCACCTAAAGGAAATAAAAATCCATTTAAATCCAGTCAGCAGTTAAAGTGTGAAATAAACATCATGACTAATATTATAATTTATAAATAAAAAATAAATAAATAAATAAAAATAAAAAAAAAGTATAAATTCTATAGTGTGTATGTTTGTTTGTCCTTCCTTCAAGTTAAAACAGAGCAACGGATCGACGTCATTTTTGCACGAAAATTATATAATAACACATTTGAAAAATGTCCACGGGCGCAGCCAAGGCGTAAAGCTATTATATACCTATATATGTCTTACGTATGGAAACAACATCTCAAACTCAATCTCCCATTCAATAAAAATGACCAAATTTTCCATAATGAAATAAATATAACTAAAAAAAAGGTTAATTTTATTTTAAATTTTTTGAATAAAATCATATTATCACATAATTCATTTTTTAAACTAAAAAATTTAAACCAAATCAATGTAAGAATAAAAATAAATATTCACGAGAAACTCTTGTATAAAATCTATAGATACCTAAATAATATTTTCCATGTTGAATAATCGAATATAAATATAATCTATATCCAGCTCTAAAAAAATAAATTAATATTAAAATAATAATTATAATTTTAAATCAACCTCCAAAACTCCAACTCCAAAACTTGTGTCATTATATGTGCCACGCAACTGTAAAATATCCACGGGCGAAGTCGGGGGCGGAAGGCTAGTATTATTATAAAGAGGTAAAATAAGTATGTAAGTTTGGATGTAAGAGGTAATCTCTCAAACTACTTAACCGATTCTAAAAATTCTTTCACAAATAGGATATCCCTGAGTGACATAGGCTATATTTTATTTTGTTCGAAAATATCCACGGGCGAAGTCGGGGGCGGAAAGCTAGTCTTTAATAAATAAGCGAATTTTTAATTTAAATTAAGGGGATGCATTGCTGACATCTGTACCTCCGGCCGCTGCTGTAAATGAGCTAAATAAAATATTTTCAAAAATATTGTATTTTGATCATATAATCTACAATCTGGTTTAAAGAAAACACGATTAGTTAAAATTTGCTCGATAGAATTAAATCCCGAAATAGCATTTGACCTCTTTAGGGGTTGAATATCGAAATGTACATCCTCATTCCTTGTGTACATAATAAAGGAAACCTCTGTGCAAAATTTCAGCTTCCTAGGTCCAAGGGTTTGGGCTGGGCGTTGATGAGTCAGTGAATCGGGACTTCTCTTTTAGGTGGAATTTTTAAATAAATGTAAATAAACCTTTTAAAAAAAAGTGTACCGACTTCAAAAATTTGCACTGAAAAGTAAGAAATAATAAAAAAATCGTCGTAGAATTCGAAGACGGTTGGTGCCAAATTAGAAATATGTTAGTACCCAAATTCATTAATCTAGCTAGACAATTCATTTCCTAATCCTACGGTCATCAGTACAAACATAGATAATATTGAACATATCTTTATCTTCTTAGATGTTTACTTAATTTTGTATCCTAATTTGGCACCAACCGTCTTCAAATTCTACGACGATTTTTCTATTATTTGTTACTTTTCAGTGAAAATTTTTGAAGCAGGTACACTTTTTTAAAAAGGGTTATTTCTCCCTTTTAAGTGATTTTGCTGCCCTGAGAAATAAATATTGACGCGACTAAAAAAAATACTGCGGTGGATGGGATTTGATCCATGTGCAATGTGCATCCTGCGCTGCACCCCATACCTTTAGCCGCTAGACCATCGTCGATACAAAAATTGACAACTTCGTGTCAATAGCAACCGTTGCGAAGGCTTTTCTCTGATATAATTTTCAGCAGTAAACAGAGACAAATTACTGAATTTCTGAAAAATTATGAACCGATTTTCATCATATGACAGTGAGGTAACGTCGAGAAATTATTATATCCTTAAAAAAATAAGTCGTCAAAATCGGTATATATTTCATCGAAATATTACGAAAAATTGACTTATAAGGTCAGTTTTTTCAAAATTTCTGAAAAACTAATGAACTAATTTTTATGAGATAAAAATGGGACCAATCCGGAAAAAATATCTGTCGATTAAAAAAGAAATCATCAAAATCGATTCACAACTGGCGGAGTAATGGATGTCCATACATACATCCTCCTTCTTTTTTTGGAAGTCGGTTAAAAAAACTTTTGTTTGTTTTTTCCCCGTATAAGTTTAAATATTATTTTTGAATTCATTAGATAACTTACGCTTTGTTACACACTAATATTATAATCATGTCCATCCAGGTATTAAAATTCTATATTGCGACTCTACCCTTTTTAATGTTCTCTACACTTGGGATTCAGTTTCTAATATTTTTCAAAAGATGGCGCAAAGGTTGATTGCTTATTGACTTCTTTTCATATTAGTTCAATTCATTTCCGCTAGATGACGTAACTTCATGTTACGGGAGGACGTATGAAGGGGAGCACCCCCGCGTTCAACATAGGGCGTGGCTTATGGATAGGTATTCCTAGACAATGCATCACCTTAAGCATTGCCAAGGTATTCAAATTGTTGTAAATCGATACCTATGCAAAGCCGGAGGCAGGTCGCTAAATTTCAATTTCTCTATTCAACCTCTATTATACTCGATCAGTCGCTTTTCTCCGGTTTTAGTTGCAAATATATTGTTATCTTCTTCGTAGTCGTGGTGCTCTTGACAGAGCAGTCGTGGTCAATCATGGCGGTCATGGATTCCAGCCAGTTTCCTAGCTAGCTGTATGGTTATACCGCCATTGCTCGGTCGCCAGAGCCTCGTTGTTGTCTAGCAGAGGGTACCCAGCGTGCAGGTGAGGATGACATTTGGGTCGGATAGATCTTATTTCGTTCTTCCACTTACTACCCTTATACATATATTATATATATTATAAATAAGATAAACCCTGATCTATGTATATCTTGAATAATGTAGATTTGTAACAGTGAAAGAATTGTTCGTAATACGTGTAGTGTAGTATTATAATTTCAGAGTTTACTTTTCACAAACAAACTCATATAGGAGGTAATCCTTGTAATATTATTCTAGAAATGTAATATGAATCTGCACAGAATATAATAATAAAATAGTACTGTATCGGAAACATTTATTTTGCTTGAAGAACATAAGAACTTTTTTGCGACCTCCTTTGTACATAATTATTTGTTTAACCTCCTTGCTGGCAACTTTTAAATTCTACATATGGATTATAAATTTGACAAAAGATAGAAGAGAAAATTTGAAAATATTATTCGATTTTCCGAATTTTGATGCGAACCGAGGTGATTTGTAGAAGTCCTTGCCAACAGAAGGTCAGTACATACAAATCTCTAGCGTTGATCGCACATATAAAACTACTAAAAAAATATTAAAATTATTTCTAAAAAAATATTTTCTTATCCCGCGTTATCGCACTCTTTGGTTTCCACGTACACCTTCATACCTCAATAAGCAAAAATGTGTGTATAATTTTTGGGTAAGTATCTTTATGAATTTCCATGTATTAATTTTTGGTTTTCTACAGGTGTTGCGGACCCTGTGGACCTTGCTGCGGCCCATGCTGCGGGCCATGCTGCCCTTCAATCACCATCTACACTTGTTGCACCAAGATTTGCTAGTACCCAGTCGTGGGCACCAACTTGCTCGCGCAGTTGGTTCACCATGACTGTGGAACTGGCTTGTGTCTCTGCCGTGGCGTTTTGAAAAATATATTTTTTAAGTATACGTTGCATGGTTTTCATTATAGTCCTACGCTAGCTTGTATTTTAACCGCTGTAGCCTTGGCCGTTGGTACGCTAGGGGGGGTTCTTTGCTAATTGTACAGGATTTGACCCAACTGCTCGCACTCGCGGTTCGCAACTTGTATCATGACCGAGGGAACTCACTCATCGGTGAGCCACTTGCAGAAGGACGCATGCGCATCTCGGTAGTAGGACTCTTGCGCATGGACATCGATGGTGGCACGGCGAGACTCCCGTGGAGTAGTTGTACAAAATGATAATTTAAAATGAACACTACGAATCTCCATGGAACATATTGGCACTCGTGGGTCTACCCATTATCACCTTCGCACTATGCTCGTCGCTAGCGCCATTCCTTTTCCTGGGCTGTACCCTTGATGGTACAGTAAATATATTTTTTTGATTCGATCAACACGAACAGCGATAATTGAAAAGGATTTTCAACAATTTTTTTGCACCGTATGGAATTATTGGTATTTTCATGAGGTTTGGGGCTAAATAGGGGTTAATTTAATCGAAATCGGATGGCATTGATACACAACATTATTTGTACTTAGGACCATGTAGTCCCCGTGGTACAACCACTTGGTACAACTGGTTGTACCACGGGGATTTTTTCTCCCCATGGGCTAACCGTTGGGTAGAACAACTAAAAACATTCCCTGTGGTACAACCAGGATATGCTAGTATTCCTGATTATTAAACTTGCAAGTTGCATATAAATGAACATTTACGAGCAAAGAGTTTTGTTTTATTTTTAGGATTTTTTTTTCTATATTCCTTTTTTAAATTGCTGTTGACATGGATTAATGAAATTCATATTTTTGTGACATTTAGTGATTACATAAAATATTTTATCTACTCTTATATCGTAGGTAACGTCTCTATTACAAAATCGAATTATACTTCATAATGATATGTTTTACTTACACGCGTCTCTAATAGTACCGAAGTTTTCATACAAAAACGATATAGTAATGTTTTGTTTTTTTTTAAATGCAGAAAGGGCAGAGGATTTTTTTTATACAGCCACATTAAACTCTATGAAAATATCGACACACGCATGTCCGAGTTACTTGACAGTTAACGCGCATGCGCTCTAATGCCGTAACCGTCGTTTTTTGGCAACGACACTACCAGCCACACTACTAGTAGTATCGTTTACAATAAACGACACTACCAAGCCTATTTTGGATAAAATTGTACAGACAACACAGCAAAGTACAGAAATATAACTCTTTATTTATTAGAAACTAAATCATAAAATTAAAGAAAAAAATCATGTGGATATACAAAAAAAAATTTAACTTCTCGTTTATAAAAAAAAAACTCAAATATACGATGAAAAGTTATCAGAAGTTCAAAATAGGTTCATCCCTTTGTAATCAAATTACCTCCGTTTCCTACTGTTTCACGTGTCCTATACGGTGCTCGGCACAAAGCAAATAATGTCCCTGGAACTACATTCACAGATGTAGAAAGCGTTGTAGTGCCATTAAAATTTCGTGAATCCATATTAGCTGACTATTATGATAACGGTAATTTAATCGAATTATAGTGTTTTCCTGGATGAATGCATGTAAAAATATAAAAAATGTAAAAGAGATCTTTATGGATGGAACTTTTAGCAGCTGTCCGCTTCCTTTTGTTCAGCTTTACATAATTCATGGCGATGTAGGCAGCTCTATCAAATCAAACAATGTGATACCTCTATTTTTTGCTTTGATGACGGATAAAAAGACTTCTAGTTATTATATTTTATTTAGCCTAATTAAGACAGAGACGAAACACAGTTTAGTTACTACGTTGCTACTTCGAGTTTATTTATAAGAGTGTAGAAGTATAACTGATCCATTTTTAGTTTTTACAAAGCAGTTACACTGGATAGCTATAATAAATAGGACAATTTGAACTGCCGGTACTGGCTGCATGGTAGCTTCGCCCCTGATATGTAGATAATAAAACATTGCTGTACAGTGTAACATACCTTAACCGTAACTGTTCCTAAACATTTTGCTTTTTTATAATTCGAGCACCTCCAAATAGATGCTCCACTTTTATATTTTTTCAATACATGATATTTGTATTTGCCCAAAAGCAACGCAGTTCCACCATTTGTCGGCAAAAATTGTAAAACTGATTCGCTATCATCTATAGCTTCCGACATCTTAGGTATAGGTATAAGTCACTTTCTGACCCCAGTAATCTACTATAATTTTCTCAAAGCTAGACTTATTAAAACGGAATGTAAGAAGTAGTCTTACAATAATAATTTATCCATCAGATGTCAGAACGACTCATCAGTGTCATTTGATCTTTCACATTTTGAAACTGCATAAGTAAAAAAACAGTTTCCGTAAAAGAGGTTGATCATGGAGACCAAAATGTACCGTTATGTTGGAATTGATTTAGTTTACAAAAAAAAAATAAAGAGTTATATTTCTGTACTTTGCTGTGTTGTCTGTACAATTTTATACAAAATAGGCTTGGTAGTGTCGTTTATTGTAAACAACACTACTAGTAGTGTGGCTGGTAGTGTCGTTGCCAAAAAACGGTAACCGTGGATTGCGGGTTTGCCGCCAATTTGTCAATTAAGAAAAATATCTTGGTTCAATTTGTTTTGTACTATTGCATGGGATTAGATAAAGTAAGTAACGGGCACATAACTTGGAATTAAAACACTCGTGGATGCTATTAAAAAATTCAACTGCGCCTCATTTTTTAAAATTCCACTTGTGTTTTAATTACCCCTATTATGATCCCGTATCATAAACTACTATTAGCACATTTAACAACTTAATTTAAAGTTTCTTCTTTTAAAATCGATATTATTTTGTTGCTCATATACCCAGCGGCGGAAAACGCACGCTCGGCTTCAATACTTTAATATATTTATGGGAAATATTTTTTTAATTTTGTTACCTATAATTATTATTAATTAAGGGGCGGTAGGTCATCTTGTATCTGTCAAAAATATGGCAAATCTAAGTTAATCCTCGAAATGTGAGTTTATTTATACAACATTTCCTCACCCCAAAAGGATTGTTAATATTATTGAAATTGGATTGAGCCATATTTTTATTATATAGGGTTCTAGTTCTAAAGAGCCCATAGTGTTCAATACGAGCAGTGCCTTTGGGTATCGAAAACTACAGCTCTTTAGAACCCTGAATAATAAAAATATGGCTCAATGCAATTTCAAATAATAACAATCCTTTTGGGCTCAGAAAATGTTGTATAAATAAACTCACGTTTCCAGGATTAACTTAGATTTGCCATATTTTTGACTGAGAGCCACGGACCAGAAATTCTATTCTATTCTATTTTTTTCAAAATGGCTCCATCAGGGTTTTGATGATTCCGCCAATGTCAAGTAATATAGACGTCACAGTAACAATAAGCCGATTGATCGGTAGGTAGAATGCTCCCGCCGGCCGTAATATGTCCTATTAATCACTGACTAATCACAACTATTACAGCGCGGGCGGGATTAAACTGGATTCCCCATGACGTCCTGATGGACGCGTGCGTATACCACAAAGGCGTCACGTGGAATCGGACCAGAAATTAAAAATGAATACAGTAGTCGGTATGTAACAATATCAAAATCATTAATAAATCGATTGATCAGTCTTTTAATGTGAAACGACTGGCTGAGTACTGCACTGAGTGACGAATGATTTTTTTTAAATAATAAATTAATCTTTTCATTTTTACATTCTTATCCACATTATTCATTCGTATCCTGGTTGTACCACAGGGAATGATTTTAGTTGTTCTACCCAACGGTTAGCCCATGGGGAGAAAAAATCCCCGTGGTACAACCAGTTGTACCAAGTGGTTGTACCACGGGGACCACATGCTTAGGACAGTATAAATTTCGAATGCCATCCGATTTGAACATTTTTTTTTTTTAAATTATTGTTAAAACAAATCGAAAAAAAGTGTTTTTCGGCGACTTTGAGGGGTTGTTTCTCCGAAACTGCCCATCAGGATCGGATGGCAATTTTTTCCCAACGTTTGGTGGTGTCAATAAGTATGCTCACTAATTTTGAAGCGGTTGCCTTTTCACTTTTTTTTTTTTTGTACTCGCTAGTGCAAGAACGGCCCGCGTGTTTCGGCTGGCAAAAAAATAATTATATAATTAGGGTATTTCCTTTAATGCTACCGCATTTTTATCCGGTTGCCTTTTCAAAAAAAAAATCGATTTTGCCCCTCCCCCATATCGCCGAACTTGTCCATTTGGGGTCACTTTGGCCGCTACCAGGGGACTCTGTACCACTCAAAGGCCCAGATTACCACTCGCCATCCGGTTGCCTGTCCAACATCGGCTTGACGTGCCATTGCCTTGAATAATATTATATGCCTACCAATTTATAATTTGTGTATTTTTTAAAGGGTGGACAATTGATAAAGCAAAAACCCCATGTGGGAAATTGTGATCAAAGTGAACCGCAAAACGAAATAGCATTGGCTATTGAAAGTGCAAGAAAGGAAGTGGCCTCATCCGTCGAACCTGTTACCACTATATACAAAAAGCATATAGAACCCTTGCAAGACAAAGGATTTCAAATTTTAACAAAGATCCCTTCTTTTGATAGCATAAAGCATTCTTTATATACACATCGGAATAATTCTTTTCAAGTTCGAAAAACAGTATATAAAAAAGTAAGCGAAGTTGAAGTTCCGACTCAATACAAACGTTTCCTGATTGCAGACTATTACAACTCAGACGATGACATCAGGATTCTGATTTTTGCAAAAAAAGAAAAACTAAAGCAATGTGGCAATATAGAAGAATATTTTGTTGATGGGACTTTTCAATCATGCCCTATCCCGTTTTATCAATTGGTGCATATACATGGTGATGTTGGGAGTACCACCAAAGAAACAAAAATTGAACCACTGATGTACGCGCTATTACCAAACAAGACCGAGAGTACATATAAAACATTATTTGACTTGATCACGACCACCGTTCCGGAGTTCAAACCAAAAATTGTTCATGCCGATTTTGAGTTAGCCATCACAAATGCCCTCCTATATTATTTTCCCGATTTAAAAATATTTCGGTGTTTTTATCACTATACTTAAAATCTTTGGAGGAAATCAAAACAGTTAGGTTTGAAAAACAAAGTTTTCCGGTGATTGGTGAGCTTATGTTGCGCTCTTCCTCTATTGCCACAAAACTTGATAAACGAAGGATGGGAGTACATTAATGAAGAATATAAAGAAATGGAAAGCAAAAATATTATAAACTTCATCAGATACTTTAAACATTTTTATTTAAGAGAAAACTTTATTGAGGAGTGGTGCATTTATAATAGACAACACCGAACTAATAATATTTCTGAGAGCTTCAATGCTAAAATCAATAAAATAATAAAAAAAAATTATGTAACTGTTGCAAAATTACTACATACAATTTTATATAAAACTAATACCACGCTAACAAACACAAGAAAGTCTTATTTTAAATTACGCGATGACCAAATCCTGAATGCGCAAATGCAACTGATTAATGGAGATATAAGCATTGGACATTTTTTAGAAAAAGTTCGTTAGACTAAGAAACCAAAATAACAGCTGAAAACCTCAAACGGCGTAAGTACGCAAACCTTGCACAAGATTACTTATTTGCACCGTTTTGGGTTGAAACCATGGGTCCGTGGGGCCTCGGAGCAAAGAAATTATATAAGGAACTATCATCTCGTCTAATCGACATTTCAGGTGACAAGAGGGCTGGAGCATACCTTGGGCAACGTATTAGCATAGCTATACAGCGAGGAAACGCTGCTAGCCTTCTTGGCACTTTACCGCAGGACAGTGATTTCGAGAAGGTTTTCTGCTTATGAGTATGTATCACTACATATTCATGATTAGAGAGCCACTCATGGGGTTCCCTGTGTTTAATTTTTATTGTATTTAAACTTTGTTTGTAGATATATATTATATAATATTTAGTTTGTAAATTGTAAATAAAGGAAAAATAAATTTTTGAATTTATCGATGACTTATTGTTTCGGTACCTATACACTAGCGCAGTGGGTGGAAGGGTAATCGTTAATTACCCGTCCACCCACCAGTGGGAAAGTCCAGTGGGTGGGCGGGTCGGGATTCATAATATCATATCATCTTTAGCCTTTTAGTTGGTTGTTTGCCAGATAGCTAGAAACACGGTTGATTTAAGCAAAAGCATCCAATTCAACTGATCCAATCCCAGCCATTTTTAAAGAGGTGGCACCATTATATGACATGGGACTCGATAAAGTGACAAAAATTTCATATGACAGTTCAAAGACTTCTATATATGCCAAAAGAAAAAAGGAATTAAAAAATGTATTGATCGATGGAAATATTAAAAGTAACACAATCGCCGAGAATGTATCAAAGATATGATGAATATAAAAGAAGCGAAAGAGTGTCAGGATCGTAGCAAATGGCATTCGATTTTCTCTGCCTACCACTCTTAGGATAAAAGGCGTGATGATAGATAGATAATAAAGCTGATAAGTTTGTTTAAGTTAAAAAAGTGACCTACAAAAATATTAAAGAAGTGGAAATACCTGCTAAATTTAAATCATTTTTAAAAGCAGATTATAACTGTAACAGAAAAAGTAATAATTTCTTACTCTGGAGATTTCAATAAATTACTGGAAGACATTGACGAGTATTACGGGGACGGTACTTTTCAAAGCACGCCTGTCCTATTCTCTCAATTATTCACTTTACACGGCAACTTTGGCAGTACTTTAGATACAACAAATATAGTGCCGCTGATATATTGCCTTATGAGTGATAGAACTGAACAGTCTTATGTCGTATTATTTGAAATCATAAAAGCACAATGCCCGAATTGGAAGCCAAAAGTTTACCATTGCGACTTTGAGACCGCGATGACAAATGCTTTAAGAAAAGTGTTCCCAACAACTTTAATTAAAAGGTGCTATTATCATTTTATCAATACGCTGTGGAGAAAAGCAAAATCTCTAGGTTTGAAAACAAAAATATATCGTCGCATAGTGGGCTTGTGTACAGCACTTCCATTATTGCCAGAAGAATATATAAATGAGGGATGGAACTACATTCAAACAGAGGGTCACGAGATGAAAAAGATGAAACCGTTTATGACTTATATGAATAAATATTGGCTAAAAAATTAACGATTTATTAAAGAATGGTGTATATATAATCAACTTCACCGCACAAATAATTTTGCAGAAGGATGGCACTCCCGAATAAATCGTGCGATAAATAAAAACTATGTGACCATAGCCAAACCTATATACTGTAGTCTTTGAGCCAAACTGCTTTCTGTGTTGGAAAATGATGTATCTATTAACAAAATGGCAATAGCTAACGCAAAAAGCGGGTATACTCAAAACAAGAGACGAAAGTTGCAAAAGGATAGGGACCGATAGGGACGCATTTATATTAAATGCCCAGATGAAATTGATCCATAAAGAAATAACAGTTGGACATTGTTTAGAACAACTTCGATAAATATATATAATTTTTTTGATTTATGGTTTTTTTATATATTTTTAAATAGAGGTTTTACTCACGAGACTAAAATATGACCTTTTAAAATCAAGATTGTTGTGGCCCCATCATCTAAATACCTATATTTCAAAATGTCAGTGCACTTTTACGGCCAGTATTTTTCAAAAGCCTCAAAAAAAATCTTCGTCTAAATGAGGAAGACTTTGTCATCCGCTGGGTACCTTGGGGCTAGCAACGGTTCCCGGGAGCTGTAAAGTAAGCCACTACGGCATCGCACCGATAATTTCCCATTCCGGCCGCCGCATGATTTAGGCAGACCGTTCATTACAAGAATTGGACGAGTCTGTGGTCAGTTTCGGTGGACCGTACGGCGACGCGCCGGGATTTGGACGAATGTGTGGCCACTTAGGCAACCCGTGAAGATTTTTTTTTTTTAAACATATAGTGGAGACATAAATATTTAGAAATCTTAATAGCTCCACTCATATTGGACAGTGGAGACACGAGTACCCGAAAATCCTATTGAACCCACCCGTATTTAGCAGTGGAAACACGAGTACTTGGAAATCCTATTGAACCCACCCGTATTTAGCAGTGGAAACACGAGTACTTGGAAATCCTATTGGACCCACCGATGGAACCATGTAGTGGAACCTACAGTCCGAAGCGGAACTGCGCACTCCAATCTTTAGCGCGGCTTGAGCAATTTGCGATTGTTCCCAGTAGTACCACCAAGCTGTACTACTGGTGGTTCTAGTGAGAAGTCGTCTGTTCCCACTACTATTTAATTTTAAACTTTAATTATTAGTGCCGTACGTTCATTCTTTAATCTACACTTTATTCTAACCCGCCAACATCGGGCAGATAAACTATGGTCAACGATTAAAAATGGCGCTCGCTTGGTGATCAGCTGATTTACTGACAGACAGTTTGCTTTTTTGTCAAAGAATGAACATAATATGATAAGTAAAACCGTGCAAACCCAGAACTGCGCACTCCAATCTTTAGCGCGGCTTGAGCAATTTGCGATTGTTCCCAGTAGTACCACAAAGCTGTATTACTGGTGGTTCTAGTGAGAAGTCAAGTACTACTAAAATTCTTAGCGCCGTAATATCAGAGTTTAAACTTTGAAATCTAGTTTAAACCTTCCTTAACGTTCATTCTTAGTTTAATCTACACTTTATTCTAACCCGCCAACATCGGGCACATATATAAACTATGGTCAGCGATTAAAAATGGCGCACGCTTGGTGATCAGCTGATTTACTGACAGTTTACTTTTTTTTGTCAAAGAATGAACATAATATGAAAAATGAGTAAATGATAGATCGCCACACATTTGCTAAATACTTACCGTGTGGTTTGTTTCTCAAGGGCAAGCAATAAAAGGTATTCTTCATCAGAGTCAGACTTGAACATAACCACAACAATGTAGATTTTAAACCAAAAAAATGCGATTTCAGTGACTATTCTCTAAACAATAGAAGCCGTATATAGAAAGTCACGCTGTTCGCGTTGCTAACGCTCCCACTTCGCGTCCCGCGTCCCGCTCGTTTGACGCGCAGCGCAGGTTTGGCCGGAGCTTAAAGCAAATATTAGAAAAGCTTTTGGCTCGCGAGGTATTGTTCCCATTACACCATTACATTACACCATTACATTAAATAATTTATTTAAAACAAAAATGCCTCTCCTAGCAAAAAAGATATATGTGTAAAGTTTCTCTAAAAAGTGGCCAACACTAATTTCGCCTTGTGCCACTATAATCCTATCGTCAGAATCAATATGTTTTTATGCTCGTTTTCGTTGTGAACTTTATTGGACTCTTTTAATTTGTTTTGATTAAGAGGATCGTGTAGCTCAGCGTACGCAGCGAAATAGGTATTTAGAAAATCATATTCTGTCTCAAGCGCGCTCTTCCCCCGGGCATCAGTGCGACAGAGAGCACTGCAGCTCGTGAGTGTTTGTAGGTATGTTCTTCGTTGAAAATTGCGTTTTGGGCGAAAACGATTTACACCTGCTAAACTATAACGAAACCTTATAATTTTGGTGTCAAACGTTTTAGGAGATTATAATCTACGTACGTACGTTTTGCTTTTTTTGAAATTTTGCTTGGTTTTTCAAATACAGACGGTTTATTACCAGCAAGTTATGAACCAAAAAAACCGAGATTTGAGGGGCTTATAACTTTTGACCTATCACGAATTGTGATAAAAGGAAAAAATACGTACGTAGTTTTTCACTATGTCAGTAACATATTACAAAATCGTTAAAATTAAATAATATTTAGGGGTAGTAAAACGTTTTCTCCGTTTGTATGGACATGGACGCGGTACACTATACTCTTAAGATTTGCAAGAAAGTTGGTTTGTTTCTGCTTATATATGAATTTAAGCCATGATGCCACCCTTCTGCTGAATTATTTGTTGTATGTTAAAGGCCAAAAACGCTTATTACATATCTAAAAGAACTAAGTCCAACTTGTAGTGTTTACATCGCCAGATATCATTTCCACTTTTATACTTCTTGTGGAAGTAATATTGGTGCCCTCCTTCAAGCAGCACCGTTCCACGCCCTATTTATCTCGGCCTCTTCCATTATTAACCCTTAATTAGGCGCATCAAGAAAATCACACAATTAGTCGCATGGGGTCTATAGCGACCCCACAAAAATTGAGTCTTAGAAATAACTAAGCTAATTAATAAATCTATTTATTATCAAAACTTAACTTTTACTTAAAATAATTTAAAAAATTACCAACTTTTAATCTGTCTTAAAACTATAAAATTTTGGCTTAGCCGAGATCAAAATTAAAAAATATTTCATCGGATTCATCAGCAGATTGTTTTGTTTTGCACCCGATGCACCCTAAAGTGTTGTTGACAATTAAATTTACAACATTGGCACTTTTTGTCGTCCTTTCTAGGCAGGCACTTGTGCGTTATGTTTTGGACGCGACTGATTTGCGTACCTCGCAAGGAAGCTAAAAAAAGCGCTGGCTCGCTCCAAGCACTCCAACACATTTTTTTTTACAATATGAACATGTATTGTCCCCATGCGCCTAATTAAGGGTTAAACATATAAAATTGTACTTACATGAAATAATTTTTAGATTTTTTAAATTATTTATATACCTAATTTGTGACAGATGACAATGACATCTTTGAGTGATTTATGTTTGCGGTTCTATAGCATAGAATTCTTAACATACAACATTGTAACTATCTCCCTGCACTTAAGAAAAACAATATACTATCTAATCAATACAGTGATATAGGTAGTAGTAGGAGGGCTAAATTGCGTTTGATATGTAAGCATTATACATATAGTTAATTATTCATTTATAGAGCGTCATCGTCGTCCAGCCATGGTCATGCCGATAAATTGTGTGTGAGAGGATAGAGGGCCACCTCGTTCAAATCCATTGAAATCATTTCCAAAAACTACTAGGATCAAATAGATTTTTGAGAGTTTCAGGTAGATATGAGTGAATACGCAAGATATGAAATGTGTGAAAGAGTATGGTGCGCGTGTTGCTTTATACAAAATATCAGTGCTTATCCTTCTACTTCTTAAGGAGAGATATTCTTTGTTTTTTTTTACATTTTACATTAAATTTTAACAAATGGCTAATAGGTGCAAAGAGATTTTTGTATCATGAAACTCTTAACTAGTCATGTACTCCAAGTACTTTCATACAAAAAGTCTGTCAGCGCCCGCCTCGGTGTAATGGGAACAATACCTCGCGAGCCAAAACCTTTTCTAATATTTGCTTTAACTTTTTAACGGAAACCTCCTAGCATAGCAATCAATGTAACCCTAAGTAGTACTTTTCGTAAAAATAAACTAAAGTAGTTATGTCCAGTAGCGAATCTGTCCAATTACAGAACGAACGAGGTAGTACTTTTCACTACTAGTACTTTTTACTAGTCAATTGTACCACTAAGAATTAAAGTTTAAATAGTAGTACTAAATAGAATGACTTTTCTCACTAGAACCGCCAGTAGCACAGCTTGGTGGTACTACTGGGAACAATCGAAAGATTGGAGTGCGCAGTTTTACTTAAATAACAATGAGGTTTGCGCGAGCTTACTTGTACCGTGTGGATACTCTTCTGTGTTCCGTCTTTCCGTCAGTTTGTGCAATTTTAACTGTGCAGTCAAGACGGAGCGTGTAGACGGACCATACTATATGAAGGCTATTTGACTAGTGCAAATAAATTGTGCGAATCTCGCCAACCAAGAAAGTTGTAATTGAACATTTCTTATAAAGTCATCATTTATAATATCTTTTTCAATCTCTTATGCTCAAATCCTTTTTTTCCGCTTTTAATACTGTCCAATCTGTGTTGAAACAAGTTATCCATCTGTTTTAATACATTTAGTAACCGTAAAGTATTTACGGTATTTTTATTTATTTTTGCATGCCATGCTTCTACTGTGTTCGTAGTTCTATGACGCTCTCCAATAACTAACATTATATTAGAAATCTGTTTACTTTTAAAAACTCTCTCAATATATTTTAAATAAGCGGTCATTTCGATACCCTGACACTTGTAAACCCTCTTCTACTTTGTCTTTTGGCAATAATGGCAAACTGCGAATAATGAAAAAATATATATACTTTTCGTAAGTTTTAAAAACTTTCCCTTTTTCCAAATATTTTGCACCCAATGATAGTAACATTCTTTAATATCTATATGCGTACGGGAACGTTTTGATAAGGGCATTGATTGTTGCTGTCTTGTAATCGCAATAAATCTTGAGTGGGTTCCAGTTTGGTAGCTGCTTATAAAATGCTTAAACAGAGTTTCATGTCTTTTGTTTTTGTCAATTAACAGAGCATATATCGGTGGCACTCTTTGAGTATTTAAGACTGGAGACGGGAAGAGCTAAATTACCGAACAATTTTTTCTGCCACTTTTGGCGGGAGGGGAGGTAAACGTCTAGTACTAGCCCCTCACTGTATTTTTCTGTCGTTTTATTGTCGCAACGGATTTTACGTTATATGATGATTATGTTAAAATACAAACATAATAATTATAATTAATGATTGGAAACACTATGTTTCAGCAAGTTTGACGTCGCCTTTCCCATTTAAAACATCACAATTAACTATTTTCCTAGAGCTCTGTCTTGCGACACTAAACGATACCAACAAAATCTAAGGTTACTTATTACTGCGCACCTGGTCAGTTTAACTGGTCAAAGGGGGAAAAATTGGCGAAAGGGGAAGCCCGTCTATGACCCCTCCATAGGCTTAGTACTCTATGGTGGCACTACATTTATGGTATCAGGGGAACTATTGATTTCACCGTGTACTGAAAATAGCTGTGTGAAAGGATCGGGGCAGCTAGCAAATGTCCCATCAACAAAAAATCTGATATATTACCAATGAGCTCTTTGGAATATTCTAAACAGAAAACAAGAATACGCGTGTTTTCGTCTGTAATCCTGGAACTTGGTAGGTATTCGGCTTAAATTTTTTTTTTACTCCTAATTCTTTATTCCTAGCTGAGTATAAGCAATGTTGAATGCTACGGAAAGCGGGTAAATTTACTGTTTTAGGTTCTTCTTTTTTAATTCCGAAACTTTTTCTTCATAAATTTTTGTTACAGGTAGATCAGACTCCTTATAGTTGATTTTAGTTCTTCATGCATAATCTTTACTGTCTCATTTTCTTGTAAATTAAGCTTACACTCATCATAATGTGATTTCGCAATGAAAATAAAAACATTGTACAGTCGTTGTAAAGCTTGACTGATTCTACGTCTTGTCATGGCGACCAGCGCACGCGTCGCGTCGTAACATGACGGGGAATTCAGTTTGATCCCGTCCGAGACATATCACGGTCGGCGGGAACATCTTAGCTACCGATATTGTTACTATGACGTCTATAATACTGTACATTGGCGGAATAATCAAAATCCTGATGGAGCCATAACACAAAAAAAAAATAGATTAGAAAGCTTGACACTTGAAGTGCATTTTGTTTCTTATATGCGCATCATAAGGACGGAACAGCCAAGGGTACCCAGGAAAAGAAGGGGTACAAAGTGACGTGCTCTTGACTGTATAATATTGTACCTACACAAATTTTTGAAAAAGCTTCATTCTTTATACTCGTTGTCCGTGGTCTCGTGTTGTGTTGTGTGCGGACTCGTGGTCACACCGTTTTGTCACACTTATTTTTCTTGTTATCATACTATCCGAAGTTAGTTTTTCAAAATTCCTGAAAAACCAGTGATTTTTAATGAGAAAAAAATGGAACCAATTCGGAAGAATTATCTGTCGAATAAAAAAGAAATCATTAAAATCGGTTTACACCTGGCGGAGTAATCGATGTTCATACATACATTAAAAAAATACGGTGTGAATTAGAACAATTTACTTCAAACAAAATAATAAAAACATCTTCCTTACACAAAAATATTTCCCGTAGTCCACCCAGGTGGACCATAGATTATTTTTTCTCGTTGGGCATAGCGGTCACATAATGAAGTCATTTGTCTTGCATTTTACAAATGGCATTTTTATAAATTTATGTTATGGGTCGGTCACATTTTTCAGCTTTACTCTATTTAACAGACCTAGTAAATAAAAAGAATAATATTGCATCTAAATAAACTTTGTTTTAGTAAGTAACTCCATCTTAAATAAAAATTAATCACAAATGTATTGTAAGCGTAAAATTCGAGAACCGATTTGGGTGATTGGAAAATTGGAAAATTCGGAAAAAACTGATTGTATGTAATAAGTTAAAATGGGCTCCACGGGCGATTTTGATGAATTTGTGTGTTTGAGTGGGTCCCTGGATGGACCGTTCATTGCCCGTGGTACACCCGCGTAGTCCACCTGGGTGTACCACGGGTAAAAAATATTTCCTGTAGTCCACCGGAATGTCTTTTTGTTTATATCGTGGTAGTATGAAAAATTAACATGGATCGTAAAAGCAAAGTAAAAATGAAAACGATGCGATTGAACTATAAGATATCTTTATTGCTTGAAAACAAATGAATATTTTTCATAATTTATAAAAGTCTCGTTACCCATTCCTCAGATTTTTGTTTCGACAGATTTTTGTTTAAAAACTTTTTGTTAATAAAAAACAATAAATCTACTGCAATTTTTATTTTATTACATAGATATGTAAGACATAAATTAAACTTTTATTCCATACTACCGGACCTAGCAGACGTTGTCCTGCTCAAAAGTAGGCTTGCCTGCACTACCTCCCTACACTGGTAGGACTGCCTACCACTAACGTTGGATATTATTCACACAAAAATACTAAAATCGCGAAAAAAAATAGGGGAAGGGGCGTGGCGCGGGTACGCGCCTTTTTTCTAATACTTACATTTTAAACTCGTGATATCTTTTGAATGTAATGTCCGAATTTAATAATACAAAAAGTTATATAAAGGTATTGAATCAGTCTATGATGCCCCCCCCCCCCCCTAGGCTAATCCTTCTACCTACCTACCCTAACCCCCTGTCTACCTAATGCTTAAATACTTATCTGAATTAAGAGTCCCAATTTGCCTAATGTTGTCTATCTAATTTCGTGATCGTCTAGTTTATAATTTTCTCTATACCTGAAAATGTGTTTATGGACAAATGTTGAAGAAGGGTTGACTTCAATAAAAATTACTATCAAGATTTTATAACTTGTTTATTAACTTATTAAATTATTTATTCTTTCACTATCGAATCAAGGATTAATTTAGTTTAGATATTCGTTAGACATATCTAGACTCTTTAATTGATTCCTAACTAGAGCATGGAGAAAACAATTAAAGGAACAAAAACTCCATACCTCCCAATTACAAATAAGTACTTATGTTATTAGGTACAAAATATTACAGTTAAATAAAATAATAAATCGTTTAGATGAATTAACTTCCAGTTACTCTTAAGTAATATTCCAATTTAGTTTAGATAGTTCTTGTGACGAGGTTTATTAAATTATTATATATACATTTTTATTTAGTTACAAAATTATGTATCATTTCAATTTATAATTATTATAATAAAGTAGTGTTTAATGAATGGCTCTAATATATTCTGAATTGCTTTAACCAGACAGTGGCGTTATTTAAGTTGCAATCTCAATTTGTATTATTATTATGCATATAAAGTAGTTATTAAGAGTTATTTAACTTTATATCTTTTAATATTAAGACCAAACGTGTCTAAACAATATATTTATTTACTCATTTATACAACAAGATATCGTATACATTCGAATTATTTATATGGATCAATAAGTTACCAGTACGATTAAGTTTATATTTCGTACATAGTTTAAGTAGTTAATATGCTTTAGTTACATTAAATTTATTGACATTCGAATGTCTACGTTTTTATATAGTCAAATTTTACTTAACTTAAATCAGCTGTGTGCACCATTATACACTGATATTACAGTTATACATTTACATTATATACATCTAGAAAATCAAACTTTTAATTTAATTAGAATTTAAATTAGCTTTTTATTAAAAGTTACATGACAAACTTTACAATCAAAGGTGACCTTGTTAATTGAAAATCCTAGCCAGAATGCCCCCTCCAAATGCGTTACAATGCTATTTATCTGACAAAAACCATCCCCTTCCTCGTATCCTGAAACACGTCTCGCTTGACTGAACTAATATAGTCGAAACTAAACTCTAACTTTAAGATAATATGTTTCATATTAATGGTTCAATACAACTTCTATCCGTTTCAACCTGTCACCAATAGATGTCGCAAGCAGTCGTGAATTTCCAGCCTTTTCCAATAACTTGTAAAATGTAGACGTTGTTACCAGCAGTATCTGAACATTCTTCAAGATATAGGTATGATGATGTAGTCTCGACGACTAATTGCAAGTATCGTTTTATGTACTGCGTTCCTGAAATTTAAAACAAATCAACGCGTAATTTCAATTTACCACCAAAGTACATACATAATAGAGTTCAGATTCCACTAGGTTCTTTTGTCGTTTAGGATCTTTCATATAGAGTTAGCTCAACAAACATATGTGGTGCAGTTTATTTTTTTATATTCTGAGGAAGAATGTCGAGTATAGTTTTACAACGTAATAAATTGTAAAAAGGTGTCAAATTTACCAATCAATTGAAGTTGAAACTTACAAAAGGCACACTTTTTTGTACAGCACAAAATCTGGGAATTTGTTTTGGAATGCCTTTCTACGTTATTTATGTGATATTTTAGTTTATAAGTTTTAACACTTGACCATTTCTTAGACCATTTTGTACAAGCATCTAACATATCTGTCAGCCCTTAGTTAAATTTATGTAATGCATGTGTGAAGCTTGATAACAGTGTTTATGTCGACTGGCGATATAAAAAATATTTTAAATGCATGCCTGCAAGTACATTTATTATTTGAGGTCTATCTCAAGTCGTGCATATAAAGTAATTTATTTTGAATAGGATTAATAGCAAGGTACAAATAAAGAGCCTTTTCTAGCGGCGGCTTTTCAATAAAAATTTTTAAATAAAAGAACTTAGACATATGCTCTCGCGACACTTTTTGTAGATAATGATGTGTTCTGCAAAGTCGTAGTACATTATTTTGTTCTATCAATGACGCGATGAAAGGAATTTTTTTGGACATTTTTTTGATCCCGACGATCCGTAATTAACGATTACCCTTCCATATTGGAGTTTTAGTAAGGATCTCTAATTTATTGAAATATAATGTAGCCATGTCACCCGGCGATAGTGTAGCTTCCCAATGGAGAATTTTTCAAATCGGTCCAGTAATAAAAGTCAAAATAAAATATACCCTACAGCACTCATAGATAATGGCTTGCCTGCACTACCCCTACCCCTACCCCTACCCTTACCCCTACCCTACCACTACCCGGCGTGCGGCGGCTTTTTAATTATTTTTTTAAAATAAAAGAACATTTATTGTGACTTAACTATAATAGTTAGACATAATGCTATCACGACACTTTTTGTAGATAATGATGTGTTCTGCAAAGTCGTAGTACATTATTTTGTTCTATCATCAATAGTTTTCGCAGCGCACGCGATGTAAGGAATTTCTTAGGTAATTTTTTTACACCTTGGGTTACATTATTGGAGTTTTAGTAAGGATCCCTAATTTTTTTGAAAATAGAATATAGCCTATGTCACTCAGGGTGAGTGTAGCTTTCCAATTTTCAAAGAATTTTTGAAATCGGCACAGTAGTTTGAGTTTATTCATTACAAACATACACACAAAAATACAAATCTTTCCTCTTTATAATATTACTAGCGGACCCGGCAGCGTTGTCCTGCCCAAACGTTGACTTGCCCGCACTACCCCTACCCCTACTCCTACCCCTAACCCTATATAAAAAAAAATTTAGGGGTGGACCACCCTTAACATTTAGGGGGATAAAAATAGATGTTGTCCGATTCTCAACCCTAACGGATATGCATACAAAATTTCATAAGGATCGGTCAAGCCGTTTCGGAGGAGTATGGGAACGATATATTAGATTTTAATATTGTCCACACGCGAAGCCGGGGTGGATATTAGAAATAGCTGTTTCCCACGACTTACATTCGCATTTATATTAATACTAGCATTCCGCCCCCGGCTTCGCCCGTGGACATTACGAACAAAATATACCCTATAATTTCGTATCTAATTGTAGCTGATCGAAATGAATAATATTCGATCTCTTTGGCTGTATAAAGAGTTTTTCAAAATGTTATGTTACTACTAATACCTCCAAGAATGTGCAAAATTTCATGATAGTTTTTGCGTGAAAGCGTAACAAACAAAACATTCGCATTTATATTAATAGGGATATAGCAAATGCAGCGCTATGCTTCGAAATAATAAAAAGCATTCAGACGCAGCGTACGACGTAAGCTGTAGGAGGCTCACGTTACAAGACTGACGAGGATTTCCATTTCCTAACCGATCAACGAAATAATTGAGCAGTTTTCCAGTTGATCGGAATGGAAAAAGGGGAAAGTTCGGGAAAATCGTAGCGACGAACGTGGTTCGGATATTTTCATAGTAACTGAAAAACCGCTAATATGTTCCGTGGGAGGTTGAAAATGAAAACCATGCAAGGTATACTTAAAAAAATATATTTTTCAGAACGCCACGGCAGAGACACAAGCCAGTTCCACAGTCATGGTGAACCAACTGCGCGAGCAAGTTGGTGCCCACGACTGGGTACTAGCAAATCTTGGTGCAACCTGTATATATGGAGATTGAAGGGCAGCATGGCCCGCAGCATGGGCCGCAGCAAGGTCCACAGGGTCCGCAACACCTGGAGAAAAGAAAAAATTAATACATGGATATTCAAAATAAGAATACTTACCCAAAAATTATACACACATTTTTGCTTATTGAAGTATGAAGGAGTACGTGGAAACCAAAAGAGTGCGATAACGCGGGATATAAAGGAAGATAATTTTTTTTTGAAATTTTATTATTTTTAATATTTTTTTTAGTTGTTTTATATGTGCGATCAACGCTAGAGATTTATATGTACTGACCTTCTGTTGGCGAGAACTTCTACAAATCACCTCGGTTCGCATCAAAATTCGGAAAATCGAATTATTTTCAAATTTTCTCTTCTGTCTTATGTCAAATTTATTATCCATATGTAGAATTTAAAAGTTACCAGCAAGGAGGTTCAGTAGTTTGAGACTTTGAGTATACGATTGAGTTTCATGCTTGTCGGAGACGACGCAGATAATATAAGATATCTGCATATCTTACGTTATCGCTCTTCATAGAAATCTTTGGGAGTACACACACGACGCAGATAATATACCCAAAGATTTCTATGAAGAGAGATACAGATATCTTATATTATTATCTGCGTCGTCTGTGACAAGCTTTACTAGCAAGTCTAACGCGCGACTCACCTTCACACTGGTGTGACGGTGAGGCTACTGGGAACAAAATTCCAGCGACCGACTCTTTTTTTGTAACTCTCTTTAACCTAGTTAGCGTAAATCTTGTCACAATATCTGTATCTCTCCTCATAGAAGTCGTGTGTGTACTCCCAAAGATTTCTATGAAGAGCGATAACGTCAGATATGCATATATTTTATATTATCTGCGTCGTCTATGACAAGCTTTTGCAAAAATAAAAAAATCATCGTTTTAAATTATCATTTTGTACAACTGTACATATTCCACGGAAGTCTCGCCGTGCCACCATATTCAATACAAACTCTTTGGGCCAAATTTGGCGACTATCACCGCGATTCTCTCGTCGTCATGGTAGAATTGGCCAAGTAGCGAACCGCGAGTCTAGGGTTCCGTAGCATTTTCGGTAGGACAGGTTTTAATTTGATCAGTTTCAAGGCCAAGGCTAACACTGTAGCTGTACCATCAAGTATGTTTTACACAAGCTACCGTGCGAGAATATAAAGTTTATTTGACACCTCAGTTGGTGTCTAAATCCTGTACAATATACAATTGGCAAAGTTGTGAACCGCGCGCGCGCCGTGGGTCCCGTACCATTTTTTGGTCAGAACTTGTTTCACGGCCAAGGCTACAGCGGTTAAAATTGATCTTCCATTGACCATTAAGGGGCGGTGGTCAAGGTCATCTTGTCTTGGTCTCTTTTATTATTAAGATTTCTATATTCTATAAGGAAACTAGCGGACCTGGCAGACGTTGTCCTGCCCAAACGTTGGCTTGCCTGCACTACCCCTACCCCACTTAAGGAGTGAGGTAAGTTTCCCACAAGCTATCGTGCGAGAATACTGTAATCGCACAAATAAATACCTAAACACATCAAGGTCGATAGACGTCTCTAGAAACATCCAGAGAGAATCAAGTACAAACGAAAATGGACCGTATGTGCCTAGCCATAGGTACCAAAATCGACCTCGGTCGGTGTGTAGGTATTTGGCGACGAGCCGCATCGAGGCGCGTCTACAACTACAACTACAACAATCTAGGCGTTTCTCGAATGTTCGGTGGGCAATATAAACAGAGGATCTTTGCCGGAAATAACACAGTGCGAATCAGAGCGACCAAAGCGAAACAGCGAAGTGGAATTTAGTGCGACTAAGTGTTATTCTAGTGTTTTCATTTATTTAACTGTATTTTTGTGGTGTTAAAGTAAAGTTTGTCTATTTAATCAGTATTTTAAATCTCTTCGAACCCTAGCTCGTATTAAAAGCTTAAGTATTAAACACGTGTGATTTTTACTTTACAGCACAAGAGTTATAAATAACCCAATAAAGTTAAATTCGTACAAGATTGCAAATTGTATTGTCCACAATTCAGTCAACTGAACTGGTCAACAGAACTAGTGGGAACAGACGCTTAATTTAACAGCATAATTTTTAACCACGACTTTGTTGACTGTTTGGCGAAGTTACCCGTGCTTTATCTATCGCGACGCATGAAAAAACAAAACATTTGAGAATTGTACTTTTATTAATAAATTGTTTTAATAATGAAATGTTAAAACCGCATGAAGTTTGTTTTTTCCTCGCAAACGAATGAAACGCGTGTGCATTGGTCATTACATAGGTGCTCAGCTTTCTTATAGCGCTCGCCTAGTGGCTCGCGCTGATAATACCGCCTCGTACTTAATGACCAACATAGCACACTTGTATCACAATACAATGTATTATTATCCCCTTGAGGTCATCTCGAAAAATCCTGTCCCTAGCTCATATAGGTAAGCCCGACTATAGGGAGTGGAAGAAAAATAAAACTATGCAAGGTATACTTTAAAAAAATATATTTTTCAAAACGCCACGGCAGACACAAGCCAGCAAGTTGGTGCCCACGACTGGGTACTAGCAAATCTTGGTGCAACATGTGTAGACTTTGATTGAAGGGCAGCATGGCCCGCAGCATGGGCCGCAGCAAGGTCCACAGGGTCCGCAACACCTGGAGAAAACAAAAAATTAATACATGGATATTCAAAATAGGTAGTCTCCAATACTTACCCAAAAATTATACACACATTTTTGCTTCTTGAAGTATGAAGGAGTACGAAGAGTGCGATAACGCGGGGGGGTATATAAAGGAATATTTTTTTTTTAGAAATAATTTTAATATATTTTTAATATTTTTTTAGTAGTTTTATATGGCGTTGGCGAGGACTTCTACAAATCACCTCGGTTCGCATCAAAATTCGGGGAAATCGAATCATATTTTCAAATTTTCTCTTGTCTTTTGTCAATCCATATGTAGAATTCAAAAGTTGCCAGCAAAAGATTCAGTAGTTTGAGAGTTTTTGGTCTCACTAATGCTCTTTCGCACTGGTGTGACGGTGAGGCTACTGGGCGTGGTTCGGATAGTGTGATAACGATACCAGTGTGACAAAAACGGTGTGACTACGAGTCCGCACTGACTGAAAATATTTACATTGAGTCAGTAACTGACGTCAGTAACTGACGTCAGTTCACTGCCAAGTCCGTGCTGACTCAGGACTGCCATCGTATAAACAGGTTTCAAGTCAGTACAGCGCTGTCGCGTCAGTGCTGACTCAAATATTCGTGCACGATATTTTTTGGAGACAGTCCGCTCCCCCCGCGACCCGCGCCTTCTAACTGACCTTGTGTAAATGCTGAAGTCGCTGTCGTTCGTTGTAGGGCGACGCAGCATTGTTTTTTAATGTAAGATGAAAATGAAAACTTCAGGTTGGTGCAGTTATATACCGTGACAACGAATGCCTATGGGATATTAAATCAAAAAATTATAGAAACCGAGATACGAATATTGAAGGACTTGGTCCTAATAAAATTAAAAATAAAATTAAGGCTATAAGAGCAATTGATTATCTGGAATTGGAAAAAATACAGGATCTTCATAAGCAGAACCTCCAGCTTTATTTGTATTGTCTATTCAGTCGTTTTTTCTGTAGTTCTCGAAAACTTTTTTCCTCACTGACTTTACTAACGTGTGTGCAGAAATAACCTCGACTACCGACTTCGTGTAAACAGTGCACGTCAGTTCTCGGCGCCAGCACTGCCGTCAGTGACTGACTCAATGTAAATCCAACTTTAAGGATCTGACCGAAAAAAAATTACGTAATCCCTCAGCGCACTAGTCTTACCTACTGGCAACTTGGCCAATTATTATATATTAGATTGTCAAGTTAGTGTCAAAAGAAATTAAGCAATGGGAATAAAAACTAATAAACAGATTAGCTGACAACGGACAAGTTATAAGAGCCTTAGGAGCAAGTGGCGCCAGAGAGGATCAGTGATGCTACTCATGGGTCCATGATATAGCTAAAAAAAACATTGCATAATGTCTACCAAATTTTATTTTCCTTATATAATTTATAACGATAGATAACACTTTTAAATTGACGTTACAGTAGTCTCAAAAACAATACAGCATTAAAAATTTACAATTCTGGACATTACAATATTTTCATAGATTCTCCACCGCAACCGTGAGCTCATTGTCCAACCGCTATCGTCGCTACATCAAAGGCAGCTATTGGACGGGGCGGCTGGCCTACAGCTAACACGGCATCTGTATAGGAAATTAAATAATTAAGAATATTACCACACTTACTACATCGCGCGAAATAAGTTTTAGACTGCGTTCAATACGTAAGAGCGTAGTCCCCACTCCAAATCTCAATCTGGCTCAAGTTATTGGACGCGCACTATACGTATCCAAAGGGATACGAACGTGCCAAATCACAGGATATGTGCTACTTGACTGTAAACTGTGACGAGTGAGCCGCCTGGTCCTTTACAACACGGTGGACAGCCGCCTCCAGCGCCGCAGCACGGTGCACAGCGGGGCCCTCTGCAAGAAACACGCACAAAATTATCATCAGACAAACCACACAGACACTTTTCCATCTAAATATACCGCAACAGAACTGCAGGCCACTCGTTAGGTATAGCCTCACAAATACCATCGGCTAAACGAGGGAGACTTGGTCTACCGCTGGGTACCCTGGAACCGTAACACGGTTTTGAGAGCTGCAAAGCAACTGGTGAAGAAAAGAAAAAGAAAAAAAAAATATCATAACATCCACTACTACAAATTGTGAAAGATTATAGCCGCCTATAAAGCCAAACCAACATTACATTTTCGCCCCGGTTTCGCCCGTGGAAATGCACTAAAGAATTCCGAATGATTTGCGGTATAAAAACTCATTTGTTCTGTTTATACCGTGAAATAAGGACAAACAAACGAAACACTTTCGCGTTTAGCTCGATTCTAAATAGCACTGAAAGCTACGTAGGTGAAACTACTATTTTTTCCCGTTTTCACGATTACACAAGAAGATGTATTCAAAATTTCAAATTAGCTGTCATAATATAACTATGATTATCGATGAGCTCGGAAATGCAATGAGAAAAAAGTTACTTAATAGAAATCTTTATAAATTGGAATTGCCACCCGTGTAAAAGCAGAACGAGCCGCTAATAATAATGTAAATACATACACAAAGATTGCTAAATACAAACAAATTCACGAATTAAAATTAAAATTTTACCTGATTGATGACATTATACCCTGTAGTTGGCTTATAACATTCATTCTATCACACATTTTTATTATATTTTACTATTTAAACTGTATGGAAAAATTTATAATATTTCTATTCCGAAACGATGTGTATGAACTGACTGATCCAACCAAGAAAGTGAGTGTTTTGTTTTATAATTTCAAATAGCTGTCAGTGGCTGTCATTATTCAAATCGAAATAAGTTGTCAAAGCTCAAATGAAACCTCCTTCGGATTTTTAAAAAAACCAAAAAACAATATTATAAACCAAAAATTGCGATACTAATAAAATGAAAATTGTATTTATATAAACGAAATGTTATCAAACTGAAATGAAACCTCTTTCAGGAAAAATATTTTTTCGTAGGGTTTGTTTTAACTATGATTCAAAAAATTATATGCAATTATTGATTTCAAGATAGATTCAGTATCAAATAAATTAGGTGAATAGTAGGTAGCTGCTTACCAGAAATACATGTCATTACGGTGAACACGTTGGATAATGTGATGTTGCCTGAAAAATAACATTTTGAAATTAAAATTTAGTACAATATGAAAATCTTTCATATTATTTGATATCCTGTATAATAATACCTCCTAGGTATTTTATATAGGTTTATATACCTACCTACTACACGATAAAAATACCTATATTATACATAATTCATGGATTCAAACCTGAGCTGATAGAGATTAGCATTTCAAAAAAAAATGCTAAGCACCAATTTTCTTAAGACTTTTCATGCTTTGGAAGGCACGTAAAGCAGATGTCCGCACTTTTTGACTATCCATTAAATGTAGCAACAGGCTTGCCACCTGTTCTGATTATGGGCATCTGGGCTGGTCTCTCTGGCCACACCAAAAGGTACAATGGCCGTAAAGATGTGTTCTAAATAATATCTAATTGGGGAAATTAAATTACTTACCGGTCTCTCATAGTTTATAAGTTGGTACCGAATTTTCTTATCTTGGTTGTTCAGCAGCATACCAGGCCAACTTGTTGGACGATAATCGAACGTGCTGTCGTGGACAATGAGAGGTCTTCGTACTGTGACAGGATCCATGCCACAGGGTAGGCACGGAGGTCCCTGAGGAATAATAAATACGATGAGAAAACAGTCAAATCTTACAATATTCACGCCTCTTTCCTTTATTCAAACAGAATGTAACCCCGATCTTTGGTACACTAGTCTAGCCCGTTTTCTATTTCTATATTTTACAGAAAACATAAAAATATTACCCGAATAGGAATACATGGATAATATGTAGGAGGGTGCTTGTAACACGGTAAATTTAACAAAGGGCTACACATTTTGCAATTTTTAAAGATGTTTAATATTTTAGTAGTAATTATTTAGGTAATTTAATTTTAATTTAATATTTTATAAATTTTACTAATTTTGATACATTAACAAGGAAAAATTTTATGATAAAAATGAAACTGACAGTTTTCCGTCACCACAATTTTTTAGTGTTCCATCTTTTGTAATTTTGAAATTAGAATCATAAATATTTGCGGCCTGTTCATTGTGTAAAGGAGGTTAAACATACCTACTACTTACTATAAATATATACTTACATATAAATAATAAGAAAAAATTTTAGCAGTTGCGTATCCTGCTGATTCCAGATGATGCTGCAGTATCAAGTCAAGGTTACCATGTTATTGTAATATCATTGAAGTCACCGGATACTAAATTTCGAATCGATCAGACCAGTAGAAGTTGTTCACATCCCTTCAACAACTAGAAAAGAGCTAATCATCTTCAAACGGCTGAATAGATTTTCTTGAATCATTGCAAACTCGAAGTCACTTTCCAAACAAAAAAAAACTAAATCAAAATCAGTTCATCCGTTTAGGAGCTACGATACCACAGACAGACACACATATGTACACATCCCTCGGTGAGTTCGGGAGTTAAAAAGTACACATAAGTCGAGAATGCGTATGAAAGGTATGATTAATATATAAGGGAAGCGAAAGAGTTATGTCAGGATCGTAACAAATGGCATTCGATTGTCTCTGCCTACTCCTCTTGGGATAAAAGGCGTGATGATAGATAGATAGATTGATATAAATTACAAATGCTAATTCAGTTTATTGTTGTAATAATGTAAATGTACCAATGGGTTTTTATATTAAAAAATCTATGTGCAATATCCGACAAACCGTGCAAAGAGGCTTTTCCATCTACCTATACATACATCAACAGACCTGCCGAGTTAGCATACATTTTGACAGCGACACTTTCGTTTCGGTCGAATGGCCTTGAACAGGCCAAAACGTTCATGTCCAACAAGGACCGGCCAGAGATAGCCCGGACCGGGCATGCCCTGCACAAGAATGCCGAGCAATTTGCTTGGCCGGACAAAGACAAGTACACAGAATTTTCCCGCACATTGTTGGGCCGGACCTCTCGGCGCCGGGCTATCTCTGGCCGGTCCTTGTTGGACATGAACGTTTTGGCCTGTTCAAGGCCATTCGACCGAAACGAAAGTGTCGCTGTCAAAATGTATGCTAACTCCCCCGGCCATTCGTTATGTATAGCCTCAAAAATCTTCGGCTAAATGAGGAAGAAGCTGAAAATGACAGTTTTATAATAACTGTTACCTACACACAAAATGTTTATAACAATTTCATATTAAAATATTTTTTCAATAGATGTGACGCGAGCATTGTATTGAGGCATGAAAGGGGTTTTTTTAGATTACTAAATACCTTTGATTTTGATTTTTTTTATTCTTCACGGGTTTAAGTCTTCCTCGTTTAGCGAATGTTTTTTGAGGCTATACTATACGAGTGGCCAGCTCTGTTGAATAGATGGAAAAGCCTCTTTGTACGGTTTGTCGGATAACGTATATAGATTTTTTATTACAAAAACCCATTGTTACATGGTCGGATGTAGGAATCGAAAAAAAAAATTTATAAAACAGGAGAAATAGAAAATAATGTCACAACTCCTAACTAATATTGTAAATGCGTAAGTTTATTTGTATGTTTGTCCTTCGATACAGAGATACTTGGAGAGCCGGAGAGTGACATATAGGCTACTTTTTATCCCGGAAATCCTTCGGAATAAATTCTTGTCACATTTCGAAATTTTCCACAGACGAAGCCGGGCCGAAAACATAGAAATATATAATTAATTATCTGCGTGCCTAGCAATATTGTTCACATGGCAATTACAAACAGGAAAAGTGGCAAACAAACCTACTACGAAATAAATAGAAGTTTATGTCTATCTATCTATCATCACGCTTTTTATCCCAAGATGGGTAGACAGAGACTATCGAATGACATTTGCTACGATCCTGACATACCTCTTTCACTTCTTTTATATATTCATCATACCTTTCATACATGCTCGGCGATTGTGTGTACCTACTTTTAATATTGCCGTCGATCAATATTTTTTTTATAGGTATGTTCAATAAAAGTACACCTAGGTCGTCCTCTGCCAGAATTTCCTTTCACTTCAGCCATATAAACCTTTTTAGTCAATCTTTCATCCTTCATTTTTTCAACGTGTCCAAACCAGCGAAAACTACTTTTCTTCATTTTAGTCACAACATCATCATTCACTCTGCATTTTTCTCTAATGACATCGTTTCGGATGCGGTCAAAGCGTTTTATATCACACATTCTACGTAAAGACCGCATTTCCACTGCATTTATCTTACTTTCATGCTTCTTATTCCATACCCAAGTCTCGCTTCCATAAGACAGTATTGTGTATATTAATTTTACTTTTAGTTGTAAGCTGTGTATTTATATGTAATGGAATATTTTCATTATGTATGTTTATGTAGATTAAATTGTGCTTTTTTAATCTACATCTCTTCGGTGTCCTCCACATAGGACGGATTCCATATTAGACAGATTGAATTTGGACGAATTCAATTTTATATTTCTCTCTTACAATTTAAGATATTTATCAACGTACCTAACTCTAGAAAGTTCTTTGCATCTAATTCGGATGTGCCTATGTTCTTAAGTAGAGCACTAACCAAATTATTATAGCGAACCTAACTATAAATTGCTGTTGTAGAGTCTCAGCCTGACTTCCTATCTTAGCTACATTCATTTTGTATAATATTTCCTATAAGTTTTGAAACACATTGAAGGATAATGTCGATCATAAACTACCTAATCAATTCGTAGCCGGAATAGGGTCAAAAGTAATAATATTATAGTTATAAAGAAATTAGTAATACTGATGACTTGTGCGAATACTTCGCACCGTTAGTGGTGTTGTTGTCATAGTTCAATTGATCTCCAATAGATGGCGTGTTTTACAAAATAAATAAATTAGAATAATTTTAAAAGAAACGTTTTGATTTGTTTGTTTATTTTTCGTCATTAGAGGGAAAAAATATCTTCTAAAGGCGTATCAAACATTAACTTTGATACCGTATTAAAGGGGATACTTAATACCTTTGAGAAATAATATATAGAGATTCCTTCAAACTCTTGAACCCAATTTACTACTTAAAATTTCCCTTTTAGTAATAGGTAAGCTACGCCTACCAGAATCACATACAGTCGTACATATATAAAACAAAAATATTGAAATTGAACAAACTAAACCAACTAGTTTTCTCCTAAACTCTAGTAGTATCCACCGTAGGTAATAAAAGAACCTTCAAACATCTTCTCGTGTCATTTATTTACACAAAATCAACCAGAAAACACAGAAAAAATATAAATAATAAAAATTAAAATTAGTGACAATGAACTGCTGCCCGCCCATGAACTGCCCGCCTAGATGCCCGCCTATGAACTGCTCGGACAATTGCCCACCCAGCAGCATTGTGTGTGCACCGAGTCCACCCAACCTGTGCTTCAATCCCGCTGTGCCATGTGTGCCTAGAGGAGCGCCACAACGTCTAAACATCAATGTATACAGCTGTTACACACAGCTCATGTAACATGGACTTCTGGGACACTACGCGATGCGGTTGATGTGAAACTATAATAATATATTTGTCTACGAGTTAATAATATTTGAAAATTAAGTACACTTCTTTGCATTTATATGAAAAATAATAAATAATCACTTTATTCCGATATACTTTGTTTTTATGAAGAATCTTTACTCATTGAGGAGTCGAAGAGGACTAATGATTTAGTATTGCATATTATGCTGGTATTTGGCAATAGGTATGTACTTTTATATCTTTCGTGTTGCGGTTTCGCCCGTGGAAATTATTGATTTGTGAAATTTCCAGTGTACGACTGTAACGCGCGCAGCAACGCGTACACAATAACAGATACATTTTGATCACGCTTGTCGCACATAGTTTTTTTTTCAATTTACATTGAACCAGGAATCTTCAATGAAATATAATTATTCTAAATAATTACAACTTATCATTTGAAAATGTTTAACACTTTTTGTCGGTTTTTGTCCGCGCGTCAAAATGGAGGCTACGCTCTATTTGGACGGCAAAATGGATCACGCGTTCCAGCTGATGTTAGACAATAAGAATTACTTGAGGTTAAATCAACTCTACGAGTTTCACCTTGCATAGACATTATAGCGCTAACAGTCTCTAACAAATATAGCGTCAATAGCTGATTTTTTTGTGTGTGTTGTTTTATGTAAAGTGCTTTGTTTCGAATTAAAATAGACAGTATAATAAAAGAAAATGGAACACATAATGGATTTACCTGCAAATAATGAGCCGGACACTAGTTTTAAACAAAATGTTGTGTCTAAATAATACGAATACGACGAACAACCAAGAGGCGACGATGTTCAGCCATTATGTTAAACGTTTCTTTCAAAAAATTGGCTAAGCATCCTTTAGTCATTCAATCGAATGCCGCCACTTAATGAAATGTCTAGCCATCCAATTGAGTGGCTGATTTTACCATTTGGCGGCGACATATCCATCTGTACGCGTGTTCGTCGAACCTAGATTACGCCTACGCTGGAACGCGCAATCCGTATGCGGCTTTACAAGAACTGAACGAGTCTGTGGTCGGTTTCGGTGGACTGTACGGCAACGCGCCGGGAATGGACGAATGTGTGGCCACCTCCAGCTATCTGTGTGCAAAAAATCACGTAAATCAAGCCATCTTGGCTGAAATAAGGACAGACAAACAGACCATTACACTTTCGCATTTATAATATTAGTTAAAAGATGGCTTACGGTGCTTCGGAGGCCACATAAAGCACTTCCGCACTTCAAATCTATAATAAAATGTTTTATTTGCAAGAATACAATATAGGTCTTAAAATTATGGTGAGTATGGGGACATGTATTCAACCAAGTGTGAAAACATTAGTTAGGTATATTTTGACTCCAAAAATATTGGTTATTAATTACTACACAATTACAATAATTTTATGATGTAGGTAAAAGTACAGTTTTGTGACACATGTATTCATTTATCCCATAAAAGCAAATAACAGATACTTAAAGTTAGTGACAAAGTTAAAGTATACTTACAGTAATAGGCTTGTCACCTGTACCGTTTGATATGGGCAACTGGCAAAAAGTGGACACTGTTACTGGTGTCTCTGGCCACACCGCAAGGTACAAAAAGGCCGTGATAAAGTTTTTGTGTGTTGTCATTTGATGAGAATTCCTAGACCAAGCGACATTTCATAGGTGAGATCGGCGCGGTGTTTTCTATATTATACACATTGAAGAACTTTGAAAATTTTCAAAAACAATGAAATTATATGTGCTGCAGAGGCTACTGAAGTGTCCCGAAGGAAATTAATAAAGAAAAGCTTTCGGAAACGCCATTATGAAATAACACACAAAATAAAACCACAGTTTGGCTTCTAGCATCATCAGAAAAGGAATCTGGCTACAGGTTATACCATTATACGCAATTCGTTTCGACGGCGGAGTGCATTTGGATCCAGTCAGTGGATCCTAATGGGTCGAGAGGGGCCACGTCGATACACTTTCATACTACATTTACATATCACAGATTAATAAGTTATGTACTTACTTACGTTGAAAACGGCGATGAGGAAATGCTCACGTTTGTAATACATATCGTTGCTATATAGTAGCTCTCCCCCAGCGGATATCAGCAGGGGAACCAAGTGATCAAGGGGACGTAGGTGTAAATCCTGCATTAGATAACGAAAGTTTCAGAAGCATCCTAGGCCGGACTCGTGGTCACACCGTTTTTGTCATATTATCCGAACCACGCTCCTTGCTAACATATTTTTAACTTATTTCTAAGTTCGGTGCGTCCGTAGCGTGGTTCGGATAATGCAAAAATAAAAAATCTTCGTAGTTGCAACAGTGTGACCACGAGTCGGTCGCTCCTAAGGTTAGTAGCACCAGTGTGTTATGACCATAGATGTCCGTGTGGAAGGCGTCGATCAATATTGAACTCGCGAACTTTCAAAAGGACACCATCAAAAGGGCTTTTGCGTGTCTTTGGTCAAATAGAATAAATTCTCACGTACAGGACCTTGTATGTCATGATACACGCGAAAACAGCCTCATCTCAGTAAGCAAAGCGGGAGCTTGGGCAGAAATTTGCGGAGTCTACCAAACGGCGCAAACAGTTCAATAATCATATCATCACCACTTCTCTGTTCTGGTGACAAGATGGTTGGCTCCTTGCTAGTTAATAGCTTAACTTCATCAAGTTAGCAGATACCTACTAATAGGACAAATTAGTAGGACCATGAAAAAACAGGGGTAAATGCATCTAGTATTTTGTGGAACATGTAAAAATTTTGGCTCTAGATTAAGAGTGAAATAACTAAGAAGGAACTTGGAATAACGGAATAGGTATTTTAATAAAATGTAACTAATTGGACAAAAAACTTAATGGTGGGAACAGAGACTAAATACATATACATGTGTGAAATGAAACTTTGTTTTAAATTTAACCTTTAATATGATATGTTTGATATTACGCACAATGGGTACATAACTTAATAAATATTTATAGTACAACAATACGTTAACTGTACAAAACGACATTTTACGATTTTTATCCTCTTCAGGAAGACCGACAGTTTCACCATAACGGGACATTCACGTGCTGTAAACATCCTGATTGTGGTCCCTGTAACAATATATTTGTAACATACATAAGTCATTTTAAGAAAATTCTGAACTACCTAACCATGATATATATATATGTTTTATGTCCATGAGACAGGGAAGTCCTGTCCTCCTTTTTAAAGCTACAAAACGAGTGTCCATTTGTGTTGAGGCATTTTGTGATCGAAAAGTCTTAGTACAGTTTGTCGGACTTTCATTTAAAAAAATCATCATAACTCTCGCCAAATAACTTAAACTCTGACAAAATAAGACGATATTTGCACTGCGCCCCGAACGTCAATTATAATAAAATTGTTACATGGCCGATGGGGGGTCAAATTAGTGTAGCTTGCGCTTGTAAATCTGCCAATATAAATTACCTGTTTATAGTATTCCGTTAGAAGGTATCTGACGTTGGGACTTCGTCTCGCGTAGCAATCAGCCGGAAGCCCTGTAGGTCTGGCGTGGAAGAGACTGTCGTGGACGATGAGGGGCCTAGAGCGTGTCACCGGGTCTGTCTCGCAGTACGGACAGCAGCTGCGGTTCACGGGGACGTAGGGGATCGGGACGTGCGGCGCGCGGGGACATATCGGTCGCTGTTTGGGTACTATAGGTGGGGGACACTGCGGGTTGCAGCACGGGAGCACCGGCTGGTAGCACGGAGTGGGTGTGGGACACACTCGCACCTGGAAATATATAATTTTATTACTGTAACTAGTTGAATGTTAAATTAGAGAATGATAATGTAGAAATACAGACCGGTGGAGGATCGCAGGGTGGTGGCGGCGGGCAGCACGGCAACATAGGTGGATAGCACACGGGCCCGGGTGCCGGCGGCTGGGGCTCACACGGTGGACAGCGGCGCGGGCGGCACACCGGCAACATGGGGATGATGGGCGGCACCAGGTCCGGGATCACTGGCGCCGGACATTGTCGGAACACTGGGCAACATGTGCACGGAGGACACGGCGTGCAGGGAACTGGCGGCGGGCAGCACGGCTTGCAGCAGGGCGGCGGCGGCGGACACGCGAAACGACACCCGATGAACGGTTGAGGCACCCCGCACGGCAATATGGGAGGGCATGTGGGGCAGAAAGCACAGGCGCACATTTTCCAAAGTACCTAGTCTTTTCACAACGATATTAACTTAAATATTTTTATATTTTCCTTATTATTATTATATATTTAAATGTTTCACTTTTAATTTAAATTTTTTTTTACTAAAATTATGTATTAATTTTCTGTGCTTTGTTGCACTTTGTTGTTTTTTTATAATTGCCAAACTCTGTTTAACTTTTTTATATTCAGTTCAAATTTGTGCCAGCCAGTTTCAAAATAGATAGAACTGGCCAGAAAACATTGCTTAATAAAAGAAAAAAATACATGGACACCTCGATTGACTCCTATAGCAAACTTCATTCATAAAATTTTCTATCACAAAAAAAGTTCATATGAAATAAAATTTTAGTAAAAAATTAAATAATTAATAGTTAAAAGCGTGGTTAAAAGTTAATAAAAAGTGGAATAATATAAAAATGAGCGCACCTTTTTACAGTTTCGACCCCTGTGTATGTACCGGGCTGCCATGCGGCGCTTGCTACCCGTACACGACCAAGCCCTGCGTATCGTCCAGCAACGACGTGCGGCCGTGCTCGGTATGTCCCGGAGGTGGGTGCTCGGCGTGCCCGGCTCCCGTGCGACCGTGCCCGGAGCAGTGTCCTGCGCCACCTATATTACCTTGCTTGCCGGTATGCGTGCCCTGTGACAAGCCACGCATGCCCGTGCCCCCGCCGACTATTCTGTGCGACACGTGTGCCATCCCCTGCTGCCGCCCTAATCGCTGCAAACCGTGCCCGTGCTACAGTTGCGCGGAGCCGGCCGTCTGTTCACCCAAACGGTGCAGCTATGCCGGCGTGCCAGTCTGCGGCGGATGCTGCGGACCCTGTATGCCCATCTGGTGAACACTCAGCGTTAAGTGAACGAAAAATATTGTCTTAACTTTTGTATTGTTTTACTCGTCATAAAGTGAATAGTATCTAATTTAAGACCTTGTTTCATTATTATACATATTTTTTACTTACATAAAAATTTACAAACTGTGCTCGGTTTTCAGTTTTACCAGAAATCAAGTCAACTTACATAATAGTTACATAACTGTACTACTGGTGGTTCTAGTGAGAAAAGTCATTCTCTTTAGTACTACTATTTAAACTTTTTCTTAGTGGTACACTGAGAAAAATGGCATTTTGTGGTATTGGAAAATTATCGGTAAGACAGGTAAAAAGACAGGTCATTTCGGTGGGACTTTCTACCTGCCAGGTGATCTAGAAAGTTACGTATGAGTATGAGTGAGCAGTGCTATTAGGCAAGTTGCAGTGTGAGAAAGCAGCTGTCTGCGTCCCAGAACACTGCGGTCTTTTTTAAAATATTAATTTTTAGTCGTAAATAATATGCTGTTAAAATTACAGCGTGCCTCAAATACATTTTTTTGAATTTTTCGCATAATAATTTTGCATGCACCTGGCAAACTTTTAGCCAAGAACCGTCCGTTTACACGGTGCAAGCTAGCGTGCGAGTCGGCCTAGCGAGTAGCTGCAGTGGACAAGTTACTCACTCGCACATGCAAGTTGGACTATAGCTCGCATGCGAGTTACTACAACATTTTTTGTTTTCACTCGCCTACTCGCCTTCCCCCACCACTCATAGTGTTCGAATTGTTCAGGCGCTTCTTTAAAGTGAGAATTGGTTTAGTAGTTTTAATTAAAAACTGATTTCTAAGTAAATTTTTGTCATAACTCGATTCGAATTCAGTTTTTAATTAAAACTACTAAACCAATTTTCACTTTAAAAAATGGGACCACACGGGAAGCACCAGCTTTCAAATAAAAAAAGAATCATCAAAATCGGTTCACCCAGTCGAATTTTCTGAGGTACCTAACAAACTTAAAAAAATACAGTCGAATTGAGAACCTCCTCCTTTTTTTTGAAGTCGGTTAAAAAACCAAATGAATCCCTCAGGGGATTTCAGCAGGGATCCAAATGGACGGAGGGATAATATCAATTCATCTATACTAATATTATAAATCTTAGCTTGTACCTAATCATCACTTAAAAGGGAAAAATAAATTAACTTTAAAAAGTGTACCGACTTCAAAAATTTGCACTGAAAAGTAAGAAATAATAAATATTTCGTCGTAGAGGGAGAACTAATCTAGACAATTCATTAGAAACCTACGATCATATATAATTTTGAACAGATCTTTATCTTCTTAGATGTTTAGGTACTTAATTTTGTATCCTAATTTTGCACAAACCGTCTTCAAATTCTACGACGAAATATTTATTATTTCTCATTTTTCGGTGCACATTTTTGAAGTAATTTTTTTGTCTACACCTCAGGTCTACCACACTCTTTCAAATAAATACTGGCAGAATACACTTTGAAATAAAATCGACATAAAAATTATTCTAAAAAAAATTGTCACTTTATAAATAAAAATTAAGCGAAAAACATCTAAATTTTAAAAATCAATTAAAAACACATTATAAAAATAATAATTTGATTATAAAAATTGCAAAAGTTAAGGTTTCTAAAAACGTACAAAACAGAAATCTCAATGTAAGTAAATTTTCATGATTTTTTTCTGTTTTTTTAAAGATTTGTGCTTTACCTTTTACCCTGAATTGATTACCTATATATATATACATGCACACAAAATCTCCAGACAAGAAATTATTATATTTCACATTTTCACTGCAGCTCTTTGGATGCAGATTAAGATAAACTTGTAAATGATATAAATAATACCAACATTTTCAGCCAAAAGATAAGTGAGAATAACTGAGGGTGATTTACAAACATGTCTGTCTTGCCCCGTGGTTACGAGTGTGGTCGTACAGCCTGCCCCCGATATGGCGTCGTGAAGGGAGAATACGGGATCTACTACAAAAGACCACGATACGGACAACCTCGCCCGCAGCCGTTTCAAAGGGAATGCACCTGCTACTGTTCTGAACCTACTAATGCGCCTGCTGACCCGTAAGTTTAATTTTGATTCTAAAAATAGATCCCTAAATAAAAGTATATAAAAATTTCCCATCGTCTTGCATCATTCAACGTAAAGGCGTAGAGCTCCAACTCTCGTATGAGTATTTTAATTGATGGAAGTGCTCCGTCCTCTCAGCCTACTTTTTGTGTAACTATAACAAATCGAAGTAAAATCCACATTAAATTTAAACTTATCGTTTAATTTTTCCAGACCTTGCTGTTACGATTTCCCATGTAAAGCCCATTGTTTCAACCATGGAGCGTGTACGAGACCAAGCGGCAGATATGCTCGGACTGTCTGGTATCCCGGCTGTTATATTACTAATGACTTTGATACATATCTGATGTAGCAATATGTACTAATAAATCATAACAAGAACGTATTGTGTATTATTTATTATTAATCAACATATTACATTTAATATAGAATGACAAGTTCTATCAACAACAATGTTCCTAGCAGTGATCTCCTTGACAACGTATTGTCTTTGACCGTAGACTATATGCTATGTGATGCAAACTCCAACAAACTCCTTCTCATCATTAGCATAATGGCTATATTAGGCCAAGGGAAGATCTCAACTCCTTGAACCTTGGACCAGGCAAACTCTTCGTAAGCATATCTGCCTCCAGTTTAGTACTTGGATGATACTCCACTGTAACTTCTTTCAACTGCCTTATGAAATGTAATTTCGTATCAATATGCTTTGTTTTAGATCCAATCATAGGGTTCTTAGTCAGTTGTATAGCAGCCTGATTATCGTTTAAGATTGTCACGATGGGCTGTCTAAACTCTGATATGTCGTTTATCAGACGTCTTAGATAAATTGCTTCTTTAGCAGCTTCAGCCACACACGTATACTCAGCTTCAGCTGTTGATAAAGCTACACTCTTTTGTTTTTTTTTTCCCAGCTAATGGGAGCACCAGCAAGCTTAAAACAGTAGCCACTGTACGATCTTCGATCTACCGTACAAGATGCAAAATCTGCATCAGCTTGACCATATAAATCCGTTTCCGTTTTCTTGTAACATGGACCCATACTTTTGGTCCCTTTCAAATATCGGAGTACACGTTTCGCACTTTTAAAATGTTGCTCTCCATAACAGCTGTTGAACTGTGATAAGTAGCTCACACAGAATGTTATATCAGGCCTGGTGGCCACAGCTAAATACATCAGTGTGCCGATCAATTGCTGATATGGTAGTTTCTCGTCACACTTTTCATTTTTCTCTAATTTTAAATTAAGTTCCATTGGTGTAACTGTTGGCTTACACTCTTCCATGTTAAATTTCTTTAAAGCCTTTTCAATATATTTTTCTTGATATAGTTTTATTTCGTCTCCTTGCTTTTTAATTTGCATGCCCAGGAGTAATTCAGGTTCTCCTAGATCCTTCATTTCAAATTTTTCATTTAACATCTTTTTTATCTCCTTCAGTTTTCTGTCACATGAGTAAGCTATTAGTAAATCATCTACATATATTCCTATTATCATTTTAGTTCTCTCTTTCTCTGATATATAGACACAAGGATCAGCGTCTGATGGAACAAATCCCATTTTTTTCAGCTCGCTACTCAATTTTAGGTACCATTGTCTACCTGACTGTTTCAAACCGTAGATAGCTTTTTGAAGAAGACATACTTTCTCTCCTTCTAAAGATTTTAAATCCTCTAACATTTTCTTAGCTTTGTTAAATATTGTCAAATCATCTTTACTGCTTTCTTCAACCATTATTTCTGTCACATATTCTTCTAAATAATCTGGCTTATCCATTACTATCTTTTTATCTAATTCGCCATTAAGGTAAGCTGTCGTGACATCCATTTGATTAAGTTTCAGATTTTCTTCCACAGATACAGCGATAATGCTTCTAATTGAGCTTAGCTTTGCGACAGGGGAATATGTTTCGTCGTAATCGATTCCAGGTCTTTGCCTGAATCCCCTTGCAACAAGTCTCGCTTTTCTTATCTCTGTGTTTTTCGGACCAGCCTTTTTCTTCAGAATCATTTTGAAGTCAACAGGTTTCATGTCCTTTTCTCTTTTTTCAATTTTCCACGTACCATTTTTGACGTGTGCTCTAATTTCTGTTTTTATGGCATTGTGCCAGTACTTATTACCTTCCTCTTTTTCTTCTTCTTCTTCTTCTTCGCATAAATGAATCTCCTCGTCGTTTCTGCCTTTCATCACATAATCCTGAGTCCATGCTGGCAATCGTCTTATTCTTTCAGATGGTCTTCTGTGATTTGCATCATCATGAACTTGTTCAGCTTCACGTTCTTCATGATGTTCGACTGTTATCTCATCAACAGTTTCATTAAATTCATCGATTGCGTCATTAAAATTGTCTACGAATATATTTTGTTCATTTTCCGTCGGAAAAATAGGTGATATGACTGATTTTGGCAATTCATCTTTCTTACTTATCTCGAGTTCTATGCTCTCGATTTCGGATTTTTGCTCTGTTTTATCAGTACTCCTTTTATTTATGTTATCCTCCCTTTTATTTTTATATGTTTCAGATTTATTATCGTAAAACATTGTATTAATAACTTTTACGTCTCTGCTTATTATAACCTTATTTGTTTCAGGGATAAATATTCTGTACCCTCTAGCACATTTTGCGTATCCGATGAAAACGCCTTCGGTTGCTCGAGGAGCAAATTTTCCTCCTCTTTTTGGTCCTTTCTTCAGGACAAACGCTTTGTGTCCGAATACATGCAGGTGTCTTGCAGATGGTTCATGACCAATCCATATTTTAAAAGGTGTCTGGCCATTTAGAGCTTTAGCTGGACATCTATTTACTACATAGTTCGCAGTGTGAATAGCATCTGCCCATAGCTTCTCTGAAACGCTTGATTCAATTATAAAACATCTTGCCTTCTCGGCTAACGTCCGATTTTTACGCTCTGCAAGCCCATTACTTTGTGGTGTGTATGGCGACGTTAATCTGCGTTGTATTCCATGTAGCCTCAGAAAATCATTAAAATCTTTATTTAAGTACTCAGTACCATTGTCCGATTGTAGATATTTAATTTTGTGTTTAAATACATTTTCCACCATGCTTTTATACTCTTTGAATATCTGGAATACGTCGCTTTTATTTTTCATAAAATACACGCAGCAGTATCTACTGAAATCATCAATGAAAGTCACGAAATATCTTGATCCTGCATAAGTCTCAATTTGCATAGGACCACATACGTCGGTATGAATGATCTCCAGTATCTCTTTTGTCTTAATACCTTCTGTAGTATTAAATGGTAGTCTCGTCATTTTTCCTTTCAAACATGTTTCACAGTCACCCAGTTTTTCATTTTCTTTTATTTTTAATCCTCTTATTAATTCTCTCTTGGATGCTGCCTTCAGGTCAGATTCGTTCAAATGTCCGAGTTTCTTGTGCCACTTCATGATATTTGTATCAAGATTGTCTTCTACCGCGTTGGCCTTTTCTACTTCGTTAAATTCAATGTAGTACAAATCATTTTCTCTATTTGCTTTGAGAACTGTCTTTCCGCTATTGTTCTTTACTAATGCCTGATTCTTATGGAATACAACTGTGTATCCATTATCGGTGATTTTCCCGACTGACATCAGATTCGTGGATAGTTCAGGTACATATAGGACATTATTTATATTGTAGTGTTCATCCTTCACTCTTACAGTGATTTTTCCTTTTCCTTTCACTTGAGTGACATGTTGATCGGAAGCTAATTTTAATGTTCCAGATTCGTTGTATATAATATCAAATTTATTTTGATTTCTGCACATGTGTGATGTGCATCCGCTATCAAGACACCAACTATTATTGTTCAAGTCTTTCGCCAACGTTAGACATGCTGGTTTTACATTAAAATTTTTATGGCTTGAATCATTTACCTTTTCTGTACCATATTTAGCTTTTGATTGACACTCAGAAGCCTTATGTCCCTTTCTTTTACACTTATTACATCTGAACCTGAAAGTTCCTCCATTATTCTCTTGTCTTCTATTTCTACTGTAGAATGCACCTTCAGTATTTTCTTTAATATTTCCACTGTTTTTTCTTGCTTCATTTTCTTCAATAATTTTAATTTTTAAGTTTTCTGGTGATGGCAAAGTATCTCTGGTTTCGATTGCAATTCTAAAATTTTCGAAACTTTGTGGCAGACTATACAACATCATAATACTTAATAATTCTGGATGGATATCCACACTCATAGTTGCGAGTTTATCTACCACATCCATAAAGTTATTTAAATGATCTTGCACATCATCTTTATCATCCATTTTCTTTAGAACTAGCTGTTTCAGCAAAGTTGCTTTACGCGCAGGTCCTGAACTTTGATGGATAGACTTTAATTTGTCCCAAATTTCTTTAGATGTTTTACAGCCAGTTACCTGCTTTAGTTGTGGTGGAGACATCAATAGCAAAATTTCAGCACGAGCCATTGTATCCTTTTTAAAAAATTTTTCTGTCTCCTCAACAGTTGCACCTGAAGATAATTTTACGGTTCCACTTGCGTATTCCCAGAGCTCATTTTTTATTAGTATAGCTTCAGCCTGCACACACCAGGTATCGTAATTGCTTTTAGTAAGTGGTTCGATACGATATGACGACGTCATTTTTATTTCTCGCAAATAACCACGCTCTGCTACCAATTTGTTATATTACTAATGACTTTGATACATATCTGATGTAGCAATATGTACTAATAAATCATAACAAGAACGTATTGTGTATTATTTATTATTAATCAACATATTACATTTAATATAGAATGACAAGTTCTATCAACAACAATGTTCCTAGCAGTGATCTCCTTGACAACGTATTGTCTTTGACCGTAGACTATATGCTATGTGATGCAAACTCCAACACCGGCGAATGTAGACCTTCAGTGCCACCGTGTCAAGCCTTTACGTGTCCTAACCCACCGTACCATCCTTGCTGCTATCACACGGTCAACAAACTCGTATAAGCTACTGAAGCCTATATCCCACAGCCAATATCCTGTAAAGCGATGCAGGAAGAAACGCCGTGCTGTAATATGCACCTGGCAATTTGGTCGCTTCAGGTTTAACCGGCTGACCGAGTCTCGTAATGTTTGATAAGTGTAATTGATGTGTATGTTTTGTTATTATAATGTATGCATCTAGTTGTCCCTGATGCGTTAAGTGCATTTATTAATTTATTATGTATCTGCTGTGCAACTTGTTTGTGAATCATAATCAGTGTTGATATACTCAATAAAAGCAATGTGACAACTATTTACCATTTGTGTTATTTAAAGGACGGAAAACATTTTCACGATTGCGTGCGTCCGCCTACGTTACTGTGCGTCGTGTATTGCAGTAGCTTTCGTGAGCTTTCGGTGTACACTTGGCGCTACAACCAAAGTTAATTATACTTTTGTCTCATTGTCACGGACATTTAGTAGTGCTAATTTTCCGGTCAACTGTGACATTTGTAGTGATAGTTTTGATGAGAATAGGATGAATTTTAAAAGTTTTATGACTGTTATATTTTGTATTACAGGTAAGTTATACAATTTTATTTATTAACAAATAGCAGAATCATTGTAAACCGTGACACCATCAGCTGGTTCCATGATTGTAATATGGTCCTGTGGCTCATCCTAACTTTGTTTCTGTGAAATTTTTTATTCTGATTTATTTAAATTTAATTATATAGTCCTCCATTTCAATATACCTACTTGATATACCTATAATATGAAGGAAATGTTTAAAAATACTTCGGATATTCATGGTCTTCCACATCAGTCGTAAGCCCTTTGGATCCGTATCGTAGAATTCCGTTAATCTAGCATAATTTTTTGTTTTATTTTTTGCAGGTGATGTTTTTAGCAGCAGCGTCGCAGAGAACGATGTAGACATCAGTAGGTAAGCAAATTTCCTTTCTATTAGTCAGTATACTTTCAAAAACATCACCTGCAACTATTTGGGAAGACTATTCACCTTTCTTACCCATCTATAAATACTGTATTAGTATTTATAATTTTATTGAGTAAGTAGGTTACCATTTATCAATACTAAAATATTATTTAATGGCTCATATCGATAGTTACTTGCGTCATTGCCTCGAAATATAGAACAAAGAAATTCTAATCCCATAATTTTCTGTTTGACCTTGTATCCATATGAGAACAATTTGTAGCTTCAGCATTTGTAATTTTCGCGCATATGGTGGTATACATATTTATACCAATAAAATTTGTGTGAAGATGAATATAGAAATAATAAATTTTGAACTCTTTAAACAGCATTCAATGTTCAATTTTATTTATTTTGTTTCATGATTTGCTGTGAATCTAAAACCAGTGAAGTATTTTAATGTAATACATATGAATCAATTGGCGACATTAAATAAATAATTAGAGAGGCACTATATTTATAACATGTGCTTATTTAATTCTAGGTTGAAGATGAAGATGGATCCTAAGACAAATGGAGACGGTCGCAATTGGACCATCATCGACGATGAACAAAAGGAAACTAAAAAAGTAAATCCAACATTAAACGAAGAACCAGCTGTTTTGAAAACATACAAACCAAGAGTAGATCCTAAACTATTTTACTTCTCTGAATCGTACATTGAAGAAATGAAACATTCTCCAAGTGCCAAAGAAATAAGCTCTGTATATCCTGGGAGGAATGTATTCCGTGGTGATGATCCAAACTATTTTAAGCCACATTCCCCTATGTCCATGCGATTAATAAACCGACGTCATAATAATATTAGTAGTAAGTATCTACTTATGTACGATTTTTTCTTAATTTTAAAAATAATTAAAAAAACTTTTCTGAAATATCCGACTGTAACCTATGACTACTACGCTTTGACATATCATTATTTTGTTCCGGTTTCATGACCGGTTTAGCAGCGTGAATAAAATCAGTAGTCTAACTAACGGGGAGATCTCTTGTATGAAGACCCCGACAATAATTCGCCCGTCGTTGATACTTTGCAGTTCGATAAAGTCGAGTATGTAGATTACGAATGTCGAAGAATCCAAAACTTTTTTTTTTCGGAAGAGGGTTATTTTCATCCCTAAAGTTTTAAATTGCCTATATCTCCCGATAGAGAAGTCCTACGGCCAAAAATCCTTCCCAACATATCATTGTCTGTTATTGAAGTACAAGTATGTAAAGAAATCCCGGACTTTTTCCTTTCAGGGGGCCCGCTATATACACAGAAAAAAAATGTATGGCGTTGGTCGATGATACTTTGCACTTCGATAAAGTCGAGTATGTAGATTACGAATGTCGAAGAATCCAAAACTTTTTTTTTTCGGAAGCTGGTTATTTTCATCCCTAAAGTTTTCAATTGCCTATATCTCCTGATGGAGAAGTCCTACGTCCAAAGTTTCTTCCCTACATATCATTGTCTGTTATTGAAGTACAAGCATGTAAAGAAATCCCGAACTTTTTCCTTTCAGGGGCCCCGATATACATAAAGAAAAAGTTTGTATGGAGTTGGACCACATTCTTGTCACAGATGATTTAAATGAGATTTGATAGATCTCAACATAAGTATCATTTTTCATTATGGAGTCAAAAAAAATCATCCAGTAAAAAAAAAGTTACACGTATTTAAAAGGGAGTAATTTTTTTTTAAATTGCTAAGGTATAAAATTACAGTAACTGCGGTAGAATCTTTGACAGTACCTATGTATTCTATTACAAACGTTGAATAACATTGTCATAAAACCAAATATTTTTAAAATCCGTCTCAGGGTTCTCGAAATAGACATTTCTATTTTTCACCTTTTCATTGATAATATTTCAAATGGACTAGTTTACTATTTTTAATGTTTGAAAATATAAATTATGGCAAAATAAAACAAATTGTTCAGGAGAAATTGAGATATTTCAGAAAATTACAAAATTTTATGTGCTATGATTAAATTAATTTAATTTTCATATGTTTTGAATATATTTAATTTAACTTTGAACTTAATTTTGAGCACAATGAAATGTATTGTGTTTTTTTGTGTCAAATCTGATTTAAAACTAGATTTACTAGAAATGTGGTGCAAGCCGCCCTAAATAACTTGCTTTTTAAACTAATCTTTGGTTCAAGAGAAAGAGAAGTGGAAACATGTCATTTTCATAATCCGTCCCAGTGTTCTTAATATTCAGTTCTTGATATTTTCGTTAATATTTCAAATGGACAAGTTTACAATTTTTTATTATTGAAAATATAAATTAGGGCAAAATAAAACAAAGTGTTGAAGAAAAATTAATATATCTCAGAAACGACGAAGTCTTTAAAAATGTGCTTTGAGTAAATAAATTTAATTTTCAATTGTTTTCAAGATATTTTGAAGATATCCGCAATTTCAATTGCTAACTTTGAACTTAATTTTGCGCGCCATGAAATGTATTGTGTTAATTTGTGTTTTTTTGTGTTACATCTGTCTGATCTAAAATGAGGTGCAAGCATTGGTGCAAGCCGAAAAATATTATTTAGTCAGGCAATCCTGTAGCAAATGACGTTTATTTGTTTTAATATTGATAGGCAATGGCATATTTAACATAATGCCGCACTAATATTGGCCCAATGGATTAAAATACTATGATAAATAGCAAAAAGAAATAAATGAAAAAAATGTGAAATTTGTTTCTTCAAATAACGTCTACTATCAGGAAAAACATAGCAAATTAAAACTTTACATGGAGAATTTTTATTCCGGACACAGATACATTAAAAATTATATGTGAAATGATAGCTAGATTCTTTGGGATTTTTATCAGATTCTAAAGTAAAATTTAAGTACAAAAATAAAAAATATATAAATACAAATAATAAGTATACTGACAAAAATTTTGCAAAGTAAGAAATAATTGTATTTCGTTGTAGATTTTGGAGACGGTTGGTGCCAAATTAATTAACATAACAAACATTGCTAAAGCTTTTCTCTAATATATACAATTTACAGTAAACAGAGGTAAATTACTAAATTTCTGAAAAACTACCCAACTGAGGAGCCACCTCATGATTTTTGTCCTATACGAATCTTGTAGCAGACCGTTCTAAACTGTACAGCCAACACAAAAAAATATTTACCCAAACAGTGAAGGACGCCTGGCCATACCTCAATTACTAATGAAAAAAAGGGTATCCTCTCAAATTCTCTAAAATATATAATTTCAGAAGCTATAACTTTAGTTGCTATAAATATACATTTTCTATAAATTTAGATTCTGTAATTTTAAAAATCTATAAATGTGTTTGATAAAATTTTTTAAATCTATAATTCTAATTCCTATAATGCATTGTTTTCTATGATTGCAGTTCCTATAATTTTCAAAATCTATAATTTTAAGTCCTATAATTTTTATAATGCCTATTTTCAATTGCACTAATTGCTACTTTTCTATAATTGCTGTTACTATAATTTTGAAATATATAAATTCAAGTCTTATAATTTCTATAATCCCTAGTTGCAATTGCACTAAGGGCTACTTTTCTATTTTATTATTATGCAGTTATTATAATTTTCTAAATATATAAATTCATGGTCTAAAAATTTATTAATCTATACTATCTATATATACTATCAGTTGCTCTAATGGATTATTAAAATAATTGTACTCACTATATTTTAAAAGTATAACTTCATTCTATTTACATTTACAAATACATAAGCATAAAAAAAAATCTATAATTAAATCAATTTAAATAAGTACTACTATTAAAATTTACAGTAGTTTTTGTTAATCTTAACCTATTGCAGTAATTTTCGATTCCTATTCCCCTAATTTGTAAATAAAAATAGGTTAGCTAGGAGCGCAGCGACGAGCGTGGTACGTATAGTACTAAAAAAGAGCGCGAGCCGAGCGAGCGAAGCGAGCGTGCCGCGTTAGCGGACGGCTAAGTGGCAGAAACTAAAAACTTTTATACTCGCAAATAAATAGGAAAAAAATATAGCAAACTAATCATTAAATTATTTAAGTTTGATAATTTAGATATCTTCAAAATTAAAGAAAACAATTTTAGATAATACGAACATTATAGCAAATTAATTATATATATATATATATATAATTAATTTGCTATTTATATATATATATATTTTAAGTTTTTTTATATAATATGATTATGTACAAAAATTAATTTATGTAAATATATATTATAATTAAATAAAATTAATTATTAGATCATTGATATTTTGATAATAGTGATTTTGAAAATAACGGATATCGATTTTCGACAAAAGAAAAATTATAGCAAATAAATAATTAAAGAATGTAATTTTATATATTTTGATAATAGTGATTTTGAAAATTACAGAAATCGATTTTAGGTTTATAAAAAATTATAGCAAATTAATAATTATAGAATTTTGATAGTAGTGATTTTGAAAATTACAGTACTAATCGATTTTAGGTTTAAAAAAAATTATAGCAAATGAATAATTATAGAACGTAATTTTATATCTTATGTACTTATAAATTCTAAAATTATATCAAAACATTATAGAGAAAATATAGGAGACCCGAAAATAAGGTAGGTATCATAAAATTGAATAAGTTATATTATACTAAATTGTGTATAACATTGTCTTGCTGTAATATTTTACACCAGGTATTCCGAGTGTATTACTTGATACTACATAATATATACACATGAGTGTTAACTGAATGGAGTAAAAATAGTCTCAATAATTCCAATGTTCAAAATCTAAGTACTTAACCGAAAATAATAATTTTTGCAAACGATGGGATTTCCACTTATCATGTGTTGATCTAAACAATACTTAGATTATTTTAGAAAGAAAGTAATTTAGGTCGGCTTGCAATCTAGTTTTAGATCAGATAGATGTAATACCAAAAAAAATACAATACATTTAATGGCGCTCAAAATTAAGTTCAAAGTTAGCAATTGAAATTGCGGATATCTTCAAAATATCTTGAAAACAATTGAAAATTAAATTTATTTACTCAAAGCACATTTTTAAAGACTTCGTCGTTTTCTGAGATATATTAATTTTTCTTCAACACTTTGTTTTATTTTGCCCTAATTTATATTTTCAATAATAAAAAATTGTAAACTTGTCCATTTGAAATATTAACGAAAATATCAAGAACTGAATATTAAGAACCCTGGGACGGATTATGAAAATGACACGTTTCCAGTTCTCTTTCTCTTGAAACAAAGATTGGTTTAGAAAGAAAGTTATTTAGGGCGGCTTGCACCACATTTCTAGTAAATTTAGTTTTAAATCAGATTTGACACAAAAAAACACAATACATTTCATTGTGCTCAAAATTAAGTTCAAAGTTAAATTAAATATATTCAAAACATATGAAAATTAAATTAATTTAATCAAAGCACATCTTTAAAATTTTGTAATTTTCTGAAATATCTCAATTTTTCCTAAACAATTTGTTTTATTTTGCCATAATTTATATTTTCAAACATATAAAATAGTAAACTAGTCCATTTGAAATATTATCAATGAAAAGGTGAAAAATAGAAATGTCTATTTCGAGAACCCTGAGACGGATTTTAAAAATATTTGGTTTTATGACAATGTTATTCAACGTTTGTAATAGAATACATAGGTACTGTCAAAGATTCTACCGCAGTTACTGTAATTTTATACCTTAGCAATTTAAAAAAAAATTACTCCCTTTTAAATACGTGTAACTTTTTTTTTACTGGATGATTTTTTTTGACTCCATAATGAAAAATGATACTTATGTTGAGATCTATCAAATCTCATTTAAATCATCTGTGACAAGAATGTGGTCCAACTCCATACAAACTTTTTCTTTATGTATATCGGGGCCCCTGAAAGGAAAAAGTTCGGGATTTCTTTACATGCTTGTACTTCAATAACAGACAATGATATGTAGGGAAGAAACTTTGGACGTAGGACTTCTCCATCAGGAGATTTAGGCAATTGAAAACTTTAGGGATGAAAATAACCAGCTTCCGAAAAAAAAAAGTTTTGGATTCTTCGATATTCGTAATCTACATACTCGACTTTATCGAAGTGCAAAGTATCATCGACCAACGCCATACAATTTTTTTCCGTGTATATAGCGGGCCCCCTGAAAGGAAAAAGTCCGGGATTTCTTTACATACTTGTACTTCAATAACAGACAATGATATGTTGGGAAGGATTTTTGGCCGTAGGACTTCTCTTTCGGGAGATATAGGCAATTTAAAACTTTAGGGATGAAAATAACCCTCTTCCGAAAAAAAAAAGTTTTGGATTCTTCGACATTCGTAATCTACATACTCGACTTTCTCGAACTGCAAAGTATCAAAGACGGGCGAATTATTGTCGGGGTCAACTTCCCCGTTGATCGGGCTACAGGGGAAATGTTTCGTGTAGCAAAGAATGGTGTAGAACGGGTAGAAGTCTATGCCCTTGTGAATCCGGGGCAAGCAGTTGTAATAAAGCTTTTAATTTTTAAGCTACTATTTATTTTTTCAGGATCACAAAAGCGAAAAATATGTATACGTTGTCCCGGTGAAAGAACTTTAGTAGCTAAAGAGGGTTTAGACCGTGTGGTCTTACATAAGCCAAAGTTATTGACTTGTTCAAAACGGCGTGCACCTACTACGGTGAGATTTGTCCATAAAGACGGACCTGATTTTGGATCTCTAATTGAATTTGGGTCATATTCAGTAGAAGGCGATATCCTGTATAAAGGAAAGGTTGGTGACTTTCTATAATCATTTTACAATCGTTTATATTTTAATCTTTTATTGTGTCCAAATCACTGTAGGTGAACTATGAAGCACAGAATAAGGACGCATATTATGCTGTCTTTATTATGTGCTATGTAATTTATATACTGACTAGCTTTAGCCCGCGGTTACACCCGCCTGGAAATAGAATATCCCATAGCGCCTGAGAAAGAAAAGGTCTGGTTGGTGAACGGTAAATATTTTCTACCCATGGTACACCCAGGTGGACTACGCGGGTGTACCACGGGCAATGAACGATATTTAGTAGGCGCTTTATACAAAACGTCATACAAAATTTGGTCTCCACGAAAAGCCCTTTTATTTTAACGAGATAATATATAAGCTATGTCCACTCTGAAGGTCCATTCTAAATGGTGAAAGAATTTTTGAAATCGGATGAGTAGTTTCGGAGATTATTATAGATCCAATCTTACAAACTTTATGACCTCTTTATAATATAAGTATACTAGATTTTCAGGATAAGTGAGGACGTCGATTATACGTGCCCTTTAAAACACGAAAAGTTGATTAAAGTATTAATTTTAATATTGGTATTTAACATTTTTAGCATTTAACCCGTCCTCCGATTTGAAAGTGCAACGCTCCATAGGGTTATATTTCTAACTACCGCGTTTTAAGAAAATTTACAGTTTATTTTAGCTGCAAAAATGTTTAACTTGGACAAATATTATACAAACAAATCAGGTGAACGGTGATAGGTTTTCTTCAGTACCAGTTTTCCGCCCCCAGTTTTGCTTGTGGATATTTTGATCAAAATAAAAAGTATAGCCAATAACACTGGGATAATATTTAGTGACAAGACTTCGATTTCGGGTGTTTTTTACTTCACTAATTTGATCTTAATTCCTTTTTTTATTTCAAACAGTGTATATTATTATAAATTATTCATTTTGCTACTATAATTATACTTCGCACCGTTAGTGATGTTGTTGTCATAGTTCAACTGATCTCCAATAAATGGCGTCTTTTACAAAATAAATTTTTCATCATAGAGGGAAAAATAATCTTCAAAATGGCGTATCAAACATTAACTTTGATACAGTATTTAGGGTCTTATGTCTTTAATTTGTATGGGATAAACTATTCCCGATTTCTCTGTAAATAATCCACCTATTTATTTCCTATTCAATAAAACTCATTGAAAAAACAACGGCTATTTCATTTAGATATACATAGTCTGGTCATAAGTTCTGTCACACAATAAAAACAATTTAATTCCACCAAATACCTACTTTGCTTCTTAACTTCACTCTGACCTAAACTGGTCCACGTCGCCGTATGATCGAGATTGAACACATGCCACACATTAGACGTTGTGAGTACAAAAATGTCTCTAACTTTCATTGCCACACTAAAGATACGCTTCGATTATGTAAGTGAGTGAATTATTTAGGTATTTATATTCTGTTTCGAATATTCAATTTAATTCCACCAAATACTTTGCTTCTTAACTTCACTCTGACCTAAACTGGTCCACGCCGCCGTATGATCGAGATTGAACATAGGCCACACATCTAGATCACATGCAATGTCATGTGTGTGACAGATCGTTCCGGCCATCGAAATCAACCACAAATACAACTAAAAACGGATGGCGGGCCGTTCGTTACAAGAATTGGACGAGTCTGTGGTGAATGAGTAGGCACCTTTAGGTTTAGGCAGACAAAACTGTGTAGACAGTGGGAGCTAATTGAAAAAAAATACTATTTTTAAACGGTGTTGATAGTTTTTAACAAGATAATTAAATTACTATTATTATCTATTTCAGCTTTTACAGCAATGTGAAATGAAGGTAAATGTTGTTAAGCAAGTTTGCCCTTTACCAAAGTATTTGAAAGCAAATTGCAATAATGAATTATGTAATTTTACATGTCGAGACATACGATCAACAATAGTAGGACCTAGCTTTTTACATTGCGAAGCTAACAAGGAATGGAATGGAAGTTTACCAATATGCAAAGGTATGACCTTTAAAATAGTTTTATTTTAATTTCCCTTCCTTTGAAAGTAAACATTAAAAACTTTATCAAATCAAAATAAATTCCCTATGTAGGTAGTAATGGCGGCCGCAATGGGAAATTTTCGGTGCGATGCCGGACCAATGTGTGGCCTACTTTAGCCCAGCTTTTCTTTAATATTTTTTTAATAGTGATATTTATAAATTATGTTGCCCGAAAATTTTGAAGTAGGCCACTTTTGAAACACATCTTCTGTTTATTGTTTTTACTTGTTGAATAAAAAATACAGGTGGTATAAATATTTGTTTCTCTTTTATAGGCAAATAATACGACAGAAATAGGTCTCCTTCGTGATCCTGCTAATAGGACAATGAAAAAACGGACGAAAATTCGGGGGAAACTGCTTTTTTCTATGGATTTTTATATGAACTCTGACCATAATATTATGTTAATATGGGCTCGACAGTCCACGGGCGAAGCCGGGGCGGAAAGCTAATTTGTATTTTTTTTTTCTATTTCAGCACAAACACATTGTCCAGTACTAAATCCGCCGAGCAACGGACACATTAGTTGTCAAGGCATACATACTAAGGCAGGCTTCAATAAAGGATCTATCTGTAGACTACATTGTAATCGAGGATGGCGTCAAAACAACTTATTCACTATTTGTAAACGAGGTGTTTGGAGTCAGGAATTATTTTGTCAACGTAAACATAAAAAAGTAAACGATCCTAGAGCTTAGACCTCTACTCCTAGACCTACTAATATCTACTAAAATCAGTAAAACTGATTTCATTTATTGTATTTTTCATTAAATATATTGTTATTATATACATAATGTTGTTTTAGTTCCATCACTTATGGAAGCGAGACTTGGGTATGGCATAAGAAGCAGAAATGCAGTGGAAATATGGTCTTTACGTAGAAGGCGTAGAGAAAATTAAATATTAAAGAAGTTAAACAATGTTGTGACTAAAATTAAGAAAAGTAATTTACGCTGGTTTGGACAAATTGAAAGAAGTTCACAGAAAAAATAAATGGTCCAGTGAACAGTAACACTGTTAATTTTTTTACCCGCTGTCCGGTCAACTGAACTAGCCAACTGTACCACGGGCAAGAAATGGGACGAAAGATGGACTAAAAAGGTTTACCAACTATATTGAAGGCAATATTAAAAGTACACACAATCGCCGAGCATGTATAAAATGAATGATGAATAAGAATATAAAAGAAGCTAAAGAGGTATGGCAGGATCGTAGCAAATATCATTCTATTGTCTTTGCCTACCCCTCTTGGGATGGGATAAAAGGCGTGATGATAGATATTGTTATTTGTATTTAAATGTATTTTATTATTTTTCCCAAATTTTATAACACTTGCTATGCGTTTGCCGTTTACTCCGACCAACTAGTTGTGCAGAATGAAGGGATTGTTTCCAATCAAACCAATTGGTTGATCAGATACTTTATTTATTAAAACTATATTACAACTAAAATTAATAAAACAACTCAATGAAGCAACTAGATTGATTTATTCAATCTTAGGCCAGTTCCCTCACTCCGGTTATATTCCTAAAATTTCGCGCTCTGTGTCTGTGGTATTGGTTGGTGTTGCCCGCTGGAAAAAATTAGGTGGCGGTCAACACAAACGCCAGAATATTAAATTTCTTCGCATCCACACAAGCATAGTCAACTTTAAAATCCTAAGAACAATAACTATTTCTTCGCATCCACACAAGCATAGTCAACTTTACAGTCAGGTAGGCTGTGGCTACAGTATATAAAAATTATTGTGAGTTTGATAACATTTTACACTTCTGTTTTAGTCATAGAGTACTAAGCCTATGGAGGGGCCATAGACGGACTCCCCCTTTCGCCAATTTTTTCCCCTTTGACCAGACTAGGTATTATATGTACAGGTGGTGCGCAGTAATAAGTTACCTTAGATTTCGTTGGTATCGTTTTGTGTCGCGAGACAGAGCTCTAAGAAAATAGTTAATAATTGTCATGTTTTAAACGGGAAAGGCGATCGAGGGCGTCAAACTTAGTGTTTCCAATCATTAATTATAATTTAATAATATATTATAAAAAATTGTTCGGTGATTTAAACGCTTCACGTCTCCTTTGGTAAATACTCAAAGGTTTTAGTTAAAAAATAATAAACATTAGGAAAGTAACGGAACGTAATTTTAAGTTTTCTAAATTCAAATTTGTTTGACAGCTGCGACCGTTACATATGTTTTTGTTCCGTTCGTTTGGTATGTGTTTATTTTCGCTTCATATTTAAATAACAAATAATGAATAAATTGTGGAAGCAACAACTTTAATATTATCTCGTATATTGTTGGATTAGATTAAAGAATAAAAATGGGTAGCAATACCAGTAAACCCGCAAACGGAACAGCTGTTCATATGCAAAAGGACGATTCTGATGGCGTCGCCGGTTGTGATCCTCGTTCGCCGACTCCAGAGATTGTACGAACCCCTTTACAAGTAAGTATGAAACTATAGTTAAAGTAATTGTTTTATTCACATAGCCAGAAGTTCACACTTATTCTACCTACTTAAGTTATCATAGAATCTTTCTCATGATTACTGAAGCTATGTGTTATCTAAAGATAACTGAATCTTACCTCCATCATGCATGGGGTTATGTTTGGTATTAATTTACTATCATATTGAAATATTAACATGTTAGGTTCCCTTGTGGCAGTTTTATTCCACTGGCATAAATGACTGTTGTTATTTCTTTTTATTCATAGACTCTCATGGTCACTGATAATAAAAGATCTTGACATATTTTAATGTTAATTTTCCATATTCTGTTGCAGGCAAAAGTTGGTGGTAAACATAATATAACAAAAAATGTGGATTTAACAAAAACATTTGAAAATGCTTTGGAAGAAAAGCTTATTCATAATAATCCAATATTGTCTGCAGTCATAAAGAATCATTTACAATCATATGACCCTCGTTCACCTACACAAGACTTTGATCGGACACCAATTGTTTTATCAACACACACAGATGACAAACAAAAACTACGCCAAGATACGGACATGGTCTGTGCCAGTCCATATCTTCAGGAGACTTCTGTTGACGACTTGCATAATGGTTTGAACGACAATCAAGTTGATGCAGATATTATTCCCAAGAACTTATGTGATGGATTTTATGACTTAACTCTTGATGATACTTTGAGAGACACTGAGGAACCGCTGGGTTGCTCTACAGCTTCACAAGAAGCCATTGAAAAGGATATTAGTATTGAAACAAAGAATAAACCAACAATGCTTTTGGAGACTAACTTTGATTATATAGAAAAAAACTCCATGGAAAATAATTCAAATGATCAGATTGACAACAGTATTCAAAAATCTAGTTTTGAAGTTTTAGAAAATGACCCAAGATCACCTTCTGTTGGTATTGAGCGTACACCAATTGTAGTTTCTAAAATGGATGGGGCAAATGTGGAAGATCTATCAGATGATGTTTTGATTAAAGCTTTACAACATTCCAATGCAGACTTCCGGTACTCTGTCTCCAAATCACAAAAGACCTCTGATGGCATTTTAATTTATGAAGATGAATCTCCAACTGCTCGTACTGAAACTCCCAGGAAGTCCATGCCTGAAGCCAATAGCGGTTGTAGAACTCCTCTGTCATGTATGAAAAACAAAGGGGACACTAGCCACATAAGATCTAAATCAGCAAATACACTACTTGATCCTACAACTGCTCCACCCAAAAGAGTGTCTCATATTCCTCGTCTGAAAGCGTTAGCTAAACCACTAAAATATTCACCAAGTACTAATTTTGGATCTCTGAAGATTATTTCCAAAACATCGGCTATTAGTGGGGATTGTGAAAACACACCACCTCATAGTCACCGTGATGTGTGGGACAAAGATAACAGTGTAGTGCTATAAATGTCTAATGTAAAACTTGAATAATTTCAGTTTAAGTCTTTCTTTGAAGCGCTTATTTTTGTTAAATATGTACCTAACATTTATTATAATAATAGTTACAAAATAATGTTATTGACTTTGAGTATGTATACAGGATTTCATAACTTCATACAATGTACTTTAATTAAATACTTTCAATTAACATTATCCTTTCCTTTCAGATCATTTGATCATATTGTACTGTGTAAACTTAAATATAGGATGAGAGTTTACCTCGTCCTTCTGATTCTAGTATAAAATTTACACCAGTATACACTGAGACTAGAAACCTAATTTTGTTTTAAGATGTGTGTTGTTTATAATTCTGGGACTAATTTGTAATAGGTTTATATTACATGCATAATTAATAAATCAAAGACAAATACATTTTTGTATTTTTATTTTCAGATCAATAAATACTTAAACATTTATTATTACAGTGGAGTTTATACACCATATTATTAGTTAATGTGGGATGCAATGATGATTATCCTGCATATGTAAAAGCAGATATCAATTTAAAACAGTGAATATTATATTTGGAATGATTGATAATAACATGAGTATTAAACATACTATAATGTAATATAACTCCAGGTTGCACCTTTTCTTCAGCATTTCAGTTGTACAGCCCACGAAGAACTACAACAAAATATAGAACTCTAATAGTTGCACCAACAATATTATAAATTGATACATTAACTCTACATGCTACAATATTATTGAAAATTCATAAAACTGATCGGTAATATGTATTTGCATTTTTATAAGCTTTTTATACACGCAATAGAAGAATGTATGTAAAAATTATATATACAGAGTAACTAAGTATCTGATGAAATTAGGATCTGTAATTTTATGGAGGAAATACAACTACTTATGGCTAATTAAAAAGGTAGGTAAAGGGTAAATTCTCAACTCCTTACCCCGATTGTACAATGCCAGCATTACGCTCACGCCATGTTAAAGCTTAAATAACAAAATAATATATGTAAGTAAATAAAATAACATTTTGTATGAATCAAATTAATTACCTATAAGTACTGCAGATATCGAGAGTATATGAAATTTCCGCAGTATTCGCTCAATAACTTTATTGTCCTACTTTTCTTTCCTACAATACAATAGAACTCTTATATTTCCGTTTTTCCTACACACATATTAAGTTATTAAATATATCTACTTTATAAAGCCATTATAACATGGACTAACATTTTCAAAGTGCTACAACACTAATATTATAGCAGGGTGGGCCAAGTCTGGATTCAATCACATGGTGATTCACACCCAATATCATAAGAGACAATATACAGAATGTAACATTGAGATGAGTTAGTACAACTGGATAGAGAAATATGTTCTAAAGTTTTTCTTTTTTTTCTTAACGGGTTACCTTACAGCTCCTGAAACCGTGTATTCAGTCCCAGGTTATCCAGCAGAAGACCAAGTCTTCATCTTTTAGCCGATGATATTTGTGAGACTATACATAATAAGTAGCCAGTTCTGTTGAGTTTAGAAGGAAAAAGTATAATGCATAAGGAACCACGTCATCAATCAAAATCTATTTTTTTTATCTCATACTTTCAGAGTACCCCATACTAACCCATCTCAATATTACACCCTTTGTATGTAAGGCATAACACCTTTTATACATGCCTGGTGGTTAGGATTACTTCACACATTGACATCATCAACTTTTAATGTGTGTATTTTCTGGCACTGTCTGTCATTCACCCTTTGAAAGTACCCAAACTGCAGGCCATCCCTAATTTTATGTCTACTCTAAATATTTAAGGTATGTACCCAATAAAATTGTAATATTATAAAATTTTCAAATATTGAATTAATTAACACTAAACATCAATATAATGTAATAATCTATTACTAAACAATAGCTTTAAATCATTATATTATGATTAACTAACTTTATATGTATTTTACAAATTGCATTGAAATGGCTTTGCTTGTGTACATATATTCTATTAACTATTTTGTACCTATTTAGGAATGTCATTTGCTTGTTTAACTTATACAAAAACTTATTATAATAAATATCATATAAAAGCCACCGCAGTAAAGACCTTTTCTTTATTTTCACTCAGAAATATAGCTTTTAAAATCAAAATCTCATTGAAAGTACATTTTTTTATGTAAAATGAGTTTTAAGTGAGAAATGCATATTAATATTATGACTTCACCAATATATAAATTGTTATTTGAAAATTACAAGCATCATATTTTATTATTATGCATTGAATTAATATTACTAAAAGGTATAATAAATAAATATTTATGCCCTACCTACTATAAATACAATCTATTGACCTAATTAATAATGGCTTCTAAACTTTTATATCTACTTCCACATAATTATTATTATTAACCAATTTGACAGCTAAACTTTATTTTTAAAACATTGTGGTGCACTAAAAGTTGACTATTCAGCTAATACCTATATAAGTTTGATTATTATGGACTAATTGCACCTACCACTACATTTAAGTTTATAGTATCATAATAAAGAGTAATTCATTAAGTACCATAACAACATTTTCTAATTAACTTAATACATACATTCTGGAATTATACTGCTTAACATTTCACTGTTAAAATTGGAATTAAACAAAATATGTGAATAAGACAATGCTGTACTCTGATTCTATAGTTAAAATTACTAATACTTTTCATGACTTTATGAATATAAAAACAATTTCAATTAAGTACCCTGTGTTTTTCTGATCAATTATTTTAATACTTTATCCAAAAGCATGAGCACCTCAATATTTTTGTATAAAAATAGAGCATTGTCCTAAGCAATTTGAGTCCGTGCACCATGTGTAGTATGATTGTATTTGCATAGAAACTCCATATTTCAAATTTATGTTTTCTACACTTTGTAAACTAATTGCAAAGACAACTTGTTCAACAATGTTTTTTTCTTATTTTACACCACTACATACAATGGTACACGGACCTGTAAGTAAATTTTCATACTGTTAGTTACAAACATAAAAAAATTAATGACAGACAAAAATACATTATGATAAATTAATTATACATAACAGAACTTCACTCAAGTGTGACAATCACAAACATGCTGTAGTTATTCATTTGTCAGAGTTGTCCTTGGTCTGACCTGTTAAGGATAATAAAATATTATATCATTAGTTTAAGAGTGGTCAGTCTCTGTAAAACCAGTAACAGCAGTTAAGTAGTTTTTAACTTCGAAACACATCAATGGAGCTTGCCGCTTGTTATGTAGCCTCAAGAAAATGTTGGCTAAATAGGACTGACTTGTCTTTTGTCTGGTAAACTAGGGGCCAGTAACACAGTTATTAGTACATGAGACATGCATTATTAATAGAAAAAAGTCAGTTTATTCTATGGACTTTTGACGGAAATTTTATTATAACCTCTATTGAACACATTTTGTCATGCGAGAGAAGTCTGTGTCATATAATGGTTCCCCTTATTTTGATTAGTAGGTAAACAAAAATTACAATCCAAGTGGATTATGAAGGTTAATTAAATATGAAGTTAATTATTAGGTAATTAACACAAAACACAAAATCAACTATTTAATTACATTGTAGTTACAAGGTAGACAATTTGAAACTTACCATCATCTTTCTCTTCAACATTTTTTGATATAAACTCCCTCAATTCTGTGTATGCTTTTTCAACACAATCATTCATAATGATAATATGAAAGTTGCCTGGTTTTTGTCCTGAAAATGTGAAGAACATTTATCAGTTGTGTACCTTTATATGTATTTAATATAACGCCCTGGCTTCGCATGTGCGTTAAAATTGTTATGCTGAAGGATATCCAGGTTAAAAAGTAAAGGACAATAATTATTAGTTAAAATAAAAACTAAAAAACACGCTTTTGTCAGTAACGCAATTAGCACAAACCAAATGAGCCCAAGCTCAATGGGGTTACGTCGTTTCGTTACAGAGTTCCTGTGGCCACCTTCCGGCTCCATCATCAGGACCTTGAACATCATCTAGGACCAGAGTAAGTACTTGTAAAGACAAATCAAATGAGCCTAAAGTCTATGGGGTTACGTCATAGTTCCACTATCCACCTCCTGGCCCCATCATCAAATCAGATCAATGGTACCAAATTATTGTATTGTCATTTGAATTATAAGTGCCAAATTAATATGACAATTATAAGTTAGTTAAGTTCGACTTCCAAGATTTGTTTACATACATACAGGTGAAACTAATATAAAGCATGTAAAAACTAACTCTCTATGTGCAAAAAAAACATGTCGATCTGTTGCTATGTGTTTATGTGATAGAAGGACAAACCAACAAACACTATAATATTTATAATATTGTTTAGAAACTTCACACTGGAAAATCATCAATTAACATTGTAAAAACTCCACAGTAAAAAAAAGAAGAAGATAATTAGTTAGGATTAAGGTTATATAAGCATGCCATTCAATGTCCTTCTAATGTGAAAACAAATTATATCAAGCATAGTTCAATAGAATCCATCAAATTATAGTAAGAAACTTTTTGAACTCAAAATACATCAATAAATATAGCCTCAGAGTGTCATTAGCTAAATGCACTTGTCAATATTTAAACTACATACTTTCCCATCTTGATGCATTGATATTAAGTAATAAATAAGGTAGTAGGCAGTAGGGGGGGGTCCAAAGTCATGAAATATGTGTGATGTAATTTATGGATGGCCCCTTACTTGTAGAAAGAAAAATAATTACCATATTCAATTTCCCTCTTTGCAGTGTCCAAACGTATTTGCAAACACTCTTCACTCTCTGTGTTTCGGGCTCTAAGTCTGCGGTCCAATTCATCCAGTGAAGGAGGCATGACAAATACCAAAAGAGGGTTAAAATCTGTTTTCTTAATCTGTTTTACACCTTCTATTTCAATGTCTAATATGCAAATTTTCCCCATGTGCCTCACATCTTCAACTGCTTTTTTACTGTAAATTAAGAAAACAGTAATTGAGTGATCCCTCATACATAACTGGGGGCACAATAATATACCTAGTTGTTTAAAAATAATAATACAATAACTTTTGATAACTGATAAACCATAATAAACATTAAATAATGATACAGTGAATTGGAGATACAAATGTCATGTTTAAATCAGTGTTGTTATCACACAATATAATTATAATTTTAGCAGTGATCTAGAATCACATACTGAATCAGTAGTATGTTGACAAGTTAATATAAGGGATCCTACCAACTTACTTATGATGGTACCGGAAATGGGAAATAATGGTACTAAAATAGGGGGAGGGGGGGGGTCATATAATATAATTAAAATATGATGGTGAGGGGGTTGCAATGTCCCTGTGCTGTGACACTATAGATTTGTTTCAGACTTTACAGTATTACCTATATCATGCATGGCAGTCACTATGTTTGCCTATCACAAACAGATAAGTTATAAAATAAATAAGTAAACAGAAAAGTCACTTTATCATTTTCTATATGAGAATTTAAGAAGGTAGGTATATTCACACTAGAAATCAGTGATCAAAATATTTACTTTAAAAATATCACAAGCAGATTAGTCTATTTTTAGTCAAAATAAAAACGGAGTACCTTTAGTACGGTCACAACAATCAGAACAATGAACTTTTGGCTTGCATCCAATAAGCTTCAACAACGAGCACATGGTCAAACATGATGACAGTCTGATCATAATGAAATATAACCAACCTGGTTCCATAAATGTTTCCACTGAATGTAGCTGTTTCAATGAAGTCCCCTCTTGCTATAGCTGCTAACATGTACTCCTTATTAGAGAAATGATAATGAACTCCGTCTACTTCGCCTGGACGCGGCCCTCGTGTTGTATGCGACACGCTAAATCCATACCGATCGGGAAATTCTTTTAAAAGACGTTTCAAAAGAGTACTCTTCCCTGAACCCGAAGGGCCACAAAGGACTAGTGGTCGGGGTCCCTTTTGTACCATCTTAGAGAAAACTATAACAAGATGTACATAATATTAATTTAATTAGGAACAATATATTTCAATGATAATATTTTGTTCGTACATACTTACAACGTATAAACGTCGTGATGGTCAATTTTATAAATATATTAATAATTTAATTTAATTTTGTGTAGAGAATACAGCGAATATTTAATATATCATAATAAGCAAGCGGTAATAAAAATTACGATCTTGCCTCTTTTACACGACCACACAAAACAAGTGCTTTTTACACGACTTACACGACACGCATAGAGTAAGTAGCAATCACTATGTTCTTTAATAAGAGACGGGACTGCCATACATTAATATGAAATCTAAGAAATTAGGGCCGAAAGATACTGCCAACCTAACAACATTAAGAAGGGAAAATAGAAAATCAGTGCTACCAACTACAAAAGTCAAAACATACGGCTAGTGCTGTCCTTCCTACAGAAATATTTTTGTCGATATCGATAAAAATATGCTAAAACCTGGAACAGCATCTACCTACTTTTAAAATTTCGGTTTTGTTGATTAGTATAATCGAAGAAGTTGAAATGTATGGTAATTCACAACCATTTTTTATAGGATTTGAATAAACTACGTAGTAGATCAAGTAGGAATTATTAAATTTCAACTTCTTTGATATTTCATTTCAATAAAACTTCACATGTTTTTCTATAATTTATTTGTGTTTAACCTAAAAAAATAACACATATACAAATACATTAAAAATCACCAAATTGCACGTCAATCTGGAAAGAGTAGCCGTTTCTTCAGTCAGCATGCAAGCCCTGCATAACGGACTATCTGTAATACCAATGTTATATAAGTGTTTAATAAAAGGACCATGGCCAGTGATGGCTTGAGTCACCGATCTAAGTTGGGTTCTTTTTAGTTTTAAGATCTTTTGTGAGAGTCTTGTATTTATGGTTGGTAGAGCTGCCCTGGTTTGTCTACATTCCTAAGATTGTTCCATTCGAGATTGTGCATGCATTTTGTTCTCTGCTTGAGTCGTGAGGCAAACCAGCCGCTAGGCAGGGGCACTAGGGGCTCGGGGCCAATTGCAGACATACTTGCACCGGCTCTCGCTAGCTCATCCGCCGCGTCATTTCCACGGGAGTTGCTATGACCTTTGATCCATTGTATGGTTAAGGTGCTATTATAGTTACATACCTTGTTTAGTGCTGTATGACACTCAAGTATGAGACCTGACTTAAACTTATTGCTTACCAGTGCTTGTATGACAGATTTACTGTCCGGCAGTATGCGAATAGACTGGTTGTTTACTTTTCTCTTAGTTATCGCTAGGGCCGCTAGGCAGATTGCCTGGAAAGAGTAAAGATAAAAGTAAATTTGCTGCAGCAAAAAGCAATGGCTCAATTTATTTGGTGCGGGTTATAATGGGTTTATTTTGTGGAATGTGAAACAAATATGTTTGAGTCGGAATATCGATATCGATAAACTGTACAATATGCAAAGTACATCACTATTTTTCAGCAATATGCTGTTCGTTTAATATGAAATTTATAAAGAATAATTACTTAATTAAATTAATATGATTGGCTAATAACTTACCGATCCTCATTTATTGGGAATATGGTCATAAATATTCGCTTGATACCGTCTACGCGGCTGCCTCTTGTTTGTACACTTTTTATGTTTCCATTCTTAATTATTGAATACAATTATTGTAAAACAATACATATACTTATTTACTGTAACTTACTATATTATATTTACAATTAATATATTACAAGCACGATTTAAGCATCACATTATATATTTATTTATTAATATTTCATAACTAAAATAAGACAAAACAAATTTGCCGCCATTTGCAACTTTGACAGGGATAGACAGAGATAGCACCATGGAGTGAAAAAGACGGCGATACGACGCCATTAATATTGGCTCAATTTTCATAGAACCAATATTTTGTTCGAAGTTGCGCCAGCCTGACGACACGCACGAGGTAAAAATCTATAAAATAAAACTGCGTGCCAAAGAGTACCTTTGCGGCGCGCGCCAGAAGCATAGGCAATATAGGCATAGAGTTTTTTTTTTTGGTTAATTTGTTCCTTTTCAGGATCAGGCAAAGGAACTGAGTCCATACAGCACAAGTCATCATTTTTTTTCCTTCTTCAGTCTTTATTTAATCAAGGCCATAGGCCACGTCTTCATTTTATTATAATTTTTTTTTTCCTTCTTCAGTCTTTATTTAATCAAGGCCATAGGCCACGTCTTCATTAGGCATAGAGTAACTTATAAGCACAGATATAGACTTACCAACTTATCTGTGAAGTGGTGAAAAACGGAACTACAGCCGTCATGTTGAAAACGTCATTCGTCTGTCGTTGCTGTCTAGTTCTAGTATATTAGATATCTGTGGTCTAGTTCGAGTATTTTCTGTTTATTTTTGGATATTACAAGTTTTTCGATTTCAATCATGCCGAAAGCTATTAAAAGTGATGCCCGGAATATTATTCTAAAAGTAAAAGCCTTTTTTGAAGAGGAAGCTCGCCAACAAGCTCCAATTATTCCATATAATAAAATATATAAAAGGGTTTCTGCCGCTACAGGTTTGTGTGACCTCTTGTATCCCACAATATTCCCCACGTAACTTGCTAAATATTTTTAATTATTTTAATTATTAAATTTGAACAATAAATCTGTAATGTATTAAATAGGTAACTGACAAAATTTTATTTTAACGTTTAGCTTATCTACTAATGTATTTTATTTTTTCTTTCAGGTATAAGTGAAGGTTTGCTTTCAAAAATAGTTAAAGAAGGAAGGGAATCTGAAGAAACTGGTGCCAAAGTAAGAATGCCTGGAAAATCAAGAAAACGTAGTACTGGTATTATTGTGGTTGATGATTTCGATAAGGGAGTTATTATAAATGTGCAAAGTGATAGTGAAACAGATAGTGATACCGATTCAGAAGATGATTGCTTAACTGGCATGTCAATGATTACCGATGATCATACATATAGTAAAAAGATTTAAATATACTTAATTATATATTTACTCAAATGTTTTAGAGTTTTATTCATATTTACCTACTTCAATGTCTCATATTATTAATTACTATTAAACAATTTTCCCATATTAATTAAAGGTCTACTTACTGTTGCCTTACTAAATTAATATAATATGATGTCATTACAGGCTGCGCTTGTTTGAGAGACCGTAAAAATATTTATAAATATTTTTTAAACGCTATATATATAATATGTAAATTAAACCTGATATTAAACATGTGTCATGTTAGATTAGATAATTATTATTCCTCATAATGGGCCATTATTCATAGAATGGCAACACCGAAGCGAACAGAGCGCCGCCCTTCAGTATAACTCTAATATTATGTACTACGTAGCTAGAAGTGCGGTCAGCGGTGCACGCAAAAAGAGTACTCTTTGGCAAGCACGGTGCAAGTACTGCTGTCAACTTGTCACACCTCTTTATAGTCTGTGGTCAGCAGCTCAATGGGGGCCGAGCGAGAGGCACCTTGATTAGTACTGTGTCTCGTTCTAGCACGGTTAGTGTTGCCATATTAATTTGTCAATGCATTCCCCAACATTACTCGACTACGGCAAAGCAAATGGAAGGTTGTGATTTTATTTTTTTCATGCTGTTTATTATTTGGTAAACAAACTTTGCAAAATAGGTTAATAGGTAATCAAGCATTACCTCTAGAACGGCTGGCCATCTTAGAATTCGTTAGATTACTAGGGTTTATTTAAATTAAACATTTTATAAAATATACGATGTATGTATTTCACTCTTTTCATTGACAGACAATTCAATTATTTTAACAAAGGTTAGCATAGTAACAATAGGGTTCAGTAAATAAATATAAGAAACCATTTCACAACATCCTCCGACGAACAAAAAAATAAATAAATTATTGAACAAAATTAAATTTAATATAAAATAAATTATTCCAAAAAGGTCACAATGTAGAAGAACGGCTGGACGTCTTACTTACCATATTATCTATCATTCAAAATATCATAGGCAGCTCTAGTGAATTTTCTAACGACCGATCGCACTCTGTTACGGTCGCCACAATGAAGAGGAAATAAAAATATCTTTTCTTTCTCTTTGAGACTCAAATTAGTATCTTCAATCTTGATACTCTGTGCCACTCTTCTTAAAAAGTTTACAACTTCCTTCAGACATTTTATAAATAAACGAACAATTTATTTATTAGTATTAATATAAATAAATTAGGGCTAATTTTAATTATATCCTTATAAACTGAATTATAAATTAATATTGTATAATATTTTAATAACATTTAAATTAAAAGTATTTTGTTTGAGCTCGGACAGCGAATGTATGTAACCCTGACCAATCACGTCAACGCAGCTGTTTGTTCAAATAACAACTTTATTATATATATGAAAAAGTCAATTACGTTTTTCAATTTTTTAAATTATAATACATATTAAATATAAATTTATGTAATAATGCGCTTCTCCTCAATCGCTTTTATAAGCAGATAACAATAATAGTATTAATGGTTATTAACTAATATGTACTGCTTCCGGTCTATAACTCAACCATAACTCAACTACCAATCACAACGCAGTGTCAGACAATAATATAAAATCTATCCGTTTTCCGTTATTTTAGATTCATTCATTTTATTTCATAAAGTTCGCTAATTTCGCTATAATAAACTTGTTTCTTTTCTTAGATTCTTCTTGCATTTATTGCAAAGTAGACTCCATAATAAACAAAATACTACGTTGGTATTGACCGCTGACAATAAATATAATGGAGATTCAACTAAGGAAATATAAAACGGTATGGTTACAGTTTATCAATGCAAATTTTTAATATTACAACTTTGAATAACCATGGTATATGTGTTTAGGTACAGATTAATGATCAAGAGAATCTGCACCCAGGAAAAGAGAAGATTAACATCTTGCCCACGAAGCGTGGAGGTTTATCCAATCGAGGCGTTCTTGGCGAAATCGATGGGAATGTACAAATCCAAGCAAATGCCGTTGGCAAGGATGGCAAAGGTGTTTTCGCCAGTATTGAGAACACTAAAAAGGCTAACTCAAAAAATGCTGTATTGAAAAGGTATGGATACTATTCTTCAATTACTACCTACCCACTGTTTATTTTGAATTTAGCTGTAAATAAGTATGTAATTGTAATTTAACTTTTCAATAACCTAGATTGTCATATATTTGTCTTAGTCTAGAATGAATATTATATTAAATTGTGAACATTATGATATTATACAATGGGATGAATAATGGATGATAATAAAAAGTTTATGGAGGTTTACTCATGGTCAATGGCAGACTATCTGTAGACATCTTGCATAATAATATGTACATACCCCATAGGTACTCCATATTTGATATTCTCAATACAATATCATACTATTATGGTGTCCATATAGAAACTAAGTGTTAAATGCTGTGGACCATTGTGACAGGAATATTGCCTAGGATGGCATAATTTTGGTTTTTGAGCACATAACAACAAAGGCAGATGATGGGTTGTGGCTGTATAATACTGGCCCGGGTTCCAGCAATGGTTGATGATTGTCAACCTGGGCCATGTGTGGCCACGGCACCCCTGAATGTTTGGACCTGTGTGCATCACACATAGGGGCTACGCTGCCCTGTTGTACCCCCATTCAATGAATTACCACAGAGATAAATTATGTGAAGAGAGACTCCAAAAAGAGCCAATTAATTTAGTAAATGCATCATCAATTAATATTGCGTCGGTGGTCGAGTGGATAAGACATCGGCTCGCAACTGAAAAGTCGCAGGTTCGATTCCTACATCCGACCACGTACCAATGGGTTTTTTATAATGTAAAATCTATGTACATTATACGACAAACCGTATGAAGAGGCATTTCCATCTTATACCTCAACAGAGCTGGCCACTCGTTAGGTATAGCCTCAAAAAGTCATAAGCTAATTGAGGAAGAGATTTGTCGTCCACTGGGTACCCTGGGGTCGGCAACGGTTTCGGGAGCTGTAAGGCAACCCGTGAAGAATAAAAAAAAATCATCAATTAAAGTACAAAGTTATTTATAAAAAAAATATATAGACCTGGACATGACTAGGTATTTACAAACACATCTTTAATTGATGAAGTATTTACTAAATTAGTTGGCTCTTAATCCTTTCCACTCCGCTCCAGTGGACATGCAGCCTTATACTTTGCCAGAGACATCAGTAACAGTGTCTACTTTTTGCCATATGTCCATAATAAACAGAACCAGTTTTGTCCATATTAAGCAGTATTTAAGTATTGCATTGTAACTTACAGTGACTACAGTTATGTTCAATCAAAAATTGACACTGGTCTGGGCAAGGCCATTAAAGCACGACCACCACTCCGACGAGAAGAAAGCACAGCTGGCCATGCGGCTAGAGCACTGGCGAAGATCAAGGTAATTTTGATTTTTACTGTTAATGTTTTAATCTATGCAATTTTTTTCTAGTCAATGTAATATAATATTTTAAGCAACTTTAAAACTTAGGATCTTTATAACTCCTTTCTGCTATCCTTGACTTTTAAGACAGCCTATATAATAATAAGTTGTGTGGAGCTACATTTATACAACTTAATGCTGAAAAGTGGATATTGGTAAGAAGGTAGTTCTACAACAAATTTTGCTCTTGTTTGAATTTTGAGATTTGTCAAATTTGTAATAGTCATCTGTCTAACACATTTTCAGGTCAGTATGATGCAAAATCTATGTTGAGTTTTCCCTTAATCATAGAATGAAATTTATTTATCTACTTATGCACCTAAACTTAACATTTTAATTAACATTACAGTTGACAACTCTCAAGAAAACAACCACAACTGAGGCAAACAATCAAAATGAGTTCAAAAAACCAACAAGACAAGCCTTACAGAAACTTTCAGAGGAGAAAAAAGTCTTAAATAAGGAGGACCATGTTACTGTGGAGGCTGTTTCTTTGGAAAAACTAAAGTTAACATCAAGTGAGAAGAAATCTGCTTTGCCGAAGGATATTGAAGACATTGATGCAAAGGATAGAAATTGTCCATTGCTGTTATCTGTTTATATTAAAGATATATACAAATATTTAAGGTCATTGGAAGTAAAATATCCTGTCAAAAAGAGCTACTTGGAAAATCAGGTTTGCACAATATTATACTTATTTCTTTACATTTACTAAACGCTTGGATAAGCTTATTAAACATGACACTTCATACATAAACAAGTCTCCTTTCATGAAGTAAATGCACAGAATCACAAGTTTGAGAAGCTCGAGGTTCAGGGAAAGGTTTATAGATATGGCTACGCATGGCGCTGGAAGGTTGTACATATGCCAATCTATTCAATATTTTCACTAGAATTCAGGTTTCAGTATTGAGACAGTAGCATCGATCAGTCGTCACAGGTTCATGGTGTAAATTAGGAATAATTACCTAGTTTATCCAGTCATATCCGTTCCGGTTTCTAAGGAATTATATAAAAATTAAATAAAATAAAATAACGCTCCTATGTAAACATATCATGACATAATCTGAGAGAAAATACTTTATGCTGCTAAAAAAATTTCAAAAACCTTCCCATAGCTTTAAAGAAACACATTGATAAATAATTCTCTTCGCCTATGGAAATTATTGATTGGTCGACGTTTATGGTTACTGTTTAGCTCCTTTGGGTCGTTACATGATGTTATGTAGCCCTATAAGATTTCCTCAACAAACCTATCCTCAAATAAAAAAAGTATGTTTTTTTTAATTGCACTGGTACAATGTATGTTTGTTTGTATTGGATGGATGTAAAGGATGGATTGCTTGTCAACACAGAATTCATATGGTTTTCCTCACAAATAATGATATTTATAGTTCTTAATATTATTTGTGTAAATATGTATTCCAGGCTGTGATCACCGGTATGATGAGAGCTACTTTGATTGACTGGCTCGTGGAAGTGCAGCAACAGTTCTCGTTGCTCCTGGAGACGTTGCAAGTGTCTATTGGCATCATTGATCGCTACCTGCAGGTGACGTATTATTTACTTTTTGATTATATGTATTTATTTTCTGGATATGTATGTGTAAATTGATCTTGATTATCCTGAGATTTAAACGATATTTTCCTTAAACCCAGTCTAAAGTCGGGTATTTAGAAAAATATTAAGTAGAGTAAAAAAAAGATTTATTTTAGTTATTGTCTGGTAAGTTCTTCGGCGTAGAATTTGGAACATTTATAAGCAGTATTTAATCTCAAGCTCTTTAGGCTGGAATTAGAAAAAAACCTAGTGAACTGATAACATATACAGTCCAGTTATAAGGTAACTACAATGTTAACAAATAAATTGATCTACATTTCAGGTGACACCAAATGTACAGAAAAACCAGCTACAGCTGATTGGTATAACGGCCATGTTTATAGCAAGCAAGTACGAGGAGGTGTATGCGCCGGACGTGAGCGACTTTGTATATATCACGAACAATGCTTACAAGAAAGTTGAGGTGTACCAGTGTGAGAGAGAAATCTTGTCCAAGCTTGGCTTCTCCCTGTCGAGGCCCATACCGCTTCACTTCCTGAGAAGGTATATTTTTTTAAATAAGGCGACATGTGACCTTGCCACCGCTTAGGCGAAGGTGATTGGTTCATAAGTGCACGTGGCTGGCAATACAATGCTCTTTCACCCTTCGCTTGAAGGACCCCAGATTGTAGTACATAAAGACCGACGCCGCTTTTTCGTTCGTATGCAAAAGTCCACGGTGTGTGGATGCAACCTATATCCCGGGCGAGCAGTTTGGGTGTATAAAGGGGATAGATGTATGTACAAGGTCGTGGAGTACTTTAGAGCATTACCCATAGTACAGTCCATATAAGAGGCTAAGTTCTAGGACTGAATAGTCATAGTCCCAGAAAACCAGGCCTGATTTGATGCAGGATATTGTTCTTCAGTTCCTAAATCCATGGATTGAAGTCCACGGTGTGTGGATGCAACCTATATCCCGGGCGAGCAGTTTGGGTGTATAAAGGGGATAGATGTATGTACAAGGTCGTGGAGTACTTTAGAGCATTACCCATAGTACAGTCCATATAAGAGGCTAAGTTCTAGGACTGAATAGTCATAGTCCCAGAAATAGGCCTGATTTGACGCAGGATATTGTTCTTCAGTTCCTAAATCTATGGATTGTGATTGCAAAGTCTTTTGTGTGCATGCAACAGCAAGGCCTTTCAGGAGTCAAAAACGTTTTATAGATTTCAAACTTGCTCAGTTTTACGAAATCAATAATGTATATTTAGATTTTACAATAAACTGGATAGGATTATAATGAGTAGGGAAAAATAAGGTTATTATTCAAAATTGGATTACTTATTTAAAATAGTCAAACATATTCATGTTTTATTGGGTTGCTTGCTGCATGCATATATTTGTGCGCGGTGTAATATTATATTGTTGCTCTAGTCAATACTGATTATCACTTGAAACTTAGTCCCTTGCTTTGATAAGAATTACACAAAGTACATTTTAAGTCATAGTAAAAATACAAAAAGGTGAACATTTTATTTATTGCCAAATTGAAAATAGCAAACTAATATTATCCGTGTATTCATTTCAGATTTGTGAAAGCTGCTCATGGTACGTCAGTTAACCATCATCTAGCTAAATATTTAGTAGACCTAAGTCTGGTTGACTACTCGATGGCACATTACCAGCCGTCGGAGCTCGCCGCAGCCGCCCTGTGTCTGTCCTTACATCTTCTCTCTCGCAAGACAATAAAGGAACTGTGGACCCCCACTCTGGTACATTACTCGAAATACAACCTCGATGAAATATTACCAATAATGAAAAATATGGCTCATTTAGTGTTGAAGGTGGAGAAGTCGAAACACAAAGCTGTTTATTCCAAATATATGGATTCAACGTTTGCCAAAGTTTCAACGCTACCTCAACTTAAGGGTCCGCTGATTAAAGACATCGCGGGTGTTACTAGTTAAGATTGTGTAGTGGTAACGTATCAGGGGGTTAAGATTCGTTTAATCAATTCGTCTTTTATAATTCGTTGATGTACCTAATAGTAAGTATTATTATACATGTTGGCACAAGTCAAAGGTTACACAGATATTGTTTGTTCTGCGATAATGTTCAGTGATTTGTATTGTCGTTTTTAAAGTATTTTTCTTTGTGCATTTTTTAAAACATTTTTCTCATAGTATCAATTATGCGAGATGGATATCTAATGTAACCTTTATTTTGTGTATCTCTATACCTCACAGTAAGATCCAAAATGCTTTTGGGTCTGCTAATGTGTGTTGTAAGTGTGGTTTCGTGTACTTGCTTTTTATTATTAAATAGGTATGTTTGACTGAGTTTTAGACTAATTTTAAGTTTAGCTATAATTTTAGATTAGTATTTCCTTAGGACGAATTTACTCAGAACTTTTTCACTGTATTTTTAATTTTGAAATGACTTATCGTTGTTCCAAAACGTATTTCGTAAGTAGTTTTTTTGTAACTTTATACATATTTAAAAAAATCTTCAACAGTTTCGGCAACATTTTAAATTACTATAGTATACGGGCTATTTGCTGATCTGGGATCTGCAGTCCATCTTCTTGAAATTCCAAAGTAAGGATTTACCACTTTGATGTTTTATAGACGATGAGCTCTTGTGTGAGCATCTGAAAATATGTTTTTGAACTGAACGTCACTGTTTTTTAACATTCATACGTTACTGATATTTTATTTCGTTACAATACTTACAGTCAACATGAAACATGGCAGACGAAACCTTTGGTTCTTTTTTGTTATAGTGCAAATGCAACATCTTGTAAATTTGTAAAGAAGTAGATTTGATTGTGGCTGAAAATATGGACATGAGAAGTTGTTGATATATTGTAAAAGTACATCAATTTAGTAGGTACCTAACAATGATTCTTATTATGTAGTAGCTTGGCGACTTCATACGCGCATAAAACATATACCTATATACCTATTTTATAAGTTGTATCATGGACAATGCTCAAAAAGTGACACTGAGGACGCCCGACTAAGACGTCTCATGTGGCCTGTCCGTCTTCGGGTTTTCGACACAATCATAATCCAATCTGTGTTTTTATTTTTGACTTGATTGCAATAAATTGAATGTTTTTTCAAGTTGAGCTCAATCTTTTTCTGAAAACGCCATCTTGTTGGGCTCAGTAGTTTTTGCGTTCTCTATCACTTGTACTTTATCCCGCAATTATGTTTTTCTGCAAATATTTTCAATGTACACATATATTTTATACAGTCATATGTATTTACTTTTTATAATTTGCAATTTATTCAAATTGATATAATTACTAATGATTTTCGTATGTACAACCAAAGGCTTGATATTAAAATTGTTCAAATTAGGTATTAATTAAATATTTGCAATATTAATTGCATATGTATCAAACAAGAATGAAATGTTAAACACTTTAATTAACTTACAAAGCATGGTAAGGTAAGAGTTCTTAACATGAGATAATAATTATATTGACGTTTTTTCTCAAATAAAATTTAGTACTAATCTTTGTTTAATTGGCTAATAATTTTAATACCACAGAATTCCTTTCTGTAAAAGAATTCTACATTGTTGCAGCCATAAATATTTTTATTATTTTGCAAATTATCGGGCACGATATTCAAAATTTACCTATCTCGAATGAACACGAGGCGCCATCTTTGGATAAATTATTGCTGACATTGTGTAAGTTCCATTTTTAGTCAGAAGGTGGCACCACGGCGGCGATAATGGTTCACATAATTGTTACCATAAAACAAAGAAGAGAAAAAAAGACATTTTTAGGGTTCCGTAAAAAAGGAACCCTATTGTTGTGCCAACGATGTCTGCTATCCATACATTTTGATATGCCAAGGCAGTTCTTGATAGGTAACTCTTGAAAGGAAGCGCAGCATTTTCTCAACATTTCTGTGCATTTACGGTGATTCATGCTTATTGATTGCACAACGCATTAATCTGGAAAAATATATCGTGGAATATCAAACAACCAATGAAACAAATGGATCCATTCTTTTAGATTTTCAGCTAGTTATAATATCCCCATGAAATATTTGAACGTCAAGTTTCCTCAGTTTCAATAGTCGATTTTAGTTGATGTACTAGTAAACCGATATTTTGTAATTCGGTCAGTCACCATGCCCGCTGCCGTTGCCGAGAGTGCAACAAGTCACAATAATACAACCTGCAACAACGATCAGATATAATGAAAAACCCTTCATGTCTGACGCCCTGGGCGGCGCCCAACCGAGCCTTACCCTAACACCGCTACTGTGCATGCTTTCTGTTCTATGTTCATAACAATCTTTATTTACGTATCTACTTATAAATTTAACGTAGTAAACATACGTGCGAGCATGACCGCGTAGAGAAAATCTACTGTTAGTGTCAGTTTGTCTATTTATGACATTTGTCACGTGATCCCTACATACTTTGCCTTTTTAGGGATCGCGTGACAAATGTCCGAAATAGACAAACTGACACTAACAGTTGACAAGTTACACGAAAGTATATTTTGTCTAAACCTTGTAGGTAGATGCTCTCATGGCATTTTATTATGTAGGTATGTAAAAACTGATTTATTTTTCATCAAAAGTTACCTTCGAGGTTGTCTCGTACGAGATTGTCTCTTATCATGTATTATAATGTATCAAGTGCAAAATTGTGGTTTTTCTGATCATTAAATAAATAGTTTAGAATTGAAACGACTCTGGTCGTTTCGTAGTTTCGTCGTTCTATCCCAATGCAAGGAATTTATTAACGTTTGGCGGTTAGCCTTCGTTTTGTTTTCCACTGACCAACTTCCTGCTGTGAAAAACCAAAAATGTTTTTCTCGGCTGGATAGAGTTTAATCAATAGCAAAGGGAACTGTGATTTTACAATTCTAGATACGAGAGTAGGTAGGTAGATTTGGTAACCAGCTTTGCCAGGGTATAATATTTAGATACCTATTAAATATTTCCAGTCTGTACCTACAATTATTTTAAATCCTACATGATTTTCCAACAGAAGTGATAGCATAGGGCATTAAACACAAACGTTCCTAGAGAAATGCAAATCATAATAATCCACATCCGTTCAGTGGTTCTCGAAATTAGCGAAGTAATACCGTGCCGAGGATTTTCTTTATTATTATTAATAGCGACCCCGCCCCCAACAATTTGAATACCTACATAAATACGCTTATAACTACTTATCTATTGGAGACAGATATATATGCTACCGCGGACTTTTTTGTAGATAATTTTATTCTACACAATTCCTTATTACATCATTTTGTACAGATCATTAGACAGCATACGCCATGAAAACTCGCTGGGGCTACTTTTTTTCTTGACTTGATTCACTTATGCTGTTAATGATCAGCTCCTAAACATGATAGGTCCGTGTTTAGGCAATATTCGTAAATCGTTCCGGTGAATCAACCTTGCTAATAGTGAAAATCTCAACAAAAAAATTTTGCTTGAAAAAGTCACTGACAGACGCGGCAGGGGACTTTGTACTATAAATATATAATAATAAAATTATGTAGTGATGATGTAAATAAAGGCACAGTTATAGAAATCAAATAATGTTCCTACCAAAGCGATCTGTGCAAGTAAGCATTTTCATCTGGATAGGTAGGACCTATACAGATTACACAGTGCGTTTATTTACTAAAAAAAACCAGGCGAACGTTTTAACCAATTTTTTTACATTCTATAAATAGTTTTCCAATCAACATGGAAGCAGCGAATATGTGTAGTCCAAAAGAAAATAAATACGAAGCCTACTTCAAAAGTTGGCTGTTAGCTTACGTTATTTCTAGCTCTGCGTTTATACATGGCGTAACATTTTTGCAGCGAGCGCGCGCTGCAATTCACATAGTCGTTGTAATACCACGAAAGCCTGTCTCGTAAATATTTCCGCGCACGCAATTTACAGCTTTGGGAATCCTCTTAACGGAATACTGTGGCAGTTAGCGAGCCCCGGATATTTATAATTTTAACTATGTCGAGACTAAACCGCTATTGTTTTCAATACAAGCTTGATCCAGAGAGAAAAGTAGGTGTTTGTGATGTCTATAATATCGTATATAGCCACACCTGTAAGTAAATTTAAGTTACTGGTTGTTCCAATCAAAAGTTTTGAATTCACTTTTTGTTTCACTTTAATCCATTGGCCTATATAATCCATACTAATATTATAAATGAAAAAGTAACTCTGTCTGTCTGTTACGATTTCACGGCTAAACCACAGAACAGATTTTGATGAAATTTGACACGGAGAAAGCTTGCACCCTAGAAAAGGACATAGGGTCCTTTTTTTAAATTCACCACTAAAACAAATGGATTTATTAGCTTCAATTTTAACCTTAAAAATTTAAGTAGATTGATGAAATAACCTTGGAAAATGTACAAAAAATATATAGGTAGCTCTATGTCTAATTGTCTTTATTATAATTTTTAACTATCTCAGCCCCAAAGTAGGTACTTACCTAGCAAATGACAAGATTTCCTCATTTAGCCGATAAGGTATATTTTATAATCGAAAGTGAAAAATTGATTTGTCCTCACCGGCTCATGTAAAGTTTATTTTATATTAGGCTCTTATTTTATAGATATAAATTAGGAAGGTATCTACTTCATACCAAAATACTTGTCAGTATTCAATCACAGTAAATGAAGTCCACAAGCCAATCCCAATTTCCATTTGAAGTATTCTCAAAACTAGATTCGTGTAGAGGTCATAGAACAAAGTAACACATGGCGGCAGGGCGCGACGTCCGAGCACTTTCCGTTGTCCGACAAACTCGTTAAAAGTTGTAGAAACAACGGAAGCATTGTTACTTGGAGACACTTGCGCTGAGACTCCGGACACTAAGTAAGCGGCTAACAGAGCGGCAATAATTTTCTGAAAATTTTGTCGCCTACATTTTAGGAAAGATTTTAGTCTCTCCACTCTCTTACATTTTTTTAAAGTGTAGGTATAGAATGTACATTTGACCACTGTTTGTTAAATTTACTAAATTAATTATACGATTGAACAAAAATTTGACGATTGCTAAAGAAGATAAATTTCATTAAAATTCATTTTGCCGTCTAAGCTACTAAAAAAACTCGTTAAAAGTTGTAGAAACAATGGAAGCATTGTATTTGGAGATACTTACGCAGAGACTCACAGAACGGTATTTATTTACTGAATCTATGAACCTGCTCTGAAGTGACACTTATGCAAAAAACCGCATCAAAATCGGTCTAGCGATTTTGGTGAAAAATGGTAGAACATTCTAACAGACATTCAAACACCCAGACAACCTCTTGCCTCAAAACGCACCGTTCCGTCGTGGGTAAAAAATTGTCGCCTAGGTATATTTCGGATTTTTTAGCATTTCAACATTTGTATCCTTCCATATTTACATAAAACCATAAATATTGTTTAATTTGTGTAAAATCCTAAATGAGTAGACTTTGATTTTTGTGCTTTGATGTTCAACAAAAATGTGACGCATGGGGAACGAGAGAAATTTCTTTTATATCCATTTGGCCGTATAAGTGAAATATTTTTTGATTTTACGTGTCATCCTAAAGCACTATACCTAGATTGATTAATAATATGAGACCTCCGATTTTAAATCAACTGTGTAACAATAACTATCGGAAAATATGTTCTTAAATTGTGTTTTGACTAATGACTGACTATTCTATCATATATATTAACTATAGCTATTCAAGATAAATTACACAAACAAAGTGTATAGTTAAAAAGAAAGATTGAAGTATCTAACGGTTGTCTATGCGGTACTCAGTGGTTAGCTGCAGAGAGGTCACTACGAACTATTAGGTTTCCGCATCGTGGCCTATCCCACATGCTGCGTTCTACGTTTTTCCCCTTTTAACAAACCAGAGGAATTTATTAACGCTTGGCGGTTGGCTCGTTTTTCCTATTTTTATTTCTTATATTTTAGGGAGCTGCAATGTGAGAGATAAATTATCTTTTTCTTCAAATAAGCATTTATTTATTGTTATTGTTCACGAATATAAGTTTTAATTACATTAATTTCACTTGGATTATAATAGATCTTTATCTTTCTCATGTCGAATTAGACGCTTTTTCAACCGACCTCAAAAAAAAGGAGAAAGTTCTCATTTAAAAAAAATGTTTGTTACCTAGAACTCCCGTCATTTATAAACCGATTTGAAAATTTCTTTTTTTAATTGAAAGGATATACTTCCAGATTGGTCTTATTTTTGTTTTGGTGAAAATTGGTTTAGAATTTAGGTGATTTTTTTATGTAATGAAATTATACTCGTATTATGATGTTATTAACAGTAAATTCACTTAAAAGGGTAAGAAAAAAATTGTTCACAGAAAAATAATAAATTATTAAATATTTCGTTTCGTCATTTGAGCCAAATTAGAAACTACCTAGTTCTAAATATTACTAATCTAGACAATTACAATCATAGATAACATTGAACATAATATTTTCTTTAGAATCTATTTTAATTTTGTATCCTAATTTGGCACCAACCGACTTCAAATTTTTATTCGAAATATTTAATTATTTCTTGCTTTCAGTGAACAATGTTTGAAGTCGGTATACATTAAAAAAATATAATTTATTGTTGATGTTTTAATAATACCTAAACTAGCTTTCCGCCCCAGCTTCGCCCATGAACATTTTTGAAATTATATGTCGAAGGATTTCAATGGGATAAAAAGTAGCCTTTCACATCGATTTGTTGCTCTATTTTTACGTTGTTTGTCCTTACTTTAACAAACAAACACACTTTCGCATTTATAATAGGTTTTAGTTAGGATTTATACCTACCTAGGTTATTCTATATACCCGGTTACTATATACAGACTAGCTACATTTACGTTTCTCATAAACTTTCATCTAATTAAAAGGCTATAGTCAATCAGCAATTCTAAGAATGGCTTTGTAGTTAAAAAACCTGTGAGTTAAAATGTGTTTGCAGTTAACGTTTAGATTCAAAGCTATCCTATCATCGAGTTTGTAGCCATATAAGGTTATAGGGGCAGCACTTAAAAGTGCCGTTAAAAGGGAGCTCGTTTGAATAGCGACGTATAAATAACGCTCAGCCTGTCGGATCACTACCAATTCATGGTTCTCTACCGATATTTATCGAATTTCACGTATTTTCTATTCCGCAGACCTTTTTTAAGCTTTTGTAGACTGACTATAAAAATAACTCTAAAGGTTTTGGACTTATTTTCATTTAGAAAAACTTTTATAACTATTTTTTTTCTTAGTCTTTTTCTTTGCACAGATATCGAATTTACACGTGCGAAGACGGGGCGGAAAGTTAGTAATATATATTTCGCACTTAATTTTAATAAAAATATCTATTTTAAATAAAGTAAACTCCCGATTATCCGCGGGATTGACTGGCGTGGATACCGCGGATGATCGAATTTCGCGGATAAGCCGCAAAATTGCCGATTAATGGTTAAACAAAGGCCGAAGGCACTAAAAAAACAACACACAAGTAGTGCTTTAAATAATTTTATTATACAATAAAAAGACGTAGGTACCTGATAACAAAACTCAATGAATGTCATGTAGGTTATTAAAAAGTCATGTTTACTGTTTAACAAAAAAGTTAATGCGGGGGAGGGGGTGTATGACCTCAGTTACCTACAGTAATCACTTGTCCAGTGCTTTTCTAACTATGATCAAAGAGGATTTATTTATTTTCGAGAATTATCCGCAAACGGATAATCGAGAGTTTACTGTACATGCAATTAGATTATTACACTACTGACCACCGGTTTAACCTAGGTGATCCTGTTATCGACGAAGTAGACAGTTCGAATTCAACCAAAATATGTATGAAACTTTGAAAATATGAAAGTTAATAGTGTGCTCCAAATAAATAAAAATAAAAATAAGCCCTAGAGTGGGGAGGACTCCCAAATACAAATATTATGGAGCGCTGTCCAATTTCGGCTCAATTTAAGTTATTTGGTGAGAGTTATATTATTAATATGTAACTCTAAATTCACGGGCATAATACCCGGTCCTTTGTAAGGCTTGCATGGGGACATAGGTCCAACACGTAGAGGCTCTTTAGAGTGTTTAATCTAAAGTGCTGTGCCTTGCGCTCCGCTCCTTTGGGTCGTAGCATGATGTTATATATAGCCTGTTTCTCAAGAATTCAAAATCAATTTTTCAAATGCGTCTGTCAATTCCAAAGATTATCGCGTTTAAACAAAATAAACAAATTAGTTTATAGATTATTATTACAATATAAATTATGAACAGACATCAAGTGTCGATCACTTACAATTCGTGGTGTCCTGTGTTTGTTATTGTATTGACGAAGGGTCGTCCGACCGGATGAGTGGCTGCCGTAAAAACCGGCCCTAAATGGGGTGAAAACTGTCGACGCGAGCCTGATCCCGACACAAACCTTCTAGTGATGTATTTATTTGGTAAATTGGATATCGATAATATAAACTTCGAGGGGAATGTAAACCTATCGTCTGTATTTCACAAAATAGTCAAGTATATCGGAAAGCGTCATCTCTTTTGTTTATGGGAAAGCGGCACCATGCTTCACTGGAAATGTGTCAAATAATTTGAGTTTCCGTTCTATATCTATAAGGCCGACTTTTTTCTACTATTGTGAATGTGAGAAAATATAATTGATTTAGAATATGTATAGTTTTATATTTTATCGTATGCAATATTAGGTAGGTATTAAACCGTAGAAGAATTGCTCTAATGGTCCGATTATCCGATTCCATCATTAGATCTTAATGTCTTCTTCTTCTTTTTTATTATGGCTCCACCAATGTTCATCGGTGATTTGCCAATGTCAAGTATTATAGCCTTTATAGTGTTTATAGCCGATAAATCGGTATTTAAGATAATCCCGCCGACCGTGATATGTCTTATTAATCACTGATTAATCACAACCATCACAGCGCGAACAGGATTAAACTGGATTCCACATCACGCCACGACGAAAACGCGTGCGTATGTCGCCATGACCGGATGTGGAATCGATCTTAATGTCATAATAATGCATTGATCTGTCATAAGAATTATCTGGAAATAGGTGTAAACTGGCTTGTGGCTCCACCAATGTTAATCGATGATTTGCCAATGACCTGCCATGCCTTTATTAGTGTATATGCCGATTATCGGTATCTAAGATGATCCCGCTGACCGTGATATGTCCTATTAATCACTGACTAATCACAACTATCACAGTGCGGACGGGATTAAACTGGATTCCCCATCATCGCGTACGTTGGTCGCCATGACATGACGTAGAATCAACTGGCATGTCATGGCGTGACCTCACACTTGGCGCATTTGTGTTTGCGTATTCAATTATATTCAAACACTGATACACCCAAGTGATTTTCTTACAAAGATAAAATATATAGGTAAAGCGTATTAAAAATGTAAAAAATTTGTCTATCGACACGGCTCTCCTCACTTTACAAGGACGATCAAGGGGGTCTTATTAGGCTGCTTATTTTATTAGCGTGAATGCCTTTAAATCAGCGTAAGGCAGGTGGGCCATTTTGTGAAATATCTCTTCAATGTTTAATTTAACATTTCGCATCACGTTTATATAGATAATACTGCAAAGTGCTTTTGGAGATGTCTATTTTTAACTGACTGCAAAAACGGAGGAGGTTCTTGATTCACTCGCGATCTTCGTAATTGCTGCTCACCATAGTCAGATAACTTTGAGACTAGCTTAGCATTACAGTACCACCTGAAAACCTTTGTAGTGGTCTCGTGTCCGTCCGTCTGTTACAGAGGGTTTTCTCGAAACAATGTAACTTAGGAATTTGAAATTTGGCTTCTTGTTGACGTGAACGTCGCCATTCAACAATTAGAAAAAAAATAGATTAAAAAACCAAGAAAGAAAAAAATCTAATTAACGACCGTCGATCACCGCAATGTCACGTGGAATCCTTCCTAAATGGAATTACTTTTAGAAACAGAATGAGTGTAATTTCTCATGTTTAAGAAGTGCAGTGACAGGCTTGCCACCTGTTCTAAGTATTTAAAATGGACAACTTATAAAATATTATTATTACTACGGTGTCTGGTCACACCGCAAGATATAAAGACCGCTATGGTGTGTTTTCCTTTCGTTTTGTTTCAGCTGTGAGTTACAGTTAGCAATTTATTTTAGTAAATGTAATATGTTACGATACTTAATTGTAACGATGTTCTGCCGTCTCACACACAACTTACACAAGTGTTTATAGGGATTACGTAAACATAACTTTCAAATTTACAACATGTAATCAATAAGGAACCTTCGAAGGCAGAGGTTCAATGTAAAATCCACGTCAGCAGAACCCCTATTTTGGAGGGTCCTGATTGCTCCATCTATCTAAGCGGACATCGGCTTCAAGGGCGCCTACTAAATAAAATAAGGACCAAATAATGGGCCCTAGTCGTTCTAGAGACGCTGTCTCCACAAAAAAATAAATTATTTTATTACTTCCTTCATCTATAAGACATGGGCGTTTTGGATATATTTTGGGATAATTTCCTACTTATTATTTTTAAAATGCTAAATTATGTCGATATTACTACGATTGCACACGGCTAGCGCAAAATATAATTTTAACCATTCAACTACAGATTTTGATAGCTTAACTGTTTTAGTAGTATTGGACAATGAATACATATTTTACAACTTTAAAACAATTTATAGGTTATATTATACTTAAAAACTTCTTCTTGATTGATTTTTGATAATTGATAGAGCTTTCCTAAAAATAGGTATTTATCCGATATAAATTAACTTTATGAACAGAGTACCATAGTTATAATACCTACAAATGGGTGTAGGTACTTAGTCCTTGCAAATGTGTTATTATCGATGCACGTAAAACTGGCAATAAAAGCTTTCAAAGTGGCGCGGCGACGTAAAGTGGCACAATTGCAGAGCTTACCGTGAGACCTAATGTATCGGATAGCTTTGTTTCGGATTCCACTTTTATCGTTAAAATAGGTACAATGGCAGTTTATAGCGTTTTTTAAAAATAATTTTATATTTTTCTTGTTAGATTATAATGTATTATTGTTTATGCGAGTACATACATACATAAGTGTAAAGTTAACATAAGGTAAGTATATATATATCTAATAGATAGCTAACTGGAAAATGCCGCTTGAATGGAGCCACTGCGTCAATCTCATTACGCAGCGGAGTACCTAAACATCTATTACAAAAGAAGACTTCAAGTATATAATAACACAATATATATGAGGATAATAGTGTATAATATTATGGTCTGACTATTCAATTTTTTTTTGTTCAAAATGGCTTCATCAGGATTTTGATGATTCCGCCAACGTCAAGTATTATAGACGTCACAGTAACAATAAGCCGATAATCGGTAGGTAGAATGCTCCCGCCGGCCGTTGACTAATCACAACTATCCAAACGCGGACGGGATTAAACTGGATTCCCCGTCACGTCTCAGCGGGCGCGTGCGCTATTCACCAAGGCGTGACGTGGAATCTATGGTCTGTCATTAGTAAACAAACATATTAAAATTAGTTTCTTACAATGCTTAAAAAATAAAAATATATAAAACTACCTACCTTTGAGATCCACCATCCACTCATCCACCAGATCATCCACTTGGCGCCACCATGTATGTGTAATCTCAGACATATCAAAATGAAATGTAGGTACTAAAATAATTCAGTTCCATTTTTCGCCGCGTGCCACTTGTCGGTCTGCAGTTTTTATTTTACATAGTGGGTAGATGTAAAAATTTGATAATGAAACACCCCCCAGTCGCACCGCGGGTCACGATCACGCCGGACGATCGCATGACTATAATACTAATACCATTCGAATATGTGCACGCGCCGAAGCCGTATTATGTGCCGCTTATACGCATCCGTTCAGCTTACTACCATAATCATAGACTTAGGAACCATAATATTGGTACATCGCGTCGTACTCTAGCTAATATAATAAATGCGAAAGTGTGTTGTGCAACGTAGATATATTAGAAGTGTGTAGTCACGTAGTGAGTGATAATACCGCGCCGTGTCTCCAGCTCCTGAGGCAGAGATCACTGAAGATGGAAAAAGTGAGTCTTACCTAAATATTGCCTACTATTGGGGTACTTGGAGACCAGGGTTCTTCTTTCTTCCACCACATCCTAGGACATAGATCGGAGCAGTCAGGGACCTTAGCTTCATCTACTATAGTCCCTACATTATTACCCTAAATTAGAACTACATAATTTTTCTTGAGGTTAGGCCTAAAATATGCAGATATCGCTTGGCCTATACGTATTTTCATAATAAGAGTAAAGTAAGAGTCCGATAATTCTGTGAAAACGCCAAAATATATTTCAGGTTACAGCAAAATATCTACAAGCACTTACTTCTAAAGTGCATTTTCCGCTACTTTAACAGAAGACAACAAAGAAAAGCTGTAAAATAAATCGTGTGTATCACAAAAATAATAGCGTAACGAAGTAAATATACCACGCGCACAGAAGGGAGACCAGCATTGTAACGTTATCAGTTACTGGCATGCTTTGTTGTTTGGGACATGTTGCGATACTGCGCTCCAATACATGTTCTATATAAAGTACCATATTCTCAAATATTTGACAAACATCACGTTTTGATCCGTTTTGTTAACATTCAATGTCATAGGTTAGCGATGTTTTAGCTTGACTAGTAACGAGGTTAATTCTTTATGAATCTTAATCGGGAATCGAACTCATGACAATGTAGAAGCAGAGTAATTGCACATACCTAATAACTATGGAAACCGACAAATATTTGGAAAAAAATAGCAGGAAATTACCGTCCACAAAACCAAAACTAGATTTCAATAATTTTCCCGTTCAAAAATGACACATATAGCTTTTTGATATACCTACTTTACAAAACTGCTAAGTATTGGGTCCCCATAAAAAAATCGGAATATAATTGGCTAATGTAATTATTGTCTATCTATCTATCATCACGCCGAGATCACGCCTTTTATCTCAAGGGGGTAGGCAGAGACAATCGAATGCCATTTGTTACGATCCTGGACATCCTCTTTGGCTTCTTTTATATCCACCATACCTTTCATACATGCTCGGCGATTGTGTGTACTTTTAATATTTCCATCGATCAATACATTTTTTATATAATAAAAAAAAGTACACCTTTATAATAAAATTATATTATATTATATTAGACTATTAGAGTAAAGGCAATACCAGCCGGTGTACGCATTTATTCTACTATTATTTGTACGTCTGTTAAAGAAGTAACTCCACTAAAGTGTTATAGCAACAGGTTTGCCACCTGCTCTGTTTAAAATGGACTCTTGGCCAAAAGTGGACATTGTTACTAGTGACACTGGCCACAGCACAAAGTATAAATGCCGTGAAGATGTGTGTGAAGATCATTTTAGGACGTTGTTGAACATGCCTGAAGTCTGTGTACAATTTTATTAATAATCCTCCGACATGTGGCGTCGTATTACTTTTATTGCTTCTTTGGGAACACTTTTACTAACTCTTTCTACGATACTTAACATATTTCTCCTCGTTGTGGGTTCTTTGACATGCTATTATAGCGGGCACAAAGTTGATATCAAGTCATTGTAACCTTTTTTCATACACTTTAAAAGGTATGTTAAAAAGCAAATATGAAATATACCAAATTGCACTAAAAAGCTTACTCTTAACTAAAATTTTAATTTCAAATCCTAAAAAAAATCATTCGGTACCTACTCTAAACATTAGTTTGTCTAATAATTTGGAGCTGAGCTTTTAAATTATATGCGGTACAGCATTTCATGGGCGCCCAATAGTTTTCTTTTTGTAAATGTGGAAAATTATCGTTATCATATCAACATATTATTACTGAACAAAATATATTTATACTTGTTTTCTACTTTTTAGTGCAATTTGATTGTATTTTAATATTTGATTATTTTTAAAGTTTATTGTCTTTTAAATAAATATAATAAATTCTTCTAACCCTATGAACTATGAAAAGCGTCGCTTAGTCTCTCACAGCAGGACATAAGGATGAATTGCTGAATCCCTTCCTCTTCCGTCTCCAGTTAACTTCCTTCGAACATCCATAACAGCAACGTTCGAACGAGTGTCACTGGAAAAATATTATTTTAACTTTCCTCCATGATTTACGTCCAATAAATTTATTTATATACTAGGTATTCGCCAGTGGGTTTTAAAATGTGAAGTAAGAATTTGTATCGGAAATTCTTTTAAAAAACACGTTGATCCGTAGCTCTGTTTTGACGTGATAGAATGACAATCAAACAAACAAATACACTTTCGCATTTGTAGTTGTAAATTTTAGTTGTTATTTTTGTTGTCAACTTCGTTAAGATCCCTTCTACTGGGATCACCGAACTTAGCGACAACAATTGCAGAATTTTAACAACTTTAGAGTTGATTTTGAAAGAAACCAATAGAATCCCCTAAATGTAGAGATATGGTTCCGTACTTTTCGTCGTCGCAACCTAAAGTTAGTTTTATTTTATGTAACAACTTACGATCTAGGACATTATGGAATACTATGTCATTTGACACATTGAAGATATCCTATTCAAATAATAGAGTTCAACAAAGTGCAATATCTTTAATTATTGTGCTTGATTTGTGAAGGATTATTTTCCTTGTGTAAACATTTTAGACAAAGTTTGCACCTAGTGAATCTAACTAGCTAAATAATGTTCTACTATATACTTTCAAAATATGCTTTGAAAATATAAGTGAACAGTTTTGTACATTATTTAAGACGAAAATACAAGTTTACTTTAACTTAACTACTTAAAACTTGTACTGCAAATGAAGCGTTACAGAAATGAACGCCACTCTTCTTACAGGAAAGCTAGTGTGGGCCAATAGTCGATAAAATAAAATCGATATTAATAAAATATTATAAGATTTATACAGAACTAGCGACCCGCCCCGGCTCCGCACGGGTGCAATGCTGATACTAAATACCGGTAGCGCCGCAACCGCTATGTCCCTGCATTTTAAATCTGTAATATCTTCGAAAATATTCATTTAAATTACATGCTGTAAAGGGCCATATTGATCTATATTAAATGCACAATGTATTTAAGGTACTTAATTGGATAAGGATTAATGCTGAATTGCTTAAAAGAGCTTCGTAAATAAGCCATTATTTCCCGTAAAAAGTAAAGGATAAAAAATGGTTATTGTGGGTTATCCCTAAGAGATAGACATATACCATCGTGGACTTTTTTATAGACCTTTTTAAGGTGTACAATACTGTAGTACATTATTTTGATCTATCTCGTAGGGTTCAGCCAGCGTTTGCAATGTAAGCGCAAAAAATGTGTTTATTTACGACATCACATTATAAACCTCTAAAATTATCAGTGTTTCTCTACTATATTTTGCATGTTATATACATATAAACCTTCCTCTTTAATCACATGATCTATTACAAAAACCCGCATCAATCCGTTGCGTAGTTTTAAAGATTTAAGCATACATAGGGATATAGGGACAGAGAAAGCGACTTTGTTTTATACTATGTAGTGAAGTGATTTAATTGAAATCTTAAAACAATTTTACAATATTACCTATTTACTTAAATACTTACAAATAAATTTTAATTTTGTTAATTTATTGACAAAAGTTTACCACTATTTAGATTTATTTTAATCAAAATATGTATGTTATTTGAAAGCTTATTACTATAACAAAAAAAAAATTTACCGTCTACAAAATTTAACGTATCGCACAGGAAAGAGGTCGCGGCCATTCGTAAGCTTGCTCGTAGAACCGAGAAGTGACTTTTAAGCCATTACTTACCCGCTTGTTTTCGATTTGTTTTTTTCTAAAGTAAAAAAGACGACGAAATAGGAGTCAGGCTAACTTTGCAGCAATCAAGAGGGCCAACTTCGGGAAGGGTTAAATCAAATAGACAGATTCATCAGTCCGTTCTGGTTTTATGAAGACTTATTTCAGACTTACCTTGAAGTTGAAATTAGATTTAATCTGGCCTCGAGCTTTAGGATTGAATTTTGTAAACAATTTCGAATACCTTCGCAACTTTTCCAAGCTTTGTTGAAATACCACTGGGAACGCAAGGGATAGCGTTGTTTAGAAATTCTATTGAAATGTATTCAGGTTCACATATGAGGTGAACTTTTTGTTCTTATGTTCGAGCGGTAATACCTTTTTGATTGGGTTTTTTAGTAAAACAATGTATATTTTGGGAGCTATTTTACAATGATTATTTCTAAAATTAATTTAGCAAAGTGGAGTTAAAAAGTTTTGTTTACAATTAATTTATTATATCATACATGTTGAGTTTTAAATACGCCTACTAAGATAGCATAGAGATCTCTCCAGAACAGAAGTATACTACGGTTTTCACTGTTACCGATAACTCATTTAGCCTATGATATGTTTTTTAGGCTATTTAACGTATAGAGATCTATTGTTTATTTCTATGGGTCTGTTGTACCTTTAGTGTGACTGCAGTCATGGCCTTAACTCATTTTTTTTATCCAATTTTGGGCAGATGAGCGAGAGTCAAATATAATTTCTATCGCATTTTAATCGGTTATCTGATAAAAAAATCTGTTGTTTATTTTCTTCACGGGTTGCTATCAAATTCAATTATTGGATTTGGCCCTCTACTACCGATCTCACAGCTATAGAACTATGACCATATATTTTAGTAAATGTAGGTACATTCAAATATTTGAAGAAAACAATCGGAAGTCTTTAAAAAAAACAGATCGTCGTAGTTCCCAGTGAGTGGCAGCCACTTCCCCAAGTCGGAGTGAGGTGCGACCACTCGGCCCGCGTCGCGTCGCTACAATAGCCTCGGGACCGGATGTGAGTTTTCCCTTTGTGTGGGAGCTTTTAGGTTTGCCGCCGATCATGCGTCGCTCTACCGTCTGCAAAAGCGGATAATGGACAATCAATTACAGGGTCCATTATTATTGGCTGCTGCGGTGATGCTCTTGTGCGCTGACTAATGAACCGTGAAGTTATATACTCTATTACTAATACGCTCAAAGACTAAAATTTAATGTTATTTTTGGAATAATGGTTGCAAATTATTGAAAGCTTAGTAAAGTATAGTTGAAAATTTCAGTGCATTTCAATTTTCGTTACTTGGTGGTTACCCAATGACGCAATAGCGGTTGAACGGATCTGTATGTGCTGAACGATAGAATTATTCTTCTTGGATTAAAAACACATTCTATGATGACGAAATAACGGCGATGGGTGAGAATAGAAAGGTTAATTTATTAGGCATTGTTTAAAATGACAATATCAGAACAGATTTTTGCGCAAACTTTATACGTCTTTTGCTTCACATACTACCGTAAAGGGAGAACGAATTTGGATGTTTGTCAAACTAAGACATTCTGTGGTAAGGAATTATCACAGACAAATGATGTCCACTCGAAACCTGCATCTTTGAAATCAATGTTTTGCTAAACGATTAAAACCATTGAAGTTTTAGTTCTTCTAAAAACAACATACTTTTCTGCTGACAGTACAAGATGGTTGCCAAGCGACGATGTCTATGCGGTGTCGGGTTACATCGCCACTATTTTTCCACCGATAGAAGAACCACCTCTGAACCCTTTGTGTGGCATACTAAAGGTTCATACTTTTTCTTTCATTGTCCAGATTGCCTCTTTGATAGGAAATCGATGATGTGTGCGGAATATGGTTTACTTAGAAAACAATTTTTAAATATGCAAGTTACTTCTGTTCACTCGTTAGGTTATTATACCTTTAAAAATATAATCTGTTAAATGAGAAAGACTTGTATTCCGCTGAGTTAAAAAGTGTTTTGAGTTCTGTAATCTATACAAATCAATAAAATGTAAGTGTCTATCTGTGAGTCTGTGATATCCAAAATTAATACAAATATCTAGCTTAGAGACTTTTCCATCTAAATATACCTCAAAAGAACTGGCCACTCGTTAGGTATAGCCTCACAAATACCATCGGCTAAAAGAAGAAAATTTCATAATCCACCGGGGTATGATAACACAGTTCTGGCAGCTGAATGGATATTGATGATACTTTCAGTGATAATAGTGGCTATTTAGACTTGGAATCTGATTTTTTTTAACCGACTTCGAAAAAAAGAAGGACAAAATTGTCAAATCGAACCGTATGTTTTTCACTAATAAAAACGGAACAATTATGTTGGGTTGAATTAATATAATTTTATGGGACGTTATTTATCTTTCATGTCAATTTCCTTTATATTATTATCTTATTTATTATTTAAATGCTTTCATATTTAAATATTCTTTATATATTTTATTTTTGTTTCGTTCAATGTTATTCTTTGAGACCTTGATAAATTACATTATGTGAATAAGAACCGTACAAATCGGATTACATGGAAAAGTCACAAAAAGGGCATGTTACATTCGAAATAGATTTAATTTGCATGAAATGATAAATGCTATACTAACCCAAAAATAATTGGGTAGGTATAATATTATATTGGAGTGAAAATATTATACCCAAGAAAAATTTATAGAAAAAAATTATAAGAAGCCTGAATTTCAATAAATCTCTCTGAAAATATTAAGGGTATATTATAAAACAAAATATATGTAATTCCATAAAATATCAGCGACTTAATTTTTTTTACATTTTGAGTTTTAGCCAACAGTCTTATTTTTAGCCCAATTTTCCGACGTCAATGTAACACTACTACCTTTGGAATAAACCGACTGAAATCTTTATGAGATAAAAAAGGTTTTGGAAGTAAAAGCTTGAGTTACTTTATTAGTAATGTATTTGTAGATATCGCAGATAGATATTATAAATGCGAAGGATTCTTATGAGAATTATATATTTTTGTCCTGGATTAAATTAAGCAACTTTTTATCCTGGAAAACAGCGTACTAAAATCTAAAATAAAACTGCTAATAAAGTATATTCTTATCATTATGATATAATATAATTTTGGATGTAGTACCTACATGTCCACAACTGCGTGTTTTTCCAAGCGTCCCTAACATCAGATCGTTGAGATGCCTCAGTTATATTTATGGGAAGGAGGCGGGTAAAACGATGTGCTGAATTAAGCCAACATTTTTTCTAAGTGGGCTGTAAACGGCCTGCTCTGCCCATATATTGAAGTGTCGTATATTTTACGATCCATTTCGCTTGAGGGCACTTCACGACAACTACGCGCCGATATAGCGAGTGTCCATATCGAGTGGACAAAAATTGGGTTTGTATTTGTAAGCATGATCCCTTCTGGGCAATCTAATAAAACGATGTTTTAATTTTTAATGTGTTTGCCTTTTCAATATCAACTTGACATGTTGTAAGTACCTACTATATATATATATATATATATATATGGCTTTGTATATCAAGCCTCTGACTACCTCGCAAGAGCTAATAGGTGTATTGGTGAGTAGAAACTCTCGTTCTTCGAAAGGCACATAACTGAAGTTGCTACCTATTCTGTACAACTGGTAAAATGTGGACGTTGCGGCGTCGTTAAAAATGTCTATGACTACTCCACAAGGAATAAAGGTCGTGATAATTAAGTGTATTTATAATTATATAAAAACTTTGTTTGCATAGAAAATAGAGTGCTAAAAGTGCTACATTTTTGCCTATATCATAAATATAAAAAAAAATTAATGTTAAAAGCTTTACCAAAAATGTCTGTTAACGAGAAAATATCATGCTTAATTGAAATTAAGGCCTAAGTGATGTAGTATACAAATTAAATTTATATAAACAAAGCACCTCAATAGGCTGTTCAGGAGATGGGACGTTTCTTTAGACTCGGACATGCAAATAATTAATTACGTCCTATATAAATGTAGGGCATTAGTCACGATCTGGGGATGTTCTGTGCCGACCCTTGTGTTGCCGGCATGACCGCATAGAAGGTGTATACGCATCCGATATTTAAATATAATTGGTGTTTAATTAGTTTTTATTTATTTGAAATTACACCAATTTAGAATTTTTAAGGGGCGTCGGTGGTCGAGTAAGTGAAAGACACAACTGAGAAGTCGCGGTTTCGATTCACACATCCGACCATGTACCAATGGGTTTTTTATATTAATAAATCTATGTACTTTATCCGACAAACCGTACAAAGAGGCTTTTCTATCTACATTGCTCAACAGAGCTGGCCACTCGTTAGGTATAGCCTCAAAAAAAATCTTTGTATAAGCGAAGACGATAACTTCCGCTGGGGACCCTGGGGCTGTAAGGCAACCCGTGATTTTTTTTTTAATGTTTAGGAAAGTTATTGTTTTGGTACATTTTGTGGAATGTAAAAAATAAATTGGCATATGATGTGATAAAATAAATATATTATGGAGGAAGCTAAATAATCATGAAATTATTTGGGCTTTATTTACCCCTCTTGTTATAATGGGCGTATTGATAGGAGCGGGATGGATATAATCAGATGTAAAATCAGAATTTGGTGTGGCCTCGGACTCTATAGCAAGAAATTAAAGATTTTTTTCTAAATTATTAAAAAGAAAGAACCATTCTTGATTAAAACAAGTAGTTAATTTTGATGAAAGTACAAAGTGTTCTCTGATTTTTGAGCTCTTCATGGCAAGGTCCTTTGTTAACTCATCTCAATTAAACAATGAAGGCGTTTGTGTCAATACTTAGTTGTTTTAAGTAATTCGGTTGTTATTCTGTGCCAATCAACTGGTGAGAGGGGCCTCTTCAAAGTAGGGCCTCGGGGCGGGACGAGCTATGAACAGAGTTTCGTTTACATAGTCTGTATAAAGCGAGAAATGTAAATTTATCTTCAGATTTTAAGTGTATTGTAACCCCCTAGCAATACTAGAATAATATTTTGCCATTTACAATGAAATGAATGCACCTACACATTTTATTTTTTAGATCTTTTCTATTGTATAATATAATAGAAATCTAAAAATTTTGTGCCGTTTGGTGTAGAAACTCTAGGTCCGTGGGATTCAAATGCGAAATCCTTAAGTCGATTAAAGCACATTTTTTGGAACGAGTGGGAATTGAACTCGTGGCATCCCGGTTTCAAGACAACGCTCTACCAATTAGGCTATTGACTCCTATATTATGTAATAAAAATAAATAAATAGAATTTTATTCTTTTAATTTTATTATTTATTTTAATTTTACCGTATTATTTTGTTATTATAGATCACTCGATCTCATTAATTTTATTTATATAGGTACGGAACCCTTTACGACATCGAGATGTAACAAAAAGCACGATTGCGAACGATTCATCAAACTCATTCAGCCATTTCAAAGAATTATCTAGACAAATATTGGGACAGACAGACATACTAACAATTATTATTCTACTAAATATTAATATAAATTTTTAAGTCGTAGACAGACACTTTATTTTTATTGATTCACTGAACCTTGCTGTGGTCAAAATGTTGTTCGTTGGTATGTGGATCACTTGAGAACGGCTGGACCGTCTGAATAAGGATTCTAGGGAAAGAAAAATCGAAAAATTTGCCCGGAAAATTGCAAAATTCTGGAAAAAGTGCTTTTTTATATGGGATTTTTATATGAACTCAAAACCAAAGGGGAAGAAATTTAATATGATCAGCCACTATAAAATAAAAATGTACTTCTCCAAAATCGTAAGGAAACCGAGTATAAAATATTGTATGTTTCTACACCAATTATGTCTACTATCATAATGTTGAGCTTATAACAAGTAAACACTAATGAACAAGTTAATAGGATGAGTGTGAGAGATGTTATACCCCGGGGAGTGGGAACTACTTGATAACGATGATACAGGACAAATAATCTAATAAATTATACCTTTTCAGATTGGTGTTGATGCTGTTATATGTAAGTACTTACTAATATTATAGTTATTTAATCTTAAAGGGTTTGGGAAAAAAATAATTACTTTTTCCAGAAACAGCTAGAATTGTCTAGTTTTATAGGTCTTAAATACTCAATACAAAACAAACACATCTTCACGGTCTTTATACCTTGCGGTATGGCAAGCGACACTAGTAACAGTGTTCACTTTTCGCCAATTATCCATATTGAACAGAACAGGTGGCAAGCCTGTTGCTGCACTTAAAGGACCTAGATGTGTCACTTCTGTTATTTTACGTGCTCTCCAGAGCAGGGAAAGTCGATTAAAGCACATATTCTTAAAATAATTAACGCAATGTTAGGTACAAAAAGGTTTTTCATACTCTGTCTTAATTATTCATAACGGTTGACTGAAGACACGACGCAAGGTACCTAAAAATTTGGGTACTAGGGACTAGCGAAATGCCTAATATTAATAAAAGTGAAATAGTTAAGCCCAAGTTTAAAATAATTGCAATTAGTTCAGTTTAACATTAGTCCAGAGGTCATCGACAAAGGCTGACCGCTGGCAGTACTCGCCAGTAGTCGCTTTGACTCGCGCTTCAATTTCACTCTGTTTGATGTGTTTAATTACTTTGTTTGTTCTTGTTCGTGGGCCGATGCTGTGCGGTTGCCCTAAGTCCAAAACGTTGGCAAAACTGTTAGTATTTCTAAATTAAATGTAACCCGTGTCAAACAGTGGCCGTTCACGGAAACAAAATATTTTAAAGGATTACATTTAAATGTTTGTAATGAGCAGTGGTAAATTAAGTGGTCGTTAATGGTCTGCTCATTATAATTTTCAAAATATTCTGTTTAATTTTAATATGTATTTTAATTGCCTTGTGCAATATTTAAATCTAAAATTAAATTACAAAAAAAATATGTGTTTATGTACGCGCGTTAGAAGTTATACTTTTTTGGCATAATACAAAAATAAAATTTACTAATGGAAATAATATTATTTAAATTAATACGGTTGCTAAAATCTGAATTCAAAGAAATAATTAAATTTTAAAAATGGTTTATTATAATTTGGAATTAAATATAGGTACTAAATTGTCTATTTAACATAATAAAAAAAATATCTTGCATCGTGCGCGCGCATCGTAAAATTTCACTTTCATTAATTTTTTCATAACGTGCCTAAAGAAGTATAACTTTGAAATGTATATAATAACAAAAAGGTGTTTAAATTGCATTCATCGCTAGGCTAAAGTGGCAGTCTGTACCAATGATCCGTTACCAAAAAGCACTCCATTTGATGGAAAATGTAGCGTTTAGGAAAAAGCACTTTTGTGCACTGAATGTTTGAAGATGTAGTCAGAGCTCGACGTATCCGCATGAATAATTTGATCCACTGCAAAAATAGTTTTATACTGCAAGGCCTAGTGCCATGTAAGTTTTTATCTATTTCATCGTACCGATTAAACTTCAAACGTTTCAGTTCTAAATACAACTTTTACCAACCAGCTAGAATAATTTTGTAACTGAGCTTAAATTTTGTACTTACATTGGTAAATATAGAAATTTAATACATATTACTATTAGGTACCTTCTTTTTGAATATCACAGGCAGGTTTTTGTACATAAGTATATTTCTTTATCAAATAATTATTTGGTTTTTATCTATACGGTATATAATGATTTTAAGGATTCCATTGCTTATAAATTGATAAATTGAATGGTAACTTGATACAGATACAAATATTAACCACGTCTGTAATAAGATTTTATTTAACTATTATCTAATAATTATGTGACTTCTTCCTCTGTTTGGTTTATAATTAATAGAAATAATTTTATGGTGAAACATGGCAATAGTATGAACAATACATATTCCATAACCAGGGCCAGATGAACATGAATGGCGGCATGTAGGCTTAATTGTGGTAGGGGCCTGCTCATGGCCGGTGATTTTCGAAAAATCGACGATCAACCTTTTTTTAACTTTTTTTAAATCTGGGGTGCAAATAATCAAGATCTTTTATTATAACGGAACACATTTTATATTTATCAATAGTTATGAAACAGTTTTATGTTGATGATTTTCTGTAATCGCAGGATAACGCAGGTACATTTTTTACATTTTACATGAGATCTTTGCCTTGAGTCCCAAATATGTTTTTTTTATTTCATAATTCTCAAAAAAAATTCAAGACAATATGGGTGGTCGGGGCCTCGTTTTGGTGGGTTAATTGGGCCCTGTCCATAACAATCTATAACTAGGTAATAATAACAGAATTAAGATAAGAGTGACCTATAAAATCAGAAATTTTATACAGAGGAAATCCAAGGGTAATGCCTTTTACAATGTGAAGTCATGTGAAATGCGCTCATAAAGCCGTGTACAATGTTGACCTAGCCGAGTAATTGCTAAATGGTTAATTTTAAAGTAATGCAAGGGCCTGCCGTTCCACAAGGGCGGCCGCTGGGTCCACAATATATCTTGCGGGCAGGCAACCGCGATTTGACTGACGGCGCTCTCTGAAAGGACATTTATCAGTCTCACTAGTGGGTACACTAAACCAAACAACAATGAATTCTCATTTACAAATTGTCTTGTAATTACTACTACTAATATTAATGATTCTCGATTTACTAAGACTCAATTTCAAAATACCTTTTCAATGACATCCCACTCAATAAAGTAGGGTTTAAAAATAATAAAATCGGTGTAGTTTATAAAAGAACTAAAAACACGCTTTCGTCAGTAACGCACACTTGCGCAAACCAAATGAACCCAAACTCGATAGGTTACATCGTTTCGTTACAGAGTTCCTGTGGCCACCATTAGGCTCCATCATCAGGACCCTGGACATCATGTAGGACCAGCCCAAATTCGTTGGGGTTACGTCGTTTCGTTACAGAGTTCCACTATCCACCTCCTGGCACCACCATCAGATCGATGGTACCAAATTATTGTACTGTCATTATTAAATGTTACATTATGAAAATATATAATGTTTTGTTGCGTTAAAATTGAGATCCCTGATAGAAGTATAAATGCATCAATTTTCATCTTTGGTGGTTCAATGCTGTAGAGACTAGAATTTTGTGACAGACTAGGACGGACGGACAGACAGACAGACTGAACGATCTTATAAAGACACCTTGTTTACGGAACCCTAAAAACAATGGAACTAACGAATCGTTAGATTAGAGAAAGACGTAGCAAAAATAATGTTATAACAAAGCATATTTCATACATTTTTATTTTATTTTTTTCTTTCTTCACGGGTTGTCTTGCAGCTCCCGAAACCGTGTTACGGTTTCAGGGTACGCAGCGGAAGATAAAGACTCCCTCGGTTTAGCCGATGGTATTTGTGAGGCTATACCTAACGAGTGGCCAGTTCTGTTGAGGTATATTTAGATGGAAAAAGCCTCTAAGTGTTGTTTGTCGGATTATGTACTTAAAAACCCATTATTACTTGCCCGATACAGGATTGAACCCGTGATTTACCTAGTTAATACCAGACGTCTTAACCACTGGACCAGCGACGCACCTTTCATATTTTAAACATTTTTGAAAATATTTTGGTCTCCTTTACATCCCTATTTGCTTTGACCGAATAAAATTAAAATGGTACCGTATTCATGACTATTTGCAAAACCCGTTTATCGATTTTCAACGACCTGTAAATTGTTCAGTGGAATGTAAGCCACTTATGAAAATGAATGTAAAACATGGATAAACCAAAGCCTATTTTCTGCGCCATGCAAAGCGGGCGGTTACAAATTGCTTTGGGCAAAGCGTAAATTTTAATTTTATCTCTAATACCCAAATGAGTACCGTGACTCGACATAATAAATGTATTCTTCCCACGTTAGCGTTAGAATTCGTGGGGCTGGATCACTACTTGTTTCTGATCTAAATATACTCTATTTTTAGACGCTTTATATTACTTTCACCTGTAACTAACAAAATATGTAAACAAATATTGGAAATTGAATTTAACCAACTTCTAATTGTCGTATCGATTTGAAGCTTTGCAAGTGTATGAATTCGGATGACAATACAATAATTTTGTACAATCGATCTCATCTGATGATGGAGCTAGGAGGTGGATAGTGAAAGTGTTTTTAAAATTAAGCTTCGGGATGTGGAATCAGTCAACTTTGAAAAAGCAACCGTCACGAGATGGAAACGAGATCATACCAAACCAAGGTGTAAACAATACAAAAACAAAGTGACGTCAAGATTTAGCTAAAAGAGCTATTCTTTAAAATAATCCAATATTTAAAATAAAGTTTTTACTTTGCATACCGAAAAGCGTACTTCAAACACTCTTTAAGAGACCAATGAATATAATTGGATAATATTAGTAAAAAAGTTGCTTAGCTTATGTCGTGCGTTCACTTACCGACACCCATTTTTTATATATAGAAGGAAGAGTTTGAACAGCGTGTTTGTGTAAATCGGTGTGCGAGTCACGGCGGGACAGTTTATTTCAACTTCTCAACTCTCGTACCGTTCGAATGGGGCATAATTTTCATAAGTAACGCGCTGCTCTCAGACACAAAAATTAGATTCATCAGCCCTACAGCGCATTTACTTACAAACGTTCTCTCGAGACCGGTTATGAGACTCGGCTTCACTTTTAGACAATGGCTGACTAAATTCTGTTTATTTTTATTTTTGACTCACTTTTCCTGAATTTGTTTGTTGATGCAAAAGTTTTCTTCCTTTAAAGTTACAAAAAATTTAAATATCTATAATGAGGTGATAAATGATTCCTGTGTTTGATATTATGTGGAAAATTTACAAAGACCTCTTTTAGTTAATTTTTTAAGCCTAATGAAGTTGATAGTTGAAAAGAAAACAAAAAAAAAATGCATTTGACCAATTTTTATTATCGTTTAATGGTTGTGTTTGTGATATTCGTATTTATTTAAATACTAGATGTTGCCCATGACCTCGTACGTATGATATTTGGAATACAATTCACCCCGTTGGGTAGGTAGCGTGATGTTAAATAGCCTATAACCTTCCACGAGAATTGGGCTATGAAATGAAATTTTTGTTGTGTATCTGACCCGGCGAACTTCGTACCGCCTAAGAATCAGTTCTTGAGATATCAAAAAGTTGTTCCATACAAAATGTATGAAAAGAAAATTTTTTTTTCGTGATTTTTTTAGATTTTTTAATATTTATGCTTCTATTCGGGGCGAAGACAAATCCAACAAATCAAAGATTTAAAAAATCGGTCCAGTAGTTCTTGAGTAATAAATGGTGTAACTAACCCGACTCTTATGACATAGTTTTCAGTCGCTAAAAATGTGTCTATTTGAAATAGTTTATTTTAGTTTTTCCTATCGATTGAGTATAGATCTCAATTTATAGCAAGGTAATAAAATGTACAGTTTTATATCTTCCACAGTGAAAATAAATAGAACATCAGTTAAACTGCTAGCACTCTTTTATGAAGCAAATAATTCGGCAATCCTCTTACGTTTTATTTCATTCAAGCGAGAATATTTTTTCATTTTTCTGAAACACGTTAGAAAAGCTAAATGAGACTTCATCAACGTATAATAAAGATAATATATGACTGCAGAGGATCGTATGTAATCGTATATCTTTTGTAAAGCGTTACATAACGTTAATATTTTGATATATTGCACATTAAAATTTGTATAATTTTGGTATTTATAAAATTATTCACACCTGTATCCACTGCTTCTATGCCTTGCGTTGCCGCTTTCCGTTTTCACTTCATTATTCTTTAAGAAATTTAGTGCATTTAGGGACCTTGGACCTGGGACTTGTCGGTTTCAAGTCCAACGTTTTAAATATCCACGTTGTTTTTTTATATTTATCATATTAATCTGAGTAAAACATTCACGTTTAATAAATATGGTATTATTACACTATACTTATAAGAAAATGTAGCAAAATAAAACTTCAAATAAAATGAGATTGAAATGGAACTCTGTCAATCAAACGCATGGCAGGTCTTGAAATATAGAGCGGAAGCCGCGTGGCAAGGAACATAATTTAGTTATCTCACATGAGACCAGAAAGTTCCGTTCAAACAAATGATATAGGTTTCCATCGTCGTAGGGAGCACCTGAGCGGCGCTACGATCGGTGTGCCTCGAGGGAAATAAAAACTTTGTCGCACGTCGCTAGTCCTAAAGCCTTCTTACAGTCTCGAGCCCAAGTGACACGCTCACCGATTTCCAACCAACGAGTTTATGGCTTTGATTCGGTACGACACTGTACGTTTACGATATTGTTTCCAATTACGGCTGCGTAAAGATCGTGTGTAAAACAACGCCGGAACTGGGACTCGAAAATTGAAAAGATGAAATGGGCACTGTCTAAGTAAACATATCAAAAGAGAGCTTCTCTTTATGTTCTTGTCTGTGTAGTTGAAATTGGTAGGAATACATTATAGCGCTAGTTATTGAAAAAATTAAATGATACATGAAAAATAAAAACATAGCAGAGCTGCATCGTGACTTGGTCTTCCACTGGGTACCCTGGGACCGATAACACTGTTTCGGGAGCTGTAAGGTAACCCGTGAAGAAAAAAATGTTTTGTTACTTTATGACGCCGTAACGTGTTAACAGATTTGGATAGGTCACTTTTAAACTCATAGGGCCAGCCTCCCAGGATGGGATTTGAAATATAAGTGTAAAATCCAATAAGATACTTCTTTTGGCTAATCAAGTTTTTATTACTAATAATTATTATTTCAAGTCTCAAAAGGGATATGAACAGTCTGATCTAGGTTTCATGAAGAGTTAATGTGACTATTAAAATACCCGACATCAAAATCTTGTTCAAATGACTTCAGTAATATTACTAGTGCTGAAACTTTTCAACTTTACAAGTTCGATAACTGCCTCACTTAAACTTCGGGATGGAATTTTTAAATTAATTCAGAAGAAAATGTAATCAAATAACTTGAACATAATTTGAAAAGATCTGTGAATCTACTGTCAACGAAATACTTTTAAAGTACTATTGGAAATTTAATTATGGTGTCTATGAAATTAGTTTTGGATTAAAAACTGTCACTTTATTTCAGTTGTTATTGAATCAAAGAAAATACTTTTAATGTAGTTATTCTACTTGTCAATATATGTAAAAAGTTAGGTAGTTTTATTATTTTAAACGAAGTATGGAGATATTCAGTCATGCTTTAAAGAGTTTTTGTTCTAAACAATCTATAAATCCCTTGAATAAACAGTTGCCTTCTTTGCCCTTTTACACTCGTAAAAGGATCTGAGAACTTTACCCTAAACTTATTTAAACTTTCACCCTAGAAAATCCTTTTCGCAAGCAGTTTAAATGTTGAATAGAATATGTATTAGAATCAACGGATAGTGAACTTTAAAATTGAAACTATGTTACAAATTGGTTTGCTTAGCGAACTATGAATTTGTGTAAGCTTCTAGTATTAGAAGTATGTTAATCGAAGTATATTTTGCTACTCTTTGATTTAAACTTAAATAATAATATTGCCTCGAGGCAAACTCCGATCCCCAAGACTGTTTTCTAATCTCAACTTCGCTCGGTTATCAGGATTTTCGAATTAAATTTACGCTACACCCAATCAAATTCTGTAAAGTTATTAATTTTGAAAGTTTTTATTTAGTTTAACTGAGAGTTTGAACTTTAAATTCGTTTAACAATAATAAGGAATCAATAATCATTTTAAATGGATTTTGTATCAGTGTAACGTAAATTTGTAATCAATATGGAGATTATTTTTTTATTTAATTTATGAATCATTTGTGTTTTCATTATAATTAAAATGTTATGGATCAGCTTTGCTATCATCAAATCAGTAGAGTGTAAACCTCTCGAAAACAAAATTGACTTGCCACTTAATTTAACTTTGATTTTTGTCCTTTATTAGAGAACAAAATTAATCGTCTGTCCAACATGTCAAACTCACATTTTAAGAAAAAATATCACTGTCTAACAACCGCGGGGGACAGAGATTGATTGACCTTTCAGAAGCTGAGCGTAAGCAGTTAAATCTTCGTAAAAATTAAGTCAACAGGCACATTTTAAATTCAAATTGTCCACTTTACATTCTTCAAATGATACAAATAAGAATATAATTAAATGTGTCAATTGCTCCTTCATGAGTTCTGAAAGAGAAAATGCCATGATTTATTTTGCTAAATCTTGTAAAAAAATATGACCTCGTGATAACAAAGGCTAATAGAATTAAGGCCGTCCAAGACATAAATAAAATAAATGGCGTCTTTAAAAAGTTAAAAAACCTACGATCGAGGGAAGTGAATCTCCAATCTTTCTGCCTACCTTTATGGTAAACAGGTATGACACCAAATTTATAATGCGTAATTATGTGTCTAAAATTATGAAGTGTTTGACCTGATCTCAAGTAGAAACTCGCCTAGTCGCTATTGCACGTCCATAGCCTTGCGTTTATTGCCAATAGTTCAAGATTGGTTCAATTCCCGAAGGTCTCGACCGCTTTCGGTGGACTAACGTTAAAATTAACAGCTATGCTGAAATATATTGTGGAGAATACACGTATAACTTAAGTCGTGGGCTAATAAGGTATTATAAAAATAATTTGAACATTAATCACATAAAACTTCAAAATATATTTATCTAGGTACGAATGTTTTGACATTCGATGCGCAGTTCAATAATCAACTCATATAAAAATTTGTGCTGCGCATCGAATGACATGTCGCAAGTAATTTTGCGAGACTTATACCAAAGTTCCATGCCACGTTTGTCTGCCTGTGCTTATCCATGACTATCATAGTTATACAGATTTTACTGTTGTGATTTGCATTTCTCGACGAAGTTATATTTGTATGAAAAAAATCCCTACGTGTATTATTATTGAATTAAGTCGGTTAAACAGCAGCTTTTATTCTTAATCTTAATTATAAAGATAGTAAGTAAAAATAATTAAATGTATCTTTTCAGTGACTGTATACTTTTAGTAAAATATATTAGTTTTGTTTATGTATTTTACACATCATCTAAGAATATATTATGTGGTATTTTTTGTTTGGCGATCTCACAAAATGTCAGTGAAGTCAATATGCGGAACATTTCCTATTACGCGCCCACTTCTTCCTTACAGCGAATGGATTTATATAAAGCCATTAGGACAGCAATCCCGTGTACGAGCTTATTCACTTTTAGATTATGCCTGAATGGACTCGCCTTCATTGGAAACGACTTGAATTATTTAACTGATCGTACAACTTCTCTTTATTTAATTTTCTAGATTTAAAAAGTTATATTTTTGCATTGAGTATGCTCTAAATTTTGTGTTACCTCGTTTATCATTAAGTTTTATTATATATTTTCTTCATCAGCTAGACATTAGTTGGTGGAGACGACATATTAATATCGATAATTTTACATACAAATATTTAGTGATTTATGCCATAGACTACTTAATAAACACAAAAGCAATAATTATTCAGGATCCTGAAATCATTAATCTTCACCTATCTAAAAGAGTAGATTATAAAAAAAACTAACATTTTAAATAAAATAACTGTATGTTCTTGGGATATACTGCAGAAAAGCGATGCTGCGAAATACTTCTCTATAGATATCAGCATGTGACAGAGACAAACACAGCTACAAGCAAATGCAATTCACTTGCAGCTCCAAGTAAATCTTGCCTGTATTTATATTCCAACACAATTTGTAATGGACGCGACACGAGACAAGAGGGCAGGACCGACTTGGTGGGGGCGGAAGGAAAATTACTTGCAAATTCCATTTACGAACTCAACGGGCAAGCTTCGCGACAAAAGAAACCGACTACTATGACCGGACTGGAGAAAAGACGGGCATAAGTTATTGTATTAGAATAACATAGGAGTCGGAGAATGAGTGATATGCGGTAAAAAAACCTTCATTCATCAGTAGTAAATTAATCCCAACTTAATAACTCCCTAATCCTATCCTAATTGTTTGTCTTTCTTTCACGTCAAAACAGAGCAACAGATTGACGTGATTTTTTTTAAAGAGATAGAGGTGCAGAGAGTTACATCCTTTACAATCCTTCGGAATAAAATGTTATGGCACGTTTAAAAAAAATCCACGGGCGAGGCCGGAGGAGAAAGCTAGTACTAGGAGAAAAATCTTTCTTTTAATGTTACAATAATAATAGTGTGCGAAATAGAAAGAGAAACTAAAGTATGTTTAATGTAAAGTTTTATTATTGTAGTACAGTAAGTAAGTATAAGTAAGTAACAAGGTATAGCAGTTGTAACGTTCTGTTATTTCATTCGGAGCATACGGCGAAAAGTTGTGATGGAAACATAGTAGGTGCGCTTCGTAGCACAAACTAAGTAAATACTTTCATATAATATTTTCGTTCAATGTTTTGGAATCAAATTGGAATTGAAAAAATTATGGAAAGTAATATACTTACATAATAACTTATAGTAACTGAATAAAATAATGTTCAAAACGTAATAAAATCCACAAAAGCTCTAGAACGCACTATTAAAAAATTGCAATGTTAAAACCCTCTGCTTTCATTCGAATCCACGACCTCCGGAATCGTAAATATGTCAGTAGATTAATGTTAAATTTACGGACCACAAATTAAGGTTGTTGGTAATTTAACATATTTTCGAAAGTTGAAAGAATGAAGGATGAAAGATTGACTTAAATTTGATTAAAAAGGTTTATATGGCTGAAGTGAAAGGAAATGCTGTCAAAGGACGACCTAGATGTACTTTTATTGAACATATAAAAAATGTATTGATCGATGGAAATATTAAAAGCACCCAATCGCTGAGCATGTATGAAAGGTATGATGAATATGTCAGGATCGTAACAAATGTCATTCGATTGTCTCTGTCTACCTCTCTTGAGATAAAATGCATGATGATAGATATATAGATGGTAATTTAAATTTGCGGGCATTTAAAAAACTATTTAAGGATTTTAAAGTTTTTAGTATCATTCTGTAGCATAACAGGTGATATTTTTTCTTTTCACGGATTGCCTTACTTTTTTTTGTAATTTATTAATTATTTTACAATTTTCCTTTGGTAAAGCCTAGGACGGACAAGCTACGTCACGCTGCACTGAAAGCATCCGTATAACACCTAAACATAATTATTGTCTTGATTAAATAAAAGAAAATTGGAAACCCCGGGATTCAATAACCTTTGGTTATTAAATATTAACTAAAAATACATTTGAATATCTAAAAATTCATTATACGAACAAGGCGAGCGGACACTGGAAGTTCGTCCGATTGGTATGTAAGTTACGGGCGTTACTCCGAACTTAGCTCATTACCTCCACTACGCTACCAGAATGACAATGCACAGTATTTTTACTTTATTCCTGTTCCACGTTATTAGGTGAAGTCGGACGTGCACTCGTAGCTTCCTTCAGCTCATATTGAATTTTTAGAAAAATATTTTTTATATATTTTTTTAACAAAAAGTTTTGTGGATATAATGGGTATTAAATATTCACTACCAAGTTATTATTGTATTAATGATATAGTAACAGTACATAAACACTGTTTCGGAAGGCGCACTTTTTTTTAGGTTTTTTAGGGTTCCGTACCCAAAGGGTAAAAACGGAAACCCTATTACTAAAGTGGGTCCGGTATCTCACAGAAAATTTTCGGTCCGGCCGCCGTATGATCGAGATTGAAGACAGGCCACACATTAGCAATGTATATCATACGATCTAGATCACATGCAATTCACTCACCCACACAGACACACAAGATTCAATTAAACAAAGGCGTGTGGATGTGTGTGTCTGTGACAGATAGTTCTGGTCATCGAAATCAACCACAAATACAACGATTTGAAAACGGAGGTGGGTCGCGCGATAAGAATTGGACGAGTCTGTGGTCGGTTTCGGTAGACCGTACGGCGACCGGCCGGGGATTGGACGAATGTTTGGCCACCTTTAGGCTCCGCTGTCCGTCCGTCTGTCTGTCTGTCTGTTTGTCACCAGGCTGTATCTCATGAACCGTGATAGTTAGACATTTTAAATTTTCACAGATGCTGTATTTCTATTGCCGCTATAATAAAAAATAGAAAAAAAACAGAATAAAATAAATATTTAAAGGGGCTCCCATACAACAAACGTGATTTTTTTGCTCATTTTTGCTCGATATTGATAACGGCAACAGGTAGGCGCGCTTGAAATATTCACAGAATATTGAGTTATATTATTCACTTTAAAAATTTTAATTTTAATATTTAAGGGGGGGGGCTCCCATACAACAAACGTTTTTTTTTTGTTTTTGCCGTTTATAAAGATAATGGTACGGAACCCTTCGTGCGCGAGTCCGACTCGCACTTGGCCGGTTTTCTTCTATTGTTGTTCTTCTATGTTGCCGTTTCATAGTATGTTCATCTCAATGTTACCCCTGTATACCTACAATTTATATGTGGGCCCATGGTTAATATAGGTGAATTCAGAAACTGCTATGAAAAAGCGTAACCAAAGTAAATATTTGTATCCAATTAAAAATATTTATCTACAATAAGCTGTAGTTGCTACGGCAGCAGTTAGCTACGAAAAAGCGTAGCCAAAGTAAATAATTGTATAGAATTAAAAATTATGTAACGACAATAAACTGTAGTTGCTACGTAACTGCTACGAAAAAGCCTAATCAAAATAAATATTTGTATCGAATTAAAAAATATTTATCTACAATAAGCTGTAGTTGCTACGGCAGCAGTTAGCTACGAAAAAGCGTAGCCAAAGTAAATAATTGTATAGAATTAAAAATTATGTAACGACAATAAACTGTAGTTGCTACGTAACTGCTACGAAAAAGCGTAGCCAAACTAATATTTGTAAACAATTAAAAAATATATAATGACAATAAACTTTAGTTGCTACGAAAAAGCGTAGCCAAAGTAAATATTTGTATAGAATTAAAAAAATTTTAATGACAATAAACTGTAGTTGCTACGTAACTGCTACAAAAAAGCGTAGTCAAAGTAAATATTTGTATCAAATTAAAACTTATTTTTCGATAATTAACTGTAGTTGCTACGTAACTGCTAACGTAAAAGCGTGCTAGCGTAAATTTTTTGTATCGAATTAGAAACTTACAGCCTGAATATGCTACGGAGAAAATTATATTTGTTATCTCAAAATATATTTACCAAACTGTTTTCACGGGGAAAATAGTAAGTGGAATCTAGAAGGCAGTAAATAACAAGTGAGGTTTGGATTATTGCGATAAGATCGTAAAATGAAACAAGGCGCGACCTGCGGGACTCTTTCCTTTTGAATATATTACTCTCGCACGGTCTGCGAAGATGTTTGATTTTCAAATCTGAGAATTGTATTTCACATATTGATGTTGTTGAAAATATTAACTCTAGGAAACAAATATTTACTTTAGATACCTTAAAATAACAGACATTGAATCTAAGTCAACCTCGCTACTTAAAATTGGCCTGGATAACGTCTTGGTCTGGTTCAAATATTATAAATATCTAGAAAGAGATACACGAGTAAATACTTTTGAAATAAAAATTAATATATTTAAGACTATATTCTTAAAACTTTGTCAATTAAATTATATATATCTATTGAAGATGAATAGCTGCTATCAAATTGATTAAGCTTATTGAGGGAAATATAACAAATTGAATGGAATCTATGTGCGATGCGCCGCCTAGCATAGGAACTTGCGGTAACGGTGGCACGCTCTACCGTCTGCTGCAATCTTATTTTTCCGGATGGTAGAGCTGATCGGTGACCTTAACCTATGATACTATTAAATTGCATTGTATACATTGCTCTTCCAATATGTATTATTTTTAAGAATATGCAAGTAAAGAGAGCAATGTACGTTTAAATGCGAGTTTAATAGGTATTGGTTGTGAAAAATAAATGGTGTTTTTGGTTCGAAGCCGGCGGCACGGTGCCTTATTGCCTACGTGCCGCCTTCCCGGTCGCATGGCCGTCATATTATTCTATCGAGAAGCGGCTATCGAGTGTGGCCACACGCTCGATATTAGCACACCCGACCCTGCCTTCTTCTGATATTGCCATGGCTCGTAAATAAAACTAAACCTAGTAAACTCTCTGTCAGACTATGTCGTGCGCGCAACTTATCATCTTAAGGCGATTTGCTCAGTGAATCAAATAAATAAGTACCATTATTGTAGTATTTTAGGCTCAAACAAGTTTTTTATAGAAAACTGATAATTTACACAATATTGCTCGATGTAAATTGTCGTCTTTTCTTCTATTTATTTTCTTTACTTTTTAGTAGATTTAGCTTTCTTATTTTTTATTTGTTCAGTTATTAATGTTTTAACATTTTATAATAGACATATTATTTTAAGTAATACCTTTTTTATGTTTAATATTTGTCAAGCCAAGTTTCATTTAATAAGTTTCATCACAATATCATAATAAGCTAGGCCTCAGTCGTCACCGAATGTCGCCGCGGAGAGTTCTCTGAAAAAGTGAAAGTTTTTATCTACGAGTTTCCCTGGTTGCCCGTTTTCATTTCTACGGACGACGACGGATCCACTCTTGATCACAATCGCGTCACTTTTATTTACTAGGGTTGCAACGCTAAATTGAAAATTATAGACGTTAACGTAGCTATTAATAGCTGATTCCTGATCGAATATCTTTTATTTTACTTTTTATTCTTACTTTATATTTTTCAAAATTTTACAATTTGTGAAATCATCCTTTACTGACTCATAAAATTACAAATGAGCAATTCAATCATCGTTATCATATCTAAATATGTATATAAAACTGTCGTGTCGCTGACTGACTGACAATCAACCTAAACCATTGAAGATATAAATATTAAAAGTATATTCTTTAAAGAGTGTAGAGGTGCACTAAGATTTTTTTTTTGAAAATAAACCACTAAAGGGTGAAATCGGCATGTATTACTAATACAACGCGTACGAAGTTGCGGGCACTGCTAGTCAGTGAATAAAATTATTCAGCTGAAATAACAAGCATTCGTAAAATAGCATTTGTTCGGGACTCCGTGCGTATGTGGATATTGTAATGCATCGCACTATTTTTTTATATGAGATGTAGAAAAAAAAGTAACGTGTTTAGCATATATCTATCTCTGTACGAAAAATCATCATAATCCGTTAGGTGCTATGGCGTAATTGCGTTACAAATATGTAAATTTTTAAATAGTGAAACTATACTGGTTAAAAAATATAAATCTACATAAAATTATGTATTTAGTACAACATTCATTTTAAAATAGAACCTGAAATCTATATATATCTATCTTTTAAACAATAATTAATTCGGAAATTAATTAGTTCCTCTGGTAAAAATATAAAAAAAAATATAGAGACAACCCTGTTGTTATTTGCAAAAGGAACAAAAGAAAAAGGTGTACACTCTGGGGGACGATACGTCAAAAAATTATGTGGCCCTTCTTGAAGCTCAGGGCAAGTGCGATAAACACGATGTGCTTGTTTTCGGTAAAGATTTTTACTGTTCAATTGATTTTTTTCATATTTTGCAATCAAGTTTATACTAGATATACCCCATGACTTTGTCCACATTATTTTAATACCACTCTCATTCAATTTTTTATTTATTTTTTCAACAAACATTTAGACAGCCGTACAAAAAATCTAAATAATCTATAAATATGCCCGTGTAAATTTATACTAATACATAAAGATGAAGCTGAATTATGTTTGTATGTACGCGCTTATCTCAGGAACTATCAGTCCGATTTGAAAATATCTTTTTGCATTAAATAGCCCGTTTATTGAGGAAGGCAATAGGCTTTAAACATTACACTACATCACAAAGGTGCGAGGCATTAACCATTAAAGTCAACCAATCAGAAATATCAACGGGCGAAGTCGGGACGGAAAGCTAGTAGCATATATACGACTAATACTTAATTCGTATAGATTTGACTAGAATGTGGCAAACTCACTACATGACCACGACGAACATGGGTTCGATTTCCACATCAGCCATGTATACCATTTAAAAAAACTTTCCATCCCAAAATAACTCAACAGAACTGTCCACCCGTTAGTTATTCGTTAGAGTAGCACAGTTCCCAGAAGTTATAGCTGTACTATTATATTGAAAAGGAGGAATTTCGTACGTACCTTAAGTAGCCCACGCACTGGTCCGGTATCTCACAGAAAATTTTCGGTCCGGCCGCCGTATGATCAATATTGAAGACAGGCCACACATTAGCAATGTATATCATGTGATCTAGATCACATGCAAGTCACTCACCCACACAGACACACAAGATTCGATTAAACAAAGGCGTGTGGATGTGTGTGTGTGTGACAGATGGTTCCGGTCATCGAAATCAACCACAAATACAACGATTTGAAAACGGAAGGTGGGCCGCGTGATAAGAATTGGACGAGTCTGTGGTCGGTTTCGGTGGACCGTACGGCGACCAGCCGGGGAATGGACGAATGTGTGGCCACCTGTGACGAGGCAAATGTAAAAAAAGGTTTCTTATCTCTGTTGACCTCCGTAGTTCTTCGTTCACACGCTTCACCCCGTACCACAAATAGTATCGATAGTCGAGCGACAGATTTGTATGGCGTTGACAGTTGAGATGATTCTCGTACCATGAGAATGAGGGTATGGTATTGACCGAAATTCCTCCTAATCGTGGCTTTGCTGTTACCAAGTATTGTTAAAAATTGGTTATCAAGTATATTTTTCCCAAAACCCTGAGTCGAGTAAGGCTTGTATGCGAGGCTAATAAAACGAGCGAAGGTAACTCTGTTTACTATGAAGCCCACGAGATGACAGATAGAGCACGGACTGTTGCCGTCGACCCGCCCGTTCTATAACCACGATACAAAAATATAAGCCACATTTCTGTGCTTTTCGATTCAGGTGGGAAGTAGAAACTCATATAATAACCAGAATCATCAAATAGTCTACAGTATTATTTTGAGGATGTGATTTTATAAGTTGTATGAGCTGAAAACACCACTGAAATTTACACAAATTGGTAAGTATATCAGGGTACTTTTGCATGCAATTCTTGTTGACGATACGAAGTACACTCAATGGTATGCACAAGGTCTGATTAAGTTTGACGCCCCTGTATGGCGCAGGAACAAATTTGCGCAAGTCTGACTCACACTGGGCTGGTATACTAGTTAGACATTTATATATATTTCCATTATTAAGGTCGAGCAAAAAACGCCGAAAAACACATTTCTTGTATGGTATGGTATGGTTCAAGATAAACAGGTCTGTGACAAACCGTAGGTAAAAAAACAAGTTTATTTTTTAAATATTAAAATTTGTTGTTATAGCAGCCATAGTAATACACTCTGTGAAAATTTCAAGTCTCTACCTATTTTTTTGGGTCTGGGTCCATGCCGAAATGAAAATATTCATGAAAATTTAGGTACGAGACTAGTCCACGCCTTGGGTGACCTAAAGGCTGGCTCTTACCTCGCTCAAAGGATCAGTTTAACCATTCAGCGAGGTAACGCAGCCAGTGTTTTGGGAACCATGCCACAGGGAGGGGTTCTGTAAGAGGTATTCTTTTTATAATTTGTATATATACTTTTTAACTATATTATTTATTTATTATTACACATTTTAGTTAAGTTGTAAATGTGTAAAAAAAAACTAATTAAAATTGTAAAAAAAATAATTTAAAAATAATTTGCCTATTAGGTTCAAAAGATACAGCCCTGTGACAGACGTACGTACGGACAGCGGAGCCTTAGTAATAAGGATTCCGTTTGCAACATTTGGGTGTTCATAAGTTCACAATTTATATATTTCTGTAATTTAAGTTAATTAGTATTGTGAGTCGTAACAATGACATGTATTTGTTGAAATGAGTGCAAATAAATATTATGTAGGTATATAAAATAATTAAGCTAGCAAAACGAAAAAATATAAGAGTTTTCAAGAAAATACTGTTTATTCGTATTGAAACGAAGTCGAAAGAGTCCAGTTGAGTAATTCAATTTGGTTCCTTGAGTTTAAATTGAAACTATAGCTGTTTTCTGAAACTTGGAACACTAATGCATTCATATATTAACAAAATACTGACATTTAGTTCGCCGTGCCCACCCTGCGTGTACAGAAAGCGCGCGATTATTTTTGCGCTGCAGTGACATTTTTCTTTATGAACTCTCTCGACTTGCTTTTATTAATTTTCATTTCCTCGAATTGAATAAAAAGAATAAACTGGAAAATGTTCTAGGAAATATGAAGGTTTTAAATTAATATTAGTATAATATAGTTTATTTTGTATTTATTTATTTTATAGCTCCTATTTGTTAAAAATTTAACTGACTGAAAAAAAAAGAAGGAGAAAGTTCACAATTCGGACCGTATTTTTTATCTATATAGAAACCGATTACTCCGCCAGTTGTGAACCGATTTTGTTGTTTTTTTTTCTTTTTCTAATAATAATAATATATTTTATATATAATATAATAATTCATAATACGGTCTCATTTTTTTCATAAAGATTGGTTTACTGGTTTTTTAGGAATATTGAAAATCTTTCTTTATAAGTCAATTTCTTTTAATATCTCGATGATTATTTTTTTTAAATATATAATCATTTCTCGACATTATCTTACAGACATAGTATATGAGTTGTGCCTGATTTTATCGAAAAGATAGAAAGGTAACGAATATGTCTGCTCTCTGTGAAATATGATTGGTAGTGATGAGAGGGAATTGATACTCTGGACCATTTTGAAGTTTATCTCTGACGAATTAGACAGCAAATTTGATTTTTTGTATTTTGGTTTGTAACGAATAAACTCAAAAACTACTGAACCGATTCTGAAAATTCTTTCACTAATAGCAAGCTACGATATCCCTGAGTGATAAAGGGTATATTTTAAATTGTTCGAATGTATCGACGGGCGGAGCCGGCTGCGGAAAGTCTAGTATTAAATAAACATCAAATTGAATATAAGGATTTAATTTGTAGAGTAAGTAATTTCCCTTAGTCCTACAGTAGTACAGAGGGTTTTGAACGAGGCCAAGCTGCTACAGATTGCAACTGCAAGTTTCTTATTATGAAGGCGTTTATTTCATTTGCGCTAATATTTCTCTCGCAGGCTATTAGTGAGAAATGACTTCTTTAATTTTCATATAATTATTTTTTAGACATTTATTAGTCATATAGTTTTCCGTCATCTCCATCATTGTGAACAAAATAATATAGCAAAATATTACTCAGGGATAGGTAAGTGTAGCTTTCTATTAGTGAAATAATTTTTTGAATCGATCTGTAGTTCTAATGGCTCCCGGCACTATGTTATTGGTCCCACCCAGGCTACCCAGTGGAAGACCAAATCTTCCTCTTTTAGCCGATGTTAATGTTCTGTTGAGGTGTAATTTAGATTGAAAAGCCTTTAAGTGTGGTTTATCAGATTATGTACATAAGTTTTTAATTATAAAAAACCCATTGGTACATGACCGGGACCGAACCATGGTATACGCCTAGTTAATACCAAACGTCTTAACCACTCGGTTACTGAAGTTATTTATAGTTATCTTGTAGGTAAATATACCATTTAGATGTTTTTATTTATTCGTAAAACATTTCAACAAAACTATTCTTTATAAAAAAACATTAGAAATTACTACTTTAATATCTATATATGGCCTATATGTGTCAATTTATAAGTTATTATTTCATACGTGCCTAAATCAGAAGTTTTCAATAACGTTGTCTCTCTAATTATTTTAAGTAATTAAAAGGGCGAGAGTTGAATTGTAGAGCAATTGATTCGACGTCTTAACGACTCATTCAAGAAGTTGTAAAGTTGGAGGCATGTCGCTCCCTAATATAGCCGCATAGCAAGAAACAATTAGACAAGCGAACAGCCATCACTGCTGAATCAACGTGAATAATAAAGTTCATGCATCATATAGTCATGGATGTGGCAATTTCTTAAAGCTTATATATTTCGTTAAAAATCTGTCATTTGCAATTCTTTGAAAGGCCAAATACTATAATATATCTATACTAAACTAATATTATAATAAATTTATTTTTAAAAAAAGTGTACCGAGTTCAAAAATTTGCACTGAAAAGTAAGAAATAATAAATATTTCGTCGTAGAATTTGAAGATGGTTGGTGCCAAATTGGGATACAAAGTAATAAACATCTAAGAAGATAAAGATCTGTTCAATATTATCTATGTTTATACTGATGATCGTAGGTTCCTAATGAATTGTCTAGATTTGTGAATTTGGGAACTAAGTTATTTCTAATTTGGCACCAACCGTCTTCAAATTCTACGACGAAATATTTATTATTTCTTACTTTTCAGTGCAAATTTTTGAAGTCGGTACACTTTTTTTTAAAAGTATTTTTCCCTTTTAAGTGATTTTGCTGCCCTGAGAGACAAATAATAACGCAAATAAATAAAATTGATGGAAAAAAAAAAAAAACAGCTGTGGATGTGATTTGAACCATATGCATCCTGAGCTGCACCATACCATACCATACCTTTAGCCGTTAGACCACCGTCGATACAAAAATTGACAACTTCGTGTCAATAGCAACCGTTGCTAAGGCTTTTCTCTGATACATAATTTTCAGCCGAAAACAGAGACAAATTACTGAATTTCTGAAAAACTACTAAACCGATTTTCTTAATTATGTCTGTAAGATAATGTCGAAAAATTATTATATCTTTAAAAAAATAAGTCGTCAAAATGGGTACATATTTCATCGAGATATTAAGAAAAATAAAGTCAGTTTTTTCAAAATTTCTAAAAAAACTACTGAACCAATTTTTACTAAAAAAAAAATGGGACCATCTGTGAAGTATACCCTTTCAAACAAAAAAAATAATCCAAATCGGTCCTGGCGTCTTCAAGTAATCGGGGAACATACATAAAAAAAAAAGATTCCGACGAATTGTAAACCTCCTCCTTCTGTTTTGAAGTTCGGTTAAAAATAGTGACTTTTTTGTAAAAAGTAAACGTAGAAACTACTACTAATTCATTGTTATATTCATATATATTATATGGACAAAAAGGACAGAGGCCCAGGTTAGTTGGGGATTCGTAACAGCAACATTTATCGGCTAACGCCCTCGTTGTCTTACAGCTCCCGAAACCGTGTTAAGGGAGACTTGGTCTTCCGCTGGGTACACTGGAACCGTAACACGGTTTAGGGAGCTGTAAGGCAACCCGTGAAGAAAGAAAAAATAATCATATATAATATTTAATGTTGTTATTTGTTCGCAACTATTCACGGGCAAAGCCGGGGTGGAAAGTCTTTCTTTTAACTGGGGCCTCTATGACAGCAGACAAAAAGAGCTGAAGTCCACAAAGAAAGTTATTCTTATCTCCACTAAAAAGACAAAAAGAGCTGAAGTCCACAAAGAAAGTTATTCTTATCTCCACTAAAAAGACAAAAAGAGCTCAAGTCCACAAAGAAAGTTATTCTTATCTCCACTAAAAAGACAAAAAGAGCTAAAGTCCACAAAGAAAGTTATTCTTATCTCCACTAAAAAGACAAAAAGAGCTGAAGTCCACAAAGAAAGTTATTCTTATCTCCACTAAAAAAGTAGGCTGCCATAGAGTGCCATAGAGTTAACAGAAAGACTCTGTGTATTGTTTTGCCTACATTTGAGCGAGCTAATCCCTCTACATGCCCGCGCGTCAATTTATAAACCTAAACTTAAAAAAAAAAAAAAAAGTGGGTAAGGCCCGCCGCACACGTCAGGTACCTGATACGGTTTTCCAATTAGGTTTATCGAATCAGGGCCCCGGAAGGCGTCAATTCCATACAAAACCACAGTTCGCCGCACACGCACGATTCTACCCGTTAGGTTTTAAAACCTAACGTCCGGTCAGTAAGGCCCGCCGCACACGTCAGGTACCCGATACGGTTTTCCAATTAGGTTACTCGATCGGATGAGCTCCGCACACGGACGGTTTTTTGTATTCGGTTTCTACGCTCCCCAGTAGTGCGCTAGACGTTGTTACGATCGTGTCGAAGAGAAATTTAACAAAAAGATGGACGATGACGAATTTCTATTGTCGATCGATCGTAAATATGTCGCTGCAAGCATTATCTTTCAGATCACGAAATAGTCATTTGTCATATATATAAAAAGAGAAGTTCCGATTCATTCACTGACTCACCAACGCCCAGCCCAAACCCTTGGACCTAGGAAGCTGAAATTTTGCACAGAGGTTCCCTTTATTATGTAGACAAAAATAAGGAAGAACATTTCGATATTCAACCCCTAAGGGGGTCAAATGGGGTAAATAGGTTTGTATGGAAAATCATATTTCCTGCGTGAATCAACTTGAAACTTGGTTCAAATATTCTTCAAAACAAATGATAAAATACGTATTTTTGGATTTTTAAAACAATCCTTAAGGAGAGGTGCAACGCGGTATAGAAGTTTGTATAGGAAAATCGTACTACCTACGTGTATCAACTTGAAACTTGGTACAAATATTCTTCAAAACAAATAATAAAACAAGTATTTTTGGATTTTTAAAAACGGCCCTTACGTAGGGGTGCAACGGGGTGTAGAAGTTTGTATAGGGAAATCTATTAGCTGCGTTTATCGACTTGAAAATTGGTACAAATACCTATTTTTATGGGACTGGGAAGATATTAATTTATAGGTACCGAATTTATACTTTTTTGAACTTCTGACTGACGGGCAATTTACGCGGGTAAAAGATAAAATTAAGGGAAATCTCTGCGTATTTACATAAATTACGTCATTATTCCTAATTCTACGCGAACGAAGTCGCGGGCAAAAGTCTATGTCGCACATACTTTACACCGAAATTATACCACCGTATAATAACGCACGTCTGCAACGTAGGAAGAACACGGCGATATGAGTCAAAACCCGACGACCGGACCGGACGTGTGCGGCACTCCATACAAAATGTATAGAAAGTGCGCCTTCAGGTACCTGATTCGGGTTTATGACCAATCCGGTCGACCCGACGCACCGCCCGTCAAGACGTCTGGTATTTACTAGACAGACCCCGAGTTCGATCCCGGATCCCGGCCATGTACCAATGGGTTTTTTAATTAAAAACTTATGTACATAATCCGACAAACCACACTTAGAGGCTTTTCCATCTAAATATATCTCAACAGAACTAACCACTCGTTAGATATAGCCTCACAAATACCATCGGCTAAACGAGGGAGACACTAGGTCTTCCGCTGGGTACCCTGGAACTGGAAAGTTTCGGGAGCTGTAAAGCAACCCGTGAAGAAAAAAAAAAAAAAAAAAAAAAAAAAACTTTTAAATTGCATATTTAATTTTATTAATTTTTTTAGGGAGCAAGTGGGTCATCCTGCCCCTCTATGGCACCTTGAAGGCAACTTAGTGCAAATCGATCTATCAGTAGTCTATCAAAGCGTGAAACAGACTTGACGAGACTGGCATACAATTTCAAAAGTGCCAGTCAATTTATTATTTAAGAAAAACAATGAAATTGTTCAATGTTTCGTACATGCATGGTTCACGTGAGAGCCGGCTGATGTGGCAACGTGTCGAATGGGGTGTAATATGCCCGGAGTATAAATCGTCGTGAAGACGTGTGACTGGCAAAGCGTATGTTCATATAAGATCCAGTTCTTCAACTAGGATAGGCATACTATATATTATATGACTAGCTAAAGATGCCTAAGATATTAGCCATAAGTCTCTTATTGTAAATGGCAAGTTGTAATTTTGGAAAAAAAATAATCTATACCCATTTGGTCTTGTGGCTCCAATGGTTCTTATGGCATTATACTCTTATCGATATCAATTTTATTTAGACAGGTATTTTTTAATTTTGTATAATTGGTTTATAATGGTTATCTATATACACAAAAATTAAATGCGTATCACTTGAGAACGGCTGGACCGATTTGGCATTTTTTAAATGTTTGTAATCGGGAAAAACTGAAGTGCTTCTTTTATGGGATTTTTGTACGAACTTAAGACCATAATAGGGAATGCAAGTTAATATGGGCTCCACGGGCGTAAAGCTAGTAATATATTCATGTGATATTATGGACCACTTCCCGAAACAAAATAATAATTTTTTTTCTTTGTAATTCAGCCGGATCTACGATATTAATTGATACTCTTTAATAGGAGTAAATTCGTGAATGCTTTAATGCAACTACAATACAAAGGCACATCAGTCAAAATTAATCTCAGTACGAAAATAAAATGCTAAATTTAACATTTTAATTCAAACTCTATTTCAATTTACGCTTAAAAGTTCGTCCAACATTGGTGACAGTGTCCAAATTTAACTAGTTGTCCATATTTATTGGAGCAGATCCTGAAAGAGAAATAGTCTATAATATATCATAATTTATGTATTTAAATAAAATTGGTGTTTAGCTTTTTTGTATCAAATTAGAATAAAAAGCGGGACCTCCAGTTATAAGTCCAATGCTCGTATTAGCAATTTTCAGGATTTAAATTATAACTCATTTACAAATTATTTCACGATATATTATTCAATTAAAATACAGAACCATTTAAAAGACCGTTCCTAGTCGCACTTCCACTTTTATTTGTGTCTTAAAGAATCATAATTTTTGAGCGTTTTCTATTTAAATTGCTTCTTTTACGAGTTTAACGCGAGAAAATAGTCTAGTTGCACAGTATTCAAATGAAATTGCATCTTTGCCAAAACTAGAGAGGGAATGGCATCGCCTACATTAATACAGAATGCTCTGTACTGAGCCCTCGAGCGAGGTATTACGGGAGGGTAACTCCGCTTTGTTTTTATAGGCTGTTAGATGGGCATTAACTGAGTAATTTTCAGCTGTAAGCACAAATTACTAAGCACTTCTATACCCTTTATGGGTCTTCGTGGATACATTTAATTGTAGTCGGGTATTTTTTACCTGTAGTATATCAATAGGTTATCTTTAGTCTATTTTATAAATAATACCTCTACCTCTACCTCTACCCCTATATTTTCATCCCCTATTGTAGTCTTGAGTTCATACAAAAGCACCATAGACAAAAATCCAGGCAACTTTTAAAATTTTTCTTTATTTAAAAGATTAGGAAGATTTTAAAGAAAAAAAAAATAGCCACTTCGGCTCAGCCTTTCTCAAGTGATGCGCTTACTAACAAAGCATTTAACTTTTATTTATATAAATAACAGTTTATTACACGATAACGCAAAATAGTAAGGAATTGATATAGCAAGTGTTGCATAAAATTGACTGCCAATTCCACTTAAACCACCAACGGGAAACGGTACGAGTAAATTAATGTATTCAAAGTTTACTCCTGATATTTGAAGGTATTTTCTAGTACAGCTAGAAGAGGCTTTAATAGCTTGTGCTCACTTGAATAACCTGAAGACCGCGTATCATATGCATCACATATGTACGTCAATACCAAATGCAATTAGTTGAAGTGCGCGCCGTTTTTGATGTAGAGCCCATTGCCGACATCGGCTCTGTGCATTCAATTCGACATGGATAGTTGATTGATGCCTACATATATAGGCATTTAAATTATTTGATATCAAAAATAAACAGTAGATTTACATTTTGGGTAGTGGTGAATATACCTGGACGTTAAATACATCGGCTTCGCACTGGTACAATATGGATTTACAATTTGAATACCTACATAAATATCTGTAATAAATATAGATATATGCTACTGCAGACTTTCTTGTAGATCCTTTTATTCTACACAATTTTGTTATATCTCTGATGGATTAGACAACATAAGCCATAACTCGCTGGGGCAAATTTTTTCCCGACTTTATACTATGAATGCTCATCTCTTAAACATTATAAATCCATGTTTAATATCAGTAAACCTATCAAATAGTGAAAACCGCAATAACATTTTTGCGTTTTTTTGAGCAGTTTTTGCGTGAAAATGTCACAGACAGACAGACAAACGTGGCGGGGGATTTTGTTTTATAATATGTAGTTATGAAGAAGGAATCAGCCTTGTGTTTTGAAATAATAAATGTTAATATGATTCAGTTCGCCCAGAATTGTTACTCTTGATAGACCCACGTAAGCCCTGACCGCATGAGAATACTGAAGATTCAACTCCGGGAAAAATTGAATGTTTGATATGCAACTTTTTTACACGTGCAAAGCCGGGACTGGTCGCTAGCATTAAATATGGCATATAAACATATAACACCGTAGTGTTACTGACTGACTGACAATAAACCAGACTAAACTTACGCCTTCCGCATTCAAAATTTTTTTACAGGGGACTGAAATATCAGGTACCAATCTATTTTCGAACTTCTGACTTATATGGCAAATACGGGACTAAAAAACCTATTTACATAAATTACGTGACTATTCCTAATATAATACGTACGAAGTCACGGGCAACTGCTAGTAGTTATATAAGGCACGGGTAAGAGCACACCCTACATTGAGGGGTTGCAGGGGAAAATTTTCAGATTTTTGAATTGTATCGTTACTTTGAAGCTACATATAAAATTTCATATATATCTAGGACTGCTGGAAGTACTGAATCATTTTGATGATCGGTCAGTGAGTGAGTGATGAAAATATTAAGCTTTGAGTTTGATTATCTTTTGAACTAGAAGAGTTAGACATATGATATTTATCTAAACACATATGGTTATAAGAGATATGGGTAATACGTATGATAGACGATACGGCTATGCCATGACATGACATGACGGGGGCACTGCCATGCCCCCAGATTCCTAATTGAATTCAACTTAAGATTTTCAATGAGTTCTATTTCTATTTTTTTTCAATATGTCCTATTAATCACTGACTAATCACAACTATCACAGCGCGGACGGGATTAAACTGGATTCCCCATTGCGTCTCCGCGGGCGCGTGTGTTATTCACCAAGGCGTGACGTAGAATTTTTTAACGAGTTATTTAAAATTACTTTATAGAATCATCAAATTTCATGCTGAGCAAACATTGTACATGATCGATAGTGATGAAATCCCAAAAATAAGTCGGTGCGTACTCGTCAATCATATAATGTGTCACGAAAACGTCATCGACATACGCGACTGCCGCGTCGAATGCATGCAATCGGTACTAGCACATATCCAATTACCAATCCACAATATTTTTAGCCAACTACAGCGAAACAAAAGGAGGGTTATGATATTAGCACCCTATATTAGTATCTTAAATCTATTCCCTCGTAGCTTCTTAACTAATTCTTGAAAATTTCCCATTCCGACCCCCGGATGATCTAGGGCCCAGATTTTTAGGCGGACCGTTCGTTACAAGAATTGGACGAGTCTGTGGTCGTTTTCGATGGACCGTACGGCGACGCGCCGGGGATTGGACCACCATCCGTTTTCCAATCGTTGTATTTGTGTTTGATTTCGATGGCCAGAACGATCTGTCACATTAACACACACACACACACATACACACACACAAACACACACACACACACAAACACACATCAACACGCCTTTGTTTAATCGAATCTTGTGTAGTGTGGGTCAGTGAATTGCATGTGATCTAGATCATATGATTTACATTGCTAATGTGTGGCCTATGTTCAATTTCGATCATACGGCGGCCGGACCGAAAATTTTCTGTGAGATACCGGACCGGACTTAAGATCTTTCAGTCTATCCTCTGTATCTGTCACAGTTTTGACTGCCATACGTCACATATATCCAATATGAACTAAAAAAAACGGTAATTAAATTCTAAATTTAAATAACCTCGAGTTGGTGAGGAGTTGGGTATCTGGCTACTTTCAGATGATGCAACAGCATCAGGTCAAGGTTACCATATTATTGAAGTCACAGGATACTAAATTTCGAATCGATCAGACCGGTAAGTTGCTAACATCCATTCAACGACTAGAAAAGCGATAATGATCTTCAAACAGCTAAACCGATTTTCTTGACACATAGCTAAGAACACTCTCGATCAAGTTATCTTTCAAACAAAAAAAGAAACAAAATCAAAATCGGTTCATCTGTTTAGGAGCTACGATGCCACAGACAGACACACTAAACACCCTTCTTTTTGCGTCCGGGGTATCTCAATCAACGTATGACGACGAATGACTGTGGCTTAACTACTGTTTGAAGAATTTTCATAAAAGGTTTTGAAAAAAACTGTTGAGATACTGGTTGTATTAATATGTATGTAATCAAAATTGTTTAAAATGTTTTGTACTGTCATGTCGATACTTCACTAAGTAAAAAATCTTGGTCAACAAAATGTGTTTATATGTTTTCTTTCAAACTAAATACGATTTTTCAACAAAAAATCGACTACAACTTTTCAGATTTCTAGGGCTACTGGGGCAATCTACAAACCTTTTTCGCTATTAGGCTACGGAACCCTAAAAATTTACAACATGGATTTTGCCCATAGTTGTTATGCCACAGAAACATAAAACATCATAATAATAAATTAAACAGCAAAACATAATATATTTAAAAATACATATACATACATAATATAGGTAGCCACAAAGAAAATGCTGGCAGAGGACGACCTAGGCCATATAAAAATTTATTGATCGATGGAAATATTAAAAGTACACACAATCGCCGAGCATGTATGAAAGGTATGATGATGAATATACATGAAGCGAAAGAGGTATGTCAGGATCGTATTAAATGGCATTCGATTGTCTCTGCCTACTCCTCTTGGAAATAAAAGGCTTGATGATAGATAGATAGATAGAAGAACAGAAATAATTAAAGTAACTCAAATTAAAGTTAAACTAGATGATTTTTTTATTATTTCTTGGTCGTAAAACATGATCTTATCTAAAAGTCACAATTTTAACAAGCCATTATTTACTCAATCCTATAAATTTTTTGTTTAAAACATCGAACATATTGGATATTGGCGTACATTTTACCCTCACGGTTGGATTGAATACCGTTCCACCGTTTTATTTTTTCATTTCAACTCGCAGAGTAAAATGTTTTGAAAGGACCGATTTCACTTTACGTCGGAAAACCGCCCTTCCCCCTGTTCGTCTCAGAGCGCGGTAACGTCGCGTCGCCATGCTTCCTATTGTACACTCAACTACAATTCTAGCTATATTGTTTTGCAGTTGAGAAAGCTTCTTTTATTTCAACTTTTTGCAGACTATCTTTGCATGCGTGAATTATGTTGATGAGATTAAAATGGGGTTTGCTGCAAGTTTTTACAGAGACGCTTTTGATGTTTGCGATTCATGTAGCGTAACATGAGTTTTATTTTTAACCACCGACGTACAAAAAAGGGGTATTTTATTTTTGAAGCGAAAAGCGATTTAAATGTGTAAAACGGAACCCTTATTTATAGGATGTGTCTGTCTGTCCGTCTGTCACAGCTTATTTTCTCCAAATCTACTGGACGATAAAGGTTGAAATTTGGTACATATGTAGAGTTTGATGACCCAATTACGGGCGTATAGCGTAAATAATCGAATTTCAATTTTAAAGGTTAATTTTGGGGGAAAAATAAAACATATAATTTTTTTTTCAAGTGCATCATGTGACATGTCAAATGAAGGGATCGGTATAAGAAATACAAATATTGTTACGAGCTAGGGTTCGAAGAGATTTAAAATACCGATTAAATAAACAAACTTTACTTCAACACCACAAAAATACAGTTACATAAATGAAAACTATAGAATAACACTTTGTCGCACTAAATTCCACTTCACTGTTTCGCTTTGATCGCTCTTATTCGCACTGTGTTCTTTCCGATCAAGATCCTCTGTTTATATTGCCCACCGAACATTCGAGACACGCCGAGATTGTTGTACAAAGTTATAGACGCGCCTCGATGGGACTCGGCGCCAAATACCTACACGCCGACCGCGGCCGATTTTGGAACCTATGGCTAGGCACATACGGTCCATTTTCGTTTGTACTTGATCATCTCTGGATGTTTCTAGAGACGTCTATCGACCTTGATGTGTTTAGGTATTTATTTGTGCAATTTAAGTACCTATTCGTTACACTGCCCCCCGCTTAGACTTGCTCGTCCCGAGCAATATTCGAGCCTTTGTAAGGAGCCAGTCGATCAATATGGACAACCTTTAACTGTCCACGCGGGCATCGTTGGATCCGATAGGTCACGTCATTGATCCTCGTGATGACCTTATACGGGCCTTCCCAGCGGTTCTGCAGCTTGGGAGATTTGCCTTTTCGGCGTTTCGGGTTGTGCAGCCACACCAACGATCCCTCGTCAAAACCGTTACTATTGAAGTTTCTATCGTACCTGGTCTTCATCTTTGTACTGGCCACAAGACTGCTCTGACGAATCTGGTCATGTATGTCGCACATCTTGTTTTTCAGGTTCGATACGTAGTCACTTACAGGTTGCGGCGCATCCGGAGGTCCGCCGGTCAGGAGATCAACTGGTAGTCGGAGTTCTCTCCCAAAGTTGGCATAAGCAGGAGTCACCTTTATGCTTTCATGCTCTGCGGATCGATATGAGAGCAAGAACAAGGGAATATATCGGTCCCAGTCCCTCTGGTGATCCTCAACCAGTTTCGCTAAATGAGTCTCCAAAGTGCGGTTGAACCTTTCAACCATTCCGTCGGACTGTGGGTGATACGCCGTAGTCCTCGTTTTATTTATTCCCAGGAGACGGCATACTTCCTGGAACAACTGCGACTCAAAGTTACGCCCTTGATCAGAATGTATCTCCAATGGTAGCCCGAACCTGCAGAATACTTCGTTGACCAACTTAGTCGCCACTGTTGTCGCTTCCTGGTTGGGAATTGCGAAGACCTCCGGCCACTTCGTGAAGTAGTCCATCACGACCATAAAGTACTTGTTCCCATCTTCAGTGACCGGGAACGGTCCAGCAACGTCCACCGCAATTCGTTCCCATGGAGCGCCAACATTGTACAGCTGCATACGTCCCCTCGTACGTGTCGTAGGTCCCTTCACGGCCGCACATACTGTGCACTTGCGACACCAATCCTCGACATCTTGCCGGCAATGAACCCAATAAAATCGTTTCCTGATTTTCGCCAGGGTTCGATTCATGCCCAGATGTCCTCCCGAGGATCCATCGTGCACGGACTCAAGCACTGCGCGCACCTTTGACCTAGGCACGACCAGCTGCATCAGTGTCTCCTGTCCACTTGGCGACTCCCACTTGCGGTACAGCAACCCGTTGTGCAGCACTAGACTTTCCCACTGAGCCCAGTAGCTTTTCGTGGTGGAACTCATGGCGGATACAACATTCCAGCCGGGCCTTGGAACATTCTGCGTCTTCCATTCCATTATCGGCGCCAAGTTGTTATCCTTGAGTTGCTCGTCTCTCGTTCTCTCATTCGCCCATTCGTCACTAAGGTTGTTAGTCGTAATCACTTTGATGACAGAATCGCTGATTTCACGCCTCGAGCAGTGTTTACAATCTTCAGGGCACGGCCTGCGTGACAGTGCGTCAGCGTTGCCATGCGTCCGTCCTCGTCGATGTTCGATCGTGAAATCGAATTCTTGTAACTGCTCGATCCACCGAGCGACTTGTCCTTCGGGATCCTTGAATTGAAGTAACCATTTCAACGCCGCATGGTCTGTCCGTAGCTTGAACTTCCTTCCGATGAGATACTTGTTGAAGTGTCGTACTGTCTTCACTACGGCCAGAAGTTCGCGTCTGGTTACACAGTAGTTCCTTTCTGGTTTTGACAGAGCCTTGCTGAAATACGCTATCACAACTTCCTTGTCCCCCTTCCGTTGTGACAGCACACCTCCAATGGCGATGTTGCTTGCGTCTGTGTCCACCACAAACTCGCCGACTTGGTCCGGGTAGCCCAATACAGGTGTTTCACACAGCCGTTGTTTCAGTTCCTGGAACGACTTCTCACAGTCCTCAGTCCATTGAAACGAACGCTTGTCCTCCGTCAGCCGATGTAGGGGCTTGGCTACTCCCGCGAAGTCGTATACGAAGCGGCGGTAGTATGAGCACAGACCAAGAAACGCCCGAACATCTGTTTTGTTCCGCGGGGTGGGCCATTCTCGTACAGCTACTGTCTTGACAGGGTCGGTTTCTACGCCATCCTTTGTAATTACATGCCCGAGGTAATTCACACGTTTCTTGAAGAAGCTACACTTCTTGGCATGCAATTTCAGGTTCGCGAGCTTCAACTTGGCAAACACTCTTTCTAAATTCCCCAGGTGCTCGTTGAAGTCGCGTCCCATGATGATGACGTCATCCAGGTAGACTAGGCAAGCTTTTCCAACGAGATCCGCAAGCACAACTTCCATCAGCCTTTCGAACGTTGCGGGAGCATTGCATAACCCGAAAGGCATGACGTTGAACTGCCACAGTCCATTTCCGGTCGAGAAAGCAGTCTTTTCCTTGTCCTTGGGATCGATCTCTACTTGCCAGTATCCACTCTTCAAATCCAGTGTTGAGAACCACTGGTTTCCACTCAACTTGTCCAAGGTGTCGTCAATCCGGGGTAGAGGGTAGCTGTCCTTTCTGGTTACGTCGTTCAGTCGACGATAATCCACACAGAAGCGAGTGCTGCCATCCTTCTTCTTAACTAGCACAACCGGAGAACACCATGGGCTCAAAGAAGGTTCGATGACATTAGCCTTCTTCATGTCTTCCAGCATGCACTGTACTTCGGCTTCTCTTCCAACTGGGATTCGTCGAGCACGTTGACGTATAGGTAACTCGTTGCCTGTGTTGATGGTGTGTTTCACCAATGACGTCCTGCCGAGATGCCCATCTCCGTCACTAAAGATGTCAATGTAACGAGTGAGCATCTCCTTCGCTCTGTTGTACTCGGAGATTGACAAGTCCTTCTTTGAAATATCGACGAGTTCCAAGGGGTTTGCACTGTTATTTTTCATCGTCGACAGCTTCCCCTGGGTGCAGCTCCGCATCCAATTCGCCTCGTCGCACTTCGCCACGACTTGATCCTTTTTGAGAGTGACAGGAGCGCCATTGAAGTTGGTCACCCTTACTACAGCTCGTCCACTCTGGCTGTTTACTAAAGTTGGAGTGAGTAACCAGCCTTTATGTTTAGAACGTTCCAGGTGGTCGATGATAGAGCACCTCGTATTGGAGGGGTCCCCATTAGTTGGTAACTCCACATCGACAAGCGTCTCCGAATATGGGTTCAGTTTGACGTCCTTGGCACAGCGCACATAGCCAGCATAACCACCTTTCAAAAATACCTGTTCCTGGCCGCACTGCAGTACACCGTTGCGCAAGTCGATGCCAAACTGGAACCGCTTCATAAAGTCGAGTCCGAGAATGCAGTCGTCTATAATGTCGGCCACGATGACGGTGTGTGGGTACTCCCCGTCACCCACCTTGAGTGTCACCGGCAGCTCGTCGTATGCGGGTATTGGCTGACCGGTTGCCGTGAAGAGTTTCAGACAGGAAGATGGACGTCTGGTTCTGCTCGTAGATCGTCCCAACAACTGAGGTCTCACAACCGTACGCGTTGCTCCTGTGTCGATCGTCATCTCACATGGCGTCCCGTTGACCTCGCCGGCGATCACCAGACTGTTCCCGTCGAAAACTTGTTGGATGGTAACTTTGGGGGCTGTGTCACGAGCAGCCAGTACCTGCCCCGCGGCTCTGGCTGTTACTAGTTTCCCGGAAGCTCCGTAGTTACGGCACGGACATCAGCTCCGACGTCCCGTTTCGGCACTCGTTGATCCGTGCCTAGTCGTTTAAGCGCCGGGCAGCTTGCTTTAAGGTGCCCCAGCTTGTGGCAGTAGAAGCAGCGGGGTAAGTAGCTACGCCTCTCTGCTACAGGTGTCGTTGTTGGAGTAGCCTCCTCCGCCACTTGTCGCAATCGCTGAGAACGAGGCTCCTGTCTCACGGCTTCCACCTCTAGAGCATGGGCGAGTGCATCTTTCAGGGCGGTGTGGTGGCCCAGTCGAACTGCAGCTCTGACCTCCATGCTGCGGATGCCGTCGATGAATGCTTGAACGAGGTTCGCAGCAATGAACTCTTGTCCGGCAGATGGGTACGCCTTCCTCACGATCTTCTCGATCTCCAGAGCCCATTGTTGCAGATTCTCACCAGCATGTTGCGTCCTGTCCCTCAGCTGCGCTCGGTAGACGTGCTCCAGGTGTTTGTCGCCGTACCTGGAGTCCATTGCCTCGATCAGGTTCCCGTACGTGGTGCAGCTGTCTGGAGAGGCTTCCAAAACAGACAGTGCGCGGCCTCTTAAAGCCACTGTCAAGGCGGTCAGAGATTGCTCGTCTGTCCAGCCGTTGGCAGAGGCGACCGTTTGGAACTGCAATTTGTACGCTGTCCAGGACGTAGTCCCGTCGTACGGCGGCACCTTGACTCGGGGGCCAGAGACGACGGCGCCTCCAGAAACAGGAGCGGTCAGCTTCAGTTTCCTTACTTCATTCTGGAGCCCCTCGCATCGGCTGTCCAACTCTCCGTAGCGGTCGTTAAGTCTTGCATCCAGTTCTCTGCTCATCCTAGTCTGTATTTCCTTGCAATGCTGTTGGAGGTCTTCAATTCTCTCCTCGTGCATGTCTGTAACCCTCTGTAGCTGCTTCACCTCCATAGTCACCTTTCCCAGTGATTCTGAAAGCAGCTCCTTTAGGCTAGCAGACTGCTCCTCTTGACGTCGGGCCTGCTCCTCTTGACGTCGGGCCTGCTCCTCCAATAGCTGCCGAGTCTGCTCCTCCTGACGCCTGGCCTGCTCCTCCTGACGCCTGGCCTGCTCCTCCTGACGTCGGGCCTGCTGCTCCTGACGTCGGGCCTGCTCCTCCATTAGCCAAACCAGCATCCCCATATCCAATGCCTGGGGAGCACCCGTAGAACCCGCAGCACCCGTATCAACTCCAGCAGCAGCTCCAGCACCAACAGCAGCAGTCCCAGCAGCACCAGCAGCGGCTCCAGCAGCAGCTCCGGCACCACCAGCAGCAGTCCCAGCAGTCCAAGCAGCACCAGCAGCGGCTCCAGCAGCAGCAGCCTCGTCGACCTCCTCGCCGTGATGTCCAGCAGTAGTTTGTCGTGTTTTGGGTCGCCGTGATGACGACGAGTCACGTGGTGTAATCGGCATTTTTGAATCCCACACTCCTGACACCAATTTGTTACGAGCTAGGGTTCGAAGAGATTTAAAATACCGATTAAATAAACAAACTTTACTTCAACACCACAAAAATACAGTTACATAAATGAAAACTATAGAATAACACTTTGTCGCACTAAATTCCACTTCACTGTTTCGCTTTGATCGCTCTTATTCGCACTGTGTTCTTTCCGATCAAGATCCTCTGTTTATATTGCCCACCGAACATTCGAGACACGCCGAGATTGTTGTACAAAGTTATAGACGCGCCTCGATGGGACTCGGCGCCAAATACCTACACGCCGACCGCGGCCGATTTTGGAACCTATGGCTAGGCACATACGGTCCATTTTCGTTTGTACTTGATCATCTCTGGATGTTTCTAGAGACGTCTATCGACCTTGATGTGTTTAGGTATTTATTTGTGCAATTTAAGTACCTATTCGTTACAATATGAAACAAAGGAGTTTGAAAGTTCGACTTGCTTTTGGTCAATTATTATTTTTCCTCAAATCTGTATGCATTTATTTAGTAAGTTTTAATATGTTTTGTTTATAGAAATTCAGATGTTAGGTACGTAGATATAAAGATTAGACTTACAAACTGTCAAAATGTGGACACTGTTACCGGTGTCTCTGGCCACACCACATGCTATAAAGGCCGTGAAGGTGTTTTAATAGGACTAAAATAAACAGAATTTCTTAGAGAAAATAGCTTTAGTATCCAACCACACTGCAAATCATTAGAGACGCAGTGGCAGGCCGCACTCGCTGTTTGCATTTCTAATTAATACACTGTTTGTAGTACTGATTTACGATACCGTCCTGCCTCTCTAGCACTATCCTAATGTGTTAATAGCTCCGAAAATTAACACTAAACCAAGTTATTTTGTTGGAATAATACCAAAATTCGGTATTGATTGTTTCTATAAGTGCTAAATTCTGAAGAATATCTGTTCAATATAATTTGTAATTGTCTAGATTAGTGAAATTTAGAGCTGGGTAGTTTCTAATTTGGCACAAACTGTCGTCAAATTCAACGGCGAAACGACATATTTTATTATTTCTTGCTTTTCAGTGAAAAATGTTTGAAGTCGGTATATACTTTTTAAAAAGGTAATTTATTTTTCTCTTTAAAGTGATTTTGCTGTTAATAACATCATAATATAATATTATTACAAATATATCGGCTTAGCATTTTATGTTATGCCAAAAATTTACTTAGTTTTTATTAAAAACTGCTGAACCAATTTTCACTGAAATACCACCAGCACCAAAAGCACCAGCTTTCAAATAAAAGAAGAATTATCAAAATCGAATCACCCAGTCGAAAGTTCTGAGGTAACAAACATAAAAAAAAAATATATATATACAGTCTAATTTAGAACCTCCTCCTTTTTTTTAAATTGGTAGAGCGTGGGATTTGAAACTGAGAAGTTCTAACTTCATTCGTGCCAAAAATACTAAGTACCAATTCCGATTCAATCGACTTCTCGTACTTCAGAAGGCAGGTAAAGTCAGCGTCAGTGATTCTTCAAAAAATTGATAATTGTTTCCGCCGTTGCTGCTGCCCACATGTTCTAACTCTTCTCAGTTTATCTGGCCGTCTAAAGCTATGAGAACAATTTTGACTTCGAGATATATTTAGGAGTGGAAGTAATCGATATACCTACAGCACGTTTGAAGGGTTTCAGTTCCTGATGCACTGTGTGTATGTATATGAAAATTAAATATTCTCTCAGTGTTTGAACGTTTCAGTTGTTTATTTGTAGCTTGTCGTCTTATAATTTGTCGTATGTTGGTTTATGATCTTCTATCTCAAAGTAGAAATATTCTTGCCAAGTAGGTATACAAATAAAATAAGTTCCCCATACTAAAAAATCGCTTCGGACATAAAATAAAATGTTTGGCAACATAACATTATGTATTAATTAGTATAGACTATTTTAAAGGGCTGTCGGTGGTCGAGTGGGTAAAACGTCGGCTCATAACTGCTCACAATGCGTATTTTATAATAAAAAAATGATGTATATTATCCGACAATCCGTACAAAGAGGCTTTTTCCATCTACATACCTGAAGAGAGCTGGCCACTCGTTAGGTAGGTCAAAAAATCTTCGGCTAAGTGAGGAAGACTTATTCTTCCGCTGGGTACCCTGGGGGCGGCAACGGTTCCCGAGAGCTATAAGGCAACCCGTTTGCGCTGAATCAGTGCTGTAATATTATATTAATTAAACCTTTTTTTTTCGTTGAACTAAACTTTCTACGTTTTGTGACAGACGGACGTACACAAAAATGATCTTATAACGGCTTCGTTAGACGAAGTACGAAACCTTAAAAAGAAGATACTGACTTAGCCTTAGGATGAGTTAGTTTTAGGGGTGTGTCGCAGTCGTTTCTGCTACGTGAAAAATTGTTACACTCTTCTAGAATCCGCCCTCTGAACTCCCGAGACTCCAGAGGGTGTGGTGTCAGTTACGAAAAATTTGCATTTTTAGCGAAAGTACGTTGACTCACGTCTCTTGCAGACTGATTGTAGAGTTAAAACGGATGGCCTTTACTTAACGTTCTCTTTAAATAGTACAAATGCTTTAAAATGTCAGGTAGGTAGAAGATAGAAGGTAGAAACTGCAGATTAATTTGTTTAATTTACAATGTCTGTTGCTATTTCATTATTTTTGACTTACAAGTATAACATTTCTAAGCGCGAGATAACTTTTTTTGTTTTTATTTTAGTAGCTTAATAGATAATCCTAATTCTAACTAATTTTATAAACGAGAAAGTGCGTTTTTTAGTTTTTCCTTTTCTCACGTTACGGTACAGAGTAACAGATCAACGTGAATACGGATAATAAAAAAATCACAGTTAAAACCGGGGCGGAAAGCTAGTTATTTTGGAAAGCGACACATGCTAACTTTTTATCCCGTAAATTCTCCGGGATTAATTTTATAGCACATTCCAAAATTTTGCACGGGCGAAGCCAAGCAAAGCTAGTAGTAGTATATTTTTTTGTCCAACAAGCATCTGTTGGAATAATATTTTCCCAGAAAAAGTTCAGCTTTTTTTTAGAAAAGTTAGGTCTTGACTGCGAGTGTTGTGAAGCGGTCCGCCAACTCTCCCTACAAGCAATAGGCGTGAACGGAATGTATAATAAAGTAGGAGATTAAAAACTACAAAATCTTGTCAATAGCAGCCACGACCGACCTCGGAGCCATCTGAAGTAGAGTTTTTTTTAAATTACAATAATTGTAATATTTGATACAAGAAATCCTTTGTACTTTTAGTCCTGCTATAGATTATGCGTTACAAATATACTTTTTGTCTGTCTGTGATTTCAAAGACATCCAGACGTTTATCGTCCTAAAGCTCTCAAAGTCAGCTCCTTGTTTTTCTCCTAAAAAAGTGTTTGACATTGTATTGGGATTGTATTTTGACATTCCGTTAAAATTTGGTTTTAATTTTATATAAGTTTACTACAAATAGTTATCTACTATAAATATTTTAAAGTATTTTTGTGACCATATTTTGTATAAATTCACTATAAATAAACAAATATCCTCCTTATTTTATCCAAATAGAAAACTTAGAAACATTAGTTCACATGAATTTTTAATCTCTCGGCCGCGAAAAAATGGAGAAACTGAATTCCGGTTTCAGAAATAGTCTGTACAGTTCGAAAACCATTATTTTAAGTGCAAGTCTAGAGGCCGCACTTCATCCTTCCATTCTATTGTTGTCCTTGTACAACTCTGCGACTTACTTTACTGGTTATAGTCGATTATGAGAGAGATCTTTGTTAAATGGAAATTTAATGTACGACAACATGCATATTTTGTAGGTATTTGTTTCTTGTGTCCTGCCTCTAAAACTGATATTAAAATCTACCAGAATCTACAATTATATAGTAGCTTATATAATAGTACAGTGAAAAGAGATCATTTGGCGAGAAAACCTAAGAGTATAGTACTGTATAATAAACTAGGTAATTGACCAATTTCTAAATTATTAATAAATAATTTTGTAACTACATACTAATTATATATTATTTTTCTTCTCTTTTAACCTGATTTCAATTCTAGAAATAAATTACTAAAAAATACGCATTGCAGAAATACACATCAAAATTTTATTGTTTCTATTAAAAACCTCTTCAGGTCTGTAAAAGTGGTTAACATTTTATGGAAGTTATTTGCCTGAAATATCTACGGACAGTCTCAGGTGCTACTCTTGTGTTTGAATATTGAAACGGTGTGATCAAAATCGTGAACGGAATGCACTTTTATTGTCACACCGTTCCAGAATAGCAGTGCAATTTTACTGCTTCCTTGAAAATTTCTTGGAATTTCTGATGACTAACAAATATTTATGTTCTGCGACATACACCTTCTCGTGAGGCAATAAAATTTAAATATAACAATACTCTGATTTACAATGTGTATGCAAACAGTATTCTTGTGAAATTTATTGTGTGCAATAAGGTAAGCGCAGTGGTTAGAGAAATGAAGTTCCTGCTTCATTTGAACTGAAACAAAATTACTTTTTCTGCTTCGTAAAAGTACACAATGCCGTCGTTAGCACGTTCGTTTGAAAGAAGTATATCTTTTAAAAAAAATACAGATATAAACAACGACAGAATAGATTTTCGTAAACATCAGCCAGTAAGAATTAGTACTCGTACATGCAACCTAATGTCTCTATCAAGTATTATGTATTTAGGTCCACGCATTAAAAGCATTCATACTACAGATGGACAATGCTACACTCTCATTTAGTATACTAGTGAGTGATGTTAACCACCAAGCATTCGTTCAAATATCCTAATAGGGATGTGACAGTGAAATAAAATAAATACACAATAATATTATATTAACTGTTTGGCAATCTTATACTGACTAAGTTATTTTCTTGTTCTTTTATCTAATCTGTGATCATCATGTTGTTGGATTGCGTGAATGTGAGGTCATCATCGCGCCCAGAATGTTTTCGCGGAAATATTTTTTAACAATCAAAATATCCTAAGTTGTGGCTATACGTCCAATGCCGGCGCGCCGCCGTACGGTCCACAGACTCGTCCAATCGTGCGGCCCACCATCCGTTTTCAAATCGTTATATTTGTGGTTGATTTCGATGATCGGAACGATCTGTCACACACACACACACACACATCCACACGCCTTTGTTTAATCGAATCTTTTGTATCTTTGTAGGTGAGTGAATTGAATGTGATCTAGATCGTATGATTTACATTGCTAATGTGTGGCCTGTCTTCAATCTCGATCATACGGAGGCCGGACCGAAAATTATCTGTGAGATAACGGACCAGTGCGTGGGCTACTTAAAACATCATAATTATCATTTTGAGCTATAAACAAACATTAACTAAGCATTTGCAAAATAGAAATGTATTGTAACATTCCCAAACTTATTGTTAATATTTCAATTTAATTAAGTTTAGAAACATGTGTAAATTAACAGCACAAGTTAATTATTATTTCGTTTTGGTTCATCACGTATTCGCTTAAGCCGAGCTCAGAGCGGCTAGAGGAAATGAGGTGACACTGTATCTTAGGATTCACACACCGCTGAGCAACTGCCTTCCAGATTGTTAGGAAATGTGCTGTCACTAATGTAGCTAATGTCGTATAAAAGGGGCGCTGTTGTTTTATCTCTCACTTATAACCTTTAGCTATGGCATGGGTCAGGTTAGAGATGTTTGCTGTTTTGGAAATTAATTTGATATATGGAAGTTATATATTGCGGGTTCGAGCTCTATGTTATTTAGGGATATATTCGTAATAATTTTTGTATACCCTGGCCCATCATTTAATATTATACGGCCTTTTTGAAGTGAAGACTTCCTTACCTGAATAGAGAACAAAAAACTGAACCGTCACGCTCGAGTTGGTGACGCTGAATCGGGTATACTCGGCTCCAGTCGACATCAGCCAGCGCGCTCGGGTTGGTGACGCTGAATCGCTTATTATATAGGTATCATGTAAGTTTTCATTTCGTTCGTATGGTCATAATATGGATGGACACACACATTTTTTATTCCTTTGATTTCTCTGCACGACCATCATTGGGCTCAAAAATTTGCACATGAATTAAAAATTTTGTTGAGAATTGTTTTAATTCTTCATCATCTATCTTATGATGTTCTAAACTTCGTAGGTAGTAATTTCTAATTCGTGGGCTGATGACCTAATTAATCAATAGCTGGGAAAGATTGGAAAGACTGGATAAATAGAGTCGTGGAAGAAGTTTAAGGAAACCAAGGAGGGTTCACTATAACCATCATCTAAGAAAACATACAAACATAAAAAATATTATTATAGCAATACTAAAAATATTTATCCAATTTGACATAAAAGATAAATCTTGAAACTAAATCAGATCGAAAATAGAGTCCAGTCCCCCCGACAAGTGTGAGCGAAGTGCTGTTAAATCACTAGCTATAAAGTTCCCGTGCATTCAAACTCATTTCCTATTCATGTTATCTGTTATTTTAATGGGCTACAAATAATGTACGCAATATGTAGGTAGTTTTTCATGACGAACATTAATTGCACATAAGAATGAAGCACATGTGATCTTTGTCACAAGCGGCCCGCCCGCGTCCATACATCAATCAACCCGTTGTCGGGTTGACGCGCGTTTCGCAATCAAATAAAATTTAACTCCCATACGTTAAGCTCTCGTATAAGCTGTTTATTGTAGCCCAATTTCATTATATAAATGTATTAAATCGTATGCAGTAACGATTTCATAGAGAATATTATAAATGCGAAAGTGTGTATATTTATTTATCCTTCAGAGTAACGAATCGACGGGATTTTGCACGGAGATAGTTGAAGAGTGACCGGTCTACTTTTATCCCGGAAATTGGGACGAAAATCACCCTTACTATCTTGGTAAATTAGATATTTATTCGTAGGTTATTTATAGCAGTCCTTATTGTGGTTTTGCTATTCAATAAAATATTATTTCCCATTAAACGAGTTGTTATTTAATTTAGTTTGCGACAATCCCTAACTCAGCCTGAGGCGAGGACAGTTGGGAAAGCTCGAATCTCATCATTATGGCGGGACTAACACCTAACTAGAATAATTATTCACACCAAGGTAGAAACTTGTAAGCGGTAAAACTAACTATAATAATATATGATAAGGGAAATCATTCATATCTACATGAGTCACGTCTTCTCCCTAAATGACGGTTAGAACTTTAATGTTAGAAAAGATAATTTGAAACTAAAAAAAGAGCCAGTCTTAAAATCTTCTTTCTCCATATTTTTCTATCTCTTTTTGACGATATGAAAATGTTGGTGTGCTGCATGCTTGCTAACACGCTGCAACACAAGCGCCAACTGGAGGCTGCACCGAAGATTAATTTTAATAGCGGGTGCTTCTTTCTACTCATACTTCCTGAGAGCCAAAATTTTACACATCAAAAAACTATGATGTGGACGAAATACGTAGATTGCATGAAATATTCGGCCACAGAATACAAATGTTAAAACTTTTTAAAATTTCGTGCAAGGCAAAATTCAAGGCAGAAGGATATGTGGTCAGAGACTATCCTGACAGAATGCAATGAATGCTAGTGGTCTGGAAGGAGGTACTCGATCATTGTTTTAAACAGTTGTGTCTATAATGCAAACATCAGTCCTGAATTATGAAGAAGAATATTATTTACTACAAGAAACAATTGGATAGATTCCACCCATAATACGATTTACTTTAATGTTTTCAAGGTACTAAAACATGACCGGATTCCCAGAATACCAAGCGGACGTCGTAAGTCATCCTCATGGCGATCCTACTGCTTGCGGCTATCAAAATCAGTTAAAGTGTTTATAAAACCAATAAATAATACATATTTAAATGTATGCAATGGTTACTTGTTTGATTATACCTATTCAGATGTCATTTTTGGTTGGGTTGAGTTTTGATTTATATTAAAACTTTCAGAGTAACAATCAAATGATAGCTTTGGAATAGTGGCACGTAATGCTTTGCTACACAGATTCACAAATTCACATTGATTGCCGAGTAATCCGCGTCACTGGTTTTAAATTGAACATTATGTTATCGACAGTCGTCACATCATTTATGGTTGTCGATCACACGCTCCGAATGAATCAGAAGTGCGGGAGCGGATACGAGAAATTGAGACTTATCTGTAATGTCAAACATCAATACCAAAAGCTAATTTTAAAATTCATAACAGTATTATGCCTGGATCTTTTATGATTCGTTATGTACAAAACTTACCCTTTTCACGGTTCTTCTTGTATGAATTGTATTGTATTGTATGGCAACATCGTCAACAAATGCATTTTTATTATTACCCAAATAATTGGTTTCATATTTTGTAGTATGTTATAAATAATATGATAAATAAAGGCACAGTAATAAATTAATTCCAATACATTTAATTAGTTAATTCGTACAGAAGCTTCGATAGAAATCAATTCCCAACGTAACTACAAGTTCAGATGTTCTACAATACTGAATCGGAACCAATCAAAGGTGCTTTAGTAACCGAAAGCGAAATTCAATTGACTAGTATCCGGTTCCAGTCGATCGCGTACTCAGATAACCCATATCGTCAATATATCTCGTAAACGAGGGTGAGTCAAGCCTATAGGAGTCTAGGAGAAGGCTGGCCCGGGCGCTTAGTCCTTCGGCCGGATCGTGAACGCTTATTTGAATCTCCTTTCTAAGCGACTTCCTTTTCTGTGAGTGTCAGGTAATTATCTGTGTGGCATTCCAATTTTCCGATCGAACGGTTAATTCGGTTTAAATCTCTTCGTGTAATACGTACCGGGCTGTAGGCTCGGCTAATCCCACTCTGTGAGGACTTGGCTACGGTATTGTGGAGAGAGATTTTTCTATTGAGTTTTGGTTTAATTAATTATGTCTTCTACTTAATATTGATGAAAATTATATATCCTACGTAAGATGTGAAAGTAAATTGATTTATACATCAGTTAATTCTTTCGCCCGTTATGTGGCAGAACTTTAAATCCTAATTCCTTGTTTGTTTATTCTTCTTTCACTTCAAAATCGTAAAGGATCTTAGAGTGACACCTAATATGTCACTTTTCATTTCTGAAATCACATTTCAAAAATTTCTACGAGCGAAGCATTACCTACCATTTTGAATGATTACTTTTTTTATTTATTCTCTTTCTTATATTATATTTGATTATGAATATCGGTAAATATCTTTTAAAATTTTCAGAATAAATTCTAAAAATCTCATACTAAGTATTGTTAAAGTAGAGTCTGTAAAGTTTTAGAGTCCAAACTGCTAATAAGTTTTAAAAGTTCCATTCCACAGTAAGCGCACCTCGTTTCAGTAAATAAAGTTCGGTGCCAACTCATCAGGCGCAGAGGGCGGGTATCTGATAAAAGTTGTCGAAAACTTTCTTTGCGATGTCGTCACCTCCGTCATGTAAATTGGACAAGTTGTAGTTGTTCTGATATGTGTTACGTACCTAGAGCTAATTAATTATATGTATCTATTTGGATATTCCCCATCCAAATCCGTTAAGTCGTCAATGTGTAATGGAGTCACCTAATATAAACTAGGTTTAAAAATGCATAGTTAAAATATCCGTACATATCCGTACATGTTTGTACTTCTTTCACGTCAAACCAACGCATATGATCGACGTGATTTTTTTCAAAGAAATAGTGGGAGGGTACGAAAAAAAAAATTTTTTTCATAATCAACTTTTCCACCCGTGCGAAGCCGTCTATATGAATAAAAATGTGTTCTTTGGTTGGTTAAAAAACGCTTTACTTGTGAACGGCTGGACTGATTTGGCTATTTTTTTTTTAATATTCGTAATAGTCTGAATAAGGTTTTTAGGGAAAGAAAGATTGGAAAAGTTTCGCGGAAAATTGGAAAATTCAGGAAAAATTAAAAGTGTTTTTATTTGATTACATCTTCTATTACAATAATAGAAGATGAAAGTTGCTATGGTAAACAAATAAATAATTAAGTACAATTAAGCAGTTTACAATTATTTTGTCAAGCAATTTCTCATTCAAGTGGTTTCAGTGAGCCACCATCGCAAAATGTACTCAATATAAACATACTCAATTGAATGGATTTAAAGTTTTATTTTTATCGACGCCAATAGAAAAAAAACAAAACAAACAAGTAGTGTATACTTTCATCCCCTCCGGGCGAGCTAACCCGTAAACCATCTCAGTTTAAGGAGGCATTAAATCGCAACTCAAACAAGAACCGTTACACTGAAGTTAACTCACATATTGCTTTGTGTCACGAACGTTTAAAGCGAATAAAGGAGACTGAAGTCTCACTGAGTTCGAGAGAGATGGATGGCGCTTCAAGGGAAGAATGGGTCTGGAGTGTGTTGGAGAAAAACTGCATCGCTAAAAGTGAATGCGGTATGGAGTCGTGCTTATTTCTTTGCTAAGTGCAGGCAGTTTTCCAGTTGCGACACGATACACGGATGTGCGAAGAATCACAACCCGTCACAAAGGATCAGTTTTATTTTTCAATGTTATTTTATTGTGAAATTGTATGCCTTTCCATTCAAAGGAGCGTGGATAGTGTGAATACCATTATATGCAAATATCTATGTTTACAATTTAAATAACATACATGGCTGATCGAATGTCTGCATGGTAGTTTTAGCATAGGGATACAAATCCTCGTATGTTTACTAACTGGATATTACAAACTTTACAAAATGGTTGTAAATAACTTACTATACCTACCCTTTTCTAGTAAATAGCGCTACCTTTGGATATTGTTCATACAAAAATACTAAAATCGCGACTAAAAAGTGGGGGGTGAGGGTAGGAGGGTAAAAAATAGTTTACAACCTATTCTCAGACCTAAATTCATACAAATCGATCAAGCCGTTTCGGAGGAGTTTGGTTACAAACACTGTGACACGAGAATTTTATATAAATATATAGAATATAGATATTCCTACCTTAGGTAACAATATCAATCTGAAATGTGTGTTCTATTTTATATTTATGTGTTCTGTTATCTTAGTGTGTTGATTCTGTGCTTAATTTATTTTTCTCAAACATGCATGGAAATATTGTCATTTTTTTCGAAAAAAGAACACGCGAAGTATCGAATTTATGGACAAAGAAAATCAAATCCATTGCAGGAGAATTTGGAACATTACAGCGCTCCAGCAATGTTGTAAATACTAAATGTAAATCTTTTCAAAATTACTTTCTTGAGGTTCGATATGAGGCTATTACATATCATTTTAGGTATATTTTACAATTAATGATTCAACCGTATCATATGTGGAGGAGCCCAAACTTGGTATGTTTTGAAATGTTTTTTATTTTAATTTAAAACAAGTGATTGAAATATAATGATGTGATATATTTTTAGAATCAGCTTAGTAAGCCCTTTCATTAAATACCACACACGATAGGTTTCAGAACAAAAAAAAATTTTTTTTCATACAAAAAAAGAAACGTCATAACTCCTCTCCTTTTTTGTTTTTTTTTCGTGCTACGGGTCAAATTGATTCGTATGGCCTAAAGATCAATCGTTCCGATTTTCATGCTTTTAACACCATTTGCAGCTTTTTACTGAATTTTGGGGTGTACCGCTAGCACTATTATTTGGATCTCTTTTATCATTCTTGGCATACCAAAGTAAGTCTCTTTGCTTAGTACAAATTGCGTTCACGTGGCTGTATAGCCATAAATGCGTTTGCCTTTCGGCACAGATGATTAATAAAAAATTGGCGGCAAAGCTGAAAATTCGTCTTGATTTGTTATTTACATACTTAATAAATGTAAAAATAATTAAAATGAGTTCCAACGGTTCAGAGAGTGAAATGGAGATTGATTGTACTCCACCAGATTTAAGATCTTGGCATTGGAAAACCTGCTTCCAGCGAAGTCAAAAGAAAAATACATGAAAGTAGGTGTATGAAAATTTTATGAGTTGGAAAATTTTAATATTAATTAAAATAGTATGTTTTATTTCCCTGCATTTTTTTGAGAAAAGCACTATATATATGCCTCGGCGGAAATGGCAATTACCTGTCTCGTATTAGCGAAGTCCTCGCTCAGCCTTCAAACTCATACTCGACCTGCAATTGCCTATTTCACGGCCTTTGCAATAATGTACCTACTGATTATTGAATAGGATTTCTTTGTCGTATCTACATAAGTATGTTTTTAGATGTAATATGCCTAGTATCGTTAGAAGAGCGGGTCTCTCCCAATACAGTTTTACACTTAACAGGAGAGTCCCAACACTTGTACAAAACTACAATAATAAAGTGTTTGTCTGTGATTTTAAAATTAATACAATATATAAATGGCATAATCTAATTTAGACGATACTGAAGCATAAATAACCATTTTTATTTTTTTAGGCATTTTTAGTGGTCATTTAATTTTTGCCTAAAACTACAAGAAACAGTTAGTTAAAGTGTTCATATTCTATAAGTAGAGACTTCAAAATAAATAATGTTACTTACCTATTAATAAAATGTTAAGTATTTTAATAATTTTATGAATTATTGAACATTTAGTACATACGGCTAATAGTGACCACAGAACAGAAACCATGACGCAATTCTACTTGATTGAAGCTAATGAAGCACATTAAATTTCATCGAAAAGTGGATTATACCAATGTATGACTCCAATGATTTTGGAAAATTAATATTATGTGCAAGTTATTAAATATAAAATTTTTACTATGTCTAGGGACTATACGCCACTTTTGTAGTCGGCACTTACGCCAGTACTTACTATATGTTCTATTTTTATTAGAGTAGCAAATCAACCAGATTTAAGCAATCTCAAATACTCAATTAATCGGTATTGTTAAGGGAATCTATCTATTATAGACCGATTATTCGGCGACTAGTCGGTAAAGCCGACTATTCGGCCAATTTTATAGTCGGCGACTAATCGGCATATAGTCGGTCATTTTGGAGCCTATTAGCCGTTAGGAAGGGATAAGGTGCTTATACAAAGAAACTCAGGGAAACTTGAAAGTTTTGTAGTGTTTGTTTTGTGTATCTAAATTGTATATGACAAAGTCACGAACTCCATAGTAACGAAATCCTTATTGACTGCTTTGCTTTGAAAAGCTCCTAAGTGTGGCTTGTCGGATTATGTACATATGGTTTTAATTAAAAACCCATTGTACATGGCCGAGATCCGGGATCGAACCCGTGGTATGCGTAGTTAATACCAGACGTATTAACCACTCGGCCACCGACGCACGTTAATTATATTTAATTATGATTAAAATAAAATTTGACTCAAGATAAATGTCACAATTTATATTTTTCATTGTATTTCCATTAGTTCAAGTGCTAATACGAGAATATACGTTTCAAACACGTTTAAAAAATATATAATGAAAGGTGTGAAGAATTTATAGAGGAGGCGAAAGAGCATATCAAAAAGATTGTAACAGATAACATGACTCTCGATTCTCTCTGTCTACTTCCTTGAAATACATGTCGTGATAGGTAAAATATTTGAAAACTGTCCTTAACTATGCGGTATTGTTGGCAATACTGATCCCACAGCACCGTATAAGCAGAGCGTATAGCCGATTGAAGCGGTCAAAGGGTGGTAGCATCCGCAAAATTGAATTGTGTGCGCCGCGACCAGCTTGCGTAGACAAATGGTCACTGTACCGTGGACAATTGACTTTAAATGTTACTTTGAATAAATTTGCGGCATATAGGTAAGCTAGCCTTTGCTCATGACTTCAATCGTATGGAAACGTTACCTTGTACCAGTAAGTTTTCTGTACTTTTCAATCAAATACCTTGCGGAGTGGTCAGTGGCACCATATTGAACAAGCTGTGCGAACACCTGCTATACGTGCCCTCCGAAGCATGAGGAGTTGATATAAGCATATATAAAGAAAATGCGAATAAAAGTTAAGTAGATTATGTTGTATAATTTTAATAATAATATCTCTCCAAAATATTAAAAGGTAGGTACGTAGTTAAAATTTTTTTTTTCAAAATTACCGGGTTTGATTCCTGAGTAGTGTATGAGTTTAAAAAAATATATAAATGAAACATTTAATTTAAAAAAATGCAGTTTTTCTTATCTCTAAAATCGACGACATGATTCCTTAGAACACATTTTGCTATCTCTTATGTAGCAGGTCCCCATACTGACCCATCTCGATGTTACTGTATTCTGTATAGTTCATTATTCAGTGAAATAATTTTTCAAATCGGTCCAGAGCTTCTTATAAAAAAACAAGAAAACAATTAAAATGTCATTTATTCATAAAAGACAAGGCCACATATTAGCAATGTAAATGATACAATCTAGATCACATGCAATTCACTCACCCACACAGACACACAAGATTCGATTAAATTAAACAAAGGCGTCTGGATGTGTTTGTGTGTGTGACAGATCCGGTCATCGATATCAATCAAATACAATGATTTGAAAACGGATGGTGGGCCGCGCGATAAGAATTGGACGAGTCTGTGGTCGATTTCGGTGGACCTTATGGCGGCGCGCCGGCGATTGGACGAATAAGTGGGCACCTTTAGAGACGTTTCCACCTAAATACCTCAACAGAACTAGCCACTTGTTAGGTATAGGCTCCTTATGATCACAAAACGTACGACTTTCGGATTTATTATTTTGAATTTTACTTTTATTTAACATCCAATGGGTATAAATCACAAATTCTATACTTAGGTACACTAGGCTAGGAGTCATAAGACATATTTATGAGTGGATTTCTATCTACTTACAGCTTCCATTTCAAAGTTTGCGACTTAAATTATACCATAGCTGTAATTGAATAGAAGGTTAAAGTTTTGAACAAAGTCAATAAAAGGTAAACTTTTAAAAGTGCATACATTATTGAATGAAACTTTTTCGAAATTTATATTCAATTTAACAAGTATTGGTTTAAAATAAGATAAGTTTGCAACATTTTTTATTTTAAATTATTTATATAAACGTGTATAGAATTATTTGCTACAATATTTGCGTGGTTTTGATCAGAATACTCTTCAAAAGACATTAATCATAAAATATTATTACTTAATTAAATATAAAAAACGTATTGACCGCATCCGGAACGATGTCATTAGAGAAGAATACGGAGTGAAAGATGACGTTGTGACTAAAATGAAGAAAAGTAGTTTAAGCTGTTTGGACACGTTGAAAGAATTAAGTATGAAAGATTGACTAAAAATGCTGGCAGTGCACGACCTAGGTGTACTTTTATTGAACATATAAAATACATATTGATCGATGGACATATTAAAAGTACACACAATCGCCGAGCATGTATGAAAGGTATGATGAATATAAAAGAAGCGAAAGGTATATGTCGGCATCGTAACAAATGGCATTCGGTTGTCTCTGCCTATCCCTCTTGGGATGAAAGGCATCACGATAGATAGATTAATTAGATATTTGCGCCTACGATATATTCCTTGGTCCAGAGTCTAAATTACAATACCCTCCCCGTCTTCGTATTGCGTCTAAAACCACCAATGCCTATAGACGTCTATAGCTCAGAACATATATTACCATATGTACCTAAGATTAGAATAGGTAATGATGAGAACTGTAGGTACATGACCGACATACAGATAGTATGTACATACTATCATCAATTGAGTGTCAACTTAATCAAATGTTAGCTGTTCAATTAAAAAAACCTAAACTTGAATTTATTCAGTCAACTCAAAAGACTCCAAAGAAAGTCTCCAATAAACATTATTGCGTATTTATTACATTTTATTGTCAATATATTCTACCTTTACTGGGCAAATAAAAATAAGATGTTTTTACATTCATAGGGCATTGTGAGGAAATGTATCGGGGCGACCACACCTGCGTCTCGAGACACCTACAATGGACCCTTCACAATACTTCCAATACAACAGAATTGAATAACTTTATTTAAGAACACAATAAAGCACTTTTTTAGTAGAAAAGCCTCAATTGTGAGTTGCTCAATACAAGTTGTATTCCTGAGACGAACATTATGTTACGAGAGGTAAATATTGATAATGAATATTGTAGAAGCGGTATGTTTATGATGGTAATCATAATGTTTAGTTTATATGTGGTTCAAAATGTAAGGTGACCACCAACAAATCTTTCATTGATCATGAACATTGTGTGTTTGTTAAATAAAAAAAATGAAAGTTATCTATCGCACAAACCTTAAAATACCTCAAACTCCATCGGCTAAATGAAAAAGAAACTATTTAAGCGGGTATATGAATCGGACTGTAAGATTTTCTACATATACAACCTCAAAATAGTTCTTTTATAATACTTATATTTATATGCATGACACCACGTGAATAAAAAGTAGGTACATATTTTAAATTATATTTAATAAAAGTTAAATTATCTAAATCACCTAAATTAGCTAAATATAAATAAAAATTAAATTTAGTCATTGGTACGCGCATCACTTTAGAAAAGCTGGACCGATTTGTCATTTTTTAAAAATGTTTGTAATAGCCTGAACAAGGTTTTTAGGAAAAGAAAAATTTGAATAGTTGCCCGGGAATTAAGAAAATTCTGGAAAAGCTGAAAGTGCGTCTCTCTATGGGATTTGTTGCAAAAAGCTAATTATTTAATAAATCAGAATATCATCTAAAAGAGGCTTTGTTTAGCAGTGTAAGTAGAATCTCATAGTTCTCCTTGGTCCACTTCATTAAGACATGAATTATGAATGTAGACGGCATTAGCATCCATCTGAAGAGCAGTGGAAACTACGGAACCCTATTGTTATGCAGATTGTTACCGGACGTCCGCGCTATCCAGTGTCAACGTACTTATGTCTGGGAATATTATGGATATCATACAACCAGTGTACATAATAATGTGAGGCCTCAATGAGATTTATAAACTGTAAATGCAATATGGAATTTAATAAATTTCTTCACTTTTATGTTTAACTTTATGGGTTGGCACCTGAGTGTAGCATTGAAACCTGCTTCTAATTTGTTCAGGATAGTTATTAACATTTTCATAAATTAATTTTGATCCTTCATGAAAAATCTTAGCATATTTTATACATGGTGCTTAGTTCTGTAATAATATCAGACTATCAGGTAGTCAATAACTGAAATGAAATAAAATATAAAATTTAAATAAGCAATTAATTAAATTTTTGTAATTATTTTACTGGAAACAGATGCAGACCGAGTGCCGCGAAATACAGACAGACACCAAACTAAATTACATAAAGTCGGCATTGTGATTTATCGGAAATTTTCAAATTGTCATCGTATTGTCTCATGAAATTAGATTTCGTTCGATACAGAGCGCATTTCAGATGCAAACAGTAACCTCAACACGGTACCGCTATTCTCCTGGGTATCGTATGAATACACGCCGCACATAACACTTGATAGATTCGTTCTATCTGATCATAACAAAAACATAATTTATATAGGTAGTGTTTCCAAATTTCAACTTATTTGGAAGCCATCTCAATGAGAAATCGCAAAGTTGTGAAAATGTGTGGAAAATAAAAAGTGCCAAAAATGTAATCATTGATCTTCGACGCAAAAATTATTACTCACGATGAGTTAATATATTATATTACAATAATCCTCGCCATACATTTCAATGGGCCGTCACATACGACGAAGGGTCGATAGCCTAATTGGTAGAGCGTTGTCTTGAAACTGGGAGGTCCCGGTTTCAATTCCCACTCGTTCCAAAAAAAAATACAAAGCACCAATTTTCTTTAAGAATATGGTATTTCGACTCCTCGTGCTTCGGAGGGCACGTAAGGCATCCGCATCTTTTTATAAATATAACAGATATTTACGTCTGTTAAAGAAGTGACAAATCTAGGTCCATTAAGAGCAGAACAGGCTTGCCACCAACAGAACACTGTTCAATATGGACTACTAGCAAAAAGTGGACACTGTTACTGGTATCTCTGGCCACACCGCAAGGTATACAGGCCATGAAGGTCGTGTTTGTTGTATAAAAACTAAAAACCACGCTACGGAATCCTATTTCAAAGGAATGTGTTGGTTTTTTATATTATCTTTACTATAATGTATCGTACATTTATATTAAAATAAAATCTTATAGTATCTTCATCGTGTGTGACGGCTTTGAAGGGATATAAAATCTTTTGAAAATACGTAACTTACGAAGTCATTTATTGAGAAGTGACTGCTCCAGTTATGTCCAGCGATAGGTTTGCTTTTATATATTGTACACGTCTGTGGGCTTGTTACCACAATCAAAAAGCACCATGCGTTGTGATGATGCGTTTTCACGACACTTAGTTTTTGACGATGATTTCCTAGTGAACATAATTTGAAATAACAATATGAAAATTTTATTTGACTTTCATATTTATCCAAACTTTATTTAATTTTCTAGAAAGCGTTGTGCTAAAGCTCTAAATGAAATTCAATTATGTTTTGATTCATAGTCCAACATACTAGAAAATCACGAAACAAACAGCAGCTTTTAGCCAGTTAACCGTTTCTCTTTGTTCAAACACTCTCTTTACGGCGGTTGTCGCAATGAAAATAATAAAGCTCGAGGTAATTTCGCTAATGTACGTGGTTGCCTCTATCTTGATCGCACTTACCTCCTCATTTTCCCTTTTATCCGAAGGTGGGTGCCTATTACAAGGGTTGACACCGCTGCCAATGTGCAGAGGCCTTTCTCAAGTGCTACTACTTGAATTGAAAGGCTGTGGTCGATCTCGCCTCTAACCTTATAACAGGCTTCTATCTATATGGACTCAATTAATTTGAATAATTATCTTACTAACTAAGCTCTCTCTGAAAGTGATGTCATTTAACTTTGATTAGTCTTAAATTAAGGGGTAGATTTAGAAATATTTTTATCATTGTAAGGGAGTCTTATCCTAGATTAGAGAAATTAAAAGATATACTTTTTAATAATTCATTTATTTGCTTCGTAAGCAATATACATTTACATCAGGCCATTATGTAAAGATTGGCTATTCATATTAAGTATAAGAATATGTATTAATACAATTATATAATAAACAAATTAAGAAAATATACATAGAGTTTCAAGGATAATTAAAAATGTAATTAAATTAATAACTGCTCAACAAAAAAATTTATAAAATTTCAACAATATTAAAACATTAACAATTACAAATAGCCTACCATTTACATATACTTTTAGCAATATACAATACTCTAGATATAATATTATCTAAAAAAAGTTTAATACATTCGATAATCATATTGTCATAATATTTACAATTACGGAAGTTTATAGTAATGTAGTTAAGTTAATGAATGATATATGTATTTTATAATTACTTATAAATAGGTAATATTTTTACTAGGTATAAAATTTACATACAATACAAATGCGGTTATAGTACGATTAAAATATTTTAATATTTGTTAACATTTTCATGAATATTTAAATTAAGTAAATCACGATTTTAACATTTATTTCGAACAGACCACATACCTTTTCTATTTATTATCAAAAAAATTGTGTTAAATTGTTATAGTAACACAATTATAACCAAAATAAATGACAAAGAAAGTAAAAAATCGCATTATTTCAATTCGAATAAAAATTCGTTTAACATTCACACTCGCTGGCATAATACAACTTACAACACCCTAATGGTCACATCTCTACTCACTACATACATTCTGTACAAAATTCATAACCTAACATGTGATCGATAATACCGCCATCGTTAACACAAAGTATACAGAATACACTAATCGGCGTGCGGTAGAAGCTGGGTTTCCACCTCCTAAAAATCCAGGATCATCTCTTACTACACCTTCACGTAAAGGCCCTTGAAGACTGGATCGAACATCATTGGTTTCTTCTAATATCTGTTCTCGATCATCGTCTTCCCTTGATTTTCGGTATGGTAGCTCCATTTCTGAACAGAGGAAATTAATTTTATTTTATCGAAGAGTTAATGAATAATTCTAAGCTAAACGAAAACCTTGAATGTATATTGGCATGGTTGGATATTTACTATCTATAATATGGACAACTAGAAAAATGTGGCCACTGTACTGGTATCGCTGGTCACACCACAAGGTTTAAAGGTGATGAATAATGAAGATGTGTGAAGAATCAAGTTATGAGTTTGACATGGAGGAAGGGTACTAGCCATGGGTTCAGACTTTAGTATATTGTGGGACTCGTTAATAATTCAGTTCACTACCAATCAAATACAGTCCGTCTACACTTTCAGAATCTTAATATTAATAAGATACTTACCATAAATTCTAATATTCCCCTCCGCGTCACCAATGGAATTTTTGGAGATGCATTTGTACCCGCCGAGGTCGCTTCTCTGGATGTTTGTTACAATAAGTTTCATCTGCACGCTGTACGCAGAACTGTTGATCTCGCTCATCTGGTACTTGTCGTTAGTTATTATCATTTCACCTGTAGAAATAAGAAAAGAAAATCATATCTATAATTATAACAGGTTCGGGTATTATCGATCTCAATAGATAAGGCTCAAAAATACTAGCTGCTAAATGAGGAACACTTTACATTAACTGAAATTCGCCAAATATTACTTTATTTATTAATTATTTATTCCTTAATTATTGATACTAATATCAGAGCATGTTAAAGTATGGACAATTCGACGAAATAATGTTTTTGAGGTCAGTTCTGTTGAGGTAACTTGAGATCAAAAGTACAGTTTGTCAAATTATGTACATGAAAAAGATAAACAAGAATAATCCCACTTCTGATAATAAAAGGTAAATAAGTTCTATATATAAAAATAACCATTATGCGATTCAAATAAACCCATTATCTTAGTAAAATCAAAATAGTATAAAATAATATAGTTGACAGTAGCTTTTCCACTCTATATTTAGCACTAATAATTATGCTTCAAAGTCAGCTAAATGGAAATCTATATTTAATTGCACCTTCATACACCATAATTTGGACTTTGCCTTACAGTTATGCATTGTTTATCCGTTAATACTGTTATTTGCTTCAGTGCCCTTTATTCGATACTGGCAATTTATATTCACCGCTTCCGACCATTGTCCGCCCGATATCGAATTGAAATATGTTGTCCCGACATGTCCTGCACTGGAACAATGCACTCCAATATGTACTTTAACATGAATATATTGTATGAAACATCGAACCAATTGTATCTGCTGATAAGTTAATGACATTTTCATTAGGTACTAACAATAGATTAAGATAAAAATACTAACAAATTATGGATCATAGTTGTCCGAAATAAAAGATTTTATTTTATTTATTTATTATTAATAGTTACATAAGTTTTTTTGTCTCTAAGATTTTAATCAAAATTTAGACTTAAAATTTACCCTTTTAAATACAAGTCTGTATATATTTCTATACTGAAATGTCCTATGCAACAACGAGAAGACTTTGCCAGTTTCTTACATTATAGAGGTACTTTTTTACGCTTCGATTAAAGGAGTCGAGGTCGTCAAATGCAGGAATAATCGAACACGGGAATTCGTTCCACATGTCAAAATTTCCTTTAAATAGAGCTGAATATAGGTACTGTTCAACAGAGAGTGTATTGTCTTTATAATCCTGTAAGTAGGCATTTTTTTACTATTTTAAACGTATTAAAGATGTAAAATACGAGTACAACGAGTCTGTAAATTTCACAACATTCAGCTAGCGAGGGTCAGGTTATTTCCAGCTCTTTCTATATTAAAAATTGCTTACATTCTTCTTGCTACGCTTTATTTTGTGGGTGGAGTTTTGTTATATATTTTTTCATCGGCCGATGTAAGGAAATTAATTGTTTTTTTTTTACTTTTACGTGGCTTTTATAAATTACATGTACCTGAAGTTTTATTTTTTAGCAACTGTGGTAAAGTTGCGTTAAACCTAAAATAAAATTAATATGACGACGTAATATGCTTTGAAAATTTATACAAAAAACTCTACAGTGTGTTTGTTTGTCACTCTTTTATGAAATTCAATACCTGCATGAGAAAGTTATGCATTAAAATGAATGTTTCTTGTTATAGGTACTGCAACTACTACTTGGTAAGTATTGTAACTTAATTAGAATTTACGCCTTTGTATTTTCTGAAAATATTCCGACATTTCTATAGATGTCGGGTCAAAATGTTAATTAATAAATGGATCGGGGAAGTAGTTCAAGATCATTAATACTAGTTTTGTGACAAGTTGAGACGAGATGACGGACCGATCGACCGCAAATTTGTGGAGTGGTGCCTTCATCCTACTATCAGTTTACTCTTACCATGACCTCTAAACCGCACATTTACAGTTCCAATAGTTTTAGTTAATATTAATTTAATTAAGACGCGATGCTCATCTAAGACTCAGAATATACAATAGTCCTAAATGACGTGACAGTGATGTGACACATAGTGGACTAATCTATATGACATGACACAGACGTGACTTGATATTATATATTTAACACTTTGGCTGCTACAAGTTTGTTGTTACGTAGTATACGTCTCATTAGTGGCACGCCAGTGACATGTCAAGTAATGCCGGTGCCACGTCACATTTTTTTTATTGTTTCTTGGCAAGTTAAGTTCCAGTGGTAATAAAGAAATCGTTTCGTGTCTATTCGTTGTCGTCTCCAAAACGAACAAAATTACATAAACGATATGTTAGCCTCACAGATCACTTGCACAAAGTTGCAAACTGAACTTGTCACTAAAGTGAGCACCATCGATAAAGTTTATATATTATGTATATTTTATAACTACTGATAAAAGATGGATTTTCATAGCATTATAAATCATGATTGTCCCAATAATGAAAGATTTCATTATGCATAAATCTATATAATTGTAGGTTTAAAAATACACTAGCTGGTGCCTTGCGGTCGCACACGCGTAAATGATTACTGCTATACTTCTTTGGGTCGTAGCGTGATGTTATATAGCCTTTAACCTTTCTCAAGTATTGGGCTATCAAATCCAAAAATATTTTTTCAAATCCGACTGATAGTTCCAAAGATTAGCGCATTCAAACAAACAAACATACAAACTCTTCAGATTTATTATTAGTATATTTTTTGTTAAGCAAACATCTAAATTCTCTATTTAGTTTAAATTCACAAATACAAATGTTAGATACTGGTACAATACGTATAAATCGATGAGCAAAAAGTATTTACAATTCGGGTAACAATAAAGGTAAGTAAGACAATGCGACCAGACCAGGGTCGCCACAGGGTGAAATGACCACAAATCTGTGGCTTGCTGTTTGCAGTTGACACCTTGTTGGTTACCGCTAGATAGACACGCCCTCTTTTGTTTAATTGCAAAGATCATTTATTTGTATGTCAAGTCGAACTTGCATCGTGTAATTTACAACGAATTGAAGTGTCTGTTTGTGAGTTTGTAATAAATGTCTTTTGGAACTCTGTTTTGGTACTTTAGATAATGTCCAAATGTTTAGATGTGTAGGTACTATGTTTATACAGATAGAGTTGGACTTCGGAGGTCTCTGAAGTTATAGCTTTAGTGCGGTTTCGCACTGCATCCGATCCGAATCCATGAAAATATGTTCCAAAGTAAAATGCCAAGGTATAAAGATATAATTTAGGTAATTACCACTAATGGATATAGTAGTAATACGAGGTGGCAAAAATAAGTACAATGGATTATTTAATAGGAATAAAAATCCCACCAAAAACATAAATGTAAAAGAAAGCCAAGTTCGTAACAAAAAAAAACTTCTAAGGTTAGTACTCGGATAACGGCTTCACTAATAAAAGAAGTGAGATCGAAATTCCTTAAATCATAGCTCCTAGCATGTATACCTTTTTGAGTTTGAGAATAATTTAGTCAAGTGTTTCATTGACAAAGATCTAGTCAATCATGTATGTGATAAACTTCGTAGATAATACCTATCTGTTCCATTATATCATAGGTTTTAAGTTCAAGTTCAATTAAAGAAATTCGACTAATAGAAAACTTGTCAAGTCGCACTATTGAGCAGCAAAGAACATAACGAATTTTCTTTTAAAGCAACTGATTAGCGAAGTCGTTATCCGAGTACTTATCTTGGAAGTTTTTTTGTTACGAACTTGGCTTTCTTTTGGTGGTATATCATTATTTTTTGTCAAGTATATCTAATTATGCGGTCGCGGGATCAAATCCTGCTAGTTACAAATTATTTGTGTGATGGACACGGATTTTTGAACTTAAATTTCGGACGTTTCGGAGTCCAAGTCCGGGTTAGGTCCGGATCCGCGTCCAGGTCCAAGTCGACAGCGAAACCGATTCACAAACACGTTCTCGGTTAATTAGAGTAAAATCGTTCAGTAATAACAATACAATGATTACTGATTTTTGATATTGTGTTATGGGGGTTTTCGTGTAATATAACCCACGGCCGGTGTGTCGCCCTTTTACTTTGCGGACTTGGCTGACACACTGCCGTATGTCTAGATATACCTACAGAATAATATTCGTAGTGGTTTCCTTGCATAATCTAGATACAAAGGCAAAGGCTGTGCTAATAATAGCAATAATTTTGAGAACAATTAAATACTCTAGTCTACTGTCTAGTATATGTACCTACTGTACCTACATACTGCATTTGCTAATGCTTAGTGAATCATGTAATTGTAATTGGCATTGACAAAGTTAACTGTATTTGGTGGCCAATTCGGTAACTATAAGTATAATACACATGATATTTTAAAATGACCGAATTTATTTATTACAAGCAAAGAGCTTTTCTGAAAGGCTTACCTGTATTTCTAGATATTTATTGAATTGCTTATTACATTGGCTAATTAGCGCATTTGTTATGGTTACAACACCTGATACAAATAAATATTAGTTGCATTAAATATTATTAATAATATTTTTTCAAATGCCCGCGACTTTGTACACGTTGTATTAGAAATAAAATTCACCCCCTTGGGTAAGTAGCGTGATGTTAAATACCTTCCCCAAGAATTGGGCTATCAAATGTAAAAATCCGACTGGAACCTCTTCAGTTTTATTAATAACTAGCATTCCGCCCCCGGCTTCGCCCGTGGATATTTGCGAACAAAATAAAATATACCCTACAGCACTCATAGATAATGGCTTGCCTGCACTACCCCTACCCCCTACCCCTACCCCTACCCCTACCCCTACCCCTACCCCTACCCCTACCCCTACTCCTACCCCTACCCCTACCCCTACCCCTACCCCTTACCCCTACCCCTACCCCTACCCCTACCCCGTAAATAAAAATACCGTTCGAATTGAGAACTATCTCTTTCTTTTTTTGGAAGTCGGTTAATAAACAAAAATATTCTGTTTTGAAACTATTTAAAAAATCAAATCTCACAAATTATTTTGTGTCGTTAACAATGCTAGTTTCCTTTTCACGAACGATTCCATTCACGACTCTACATATTTTTTCTTACGTCTGTGCGTAAACTGATCATGAAGTTAGTGAATATCTCCCCGGTTTTGCTGGTGCGATTATCACGGACAGCTAGTACGCGGTAGACGCGACAGAGGCCGGACACTCCCATTCCATGTCCAGAGCAACCGTCTCGCTTGTCGCAACTCGTCACGCCTGTATTACCTAATTTAATTTGTAGCCGCCGCAATTTATGGGCCGCTGAAGAGATCCTTGTTCAGCGGCCATTTTGTTCGGAATAATAAGATGCAACTGTACATAATAAATTGAATAAAATAAATAACGTTAGGGTGTCCTTTGGATTCGAGTCAGCTTCTACGAAATTTTTATCCGCTACGAGCGCTACGACTCTACGACACTTCTATTTGTTAATCCGGAGCTTACGTAACTATATTTTTTTCGAGATCGAGAATTTTTTACAGTTTTATATTTTTTTTTATACGTGTCGGACACGCATTAACCTAGGGTTTCATAGATAGCATATAGAAGAAGTGTTTAATTATTTTGCTTCTAAGTGCAAATATAAACTTTCGGCTACCAATCGCTTCATGGAAACTTTTGAATTAAGGATGTTTTAATGGAAATTGATTAAAAAAATTGTCTATATTAGGTCTAAATTTTTAATACTTTTCACTGAAAGTGTTAATTGAGTACTATTATGTAGATTTTTTCAGATTTTAAAAATACATAGTTGGTTAGATGGGGTAAGAGATATTGTTGACGATTTTGATAATAAATGTAATAGTAAATTAATTCATCAAGGGATAAAAGTGCAATTAAAGCACACGAGTTGGGTAATGCACTTTTTCCCGAGTGATACATACAATTTTACACTTACTTACATAATTTAGGAGGAAAATACAAGAAATTAACACTCTCAAAAAGGCAAAACGCGCGCCGTTTTCACTTACCTTTTATGAAGACTTACCTTTTTCGAATGAAATTTACAGAACGAAAAAAGAAAAATGTGAACAGTACGTTGTAAATCCTGGGCGAAAGTCAGTAGAAGATCAAACAACAGGCAGCCATAGTAGAAACAATAATAAATACACTACGTAACAACACTACTTAATTAAATGGTAAACTCAATATTGAATTATTGACTTTCAGTTTTTAAAATAATAAAAAAAGTTGATCTGCTTTTAACAGAAATTGCTCATTTTCAGAAGTTTCAAATTGGATTACGTGACCGCGATGAACGCCGACGGCAAATACTATAATATAGGTAGTCCTACAACGTGAAAATAACATGTTATAATTGATATTGATAAATGCCAATTATTTTAAGTTTTTCAAAAAGAGTGAGGTTTAATAACTTGCTGCAATTTTGCGCCTATGGATTTTTTATTTAAGTGCATAAATGCATCTTTAGCCGAACATCATCATCTACTCAAAACATTCAACGAAAATTGCATAATATTTTTCGATGTAAGCGTAATGTAAGAGTTTGAAAATAAAATTATCACATCCTAAATACTATTTAATTTTTATATTACTAAAGGCCAAAAAAGATACATATATTATTTATTCTCTGCATAAAGTCCTAGAAAAATGGGTCGCATGTAAAGAGGAGCATATTTGTTTTCACGAGTTTTACGCTGTAGCGTCAACTAAAGCAATTTCGTATGGGGCGAAACAGTGGTCTTTGTTGCATATCGGGCGGTAATAGAATTCGGTACGCTTTTTGCGAGGCCCGGTCTGCCTCGGATAATGGCGAGCTCGGTTCGGTCGCATCTGTATCTCTAGATAAATCTGATAGTCTACAGCGGCGTAACCTCGCCGACACCGCATTTTGGTACAAGGATATTTGTTAAAACTAGTTTAACTGTGAATACTTATAACAAATATAAAATTAATGCTATTGTGCAAATCTATGTGTATTAGTAGTAGGTACTAAGTTTGAAAAATTTAATATAATTTAATAGAAGGCACTTTAGGGATTACATCTTCTTAAATAAAAGTACCTATAATGTGTCATTTACAGATGATGTGCTAACAAGCTTTAATCGCTCCCCGAAGCACGAGAAGTCGATTTTAACATTTTTTATTCCAGCGAGGATTGAAATTTTAGATTTGAAACCGGACCTCAAACCGTTTCGGTATACAATTTTATTAATATGATAATAAAACATTTCAAAATATAAAGGGTTTCATATTTAGAGAAAAGCTAGATATCTATCATGGCGCACCTTTTGTCCCACGAGGAGTAGGCAGAGAGAGACAATCGAATACCATTTGCTACGATCCTGATATAACACATGTTTTGTTGTATTTTGGGTTGTATTTTTTCTAAATTGTTATTTATTCTGTGGCTGGAATAGTATGATTGTTTCTTTTATTTATGCATTGGATTATTTATGAAGGTTAAGTTAGGTTGTTTTTGGTGTCGTCGGTGTGAGCGCAATGCACACGTCATGTCCCATACTGTGATGTTAGCCGTGCTGAAGAAGATGAAGTTTAAGTGCTTTTCTAAGCACAATAAGTTAATTTTAGAATTTTCTAAAATTTTATTCAGTTTTTTTTCAGATTTAGATAAAAGCCACATGGTTGTATATACTGTAAATTTTAAATAATTTTGTGGCTAAAATAATATGATTGTTTCTTTTATTTATGCATTGGATTTTCGTTATTAACAATCCAACAACATATGAGTAGAAAACATTGATTAATCTGCACCTAAGGTTATGTTAGGTTGTTTTTGGTGTCTGACCGCGATGCACACATGTCCCGTACTGTGATGTTAGCCGGGTGTGGCGTCGTAAATCCACCCGTAACTTGACTTTAACGGCAAAACGTCCTCTCGCTCTCTACACTTTGCACCCGGAAAATTATCCAGTTGCATATAACTAGTTGCAATATTTGTTACATATGTTTTTGTATTCTAACGTACTTATAGTTGATGGTTTGGTTTTTGTTTGGAGAAATAAGTTGACGGTCTGATAGCACCTACTTATAAATTGAGTAGATGTGATGAAAAAAATGTGAATGGATGTGAATTTCATTTAAGTTTTTAGTCCAATCCCCGGCACATCGCCGTATGGTCCACCAAAACCGACCACAGACTCGTTCAATTCTTGCCTAGATTATCGGCCGGAATGGGAAATTTTCGGTGCGATGCCGGACCAATGTGTGGCCTACTTTATTGTTTCTTGTTGTTTTCCAATCTTGTAAAATCAAGAACCATGATAAATTAATGTAACAGTAGACGGTAACAAAATTTAAAATAATTTATTTTTATTTCAATGCGCAAGTAAATTTACACCAGTAATATAGTAACTAGGTATGTTCCAAAACTGTGGCTGCATTTTTTATCCTCTCGAAGTTTAGTAGTTCTCGATAATTTCTGTGGTATTATTTTCGTAACAAAATCAATAAAACAATCTAAAGAAGACATTTAATTATAATAAATTGCTACAGAGTTTTCACATACTATTTTGCTCTTAGCTCATTCCCTTTCATAAGTAAAGAGTGCTTCCATCTATCTGTCAACGCGGTTGCTAAATAACTTTTATCTCGACGACATTTTAATGAGAACTAATGAAGTTACCGTCCCGTATTTTGTTAAGAGTACTTATTTCTTGTGACGTGTATTTATATACGTAATTTATAATTTTTGAACCCTTATTGTCTCTCATTTATATTACTTACAATATATCTTCGTTATTATTTGGCCCACATAATGGTGATAAAAAGTTACCTTGTAGTTAATGTTTTATTAGAATTTTTAATTAGCGCGAGGTCTCACAAACGGCAATATTTTATTTTATGTAGTCATTTATTAAGCTCGAAGAATATGCTATATAATCAAAGTCGGAAATAATCGCATAAAATGAAAACCAGTCATGAAATCACCGCATAATTCTCTTTTAAATACCTTCATAAAAATGCCATAAGTTGTAAGCAACCACTAGCCCCTGTGGCCTGTCAAAGAAGATAGTAGAAATATGAAATATAGCCTGTATAATGAGCACTTTAACGCTTTCAATGTGCTTTATGAATAATGAAATTAGTTGCTTATTCCGTTCTTGAGTTTCGTGCTCGGAGCTTAATAAGCTTTGTAAGTTATGCTCGGCAGTAAACATTTACTAGGCCATATCTGGATGAAGTGCTAAAAATATTATGTATCTCTTAGATATTTTGTCTTTTATCTACACTGACAAGCAATATAAAAAAGCCACTTGCAAACTTTTTTCATTATTTAACACATTTAATTAAATTTGTTTTGTTTCCATTGGGTGTTTTTTAACCGTTATTAAATACACTTGAATGTTACTTCAAAAATAAATTATAGCCCATAAAATTGTTATTTTCTCTATAAATCTCACTTCATTTTAAATGATATTATTTATTGTAATAGAACTTCTTTAGAACTTAAGCGTTAAAATTACAATTATAGTATTTTTGTAATATATTTAAAATATTTTTTAAAAGTGCTATTAAAATCAGGTAACATTATTTTGAAATAGAACCTTTATCATACTGGGGACCAAAATTGGTTAATCCAGTCCGACTATAATGACATAAAATACATTATTTACGCACACAAACACATGCAATCCACGCAGGTGGACATAAAAGAACTCACAAACTGTAGTCGTTAACCCTCTTAATAAAAAAATGACACCGGAAATATTGCAAAATATTGAATGTTTATATTCAAATATTATAAATCCTACTTGAAAGCAATTCAAATGGATACATCAGGATGCATTGTTGTTTAGAATCACAAAAGAAGAGCGACTCTATTCTAACGATGCATTGTTACTAAAGATTTATCTCCTAATACCGAGTCGTACATACAAAATAAGATATGCCTCTAAAATACTGTGCATATAAACTTGCTTCGAGTTTAAAATTATGCTCGATTTTGAAATATTTATTTTATGTTTTTCTAGATGTCTTCAAATTCTACGACGAAATATTTATTATTTCTTACTTTTCAGTGCAAATTTTTGAAGTCGGTACACTTTTTTTTAAAGATAATTTTATTTTCCCTTTTAAGTGATTTTGCTGCCCTGAGAGAAAAATAATCACACAAATAAAAAAAAATATAGAAAAAAGAAATACTGCTTTGGATAGGATTTGAACCTAGTGTATCCTACGCTGCACCCCATACCTTTAGCCGTTTGACCACCGTCGATACAAAAATTTACAACTTCGTGTCAATAGCAACCGTTGCTAAGGCTTTTCTCTGATACATAATTTTCAGCCGTAAACAGAGACAAATTACTGAATTTCTGAAAAACTACTGAACCGATTTTCGTCATATGTCTGTGAGATAATGTCGAGAAATTATTATATCCTTAAAAAATAATTCGTCAAAATCGGTACATATTTCATCGAGATGCTGATAATTCACTTAAAAAGTCAGTTTTTTCAAAATTACTGAAAAACTAATGAACGAAATTTTTTGAGATAAAAATGGGACCAATCCGGAAGAATTATCTGTCGATTAAAAATAAATCATCAAAATCGGTTCATAAACGACGAAGTTATCTGCGAACACACATAAAAAAAATAATATATATACGGTCGAATTGAGTAACGTCTTTTTTTTGAAGTCGTTAAAAAAGTCAAGGACAGTGACAACGATTGTGATGTACCCATGTAGGTATAGCCTCACAAATACCACCAAAGATGTACGGGATAAAAAGTAGCCTCCCTCTAACTGTCTCTGTGCAAAAAATCACATGGATCTGTTGCTTTGTACTCGCGTAAAAGAAGTTGTGACGAAAATCTTTAGAGAAAATGACTGTGTTTAGTCAGTAAGTAAAAGTTTAGATAGAGGGCGCCTATAGTGATATTAAAGATTTAATTTTTTGTTATTTGGTTTTTTATGGATGTATGGATAAAATAGACAGTTTGCTTTTATTTGTTGTGATATATTGAGTTTTGGAAAGTAAACAGACTGAAAAACATGAAATGATTAATGTAAATAATTATAGTTTATTTTGAATGTAATTGTAATGCAATAAATACACTTATAAGTAAATACTACGAAATTTAAATATAGGCGCAATATATTTGTTTGTACTTTATAAACAAACCAACGCATTTAAAATATAAATTAGAATAAGATACAATAGGTACGTGGGTGGTCGAGTGGTTAAGATGTCTGGTATTAATTAACTACGGATTCGATCCCGGATCTCGGCCATGTATCAATGGTTTTTTTACAATTAAAAAGTTATGTACATAATCTGACAAAACACACTTTTCAATCTAAATATACCTCAACAGAACTGGCCACTCGTTAGATATAGCCACAAAAACCATCGGCTAAAAGAGGGAGACTTGGTTTTCCGCTGTGTACCCTGGGATTGTAAGATAGAAAAAAAAGATGCTTTGACCTAAAGACTTTTAAAAAAATACTTACCATTTTCTCTGGTCCAATAGTTGATTGCCTTCGGGGAAGCTTCTACGTGACATAGTAAAGTAACATCGGTCCCGGTTGGAGCTCCTACTAGTTGGTTCGGAACTTGTACTAGCGGATGAACTGTAACAAATACAATTATTTATAAACTTTCCGCCTCCGCTAACTTTTGAAATGCATAAAAATAACAATTCTCCTGTTTTACTTAAAAAGTAAGACTTTTTATAATAATTTAGTGAAATCATTTTCAAATCGGTTCAGTAGTATCCGAGTTTACAAACAAATAAATAATATTAGAAGAGATATTTTTTAATAACTAGCTGATTATACCCGCTACTTTGTACACGTTGTATTTGGAATAGAATTCACCCCCTTGGGTAGGTAGCGTGATGTTAAATAGCCATAACCTTCTCCAAGAATTGGGCTATGATATGCTGAGTCTATAGAATACGAACAAACAAATAAACAAATATTGATTTTTATACATTAAGTACATAATAAGATTCCTTTGAATTCAAAGATAAATAAAATATTTAAAATATTTGATTATGGAATGTCAGATCAAGAAAAATATTTATAGGAAATATATCCGGACTAAGTATATAAAAAAAAAAATATCTTTCCAATTTGAATCAACTTCAAGTAAAAGACAAATAAAAAGCAGAAGATTAAAGTTTTGGAAACACGTTTGCGTCGCGAGCGCATCGTGTTTACAATCCGTCACAGCCACTTACGTGGTGAAACTTTACATAGCGACTTTCAGGTGTTTGCTCTGTTTATTTCAACAAATATTGGATTGTGTTTGCTTTGGAAAGAAGTACACGCTTCCTTGTTTATGTCTCATTAAAAACAAGACGAGGAACTGCTTCCTAAGGTAACGAGCATAGGTAACTCTACAATTTTATAGTTAACGAAACCCAAAGAGCAGATTTTACGCTCGCTAAGAGTTTTAATTTTATTTAATTTATTTGTATTTTTTAATATTTTTATTTCATTTGAAATAAATGATACCTGAAAGTTTCATCAAAATCTTTTTCGGATCTTATTCTGGACATACATTCGGATAGACCAAACATAGCGATTTTTAGGCCTGTCTCACAGACATATTTATAGACAAATTTTCATAAAAAATTATAAAGATGTAAAATTTGATTTTTTGTATGTTTGTTTGTAATGAATAAACTCAAAGACTACTCAACCTATTCTAAAAACTCTTTCACTAATAGAAAGCTACGATATTCCTGAGTGACATTTTTATATTGTTCGAATATATCCACGGGCGGAGCCGGGGGCGGAAAGTCTAGTATCATATAAAAATTAAATTCTTTAAATACATTTCACAAAATGAGCTAAAACTCTAGGTAATAATTCTTATAACTAATTTTAAAAATATAAGCAAGCGAATCTTTCCACCGGTACTAACAGACTTCCTCTATTTACATAGAATAAAGGAAAATAAGTTTTCTTTTGCCGTCAGATTGGAGCTTATTTGCGGTTATGCTCTTTGACCGTCGTTAAATTCCTTCGAACGGCTTTTACGAGTTTGAGTGGCCAATTTAACGAACAAAGTCTGAACGATCGGAATTTTTGTTCTAATTAATAACTCGATGGTTAACGGGAGTTCCTTCCTTTATTAAATAATGTGGAATAATAACTCTTGAACTAACTTGCTAACAACTTAGCATTTATTGAAGTCAAACTGATTAGAGAGATATACATACATAGACGAAAAAAACGTTAGCTGCTTAATTAACTTAGCAATATTGTCTACAGTGACTTATTATTTAGGTCTATTGGTTATCGATATGAAAACTTTTAACTTATTCTGAGACTTTATGATCGGTAAAAGTTTCACAAAATTTCACTTGGACATTTCCGATTATGGACAAATTCTTTCTTCATGGGTTGCTTTTCAGCTCCTGAAACCGTGTTACGGTCCTAGGGTACGGGACCAAGTCTCCCTCTTTTAGCCGATGGTGTTTGTGAGGCTATACCTAACACTTCTTCTGTTGAGGTATATATTTAGATAAAAAAGCCTTTAAAAATGTACATTGCGTAATTATTGTTACCTGCTAATTTTAAAATCACATTTGTACACTTCAATTTAATTTATTTGTATTTTTAACCGACTTCCAAAAAAGAAGGAGAAGGTTCTCAATTCGGACCGTATTTTTTTTTTATGTATGTATGTACATCGATAACTCCGCCAATTATGAACCGATTTTGATGGTTTCTTTTTTAATTGTCAGATAATTCTTCCGGATTGGTCCCATTTTTATCTCATAAAAATTGGTTCATTAGTTTTTCAGAAATTTTGAAAAAACTGACTTTATAAGTACATTTTTCTTGATATCTCGATAAAATATGTACCGATTTTGACAACTTATTTTTTTCAAGACATAATAATTTCTCGACATTATCTCACAGACATATGACGAAAATCGGTTCAGTAGTTTTTCAGAAATTCAGTAATTAATTTCTGTTTACGGCTGAAAATTATGTATCAGAAAAAGCCTTAGCAACGGTTGCTATTGACACGAAGTTGTCAATTTTCGTGACGATGGTCTAGCGGTTAAATGTAATGGGGTGCATAGGATGCACAAGCACATTACATGGTTCAAATCACATCCACAGGGGTATTTTTTTTTAATTTTCCATCAATATTTTTTTAGTTGCGTTATTATTTGTCTCTCAAGGCAGCAAAATCACTTAAAAGGGTAAAATAAACCTTTTAAAAAAAAGTGCACCGACTTCAAAAATTTGCACTGAAAAGTAAGAAATAATAAATATTTCGTCGTAGAATTTGAAGACGGTTGGTGCCAAATTAGAAACAACTTAGTTCCCAAATTCACTAATATAGACAATTCATTAGGAACCTACGATCATCAGTACATACAAACATAGATAATATTGAACAGATCTTTATCTTCTTAGATATTTACTTAGTTTTGTATCCTAATTTGGCACCAACCGTCTTCAAATTCTACGACGAAATATTTATTATTTCTTACTTTTCAGTGCAAATTTTTGAAGTCGGTGCACTTTTTTTTAAAAGGTTTATTTTTCCCTTTTTCATATAAATTTGAATAGAAGACTAGGAGATGAAAGATGTCAGTGATTTCTTTAAAAATAAAATATATAAAAACTTTGTAGAGGGTAAAATTTTAAAGTAGATAGCTTGTAAGTCTGCAATCGGTTTAAAGTGTGATTTACAAATCTTGTTTTCTCGAAATCGATTCCCGGCAGAGATAGAAACCAAAAGTTGTAGAACTTTTCTCGGGTGGATTTCGCGTGGAATTCTTGAAGTGACAGTTTGATTAACCGAGCGCTCGCACACACTTCTGGTAATCGAGATTCCTTCGTCTTAGGTGTTCTTATTGTCATTTTGCATTGCCTACCACTAAATATATGTAATAATTTTATTTTTGAACTTGTAAAGTATGTCCATTTGTCACAGGCTTATATATAATTTCAGAAATATGTCTTAAATACTATGTGAATCACCTGGAGAATGAAAAATTTTTCATCATGTGAATTGTTGAAGGCTCTCTTAATTTTCTAGGTTCCTTAGATATTTTTTACTTAGGTGAATATTTCGAGAGGCCCTAAAATTCCCCACAATAATCGACTCGTATGGCGTGACGGAAAACTGCGTCATATCCCCTCTTCCCCGCTGCTCTCTACTCTCTCTCTCCGACACCAGAGTAGAGTCCCTTGTGTGTGCGTGGCGCGTGTACTATGTGTCTATCTCTGTTCGACTATAGTATACTTGATGCGTCAATTTCGATGTTTCACATCTGCCGGGCGCGTCTCGTAATGTCCACCTGTTTCTGTATTAATTTTATTGTTAAGTTTAATAAAACGTTATAATATACATGTAATGTAGTGTTTTATATGTCCGATTCGATGGAACATAATCTTTTACGCGCGACTCGTACTCATAACTTTTTTTTTGTATTTTTAACATTGTTTTTAAGTTAGATTAGACTGGGGAGGAAAAATATTGCTGCATCCCGTTAAATATTTGTACCGCGAAAAGCAGTTACCATTCGTTTTGGGGGTAGCTTTCTCGAGGAAATTTAAATTAAATATTTGAGGGCGTTAATTTTGTCTCCTCATCGGGAGAGCGCGACGCATTCTTTGTGAAGTAATTAAAGTGAGTGGAAGGGTTTGAAGCGTCGCTAGTTTGTTTGCTGGCTTCAAATTGCGTTTGCAATCTTCCTACTTGCGCCAAGGCGGGGACTGTTCGAGATTATCTTTGTAAGATATGACTTCAGGAGTTTGGTATTGTTCAGGCTGTAACATTAATGAGTTGCATTTGAATTAAGTTCTTCTTCTTTTAATAGTGTTTGGTACAAATAACCGAATACCTTTAAAAATGCAAATCATACTAAAATTATAAATTTTTGACCAAAACCATACAGATCCAAAACATCAGGGAGCGGGATTGTCCTGAAATCTGAGCATATGTCCAGTTGGGTGCCTACCGCGAAACTAAACAAGTGTAAGGTGACTTCAGATAATAATTTTCAAAATGAATTTACGATTGAAAAAAGCAAATAAATTGATCAGCGAACTGGTTAACAACAAATAATGCATTTGACATGTAGGTCCAGCTTATCTGTCCGTTGATACTAGCCGTCCAATCAGTCGCTTGTTTACACCGGCACTTGCAATAACGAAATGCAAATATTCGTGCACCGAACGCACCGCGCTAACCGTACTAAAACTTTTATACATATTGACTGGTACCACACGCGTTAAAGAGAAGCTTCAAATATGTATATGTAAAACTGGATTCGTGGCTTACCAGTCATTGCCCGGAATGGATATATGTCTAAAAGTCTATAATGTATAATTCCTGAATATAATGTTTATTTATTTGTTTAATATTTTTTTTAAATATCTAAATCATAAATCTTTCATCCATACTTACGTGACCACAAACGGGAAGTGACGTCACATTCATCTAAATAATTTTATTAAGAACCACTGACTATATTATAATAACTGTCTGTTAATCTGCCTAAGTTATTTTCTTGTTACTTTATCTATTCTGTGACCATCACGTTGTTGGTTTGTGTCATCATCGCGTCCAGAAAGTTTTTGCGGGGATTTTAGGAAGAAAATAAAAAAAAAAAAAAAAAGAAAATTCATATATAAAATTTATAATAAAATGTATAATGAACTTTATACTTGGCTATAATTATTAAAAGTATTTCCAAAAAATTAATACCCCTATTATATAAAATTAATAAATAATGATCAATCGACAACATTTGGATGGGTACTGTTAGAATTGTACAGAACGGAATAGAACATTTTTTAATATTAATCCGCAACATAAAATATAGGTTAATGGCGAAACAGGAACCTACCCAAGTCGTACATTCCACTGTAGAAACTCCTAAGTATATTAGAATACTATACATAGTATAACTACACTACATATTGTTAAAAATACACTGTAGTCGCTAATGACCCTGCAGTTAGGGCGACTTTAAATAAACTAATAAAAAAGAGGTGCTTATCAGAACCAATATTTTTCAATCCACTCATAGAATACAGAAGAAATCAAAATAAACAGAATCAGTCCCATTTTGGTTTTGTCAAAACACACGCTGGACAGAGTTCGTGTGAGCATGCTAGATACTGTATTAATTTGTGAAAGTGCTAGGTACGTTAACTCTTAGGTATCCTACACCCCATATGCAACTGTGAATAGACTCGTTTGTAATTTACTTAATGGTTCTCTACTATTTGTATAACGTGTATGCGAGAGGAGAAATAAATTTTTTATAGTTACTAGAAACAGTTTTGATTTCTACGAATTCGGGTTGTCGTGAAAGGCAGAAATAATTATGACTGTGACAGGTAAATTAAGTTGATAAGAATTGAATGAATAAAATTTGCCATATGTTTTAATTTCAACATATTTTTAAAGTTCAACAATAAAACAGAGGCAAGAATACATTTTTAACCTATTGTGTTTCGTCTGAATAATATACCAACTTAAAATAAAACCATGTAATTCTGGACTTATTATTCGTATATTTTTAATAATTTGTTCTGAATTTGTGCTTTGTAACATTGTACGCTTTTCTCTCGGTTTAGAATGCCGAGCACGCACCAAAGATGATACGTGATAACAGGAAAATCTCCCAATTGCTTACGTGTACGACACTCGCACCCTTGCCTTTCTCTGCATAACTGAGCATTGAATAACTCCTATCTATAAATTAAGCTGCTTGAAGATCGTGAGATATGTACGCTTGTTCAATTTGGAAGGCTTTTTGTGTTACTACTGTGTATTCAGAATATCGGTGCTTTATCGACATATTAATGGGTTTAATGATTTCTGGGTTTAATAATATGTTTCTAATATATTCATGCATATAGGTTAAGTATTTATAATATAAAATAGATTAAATGATTCCAATCACTTTGTCATATGGAAGAGTTATAATAAACCTCAAAAGATATATTTCTTTTTACATAATTTGTTCTTGGTTATTGCTACGGTTTCATCAGCGTGAATGAAACAAAGTAATAATTCTATAGATGGTATATTTTAGGTGAAAGTGCTTTGTCGGATTATGTACATAAGTTTTTTAATTAAAAAACCTATTGGTACGTGGCCGGGATCCGGAATCGGCCACCGACGCGTTTTATTGTTATTCTAAATACATAATCTAGATCGTTGTGTGCTCATTACGTCTTCACTATTACTACATATTATTATATTATTATTATATATTATTAAAGCCTGTCTGTCACATAAAAACTACTCCTATCATGTTTTGGAGCTGAACATTAACAGTATTATGCCCGCTTGGACCATCTTCACACAAAGATATTCCTAGTAAGGACTCTCCTAATATAAAACAGTCCTAAGTATCAACTTTGGTTGCACCAATCTAATATTGCCAGGATCATCCTACGATAGAAGCTTCCTTGCGAAGTGATTGATCAATCTATTTTTACTTTTACGGTTGGCTGACCTGCGTGATTCTATGCGTAGTATTCTATGTATTTCATATTTTTTGATATTATTGTTGTCAAAAAACCGTTTCTGTTCATAAAAAATGTATATACCTACCTATAAACAAAGGGTACAAAGCTAAAAAATGACAAAAACAATTTAAAAATAGGAAGATATGTAACGGTACCTGTGTAAACTTACCGATCGGTGGGGTATTCCAAACGTTCATCTATTTGGTTGGATATATATACTTAATGCTACCAATATGCGATATTAAAAAAAAATCGTCATAATATATATTTATTTTTTACGATTTTTTTTTACAATTTATGACAAATTTGTAAAAAAAAATCGGGTCTGAACCTTATTATCCTTGATCTGGGTACAACTCCTTCTAGATCTTCCAAAAGACTTCGAGAAGACTGTTTTTATCAAGGATTTTATAGGGAAATACACGCTTAAAAGAGTGTCTTAACTTTAGGATGAACGAAATCGGCGTCATAAACATAAGATCCTCTTATCGTGTTTAGGACAGTCCTAACGTTGGTGCAATGCATTTTCCTCACTAGGACAACCTAAATGGGTTACGCGTTACTTTAGGACGCTCCTAACATTGGTGCAAGCGGGCATTAGTGAATCAAGTCGGGGAAAAAGTTAGCTCCAGTGCGTCTTCATGGCTTATGTTGTCTAACCCGTCAATGATGTCGGAAATAATTGTGTAGAATAAAATACTCTCTTAACAATTATACAGTAGCATATATCTATCTTGAATGTAGAAGCTCATTTGTGTAGGTATTCAAATTGTTATAAATCCATAGTCTACCCGTGCAAAGCCTGGAGCAGGTCGCTAGTATGTTATAAATATTTTACTAGATTTGGAATTCAAACTCGGGAAAAACGCGTTCACTAATCGTAAGACCAAATGAAAACATACTTACAATGAACATGAAGCATTATCCGCTTGCTTACTGACGGCGGTACACCGTTCGCCGCAATGCAAAGGTACGCTCCCATCTCGGAGCGAGTCACTTTGGTTAGGTTGACTATTTCGCCTTCAAGCGATGTTACTGAAAAAACAATAAAAGTCAAAATTATTTTAAAAAAACATACCATTACAGCTTTTATAGCTTACGACGTGGTCAGGTCATAACAAACTTTTTAATCTACATACATTTTACAAGTAGTACGTAGCTTTATGTGCCTTCTAAAGCAAATCAATACATCCTTTTAACTCAAATTCAGAATAACAAAGCATACGCTTTATAAACCATGTTCAGACTACTTCAAAATAACGATCGTCTTACAAAATCTTAGGGGACCCTTGTTAATAAGTAACTATTTTTTTCTAACATTTTTTATTTTTTTATTCTTCACTAGTTGCTTACAGCTCCTGAAACCATGTTACGGTCTTAGGGTACCCAGCGGAAGACCAAGTCTCCCTCTTTTAGCCGATGGTATTTGTGAGGCTGTACCTAACGAATGACCAGTTCTGTTGAGGTATTAATTAGATGGAAAAGTCTCCAAGTGTGGTATGTCGGATTATGTACATAAGTTTTTAATTATAAAAACCCATTGGTACATGGCCAGGATCCGGGATCGAACCCGTGGTCTGCCTAGTTAATACTAGACGACTTAGCCACTTCTTTAATCTAATTTAAGCATAAATTCTCTAAAATATTGGGTTCCCGAAACTGTATTATTGGCCCCAGGGTACCCAGCGGAAGATCAAGTCGCCCTTTAGTTAAAGTTGTTTTAACAAATTCAAAAATTCCTTTTATCGTCTAAACTTACATTGCAGTTGAAGGGTTTACATAGAATTCACCTTCGAAGAGTATGGAAAACATTTTCGCCAACAACTAAACACACACGTCGCTAGTGGTTCTTGAATGTAGTTGTTTGCCTAACACCTTGCTCAAATGCTATCTTCGGGGGTACCTTTACAACCATTATTCAAACAAGAGGATAAAAAGCCAGGACAATATTTTCTGAAGTAGCGGAAGGGTGAGAGTTGATGGTTTAAAGTGCTAGAGCTCTCGAGTGCCACCACTATCGTCTCGTGCCGCTTCGTTAGCAAACAATGCAGTGGCTATAAAAAACTATTGAGCGCAGAGAAGTGAGAAAATATTGAGTAATATCACAGAGTACGGAGGTTCGACGACGCCCTTTGGTAGAGCAAGTAAGGGTTGTCAGTCTTGTCACGAAGCACTTACGCTTCTTAAATATTATCTTGATTATCATTTAATAGTAACAGTAAATAATTTCACGAAATTTATTGTCAAGAAATATTAAAAGTTGTGGGATAGCATAAAGCATATATATTGTATGTGAATTACCACTATCAAAGAATCTGTCCGTCTGCCCGTCGTTATAAAAAAAAAGTATAACCGCTGTGTATCAGAATCTGCAAATTATGTACAATATTACCAATATCCTGTAGTAAAACAACAAATGCTAAAATTAGTTTGTTATTTTAATGAAAAAAAATGAATATGCAATCACACAAAAATTTCACTCAGTAGAATTTCAAAGTGCCTATAAATTACTTTTTAGGTTTGCGTGCCAGAAAGGAAAGATGTAGTCCGCTTGTACGTCTGTCTGTCAGTCTATTTACGAAGTCTCTAGCTGTTAAACGAAATTGAATACACAATTTCACACAATGTTACCGCGGACCAAAGACGAAGAGAGTAATAAAAGATTTAAAATATCTGTAGGCATAATTTACATAGTACGGAACCCTACTCTTTGCGTGACTAGACATTCGACACGCATTTGGCACAATTACTTACTGTAATATCTAAACCTTCCTCCTTTCTCCTTCTATTTAAACGTCAAACACATACAGACCGACAGACAGATGCGGCAAGTGATTAGTAAAAATATTGTAATTGCGACTCTGTTGGTTTTTGTTCCGTCTTACAGGCGGGTCGCTGTATAAACTTGGCCTGTCGATGTGTCATAAGTCAAGTGACGTTGAAACCCCCTCGGACTTTAGTGAGTTTGTTATAGACATGAGAATTTCGGCGAATAGCGAAATAATATTATGGTAACTACAACAGTCTTTTTCATTGTTGGAGCATGATTTAAATAAATTAATTATATACTAAATTAAAATATAAAGATAAAATAAGTACTAAGATAGCTTAAAGTTTTATTAAAATAGAGAAAGACTGACAACTTTTCTAAAAATATATTATTAATGTGGCATAAATTATAGTATTAATTTTAAAATCACTAACAGAAAATATTAAAAGTAAATATTTATGAAAGATTTATGTTAACTGTGCTTGTATGATATCGTATGGGTCAAGAGATTCACCATACCTACCTGATATTTAAATCTCTTTGGTATAAATCAAACCACACCCCCCCCCCCCCTAATTTACTTCATCCAGAGTCCAGGTCGGTTGAATTAACATATTTCTATACAAAATTCCAAGTTATGGAAGATAAACGGTTTCTGTCAAAGAGAGTTTAAGGCCAAAGTTATTTTTTATTTCATATCATATCTATTGGAATGATTTCAAAGCACTTCAATAAGCAGTGAAAGTCGCTTCTAACACTTTTCGATATCTGCGCGTGAAATAAAACGTCCACAAGTCGAGTGTCCTCCACCAAAATGAAAGAGAAACATCTTCGTGGCATGTTCCAGAGTTATAATTTTAATTAAGAAGTCAGAACGTGTTGTTCGAAGTAGGTAATTATTATTTTCGGGTAGATTAGACGAACCCTTCTTGTCTTACTGAAAAGTGAAAGAGGGTGAATTTAATAAGCCGTAGAAGTAGATAACTCTTAATGGATTTCGTCATAATTGGAATATAAGGAATTGCTAAGTTGTAAAATGTTTTAAATTAATATGTTCTTAAAAGGATATAAGATGGAAGGAAAAGCTACTCTGATCTACATAATAACAGACTCGTGTAATAAAATACTTATTAGAAAGTGTAAGTGATGGAAAACATATTTATGAGATTTATAAAATCCCGGAACCATCTTATTCGTCCCAGAGTACCCTGCGGAAGTTCTTCTTATAGCTGATGGCATTTGTGAGGCTATACCTAACGAATATATAAAATGTATAAAGAAAAAAGTAAAGTATTTTTTATTACAAAATACTACCGAGGGCCAAGTCATTGTTTCTAACTTTCTGTGGTTTGATGAAAGGAGAGGAAGGATAGGAGTTAATTTGCATCAGTCTCGCCTAAGTTGCCGCCATTCATTCGCTTATCTACATAATTTACCGTGGAACACGAAACAAATAGGCACACGACAACTTGTCAACCCGACATGTTTTATAACTCATAATTCCCTCATTGTTAGAGTCAAAAGTTTGTATTATTGTCTTTACTGCTATAAAAAAAAATCATCAATGATAAAATACCAGATGGCTAGAGAATTGCGTAGAATCGTAATTTCCTTGAAAATAATTTCCCAAGTTTACAAAGTTAATAAACAAATAATATTTGTACAAAAATACAAAGAATTTCAACGAATCATCTTGGTTTAATGGAACTTGGACAAGTAGGTCACATTTTCCTCCATAAAACATCTATTCCTAAAAAGCTGTTTTCAGAATTAAAAAGGTTGAGTGATAAATATCCCAAGAAACTCAAGTCACATTTATTTAACGGCCATTTGTATGAGGAAGCTCGCGCCTCGCTCTACGATAACAAATTTGAAAACTGTTCTACGGCATCATTGAAAAACTATATTTCTTAGGCCCAAGTACCTTAAAGTTTGCTCATTGGAATATTTGGAGAAGAAACACGGCCGTAGCCGTAATGGATAGCCTGTATTGTTTGAAGCTCAGATTTATGGAGGTAACTTGTAGCAGCATTAATTAGACTTCTTGACTCAATTGATGATTGTTATTGATGCCGGAGCCGTTCAACCTCGCTGCGTTCTACTAATGTTGCGCGGAGGTTTTGATTTATTGGTCTTCAGTTATTTTGAAAAGTTAGACGATTTTATAAGGTTATTTACCTTTAAAGTGAAATGTATGTCCTAAATGATTCCTGGTTTCAATGCCAGGTAGATAAAACTATGTGTATGAAATTGTATGCATTAATATGAAGATCATGGATATTATGTCAATGGCACTCATATCACAAATTATTTTAGTCTGGATCCAAACAATGTACTCGTAGGTAGGTATATCAAACTTATTAGCAAATATGTATGCAGTCCATGTAAAAATTTCAGAAACCCCAAGTAGATCCGGAATCTTTTCAAGTTACGGATTGACAGCAACATTCGTTTCAAAAGTCATTACCGTGGTACTTACTTTGTTAGACTAATGAATTGACTGATGTCAGAACGAGAACTAAACACAGACGGTAGGGTTAAGTGCCACCTTCTGATTAATCACCTTGTCCATTGAATTCTAATAACAGAAGAGAGTAGCCGTATAATCTTAATTCTGACTTCTTCAATTATTTTATTTTATAAAATTCAAGATGCCCATAATTTTTAGACTAGAGTTTTGAACTAAAATACAATTGAAAATTTTAATAATAATAGTGAACTGAGAACGTACTAGAAATTCTAAACCTTTCGTCCAATATTTTTCTAAAAAAATAATTAAAGTTAAAAGCATTTCAAAGAAAGTTTTTTTAACAAATTGAAATATTTTTTTTAATTTTGCCTCTCAACAAAGGGAACATTTAATTTTAAAAGACGTTTCTGTAAACAAAACTGTAGGCATTACCTTCAAATATTTTTTGTGTAAAACGTTCTTAAAGAAATGTAATGAAAAGTAAATCATTACTTATACATTGTTTAATTTTCAAAGTCTCTGATAACCCTTTATCCCCTCTTTATTTGGCCGAGTGCAGGGATGAGTGAGTAAGTAATTATTCCCGGACCGTCTCGAGGTTGTAATCCCGGGAGATTACGAAGGGCGGTGTGAATGGTAATAGGAGTTCCCGGAGGTGCTGCGGTGCGATTTACTGCTAAGATTCAATAGTGAATATTTTAAGCTGAGATTTATTTCATAGTCTGCAAGTTAACTCATTCTTAATAGTTTGGTAAGCTTGATTTTTGACTGCTTTTAATCTATTACCATTGAGGTTATTTTGCATACTCACGACTCCTATTTTTTTAAACGTTCAAGTATTGACCATTTCAAGTGTACCTTGTGTTACTACGAAATCAATATATTTTGATTGATTGGTTGATTGGAGTCTTCTGTGCTTACACCATGGATTAATGTCGTGCATTCACATTATTATTGCCGATAAAACTCATTTCTCTAAGATTTTTTACAACTTCTTTATTATTAAATAATAATTAATATACGAATATAGGTTTTAGTTTTACATGGAAACAGGTCAAATCAAAAGATTGGTAGACTAGAAAACGTATCAAACAGACATACAAACTCACTTTCGCATTTTTAATATATAACAGAGAACTTAGACAATGTACAACTAAACGAATAGAATAAAATGTAGAATAGATAACTTTAAATGTATGGGACAGACTGAAAAACAACCACGTGACATAATGAAACTGTCCTTTACTCTGACGAAACCAAGAAGTTTTATTGTATACAAACTCGTGGAAGTATAAACTCATTGTAGAAAATGAAGCGTAATTATGTCATTTTGTCCTCACTTAGCGTCTTTCGTGAACGCAAAGTTAGCGTCTGCCCATACCCTGTAGATAACGCTGAAAAATATGGCGAAGGTTTTTCGTCGATCAGTAAATTTTTTGAGGTTATGCCCGATTGTTGTTTTTCGGATTTTTTTAATATTTAAGTAGTTAAAATGCACAAATTAGCTTCTTATGGGCTGCGCATACTTTTCATATAATTATTATAATTAGGTTATAAGTTTCTGCATACAACTTTAGCATTTCGAGAGAATGGAATTCTAGCGTTCGTAGATTGTCTAAGGGTGCAGAACTGGCCATTCGTTAGGTATAGCCTCACAATTACCATCAGCTAAAAGAGGAATACTTGGTCTTCCGCTGGGTTTTTGGGACAGATAATACAGTTCCGGGAGCCATAAGGCAACTAGTGGAGAAAAAAAAGTATGATAAATTCATACCTTTAGTTTTCCCCTGAGGACCCCCTCTCGATATAATATCACCGCCATCTTCTCTTCGCCAAAGGATTTTCGGTGGCGGGAAGCCAAGGGCTCTGCACACTAATTTAGCTGATCCTCCTTCTGGCACCATCATGTCACCTGAAGTCTCTTCATAAACTATATCTGGTGGGATTACGACTTCCAGGAATGCAGTCTATGAGAAAAAAAACAATATCAAAGTCTGTTATGTCATTGTTAATAACGTGAAAATATACCTATTTTCTTCACGGGATGCCTTACAGCTCCCGAAACCGTGTTGCGGTCCCAGGGTACCCAGCGGAAGACCAAGTCTACCTCTTTTATCCGATGGTATTTGTGAGGATATACCTAACGAGTGGCCAATTCTGTTGAGGTATATTTGGACGGAAAAGCCTCTGTTTGACGGATTATGTAGGTAAATAAGTTTTTAATTGTAAATAGAATAAACCTTTTTAAAAAAAGTGTACCGACTTCAAAAGTTTGCACTGAAAAGTAAGAAATAATAAAAATTTCGTCGTAGAATTTGAAGACGGTTGGTGCCAAATTAGGATACAATATTAAGTAAACAACTAAGGAGATAAAGATCTGTTTAATATTATCTATGTTTGTACTGATGATCGTAGGTCCTTAATGAATTATCTAGATTAGTGAATTTGGGTAGGTACCTACTGAGTTATTTCTAATATGGCACCAACCATCTTCAAATTCTACGACGAAATTTTTATTATTTCTTACTTTTCAGTGCAAACTTTTGAAGTCGGTACACTTTTTTTTAAAAGGTTTATTTTTCCCTTTTAAGTGAGTTTGCCGCCCTGAGAAACAAATAATAACGCAACTAAAAAAAATTATGGAAAATTAAAAAAATACTGCGGTGGATGGGATTTGAATCATGTGCAATGTGCATCCTTCGCTGCACCCCATACCTTTAGCCGCTAGACCATTGTCGATACGAAAATTGACAACTTCGTGTCAATAGCAACCGTTGCTAAGGCTTTTCTCTGATATAATTTTCAGCATTAAACAGAGACAAATTACTGAATTTCTGAAAAATTACTGAACCGATTTTCGTCATATGACTGTGAGATAATGTCGAGAAATTATTATATCCTTAAAAAATAAGTCGTCAAAATCGGAACATATTTCATCGAGATATTACGAAAAATTGACTTATAAGGTCAGTTTTTTCAAAATTTCTGGAAAACTAATGAACCAATTTTTATGAGATAAAAATGGGACGAATCCGGAAGAATTATCTGTCGATTAAAAAGAAACCATCAAAATCGGTTCACAACTGGCGGAGTAATCGATGTCCATACATACATAAAAAAAAAAAAATACGGTCCGAATTGAGAACCTTCTCATTCTTTTTTTGGAAGTCGGTTAAAAATAAGTAAATTTGTTAGCAGCAATATTTTGGTGACTTTATAAATAAAATCAACAAAATATTTGTTTTGCTTTGAGTTTAAATCTACAGGCTTGCCACCTGTTCTGTTCAATATTGACAACTGACAAAAGTGGACACTGCAAGGTATAAAGGTATACGTATACCTATACATATTCACGTAATCAACTTCTTATTCCGACATCATTAAAGGAAATAAATATTAAATTATTATTCCAATCGATTATAATTTGTTCTAAGAAATAATCGATTATTAAATAGAGCATTGAATAAATCATTCTAAAGTAAAAATTTATTAAAAAAAAAAAACAAATCCCTCATATAATAATAGACTCTAGTTTCAAACATTATTTAACATGGAATGTTTACTAACTTGCATTTTCATAGGGTCCGTGTTAACTTGGCACATATATTGTCCTCTATCTTCCCTCTTGACGCCCCTGATGTTGAGGGTCCATGTGTTATAGTCATTGTGGGTGACGCTCAGTCTCGCATTGTTCGTGATTACATGCTCGTGAATCGCTAGAATCGCCTTTGTGTCCGCCTTTATCCACGCCACCTAACCACCCGTATCCATTGAAGTCGATATCCATAGCAAGAAAGCAATAGTACCAATTTAGTTACAACTTTACAAACAGAAAACTCGTACCGTTTGCCACATTTCTCTACAAAAAGTTCTAGTGTTATTCTAACAGTTAAGTTTTGTAGTTAAGCCAATTGAGAATTTTTAAGAGGACATCTCTAATTACATAGGAACACAGCACACCGCGGCGACAGCTATATCCTTGTGTTGGTAAGGTAACACCACTATCTTGTTGCGAGTTCTCCCCTAGAAAATGCTCTCGGAATTTTTAATTACATTTTCGTTTGGACGCCGCTATGAAGCGCTGTGTGAAAACGGCCTCGTTTCAGACGCTTTAGCGAAAGCGCCGACATTGCAATAGAAGCTAATTTCCTGCATTGCGAGCAGGAAAAAAGCAGAATATGTACAGAAATATGGCAAACAACTAGTACCCAGGGAAGTATCTAGCGTCATATTGAAATTAAACTTTTTTGTGTAGATATAGTCTGGTCCACATATTTAACTTTTATGTTTATGTTTCTAAATTATGCTTATTAAAAAAAATGTTAAGATTTGTAAAAATTAATTATAATTAAGTGCGAGAAGTCTATAAAAAGTGGAAGCTACTGTTACAATTAATAGAGGTGCAATTCCGCTAGTGCTTGGTGTCACTAATAGGGTTTCTATAGTGATAGTAAATTCTACTTTAGAGTGAAAGAGAGCTGTTATAAAACATTTCCCAGTACTTAGAAATAAGGTGTAATCTTTCTCAAATGTAAAAGGTTTAATTTAATTTTTTCATAAAATTACAATTACAAATTTTAAATTATGTTTTTACGAAATATTTATATTCAATATAATATAAATTTTATTGAAGATTGATAATCTATTTTCGTTTGTAATTGTAATTACATTTTATAAAGATTTCATATTTTAATTATTTTTCAAAAACAAAGAATATATATTATATAAAATATTAGTAATTATATTATATATAAAAGTATGAACTCTTTATAAAATGATAAATTGTTAACAAAATAAGTTTTACCATTTCATTCCAAACTCAACCATACCAGTGGTGCATATCTACATTCCTGTGAAGAGACTTTTAATATTTTCTTATCAAAATTGAATTAAGTTGTAATCTATGTGCGTTTAATATGTACCTATGTGTTTGCCTAATTTTGTATAAGATGTTAATTAAAAAAAATAAGAAATTTCTTGAAACAAAAATATTTGTAATATCTTTGAATTTATAAGATTGCATGTGAAATCATCAGTATTCTTCAGGTTAGTGAATCAGACCGCCCCGGGGACAGTTAGAGCGTTCTGTCTCATGAAATGATTGAACGGGGACCAAGAGGGTTTGTCCTCGGTTTTATTTTAATTTGGCAAAGTGAGGGTTTTGCGATGTAAATTTTGTGCGATATCTCCGGGAAATGAATTTATACGATTGCGGCTACAGGCAAGTTGATTTTAAGCTGACGTACAGTTAGTGGACGATAGTTGATTTTCAACTTGGTTTTTAATTATTTTTTTCAGAAATATAAGTTATTTTGACACGTCCATTTCAACTTTTGAATTGAGTGAGAAAAAAGAAACTTTTTCAATATTTGTAATGATAATAATATTTTTAAAATTTGTCCCATTTTAAATTCATGTATACCTTATCATTGCGAATGCTGAATATATTTTATACACACGACAAAATTTTCATTAAGTACCTAAATTCATTAGTTTGTAGCGAGATTCTTATATTTTAATGTTATTAGTGCTCTTATTATAAATTTATAACAGGTAGTGCATACTGAGTGTTCTGCATGCGCAAACATGTTTAGATAATTGAGTGCCGTGAAGGATTAAAATAAATACGAAGTGCATAGTTATTATAAGTTAGATATTTCTAAAACTCAAGAAATAAACGAATTTTATCTAATTATGATGGCAAAAGAATTTAAAGTGACAAAAATTGTATTAAAACATAACGATTAGACATTTTTTTTCTTGAGTTTCAGTACTACAAAGTGCGTGTGCTCAAAATTAGTGCAAATTTAATACTCACTCCATAATCCTGCGTCTAGGAGCTACAACTATTGTGACCTATAATTGTTATGTGCATGTGAAAGAAGTGTACTATCTATTCTAAGACAGTGAAAGTATTCTATTAGGAGTTGTTGTGTGCGAAAGAGTGCATTGACAGTTTGTGTGCTAGAAGAAGTGTTGTCGCGAAAGACTTGTTCCAAAACATTCATTTTAAAATAAAAAAAACTTTTGAAAAGGGACTGTAAGAAATTTCTTCCCTTTCTAATGTTAGAGACACAGAGCCGCATCATGGCCTTTGTGCCTTGAGAAATTACCGATATATAATACTCGTAAATACATCCATTGAATGGAACTTCTAATGAACATTCTATTTATTTATTTATTCAATTGTATCTCTTTGCTGAATATAGAAAAACGGATTAAACGTTTGTGTATGTCTGTTCGGTTAATAATGGTTTAGAATTTTACAAAAAACATCGCGTAGATATAGTTCGTAGCAAGTTTGTAGCAAGCTCGTAGCATACGGACGTGGCGTATAATCTATGTTTTTCTTGTGTAATATACAAACTATTAAATCAAGACTTTCGCGACAAATGTGAATAGTTGGTGCAGGGGCAGAAAGTGCTGGGTTCGGTGCCGTCTAGTTTCTTCTCAAGCTGTATTGAATTAGTTTGATACACACCCTGGCAGTGGCGGAGTCGCCACTCACCCTGTAACCTCCGAGGTTGTTTACGACGCACGTAAAAATCGCGTCGCGTCCTTGAGCGATCGTCACATTCTCCAGTGGATAAAGAAAGTCCGGTTCCAAGCCAAGTGCTGAAACAAAAAAAATGTGTAAATTTTATAAAAATCGACAACTTAGGCCTGCCTGCAACCTGCAAATTGAATTTGCTTAGAATCGGGACGTGGTGAAATACTGAAAGTAGGTATCTATTTAATTAATAAAAAACAGGGCAGAAAGTATGTAATGTAAAGAAAATATGCGGGAAAGGAACGACTTTTCTCGAGTAATGGATATTCACAACTTCAGAAGATACTTTTTCTGGTAAAAAGACAATTTTTTCTTACTCTCGGGCGGCTTGTATTTTATTTCCATTAAATCTATATTTATCACTAAATTAGTTGGTTTAAAAATTTACCATTTGACTGTTACAATATTTTTTTAGCTTAGCAAGCAGTTAAATCAGGTTAAGCTAAAACTAGATTTAGTAAAAATTAATTTTACAAAAAAAAAAGTTACTACACACACACATTTTCTTTTCAAAGGAAAGCGTATATATAATTTGGTTACCGTTAACATATTTAAGATGAAAATTTTAATTATAAATTCGTGTATATCGCTCTATGTTTACTCGTCGCCTGTCCATATTTATTATTCAAAAGGGTTAAGAGTGTCTGTTCTCTGTGGCATCGTTCGGCCTGGTAATGCGGTAAGTGATTTTAAATCCACTCGGCGGTGGTTTCACTGATTTACATTTTGTAAGGAATCTGAATTTATTATTTTCAAATAATAGATCTTTTAAATTGACTTTATTTGGATTATTGACTTTTATAGTTTCCTAATTAAACATGGTATTATTCCGACCATACGTCACAAATTCTACAGAATTTCCCAGCAATATTGGCATCAATTCATATATTCTAAAATAATGAACTCTTAGGAATACGTATCATTGAAGTTTTTATCTTTGATATTTAGTAATTAGAAATATTAAAGATATTGACATTAAGAGTCGATTAGTTATCAGCAAATGCGCGCGCAATAATAATAATTTATTTATTTCCAAATATTTGATTATGCATAGTTACAGAGCTGTACATAGTTGTTAAAGATTTTGTAGATTAAGATATTTTGCCATCATGTGACATGGAAATATATACCTAATCATCTAATAATAATGTTATTGAATCTAAATTAATATTAACTCATATTTGATCTTAGTTGCTAAAGTCATATAGTTCATTCTAGTTCCTTCGGCCAGTTGGGTGCAGGTCAAATAGAGCGCGGATTGTTTTGATATCAAAAAAACGTGGGTCCAATTTTTATTGTATTAAAACCATATAATAACTTAGTAAACGTAAGTTTAGTTTTCTTCAAATATGTGTGATGTTGTGTAGTCCCTTACGTAATGATGCACGCGGTTCATTTGTAATTTTACAAGTAACTTTAGTTTTTTTTTCTATCAAGAGAATATCATGGAGTCTCGTTTTTGGCCCATATGACGTTTAGTATATATCCTCTATTATATTGCGTACTAATTACGAAAATAAGAGTAAAGTATTTTCGATACAGCAAGTGTTTATGCGAAGCGATGTGGGGTAGTACGACCCTTAACGAAATTAGAAGGTAATTATTTTTTAAAGCAGACAACGCGTATAGCTTCAAACGTAATTGACTGCCTAGGTAGCTGAGTACTTTCAATAATGTAGAGGCAGTAGAGAGTACGAATCGATATCCCATTGACGATTCTAACAAACCTGTTGAATTTAAAAATTGAGTTCAACCTTCAGAAAGATAACAATTTGTAGCTGAAATTAAATTTTGCTTGTTTAGTAATGTTACAGAGAATATTATATCATTATGTGATGAATGAAGTGAAATTTGTTGAAAAAAAGTGAAGGTGTACTTTTTTTGAACATATAAAAATGTATGTAATCGATGGAATTATAAAAAGTACACACAATCACCGAGCATGTATGAAAGGTAACAAATGGCATTCGATTGTCTCTGCCTACCCTTCTTGGGATAAAAGACGTGATGATATATACATATATAAATATCGTTAGGCTAATATAAGTTATTGAACAAAACAAAAATACAGTTAAAAATCAATAAATGCAGCAACGAGACATTTTTATTTAAAAAAAAACAAAATCCCAATAGACTCGTTATTACCTATTAAAATACATCATCATCGACTAAATAACGAAAACTTGTCTTTAAAGTTAAAAAAGTTAAAACTGAAAGCTTTCCTTTAAATAAACTTAAAACTAGACATAGTATGTACATCGTAGTTCTTTGTATTCATAAGAAGTAGTAAGTGATACTCGACCCCCCGCTACGACGTCTGCCACGATCCTAGGGAAGGATTTGCATAAATGGCGAGAGTTTGCGATGCGATTTCTGTAGAACATTTCGTACATTTTGTGCTATTGGAAAACTGTAATATAGCACTTGAAACCAATTCTATGATATTATTAGACACTATAGTATAGTCCAGATATTCAATGTGAATCTAAGCTGTCTCCTAATTGCATATAAAAAAATATATCCATGCATAATGCAATATGTAATTCACAAAATTAAATACCATGTAATCTGAAAGCTTCTACTTAGTTCATTTTATTTTATTCGGTACTAGACTTTACGCCCCTGGCTCCGCCCGTGGATATATTCGAACAATATAAAATATAGCCTATGTCACTCATAGCCTTTTTCTAATGAAATAATTTTTAGAATCGGTTTTGTAGTTTTGTAGTTTCTTACAACAGAATAGAATTCATTCGTTACAGAAAACATACAAAAAACAAATTTTCCTCTTTATAATCTATATATATAAAAATGAAACCCGTTTTCCGTTGTCACGACATAACATGAAAACGGCTGAACCGATTTGGCTGATTTTAGTCTTAAAATATTCCTAGATATCCAGGGAAGGTTTTAAAGGTGAGACAATTCGAATAATTGCCGAAAAACCCCTAAAAACAGCCCTTTTCTTTTTCTCATAATAACAGAGTCAATTTGAACCTTATTGCTATTCAATAAAGTTAATTTTAAATTAAAAGCACTCATTGTTGGCTATGCAATGTAGATGTGTTCCTAATGTCACCGCACAAATTTAAAATTCGCGTGCGTGTTGGAGAATCTAATGTCGCGTTCCGACACTCAACAAAAGTGATAATATCGCGAACGCGACCAAATTGAATAGTCACAAAATGTAATTTAAGTAATTTAATAGATCATTAGTAGTACTGATTTTCAGTTTGGTCGGCTTCGCGAAACTTAATTTTGCCTAGGAGTAGGGGTAGGAGTAGAGGTAGGAGTAGGGGTAGGTGTAGTGGTAGGGTAGGGTAGGGTAGGGTAGGGTAGGGTAGGGTAGGGTAGGTTAGGGTAGGGGTAGGGGTAGGGGTAGGGGTAGGGGTAGGGTAGGGGTAGGGGTAGGAGTAGGAGTAGGGGTAGGTGTAGGGGTAGGGTAGGGTAGGGTAGGGTAGGGGTAGGGGGTAGGGTAGGGGTAGGGTAGGGGTAGGGGTAGGGTAGGGGTAGGGGTAGGGGTAGGGTAGGGGTAGGGGTAGTGCAGGCAAGCCAACGTTTGGGCAGGACAACGTCTGCCGGGTCCGCTAGTATAATACTAGTTCCGACACTCAACAAAAGTGATAATATCGCGAACGCGACCAAATTGAATAGTCACAAAATGTAATTTAAGTAATTTAATAGATCATTAGTAGTACTGATTTTCAGTTTGGTCGGCTTCGCGAAACTTAATTTTGCCTAGGAGTAGGGGTAGGAGTAGAGGTAGGAGTAGGGGTAGGTGTAGTGGTAGGGTAGGGTAGGGTAGGGTAGGGTAGGTTAGGGTAGGTTAGGGTAGGGGTAGGGGTAAGGGTAGGGGTAGGGGTAGGGGTAGGAGTAGGGTAGGGGTAGGGGTAGGAGTAGGAGTAGGAGTAGGAGTAGGGGTAGGTGTAGGGGTAGGGTAGGGTAGGGTAGGGTAGGGTAGGGGTAGGGGGTAGGGGGTAGGGTAGGGGTAGGGTAGGGGTAGGGGTAGGGTAGGGTACCCCCTACCCCTACCACTACCACTAACTTTGGATATTGTTCATACAAAACATCGATGCTACAAAAATACTATAATCGCGATAATTATTTTTAGAAGAGGTTTCCTCCGAAGTACAAGAAGTCTAGTAAAGTTAGCTCTCGTTTTTTTACGAACGAGGCCCAATATCTGGCATACAATATACAAAATATACAAGAAACTAGGTAAATAATTTACGTAAGTCATGATGTATGTAGGACAGGACAATCCGTATCATTCTCCTAGGAACCTGCGACGTCCCAAGTGAGTGGAGAGCTCGAGGCGTCAATATACTACGTGACTCTCTAACATAGTTCCCCAGAACATGTGTCGGATGGACTATCTATTTGTGAGCAGAATTACGATTGAGATGACTTGATGATTTGTAGGTAGTACGGTCTTGTGCGGACAGTACTTTGATACATGGCTCTGGACAATGTTCAGCTAATATTGGTAGCCAAAGTTATTACTCGTGAATTTCAGGCTTTCGGCAGTGTTCGATCAGAAATGAATGGCGCTGATATACATGTTATCTTACGATGTAAATAATGAAATTGGTTCATTAAAATTATACGTCCTTCTTTTTCTGCAGCCCTATTCCCTATCTATGGTTTTATTGTGGTTATGGAGTCGACAACTGCCGTTTTTACTATGGTTTTCCGTTTGACACGAAAATGTGGTTTCGAGGTGGTTTCAATGTAGAACGACATGCCATCGACATTAGTGTCGATAGGTTTTAAAACCCATAGATAGAAAATAGGGCCGCTGAAACGAGTTAAAAACTGGTGTTGTGACCAATACTGCAGATAATTCCATAGATATAGATATTATGTTTGGAAATTGCATGTTAGTTGGATTGTAAGATTTTGAAGTATGTAATAGATAGAGAAGAAAAATATCACCAAAAGTTACTAGTATAAGTTACTAGATGAACCGTGCGATTGCTTTGCACCGTTAGTGGTGTCAATATTGTTGTCATAGTTCAACTGATCTCCAATAGATGGCGTCTTTTACAAAATAAATAATTAATTAATAAAAAGAAACATAAAATTTTGATTTGTTTGTTTATTTCTCATTATAAGAAAAAATAATCTTAAAAATAGCATATCAAACATTAACCGACAAAAAACACTTTTGAGATATAATATTATATTATCTATGTCTTTAATGTAGCATGTTGTGCTTGCTAAAATACACTATAACTATGACTCTTTAAATCCGTGGTACAGAATGACAACGGAATAAGGAGCCATCCAAGGTAAACATTTCAGAATAATGTATTACGTAGGACTATCTTCTTGTTCTTCTTCTCTCCGGCCTATTCCCTATTCGTTTTGGGTCAGCTATCCTAATATTTTCGCGCGACACCTCACCGCTATAAGGAATTTAAGTCTGAATTGTCATACGGTATAAAACGAAGCTAAGAAACTTATTTTATAGAAATTTAGATTTCACAACATAACATCGTTATACGAGTTTCATTTGTAAACATGATCAGTGCTGCAAAGGGACAATAGAGACAGAATATCGATGCGACCTAGGTCGGGCCCCAGTAGGTTTACGGTCTAGTGTTAGTCAACCGCTTCATTCGAAATTTGCTTCTGTACCATACATTGTTTGCATGTCCCTTATGTCATGTATGTCGTATCTACTATAATATTGGAGTACATATTATACAGTCTTCTTAAAAATATAAATATCTGTATATACCTATTATTTCTCAAGGGTGGTTTATTCAGCAAAATTAATGTTTGTTACTCCATTTTGAAGATTATTTTCCCCTCTAATGACAAAAAAATTATTAAACAAATCTAAATTAAATATTTCTTTTAAAATTGGACTAATTTATGTATTTTGTCAAAGACGCCTTCTGTTGGAGATCACTTGAACTAACGATGCGAAGTTTTCGCACGGGTCATCTAGTATTATAATAATATTGTATTTAGTTATAATTTATTTAAAAAAATATTTAACTAACTTAATTTAACAAAACGAACAAACACATCTGACGTTATGGCCAGAGACACACAGTATCCACTTGTTGCCAGCTATCCATATTAAACAGAGCAGGTGGCAAGCCTGTTGCTACACTTAATGGAGCGAGATGTGTCACTTCTTTGGCAGCAGACGTAAATATCTGTTATGTTTAGAATTGAATCAGTAAATATTGGTGCTTAACATTTTTGGCACGAGTGGGAATTGAATCCGGGACCGCCCGGTTTAGAGTTCTACCAATTAGCCTATATTTTTAAACGACTTCAAAAAAGGAGGAGGTTCTCAATTCGACTGTATTTTTTATGTTTTTTACCTCAGAACTTTCGACTGGGTGAACCAATTGTGATGATTCTTTCTTTATTTGAAAGCTGGTGCTTCCCGTGTGGTCCCATTTTTTTTAGTGAAAATTGGTTCAGTAGTTTTGAATAAAAACTGATTTCTAAGTAATTTTTTGTCATAACTCGATAAAATGACAAGACGATTTCGATTATATATTTGTAATGATACTTGTAATCACTTAAAAAGAAAAAATAAATTTACTTTAAAAAAAAATAGTACCGACTTCAAACATTTGCACTGAAAAGTAAGAAATAATAAATATTTCGTTGTAGAATTTGAAGACAGTTGGTGCCAAATTAGAAACAACTTAGTGCCCATATTCACTTATCTAGACCATTTATTAGGAACCTACGATCATCAGTACAAACATAGATAATATTGAACAGATCTTTTTTATTTTATTTTAGAAGATGTTTACTTAATTTTGTATCCTAATTTGGCACCAACCGTCTTTAATTCTACGACGAAATATTTATTATTTCTTACTTTTCAGTGCAAAATGGAATGGTTTGATTTTTAGTCAAGCATGTATTTAGATTTCATTAAAACTCGAAAGTTTGATAAATAAATGCATTAATAGATTCAGTTACATGTGAGTATTAATTAATTGTAATGAAGGACCAAAATCTGAAAAGCAATTTCAATGGAAACTTTAAAATAAAATATTGATATTTTTTATAGTCAAATATATAAAGTACGTGCGTGGACACATTAGCCCCGTCTGATCTCAGGGAAACAGTAATCAAATAGTTATATTATTGAAAATTACAAATTTGTGCCGTTTGATGTGTGAATGTGAATGTGTGTTTCAAATGCCATCCCCTCGACTGATCATCTCGTCTGGTGACAAGAGGGCTGGCTCCTTTCTCGCTCAACGCATCAGCATCGCGATTCAGCGGGGAAATGCAGCCAGTATTATTGTCACTTTTTGACGTGGACCCTGGTTTCTTTAGTTATTTTTAATGTTTTTATATTGTTATATATATAAAAAGTACCTAGAAAAAGGTTTTGCTGGTAATATTAAAAGAAAGTTTGGGAGGCGTAGTTTTAAAAGTCGGTTGTTGACAACTTCTCGCCAAGAGAGCTGAACTTGTTGTTTACTGAACTAGTTAAACGTTAGTCCAAACTTTTCAAATGCTGATATCTCCAATGTATGTTGAATTCATTTCTTCTACTGTAGTTCTATAATTTTTAAATAGTGTTGAAATAATAAAATAAATTAGTGTGTTTGTCTTATTCCGAGAATTTGTTGAGATAACTTAGAAAAACTGACCGTCACGAGATGAAATTCACGTCATATCAGATATTTTAAGGTGCCATCTTATCAGCGTAATTGTGTACCTTTAAGCACTCATTCACTCTTTTTAAAGTGATCTATTTTGCACCTCAAATTGTCTGTTACACTTATGTTAAACTGATGCAGGTAGGTATCGTAGCGAGTGAAAATTTTAACGAAATGAACGAAAAATATTAAAAGACAGTATGGAATATTTGCATTACATAAAAGTTAAAATATTCCTTTATTACCTTATGAGTTGAAAGTAGAACGCTTAGCTCTTCAAAGAGCTTATAAAGCTCGTTCACAAGCAATAACTGTAAAACAATGCAGAACGTAACCAAGAATTCCGGCTTCGGTTTTCAGAGAGAGAGCTCAGTCGAAGGGAATACTTTAACAACATTGTTTCAAAATTAAAACAATCTCATAATTGCACATTCCCTAAGTTGTTTGATGCAGCGATGTTCATGTTACGTTGTCTGCAAGGCGATGGTCGCAACTTAGAACCAAAGTTTACTTAACTAACTATAACTTATAACTGTTCATGTTTTCTTTGAAGTTACTTCAATTATTTAACTAAACTTAATTGTCATGATGTTTAATTTATATCTATCCTAATATTATAAAGAGAAAGCGTGAGTTTGTTTGTTTCTTAGAATTAAAGTCGTAACTACTCTTTGACCGTTACAAATCCCATTATTTCAGATGGCTATGTTTAATTTTAATAAGTGTTAATCTATCTATCTATCATCACGCCTTTTATCCCAATATGGGTAGGCAGAGACAATACAAGACATACTTCTTTCGCGTCTTTTATGTTCATCATATCTTTCATACATGCTCGGCGATTGTGTGTACTTTTAATATTTCCATCGATCAATACATTTTTTTATGTTCAATAAAAGTAGAACTATATCCTTTCACATCAGCCATATAAACCTTTGTAGTTTAAAAAACATATTTTTTAATAAAAGTATGCACTTGACCAAAAAACAAAGTAGGCATCTACTTAGGTACTTAAAAGTACGCACTTGACCTACCTAGGTCAATTTAGTTTCTCACAAAAAGAGCTGAAGTCCACGAAGAAAGTATGTTCCTATCTCCTCTAGAAAAGTAGGCTGCCCTAGAGTCTCCAGTCAATGACAGTTGCCCAGAATAAAATAAAATAAAATACCTAATATTTTAGTTTGTAGTTCAATGTAAAAATAATACAAATAAAAATAATGTTTTTATTTAATCACACCAAAACGACTGTACTATATATTTGAATCAAAGGCGCAAATACTAGGAAATGATTGAACCCAAACCTATAAATTAACTATACTATTTTAGTTAATTTTCATTGATATAGAAGGAAAATAACAAAAGTCTGAAAGTAAACAATTGTTCAGAACCGTAAGTCCATTACAGTCGATTCGACAGACGAAGAGCACGTGTTAAAACTATTCCCCCGACTAAACCAATTACACAGACTTCGCCAAATAAATAAAAACGAAAATTTCTTTTGCTACGAACTTGTTCTTACCTGAGAGGAAGCTAAAAATGCATCACATTTTAACTGGCTTTACACACACAATACATACATATTCACGGCCTTAATACCTTGCAGAGTGGCCAGATACCTACACCAATAATAGTATCCAATTTTTGCCAGTTGTCTATATTAAACAAAACAGGTGGCAATCCTCTAGATTTGTCACTTTTTTAACAAATGTAAGTATCTGTTATTGTTTGAAGAAGTACAGACGTGCCATCCGAAGCACAAATTGGTGCTCAGCATTTTTGGCACGAGTGAAATTTGGACTCAGGTCTAGGTTTCAAATTAAAGCCTCTACCAATCTATCACTTACACTTAAGATATATTTTATTATTCGGAATTTGACAAGTTACTGAAGCCACTAAGTATGGGAAGTTAGGTATAGCCTCACAAATACCATTGTCTAAAAGAGGGAGACTTGGTCTTCCGCTGAGTATTTTGGAACCTATAACAAGGTTTAGGGAGCTGTAAGGAAACCCGTAAAGAAAAATCCGCCGCGACTGACACTTGGCCAGTTTTTATTATTTGTTGTTTTATAGTTATTGTACGCGATAGGGCCTGTTCCGCAGCAGTAGGGAACGAGAGACCGCAGGGTACGGGTAGGTGGCTCGAACTCCGAAGACTCGAAGAAAATGAAAACGCGGCGGGGCTCTTCTCGGTGTTCGCTGGAGGTCCTCTTGCCACGAGATCTTGACGCCGACTGTGTCTAAGCACCCGGCCGACCTCTATTATATGCACGATCTATTGTCGGACCGGGGCCGCGGCAAGAGTACCTCCCACGCGCGCGCGTCGACCAATCAGAGCCCACCGCCCAGTGAAACACCGCATGTTTTATCGTTTATTTATCATTTAAAGCACACAATTTATATATACAAAGGATATTCACATATAAACACAAGTTATAGGTTACAATAAAACAACATACAATAATATACAACAACTTTCAGAAAATACAAATGTTCAACAAAATATCGCGTGATATTGGGCCAATCGCTGTGGACTCTTTTGTCCGACCAATGAACACGGATGGCGTGATATTGTTCCCTATTGGGGATTGGTTGGAACTCGATAACCAATCTCGTGCGGTTTCTTTCCACGAATGGAAGTTCGACTATCTCTCAGGTCGAATCCAGTATTCTGGCTTTATGAAATACCTAAATCTCTTTATTTAGGCACTAAATGACAAGTTTCAAATATACAATACAAGCAAACATAATACAAGCAAATACTATACAAGTACACAATATTATAATGAACAGCAACAATTATTTACATATACAACAAGTTCAACTGACGGCTTTGATGGAAGACAAGAGTGCCGTGTTCGTGTAGTGATACATCTGGGATGAGTTTATGATGCGCTTGCTTCTATGTTAGGCTTATACCTCTAAATGAATCCTAGTTACGTTCAATTAGCGCAACATATCCTCACCCCTCCATACAGACATATTATTTCGGCCTACATTGTAGATCTAACCTTTCGACCTAAAGGCCTTATGCCACAGCAGCGTGGGTACCGCATTCCAGGCACTGGGCTAAGGGCAGACTAGTAAATCGTACAATCCGCGCGCCGCTGGTCCTATCGCTCCGTCACAGACAGACGACGTGCGATTGGCCGGCGGGCGCGCGCTAGAGGCTCTCGCAAACCTACTCCGAGGTGTGAGCTTGCCTCGGGGTGCCTACCCCGCTCCAGTGCAACGCAGTGCACTCGTACACCTCGGCCTACGTCTACGCATACCGTTTAATGTCTATATTTCACTTTGGCGTTTTCCGCCTTTAACACAATTCACTATGATTTTTAGCACTTTCGCTACACTCTGTCGCGAACAGTTATACTAGTTAGACATTTGTATGTATTGCCATTATTATTTTTATAATTTTTTTGTTTTAGCGGCCATACTATGTGAAAATGTCAAGTATCTACAATCTACATATTGCCATTATTAAGATCTAGGAAAAAATTACGAAAAAAATGAAAAATATGCGAAAAATTGAAAGTGCTATTTTCTATGAAATTTTTGTATGATCTCAAGACCATAGAGGATGAAAGTTAATATGGGCTCCACGTCGGGCGAAGCCGGGGCGGAAAGCTAGTATATGATATATATTTAAAACCACATCCCACACTTATTGCTTACAAGTTACACCTTGTAGAACGATTTTCCGTAGTTGGTTATTAATTTAATCACCGATATTATCGGCCGTCGTTCCGGACAGACGTAAGAGGTGTCGGAAGGGAAGTAGGGAGATAGGACTTAATGGAAGGTTTGTGCCTTGCATCGTAATTCAGTTGGCAAGGAGAGACGTGATCGAGCAGAACTAACTTATTTGTCGATATCTAACTAATCTTTCGTGTTTCCTATTATTACATTTAGAACTTTAACAAGGGAATGATTAGAATTTATTTATATTATACTAGCTGGTGCTCGCGACTTCATCTACGTTGCTCTTTATAATGTCAACGAAATACTTAAAACGAGCTCTGAATGAAAGAAAAAAAACGAAGTTTTAAAATTCAGTTTTTAAATATTTACCTTATAGTTTCTTCTATGTTTTTTTAAATCAAAAAAGTACCTTTCATGTTTATTAAAAACAAAAAATCTACCAATTATGTATAAAATCGTGAATAATCAACAAAAATAATGACCATAAAGATAAAATTAATCAATTAAGTAAGTATTAAATCTAGACTGGAAATAACAGAATCTTTAAAAATGTAAAATCTTTTAGAGGTCAGAAAACTTAGAAATATAATAGAGGAACACGATGAGTTTATTTTCTACCACATCGGAGAAACCCCAGGACATGTGGAGTAGGCTTTATTATCAAAAAACATAAAAAGTTTCTGGAGGAGGCCTGTGAATCTTGTTTTATAAAAAACAAATTTAACATACAGGACCTACATATTAATGTTTATGTTAAACTGTAATTTTTTTAAAAATTGTGAAGCAATAAATAAAAGGCTTATCCTTAACACCAAAGCATAATCTGACCATTCTAGCTTATATTTTAAAAAGTAAAAATAGACGTATCCAAGCAAAATTAGTATTGGATTTAACGAAAAAGTTCACATCGGAAGGCCGCGGTACGTTTATATACGTTACATATGTCGACGGGCATCGGTCTGCGGGCGAGGCTCACTTTTTCAATATCCCGATCCTAATGGCCGGCAGATGGCAAGTTGCGCAAAGTGATGCTATCAAAAAGCGATAGGCAGCGGTTTCGCCGGTTATCGGAACCACTTTACTCTCTGTGAGTGGTGACATGGGTCTACTTCAACACGTTGTATACGATTTTACAGAGGCCGTCTACACCCGCTGAATGGACGCTTTTATTTATTTCCTACTTCTTTTGGCCTTTGCTTTATTTTTGGTGAGGTCAACAACATTTTATTTCATAGATAAATAAAACTCGATTGAAAGTGTTGGCTGTAGGTAAAAATCAGAATAATTTGACATTTACTGCCTTTTGACTAACTTAATTATGCATTAGCAACACAAATAATTTTATATATAAAATTCAGTCAGTAACCAAAAACACATTTTAAAGTTAGAGTTATACTTAATTCTAAGAGTGGAAATGCTTGTTCTCTATAATATCTCGGACAATTCTATCCTTCACATCTCTGGGGCTTAGAGGCTTGAACATATGTAATAATGGATATTTCTGTGAAACCTGAGCTCGTAACTTTTTAATTGCTCCATCGGGGTTTGAGCAAAAGTTGTGCCTTTACATATTAAAAGAAATTTGATAAACTTGCCAATTAAATTGGCCTGGACCCACAGCTTTTGATAATAAGTAGGTCAGTAAGTTAAAACACATTCCTGTTGTCCTGGAAAACGAGGAAATGTCTGAAAATTTAAAGGATTATATTTGACACCGATATCCATTTGATACTTGCCTCGAGCGAATCGTCAAACAAAATATTAAATAAAATTATTTCCAACCAATGGAAAAATAGCAAGCAGGTCATTTTAACTTGATGCAAGTTCTCTATCATAATTCCATTAAGAGTCAGGGCCGCGTCACGGCACTACGCGGCGGCATTGTTATTCAGTAGACGAAGAAGGCGAGGCGCACACTTCACAGCTTATCGTCGAGCCCCAGCCGTTGTAAATTAAATAAATATACAGCTAATGAGCGGAAATACAATGCATGACTACGCTAAATAATTGCTTCATCCAGTAATGCTAAATGTTTCCTTTATTCGCCGCACGTACTCGCTGTGTCGCTTTCAGTGTTTCAGTTCAATGTCATATGAATTTTATATGAATAGAATATTATTTTATGGAGCTATATGGCTAGAAATATCTTCTCTCGATTGATATATTATACTCGAGGCCTAGGTTATTTTTTGTTCTAGTAATTTTCTACAGAATGATTGAAAATACATAATAATACAGTAAAGTTCATCGTTCATGTCCTTTAATTTAGCTTCCGCCCCGGCTTCGCCCGTGGAGCCCGTAATATTAACATTCCATCCCCTATTATGGTCTTGAGTTCATACAAAAGTCCCATAGAAAAAACCGGCCAAATGCAAGTCGGACTCCCCTATATGGCGCAGGAACATATTGACCGGTTTTTATTATCTTTTGTTTTATTAAGAGTATATAATTTCCGGCAATCTACTGCGCAGTACAAATACCTATTTATTTTAAGATTTTGTACTGCGCAGTAAGTGACAGATGTTCTAGTTAATTGCCGGTACCTATACATTATAGTTATATTGTAAGTATTGCCATTATTAAGATCTGGCAAAAACGCCGAAAAACGTTTCTTGTATGGATACCCACTTTAATTTTTAACTTTATTCTATTTTTATTATTTGTTGTTATAGCAGCCATGTCATTGAAATTTCTCTATGAAAATTTCAAGTGTCTACCAATTCGGTTCAAAAGATGATAGACTGACGGACGGACGAACCGCGAGCCTTAGTTATAGGGTTTCCGTTGTCACCCTAAAAAGCACTTTCAGTTTTCCCCAAATTTTCCAATTTTCCGGGAAACTTTAAAAAAAATTCTTACCCTAAAAACCTTATTTCGAATATTACGAACATTAAAACAATTTTCCCAAATCGGTCCAGCCGTTCTCAAGTGATGTGCTTATCAATGAACGTCATATTAATTTTATTTCTGTATCCGATTTTATATTTGTAATTTTCCTAACATAAAAAAGAATTTTCCTATAATATAAAAACTTGTCTAGTAAAAACGTTTTACGTGCTCGTTGTTTAATAGTGAATTTTCAACTACAAAAAGAGGATCTTGTGATAAATTATCCGCACTACAGTATTTTTAACTTCACCCAAGAGAGAACTTAAAAACATCAAGTAAACTAACTACATTATTTATGTTTATCCTTCCGGTATAAAATTTTATTCAAAATATCTCAACTTGAGCCAGACAAAAGTCTGAATGTCAATTGAACGGATACGACGGGTAAGTTATGATTGAGGGAGAGTTTATAGGATTTGACTAGTTCCACTAACTTTCTCCTTTCAAACAGATTACGTATTACATGGGCATGATAGTTCGCAGAATTAGTTATATTATAGTTAAACTTAAAAACTTATGTACATAATCTGGAAAACCAATCTACGAGGGTTTTCATCTTAAAGTACATCAACAGAGCTGGTCACTCGTTAGGTATAGCCACAGAAAAAACTATAGCCCTAAGAAAGTAAGTATAGCCTCACAAATACTATCACGGCTAAATGAAGAAGACATTGTCTTCTGCATAGTCTTAAGGGTCCTATATCCATAATTTTTCTGATATAAACTATTCCCAATTTCTCTGTAAATAATACACCTGTGTCACTGTAATTTAGCATATAGTTACTTATTCAATATTGGCGCTCCAATCTCACTGCCTACCCTTTTGGGAAACAGGCGTGAAGGTATGTATTTATGTATAATAAGTGGAATGAAACTCTCCCAAGAGAATTTTGATATAAGGAAATTATATAAAAATCTTTTTTACACGACCGTTCAGAGTAAGAACGTACAGCTTGTTTATAAGAAATGCCGCTGAACATCCTTTGAGACGAGAGCTCTTTGAACGGTCTGGTGCACGGACGCATTTTGATAGCAGTATCGATTTTATTCTATATAAACTTCAGATTCTATTTTCGGACTTTTCCTCGTACGTGTTGATCGTACTGATACGAAATGCATTTGTTAATGGACAGACGTCAAAGGAATTTGATACACAATAATTATGTCTGTTTGGAGATACCTACTATATTTGGATATTTTGTGTTGTTTCAGAAATGTATAGTCATAAACGAAACACAGCCGATTCCGTGATTGATCTTGCAACGCTAAGTGAGCCTTATCTAAATTCAATTAGACTTATATTGGCTTGTGAGTGACCTGTCGTTTTGTATTCATCCCGTTCATTTCCATTAGAATTTAAAATAAATGTACTACAAGTAACTTCTGTGGTACGTTGGTGGCCAGGTAATAACTAGGCAGACCACGGGTTCGATCCCGGATTCCGGCCATGTACCAATGGGTTTTTTAATTAAAAATGTACATAATCCGACAAACCACACTTAGAGGTATTTCCATCTAAATATAGCTCAACAGAACTATCCACTCGTTAAGTATAGCCTCACAAATACCATCAGCTAAACGAGGGAAACTTGGTCTTCCGCTGGGCACCCTGGAACCATAACACGGTTTCGGGAGCTGTAAGACAACCCGTGAAGAAAGAAAAAATAAATAAAACATTGTAGTTTTATATCTTCTGCGGCGAAAGTGCCAAATTAATCCTCAGGTTATGCCACAAAGGTTAAAAAATCGTTTTATATTTTCCATGTAGTTAGTAATCTACTTTCAGTCAACTATGAAAACATTTTTTTCAAAACCAGCTTTTGTCTGAATACTGAATACTGATACTTGAAATGTGTTTTTCAAAAATAATAATATGACTTATAATATAAGTTCGCTGTATCGAATATCAGTTAATACTGAATTCTACCTGCTTTTAAGATATGATCATCAAAACTTTTACAGTCACATGTAGTTTACTTAAAATAATATACTTTTTCGTTAATATTATGTAATATTTTCTATTTTTCTAATAACAAGTACAAAATAAAAGGATCTTCAGGAATGTTATTATTAAAGTACTTAAGATTTACCACAAAAAATATTATCTGAAGACATTAATCGAACATTCTATTTGTCTTTTGGTCTCTGACCCCGTTCTACTTACGAAGGCATAGCCGGCTGGAGAATTTCAATTTAAGAGAAGAATGTGCCGACATAACGTGTGGCCCGAGATATTTTGATAGAACATGCCCTCGTGAATTATTCCGCAGTGTGCATTAAAATATTCTATAATCGTTTTAAATTTTAAAATAATATTTTATAAAATATAGAAGATCAGTTATATTTAGGGAGTGCGAATAATTCGAATATTCGAATTATTCGAAAGTTCCCGAATAATTCGAAAAAATCGAATATCTCGAATGTTTTTCGAATATATCGATTTTTTTCGGATATATCCAATTTCTTTCTAAATTATTCGCGAATTGTTATATTATTCGCGAATTTTTGAGTATTGTTATGTTCGATATTCAAATTTGAAATTAACAATTGATATACATTTTATTTAAACGATGAAATATGATTACACAAATAGAACAATTAGTATAGTTTTTTGAAAGAGAATAAAATTACTAAGTTAATTTTTTTTTCTTGAACAAAGAAGTTAAGAATATGAATAAAAAACTTGGAGAAATTTATTTCGAGAATTTTGAAGCATTGCATGTGTAACCTTTTTCTTATAGATTTTTTTCAAACAGAAGTTAATTATTCGAACATTTTCGAAATAATTATGTATAAATACTAGAAACTGCGAGGGAAATTGAAATTATCCGTGCAGCTTTTGTCAGTAAACGCTCACTTGCGCAAACTAAACCCAAACTTGGCAAGGTTACGTCATTTCGTTACAGAGTTATTGTGGCCATCTTCCGGCTCTATCATCTAGGACCAGAGTACCTGTGAACACAAATCAAACGAGCCCAAACTCAATGAGGTTGAGTCGAGTTTCACTATCCAACTCCTGGCTTCATGATCAGACCAGATCGATGGTACCAAATTATTGTCAGTAACTCACAATTGCGCAAACCAAATGAGCCCAGACTTGACGAGGTTACGTCGTTTCGTTACTGAGTTCTTGTGGCCAGCTTCCGGCTTCGTCAGTAGGACCCTGGACATCAACTAAAACCATAGAGTACTTGTGAACACAAATCAAACATGAGCACAAACTGGATGGATTTACGTCGTCGTTTCGTTACAGAGCTCCTGTGATCAGATCGATGGTACCAAATTATTCTATTGTCATACGTATTACATACACCTACAAAGTTTCAAATCAATTTGAAATATTTGTTTACATACATACATACGACCAAGTCTCCTTCGTTTAGCCGATGGTATTTGTGAGGCTATGGCTAACGAGTGGCCAGTTCTGTTAAGGTATCTTTAGATGGATAGATAGATAGATGTTTGGATGTTTGATGCCCTATAAAGTCCTAACGGATTTTGCTGAAACTTTGAGGATAAATTATGTCTTGGATGACATTATGCTATATTTTATCCCGTAAAGGGAATATAACACAGAGGATACGTTAATGAAATAAAATATTACTGCCATTTTAGTTATTCATATCTGAATAATAAAAAACATAGAGTAACTTCTATTCCATTTGGCTGAGATAAGGTTTTATACCTCGTATCAAATTCATTACGACAATAAAGGGGCAGCTGTATTTATGAGGGATCACGCTATGAATAAATTTTGCTACTGGAAAGTTTGATGCGTGAATGTCGGCGACAACTTAGACAAAGCTTGATAACAGTTTACGAGACTCTTGTAAGCTCGTATTGTCTTATTATAACTGATTATTTTTAGATATATATACATCTTCAAGGCCTTTATGCCTAGCGGTGTGGAGAGAGGCAGCAGAGCGAATTGTCCATATTAAACAGAACAGGTGGCAAACCTATAGCTTCACTTAATAGCGGCCCTAAGTGTGCTCTACGTTCCTTCTGGAGTAGTGGAAGTCGATTAAAGACAATTTATAGTGGAAATTTGGCACGAGTAAGACTTGAACCCTGGTCCCACGGTTTGATGTCCAACGCTCTACCAATTAAGCTAACGACTATTTTTAAATTAAGAAAAGAAAAAAAAATGTTCGTAATAGTCTAAATAAGGTTTTAGGGAAATAAAAATTGGAAAAGTTGCCCGGAAAATTGGAAAATTCGGGAAAACTGAAAGTGTTTTTTCTATGAAATTTTTGTATGAATTCAATACCATAAAGGGCATGAAAGTAATATGAGCTCTACGGGTGAAGTCGGGGCCGCAAAGCTAATGGATAAATAAAACATCTACCAAAATATTTATCATCAAATCCTATAAGATACTATATACTATAGATATGAGAAAAATAAAAAAAATCACAAACTTTAATGACCGTTTTCCGCCAAACTTTTAAGACGAGTCTTAACGTTAAGCAATTCCTAAATCAAATATATATATATACCTCTTAGCTGAAAATGCCATCAACATTAATTTAGCCGTTTCGGTGTCTATTCCGACCAAAAAGATGTAAAGACTGATATGGTCAGACAGATAATAATTCTAAAAACAGTTAATCTAGATATTGGTAAGAGTTTTTAAATCACATCTTGCATTGAAGATATTGTATATTCAATATTACGTAAACATTGTCAGACCCTTATTTTGTTAATTGTACCTGTTTCTTTATGATAAGTACCGTGTTTGTTTACGTTGACTACTCAAATAACAAAGTGAGATAAAATATATTCCAAATGTGGCTTAAACCAACTCATTTCCACATAATCGCGAACAAAAGTTCATAGAAAGTTCCCAGCAAATGCAAATAAAACTTTCATTCTGTTCTAATAAACAAAACTCATTTGAACGTGTGCAGTGAAGTAGATAAAACCCTTATTGTCGTTTAGGCGACAAGTGACGACGGTCAGGTTTTTAATTACCTCAAAAATTACCTACTTCCTCTTTCAGACATGTCCCTCTAAAGTTTTAGAAAGCCACTGAAAAGTGCCATTTCTATATTAATAAAACTTATATTGTGAATGCGAAATTGGTTTCGGTCTGTGCAATAACATTTTATTTTACTTGACAAATAACCTGTTTTATTGTTAAATGGTATTAAAATTATCTAAGTTTAAATAAATAAATAAAATTTGTGTAGTGCCGTCTGTGTTATGAAAATAAATAACTAAGTACTTGAATTTTTGTTATTTACAATTATTTAACTTTTTACAACTTAACCAAAATATACAATAATAAATAAATAATATAATTAATTAAAAACTACATATATATGTTACGGCTAAAGGTAGGTGTGAACATAAACCAAAGTTTAGCCGGTTAATCTTAAGTTTATGTTCACACCCACCTTTAGCCGTAACATAATTATACATATATTATAAAAATAATACTGTTATGGACGCCTAGCTTGCGTAGTAGCAAAAATGATGCGAGCGGAGCCGCTAGAACCGACATAGTAGCAGATACAAAATGAAACAAATCAAATTCAAATCACGCATTGTGAATGGTTTAAATTATTATGAAGAAATAAATCGACATCTCAAAAATACTCTTCGATGCACTCCTTTTATTATTAAAAAAAGGAGTTATCCCCCGGAAGCGAGGTAAATACCCAAACGGGTTAGGGCTGCAGAGAGAGGAACAATACGGGCCGTGCTGAGGAGTACTGCCTTCTGGATCTGACCCTTGACCCAACCGCTAATCTCAAGGCTCCTAAGGTGACGGTCAAAACTCTTGGCAAAAAGACCATTGACCGTCACGACAATGATCGCCGACTTCACATCCCACATGTCGACAATCTCGTGAGCCAAGTCATGTGGTAAGGTAAAAATTTAGTACTGAAATACAGAAATACAACAAGAGACAGTCAGAAAATAATTATGGGTGTAATCAGGTAATATGTGTTTTTTATAATATTTGAATATTACAGTACAGGTACCGGGACGGTTCTTGAGCGCTTGACGAAAAAGTGGGGGAATGTTTGCGCATATGTAATTCGAGTGCAATATTTATTATAATTGATTTATTTGTGTTTGTTTTTACGATTGCTTTTTACTGCTGGTAAAATTAAAATTAATACCTCATACCGCCAAGCAGACCCAAAAATTGTGTTCTGCGCAATTAACGACCACCGCTCAAGAACCGTCCCGGTACCTATAGTTGAACGTGTTCTGTAGCCGCGTCCGCTCTTAATTTTGTATACAGTATGTAAAACGCTGCAGGTAGCGTAGGTGCTAAAGTTACGCCATCAGATCTCTTGCCATCGTCTCTGCTCATACATTTTTGTTTGTCTATCTGAATGTTTGTCGATAATAGCCACCGAAACGGTTGAGTAAAAACTTTCAGCGATCATTGCTATTAACATTTGTTTGATATTGACATCAAAGCTAAATAAATAATAAAGGATTTCGAAGATAAAAATAAATTTCTGCAATCGATCGGGAAACATTAATATCAGGCCAAAAATATGGGGCAAATGATGATGGACAACTTGGTGTCGTGGATTGAATAACTGTTCTATGTAATTCTTGAACGAAAATTGAATAGCATAATTTAAAAAATTGAATTATAACACAAAAACGAAATGGATAGACACAATGCAGTTAAAATTGTTTAAAACAAAACCCTTACAAGAAAACAGGAAGGCAAAATAAGAAACTACAAAGTAATATAAAGATATTGTGTTGTTATAAGACGATGAGCCGGAAAAGAATTTCACTTTATTTGTGTAACTTCTAGGCTGTGTCGAGAGAGTTGTTATGAAAGAAGTTATCGCGTCTGAAAAATTTTAAAAGCTTCGCTCAGTACTTAGTGAAAAACGGAAAACTTTTCCTTAGGAAAAACAATATATTTACCTTATTCCTGTATCGTACGTACACAGAAACTGTAAAATATGGCAATTTCATCTACCCATACTTGAATTTACCTGCGAATTTGGTAGGATATAAAAGAATTACTTAGATATTTTGTCCTTTTTGAGAATAGATCTAATTTAAAAATAAATAAATAATGTAAGATGGTACCTAGTTATAACTGTTGTTTTGTTTTTATTAGCATTTTAAGAAAGGTTTCTTTGTATCGACTGACTATCTTTACCTATCACCCCTTAAAACAACAAAACTAACCTCAAACACAAAGAGCAACTTGAAAAATTCGACACCCTCTGTTTAATTTAATGTCCCCTTCAAAGAGAAGCCCACTTTATATCCTTTGTTTTTGAGATAAATCACGATCTGGAAATTGTGGAAGTGAGCGACTATTTACAAAATTTTGGGGTCCAAGTGAAAGGATTAAGCTTCTGGTGGAGAAATTGTTTACTTATATTTTTGTAATACAATTGTTAGGTTGCTGTTGACATTATTGGAAAATTGTTATTACTAACACTGCTCCCTAAATAAAATTTGTATTTTTTATGGAATTTAATATTCGTTGACCCTTGTATCTGTTTCAATTCAGACACCCAATAGAATGGAAAATTATATCACTATAAATGTTGCGATTACCGCTGGCACATGGAGAATAAAATAAATTACATATTGTTTATACGACAACACAGCAACATTATTAAATTTACTGACGGTCCCCGTATATGTAGACTTAATCTTCACGAAGGAAATAAAAACATAATTCTGAAAAAGACGAGAACATTAATTTGTCGGTAGGCGCGCAGCGTGTACGGTGTATGGAGTATAATATGGCTGCGCGTGAATCTCCCACTCCGTCAACGACGACTTTCAAGTCAAGAGGGCAATAAATAAAACTGCGCCCCTTTCCCCCAATTTCACATAAAAACACGTCCCATCCGCAATCTGCATGTTTATGAGCAAATATTCTATGAACAAGTTGAGAACGCAATACGGTAGATGGAACGGCAGCAATATACACAATGGCATGCAAATAAGATGGCAATAAATAGTAGAAACAATTACTACTGCAGCTTTACTCTTTGTTTCTTATTCTTGTTCTGAAATTTCCATAGACTGCGGAAACGGAATAAGTCATTGGTCGCGACTGTGTAATAAAATTATGGGAAGTCAAATTAAATATCCATAACTTCCGACTTTACTCCGCTGTGAATGAATTGAGCTTGATATAACTGCTCTGATAGCGACTGTCTTCTCCCCTCACTTGTCAATAAATTCTTAAATAAAATATAAGTGCTTGTTCTTTTTTACTTGTTTTATGTTTTTTGGGCGTACCTACATTGTTTTATTTCCTAGAAACAAAGTATCTTTGACAACTTAGATTTATTTTTTTGTGTCACTGTTTAAAATAAATTACTTTTCCTGTAATTCAATTACAAATATATTAAGGTTAATTTAAAAATTAAAAAGAAAAGGTTAATTCTCGCATCTGGTGACCCCAGAGCTGGTGCTTACTTCGCTCAAAGAATCAGTATAGCCGTGCAGCGAGGTAATGCCGCCAGCATCTTGGGAACCATGCCACAAGGCGAACATTTAGAAGGGATATTTTTCATGACATAACTCTTTTTTTTGTTTATTTTTTTTATAAGTTGTAGTTTAATGTTAATTTTATATTATATTTGTAATTTAGTAATACACCAGTATTACAAATAGTCTTTAATATCTTACCCTTTTTTAAATTCTTTATTTATTAACAAAATTATTTCTGTACTTAAGTTTAATAAATAATTCCAAATCGTGTTCTAAAAGATAAACAATTAAAATTTATTTGTAACTGTTTGATTAGGAGCATTTTTTTTAAATCCCAATGCTAAATCCCTTTGTGAATCAATACTGAAACTGAAAAAAAAAAACATTTCAAATTCAGTTTGTTAGTGGTATAAATAGTTATTTATACTCAGATCGAATAAAAATACAAGCACTCAGCGTGGCTCGCCACTGGGGAAAAGGATTCTTCATTAGCCATAACCAAAAACGGCTCATTGATTTCCTGATTAATTACTAGGAAAGTCGTGGTGACATTTAGATGTACGGAAAATTGGAAAGAAAGAGCTCTCGTTCAGATAACTCTAATGTTTATGTCCTTTATTTATCGACCCTTATATTTATATTTATCTCTATAAATATTTCAATTCCTGATGATCAGAAAAAAATAGGTAGGTATATTTTGGTTGAACTGAGTCTGAAAAAGACGAAATAAATGAAATTCAGAAAGGAAAAAAATTATCAGACACGTGGATAGAGAGAGAGAAGTTATTTTCAGAGCAGACGGAAGGGTAGTCGAGAGTGCCCCTAAATACCTGAAATCGACCGTCATAATGTGTTACTACGAATGTCGAATATTATTAACTATAATAGCTTTCCGCTCCAGCTTTGCCTGTTAAATTGTTTATTGTTTTATTTATCGATCCTGTGTTCTTGCGTAAGAAAGACAAACAAACACATTTGCGCATTTATAATATGGGTTAATAAGCTTTCACATGATAAAGTGTTTTTTTTTTGTATTTGGAGAGCTGGAGATTGACTTAAACTACTTTTATCCTGGGAAAATATTTCATTCCTACGGCATATTTTTTATTGGAATCGTTGGGACGGTTCTCTAGTGAACATATAAATACATATAAGGGAAGGAAGAAATTATAACCTATTATAATACAAGCTTCAAGTAAACTTCAATCTTACCAAATTTTTAAAAGGATTTTTAACGTCTAACAATCTGAAAATCATAGTAAATATATCATTTATTAGTAGTATTATTCTCTTTATTTCACATATTTCTTTAAATTATATTTTTACATATTTAGGTATAAAAAAAAAACAAAAATATATAAAAATATAAAAAAAGGATTTATCCCCCCGGAAGCGAGGTTAATACCCAAACTACCGGTGGTTAGGGCTGCAGAGAGAGGAACCTCCTCACAATACGGGCCGTACTGAGGAGTACTGCCTTCTGGATCTGACCCTTAACCCAACTGCCAATCTCAAGTCTCCTAAGGTGACGGTCAAAACTCTTAGCAAAAAGACCATTGACCGTCACAACTATCGGTACAATGATTGCCGATTTCACATTCCACATGTCGACAATCTCGTGAGCCAAGTCAAGATATTTTGATTGTTTATCTTTCTCAGCGTTCACAAGATTGTCGTCATGTGGGATAGTGATATCGATTATCATTGCAAGGCGCGCTGATCGATCTACCAACACAATATCAGGCTTATTGGCAACAATAGTTCTGTCTGTGATGATAGATCGATCCCAGTAGAGCGTGGCATGACCATTTTCAAGAACTGGTTCAGGCACATACATGTAATACGGTACTTCCGTGACTACAAGGTTGTATCGCAAAGCAAGTTGTTGGTGTATAATCCTGGCTACTTGGTTGTGCCTGTGCAAGTACTCGCCGTTGGCAAGACTAGAACAACCGGAAATAACATGTCTGATTGACTCTCCAGGACGGTGGCATGCTCGACAGATGTCAGCCGTGCCGTCCTTAATTATGTATTTCCGGTAGTTATTCGTCTTGACAACTTCGTCCATAATTGCACAGGTAAAACCTTCGGTTTCTCCAAAGAGATCACCGAAGCGTAGCCAGGACACGGAAGTCAAAAGGTCTACATCAGAACCATGAAGAGCCTTGTAGAACCTTCCGTGTAACTCCTTGCTCTGCCATACCTCCTTGCGGTCATTGGTACTCAGTACTACAGGTTTGTGCCAGTTCTCTTTAGCCAAGGATAACGGGGTAAAGCCCTTGTCTACCTTGACCACATTTCCATGCATCACCCCCTCACTGTTGAGAAAATATTCTCTGAGACTGTATACCTTACGATTGTGGAGAGTCTTAGCGTTGAGAAAGCCACGACCTCCACATTTCCGTGGGATGTACAATCTCATTACAGATGAGCGTGGGTGATGCATACGATATGCGGTCAATAGTGTCCGAACTCGTCTGTCCAGGGCGTCCAGTTCAGTTTGAGTCCACTTGAGTATGCCAAAGGAATACAATAAGACAGGCATGACCCAACCATTAAAGGCACGCACTTTATTTCCGCCTGATAAAAGACTCTTCAGTACTTTTTTCAGGCGGCCATAGAAGCGTTCCTTCAAAGATTGTTTCATGTCTGTCTCATTGATTGCTATTGCCTGTGACATACCCAAATACTTGTAGGTTTCGTTTTCAGAGAGTGAATCAAGTTTTACAGAATCTGTGAGTTGTGTACTCTCAGATTCCGTTATCACTCCTCGCTTTACATGTATGATCGCACATTTGTCCAAACCAAACTCCATACTGATAGATTTACTAAAGTTTTCAGTTATCCTTAGTAAATCTATCAGTTGTGATTTGTTTTGGGCAAATAACTTCAAATCATCCATGTAAAGTAAGTGCGATATAACTTGACTCTCTCTCCGCAAACGGTAGCCTAGCCCTGAAACCCCTAGCAGTGTGCTGAGTGGGTTTAGGGCCAAGCAGAACCACAAGGGACTTAAACTATCGCCTTGGAATATACCCCGTTTAATCCTGATTAGTTCGTCGTCGCCGAAAGCTCTTCGGCATCCTGGATAGATGAGGACTGTTTTCCAGTGCCCCATACATGAGCTCAGGAAGGTGCGTAGAGTTGTATCGATTTTATACAACTCCAGCACCCTCATGAGCCAGGTATGTGGTACAGAGTCATAAGCTTTTTTGTAATCTATCCAGCATGCCGATAAATTCTTTCGGTTACGTCGAACTTGTTGGCTAATGGTCATGTCAATGAGGAGAAGTTCTTTAGTACCACGGGACCCAGCCCTACATCCATTCTGAGAAGCAGACATGATTGAATTGGTATCTATATGGCAACCAATTTTGATTCTCAAAATGGATGTAAGGAGCTTGTAGATGGTAGGCAAGCATGTTATGGGTCTATAGTTCTTAGGATCCGTGGTACTACCGGACTTAAAAAGCAGACGGGTAATGCCTGTAGTCATAAATTCTGGGATCGATCCAAACTCAATGGCTTCTTGGAATTGGGAAGCTAAGCGAGCGTGTGAGCTGCGTATCCATTTTAGCCAATAGTTGTGTAGTCCGTCGGGCCCTGGAGACTTCCAATTTGCCATAGGACGGACCGCACAAACTACATCGATGGGGTCTATAATGACAGACCCCATCTCTGGCACTGACTCACAGGCCCGCTCAACATCCCCCATCCAAGAGTCCTCGGTGTGACTGACGGGAGCCGACCAGATGTTTTGCCAGAAAGTATTCGTGGTTTCAACATCGGGTACACTCCCCTCAGTCACACTCTGTTTGGATTGTTCCCAGTCTCTATAAACCTGCCTTTGATCGTTTTGAAATATGTGATTCTGGACGTATCGATCCACTCGCAACTTGTACCTGCGAATGCGGTTTGCCCATGCACAAATTTTCTGCTTCAGGAAGTCGATGCGTTCTGTGACTCGAGATATATATTCCCGGGGTCTGATGTCAAACCCCGAGAAGGCTCGCTGCACAAAACGCATCACTCGCGGACGAGTGTTTCCGTTCCTGAAGCAGGTTAGCTTGCCTATGAGTACCCTAGCCTCGTCAATTCGCCTCTGGATCCTGCTCTGCCACGCGGGTACGGTAGGTTTCGGTCGTGTAGCTTCATTGAAAAACTTGACTCCTGCTACACGGCAAGCCGTAACCGCGGCGCAGTACAGGATCGAATGCGTGTCGGCGAGGTTTTCACTATTATCAAAGTAGTATTATTATTATTATTATATATTATTTTTTTATTATTATTTATATATAATATATATATATATAAATATATATTATTAGTAGTTTGACAAAAACTGCGGAAACAGTTATGCATCTAACCCACACGCCGAGATAACACATAGTCAATAAACAAACCGAAATAAAACATTCCACGAACGTTAGAGCCTCTTCAGCAATTCACACGGCCACGTACTTGTCATTCAAAATTACAAGCACTGTGTCGTGTTTCACAAAAGTAGGGATTTCGTAAAAAGGTTGTAATAAGGTATGCGCCCTCTATCCTTTTGTCGGCCACTCACCGACAACGTGAGGGGAATAGCCGCGTGCCAGACGGAGATTTTCGTTAACTCCACTGGAAGATATTTTCACACATTCTCTAGTTAATCTACTTGGTGGTGACAAAAATACTGTTAACGATTTTGGATTTTAAAGGTTTTTATTATTATTTAATTTAAGCTATTAACGACTAAGTTTTTTAGGATCCCGTAGGAAACAATTGCGTCTGTCTGTCCTTAACCATCATTCCGTAGATGTTTTAGGAAATTAAGAAAACTATGACAATAAGACATCCTAAAAGGAAAAAAAAATCTTATTCAATTATGTGTTTTATACAATAATCCAAATTAAAATCTATTAGCTCACGAAGGCACGTTTCCATAATATTTCACATAAATTACGACAAAACACTTTTCATGAAAACATTTCAGAATTACTGAATAATAAGCGGTTTATATCACATTCGGAGGGCCGTTTCGCTGTCCGGTGACCTACACACACGCGTTAATAAATATTCACACCATATACATGTCCTCATTCATTATAGAAAGTCAAATTTGTATCACAACATAAAGGTGGGTATGCTACGAGGACGGGACGACCCTGAGTACAATGCCGTGGCTGTGACATTTTCGCTAATGGTTCCAGGGCAGGCACAATAAAACGACAATACGACGCGAGATAAGGTTGCAAGTGAAAATTTTAGAATGAGATTAATTTAATTCCGTCGTTCGTTGGCGTCCGCAGCTACTGTGTGCTTTGTGTCAAGTTTGTGGAGATCGTCTCGTATCTCCATGTAGATTTGGGAGTTTGTGTAAACTTCATGAGCATGGTAGAAAAGAAAAGTTAAATTAATATGTTCTAACTGCATATTTTTTAGATATTTTTTAAACCTAAGAGGTTAGGTTAGTTAGGTAAGAATGTTTTCTTTCTTCATCATTTGAATGGTAGGTATGGTATTTTTGAAGTAATTTATAAAGGGACACATGCAGACACTTTCGAATGAACTTATCTCACTCAGTCAAACAAATCTTCGTATACTCCATAATTCTTACTTGTCAACGCAAATTGAACAGTCATTATATGCCATGAAGACATGTTATAGATTCTGCCAAACGGAGAAGAAAACAGCACTACACATTTTATGTAAATGTGGACCTTTCACGCGGAGAAGATATACTCACGCTGCAGTACAAACAATCACTGCAAAACGTCTGCTGAATTCCTGAAGGGAATAGGTATCTGTAGTGAACTATAACACTGAAAAAGGGAGATCACAATAAACTATATATATATAGCATAAGACTGAAATAGCCCTAATCCAAAATAATAAGAATAATAATTAGTAAACGGCGAGTCACCACCTGCCAATTTTACGTTTCATGAGATGAATGATACCGGCAGGTGACCATAGTCTCAACCAATAAACTTGATAAACCAATCCATTTAACATCTCAAAACAATAGCCCGATTTTAATTTAATTTATCTCAGCAATAGTCCAGGCACCTGACGGGGCCTGTCTGTGAGCGCATTGTACTGATGCATTCAGAGATAGGTCCCGACGGGTGCTAGTCACAACACTTTAGATTAAAACGTGTTGGACCTATGTCCCCATGCAAGCCTTACAAAGGACCGGGTATAATATCCGTGAATTTAAAGTAACATAATAAGAATAACAATGGATTTTTTCAAAATTGTTCGACTTAGAAAAGGTTTGATTTCACAATCAAATAAGATCAACCGGTGAATTATAGAATTAATAATTCGATATGCGGCATTTGTGTACCATTACATACCGCTTTCGCTTCTTTTGTATTCACACATTCGACGATTATGTGTACTTTTAACATTTCCATCGATCAATAGATTTTTTTATATGTTCAATAAAAGTACTCCTAGGTCGTCCTCTGCCAGCATTTCCTTTCACTTCAGCCATATAAACCTTTTTAGTCAATATTTCATCCTTCATTCTTGCAACGTGTCCAAACTAGCGTAAACTACTTTTCTTAATTTTAGTCACAACATCATATTTCAACCGCATTATTCTCTAATGACATCGTTCCGGATGTAGTCAATACGCTTTATATCACACATTCTACGTAAAGATCGAATTTCCACTGCATTTATCTTACTTTCATGCTTCTTATTCCAGACCCAAGTCTCGCTTCCATAAGTAAGTGATGGAACTAAAATACTTGTCGTGACATAATTATAACTATTTTCCTATTGATTTTTAGGGTTCCGTATCCAAAGGGTAAAAACGGAAACCTTATTGCTAAGACTCCGCTGTCCGTCCGTCTTTATGTCCGTCTGTCACCAGAATGTATCATATGAACCGTGATAGTTAGACAGTTGAAATTTTCACAGATGATGTATTTCTGTTGCCTACAATAACAAATACTAAAATAACTGAATAAAATAAATATTTAAGGTGGCTCCCATACAACAAACGTGATTTTTTTGCCGTTTTTATAGATAATGGTACGGAATCCTTCGTGCGCGAGTCCTACTCGCACTTGGCCGGTTTTTTTTACTTAGATGAACGAATTCACCGTAATGGGACTAGACTCCGTAAGTTAGCTAATACGACATAATAAATGACGCAATACACCCACAAAGCTTTATTGTGGATTTTTGACATTTGGCCCTTTCGTAGGGTTTTCAATAGGAATGGAGAGTAACATTTCGAGGGTTGAAAGGGTTAAGCACCTTATTTTGTGGCGCTTTTTATTTTTACATTTTGCAAATGAATGTTCTAAAGGTGACCCGATGATTCTATTGAATTTACGTTTGTACTGGGAGAGATGAACGAATTCTGAGCATTTCAAAATAAAACGTAAGACGAAATCACATTAATATTATTTCATTAAATACTTGTTTGCTCATATACTTGACTTATGAGACTTACCAAAGGTATATGCAGAACAGATGTCACTGGAAGAGTTGATCTATCTATCTATCTATCTATAATCACGCGATATATCACGATTGTGTGTATTTATAATATTTAATATAATAATAATTGACTACATCCGGAACGATGTCATTAGAGAAGAATACGGACTGAAAGATGATGTTGTGACTAAAATTAGGAAAAGTAGTTTACGCTGGTTTGGACACGTTGAAAGAATGAAGCATGAAAGATTGACTAAATAGTTTTATATGGATGAAGTGAAAGAAAATGCTGGCAGAAGACGACCTAGGTGTAGTTTTATTGAACATATAAAAAATGTACTGTGAAATTTAAAAAAAAGGAAAATAAAAAGAGATGTGATGATGATTGTGGTGAGTGAATATCTTTGGTATCTACCTAACCTAACGAAAATAAGGCGTGAGCATAATGTACGTGATTTTATATGACGTCAAAACCAACTTTACAAGATACACCAAAACTAAAATATTTTTTCTCAACTCGGTTAAAAATAACACCAGCTTTGAATAAATTAAACAGTTTCGGCGACGCAGCAAAACGTAGCACTCCGCAAAATGAAACTGGACAGCTGCAACACTGTGTAGCCTTTGCGAATGTTCTAGTGCTTATGTGACATAGCTGTATCATGCGGCCACTGTCATTACTAACTAGGTTGAAGCACAGAAATGAGAAATTATTGTCTCGCTTCATAGAGGTATAACGTTTTCGAGACGTATTTTCTATTTTAAAGATCTAAAAATAAATTTCAAGATGCCTTCTAGCTTCTTGTTTGTTGATGTGTAATATCTTAGCTCTCACTATGTGGCATACATTTCTAGGATGTAGTTTCGTGAAATGGGACGAATTGTGTAATTAAAAGGAATAAAAATAAAAATTTTAATGATAACTATTATTTGAATATTCGAATAGATTATACTGGAAGACTCGGTCTTTTTTATGCTGAACTAACATGCCTAGCTATAAAAGGGTTGTTCCACTGTGTCACGGAGGTGGTTTAATAAAATATAAATTAATTCTGATGTTGTAATAGTACATGACCGCCTTTTCTATGTAGGGGCCGTTGAAGGGTCCTACTGAGAACCGATTAAATTTTAGTTCTCGATACAAGCTTGAATATCAGAATTACAGATACATGATACTTATGCTTGTCTCTGCCTAGTAGAGCTGGATCGTTGCGTGTTTTTTCTGAACTGTTATTATAAAACGAGAAACGGTTTCTGTAAACAGTTTAAAACTGTTTTGTTCCTAATGCGTAAATCGCAACTAAAAACAAAAAAAACCGTTCATATATAAACCGGAAAATAAGTTCTTTTGTTTAATGACAATAACAATATCAGCGTTATGGTCCATTCTAAGAAAACACCAAAACTGTGATGTTGGGGTTATAATGACACAACCATCGGAGTTGACTACTGTTTATTAACTGACTTACATTAACTTCTTATGATACTGGTACACCACCACCCTTATATAAAAAAAAATTGAGAAAAAAAAAGTTTATAATTACAATAAAAAAATATGATCTAACTTAGTTACAATATACGATAATAAAATTCAAATTATGAATAAGATTGTATGGATATATTTTTATTACTTTCCAACTTTCTTACTACCTTCTTTAATTATAAGCATAATATAATATACATAATCCCGTAATACTAAAATAATAATAAAACTTAACATAAATAAGCTAAAAGAAAATACTATTTTTTATTTTATCTAGTTAGTATTTAAAGATTGTTTAAAATTAATTATAAATTGGACTTTATCCTCCTCTTTATATTTTTTAATTCAAACTTTTTGCAAAGTCCGCATAATGGTCAACAAATTCTACTCGAGTAAAGTGTTGTCTATATGCTAGCTAGATTTAGGATTAATATTATATTTTCGCTTGGTACGAAAAGTAAACCATCTTTTTCGTAATTTATTTTATTATTTCTCCTATAGGTACTTATTATTTATATAGTCATTTGTCTCAAATATTAGGTCGATGCTGTCGTTAGGTTTTCTTAGTATTTCTGAAATTATAGGTGTATCTAAGGATTTACTCGATTTCGCAGTATTTTAAATATTTTGGGTACCCTTGTATCGGAACTACTTTGAGAACTGTTGTCTTTTTGATCCTTTAATAATCTCCTTTTGTTTCTAGTTAATACATTGCAATAATTTTCCTCTGACATTTTGTAATTACTATTCTACTTAGGCTATCAGCTATCATATATATATATATTTGTAGATCCTTTAATATATGTTGTGTACTAGTCGAATTCCTCTAATTGTAATCTGTATTTTAATAATCTACTATACTATACTAATCTAATAAACTAACTAACGGTCGATGATATGTTTGTATTATTTGTATTTGACATTGATCGTCGGTGTTTAGATTTGCTAAGTTTACTTGCCTTGTCTACGGCTTTATTTCGGTGGCATGTATAAGGTAACTGCATTCTTCGTCATATTTATTTTGTGAAAGTAAGCATTTAATTATTTATTCGTTGAATTGTTATTGTATTTGACTCGATGGTGCAATGTTTACGTCGTGTCGATGCAGGTGTTGGTTTACAAGTTGATGAAGCCGTATTTATATTTGTTTAATTGAGTTATGATTTGGTTGCAATTTAATTGAATATGGACCGTTTCTTGTATTTACAATTATAGAGTTTGTTATGAGATTTTCTGTTTGCGAGATATAGCGGTTTTCGATTTAAACGTCTCCATGGTTGTGATGGTAGGAATCGCAGAAGTAGTTGGGATCGGTTCAGTTGTTTACAAAGTAGGGCTAATATTAGGTACTTAAACTAAAGAATGAAAAAAAAAAAATCAAATTTTAGCGCTAGTTACGCGTTTCTCTGCGGGCCTGGAACATAGTACTCTATGACTGGATCGCTCCCGGCAGCTCTACGGAACTCGAACAACACCCGGCAGCTCTACAGGAACATTATGTGGAGCGGGATTGTTTTCATTCTTCATTTCCAGACCAATTTTTGTAGTATATTTAGTAACATATTTATTAGACTTTTATTTTTTTTATTTTTCACTGATTGTTCATTACGGTTGGTGAATCGGCTTAGGTATTATTCCCATTTTATTTTTATAAATTATTCACTTATTTATATATTATTTATTTTTCACTTATTTATTATTTATTTTAATAGTCCATTTTATATTTAATTATTTTAAATCGGTCGACGAACGACGCGGCTAGTCCATTTGTTCGCGAGTTGGCAGGGTCGCCATGTGATGTTGGGGTTATAATGACACAACCATCGGAGTTGACTACTGTTTATTAACTGACTTACATTAACTTCTTATGATACTAGTACAAAAACAGTTCCTTCTAAGAAACCGTTTTCGGAAATACCTTTGGTGGAATTTTAAACTTATTGTTAAAGGCATAGATTAAAAATTTCAATAACTACGTTCACCATTCGTTCGTTCGCTACCGCTGTAGTCAGAGAAATGTTTTTAGTTACTGTTTTTCGTTCTGGCAAAAAAGCGTTCTTTCATTGTAAGGCAAAAACTGCTTCTTGAAACGCTTATTGAAAATAACGCCTAGTAAGGTTTCCTAATAGCTATAATATTTGTATAACTAGCAGACATACCTCGAATTACAATATAAGTAATAATAAAATTTGTATACAATAAAAATCTATTTATTCTACATATAAGTTTTTTTAGAATCGACAGACTACGATTTTTTAACTAGAAAGTTTTTTTATAAAATTTTTATATTCTGAAATATTCTACAGAATCAAAAAGAAAAAAGTACTTACCAACGAAGTTGACGTGTAGTACAAGCAGTGTGATAAGGCGCGCGAGTGGACTCGCAAAACGCGCGCGATGCCCACCTGCCATCGTAGCTCAACTTTCCACCGCAACCTGCCATCTATTACTGGAAGTTGGCACCATCGCGAACCACTGCATCACTCAGAATGGAATGAAATGGGCTGATAAGTTTCTAGAGCACCTCTCATTATTCCAAATGGTACCTGTAATAAAATAAATAAAATTTGAGAATACAATTTCTCAAATTATTCTAATCTGAAATATCTAAAACAACTAACGATACTTTGAAAACCATGGATTAAAATAAAAAAAAAACATTCAAATATGTTCGAAAATCGCAGACAAAAACATTATAAATAATACTTGTTCACCAAGGGTAGAAAGTAGGCCGATTACCTACAAGTGCATGTGCAATTGAGGCCCGAGTCAACAGCATTGACGTACTTTCTGCTCATTTTTAATCAACTTCAAATAAAAAGAGGAGGAGGTTCTCAATTTGTCGGAATCTTTTATATTTTTTATGTGTTTTTTTGAAATAAATAAATAAATAAATGTATGTTCCCCGATTACTTGAAGACGCCTGGACCGATTTGGAGTTTTTTTTTTGTTTGAAAGGGTACACTTCCCAGGTAGTCCCATGGTCATCAGGTCAGGATCTGATGATGGGACGCTGGAGAAATCGAGAACTCTTCAAATTTTATAGGCACACTTGAAGCGATTTGGCTATTTTTTTATAGTGACTTGTGCATTTGCTTTCGGCTTTTTTTTAAAGGGGCGATTATTGATAAAGTATTAGGTACTTTCAGAGCAGGTGTAGTATAAAAGAATTAATTAATTAAGACAAGATCAAAACAACATAAACCGAAGAGGTTTATATACCTAATACCTAGTATAATATAACTTTATTTGGTCATGAAACTCGTGAAGAACTGACAACACCTCTCTGAATTACTAGGTAAGCTGTGAATATTACTCAGTAACGGACAAAGTGTAACTATTAATAATATAATGAACGAAGAGGTTCTCAAAATTTCGCGAAATTCAAGTTGTTCAAAGTTATTCTGAGGTAGGTAAAATCAATAATTTTCAGGTAGTTAAAATAGATAATTGTCTATTTAACAAAATGTGAGTTTCGGTACAATTTAATGATTTGGAAGTCATATTAAATTAAGCGTTTCAAAAAATAATCGTTATTGTAACACGGATTTAACACGAAAGAGAATGACAAATAGGTCCCAAACGCAACAGCAGCCGGTCCGCAAGGCGTAAACGCGCGATAACGCCAAAGCCTCCGGAACTTCAAATTAATGCCAACACCTGCACGATGGGCCTTTCCGTTACTATTGTTGATTGTGTGATAGCGAAATGCTGGATTAGAACTTTTGTTAATCGATTTTAATTTAATATTATCTGATCCTATGTCACATTATAGTTTGGCATTCTTAAAATTTTCTACATGAAATGAAACATAATTTACAGTGGAACTAAACATAATAAATCAGATCATTATGTAGATATAAGTTGTAGAAGACATATCCCACATATTAGAAACGCAAAAGTTTGTATGGACGTATGTGTGGATGTTTGTTACGCCATAGTATATAGTCTGGAATAGCACATAGCCTACTTTTATCCCGGAAAAATCTTTGATTTCCGTTGGATAGATTTGTTTTTATTTTTCACAGGATCGACATGATTTTTTGCATAGTGGTAATTTATCGGTCAGAGAATGACTTTTTATACCGCGAAAGCGGGCGGGGCAGGGGCAAATTACAGCCACGGGATTATTTCTTTTTGGATCTATTTGCACGTGGGTGAAAAATTTAATAATGTTATTAGCTGCCGCCTACGACTTCTCCTCTATTATTTTCATCTCTCAGGATAATAACCCCATTCTATCACATTAAAAAAAATATATTGCTTAAAGATTTATCAAATTTCATTGACAAATTGAGGTTGAAAATTCAAAGACTGACAAAACTGTAAAAACAGTAATTTTAATGCCACTTTATATTAAATTTTTATAATATAGTATGAATATGTTATTCTTTGCTTTGAAATTGTTCCTAAACAAGTCAATAAATATTCAAACACTAATTATGATGACATCGTGCAATAACAAGGACCCCAAAACCGCCAAAACACAGCAAAAGCGAATGGTCACTCATTACACGCGTTAATCAAGCAGATGTCGAAATTGACACAATATTCACAAATTAATGGACAATTCAACCGAAAACATTCCCCAATCGACGAGTCTGCACTTCCGACTCATTTATAAGAGAAGCAATTATAAATGTGTGTAATCAGAACATGGCTTGTGCGGTTTACAGAACTGATTTTCATTTTGAATAACCTGGTTACTAGCGGTAAGCGATTTATTGCTAGATACTAAGTAGATAGTATTTTCAAGCGATAATTTGTAATGATCTGGCTTTGGTCGTGAGATAGCGTTACAATAAATTGTTATTTGTGAAATTTATTGTTGACATTTTAGACTTATTAACTTTTGCGATAAAAGAGTGGGTGCTTGTTACCGACTGCCCCAGAAAAAAAGGGTAATGTTTTTCGGATGTGTGTGTATCCAAAATACTTTGACGCGCACTGTAGCTTAAACGTAAAAAAACGGATTTTAATAAATATGAGATATCAGTTATTTTATAAGTAACTACCTACCAGTTATCGAACAAGAAAACATTTTCTTGGTGCTTGGTCATACTAGAGCTTGTTTTTTACTTTTCAATTATTTGTAAAGTTTTTGTTTTACTTTCTTTTTCATTATTTAAAAAAAAATCGGTTTTGTATTGCAATAATATTGTATATAAATATTATCTACTTAATTATGACTGTCAGTTAATTAAATTACTTTACACGGACCTAACCTGTTCCCGGAACCTATATTAATGACCCTAGGGTACACAGCTGAAGACGAAGTTACTCATTTATAGGTATTTTGTTTATCTAAATGTTGTGTGTTTACGTAAAATTTCAAATTTTAAATACTATTTTGTGGTCTGCGCTTCCAAAGACGACGATTTCGGTGTTTAAATTAGATTTTCAATATTTCTGGCTTCTATCAAAATCACCCTGTAATTATAACGGACATAGACAGTCATGGCGAGACCCTAATGAATGACACGTTGGAACCACAAAAACTGATACAGCAATATAACGCACCATACGAGCGCATAAGTAGGGTAACCAAAATGTTAAACAATCTAGTTTAAACAATAACTGAAAGCAATGTTTTCTTTTACCTTAGTAAAAAATAACAAATTCACAATATTTACAGCTAATAAGTATCAAAAACTATAATAACATAACAAATAGTTAAATATAAAATTACTTTCTATCTATTTAAAATGTTTTATAATATAATTTCTAAAACGGATAAATAAAAAAAAAACTATTTATTCATTATTATAGGGTACCCATTTGTTTGTCGCGGACTGACAATCAACGCACAGCCTAAACCACTGAAGATATAAATATGAAAATTGGAAGGTATATTCCTGGGTGTAGAGATGCACTTAAGAAAGGATTTTTCGAAAATCAAACGCTATAATAAGGGGGTAAAATGGGATGTAAACTTTGTATTCCTAATATAGCACGTACGAAGTCGCTGGCAACTGATAGTATGCTATTTATATTCAACCAATATAGATATATATTTAATGATATTTTCAATAATACCAATTATTATTAAAATTTATTGTTACCCTTATTCATAAAACGTGTTTCGGCTTTATATGAAATTCCATAGTGACTAGAGATAAATGTCACTTTTCATGTTTAAAAACGAGTTTTCCGGGACAATATCCTGAAAGCACTTTGACTAACTAACTATGTTTCCTATCAATATTAATATTATGTTAAAAATACTGCTATTTCATTATATTTTGAGAAATTTTATTAACATGAATTTGAAACTCGTTAACACAATTATTTTTGTAACATAAATACTAGAAATTCAAGTAAAGAACTAGAGATACTGGTGTCGATTTTTAACCGACTTTGAAAAAAGGAGGAGAAGGCTTTCAATATACGGACCGTATTTTTTAAAATTTGTTTTAATGTATGTATGAACATCGATTACTCCGCCAGTTGTGAAACGATTTAGACGTTTTCTTTTTTAATCGACAGATCATTATTTTCTCATAAAAATTGGTTAACTAGTTTTCAGAAATTTTGAAATAACTGACTTTATAACTAAATTTTTCTTAATCTCTATGAAATATGTACCGATTTTGACGTCTTATTTTTTTAAGGATCTAAGAATTTCTCGACATTATCTCACAGACATATAACGAAAATCAGTTCAGTGGTTTTTCAGTAATTCAGTAATTTGCCTCTTTTTGCGGCTGAAAATTATATATCAGAGAAAATCCTTAGCAACAGTTGCTATTGACACGAAGTTGTCAATTTTCGTATCAAAGCGATGCGACGGTGGTGTGCAGCGTAGGATGCACATGGTTCAAATCCCATCCACAGCGGTATTATTTTATTTATCCAAATTTTTTTTATTTGCGTTAGGTATTATGTGTCTCTCAGGGCAGCAAAATCACATAAACCTTTTAAAAAAAGTATACCGACTTCAATAATTATGCACTGAAAAGTAAGAAATAATTAATATTTCGTCGTAGAATTTGAAGACGGTTGGACTTTTATTTATATAAATAAATATTTCCTTTGATTTTAATAATAATATTTTATAATTAGTAGCCTTTACTAATAATATAGTATAATGATAAAAGCGTCCATAACAAATGCGTCAGATAAGATGATAAGAGGCAAAAAACCAATTAAACTCAATTTTCTAGTATTTTTTTAAGCACATTCTTTGCAGTTAGAAACATCAAATATCAAATATGAATATTCTCGCGTTTATAATCTACACAATAATAAAACGCACTCCAAGGATATATAACTTCTCACCCTTCGAACTCTATGAAAGGGTAAAACCGGATAAGACAATAAATTCAGGTCTCGCCGGAGCCTATAATTTTTATTAGTCTAACAACAGCCTATTAACTTACGACGTGCGTGAAAAATGTTTTGCGTGCACGACTTTGTACTGAGTTAACTTCTAGATCTGTTTTATATATTCTAATTACGAAACTAACAAGCATTACGAACAAAGTAATATTATTCTTGTTGTATTGCGTCTACATTTTATAATCTATCTATCATCACGCTTTTCATCCCAAGAGGGGTAGGCAGAGACAATCGAATGCCATTTGCTTTGATCCTGACATACCTTTTTCGCTTATTTTATATTCATCATACCTTTGATACATACTCAGCGATTGTGTGTACTTTTAATATTTCAATCGATCAATACATTTTTTAAATGTTCAATAAAAGTACACCTAGGTCGTCCTCTGCAAGCATTTCCTTTCATTTCAGCCATATTAGTCAATCTTTCATCCTTTATTCTTTCAAAGTGTCCAAACCAGCGTAAATTACTTTTCTTCATTTTAGTCACGACATCATCTTTCACTCCGCATTCTTCTCTTATGACATCTTTATTTTTAAATTTATAGTCAGGTTCTCAAAATATATTAAATATTTAAATTAATGAATTAAAATATTCTAAAATGTATGTTTTGTGTACTTCTGGTAAAGACAGTGTCAAGAAAATTTAGATTTTGGAGATTTTGTCTGTTTGTTTGTGCATAACATACTATACCTACATTTAAACGTCATAAATTCTAAAATTGGTACTCAATTAGATAACATTACTTTTCGTCTTTCTGTGTGCTTACGACTCTGTATCAAAATTAATGAACCCCATCAATGTCGCTGCGGTCAAAATGTCGATTCTCTGGGACATCACGGACTATCATGTACGAAAAGTGCTGGTAGAATACCACGCCACGCCAGTCTTAATGATGTCATCCGTAGGGCCCTTGCCACTGTCCACGTGCCAGCTATATTAGAGCCGCCTGGTATAGCACGTGATGATGGAAAGAGGCCCGACGGTATGACACTCGTGCCCTGGACGCAGGGAAGACCGTTAGTGTGGGACGCTACCTGTGTCGATACATTGGCGGCTTCTCACGTCCAGGCTACGTCTTATAATGCTGGTGCAGCAGCAACAACAGCTGAATACCTCAAACGGCGTAAGTACGCAAACCTTGCACAAGATTACTTATTTGCACCGTTTGGGGTTGAAACCATGGGTCCGTGGGGCCTCGGAGCGAAGAAATTATATAAGGAACTATCATTTCGTCTAATCGACATTTCAGGTGACAAGAGGGCTTGAGCATACCTTGGACAACGTATTAGCATAGCTATACAGCGAGGAAACGCTGCTAGCCTTCTTGGCACTTTATCGCAGGACAGTGATTTCGAGAAAGTTTTCTACTTATGAGTATGTATCCTACATATTCATGATTAGAGAGCCACTCATGGGGTTCCCTGTGTTTAATTTTTATTATATTTAAACTTTGTATGTAGATATATATTATTTAATAACGTCATAATGGATGAAGATTTCTAAAAATTATAAAAGTCATATCTTGATGAAATATTGTTTTGTTGCAATCGGCTTATTTAATTTTTTACTTATTTTGTTTTCAGCATAGTTCAAGTCTCACCGCTCGACTCCAATTTCTTTGGTTATTTTTCTTTCTTCACGGGTTGCCTTACGGGTTGTGTTACGGTTCCAGGGTACCCAGCGGAAGACCAAGTCTCCCTATTTTAGCCGATGGTATTTGTGAGTAACCAGTTCTGGAAAAGCCTCTAAGTGTGGTTTGTCGGATTATGTACATAAGTTTTTAATTTTAAATTATTTGGTACCTACAGGTGATAAATACATTATTTTCATATATGTGAACTTGATCACGAAAAAAATGTGAATATACTTTCATGGCGACTGTACTTATCGTAAATGAACAGTTTCTTTACAAATTGACAATAAGGCACTGAATTTAATTTATTGTTTCCTTGCCCTACGTTGAAGTAATGAATGTTTCTGTAGATATCAGCGGTTGTTGCCTTTAAATTACTCACCGGTCAGGAAACGTTGGACTTACTCACGAATACAAATTCACTTAGCAATAATTATTACACAATTTAGATAAGGAAACCACTAAAATTTCCTTGAGACGTAATTAGTTTTATTTAAGAGTTACTGTACTTGCTCATGGCCAACTTCCCATATCCCTTTCCGAAATCAAATAAATGTGTTATTAAAATTTTTTATTCAATTTTCTTTTAGCATATGAGTGTACTTTAATTGACACCTTGTACTTCGGAGGGCACGTAATATTGGCATCAACACTTCTTCTAAAAATCACAAATATATACGTCTGTTAAAGAATATGGACAAGTGGCAAAAAGTGGAGGCTGTTACTGGTGCCTCTGGTAACACCGCAAAGTATAAAGAAGGCCACACACTCGTCCGGCATCGCACCGAAAATTTCCCATTCCGGCCGCCAGACGATCTAAGCGGACCATTCGTTACAAGAATTGGACTAGTCTGTGCTCGATTTCGGTGGACCGTACGGCGGCGCGCCGGCGATTGGACGAATCAGTGGGCACCTTAAATGCCGTGAGGGTGTATTGTGTGTGTATCATCCAATTTATTTCAGACATTGCAGTGATATTAAGTAACACACACCCGAACTTTTGCGTATATATTTAACAATCTTATTGATGCAAATAATTTAGGCAACTATAATAGTAAAAGCAATTTTGATCATGAGTTAAATATGTTCAGTCCGTGAAAACCAGTTGAAAATGACAATAGAAAAAAAAATCGTGTGTCGGTGGCCGAATGGATCCAGGATCGAACCCGGCCATGTACCAATGGGGTTTTTAATTAATAATACGTACATAATCCGATAAACCACACTTAGAGGCTTTTCCATCTAAATATACTATAACAGAACTGGCCACTCGTTAGGTATAGCCTCACAAATACCATTGCCTAAACGAGGGAGACTTGGTCTTCCGCTGGGTACCCTGGAACTGTAACACGTAAGGCAACCCGTGAAGAAGAAAACTTTCTATGAGAGATGGCGGACCCTTACTGTGATACAGGATTATAATCCTGAAATCACGAATAAAGTAAGAAAACCCTCTCCAATTCTCAAATCCCGTGGATTAAACTCAGAACCACTGGTAGCGTTAACATGTAAAATAGGAATCATACGTACCTACAAAATATAAAGTCATTTAGCAAATTGGCATGCAGACGTTACTTAAGCTGGAAAACAGCCAACAAGAAGTGTATAAACCTGCTGCTTGTAATATTTTTATTAATTTTATTTTCCTCCGGTATGAAATATACTATACACTTAAAACCAAAGTTCAGTTCTACCAAAAAAAAAAAACAAAACAAACACATTATTACGGCCTTAATGCGTCGGCGTTGTGACCAGAGACACCGGTAACGATGTCTACAATTAGCGAGTTGTCCATACTAGGTAGAGAGATGGAGACAGAAAGTGGTTGTAAGCACTTGCCGGAAGAAAACCTCTTTTTCGTGTAGTGTGAGCCCCCCTCTACAAATTCTTGTAGACGAGTAGGGGTCCAGAGCTTGTCGGTACGCCGCTGAGCCGATTAAGAAGAAAAAAAAATAAAAAAAACCTCTCCTACCAGCAGGCAGAAAATGAGTGAACAGCATTTGTGGGGACCTCTCGGTTGTAAGAAAAATATTTTCTGCCAATTTACTTTTTAAATAGAGTAGGTATCTATTATTTATATATTATATATATCTATATAATAAGTACGGAAATTGAAGGCTAAAACTTTGGGTTCAGTGGAAAAAAGCCTAAGCTTAATTTCGATATTTTTTTATATTTTTAAACACAATGTTAGAAAGTTAGGGAATCTTTACGGGTTGCCTTACAACTCCCGAGAACCGTTGCCGGCCCCAGGGTACCCAGCGGAAGAGACAAAGTCTTCGTCACTTAGCCGAAGATTTTTTTGAGGTGGACCTAACGGACCTAACCAGCTCTGTTGAGGTGTGTAGATGGAAAAGACTTTGTACGGTTTGTCGTATAATGAACTATAATGTACATATATTTTTTATTATAAAATCCCATTGGTACATGGTCGGATGTGGGGATCGAACCCGCGACTTCTCAGTTGTGAGCCGACGTTTTAAGACTAGAAAGTTAGTGGGTAGACACTGATAACGACCTTAGTAGCTCATATATATCTTCTGAAATATTCACCTAATTAAAATATTTTATTGAATTTTTAATGACGTGTCCAATGATATCCTACATGATGGGGTTAGCAAAAAAAAGTTAACCGTCGCAGTTTAAATACTGGAGTGACGAAGAAGGAAATGAGAATAAAATAAAAGTCAAGTGCGAACAGTATGTGTTGTACAAATTAATATTCAATAGGTAAACTTAAGATTTAGGGAGATTTATATTTAGTTAATTTTTTTTTTCGTTTTTTTTTCCTTTTTCACGGGTAGCCTTACAGCTCTGGGTACCCAGCGGAAGACGTCTCCCTCGTTTAGCCGATGGTATTTGTGAGGGTATACCTAACGTGTGGCCAGTTCTGTTGAGGTATATTTAGATGGAAAAGCCTCTAAGTGTAGTTTGTCGGATTATGTACATAAGTTTTTAATTAAAAAACTCATTGGTACATGGCCGGGATCCGGGATCGAACCCGTGGTCTCCCTAGTTAATACCAGACGTCTTAACCACTCGACCACCGACGCACATTATTACAATTATTTGGCTTGCAAACGTTGTAAAAGAGGAGTGAGGGGTATGGATGGATAAATTTAAACTTACTACAATACAAACTATTACATTTCGTAAAGCCCTCGTTATTTTTTTACATTATTTTTATTACATACTTACCAACATTAATTTACCACTTTAAAAACTGTCGGAGCGAGGGAATGTTCCATTTATTTGTAAGCCAATCCATCCAAATTAATGCCATTTAATTTATATGTATTTCTATGGTAGATACTAAATTTTCAAGCATGAACCTTGTTAATTTGTGTTTGTTATTTTTAGGGTTCTGCAGCTTGTTCTAAATTAAATTATTTTTCTAGATACGGTCGAGTCTTTTATTTAACGACTCTATGTAAAAAAATGGCCAAGTTGCGCTGAAGGGTCCGTATAATTTTTTGGGTCAGTTAGGTTTTCCTGTAAACTATAAGAAAAGGCCCCTTTTTTAATTTTAGACTCAGTAGTTTTGGAAATAAGGGAGACAGGATGGTCCAATTTTCGTATATTTTCTTTAATATAATTTGAACTATGCATTTTAATATTAAAAAAATAATAATTGTATTCCTTATAACGAACGAGCCCTTTCATTTGATGTCACATGAAAAAATAAATTATTTAACGTTTTAATTTTCCCCCAAAATCAACCTCCAAAATCGAAATTCGATTATTTTCGTCCGGCAGATTTGGAGAAAATAAACTGTCACAGACAGACATAAGAGTGATCCTATATAGTCCGGTCAATATAGACATTTCAAATAACAAAAATTCCCACAGAGCCAAATATTGGTGGAGAGCTGGGGTTTACCATTACAAATAAAGTTTTAAAAATCCCCATCGATCCTATGTGTGCTACAAAAGTTATTCGGGATCAAAGGTCAAAATTTGAGGTTTTTTGGATTTTTCTCAAAAACGGTAAGTTTTATCAAAAAAACCTCAAACCAAAGTTGTAGATCTTAAAATTCTCTACAAAAATGGCCTTCATGATTTTTTCCTAAGAGTTACCATTCCTGAGATATCGCGATTCTAAGAGTCACATTATACATGATATGCACATATAAGCCACGTATATACATAATCAGGCACTTAAGACAAGTATAAATACCTATTTGTGTCTCTTTTATATATATTATACTATTCTGAAAACATTTATTCAAAAGATCTTCTTCCAAGTCGTTCCTCATGGCTGAGGGTCGTGACACTTCAGGACAACACGCCTCACCAGCGCCCTCCAAGCCCCCTGTCCTGCGCGCGACCAATGGAAGCCTGTATAGTGCTCCCGGTGGCCTCCTTCACCGTGTCCGTCCACCGAGACGGCGAGCTATGGCGGCTCCTCCTGCCCTCCATGTGACCGACGACTATCATCTTCTCTAGACTGTCTGGTTCGCGTCTATGACAGACGCGTTGGTCCGCCGTGCAGTCCATGAAATGCTCAGCATCTTACGCCAACATCACATTTCAAATGCGTCTATCCTAGATCGAATGCGTGCCTTCAATGTGCAGGTTTCCGAAGCATTCAGGAAAATGGAGAAACTGAGTTTTCCGGGTAATAATCATTCTGTTTCTCCATATCTTCTCCAAGCGCTTCACTGCAGCCTTTGCCATTTGGCCTGTCCTCACCACCTTCGCCTCACAGTCGCCGTCAGAGCGTATCATCGAACCGAGATAGGTCAGGTCACCATCTCCAGATCCCGGAGCTCATAGGTTCTCGACAATGTTCCCGCCCTATCAACTAACATGAGTTTAGTTTTCTTGCGATTGATACGGAGGCCATACTCGACGCTAACACGCTCCACTCGCCGCAACAGTTCGGCTAGCTACTTTTCGTTCGCTCCTATTATAGTTGTATCGTCGGCGAAGCGCAAGTTGTTGATTCGTTGGCCTCCGACACGAATGCCACCCTCCCAGTCTTCCAATACTCTACGCATTATATGCTCTCCGACCAAATTAAAGAGTTGGGGGGAGAGTATGCATCCCTGTCTCACGCCACGCTCGGTCTTGAAAGGGTTTCATTTCTGACCTTTGCCGTTCCCTGGAAGTACAGACTCTGCACCAGAAAGACTAGATGTTGAGGAACCCCCATCTCCTCCATAACTCCGAACATCCTGGCCCAGTTGAAGCAATCGAAGGCCTTAGCATAGTCAATGAAGCACAGAATCATAGGCACATTGAACTCTCGGCTCTTTTCGATCATCTGCCTCATATTCAAAATTTGTTCACGAGTACCTCTGCCCTTGACAAATCCCGCCTGTTCCTTTGCGGTTTGTCCTTTGATTAATTTCTCCAGCCTTTTGTTTATAATATGTAGAAGCACTTTACTTGCGTGAGATAAAAGGGAGATGGTGCGATAGTTCTCGCATTTACGAGTGGAACCTTTCTTGTGAAGTGGAACAACAAGGGATTCTGTCCAGTCCTCAGGCCATAGCCCAGTTCTCCAGACTTTTTACTTATTCAAAAGATAGTCAGTCCCTAACTGAATCCCCTCTACCCACGTGGCCTTGAAAAACATCTGGCTATTCTATTGTCCGTAGGTCTCGTTCATATACCTGTTTCTTTTAGTGCTAAAGGTTCAGTTCAAGTGAATACGTATGTACTTATTACAAGCGTCTACCATTTAGGTTATTTGTGCTGTTGTTTATAGCTCGAAAAAATGTTTCAGTTTTGCTTTATTTGCAATAAACTTTTAACTGAAGATGAAACAGTTGTGGTTGATCGTGGAATGCCAACTGTAATCGAGGCTAGTGTCTACAACTGGTTTGAGGTTCTTTTTTGATAAAACTTACCGTTTTCGAGAAAAATCAAAAAAAAAACCTCAAATTTTGACCTTTGACCCCGAATAACTTTTGTAGCACACATAGGATCGATGGGGATTTTTAAAATTTTATTTGTAATGGTAAACCCCAGCTCTCCACCAATATTTGGCTCTCCGGGAATTTTTGTTATTTGACCACTATTTTTATGTCTAAATTGACCGGACTATATAAGGGTGCCGATTTTTCATCGGCTGTACGAAATCTTAAAAATATTAGAAGCGACATGAAAATAAAACTAAAATGGCACGGCCGTATCATCCTTTACTGGAAGTATCTCAAGGTACTTTTGACCCACCCATATCATTGTAGGGGGTCAAGAAACATGGGCCATGGGAAACAATGATCTACCAAATATCACGTTTCTAGTTTCAGTGTTTCCATTAGTCATAGAAAGCTGAAATTTAGAAAGAGGTATTTCAGGATCGTAGCAAATGACATTCGATTGTCACTGCCTACCCCTCTTGGGATAAAAGGCGTGATGATAGATAGATAGCTGAAATTTTATGCTGAGAAAATTAAAAATCTGTAAATTTCTCACACACTCGCAACTCAAAGTAGGAAGTCCAATATTCTATGAAATAGTATTAATGACATAATATACCTACCTATACCTAAAGATAATCTCTAGGTAAATCTGAATGTAAAATTAATTAATGTCTGCGGTCGTACTTGGATGCGTACTTTTACGTATGCATTTTACAAGTTCAACTTGTTGTCATGAACTTTCACTTAATGACTTTTAATTCTGCTATACTTATTCATAACTTGTTGAAAACTTGAAATTACAACTTAATTTTTTAAAGCGTTTTGAAATACAGTAACATTGTTCTAGTTTGTGGTAAAATCAAATTAGTATGTACCCCAACATGCTAAATGAAGGTGAAGACTTTCGAAATTTGGCTATCTTTGTTAAACACACAAAAGGCTTTTAAGTTAATGAAGAACTTTTAAAGCTTTAATATTGAATAACCATCCTCAGATCTTCAGACATATTTGTTTTGTTTATAAGGAAAATCTCATCTAAATTAATAAATTCTTATAACGTAATATAAAATTTAATAAGATCTCGGACGTAAGACATTGAAATAATTATTTGCCTGTTGAATTTTTATGATAAAAGTGTTTTTGTAAAAAATTGGGTTGAGTTTAATAAAATAATATCTTAGTAATATAATTTGAAATTATTTCAAATCGTTTGTAATGAAATTTGAGAAGTTAATGAAGTGAGCAAAAGTTTTATGAAGCAATATAAACGATATTGAAGTATGATTACTTTGCTACGGAAAATCGACAATCGTTACTTGAATAAACAGGGCTATCTACCTAAATATTTCTTATACATATCCTCAGGGTTCAGATCAGTGACAAGCTTTTTTACATATCATGAGGGGATAAAAAAATAGGAAAAACTTATTTTTAAAGCCCACGTATGTAGCCTACCGAATACGTAACTATTAAATAAATAATAAAAGTAAGTATAAAATTAAAATAAAGATTTATGATATAAATTAATTGTAACTTACAAATTTTTCACACCATTGCAACTGACATTAGTAACTCGTATTCCTTAAGTCACACACACTTTAACACTTTAAATACAACTAATTTGAAGTCTAAACTATTGTTATTTATTACTTTCAATTAAATTTTCCAATGGGTTCACTTTACAAAGTTAGATTAAATTTCCGTAAAGTTAAACACCGGTTTGTTTTCAACCAAGACAAACTGAACTATTCTCGTAGCGAAGTTTTAGAGGATCGTCAGTGCGGGAACGTAGTTCGACTCACGCAGGCTTTCCGCCGCGTCTCACGATCTCTTCGACAGAACTCGCTATCCACGGCTGCATGCGCGACTCATCGGGTAGGAGGAGTCTTTAACTAACCACGCCTACCAAGGAGTCCACATTTCTTTTTCAATATGTGTAATTCAATTTCGCTTATGTCTTCGCTGGGAACTTGATGCCCTGTTGTCGTTCAACACGATGTTTTTTATGTAAAGTGTGCCGTAGTTGTTGAACCGGAGCGGGTCGTGACACTGCGCTCCAAGAGTTTTCTTACCCCTTAGGAAATTTCCCGTTACTTCAGTTAAGTTTTGCAATTTTTGCATTATTACATACTCTGTTTTAACAACATAGATACAATTCAATCTGCATATAGATTTTTTAACTGACTTAAAAAAAATGAGGAGGTTCTCAAATGTACTGGATGTTACGCGTGTACTCTGCCAATGTTGAACTGATTTTGATGGTATTTTAAATCGACAGAGAAATCTTTCGGATTGGTCTCATTTTTGTTTTGGTGAAAATTAGTTGGTAAAAGGGAAAAATAAATGCAATAATATAAGCTTTCACTCAAAAAAATTAGATCTTTTTCTTTCAACTACTAGAAAGGTGAAAAAAAAAGAATATATATGTTTTCTTAAGACTATTCAAAAGTGATAACAGCTAAAAAAAAAAAAAAAAATTTAAAGCAACATACCTACATAATAATAAATGCCTTTTTTTTTAAATGTACCGACCGAAATTATGCACTGAAATGTGTACTTTCCAAACGCAAATGCACAAGTCTCTATAAAAAAAAAGTGTGCTTCAAGTGTGCCTATAAAATTTGAAGAGTTTTAGATTTCTCCAGGATCCCATCATCAGATCGTGACCTGATGACCATGGGACTACCTGGGAAGTTATACCCCTTTAATAAAAAAAAAAACCAAATCCAGTCCAGGCGTCTTCAAGTAATCAAGGAACATATATAAAAAAAAAGATTCCGACTATTATAATTAATAACTATACTTTCCGCCCCCGGTATAGATATAGATTTTTATGTATTTAATGCTTCATAATTTTTTTCTAGCTCTTATCACTTTTTAATAAAAAAAACGTATAATATTTTGTTACCTCCTTGCCGTGATTTGAAAACAAAATTTATTTTATACAATTATTATCAAATACTAAACTGGACTAAATATAGATAATTGTGGCTGACTGATCCAATAATAGTTAAATGAATAAACAAAATATTTTGAGTCTTTATTCAAGTTCTCTTATCAATTATTAAATCGAACAATTTTATAAAATTTTATAATAATGCAGATTTAAGACAGAATAAAATTATGGCCAAGAGCGAGTCGAACTCGCGTGGAGAGTGAAAACTTTACGCTACACGTCCGTGATTGGGTCATCAAACTCTACATAAATGTACCTTTCAACCTATTTCGTCCAGTTAATTTGGAGAAAATAAGCTGTGACTGACAGACAAGACACAAGGTCATCCTGTCATGGTTCCGTTTTTTTTTATAAAAATTACAAAGAATTTTTACTTTGGTAATTATTTTCATTAAATATTTTCTAAATAGAAAAGCATCAAAAATTTCACCAAAATCATAAATTCAAAATACAGTCGAAAACGCCTTGGTACCGTAAATATCATTGATTGATATCTATAAATATTTTTATTACATTATTTATATTTTCAACTCTGAGATTTTAGAAATTGTATAAAAATTTGGCAAGCCTAAAATAATAATTTCTACAGGAAATTAACTGGTATTTCAGTTTTGATTAAGTAATATGTCAGTTTTCGTTCTAAGTAAGCAAGTATAGTTTATGTTACAGTTCGAACACTCTAGGAATTCACTAAATTTACTGTTATAAATTAAACGTGAGGTTCATTTGCGTTACCTCGTGAATTATGCGTCGGTGTCTTAGTTCTGTCACCGCCAAAATTACTACGGTTCAAAATTAATACAGTGCCATAAGCCAGCGTTAATATCCTCGCGCCCTCTACAACTCCTATTTGCCGTTTCAAATTTACCCCTGTGGAATATTTTAGCAGTTTTATATTCTATTGCAATTAGTTCAAGACTTAAAATTGACTGCAAAAATAAAGCTGATATATTATCTTTTTACCAAAAAATATCTTAATATTAAGTGTACACCTATTTGTTTCTGTAGAGTATGTAACAAGACACTAATGACAACTGACACCTATTAATTACTCTTTGAACTTTATCTATTGAGGTGTATGAAATTTTGAGCATTACAAGAAAAGCATTTTAAGTCGAGCATTGCATAAGGAAAGCTTATCATAATACGATCAACTTTGCGGATGACTCCGTCCGATCTAGTTATCTATAATGAAAACCGACTTTGACTTTGTTGAGATAAAATATCACGGAACATTTGTTGGGTAACTTTATTTTTTATAAATTTTTATAATTTAGTTTAGAAAAATATAGGTACAAGATTAATAAGTTTTGAGAGTTGTAAGTAAATGAATAATGAAACTATTTAGAACGTATATTTAGTCGAATTAGCAACACTTAAAGAGCATTACAAATTAAAAGTGTACTTTGCACTCAGTTATGCACACGGTATGTTCACAGATAATATCCAGAAAAGAGAAGCAAATCCACGTAAATACTTGTAATCCTCCCGTAGCACAAACTCTAAAGAACGCGAGACTGAAAATAAAAAAGCAAAACCTACTCTTTTGTCAACGTTTTCAATTTCAATTCCGACATGAAACAAACCTGTTGTCTTTCACTTGAGCAACTGGCTGTAGGTATGTGGTATTGATTTCTTATCTGAATAGTAGTTTCAAAATGCTTTACCGTATCTCTGAAGTACTCCGGATACGTCTTAATGTATAAATGTAATGTAAAATATAATGATGTTAATAATAATTAAATAATACTTCAAAATTGATAAAAAACTGTAGGTACTGAAAAATAGAAGAACAAACTTTGTATAAGATTTACTGTTATTTTGTATGTAATTTTTATAGGTAGCACGACATGTGATTTGCCATCTACTTCTAAGTGGCTATGATCGATAAATAAGTATGGTTGATCTAAACTTAGAACAAAACAGACATTGAAATCAATAATACGTTTGAATAAAATAAACTTAAATTTCACATAGATACAAAATTGCTATCGATATAATTTAAAGAGTAACCTAACAGTTACCGCTGTCGATCGCATCGCAGTCCCTTGAGGCTCGTTTGAGCCGAAGCGATTTTCGCGGCTCGTTCTTATGATTAAGTCAAGTCTCAAGCGGGATTCAGGTTTTCGAGAAAAGTAGACCAATGCCCTATTCGTTTATTTTTCTTTAGCATCGCGTAATAAAACGGTTATTAAGTGCATACCCGCTATGAAACAAAAATATTTGAGTGTATTTCAGATTTTTGGAATCTTTTATATTTTTTGATACCTTGTGTACCAATTAGTTTTTAATTAAAACTTATTAAAGGAATTTCGATCAATTTCCATTTTATTCCTGCCGTAAAAGAAATCTTATCTTGATCAAGAAAAATACCTACTTATTGTGATTTGACAGGATTAAAATCCCAGTTTCTATATAGAATTTCTAAGAAGAGATTCTAAATGTCACTTAGTTTGAGGGACCAAAATAGTTGCTCATATTTTATTTGATCAAGGAAGTCGATGTAACATATCACAGGCTTGTCACCTATTCTATTTAATTTGGACAACCGGCAAATGTAGACACTGTTACTTGTGTCTCTGTTTGTTTGTTTTTATTTGTATTGGATCAGATTGAAGAAAAATAACACTACAGAATGAAGCTTGACTTTCTCAAAGTTAGAATTAAATAATCGTTATAACAAGAAGAAACATGGAAACGCGATAAAGAGCCGGCACGCTCCATTTGAACTGAAAGTTGTTTTATGCTATTATTCCACCTTTTTATGTGGACGTACAGTAGGAAACTCCACTCTTTCTACTCTTAACACAATAATAAATTGTATATTTTAGGGTCGCTTTTGTTGAAACTTTCCCTTTCGATATATGAAAAGGTATTCATGTTGGTATTACCTATATAAATATTTGTTATTCTGGACTAATTTACGTTTTTATTTTCCCGTTTTTAGGATGTACCTTTACATTTTGCATTGAAAATAAAAGTCGCATTTATAAAATTTAATAAAGAAATTATATACTAGTAATCATTAAAAATCCAAATTCCAACTATTATTACATTAAAATTAAATTCGATCCATTCGATTAATTTCTTACGCAACGCCTCATTTTAAAGCTAGTTTAGTTTAAAAACGAAGCGTACTATAAAGCAAAGTCCCCCGCCGCCCCGCGTCTCTCTGTCTCTGACCTTTTCACGTAAAAACTATACGTAATTTTGTTGCGGATATCATAGATAGGTTAATTCACCGGTAAGGTTTAACATGGACCCTATCATCAAAAAAGTTAGCCCCAGCGAGTTTTCATGGCGTCTGCTGCCTAATCCGTCAGAGATATAAAAATGATGTAGAAAATAATGATGTAGAAGCGCGCATCACTTGAGAACGACTGTGCCGATTTGGTTAATTTTTAGGATTTTAAACATCCGATGAAAAAACAGAACCCTTATAGCCTATTGTTATATTTGTGTCTGTCTGTCCGTCTCTCACAACTTATTTACTCCGAATGTACTGGACGAAAAAGGTCTAAATTTGGATTGATCACGGAAAATTAGAGAAAAACTGAAAGTGCTTTTTTCTATGAGGTTTTTGTATGAACTCAAGACCATAATATGGGCTTCACGAGCGAAGCCGGGGGGCGGGAAGCTAGTTTTCAAAAATCTAATTTTAAAATGATAAAAAACAGGAATTTTTTATTTCTCCCCCAATTTGCAATTAAAAATAACGACATTACCAACCAAAAATAGTTATACTACATTGTTTTTATATGTCTTGTGTTTGCCTTCAGTGTATATATATATTATTGAAGCTGAAAGTTGGCAATTTTAAAGGGTTTCCTCCAGACAATAACGAGGTGGAATGGAGGTTGGCTTAACATCTCCGGATCTTATTGTTAAAGGGGCATGAGGTTTGTGAGCATCGCATTGTGTCGTGGAAATTCACGGATTTGTTATAAGTACAAAAATAACTACTGCTTTACAAAGACCTGAGGACTTACTGGATATACTCGTAAAGTTGTGGTTTTTTGTAAATTCTCTAATTAGAAGTTTGTATTTGTAGCTTTTTACTACAAACGTTCTTACAAAACTCACTGAGAAGTTTCTGGTTTTTGGGAATATTTATTTTCCTTCCAAAACGAACTTTATAATAGCTGTATCAGATTGCATGTGTGTATGTGTGTATGTGTGTAAATAGATCAAAATGTATCACAGCCAGTGAAGGAAATAAAAAAATAGCGGTAAATATATCCCAAAAACATGCTCGAGGCTTCTAATAGACCTTATAGAAGTGGCATAATGGAAATGGAATACTGCCCAACACCAATCTATTAAATATTAGGTTTCAGTATGAGACAATAATCCATCTATCGATGAGCTGCCACATGACTCTCTTCCCAGACTAGAGGTCGATGCAGTATGAAACCACAACATCCATTTTGGAATGTGTTGTAGTCAGCTGGGATGGACTGTGGTTGACTGGATCTGCGGCGGAATCACCTGTCGTGATGTTATGTGGGGATGACCTGCCGTCATGTCGTGCCGGGAGGGTATGGTTGACCATACTGATTGTCATTGTAGGGAAGTGGGAGTTCATGTAGATATATGGCTGGCACAGACTGTGTTCATACGGGGTCACCAATATAGAAGAGACAGAGAGCCATCTATCGATGACCTAACTAAATCTGATTCGTTCGTCACGGGTTGCCTTACAGTTTTATCGGGCCGAGGGAACATAGCGGAAGATTTTATTGTTTGTGTTGCGATATTGCTGTATCACAGTGAATACTTAGTGCAATATTATTAATTAATTTATTACCAGATGTTGCCCACGGTTTAAATCAAATAATTTCCAGTTTACAAATTACTACTGATACTACGTAGATAATTAAAGGATTGTTTGCCATTTTGTGAACGTCTATATCACAATGTTTAATTTTCCATGATTACTAGGCTCCCAGCCTCATTAACGTTACTATGACAACATTTCTGGTTAATAAAATGCTAAATAATGCAACTATAATTGCAATTAGAGTAGACCAAGTAGACTAAGCACTTTATTTTGCTTTAATGTTGCTTTCAATAAAGAATATTTTGGCTCCAAACTGGGATGCCTTAAATATTGGATACTTTAAAAAATATGTATGCACTCTTATCTATCTATCTATCTATCATCACGCCTTTCATCCCAAGAGGGGTAGGCAGAGACAATCGAATGCCATTTGTTACGATCCTGACATATCTCTTTTGCTTCTTTTATATTCATCTTACCTTTCATACATGCTCGGCGATTGTGTGTACTTTTAATATTTCCTTCGATCAACATATTTTTTATATGTTCAATAAAAGTACATCTAGGTCGTCCTCTGCTAGCATTTCCTTTCACTTCAGCCATATAAACCTTTTTAGTCAATCTATCATCCTTCATTCTTTCAACGTGTCCAAACCAGCGTAAACTACTTTTCTTCATTTTTGTCACAACATCATCTTTTACTCCGCATTCTTCTCTAATGACATCGTTCCGGATACGGTCAATACGCTTTATATCACACATTCTACGTAAAGACCGCATTTCCACTGCATTTATTTTACTTTCATGCCTCTTATTCCATACCCAAGTCTCGCTTCCATAAGTAAGTGATGGAACTAAAACAGCATTATGTATGTTCATTTTACTTTTAGTTGTAAGTTGTGTATTTCTGCATACATTGTTTAGTCCACCAAATACCTTGCTTCCCGTTTTCACTCTCCTTTCAATTTCTTTGTCTATCTTTCCACTTCTTGTAACCATACTACCTAAATAAACAAATTCATTCACTTGCTCTAACTTACATCCTTTCACACAAATCTTACACTCCGTCCTTTCATCTTCCTTTTCAAATACTAATACTTTTGATTTCGAAATATTAATTTTCATGAATTTCTTCTCACATTCCTCATTCAAAATTGCAACTAGGTTTTGCAGCTCTTGCTCCGAAGATGCAATTAATACCGCATCATCGGCATATAAAAGACAGCAAAGTCTAGTAGGACCCATTTCTATCCCTAAGGAACATTGTTGTAATTTGGTCAAACAACTATCGAAATACAGATTGAATAGACAAGGTGACATTACACAGCCCTGTTTAACACCACAATGTATATTAAACGGGGTTGAGCACTGTCCACCCACTCTAACAACGGCAGTACAGCCATCATATAATGATTGTACTGCCCTTATGAGTTTTTTATTCACTCCGTATCTCGCTAGTGTTGACCATAATTCCGTTCTGCATAGGTTGTCATATGCTTTTTCTAGATCAATGAAAACACTGTAAACTTTTTGATTTTTTGCCAAATGTTTTTCAACAATGTTTCTTAAGGTAAAAATTTGGTCAACACAACTCTTACCTTTCATAAATCCCGCTTGAGCATCCCACATCTTATTTTCTGTCACCTTTTGCACCTTTTCAATTATTATTCTTCCATACATTTTTCCAACCAAGCTGATAAGGCTGATGGCGCGATAATTATTGCAATCAAGCTGTGAACCCTTTCCTTTAAACACTGGAACTATTATGGCTTGATGCACTCTTATGTTTAAACAATTATTCTATTTATTCTTATTGATTATATTTTTGTATCTAAATTAAACGTAAATAATCCAAACTAATATTATAAATGAAAGAGTGTGTTTGTTTTTTGTTTGTCCTTCTTTCACGCCATGACAGAGCGATTATGGTAAAAATTGGGTATGGAATAAGAAGCATGAAAGTAAGATAAATACAGTGGAAATGCGGTCTTTATCCATCCGGAACGATGTCATTAGAGAATAATACGGAGTGAAAGATGATGTTGTGACTAAAATGAAGAAAAGTATTTGACGCTTTTTTGGACACAAATAATGAAGGATAAAAGATTGACAAATTCTTATAACACATTAAAAAAAACTTGCACGGGTGAAGCCGGGGTAGAAAGCTAGTAATACATAAATTGTGATAAGAAGGGGTTAATAACTCCGGTCTGTTAGATAATTTACTAATTACTTTAATTTAAAGTTAGTTTTAGAGTCTCTTTACCATTATAGATTCGGCAACAGACAACGCTGTCTGCTGTTAATCAATCGCTGCCGTTCGGACTATAAAACTTTACTAAGCTTCCAAAAGCTCCTGAAATTCTCTTGAATTATAATGCCAGTTTCCGAAATTTTTAAATATAACTGCATAAGTATTAACGGTACAGGATATTATTTAATAGATGGATTTTCGATTGTAGAAAATTAACTTTTGTTTTGTTTTTTATGTCAGTATTTTACTTTGTTTGTTTATTTATATATATAATAGTTTGCTTGTTTTTAGAACCTATGATTAAGAGATAATCAATGGCGTGGCTGTTTGTTCTGCTAGTCAAAATCAAATGGTACTATTCTAAGAGAAGGATGCGGAATGAAATATGATGTTGTGACTAAAATTAAGAAAAGTAGTTTACGCTGGTTTTGACACGTTAACAGAATGAAGGAAGAAAGATTTACTAAAAAGGTTTATATGGCTGAAGTGAAAGGAAATGCTGGCAGAGGATGACCTAGGCATTATTAAAAGTACATACAATCGCAGAGCATGTATGAAAGCTTTATTTATATCATATATATGATGAATATAAAAAAAGCGTAAGAAGTATGTCAGGATCGTAGCAATCCTAAATTCGATTGCCTCTGTCTACCCTTCTTGGGATAAAAGGCAGATAGATAGATCTAAATGACAGAAGCATTCGTTCAATTAATATATTTTCTTTCTTTCATACATCCGTCTGTCTGCGGTAGATAACTTGCGAAACTTGAACATTCACACAAACAAAATCAAAATCAAAATACTGTCATTGCATATGTACGATTTGACAGCATGACAACTAACTTTTGGTAACTTTCTTCGTAACCATTCTTACAATAATTACCAGTTTTGATTGTTGTTGTGCAAAAGTTTAAATTAACAATAACGAGATATTAATTATATTAGAAATGGTTCCCCTCCCTCGAAATTAGGTTTGATAATTAAGTTATTTACTCCCTTGAAAACAGGTAGCTAAGACATTTTGGTTATACGATTATATTAAATAATAACAAATTTATCTCACCTGCCTCTTTACGTGTATTAGCATGAATGAGTGTAGATTATTTTGAATATTTACATTTCGTAGATATTGGTGTAGGTTCTATCCCGGCCTATGACTTTATTTGAAAATTTCTAAAATTATTTTAGTAATCTGATTTTAGTAAATTTTATGTAATATTTAAAAAAAAAGCAAAAATATTGGTAGAATCGACTTTTCGTGGATCGGTGGGCAGTTAGAACCGACAAGAAGAATAACATCTGTTAAAGAAATGAAAAATCTCAACAACTGGACGTAATGGCGTGTTTTTAAACTGTATTTCATTGATTAGCAGAAAGTAAACATTAAGCATACACTGGCTCCTATATCCATAATTATATTGAAATAGTCGATATTTTTTCAATTGGTTTCATGGGTGGTGAAATAAAGTATTATTTTGCTCCTGTTTTATAATTTTTTATTTGGTCAAAAATAATAAAATAACTAGGTATTATTTTAACATTTCAATAAGCTACTAAAAACGCAAGCCGTTTAATTGAAGGGTAATGGTATAACAGCGCTTTAAAAAAATAAGAGCTTTGTGAAATAAAACAGGGGCCTTTATTTCACCATCCATATTTCCTATTCAATAAAACCAATTGGAAAAAAACGACTATTTCACTTAGATATATTGAATAAGTAACTATATGCTAAATTACAGTGACACAGGTGGATTATTATTATTATACCGAGAAATTGGGAATAGTAGTATCTCCATACAAATTATGGATATAGGGCTCTTAACTTGCATTACAAACAGTGTATTGTTAACTCAAATAAAATAACAAACAATACTAATGAAGTCTTCAATCATGATGACGTGATGGTGATTAAAACAATATTTTTTGAAAAGGATGAAATCCTAAACTGTCGTGATACATGGTGTATAGAATTTGAAATGAATTTACCCAATAGATCATACGTTGTCACTGTGCCGTAATAAATAACGTGAAAATTTACGAAAACTGAAACGCGAGACTTTATGTGTATACATAGAGATGTTCAGGTAAAATTGTACGTGTCAATGCTTTATTTGTGTAATTTAGCTCGAATTCACGTCAAGTTTATATTATAATAGGTTTCTGAGATATCTTGAATTTTGTTACGGTTTAATCAGTGTGATTTTCCCTTGTTCAATTGCAGGATTCAGGTTTATTTTTATTCATTCCACCTTGCCTTCATAATTAAAATTTGATAAGGAGAAAAATTAAAAAACATAACCCTGTTTTTGATGTCGCGCAGGTCGAGTTTAAATAATACGGTATCGAAAAAAAACCAATACGAATACTTAAAATATGATTGAACAATTTTATATCGCTAATCGACGAAAGTGAAACGAATTCATGAGGTTAATTTGACAGTTTAGATTTTCCAAACTACAATTAGCTAACTGCAACAAAACTGTCCAATAAATCCTAACACAGATTTCTTACCTAAATATTTACATAAATATTTATAAGAGGGGAGGGTCATATTACAGCGATTTTATACAAACAAAATAAATACATCTTCACGGCCTTTATACTTTGTAGCGTGTGGCCAGAAAAAAAAAATTACGTAAATGCCTTCGAACCAAAGGAAGTCGAATAAAACATATATTATTACTACATATTATAAAACTAAGCACTCGGCTGCGTATGCCTGTCTGTCTGTTTGAGGCAAAAACTACTAAACGGATTTTATTGCGGGTTTCACTATATAGGTTGATTCACGAGGAATTTTTGTGGGTATTAAACATGGACCTATCATGTATAGGAGCTGAGCATTTACAGTATAAGTAAATGAAGTCGTGGAAAAAATTAGCTCCTGCGTGTCTATCTCTATAGATAGTAGTTATAAAAGTATTTGTGTAGGTAAGTTTTCAACTTGCTTTAAACCAGTATTGTACCCATGAGAAGTCGGGGGCGGATCGCTAGTTCTATATAAATAAAAATGAAATGCTGTTTGTTGGTAAGCGCATCACTTGAGAACGGTTGAACCGATTTGGCAATTTCTTTTTAAATTGAAAAAAAAATGTAGTGCTTTTTTCTATGGAATTTTTGAATACTTAAACTCAAGACCATAATTTCCATGGGCGAAGCCAGGGCGGAAAGTTTTGTACTAAAATAAAATTGTGTGAGATTTGAACGTGGATCCCCCTGTTTCAAGACCAATAGTCTACCAATTACGCAATCAACTCCATTACACACTTCGCCCGTGGATATTTTCGAACAAAATAAAATATATCACTCAGGTATAATGTAGTTTCCAATTAGTGAAATAATTTTCAGAATTGGATCAGTGGTTCCGGAGATCACTCTCCAAAATTCGTACTTTCTCTTTATATATTAGTATAGATTCTGCATAACACAAATAATATTACATTTACATCAAATAAACACAGGCGAGTATTCTCTTTGTGTTACATATTACCAAATTGTATTGTGTAGATAGATTTTTATTGGTAACATTATTTTCAAGGCAGGTACGCACATGGGACGTGAGCAGTGATGGATGGCCTGTGAAGCGCCCACACGGTCTATTGTTTCAAGAGGTACTATGGAACAAGCGACCAAATTTAAACGTGGCTACCCTTTTTATAAAGCTTGTATGTAATCAATTACTGAAAATTGTGCTTAAATCGATGTTTATTATTATATTTTCTTCTCCCTTTTTAGTTATACGGAACGATATCATTTATAAATAAAAAATAAACTCCTCGATAATTAAATCTGCAATAAAATCTTTTTTAAATCGATGAAGTAGTTTTTTAGTTACTTTGTTTTTAATTTCTCATTCTTTATCTTTATAATGTTAATAATAAATATAGATAGTAGAAAATGATATTGTTGGTTGGTGTATTTCTGACTGTCCGTTTTGCCCTAAATAGACTCAAAAACTACTAAATCGATTTGTTCATGTGTATAAAAAATCATGCTACGTTAGTAAGCCGAAAAGTAACCAAGAATATGGAGCAAATGACCGGGAACCAGCCAACATAGACAATAGGTTCCGAAGTCTCGCTCCAACCCAGGATGTTGCAAGATTGATTAATTTATTTTGTACTAGCTTTCCTTCCCGGCTTCGTCTCTGGAGCCCATATTAACTTCCATACTATGTTCTTGAGTTCCTACAAAAATCCCATAGAAAAAATAGCACTTTCAATTTTTCCCAAATTTTTAAATATCCGGGCAACTTTTTCTTTCCCTAAAAACCTGATTTGAACATTTAAATAAATTTTGCCAAATCGGTCCAGCCGTTCTCAAGCGATGCGTTTACCAACGAACAGCATTTCATTTTATTTATAAAATACTAGCTGATTGCCCGCTACGCGTTGTATTAGGAATACAATCCACCTCCTTAGGTTAGATAGCCTGATATTATAGCCTTCCTCAATAATTGAGCTATCAAATGCCAAAATATTTTTTTAAATCGGTCCAGTAGTTTTTGAGTCTATGGAACACGAACAAACAAACAAATATTGATTTTTATATATTAGATAGATATGATATCTTGTGTACATATATCATTTGTCAAGGCCTGTCATAATTTCCTACACCTATTCCTGATATGAGTCAGCACATTCTTTGCTTTTCTATTTAAAGTTGCAAAAATAAATTCACAAGCTATAGTGTATGTTATATTTTTAGTTAGAAAATGCAGTTCTTACTTCTCAATTTCAAGCTCTGCGGAGCGCGCCAACGTTTTCAGTAACTTTTCGCAATTCGCGCGTATACGCGAATTAAAATCATGCCTTATTTGGCTCTTATTCATCTTGTAACTTTATTTCTTTTTCTGTCTACGATATGTTTTTCTTTAAGTTTATATGCATTGTTGTACAATTGTTCATGTAATACCTTAATTCCTTTGGGATAGGCAGATACGAAATCCACCCGCTACATTTCTGGCACACCTGCTCTGAAAAATAGAATATGCCTAATTATAAACTCATGAAGCCAAGGTCGCGGGTTCGATCCCCATATCCGACCATATGTACCTACCAATTGGTTTTATAAAAAAAATCTATGGACATTTTCCGACAAACCGTACAAAAGGGGCTTTCCTCATACCTCAACAGAGCTGGCAACTTGTTAGGTACAGCCTTAAAAATACTTCGGCTAAATGAGAAAGACTTTCGCCTTCCGCTGTTTAATATGGGCAACTGGCTAAATATTCACATTGTAACTTGTGTCTCTGGCTATTCCGCAAGAAAAGTCGTGATGTTGTGCTAGAGTGTGTGTGTGTGTGTGTGTATGTCATGTGTGTGCCTCAAAACCAAGATAAATGTTTTTAGTATTTTTGTGAATCAGTAAATTATTTTTTATGAAGCATACAGAGAATATTTTACAATATACTTTTTGGTTCATGTTGTAATATAAGTATATTTTAATGAACCGGTGCAAAGTCAGGCTTATCGCTAGTTTAAAATAAAGACAAGGAAAGGCTATTCTCAAAGCACACGTTCAAGTATTATAAATTCATCCGAGACATTATTCGGCGGCGCCATATTCAACACGACGTGACTCCTCAAGGAAAGCAGCTGTAATACCTGTAAGTAAAGTATCTCCGGGAAAATGTGAAATAAATTTGAATCCTTCCCTTGCAAAGCGGGAAGGCCGGTTCGAGCGATGTGTGCGGGAATTCTAATTTCCTTCCGGGAGGATGCACTGCCTTGGCGCGACGCGGGGCGAGGGGCACAAAGAACTACCGCGGCGAACTCGCTAGCCCATAACTCAAACTAAGGGCTATATTTAAGTAGGTTGAGCCTGGAAATTATCTATCTCCATAAGTTAATGGCTTTAATTAACTCAATGGATATACTTTAGCGATTGGCTTGTCGATGTTTGTAGTAAGAATTTTGTGTTCGAAAGATTTTGCATTATGTCCCTTCACTTTGTCGCAAAATATCATAGATTCAATCCTCATTCGAAGTGGATACTTAATCGACTCCTCGCCTGCTTCGGAGGGCACGTTTAGGCTAAGTCCGACTTTATTTCTGACACTTCGAGTGAGATTTTGAGTTTATATGACTAAATCTCCATATGCTCATTTTTAGGGTTCAGTACCCAAAGTGTGCCAACGGAATTCCTATTACTAAGGTTCCGCTGTCTGTCCGTCTGTCACAGGGCTGGATCTTTTGACCCGTATTAGTAGACACTTGAAAATTTCACAGAGTATGTATTTACTATGCCAACTATAACATCTAATATTAAATATAAAATGAAGTATTCAAAACTAAAGGAAGTCCCCATACAGGAAATTGCTCGATCTTAATAGGCAATACATACATACAACCTTCTAATATTATAAAGGCGAAAGTTTGTAATTTGTATGGATGTTTGTTACTCAATCACGTCACTCCAGAACGGCTTAACGGATCTGGATAAAATTTGGCACAGAGATAGATTATAGTCTGGAATAGCACGTAGGCTACTTTTTATCCCGGAAAAATGTATGGTTCCCGTGGGATAGATTTGTTTTTGTTTTTTACTGGATCGACATGATTTTTTGCATAGATGGTAGTTTAGGGGTCAGATAATGACATATACTACATTTAAAAACGCGAAAGCGGGCGGGGGAAGGGCAAATTACAGCCACGGGATTATTTCTTTTTGGATCTATTTCCACGCGGGTGAAACCGCGGACAGAAGCTTGTTATAACTATAAAACATACTCTTAAATAAAACAACAAATAATAAAAACCGGCCAAGTGTTGACTCGCGCAAATTTTTTTACTAAACTATTTATGTTGTACGAGTCCGACTCGTACTTGGCCGGATTTTTTAAATATATTTTTAAATTTTGTTCAGCTATGACCTGTGAGCATGTAGTTACATATATATATTCTGCGTGTGTTATTTGCCTTACTCTTCATACGATACCTATACGTATTTTGTTATGAAAAACTTTTTGTAAAGGTTTTAATATCCAAATATGAATTGGTGCTGTATATCTTTATAAGTGAGTTTTGAGTTAGGTGCGGAGCTCTGTGGGCTACGAGGAACGCGGCCGAGCCGTTCAGGCATCACTTTTTGTTCTCTCCGAGTGTTCGCTCGTTGCTGTTTAGTTGTTACATTATTAGTTTTCAACTTTCAAAGTTTAGAATTTCGGGATCGGTTCGGAACGTTTAAAATTGTTTTACTACCTACCCTTACTTTCAATTTAAGTTTAATTTGTATCTACAGATTAGAAAAAAAAAATAAGTATCTACTAATTTTGATGAATGATTTGGGCAACACATACACACTTTTTTTACTGATAAAATTTAAAATGGCATATTACGAGTATGATCAAAATTAATTTATATTTTAATTAGTAGTAGGTATAGTATTCCATTGTATAGAAGTTGCAATACACAACAATCCAAAGACTTAGAGTCAGAGTTAAAAGGAATACCTTCTCCGCAATGAACGTCGCCGGTAGGGAACGGCCAATTTTCGAATATTTTCTTTAATATTTTTTTTAAGTTTTAATTTTTGGCACCCAAAATCGAAATTCGATTATCTAATTACTATACGTCCGTGATTAGGTCATAAAACTCTATATAAGTACCAAGTTTCATCATTTTTCGTCCAGTAGATTCTAAGAAAATAAGCTGTGACAGTATAAGGGTTTCCGTTTTTTCGTCAAAGATATTCGGAACCCTAAAAACACAGATGAAGTTCGGTTACTGTGACTTTCAAACGAAATATCACAACAGTTTCTTAGATAAATCATATGACAATTAATTTTAAGTATCTTGCCCTGAACGACGTCTCAATATAAAGACAGTTGTAATTTCAGTTCTGTCGCTTTGTCTCGAGGAGTAGGCGTGTTGACTCTAGGCGGAAACAAATGTTTTATAACTACTCTATCGAAGAGCGCTCTTGGCGAGCCGACTGCCTCATACAAGGAGGTGCTTCGGTGCAATTAACTTGATTTATTCGCGGCATTTACTTATTCAGTTCTACGGTTCCTACGCCACCAAAACACGCAACCGACCAGCTTCTGAAAAATATCCGTTATAACTTTACATTTTCAACATACGACTTTAGTTCTAATTTACTCATTATTAAGGTTAAATTTCGTAGCTAGAAACACTGTTTTAGTACTGAATGTTTTATGTAAAAAGGCATGTAAACTATCTCGATAGATATCCTATTTGAAGCATCTTACACATGCGACCGCGTTTTACTAAATATTTTATTTTAGAACGATATAAGGCACTGGTTGTGAGTTATGAAGTTGTTAGCAAAAAATCGCTAGAAACAAGTAGTCTTCTATATGATAATGATGCACTTGTTTGAATTAAGACATGAGATAGGCTTAAAATTTAGCCGTGAATGGAGCGCATTTTTACAAGCCGTCGATACTATCGAACATACCATTTATATTCTCTCATACAATTAGATGCAGTAGAGTTTTGCGTGTCTGACAATAAAATATGTCAATTTTACTATACCTACGTAAAAAAATATTCACAGTCTTATAGTTTTGTTGCGTTAAATTGAGATAGAATTTATAATTAATCTAAGCGATCACCCATCCTTACTCCTGACATCCGTCTACTTATCCGTTGTTAACGGTGAGACCAAACAGCCGATGTCTGCAGTAATATTATGCATATTACCTACCAATACCGTAAAGGCGTAGAGCATACAAGAAGGTTATGCGTCTTCCAAATTTGTCAGAACACTAGATATGTAGAGTCGTGAAATTAACACCAGGAATAAAATATCATAGTGCTGGGCTGTAATGTCGATAAATTGTAGGTTACTAAAATTCCTTTTAAACCACGAAATCTTACTTGTTATCTTAGTAGTTGTTCACCCCGGCTTCGCCCGTGGAGCCTATATAGGGGGTGGATTTAAAAACCGGCCAAGTGCGGCTCCAACTCGCACACGAAGGTTTCCGTACACTCAATAGTATGCACTAAGGCCATACCAAGTTTGACGCCCCTGTACGGCGCAGGAACAAATAGCGCGAGGCCGACTCACACTTGGCCAGTTTTTATTATTTCTTGTTTTACTAGGCGATGACCAGGGTCCTGATGATGGAACGTGAAGCTGGCCACAGGAACTCTTTAACGAATCGACGTAAGCCCATCGAGTTTGGGCACGTTGATTTGTCTTCACAAGTACTCTGGTTTTTGTCATCATACAACACTAAAAAGTAAAAAATAAATAAACGTAAAATATTAAAAAAAAAGCTTTTATGTTGATAGAAATGTATTAAAAAGTTTAAAATATTAATAATTTTTCCATTTGAAACAAGACATTTTCTACATTTTACTGTAATGGTTAACTTTCTGATTATTAATTGACTATTGACTGACTATTAACTTTCTGACAATTTCAAGTGTCTATCTACACCTACCTATTACGGTTCAAAAGATACAGTGACAGACGGACGGACGGACTGACAGCGTAGCGTTAGTAATAGGGTTTCCGTTTGCACCCTTTGGGTACGGAACCTTAAAAAAATAAATCTATGTCCTTCCCTAGGATTCAAGATTTCCCATATCAAATTTCATCAAAATCGGTTTAGAGGTTTAGCCGTGAAAGCGTAACAGACAGACAGAGTTACTTTCGCATTTACAATATTATAGTATTAATTTATGTTTAGTGAATTTCATCAAAACTAATTTAGCAGTTTTGCATATTCTAGATAAACATCCTGACAGCTGATACAAATAGACAAATAGACATCACAGAAAGAAAGAAGAACCCAAAAAAAAAAAATGTGTGTGTGCTTATGGCCACACAATAGAAGTAAAAATTTATATGATTTTCTAATTTTAAAATATATGTATTAAATAACTAACTGTGTGTATATATTCACTTGAATTATTACACTGATATATACAAAACATACGCGAAATCATAATATATAATAATAAACCGTAATTTAAAAAAAGGTGAGATATGAAATTCAGCGTCACCGATTGACCCGAGCGTGACGTTTCAGTTTCGTTTACTGTTCAGAAAGAGCGCAAGGTGGTAAAGAAGTTTGACTTCAAAAAGTCTTTAATTTAATACCTCTTTCGCCTCCTTTATATAAATTACACTTCTCATAGGTTGTGAAAACATGAGAAAATATTAATTTTATCGATAAAAAAGTACCTATGTGTACACCCCTATTTACCTAGAGTTTAGGATGTAGCAATAATTGCAACGACAAGCCGCGCTTTAAGCGAGCGGCATTAACTTTAACTGACATTACAACATGGCATTGCAGCTTCATTCTTGCACCTACGAACATTGCAATAACTTACTTTAACTCATATAGATTTTTTTTAAATTAAAATAACGGATTTTACAATGTATGACTAATGTTACAGGGTTTTTTTACAACGGTAACAGTGTCCACCTTTTGCCAGTTTTCCATGTTAAACACAGCAGGTTTCAAGCCTATTGCTGCTATTATCACTTCTTTATTAATATCTGTTATTTTTAGAACAAGTGCCATCTAAAGCATGAAAAGACGATAAAAACAACTCTGTGATATTTGTACCCGGGTCTCCCAGGATTCAAGTCCAACGCTCCACTAATTAAGCTATAGACGAATTTAGCCAATGACATATTGATGCTATAACCAAACGAGTGGCCAATATGAATTTCTGTTGAAGTGATTTGTTCAAAGTGAATTAAGGAATTTATATAATACCTACTCCAAGGTGTCTATGAAACAATACTACGCCATATAAAACATTCTAAGATATGGCTGAAAGATGGAATTAAAACACGGTAACTGGAACTTTCAACGCATCTATTGTTACTTGCAAGTTTATAAGAAGAATAAAATCCAAACCTAATCAGAAAGAAGTTCAGTGGTTCCCGTGTTTCTATCGATAACAGCGAAAACTGTAGAGTTGACATAAATTACAATTTTAGGTTTATTTTATTCAACACCGTCTTGTGTGTATTATGTGGCGGTTTCGGATCGTATTATTATACACGTAGGCCTATTCAAATAATTATCTTAAATCATTGTACCTGGGTCCTCCAGGATTCAAGTCCAACGCCCTACCATATTAAAAGTACATCGCCGATCATGTATGAAAGGTATGATGAATATAAAAGAAGCGAAAGAGGTATGTCAGGATCGTAACAAATGGCATTCGATTGTCTCTGCTTACCCCTTTTGGGATAAAAGGCGTGATGACAGATAGATAGATAGATAATCATATTTCTAGAATTTTGCCTCATGAAACCATACATAAAAAAAATTAAGTTGCGAGTACGACCCGTTCGAATCTGGAACTTTCGTTACAAACTCTTACTCTATGGATCCTGGGTCCGATAACACGGTTTCCACAAAAACCTAGAAGTCCTAATATCCAAGATTTTATTTTAAAAACTTAATAAAAATTGTTGCTACTCTAAGGATTTCTATTGTGATCTGTAAAAAGTTGGTTCATTTGGTCGAATGCATCTAGAATTTTAATGCTCTTCTTTATCTTGAACTTTACTTGTTACGATCTTATCGAATGTCTCACTTCTCTCGGGGTAGCCAAGATTTTGAAGTTTATAAGTTCTGATATCATTTTGATGTGTTTTCATGAAAATTACTTTTTCTGTTCTGTGATTACATATCGTGTATGTTCTTTGAGAAGGCTGTCATTACCGAGTGGTTTTAGGGTTCCATAATCTATGGCCTTTATTCATAAACGTTTATTAGCAACGTTTTTGTTAAAATGTGTTTTGTTTCTTTCTATTATTAGTAAAGACAGGTTTGTTAGAGAGTCACAAAACATATTTTAACAAAAACGTTGCTAATAAACGTTTATGAATAAAGGCCTAAATCTTTATTGCTTTACATTTACCTAATTTTTTTTGGTTGCTAATGATTTAAACTTTTTTCAATAAATCTAAAATATACATTAAATTATAAACTAATTAAATATAATAAAATGAATAACTAAAAAATACGCTTAGCGCACACTTGCACAAACCAAATGAGCCTAAACTGGAAGGGTTTACTAGCAGCCATTAAAGATTTCCACTATCCACCCACTGGCTCCATGATCAGATCAGCTCGATGCTACCAAATTACTGAATTGTCATCTTTATAATATACCAGAAGTAAATTAATGTTTATTCATTATAGATTCATACAATAATAATTAATTACATAAAAAAAGAATATAATATAAAAACCTTAAAATAGACTTAATACAATTATAAAATCTAAAACTAAATTTATAAATAAAAAATTTGTCCCAGGTCCCAGACATTGGAAGTGTACCCAGAAGGCTGGCTGCATTTCCTCGTTGAATTGCAAGGCTAATGCATTGTGCGAAATACGTACCAGCCTTCTGGTCATTTGTAGATCTAATTAGGCGTTTTGAAATTTCTTTACAAATTGAATGAGCGCTTGGTCCCCAAGGCCCAAGTGTTTCAAATCCAAGTGGCGCAAATATGTAGTCGTCGCTGAGGCCGACATATCTACGCCGCTTTGCGTTTTCTGCTATGGCTGCTGCTGATCCTGCCTTAGAGGAAGTAAATGAAAGATGGGACTGGGCGAGGGTATCGACGCAAGTTGCATCCCAAACTAGTGATCGTTCCATCTTCCAATCATTGTCATCGGTATTAAATACATTTGCAAAGTTTCAAATCGTCACGACAATTAGAAATTCGTCATCCAAGATTAGTTTACATAAAATTAAAATAAAATAATTCATCTAATAACTACGATGACTGGCCTAGACTGCCAAGAACACAAGTTGCGTTGCGTAATTTTAGATTTTGGACCATCAAATAAATGAAATTTTAAATCCCACATTTGTTCAGATGACATCTATTTACAAGTAAAGGTACTAACATTATCTGGAAAAGTTTGATAAAACCAGTAGTTAGAAAGTATATAATTTCCTCAATAGATGTCTCTTATATAGTTATGTTTATTAAGGTTATTTTTGGTAATATATGGATATACAGATTATTGCTGACTATTCGCGACCTATTGTGTGTATGAAGCATAAAAAAATATTCTAAATTTCATTATAAATAAATCCACCATCTGTTGTCGGTTAAAAGAACTGCACCGAAACGGCACCTATTTCTGAAATTACGAAACAACTTAGTTCTGAAAAAGTCTAATAGATGTCGCTGAGCTTTACTAAGTTTAAGAACTGATTGAACGGGGACGGAAGCCTGAAGCAGTCTATTTAATTTTTGATTGCTTAAATGTTTGGTGAAATCTTTAAAAAGGAATCTAATTTCCACGATGATTCAACAGCAGGTAAATGCTTATTTTGTAGGTGAGCTTACTTGGTGGAAAATCTGAAGTTTTAATCCATTTTTTTGAAATTTTCTTTTATTTACAATAGCAGTTGCCCGCGACTTCTTACGCGTTGTATTTGCAATACAACGTTGACACTATATTTCACCCCTTAAGGTAGGTAGCGTGATGCTATATAGCCTATAATAACCTTTCTTAAGACCTTTAAATCCGACTGGTAGTTCCAGAGATTGGCGCATTCAAACAAACAAACAAACAAACAAACTCTTCAACTTTATTATTAGTATAAGCAGATTATAATTATAATATTGCAAGTCAAATTTGACCCACTTAAATTATTCGATTGAGTTGACATTTTGAATACGTAAATCGGATGTAAATCTACTATCGATCTGATCTGATGATGGAGCCAGAATGTAATCCCATCGAATTTGGACTCGTTTTATTTGTCTTCACAAGTACTTTAGGAACACTAAATGATGTCCAAGGTCCTGATGATGGAGCCGGAAGGTGGACACAGGAAATCTGTAACGAAATGACGTAACCTTATCGAATTTGGGCTCGTTTGATTTATCTTCATAGCTACTCAAGTAGGTACTCTGATTTTTGCCATCATACAATACTAAATAGTAAAAAATAAATTTATTTCTATTGGAAACAAGCCGTTTTCTACATTTTGACCTTTACAGTTAAGAAGTTTTCATATAAAGCGTGTTACACCCACTTTTTCTCATAAAACTGTTGTCTATTATACCCATGCAAAGCCGAAGTACGGAGCTAATAGGTACAAAGTATACTTCAGTCAGGGTTTGCTTTAACTGAACCCAAGACAGAAATTAATCACATCAGTATCTAGGAGCTACGAATAAGTGGTCGCATAAGAGAATAAGAGAAGGGGTGTAGACATTTTTTTTAAACACTTTTAAATTATAGCTGTAAGGTTTACTATACGTACTAAAATATCTAGAATTATTTTTATTTGTATTTTCATTAAAAAAATCATGTTATTAGTTTTATTTTTCAAATTCCCGCGAAAACGTTGATGACGTCACGTTCTAGTTAACCAACAAAATATTGGTCATAGATTAGATAAAATAACAAGGAAATAACTTAGTCAATGACAGATTGACAGGCAGTTATTATAATATAGTTACATAGTCTGTGGTTATTTATTTGAGATTTAGGATATAGTGACGTCACTTCCCGTTTGCGGTCACGTGACCGGAAGTATCAATTTATGTTTTTTCTTTATGATATAAAAAGTACATTAATTAAACAAATAAATAAACATTATTTATACGTTATAAAATATATAAAAAATATTACTGTGTATTTATTTTCTTTTACTGTCTACACCCCTATTTAAAGAACAATTGCACATTACAACGCTCCCTGTCCACTGAATCTGAGCTTATTTTATGCAATTCTATTGGTCAAAATTTTCACAGCACAGGCAGCCTAATGCACTTCACTGTTTTTCATAAAATCATTTGTCTACTGGTTCAATACAAATATACTTCAGGATTTGCTTCAACTGAATCCAAGAAATTTAGTTACAAATAAACTATTTAAATCATTATCTAGGAGAGATAAATAGAATAAACAACAATTGCACATGCATCGTTCCTCACGTATGCCGCGTGAGTTCGTAACGCACCGCACTGCTTGAACGTGACAACTCTACAAAGTTCTCTACGAGCACGTCTTGTTCTCGCCGCCTGTTTGCCAGATTGGATTTGTTTCCTTGCATGCTAATATCTCTACATGGATTAAAGTGCTTCTGGAGTAGGTTTCATTTAATATTGTATTTATTACTATAAGTATGCGATTTCGCTGCATGGTTCACCATAAAACAAGAATATACTCTATTCACAAACTACTTTATATTGAGTGACTTGCTGTGCCATTACACAGATCCGCATCACAATATCTTCAGTAGTTTCTGCATGATGCGTGCACAGATACGAAGAATAGTATAGATTTGTAGTAGGTACTTATATCGTTTTTCTGAAAATGAAACATACTAACTCGTTTCATAGAACAGGTAGTTCTACTTGAGTCTTTCTAGCCACGATAATGTTGTATTGATCGATTTAAAAAACGGTCAGATACTGCTAGCCATGATAGCTTAAGCTTTGATGGCCCGCTGAAGCCAAAATAAAAAAAATACAATTTTACAATCGTTATGAAATAAATTAACTTTTTAAAAAAGTATACCGATTTCAAACATTGTTCACTGAAAAGCAAGAAATTATTAAATATTTCGTTTCGCCGTTGAATTTGAAGTCGGTTGGTGCCAAACTAGGCTACAAAATTAAAATAGATTCTAAAGAAGATCTGTTCATTGTTATCTATGTTTGTAACGAATGGTCTAGATTAGTGAAATTTAGAACTGGGTAGTTTCTAATTTGGCACCAACCGTCTTCAAAAACGGCGAAACGAAATATTTAAATATTTCTTGCTTTTCAGTGAACAATGTTTGAAGTCGGTATCTTTTTTAAAAAGTTAATTTTTGATTTTTATAAAACCATGGGACCAATCTGGAAAAATGAATTTTCCAAATCGGTTTTAAAATGACGGATTTCCGAGGTAACAGACGTTAAAAAAATACAACCGAATTTATTGAGAACTTCCTCCTTTTTTCTAAATCGGTTAAAAGAACTGAGTCTTTACATTTTTGATTTTACTTATACATTTACAAGGAACGTTGCTTCACTGTTTTCAGTATCGTGTAACAAATATAAATCGTATCCAGACGTTAAGTTCTCTACGTACAAGTAAACAGATACTTTGTAGGCAAATCGTTAGTTGATAACGACTGGTATATTTTAGATTCAATTGGAATGGAAACCAAACTGCAAATTTTTAAATTTATGAACATCCATTGTTTAGTTTTCATATTCAATATTATTGATCTTCAGAAAATTAAGTGAATAATGAACTGAGATATCTATGTGAATTGGAGATGCAGAAATTAATAATTCATGGTATCCTATTCTAAACAATACTGAATTTCGCTTGGAAATGTGTTTATTTGGTTGTTTGTCCTAAAGTCAAAACAGATATGTAGGTAACGATAGACGCGATTTTTGCACGGAAAGAAATTAGTAATTTTCAATATATTGACATATTAAAAAAAACAATTAATAATATCTATAATAGTTAAAAAAATAACTAGATTACCAAGCTTAAACCTAACCAACTCTTAACAATTAAACTCATTCGAATGCACACTGAAGGAATTACAGAGCAATATGCAACTGCTGGAAATGTGTAAATTGTTAAAGTTGGAACGAGAGCGGTTGCAATTTTCGTAGCTGTATAAAATATTGCCCGGATATGTTGAGAAAGAGCATGCGATGGATGCGGTCCAGGATTCGGTTTTTCGGCACGTTCGAGCCACCTGTCTGCATCGGAGTTGGTTTCCTTGTTATAAAATCATGTACATTTTACTTTTTGAATGAGCATTTGCGTCCCCATCTCTAGATATCATCATCATCATCATCAACCTTTTAGATCCACTGCTGGATCATGGTCTACCTCTAGCACACCATTTTAGTGGTGCTCATTGAGAGGAATTACCATAGTCACCACGCTTGGCAGGCGGGTTGGTGACTTTACGTGCCCTCCGAAGCACGAGGAGTCGATTTAAGCACATATTCTTAAAGAAAATTGGTGCTTAGCATTTTGGCAGCGAGTAGGAATCGAACCCGGGACCGCCAGGCTATCGACGACTATGAGTTTATTATACTAAAATCCAACTAAACGCGTGTACATTTTGTATTTACGGTAAGGATTTGCAGCGGAAAAGGATCTGACATGAAGTGTCAATATCAATCTCAAAAAGGTTTGTTCCTGTGTCGCAAGCAATAACTTGTAAAAATAAATCAAGGAATTTCAAAAAGTTCCAGCTATTTGTAATGTAATAGATAATTGAAATTAGAATTGGCTGTCCGATTTAGGCAAACAGCATTGCTGAACTCCGTAACGCTCCGATTCTCACATTAGCCCCGTTCCGATAAATGGGACTAGCATCGAACCAATGAATTCTAGGTAGGTACCTATTGCATTTATATATAAATGAGTTACTATTTGTACTTTAGTGAACTTTGATGATTGATAGGAACTTTAACACTTTCATGTAGGTACCGAGTCTTAAACTTTTTTTTACTGAATATATGAGAGTCGATAGCCTAATGAGAGTCGATAACCTAATTTGTAGAGCATTGCCTTGAAACAGCCTCCCTGTTCAATTCCCAAACGTGCCAAAAAGGTTAAGCAGCAATTTTGTCTAAGAATATGTGCTTGAATTGACTCCTCGTGCTTCGGAGGGCACGCAGAGCCGACATCGGCATATCTAACATGACATAACATAGACATCTTATAATGACAGAACAGACATTTACTACTACTTTTACTAAAGAAGTGACACATTTAGGTCCATAAACCATAAAGCGTAGGTTTAAATTCTCACCTTGTCTGTTCAATGTGGCCAACTGGCAAAAACTGGGCACTGTTACTGGTGTTTCTGGCCACACCGTCAAGTATTAAAGGTAGTGACGATGTCTGTGTGTCTATATTTTGTATGTTGGAAACTTGTAGTTTAAAAATAACAATTTATTTGATAACTCGGGTTCAGGGAAGTGAAAAGCTTACGCTGTTTAAACTTTGTAGTATTCTTAAAAAACATAATGTTATTATTGTAATGATATATTTAAAACTATATATAAGTATTATAAAAATACCTATTCAAGAATCTCTTCCTGTAGCATGGTTCCTAAAATAATGGTTGATTTGATTTTAAATAGAATTAGAATTATCACATAATCTCCACAAAAACACAGGTATTGCTAATGTATATTTTCTCATACCTAGTTACGTCTTTTATCATCATAATTATCTAGACTTGTGTAACAGCCACGGAACAAATAGGAAAATAAGGAATAATATTCATATTAAAGATATTCTGAATTGTAAGCGGGCACATCTGCGACTCTGCGTGATAATGTTAATAAGAAATAATGTAATAAAGTAAATGATGTTTGGCCATTTCAAAGAAATGTTCACATTGTTAATAATAACTAAGACTTTTGTTAAGTAGATTATTCGATTATTTTCACACAATAAGTTGTTACAGCAGAGTTATGTATAAATAATATGTGTTCCCTTCACAGAATTGATTCAGAAAATAAGCTCGATCAGGTGTTTCATTAAGGAGAAATGATGAATTCGATACATTTATCGATGTTATTTTATTGCGGAATAAATCAGCGATGGACCCTTAATTATATAAGCACTTGATTGAAGAAAATAACATGAAAGCTTTATTATTGTTTCTTTACTCGTCAGTTATTATAAAACAAATTCAAATATTTTTATTGAAAATTTGAAAGTACACTTCATTCTTTAAACGTCAAATAAAATAAACTACCACCACTTCGGAAACATCTATTGTTGAGTAGAAGTGGCAAGAAACAGGTTCATATCACATTATGAAATATATACAAAATAATTGTAACATTTATACTTATCTACAATTTAAAGTTTTATTTTTTTCCATGCATGTACAATTGTACATATATAAACTATAGGAACATAAATATTAATGCTTCATACAAACGAAGAAACGAACTCAATTCTTATGTATTTTCTTTACCTAAAACTTTAAAGTGAATCCCTAAAATGGAACTGATTACACGTCACGGTTCTCGATGGTCGTCATGACAATTGACAATTAATTTTCTTTTTCGACAGATACTCGGCGTTTCCTTGTTGGATTTCTTCGTTATACCTTTGGTGGAACTGAGCAATGAAACCACGAGGAACAAATGGCGTAAGTTTCTTATTTGTTATTTACATAATATCAATTAGAGCAATCACACCATCACGGCCTTTATACCTTGCGGTGTGGCCGGAGATACCAGTAACAGCGTCCACTTTTTGCCAGTTGCCCATATTGAACAGAACAGGTGGCAAGCTGTTGCTGCACTTAATGGAAGTAGATGTGTCACTTCTTTAACTGATGTAAATATCTGTTATATTTAGAAGAAGTGCGGACGCTATACATGCCCTCCGGAGCACGAGGAATCGATTTAAGCACATATTCTTAAAATGGTGCTTAGCATATTTTAATATTTTTTTATTAGAGCAATCGGAAAAAATATTTTTTTATTTGCAAGAATACAATATACTTGTAGGTATTAAAACTATGGTGAGTATGGACATGTATTCAACCCGCGAGCAGGTGTGAAAACATTAGTTAGGTATAATTTGACTCTAAAATATTGGTTATTAATATCTACACAATTTCCGCAGTTTAGATGTACATACAGTTTTGTGACACATGTATTCATTTATCGCATAAAAGCAATGTTCGAGGAGCCATTTTATCAATTTTTAGATTATTTTATTAGATTTATTTAATAATTATTAATAATTAGATTTAAAGTTATTCTAGCAACATGACCTGACTTAATTGTTACAAAATATGTTTACATTCAGCTCTTTGCTTCTATTTAATAATTAAACGAAATTAGTCCATCATTAGCGTATATAAGTTTAGTGAACGTGTTCATGCACTCTTCTGTAAAGTCTGTAACATCGGCTTCATCTAAGTATCCTAACGCCCCGGGCCGTCGACGAGCTTTTAACGCGTAATTGCGTTAATATGTCCCGAACGTATGACACTTAGAAAATTATATGAGCTTTGTGAAGCGTGCAGTTCAATCTGTTTAAAGTTCTAAACCAATTATCCTGGTATGTTGGTGTCGATTATGGAGAAATTTTGGTGGAATGTATTATGGAGATGCTAATCAGTTTATTGAATAGTCTGATAAACGCCTTTTCACGCCATGAATCCGATAATATCTAATAATACCTCAATCTATAAATACCTCAAAAAGTTTGAAAAAAAAAATCTTCACCTTCTTCTTATAGCTCCCGGGAACCGTTGCCAGCCCGCCTTCCGATAAAGTCTTCCTAGCTTAGCCGAAGATTTTTTTGAGGATATACCTAACGAGTGGCCAGCTTTGTTAAGGTATGTTGATGGAAAAGCCTCTTTGAACGGTTTGTCGGATAATGTACATAGATTTTTTATTATAAAAACCCATTGGTATCTACATGGTTGGATGTGGGGATCGAACCCGCGACTTCTCAGTTGTGTGCCGACATTTTACTCATTCGACCACTGACGCCCACAAAAAGTTTCAGTAGCTCCAAAACGTGAAATCGGCTAAATGCGATAGACTTGTTTTACGCTAAATACTCTGATTCATGGAAACGTAAAGCAACCGTGAAAACTGTAAAAACTAATAAAAACTCTCTGGGTAATAAAAAAATCTAGTCTTACTGCTATGAGATTTTTTAATTCAATGTTTACTCAATTCATCGCTAGGCTTGATCGAATTGATGTGAGATTAAAAAAATATTTGCATACAATTATTAAATTCCATCGCAATAAAAGAGAAATCCTTGTATTTTACCTGCAACTGTAATAAACCAAGCTCAAAACTTTAATGAACGACATCGAAGGAATGCTACATAGCGATTCCAATTTATTATTGACAGACAAGCTTGCCAGTGACAACCTGCATTTTCTAGGAACTATTTTTATTTTCGATTTACTGCTTCTAAGAGATAGCACATTGGCCAGTAATTGAACCGCGGACGTCTTTGATGTATCGGCTCTTTTATCGGATTGGACGGACGCAATAACAGACCGTTGATTGCTTCGTAGTGGACTCGGGAGATTGATTATTTTCTCGTTACTCTCCCCGTGTATGCTTGTTACACCTTTTGTCCTCTACGATGCCTAGCTACCTGTGCAGGTTTAATGAAAAACTATAGTTACAAAACTAGATATGTATTTGTGTAATTACATTATTAAAACTTGTATTTTTAATTTGGTCTTACAAACATTTAATTTTGAGTTCACAAGCTCTGATAGAACCAAACAATCTTGGAAACTCCATAACAAATTTCCACCAAACAAGGCTATGAACCATCTTGCAAGTACCAGCTTTTGAATCAAAAAAAGAAACTCATACTGACACATACATATAGATATATATCACCTCTCTATATGCTTTTATTTATGCTATATGATTTTTCTTTCGTAGTAGAAATATTATGAAACCAAAATATTCATATTACATGAGGATATAATAAATTCTTTAAAATTACTTTAGATTATTGTGAAAACAACAAAAATATTGATGAAGCTACCTACCACCCCTTCCATCGGTAGCTAGGTTAAACCTCATAAATAAACAGTGAACTGGCAGCCTCGTCGAAAAGTTCACCAAAAAACCGTACACACCCTCTACAAAATTTACAACCGGAAATTCAAACATGGTTTAATTAAGCATATACGAACGGTATCGATGAATGAAACGCACATTGTTTTTAAGCTTAAATCTACAAGAATGTTTTCCCACACTTTTGCTATTATGTAGGCTAATTAATTTAATAAGAACTTTATTTATCAGTTTTAAAGTGAAGCATGCCGAAGCGAGTTAAAATTTAATATAAAATTCCTGAGAATTATTTACCTTTACATAATTTGACAGCCATTAGTATAGGTTGAAGTATGTTTTAGATTGTCGGTGTGAAGATATTTGTCAAGTGTTTAGGCGAAAGTACTTAGCTTTCAGTTTAAAATTCATTATAATACACAAGTGCCTATAGACAAGTTAATAGCAACTTCAATCCACGTATTTACTCCGAAACACATTAAAATTCCCATATCGAGGATATTAAATCTTTGTATTTGTTTCAAGTTAGAGACTCATTTGCATACATACCTCGACTGAGGCGCGGCTGGGGAGTCGAGTGTGTGAAAATTTCAAAGTTTCCTTCGCATAATGAAGATGTGGGAAGATGTTGCACGTAATCCGCCACATTCGCTAAGAAACTTAGTACAAACCACACCAGGAGCTAGCCGACTTGTACGACTCTGCGTGTTACTCGCTAGTTGGTGGAAGACAACTTTCGTGAACATTTCTCGTCACGTTTTATAACCTATCTGTTATTATGTACTGACTACACATTTGTTGTAGAAGTTGGCTATTATTTAAATTCATCTATAGGTTAAAATAAATCGTTGCCCTCAACAGAGGTGATACACAATGAAAACAAAAGTAATAATTCTATCGATTTTTATTTACTTTCAATATCAAAAATAAACTAACAATTTATAGTGTTATTTTTCATGACAGTTTGTTATTTTAAACATAAACTTGCTAAGAGATCGATTTAATTAGATAATTATTTGTAAAATACTGCAATAAAATAACGACTAGTAAATGTTTTAAATTCTAAAATTGAAATTAAGCATCAGCATGATCTCAGAATATTTGAAATCAATAGTTTAGTTCAAAAAATAATACATCTCACATTCACATTAAATCGTAAGGTACCATTTCCAAAGTAAATTTTTAAATGAAAGGTTGAGAATCAATTTGTTTTGGTAATAATAATGCTACACAGTTGCAATACAAAATATTGAGGACGTAGTATAGTTAACTAATTTACAATATTGGATAGAAATCGGAAATTAGCTTCACCGACAGGAACTTTCACATCAATATCAATTTACACCTTTACAAATTTTCAATTAATTATCTTTCAGAGCAACGACTACATAATACATCATCACCGTGCATTAATTATGATACACTACATAAGTAATATTTTACATTTTGTATTTTGAAATAGTATTTTTAGTTTAATTATTAAAATAAATACATAACAAAATCTAGTTGGAGTAATTTCATGATATACACCGTACAACTTAATATTAAACTAATTCTATTTACAGTACTTTTATTTGTATGAGTATCATCTTTGTTTAATATTTCATAAACTACTTTGCTAACTTTATTACTAATTGTTGTATCTAATATATAAGACTTATTAGGTTTTCTATTTTTAGTAACATTATCATGTATATTGTTATTTAAATTATTTTCAAGGCTTGATTCCCTTTCATCTTCATCGTCAGATCTTTCTGCGGATCCGAACTGGTTGTCTGGACCTTCGATTGGAGTTGAATATTTGTAATCTTCTTTTCTGTTAACTGGTTCCACATTCTTTATGGTTGGGCCAGGAATTTCTGTAATTATTTGTGACGTTAGTATAAATTTAAAATATTTGTTTAGCAGATACTGAAAGGGTCCCACAAAATGGGATATTAAACTGACGAGCGTGACGAGCCGAGGTCAAAAATATATAGAAGTCAGTACAGAATTTCAACCAAATTCAAGTTCTATTAATTATTAATAACTTTATTAGTTATATCAAACAACTACATTAATTCCACGGTCTATATTCTTAGAATATATTTCAGTATCTCTTATAGTTTCAGAGTTCCCCATACTGACAGTTGCCGATGTTACATTCTGTATACTCTATTTTGTCCAGTCGTATTATCTATCAACATCGGCTTCCGCGTGTCTGTCGACAAAGGCCTACTCCAACCTCTTCCAGTGTTTTCTATCGGCTGCCAATCTCGTCCCGCCATTTCAACAATTTCGTCATGCCAGCTCTTAATCTGTCTCTCAAGGTTTCATTTACCCGGTGGTACCAGGTAGTAATGATCTTGCTCCATTTATTATTTCCTCTCATTTTCCTGTCCATGACCACTTTATTTTTTTAACTTTTTTGGCCACATCTTCAACTCCTGTAATTCTTTAATTGGCAGCTGATAGAAAACACTGAAAGAGGTTGGAGGAGGCTTTTGTCGACAGATACGCGGTTGTCGATGTTACATATAGATTTATAGTTCCACAAACTTATCTGACCCGGTGGCCAAAAGTGGAACTAATGATACAATCTTGTAAATAAGTAAAATATTCATGTTTCTTCTTGGTATTGTTCTTTCTACCTAAAATTAATATGGCCAAGCGATACAACGTGCATATTATATACCCACTTTACATTGAAAAATTGATTTTTATTGGCAAAACATGCGACAACAGCGACCGTTACCAGATAAGTTTGTGGAACTATAGACATAAAATGATAAATATTTGACATTTGACATTAGGTGTATATAACTGTCAATTATGATTTGACATCAATTACATTTCTATGAATGATTGTAACATTAATTCTTAAGATTATAATAACTTGCTTGCATTTTTGTAACATTGAATTCCGAATAAAAATACTTTAATATTATTATTTATTATTATTATCTATCAACATTGTCTTCATTATACAAATATAAAATAAAATTTTGTACAATGTATAACTAACTGCATATGCTTAGGCTTACCATATAATCTGATGATACTATCGACCTCGCCAAGTGAATTTTTTGCTACGCATCTGTAGCCTCCGACATCGGTTGCGGTCAAATGTCGTACTGTAAGCGCCATACGACTTTCGAAAGAACTCATCACCGAATTCACCACTTCGTACTTGTTTGATGATATCACCATTTCATCTGAGGAAAGAAAATTTATTATCATAATGTAGTAGATAATTTTATGTTGCATTTTGTCTTGCGCCTTGCGTCTTTAGATAGATGTTCTGATAAGAATATCATACCCAAGCTACAACAGTGAAAGATTTAATTAGCGACTAGCTGTTAACCCCGGCTTCGCCCTTGGATATCATCGAACAAAATAAAATATAGAAATCAGGGATATCGTAGCTTTCTATTCGTTAAAGAATTTTTAGAATCGGTTCAGTAGTTTGAGATATTACCCCTTACATGCAAACTTACAAACTATACCTCTTTATAATATTAGTAATAGATGCAGTTTTTTACAACTGGATGCCCAAATGGGTTATGCTAAATTTTTGTTGTCTGTTCGTGAGAAGACAAATCAGAATTTCGATAAATTGTGGGCTGTGTGAAGTTGGCACCCCCAAATTCGATTTTTCAGTTTTTTTTCATCAGGTTCGTTTGTCCACCGTTAGTCCACGTTTGTCCACCAAAAATTTTTTTTTGTCCAACTCTCAAAAAAAAGTTATTCAAAAAATAAAAATTGGGGGTGGAAGTTGGCACCCCCAAATGCGAAATTCTATTTTTTTTTCATCCCGTTCGTTTATGCATCGTTAGTCCACGTTTGTCCACCAAAAATTTTTTTTTGGCCACCCTTAAAAAAAAAGTTATTTAAAAAAAACTAAAATTGAGGTGGAAGTTGGCACCCCCAAATGCGAATTTTCAACTTTTTTTGATCAGGTTCGTTTGTACATCGTTAGTCCACAATTGTCCACCAAAAATTTTTTTTTGTCCACCCTTCAAAAAAAAGTTATTCAAATAAACATTTTTTATGAAAAAAACGATAGAAACTGAATTTCCGGGTACGTTCAAACTACACTAAAGGTTTGAAAATCAAGTTTATAAAGTGGGCAAACGATCCAACCCCTCAGAGAAGAGAATCCACCCCTAGGAAACTAGAGATCCCCCGACAAAGTGAAAATACTTAGATATATACTGAATTAACTCGCGCATAACTACGTCTCTAAGGGTGGACAAACGAAAATATGTGGTGGACAAATGAGTTTCTGAAGTGGACAAACAGACCTACCCCTTAGAGAAGCAAATCCACCCCTAGGAAGTTGGAGATCCCACGACAAAGTTAAAATCCTTAGATACATACTTATATCACGCATAACTATATCTCTAAGGGTGGACAAACGACAATATGTGGTGGATAAACGAGTTTCCGGGGTGGAAAAACAAACCAAAACCTCAAAGAAGCAATTTCACCCCTAGGAAGCTAGAGATCCTCCGTCAAAGTTAAAATCCTTAGATATATAATTAACTCGCGTATAACTATATCTCTAAGGGTGGACAAACGACAATATATGGTGGACAAATGAGCTTCTGAGGTGGACAAACAGACCTACCCCTCAGAGAAGCTAATCCACCCCTAGGAAACTAGAAATCCTGCGTCAAAGTTAAAATACTTAGATATATACATAATTAACTCACTCATAACTATACCTCTGAGGGTGGAAAAACGACAGTATGTGGTGGATAAATAAGTTTTCGAGGTGGAAAAACAGACCTACCCCTGAGAGAAGCAAATCCACCCCTAGGAAGCTAGAGATCCCCTGTTCGAGTGAAAATCCTTAGATATATACTTAATTAACTCACGTATAACTATATCTCTAAGGGTGGACAAACGACAGTATGTGGTGGACAAATAAGTTTCCGAGGTGTACAAACAGACCTACCCCTCAGATAAGCAAATCCACCCCTAGGAAGTTGGAGATCCCACGACAAAGTTAAAATCATCAAATATATACTTATCTCACGCATAACTATTTCTCTAAGGGTGGACAAATGAAAATATGTGGTGGACAAACGAGTTTCTGAAGTGGACAAACAAACCTACCCCTCATAAAAGCAAATAGACCCCTAGAAAGCTAGATATCCTCCGTCAAAGTTAAATTCAGGGCTTTTTTCTTTAAAAATGTTTATTTGAATAACTTTTTTTTGAAGGGTGGACAAAAAAAAATTTTTGGTGGACAAACGTGGACTAACGATATACAAACGAACCTGATGAAAAAAAGTTGAAAATTCGCATTTGGGGGTGCCAACTTCCACCCCAATTTTATTTTTTTGAATAACTTTTTTTTGAGAGGTAGACAAAAAAAAATTTTTGGTGGACAAACGTGGACTAACGATGGACAAACGAACCTGATGAAAAAAAACTGAAAAATCGAATTTGGGGGTGCCAACTTCACAGAGCCTAAATTGTGTGCATTTTAAAAAACACTGGTCTTGTTCTTGTACGCTGGTTGGGTTTTAAGGCGATTTCAATGATAAGAGTAGGTTTTTATATTATATTATTTATTTATTGAGTCAAAGTTTACATCACTCCAGCGTTGCTGATGCCGGACTCCCTTCAGTCTCGAATTATACAGAGCTTCAAATATAGTTTATAAATATTTGAAACTCTGTCCAAAACATTACTTGCCAGTATTAACACATACAGCCAGTATTTTCTACAAAAAGTATGAATGAGTACTCATACTTTACACATTTTGAGTTATTTTCTATAGTAATATTAAATCACCCTTATTTAGTTGCTTTTTTATATTCATCATACTTTTCATACATGCTCAGCGATTGTGTGTACTTTTAATATTGCCATCAATCAATACATGTTTTATATGTTCAATAAAAGTACATCTAGGTCGTCTTCTGCCAGCATTTCCTTTCACTTCAGCCATATAAACCTTTTTAGTCAATCGGATTCGGATCGTTTCTACGTAACATTCTACGTAAAGACCGCATTTCCACTTTATCTTACTTTCATGCTTATTCCATGCTCAAGTCTCGCTTCCATAAGTAAGTGATGGAACTAAAACAGCATCATGTATATTAATTTTACTTTTAGTTGTAAGTTCTGTATTTCTACATACATTCTTTAGTCCACCAAATACCTTGCTTCCCGCTTTGACTGTCCTTTCAATTTCCTTGTCTACCTTTCCACTTTTTGTAAACATACTAATTTACATCCTTTCACACAAATGTTACACTCCGTCCTTTCATCATCCTTTTCGAACACAAATACTTTTGATTTCGAATTATTCTTTTATTTATAAATTTCTTCTCGCATTCCTCGTTCAAAAGTGAAACCAGGCTTTGCAGCTCTTATTCTGAAGCTGTAATTAATACCGCATCAGCATATACAAGACAGCAAATCCTAGTAGAACATTTTGTAATTTGCCCAAAAAACTATCGAGATACAGATTGATCAGCCAGCCAATGTGACATTACACACTTACACAGGCCTGTTTAACATATACATAATAATACATAATACACAATAATACATATACATAAGAATAATACATAATAAGGTTCCCTCTGACATACAAAATCTACCATTTAATGCATTCAAAGTTACAATAAAACTTAAATTAATTAACAAAAGTTATTATAAGATATCAGAGTACTTGGATGATAAGCATCCGTGGGCATTAAATTAATTTTTAACTATTCATGTATCAATGATGTTATTTTTTTTAATTGTAATTGTATTTTAGTGACATATTATTTAGGCATTATATAGATTGTATTTTGGATTGACTATTCTTGACATAACGTAATTTGTATTTGTATTGTGTTTCTAATTGACTATTTCAAGTGTACCTTGTGTACTACGAAATAAATAACCCACTCTAACATAGGCAGTATCATATAATGATTGCATTGCCCCTATGAGCTTTTTATTCACTCCTTATCTCTAGCGAGAAAAGTTGACCCATATTTAGACTTGTTTTTTCTTAAGTACCACTAGGTTGATCATTAAGTCATAAAATACTCCATTTTTAGTACTTGTCCGTGTCTCTGAACAGTATTTGCTAAAATGGATTTTTAAATCAGTACATAAAAAAAGAAGCCTTAACAAACTGAAAAATATAAGGACGTGATAGTTTTTGCATATTATCTCAATATTGATATAGGGTAGAGTCGCTTAAAAACAAGATAACGAAAGCTTACTATATATATTTTACCATCACAGGTGTAATTATAGCTACCCAGCGTATCCCAGGGTACCCAACGAAAGACAAGATTTCCTCATGTAACCGACTAAAGTCTTTTAGTTAAATAAATGAATACGGATCTCTAAAGTTTCGATCGAGCTTGATTATCTCATGTCGCCTGAAAGTTGAACTATTTATTTTCGGAGCAAAATCATTTTTCACTGTGAAGAAAGTCATTTCCTTTTTAGTATCTCCACGACGTACTAACATAATACTATTTTGTGCCTTCACTCGTTCGGTAGGCGGTGATTGTATTGTAATGTCTTATATAAATATGCAATTTTAAACTCAGGTTTCCGTTCTAAATACATCTATCTTCAAACAAATAAAAATTAAACATGCAATAGCCAAATACAGTTAGGCTTTGAAGGTGTTTTTGAGGGACTTTTGTTTTGCAATTATGTCGGTAGGGTGTTTTCATTTTGCTTTGAGCATAAATTAATATTAAATACTATTATAGAAATGGCAATACATACAACAATCCAACGTCTATGAGTAAAAGGAATACTCCCCAACGCACATCGTTGGAAAGTTGCATATATGCCAATCTATTAAATATTTTCAATGGCGCGATACAGGTTTCAATGAGTTAGTAACGGTGCGACATCTATCGACGCGACGCGATGTGCCGCCACATTACTCCCTTCCCAGACCAGAGGTCGATACAGTATGAAAACCAACATCCATTTTAGCTTTGTCAGCAGTGATGGACTCTGTGGTGGACTGCATCGCGGCTGAATCACCTGTCGTGATGTATGACCTGTCGTCATGTCGGGCCGGCGGTCTGGTCAATGGGAAGTGGAAGTAGGATGCGGGGTCAGGAATACAGGCGTGTTCATACGGAGTCACCAATATAGACATGGCTACATACAACAATCCAACGTCTATGAGTAAAAGGAATACTCCCCAACGCACATCGTTGGAAAGTTGCATATATGCCAATCTATTAAATATTTTCAATGGCGCGATACAGGTTTCAATGAGTTAGTAACGGTGCGACATCTATCGACGCGACGCGATGTGCCGCCACACTATAAATAACCGAGGTACTTTTGAAAGTAACTCATTATATAAAAAATACTCATTTCCTATCAAAAATATTGATTGCACAGCAAAATACTTACCTCAAAATATTATAATTTCGTATATTATAATATTCGTACAGGCTCTACCCAGGATGGGTTTATGTGTGGTTATAAAAAAATCCTAACCTACCTCTACGTGCCAACAGAGTCAAGATAGGTTTCAATAATTTATTTGATATGTGTAATAAATATTTTCTGATAAGCAATTTAAAATAACCCCTTTAAAAACTCTGTCCAAATATAAATAATGTATTAATTAAGTTTGTAATATTATTTCGTTATAGGCATGATTGAGTAGGTAGATATATAGTGGCAAGTCTACCTGATATCACTGTTTTCATTTTACGAGTTTTATATTATGAAACAAAAACTTATAACAAAGCAGTGTCTTTGGTAATACTTTGTGGATTTAGTAGGACGGTGTAAGCCTTTATTGTCCACTGGTCGGCAACGATAAAGCTAGTTGTTGTCTTCTTAAGTTTAAAAAGTTTTATTTCCGAAGAAATTCATATTATGACTGCTCTCTAAAACCATAATAACTATATTTCTATGTTTTTTTACGACATTGGTCGAGGCCTTTCGCATTTGGCAGGTATAGTGGTTTTGACATATTCATTAGGCAGATACTTTATTATTTTATCATTATTAGCAACCAATTTTATAAATTACAGCGGACCCGGCAGACGTTGTCCTGCCCAAACGTTGGCTTGCCTGCACTAACCCTACCCCTACCACTAACTTTGGCTATATTATGTCTCGTAAAAAGTAAATGATAAAAAATGGTTATTAAGGGTTATCCCTAAGAGATAGACATATACCATTGCTGACTTTTTTGTAGACCTTTTTAAGGTGTACAATACTGTAGTATATTATTTTGATCTATCTCGTAGGGTTCAGCCAGCGTTTGCAATGTAAGCGCAAAAAATGTGTTTATTTACGACATCACATTAGAAAGCTCTAAAATTATCAGTGTTTCTCTACTATATTATGCATGTTACATACATATAAACCTTCCTCTTGAATCACTCTATCTATTAACAATCTGTTGCGTAGTTTTAAAGATTTAAGCATACATAGGGATATAGGGACAGAGAAAGCGACTTTGTTTTATACTATGTAGTGATTATTATTGTTTTTTTAGTTGGTATTTATATTATTATTATTATTTACTCTTATCAATATTGTGTTGTAGTTTTTAAGAATGTTTATAGCTCTATAATTGACACTGCGTCTACTAAGTAACAATATACATTCATATGTGTGGATGTAGGTGTTGTTGGGCTATTTATAATAAATAAATAAATATTTCGGTAATATAGAATAGTAGTTGAGTCTTGACAGATTTTTCTTTAATATAAATACTAATAGTCATTTTTATACCTTCCTTATGTAGATTTTTTTAAATATTGAAAATGATTTCGATCTCTTTTACAGGGGCCTCTTTTTCAGCAAAAGTACGACATGACGATACCTCCGGAAGTTGTAGGTCACTATAGACGATTGAGGCGTCAAAATGTCAAAATATACCTGTTCGTTTTCTATTTTTAACTGAACTTCAAAATAAGGAGGAGGTTCTAAATTCGTCGGAATCTTTTATTTTATTTTTTTTATGTATGTTCCCCGATTACTTGAAGACCCCTGGACCGATTTGGTTTTTTTTTTGTTTGAAAGGGTATACTTTCCAGGTGGTCCCATGGTCATCAGGTCATGTTTTGATGAAGGGAACCTGGAGAAATCGAGAACTCTTAAAATTTCATAGGCACACTTGAAGCGATTTGGGTATTTTTTTTTAGTGATTGTGCATTTGCCTTCGGAAAGTACATTTTGGTTTTGAAGGCGGTTTTTTCTTCATCAGAAGTGGTTATATTATGTTATGAATATCAAAGTTAATTTTCAATGCTCTTTGAAGGTCATGTGGTGCATGAGATCTGTAAATTTGCGGTTCTAGTGTACACAGACCTACTCTGTTGAGGGTTTTTGAAATCGAATAGGTTCTTAGTACAGTTTTTTTGGATTATGTAGGCCTACATTAAACCCATTGCTACATGGCTGATGTAGCTATCGAACTTGTATATGCCCTGCGTTCTATGCTTTCAAATCACCAACCACTTAAATCTATCTGAAAATAAATTATAAGAGCAACTTAAAAATGCGCTATCCAGTTTAATAAACAAGAACTTTCATCTCAATTAATGTCTGAAACAACATTGTAACACTCTTAATCACGCTCGACTGAGGGCTGCTTAATTAACACTTACATGTCAGCCAACCTAACATAGATTGATGACAAACGAAAATGACGATCTCTGTTCTCATACCCTTTGGATGGATTTTCGTTATGGACCGGCTTCGAAAACGCCAGTCATTCGGGACAAAGGCTCCATCGAAAACACAATACACGTCCGCATCATATCATACAGTTGCAAACAACTTCGTTCCTTAATGCATTTTAATAATTAACTATACGTATTCACACTTTTGTGTGTGCTGTCAGAGTCAAGTTCACATCTTGCCTGTTTCATAATGTGTTGATAAAGTACGCAATGGTATTATTCGTAGATAACACATAATTATAACTGTTAGTTAACGATTAATACGGCTATATTTCAGTTGCAATACGAACTCATGGCGTTTTTTGACGGCTTAGTTGAAAATTGGTATCTGCAGTTTGTGAAACGTGTTCTAATCGCGAGCAAAGATTGAGGTCGATACTTTGTTCGACAAAATTATTTTTTCATTCATAATTAATTTTCGGTTTTTTTCAAAGCTTTTCCAAAATTTGCTATACATGAAAGGTGTCAAATAAAGTGTGATTTAGTGGGATGCTGGATCGGTGACCTGGCAGATGTTACTGCAGCTATTGGAACAAAATCCCGATAGCTGTAAATTGCGCCACAAAACCGAATATGGACTTGCTTGCGATTGGATAAGAAGCTGCTTGTATTACAAAATGAGGTCAGAAGCTCGAGTAAACATGACTTTTATTGTCAACCGACGATGGAAGGAAATACATTGAAAGTTTGTTCGTTAAAAATAACGATCTTGGTGCAATATTTCACCATTTTAGTGGTTCAATAATATAAAAACTTAAGTACGTAATCCGACATACCACATTTAGAGGCTTTTCCATCTAAATATACCTCAAAAGAACTGGCCACTCGTTAGGTATAGCCTCACAAATACCCTGTGTACCCTGGGATCTATAACAGGGTTCCGGAAAAAATAAGGCAACCCGTGAAGAAAAAAAAAAGTTGATTCCATTTCAGAATATAAAGTTTCATTGTAAAGTATGTGAGGGAGAGAGACGATTGTGGTAGAGACGGGAGACGAATGGCGGACAATTGTAGAAACTATGTATTGACGATATATCTCTTTGAATAAAATATATTTCTGTTATAACTATTTTTGCTGCTCTTATCCCACATACATAGTACAAAATAAATAATATTAGGAGGTATGTATGTATGAATATTTTTCATTAGAGGAGCAATTAATGGATTACTTGAGTCTTTAGGGAAATTGGAGAGGCAGCTAATATTCTACCACAGAACGAAACACAGATTACGAACACGAATTTATGTATTACAACATACATAATGTACCCAGTAGAGTTTTCATAAGCGAATTTCAGCAAGGAAAATAAGAAAAGAAACGATTTGGAATCAAATCGTATGATAATAGCAGTTTAACTAACACTATAATAGCCACCACTTGTCTCTTAGTAACGCGAAGTAGTTTTGTGTTTTTTAAAGAAATTATTACAATAGAAATTACAAGGTCAAACTAAGGATTTGTACGTGAGGCACTTCGATCTCAAAATAGAGCTTGCCTTGGAAAAAAATGGAAATAGCTCAATAAAGTCAGCCATTAAAATTGCCACCACGTACAAGATATCTCGCATGAGCATGCAGAAGGAAACTTAAAAATTCTCCGTCTCTAAGAAATCCTACCATTGGAAATTAACCCGTAAATTTTGCGCGACAACAGTCGAGCAGAGAAGTTTGCGAAACCGCCAACGGCTTCTAGTGAGGCAGGAAGTGTGGAGGAGCGAGATCCGAATTCCCGTACAGTTCATTACGAGACTACAGTTTGCAAGCCATTTTTATAACACTAGTCATATAACTTTTGTCTATATATATTTTATCATTATCCACCCGATCCAGCCATAATATATGATCATCAATACATTGTTATCTACTGAGTTCTTAAAGATATTGGATAAAACAAAGAGATTTTAAGTTTAAATATTAATTATCATGCTTTAAAGTTTCATCAAAATCCATTTAAACGATTTGAAACTTATTCTGGACAAACATTAGAATAGAAATATCCATAGACAGTTCTGAGGTCAAAAGCTAAGGGATATCACACCGACTATGGTATTAACATTAACTACGATCCTTTAAAGTTTCATCAAAATACAGTTAGACGATTTGAAACCTATTCTGGATAAGCATTGGGACAGACTGACAGACAAAAATACCAATAACCGTCATTTATGTATCATATATCTTACTTAGATACTTGTGGCGGCACATCGCGTCGCGTCGATAGATGTCGCACCGTTACTAACTCATTGAAACCTGTATCGCGCCATTGAAAATATTTAATAGATTGGCATATATGCAACTTTCCAGCGATGTGCGTAGGGGAGTATTCCTTTTACTCATGATCGCTGGATTGTTGTATGTAGCCATTTCTATATTGGTGACCCCGTATGAACACGCCTGTATTCCTGACCCCGCAATGCCCCGCATCCTACTTCCACTTCCCACTGACCAGACCGCCGGCCCGACATGACGACAGGTCATACATCACGACAGGTGATTCAGCCGCGATGCAGTCCACCACACAGTCCATCACTGCTGACAAAGCTAAAATGGATGTTGGTTTTCATACTGTATCGACCTCTGGTCTGGGAAGAGAGTCATGTGGCGGCACATCGCGTCGCGTCGATAGATGTCGCACCGTTACTAACTCATTGAAACCTGTATCGCGCCATTGAAAATATTTAATAGATTGGCATATATGCAACTTTCCAGCGATGTGCGTAGGGGAGTATTCCTTTTACTCATGATCGCTGGATTGTTGTATGTAGCCATTTCTATATACTATTATCCCATTAAAATCCATAGCCAGTTCCGAGGTCAAAAGCTAAGGGACATCACACCGACTATGGTAATAATTTTGAAGTCGCTTCTTCTTCGAAGGGCACGTGTTTACGTCTGTTAAAGAAGAGACACATCTAGGTCTAAACTGGCTTGCCACCTGTTCTGTTCTATATGGATGGTGTCTCTGGTCACACCGCAGGATATAAAGGGCGTGAAGCTATGTTTTGAAATCACAAACAGAACTATTATTATAAAACTACACTTTGTTAAAAGTATATCTCTATCCGCACTATCCACTATGATAGAAATTTTAAAAATAACACTTTAAAAATTCTGAGATCCAAGTTATGACACTAGACTTGCGTGACAAGCTTAGATATGTTATTGAAATTATTCGCTCGTAATGTTTGCATTTATATGCTAGTTCCGGAATATTTGTTTACATGAAATTAAAAATAGTTTTAGGCATTATGAAAATTTAGTACCTACTTAATTTTAATTGTAGAAACTGACAACTATTTACAAGTTTTTAGGAACTAGAATTGCCACGACTGCGCAGTTTTTTAGAATTGATTACATAAACATTGCTATAAGTTGCCGGTTGCCAGTTGCCGAAACTGGTGATTGAAAGAACATATTATAATTTCATAGTATAAAACTTTATTTGTCAATCATCATAACACTAGCGACTTCACACATAAATATCTAAATAATTTACTATTTCAAAAACCTTTTCTGAACAAACATTCCGACATAAATATTTTACTTATTAGAATAATGAAGTAATACTAAATATAATAAGAATAAAATACTATATCTAAAGGGTTAATGTAATATTATGATAATATAAAATCCGATAGAAGAATCATTTCATATTATTATGATAGAAGACGTTCTTGAATTGCACTAAAAGGTATGAATAAAATATAAGTTCATTAGGGAAGTGCCAATGTCTTTCTTACTTTCATATGGCATAATATTTTAGCATATCCCAGAATATTTGAATCTGATTAAATAATAATAAAATCATTGTAATCATTAGGGATTGGTATTTTTAGAAAATAATCCTAAAATATTCGTTGATTTAAATATTAATTTCACAAACCAATTTAAATTCAAGAATATTTCTTCGTCGCAAGAACTTGAAATTTACTTATCAGCTCCCAAGCGTCCGTCTGCTTTACTAATAAAATTTATAAGAGCAAACGGCACTGTAGGATATCGTAGATTAGGGGGAGAGATAAATTATAAGAGTATTGTTGAACGTACCACCCCTCCATTTCTCATGAATGCGGTCTTTCAACTCATCCGGAAATAATCCGCATTGTCTCAGACAACGCCAATAGGTCAGTTTCCTTAAGGATGAATACTCAGCTGTCGTAAATTTAAAATTATCATGTCATTATTTGCAAACATCAACCCGCCCAATTTTCAAGTTCTTAATCCCTTAGCTTCTGAATGGTTCGTCAAGAGTTATTCAAGGGACTTATCAAATACGTGAAAGTCTACGAATTTGACAATAACTCTATGTTCAGTATCTCTAATTGATTTTTATGGAGTTTTTAGGTCGTTAGCATATTCTTGTATTATTAAAAAAAAATATAATGATGAATTGATGGAACGCCACAATAATGTATCCTGTCTTATATAAAATCACCAAATCCGTCTATCAAATTAATCATCTAAGTACTTACATAAAATTTACATGTACCTAGTGTGTTTTTGTCATTTTTTAATTTCGTTATCAATTTATCATGCGTTCCATGTCTCCAAAAGACTCCAAACCATTTCAGCATTCCCAGACCAAAAATAAAATATCCTAGCTTTTCATTTTTATAATTTCTTTTTTTTCTCTTTCTTCACGGGTTGCCTTACAGCTCTTGAAACCGTGTTACGGTTCCAGGGTATCCTGCGGAAGATCAAATCTCCCTTCGTTTAGCCGATGGTATTCGTGCTTATATATATATATATATATATTTAAAACTAAATTGCCATTAGAAAGTAGGTATTAGATAAGTATAGTTAAAAGAACGAATGAAAGAAAATCTTGCACTTTATATCCGTGTTTCTATTGTAGATGAGTCGACTTTAATGGGCACAGTGGCTATTCGCGTGCGTTGTTATGGTTACCAGTCACAGAAGTCCCCAATGGAGTAGTAAAGTGCCTCAACCCTAACGAAGTTGAGCACGAAATGGTTTTAAGTAGGTACTAGCTCAAATGCTATTTTCAAATGTACATATCAAAATGTTATTGCAGAGAAAGTTCACTTATCTATTTATATAAAAGTAAAAGTGACTGACATATCAAAAAATAAATACATAACAATATAGGAACCTTAAAATTAATCTAAACATTAGAAATAATTAAATATACCAGATCCGCGTGGAATAGTGGCAAGAATACTGGCTGCATTTCCCCGCTGAATCGCTATGCTGATTTAAATCATTGAAATCGACCTATATGAAATTAAAAATTATATTAAAAGTGATTTTAATTTTTAACCCCTCACCACTCTATCAGCTAAATTTTTGCAGCCAACCAGTCGTGTGACGGTGATTCGGTCGCTATAGCAACCGGTCCCGAACTGCAAACACGTAACCCAGTTGTATTCTAGTTGCTCGCAACTAAATGTCATTTCTAGTATAAATCAAAGTCATGTCATGTTGTAAATACAAATAAATATGTTTTTTTTCTGTCGTTCTGTAGGAGAGTTTACTTAGTAGCGTTTTGACAGGAATTGTTCTGAAAATCGTCGCAGTTGCTAATTCCGTGAGCGTGATTAGTAACAGTTATGATAGAAAATTATATAGACACAAATACAGTGTTCAATAATAATGATCAGAAAAGACATCTATTACCTGTATTATGTTTTTTAGAGAGAATATTTAAAATCTACTTACTTGAATCTCGAACCCAATAGTTGATGGATTTGGGTGATGACTCGACGTAGCACTCGAGAGTTACATCTGTTCCTATTGGAGCTCCCACTAACTGGTTAGGTACTTGGATTACTGGGTGAACTGTTATAAAACAAATAAAATAACTATTAATTAACCCGTGGATATTTGAGATGGATATTTTAGAACAAAATAAAATGTAACCTATAGCATTCATCCTATTAGTGAAAGATTTTTAAAGAATAGGTTCAGTAGTTTGAAAGATTACCATTTACATCCAAACTTACAAACTTTACCTCTTTATAATATTAGTATAAATAGGAATAGGACGAGTGAGAAATTAACTCATGGACTTCATTTGACAATTTTAGCTCAACTCTATACATTGTAAACCTGATTGAATTTATTAGATTAGTTCTTTAGGTTAACAAATCAATTCTCAAATTTAGGTATAGTTTATGACATGACTACTGTATCCATAAAGGTTATAGTTTAATTATTTCTCACGGACTTTGTAGTAATTAAAATCGCGACTCATCCTCAACTTATTAAAACTACACCTACAAGAAAAGGGAAGAAAAATACAGTTGTCCAGTACAATTTGTTACAAACAATTAAAACGTCCGTTAAGGGGGAAACTGCCTGGTTGTCTAGATGGTCACAAAATAATTGGATCGTACCAGACTCTGACGTTAATACATCATTAATAACGAATACTGAACGTTTTCAAGAGAAATAAAATGGACTTCAGGCATCTGTTTAAATTAACAATGTATTATTAAGTTACGTAGATACCAATAATTTGAATCATTATAAATAATGACTTCGTTTCTTTTATATTCAATAATCACTACAATTTAATATTTGATAATAATATCTTAAGTTTCTTATTTATATTTAGTGATCGAATTATTATGAAGCTCCATCAATAATTAAATAAATACTAACGGAAACTGTTGTGCTATTTAAGATCAACCTACGTTAACAGCCTGTCATAAAACGAAAAGTAAATAGCTTCAGTTAGTCATTGTTATATATGTATTTATCATAATTCTTACTAATATTATAAATACAAAGTGTTTGGTTGTCCTTCTTTCTCTAAAAAAAGGAGATTAACCTAACTTTTTTGCACATAAATAGCGTGGGCCAGTGAGTGGCAATCGTAGAGTGATAATAATATATATTAGAGCGCTTGCATTGGCGCGTCCCGAAGTAGGTGTTTTATATAAAGATATTTGCTTATTTTTAGTATGATAACGAATATTATGGAAATATGAGGAAACCTGAAAGATCCGATGTCAATAGACTCTAAGGTTTTACACAAACTATTTTAAATACAAATGTGCAAACAGATATCTGCAACGAAAGTAATCAGTCAAAAACTTTTGAATTTGTTCATATGCGTGCTTACATATCATATTACTAATAGACGCACTCTAACGTGGCAAAACACTACTTTTTATACCGGGAAAATGTGTCATTCACATTGAAATTTTCATAAAGAACTTTAAATTCGAGGCTGGCAGCTAAGTTTTAATATAAAAATCGACTCTCTGAAACAAGTTTACAAAGTAAACAAAGAGTTATGTTCTATTCTTAGAGAAGTCACTATAATATTTCGTACCTACCTTACCTATATTTTAAAGGAAAAAAATACAATTATTATTTACGACCTACGAGCATTGGTTGGATCCTATAACCCATGAGCACACGGTCTCTGAATAAAGTCCTAGATTGTATTTTGAGGCCACAACACAAATATTTTGAGGCTAAAGCTATATACATTGTGTGTTTGAAGACGTGAAAATAAAAATTTTAAAATTGTAGCATGCACAAAAAAATAATACAAAAAAACTACACGTCGTTAAAACGAGCGTCAAAATAATCAAGTTTCCCGCGTGAAAGTTAACAAATTAGTTCCTAAAAAATGTCTCAGGACTTTTTTAACTTGACAATGACAAACAAGACGCGATGACAAGCGTTCCATAACTCTTAACAGCTTCACTTAATACTGTAAACAAAGGGTTTGTTTGAATGGTTGTGTAAACAAAAATGGGTTACTTACAGTGTACTTTGATCACGATGCGCTTGCTGACGGAGGGTGGAATACCGTTGCTAGCAATACATAGGTAGGCCCCCATGTCCGACCGGGATATCTTGTGAAGAATTAAGATGTCTTCTTCGTGAATTGACACTGGTAAAAGAAAACTATGGATAAAAAATAGGTTGTTATAATTAAAAACTTATGTTTATAATCCGAAAAACCACACTTAGAGGTCGTGAGGTTTCGCTTCAGAAATACCATCGACAAAAGGAAGGAGATTTGGTATTAAATCATAAATCATAATTTTACCCAATGATAGATGCTTTATGAGTGAGATTGAAGCGGTCACCCATACTTAGTTTTGTTTTACGCTGCTTAATCACAGTTACCAGTATCAGTAGCTATATCAAATAATGTAATGAAGAGAAGAGCTTTATATTAAAATGTCGAACATAAATAAACTCCATCTTTAAGGAAATACTTGATGTCGGATGTTCGCTTTGGATGTTTTGTGTTATATCCGGGTTACAAGAATATATATAATCAGTTCATATTTTGTACATAAATATATAATTATCGTAATTTATTTTTGACTAGCGACCCCGACTCCGGCTTCGCACAGGTACAATATGGGTTTATAAAAATTTAAATACCTATGTAAATACGCTTATTACCTATCTAATAGAGATAAACTTCGTGAACTTTATTAGACCTTTACAATTTTGTAAAACCTTATAATATAAAAATGTATTTATTTACCTTTAGTTTTAACTCCACTGTTATCTCTAAGTACAATTTCCGAGCCATCTTCTCTGCGCCACATTACACGAGGGCGTGGAGTGCCTGTAGCTCTGCAAGACACTCTAGCCGTACCTCCCTCGGGAACCATGATGTCACCTGACGTCTCTTCAGGGACAAAGTCGGGAGGCACCACTATGTCTAGGTAACCCATCTGAATTAATAATATATTTTTGTTTACCGTTGATATATTTAAGATGAAAATTGAAATTAGCAGCTATGTGAAGTAACTACTGTACTATCTTCCTATCGACTTAGATGAAATGTGTATGTATCATAGGTATGTATCTGTAGGTGTATCATTATGTGAAGGGATGAATTTTTATTTCATCAATACGTTGAATTATACCTTCACGCCTGTTTCCCTAAGGAGTAGGTAGCGAGTATGAGCCCCATGCTCTCGATCTTTGCATACTGCTCTTGCTTCATCCACATTCATACATCGTTTTATACATGCACCCCTATTTTTAGTACCTACTCACGTTTTTAAGGACATTATACTTGTGGGTCCTTCGGTACAGCGTTCAACATGTCTAAACCATCTCAGAATTCCCCTTTCAATTTTAAATAAAACACTTTTCACGTCGAATTATACAATAAAATTGAAGGAAATTTTCCTGCGACAAGAAAATGAGAGGTGATAACATAATTTAACGCGAACTAATTAAATTAAGTTAATTTATAAGATATGTAGGAAACATCTTACAAATTAAATTTGTCAGTTGGAAATACTATAATATTATATGATTTGGTTAAGCTTACAAAATATAGTGACTTCATAATTTATTAAAGTTTGAACTTTGAACAAAGAGACGCACATCAATTAAGTTATCCAAACATAAATTTATTACAAACAATTGCTTCAACCAACAAATGATAAAGGAATTGCTTTAGAGCTTTTCGTCAAGTGGTGTCATGCGGCGTCGAAGCCTGCAGCTAGGCCTTCATTCCGTAATATCACGTTTAAAATTGTACGTAAAATGCTACTATTTATTAGTATTATTCTTTTGAAATAAAATGAAATTTATTTGTTGGTTAATTTGAATACAATGTTAATATTCGTATACACAAGGATGGCAAGGGTGTACTTTGTTCTAGAGCGTTTTTACTGTTTTAAATTTGTGTTTATTTAATTTAATAGAGTTTGTAGATGGCTATAATGTGGAATATTAAGTTCACTCGCATTTATGAAATATGAAAATTAATAAAATATGCAATTTGTAATATAGTAATATTAATAATTACAAACGCCTCGCTACAAACGCTATAAAAATCTTGGCCTTTATTTATGTCTTGTAATCTTAATAATAGAGTACTTCAAGCTTTGTTCAAGCTAATGACAAAGACGATGCTCTACTACGAAACTTTCAAAGAACGAAGAGCTGGGTGTATAGACTGTCCCCATCATCATAAATAACACTATAATATTTAATAAGTGTTCTCGGGACATGATATTGAACATACCCATTATTCACTCTTATGAATTATGAAATTAATATTTATAGGTAAACCATAGTGAGGTGAATTTTACCTGAAGGGATAGCAACTTTACAAGCAAGCCTACCAATTTCTGTAGGGGCCAAGTTATATTGAACGGTCTGTAGTTTCTTCATCTTTTTTTATTGTATCTCCACCAATATTAATCGATGATTTGCCAATGCCAAGTATAGCCTTTATAGTGTATATGCCGATTAATCAGTATCAACGATGATCCCGCCAACTGTGATAAATGCCCTTTTAATCACTAATCACAACTATCACAGCGCGGACGGGATCAAATTGTTACATGGTCGCCATGACAAGACGTAGAATCCGGTCTGGTTGTGAATGTTGTGATCACGATGAAGTTGACGTTTATGTATCACAAAAGAAACGAGCTTACAGAATGAACCCCGCAGTATTGTCGCCACTGACAATTTATGTCGTTATCACACACCAGTATAAATTACTCGGCGCAGCAATAATTTAGGAACGCATGTCGTGCATTACCCGCTGTGCGCACTCGCCGCAACAAAACTATTCACTTTTATTTGACCGACAACATTTCACTAGACCGACACGTTTATTGTAATCGATTCTTCATTCTCATTTGTCACCGACTCGCTCACAGGGGAATTCAAATTGAGTTGAGTTTTATATTGGAAACTGCCATATAGAGAGCATTTTTCATGTGCCAAATTCTGGCATTTTCATTCTTATTATTTGAATGATATGGTGATGATAGGTATTTTGTATATATTTTTTATATCTATAATATTAATTAAATTTTCTCACAATTTATTTGATTAAATGGTATAAATATATATTTTATTTTATGATATTACGTAGATACCTATAGATTTATTGTTTTATTTAAATATAGGTTTTACAATAAAGGTCAAACATAAATCATTATATATATTTGTTGTTTGTAAAGTTTGTCTATGATGAAGCAATTGTCTAGTAGGCTACGACTTGTAAATTTATATGTGAATAATTGATTTATTTTTCAAAATGGAAAGAAGTGATACTTTGTCATTACCGGATGATTCTCAAGAAGAATCAAGTGGAACAAGTTCTAAATGGAATTCCTATGAGATATACCGATTAATGATGTGCTCTTGGATGGTGAGTGACGTGGTCACTGTTACGTCTGTCACCGAAATGTCACACCAAGGATTCTATGTTAGATTTCTCATACATTTGTGCGGAGTGTTATTCATAGGCGTACCTTTAGTTTACTCAGAAATATGTATTGCTCAATACACGAACTGCTCCATTGTTAAGTTCTGGGATTGCTTCCCTCTGTTCCGGGGACTAAGTTACGGCATGATGTTCTTATCTTACATGAAATGCGTGTACATGGTTGTGTTAACAAGCTGGTACTTCAAGTATACTTTCTATTCAATATTCGGAATACCACCCTGGTACACGTGCGATCAATTCGGAGACTTTCCGTGTATGGTAAAAAGAATAAATTCTACAATGTTCCAGCATTGCATAGAAATGGAAAAATTATCTTCATTAGACTGTGGGATGAAAACTGCAAGCAATCTATTCTTTGCTACTGAGATCGGCAATAAGACGACGAAGTACGACTGGCCACAGTGTCTTTACTCTTGGAAAGAAGTGACATGGAGTTCATGTCTTTGTGTGACAATATATTTAATGTCATTTAAAACTATTAAATGGATACAGATAGCTATGAAAATAGTAGCAATTTATACATGTTTGGGGGGATTTCTTTTATTTTGTGTATCTCTGTCAGTAAGTGGAGTGTGGAATTCAGAGAAAGTGGACATTAATTGGCCAATGTTCAATATTCAGGACGGACTGGATGCTATTGCTGATTCATTTTTGACACTTGGCACCGGTTATGGAATGATAACTTTCTTGAGTAACGATGTACATTTCAGAAGTCCTGCAACAATGACATCGATATTGGCTTCTCTCTGTTCGATGTTCACAACATGTATGCTTTCTTTTATAGCGTTTAATGGAATAAAGGCTATGTCGGTTTATCACGGCGAACAATATGTTATTGAAATAGATAGTAACGCCTACTTCCCGGCATTCGCCTCCATGACTGAGGTACTGAGTTACTTTAACGGAGTTATATTCTGGACTTTTTCTTGGTTCTCTATAATATCTCTGTGCCTTATTATGAATTTGTGGCTCTTATCTATGCAAGTAACCAATTTCTTTCTAAACACAAGCCTGTTTTCTAGATATTATAATGTCGTATCATTCTGTCTTATGACTTGTATATTTCTTACAACAATCCCGTTGTATTGTTCAGATATAGCAACCGCTGTTGTGGATGCTTTGGAAATAATACAAATTATATGTAGTCTTTTCGTATCCGTAACAGTATATTGGCTATATGGTTTTAGAAATCACAATGTAGACATACTATTTATGTTAGGAATTAAAGCAAGTTATTATTGGAAAATTCTTTGGTTCTTCAATCCACCTATAATTCTAATATTGTTGTATGCCAAAATTCTTGCAGTTGAGGTGTATGTGGGACATCATAACTCGTATTATGTTAATTCAATGAACATGGAACTTGACGAAATTATATTTTTCTTCGTACTTGGCATGTTCACTTTTATTGTTATCATAGGCACATTAACAGAAATAATTACTTTTGTAAGTATGAGAAATGTCCGTGGATTAATATTTCCTGTGCCAACGTGGGGTCCTAAGAATCCTATACTATTTCGTAGTAGGAAAATGTTTGTGCCGGAAATAATGACGAGAGAGTTTTTATACCGACAAGTTAGAATTTATGGTAAAAACAATAGACAAGTTTCAACTGTGGAGAAAATTAAAAAGAAAGAATCAGTAGTGCATTTATCGTCAGATAATTTGAAATGGAGCCCTTTGACATCAAATTGAATATTCGTAGATATGTACTTAAGTTAATTTATTGCTTTAAAAACAAACCTGACTTTGCATGGGGTCTGTATTAATCTGACACATATATTGACCTCTGTCTTCGTCTTGAACATTTTTAATGTGCAAATTCCATACAGTTTGTCCATTGTGTGAAACGCTCACTCTGTCATTGTTTGTGATCACGTGCATGTGTATTGCTTGAATAGCCTTTGTATCAGCTTTGACCCATCCTACCTGGAATAAAATATTATCTTTAGATAACCTGTAATTTATATTTCATATAATAATGCACATAACTTCATTAAAATGTATTTTTTCGAAAAATATTGTTAATTATTGTTATATAATTTGGTGAACTTAATTTGTATCTTTTATTTGTTACAGCCCTTGATAATTATACCTTAAATAACATTAATTAAACGTGTGTGAATCTTAACAACATAACAACCCTTCAAGGTATATAGTGTTCTGCTGAGGCCAGTTCTGGTAGCTTACTCTTGACATACATTTTTATTTCATTTTGAATTTAATTTCATTGCGATATTTGCGATAGTGAGAACTTATTTAAATAGCATATGAGACAACTTATTTAAAGACAATTAAATTTCAATAAAACTGTCCTCAGGATTTTAAGATTAGGATTTAAATTTACGTCAAAAGTTACCCTAACCCCACCCCCTTTATCTCACTATTGCTCTACCTACTAAACATTATTGAAAAAGTCATTAAAATTATATAAAACTAGCCGGGACTTCTCCTGTGAGTACATACAAAATCCCAAAAGCACTTTTTATCGAATTGTCCAATCCTAAAAACCGGACTCGAACTATTACGAACATTAAAAAAAATAACCAAATCTGTTTAGCCGTTTTCCGGTAAATTCGAGAACTGAAATTCCGTTAGTACAAAGTTGAACTGTTTACATAATTTAATAATAAGAAGAAGCGGAAGCATGGATTTTTCCATCGCAATCCATACTGTATCATATATATATACGTATTTTAAGAATCTCTAAATTTGAACTTACTCTGTATCCCCCAAGATTGTGCACCAGACATCTAAACGTTGCGTCTCGTCCAACCGGAACTGTCAAATTCGTTATCGGCTCAGCAAACTCGGGTTGGAAAGCCTCTCCTGAAACACTGTCTACATTTGGGGTTACAAAACTCTGTTTCATACAGTTTTAATGTACTTCTCGGTTTATTTCTTTTGATGTATTTACTTTCTCTAAAAATATATATATATTTTTATATATTTGTTTATTCTCTTAAAAAAATAACCTAATGTACAATTGAAAATTCCGCCAAACTGCTACACGTGGTCATCGTAGAAGTATATGTATTTCATAATTAAATCACGGAGTAATTTTCAAGTAATTTCTCATTCAACTGTCCGCTTTGGGTGTGTTGTGACGATGAACAATATTTTCATTCATTTATCTTAATATATATAATATACTCGCATTTCAGAGGGCACGTCCGCACTTCTTCTAAAAATAGCAGATACTTTTAGGTCTGTTAAAGAAGTCACACATAAATGCAGGCCAGCAACGGACTTGCAACCTTTTCTGTTCAATATGGACAGTGGATTTTATATTATATAGATTTTTAGGTAATTCCTAGACAGATTATTATGTTCTATTCAAAATACATTATCTTTTACTTACCAATAGTATTCGAAATCGACATGGATACCGTGAGTAAATAAATATATGTCGCCCACCAAGGCTCCTGCATATTTTCAAATTCAGCTTAATTACAATCGGGCTGGTTGACTTATGAACTCCATGTGAGGTAGCTAGAAATAAGAAATTATAAACTAAAGCATAGCAAGTTAACAAGTGTTTCGGAAACCCTCTCGTTCAAACAGTCAAGATGATACCATAATCTATCTATCTATCATCACATCTTGAATCTCAAGAGGGGTAAGCTGAGACAATCGAATGATATTTGCTACGATCCTGGCATACCTCTTTTGCTTCTTTTATATTCATCATAATCGGCGATCATTTTATTGTATAGGTTCAAGAAAAGTATTTTTTTCCAGTTGCCTATATCGAACCGAACAGTTAGTTGGCAAGCCTGTAGTACCTAAATGTGTCACTTCTTTAATAGACGTAAAATATCTATTACTTTTAGAAAAAGTTCACGATTTATGTGCCTTCCGAAGCAAGAGGAGTCGATTAAACATCATCAAGATCAATTTACACAAGGCAAAATCTAGGCGAAAAAATAACATTGATATATCGGTCCTATCCGGTAAATGTTCTCTCGTGATTCCAAAGAGACAGTAAATGCTTTACAGCTATATTCAGACGTAGATGTTTATATCACATATCGTTATTCCCGCGTTGTATGAGGTCGTATGAAGGCCCCTCATCGCCTTCCAGTCGGTGCCGAGCAACAAAACGACGACGAAACGATCTCGGATGCTATCGAGTACCGGTAACTACTTTTCCGCCAAGCATGTGATAATGTTTTAGATTCAACCAAAATATTTGGAACTGCGCCTTGATGAAAAATAAATGTAGTATTATTATGATTGAAAATATATAGAATTAAATATAAATAAATTGACCTTCAAACGTGACAAGAGACTTGAACTGATTTGATTTCTATAATTTGCATATTGAATTTTCAAACAGTAATATAAAAAATACTGTTTGTTTTATACCTGTAAAGTGGCAGAACAAACTTTTTTGTTTAAATTAATTAAGCACTTATAAAACGTAAAATTATTCGTTTCTAAAGCGGCAAGCATTATAAAAATGACAGGCGAGACAATCATTTTAGGATAATCCAATGTCATTTCAGTAATACAAACTCGAGATTGTAGTAAATTCCTACTCAAAGTTCATTATGGAGTCTGACAGGTTGCAAAATTTATATCCGCTTTATTTGCCCTTATTTATGGCAAAAAATTTCATGTCGGTAAATTTTTTAACAACATTTTTTACTCTGCCTGTCCAAAGTAGATTAAAGTACTAACAGAGCGAATTGTAAATTCTATATTGTTTTCCTTGGTATTGATACACAAAAATAAGTCAGGGATGAAATATGTGACAATTTTATTCAAAATCATTTAGTCCTTACGGCGTGACTGAATATTCAAACTTCCACAATAAAATATCAGTGGAAAACACGTAGAGGCATATACCGATACTTACTAACTTAATTTACTCCGGAACAGAAAAAGTAACAAGGATCTATATTATATTAAAATGTTTGTTTGTTTGTTTCTTATATACTCAAAAACTTTTTAGCAGCGATAGTCGCTAGTAGTACACACATACATGACATACATATCTAGGATTGTGCCAATAACTTCAATATACTCTTCATAAACAAACAGTAAAGATATATGCAGTGTATATCTTTGATTCCGCCTTGTCTTACAAGATCAGTTTCAGGAACCCAACGGTCTAAGTTGGTCGTAAGGAACTAACTTTACAAACGACGACGGAAATTTCATACTGGGTTGAGTAACTACCTATGCTTTGACCTGTTTAGAATATTATGATAGTGAAAATATTTAGGTATTCAAGAATGGCTACACCGATTGCTAACCATGATCGTTTCAAGACGATTATTCCCAAATCGTAGCAACTGAGGGTCAATGTTCGAAGTATTCACAGCCGTCTGACATGTGATACTTAATAATAGGAGGCGAAAGAGGTCGGTACCTATGTCCGGACCCCAGACTCGAATTCCAGATCGAGCAATTTTCTACCACTTAAGGGAATCGTTTTGACCCTAGCTCGCAATAATGGCGCTAGTGTCAAATTTACTGTTTTTTTACGTTTAATTTAATGAATCAAATCAAACGAAATATTACTGCGCAAGCGATTTATAATGGTAGTGTAATACATATAATATTGTTTAATTAGTTATTAATCAGTTTATTACGTTCCTTTTTAAAAATAACACAACTATGTAAAAACCTTAAAATTAAATAAAACTATGGCCCTCGTGGAATTGTGGCAAGAATACTGGCTGCATTTCCTCGCTGGATTGCGATGCTGATTCGTTGAGCGAGAAAAGAGCTAGCCCTCCTGTCACCAGACTAGATGATCAGTCGTGGGAGCATTTCTTTTATATTTTTTTTGGCATTTGAACCTTACTGACCTAGGTATCTTAATTATAATTTATTAATAATAATATATAAATAAAAAATAACTTAAAAATAAAATAGAGTAAATTAGTTAGAAATGACTGTTATGATTATGTTTTTTGGTTTATGTGCATTATTGTGAATGTTTTTTTGAATGTGTTGTGAACATTTTTATTATTTTTCATATCTAAAATAGAAAATCCCCTGTGCTTAATAATATTTATTTTGATTTGATTCTTTAAATTTCAGTAAAAAATATATGTGCTTTAATCGAAAAGTAAGTCCATTTGGTCCTGTTCTGATTATTAAGTGCAACTCGTCCCTTTTTGTCTACACCGCAACGCATAAACGTCGTGATGGTGCATTAAACTGTAAACTCTGTGCCTCATTCTACGAGCATGATTGATCTAATGAAGCTTATTTGAATAGGCGTGTTTGGAATTTTCCCCCCCGTTCTTTCTGTTTACTTTCTTATGCACCAAAGTGCCGAAATAATTTATGGAGCTCTAATTAAAACTTCCGTTAGCAAAGTAATTGCTGCTTGTAACATACTAAGAACTTTTGTATTAAATAAATAGTACTGCATTCGTCTATGAAATCCCAATATATTGTATTCCTGGATGTCTTAGATGCCTTTGTTGTATACAATTTTCAAAATTCAATACTATTATTTATTTCATTTTATAAGTAAGTATACAAATAACAGCGGTATAAATGAAGTCTTAAGATTTTAACCACTAGGAACATACATGCCCCGGATTCGCTAGGGTTTATTAAAATAAAAAAAAACCAAGCCCTCCGGTATCGATATGTAAGAAGATAATAACTAAGAGCAGTTTGTAAATATCCACTATCAAAGTGTAATGAAAATTCATTTAGCCCTTTTGGAGCTTATTCTGTACAACCATCCAGACAGATTTGAATTAACAGATAAACACTTCAATTTATTTGTATAATATAGAAATCAGAAATTCTCTAAACAATTGCAACTAGTAAATAAATAATAAATATTTTACTAGTTGCAATTGTAATATATAAATATTTATATTTTTTGCGAACACTTACCTTATTTGAACTCGAACAATTTTACTAACAAAATTCGAACTAACAATTCAAAAGTTGCGTCTCAAGTAAACTAAACGAAACTTTCCAGACTATCGCGTGCCGCATCGTCCTTGTACGGTATAAAGTTTGAGATAAGAGCCTTGTACCTTATTGTATTATTAAATGAGTCGTGATGTTAAAGTTTTTCTCGTTTAAAACGTAGACGTTTAAAGTTAGAGAGTTTTCCGAAGGAAACGCGTTGTGCGTACGCCAGGGTCGACAGCGCAGCACACACTGAACAGCCGATTGTTCATTCAAGACTTTACTCTGTCGTTACTCTAACGCAGATGGCTGTTGATGGAGGCTACGCAAGTTTCAGTTTTTCCAAGGTTTTTACGTGGAATCCTGAACTATAAGTCGTGTTTTAAATACAACTAAAATGAAACAGAGACTAATTCAGTTTAAAGTATTTAATAGTAAATTATAACAAAAATTCATAATTAAGCTAATCATATTTTGAAATATCTTGTAAACTTTGCAACAGTGTCTATTATTATGAAAGCATTAGACTCAAGTTAAAGTTTGTAATTAGAAATTAAAAATCAATTTCACTGACCCTACGGCCAAACCAAGTTAATGAAATGGAGATAGAATAATTACCGACTTGCAGCTGCTAATTTCTAAAGTTATTAATTGAGGAGTTAGTAAGGACGTCATCTGGTTGCCTTAACAAAACCTCATTGTGTCACTAATCTAAATTATATCTATAATATCTTATCAAATGGCTATTTGCGAATCATTCTTGCACACTGTAGGTACTTTTCGTAAACTAATTTTCATAAACTATAATACTTTGACATTGCACTGAAAACCTCCTTAGAATTCATTTTCGTTTTTTACCATTGTTAGGGTTTCGTACCCAAAGGGCGTCAACGGAAACCCTATTAAAATTCTACTAAGACATCGGTGTCCCTCCGTCCGTCCGTCTTTAACAGGGCTGTATCTTTTAAACCGTAATAGGCAGATACTTTAAATTTTCACAGAATGTGCATTACTATGGCCGCTATAACAACAAATAATAAAAATAAAATGAAGTTAAAAATTAAAGGGGGTCCCCATACAAGAAACCTGTTTTTTACTAGCCGTCTGTCACGGGCTGTATCTTTTGAACCGTAATAACAAATAACAATAAATTAACTTTTAAAAAAAGTATACCGACTTCAAAAATGTATCACTGAAAAGCAAGAAATAATTAAATATTTCGTCGTTTAATTTGAAGACGGTTGGTGCCGAATTAGGCTACAAAATTAAAATAAGATTCTAAAGAAGATCTGTTCAATGTTATATATGTTTGTAATTAATTGTATTTTTGTTATTGTAATAAAATAAAAAAGTAATTAAAATGAAAAAGAGTCAGGACACTGGCTTCACGCATTGCCCTCCCATAACATAGGTACGGTGTTGGACTCGTCGACCTTACGTATCGCCGTTAGTTTACGATTAGGTACTAAGGTCTGTGAACCTCATCGTTGCCTATGTGGAAGAGACGTGGACTATTTTGGTCGCCATGGACTTTCATGCACAAAAAGTGCTGGTCGCACCTACCGCCACGGTACCTTAAATGATATAGTACGCCGATCTCTTGCCACTGCCTCTGTTCCTGCGATTCTTGAACCATCTGGTATGAGCAAGGACGATGGCAAGAGACCTGATGGCGTAACTTTAGTACCGTGGCATTTAGGAAAAAATTTGGTGTGGGACGCTACCTGTGTTGATACACTGGCAGCATCTCACATACAGTATACAAAATTAAAAGCGGGTGCGGCGGCAGAACACGCTTAACTGCTCAAGCGCCGAAAATATTCAAATATTTTAACAAATTACTTATTTTCGGCGCTTGCAGTGGAAACAATGGGTCCATGGTCTACCGAAATGAAAATATTCTTGAAAAATTTAGGTACTAGATTAGTCCACGCCTCGGGTGACCTAAAGGCTGGCTCTTACCTCGCTCAAAGGATCAGTTTAACCATTCAGCGAGGTAACGCAGCCAGTGTTTTGGGAACCATGCCACAGGGAGGGGTTCTGGAAGAGGTATTCTTTTTATAATTTGTTTTTAAATATATTATTTATTTATTACCATTACATTTAATTAATTGTCTAGATTAGTGAAATTTAGAGCTAGGTAGTTTCTAATTTGGCACCAACCGCCTTCAAATTAAACTTGTTAAACAAATTAATATTTAATTATTTCTTGCTTTTCAGTGATCAAGTCAGTGATTTTTGAAGTCGGTATACTTTTAATTTTATTAAATTATATAAATTACGCAACTTAAATTCAGCGTCAAATTGACGCATCAGCATGTGTTTAGTGGTATTCCTATGTAAAACTTCAATCTTAATTAGGTATATTTTTGTACGAACTGAACATTTTGGCATATTGAACCGTATGAAGTAAGCCCAACAAAAGCTAACTGCTGTAAATCGTTGAGGAATTCCCTCGACTGTCTATGGTCTTCATCATCAGACTAGTAATGGCACTTATAACCCATATGGGTGCAAAGTTCTCATCAATAGAAATTAATTAAATCCAAACACAAGGTAACTGCTGTAAATCGTTGAGGAGCTCCCTCGACTGTCTTTCGGCTCTATCATCAGATCGACTCCAGAGCTTCATTAAATAGTAATGCTTTAAAATACTTAATGAAAAAAATAAAATAACAAACGCACTAGCCACTACGATTTTCGAAGGTTCCCCTCGGATTCTCTGATGATGGATGGATGGATGCCATCATCATCATCATTCCTTATCATGGTACCACCCTTGAAATATCAACCTTTCCAACAGAAAAAGAATCATCAAAATCGGTTCATAAACGACGAAGTTACCCGCGAACACACATAAAAAAATATATATACTACGGTCTAATTGATAACCTCCTTTTTTTGAAGTCGGTTAAAACCGATCTTAGTGCATACTATTGAGTGTACGAAACCCTTTGTGTGCGAGTCCGACTCGCACTTGGCCGGTTTTCAGAATTCACGCCACACAATTAATGTGAAGATGAATTCAATGTTCTTGTCGTTGCTAATTTTACCAATTTTACCAAGTTTGTTCTGTGGATAGACAGATGGAAATCGCAATATTTAGGTTTAGAGGTACGAAAACAAAAAAAATAAACAATTGAATTATTTTATTATTTTGTTTGTTTTTCATTTAAGTTTTGAAATAATTTTAAAAGGCATAGATCATAAATTATATACTTAAACGGAAAGATTGTGTTATGGTTAGCCGTTGCCTGCGACTTCCCTCACATGAATTACATCATTAAATGTTACCCCTTTTCACCCCGGGAAGTATAACATTTTGAAAAATCCTGTTTTAGGACCAACGGTTGAGGTTGATCATTCAGTCAGTGTAAGAAATACATCTATTTTTTTTTTATATAGAGAAGACGACATGTGACCTTGCCACCGCCTGATTGTTATTTATAAGGAGAATTTACAAAAACGGTTTCGTAATACTATAATTCTTAAATTAGAAACGCTTTTTTATATTTTTCGCGAATTTGTATTCTCCACATGCTAATTCAAGAAATCTATATCAGTAATTTTACACAGTTACCTACCTACATGAAAAAAATGAAATATATAAAACATATTACGTTATACGTTCTTAAAAGGTTCCTTGTTTTACTACGGATCCCTAAAATTATAAAAGCAAACTCATGCAAAAGTGGTGAGTTATTCAGTCCATATAATAATTACGCCTTGGAATAAATACAGGATGTTGAAAGGAACAGGATACGAGATACACGGCTTCCACATTCGTGTGCAGATAAAGTTTGGGGACGAACTTTCGACATGTGTCCCGTTAGACTAGCGCTGCGACTCAACGAGGAGAATACGAACTTCTACGAAAGACGGTTTCGGTACATCCTGTGGATATGATCCATTCGGGTTCTCCTATAAAGGAATAACTTAATGTCAATGTTGATAATGGTGTACTCTGGAATAGTGTCAAGTGACAATTGAATGTATGTGATGCATGGCTTAAAAAGTCAATACAAAGTCGCGGAGGGCTGCGAGTAAGACTTAAGGCGGTTTCGCAATCATGTACCTATGTACTATATGGGAATTAATTTTATATGTTTTTGGGTTAATTGTATTATTTTTTTACGTCACTTTACAACAGGCGTAGATTTAGCCGGTTTCACTTGAATGTAATGTTCGGTCTTGACTTTATATTTAGTCTGATAGGCTTACTTTAAAAAAATATCCTGACACAAAATATAACTTCATTATCTACTTTCTGTACTAAGCGTTTACAAAAAGGAAGACCACGTTCAAGCAAGATTTAAGTTTATATGAGCCAATATTTTAATGCCAACTTTGTCTTCCGAGTGCGTGGGTTGGCTCCCGACATTAAAACCTGAAACCGTCCAACAATTTATTAAAACACGAGCTTGCATAAAACAAAGCGCAGGCAGTGCTTGATTCAGTGTTTCCCGCCAGTCGGCTCCAGATTGTGCACCGCAACACCACAACTTCCGGCTTCCGGTGGAAAGCTGCGCCTGCGCGGCCTACCGGACATTACGTCACGTTGATGTCACTTCCGCATCACAATTATATGCTCAGTTTATTTCTGACCACATTTTCAAACATGTGCTACAACGATAATCATGATAATTATCACAGGAATTATGTGATGACTAACTTATAAGAACTAATGTAGGATTTCTTAAAAAAAACAACAACGGTTCTATCAGAATGTAATAACGAACAGGTTATCTTAAACTGGCTTCGCCCGTGTATATTTTGGAACAAAATTAAATATACCTGTAGCCTATGTCACTCAGTGATATCGTAGCTTTCTTTACTTACATACTTTAACTCTTTATAATATTGGTATAGAAAAGTAAATATCAAGAATATTGAGTTTATGATCCCAGTAGGCAATTTTTTTACTCCTATTGGTAAAGATAACACTATTCAATATTCATTTCACTTTGATGTCTTATATCGGTGATTTGGAAATGTATGAAAAATAAGTCAGTACCTCATTATTTCAGAAGATTATAGAAAAACTACCTTTCCGCCCCGGTTTTGCCCGTGGAGATTTTTGAAATGTAAGAATTTATTCCGAAGGATAAAAAGTAGCCTAGTGACAAACCCGGCTCTCCGACTATCTCTGTCGATCTTTGATCTGTTTAACAAACAAACAAACAAACGAGCATATTTCCGCTTTTACAATAATTTACACTCAGTTTCTGAAAGCCTTGTAATTATTTTAAAGGTTTACTGTAAAAAGTATAACCTGAAAAGTGAATAATGTCATGAAAATAGACCACTTGTTGGTATTTGGTAAATTCGTTAAAAATATTGTTCAAATATTGTAACTAAGCCATTTATTTCTTTATAAACATTTTCACAAATAATGATACAAATTTTCTTTCTAAGTGGTAATTTTAAATGGAAAATTGCAAGAGAGAGAATAAAATGGAAAGCATTAGTAATTGAACCTGAAATTTGCAAGTGGTTATTTTAAGGTTTAACGATTAGTTAAGCGCGATTTAAAGTGAATCTGTTTAGTAAAATGTAGACAGTCTCTACTTGAAAATAATAGAATAGAAAGTAGGGAGGCACTGGTGGATCATATGAAAAGGTTTTCGTAGCATTGAAGAATACTCAAATAAAATAACCAAAATAAAGACGTTTTATAAATTATGCGTGTATTGATATTAGTATTAGGACAGTCTAACCTTTTTGATAAACGCAGAACAATTACCGACATACATTTCTTACTTATAAATGTTACAGTAAGAACACTCTCATTTCTGGTCAAAATTTTACATATTATACCTAGGTACTTATATCCTAAACTAGCTGTGCCTTACGGTTGAACCAGCGTTAATAGTTCCTGCTAAGCCCCTTTAGGCAGCAGCGTGATGTCATTGCTCAAGAATTGGGCTATCAAATGCAAATATATTTTTTTCTACCTAAATCCGACTGGTAGTTCCAGAGATTAGCGCGTTCAAACAAACAAGTCTTCAGTTTTATTATTAGTGTAGATTTTTCACGTTTTAATGATTGTCGTTTATTTTTATTTTGGGATACCGATTCGTGTAACTATTTTGTGAGCGATGTCGTTGCCTAGTATTTTATATTAAAGAAATTACCGTCCGTCAGCCTGCCCGTCTATCTATCACTCGCCCGCTCGAATGCTTATTTTGAGATCAATCCCAATTTACCACGAGGCTAGAGGTGTTGAATTGACCAGTTCTACATTTATTCATATATAATAATAAAATTTTCAGGGTACATTGTTTAACCATGGAATTCTTACATTCTCGAATATTTTAAAACAAGTAAATGCAATAAATAGTGTCCACCTCTAAATCTGTATCGATTGTAATTGAGGGACGACGGTCGTTTAGTTCGGAGACAGGAGTGAATGGTTGTCGTCGACTGCCGAGGAAACTACTGATAATAGCGTTTCTAACATAGAACAACATGGAGTAGAATTATTTATTTTCTGAATTAGTATCTATCATCATGCCTTTTATCCCGAGATACGACGATCCTGACATACCTGTTTCGTTTCTTTTATATTTATCTACCTATCATACATATACATATCATATTTTAGAATCGGAATAGTTTTTTTGGAAATTTAGAATGTTTTGAATGTTTAGGGCTCGTCTTTCTTTTAATGTTGACTACCTAGTCGTGTGTTGTGACGGTCGAAGTCTTACACTTTTTTCGGCCTAGCTCTCATTCGCCAAGTGTCTGGACTGGAGTGTTAAGTGCGATAAGGAACGTTCGTTCGTTACAATACAATGTGTTGTATATATTTTTTTTGTTTTACTTATTTTATTATTATATACCTAGTTATGCATCTTGGTTTCTACGTTTTAAGGGTAACGTAGTTTTACTAAGAGTCCCATACATTTAGTATGGATAATTGGCAAAAAGTAGACACTGTCACTGAAGTATCTAGCCACGCCGCATGGTTCAGGAATATATGACTTGACTGTATATACGTTATGATTTGCAAAAATTAGATTCTACAGAAAATGGTGTATAAGTCTAGGTGTGTGACTTTATAACTACTCTATGAATGTCGCTGTGCCAAGGTGTTCAGCCGTGCTGACGAGGCTACGGTAGACAGTCGAAATAGTCAAACCTTTGTCAAGTAACTGGATCATCAAGTTTCGGGTTCCAGCTAAATGTTTATAATTACGACGATTTTCTAACTTTTGCGTTTACTAAGGATATTCTAGAAATGACATCAAGTGAACGGGAATGATGTATGTATTCACACCAGAGATCATTATTGTTATTAGGTATATATTTGTTTATATTTATTTATGAGTGTCAAAAATATAGTTTGTTTATTATATCTTTGTAATCTCGTCGTGCATTAGATAGAGCGGCAGCCACCAAAAATCGAGTCCTCGCGAAGTATCCATTGAAAATAATAAATCGTCCTCTTTTAGTATTTTAATAATAACCTTATGATTAGCAAACTCTGTTAAGGTATTTGGAGATTGAAAGTTTCATATCAAACCTACATCCACTTTAAAAAAAAATTGAAATGTTTCCATGAAAGCATATGAATCCGCAAATTAAATAAACAAGTAATACAATTGTTCATAATGAAAACCTCACATTTATTTAAAGGGGTGCTTTAAAGAGGTAATTTGTTAATGGAGTGGCCGCAAATCTGGCGTTATCTGATGCCGCAACGACCCGCCTTTTCGCAAACAAGTAAACTGTATAAACTCTTGGTGGTTTCCTCTTTTTTCTAAATAATGTTCGCGACGCGGTTTGTTTAGTACCCCTTTAGCGATAAGAACTCTTAAAAAGATATTACAGGCTTTTAAATAAATTGTTTCTTTGCTTTACGTAATAAGAACCTACTTATATCTCATTAGAGTTTTCATTAGTTTAATTTTGTAGGTAAAATCAAACTACCACTATGATAAAATATATAACTAAAATTTTAGTTTAGTGTATTGAAAATCAATAGATTATTTTTTTTGTATAATCTTTATAAAAACTTGATATAGTGTTGACACAATGAATTTAAATATACATGATCAAATAATTTAAAAAATGTAATTTTTGCAATTACATTGATATAAAACCTAAAATTAACTAAAACTTATACTAAAATTTCACAATAATAATTTAAATAGTTCTGCAGCTTCGGTATTTATTTTGGGCAATAAGCAAATATTATCATATTTAAAAATTGCAAAGAACAGTGAATTCTCCGATCTTCTGCATGGAGGAGACTCGGCAAAATATTATTTATTTCAATGTGTTGAATTAGGCAGCGAAATATGACCGAAGTTATGCTTGAAAGTAAAGAGAAATGTGATACGATGGTATTACATCATCACAAAGATTATCCAAAAAATGGAACTTAAAATCTGAATCGTAAGAGAGAGGAAGAGGACCCTGATTCTTGGCTGTATTGGCTCACACGTACGATATTTGTACCGGTTGTGGTATCCAGGGGCTTAGGAGTTTTGAATCGATTTTATTGTTCAAAGAGCAGTCCCAGTGCAGGTCTTTCTCTGAAAAAATATCCAATAAATAAATAAAGTGTAATACTTAGATATTTGTACTAGTAATCACAGACAGACAGTAAAATTTTATTTATTTGTACTTATATATATCACACGTAGCAACGGTTAAAACAGACGTATTAAGTTGTTTACATCTTCTATCATTCATCATTATTATCACAAGACAACTTTTGTTTATTATTTATTCTTAGACATTTGTTGGGCGCCGCAAACTGCCTGAGATGAAACAATAAACAATTAATTAAACCATGTGATTCCCCTAAATTATCGCCATTTGTGTTGTTTATTTATTGTTCTTTCAAACAAGTCTACCAAAGAATACATCAAATTAATCTCATGATATCTGGATGAACCTAGTGTGTTTTAGAAATTTCAATAGGGAACACTGTTAGGTAAGTGACATAGTGACATAAAGTAAGCGAGATTTTTTTAAGAAAAAACCCCCGTTTTAGTGGAAGAATAAATAAAATCGTTATTATTTTCTTTCTTCACGGGTTGCATTACAGCTCCCAAAACCGTGTACGGTCCCAAGGTACCCAGCGGAAGACCAAGTCTCCCTCTTTTAGCCAATGGTATTTGTGAGGCTATATCTATTTTTAACCGACCTCCAAAAAAAGAAGGAGAAGGTTCTCAATTCGGACCGTATGTTTTATTTATGTATGTATCGATTACTCCGCCAGTTGTGAACCGATTTTGATGGTTTATTTTTTAATCGACAGATAATTCTTCAGGATTGGTCCCATTTTTATCTCAAAAAAAATTGGTTCATTAGTTTTTCAGAAATTTTGAAAAAGCTGACCTTATAAGTCAATTTTTCGTAATATCTCGATGAAATATGTACCGATTTTGACGACTTATTTTTTTAAGGATATAATAATTTCTCGACATTATCTCACAGTCATATGACGAAAATCGGTTCAGTAATTTTTCAGAAATTCAGTAATTTGTCTCTGTTTACTGCTGAAAATTATATCAGAGAAAAGCCTTAGCAACGGTTGCTATTGACACGAAGTTGTCAATTTTCGTATCGGCGGTGGTCTAGCGTGGTGCAGCGCAGGATGCACATTGCACATGGTTCAAATCCCATCCACCGCAATATTTTTTAATTTTCCATAAATTTTTTTTAGTTGCGTTATTATTTGTTTCTCAGGGCAGCAAAATCACTTAAAAGGGAGAAATAAACCTTTTAAAAAAAAGTGTACCGACTTCAAAAATTTGCACTGAAAAGTAAGAAATAATAAAAATTTCGTCGTAGAATTTGAAGACGGTTGATGCCCAATTAGAAATAATTTAGTACCCAAATTCACTAATCTAGATAATTCATTAGGAACCTACGATTATCATACAAACCTCAGTACAGACACAGATAATATTGAACAGATCTTTATGTCCTTAGATGTTTACTTAATTTTGTATCCTGATTTGGCACCAACCGTCTTCAAATTCTACGACGAAATTTTTATTATTTCTTACTTTTCAGTGCAAGTTTTTGAAGTCGGTACAATTTTTTTTTTAAAGCTTTATATATATCTCTAATATCGTTATTTTCGACTATTTTTAAATTTATTTACAGAAAACAGCGAACTAGTTGATATCAAAGCTCTAATTCAATAGATATAAAAAACGAGAACTACGAAGGTAATTCTTATGGATTTTTTTTTTAATTAATGTACAATACCTAGTCTAATAAATTTCTGTTTAGCATCCCTCTTTGCGCATTTATTTTATTTTAATAGATTACTAAAACATGTGCCTAAGTATAATGGCAAAGTATGATTTATTTTTGTATTTAATTTAGGAAATCTAAAATCAAATTATTCTGAGATAGGTATAAATAAACCTTTTACGCAAAATGCTAAAACGTGTGACTGATCTTTACTCTAAATTCAGACTTCATAAAAAATACAATAAAAATGTAATGAGATGCGCTAGTTAAAGTCAAAATTGCTTATAGCGTTCAATACGATCAGATAAGAGCAGTAGATACAGCATAAAATCGAATAATCTTTGAATGATCAACCATTCTTCAACAGAAAAGGCCGGATTTTAAGAGCATAAGCCTAAGTGGCAAGATTTGCCAAAAATGAGCATAATAACTTAAAAGGCACTTACTTTCACATAAAAGGCCACTTTAATGTTTAGTTCAGTGACTTACATCCGAAGAGTCAAATGTATTAAAATAATATAGGAAACAAGGCAGAGTACAAATAAAAAATAGAATAACTAAATTCAGAAGAAATGCGGTTGAAACTTTATAATATATGAACGTGTCCTCCAAATTACAAGACTTTGAAGTAACATATTTAATTGTGCTCATTGGTTTGACTGAGAATTCAGTTCAGGACCTCTCCACTATCCTTGCCGAATCGAATCCAAGAGTTTTTTCTATGAAGAGAATTCTCCTCTAATGGACGCAGCTTCGCCGAGGCTAGTGGACGGCTAGCCTGCAATGAACATTCTATCGATGCGCTATCGGTTCAAATAATTTTCATAAAAAATCTGAGCACATTAAGTTGTCCAATTTAGACCGGCTAGTCACATCTTTTTAACCGAACTTCAAAAGTAGGAGGAGGTTCAGGTTCACATTTTGGTTTTGAAGGCGGTTTTTTTTTCTTCATCAGAAGTGGTTATTATAATTATATTTAATACGAGTTGATGGTACATTGTATAGTATACATATAAGATTGGAATTACAAATTCGATAAAAGACAAGGGAATATCGACCTAATAACTAGAAAATAATATGACATTAAAATATACATTAGGTTTTGATCTTGTAAACTATACAGTTGTATATGTATATACATACATACATGCTCAAAGTTTGCTTTATTATCGAAGCATAGTTGTTTACTTTAAGCGCACTTGACCTAATACTAACACTAAGCTTGGAGATAGTGTCTGAGACAACCTCGATACATTGTACACACTAGAACCCGATAGTTTGTCCATATTAAGTGACAACGTTGGTTACCTAAACAAATCGATATAGTTGTGCCATGTAGTACAAATGTAAACGGCAACTACTGTAGGAATTGATGTGTATGATTGTAATTTGTAAAATATTTTTTACTTACGAATAAACTTGACATATACAGAGTCTTTCTTTTAACTGGGGACTTTATGATAAATCCTAAACTGGACCGATGAATGTGAAATATTTTAATTTTTGACCAAAAAATCAAAGTAGGCTAATTTTAGTTTCAGACAAAAAGAGCTGAAGTACACAAAGAAAGGTTGGCTGTCAAGATCTCTATAAGTTTAAAAATTTAAAGGTCAATAGGTACAATAATGTCTCGTATGATTAAGGTGACAACTGGCTGGTTACTTTGTAAAGACCAAGGATTAGAGGTGGAGAAAGAAAGCAAGAGATTCTATTCGATACTCGAGCAGGCTCTGGAGTAGACAAAGATAACAATAGAAAACATGAGAACTGTGAAAACATCCCTACTAGATGTTTTCTTTTTCGTTTAAAATAATTCTAAGAAATTAGAAGACAAATAAGGACAAATATATTTAATATAGGTAATAACATAACGTACTTTCCGATCTGCCCCGTTTTATATCCTATCTTAACTACAAACTTTCGGGGAGACAGAAGTGTCTGAATCTCCTGAAATCACTGAAACATTAAGAATACTCTATATTGATTTGTGTGTAGGTACATATACGAAGCTTAAATATATTTAAAATCTGAATTTGCAAGTATATGTTATTGTTTTATATTTACGGTTGCAAATGAAATAGAACTATTAAACCAATAGCGCCTCATTTAGTAAATTGTTAAAGTTCACGTGTAAATAGCAAAATGTCGCCCGAACTTAAGAATTTCCAACCGAGACCGCTCTCAACTCTTGCATTTAATTTCGACTTCACGTAATGAGGGTGAGGAGTGCATATTTCATAGGCCCCGAGCCATTCTCAGGCGTTAAGTGGGGTATTTTATTGGCTTATTATACAATATTCTAAGCTAAAAATCGTGGAAAGAGTACGTTTTTAATTGGGCTTTGAGCTCGCGTGGCGGTGACGGCGCGGTTATTCATTGCCAACTCTAGAGCCAACTTGTCGGTCCAATTTCCAGCTGCGTTTTTTAGTGATTTAGATATTCGATCTATGTCTATATATTTTACCATTATGGGTTTATCTGACACTTCGAAGTAGATGCCAATAAACAATATTTTATGAAATCGAATCCTTTGGTTTTTTTATTACCTATTAGAAAAAAGAACAATCATTTATCAATCCGTAAATCATCTAGTATATCAGGCATACTGAAGTTTTTACTTAAGGACCCGTGGCTCTCAGTCATCATGTATCTATCAAAAATATGGCAAATCTAAGTTAATCCTGGGAACGTGAGTTTATTTATACAACATTTCCTCACCCCAAAAGGATTGTTATTATTTGAAATTGGATTGAGCCATATTTTTATTATTTAGAGTTCTAAAGAGCCATAGTTTTCGATACGAATAGTGCCTTTGCGTATAAATAAACTCACGTTTCCAGGATTAACTTAGATTTGCCATATTTTTGACAGATACAAGATGACCTTGACCACCGCCCCTTAAACCACTCCCACACGTATTTCATAAGTAACAAATATCAAATAAGCAACAAAAACATCTTCCTACCCGGCTAGTCACCGTGGAAGATCAAGACCAAGACTCTCCAAAGAGAAGAACAGAAGAAATCAAATAGATTTAAGGAATATAAAAATTATACATCCATAGTAACTTATATTGTCAGCACATTATCATCTATATTATGAACGTAATTAAGCTATCGCTGGCTACAATACAGATTGAGACAAATGTACTTCTTTGGACGAGGCCATCATCTGTGTAAGGGTTCTTGCACATAAAAAAATAAATTTATATAACTACGTACTAGTAACACTAGAAATAAGCTACCTAAATCTGTTAAAAATAATACTCATAGTTATTTAAAAAAATGTAAAACAAAACTCAAATGTTTTTTTTCTGCAAGAAATAAAAGGCTTTTTATTTATTAGAAAAAACGTGGAAAGAAAATCAAATTATCACAAACAGATTAAAATCGAATACATATAAGATATCTTGAATCTCTACATTTAGGCATGTCTTAGACACAGCTGTTCGCGACGAAGTGATCAGTGACCGTGAAAGTGAAATAGAATTCGAAAATGAATCAGTGAATTAATGTCTCATAGTGCCAGTGCTTAAAATAGTGAAACATAGACTATCAATATAGAGTTTAGACATAGGCCTAAGTGAGCGAGTGCACTGCGTTGCGCGAGGGCGGGGGTAGACCCCCAAGGCAAGCTCGCACCGCGAGCTATGTCAACCCGTAGGCTCGAAAGGCATCCGCTGACCAATACCCGTTGTCTGTCTAAGACGGAGAGATTGTTGCAGCGACTGGCATAGATTCGTATTTCCTCTGAAAAGGTATAGCTTCAGACGAAAATTGATTCGGAATATTGTACTGTATAACTTGTTTACAGATTGGAACGGCAACTAACTTGCCATTTGTACCTAATGTTATTATTCGGAATTACACATGTGTAAACTTACCTCGCTTACCACGAGGCGGTCGAAGGGTTCGTTCGACCATGCTATCGTTAGGGACTATGTCCCTAAAATAATATATATTGATGTGAAATAGTATTTAACACTACTTGACTATTCTTGAGGGCCTGATCAACTCCCAAGGATAAACTTATGACTACTTGACTATCGACGTGTTCGCCTCCTTCGGGAACGCACCACCCGGAGGAGCTCTCCAAACTCATAATCGGAGTTTGATGGTTACCATGTCCTTGTGACGTGAAGGTTCCACCAGGGAACGACTGACTTGACTTGTTCGCCTCCTTCGGGAACGCCCCGCCCGAAGGAGCTTTACAAACTCATATTCGGAGTTTGCCAAACTCATATTCGGAGTTTGAAGAAGACCATGACCTTTGGCATGAGGGTTCCAAATGGGGAACCTCCAAACTCATATTCGGAGTTTGATGGAAATCATGTCCTCGAGACATGTAGGTGCAAAGGGAGCAGTCAAACTCATAATCGGAGTTTGCCAAACTCATATTCGGAGTTTGATAGAAGCCACGTCCTCTTGGCAGGAGAGTTCCACAAGGGAGCCTCCCAAACTCATATTCGGAGTTTAGAGGACACACTCATATTTGTTGATGTGAGTCTTTCGTCGCGAAATAGTTTGAGATCACTCGAACCGAGCCTTACAACCTCGGGTTCACCTAATAGAAGGGTAAAAGCGTCAAAGAGATATAGTAATGATTGATGCATATATATTACTCATGTTCGGATTTAATATATAGTTTGGCGAGGATTGATGCATATATATTACTCATGTTCGGATTTAATATATAGTTTGGCGAGGATTGATGCATATATATTGCTCATGTTCGGATTTAATATATAGTTTGGCGAGGATTGATGCATATATATTACTCATGTTCGGATTAATATGTAAAGCCTAATGATGTTACATACATATGTTTACATTATTTATATTTGGATTATCGTGTACAGCTCAACGAGACTTATGTGTTTATAACCCTGTATTTAATATAATATTTATAAGACTTGTTTGTATTTAAATCTGTGGAGTTTCTTGCCATTTCTTCTCCACAGATATAATTTCCGAAATGGTGGTAAACTCATGTATGTTTGTTTAAAATAATAATAAACGATTCTATACCCGTTGTGTTTCACTGAGCGAACTGTGCTCTGATTGGTTGACGTTAACCGCGTGGGAGGTTCTTGTTGTCGCGGCGACGTTCCGTGCGCTGCCCGCTATATAATGGCGAGCAAACGGAGCGATCGTCAGTCTGCGTCAAGATCTCGCGACAAGAGGACCTCCCAGCAACCAAGAAGAGCTCAGCCGTCCAGTGGCCGCCCGGGCTAGATTGAAGTTACATCGTGCAGTTTCAATAGTCTCCCAGTTTCCCAGTCTACCTACCTACCCTACCTTGATAGTCAGTTCCCTGGGTCTCGCGCTCTCTACTGCTGCAGAGCAGACCGCCGGAACAACAGCAATAATTGCCACCGAGCAGGCTGTGGTAAAATGTATTACAATAAAAAATCTCTATCAGAAACTTTTATGATCTATCCATCTATATATCTATAATCACGCTTTTTATCCCAAAAGGTGTAGGCAGAGACAATCGAGTGCCATGGGTTACGGTCCTGAAATACCTCTTTCGCTTCTTATATATTCATCATACCTCTCATACATGCTCGGCGATTGTGCGTACTTTAATATTTCCATCGATCAATTTTTTTTTTAAAGACATTTCCGCGGCATTTACTTTAATGCTTCTTATTATACCCAAGTCTCGCTTCCTTAGGTTTTATAATAACCTTGCAATATTATAAACTCCACTTAGTTGTCGCCGTAGTCGTATTTCAAAATTTATTTCAGAATACAAATAAAGGACATTTATTATAGCGTTCCATTAATTTCAGTGAGCTCTATTGGATGGCAATATTTCGTGCGCTGCGGTTTTTATTGATTTCTGAAAGTGCTTTCAACATCAAATTACTCAGTGTACTTTATTGCATCGCTGTCTATAAGCGTTATAGTATAACTGACTGAATATATGTTACCTATACCTGAATATTATGAATATTGTAAATGATTATTCGCATTATCAATGACCCAAAGGTCACACGAAATCTCGAGCCTCTACAGTAACGCTATCGACTGTATTATGGGGAATGTTCAATAGAACCGTGACCTGCATACGAAAAAGTTCAGTAACGCACTGTCAAAAGTGAAACGAACTTCCAGCATCGGTCTTTCCTGCTTCTTACAACCTGGGGTCCTTCAAGAGAAGTGGGCGCCTAGTGGGCGCGACTGGCGGATTATATTATGTTCTGCCAGTCGCGCGCATTCATAAACAGGCGATGGCAAAGCAAAAAAAACAAACTTTTATTTAAAATTATTACATGCAAATGGTCACGCCTTAATTCTATTCGATGATGACGCTCGTCGTATTTTGGGTGCTTTTGATTTTTCATTTTATTGAAAGACATTGACTGAAACTAAGTAAATCATGTAACTAAAACGATAATTTTTTTTTTGCAATAGGAATTTTTGCTATATTTTTCCTGTTTAAAAATTATCCTACGTTTTAACTAGGAGCCTGTCCCAGCTTCACCCTGTTACAGTTTCGTTTTACAGTTATACATGGTAAGTACACGGTAAGTACCTACGAGCCCTTTTTTGCGAATAAAATTTTTTGGATGAACATGAAGTGATCTTCATAACGATATCCGCCACATATGCCAGAAACATGCATCTATTAACATCTGAAGTTTTGAATTAGATTTCAGTAGTTACAAAGAAATCATGCACATGTCTGCATACACACGGCGTGATACGTTTTTTTATTAAATGTAGTGATTAGGATATGTATCTCTCTGTTTACACCAATTTATCCACAAATCGGTTCAACACTTACGTTACAACTAAATTGATATCAAAACTTATAATACTATGGTTGTTTTTGATATTCATACAGCTTTAAGTAATATATCAAACAATACGATCTTTCCTCCTGGCAGGCTAATTTAGCTTTCCAAACCAGCGACGCGCGTCCTGGCGGGTGAAATTTAAACATTTCTTCTTGAAGCTACCAGAGAGAGGTCGCTAGAGGGCGCGGAATCTATTTCACGCACATTACGCGTCTGACTTATGAGTTATTACAGCTGTAAAACTCAGCACACATCAGCCCATTTACTTCCTATTTTTATAATCAGTTTTCATATTTTTGAGAATGTTTACTAATTTTTTTTTGAATTGCTACTGAAATATTGATTCTCAAAATATACGGAATTTAAATGTAATATTTTTATGATGCAATATTCAACTGAGGGAGACGACATAGTTGTATCGATAATGTGTCTACTGTCTAGCAGTTGCCCGCGACTTCGTACGCATTGTATTAGGAATACAACGTTTACACCTCATTTTACCTCCTAGGGGATATACATTCCAATTTTCATATTTATATCTTCAGTGGTTTAGGCTGTGCGTTGATTGTCAGTCAGTCAGCGACACGACAGTTTTCTATATTTAGATATCAACGTGATTTGCACAGACATAAAGCTACTTTTTACACCGGAAAAATATCTCACTTTTTACCCACGTGAAGCCGGAGCGGTTTCCTAGTATCTTGTTTAATCTATTTTAGATGCATAATATAATCATAAAGTTGAACTCTGAATAGTTACAGTTAAAAGGTACATGACTGAAATCGACTCTAAAATATAGAGTGCTTTCTGCGTAACGACGAGATGACATTGAGTGATTTGTGCAATCTCTTACAACGTCATGGTTTCCAAGTTAAATATTTAGTAACTTGTTTGTCAATGACATAAAATTAATTATCGATATGTAACTTCATTGATTCCTTTAACAGCATATATTACGATAATTAAATTTAATGTAATATTGGATGTGACTGGCCTAGCTTTAATTTTGTGATAGATGCTTCGTATACGAACTTTTATTCTTGTGGTTGCAAAATTTTGAAAAATCTGTCAATGTGCTTAAAAGCTTGACTTTTAATTTACTCGTTTATTTTATTTCTTTTATGTTGTTAAAAAATAATTATTTGCTCGACTCTAGTGCAAATTTACAGACAGCTGCTGTCGTAGGACCAAATTTAGTTTCACTTACATTTACATTTTTATAAAATTCCCGTGTCACAAGTTGTTGCCATAATCCTCCGAAACGGTTTGACCAATTTTTATGTTTTTTTTTGTGTATATTCGGTAGGGCCCACTATCGGTCGTAATCTATTTTTCATACCCCTAAGTAATAAGGTAGGGGTAGGGGTAGGGGGTAGGAGTAGTGCAGGCAAGCCAACGTTTGGGCAGGACAACGTCTGCCGGGTCCGCTAGTATTTAAATAGATATTGACAGATCATAGATCTAAAAGTGGGTGATATTTTTCATAATATTCCACGTCACGAAGACAACCGTCGAGATTGCAATGTGACGTAGAACTCTCTTAAAAATGCCAGACAATATAAGTTGAAATTAATATTTTGTATACAAAAGTATAGTAGTGGCTTCGTAATCTATACATAAGAGGCTAAGAACTTCCAATAAAGTTTTGTCAAGGGATCTTCTTTGGCACATAATAAAGTATTACAAAAGGCAGAGACCGCCGTTGTTACGGGTACTTCAATCCCGTCTCGAATAGCACTGTTTACATTAGCAAGTTTACTTGAAGGTGCGATTTGTACTTTCTCACTTGAATGCAAGTCCGACTTTAAGAAAAATACATCACTTCTCTTCTGATATAATTGAATTCTATTATATTAGAACATTTTTAGAATATGATTAAGCGATGAAAATAACGACTAAGTCATAATAGTCAACAGTCTCACTCCCATGAGATGTACTGTAATATTTTCTCTTACGCCTTATATCATTTTCATCTTTCAACATTTATTGTGATGTAAATCTAGATAGTTCAAATAATAAAAATATTAGAAATACAGAAATGTATACTGTGTTCATTTTGAAATATTATGCAACTATTTTTTATACATAAGATAAGACAAGATGAGACTTTGCCACCGTGGTCCATGTATTATGTAGGTGAGTTCATTACATTTATGATAAGAGCGTGGAAGTCACAACTGGTACGCTGCATATATTTAAACAAAATCATATAGATAGGAATTATGTAAAAAAATTTTTTATCTATGAAAACCTAAATATTTAAGTTCCGTTTCAGTTGGTAGATGTGATAAGAAGCAGAATTTAAATGATTTTCCCTATTTTTACCTACAAAGTGGCATCCAAATTATAAAACGTATACACGTCAAAATAACCATGCTTCTTAAAATCGTAAGTATGATTCTAGCTGTAGATTAGAAAGTTGCAGATTATAACAGCCCTAAAATATTTATTTTCAAATGATTTATTGTTTTGGTACAATTTTAGACTGTTTCTACCTTTTTTTCTTTCTTTACGGGTTACCTTACCAACCGTGTTACGGTTCCAGGGTACCCAGCGGAAGACCAAGTCTCCCTCGTTTAGCCAATGGTATTTGTAAGGCTAATCCTAACAAGTGGCCAGTTCTATTGAGGTATACACATTTAGATGGATTTTTCTAAATGTTTCTATCTCAAATGTTAATTTCATTCAGTGTTAGGTACTTTCCGAAAATCGCATTTTTTCAGTTTTCAGTATAAAATATTTCAGTTTATTTTCCTTTTACTGTGCTCTACACTTTCAAGTCGAGTAGTGTAAATGCTCCTCGAAGGGGACAGATAAGGTTTTATGAGCTCGCCGCGTCGTTTTAGTGCAAAGGGAGCAAAGTCTAGAGAATGTCCACAGGTTTGTACACAAACCAATATTATGTTTCTGTATATATTGTATTCTTAGAGGTAAACTTTAATTTAACTCTTTGTTGCCTTGTCAGACTAAAAATTTTGGATAGGATTTAGTGTGTTTGTACTGGTAACGCGCATTTACCGAGATAAGTTCTTTATAATGAAACTACCCATGTGGCCCGACTTTGCGCGGCTCGCACGTGTTTATTAAAATACTTACTTTCCGCCCCCGGCATCGCCCGTGGATATTTTTGAACAAAATAAAATATAGCCTATAGAAAGCACTCAGGGATATTGTAGCTTCCTTTTAGTGAAATAATTTTCAGAATGAGATCGGTATAGTTTAAGAGATTATCCTCTACTTACAAACTTACAAACTTTACCTCTTTATAATATTAGTAAAGATAAATAAATACTTAGAAATATCTACCCACTTATAGCTGAAAGTTTCATTGAAAATCATTCAGGCGTTTCGGAGCCAATTCTGAAAAAAAAAACATGTTAAATAGCATATTGAAATAACGGATTGAAAGATGATGTTGTGACTAAAATGAAGAAAAGTAGTTTACGCTGGTTTGGACACGTACTGAAAGAATGAAGGATGAAAGATTGACTAAAAAGGTTTATATGGCTGAAGCGAAAGGAAATGCTGGCAGAGGACGACCTAGATGTACTTTTATTAAACATATAAAAAAATTATTGATCGATGGAAATATTAAAAGTACACACAATCGCCGAGAATGTATGAAAAGAGGTATCGTAACAAATGACATTCGATTGTCTCTGCCTACCCCTCTTGGGATAAAAGGCGTGATGATAGATAGATAGATATATGATAAATACCTCATTCACGAACTGCGTACTCAAATTTTATATCCATACTACCATTCTTTTCTAAATTCCCGTACTTAGGTATATTTTTAAATTTTCACAGAGCACAGAAAAACGTAAAGAGCATGAAGTTGTTTGTGATAGTGGTAATATTTTTGTTTCTTATTAGGTTAAAGCTTTAACGAGTGTACTATATAGCGTAACCGTGTCAGTGGAGCGGGTGTAATGGAATTCTCATGCTCGTCGACTGACAGTTTGCGGCGTTCGTAATACATACTTTAAATTTGCACCGGTACACCAACCCGCAAGCGTTTCAAGAAGAAACTTTGCACAACTTTTAAAGGGATTTAAATGGGCCTTGTGTACTTTTTTCTAGTTTTTATAGAGTTTATTCTTAGAATATTTTTGTAAAGATTTTTTTATGTATCTATCTATCATCACGCTTTTTATCTCAAGAAGTGTTGGCAGAGATAATCGAGGGATGGTATATTTTTAAATCATTTAATATATAAAGAGTTACTTAGGGAGAATTTGTTTGTTTGGAAGTATAAGCTCACAACTACTGGACCGAAAATTGTTTCACGGACGGACATACAGTATTTACAAATTAAAATCGGAGAAAAATATAGCACGGGCTAAAATATAAGTTTTTACAGGCGAAGCCGCGACGTATAGCTAGATGTAACATAAGACCGGTGTGTTTTTTTATACCTTCTAGGGTGCCTAAAGCTTTGGGAATTATTTTGGTTTTTCCTATTTTGAGTGGCCAATTCTGTTGAAGTATTCCATTGTAGCTGTAGGATGTAACTAAATCAATATTAGAAGTAAACTTAGGTTTAACTTATTGTGGAATAAGCAATTAAGAGTGTAGAAGGAAATTCGTTCTATACGCACTAAGGAGTTACTTCACTTTCTAATAGGTGCATATGCAAATTGCAATTTTTTCGTACCTACGAATAGTGCGGTTGCGGAAAAGAAAGGAAAGGAAATTTAAATTACTTAATTATATTCCATTTGGCACTGTAATTTTGTTCATATACCAAAAGATATTTAATGAAATTTTGTTGAATTATATTTCAAACAGTTTCATAACTCCCAGTGGCCGTTCCCAGCAGGCTCCGAGTATAGTTCAGAACGAACCGGTTAACCGCAAACTACGCGGATGTTCCGCAGTTCGGTAATGTTTTTATTTCTTTTCATTATTTGTTTCTTCGTTAAGGACTCATTTATAGAAGAACAGAGAACGGGTTGTGTTCGGATTGGTTACTTTTTTGTTGTGCTAATTACACTATTCTAGTATATTTCGATAATACGGAATACATTGAAATGCTATACTTTATGTTACATTATATTGCATTACATACCTTCACGCTTGTTTCCAAAGGGGTAGGCAAAGAGTATGGAGCGCCACTTCTCATTACATTTAACATCTAACTATTACCCTTGCAAACAGGTCATAAAACATGTCTATGTAAACAGTCCATATAAGTTACTAATTAATGTTACTAGAGGGCGGCAGCACACATTGCGTCTGAGACAGCCAGGCACCAACCGTCTTCAAATTCTACGACGAAATATTTATTATTTCTTACTTTTCAGTGCAAATTTTTGAGGTCGGTACACTTTTTTTTAAAAGTTTATTTATATATACACATATACACATAGAACTCGTATTGCTAAAGTGTATGCCATGGATAAGTATACATTTAGCTTATATGAAATAAACAAGAATATAATCATCCAAATCGAACTCAAGGAACTCCTGAAACATTTCTTTACTTTTCATAACTGATTTCCTCAGAAGTATTTACCAGAAGCCAACCAATTTTTTTAAACAGCTACATTTACTTCATGATAAATAACGTTTTCAAACAAATTATCAAGAGTAGACCTCAAACTTTATCAGATTTTAAATTCATGAAAAATTACCCTGAAGTTTGATCAAATCAATTGGATCATATTTAAAGAACTCTTTCGAACATAATAAGAAATCATACACATCGGTACATATAAATTAGATAAATATATCGAAGATTTCTTTTAGGTTTCTCTTTCGTTGAAAAAAACGCTGATTACCTGAGATACAGTAACGATGAATGTTAGTCGGTTTATTCAAGCATTTCAATTAAATCTTTCTTAGATTCCACTTAGTGGAATTTCCTATTGTTTAGACAAAAGCACCACAAAGCCATTTCAGCTAATTAATCCACAAGGAATTCTTTCAGTGTTTCTATCAACGCAGCTCACTTGAAGGATGACAGTTAAACTTTATAGGTAGTAAGTACTTTGTTTGTGATCTGTAAAGAAATGTTGTACTTATACAAATACTTGAATTCTCAAGCGAAGTCAATGTGTAACAAATGAGACAAATATCATCAAACTTTCGAAACACATACCTGCATTTTTCGTGGAAATATAACAAAATAAAAAACCGGCCAAGTGCGAGTCGGAAGACTTAAGGGTTGCGTACACTCAATTAAGGTCAGACCAAGTTTGACGCCATAGGGGGCGTCATGGCGCAGGAACAAATTAGCGCGATTCCGACTCACAATTAGCCGGCTTTTTTTATTTTTTGTTTTACTTAAAAGTTATGCAATGTAGGTATACTAGTAAGACGTCCGAATGTATTGTCATTATTGACTTTATTAACATCGAGCAATATATATTTTTATTATTTGTTGTCATAGCGGCCATAATTATACACACTCTGTGAAAATTTTAGGTTTCTATCTATTATGGTTCAAAAGATACAGCCCTGTGACAGACTGACGGACGGACGGACAGCAGAGCCTTAAGCCGTATGGTCGAGATTGAAGGCAGGCCACACATTAGCAATGTAAATCATACGAATTCACTCACCCACCAGACACACAAGACTCGATTAAACAAAGGCGTGTGGATGTGTGTGTGTGACAGATCGTTCCGGTCATCGAAATCAACCACAAATACAACGATTTGAAAACGGCTGGTGGGCCGCGCGATAAAAATTGGACGAGTCTGTGGTCGATTTCGGTGGACCGTACGGCGATCGGCCGGGAATTAGACGAATGTGTGGCCACCTTTAGTAATAGGGTTTCCGTTGTCACCCTTTGGGTAAGTATCCTGTGACTTTACTCCTGCAAAAGTTAAGTTTATTGACATAATATCTATATTTATTTAGTAGACGCTTTATTTCTCTAGTGGGATACCAAAACATATTATGCTCTTACCTTGTTTTTATTTCCGGAATAAAAAAATCCTGTGTTTAATTCATTCATGAAAAATAATATTAGTAGGACAAGATTTTCTTTGATCCACCAAACTAGGACAGGTAAACTTTTAACAGTATTATAGCGTGGCAGGAGGACGTTATCCCAGAGCAAGAGATTTCCATTAAATAGCGCATAGTAAGTAGCTCAGAACTCTTGATCTAGGATTTCTTTTGATCGCCTCTATAAACGCGCGTTTAACTTGAAACTTATTTAAATAAAAATATATCCATGTCACGTTAATAATTCCTGCCTGCTTCTGTCCGAGTGTATTTAAAATCAAATTCGTTCAATATGCCTATGCATTTTTATTGGTCTCATGTTACCCAACGAAAGATCAACTCTTCCTCTTTTATCCGTTGGTATTTGTGAGGCTATACTTAACGAGTCGCCAGTTCTGTTGAGGTATATTTAGGTGGAAAATCCTCTAAATGTTTAAAAATGAGTATTGAAATATAAAACATGTTATACCCTGCCTATGTAAGCCCTCAATGACTCCATACTTTACCTACTCTATTTGTACTTGTAGAATAATGTACAAAATGTAACACACCGTAACTGGGATCAAACCATCACAAGTATTTTCACTGCTCGAATATAACATAAAAATACGACAACATCCATTTTCCCGCAGCTAAACCTTACACTGACTGCTACTCCAACATAGCGCAGACACCTTTTAAACAAGAAAATGGAACAGAAATGTTATAAAAAGATATACGACATACCTTCTTTCTGTTTATTACTGTACATTAGTTATACAGCTTCCGTAGTGTCGTCATCGCGTGAAATGGGAACTAATGAGATTTTGATGTTTTTTTGACTGTACTTTTATTTTCTCTGGTAACGTAAAGATGCTGAGTTGTTCCTAGCTTCATAACATTGAGAAGTGCATCGTTCCCCGAGTGTGACTATAAAGTAGCCAAAATAACATTTCTAATTCCATTTTTATTATTTCCTCTTCTATTTTTATGCTAATTGAAATTAATGTTATGATTCTTCGAGTGTTGAATGAATGTGACATGGATTAGGCATCGTACTCTCGCTGCTCTAAATAAAATCTTTAGCCGTCATGCGCCATTCAATAAATATAAAAACACGGAATAAGAAACGTATTTTTTTAATTTTCTGCTTTGATGGAGACCTTGGATTGTGTTATTTATCACAGCTATCACAATTAGAATATACTATCAATCACAACAAACTGATTAAATAATCTAATATACTTATAAAAATCAATATTTGTTTGTTTCTTTAGCGTTGCTCAGCGGTTCAGGGGAGTTGTCCCTATCGGAGTCAATGAAAGATACTACTTGGAACACAAATGATATATTAACAGAATTACTACTGTGTACTGTACAATGGGTGTGGGACAACTGGGGTGGCAGCGGTGAGGTGGGAGGTCGATCGCGTCTCATGAATCACTACACTTATAAGGTATGGAATGCATCTCGTTGCGCACGGTTCCAATATTGACTACCACGTCACCGTCTGCCGCCCCTGGGTGGTCCAGGTATGAGTCAACCGTCGCTACATTTCTTTATTTGTTCATATTCTATAGACTCAAAAACTACTCTACCGAGTTGAAATAATATTTTTGCATTCTTGGGGAAGGTTATTTATAATCACGCTGCCCACCCAAGGGTGTGAATATTCCTAATTCAACACGGACGAAGTAGCGGGCAATCAGCTAGTAGCAAATAAAAAGTGGGACATATGGATCCACACATTTACTTTTATTATATCAAAATTGGCTCATGGAAATACAAAACAAACACGAGCAACGCCGCGGGCAAAGGCTAAGCAAAAAATATTTACCTTTATTTTAAAATATAATGAAAATGTAAACGAACATTTTTATTTCATACTATCTTTGTGCATAAAACGTTAACAAAGAAAGGACAAACTTGCACATTCCCCCAAGCCTTGACTAAAGTCACAAGCAGAATTGTACATACGTTAAGTAATTAATTTGGAGTAAACATTTTGCATCTAATATAGCAATTTATATTCAACACAGCTTCCACCTACTGTTTCGTAGATGTACAAGTCTGGATGGTTTTGTTTGTGTAGGTTTATGGAAAGTTCGGCTTTCATTCTACCTCGGGCACTCAGACACTAATATGAACTCTACTTAAATTTTTAACGTTATTTATTATTTAATAATGTTAAAAGTAATAGACCTATTTTACTTTTGTACCTGTACTAAATTACAAATATAAAATAAAATTTCATGTAAATCGCTATCTACTGGGAGAGTACCCAACAGACTGGCTGCATTGCCTCGTTGGATGGCAATGCTATTATTTGACCGAAGTAAGAGCCAGCCCGTTGGTCATGTGAGCTTTCTATTAGTCGTTTACTAATATCTATAAACAGACTGTGTGCTCCAGGATCCCACGGTCCCATCGTTTCCACACCAAACGCCTCAAATTATTTTGGAAGAGATGCATATTTGCGACGTTTGGCCATTTAGGCATTGTAGGCCGCATTGCCAGCTTTTAACGCTTTAATTTTCTAATTTTTGTTTTTGTACTTGTTCCGACGCGATTAAATTTCAACCAGGTTATCATTCAAATTCGTTTAGCGGTTTTGGCGTCATTGATTGTAGAGATTGTATAGAGAGTCGTTCAAAATTTCAAATTATCCATGATTTACCTTAGGTACTCTACTCTAAAGATCAGTTATTCTACAGAACAGACACTTAGCTAGTTCAATAAAAGTACCTACAATTAATATCTGTTAAATTTCGATATACAATTTCAAGTCATCGTCTTTGTTCGAGATATTATTACAATTTCTCGCTGCTCTACAGTTTAATCATTTCTGCACTTTGTACATGACATCCCTGCTCTGTGCTTAATGGGTGAAAATAGTCTGTTTTCGAAGCTGTTTCATGATTAATATTGAGATCTTCTGTTTAAGAATATACATTTTCTTCCAAACGCTGTAATTTTCTCATTACTTGTCAATATAGTGATCAAAAAGCGCTATACTTTACTGCTCTAGAGCAATTAAATTACTATGAAAATCCATAACATCCGGCTCTTGTTTCTTTTAAATTAGGTTATTTTTTGTAGAAGGTACTTTTAATGTAGAAGTAACTATAAACAGAAGACTTTTTCTATATGGCGCCGTACTGCTTTGTTGATACTGGTTTCTTTTATATCAATTTTCACGCTGAAAGAAAAGATTGAGAACGTCGCTGCGAATGTCTTACTTCTTTATGCACTCGTGTTTTTAGAGCAACCTAACACTCGGAAAAAACACAGGCTGTATGGCTAGCCCTTTTGCCATCCGTCAAAATGGAGAAGTGTAAACATTTATTTATGTAAGTAAAGAAAATTTTGTTTTTTTTTTTGTTGTAGTTGAAAGAAAAACACATTACCAACCTCGCTGAGAGTAGTCGCACTTGTGCATTTCCCAAACTAACACTCGGTGCAACAAGAAGTCCCTTTCTGCTCGGGTCAGTAATCTCATTTTTATTCGAAAATTAGTAGATTCCCCATATGGGGTTCATACAATAATCACATTCACCTATTCCAAAATTTTCTAATTTCTCTTTCTCTAAAAACGTAAAAAAGATAAGTGACACATCTAGGTCCATTAAGTGCATCAACAGGCTTAAATTGCCACCTGTTCTGTTCAATATGACCAACTGGCAAAAAGTGGACACTGTTATTTGTGTCTCTGGCAACTCCGCAAGGTATAAAATCCGTTATGGTCTCAAGTGATGCGCTTCCCAACGAACAGGATTTAATTTTTATTTTACAAATGGTATTTGTTTGGTAGAGTTGTCTCAGTAAACTACTCTACGACTTTAAAAGAAAATTATTATAGTATTTTATGAACAATTTATTAATTTAAAAAGGAAAGAAAGAGTGAAAAAGGAAATTGGTATGAACAATGGACATAGACTTGGTAGCTAATAGAATAATTTAGGTACACAGATATTATTCCAAATTGAAGTTTGATAAAACGCAAATATTATTACATAAACATATATTAATATTGTAACAAAATATCATATACCTAAATCAATTATTTATTTAAGTAAATAACAGACTAGAAATACTTAAGCCTATAGGTAACCAAATCTTACTTTAATATTTACATTGGTACAAATTTCGTATAAATTTTCTATTTTACTTAAATCGGGATAAAACATTACATGAGTATCAAAATAGTTTATTATATAAAATTTGAATTTAATTAACGCTTTAAAAACTTTACGTATTTGGAAGATAATATTCACAGCCATTCTTTAAAATACGCAAATAAATATGAATTTATCTTTAAGTTTTGCAATTTATTTGATTTATATTTTGAACTTAACTTTATATTTGTCTTAGTACATTAGCTTTATTCATAAATCTTAAAATTAGCAGGCACTTTGAATTAGCTACCATGGTACATTATCGTCACCTCACTATAAAACTTTATTACATAGCTATTTCCTCTCTGGCTTTCTTTTCTTGCTTCTTTTCTTCCATCCACAACAGTATCATATCTGGGATCCAAGTCACAAGCAGTACGACTAATAAAACGTTTTGAGCAGTTATACAAGTTATATAGCTTTCCGTATAATCACGGATCCAACCTAAGAAGTAGCCGGCTGGGGGAACAATTATACCCATTGTAAGCATACCCAAGCCTACAGCGGCGGGTACTTGCTCCATTCTACAATGTTCTGATATGGCTAAATTTCTGGCAACAATAACCATTGAACGACCAAATCCGTAAAGGGCTGCCATAGCTATCAAAGTCTTGAAATCTGTTTGATAGGCTAAAACTGAAAAAAACAACAAAACATATTATTGAAGAATATTTTAGTATACTAAATGAATTTCACTTATATTTTTGACCTCACGCGTATTAAGTTCTACTTAAATGATTGTCTAATTTAAAATTACCAGAAATAAAACTCCGAGTGACTAATTCTTTGTACTAAATATTAATATTCTTATTTTCTTCTTGTATACTTTAGAGAGAGACAGTTTGTAAGTTTGGATGTATTCTTTCATAATGTAGGACATTATCCTTGAGTACTATATTTTGTTAGAAAATATCCACTGGCGAATTCGGGGGCGGAAAGCTAGTTTTATCTATATAATAAAATTATAAATACAAGGTGGATTTTAAATTTTTTAAATTAAGTTAAAGTGTTTTCAAAGATATTTGCCTCAGCCGGGAATCGAACCTGATAAATATGAAAAATAATCATAATCATAAATCTCTCATATTGCATCTTAAAACTAAGGTAATGAAATCAAACTAGGACATGTGTTTAGTTAACTTGGTCGCTGTTTTTTTTAAATTTTTAAAAAGTAAAAAAAAAATTAAATGTAGTTTTACTTATTAAAAAAAATAAAAGAATGTTTCCTTTGTGAAAAAATTGCTATTTCCCTCCACTGCCCGCCTTTAAATCTTTGTATGATGCTTACAATCGATCGGAAAGCAAATTCATTCAGTTCACGATTTCTGGTCGTGACATAATGTAAGTATAGAAAATGTAAGTAGATATTGACGAATCAATACGTCATTTAAATATGATTATCTAACCGATAACTTTAATTTTTTTGTTTACGACCGATTATAAGCGAAGTGCAAGATTCTAGTACAAATATCACACGGCAACTAAAAATGACTATTTTGACCTTTTTTACTTCCTTATAAACATTGGCGTCACATTTACTTATTATATAGAATGAAGTTCATGGTACAACAAATACCATCGGCTAAAAAAAGGAGACTTGATCTTCCACTGGGTACCCTGGATGCTGTAAGGCAACCCGGGAAAGAAAATAAAAAAGTTGATAACGTAATTGATAGACCGTTGGACATGAAACTGGGCTACCAAATGTTACTCGTGGCAAAAATGCTAAACACCAATTTTCATTACGAATATGTGCTTTAATCGCGACTTCTCGTACTTCGGAGGGAAAGTAATGCGCGTTCACGCTTCTTCTAAACATAACACATACTTGCTCTGTTAAAGATGTGACATCTAGTTCCATTAAAAACAGCAAAAGTGGCAAAAAGTAAAACCAACTGTTCCTGATGCCACTGGCCACATCACAAGGCCGTGAAGAAGTGTTTGTTTGTTTGTTTAGTTAAGGTTAATTCGTACTTACTTTGTCTAGTGATTATGAGCCAAATGCACGTCATAATGAGCATATATCTAGCTTTGATCCTGTATTTATCTTGGAATATTGGCAAGATAAGTCTGCCTGTGATATCAGCACCGGCAACAGCCGACATGCACGTGGCTGTCTGTTGTTTATCCAAATTTGCCACTTTCTGGAAATACAAAATTAAAATTAATAAAAAAGAAGGAGAATGTTAAAATTTACTGACATTTTTAAATTAATATCATCACACATATTATATAACAAAGTTCCCCCGTTGCGTCTGTCTGTTTGTTACCTTTCACGCAAAAACTATAGAAAATATTTTGATGCGATTTTCATGAGTAGATTGGATAATTCACGAAGAGTTATCACTTTTAGAATAATTTTAGCGCTAAGCGCCATATTAATCTAATGCCAGCACCACACTTCGTTATGCGTTACGCGTTATGCGGCTGCGCCTTATTCGCAAGAATATTTGGTATGTGGGCGAATAAGGAACATGCCACCACACTTCGTGTCTGTGTGCCGAACATGCCAAATATGTGTGTTGTTTGCTTAAAAAAAAATGGCCGTGTTGACAGCAGCAGCTTATTATTTTTATATAAATAATACCTGTTGTATAAGTACAAAGTTACTAAAGGAACGAAAAGAAAGCGCTGGTGGATCACCACAAGTCATAGGAAACGAACTAGCTAAGTAGTATTCGAGACAAATAGGATATACCTATACGTCGAGACACGACCCAACACGACCGCTGCAAGCGAGCGAATGAGTGAACGAAGTGTGGGCAGTCGACGCGCATATTTGGCTTATTCGTGTTCTTTGAAGTGTGCCAAAAACCGACAAGTCGACGGATAGCGTATGCGTTATGCGTTATGCGTGCGAATAAAGCACATATAGCCGAATAGACCGTCCACACTTCGTTTTATGCGGGCGAATAAGCCGCATAACGCGTAACGCATAACGAAGTGTGGTGCCGGCATTAGAGTAAATATTCGAGCGCGTTATTCTGAGGTCTTAACTGACTGATCAACTCATTCAATGACACAGCACCTTTACTTTTTAAAGATATTGTAAGACTTTAGATTCCTACCCTTTGGGCCGAAATTTTATACACGTTTAAGAAATTTAAAACAATGTATCAATTAGGAATTATTTGTACCGAATAAAATTATCTACGAAAATATGCACAGAGTCATTTATAGAGAATAGTAAAATAATTACACTTATTAATAGAATACACTTAGAGGCTTTACCATTTAAATATATACCTCAACAGAACTGGCCACTTCTTAGGTATAGCCTCACAAATACCATCGGCTAAAAGAGGGAGACTTGGTCTTCCGCTGGGTATGCCCACGGTTTCACCCGTAGATATTTTTGAACAAAAAAATAGGCTATATATAACTTAAGGAGAATCGAAATAATTTTCAGAAATTTCAGAAAAAAAAATATTATTAGTAATATGTTATTTTACCATTGAACTTTATTTACTGTACGTTTTGACGTTGTAACGCAGACAATAAAAATAGTTTTGATAAATTACAAAATTAATTGTTATTATTGTTAAAATATCACACCTGTAGGAAGAACGGAAAGAGCATGCTGAAGTTTTGTATAGATGTAACAGATAGAGCAGTCCCGATGATTATGTTGAGGAATCTGGGACTGGACAGTAGAGACACATCGAACAAGTCATACATCTTCTTTAGAAAACTCTTCTTTGGTGGCGTAATTTCTATTTTCTCATTTGTACCTATATTAAGTATAGACTTGTTAATTTTTTATTCATGCGAGAAACAGAAAAAAACAAATATTAATTAAAACAAAAAAAAATTAGATGTGACTTCAAAATTAATAGATACCAAAATCCAAGCGGAATGTGATATTTACACGACATTTAAGCGAAAACTAGATGACCCATGCGAATACTTCGCACCGTTATTGGTGTCAACATTGTTGTCAAAGTTCAACTGATCTCCAATAGATGGCGTCTTTTACAAAATTAATAAATTAGTCTAATTTTAAAAGAAACATATTTGATTTGGGAACTTCAAAATGGCGTATCAAACAGTAACTTTGGAGATATTTGATACCGATAAAGAACATCTTTTAGAAATAATATATAGAGATAACTGTTTTTTAGGATTTTGTTTCATTGTATGTAATATAACATTTGTCCAGAAATGCTGCTGAACTAATTTTGACAAAACTTTCAGTGGTCATAACTATGACTATGTTAATGTGATTGGGTGAGCATTGCAGCATCTATACTTAGATAGTATTTTTTTAAACTTTTTATCCATACCATGTTCAGTTGTACCAATTTTCCCATTTGAACCATCTCCAATAGATTTTTGTGGTAATTTTTCTTTGTCATTAAATGTAGTTTGACTTTCAGATGAGCGAATATCTTCTAATTTTAATTGAGAATTCTTTCTTGCATTATTTAAGCTCAGAAGGTACATATTTTCATCAATAGGAACTTCAATTTTCTTTAAATGCCATTCTACTGGCTGAATTAATAAGGTTCCTGCTATCTGAAATTATTAATTTTAAACTTATTAAAACAGTTGGAAAGAAGTATTTCAACTTTGACAGTACTTAGTAAGTTAATATTAAAGAAGCTAGGTCTGAAGCGCATGAAGAGCAATGTTTAATGAAGGCAACTTTCTTAAGTCGAACAAAATACAAATACAATTATTGTTAATTATTTGTCAATAAAGAAGAAATTTTAAAAATATCGCTTCTGTCCCGTTCTACCTCCTCCACAATCAGTTTTTAAAAGGGGAACTCGGAATCGTAATTTTTCCTTTCTAAAACGGAACAATTTATCATTAAAATTTTCTAATTAGTACCATAAAACGATACGAAATTCTAGGTTCCATCCGGAACGATGTCATTAGAGAAGAAAAGATGATGTTGTGACAAAAATGAAGAAAAGTAGTTTACGCTGGTTTGGACACGTTGAAAGAATGAAGGATGAAAGATTGACTAAAAAGGTTTATATGGCTGAAGTGAAAGGAAATGCTAGCAGAGGATGACCTAGATGAGATGTACTTTTATTGAACATATAAAAAATATGTTGATCGAAGGAAATATTAAAAGTACACACAATCGCCGAGCATGTATGAAAGGTAAGATGAATATAAAAGAAGCAAAAGAGATATGTCAGGATCGTAACAAATGGCATTCGATTGTCTATGCCTACCCCTCTTGGGATGAAAGGCGTGATGATAGATAGATAGATAGATAGATAGTTATACCTAGGTAGATGTTTGTGTATTGCATTATTAATATCGAGCAAAAAACGACAAAAAAAACACGTTTCTTGTATAGGGACCCCCTTTAATTTTAAACTGTATTTTATTTTTATTATTTGTTGTTATAGCGGCTATAGTTAATACACACTCTGTGAAAGTTTCTATTACGGTTAAAATTAGACACCCTTTGGGTACGGAAGCCTAAAACTCAAAATCTATTTGACCGACATATAAGAAAAGTTCCTAGCGAAATAATTTTGAGAACGATTTTGTACTACGAGAATTTAGGTTAAAAATAAAATACTCACTCCATGTAAGCTAAGTGAAGCCAAAAGTAAGCAGGCGCCCTGAAAGCCGTAACTTTCTAATAAATAGCGGACCAAGTGGGGCATTAGTGTCTGACCAACACCAGTCCCTACATTAGCAAGGCCGACAGCGCGGCTTTTTTTTGACGTAAAATAGCTATTTATTGCTACAAATGACGAATTTTGAATAAAACCCAATCCAGCACCTGTGAAATAATTATTTTTTTAACATTATTTAAAACAACTTTTTTTTCTTTCTTCACGGGTTGCCTTACATCTCCCGAAACCGTGTTACGGTTCCAGGGAACCAAGCGGAAGACCAAGTCTCCCTCGTTTAGCCGATGGTATTTGTGAGGCTATACCTAACGAGTGGCTAGTTCTGTTAAGGTATATTTAGATAGAAAAGCCTCAAAGTGTGGTTTGTCGGATTATGTACATACATTTTTAATTAAAAAAAACAATTGGTACATGGCCGGGATCCGGGATCGAACCCGTGGTCTGCGTAGTAATACCAGACTTCTTAACCACTCGGCCACCGAAACACACTCAACAACTGTTTGAGTTATTATTTGTTTCAATGCAACGTATCACAATAATATCATCATGGTTTCTATACCTTTGCGGCGTAGTCAGAAGATTTGGAATCAATATACATACATAGCGAGTAATCCTTATTAAACAGAGAATGATGTCTTACCTAGTAACACTCCATATGTGAAGATAAGGTGCCAAATATTTGTAGAGAATCCACTTAGAAATATACCGCCCGTACAAAAGCATGCTCCTAGTACAGCCACAAATCTGGGGCTAGTTAACTTGATAATAACACCTGCTATGGGCCCTCCGAAGTTTGTAACAAAGAGCATTGTGCTTAGAACTATGGCTGCACCTTGCGTTCTGTGGCCCATCGCCTCCAAAGAATCTCCATATAGAAGACTGAATAGCGACAACATAGACTGGTTGAATATCTGAAACGAGGAAATTCATAATAATATTTTTTATAGCAGTTAGCACACCGGGGCGCTGCGAACTTCGGTAAAATTCAGTGATTCCTTCCTGTGTCACACTGTCAAAAAGTGGAACGAACTTCCGGTGTCGGTCTTTCCTGCTTCCTACAACCTGGGGTCCTTCAAGCGAAGCGTGAAAAAGCATAACTACGGGCGCGACTGGCGCGACTGGCGGACTGTATTATGCTCTGCCAGTCGCACGCATTCATGGATCAACCTATGCTTAATAAACAGGCGGTGGCAATGTCACATGTCGTATTCTCAATAAAAAATAATAGTTAGTAGACTAATAAAATAGTATAATAAATTAGTAGTGCAATTTCTGTACCGCCATGTTACCGCACTTCTCAGCCTTCTGGTGTGCTTATCAGCGTAAATATGACAGTTTGGATTATATTTGAAAATCAATCCAACACAAAATACAGGTCATTACCTAGTCCTTACATTTTCCAGATAGTGTACTCTCATTTAGGAAATACGGGGCGGAGAAGGGGCAAAACATAACATAAGTTTATTTTACAAAGGGACGTCGGTGGTCGAGTGGGTAAAACGTCGGCTCACAACTGAGAAGCGACTTCGATCCACACATCCGACCAAGTACCCAATGGGTTTTTATAACAAAAAAATCTATGTATATTATCCGACAAACCGTACAAAGAGGCTTTTCCATCTACATACCTCAACAGAGCTGGACACTCGTTAGGTATAGCCTCAACAAGCAACGGTTACCGGTAGCTGTAAAGTAACCCGTGAATATTTTTTTACAATGATGGAGCCGCACCTAGCAAGTGCATGATAAATATTTTAAATAATGTATGTTTAATTTTTACGTATTAGTCAATTCGTTTTACTAACATACATCTAACTGCTTGGCTCTAGGCAGCACGGTAGTTTATTGAAGTTATCAACTCATTTCACAACACAAGTTTGTTATGAAAGACTTTTTTTCTTATTTTTGTTTTTACTGTATTTGCCTGTGTAACAACAGAGTTTATTATTAATGTTGTTCACGATCAATCTAGTAACCTCCCACGTTGTGGCATTATCAAGTAATATAATATAAACAAAATACCTATCATGTTTTGACGTAGCTATAACAAAAAACACCAGTAATGTTGATATTTCGGTTATCTTTCAAATCCCTATCAGTTTATCTAATACAAATTATTAGATCATAACAACAAGTTTTAAGTTTTCGTTTTCTTTTATGCACGTAGGTACTATAACACGTTTATACTTTGAACAGCAACATTAACATTAAGCGAGGAATAATTAAAGCAGATGATTATTTTGTCCCATATTGTCCCGTAACTACTGAACCGATTCTAAAAATTCTTAAAAATAGCTTAACTAGGTACTCGCCAACATTATGGCGTACGTTTTTACTTTTACAAGAGAAACTCAGTCTATCAGTAGATACTTCAACAAATCTTCCCGTACTCGTACCTAATATTTTTATGAAAGGTAAGTGATAAACAATATTGCAAATAGTCGCCTCTTAAGGCGACGCATCACAGCTTTACGAACTCAGTTTTACGCGCGACTTACTTTGTCTATATCACTTTAGAAATATGTAAGCGAGATAAAATACTATTAAAATCGATAGGATAACCAAGGATAAGATATGATAGACCAAAATTTACGTACCAGAAACATGAGAAAGTACGATTACTCAACAAAACCTGTCTTGCGATAATACACGAAACGGACTTCGGCTGAATGAGTATTATAGAAAAACTATTAGAAAAAACAAGTTACAGTTCAAATTTTCTTAAAGTATATGAAATAAAGGAAATAAACTTTGTAAACTAATAAATATATTAAAAGATTAATTAATTATAAGAAAGAGGGCTTTGAAAATTGTATGTCGTTTGTATCATGTGTAATATATATCTTTAGAAAGCAATATTAATTTCGAACCCAAAAAATATAGTTATCCCGTAATTTACATATAGCTGCAGCATGTAATTAATATGGGACAAACGTTATGAGGGGAGTCTTAAGTCACACACGGAAAAATATGAGACAGTCCGTATTCCAAGAGAACATAAAACAATCTCTGTTCACAAAATGCAACACAAATAAAATTTCAAATGCCAAAAAGTTTATAGATCCCACGACTGATCCTCTTCTTTAGAAATAAGAGGACTCGCGATTTAGCGAGGAAATGCAGCCAGTATTTAATTTACTTAATTTAAATTTAAGGGTTTTCTTATTATGTTGTGTGTAAAAGTTTATGATTAAATACTTACATTAGATGTAGCACTACCAATCAGGATCATCCATCCCCATCCCCCGTCTGGTGGTACAAACTTGATTGTCGTCCGCACCGGTTTTCCAACCACCAAACCATTTTGTTCTGTAGCCATTTAGATAAAAACTAATTTTAACAGTTATATCATGACTATTTGAAAATGTATAATAATATGGCTTCTAGTAATTACCTGAAACAAAAATATTATTATCAACTTATCAGTTTCCAGTGAGGTTTCATATTAAACTTACAAACTATAAGTTTTAATTACACTTCTAAAATATACATTAAATTAAAACTTATATAATATTAATATCTATAAAAAAAAATTAAAAGTGGTTACCTACCTACACACACTAAAATTATAAAAATAATATTTGTCCTAGGAACTCCGACAACTGTGCCGAGAACACTAAATTGCGTTACCCCTTTTAATTTCTAGCGCAACGCGTCTTACTATAAGTTATATAGGTATTATTATAGCGACCAGCCTCGACCTCGTACGAGTAGAACAGTTGTGTATTAAAAAAATATTTCCCGAGATAAAAAGTAGCCGGCTGTGAAAAAAACCAGTTGATCCGTTGCTCCGTTTTGTCGTGATAGAAGAAAAAAACCAAACAAACACACTTTCGCAGTTAAAACGTAGCTCGCGGAAGTCGCGGAACACGGATTTTTTACACAGAGATAGTTGGAGGGCCGGAGAATGACAAAGGCTACTTTTTATCTCGAGAAGATATCTCATTCCTTCGGACAAATTCATATTTTAATCTTTGATAATAAATTCTATCTCAGTACTTTGTAATTTAACTAGTGACCAGTCCCGGCTTGGTACGGGTACAATATTGGTTTTCAACAATATGAATATCTACACAAATACGTTTATTACTAATATGACACCGCAGATTTTTTTCTGATTACATATTTTGATCTGCACAATGATTTCCTATAATAATATATCTCACAGATTAGACAGCATACGCCATGAAAACGTGCTGGAGCTAACTTTATCATTGACCTGATTCACTAATACTGCACTAAAAACGCTCAGCTCTTATAAAGGTGACCACACATTCGTCCAATCCCCGGCCGGTCGCCACCGAAATCGCCCACAGACTCGTCCAATTCTTGTACGCGCGGCCCACCATCTGTTTTCAAATCGTTGTATTTGTGGTTGATTTCGATGACCGATCTGTCACACACACACACACACACAAATCCACACGCCTTTGTTTAATCGAATCTTTTGTGTCTGTGTGGGTGAGTGAATTGCATGTGATCTAGATCGTATGATATACATTGTTAATGTGTGGCCTGTCTTCAATCTCGATCATATAGCGGCCGGACCGAAAATTTTCTGTGAGATACCGGACCAGTGCGTGGGCTACTTAAGACATAGGTCCATGTTTAATACTCATAAAGCTTCCTCGTGAATACCTAAATAATATTCATGAAATGGACACTAACAGACATACAGACGCGGTGTCTTATAATTATTTAGATACTAGCGACCGCCCGCTGATACGCCCGCGTAGAATCTATTGTGCACATGTTGCGGATAAGTTCGTATTGTGTAAATCGGCCTTAAATCGCGAAACCAACGAAATAATATATTGTCGAAACATACCAAAGAAATGCCACGACTTTTTCAAACGACATCACTAGCATAGACAATGGATTCGCTCTCTTTTGGCTCGAAATTCGAACTTACGATTTTATTTTGCTTAGGTACTATACAAAAATTACACATCCAATATCATATTTTCTTAAGTTCGCGATTCCCGAGATCAAGGAATAGAAATACATACAAATTCCTGAGAAGGAGTACGCCGTTTGAAGGAAACGTGTGCCATCCCACTCTGTCTCGTTTTTTTTATCTCGTTCTGGTTTTTCGATTTTATTATATAGATGATTTAGCAGTTAGTTTCCAGATACTTACAGTATAGCAGATTCTAAACCTGCATTCGTATATGATACGATAACCTATCCTATGTTTACAAGCAAATAAAACTAATTAATTCATTTCAATAAATTTTGTACTTTGATCGGCACGTTTAACTGATAAGATATATAAACAAAATTATTTCAATAACACTATGTAACTAAAATTGCACGATATTGTATACTAATAATTCCATTAACACGTTTTAATAATTTTGTAGTTTTGCACTTTTGTTTTTAATATAGAAAATAAAATATTTATATTGCCACGTCCGTAGAAATTTAAAAACATGATAAATCATAATGATATTTTGACAGAAAACTGATAGAACATAAAGTAGGTCTACAAGAAAACACTTTACGGTATGAACAAAAAAAGTAATTTAAATACAAAATAATATGACACCGAATGATAACTGAAATAAAGTACGTCCAAATCAAGTAGAAAATTGTATATTAAGTAAAATCATTTAATTCCAGTAGGAAAAAAAGAATTGTTGATCTTAGCTTATGTCAAATCTTAGTAAAATAAGAAGACAAATTAGTAGAAAAAAATTGTAACGTTCGAATATACTAACTTACGTAAACAAAAACTAATTGAATTGTCTTGGTAACTGTATAATTGCATAGACTTAGTTATTGAACTATGTTTATATTAATTTCTTTTTTAACATGACGTACCTACCTAAAATACTATTGATTGTAGACATCTTCTCTGTCCATACCGTAACTATTTTATTATGCCAGTAAATATTATGAGTTATACATATTCCATTAAATAAACCTGAACAGAACTGGCCACTCGTTAGGTATAGCCTCATAAATACCATCAGCTTGGTCTTCCGCTGGGTACCCTGGGATCGTAATATAGTTTCAAGAGCTGTAAGGCAATCCGTGAAGAAAAAAAAATGTATAAGTCTTTGGTTTTTGTTAGCTGTTTTATATTCAAATAAATATAGAGTAGAGATTATAAATAATTGACTCATTATTCTACTATAAAAATCAGTGTAATTTATTTTATCACAATCACAACACAGTAGTTGTCTAAACCCGTCTTCTAATTTGTTTATAAGTTTAAAAAAAAACTTTATTCGCGAACGTTTTCGAAGTCTGGATGGCTAGTATTTTTAAATGTTTACGTTTTTACGATATACGATTTCTAACAATAAGTTGTTTTTCTTGTTATGTCTTATCAGTTTCTAGGGAGATTAGGGAAGTCGATATTGTTTGACAAACATTTCTTGACCAAATCGACTAGCTGATATCAGTTTTGTAATATTTTATAGTTTATTAATATTTTACTATAGGTAAAATAAAATGCTGTTCGTTGGTAACGCATCACTTGAGAACGGCTGGACCGATTTGTCAATTTTTTAAATCTTTGTAATAGTGAATATAAAAATTCGAAAAGTTTCCCGGAAAATTTGAAAGTGTTTTTATCTATCAGATTTTTGTATCAAGACTCACAATTTAGTAAATATGGGCTCCACGGGCGAAGACGGTGCTGAAAGCTAGTAAAATATACTTAATAAAATATAAATATATAAAATAGCATAAAAATAATGGCTAAAAATCCCACTAATATTATAAACGCGAAAGTTTGTATGGATGTTTGTTACTCTTTCACGAAAAAACTACTAAACGGATCTGGATGAAATTTAGTAAAGAGATTAGATTATAGTCTGGAATAGCACATAGGCTACTTTATATCCCGGAAAATTGTATGGTTCCCGTGGGATACATAGTGGTAGTTTAGGGGTCAGAGAATGATATATACTACTTTTTATACCGCAAAAGAAGGCGGGGGAGGGACAAATTACAGCCACGGGATTATTTCTTTTTTGATCTATTTCCACGCGGGTGAAACCGCGGACAGAAAAGCTTATGGAATATAGTAGGTTTTTTCCTCAAATTAACGCGGGTGAAACCGCGGGGCACAGCTAGTACAAAATAAAAACTTAACTAATACGGATACGATTTTTTTAGGTCCACGTACCCAAAGACCCAAAGTTCGTTGATCGGTATAATTATAAGGTTATTAGTTATATTACCACGGTGCATATATATGTCGTTCAAATTCATCCAGCTGTTACAAATTACAAATATACCTACCAACAAAACCTGAAAGCAATAATGTTGCCATAATAAAATAATTATGATGCGTGCTAAATGGTACATACCTACCAAAATTGTCGTGGTGCTAAAAAAACAAGCGCCCCCGAGACGATCAAGTTTGAACATCGTCAGTCATTCGCTGCACACAATCAAACCGTTTAACGCAAAATTAGTTATCGAATTTGAGTCGAATATTTTCATTGTATGCCCACAAACTTTAGTCACATTAGCCAGCTATCGTAGGAACAGATTATTAGGTTAATTTTTCAAAAAAACTGGTGCATTAAGATTTTTGCTTTCTGCCCCGGCTTCGCCCGTGGAGTCCATTTTAACTTTCATCCCCTATTATGGTCTAGAGTTCATACAAAAATCCCATAGAAAAAAGCACTTTCAGTCTTTCCCGAATTTATCTTTCCCTAAAAACCTTATTCAGACTATTACGAATATTTAAAAAGAATTAGCCAAATCTGTCCAGCAGTTCTAATATACAGCATTTTTTTATTATATACATTTAGTTCAGTTTAAAGTAGTTTACATACTCCGAATGTCTATATTATATACGCGTGTCTAAAAGTACGTCTTTGAATCGTTTAGCAGTAGTTAATTACCCATAGATATTCGGTGTTACTGCTTTTATATCGCACATTGTACCAAAAGAATAATTTAATTAATTAGTGCGGTTATCATGTTATTTGAAACCTAAAGATATTTACATAATTAAAGCGAATTATTTCAAAGCAACAAAACTCGTCAGAAAAACACTGTGATGTCAGTAATAACAACTGTCGAAAAGATGTCATTACGTCAATTGATAAAATTGTAGGTACCAAACCCCCGGCTAGTGACCTCTGCATCATTATTAGTTACAATGTTGTGTAACGAGGAATGAAAAACGAAATGATAATGTAATAATGTGTTTTTATTATTGTAAGTTTTAAGTTCTCTTAATCGATTTGGGTTAGACCTCTGACCTTACATAATAAAAGCATTTTATTTGAAAAATAACTTTTTTTTTTAGTTTGCAAAATATTTAAAAACTAAATTAATAATATACCTAGATATACTTATGTATTTTATTCTTATGTCAAAACGGGGCAACGGAGCGGTATTTTTTTTTAGTACAATTTAAACGCTCACCAAAATAATTCAAGTGCCAAATACAGTAATTTGACTCTAAATAAATTAAATTGATACTAAAATAAGGTCCCTAGGTCTTATCTCAAGTCCCAAAATAAATATGCATGAACCGGAATAATTGTGCGTTTTAGACATTTAATTTATTAATTTGCTCCCCAAAAGTATGTGATAAATTCTGGCCATATATTATTTACTATACTCTATATTTTATAATACGATGAGATTGTAAACTTATATTTTGTTTAATTGTTTGATATGAATGTTTAAGAAATAATGAATCGTGCCTTTTTGAATTCAGATTTTTAGTAATAGTTTTCGATGTTTAAATGACCTATAATTTGGTATGAATCAAATTATTAGATCGGATATAATCAATTTGTATCAGTTAAGATTACTTATTTGGAAGTTATAAAATAAAATATTGGTAATATCTATAAAATATTTTGTTTCAAATTACTTTTCCTGAGTCTAATTATTAATATAGCATTAAATAAAATTGCAGTTCTATGATACACTAAGTTACCAAATTTATATTTTAAATGGATCATAAATATGTCCGATTTACGGTATACTTTAAAAAACCGTGTTACATCATTGTATCAGGATAACACTTGTCTATTTGTGCGAAATCAGAATTTCCAAATAAAATTCACGGTTGTAAATTCGTACAAAATTTTAAATTATTTTTGAGGAAAACTCAAAGCAATGTCTATAATATACCTACGACAATAATCATAATAATGAGAGAATATTCTGACATAAAATGCAAAATTTTTTATGATGGCTTCCGTTTGAACCGTCCAAGTGTACCTAAATGATGGTACGATTACAAGTTACAATAGAGTATGACTCATGAATATTATTATTCACATAACAAAATAATTTTGCACCTTTATGGCGCTTAGAACATAATGCTTGTGTCTCTGTGCCCTTGACTTTGGTTGTGTCCCCAAGGATTAGGTTATATAGTTATCTATTACACAAAATTTCAGAAAATTATTAATTATTATTATACGCCTACCGAGCTATCCTGACCACACGAAGAAAGAAAGATAAAGTTGTTCGTGTGAGATCACGTGACAAATGTCATAAATCTCTCCACGCAAGTTCGACTCCCTCTTGGCCTTTTTTTTATTGTAATGTTCATAATTTTAGTTCTAGTTCAAATAGTATGTAAATTAATGGACAGAGGCGATTTGTACGGGTATAAACTAGTTTTCTCAGAAAATAATTATTCGTACCTACTCCGCGTGTCTATGTTTAACAGATGCTAATTATTTTTAGTTCGTTTATGTTTACTGTCATTAGAGTGCTATCAACACATACGTAACCATAAGTATTAGTTAGCAAATAGGTATATTGACCACAACGCTTTAAAAAAGGAATTTGATTATTATTAAATAAATAGAGTACCTTAGCTGAAAAATAAACTGTTGCCAATTTTCACGCAATAACTACTGAACAGATTTTGTTGCGGTTTTTTCTATTAGATAGATTGATTCACCGGAAAGCTTTACGAGTATTAAGCATGGACCAATCATGTTTAGGGGCTGAGCAATAACAGTACAAGTTAATCAAGTCGGGGTAAAAGTTAGCCCCAGCCAGTTTTCATGGCATTTCCTGTCTAATCTGTCAGAAATTTAAGAAAGAATTATGTAGAATTAAATGATCTACAAAAAAGTCCATAATAATATAAGCGTATTTATTGTACCCGTGCGATCCCAAGTCGCTAGTGATTGATAAAAATGACAAGATAAATTATAGTAGAATTTACTATTTCTAACCTTCATTAGTCGACCTAAGTCCATCATTAGAGGCCAAACAATAAATTGGCAAAATGAGCGGGATTTACAATGTTAATTGATGGAAATTCTAGTTTTTTGCAGATTTTTCCATGACCATGAATGGATATGTTTAGTACCAAATTACTCACAGATTACGGTTCGCAAAACACTTTTTTTGTAGATAATAAATGAAATAAATGTTCATAACAATGATGCATAATCAACTACGATGAAACTCTTGATCTTGGCAATGAGCCGACTGTGAATCATTGAGCTATATAGGTATGCTAATCAAACACATGTATACATTATGAACTTGTCTTTCTAAAGAGGTGGCCCCGAAATAATAAAACAATTTAAGTTAATTTAAAAAAAATGCTATAAAATATTTTTGTAAATAAATTTATCGTATTATTGCATTTTCTATGCATTGTTCACGAATTAGAGTGCCTAGTAAGATTTTGAAATCCTCTCCAATTCGCTTAATTAATTGTTAAACTAAGTTCTAATTGCTAAAAAAATCAATTAACGACCAATCAAAAATATTTAATTTCTTAATTATACAGGGATCTGTCCTGTTGTGGTCCTGATATATATTTATTTAACACTATGTGTATAAGTCCTATATTGCCTAAAACACAGGAGCAACCTAGTTCAGGCACTTGTATTATTTTTTTATCTAAGTTTATTAATATGGTCTATGTTATTCTATATAAAGATTTTATTTATTTATTTATATTTGATGTTGCTTTGAAATAAAAATGTACATATAATATATAAAGCTGAAGAGTTTGTTTGTTTGTATGTTTGAACTCGTCAATCTCAGAAACTACCTGAAAAATTCTTCTTGCGTTGAATATCCTGTTTATTAAGGAAAGTTATAGGCTATAAGAAGCGAAGCAAAAAGCAAAGCCTTGGCAGAGAGCTAGTTAAATAATGTTACGACTCCTGCGAACTGTGTTACCGGCCCAGGGTAAACCAAGTCTTTCTCATAATGTGTATTGTGGAAAAACAATACGATTTTTTTCGTAAACAGGTGCAAAATGATACAATGATACAGTCATTTCATAGAAAATTCCACCGATGAAGGATTTTATAAAAACGTCGACAGTACAATGATTAGAACGTTAGATTCAATAATTATAACTCTATCAAAAATTTTATTTTAAGGGCCCTATCCCCATAATTTGTGACCACCCATATTTCCTATTCAAAAAAATCAATTGAGAGAATAACAGCTATTTACCTTAGATATATTCAATAAGTATGTATATGCTAAATTACAGTGACACAGGTGGATTATTTACAGAGAAATTGGAAATAGTTTATCCCAGAAAAAATATGGATATAGGAGCCTTAAGAATGAATGCTTTCAGATGGCTAGAAAAGGCAACGTCTGTACTTATTATGAAAAAAAAAATCCTTAGTCCCACTACTTACTCATTTGAAAAATCTGTCACTGCCATCTGACTTAGGTGAATGAAAACACGTGTCATTACAATGAAATTCATGAATATATTTTGTTGAGGTCAAAATAAGTCAGATCTTGGTTGTAAAAGAGGCTTATAATGAAATTCGTTAGTTAGAATAAATATAATTTTTATCAAATGAGGACGATTTATTTCTTCAGCTGGGTCATAAGAATTCTGTTAGATATAAGATCCTATCTGATTTAAGTAAAATTAAAGATATATTAATTATATACCTAAATTTATCCTATAGTTAGTCGGTATAACAGCCTCAAGCATCAAGAAACCCTGGAAGAAGTTACCGCAATAAAAAGTGAAAGAATAATTCTTGGACACAGGCCTATTCCAAAAAAACTTGACCACGACTTGAAGAAGCCGTGTGTTTCATTGCGGCCGAAATCCAGATGTGAAATTAAACCCCCAAACCCGCATTCTAGTTGGCTTGCCGACTTGTATGCCACTGCGCTATATATATACGATTGTATAGCGTAAAGCCTGCGGTCACACCATCATAAAGTAAGATACCCTAGCTTATCTACAATTCCTCCATAGCTAGTTATATAGTAGGTGCCTACAATAATTTATTTTGTCATTAATAAACTTTATTAAAACGCCTTTCATCGACGTAAATTTATTTTCTGTTATAAACTATTCCCAATTTCTCTGTAAATAATCCACCTGTAATTTATTAATATTCAATATATTATCTAAGTGAAATAGCCGTTGATTTTAAATACATTGACAATTTCTATCATACTGTGAAAGGTTATAAATACTTCAATCGGATTAGTAGTCTATACTAAAATATAACATAATATTACAAAGAGGTAAAATATTTTTTTTGTATTTCTGTTTGTAATTAATAAACTCAAAAATTACTTAACCGATTCTAAAAATTCTTTTACTAATAGAAAGCTACGATATCCCTGAATAACATAGTGTATATTTTATGTTCTTCGAATATATCCACGGATAGAGCCGGGGGCGGAAAGTCTAGTGTTTTATAAAATGCAATAAAAACTATTAATCTCGGCCCTTTTTTAAAGAAAATCACGACATCCTTGATAGGCGAGTAGGCTTGCTCAAGACTGACCAGAAAATTCGAATATGACCTTACTACTGCTAATACTAAGGTAAAATATTATTAAAAGCATTTTTATAAACATAAAAAAATCTATACTAGGTCGTAATCGTATTCTCTGGTCAGAGCTGTGGCCTGTTTGACGTTGACTTTTGCCTACATGTCTAGGTTAATTTCAAGCGATATTCAACCTTATGATAAAGAACCTTTTCTTTTCGGCACTGTATTATAAAATATTCTCCTAATTTCGCAAACACGTTCTAGCCCTTATACGTTGCATGTCTAAAGACTCAAAGCCTTGTAAGAATTGAATGTTGATGATATTTTCTAATATCTAATACTACACTCCACCTATAGTATCAGTTTGCACCCACCTTTAACGGTATAATGTTGCCGCAGCGAACTAATGACCACTGAACATCACAGTTTGAGTCAAATGCGCATTGCGTACATCACACATCAACACAATTATTAGTCATACATTGTAAGTACAAACCTACCTAATAATTATTATAATGTTTTTAAAGTAAAAAAAATATTACACGAGTCCGACTCGCACTTGACCATTTTTAAATACGAAAGATTGATGGATATTCAAATATGCTGAAAAACACAGGTAAAAATGGCTAGAGTACATTTATGAAACGATGTAACATATCTGCCAACTCGTATTTCATAAAGTCACCATACAATATTATAAAAAATGAGATAAGTTTAATTTTTTATATAGATTTCGTGCGACCTTTGCACCTTAAATTTTGTTTATAACCATTTCAGTAATTATCAATATCAATGGAATTTGAACTTCTTTTTTGCAAAAAAAAGGTTATGCAATAATAGCCAAGCCAATTTGTGATAGAAAAAATAAAAAAACATAATTTCGTGTGACTAAGATACACGCAATATTATAGTATTAGAGAAAGTAAAGTTACTTCTGTTATCAATATGATTGTTAGTACTTCAGAAGATTACAATTATTTTTGCAATTGGAAAAAAAAATAATAACAAGGATTCATTATTTTAAATGATATAGAGTGTAGGTCATTGTTTTCATCGACATTTCTCTAACATAGAGCTGCATATTTAAAAAAAATCTTAAACGACTACTTAGGTACCTACCTACGTAATAATTTTAAAATAAATAAATTTTAAAAAGTAAATTATTAAAAAAAACGATATTCCAAAATATCACATTTAAACTCACCATAAACGATGTTGCAATTTAATTTTTTTAATGCACTTTGTTAGTCATCAAATTAAACTACGATATTTCAAACGATTGCATTTCTTATGTATACAAATAAAGATACAACCATTCGGAATGATTGCACAACTGTCAATGAGTATCGACAACGTATGTGTATCATAATCAGCACTCTCGTTGTAAAAAACGGGTCACATCATATAAAGTATACTTAATTTAGCACTTTATTGCTATTGATGCAACGTGCTAAATCAAATGAAAAGATAATTAGATTTTATTTTTTTTAAATTCCATTCATTTCCAATAGGATTTTTCTTGCGTTTTTTACTACGATTTGATATCTAGGGTGATGAAATAATTTTAGTATTTACAATTGTATTCTACAGAAATTGAAATGTTTGAGGCTTTTTAAAAAAAATACGCGAGTATGTTGGTACACAAATTTTATGTAAAATAATTTTGTATCAGGAGGGTTGCACACCATTTTCAATATCTAGGTTGATGTCATTATTTTATCTATTCATTAAGTAACATGATTAAGAATAGATAAACAAATATTTGAAGATAATTACTGCAGACTACCATTTTGTTTACGAACCTATATTATAATATTATAAGCTCTCATAGTTGAAATTTAAATTATAGTTGCCTATCTATTTAGGAAATATTATACGAGTAGGTATGATAAACATTCTGGCTGATTCGCTAGGGATACTAATTCTTTTCACAATTATCGAATGTTTTTACTTGATCATTATCGAACGGAATTTTTGAGCATATATGGGCAAAGATTCTAAATTTCTCCTAAATAGAACAGGTCAAGCTGAGAGCTGTACTTTATACAGAACTATTGAAACCACTGTAAAACAAATAGATAATAATTGGCCTTGGGACCATTCCGCAGGATAAGTTAAAGGAGCTGTACCCCATCTAAATTGTTACTAACAATTATTAAGTTTCGGGAGCTGTAGGCAACCCGTAAAGATTTTGACAGAAAGAAAAATTTGAAAGAAAAAATATATAAAATAATTTTAGATTATTAAACTTGAGTGAGAATTGAACCTTAGTAATACAGTGTCACCAGGAAACAGACGTAACAATTTTAAATAAATACAAAAGTATACCTAGATTACGATTTAAATACTTAAATGCATCCTTGATATATGCAAATATAATGAACATCTTTAGACTAATGATGATAGGTATGTGGTTTATGACTAAAAAAATCCTAGTCTTGCCATAACATCAAGAACATTGACATTTTCACCTGTTTCCTGACTCCATATATTTGCCCTTTTAAATATTTATTAGATTTTATTTCTAAAAAAAGTATATTACGATAAGAAATGCATATAAAAAATGCATAATAAAGATATAAATGTACAAAAAGATCTTTCTGTCCAAAATACAGAGTCGGTCACTGGACCATCTGAAATATGTACGACTGGGTACCATTGGCAAATAAAGGCATCAGTGATAATGTGAACACGTTCTTCATACTAACCCAGAAGTTGGTGACTCGTAATCTTTGTCATGAAAATGACGCCACATGCATTACAAATAATAATGAAATATGAAGTTTAGTTATTCAGGGGTACATTAGGTACATATCTTGCTGTATAAACTAAACTGTTAAACTAGTGAAAAATAATGTAACGTAAAAGCAGAAACTTGTATTTATATCTTTCAGTATAAAAAGATAATATTCAATTGGATAGAGTGACCACGAATAGAGTTGTTCATGTTATCATCATGTATTGTTTTATAATTAGGTAGTAAGTAAAAAGATAGACAAGGAAATTGAAAGAAGAGTGAAAGCAAGATATTTGGTGGACAAAATTATGTATGCAGAAATACGCAACTTAAAACTAAAGTAAAAGTAATATATATATTGTTGATTTAGTTCCATCACTTACGTATATTATTATGGAAGCGAAACTTGGGCATGGAATAAGAAGCATGAACGTAAGTTAAATGCAGTGGAAATGCGGTCTTTACGTAAAATGTGTGATGTAAGGCATATTGACTGCATCCGGAACGATGTCATTAGAGAAGAAAGAAGAGAAGAAGAAGAATAAAAGATGATGTTGTGACTAAAATGAAGAAAAGCTGGTTTGGACACATTGAAAGAATGAAGCATGAAAGATTGACAAAAAGGTTTATGTGGCAGAAAAAGGAAATGCTCGCAGAGGACGACCTAGGTGCACTTTCATTGAACATTAAACAAATTATTGATCGAAGGCAACGTTAGAAGTACACACAACCGCCGAGCATGTATGAAAGGTATGATAAATATATAAAAGAAGCGAAAGAGGTATGCCAGGATCGTAGCAAATAGCTTTCCATTGTGTCTGCCTACCCCTCTTGGGATAAAAGGCGTAATGATAGATAATATATTTTTTACAAATAATGTTATATTCTCGCAAATGAAAATCTTTCTTAAATCCTTAAATTCATTAAGAAAGTCAATATTAAATATTTAGCTACTGTAGGTACTTGCCCGTGACCAAATATCATCGTAATCTAAAGATAACATTATCGTGTGAACACACGGACGTTCACGTGTTAAAGTCATGAACAACCTAATTATGGAATTCAAGATCTTACAAAGAGCATGTGGTCATCTTGAAGGTCTATTCCTCATTGGTGCTTGAAAAGTTAAGCATCATATAAATAAATAATAAAAATAAATGACTATTAAATAACGAGTTTAACTTGTGGATTCTCGCCAACGCCAATTTAAGGATATTATTACTACAAACCAGCAAAGAAGGTTAAAGTGAGACATATTTTATCACATTGACCAGTTTTTATTAATAATTCCTTCACCTCTTCTTCTCAGTCGTAGTGCTCTTGACAGAGTAGTCGTGGTCAATCATCGCGGTCCACAGCGCGACGCACCTTGTATTGATTCGCCATGATTAACTTTCTTGGGAAGAATGGTGCAGTGGTTTCCCCTTGCCTTCTTCACCAGACATTTTGAGTCTATTTAGGTCTTCAGGCTCGCTGTACCCTGTTTCAGCCGGTTGCCTAGCTGTTATACCGCCATAGCTCGGTCGCTAGAGCCTCGTTTGTTGTCTAGCAGAGTGTACCAAGGGAGCAGGTGAGGATGACATTTGGGGTCGGATAGTCTTATTCCGTTCCCCCCTTGAATGGTAAATTTAATACATTTTGAAACCGAGTAGTGTTAGGAACCTATGAAGTGAGATGACACAAACATTAAGATCTTACGTCTTCACTATTACACAAGTATCATCTGCTTCTACACAAGTATCAGAAAACATTAAGGAGGATCTAGATTTGAAATAGATAATTATGAAGCATTCTACATTACTGCAGGAAAGCAAGCACAAATACATACTTTTTTCTGCAGCAACGAAACATTTTTCCATCCACTGGAAGTTCGTAGCAACTGCTCTTCACCGTGACTCAGACCAGCCACTATGATCAGCTCTCTCTCTCTCGAGTTGTTGAAAATTTCCACGCTTGCATTGTATGTGTTTTATTACTTTAACCGAAACTGTTAAGGAATTATTAATATCTATCTATCATGACGCTTTTTCTTCGTGAAAGGAAAATCCTGGCAGGCGACCTAGGTGTACTTTTATTGAACATATAAAAATGTAATGACCGAATGCAATATTAAAAGTACACACAATCGCCGAGCATGTATGAAAGGTATGATGAATATAAAAAAAAAGAAAAATTAACAATAACCAGTAAAAGTGAATGTCATTGACTATTTGATGAGGTTATTATTAATACAAACTTTATTAAACATTTATTACACTGACCGTAACATATATAATACAACAAAGAATAGGATCTATAGAAGAATAGAACATACATCAATACGACCAGCAGGTAATATTTATAAGACATGCTATAATGCTAATCGTGTATATATCTCTAACCCTCTTATAGACTGATATCGTTCACTCACAAGCGACGTGTATCCATACACAACACATGCATTGCCCGCTATCAATAAAAAATCGACCTATATCTTCATTATTAAGTATATTGTTTTTCAACAAAACAAAACCGTATCTAATTGCTAGTGTTTACATTACTCCAAAGATAGGTATATATCTATTCATGTAACCAAGAAGCTGTTAAAGTCAACGCTCGCTCCAAGAACTAAGAAAGGGATGTTCTTCCGACAAGAGCCAAATTAACGGGGGCGTATCCTAGACTAAATTTACATGGGTGTGCATGTTGCGCTTCCAAATAGCTCTGTACTACGAACTGGATTTAGTGGGTCGAATAGTTTCCAAACTCAACTCAAGTCGATCTTAAATTGTCTAACGTAACAGGAATTTTAGACTTTCTGTAATTAAACTGGAAAATATGTTTCTTTTTAGTTTTTGTAACTACCATTTTAGACTTTATACTTTAGGTGTGTCCAGTGACACTATAATAAATGTCTAAGTCTCTATCTTCTTCCTCCGAAAAACGAGTAAAGAAATAATCCGTTTAACAAAGTTATTGTAGTATAAAGTGTTTGTTTGAACGCGCTAATCTCTGGAACCACAGTCGGATTTGAAAATTGTATTTGCATTGTATAGCCCAATTCTTGAGGAATATGAGGCTATATAACATCACGCTATGACCCAAAGGAGCGGAGCAGTAACCTTTAACATGGGTGTAACCGCAAGGCACAGCTAGTCTTTAATACTCCTGTTTAATAAATTAAATAAACATTGTTCATTAATTACCTAAAATAAGCATCCTGAAAGCCACATTTTCTGAGTAGCAGGCTACAGTAACCTACCTACAGAAATTTCAGAAATGTTATACTTATATATATATATCGAGAATGTTTAAGTATATATTTTTATCAACAATATCAGTAGTGTCTTAATGTCCGTTATCAAAGTTTCTAAACATTCAAGGTGGTCTGTAGTCCAAAGTTTGTATCAGTACATAGGACTTAGGTAAGTATAACATTTCTGAAATTTCTGTAGGTAGGTTACTGTAGCCTGCTACTCAGAAAATGTGGCTTTCAGGATGCTTATATATATATATATATATATATATATACGATGTAAATAATTTATATTTCTATTCCAAAGTGTAATCTTTAGATCCGTTTTCTGTTATTGTCTTTATTGTTTCAGTGATAATAAGTAGTCTGTTAAAGTAAACATATATTTTTCTTGTTTTAGGTTATCTCCGGAGTTTCGATTACAGAATTCGGTATATACGGTATGCTTTTTATATTTTTATTTCAAGGCATAAAGCTAATTTGTTTGTTTTCTATTCAGTAGATTTTTTATAATAAAAGTTTTGCCGACAGACGACAAACGTCATCATTTAAGCCATTCTTAACTCTTTTGTACCACTTTTGTTACAGGCCGTGGTACTACTTTTATTACAAACGAGTATAGTACCACGGGCAAAAACGTTACCAACCTAAATGATGAAGTCAGACTTTGTCGCCTGTCGCAAAACTTAAAAAAAAAATATATAAAACCGGCCAAGTGCGTGTCGGACTCGCGAACGAAGGGTTCCGTATACTAAGGTCTGACCAAGTTTGACGCCCCTGTACGGCGCATAGAAAGAAATTAGCGCGATTCCGACTCACACTTGGCCAAATTTTATTATTCGTTGTTTTACTTAAGAGTATGCATTATACTAACTACTTTTTGTATAATTCTATATATTGCCATTATTAAGGTCGAGCAAGAAACGCTCAAAATAACACGTTTCATATATGGGAATCCCCTTAATTTATTTTACTTCATTTTAATTTTATTATTTGTTTTTATAGCGATCATAGTAGTACACACTCTGTAAAAATTTCAAGTATCTACCTATTACGGTTCAAAAGATACAGCACTATGAATGGCGGACGAGCGGACATCGGAGTCTTAGTACCTAATAGGGTTTCCGTTGCCACTCTTATTCAAATCAATTTCTTAAAATCTTTGATATATCTTAATATTTGAAATATCTTAATCTTTGAAATAGACATATATATTATATATATAAATAATTTTTATTTTGGAAAACAGGTTTTAAGGATCCACTATATTTTCAGTAACAAAGATACATTTTGCAGTCTGTATACGGATTCGAGTACATAGTACTCGTAACTTGACAAGTTTTTTTTCATTTGACTACAGACTACAGAAACCTATAATGAACATTAGCTACAACTGAATCTACCTGCCCCTATTGTTGTATCTGCCTATATTTTCACAATGCCTATTTTTACTTCTATGATCCGGATTCAGGTTTGAATTTTATACACACATTTATTCATGCAACTGATTTAATAGATCTTCACAGAAGACTCGTTTAATTTCCTCAACAAGAAAGTTTGCAACTGATGTGGAACAAACTTAAGGTCGACATTTAGTATATTTAAGAGGCTGTGGAGGGTTGAAGGGAGAGGGGGCGGGGGGGGGGGGGAAGAAACCGATAAAGTAACTTACACTTGTTATCTTGTACTAACAAGCTCCGATGCGGAGGTTTTGCCAATTCGTTTCGTTCGGAAATCATAAACCAAGCAATGGTGATAAATTTAATTTTACAACTTTTACTTCTAATTTAATTTGTTACAAATTAAACTGGAGTCAATCTGCATCTACCTACATCTCTTTAAATTTAAGGTTTTAGGGTTCCGTACAAAACGACCCTTATAGAATAACTTTGTTGCGGTCTGTCTGTCTGTCCCTTTTTCTCTGAAACTGCTTGAGGTATCAAAAAAATCGAGTACTAATAAGTATATAGCTTAATAGACCTGTAAAAAATCAAAAGTACCTGAAAAACTTCTAAGCAATTCTCATGGGACTATTTAAAAGGAATACTCTTTTGAACAAAAAAAATAATTTTTAGCTGAATTGATGCTAAATATGGCAAGAAGATATTATGATAATAGCAATAGTAGATAAGATCAATGGTTTAAAGCAAATCATAGTGACAAAGTCAAGTTTAATAAACTGAAGCTGAGCTATCAAAACTCGGACGTTTACTTCTAAACTTGTCACAGCTTTAAATCTTCTAGTCGATTTACAACAGTATATTGGTAGAATAGTTATTTGTTCAACAAGTGAGCAAAGTTATTTTTTGATGCGAGTGCTGACTTTAAATCACGAACTAGCGAAAGTAGTCTAGAATTGAATCACGAGCGTAGTCGAATATAGACAACTGAGCACAGTGAGCGATTTAGGGACGAGACATAAAAAAAATTGCTCTCGTGTGAAACATACAACTTTTCACCTCTACTAGCGAGAAAATGTTATAGGTTGTTGAATTTATGTACCGTCATATCTATACAAAAATTAAAATGTGTTTTGCTCGCCTACCGTCAATGGCTTAGACCTTGTTAGAAGACAGACGTGTTCCAAGTGTAAACACAAATTAAATCAATCTATAAAATATATTTCTTTTATTTAAGACCATAACTTCCTATAGGTTATGGGACCAGTGCTATAAGTTTAGAAATTTAGAAAGTGTTACTTGATTATTTTTGGAGTGATTGAAAAGTTTTCGTGAACAATGGAAAACTTAAAACTAAAACGGAACATTAAACCTTTTGACGGTGAAAAATATAGTGTATGGAAATTTAGAGTGCGTTCGCTATTATGTGAAATGGACGTAATTAAAGTTGTTGACGACGAACTTCCAGATATACGATCCGAAGACTGGGAGAAAAATAATAGGGTTGCCAAAAGTATTCTTGTTGAGTATTTGTCAGATTCCTATCTTGGTTTCGTAAATGAAACTATTACAGCAAAAGGAGTTTTTCAAAATTTAGATTCACTTTATGAACGTAAGAGTCTAGCTACTCAATTGGCTTTAAGAAAAAAATTGTTAGGGTTAAAACTACAAGGTGATATGTCTTTAATAAAACATTTCACAACTTTTGACGACTTAATAACAGAACTATCAGCGGCTGGGGCAAAATTAGAAGAAACCGATAAAGTTGCCCATTTATTACTTACACTGCCGACAACCTATGACGGTGTTACAACTGCAATTGAAACGTTGTCTGAAGCTAATTTAACTTTAGCGTTCGTTAAAACAAGACTTTTGGATCATGAAGTTAAATTAAAGAATGACAATTGTGACACAAGCCTAAAAGTACTACACGTTGAAAATAAAACCGCAACTTATAACAAAAGAAAATTTGAAAATTCTAAATCAAGTAATAACTACCCACAACAAGTTAATAAGAAATTCAAAACTAAATCGAAGTCTCAATTTATAAAATGTCACCACTGTGGTCGAAAGGGACACATAAAACAAGATTGTTATTTTTTCAAAAGAATGAATAATCAAAGAAATATTCCGGACCGAAAAAGAACAATTCAAACTGTTGAACTAGAACAGGCGTCGACATCAGACGGTTTTTCGGGTTTTGCATTTATGACTGGAGAATACCAGCAAGAAAATTATGCAAACAAAATTACATTTTTGTTGGATTCTGGAGCATCTGACCACATCATAAACAGGGACGATCTTTTTATTACATATGATTATTTAAATACACCAATTAAAATTTCTGTTGCTAAACATGGTGAATTTATTTCAGCTACTAAAAGAGGTAATATAAACATTGTTACCGATACCGGAGTTCATGGAATTTTGGAGAACGTGCTATTCTGCAGTGAGGCACCATACAATCTGTTATCAGTTTCAAAGATGCAGCAGGCTGGATTGACAGTAATTTTTGACCAACATGGCACACACATAACAAAATATGGTAAAGTTGTCATGAATGGTAAGTCTTTGAATAATTTAATTATTTTATATTTTAAAATATCCAAAAATATAAATCAGTCTGTTTCCAAAATATGTCAGAGCAATAAAAATAAATATGAGTTATGGCATCAACGCTTAGGGCATATCAGTAAAAATAAATTCCTTGAATTAAAAGGCAATGAAATGATAAGTGATATGAAAGAAATTGAAATAGTATTTCCAAATGATGACTTGTGTGAAGCATGCATAAATGGTAAACAGACACGACTACCTTTTAATAAAGCCAAAGATAAAAGTTACATTAAACAACCTTTGTTTATTGTACACTCAGATGTATGTGGCCCTATCACCCCTCCAACAATTGACCACAAGAATTATTTTGTTTTGTTTGTTGATCAATTAACACATTATTGTGTTGTGTATTTATTAACTTATAAATCAGAAGTATTCTCAGCATTTAAAGATTATGTCGCAAAAAGTGAAGCTAAATTTAATTCCAAAGTAGTAAATTTGTATTCCGATAACGGTGGCGAATACTTGTCTACTGAAATGAAAAACTATTGTAAAGAAAAAGGAATTACTTATCACTTAACGGTACCTAGAACTCCGCAATTAAATGGAGTAGCAGAACGTATGGTTAGAACCATAACCGAAAAGGCTCGTGCCATGTTAAATGGTACTAAAATGAAAAAATATTTTTGGGGTGAAGCAGTTTTAACTGCCGTTAATTTAATAAATATTACACCAACTAAAGCCTTGAAACAATCCAAAACACCATATGAATTGTGGCATAATAGAAAACCTAGCATTAAATATCTTAAGATTTTTGGTTCAACTGTGTACGTACATAACAAAACCAATAAAACTAAATTCGATGATAAGTCATGGAAAGGTATATTGGTAGGTTATGAATCAAACGGCTACAAGGTCTGGAACACTGAATGCGAAAAATATGTGACTGTGAGGGACGTTATTGTTGATGAGACTAATTTCCTTGAATCCAGGCCTAAACTTAAACCTGAAGGGAGTAACATTAAATATTCCCATGACAAAACTGATAGTGACTTAGTGTCGAAATCAGTGTCTATAAAGTCTCAAGATTTAAATGACCCTAAATCAGATACTTCAAAATCTGATGAACAATGCAGTCCAAGTAAAATTCGTAAAATTAGTAGTAAGATTCCAATTGAACCTGAGATTAATATTGATAAAAATTTACCTATTAACAACCAAAACACATCCGATGAGTCATCGCTACCTAGAAGGAGTGAAAGACTCAAAACTGTTCCCCCTGTATCATATAATGAAAATGACTATGATATATATTGTGCGCAGTTAACCACAACTAAAGTACCTAAGTCATTAAATGAAATTAAAACATTGAGTGATAGACCTCTATGGGAGAAAGCAGTAAGGGATGAACTAAATGCACTTAAATTAAATAATACATGGACATTAGTACCAAGGCCACCAAATAAAAATATTGTGGACTGTAAATGGATTTTTACCACCAAAAATGATGGATCTGGGAAACCTTTAAGATACAAGGCACGTCTTGTTGCAAGGGGTTTTAGTCAAGAATACCTTAGCGATTACAATGAAACCTTTGCGCCTGTTGCTAGAATAGCTAGTTTTCGATTTATAATCAGTTTTGCTAATCAACATAATTTATTAATTCATCATATGGATGTAAAAACTGCATTTCTGAATGGTATATTAAAAGAGGAAATATATATGAAAGTTCCTGAGGGTGTTTTGAGTAAAGATAACTATGTATGTAAATTAAATAAAGCTTTATACGGGCTGAAACAGGCTGCAAGGTGTTGGTATGAAGTATTTGAGAAGTGTCTTAAAGAGAAAGGTTTCCTAAATTCACCAGTTGATAGGTGTTTATATATTTTAGATCAAGGAAATATTAGAAAAAATATATATGTAATACTCTATGTAGATGATTTGGTAATAGTGTGCTATGACATTCAAACAATGAATAATTTTAAAAACTATCTAATGAGTAAATTTCAAATGACAGATTTAAAAGATATAAAATTCTTTCTTGGTATTAAAATAACTAGGTACTTCAATAAAATAACATTAGACCAAAGTGCATACATTCAAACAATTTTGAATAAATTTAATATGAGTGTTTGCAACCCTGTGAGCACTCCAACTGAAACCAAATTGAACTATGAGGCCCTAAACTCTAATAACAAATATGACGCACCATGCCGTAACCTGATCGGTTGTTTAATGTACGCTATGCTTTGCACAAGGCCGGATTTAAGTACATGTATTAATATATTAAGTCGGTACACAAATAACAATAACAAAGAGTTATGGCAAAGTTTAAAACGAGTACTAAGATATCTAAAAGGTACTATTGACTTAAAATTAACTTATATAAGAAACGATTACTCTAATATTTTATGTGGATATGTAGATTCTGATTGGGGAGGCCATGATCATAGTGATAGAAAGAGTACAACTGGATATTTATTTAAGTTATTTGACCAATGTACCATAACTTGGTGTACAAAGAGGCAAACATCAGTAGCAGCTTCATCTACTGAAGCTGAATACATGGCTTTGTATGAAGCTATTAAAGAAGCATTATGGCTTAAGTCTCTAGCAGAAAGTATAAATTTAAAAATCACTAAACCTATTGTCATATTTGAGGACAATAATGGTTGCATTAGTATAGCTAATAATCCAACCAACCATAAAAGATCAAAACATATTGATATAAAATATCATTTTTCAAGGGAGCAGGTAGAGAAAAATGTAGTAAAATTAAACTATATTTCCTCAGGTCAACAGCTGGCTGATGTATTAACAAAGCCGTTGCCAGCATCCACTTTTAAGAAAATGCGAAATGATATGGGTTTAGAATAAGCTTTATAAGTAAAATATTGATTTTTTTTGTTTTAATTGTTGAAGTACAATTTATTAATTTTTAATTTAAGTGAAATGGTCTGATTAGGTTTTTCTGGGTTTTCCCTAATCCTGCGCAACAAATGTTGGACTATTTATTATTGTACATTTTCCCAGAGAACACTTGGAAGTAAATGTCTTGTCTAACAGTTATGAATATTAATTTTTAATTATATAAAGCAGTGATTAATTTTTGAGGGGGCGTGTTGAATTTATGTACCGTCATATCTATACAAAAATTAAAATGTGTTTTGCTCGCCTACCGTCAATGGCTTAGACCTTGTTAGAAGACAGACGTGTTCCAAGTGTAAACACAAATTAAATCAATCTATAAAATATATTTCTTTTATTTAAGACCATAACTTCCTATATAGGTTATATGTAAAAAAAAAACTAACACAAAGACAAAGTAAACAATCAATACAATACCTACCACAAAAATAGTTCAAAAGACCAAATGACCAAACAAAAAATGTGATTCCCACCATTTAATTATATATAAGTTTATTTTTTATTTAAAATTTTGTATTGAATTTTCTTTACATATAGTATTTACATAGGTATTAAAGATATCTTGAATAGGTACGTACTATATTACAAAAAAAAGATTTTTTTATTTAGATGTTGCGTTGGGAAACTGCACTGCTTGACATTTTTATGAAAACCAAACATGATATGATATGATGAACCATCGCCTAGTTTATTCTTTTCAGCGCCGAGTTTATTCTTTTCAGCGCCGACTCAAAAAGTGGTGTTCGAAATTTGAATCTCTTTTACTCACCAAAAGCGCCCTTTTCGTGCTGGAGAGGTGAAAATGTATTTTATTACGTCACTCTGCGGAACCCTAAAATTAGTCAAGTGCAGTAGGTACCTACTGAGTATTCTGTAAGGTATTTTCTTCAGTATAACTATATTTATTGATTTTAGACGTATTGTATTGCGATAATATGTACAAAAAAATATTTGTGCCTCCTATTTAGGTAATTAATTTCTGAAATAATTTCACTGGGAATATTGTAACTGCGCAAAACTTCAAGTTGATAGCTGATTTAACCGTGACTTACATATTATACAGTCAGACAGACATACCTTCATAATATATTATATTATTCATAATTTAAGTATACGGTTTGTGGAAAATTGTACTGTTTTTACCTTGTAGTATTGTAATTATCGTCACATATAGGTCTTATGTATTCTCATTTAAGTTTAAGTAAGTTTAAGTAATGACTGTTTTGTGATAAATAAAATAAAATAAAAAAAAAAAAAAATAATAAAATAAAATATCATAATAAGAGTTAATTTTGGTCGGAACTCTGAAGCCTAAAACTAAAATATCTCCTCCTTAAACTTAAAGGTTAATTCGATTGCGTAAAAATAAAAGTAATTCACGAGCAAGATATATTTACAAGACGTTTTTATATACGTTCTCCGTAACGAGCTTACGTACAACACAAATGCGATTTAACTAATGCCCCTAATCCTGGACGGCGACCCGCAAATGGCGATACGTACATTTGGGAAGGCCACGTGCAATTCGTAGTTGGTGATTGATGATTATCCCCGATGCATCTGCGAATGGGAGACAATGCCCGGCCTCCCCTTTGATTAAGTGAGGAATGGGTTTTGTTGCGAAGATAGTGGAACTGTTGTTTGTGGACTAATATAGTTTTGTTTGCTTGATTGGAAGTTAAGGGAATTTGGATTTACTATCATAAGTTTGGCTATGAAATATTTTTCTTTGTAATGTCATGATGATTAGAAATATAACTAGTTTTCACTTCAAAGTATTATTACATGTTTTAAATGAATAAATAAATAAATATGAATGATTGGCTCACTAAGGATAATATAATTGTAAAACAGGTAATTCCAACGTACATCTCAAAAAAAAATTAAAATTATACTAATTTATTTATTTATTTTTTAAATGACGCCATCTATTGGCGATCGGTTGAACTATGAAAACAATATTGACACTACTAACGGTGCGAAGTATTCGCATGGGTCATCTAGTAGTATTTAACTTCTATTGCAACACTGTAAGGTAGAAGCAGAAGCTCTGACAGACATGGATATTTATTCAACGAAACGCATCACTTACCTACTTAATTTCTCGTATAACATTAAAATGAACATTTTATATTATTTTATTCTAAGCAAATTCACCGTTTGTTCCGGAATGCGACGAACTGGAACGGAGAGTGCCGGAATATACGTCTCAGGAAGTAGGATGGTGTAAGATAAAGAGAACATTTCCTTTAGCACGTCTTGTGAGATTTAGCAACATTTCGTGGCTGTCTCGCTCCTAAATGGCGAATAATTTTCTTGAATTCCAAAATTCATATTAAATAAGAAACATTTACTACCTACTACTTACAAACCGACTTCAAAAAAAGGAAGGAGGAGGTTCTCCATTCGCGTATGAAAATTTGGATTTTCGCTTTTATTTATCTTATTTTAGTAATTTAATCAGTGTGATTGTTTTACTCGAACTAGACGTAACAACTTAACGGATTTGGATGGAACTTGGTGTAGATACCATATAACACTCGCCAAATAAGTTAAACCTTTTGACAGTACAAATTAGGTAAGTACCATAGATGTAGTATGCTGATGCTCTATTAGATGGGTAATGTTGCGCTTAGAAAGAGACCAAAAAATTTATACATCAGTGTGCGTGTAAATGTGTAATTCTGTGGATTTTACATCTTAGATGAGTTACATACAAACACTCACGTGACGTCTACGAAACACTAAATTATACTTTAAAACAGGATATTTTACAAAAATAAGTGAAATTACTACTGACGCTGTTCAAAAAACGGTCTCGTCTATCTGTCTCGCTTTAACATACGCGTATATATGCTCTTTCTCTTTTGCATTGTCAATCTAGTTGAGCACCCGCGCAACTATACTAAATCTATGGTAGGTACAATGTGTATGTACTGCGCACCGAATGTCAAAGGCTGAATTTATTTGGCTATATCTATACCTATTTTGTTTTTGTGAAGCGTTTTTATCTAGACAATCCTGTCTTCCAGTTTTGATCATATCTCTTAATTTTCTCATGTACTTTAAAATTAAATTTGAAAACTTTCCCCTTTTCTGTATTACGGGATAAGCGACGAGTTTTAGTTTATAGACTGAAGTTGTTTTAATAAAAATGTAGGCATGAACCTTTATGAACAAAGTGTCAACATATATTTGAATTGTACATTAGTAATATTTTCATATTGTGAATCAATTATGACTACAAATTTGTGGCGTTTGGTGTAGAAACTCTAGGTCTGGGGGGATTCAAATGCCAAAAAGTTTATTAAAGATATATCCCCCCGACTGATCATCTCTTCTGGTGACAAGAGGGCTGGCTCCTTCCTCGCTCAACGAATCAGCATCGCGATTCAGCGGGGAAATGCAGCTAGTATTCTTGCCACTATTCCACGCAGACCTGGTTTATTTAGTTATTTTTAATGTTTAGATTAGATTTAAGGTTTTTATATTGTATGTGTAAATAATTAAAATTATATCATGGTTACAAGATACATGCTTAAACTATTTATGTTTTCTCCATCTGTCTCATTCTAAGAAGTCCAACAAACATTTCTTAACCACAACTTAGTGCAGTTAAACGTCTCCATTAACCTTTTAAAAAAATTAGGCCTCGGCGAAATACTGTAAGTAAATAAATTATCTTAAAATAAGCAACAAAACTCTATTTGTCTTACAACACAAAAGCATAAATTACAATATGTATGCAGAGTAATTGAGGGATTGTAAAAGGTGTATGAATTCCACAAGCGCGCTGTCTGTAAAGTTTTTCTTTGAGAACTTCTGAAACAGTACACCTGTCTGCACATCAATGGACTACTGCCGTGAAAAGACACCCTGTGGATTCTTTTGATTTACAACTTACAAGTGGAAGCTTTCATTTACAATAGCACATTGAGCTTTATAAAGCTTTGTCTATATTCACTTTTGTCTCTAAACGTTTAGCGGAGAAGTTATTTAGGAATCTCTATTAATAATACACTTACTAATTTATAAAAGTGACTGATGAGTGGTTTGTAATGTAGGTACGAATAAGGTTTGCAAAATGTTACCAGAAAAACTGCCTTAGTTATCCCAGCAGTAGGCACATAAATTCATTAGGAGATTTTACTAATAGCTCTGTCAGAGTGGATTTCATCTCTAGATCTTATTAAAATCAACTCAGCAGATACTGCCTAAAACACATACATTCAAAATTTCATAATGGAGTACTTAACATTTTTTATTTTTAACCTGATCATTTAAAAGTTTTTCCTGGTTATCTAAAATTGTGTCCCATAATATCGCGACTTTAACACATCATTTTCGGTAAGCTTATACACTGACGAGCAATTTAAAAAAGGCATAAACTTATCAAAGAAATATTTCCGAAACCACGCCAGATAGCTTTTTGAAGTAAAAAGCAACATTCAAGTGTATTTAATAACGGTTAAAAATCAACTATGCAAGTGGCTGTTTTATATTGCTTGTCAATGTAGTTATAATTTACGATCGTATTACAACTGATTTTAATAAAATTTGGTCGAGACGGACCTTTGATTAACACATATGATAATTTTCATCTCAGAATAACGTGGCCGAGAAGGCGTGAAATATTACGATCATGAGAATGCTTATATAGATGGTGAGATGAAAATTATTCACCTTTCTGCTGCTATAATTCTTACATACCTAAATATTTTTTGTAGCAGAATGGTAAAACCTTCTCATATCTGACACGAACATCAAAACGGGAAAGATATTCTGTACTGACGAATTCATCATTAAAAGAAACACACCTTCACGACTTTTATACATTGCGGTATAGCCAGATATAGAGAGTTTTTTCACTATAACAATACTATGATCATCTAAAAAAATGAAAAAAAAAAATAGCGAAATCAGTTTCATATAATAACGTCTACTATCAGAAAAAATACCAAAGAAATAGCAAAATAAACTTTACCTATCGAACCTTATAACTCTACTAATAAATTAAAAACCACTGTTATTCATAGTTTTAAGTCCAATGACGTTTTTTTACCAATTAATTCTAAAATGTGTTTGTTTGTTTGTTTGTCTTTTTCCGCGAATTTTTGTACAGATATAGTTGGATGGCCGGAGTTGTTACTTTTATCCCCAAAAAACAGGAAGTTGGAGGGACTTGATAAATGTTGTTATTACATAAAGCGCCTACTAAATACTTTATAGCGATGTCAATAAACTTTGATTTTCTCATGCGCAAAAAATGACAGCCACGGGATTCTTTCTTCTTATTATACGCGGGTGAAATAACCTAACTAAACCTAAAAACACACCTAAGAGACCATATGATTTAATACTAATACTATCTACTTATAGATAAATTAATTATGTTTCATAATAAGCTGTTAATTAATCACCAAATTCGCTAATTGAAGTATCATTCAATGCATTTACAATGCTCTAGGGACAAAACAACACAGTATATGAACAATACATTAATAATAACCTACATAGTACATAGTACAGATCATTTTGAAATAGTGTAGTGTAGGATCGAGCCATTTGTACATTTAATATTCATACACGACTTTAGTTGGATGATTATATTAAACTAGCGGTTGTATTAGGAATCTCTGTACGTAGACAAAACATCTTACTAATAATAAAGCTGAAGAGTTTATTTGCTTATTTGAACGCGCTAATCCAACTGGTACGGATTTGAAAAAATCGGTTGTCTGTAAAGTCGGTTTACTGACGATAGTTGAACGTGACAACGTAGGAGAGAGACAGATGTCGAACGCTGCCGAACGCGGAGGCCGATTGTGCCTCTTTGTCGCTCGTTCCGCGCTCTCGCTTGCACTTCAAGCCTTAAATGGAACGCCTCAGAGCGAGGTAACGCCGCATGAGTCATATTTTTTCGTGCGTGCAGCCGGCTTCATCGAATTATAAGACGTTGTCACGTCAAAAATATTTGCATTTGATAGCCCAATTCTTGAGGAAGATTATAGGCTATATAACATCACGCTAGGACACAAAGGAGCGCAGTAACCAATAACGCGGATGCAACCGCAAGGCACATCTGTTTGTTTGTTTGTTTGTTTGAACGCGCAGTCGGATTTGAAAAATTCGCCACTCTTTGACGAGATTCTTGTTTTTAAAACAATATTCGCATTATTTTTCCTTGCAAATGAAATCGGTTTGGGGCACATCGGTTGGATGGTTTCAAAGTCTATAACGAACATAGGTAGAAATATTTTTTGTGTTTTATATATATATATATATATATATATATAGATTATCTAAGTACAGCATTTACCACTCCGAACATAGAACAGAGTTTGAAATATTTAATTTCAAGGGCTTGGTCCTACTGAATTTTCTTTAAACTGTGGCCTCGTTGTACTTAATTTAATTATTTATGTAGCGACATATAAAATCTTTAATATTATTAGTTCCGTAGATGGCAATTAAATAATCTCTTAGATAAATTCTGTGAATTGGGTGAAATTGAAACAACATGACGTGATTCAATACTCCATCAGTGAAGTAACGAGAATAATTGACGATTGCCAACTGTATTATTGAAAGCACCTTTGAGCTGCTTTGTAACTGAGCACTAACGGTAGAAGCGTTTGGTATGAATTTATGTACTCTTGAGTCCCATAAAATAGTATTTCATTGGTAATTTAACATTGTGTCAGAGAAATGTTTCACTAATTTTAACAATAGTTCGATAGATAAACAGATCCCTGCAGGGTTAGCATATTTAGGAACCGCAACATCTTTTGTTCGAATCGAAAGCCAAAAACGACGGGTACGCACCAATGGCCGGCCAAGGAATGCCCGGCCCGAGAATGTCCAACACTAGAATGTTCGATAATATTGTTTGGTCCCCAGATACTTATCCTTTGAGCCAAATATGAGCCAGCTCTTTGGTCATGGGAAACCTCTACAAATCTTTTGGCTATTTCTCTTTAGAGGTGTCGGGCGTTAGTTCCCCACGGACCCAGTGTTTCCACCCCAAACGCTACAAATATATATATATTTTAGGACATTGTAAAAAAACCACTCTCTCCTCATTACTCTCTCCTTATAATCTCAACTCCTTTGTCCTTGTTTGTCTATTTGTTTGTATTGTGTTATGTTACATTTCAACAATTTCCAAGGACGAAGTCGGGTCTCTAGTATTAGTATATGTGATAGTCGTTGCAAGAAATGAAAGATATAATTGACAAAGTATTAAGAAAGCAATTTTCCAGATACACTTAGAAATCTTATATAAGGTGGATCTCAAAGAATACTCAAGATCTAATGCACAAGTTATGAGGAGTTACAGCAATATCGAAGTTTGAACGTTACCTTATTGCGTTATAAAATTGTAACTGCTCCCACTGGAATCGAATGCACTCGGAACACTTGGAAATAGTTCGGAACAACTTGTGGAAGATCAGCAAATATCAAACCTTACTTGCAACACACAGACTCTTTGAAACTTTATTAAACATATACTTTCCGCCCCCGGCTCCGCCCGTGGATATATTCGAACAATATAAAATATAGTCTATGTCACTCAGGGATATCGTAGCTTTCTATTAGTGAAATATTTTTTAGAGTCCGTTCAGTGGTTTTTGAGTTTATTCATTACACAAAAAAAAAACAATTATCCACTCTATGAATTTACATTAGTTTTAATTTGATTTAAGCTATAGGAATTATATTGATAATTTTACTATATCCAGATGAGTGAATATTTTGTCAAAAGTATAAAATTATAGAAAACAATACATGGAAATCGTGCAAAAAGCCTACATAAAAAACTACCTTTCGTTCTTCGGAGAGCACATAAAGTTGGCTTCAACTCTGGTAAAATTACTTGTTACCTGACCGCTAAATGTAAACATATTATCACGCTAAGAACTCGGTCTGGAATCGTCATTGACCACAATAATAGAGACAGCACTCAATAAATTATATTATTAGTTGGACTTAGTTTAATTTTATGATATATATAACTACCTATATAATTGAACATCCATTGAGCTCGGCCTCAGATGGCGTGTAGTGGTCATCCATTAAGCCACAAAGCCACGGATAACGCTATAAACGTAGCAACGCATTCAGTAATAATGCACTACAAATTACTTGTCATTGGATTCGAAACATGTGCACATTATTATAGGGGATCCAATGTTGAATCCTTGATTAAAATAATTGCAATTTCACTATAGAACGAACGAGTTTTTAACTGACTTCAAAAAAAAAGGAGGAAGTTCGCATTCGACTGTTTTTCGACGCGATTACTCCGCCAATGTGAATTTTATTTTTTAATTGCCAGAGATTTTTTCGGATTGGTCTCATTTTTTTTTGTTTTGGTGCAAATAGGTTTAGTAGTGTTTCAGATTGTTTGTAAAGATGTTTTATGACACTATTAACAGAAATATCACTTAAAAGAGAAAAATGAATAAACTTAAAAAATTTTTTAAATATTTCGTTAATGAATCTGAGACTATTAGTGCCAACTCTGCACTAATTTAGACAATTGATTATAAATATTTAACAAATCTTCTTTAGAATCTATTTAGTTAATTTGTAGCCTAATTTGGCATCAACCGACTTCAAATTAGAAGACGAAATATTTAATTATTTCTTGCTTTTCAGTAAGTAAACAATTTTCAAAGTCAGTATACTTTTTTTTTAAGCTTTACTTTAAATCTTGTGTGTGTTATTTATAATAAAATCATTTTTTTATTGTGCTAGTTGGTAGGTATAATACGAATAGTTCTGACTGATATGTATTTTTGATAAATATAGCAACTTTTGATGCCGACTCCGCCCGTTTGGATTTATAAATAAGTATATATGCAAATTGCTATTCCGTAAGTGACTGTGCCCTTTTTCAGTATAAGAAATATTACTTATGTTACTTTAGCAGATAGCGTCCACCAAATTTTACTCAGATCGGAACAAAATTGTGTGTGAACTGGGAATTTATATTACAATGGTAGATGCCAATTACTGCCCTGTTTTCCAGTAAAAAATAATGGTTTTTTACTTTCCTATCCTAAATTTTTACTTTCAAAACCCGACAGCTTCTATTTTGGTAGATCGCGTACTAGATTACAAATAAAACAATTACGTATTAAAATGAAAAATATTTGAGTAGCTCGTGTATAATAATTTAATTTAGTACTGTTAGGTGAAAACTGAAAACGCGAGAACGGTTAGGTGGGTTACAAAGACCAGAAAATATTATTTCCATACAAACTTTGCCACTTCCTTACTTTTGGGGGAGAATTTTGAAAAATCTTGAAATACGTGTTTCATTATTTTTATTGTAGAATAATTATGCTAAGTTTCAAGTAAATCTGATTTAAAAAATGGTTCACCTCCCTTGATATTTTTTTTGCACAGGTTGTTTTACGTGTTACGGTCTCAGGTCGGATCTCCCTTCATAAACGATGCCGACGATATTTCAATACATTCAACACCCTATCCAACTTTTAAATTTTTATCCAATGCTCTTTGGGCTGGGCGATTATGAGTCAGTCAGTCAGGACATAGCCTTTTATCTGTACCTATAGATAAGCTGTTAGAAAGGAAATAAATTCCAAAGTTTTAATGAGAACCAAGGACAAGCTGAAATATAAAGTTGTATTATAAAATAATAATGTTGTAATATATTGTCAAACGACACACGATGCTACATAGAACATTTTTCCAGAAGCCAGGCTATCTCTAATAAACTCCTGTCGAGATACTCGTATATATGATCGAAACAATGACCCGGAACAAGTAAATGTGGATGACTACCCAGCAGTTTATCCAACGTCAGTGTTAATATGGATATGTTATAACTTTTACTTTTCATTTTAGAGTCATGAAAATCAAACAGGTTTTATTTTTATTAGAGGATTAATACATTCAACAAACTGCTCTAAAATCAATCAAACTTGACCACGCGTTGGGTAGCCTTAATTAGTTTAAAATAGGTAACAGATTTGTAAAGCTTTCAAATTTAGAGATTCAAGTAATAAAATTATAAAAAATGTCATTGGAAATACTTTCAATACGGAACCATAAAAATTTTCATTGAAACTTATTGGCAATAACAAACCAAGTTTTTAAATACTAATATTGAAAAATCGGAGAAATATTGGAGGGTAAGGGGGAGAACGGAATAAGATCTATCCGACCCCAAATGTCATCCTTACCTGCACGCTTGGTACCCTCTGCTAGACAACAAACGAGGCTCTGGCGACCGAGCAATGGCGGTATAACCATACACCTAGCTAGGAAACTGGTTAGAAGAAGCTACAGCGAGCCTGAAAACCTAAATAGTCTCAAAATGTCTGGTGCAGAAAGGCAAGGTGAAACCACTGAACTGACTACTCTTCCCAAGAAAGTTAACCATTGCGAGTCAATACAAGGTGCGTCGCGCTGTGGGCTGCCATGATTGACCTAGACTGCTCTGTCAAGAGGACCACGACTAAGAAGAATAATTGAAAAATACTCTATATATTTACTTTCGATGTTATTAAACGAAAAAATTTTTTTTCTATACTATCTATATTAATTTACTAATACTAATAATGTTATAAAGAGGTAAAATTAGATTTATTGTATGTTTGTTTGTAATGAATAAACTCGAAAACTGAACCGATATAAAACATGTTTCACTAATAGAAAGGTACAATATCTCTGAGTGACATAGGCTATACTTTATATATAACCAAGAGGCTGCGACATTCACCTCTTATGTTAAACGTTTCTTTCAACAATTTGGCTAAGCATGCTGTGCTGATTTAACCATTTGGCGGCGACATAATTATATACTATAAAGGCTAATACTTGACATTGGCCAGCCTTAATCACAACTATCACAACGTGGGCGGGATTAAACCGGGTTCCCCATCATGTCATGACGAAACGCGTGCGTTGGTCGTATTATTGTCGTGACAGTCACTTGCTGTTGTTATAAGCTGTATTCTGTAATAGTAAATAACATTTTAAAAATAAGATTATAATTCATGACACCTGTTCGTTTAATTTGATTGGGTTACACGGCCAAGGGTACAGCGGTTAAAATTTATCTTCCACTGTACCCTTAAGGGTACAGCCAAGGGTACACAGGAAAATAACCGAATATTAAGAAGTAGATATTAAAGTATTATCCACCATAGTCTCAACGTATATTTCTGCAAGTGTCCCTTGTCTTTAATGGCGCACATTTCTGTTTGCTTTGAGTTCGACGTCCTTGGTGTGCATTGTTACTTTTCGCTTCACAAGTTCAATTCACTTCAGTTTACTTTCTATAATAAATTCAAAGAATTGCTTACAGGAGTCTACACTATTACAGGTTTTACAGATACTTATTTTATCGATGCACAGATTTTATTATTGCCCTGCAAGACTATGTAGGAAGCGAAGAATTTTTAGTTTCGTTAAATTTAGGAGTAGCTACTTCCCATTAATTTTACTTTCGTATTCGACTATGCAGAATACATGATATATTTTTATTGACATTATATTAAGGTAAAACGATTCAAATCCACTACAAATTTCTGTCGCGTTGTCTAAAGATTATTTGTACGGTTTTCCTTAAAAATCCGGAGCGAGAAATGTATTTTTTCTTTCTAAAATATTAAAAACTTTATTAAAAATAACAAACCCTAAAGTGTAGGAACTCAGCAGGCACTTTCAGCGCCAGTCCTTTAGTCTACATCAGTATTCCGCTCAGTATTCGACGGGAGGAAACAAATTCCCAAAATTGAATTTTAGGAAACGAGTTGAATACGACACGGGTACACAACTAAAAGAGACGAGATTTTTATCATTTACGCAATGACTTTATTTTTCTTTTAAAGCGCTTTTTTCCTCTTTGTTTGTACAGTTTTGTTGTATTTTTACTTCCTAGTAGAACACACAAATTCGGTTAGGTATATTGTTATTTTCGCTCAAACAATTACAACATTATAGCTTTTATTCCATTTAGCCAGATTTGAGTAGAATTGGATGCGATTGCAGTCACTTTAAACAAATCTACTATAAATAGTTCATGAGTTTTAAATTCTTATCGCATTGGCATCATCTGTTAGTTTTAAATAGATAATAAGTAGTATTCAACGTGTCTACGGGCAGATATATTTAAAATGAATTGATTGATGATTTATCACCATGTATGTCAATTAAAATTAAAATAAACATCAAATCAGAGGGATACCTGCATAAAATTCGCACTTCTGACATTTCTATTTAAGAATTAACCACATATTCTGACAATTATAAGGCTCTGGCCACTCTTTGGTTTGATATATAAAGAAAATATCTCAGATTATACCGAAAATTGTATTTAAAAAGTTTCCTAAACCATCGTTCATGTGATAAAACTCATATCTTTGCGAAGTGAATGGCAAGATTTGCTTGTTCAGCTACTTTGGTTGCGGGCTCTATTCACATACATATCTGAAGTATACAGTTTGAAGGCGATTGCCCTCAGCCATGCCTTCCGTCTCATTGCTTTCCTTTGATAATCTACATGAATACTTACAATTCGACGTATTTCACGCAGGTGAATACTTGAATCACTTAAAATTGTTTATATTTTCTGCACTCAGGGAACTATTGGAATTTATTTCATATTTTTGAATATTGTTTTTTACTAAAGCGAAATCTAAGTAGGTAATTACCTCTTAAAAAACTAAAGAAGCAATAATAAAGACAAATATTTACAAATTGATATTGTAAATTAAATAAAAATATTTTAACTAACTTTTAAATTCTTATTTCACCAGAGGGAACGGAAGTGTACTACCATACCATTTTAAATTAACTTATATATTTAAGTACAAATTAATGTAGAGTTTAATAACCTCCATTAAGTAACATTTGATCTTCGATGAACATCATCGAAGTATATACGTAAGAAGACAAACATGCTTTCATATATGTAGATTGATGTTCTAATTGGAGTCCATTTAAAAGCCTTTTCCGTGCACATACCCTTCTAAAGTTAATTAACAAATTCTCAACACACGCCTGAACAAGATACGTACAATGTCTATGAACTTGAAAGTTATTACATGAAGACCACTTTCTCATGCCAGGCCTTTAACAGGCTCTTTAATTTCTCTTTGTGCTTGTAAATTAAGACATATAAATCGTTTAAGTCAAGGTTTAATGAGACAAAGGTACACGAACCTCGACTCCGCCCTTTTTATGGGAATTGACGGTGTTACTTAGTTAGCTCGGGTGAGGATGTAATGTTGTCTTTTGCGATAAAATTGCTAATATCGACTAATGTTCGCATCTCTGCTTAAAATATTCTATTAAATATCTAATATTCCACATCCAAACCATATTTTCACTTCTCCTTAATGAATAGACAACAAAATAAGGATCTATTATTAACCTATTCCTAATACAAATATAAAAAACTTTCTCATTTCTAAAATAATATTATGACGAATAGGGGTGTTGACAGTGAAAGAAAATAAATAATGTTTATGAAAAATCTTTAATTAATACTTCCGGTCACGTGACCGCAAACGGTAAGTGACGTCACTTTCATCTAAATTTCAAATATATAACCACAGACTACTCTGTCAATCTGTCACTGACTAAGCTATTTTCTTGTTATTTTATATAATCCGTAATCATCATTTTGTTAGTTTGCAAATTAAAAACATTTTATAAATTAAAATACCAATTCCCCCTTTGGGTAGGTAGCGTAATGTCAAATAGCCTATAACCTTCCGCAAGAATTGGGCTAAAAAATGCAAAACACATTTTTTTATTTTTGAGTCTATAGAATACGAACAAACAAAGAAACAAACATAATTATAATTTTATATATTAGTTAATCCTAAAGTTTATTTGAGATAGACTGCGATTACGGAAGTCAAACTAAACCACTTTTATTTTCGAACCCGATTAACTAAAACTTTCAATTAATTAAGATCCCTTTTCCAACTGCAAGATAGGTACTAAAAATATTGATAGAGCCACGCAAACTTTTACGTCATAAAATCAAAATGTGCACATCAATATTGAACGTCTAAACTTACATAGAGAAGGAATATTTTAGTGGCTGTGCGCTCGCTTGCAATTTTTATTTGTATTGTTGGATATTGCACACCGCGGTATCAGAGATTCAATTTTAAAAATTGTTCTGCTCGCCTAAACGTATTCTGAATGCGAATAAACCATATGCTAGGTGATGGAGTGCTTTAAATTGAACAATAAATTGATATATTTATTAGTAATTATATATTATTTAATTGTAGAGTTGTTGATAACATTAATTTAGTTAAAATTATGATCGTATTCTATACTAAATTACTCTAATTACTTTTTGGGTGGTGAAGTGGTACGAGGAAAAGCTACCCCTCGGGGTCTGATTTTAGCCCTCACTCCGAAAGGGACGAGGGAGGGCCAGGGTAAAAATATAATGATTATATTACAACCAATTTAAAATTACATAACCTCACTTTTACTTTATTTCTTATCTCAGTTCCTATATTATTTCATATTATGGCCTGAGGATTTCGCAAGTGAGGATGAACGGTGCCAGAGTACTTACAATTGAGGTTTCAAATATAAATTCTAAAATTTGCAGTGACAAATTTTATTAGATCGAGTAGCATATGAGACAACTTAATTCAATACACAATTCAATTTAAATAAAATTGTCGCCATCGCAACGAAAGTAACTCAGGATTTTAGGATTAGGATTGAAATTTAGGTCTAGAGTACCCGCTAGGCTTCTAATTTAAAGGTATTTTTAATTATAACATTGGGATACCCTATTATTGTTTTCTTTTCAACATTAACAAAAGTTTCCCAGACAAACTCTAATACAAAATTTCTCTGTCTGTAGAATAGGTACTAATATTCTCCATTCAATGTTCTCCAATGCAGTAAGTAGAGACACGGTTCGTTGCTCGTGAAATATCATGTATGGCAAATTGGTTTGCAGTCACATTTATTATTGAAGTTTCTCTTTGATTTTAAACTCAAAAGGATTATAGCATCACAGCGCAACTGACTCAGTTTTACGCGCGACTTATTTTGTCCTTATCTCTTTCGAAAGATGTAAGCGAGATGAAATGCTATTAAAATCGATAAGATAACCAATGATAAGATAAGATAGACCAAGATTCACGGACCAGAAACATGAGAAAGTACGATTTCTCAACAAAACCTCCCTTGCGATAATACACGAAACGGACGTCGTCTGTATAAGTATTATACAAAAACAAAAAAGCAAGTTTAAATTAATGTTTTCTTAAAATCTATGAAATAAACGAAATAAAATTGTACATTAATACATATATAATAAAAGAATTAGAGTCGCAAAGTCGGTTAAAAATATACAATAAATAAGGACTTCCAGGGCTTCATAATACCTATGTGAAACTTATTTTGAAAATGTTATTTCGTTTATATCATGTTTAATATACCAATGTTTAGAAAGCAATTAATTTCGACTCCATAACATAAAGTTATGGCGTAATTTACTTACATATAGCTGCAGTATGTAATTAGTATGGGACAAATGTTATGAAGCCCAGTCTGTGATTTCAAAGTATATATTATTTTTTGTGTAGCATCGCTATAAAAACTAAATTTAACCCGGTCGAAGGCGAATTCAAATGAATTGAGTTGTACATTTTGTCAAGCAACATTGAGTTAAATCCCAATTCGCACCTGTACTATAGCAATATATACAATAGGCATAGTGGTTGAGCGGAAATTGAATAAAGCCATATCTCGTTGTGTAGTCTCTGACATTTGTAGGACACGTAAAGTGAAATGACGAACCTGTCATACATGTCTACAAATATACTTGAAAACCTACACTGCTTTTTCTATAATATTGAATGACATATTTAATCATAGATGTAGTATGCTGGCGCTCTAATAGATTTGTAATGTCGCGATTAGAACGAGACCAAAAATTTAATATGATGGCGTGTGCGTGACAAATGTGTAATTCTGTGGATTTTTCATCTTAGATGACTTACATCCAGACACTGCACCATGCACTGCATTAACCATAATTAATCATGTCTATTATACTTTAAAACAGGATATTAAAAAAAAAAGCGAAATTACTACTGACGCTAGGCTGTTACAGTATTCAAAAAACGGTCTCGTCTATCTGTCTCGCTTTAACATACGCATATCTAAGCGCCTTCTCTTCTGTATTACCAATGTTGTATTAACAGAACAAGTGCCAATCCTGTTGCTGTACTTAATGGCCCTAAATATGTCACTTCTAACTTCTTTAATAGACATATAATATCTAAAAATAAAATACTACGGGCGAAGCTAGGGACAAAAGGGTACCTATTTCAAAATGCATGTTAAGTTTTTAGAGTAACCATCGTTCCTAAAAAACTAAGGACCAATAACTATATTAAAATAAACACTAAAGTGCTTTAATCGATTTCTATAGCCCTTCGAGGCTTGTAAAATTTCTTCCGAAAATAATATATATATTTTTATAAGAATAATCCGGTCTAAACCCTTTATGCAGCGACATACTTGCCATCTGTTCTGTTTAATATTCGAAACTCGCTAAACATTGACATTGTAACCAATGTATATGAATTATAATGAAAACAACTCCCATTATGCTGGTTTACGTTGCCAACCTCTAATTTCAGCTTTATTTATTTGTTAAATCTATGTATTTCTAATTGCTTAATTTATCAAGAGAAGTCAATTAAGTTGAATTAAAATATTTCATAATAAGCTACAGCTACAGCTGCGAGCTGCTGGTGATTATGATTTACACGTTTATTCCTGTTGTTTCTAATTTATCTTCTCTGTTTTTGTATAAGTAGAGAAACAAATATTAATATTTTAATATTTGTTGTAAATAGAGATCGAGGGCGCCATTTTCATGTATCTTTATTTATTTTATTTTATTTATTACAATAAGTTTACCTATTATAATAATATAAAATATTAATCTGTGTGCGTCGGCGGCCGAGTGGTTAAGATCTGCGGTTTAAGTGGCCTGGTATTAACTAGGCAGACCCCTGGTTCGATCCCTGATCCCGGCCATGTCCCAATGGGTTTTTTAATTAAAAAGTTATGTACATAATCCGACAAACCACACTTAGAGGCTTTTCCATCTAAATATATCTCAACAGAACAAGCCACTCGTTAGGTATAGCCTCACAAATACCATCGGCTAAACGAGGGAGACTTGGTCTTCCGCTGGGTACCCTGGAACCGTCACATGGTTTCGGGAGCTGTAAGGCAACCCGTGAAGAAAAATAAAATAAAAAACATATTAATCTTAAAAAAGGCTATATTACAGAATCCTTTTTAAACAAAAAAAACAAGTACACCATCACGGCCCTTATACCTTGCGATGTGGCCAGAGATACCAGGAACAGTGTCCAGGTGGCAAGCCTGTTGCTGTACTTAATTAATTGTGTAACTCAGATTTTATTGATGATGTAAATACTCGCAACAAAAATAAACTGGTAATACCCAAACATCGTTTGGGTAGAACCAATAAATCCTTTTTGGTTCTAGGAATCCGCATGTACAATAACCTGCCAGAGGGACTGATACAAGTTCCCTCTCTATACAGGTTTAAGTGCCTCGTTAAGCAGAGTCTTATGAAAAAGGCTTACTATACTGTAGACGAATATTTAAATGATAATAATGCATGGGACTTAATAATATGATTTGAACTAATACTGTACTGAGTAAATTATTTTTGACATTTTAATTATAATTATTGTATTTTGGACCGTCTATTTATGACACATTTTATAATTATTTTTTTTACTTCTTTCTTTTTATTGCAGACCTAATTTAATTTATTTATTTATTAATTTCAGACATTTATTAGTCGACTATGTATATGTACTTATAGTGTAAAAATAAGTGTATTTAAAAAAAAAATTATTGACTTAATCAAAAGTGTATAAACTATTTATATTTCTATTTGACTATTTCAAGTGTGCATTATGCATCTACGAAATAAATATCTTTTGATCTTTTGATCTGATCTGATGACGCTTATTTATAACAGCCGTATGCATCCAGTGAAGTGTGTTTGAAGTGTTTGAATATATCTTGATTGATTTAACAAAGTACGACTTAGTAAACTAGTACTAAAAGTAGTTGATTCTCTTTCATGACAATGTCCATTTCTGATTTTAGACAACATATTGGTGCAGCCTTGGCGGAAACTAAATGTAGCTATTATTTTCTGTATGTACTATCAAGTGCAGGATTGGTAGGACACGGCTTGCCTTTATACATTAAACTTTTCACTTTATTTCCTTTCTTATGCCACTAATCGCATAAAAGCACAATGCCTTGATAATTCAGATAAATCAACCAATTAACGTGATTAATTTTAGATTGAGTATTGAAAGTAAATAAATAATATTTTTAAGGTAACTATTAAAAACAATATTTCTCTCTTTTTATTCTGATACAATATGAATGAATAAGGAAACACTGTAAAGTGTTGAGCGAATTTTTTTTTAAGTGTATGTCCATTAATGCTCTTAATAGTACAAAGTAGAATCACACCATTATTACAATCAAGATTTTCCTCATTCAGATGTGTTTATACCTCAGTGACCCATACAATATGCATATATTCATAGAAATTCTATGCATATTAGCTTAAATAACTCCCTTGTTCACTACTATGCTCATTTGCACTAGTATGTGTAGTGCAAAATTGTAGTTGGTGAGCGAAATTACAGAAATAGTAAAATAGTGCCGTATGAAATTAAAGCAAGTTCATAATGAATATTTATAGCTTTAATACCTTCCAGCTGGGCGACTGTTCGGGAAGTTGGTAGAGAATTAACAATCGGTATTGTTTGCCACAACTACCTATAGTTTTAGTAACATTTTTGCATAATTTCTTAATTACTAAAAACAATATTTTCCTTAGGTTTTCGTATGCAGAAACGAGGGTTAACATCGCTGTGTTATTTTAAGAAATCTTTGAAAATGTGTTTATTTCTTTTTAGCTCAATATCGTCAAACAATAGTCCTGTAATGTTCACCTAAATTAATGATCATGTATGGAAATAAATAAAATGTGTGATGTTGGGAATTTTTTTACCATATGCTAGTTTCGTTTCGATAAGAGGAGGAAGGAGGAATAAAAAAATATTTAGATATTTAAAAGAAAACTTCACGGCAGCCTTACAGCTCCAGGGAAGCGTTACCGGCCCCAGGGTACCCAGCGGAAGACAAAGTATTCCTCACTTAGCCGAAGATTTTTTTGCGGCTATACCTAACGAGTGGCCAGCTCGGTTGAATTATATAGATGGAAAAGCCTCTTTGTACGGTTTGTTGGATAATGTACATAGATTTTTAATATAAAACCCCATTGGTACATGGTCGGATGTGGGGATCGAACCCGCGACTTCTCAGTTGTGAGCCGACGTTTTACCCACTCGACAACATAGATATTTATAATAATTATTAAATTAAGTAATTGCAAAGACAAGGCCTATTATAGCTAGTATAAATTATGACTTCGTAGCAGCTATACATCCGTTGGGGGTAAAACTTGTGGAAACATAAAGATCCTACCGGCAAGTACTCAGCGTGACGAAAACACGGTTTTCTTCGCTGTTTGTACTTCAAAGTAAACAAAGACTGCTATTAAAGGGGAAGAGGTAGCAATACACTTTGTGGACGCGGTTTGCTCTTTTATATTATAGTCTTTGGTAGAGACGATACTTACTTAACTTTTTGAACTGGTTTATCTTTGTTTTTACGTGAATTTACAACATTTGAGTGCTCTGTTGAGAAAAATAAATTTCCGATTGAACCAGTGACAGATTTTTTTTTTATTTTTGACTAACATATTCTTCCGAAATAATACATATTTGAGGATTTTGGTGTGGAAACGATGAGACCGTGGGGACCATAAAACAGTCTGTTCCAACATTGGTAAACGACTAATAGAAAGGTCACGTCATCATCAACGTGCTGGCTCTTATTAGGGTCAAAGAATATGCGTTGCCATGCAACGAGGCAATGCCGCCAGTATGTTGGGTACTCCCATGAGATAGCGATTTACATGATTTTATTTTATTTTTGTAAATTAATACCCATTTATACAAACTTAAATTCTCAATATAATGATTATTTGATGCTTTGGTCATATGGAAATAATTGACGATAAAAGACTCACGAAAGGTATATATAGAACAAACGTGACTGGAAGAGATGATGGAGGGTGCTCCAAAAGGAAATTCACCGATTAAATTAGTGACATAGGAAGCACCCGAAATCGAAGATTTGAACGAAACGAAAGAGGTGTGCCAGGATCGTGGCGAGTGGATATATTTGGTATCTGCCTTCCATGAGCATATCTAATGAATTTATGGAACTTATTTAGTTCACTACTGTATCTTGATTTTATCAAGCGAAATGAGGAAATTGTTGTATACTCATTTTTCTAGGAATAATTGAGATTTGCCATATTTTTGACAGAAGTAAGATGGCCGACTGCCAAGGACACTTATATCTATTACTTTTATGTCATCGATATTATCTATAATAGCCTCCAATAAAAAAAGGTAAAGCAAGTAAAAACTTTAATAGTAGCTCGTAAAGCAACAAAATGGAGCATTATTCACGCAAGCTCAACGCTGAGGTCTTGTCGACGATATTATATTAAGATCCCTCTTTTGTCGTGGAAATAGTTCTTGAGCATTAAGGTAGCAGCGAACTAGCAAATCACGTTACGCCCCAAGCTATTACGTTGTCCTCGGCCGACCTAAGTGTATTACGGGCTATTCATCGCGACATTGAGACGATCTGATCTCAGATCACACTCATCCTTTATGTGACATCGAAATTAATATCATGCATGGATTATACTCAATAACCTCTATTATGTATTGATAATTTAGCTGTTACAAGATCTTAAATTAATTAGCTGATGACATGTGCATAGAATATATTATATTGTAAATGATTTTGTATTATAGATAAAATTACTTGGTATGTAAGACTTTTAGTTGAAGATTTTGGAAGCCTGCAGTCTCTTAAAATGCCGTGGTGATTTTACAATAATTTTTTGTTTGTTGCATTCTTATGTGTTAAATTAATTGGTGATACTTACTTGAAGAGAATCCTTTGTACCCCTTTTTAAGCATGATGCGCGTCACCGAGGAGTATGAGATTTGGCATAGTTAAATAAATATTTTATGTAATGTGTTGGAAATCCATTATATTAAATTAAATTTTCTTCTTCTATTTCTTCTTTTATTGTGGCTCCACCAATGTTAATCGATGATTTGCCAATTTATATATTTATAGTGTATATAGTGTATATGGCGATTATTCGGTTTTTAAGATGATCCCGTCGACTGTGACAGCGCGGACGGGATTAAACTGGATTCCCCATCATGTCACGGCGGGACGCGTACGTTGGTCGCCATGATATGACGTAGAATCAATAAAATTTTCATTTTATACATTCATATGTCAATGTAGAACATGGTGGCTCGCATAGAGTAAAGATTGTCAAAGAGAATATAAAAATAATTTTAAAATGTTGCGAATAAATAAATTAATGACTGATACAATTTTTTTTAATGAATTATAGTCGAATTTCTGAACTGGTCAGTCACTAGTTATTACTAAAAAGATATTAACATTCTGATTTGATTTTTTTTTTATTTTGAGCACTTCCTTGGATGTAGGCGGTTTTCCCCAAAGAAGGTTTTCCTGAAGGAATATATTTAGATACAATCGGAAGCATTTCTGCGAATAATTCTAGTTTCCTAAATCAGCGACAAATTCACTATTTATACTCGTAATTATGCCTTCGAGGAACATGTGAAACTGGTTTATCTTTTAGGGTTTCGTAGTCAACAGTCTGACAAAAACCCTATTGTATAGTCTAAAAATTGTTAATGTTACAAAGAGCTAAACTTTTCCTTATAAGATAATTTTCAATTGAGGAGGGAACTTGTATAAAAAAGCCCAGGTTTCGAACGTGTTTTTTGTTTGTCTTTCTATAACTTCAAAACAGAGCAACAGATCGACTTAATTATTTGCACAGTTCCGTAGAGTGACTTAGGCTACTTTTTTATCCCGGGAAGATTTGCAAAATTTCTTTGGGTCTAGTAAATATATTTAAAATCGTGAAATAACATTCCTATACAATTAAAAATGAAATTCATTGTAAAACTCGTGATTTATATTGCTATGCATATTGAAATGCACACGAATATCCTCATGAAACTGTGCTTCCTATTGTTGTATGTTGAGGTTTGTATGTATCGATTTTGAATTCATATTATTCATGACATCTTGTGGATTACTTTGTACCAAGGGTATCGCTGATACAATGAAACAAGATTTTCATTACTATATCGTGTTATATTATATTCAAGCTTCTATTTTTATTTCATACTAGATAAATATATACCTACTAGACCATATCATTTTATATTAGATAATTATAAAACTGTTCACCTGATCCCATTAACATATCTTCGGAAAATGAAGAAAAGAGAAGATTTTAAGGATTAACTATGATAACTGAAATTTTCATAAAAAACCGTTTCAGAACCTATTCTGAAACACAAATATTTGTATCCGACAGACAAATATTCTAAAAAAATAAAAATCATTACGACATATTATAGGACTGCAAATTTTATTTATTATGTATAGACTAGCGGACCCGGCAGACGTTGTCCTGCCCAAACGTTGACTTGCCTGCACAACTCCTACCCCTACCTCTACCCCTACCCTTATCACTTAGGGGTATGAAAAATAGATTACGACCGATCATGGGCCGGCCCTACACAAAAAAAAAACATAAAAATCGTATGGCAACTAACTTGTGACACGGAAATTTTATATATTAGAAGACTAGCGGACCCGGCAGACGTCCTGCCCAAATGTTGGCTTGCCTGCACTACTCCTACCCCTACCCTACCCCTACCCTACCCCTACCCCTACCCCTACCCCTACCCCTACCCCTACCCCTACCCCTACCCCTACCCCTACCCCTACCCCTACCCCTACCCCTACCCCTACCCCTACCCCTACCCCTACCCTTATCACTTAGGGGTATGAAAAATTCAAGTCCCACTTGTTAAAAAAAATTATAAGCACCAATTTTCTTTAACAATATGTGCTTTAATCGACTCCTCGTGCTTTGGAAGGCTTACGTGCTGCACTTCTTTTAAAAATAACAGATATTTACGTCTGTTAAAGAAGTGACACATCTAGGTCCATTAAGTGCAGCCATGCCAGCTTGCCATCTGTTCTTTTCAATATGGACAACTGGCAAAATGTGGACACTGTCTCTGGCCACACCGCAAGATATAAAGGCCGTGAAGGTGTGTGTTATACTTTTAATTCGTTACAAATATTCGCTGGTATCAGGATGTTCACAATAAATGAGTTGCCAAAGTTTGCAGCTCATTTTAACTTGATTTAGTTTATCAGGGTCCATCTCAAAGTGAAGTGCACTCTAGCGGACGCGTCACCAACACGCTACATGTTGACATTATCTACGAAACTACGATATAGAACGACCTATATACTCCAGTACATTAGATCTCCTGTAATATTTACTAATAATAAAGCTGAAGAGTTTGTTTGTTTGTTTGTTTGTTTGTTTGAACTATCTCTCTCTGGAACTTCCAGTCGAATTTGAAATTTCTATAACTTATAGCTACTCAAAAAACACATACAATTGCTACTTTTAAAATATAATTAACTAACTAGAAACCATAAAAATTAATAATAATAATTAGTGGATGAAAAGACAAATATCAAATGATTTCAATAAATATGTGTATTTACTTGCCTATAAATTTCAAAAAGTAGTATCAACCAACGAATCAGACAGACAGTTTTTATTTGAAAATTGTGTCATTAATCTATCTATCTATCATCACGCCTTTTATCCCAAGAGGGGTAGGCAGAGACAATCGAATGCCATTTTGCTACGATCCTGACATACCTCTTTCGCTTCTTTTATATTCATCATACCTTTCATACCTGCTCGGCTATTGTGTGTACTTTTAATATTGCCTTTAATCAAACAAAATTGTATTTATGTTCAATAAAAGTACACCTAGCATTTCCTTTTACTTCAGCCATATAAACCTTTTTAGTCAATCTTTCGCCTTCATTCATTCAAAGTGTCCAAACCAGCGTAAACTACTTTTCTTCATTTTAGTCACAACATCATCTTTCACTCTTTCCTTTCATCATCTTTTTCAAACACTAGTATAATAATAATTATATAAATATTAAAATATATAGTAGTGTTGTTAAATATACTTAATATTTGTTTTAAAGCTATTTGCTCATATAGGGGCGTCAGTGGTCGAGTGGGTAAGACGTCGGCTCGCAACTGAAAAGGCGCGGGTACGATTCCTACATCCGACCATGTACCAATGGGTTTTTTATAAAAAAAAATCTATGTACATTATCCGACAAACCGTACAAAGAGGCTTTTCCATCTATATACCTCAACAGAGCTGGCCACTCGTTAGGTATAGCCTCACAAAATCATTGGCTAAATGGGGAAGACTTTGTCTTCCACTGGGTACCCTGGGGCCGGCAACGGTGTCCGGGAGCTGTGAAGCAACCCGTGAAGAAAAAAAATTATAATAATTAAACAGGTCGTTATAATAAGTACAATTTTCAGAATTGCGAACGATGGTATTAAGTGCCCTATAAATAGTAACATTATATAAACGGAAATATGAACACTTTTGTAACATTTCGTAGAATAAGCGATACTTTACATTATTCCGGTACAAAATATCTGAAATAAGAGCGTTTCACAATGTATTATTAGCTAGTTGAAGTGCGCCATACAGTCAAAGGCCAAATTAATGTTTAATTGACACAGACTTGTTACAGTGTATGTAACAGAAATTGTATTTATCTACTCTTATATCGTAAAGTCTCTATTACAAAATCGAATTATAATTCATAATGATAATATGTTTTATTTACATGCGTCTGTAATATGTCAAACTTCGATACTGTAATGTATGTACAGTACCGAAGTTTTCATACAAAAACAATATCGTGATGTTTTGTTTTTTTTTATGCAGAAAGAGCAGAGGATTTGTCTTATACAGCCACATTAAACTCTATGAAAATATCGACACTTGACGGTTAACGCGCATGCGCAGTAGTTAGGTAACCGCGGTTTGCCGCCAATTTGTCTATTAAGAAAAATATATTGGTTCAATTTGTTTTGTATTATTGCATGGGATTAGATAAAGTAGTGTATGAACGCGCACATAACTTGGAATTAAAACACTCGTGGATGCTATTGGGTTTGCCTCATCTATATATATAAAAGAAAGTCGTGTTAGTTACTTCACTTATAACTCAAGAACGGCTGAACCGATTTAGCTGAAAATTGGCAGGGAGGTAGTTTAGAGCCAGGAGAAGGACATAGGATAGTGGTAGGGGTTGGAGTAGGGGTAGCTAAAATTATAAATTTTAATTGTGAATATATGGCGTCATCTTGAGTTTTATATGTGTACTAAAATGTATTTGCAAACGTCAATAGATGGCGCTGTATTTTACTTTCTACCACGGAAATGTGTTAATTCCAGAGTCGGTAGGCCAGGTAGGTTAGTTAGGTTATTTATAACTCAAAAACGGCTGAACCGATTTGGCTGAAAATTGGTGGGAGGTAGCTTAGAGCCAGGAGACGGACATATGATAGTAGTGGTTGGAGTAGGGGTAGGGGTAGGGGTAGGGGTAGGGGTAGGGGTAGGGGTAGGGGTAGGGGCAGGGGCAGGGGCAGGGGCAGGGGCAGGGGCAGGGGCAGGGGCAGGGGCAGGGGCAGGGGCAGGGGCAGGGGCAGTGGCAGTGGCAGTGGCAGTGGCAGTGGCAGTGGCAGTGGCAGTGGCAGTGGCAGTGGCAGTGGTAGTGGTAGTGGTAGTGGTAGTTGTTTTCCACGGACGAAGGAAAGTAAATAGCAGCCAAGCCAACGTTTGGGCAGGACAACGTCTGCAGGGCCCGCTAGTTATTTTTAAATTCCACTTGTGTTTTAATTACCCCTATTATGATCCCATATCTTAAACTACTATTATGATATTGTTTTATAAATTATGTTGTTCATTTTCGATATACTTAAGACACTTTTTCTTAATTTTTTCATAATAATTACTTAATCAAAGTTACTTGTTTTTTTTAAAGCTTATTGACGAAGCGAAAGATGATGTTGACTAAAATGAAGAAAAGTAGTTTAGGCTGGTTTGGACACGTTACAAGAATGAAGGATGAAAGATTGACTAAAAATGTTTATATGGCTGAAGTGAAAGGAAATGCTGGCAGAGGACGACGAACTAGGTGTACTTATAAACATATAAACAATGTATTGATCGGTGAAAATATTAAAAATACACACAATCGCCGAGCATGTATGAAAGGTATGATGAATATAAAAGAAGCGAAAGAGTTAGGTATGTCAGGATCGTAACAAATGGCATTCGATTGTCTCTGCCTACCCCTCTTGGGATGAAAGGCGTGATTAGGTATAAATAGATAGATCAAAGTTACTTATGTGCCTTTAGATCATAATTATTATAAACTAGATACATACGCGGCTTCGCTCGTTGTGTTTTTTACGTTTTATATATTTTTTTGACATAACAAAACAACAAAGTGACTAATGACACTTTTCGTAGTAGGTATGCTAATCTATGGTAATATAATATAAGTATTTTAATTTTACTGTATTATTTAGGTAATTACCTACATGAATTGGATCTAACAAACGTTACCCAATGCCCACTCTTTTCTTTGACACAAACAAACGTTACTGTCACAAATTACGGGATTATACGAATTTTGCGGATATATGTTCCTAACCCATTGGTTAAATTTTTTTTCTTAATAATTTGGTATACGTTTGAATCAAGTCTACCGTACGAAATTATTAATTAACTTTATTAATTTATTATGCATGCGTATGTAACGAAATTTAACTGTCATTCTCATCTTTTAACAATTGTCAAACTTGCCAGTTAGAAATGTTGCAGGAGTTTATTTGACAGTTCGGTTGAAGTTAGCCGTACTGAACACTTATCTATAGATTGTGAAACAGGCTCTTAAGTGTGGGCTAGCTTCCTCGACACGGTTAAGTTTGTAGGTAGGTAAACGGTGCTACGGGGCGTAACGTGATTTCCCAAATCGGACAGCTCTTGGCAGTGAGTGCTCTCGAAACGGTCTCCCAGTAAAAGGCACATATCCGATGCGCACTTCACAACACAAGTACGTGATACTTATTACGGAAATTGGCCGTGTGTACAATGGAAAATCGACTTGCGAACTGTTATGAGATTTTCGATATTGTTGATAAATTCCGTTTGTATTTTTTCTCTAGTATTTTTTTGGAACTAAATAAAATGAAATGATTATTTATTTGTTAGAATATGGCATAAGTACATAATATAGGTGGAATAATTTTGGTAAAGATTCAGATTATCTAATCCTGAGCTTTTCGTGTTTAGACGACTTTATTAAATTGCTGCACTGTTTTATTACATACTTTAACTATTTTGAAGTCTCGGTAATGTACCACTTTTCGCCGGTGTTCACTAGTTTATAAGAAAATTGACATTGAAAAACTTAACCTCAAAATCTGAAATTGAGATTTTCGTGTTTTAAAATAAAATATAAGGTTTCCAGCGCTTCGGCGGCCGCTGCCGCGGCACCGCTAGCTTCGCTCGCTCGCCTTGCCCCTTGTTTTTACACAATCAGAACCACGCTCGTCGCTGCGCTCCTCGCTAACCTATTTTGCGGAGTAAAAAAATTTCGATCGTGTCCGAAGACTTTTCACCGACCTGGCGGTCACGGGAGCGGTTTCCAGGATTGGTGTCCTGGACGCAAGTTAAATTGCTCCTTGTAACGCCTTTCATCCTATGGCATCATAAAAAATGAGTGTTATATGGAGTAAAAAAATCGATTGAAAATTTTCTAAGTCTTTTTCAAAATCATGAAAACTCCAACCTTAATTTTGCAAAAACCTGTGACCTCCTGCAAAAACTTATACCTTACCGAGACTTGAAAATAGTCAAAGTATGCAATAAAGCAGTTCAGTAATTTAATAAAGTCGAAAATACACGAAAATCTCAGGATTAGATAATGTAAACATTTACCGTAATTTTAGATGTGTAGCACATTCTACCGTATTACAGTGTACAAAGTATTAGGTACAAACAAAATCTGGGACGTTCAATACTTAAAATTAAATTCAATATTACGAACACCAATACAAAATCAAAAACTAATTCAATAAAATTACAGGATAGGGAGAAGTGGCGCAATGCTGAGAAGGCCTACGTCCAGCAGTGGACGAACACAGGCTGAAGAAGAAGAGCATGCGCCAAGAACTGTCACAGAAAAAAATAATATTTTGAGAAAAAGTGCGAACGCTGGCTTTGCATGTCCTTCGAAGCATGATAAGTCGAGTAAAGCACTTAGGTAGCTTTTGCATTCGAGTGGTTTCCGAACCTAGTAGGTACTTTCAAGTACAAGTCTTTAACCATTGCGTCTTCAATAAGTATTTAATTAATAACAAGTTAAAAATATTTTTCCGCGAATAGGGTAGCCACTTATAAACTACAAGGTAGAATATCTATGTTCTTTCTCTATTGAAGAGCGAAATGTAAGAAGAAATATGCTCGACGGACTTCAAGAACTATTTTGGATGCCGCGAGCCAAGTAAATGGGTTAATGAAGGGGAAAATGACGTCATCCATCTTAGTTGGATTCCTTTTAGCATCCACTCGCGGCACTGTGCTTGGCTTAATTCACTTCATTATTGCTTTTTCTCGTTTTTGTTCTTATTTTGCATATAAAAATGGGCTATTTTTCGAGTGAAGATAAAAACAATACAGTGGTGTCTTTTTTTACAAAATATTAATTACTGCAGACTCTCGCTGCAGCTCTAGTCGGAGTTCCGTAATCCGGTCTTGGTTGTTTTTTACACGAGAATATTGTGTGAGGACGGGAATATTATGCGAGTTATAAAAACCACAACTTATTTCGTATGTTTATTTGAAATACTAGTGAGGTTCGCTATATGCACTCGACAATGTTTTTCACTTGAATAAAAAAAGAATCGCGCCCCCGGCTTGCACGGGTACAATATGAGATGAGTCTTCCTCACTTAGCCTGTGATGATACGACCTTATTTTCCTGGCCGCTTACAAGCTGGCCATCATAAATAGCATTTATTTTGATTTTAGAACACGATATTGTTCATTTTAATTCAATAGAACATTGTATGGAACCTAAATTAAAATTTTACTCATTCCTTCACAAACTGTTGACTTAGGCAGTACTCTGCCAATTGTAAAATTTATTATATTTCTATTTTATCAACTAAGTAAATAACTATATAAAATGTATTGAATCAATATTCAAGAACTAATATCTATGTTAATATAAAAGGAGCGCAAATAAGTATTGTAAGTATTTTTATCATACTTTGTATTGTGTTACTTCAATAGCTTAACGCCCTGTAGTAATGTGTAGTTCATTTTTATTACAGTGCGCTCCTTCTCCTTCTCCTTGGCTCCTTACGGATCCTTTTACTGGTTGTTCTTTTGCTGCTTGTTCTTCCTTGTTAATTCGACCAATAAACGAATGGTGAAAGTTTACTACGAGTTTTCCTGCTATACCTACCCATCTACCCGGCCTGGCTACCCCACACCAAACAATGGCGCCCAAACGTGATTAAAATACTGCAGGAAGAAGGAATAAAGAAGAAAGAATAACGAAGTAAGAGAACATAATATTTATTTTAATACAAACTTTTTTCAGGATATGTAATATCTATATAATCTTAATATATAACGTAATTCTATTTAAATTCAGTAGAATATTTCTTGGAGATGATGGTTCTGAATCAACGTTATGTCGGCAAACCTTTGAGGTTGACAAGTCTGATGATCTTGGTCAGATTCCATTATTGAAGAGGATTTTTTTTTTCTATACAAAGGCAGTATTCTTGAATCATTTTACATTAAATTCACTTATTAATTTCGTAAATTTAGATTATATATTCACATTGAATGTATGGTTGTATGTGAGATTTTCATCATATATATTTGAAATCTATAGATTACTTCCCATAACTTAAACTTATACCGTAAATGATATTAATTTAATTTCCATTATCATATCCCGTCAATTCAATATCTCTTAATAGAAAAAGGTTTGTTTTATAGTCGTAACTTTTTCAAGAAAAATAATATATATTAATTTTTCTTATAATTGCTATAATATCTATTTTTATCCTAAAAGTCTACCGTGATTCCATAAAATAATACATAAATAAATATTATTTAATTCCAAAGTTTCATTAAATTTGCGATTTTTTTTATACATTTTTAAGATATCCAAAACAATTTGTCCATTCTTATTTTAATGATTTCTAATATCACACCTACAGTTTACATAAGTAAGGCAATTAAAATATTAAAATATTTCCGAGAATAAATTTAATATATAATAATAAATTTCAAATAAATTATGATACATATAAAAGCACCTCGATATCAGAATTTGAACTCACTTGATTTTTCTTTGTTTTACACAATTTGTTTTGCTCGGCAATATTGCATTGGAATATTCGATTTTCAAATGTATCCTATATAATTTCTTTGTCATTGACAAATTTTTAAATTTTGAATCGACGACGTTCGATTTTCTTTCAATTTTCAATTGTTATTTACTGTGAAGTCTAGGGGTAGTCATGTTGATTTAAATTCAAATATTATTTTATTTCATGTACTTATTTTTTGTTATTAGCTTTTCACTGGCTTTGCTCGTGGATAGTTTGGGTTAGCGCATACCTTAACGCATGCGTTGATTCTATTTCATTTTTTTTTTCTCTTTCAATATGGATGAGTTACACTTAAACCAAGGAATTTTTTATATCTATATTATTTTACATTTTTCTTTATTTTATTTACAATTTATTAAATTGTATTTATCACCTTATGGTTACAAGGGAGGTTAAATTTATTTCAATTTCACAATTTGGTTGTAAAAATAATTTTAACTAAACAACTAAAACTTTTACATATTTTCAAATTACAGGTTAAATATATAACCATGATTAATAATTACTATTTTCCTTATTTCATTCTCATCATTTCATTTATTGTAAATACTTGTAATTATTTAGAGCGGATTGCGACTCTTTAAAAAAGCCTTCGTCTATTATAAATATTATACCTAATACTGTGGATGTATTTCCATGGGTGTTTATTAGAGCAAATTACGGCTCTTTAAATAAACATTCGTTTATTATTATTATATCTATGAATATCAGGGTATTCATGGGTGTCTTTTAGAGCGGATTGCGACTCGTTAAAAAAGCCTTCGTCTATTATTACTACTTATTATATCTGTGGATGTATTTCCCATGGGTGTTCGTATGAGCGGATTGCGACTCTTTAAATAAGCCTTCGTCTATTGTATTATATATAAATAAACTTAAAACAGCGGATGGTAACTGTATAACTAAGCCCTTACTAAATTCGAGAACGTTTTTGAGTCATTCCTTATTAAATGGGAATTACTCTATATTATAAATGAGTTTACTGTACTTACTAATAACAGATTAAACAGATTAAATGAAGATGAATGTTTGTGATTTGTGTGATTGTGGAAATCGTTTCTCTTGTAAAATAATTAGTTTTATTTATAATAAAACTTGTAAATTTATCTTTTCATTTCATTCATTAGTATTTTTATATAAGTCTCATCATCAAACTTTATTTTATTAATTCTTTGAATAAAATCCTTCATTAAGGTCAGGATTTTTTCGGGGGAACCCCGGTATTGTGATGATACGACCTTATTTTCCTGGCCGCTTACAAGCTGGCCATCATAAATAGCATTTATTTTGATTTTAGAACACGATATTGTTCATTTTAATTCAATAGAACATTGTATGGAACCTAAATTAAAATTTTACTCATTCCTTCACAAACTGTTGACTTAGGCAGTACTCTGCCAATTGTAAAATTTATTATATTTCTATTTTATCAACTAAGTAAATAACTATATAAAATGTATTGAATCAATATTCAAGAACTAATATCTATGTTAATATAAAAGGAGCGCAAATAAGTATTGTAAGTATTTTTATCATACTTTGTATTGTGTTACTTCAATAGCTTAACGCCCTGTAGTAATGTGTAGTTCATTTTTATTACAGTGCGCTCCTTGCTCCTTCTCCTTTGATGGTTCCTTGCTCCTTGCTCCTTTCTCCTTGCTCCTTCTCCTTTGACGGCTCCTTGATTCCTTACGGCTCCTTGGCTCCTTACGGATCCTTTTACTGGTTGTTCTTTTGCTGCTTGTTCCTTCCTTGTTAATTCGACCAATAAACGAATGGTGAAAGTTTACTACGAGTTTTCCTGCAATACCTACCCGGCCTGGCTACCCCACACCCGACAAGCCGAAGACATTTTTGAGGCTATAACCTAACGAGTGGCCAGCTCTGTTGAGGTATGTAGATGGAAAAGCCTCTTTGTACGGTTTGTCGGATAATGTACTAGATTTTTTATTATAAAAACCCATTGGTACATAATCGGATGTGGGGATCGAACCCGCGACTTCTAAGTTGTGAGCCGATGTTTTACCCACTCGACCACCGACGCCTCCTTTTTTTTATTAATACCCTTATAACAGTTGTATATAATAAGTAATCTATTAGAGGTATACTTACATTTATGCTACCGTGGACTTTTTTGTAGATAATTTTATTCTACAAAATTCTTTCCTAGGTCTTTTTGTTATATATCTCTGACGAATTAGACAGCATACGCCATGAAAACTCGTTGGGGCTAACTTTTTTCCCGACTTGATTCACTTATACTATTAATGCTCAGCTCCTAAAGATGATAGGTCCCATGTTTAATGGTTGTAACCTTCCTCGAGTATTAACCTATACATACAGACAGACTGACGCTGTAGTGTCCCAGGTAAAATCTTCAACTTAGCCAAATATGTATGGCTACATGCTACGTAAGACACTGCCTAAATGATTTTCACATTAAAAAACATATACATACATTGTTTTGCTGTGACCTATTTGTATCACTATACGAACGGCAAGCAATAATTACGTGAAGCATTGTTGTGTTGTTTGAAGCGTTCATGTAGATTTACGTGTAATTGTTGTTTATTCGATTTGAATCTATTTCCGACTGCAACAGATAATGTTTAGCTCTAGTTTTTCGAACTATGGTTATATAAATAAGTTATGCTAATGGCGTTCATGTAATAAACTAATAAAAAATAAATTATTTTAGAAAGCAATCTACTATTCCCTCAAATTATTATATCTTTATTATTTATATCTCGCCCCTGGCTTGCCTTAATTGGCTGTCCAGGATGGAGTCATTAGAGTATTAATATTATGTATTATGCTCGTGGGTGTAATTGTTTAAAGGCTATAATGTGATGCCGGTGTCACACCTCTCGACACCCTCAGCCGCTTACACCAATAGTGTCTATCTTACTACCGGCAGAAATGCTAAAAAATGGTGGTTGTTTTAGGAGGCCCATATTTAGTAAGCGAGTCACCACCTGCCAAGGTGACCATAGTCTCAACCAATAAACTTGATAAACCAATCCATTTAACACCCCAAAACAATAGCCCGGTTTAAATTTTTTTTTTCAGCAATAGTCCAATTTTTTGATACATAGATAGTTGGAAGACTGGATGACACAGGTAACTTTTATCTGGGAAATCCTTCGTGACAAATTCTTATGTTCAAAAATATTCTCGTGTGCAGCCTAGGCAAAAAGCTGGTATTAAATGAAATAAACTATTGTACCTATGAAACGTTACATAAAACCAAAGCAGGGTTTCATAGATTTCTTAAAAGAAATTGTAAAATATTTTATTCACAAAACGTCCACTAGCATTTTGTATAAAAGAATGCTGGATCTAGTTTCAAGAGAAGGCAAGTCTTATGGAGTATTTGTACTACAGTTTTAGACTCTCCGAACATACTTTGTTGATATTGGCTACGATTCCAAACGTGATATGCTTACGTGTTGTAGAAATTTTAAAGAAATTTTAACACTTAGTCTTACACAGCAAGTTTTTAGTACTAGTAGGTACTCAATCATTCTGACTGAATATTATCATCATCATCCTTACATATTATAATACAAAGTCCCCCACCGCGTCTGTCTGTATGACCTGATCGGATTTTGTTGCGGTTTACACTATTACATTGGTTTATTCACCGGAAAGGCTTACGAGGATTAAATGTTTAGGAGCTGAGCACTAACAGTATAAGTGAATCAATCAAGTCTATTTAATAAATAAATAAAAAAAAAATATAGCAAAGAAAGGTCGGAGTCGCTAGTAAATGTATAATACATAAAACACTATCACGGCCAATTTACCTTGTAGTGTGGACACCAGTAACAGCGTCCACTTTTAGCCAGTTGCCCATATTACTTAAACAGAACAGGTTGCAAATTTGTTGCTGCTATAATGGACCTACTCGTAGATTTACCACTTCTTTATTGTAATTTCGGTTTTCTGTGAAACGGTTTTCATATAGTCTATAACGTATAATCACTCAAAATAATGTTTATTTATTTGTTTAATAAATATTTCATTCTTGTATGTAAATGATAAATATTTAATGCATACTTCCGGTCATGTGTCCGCAAACGGGAAGTGACGTCACTTTCATCTAAATGTCAAATAAATAACCCACATACTACTAACTATTTTATAATAACTGTCACTGACTAAGTTATTTTCTTGTTATGTTATCTAATCTGTGACCATAATTTTGTTGGTCATGAACGTTTTCGCGGGGATTTAAAAAATAAAATTAAAATCATGATCTTTTAAATGAAAATACATATATAATATTTTCTAATTATTTTATTATGTTTATATATTCTATATAATTATATAATCTTACAACTATAATTCAAAAGTATTTACAAAAAATTGTCAACATCCCTATTCAAGTACCTATCTGTTATTTTTAGAAGATTAAGTGCGGAATATTATAGATGTTTGTCTTTCTGCCATTTCAAAAACAATACCAATATCTACTTGAATATCTCAGTGGATACTATTTAATTGTGTCTGTACAAAAGATGCTCTGAAACGGCTGAATAAATTTTGATGGAACTTTCTGATAGTATTGTATTGGCTAGTAGTAATAAAAAAATTGCTTATTTTTTCTTCTTTTGTGTTATTTATTTATGATTTATTTGTGTATTTGTTCTCTATACTTACCTTTTTGAAGATAATATTGTTAAACCTAGGGCATAGTACATAATAATTAAGAATTCAGGCATTTGCAGAGAGCATCGAGTTCTGGGTAACAATTAATTACAATTGACATATTTTTTAAATAACCTCAAAAAGCTCAAATTATATAATAGTACATTTTTATTACTTATGTTATTTTATAACGGAATGTGCCAGTTGAAGGCGCACTTAGTCGTATTTTTGACAGATGTATACCTTTTTCTGGCCTTTATTGCGGATCTTATTTATTGAAATTTTCATTGAAATTATTACACAGAATGGCAGGCATCTGCTAATAAATTTTGTGTTAGTTACGCCTGACGTAAACAGAATATTTAATGTCACTCATTCATTTCTTTGATATAGTATTAAAATTTGCTTATTTATGGCGCGATATTGTGTTAAATTTTCTTTTTAACCTGCAACGCTGGATTTTGGAAATTTTTGACAAGTAAATTTATAAATTTATTCACAATTATTCTTCCATTAATATTATAATATGATTTGATTGGCTTTATCTTCAATTAATAACTTTTTATTCTGTATACGTATGCCACTCAAATTCACTCAATATTATTTCTGTGACTCAATGCAATAGGAATTTAAAATAGATTTAGAAATTGGTACGATCGTATCTCAAAATAATATAGGATGATTCTGTGTCCAAATACTAAGTCAAAAATATGATTTTAATTATATTTTTTAACAAGTTTACCTTGTTTCATGCATTGTTTGTTGTGTTGTAGGTACCCAAGAGTAAATTTCCTTTTATTAAATACAGTAAAATTGGGTTGTAGATTTGTCATATATTTAACATCCGACGCAAAAAGAGGGGTGTTATAATTTTAACGTCTGTATATGTGTGTCTGTCTGTGGCATCGTAGCTCCTAAACGGATGAACCGATTTTAATTTGATTTTATCGTTTGAAAGTTGACTCATAAATAAATATGGTAAAATTTGTCGTAGAAATAAAAATTATGGATATTTTATTAAACTGTGCAAAGTCAGAGCAAACAGCTAGTATAACTATATCGCATGAAACTTAAGCCCCTCAATATCCAAGGACATTTAACTGAACAGCCCCAAAACATACCGTTATCTGAGGGACCAAACGGTCTTTATATAGTATTGTCTTGGTGGCGAGGCAATCATTTTATATCAAGAATATCTGGGCGCGCCTGCACAACGTTTATAGCGTCGTTGTCAGCTGAGCTACTGAAATCTCTGGCATTACTGAACTTTAATGACAGGATATATTATTATTCTCTAATGGTAATAGGAATTAGTTATAGTGGAGTCAACTGGTGATAAAAAAGGTCGGATCTAAAAGTTTTGTTTTGGTGAGCATAATAAGATTCCGAAATTTCTTCCTCCAGAAAGGGGTAGAACCATGTTTTTTGGCCAAAGAGGTATTTAGTATAGTATTTTGGACCTTTTTAGAGGTGAATTTACAAAAAAATAATATTTTTCAGCAATTCCTTAATGAGGCCAAGATTTGACCAAATTAGCCGAAAATTATTTTTTTAGATTTTAGAATTATATCTATATCAGGAGGGGGAGGGGGGGGGGGTGTTCGAATCATCGCCAAATTTGAACTGGAAGTTCTCCAAACGATGTCAATAAAAGTTATTAAGGAACTGGTGAAAAATTTTGTAATCTCACCTCTAAAAATGTCCAAAATACCCCTCTTGGCCAAAAAAACATGATTCCATACCTTTCTGGAGGGAGAAATTTCGGAATTTTATTATGCTCAGCAAAAGAAAAATTTTCCACCGGGTCGCGTTCCATCTTCAAAAATTTTCATCTAAATTACCAGTTGACTCCACTATGCTGTTCGTTGGTAAGCGCATCACTTAAGAACGGCTGGACCGACTTCGCTTTTTTTAAATGCTTTTTTCTATGGGATTTTTGTACGAACTCAAGATTATAAATAGGGAATGAAAGTTAATATGGGCTCCACGAGCAAAGCCGGGGCGAAAATCTAGTTTTAATAAAAAGGCAGTGTTGTTTTGAAACAGTTATAGGTAAAGTTCCTGTTATATAATGTGTATGTGGTAGACGTAGGACTTAAACCCCTCCCTCTCGTTCAATTCTTACAAAAATGATAAATGATAAGCACCAATTTTCACCAATTTAATCGACTTCTATACGAGTATCTCTAATGTTGTAGAGGACACGTAAATAAAAATAACCTTAATTTCATCAATTAAACGTGTTGATAACTTAGTTAACATGACATTGAAATTCCAGAACATTTAATTTAGAAAATGCTTAAAATGTGGTATAAGCTTTAATTTTTTCTAAAATATTGATCTCCAGTTACTTAATTTGACATCTTATAAAAGCATCACTCCCAGCTGTTAAAGTAGACAGTGATAAGTGACAATTTAATCTTTCCTATGCTCGATGTCCTTAATCCTATTTGAAACTGTTTCCACTCCGGCTCGGAACATCCGTACAAAGAACTTCCATTAACTGACAAAAAATACCTTAAAACCTTTTACTTTAACTCCATTCTGGTGCACCGGTTGCAAAAGTGTTTGGATTACTCTACCTGATGTTTGTAAAAAAACATATTATCTACAATATTATAGCAGTTACCTACTTGTTTATATATATAAAAACAATGTGTATTTGTCCCGTATAGACTCAAAAACTAATGGACCGGTTTTGTTACTAAAAATAGGTTAACAAACAAGCAGTTATCAATAATATCAATGTTCCTAATTCGTCGAGTTGTACTGATATTAGAATTCCATGGACGAATACGGGACGGGTCGCCATTAAAAGTTTATATATTTGTTTATTACTTAATATCTATATATCTAACTATCATCACGCCTTTCATCCCAATATAAAAGTTTATATATTTGTTTATTATTTAATATCTATATATCTAACTATCATCACGCCTTTCATCCCAAGATAAAAGTTTATCTATCTATATATCTAACTATCATCACGCCTTTCATCCCAAGATAAAAGTTTATATATTTGTTTATTACTTAATATCTATCTAACTATCATCACGCCTTTCATCCCAAGAGGGGTAGGCAGAGACAATCGAATGCCATTTGTTAAAAGTTTATATATTTGTTTATTACTCAATATCTATATATCTAACTATAATCACGCCTTTCATCCCAAGATAAAAGTTTATATATTTGTTTATTACTTAATATCTATCATCTAACTATCATCACGCCTTTCATCCCAAGATAAAAGTTTATATATTTGTTTATTACTTAATATCTATATATCTAACTATCATCACGCTTTTCATCCCAAGATAAAAGTTTATATATTTGTTTATAACTTAATATCTATATTATCTAACTATCATCACGCCTTTCATCCCAAGATAAAAGTTTATATATTTGTTTATTACTTAATATCTATATATCTAACTATCATCACGCCTTTCATCCCAAGATAAAAGTTTATATATTTGTTTATAACTTAATATCTATATATCTAACTATCATCACGCCTTTCATCCCAAGATAAAAGTTTATATATTTGTTTATTACTTAATATCTATATATCTAACTATCATCACGCCTTTCATCCCAAGATAAAAGTTTATATATTTGTTTATTACTTAATATCTATCTAACTATCATCACGCCTTTCATCCCAAGAGGGGTAGGCAGAGACAATCGAATGCCATTTGTTAAAAGTTTATATATTTGTTTATTACTTAATATCTATCTATCTAACTATCATCACGCCTTTCATCCCAAGAGGGGTAGGTAGAGACAATCGAATGCCATTTGTTAAAAGTTTATATATTTGTTTATTACTTAATATCTATATATCTAACTATCATCACGCCTTTCATCCCAAGAGGGGTAGGCAGAGACAATCGAATGCAATTTGTTACGATCCTGGGGGCCGATTCTCGCATTTGTAGACATTTTGTCGAACGATAGAGATTAAATGCGAGTACGACACGTGCACAGAGGGTTCCGTACCATCAAATATTGTCGTCACGAACTCTAGAGTCACAGATTTTTAGTTATTTAGTATTTAACTTAAATAACTTAACAATTTACCTACCTACATTTTTCATAAAATAATTACTTACTGAAATTTCTGAAAAATTTTTTCATTATTTTTATTTTTCATGTAAATCTTGACAAGTGAGTAGGTACTAATTATTTCCATATTTTTCATAATTTTTTTCATAGTCCTGAAAATTCCTGAAAAACTCTTCTTTCACATTTTCCTTTCATGCAAATTTATACTAAGCAATTAATAATAACGCATATAAAAACAATTTTATTGTTTTCATAATTCCTGAAAATTCCTGAAAAACATTTTTTAATACTTTTTTTGTAAATACCATACAAAAGCAATTTTTCATATATCCTGAAAATTACTGAAATCTGTTTTTGACAATGTGAAAAAATGTGTTATTATGTACCTCGGGGTTTTAAGAACTCATCTCGCTAAATATTTACCAAATAAAATATATTATAAAGAGGTTAAAACAAGTCCATGCGACATCAATGTCGACTACAAAATGAATACTCGACACCATGTCGTGCGCTAGGAATAGAGATACGTCTAAAAAACATGGCGGATTTCAAATGACGTAGCTGTCAACATCTTGTAGTAGTTATTATAACTAACGTGAGACAAAACGAGTAAAAACAAGTTTATTCCTCGACATACGACATCCAACTCTATCGTTCCCAAGAATTAACTTTTATAAAAAGCAGATATTTTTGTGATATTTTGACGTAGAGATTTCTCTAATTCGACTAAATGTCTAAAGAGCGAGAATCGGCCCCCTGATGTACTATTTCGCTTCTTTTATCATCATACCTTTCATACATTCTCGGCGATTGTGGGTACTTTTAATATTTCCATCGATTTTATTATATTATTGACAGATACAAGATGACTAAGAGCAACGGTTCAATGCTATATAAACATTTCTCCGATTCCATGTCACACCTTGGTGCATAACGCACGCGCCCGCGCCACGCTATAAACACTATAAAGGCTATAATTTTTGTGAGTCACTGTTCTTTTATTTACATTCTTCTTCTTCTTTTATTATGGCTCCACCAATGTTTATCGGTGATTTGCCAATGTCAAGTATTATAGCCTTTATAGTGTTTATAGCCGATTAATCGGTATTTAAGGTAATCCTGCCGACCGCGATATGTCTTATTAGTCGTCGTGCGTTCGCCGCCATGACCGGATGTGGAATCTTCATTTACATTGTTCTGGCATTATATAATAGGGGTGATGACAGTGAAAGAAAATAAATACCTAAACAAAATTTTTTTACAGTCTATTCAAATTGTTCTTTTCTTCTTCACGGGTTGCCTTAGAGCTCTCGAAACCGTATTACGGTTCCAGGGTACCCAGCGGAAGACCAAGTCTCCCTCGTTTAGCTGATGGTATTTGTGAGGCTATACCTAACGAGTGGCCAGTTCTCTTGAAGTATATTTATAGATGGAAAAGCCTTGTGTGAATTGCACGTGATCTAAATCGTATGATTTACATCGCTAATGTGTGGGCCGGGCCTGTGTTCATCTCGATCATACGGCTGGCCGGACCGAAAACCCATATCCGTGCGAAGTGTACGGGCCGGGATCGCTAGTTTATTTTATAAAATTGAAAGTTTTATCTAGTTTGTGTGGAAAGTGGAAACCATAAAAAACCACCGCCAGCCCCGCGAGTATGACCATGAAGAATTTATCTTAATGCGAAGATAAAATCTCAGTTAGAAAGAGAAAGATATAAAGTTCCATAGAGTTAAAACAAGACAAAAATAGCGTCGCGAAAACTTTTTGTTGTCTTGCTTTATCTCTATTTGTCTAAGATCCGACGCATGATTACTACGTTCATCTGTTATTTAAAATAATACATTTTTTATAAATAGAAGAGATATGAATATAAAGATATGAATAGAGGAATATGTTTCTGCCGGGTTGCCTATATGGCCGCAAGTATTTTTAATTAAAATTAAATTAATTATTTAATTAATAACTGTTTTCGATTCGATTTCAAGCGATAGATATGGTCAAGAGCATGCTTCATATTAAATTTCAGACTGGTAGGTGGTCAGGTTCCAAAGATATCTTTAAAAAAAAGTAAATTTTAAGTTTGAACATAACTTTGAAACCTGACAACCTGAAATTTTATATGGAACATGTTCCTGGCCATGTCTATAGTTTGGTCAAAAACAGACGGTTAGCTTACCATTAGAAAACAGTAATTAATTAATTAAATTTTAATTAAAAATACTCGCGGCCATAGACAAGCAAGCCAGCAGAAACAGGAGAAACATATTCCTCTATTCATAATTATTGATCAAAATTGTAATTCGTTTAAATAACAGATGAACGTAGTAATCACGCAGTCGGATCTCGTACTATATGGAACTTTATATATTTCTCTTTTTAACTAATACAAACAGCATACGCCATAAAAACACGCAGGGTTCTAACTTTTTCCCAGATTTGATTTACTTATCTGTTAAGGCTCAACTACTAAACATGATATATAAATAAATAAAATAAGCCTTTATTACTGTAACTTCATAGCATGCCTAATCTAACGTTTACTTAATTCTATTTAACAATAATTTAAAGTTAAATTATTTAACTTTAGCTGATTGTATCGGTAGCCGGTTTTGCTAAAGCTTTCCATTTTGTCCTGTTTTTTGCAGTGCGTGTCCATTCTGGACCAGCTATCTTTTTCATATCGTCTTCCCAACGTTTAGTTTGTCTACCTTTGTTCCTTCTGCTATCACGCGGATACCATTTCGTTACTAGTCTCGTCCACTTCACCTTCTTTTCATAAGTCCATGTTAGATAGTTGAAAGTAAACCTTCCCGGTGAATATCTAATGGTCAAAACCGCATCAAAATCCGTTCAGTTGTGTAAAAAGATCACAGACAGACGGACGCGGGCGGGGGATATTGTTTCTGGACTCATATATATATATATATATATATATATATATAAGTGATGTACTCTCAATCAGAAAACTTTACATTTTACATGGTATCCTACGACTCCACAAGACCATAACTTATGATCCAAAGAAACAAAGAAAAAGAAGAAAGGATATAGTACCTACTTAGTATATTCATTCTAGATTTTTTAGCGGCAAAATTTATAATTTTGTTTTGTTGCTGCTATGTTATATACCTATAAGTGAGTACATTATAATACACAACTCTGCCCCCCCCCCCCCGCAACCTGCTTCACCCCTCCCCCCTTGAAAAGGGTCCCGTTTTACATATTTTCTCAATTTTCAGGAAAACGATACAAGCTAGGACAAAATGGTCAAAGGCTACATTATTTATTAATAAATTACCTACATATAAGTTCTTATATTCATTTTGATACGAGTTATAGTTTCCAAGCTATGGTGCGTCAAAGTTCACGAAAAATCTACGCTTAGCAAAAATGAAACATTACACAGGAAACAATATTATTTATTATTTTTTACAAGAAATATGTGTACACATATTATTTACAAATAGTTTTACATGAATTACAAAAACTATTACTATACAAATATCTATTTAAGTATAACAAACTATACTAGACACAATATAAATGACTATACAACTATACGGACAGACACTATTATAGTTTTAAGTTCACACATTGCACTGTCACTTCACAGAGTTTATTTGTGGGTTGGTGGAACAAATGCGTTTAATATTATTTTAAAATAAATTACAATATTAACAATTATTTAAAACAAATCAGAATCATTATATTCTAGAGTTTTGTTGAAGCAACTAAGGCCCTGACAATGTATTCACATGGTGGAGCAACGCAATCCAGCTTTAACACATCCACATCTTTTTCCGCAACCTTTTTTGCATCCACATGATACTATTTAACCGACTTCGAAAAAAAAAAGAAGGAGAAGGTTCTCAATTCGGACCGTATTTTTTTTTTTTTTTTGTATGTATGTACATCGATTACTCCGCCAGTTGTGAACCGATGTTGATGGTTTCTTTTTTAATCGACAGATAATTCTACCGGATTGGTCCCATTTTTATCTCATAAAAATTGGTTCTTTAGTTTTTCAGAAATTTTGAAAAAACTGACCTTATAAGTCAATTTTTCGTAATATCTCGATGAAATATGTACCGATTTTGACGACTTATTTTTTTAAGGATATAATAATTTCTTGCCATTATCTCACAGTCATATGACGAAAATCGGTTCAGTAATTTTTCAGAAATTCAGTAATTTGTCTCTGTTTACTGCTGAAAATTATATCAGAGAAAAGCCTTAGCAACGGTTGCTATTGACACGAAGTTGTCAATTCTCGTATCGACGGTGGTCTAGCGGCTAAAGGTATGAGATGCAGCGCAGGGTGCACATTGCTCGAGGTTCAAATCCCATCCACCGCAGTATTTTTTTTAATTTTCCATCATTTTTTTTTAGTTGCGTTATTATTTATTTCTCAGGGCAAGAAAATCACTTAAAAGGGAAAAATAAACCTTTTAAAAAAAAGTGTACCGACTTCAAAAATTTGCACTGAAAAGTAAGAAATAATAAAAATTTCGTCGTAGAATTTGAAGACGGTTGGTGCCAAATTAGAAATAATTTAGTACGCAAATTCACTAATCTAGATAATTCATTAGGAACCTACGATCATCAGTACAAACACAGATAATATTGAACAGATCTTTATGTCCCTAGATGTTTACTTAATTTTGTATCCTAATTTGGCACCAACCGTCTTCAAATTCTACGACGAAATTTTTATTATTTCTTACTTTTCAGTGCAAATTTTTGAAGTCGGTACACTTTTTTTTAAAAGGTTTATTTCAGTATCGATTGTGGAGCTGGTGACTTTGTGGTATACATGGGTGATAAAAAGTTATTATTCTTTTTCCAGCCCCACTTTTCTGGGTTCAATGCGTTTCCTCGCCATAATTGAACTTGATGGAAAGTACGCATTGAATGCTGACGAGTTGCAGCTAAAGAAGGTGGTAACTTTGATAATATCACCGTGTTGGCCATCAGACTAACGTATTTGTTGAAGTGGACGTATTGTAACTCGTTCAGAGTTTATTCGCTTTGCTTAGCCCCATACAAGGCAAGAATATATCTTTCTCCTGCTTGTTCTACTTGCTCGTAAGAGGCATTAGGGTTATTAAAAACATTTATCGTACCTTGCAAGTCGATTTTTCTGCCAAGAGCGGCAACGTCGCAAATCTCGAACGCAATTAGCGCGTGAGTATTTAAATTGTGATTATTTGTTGGTTATTACCTTTCAGTCAACTTTGACGCACCATAGCTTGGAAACTATAACTCGTATCAAAATGAATGTAAGAACTTATATGTAGGTAATTTATTAATAAATAATGTAGCCTTTGACCATTTTGTCCTAGCTTGTATCGTTTTCCTGAAAATTGAGAAAATCTGTAAAACGGGACCCTTTTCAAGAGGGGGAGGGGTGAAGCAGGTTGCGGGGGGGGGGGGGTTGTGTATTATAATGTACTCACTTATAGGTATAACATAGCAGCAACAAAACAAAATTATAAATTTTGCCGTTTTGCCCATACATTGAAATCTAGAATGAATACACTAACTCCCCATTGTAGCTGTTAACACACCATTTGCTAGCAGACAATACATTAAACAGATAAACTATCTTTATAAGATTATGAAGAAACAGAGTTGCTTTTACATGTTGACATTTAAGGGTTATTCAAACAACATACAACAAAGTAAATAATACTGGACAAATTGTGATTACATTGTGGGTAGTATATTAAAACTATATTATAAAGATACGGGTTGATACACATACATACCCCCTCCCCCATAAACAAACACACACCGACACATCACACACACCGAACACACACCAACACATCACACACACAAACATTTGAACAGTACCTTATTTGTATTAATACTATATTTTATACACTCACAGTTTTTGTAATAATTATGTAATAGAAGAGGGGTGACTCCTAACACAAGTAAATTCATTATTTAAAAGTAGGCATCAGCATATATATTGTATCTGTTGTTTTGGTTACTGAATAAATATTTTGTATTTTTTATATAGGAACTTTTCTCAAATACTAGAAAATCTAGTCTAGAATGCTTGTTTTTTAAAAGATTCTTCTTTTATTGTTGTTAATAGATGATTTGCCTGATGTCAAGTATTATAGCCTTTATAGTATAATACGCCGATTAATCGGTAGCTAAGGTGCCGTCTCCACGAGCGAGAGAATCGCGGCGAAAGTCTCGCCGTGCCATACAAACTCTATAGGCGATAGTATCGCCCTGTGGAGATTGTCCCATAGAGTTTGTATTGAATTTGGTGGCACGGACGATACTATCGCCGCGATTCTCTCGCTCGTGGAGACGGCCCCTGATGATCCCGCCGACTGTGATGTTTTATTAATCGCAACGCGGCGCGGGATTATATCGGATTGCCCATCATGTCACGACGGAACGCGTGCGGCGGTCGCCATGTCGTAGAATATTTTTAAAGATCTGAGGAAATTTAAGCAACAGGCTTAACATTTCCACAGATCTTTAATTTAGAAGAATAGCTACTATGACAATGTGGTACAGAGTACATTACGAGACCATACCACACAAAAATATATTTCCATCGGGCGAAACCGGAGCAAAGCAAATAGAGGTTTGCTGTTTGTAAGTTTGTGAAGAACAAAATTGTATTCGTACGGTTATAGTGTAGTTGGAAGTAAACGTAAGCGAGAGTTACCAACACACGTGGCGCCATCTATTGGTGACTTTGTGAACTAAATATATTTACTGAACATTGCTACATTTATCTATGAACACAAGATTGTTCGCAGATCCAAAATAATGATACCCAAAGTTCACATGGGACTTGCCTTCCGCTGAGTACCAAGGGACCTATAACGCGGTTTTGGGAGCCGTTAAGTTATATATATTAAGGTAAAATTTGATTTTTTGTTTGTAATTAATAAACTCAAAAACTACTGAACCGATTCTAAAAATTATTTCACTAATAAAAAGCTACGATATCTCTTTTATATTGATCGAATATATCCACGGGCGGTGCCGGGGGCGGAAAGTCTAGTAGACATTCTACGTAAATACCACTGCATTTATCTTACTTTTATGCTTTTTATTCCATACCCAAGTCTCGTTTCTATAAGTAAGTGTTGGAACTAAAACAGCATTATGTATTATTAATTTTACTTTTAGTTGTAAGTTGTGTATTTCTGCATACATTATTAGTCCGCCAAATACCTTTCTTCCCGTTTTACTCTCCTTTCAATGTCCTTGTCTATCTTCCCACTTCTTTACTTATTACATAGCCGTTGAAATAGCCGTTATTTTTTCAATTGGTTTTATTGAATAGGAAATATGGGTGGTAATATTTTGGCCCTGTTTTCTCTTTCATAATCTATCACAAAGCTCTTATTTTTTTAAAGCGCTGTTATACCATTACCCTTCAATTATATACATACATAGCGTTTTTTGTAGCTTATTTAAAATTCTAAATAATAATAGTTTTATTATTTTTGACGCAATTATTATTTTAAATTTTGTGATAGATTATGAAAGAAAAAACGGGGGCAAAGTTTAACCACCCAAATTTCCTATTCAATAGAACCCATTGAAAAAATAACAGCTATTTCACTTAGATATATTGAATAAATAACTATATGCTAAATTACAGTAATACAGGTGGATTATTTACAGAGAAATTGGAAATAGTTTATCCCAGAAAAAATATGTATATGATCCTTAATTTAATTTAGTTAAAAGATACAAATATACGTCTCAAAACCCCAGTAGTTGCTTTCCTTTTTACGTGCTGCGCGCTATATCATTCTAAATGATATTCTATTTAATATAGTATGTCTGTTATCATCTGTTTTGTATGTATTATATCTATAGAATAATTGCTAAGTAAGTGAATTTTAAAAATGTATGGGTATTCTTCTCGGTTTCGCCCAAAAAACAGTATAGAGTCTCAATTAATGAAAAATGACAATATCACTTTAGTTCAGGCTGTTAGTACTGCAAATAAATATGAATGTCCTCTATGAAATTTAATATGAAACAATTTTATTTGAAAACCACTTAGAAAGCCTTTTTGCAAAGTAAACACTCACTCAATATCAGTCGGCATTAAAATGCGGATTAAAAAAGTAATGAACTAAAAATATAGTCTCTTTTAAACTGAACAAGGTCCTCGTAGTTGAGCAGACGACTGCTGTTCGGAGATTTTGGGATAATGTGGATAATCCTCAGTAAAGGTAGCAACGAAGAAAGCTTTTATCGTTCTCAAATGAAAATTATTTATTCACTGCCATAATAATAAACGATGCGCTCGTTTAAAATATTGCTCTGTTGAAAGAATGCTAAATTAAAAGTTATCTGAAAACTACGACCGCTAAAGTGTATTACAAATGTATGGACGTTATTTATTATGGTGGGAAATTATTGAACTTTACTTTGTATAGATTTTTCTGTTGCTTAATTACTTGTTTTAAATACCACTACGGCTCTCGATAGCTTTATTTTTGAGGATATCTAACGACAGTATTTTTTCGAGGCATTTTGAAATAAATACTCTATTGACTCACAGGTTTTTTTTTATTTTTTTATGCAAATACAATTATTTATTTAGATGCGTGTCTTCCGCAGGTTCGTTAATAAGCTGATTGCAAAATTTTGACTTAATATTTTTTTTATGTATTCGTGATTGAACAGTCGATCCCGATCAAGCGTTTGCCTACCACTGGTCTATTAGTACCAGGGGTGGGCAAACGCAAACTATATATTCACAGTTCAACGACTCCTTTATATGTAGTGCTGTTAAGAAGTGGAATGGTCTGCCTTCCTTTGTATTCCCAGCCGGCAGCCACATACAACATTTAGTAAAAACAACGTGATAAAACAACTCTGCAGGCCGTCTTAGTGAATAGTACCATTTGCGACATCATGCAGCGATGGTTGTCCTCTATTCTAATTTTTTAATAGCTCCATCAGAGTTTTGATAATTTCGCCAATTCAAGTATTATAGACGTCACAGTAACAATATGCCGATTAATCGGTAGATAAGATGTTCCCGCCGACCGTGATACTGACTAATCACAACTATCACAGCGCGGACGGGATTAAACTGGATTCCCCATCATGTCACGACGAGACGAGTGCGATGGTCGCCATAACATGACGTAGAATCAATGGTTGTCCTCACTCATAGACTACCACTAGCTTAAGACCATGCAGAGGTAGTAATTTGCCCGTCCTAAATAAAAAAAATGCCTTATTGCACGCTGCTTAAAACAGTTCTCTATGCCTCCCAAATTTGTGTCTTAGCCCACTTTTTTTTCTATTTTGACAATTGTATTTTCTGCATGACTAAGTAGGTAGTTAAATATAGTATATATTTAAGCGATGTCCATTATATCCGCATCTCTACAAAGCAATAATATTAAACCGAGACCCAAGCACCGATTCACAATATCTACTTATCATTTCTTTTCTGCTTTTTGTCTTTCCACTCTGATCTTTTATTAGACTTTATTGTTTGTTGAACAAGATTTTGCTAGATAGAGAAGTTTAATTTTATGAAAATGATCATTTGAAGTTACGACACGTGGTGAAAGTGTCAGTATATAATTATATACTATAGAAGGGAATAACTTTAAGAATTTAAATCTGTATAATCGTAGATATAGTTAGTAAAAAGCGGTAATATTTAAAACTAACACACTTCGTACCCAAGTAATTACATATTTTAGGGTACCTACATAAAGCACATTATGGGTTAATATCAACAAATCTTTAAAGGGTAATATAATTAGCGAACACCAACATCTCATAAAAAGTAAAAAAAATCCAAATTAAACACATACAACCATTCTTTAATATCTCATTTATAAATATAGGTATCTCAATTTCTATGTAATTATACATTTTTTTTTATAGAGAAGACTACATGTGACCTTGCCATCGCCTGTTTATTTAGCAAAGTGATATTTTGAAGTGAAAGTTGGTCCATGAATGCGTGCGAATGGCAGAATGGTACAGTCCGCCAGTCGCGCCCATAGAGATGCTTTTTCACGCATCATTGAAGGACCCCAGGTTGTAGGAAGCAGGAAAGACCGATGTCGGAAGTTCGTTCTACTTTTTGACAGTGCGACACACTAACGAGTCACTTTACTTTTTGGTTCATATGCAAAACTGTGTGAGGATCCTGTGCGAGCAGTGCGGGCGAGGGGCGATAATACAGTCGATAGAAGACGCTAAGAGAGGCTATGTCTCTGCGTAACTGTAGATTTCGTGTAGCCTTTGGGTTATTGATGATGCGAATTGCTCTTTTTGCCAACCATTGAGGGCATCGAGGAGATGCTGAGCGGAACCGCAATATTCAACGCACGAACGATCTTGAGCTTTAAAAATCATAATTATTGTATAGGATAATCATTATTTAAAGTTAGATATAGGTAAGTAGTTTTATTTTTAATTTTGTAATAATTTAATAATATTTACTATAATTTATAGTAGGTAAGTATATGATGCTATTATGGCTAATTGATATACTGTGTCTCTGGCAAGGCAAATACACTCGCTCAGTTCATCACTTCTTGTTGTAATGTTTCTTATATCAGTTGATAATAACATACGTATTTTTATAACTATAAAGTTGAGAAATATAAATAAGATAAAGATCAAAGAAGGGCCTTACAAACGTTGTCGTATTAAATATCATGAAATTGCAAGTCACGCTTCAGAGAATGAACTTAGTTGAGATGAGAAAGTTGAGATGTACAAAATAAATAATAAATATATACAGATATTTTCTCATCATATTATTCAGAAGTAAATAATTATGTCTAGAAAAAGCAGGTAGGTATTTTAGATTGTGTACAGTTCAATACATATAGAGAGTCAAAAGAATTAGACCAGTTTGTGTTTGATTCTTTACATTCATATGTGCCTCATGTCGAAAACATTAAAACATTATTATAATTTAATTTAACCTTTAGAAAAACTAGTTATCTGAATATATTCAATTCAATATTTCAATGATTTGTGTAGTTCAAAAATTTTCTGTGACCCTTCACCTAAAAAAATATTGAAAGTTACTGTGGGGCCTATTTATCACAATAACGCACTCTTTTAGGTATAAAAGCATTATTCGGAGGTTCGCGGTTGTAACAGCGTAATGCGTACAAAGGTATATTCGGAGTGGATTTATGTAGGCGCCCTCCGCTGGTTTATGTTGACAATGCGGTCGTGGAGTGTCGCATCTAGCACCTCATTTCCTCGCCGAAAGTTATAAAAACATATTGAAAATGAGATTCCTTAGAAAGGAAACGTAGCGGGTGTTATCTTGTTTTGTGATTTGCCTGTGTTTATATACACGGCGCGGGGAGAATAAATGTATCTACTTATTTTTACAAAAATCACCCTTTAGGTGAGACAGGAAAAGATGCTTGCTGTATTATGTTATTGCTTCGGTGACGTAGCATAATTTCATTATAGATTTGTTACTTTACAGCAAATAAGTATAGACTCTAACAATTTCCTATTTTAAATTTAAAAAAAAACAATGATCTAAACATTAAAAATATAAAAATTTGTCTATCTAGGAATAAACTGACCATTATTCCATTAATTATGTAAAATGTGATGATTGTAAAAAATACAAAGTGAAATCAAAAAATAATTAACTTAAACCGCACTGCACTGTCTACATTAGATTACATAACATTACGTCTTATAATTACAGTGGAAAGTTAAAATTGCCGTCGATTTCACTAGAATAAAAGTTTTGCATTGAGAAAATCTGTGGCGAAACCAGAGCGGGCCGATTCACTATTGTACCATATTCAAATAATTCTGGCTATTGCATTCTACATTCCAACATAAACTTTATATACAGTTTATTTATAATATTTGAATTTGTATTAATATAAGTTTGATGATAAAACATATTAATCTTTGTTCATCGGTAAAACATTAAAGGGTCAATGATAATAATTTAATCGCAAATCGTGTTCCGACAAGATATCGAGAAATCCAATTATATCCAGCATATACTCGTAAATAGAACAATAAAGCTTGAAGAGTATACAAGGAGCACAACAAACGAGTACCAATTAACTACATCTCTAGAGTTTGTTAAAGACAGTGTAAGACAAAGCTCGTAGTAACGTAGCAGTTATCTGTCTGAAAGCTCATAAGTTCCTTGTTGTGTCGAGTGCCACTGTGTAGCAAAGATTGTCTTGACAAGAGCTCCAGTACTACGCGGGCCCTCGTAGAGGATGGACGCTACAACGGTTACGTCGTAGACCTTCGTAGCGCTCGTAGCACTTGTCACGCACCTGTGTAAACTTTTTGTTGTGTTTTGGGAGATTATTATTTTTAATTGGTAAATGCTGTCCTGAGTTACTGTCTTTTTAAAACGGGGACGTTTTTGTATGAAATTTGTGCAACAAGTGGAATATTCTTTGCATTGTTGTTCGTAAGTATACATCAGAAATATAAATTTTTATTTTATTCCTAAATTTTCATTAACAAAGCTAAGTTTAACAGTGATTAACTAATGTTTTCAGAAATGTACTGAATATATTATATCTCGCCTGAGTCCATTTAGGGTAGACAGAAATCAAACTATCTTAACATAATATTTCTTGATTAACCCATTTATAGGTAAATGGGTTTTATTGTACATTTCATGATGTGATTTCTGATAAAAAAAAACGATTTTTACTAATCAATAGGATATAAAAAATTGTGGATAATTAAATAATAACATAAAAATATGGCATCGCCAACACTGGTGGGTTGTTGCTAATATTTTCTATAAAAGTGAACAAAATCACAAAAATTATTAAAATATTTCCTATATCAGTAACATAAACCTTGAGTTCCAATTAAATTATGATAACAGTCTCTTTAAAGTCTCCATCAATTCTTTACCTGCCTACTTTATAATTTATAAACGTATATTTCATAAAGCACCATTGAGTAGAACATAAAAATGTTCGACATGTAACGAGCCCGTATCGCTGACGTTGCAGCTATTAACGGACAATGTTGTTGTCCCAACTTATTATCGCTTAATTTATGGCCACACATTACCGCTTCAGGAGCCATTAAGCGTGCGCTCTTCCCTCGAAATAAATAAAGTGAAACTTCACATGATGAATATTCCCTAACTCACATCCCTTATGAGCTACCTTTGCCGCGTGCACTCATTAATTTGCTCGCGTCTCGGGCAATAAAGCGGCAATTTTTATCCACAATCTGTAGACAAAGTTCCCTGACTTTGATAAGGATTAATCGTGAGTTCTTACTTTATGGAAATCTTGACGGCAATAATTATAACTTTTGTGAAATAAATCCAAATTACTTTATTGAGCAAAGTATTTCATTATTAATTTTGTTGATACTTAAATTTGGTACCTGTGAAGGTATAATTTAAACTTTACTAACTTATATATAGTTTTGGTTTTATATTTCTAATCAAATTTGAATTAAGATATTCAAAAGTTAATTAAACATAATAAAGTAAGTTAGTTTTAAAATTAAAATTAATAGAAAATATTAAAACTGCACTACCATTAGGTATATAATTTCCAGAGTAACAGATGAACCAGCGTTAATTTATAAATCCACCATGTGCTGTATCAATTAAATACTTCTTGATAATGCACTGTGTATATTTTAATGTTTATACAATAGTTACTTATTTAATAAAATATAATAATGGATGTAGCTGTTGCCATGCTCGCTTAATGGTGGGTTTTTTTTCATAGTCCCAGTCCATCTAATTCAAAGTAACATATTGAACACACCACTTTCTGCATTAAATTGTTAATATTTAATTTAATAAACAACCTAACCTCATTCTCATAAATATTACATGCGTCATTAGTTGATAACGTGATAGTAAAGTCATACTGGACTTTGAACTTAAATATCTACAATTCTTCATATTAATATATTATTTTTGTGATAGCATAATATGTAACATAGCATTATTATCAATTATGCAGTTCGTTGCACTACTTATATTTTTTTAAATTCAGTTTACTGTACCTACTTTTTCATTCAAAAAGAAACTTTATTATTTTACCTGAGAGTTTATTTTACATATATTAATATAATTTGGTTAAAGAAAATATTATCTTACTAAAATACATAGAAGGCATGTTTTACACCGACAGAGATAGAGCAAATAATGCGAACTAGTAAAAGTGGGCTTCAGTTGTTATTGTAGATTTTATTTTGTAGGAGACAGGGTATAATTTTGTATAAACAAGGTGAGCTAAGAAGATTACCTAGACAGGCAGCCAACGATAAGCACGGGGTCGTTATAGAGGTTGTTGGGGACCCTCAAAATATAAACATCGTCCAGATGTCGCAGATAAGCAAGGAGAGCTTTTTGCCCTAATGTCAGATTACTACAGTAAGTATGTTGCGTGTCGGCCCTCCGCAATATCGTGACTTATTGAATGGAAAATTCCTCGCGATCTGATACCGAATATGGAGTTAAGCTGCAACACTGACGCTTACCGAGCTATCATGCCTTTAATGTTTCCGTTGGGGCAGATTTCCAAATATAGCTACGTAATAATAGGAGTTTTGGTGAGGCGAACAATATAAAAACCTTCCTGTATATTTTGTTGAATTCAAAATTTTCCTACTTGTAAACCCCTATTGTGTTTATATATCGTATTTGCTGTGGAGTGTTTGTGAAAATAAATCTCTTTATTTAAAATGTTCAATTTTGAATCGCTTTTATCAACATGACAAAACTCGGGAATCGTTTAATTGTACACAGTTCTTATCTATACTTCTATACTAATATTATAAAGAGAGAGTGCGAATTTCGTGAGTTTGTGTGTATGTGGAGGGTAACCTCCGGAACCACTGATCCGATTCTGGAAATTATTTCACTAGTAGGAATCTACATTATCCCTGAGTGCTACGAGCTATATATGTATTTATTTATTTTGTGAAGCCAGGGGCGGACAACTAGTTGATATATAAACCAAACAAAAAGTGTAGGATATTATAAAGTAGACAAGTAATTTAAATGTGAGCTTCAAAAGTAATATGTTTTTCTATCTTTTTATTTTAAAAGTAGGTAGGTATATTGTTTAAATTATAAAATTATATAAAATGGAATTACGTCTTTGTATGCGTGTTTACTTTGTGAATTATTGACCTACTTACCAAAACTTTAGTTTATTTTTTTCTTATTAAATCATGCATAATATGTGTACAAAGTTAAGGGTACACAAATAGATTATAATTATGAATGGCATAATTCTTACGTATTATGATACTATTCACAAATACATTATTATGAATGACATTATCAATACATGTCTGTAAGAAAGGACCTTTATTAATGTTTACTGACAAAGAATAAAAAGAGAGGGAATCAAAGTAATTAGTTTACTTATGTACATTTATGTTACTTAAGGTTAGCTGATGTGATGTGATGATACTATTTCTTTAGAATCATTGATGTTTTGCATAGATGTAGTATAATTTTCAGTTTAATACTAAACTCTGTGTCCGAATGTCTTTCCGTTAAATTAGATTTTTTGAAAAATGATATTTGAAATGAATTTAATTTGATACAGTGTGGTGGCCCAATTACAGACGTGAAAGCTGCAAACGTGAAAGTATAAAAAGTAGAATTTTGATTCTGAGATTTGAGAAACCCCGCTTGAAAATTGCTATCCCTTGCATATCACCAAAAGCTTAATTTAAAAAAAAAATAAAAAGGAATTTGAAATATTCTAGCGCTATAAATTGTTATAAACAAATTAATTGTTTAATTTATGCGTGGCTGATGAGCGTACAACCACTTGCTTGGCCAGCTTTTTAATAAATACGAAATAAAAAAATCCTGGTAATTAGTATATGATAAGTAACTCATTTCGAATTTATTTTTTACAAAATAATGAACAAAGAGGTATTTATTTCAATGTGGTAAGTATTCAACTAAAATAAATAGCGTTCTTGGCACTTTACCCGCAGCACAGTGATTTCAAGAAGGTTTTCAACTTATGAGTATACAGTATCACTACATATTCATGATTAGAGAGCTACTCATGGAGTTCCCTGTGATTTTTTAATAATATTTAAACTTCGTTAGTAGGTATATATTAATTAAAATGGTTTAATGAATAAAGTTTATCTATATTTGTACTAAAATAGATAGAGAAATTAAATAAATAAACATGATGTCATGATACGGTTTCGTAATTTTAATTTCGTAAGTTTGCAAAATACACTAAAATTGTCTAAAATAATGTAAATCTTCACTGTGTATATAAATTGTTACTATATCGGTAGCTTAATAAAGGACGGATCACACCTGCTCGGGTTCAGGTATGAATTACAAACTATCTATATTATAATGCTCGGATAATCCTACTTATTTATCCCGATACAAATTCTTCAACCCAAAATACGGAATGTTACGAAATATTACTCAAATTATATAGTTAGTTTGTTTACTTAAGGCTCCTTACCGGCACACGCTACATTTCGGACATTTTTGATGTCTGTTTGTGAGAATACGAATAAGATTGTGGATACAATTAGGTGTCATTTTGAAAATACGGGTCTTGGTCTTCAAGACTGATAGAAGGAAATTTTGAAATTATTTCTATAGTGTTGGTAAATTATCATTTTTCCGGACTCGTATTCCAAAAACTTACGTTCGAGTGACGTTTGACGATCGATCATGTAAAGCTCACTGAAGATTTTGAACATTAAAAAACAGTATTGACACCGTAATATGGTCAACTTAAATATTGATAGATTAGATTTTTCAACTTTCATAAAAAAAAAACGAGAAAAAAATGTTTGAGAAATCGTAATTTTTGGAAAAATTCATAGATATAAAAATGTATTTTTTGTGAGCTATATACAAAAAAATTAGTAATATAAAAATAACACATTATTCTCGAATTATTCCATAACGAGCATCTAAATTTTATTTAATATAGAAAACATTACAAATATGAAAAAGAGTGAAAAATTGCAAGTTGAGTATTTTTTATTTTCAAACCATCCCCGCTTTTTATTTTGATATCAAAGTCAACATAAAAAAATCGCGAAAATGATCAAAATTTGAAGGCGCGACTAATTTTCAATAACGCACACACGCGTTATTTACCTAAACTAAAATTTAAAACTAACTAAATTTCGAGTGCGGCGTAACCTCTTAATATGAAAGTAGAGGTAGGGTTAGGGTCAAAAGTACCTCTAACTGGAAGTCTAAATCCTAAATGGTTCAACTACTGAAGCTAGATAAATCTTAAATGTACCTATCAAAATCTAAGAAGTATTTTTTTTGTAATTCAATCCCTAGATCATACTGTATTAGGTAATATAGTTTGTATGGAGAAAATACCTATAAATAACATACATATCAATAAACTTGAAACGTTATACACGTAAAAGCGAACTAATTATTATTAGAAGACACGTGTATTTAGTTTGAGAATACCATACATGACGAAATATAATTGGTTTATATTATAATACCGACTTACCTTGGCTTCGCCCGTGGAATTTACAACATTGACATTATTGGTTACTGCTCTGCTCCTAAAAGACGTAGCGTGATGTTGTATACCTTTTTCGTGAATCAATCTATCTATCGTGCAAATAGTAACAAAAGCCGTCTAGTAGTTTTTGAGTCTATAAGGCACAAACAGACAGATATATCATCTTTTTATATTTTATATAACTAAATATATAAAAGTGTCGTGTCGCTGACTAACTAATAATCAATGCACAAACAAGCCTAACCACTGAAGATATAAATATGAAAACTGGATGTAGAGGTGCACTAAGTAAGGATTTTTTGAAAAATGAATGAAATGGGATGTAAACGTTGTATCTATACTTATCTATACTAATATTATAAAGAGGAAAGATTTGTATTTTTGTGTGTGTGTATGTTTGTAATGAATAAACTCAAAAACTACTGTGCCGATTTCAAAAATTCTTTCACCATTGGAAAGCTACATTCACCCTGAGTGACATAGGCTATATTCTATTTTCAAAAAAATTAGGGATCCTTACTAAAATTCCAATAATGTAACCCAAGGTGTAAGAAAATTACCTAAGAAATTCCTTACATCGCGTGCGCTGCGAAAACTATTGATAGGGGTAGGGGTAGGTATATTTTATTTTGTTCGTAAATATCCACGGGCGAAGCCGGGGCGAAATGCTAGTTCCTAATATTATACCAATACAACGCGTAAGCAGACGCGGGCAACTGCTAGTAAGATTATATTACCGGCTCGCACAGTTACAGTTTTTTTCAACACAATACGTAAATTAAATTATAAAGACTCTTATTACCTACTACTACTTATCTGTAATTGATATAACGCTGCCGTGGACTTTTTGTAGATCATTTCATTCTACACAATTAAGTAAGTTTATTTATCTGTTATAACTTAAAATCTTAAATCTTATCTAAACATTAAAATATTAAATATAATTTAGACATTTTTCCATACTGCTGCCGTACGGAAGCGTGCCCAGAACGCTGGCTGCATTTCCTCGCTGTATTGCCATACTGATCCTTCTACACAATAATTTCCGACACGAGTTTGTTATATTTCGAATTCTAAGTTTTTTAGGTAGTAAATTGGAATCAAAATCCATAAATTTATTTTATTTTATAGACTGTGCAAATCATGCAGATTATTAACTTGAAATTGACTTAAGATTTACACAAGCTGTAGAACAAAATCCTTAGAAGCCTTTATTTTATTGCCACATGATAAGTTATGATAAAAATTCCTAAAATTTACGCGTTCCGATTGAATGTCATTTGACAATATAGGTCGCAACCAAACTACTAACACCTTGCTTAATTCATGGACAATCTCAAACAAAAACTTTAATATTATTTAATCCAGGCAGGTTTTTGTAAACTGTTGAAAAAGGTACTTTAATCTCAGCTGACAGGATGCGATTTTGCCAAAAAATATAAATCGTTTTATGTGGGAATTTAAATTTTCAGTGTCCCTTAGAGAACGAGGCAATGTAATAAGGCGTTGTTTTTATTACAGCGGGCCCCTCCTAATAAGCGGACACTCGCTGTTTGTTCTCAAACAATCTCATCCCATTCTGTAATTTTGCACCTATATCCGGCTAACGAAACAAAATTACTTCAGCGGAACAAGTTAAAAAAACCATAATGTTTGATTAGGAGAATAATGTGCTTTTTCTTTATCATTCTATTTTTTGGATGAATTTCTTCTAAATTTCATGGAAGCAATTATTATAATGGTCGAATACGCACAAGCAAACAGCACTGATTTTGCGTCAAATCTATGTATTTATACATGAAGACTAACTTTTGTACCCCTTTTTAAAATAAATATATTAAATTGAATTAAATAAAATATTCATTGTTTACATTCCGCCAAAGAGCAAATACCTTAACCACTACCTATGTTAAAAAGAATTTTAAAATGTTGCCAATAAATATTATATAGTGACTAATACCATTTATTTAAATGAATTAGGGTCGAATTACTAGTTTATAATGCCAAGTTTAAACTTTAATATTGAATACAAAGTTTCACTTTACCTACAGCTATTCTTCAAATGAAATAAACGGTTTTAATTGTGACAGTAGCATTTCGCGGAGGAAGTTTGCAAGAAGCTGCATTTGGGCAATTTGCAAAATTAATTTGTATCCGAGAAATTCTAATGTTGGAGGAAAGAGAGACTTGAAACTTAATAAATGAACGGGAACTAGTTTTATATGCATGAATACCGGATTTCATTTTGAAAGAATATTAAACGTAGAATTAATTTAAATTAATCTCTCTTTTTTAAATTTCCGTGGCCATATGATAAAGAACCGAACTCGTATAATATAATTTCATCATGTCTGTCCGTTTCACAGATTTTTGACTTAACTCTTTCTATCGGTTCTGATGAAAATTTACAGGTTGTGAACCTCCATAGAAATATGTAATAAAATTACTAAGATAAATAATTTAAGGACCGTCGTCTATACATAGAACTGAGAGATGATTGGAAAATTCATTTTTTATGTTTCACTCGATCATGACAATTTTGATAGCAATTAAAATCATTTAGAACTTTTGGACTAAATATATAAAATATAATATAAAACCATCGTGTTGCTGACTGACTAGGAAAGCACTTACAAATATTTTTTGAAAATTAATCATTAAGAGGGTGAAATGGGGTGTAAGCGTTTGCATGGAAAATCGTATTCCCTGCGGGTATTAACTTGAAACTTAGTACCAATACTATTCAAAACAAATAATAAAACATGTGTTTTAGGACTTTTCAAAACAACCCTTAAGGGCAATAAGGTGTTAAAGTTAGTATGGAGGAAAAAAAACAACACAAAACGTTTAAAAATTACAAACGCGCGGTTTTCACGGAGACGGAAAGGTGTCTTACAAACTTTAGAACTTATGACTCACATGTCACACACACAAAGCAACTACGGGGGTAAAACATAAAATTAAGGTGCCGCCTCTTAACTTTTGTCCCATACAAATTACATGCTTCACGACTTATTTAATTACGCGATAACTATATGTCTTAGTTTCGAAATGAAAATAGCTTTCGAAAGACAAATATTTGATACAGTATGAATTTAAAAATAATATGAAAATCAGTTACACCTAAGTTTTAGAAAGTCAAAAAATTTCAAGCGTATTTGTATAATACTGGAAGAGCATATGTCCGTTTTGTGTATTTTCGCAAGACCGATTTTTTGTGAAATTGTTCTTTCTCATGTTTCTGATACGTAAATCTTGGCCTATCTTATCTCGGTTATTTTATCGATTATCTTTGCAGTGTATAATTATCTCTAACAACTTTTTAAAAAGATATCGCCAAAATAAGCAAGCAGAGCGGTTAACTGAGTTCATTGCGCTAACATTAGAGCAAGCCTCTTAGAAACTCTTTGTCACTATTCCTAATATAACGCGTACGAAGTCGCGGGAAACTGCTAGTCTATACTAATATTATAAAGAAGTTTTGTAAAATTGAACGTAGAGGGTTATCTCTGAAACTACTAACCCGATTCTGAAAATTCCGAGTTTTTCATAAATTTGCCAATTCATATAATTCTTGCAGTGAACTCTGTTTAGGTAAGTACATATCTTGTACAAATTAGCATCACCATAAATATAACATTTAAACTTAGTAGAACATTAAACTAAAGCGTATATTATAACTGCATTATCTCCTTAATATTCATGAGGCATGAACTTCTCGCTAAGTGAAACCGTTGACGAGTTTTGCGACTTATTCGCGGCATCGAGTTAACGCCATGAATATGTAGGCCTGGCCGGAAATGTGTGCAAATTTTATACATTGTTATTGTAGTCGTTGGTAATTATCCTAAATTATTTTTGGGGAATAATATGACAATGAATATAATGTTTATATAGAAGCTGAAATTTTGGTAACGGATCCAAAATCAAAATTAAAAGCTCTATGATCTGAAAAGGTCGCTTTATAACTTTATAAAGTTTTGTACATCCGATAAAAAGCTGATTTCATACATCCGATGAAGAAACGGAACCCTTATGGGATCACTCTTGTATCTGTCTGTCTGTCCGTCTGTCACAGCTTATTTTCTCCGAATCTACTGGACGAAAAAAGTTGAAATTTGATTTTATGTAGATATTGATGACCCAATCACGGACATATCAACGGGGGCTAGTTATAACAAATACAAGTTTTTTTTAAATTTCAAAATGCATAGTTTAAATTATATTAAAGAAAATTTACGAAAATTAAGCGTTTTTTTGATATGAATTTAGTAAATAGGTACGTACATTTCAAATAGATTGTTAAATTTTATGTTTATGCATATTTCAATAATGGAATTAATATTCTACTAAAATTTTCTATCTATCTATAATAGATTGTTTTATTATATACCTATGTATAATTCAATAGTGGAATTAATATTCTACTAAAATAAGTTGAATAATGCGTTATACTACCTAGAACAAATTTGATTACCATAAAAAGGTTTTAGTAAGTCAACCTTAAAAGATAGACATATGCTGTCGTGGAATTTTTTTTAGAACTTTTAAGGATAACAATTCCGTCATACATGATTTTTGATTAACTTTAACCGATTACGCAGCGCAAGCAACGGAAGCTCTCAAAGGGGATAATTTTTCTGGTTTTTGCAACATTTTTCATTGAAGCTCCGCTCCTATTGGTCATAGCGTGATGTTAAATAGCCTATAGCCACCTCGATAAATGGACAATCCAACACAAAAATATTTTTTCAATTCGAACCAGTAGTTCCTGAGATTTGTGCGTTCAACCAAACAAACAAACTCTTCATCTTTATAATATTAGTAGGTATAGACTATAGATATAACTGTCATATTAAGCTAAATTAATCATCATCATTCAGTAGACATCATTTCTTTAAAACCAACAGTATATTTACACGACAAACCCTCTCATAATGAAAAATCTCAGAGTGGACTAAATAAAAATCAATATCCGAATCGGTTTTCAGTTACTCCTTCACAATCCATTTGCTTTAAGAACTCTAAGCTTTCAAAAAAGGATCTCATGGGCCCTTATTCCCTGATCCTTAAGACCATACTTCAAGAACGTCGCATAGCGATCAGGCCCTCGCTTCCGCCCCTCCGAGAAATTCCCCGAGATAAGAGAGACATTTTGGCACCATTCATGTTTATAGCGGGGCAAATGGCGCTAGAGTACTGCCTACTTATTATAAACAAGTACACAGTATTTTTAGAATAGCTTTTAAAGCACGATGAGATTTGAATATTTATTTCATGTTTTATTATTTAGGTTAGAACGTTGTAAGTTGTTAATTTTATTAAGTTAAAATGTAATGTTGGCTGTACTCATTACTGAAACATGCTTTACTACTAAAATCTCATTATTTTGTTCATAACAAGACGTTAAAATTTTCTTCATAGTTTCCCAGTATTAATGTTCTCTTATGAAGGCCGTCAAATTACATTTGTTTTATATTAAGGAAATAAAGAAATAAGGATATTTTAGACCTTGGAAGTAAAACTGTCCCAGGAGTGTACACCTGAAATATTTGATATAAATTTTTAAGTGTATCAAACTGCAAATTTTCTTGAACTGAGTGTTTACTGTACCTTTCGTTGCCGCAGTAAAGTTTGTGAAATCTTTGAAAGTTATAAATAAGTAAATAAACCTCAGAAAATAAACAAACTTCTAAAATACATCGTAAAATAAACTATAGAGTCAAAACTTGGACAGAAGCCAGTAACTATTAACAAAGGTTATGTCAGAATAATGTCCTCCTAGCTCCTAGCTTCAGGCAATGCAATTTGAAAACAGGATGGGTCGGAGGGTCCCGTTTTATTTTACAAAATGTAGTCACCGTAAAATTTTATGGGAATCGTTTAAGGGGTGGTATTAGAAGTAAAGGTCATTAACGTCCTACCTACAGAGTACAAGTGAATACAGGGTGACACCTCGTTCTATCTGTCCCCTACCAATTAGACACGTTGGCTAAGTTACACAAATTAATACTGGCTTAGTATCGATAAAATAAATATCAAACAACATAAAACATTAACCTTCATTTCCTAAAACAACAGCATAAAATGATTTTAAATCTAGAGTAATAACTGCCAACAATTATGTAAAAAAAATCTTCATTTCCGGTATATTCTAAATCTATGATTTCAGGTCCCAAGTAACCTAAATATTTTTTATTTCACTGCTTTTTTATTATCCATGAACTCTAATATGTCATCAGTAGAAGTGACTAATACGAATCTGTATGAAAGAGGAGTTCTGAAAATGCTTGAAAATGAATTTTGAAGTGAAAACTTATCTAAAGAATAACGCGCTTAATTAACAGGAAAATGTTATGGGTTCGCATCACCGACATGCTAATGTTAACAGTATATCTGTAGCTATGACTATGACGTGCGCTTGGCAAAGCGTCTTTTCATCTCCGAGATAACGTATTTCTAGATTGATTTATCAACCATAAAAATCACCGCATACCGATTCTGCATCCTATTTACAATCCAAACTTCAAGAATACCCATACAGATTGCGGCATTAGAAATACGAGCCTAAAAGATGCTTTAGTCCCGGATTTAACTTTGCTTTAGCATTGTTTTTGTAGTGCCTGTCAATTTATTGTAGAGATAAGCAAAACACTTTGACAAGTTCATAATTAAATGGCGGTGTCCTTTGCGGCCTCAACAAGTGTGGTCACGATCCTCGACAGAATGTTTACCGATTGTCCCTACATAAATTAATTAGCAAGTATTGATTTTCCTAAACGTCCCTTAACAAAATTAAGTTATTGAATTTTCTACTAAACTTTACTGACTGAACATTGATTTAATGAATATTTTATTATTACTTCCATGAAACAAGGCTCTGATTTTATTTATAACCAAAAAATCAAATTAAATATGATTCGTCAATACAGACATTCATAAAGATTTCATCTTGAACATTAAGGTCAAATAGTATCATAATATTGAATGAAAGAGGATGATATATTGAACCCCGCAGGCGTTGTCCTGCCCAAACGTTGGCTTGCCTGCTATTTACTTTCCTTCGTCCTTGGAAAACAACTATCACTACCACTACCACTACCACTACCACTACCACTACCACTACCCCTACCTCTACTCCTACCACTACCACTCCCACCTACCTCTACCCCTACTCCAACCCCTACCACTACCACTACCCCTACTCCTACCACTACCACTACCTCTACCTGTACTTCTATCTCTACCACTACCACTACCCCTACTACTACCACTACCACTACTTTTTAATTTTTCGATTTTTCAGCTGATTTTCCTAGGTCCCTGGTCTGTATAGTTAATACCAGACGTCTTAAGGTGGCCACTCGCCGGCGCGCCGCCATGTACGGTCCACCGAAATCGACCAAAGACTCGTCCAATTGTTGTAAAGAACGGTCCACCATCCGTTTTCAAATCGTTGTATTTGTGGTTGATTTCGATGGCCGGAACGATCTGTCACACACACACACATCCAAACGCCTTTGTTTAATCGAATCTTGTGTGTCTGTGTAGGTGAGTGAATTGCATGTGATTTAGATCGAATGATTTACATCGCTAATGTGTGACCTGTGTTCATTCTCGATCATACGACTATCCTGACCGAAAATTTTCGGTGAGATACCGGACCAGTGCCGACCTTTATTTTACTTTATAATTTTTATATTTTCAATAAATCAATGACATGTGAAATCTGAAAGTGAGGATAGGAAACGTTTACGGGAAACAAACTTTGAAAACTCACAAATTGGAAAGGGATCTTGGATATGGGATACTCTGGTAAATTTGAAAACATTTTAGCGGCACCTCAAGGGACAAAGCAACAAAGTTTTGTTTTATCAAAACTGGTAATTCTCATTTTTTGTTTTATTGCCCCAAAAGCTCTTGGAGATTTATCGCCGGCCACTTTGCATTAATTTCGCATTCATTACACATCTCTTGAATTTTCGTTGGGGTTTTTTTTTGTGTCGGGAGATTGGGTGAAAATTATGTACATCGTATTCAAGTGGCGTTCAAAATACCCTCATAAATTATGTTTCACTTAAGAATATAATAGGGTCACTTGTGGTGCTGGAAATGCACATACTATCATTTTTTATGTTCATGAAAAACTGTGCAATATTTTCAATACAACGTTATATTCGTATGTATTTTGATCGAGCATTCGCCTTTTCGGGTATTGGTTTAATATGTATGTCTAACCCGCTGAGATTTATGAGTCATTCATAATCATAATATTATAACTATGCTACCTTCTCCTTGTTCTTATTTTATAAAGACTCCCTCAATGTTAATCGAAGATTGTCCAATGTCAAGTATTATAGACGTCACAGTAACAATAGCCGATAAATCGGTAGTAAAGATGTTCCCGCCGACTGTGATATGTCCTATTAATCACTGACTAATGACAGCGCGGACGGAATTAAACTGGATTCTCCATCACGTCACAGCGTGCGCGTGCGTTGTTCGCCATGACCTGACGTGGAATCATGACTATGCTAACATACTTAAATATTCATCAATTGGCAGATAGATGATAGGTTAAGAGTATTTGTATTAGTTCATAGAATTGTTGTACCAGATAGACAGATTGAATGGGCTTATACTCTATTCATTATTATGATAGGGCGGCTGACACATCCACTTGTTATGTTTCGTTAAATTAACATTATGAAAGAAACATAAATTATTAGTATTAAATATAATTTTGAAAAAATTAAATACTATAAATATCCCTTTTTTTTTTCTAGCGTTCGTCGGTCGCCTTCAGACAAAAATGTACCTACGTAACAATAAGAAATTATTTTTTTCTTTCTTCACGGGTTGCCTACTCCCGAAATGTTACGGTTCCAGGGTACCCAGCAGAAGACCAAATAAGAACAAAATAAGTATTATAAACATATAATATACATAATCCCGTAAATTAATTCTCATTCCGACATAGTTATAAATAAAGAAAAAAAAATTTCAATCTATTATAATTTGTTCTAAGAAATAATCGATTATTAAATAAAGATAAAAGTGGGTTTTCAAAAATATTTCTAATGTAAAATGATTATATAACAATGGAAAGCTTGCAAGCATTACTCAAAATGTTAAGTTTTGATTTATAATTCAAATGCGTGCAATTCAGAGAAAAATAAAAGGTCTCTAAAGGTCAGTTTGTCACGAAACCACATATCACCTAGCTCTATCGGTTAAGTAGTTTTTGTGTCAATCCCTAAAGAACCAATGAAACTATTCAGTTATTTGGGATTGTATTCATTTAAATTTAAAATTCCTTGATAAAGTAGACTTTAACAGAGTTGGTTTAAGGAATGTGTACAGTACATAGAAAACACATCAAGTACTTTGCCAGTTGCCAGTTGTGAACTTTGTCGACGGAGCCGTAATGAAGATTAATTGTTGAGTGTGGTTCAGATATCGTAGACCCAAAGGAGCTTCCTTCATCGTATAACACTCATATAAACTAAATTAATAATTTGTTTGGCTGCATTCTCAAAGTATTATTATGTTACAAAATAGATTTATTAACTAGGCCATGGGTTCGATCCCAGATCCCGGCGGGATTTTATATAATTAAAAACGTATGTACATAATCCGATAAACTACATTAAAGTAGCCCACGAACTGGTCCGGTATCTCACCAAAAATATTCGGTCCGGCCGCCGTATTATGGAAATTGAACACAGGTCACACATTAGCGATGTAAATCATACGATTTAGATCATATGCAATTCACTCACTCAAACAGACACACAGGATTCAATTAAACAAAGTGTCAAACAACCGTGTGTGTGACAGATCGTTCCGGCCATCGAAATCTAAACGATTTGAAAACGGATGGCGGACCGTACGTTACAAGAATTGGACAAGTCTGTGGTCGATTTCGGTGGACCGTATGGCGGCGCGCCGGCCATTGCACGTATGAGTGGGCACCTTTAGTCTAAATATACCTGAACAGAACTAGCCACTCATTAGGGATAGCCACACAAATACCATAGACTAAAAGAAGGACACACGGTTTCGGGATCTGTAAAAAATGTTAATTTGATTCCTATCAAAGGCACTTTACTATGTTTTCGTTCGTAATACATATATATATATATATATATATAGATACTTATTATTTTGTTGTATTACATATTATTGAATATGCTACGCTGGCTAACACAGAAGCAAAAAAAAACTAATAAATAAACAAAACATTTAAAAAATACAAACTATTATTAAATTAAGCTCGCTTTACCTATAGATTTCTGTTTATTCAAATATTTTACCTCTGGTATATGTGCTAATCGAATAAATAATCTTCAAAGTGGAAGTATATAAACATAACATCTTTGTAAATACTCCGATACTTCACTGAAACATACGACTTTTCATAGAACGTATAACCAATATCAATTTAGCTAGTGCCAGATAATTAAGATTTCGTATTTTGTAATTTGTAGTAAGTAGTAAGTAGATTGTAAGATATTTTGAGATCCTTTTAGATTTACAAAAGTTGTTAACCCAGTTGTACATAAGTTTTTATTTCTAATTAGATTAATATTCACCTACATAATGTTCAAATAATTCCTTGGAATTTATTTAAGATTAGTAGAATAGCGGTTAGTATGACATCGGACAGTGGGGTAGTATTCCCTCCCTCTTCCGTTCTGTAGAGCCTTATCGGCCGGAAGCGTCATGTAGTTTCCATTGTAACCAGTAATAGCCATAATCGGTGCTTGCCAACTTGTGTGCTAACGAGGCTTTGATTATTGTTCTACTTGCGTAGCCATTTCTCCCTTACCAGTACAAATAAGCTAATCGACCGAGGAATTCGTATAAATGATTCAAAACATTTAACTTAAATTGACTTGATTGGGTTGTTGATTAAAATTTTAGATTTCTCGGAAAACGTGAGGAAATTTCAAAATATTTGCAGGAACCTAGTTTAGTTGTATACAAATATTGTTTTACGTAATTACCGTTATTTGAAAGTTCTTCATAATAATAATTATTTTATTTGTAGATTAAAAATAATGTTATTGCATTCTCTACGTTTTAATACTGGTGTAAAATTAATCACTTTAACCTTGGTTAGTTGTCTATAATAAAAAAAATTAAGAGCTAGTCGAACTCGCGGAGAGTTTCGTTTTCGTTTAAGTTTTCCTGTAAACTATATGAGCGATGTCTTATAGTTCAAATTTTTTTCAAAATTTTAGACTCACTAGTTTTGGAGATAAGGGGGGGGGGCGCTCAATTTTCGTATATTTTCTTTAATATAATTTAAACTATGCTATGCTATAATTTCTTTATTATAACGAGCCCCCTTTCATTTGATATGTCATACGATGCATTTGAAACAATTTTTTTTTACTTTTTAATATTTCCTCCAAAATCGAAACAACTTAACGTCATCAAATTATAAATTATATACAATATTACAACCTCTTTCGTCTAGTCTAGATTTGAAGAAAATAAGCTTTGACAGACAGACAGACACAAGACTGCTTCTATTAGGATTCCGTTTTTTCATCGGATGAACGAAACCCTAAAAACTAGTAAAGTTTTATAGTCGTACGGAATATACCTAGTCTGATGAACCTAGTGGTGAACCACATGCTTTCGAGCAAATAAATTTCATATCAATTTATAAACTTGAATATTTGATCCAACATACTAAATAATCTCAATTTTATTATACCAGAGTTTTAAGACTAACGGAGAAATACGTATCAGCTATTTCAAAATTCAATTTATAAAATCTATCTATATATTTTAAACCCTTTCAGATATTTCACTTGGTAGTCGATGTGAGACGAAATTATAGTTTCACAGGAATTAATGCGCATACAAAAGCTATGAGAATAACAATATGCCTGTTGAAACTGGCATGAAATAGAAGTCGGTGCCAAAAACTATTGTTCCAAAAGCCATGAATGATGAACGCCGTCAGCTAATAGAGGGTTCGCGCCGCAGCCCGTATGTGGAGCTTTGAAGTAGGTATGCATCGTTTACACGAGCAAGCTTACTAGAATGTAAGTCAGTGTGAAAAACATGGAAATATGGGGCAGAATTTTTTTAAATTGAAATTTCTAAATTGTTTATCAGAGTTAGGTAGTTACTGAATTATACTAAAAATTAAATGTTTCTTTTAAAATTAGACTAATTTATGTTTTTTATAAAAAAACGCCATGTGTTGGATTTTAGTTGAACTATTTAAAAAGCGCGTAATATTGAAGATATAAACAAACAAACAAATTTTAAAATTTAACTAATATCTCTTGGTATACGTATATAAACAACGTGTCAATCAAATTAAAACTAGTAAGTACTTTTATTTTACTCCTTATTAACTATGAATTTGTGCATTTTGTACTATGTCTATATTTATAATCTGGTGTTTTTTATCGGTATCAAATATCTCCTTTAAAACTGTATCAAAATTAATGTTTGAAGATTATTTTTCCCTGTAAAGACGAAAAATACTTATTTATTTATTTTGTAAAAGACGCCATCTATTGAAGATCAGTTGAACTATGACAACAATAATGACACCACTAACAGTGCGAAGTATTCGCACGGGTCATCTAGTGTTATCTAATTTCTATTTAACTTTGAAAATTAAGCCTAATCCATAATTTGTATGGAGATATTACTATTCCCAATTTCTCTGTAAATAGTCCGTCCACCTGTGTCACTGTAATTTAGCATATAGTTACTTATTCAATATATCTAAGTGAAATAGTCATGGGTGCTAAAATAAAGGATTATTTCGCCCCTGTTTTCTCTCTAATGATTATCACAAAGCTCTTATTTTTTTAAAGCGGTTTTTAACCATTACTCTTCAATTAATGATTTTAATTATTTTATGATTTTTTTAATTGGTCAAAAATAACAAAATAATTATTATTTTGAGTTTTCAATAAGCTACAAAAAAAAGCAAGACGTTTAATTGAAGGGTAATGGTATAACAGCGCGTTGAAAAAATTAAGAGCTTTGTTATAGACTATGAAAGAGAAAACAGGGGCAAAGTTTAACCACCCATATTTCCTATTCAATAAACCCATTGCAAAAATAACAGCTATTTCACTTAGATATATTCAATATCTAACTATATGATAAATTACAGTGATACAGGTGTATTTTACAGAGAAATTAGGAATAGTTTATCCCAGAAAAATTATAAATATAGGATTGAAGAAAAAAGAGAGTTTTCCCAAAACATTGGAAACACATTCGATGTCATCATACCCGCTAAGAAGATTTTCTATCTGAAACGTTTTTACAATATAAGACAATACAACTATTAGGCAAAATATTTTACAATATTCCAGTTCAAATTCATTTTATGTCTATTTACTTTAAAGATGCCTATATTATGCACCCTCTAGGTATAAAAAGCTTTTTAAAGATATGAATTTTATTGTAAAGTATTTTAGCTACGCCGAATAAACTAATACACTTAACACGGAATCCAATTTCATCACATCTCATACAAATAAAGTGTGCATCAAAACCGCTCACTCACTTAACTAAAAGAGCGTCAACGGACCGATAAACTAAAACATTGTTGCAAATCCTAACCCTCAAATCACTACCTTACTTCCCGCATCGGCGGCTGAAAATCATTTATCTAAAAGCCGACTCCCTCCCGCCATCAAAACTAAATCAAGGAGGGGTATAAACCCGACCCTTGCAGTTAGAGATAAAATGTAGAGGGAAGTTTGATTCACTCTGCGTCACACGTAGCACCGTAGCACCAGACCTTCGTAACGACGTCTCTATCCAGGCTATCTCTCTATTTGACTACGCCTCATATCTCGTAGCGTAGAAGCACTTAGTGACTCGTTATTGGGAAGCTCTCCTGACATTGTAACGGTTTCAAACAGGCACCTTTGTGAACATTACGCTCTTACGCTCGTAAATCTGTTTGTAACTTCATGTTATGTTCGTTTTTGTGAACGAACGTTTATTTTGTAACAAGATAGTGGATTTGGTAGATATTTTTTTTAAATATGAATTTTAAAATTCATTGACATTGTAAAACATTGACAATAGTGATTGGCGGGTGTGTGTGAGTGTATGTGTGTGTGTGTGTGTGTGTGTGTGTGTGTACGTGTGTATGATTTGAAACAAAGAACAGAATAGTTGCAAATGTACAATTGCCAATCAATAAAAAAAAAAAAAAAATGCACTAGCGACCTCGCCGCACGGATACAATATGGGTTTACAACAGCTATATATGCTTACGCGGACTTTTTTGTAGATGATTTTATTCTACACAATTCAATTCTATATCATTTTGTTATATCTATGACGAAGTAGATACCCCATGAAAACTCGCTGGGGCTTACTTTTTTCCCGACTTGATTCACTTATACTGTTGATGATCAACTCCTAAACATAATCACTCTTATTAATAAACTCGACGTAGCGACGTAGTAACTAAACTGTATTTCGTCTCCGTCTAACAAATCTGCAAATCATTATGATAGACGGGGACGAAACACAGTTTAGTTACTACGTCGCTACTTCGAGTTTATTAATAAGAGTGAATATGTGCATGTTTAACACCCGTTAACCTTCCCGGTCAATCAACCTAACTAATAGTGAAAACCGCAACTAAATTAGTTTAGTAGTTTTTGCGTGAAAAGGTCACAGACAGACAGACGGGGCGGTGGACTTTGTTTTATAATATGTAGTATTTTTAACATTACCTTTGAAATCACACACTTAAATATGTTTTATCTATTATAAAAACTTTGGCAGAAATTTTATTAGAGCTCAATAATATTTTACAGCATACATACCATACGTTTTGTAGTACAAAACAAGCTATTTAAAATTATTCTTAAACACAGAATATTTAGTTATATATTATTCACTTTAAAAATAAATAATTAAATTAAAATAAAACAAATATTTAAGGGGGGCTCCCATACAACAAACGTGATTTTTTTTCCTCGTTTTTGCTCGATATTGATAACGGCAACAGGTAGACGCTTGAAATACTCACAGAATATTGAGTTATATTATTCACTTTAAAAGTTTTTTTTTTCACTTTAAAAATAAATAATTACATACAACAAACGTGATTTTTTTTGCCGTTTTTATAGATATAGAGTCCGACTCGCACTTGGCCAATTTTTTGATTACATATTATTATAGGGTTAGCTTTTACATTTTTTTAAATCAGTTTTCCTAAATACATTGCAAATAGAGAAGAAAATGCAAACTTCTAATTTACTGAATGGGTTCAATTAGATCAGTTACACATGCAGAATGTAAAAAGAAGTACCGAGAGAATGGAGAGTGAAAAATAAATCACTTTTGTCCGTGCATCGGTTTGTCCTTTATTTTTCTGTTTTTTGTCGGTGCCTTTTCTGCAATATCAATAAACTTTTATTGGCATTTCAATCGGACGATATATTTTATGTTTTTATTCCATACGTTAAAATATTAATTGAAATTTAACTTTTTTGTACGATGACGACGGACAAATCGTAATTTTTGTTTTAAAATGAAAATTCTTATAATTGTATTTTGCATTGCTGTAGGATTTGAAAACAGCCATTCTTATGTACAGACCCCTAATTAAATCATTACCGTAAAAGCCCAAGAGTCGTTTAAGAATAAGGTCCATGAAAGAAATTTTCTCATCGAGTGGCCTCTAGAGGTAGAGTATCATCCCTTAAGATAGCCACTGAAGACAAGACGGCCCAGCTGGGGCGGTAATTAAGTACATCTGCCTACATTCAATTTTGAACCGCGGTGGCTGAAAGTTGGCCCACGCCTTTGGGTCCATTCGGGAGGGTACAGCAAATTGCTAAACTTTCAATTAAAGAGTTGTTATTCAAACCTCTCTCGGCTCCTCTGCGGAATTATATTTTATTTCACAACTGAAGCAATACTTGTTTCGGTTTTACTTAGATAGAGTTTACGATTTCCCAAATGGAATTTTGGCAAAATTTTGTTCATAATTTAGTTGGGAAGATAATTTAGAATTAGAAAGTTTTTTAATTATTTTCTTTAGTAGTCCCATGGGAGTATGACTACATTTAGAATTGTTACCACTGTCTCAGGCCACACCAAATATGATCACGATAAATAATCAAATATTTGATAATAGTTTTCCGCCTCTGCTTCGACCGTGGAATATTTTGAAATATTACATAAGAATTTATCCCGAAAGATTCCGACCTTCTCTGTGCAAAAATACCACATCGATCAGTTACTCTGTTCTGAAGTGAATGACGGACACACAAACACACACACTTTCGCATTTATAATATAATATAAGTATATAGATTTTGTAAATTTTATTATGCATACTCCAAAACATAAATTGAGATCGAAAAATTAAATTTAGTCATTATCCAGTAAACGTTATTATTAGTCGAGTCGATAACTGCTGAATTCGTTAACAGACATAGATTATGTATACATTAACATCTATAATTCGCTCAAAGCATAGTAGTTCTGTCCGGTCATTTACTAAAATAATATAATAATAGTTTGTGTATAATATAATATATAAATAATGAACACTGTCAATGTCAATTGACTTGGTATTAATATATATATATTAATAATACCAACAAGCGTCGGTGGCCAAGTGGTTAAGACGTCTGGTATTAACTAGGCAGACCACGGGTTCGATCCCGGATCCCTGCCATGTACCAATAGGTTTTTTAATGTACTTTTTATTTAAGGAACAAACAGTATAACAATTAAAATATAAATATACATTTAAAACTACTTATAAATAAAACACCCTCTCGAGATCGCTGTCCTGCGGCAGGGTCCCCAAAACACTAGCTGCATTTCCTCTCTGTATCGCCAAGCTGATACGTTGTCCAAGGTACGTACCAGCTCTTCGGTCTCCCGATACTTTTATTATTTTAGAAGCAAGATGTTTATAAAGCTTGTGTGCTTCGGGACCCCATGGGCCTAGTGTCTCAACTCCAAACGGCATAAATATGTATTCTTGTCCTAAGGATTCATATTTACGCCGTTTGAAGTTTTCAGCGGACGTAGCTGCCGAGCCCGCTCTTGATGAAGTGCCTTTAATGTGAGATGATGCCAATGTATCAACACAGGTAGCATCCCAGACTAAAGGCTTACCCTTTGACCAAGGAACTAGAGTCATTCCGTCAGGCCTTTTTCCATCATCGCGTGCTACACCTGGCGGTTCTAAAAGACACGGAACATGAATAGTAGCTAAGGCCCTTCGGATGATGTCATTTAGGTTTGCGTGGCGTGACATTCGCCCAGCACTCTTGACACATGATAGCCCATGATGTCCAAAAGGATCGACATTTTGGCCGCAGTGACAGCGATGGGGTTCGGTTAATTTAATGCCAAGTCGCAAGCTTATGGAAAGTCGTAATGCTGTGTTGTCTAATTGTGTTCCTATGTTGGATGATGGAATGCAGTGTAGCCAATACCCTGACTCTCTCTCTGAAACTGCTAATAGGCGATTTAATTAAATATATATAATATATATATATAAAAGATATAATAAAAAAAAAAAAATTAATTAAAAACATAATCTGGCAAACCACTTCGTTAGGTTATAGCCTCACAAATACTATCGGCTAAACGAGGGAGACTTGGTCTTCCGCTAGGTACCCTGGAATCGTAACACGGTATCGGGAGCTGTAAGGCACCCGTGAAAAAAAATGTACCAACTAGCTGTTCGCCCGTGGGCCCCATACTAATTTTCATCCCCTATCTATTATACCCTTATCTATTAGATTTAAGAAAAAAGTATCCTACGTCCTTCCCTAGGATTCAAGATCTCTCCGTCAATCAAAATTGTTGCAGTGGTTTAGACGTGAAAGCGTGACAGAGAAGAGTTACTTTCGAATTTATAATGTTAGTATGGAAGTATGGATAAATGGTACCCTAAGACTGATACACGGTTTCAGGAGCTGTATGGCAACACATGAAGAAAAAAAGTATAGATAAATTTTAGAGGCCCGATTTGACAGTTCTCACAAGGGTGTTTTAAAATTTCAGCTTTATTTGTCCAAGGGTTGATGAGTCGGGATTTTTCTTTATATATCTAGATAGAAGCTCTTTAATTTTAGTGGTCCGTCACTACTTTTAAAAAAAACTAACATAGAATATTTTTTCTTATCTCATCATTTTGACCGCTGCCCAATAAAACTTCTAAAATCTCTTTAATTATAGTCATTTGTGATATTGTTTTCTTTGGTACCTATGAGTACCTTATTAATTTCAAAATTTTAGTCCATTACCGGATTTTGAAATTTTAAAATAGAAATCTAGAAAAAGTATTTACTGGATGTTTGTTTTATGAATTGTTAACACATTTATATTCACAAATAAATTCTTCATAACGTTCTTCTCTGTGAAGACGATAATATCTACTACGGCTACAAAATATCATGGCTCAACCGGTATACAGTAATTTTAACTCAACTTGCAAATTACTTCCACAGAACTGTACTGTACACTCATTAGAATTTAGGGAGATTTGTCTTCTGCATGGTAACATGGTTCCAATACTGATAATCCAAAAACAACAAAACTATTGAATTACATCTTTATCATTTTATTTAATTTTTTATTCCTTTTTTCAGATGAGATAACGCAAACCCTTGCTTGTTGTCTAGATGTGCGTCCAGCGAGCACAAGAGTATGCTATTTCGGTGGCTGGTACTTAGTGCCGCTTTTGCGGCCGTCAATACCGGCAAACAAATAGGTAAGTGAATTATTTAATAACCTCTTCTTGATTTTTAGGGTTCCGAACATCTCCGATGAAAAAACGGAAACCCTTAGCTTATAGGATCACTCATGTGTCTGTCTGTCACAGCTTATTTTCTCCGAATCTACTGTACTAAAAATGTTTAGACTTGGTACTTAAAAAAAGTTTCATGACCCAATCATGGGGCATTTAGCGTAAATAATCGAATTTCGAAATTCAAATTTTGGGGGGAAAATTAAAACGTGTATTCCTTACAATTTTTTTTTTTATTTTAAAATACATAGTTTAAATTATATTAAAGAAAATATACGAGAAATGACCTAAACGAAAATCCTGTCTTAAAGTTCTGACCCAAAAAATGGTTCGGAACCCTCGGCGCGCGAGTCGATATTGGTGCTTAGCATTTTTGGTAGGACTAGTAAGATTTGAACCTCGGTCTCCCGGTTTAAATTCCAACTTCTATTTAAATTCATATTAAAACAATTATAAAAAATATAACTTACGGTTCTGTCACGTTTAAGTGTTTTTAGCTTAAAGCTTAAAGATATTTAAATAATGCATACAAATCCTTTCTTGAACATGACATGTTAATCTAGGATTACGTGACTCAACAGGTGGGTATGGTAAGCTTCTATTGTTATAGCTTGATACACAAACGCTTTGTTTAAATAATGTTTCATTTAATGAAATTCTAGAGCTTCGCGATTTAAGTTACCGATATTACTCATAATGTTTTGATAGTGTAGGTATAAACGACTAAAAGGATGTGTAAATATATTTGGAATCTAAGCAATCGGAGTCTATAAATCGTCCATCCCTATTAACAATGTCGGAACTGATTTTTTCCCAGTTTGTTTTTATCTAATTAAATGTCTCTCCTATAAATTTTAAGTCGATATTTTAAGCGCTTATACCATTTTCCGAATTGAATAATATGGTATCTGTCAAAACTGTCCGTTTAACATTACCGGATCTTACATTGCGTAGCGGGAAGAAGAGAGTGCGCTTTCGCACGGATCTACCAGTCACGACGATGTTCCTCAAGACATTTTTAATTCTGTTATTGTTTTGGCTGTTATTTCATGTTTGTTTTAAAATATCGCGATCTAAACGAATTTTGAAATAGTGTTACCAGAAATAAAGAAAAATTTAAAGGAATTTCTTCCAAATAAGAGGAATATAATAACGGTCAAAACTGGAACAGTAGCGATATTATTTCCATTATTTATGTTCTTTTTGCGTGAAAAAGCTTCTGGAATTTGATTTTAGCAGTCCAATGTCATACATTTTTAAACCTTTTATTATAAATTATTTATCATGTATTTATCAACATTGTCGGATGTTCCATATTTATGACAATTTCAAGTGGATAAACTGGAAATTAAATTGTCGGTAATGCCAGATCCAACATTGTTACGTGGTAATTTATCGTTATTTTTGTCTGAATTATCACTTCCGACAATATTACCTGAACAAGTGCTATAATCCTACATTGCTAAAGATTCCAGTAAATAATGTCCGATGTGCTATAATAAAGAAAAAAATATATTTTAATCACTCGGAAACTGTACTTTTGTAAAAAAACCCTAAGTTTCTAATATTTTAAACAAAATCACATTCGCAACTTTGAACAACTCTACTGTAAAGTTGCTATTTTGCATACTATCCGACATTGTTAATAGGGATGGGCGATGTAAACGAATTTCCCTATTAAAAATTAAACGTTATGTTCAATCTAATATTGTAATTCAAATTAAGCAAACAACTTTATTATTCTCTTAAAAACAACAACTTCTAAAGCTTTGTGTTTTTTTCTTCTTGTAGAAATAATAATAACCAAAATGTTGGGAACTAAGAAAAATTTCGACGTAGAATTTGCATAAACCATGATTGCAGACTCTTCTCTGACGCAAACTTCGTAGCGATATTGTTTGTTTAACCGCTGAGATTTATTTTTTAAGGTTAACCATATTTTTAAAACATCGAAAGGTCACAAATACCTAAATCCATATCTATCAACGCCATAGCAATTTTAAGTTGTAGTTAAGTAGCCGCAAATAATCACCTTAAAACACTAATTATACCAATTTTTATTGAAGAATAGCGACTCTCGCGTAGATTCTGTTGTGCACAGGTATAGGATAAATCGGCCTTAAATGTTTAAAAAAGCCATACCATTCGAAAATAATTTGAATGCATATTTTAAAAAAAAGATAGTTTTTGGAGTTTATATCTATCTACATTTTTTTATTTTTTGAACGATATGCTACTAACTACCATCCCTTAAGGGGGTGGCTTTAAAAAATAATCTATATCCTTCAGTTTAGTGATTTAGCCATGAAAGCATAACAGACAGACGTTATTACCTCATTTATAATATTAGTATGGATTTGTACGCCACATTAAACAGATAAAAAACACAAGCAGAAAGGTAAAATGCAGTAAATAGTCCAATCCGACTGTGTTCTCTTTCCGAGAGGAAAATAAGTTTATTTTTATGTAGCTGATATAAGAAGGCGTAATGTCATGTGACATTTTCCTGCGTCGTTCATAAAGCGAATATGTCGTACGAAACCATCTGCGCTCAGATGATAAAACACTTTCACGTGGAAATCTCTTAAAAATGAGAACCTAAAATACCAAACAGTATATGTTTTAGTAATAATTCTCATATTTATGTTTAACTGGCGATCCCGCCCCCGACTTCGAACGGGTACAATTTTTTATACATCATATTATTCTACACACAATACTTTGCTATATCATTTTGTTAATATATGTCTGACGGATTAGACAGCAACTTTTTCCCAGACTTGATTAACTAATACTGTTAATACTCAGCTCCTAAAAGAGATAAGTCCATGTTTAATGCTCGCAAACCTTTCTCGTGAATTAACCTATCTACTCGTAGAAACCAAAATCAAATCAAAATCCGTTCAGTTGTTCCTACGTGAACAGGTCACAGAAAGACAGACAGACGCGGCAAGGGTTTTATAATATGTAGTGATGATGATGATGATGATAGTGATGATGATTGTGAATTTTGGTGGAAAAAAGTTATGATTTCCTCTTTTTACTTGTCTTTACTTTCATAAAGTTTCAAGAACGTACTAGGTAATTTATGAAACTATACTAAAAGTACCTATAAGCCTGCTTTTATATTTTTGATTTTCTGTATTTTATTTCAGAATTTTTTTCGATTTGTTCCATTCTTGAAGAAAATTGATTCTTACTTTATTTTGCCATGTTTGAGTAAGACCATGGTACTAAATATTCTTTTTAAATAGTAACAAAATATAATTATATTGGGTACCGCACAATAAACATAGTTTAAACAAAATCCACTCACCTGTTCACTGTATCATACAACAAAAGAAGATCTTCTTCAACTTAGGACTGAATCCCTCCGGGGTTATGTCTTTTCGGATCAACCGGCTTTGGAAGCTGACACATGAGGAAAATACCTTTTCCTCATAAATATTTACTTTATGAAATAATGCGCAGACAAACTTTACTCCTTAAAGGCGACGTAAATATGTATTTATAAAAAAATTGGTTATTCTATTAACATTTTTTTGCCGTTGAAATGTATCACGATTTCGCGATAAAGTTTGTTTTCCTTTAATGTTATTTTAGTATAACTTCCTTGATGTTCAAATATACGTTTTGTATTTTTCGCTGTTAGCACACCGAGGCGGCGATGACAGAAATGAAGAAATTGCATTGTGCTGTCTACTATAAGCTCGATCAAGAAACAACTTATGTATAACTAGTGGCTTGCCCTGCCTTAGCCCGAGGGAACAATTAATACAAAATATATAATACTAGACTTTCCGCCCCCCGGATCCACCCGTGTATATATTCGAACAATATAAAATATAGCCTTAGATGTCACTCAGGGATATCGTAGCTTTCTATTAGAGAAATATTTTTTTTAAATCAGTCCAGTAGTTTTTGAGTTAATTCATTACAAACAAAGATACAAATCTGAGTCGCTCGCGAACAGCGTTGATGGCGATCTAGGATCTTGTAAGACGAGATAGAGACGGGCCGCGCATCGTTTTACAAAAGGTGGCGATCCTATTTCTGATTTAGAGTCAGTGCTTCCCAAAATGGACGCGTTTTATAAAAAAATAAAGTTGCGTCGTAACCAGCAATCTTTACATTTAGTTGTCAATATTAATCAAGATATTTTATTTCCCGCTGATAAACAGAAGTACCCACGCACTTATTCTTAAATAAAATTGGTTCTTAACTATTCTTCTAATTAGGATTAAACCCAGGAAGTCCTATACTTTAAAACTAGACTGCCTTAAGCTTCTCAAATATAAATAAAGCATAAACGTGGTAAATGGTAAATTCATAAAATGCGACATTTAGCAAACCATGATGTAGGTATCAAAGGTAATACAGAAATGTGGTTGATATAACCTTTACCTCTGAAATAAACACCCACATCATCCTAATTAAAATTACAGATTAACATCGCACGTCATCGCGAAACAAATTTAACGCGACCACAATTTGTATGTAATTGTCTAATTAGTACGGGCGTGTTAAATATTTTGAAAAATATATTAAAGTTGCCCCTTTCAATAACTGCTGATGTATTATTGCCAAATAAATTCTATAATAATAACAAGGTATAAGTACTGAATACACTTGTTCATGCCAGCTCTTACTAAAAGATACCAAAAATACCTACAAAGTTAACGCAATTATTGAAATCGTCAGCCACGGACGATATGACGCATTGACGTGCAAATCATTCGCAGTTGAATGAGTGCCGTTGTCCACCGCGAAACGAAACTTTACATTCAATTAGTAAAAAGCGATGACGCAGCAACTCCATCCGAGCATATGACTCTGACAGGGACTGACATGATGCGAAATTCAAATTTATACACCGAGAAGCATTGCAGTTCATTTTTCTGAAAATGATTTTATTTTGTTTTTTTTTCTAAAATGATATCTGCTAACAATGGTCGTGGACAAATTTGAATGTTTAGTACATATTTAGATTACGTTATATATTTATTAGTATAATAAAATTTATTCCGAAAAATATATAAATCCCGTTAAAAAATAAATGATAAGAAACATTACTGGCCAATTTCTGTAAGGCTTGTCAAAATTATGTTAAATAACAACTGTCAAAATCCATAAATTTTCACGTAGCTCGTACTCTCAGTATAATGACCATATATCTAGTATAGTCACTCGGTCGCGTTTTTTGAGTACTGTAACATCCTGTAACAGCCTAGCGTCAGTAGTAATTTCTCTTATTTTGTAAAGTATCCTATTTTAAAGTATAATTTAGTTTTAATAGACGTGATTAATTATGGTTAAAATTCAGTGCATGGTGCAGTGCTTGGATATAAGTCATCTAAGATGAAAAATCCACAGAATTACACATTGTCATTTGTCACGCACACTGATGTATTAATTTTATGGTCTTGTTCTTATCTCGACTCTCTCGGTCTCGTTCTGAATCTGAATAATGATTGAAAGTATGTGGATTGTACTAAAAACTAGAGATTGACCGCGCATTTGACGTTTGTTATTTTAAATGGTGCAATTTGGCCTTAGCTTGAGAAATAGACATTGTTGGATTTATCCAAAGTAACCAAGTAAAGTACTATCATCGGAACTTTTGCCAGGGTATTAGTAAAATATATGTACCAAAAGCTCAAATAAAAACAAATAAGAAATATGACATTATTTTCTTTAACACCATTAAAATTGTTTTTATTTCTTAGTTGGAGACGTTGGCATAATAATTTTCAATAAACAAACATTTGTATTTATTTTGTCACCTTTTTTTCCTTTTAAAAGAGGAGCCCCGAAATGAGAGAACGAAAAATTTAATTTTCCTCGCCACATCAACCCATAAACACTGATTGTGTACGCGAAACGTTCTGCTACGGCAAACTCTGAGAAATCGTTATGGAAGTAGTAAAAACGAAAAACCCTGTTAAAGTAACGTCTTTCATCATAATAAGTAAATGCGGCAGGCGGTTTTGTCTTCATGAAAAACTTAATTTTGCAGTTTTTACTGGAAATTATACAATTACATTTTTTTTTTGGAAAACGTCTTTTTTTCAATTATTATAAATTTCAGTTTATTTGTTAGATGAAATGGAAAACTGTTGCCTTCAAAATCATTACTTACACAACCTCACCATTTCACAAAGACTGTACCTAAGCAAAAACACAACATCACGGCCTTTATTGAACCTTGCAGCGTCGCCAGAGAACAAATTAAATATGAAAGAAATTATAATAAATATTATCAGAACCGGTAGCAAACATGGCGTTGCATTTAATTGGAATATAACATTCATTTCTTAAATTAAAGTATCTACTGTCTTCAGTAGAAGTTATCCAGACTTCTAAATTAATATTTCAGAAGAATCAAGAGCGCCCATCAATAATAATAATCCTTGCTAATAAGTGTCAAACACCATTGTCTCAAATAACTATTTTCTTTATAATTGGATAGAAGAAATCTTTGTTAGACATAAAACAGTGAAAGTGTGAGTGGCGATGAAGACAGTGTCAATAATTACAGACAGCATTACAAGTAACGAGGGCCGACCGTTCCCTTTTATTTCCCCTCGTTTGCAGTTTATTTCTCTTTTCTTTATCGATACTCTTTGATACTGAGGGATTTTTTCGATGATTGTAATTGTTTGCGATGCGGGTTGCTCCCGGAGGATATCGTAGTCATTAACTATTTGAAAACTTTGTGAAATATAATACAATTTTTTATAAAATTGGAGCTTTTCAATATAAAGTAACATCTGCTTACCAGAATTTGTAACAATTACAACAATAACTACCTCTCGGTCCACATTTTTTGTAATAATAGAAATCTTTTTAAAACATCTGTATAAAATATATCAATTGCTAGATTAGATTAATTTTAATGTATTAATTTTGTTTGTACCTACTTATTATTTACTGTTTTTCTTTTTGTTGTTTTGGGAACTGAATATGTAAAACTTTGAGAGAATGTAGAGAATAGAGGTGGGCAGAACTAATTTTTTTTATTACTTATTGTACTTATAATATCTGTCTGTCTACTTTTGTTATTTCTCTTTAATAAATAAATAAACATATACCAGGTAATTTTCGTGTTAAAGCTTTAAATTTTATTAAATAATCCAACGGCTCTTCCTATTATTATTAATATTAAATAATGTGCCTGCGTAGAGATATATTTATTATTTTGTTACTAGCTTTCCGCCCTGGCTTCTCAGCTATTATCTTCGGAGTCGTTTAAGGTATCGAGATGCAATATAACCAAGCTCCTATGATCCTTGAAAGTTTCATCAAAATGCGTTCAGTCGGTTTGAAGCCTATTCTGGATAAATATTGAAACAGACAGACAAACAGACAAATTCTAAAAACGAAGTAATTCAGTATCGTGTAAAAAGTTATTCCCCTAGATAATTTTAATTATTTTTATACTATTATTTCTGAATCACAGAGATATCACTAAACGTCACTATATAGACAAAGAACAAAATAATTTTGTTCAGCACAACAACATTCCGTAGACGTAATTAAAACAAGTGGTATACTCAAGAGGCTTTATCTGTTCCCTTTTAACGTTTAAAGTTTTAATTTGTGTCGAAGGAGCATAATCAAAGTAATTATATTTTATTGTCCTTGGCTTATATGTATTACAAAACTTTTTGTAATAATAAAACAGCCATAAAAGATAATTGACAAACTTTTTATTATGTACTTACTAAATAAGTTCTCTGTAAATTTGTATTCAACCAAAACATTCATAAATAAAAAATCGAGAAACTTATCGTTGAAGTACTTGTTAACGTCAAAATGATTTCAATGTTGAACAAAAGCCAAGTTTCCCTAAATAAATCAGATTTGACAATAACGAAATTGGTAAATAGGCTTTCACACTTGACGAGTTGATTATGGGTTTATTAATCGGAACATATTTTAATGCAAAACGCGTAAATTTTTAGGTTTGTTAGATGGAAAAGATGGAAAAAGTCAGAAGTGGCTTGATTTGATTCGGGTAAATGGGGCATAGCCTATTATTATTATGTATTTAATCAAAGAATCTCGTATAAAATCGATAACTAACGGGAAGAAGTAGACTAGGCTGAGGTGCAATCGAGACATGATTACACCCAGGTGTGAAACAATATGGCATTTTATATGGACTAATCTCTCGAAATAACTCGGAATCAAAATAAAAATGTTTGTTTTTACCCAATGCGACGTCATCACTTCCGCAGTCTAATAAATTAAATAAACAGATGTGTCAAGGTAAAATGTTGACGCCCAACCAACGTACACGATAATACGCATACAGCAGACGCATGCCACAAAGCATGACAGAATACTACACAAAGCATAGGCAATAAACTACGATATTTAAATATAAATAAAACACAACAATTGCATTTTTATAAACTCCAAGTATCTACCTAAATCTAAAACAAATTGCGTTGTTGAATAGTAGACTTAAATAATGCGACAGATTTTATATCTCAGAGACTCTCGTAAAAATGAACAAAACTTGCAACTAGTCTATCCCAACAATGACAGCACTCTGAGCGGTGTCAAGTACAGAAAATTATGTCCATTCATCCAGCGCTCGGAGGATTAAGCTGAAAATAGGGCGCATCTTCAACCTATGACTTCTCAGAGATTCGCTCTAAACCTCCACTTTAAATATTCCCGTCCACATTTTTCATACTTTCATTTGAAAATGCCAACGTCTTTACTTGATGAGTTCGTTATAAACCGCAGTATGTTCGTTATTCGTTGCAGGTGTCTTGGAAAATATCTAGACGTTTCTAAGAAAAGTTAAGAAATAAAATATTGGATACAAAATGTAAGGAATTAAGTTGATAGAGGTATTTAGTTATTTTAGGAAGGTAGTAGATATATCAATGAATCAGATTTCTACTGGAAATTGGCATAACCTGGCCACTTTCGACTGCTATAGATTTTCAAAGAAAATATATATATGCTGATAATGATATGTGTGTCATAAAGCTGCATAGAAATAAATAAAAGGAATATTAGAAGTGTCAGGATATACTATACTATATATTAGGAGTACTTTCATAAAGCTCATAATAATAATGATGTTATAGATAGAGCATCTTACTTTTACAAGTTGAGCTTCAAAAACTACTATCAAGTGAACGCCGAAGCACATAGTCAAAACTAGCGGTTTTCACGCGACTGTTTAGCTTTGGAAAGATCTCGGAAAAACAGTTTTAATGACAACCCATTCTGTAACAAACAAAAAATAAAGTATTGAAATGAGACAGATTTTCATGTTACAAACAATTGGCAGATAAAGAATGGAATCATTAAAATTAATCCAATATCCCATCGAAATGTACGTATAAAGGTACCAGAAGCCTGCTTAATGTCCTTTGGCACTAATTAAAACTTTGAAGCGGCGAGAAAAAGGGTTGAGAAATATGGCATCGTCGGATAGTAATGGCAGTGTGGCCTTGTTTAATTTCCCCACTTTTTCTTTCGGCAGACAGAAATTAGAATATTAAAGTCTTCTTGTCTTTTCAACTTGGGATCGAATTATGCGCTCCGGAAACACAAAAAGTGTTTCAGCTTTTAATCACGGGAACATTTTATTGGCTTACACTTTCAAGAAATCTAATTTGGTTACATCTCATTATTTAAGAAAGGAAGTTTTCCTTTTTTCTCTGCACTAGCACTTAATTATGTTCTTATTGCCTTCTATAAAAATATTATTATAATATATTATATTATTTATTTTTACCATCATAGATGATTAATAATATATTTGTTTTCTGTTCAATGTTCATAGAAAAAACGTACCTATGTACCAAAATAAATAAAACTACATTAATATTAACTAATAATTTCCCTCTTACTAAATCTCTCCTTCTGGGATGGTCCACAAAACAATGTTTGCGTCTATAGGGGACAGCGCTTCATTCATTTCTGAACTTTATTCTAGCACATTTAAAGTCTACTATTTATTGTCAACATAAAATGGTCTGCTCTGCTCCCCGCTAGGTCTGCGCCGACTCTAACCTTTTAATAAAACTTATAGGTATTCTGAATTTCTCAGCTCTGAATCAGATCATAAAAAATCGTTAGCTGGAAACTTCCTCAAAAAACATTCTAATATTTGTTTGTATCTTTGTTTGTTCGTATTATATAGATTCAAAAACTACTTCACCGATTTTACCTACTATTAGATAGCGTGGTTCACGGGGAAGGTTATAATAATAGGCTGTATAACGTCACGCTACGTCCTTTGGGAGCGGATCAGTAACCAATAATGTAAATGTTCCATATTTTTCGGCGAATTATGATATGTCCAGTGTTGCCAAAGGAGATATAACAGATATAACGCTAAATCGCTTATTTTAATTTTTTTTAAGGCTATCTAATATATAAAAAAATAATGTTTGTTTGTTTGTTTGTTCGTATTCTCAAAAACTACTGGACCGGTTTGAAACAATTTTTTCGTGTTTTATTGTTCGCACTTGCGCGAAGGTTATATAGGCTATTTAACATCACGCTACCTACCTAAGTGGGTGAATTGTATTCCTAATACTACGCGTACAAAGTAGCGGACAATTAGCTAGTCTAATATAAAAATAACATTTAAGTAAAATATTTTAAAGTAAAAATGTATCTGTCATCAATATCCATCTATACTTTCCGTAATACAATAATTTTAAGGCTGCAAAGAGAAATTGTGTATTAATTAATTTCCTCATCAATCATTGCTGACCTTCCCTCGAACCCGCCGTCACTCACATTACATTGTTACAAGTCGAAGCAATCTCGACGAAATAAAAGTTTCGATATTCCTTTCCTGGCCATTTCTTAATTAATTTGTCTGTCCTTTCAAAGCTGACTTTGATATCGTAATTATTATAGATTTCATTTGTGACTTTATAGGTGTCTATTTCTATATAAAGTACCTAGATATTATGGTGTGTCTACTTATAATTATCAATTAATTATTTTACTATGTTTACTATTTTATTATCAACTTTTATTCACAACTTTAGTTACACATCTCAACAAACATACAAAAACAAAAATTGTAGTAAATTAAAAACTAAACATAACACTAAGAATATTTAAAAAATTATAAATAGAAAACTGCATTTAGGTCGCCATCTGCAGGTAAGGTGCCCAAAAAACTGGCAACATTACCTCATTAAATAGCTAGGCTAATTCGTTGACCGAGGTAAGCTCCAGCCCTTTGGTCACCTGTGGTATCTTTAATGCGTCTGGATAGCTCTTTTATATATTTTTTACTATGTTAGTTCAATATTATATAGTCATAATTATTTTCTGTGCAGTGTGCACGTTTTACGTCAAAACTACTGACCTGATCTGCATGGGATTTCAAAGTAAACTGCAGGGTTTACCATTATTTCTTCAACTCGTTTACTTACTCTATGATATTTTTTAAATTTTAATAATAATTGCAACAGTATGGACCTCTCAATTGACATGTTTAAGTTAGACTCTAAAGCGGGCTATATTTCAAAATTAATATAATCTTATGTTTTATTATAGTAGTCCCATTTTATTCACAATTTCCAATTCAATACGAGAAGGTATAACTTAATTAATCGAGAATATCCGGAACACAAAAATTTGCCGCCAGAGAAACTGAGTGAAAAAGCGAAATCAAATAGGCTTCCATCCAAACAGCAAACAAGTCTGAAGTAGCGCATCAACTCCCAGATTTTCGGATAACAACATTATCAATGGACGGCTGTGTAATAACGAAACATTACGAAATCGTTCGACGCGAGTATTTGAACGCAATCTTCTGTCTTCCGGCCGTGGCGTCAGGGACGCAATTAGCTACCCGGAACCTTTCTAATGACGTATACAGGATCGAGACTTTCGTTACAAAACGTTTATGTCTTTTCCCTCGTTACATGGAACAAAAGAAAATTAATTATTTTCGGATTTTCACAAAATGTTACCAAGTATCGCAATTTTTTGGAAAGGAAATAATTAAGTATCTTATATGATATAACAGGTAGATGTTATTCACAGAAAATCATTTTCCATTTACAAATTAATTAGTAGAATTAATAGAAGTACACCGCTGAGCAAGTAGAGATTGTGAATGCGTATCTGTATCTCTTCACGTGACGCGCACATAATTTCAAATAAATAAATTCAAATATCTGAGCCTGCTAAAAAAATGCTCGATTTGGAGCACCGGTCGGTAATAAACTTCCTCACCAAAGAAGGAAATAAATATTTGAATGCATGGCGACAATATATAGAGAATCTACGCATTCTGAATGTAAAGTCAAATTTTGGTGCAAGCAATTTAAATGCGGTAAGAGAGTCCATAGAAGACGACCCTCACACTGGACGGCCCGTAATAGCAACGATTACAGAAATGTGCAAAGAAGTAGAAGAATTTATTTTGTCAGACAGGCAAGTCACAGTTTCCCGGATAGCTGAAGAAATGGACATCTCGGCGGGCACAGTGTGCAATATCATTGACGGCTATTTACAAATGTCTAAAGTCAGAGCAAGATGGGTCCCGCGGTTTCTGACACCATTTCTGAGACCATTGATCTTTCAAAGAGAACTTGGACCTGATAGATGAAGACATGTTATTTCAACAATTAGTGACTGGAGACGAAACATGGGTCTACCACAGAGATCCTGAGTCTAAAATTGAGTCAATTTAGTAAAAGCACAGAATGTTACTTACCCCTAAAAAGTTCCAAGTCGAAAAATCAGCCGGCAGAGTCATTTGGGATGAGGAGGACTTTTGTTGCTGGAGTTCATGCCACATACTACCGTATCAGGAGAGATTTACGCTAAGAGCATATTGCACTCGCAACATAGGTCCATCAAGGAGAAAAGACGCGAGAAGCTCACATCGAATGTGCTTTCCCTTCACGGCAATGATCCGGTGCACATGCGTACGAAAGTACAGGTCGCCATCCGAGTCTGCTCAACCATCCACCCCACAGCCCTGAACTGGCTCCGTCCTATTATTTTCTGTTTCAAACTCTAAAAAAAATCTCAGAGGATAGCATTTTCTAGCGATGAAAAGGTGCCGCTGTAACCACCTGGATTGACGAGCAATCAAAATTATTTTCTAAGGTTTAAAGTATTGCAGGAGAAGTGGACCAAGTGCACTAAGCTTGGGGGAAGAAAACATCAAAAAATTAAAATACTGTTTACTGCAATCCTTTTTTTCTAAATAGGCTAGGTAGATAAATTATTGAACGACGCCCCTCGAACATTTAAAAAGACTTAAAAATACCATAATGAATAATTAAAGTATAAAAATTAATGTGCATCGTGTATCTCTAAAAGTAAACGAATATTCAATAAAGATGTCAGTATCACTTCCAATAAATATAAAAAACTTAAAAGATGCAAGTATGTAGTATGTATATTTGCAGTTCCATAAAAGATTTTAAAATCTATGCGTGCGAAGTTGTGAGCAATTACTTGTGTTATTGTAAAATGAGTATAATATAACCACCAAAATATTATACATATTATTATTATTTTCAAAATGGAATATTATACATCACTTACCTAATAAGTTACCGCATGACTTTTTACCTGAAAAAAAAAACAAAACTTGAGTTTAACAAGTTTATTCTAACCGAACACGGTGTGCGTGGTGTAAAATCTCATTTAAGAAAATCCGGTGAAAAGTTTGTTGCCGACATTAAAGTAAACAGGAGGGGTGTTACATCACCTTCACCTATAATAAACTCGCTCAGAGGAACCCCTCTTTCTTCCTTTATTTCAATTTTTTGTTCAGCTTGTTGAAAAAGTTCTTCTATTATTATTACAATTTTTCTTTCGTAAGAAATCTCTGCTCACGCTCGAGTGTACTTATTCTAAATAACTGCGAGTTAAATGTTTGAAAAAATATACCTATTTCTTTGATTGTTTATTTATTTTTTAATTATATTTTCAGTTTCATGTTCATTTTTGTAAAAGTACCAAGGTCAAAATCATTCAGCTTATCAGCTATGCATGATACTTGCGGTTTTCATTTTATACGTACAACGTTTATCGAATTGTGACATAGTAAATATGTAATAATAACTATAAAATATATACCTAATAACAACTAACACATTTTGTGCGGCCGAACAGCTTCATCTTGCTGTATTGATTGATCTTTAATAATACACAATATCACTGTTTTTACATGATACACGTTTGTGAGGAAAATCCTAAGATTTCTCTACCAGCTTAATAGAACAATAAAGTTAGAAAGAAAGTTGTTGTGGGGTGTTTTAGGGCTCTTTTGCGTAAAATCTGTTAAGGCTAAAGTCGTCACGTGCTGCCTCTGATGAGAAGCCGACGTGTTATCACTCAGTGGTACGTGATCCTCTTTTAAATAGAGAAACTTGTTCTTTTTCCAAAGGCAAATGTAATAAAATTACTACTAACGATACACAGACACATTTAGGTATGCCTGTGCATAATTTACAGTTTAAATATAATATTTACAGTTCAATCCTGGCCATGTACCAATGGGTTTTTTATAATTAAAAACTTATGTACTTAATCCGACAAACGACACTTATATACCTCAACAGAACTGGCCACTCGTTAGGTTAGGTTAGCCTCACAAATACCATCGGCTAAAAAAGTGGGACTTCGTCTTCCGCTGGGTACCCTGGGATTGATAACACAATTTCGGGAGCTGAAAGGCAATCCGTGAAAAAAAATGTTCGTAGTATTTTATTTCTTAAAATATAAACTTACCTAGGTATCTTCTGTAAATATTTCTAGTACTCGTAGAAAAATACTACGATTCACATTATTTTGTTTAGATTATGTAAGTAACTCCTTTGTAAGGCTTGCATGGGGACATAGGTCCAACACGTAGACGCCCTTTAGAGTGTTTAATCTAAAGTGTGGTGACTAGCACCCCTCAATTATTATTACAGAGATTAAATTAAATTAAAATTGGGCTATTATTTTGGGTGTTAATTGGATTGGTTTATCAAGTCTATTGGTTGAGACTACGGTCACCTGCCGGTATAATTCATCTGATGAAACGTAAAATTGGCAGTTGGCATCGAGGAGTTGGTGACTCGCCGTTTACTAAAAAAAGCCGCCATCGGCATTTCTGCCGGCAGTAAGACAGTCAACATTGTTTACATTATAATTATTTTTAGGGACTTTTGTTTTCTTGAAGAACACGTAATGTGCATAAAATCTTCTGTAGACTCAATCCCAAACAGAGCAAAAGGAATAAACTTTACAAACTTTAACACATGTTGCACGCACATTGGACTTTTTAAGTTCCGAGCAAGTGTTTTATTGGAAACCTGGAAGTTCTGAAAAAGCTAATGTAGCGAATTCAAGATCGCGAATTCGCGACTGGCACATGCCAGGTACTTTTCACGAATAATTTGAAATAAATTATTTATTACTGAATTTTGATATCTATATAAGCAACATGTTAGCCTCTCGCTGATCATTATACTATTTCTATGTGAGCGAGATATAAATGTTCAAACCCAGTCTTTAAATCCTCGTTATACCTAGCTTATCTGTTGCTATCAAAATTGGCCTTCTGGCTAGTTATCGACAATAAAATATAATTCACCAAATTATATAACAATTTTAATATTTAATAAAACTCAATTAATTATTAAAATGATTTGGTTAGCGTGGCGTGGTTGCAAAAATGCTTTGTCATACTTAGGTAGCTACATTGACCAAATGAGTATGAATTATATTTTCGTTCAGGTACCATCAAGAGCATTAGTGGACATACACTTGAAAAATAGTTTCGCTCAACACTTCCTTATTCATTTATATTGTATCAAAATAAAAAGCGATAAATATAGTTTTTAATAGTTATCTAATAAATTTTATTTATAATTACTTTTAATACTCATTCTAAAATTAATGAATTTAAGGTTCATTTTGCATAACTGAATTATCAAGTCATTACGTTCCGTCAGTGTTAAAATATAACAAAAAATAAGTCAGTTGAGATTTGATGTGATTGGTTGTGATTAACAATTTGAATGTTATTCAGCTTTTATGTGATTGGTGGCATTAGAAAGGAAACAAAGTGAGATATTTAATGTACAAGCGACTTCCAATCCTACACTTGATAGTACTCAGAGCTGGTAGATAACATGATTCTTTGGGGAAGTAAAGCACTTATTCAATTCCTAAATCCTTAGCGGCTCAGTAAAAATTATATATTTTTAGATACATGCTAGTAAATACACGAAAATATAGTAGAAAATTAAACAAAGTTAAAGACAGAGCAGTGACAATGTAATTTGCTTAGAATGACCGCGAAAAATAACAACAATACTAAATTAACTTAAATTATCTACGATACTTTACTTTCTTACCTACATTATGAAGACATCTCTCCGCAACATCTTCATCAATTACGCCTAATTACCAAAATGAGAAATGAGAAAAGTTCAATCTGTTAGCATCGAAGTTGTGGCAAAAATGTTTTAATGAAGTTAAAATGTCTACTTTTTCTTTGACGAAGAAAGTCCATTTCGTATTTTATTAAGCAATTGAAAGTTTTGTTATTGTTTTGTGTTCTGTTTATGTATTGGTATTTTGAAGTACAGTTATTATAATATTATATTATACAAATTGCAATAAACACAACAATCTAACGATTGTGAGTAAAAGGGACTCCACAACGTGTGCCGCTGGAAAGTTGTATATTAAATCTATCAAATTTATTTATTTCTTATATAGATATTAATAGTAATAGGTATTAAAATGATATTAAATAATAAATTACAAATAAAAAAATTCATGTAAATCGCTATCAACTGAGAGAGTACCCAAAACAGACTGGCTGCATTGGGTATCTATTAAATAAAAAAAATAAAAATATTTTCATTAGCGCGATACAGGTTTCAATTTCAATAACTGTGAGAAAGTAGCGATACGACATCAGATGCCGCCACAATATCATGTACCTAATCAAAGGATCTGATAAAGCAAAGCCGCAAAGAAATTATATAATTTCAATAATACATAGTTACTAAGCCTATAATAAATATTATAGTAATGTTTATCATACTTAGACGGATCTTTTAAATGATCTACCTAAATTTCATTCGATTTTTTTTATGGAAATAAATTTATGAAAAGCCAAAAAATATTTAACCCAAGGTCATGGGCTGAGCACCAGTTGACCCAGTCTACATGTAACTAATATTGAGTAAAGTAGGTATATATCCCCTACGTGTTCGGAAAAAGCGACATTTATTACAAGTTTTTCTCCTTTCCCTCGAAACTTTGTTCTAAGAGCTAACTTTTGTATAGTTTCAACTCTATTATTTCTTCGTGATATTGATGTTTTACTAATAAAGGAAGTTCAGAATAACTGGAATGTGACAGACTATAATGGAATTTACTTGTTCAATGTTAATATTATTATTATACTCTGACAAGTAATAAATATATGCTACGCTGACGACGATATATTTAGGAAAACTGAAATAAAAAACCGGCCAAGTGCGAGTCGGACTCGCGCACGAAGGGTTCCGTACCATTATCGATAAAAACGGCCAAAAAAAAAAAAAAAAAAAAAAAAACACATTTGTTGTATGGAAGCCCCTATAAATATTTATTTTATTCTGTTTTTTAGTATTTGTTGTTATAGCGGCAACAGAAATACATCATCTGTGAAAATTTCAATTGTCTAACTATCACGGTTCATGAGATACAGCCTGGTGACAGACGGATAGACAGACTGATAGACGGACGGACAGCGGAGTCTTAGTAATAGGGTGTCCGTGTTTACCCTTTGGGTACGGAACCCTAAAAAAATGTGTTTCAGTTTCATTCATGAAAATTTATAATTAAGTGTAAATTGAAAGTTTTCGTTCGTCGTATTTCGAAATGGATCGTTATTATTTTAAAAGCACTGTGCATTTTTCTGATTTAAAACAAAACGTATTACTTCTATGCAAATATAGGATAACGAACAATATAGTCATTTCAAACTAGCCTTAAAAGCCAAGTCAATAATGTAGCTTTCTAATCATTCAATATAGGTAATATATTTTTTTTAATCGGTCCAGTGGTTTTAGAGTGTAGGTTCTACAAACAAACTCACACTTTTATTATTATATAATTGATTAGGCAATGGGTTGTAGCTATATAAAGCACCTATACCTACCACAGATAAATTGTTAGCCAAGAATCAATCAATCGTTAGCTGCTTACAAAGGCGATCAGATTTTTAACCTCCCTTCTTTTTGGCAAGCTTAATTAACTGTACAAACAAGGTCCGATATCTGCTTCTTCAAGATCCATTGATCTGGAAACGGAAGAGAATAAATCTTTTTGAAACACAAAAGTTTCGCCCAGTTTGTTCATCCATGTTAATTTTATGTGTTATCTTTGAATATTTGGTAAAAAAATTAAAATAAAACATATTTTTACAGCTCCCGAAACCGTGTTACGGTTCCAGGGTACCCAGCGGAAGACCAAGTCTCCCTCGTTTAGCCGATGGTATTTGTGAGGCTATACCTAACGAGTGGCCTGTTCTGCCACGCAGATCGAACCCGTGGTCTGCCTAGTTAACACCAGAAGTCTAACCACTCGGCCACCGACGCACCTCTGCCAAACATCCAGCACAATATGTATTAGCGTAAAATTAGTGTCGGTACAAAAGCCTTCTCTAAAGTGTCAGTCACGCCGCTACCCTACCCTTTTCTTGGACATAATTTCATTCACATTCGTTAAGACATTACTTTGTAGGGCATATGAGAGGTGTGAAGAATATAAAGAAGGATATATTGATATGTGAGAAATGACATTTGATTACCTTTTTCTAATAACTAAACGGATTCGGATATGTTTCAGTTATCTATTATATAAAAATCAATATTTGTTTATTTGTTCATTTGATAGCCCAATTCTTGGGGAAGGCTATTTAACGTAACGCTATCTACCAAAGGGGGTGAATTATATTCCTAATACAACGCGTACGAAGTAGCGGGCAATCGGCTAGATTTCCACATTGAACAAAAAAACATTATTGAATGCTTGCACGACTGCTAGCAACAAAAACCGGTGCATAATAAATTAAATAACATTTAAATTATTTACAAAATGTGTCCAATATTTTTGTGAGCATAATATGCACAAAACGTAAATGCATCTATATTAAAAGTAGCAACGAATGTCATGTGACCGCATTAATAATTTATCAGGCGCATGACGTCCGTTTGCTAATAAAGCGTAGGATCGCGCGGGAAATATTAATAAAAGCAGCTTGCAGCCGGAACTGGACCAGCTTCGTGACTAATGGCTTGTTGCAAACTTTCATTTAATTTTACATTTAATTGAACAAACGCCATTTTATTAACACACCATCACGACCTTTATCTTGCGACGTTTTGAGAGTGCTAAGATACTTTTACAGAACTGCCTATACGTTATTTTATCCTCAAAAAATCAGCTAAGTGAGAAAGATTTATTTATTTTCCTATTACTACCTTCCCCTCCCCCCCCCCCCCACGCCTTTTTGAAGGATTTCCTCTGTACAAAAAAAATCACGTACCTCTGTCTTGTCGTGAAAGCAGGACAAATAAAAATTTGTAGTAAAATAGGATTAGTGATTTGCTGTGAATTTTGTTCAATTTCTTTGATTCTTTTCCTAATATTAATTTTTGAAAATATATTTAGAATGAAAATATCAAATGATGCTAAAATAACACGTTATGTTTAAAGTGATGATAACAGTAGAAATAAAAAATAAGCACATCATATTTTAATGCAATATAAATGCAGTCTTTCAAAATTCATAAGGTGGTACAAGAATTTCGTTTCATATAGCGAGTCATACTGATTTATCATTCGCATGATGCGCGCCGTTACAGTCGGGAGCGCTGTCTCCACCGGGAAATATATGACCTTCTTTGAAGCGCAAAGGATGGGTAATTTTATACAATTTATTACCACATCATACACTGCAGATAGAAATTGTAAATTTAATGGAAAATAACATAAAAATTAGCTCATTATCATGAAGGGCCTTAAGAATTTGCTGGTTTGAGGATCTGTGTCAAGATAAAGCTGTAGGTATTTAAAATATGAATTTTAGCTATTTTAATCCTAACAATTTCGCCAACAAATAATTAACCATAGATAAATGATTGTCAAATTCGCGTTCCCTTACATGTATGTATTTATGTAATAGGTACCTAAAAAATCGGCCAAGTGCGAGTCGGACTCGCGCACGAAGGGTTTCGTACCTTATCTATAAAAACGGCAAAAAAAATATGTTTGTTGTATGAGAGCCCCCTTAAATATTAATCATATTTTAACTTAATTATTTATTTTTAAAGTGAATATATAACTAAATATTCTGTGAATATTTCAAGCGTCTACCTGTTGCCGTTATGAATATCGAGCAAAAATGAGCAAAAAAATCACGTTTGTTGTATGGGAGCCCCCTTAAATATTTATTTTAATCTGTTTTTTAGTATTTGTTGTTATATCGGCAACAGAAATACATCATCTGTGAAAAGTTCAACTGTCTAACTATCACGGTTCATGAGATACAGCCTGGTGACAGACAGACAGACGGACGGACAGCTGAGGCTTAGTAATAGGGTTTCCGTTTTTACCCTTTGGGTACGAAACCCTAAAAAGGTTCCTTCATACAGTAGAAAATTCAAGATATAATAAACAAACAAGAAATCACCCATTTTAAATCACTATTCCAAACCTAAAACATAAGTAGGTATAGTTACACCCCAACCTAGGACGACCAAGACCAATTATTCATCTACTAGGTTTCCGCCACGGCTTTTCCCGTGGAAAATTTACAGTGTTTGCTAAATAGGAAATTGTTAGATGCTGAAATTGTGATTGTAGTACATCACTATCATCCTACATATTATAAAAAAAAACTCCGCCGCGCTGTTTTTTCGGGTTTTGATTCGGTTTTCATTATTAAATAGGTTGATTCATTGGGAAGGTTTACGAGTATTTGACATGGACCAATCATGTTTAGGAGCTGTGCTTTAACCGTATAAGTGAATCAAGTCGGGAAAAAAGTTAGCCTCAGCGAGTTTTCACGGCTTATGCTGTCTAATCCGTCAGAGATATAACAAAATGATGTAGAAATGAATTGTGTAAAATAAAATTGTCTACAAAAAGTCTCCTGTAACATATACCTAACAATATAAAAAAGCTTAAATCTAATCTAAACATTAAAAATAACTAAATAAACCAGGTCCGCGTGGAACAGTGGCAAAAATACTGGCTGCATTTCCCCGCGATGCTGATTTGTTGAGCGAGGAAGGAGCCAGCCCTCTTGTCACCAGAAGAGATGATCAGTCCAGGGGATATATCTTTAATAAACTTTTTGGCATTTAAACCCTACGGACCTACACCAAACGGCACAAAATTGCAGTAGTTTTTATATTGTTATTTGTAATAAAAAAGGAACATATTTATACCTATCTCTAATAGATAAGTAGTTATAAGCGTATTTACTTAGGTACTCAAATGTATCCGTAACAATAGATATAAATAATATTATTTTTCATAACACACCAACGACTTAAACCTTACCAAGATATTTTGCTACCACTATCCATCCGGCCATAAAAGTGACAAAATGCCTTCCTCTAACACTCCATAATATATTATCTTGAACGCAGCTGCATTCTGCATCTTCGTCGATACAAGAGAGCGTGTCTTGCAGCTGGGATGCAAAATGACACTTTGTGACCGCTAAAGGCAATTTGCGTTCACAAGATTACGTAAAGCACAATTTTACATACTGAATATAGTTTGCAAATATAACCTTTACTACGTGTCATACAATATTTAGTTTTCCTATACACTGGAGTCGGTCAATCGCAATTGACAATGTGTTTACGGTATTGACAATCGCAATTGAATGTAGTCTCAATCGATGTTTCACTGTTTTTGAGCTCAGTTTATTACCGAAATGATGTCAATGGGCGTGAATCGCACAGAAAAACCATCAATTTTATTGGCTACTTCAATCAAATTTTTCATCAATTGCTTTCCATCACGTAGATGCGATTGATATTCACTTTAATTTTTTTTAAGGGGAGAAACGAATAATTTTGGTTGATTGCTGAACTGAAATTCCCGAATTCTACGAATGCTATGAACTTACAATTTGGGCATCGAAAACTAGAGGATTTTATCTAGTATTGTGTAGGATGAAAACATGATTGGTGAAAATTTTCACGATAACTTAAATTTTTGAAATCACCTCTTCAAAAACACCTTTTTAGTCATACTCTAAAGGGATTTACGTTTAAATTTTATACGAATCTATAGGTAATTTCAGTACCTAGTATTGATTAAGAAGATTTTTCCCTGCATGTGATCGTTTTTTAATAAATTATTTATTTGTAATGTGTCGCTTACGTCATTTATTCCGAGAAGCGACACGTTATGCCCTTCTCACTTCTGCAGCAAGAACGTACAAAGCGCCGTCGTTTTCTTGCATGACGTGATCGTTGCGCTCGAACCACTCATGGGCCCGAACCACGAGTTTAGGGCGTGGCTTATGATAAAAAATTTCTGAGTCGTTCCTCGTCTTAATTGATCAATTTCCATGGTCAAGCGGACTTAGTATTGACAATTGCAACTGACCGTCTCCGCGCCGCTTAATCGTTTTGTTGAATCGAACGATTTTTATCATATTTTTTGTTGAGGTTGTTGGTATAATTTTCAGGTTCTTATGTAATTAGGGTTCCCAGATCAAAAAATCGAAATTCCGGAGAAAATTCCTGACATTTAATGAAAATTCCGGACTTTCTTGTAAATATAATATAAATCGTTCATGTGAAAAAACTATGCAAATTTTCGATTTTTTTATTTCACTCTACTTAATTGTAGAAATTCCGGACGGTTTAGGATTCCCTTTCGCTTTCCGGATAAATATCTATATTTCCGGACGTATGGCAACCCTATATGTAAATACCTTTACAGACAGACAGACATAAATTCTATAAACTATGATTAAATGATTCAGTATCGTGTAAATGGCATGTTCCACTTAGATATTTGTATTAATTTTGAAGTCACAGTCAGACACTTCCACTTTATTTTCTAACAGTTGCCCGCGACTTCACTTTACTTACTCCCCATTTCACCTCCGTAGGGGTTGATTTTCTAAAAATCCTTTCTTAGTGCACAAGAAATATACCTTCCAATTCTCATAATTTATATCTTCTGCAGTGATTTAGGCTGTACGTTGATTGTCAGTCGTCAGCGACACGACGGTTTTATATGTCACTTATCCCAAAGTATGCTGCCCGCTTAGTCATAAATTTGAAAACAAATATGATCTACTAACATACTTAATAACTAGCTGAAATTACAAAACGAATTTCCAGTTGCATATTGAAATTAAATCTAGGGCAATTTCACAAAGCGCCCAGCGAACACAAGATACCTATCGAGAAATCGGAATTCGGTATGCAAAACTTTCATTTCCTGTTTGAGGCGGTTGATGAATGTGGAACTTTGTTTCAGCGACATTAGATTGTGGGGAGGGGGCTTATCGCGAATGCAACCGCAAAGTTTACTCAAACTCGTCTGCGATGCGAAACTGTCAGCTACAGTTGCACCACAGAGTACACAGAATTACAGAGGTTCGACGGAACCCTTTAGAGCAATCATGGGCAAGGGTAGCGTCCTAAACTGGAAGGATATGCTTTGACAGATTTCATAATAACATCTTATAATCCGTAAAAAGTTTCACCAAAATTATTGAGTGGAACTGTCAATAACGTGTACTTAAAATCCGAGAAATACTTATCCGATTTACGTGTTATTTTATTTTATTCATAGATATTGTGTAGTTTACCAAAATCTAGGTATATGATTTTTATATTTATGTATAAGGGGCCATCCATAAATTACGTCACACGAATTTCATGACTTTAGACCAGCCTCCCCTCCCAAGCCTGTGACGTAATTTATGGATCGCCCCTAACAACCCTGCCCCTTATAATCTGTCTAGACCAGGGGTTCCCTAACTGTGGAGTCGCGGCGCTATCCTGAGGGCGTCGCGAGATGGTACACACAGATCATCGTAAAACGGATAACTTTATTCAAATAAAACTAAAATAATTTTAGTAAATTATTGTTATAAAGCAAGCTCATCCTTCTTTATTGATTGTTCTGTTATATTTTCTAATAAATATAAAAAATTAAGATTCTATAATCTTTAAAGATATCTATCTTCTTTTAGAAGGGCGTCACCAAAAAATTTAAGCCTGTAAAGGGAGTCGCAATATTGGAAATCCCTTCCTACTGTATTATTTTTTACACTGTAGCATTACTGTCAGCCACAGTTGCACCTCGTTCTCGAAGACCTTGCAACATAGTGTCAGCTAACCACTTCAACTTAGTCGGTAACTAGAAATACAGTATGAAGTTCGGTTACGCGAAACGGGACGAATAGAGTACTACCTAGTTTACTTTAGGAGTTTGTTGGCAACTCCGTAAATGTACGGTGCAATTTCTCGAATTACCTACTAGATGTGTGATTTATTTATATGACCTACCTTAGTGTAGTTAGTTGAATTTGTTTTTTTTTTGTATTTCTACTTTATGGATGAAAGATTGACTAATTTTTTTTATATGGCTAAGAAAGGAAATGCTGGGAGAGGACGACCTAGGTGTACTTTTATTGAACATATGAAAAAGGTATTGATTGAAGGCAATATTAAAAGTACACACAATCGCCGAGCATGTATGAAAGTTATGATGAAGATACAAGAAGCGAAAGAGATATGTCAGGATCGTAGCAAATGGCATTCGATTGTCTCTCCCTACCTCTCTTGGGATAAAAGGCGTGATGATAGATAGATAGATAAATTCTACTTTATTCGGAAGCGTCAATCCTAATTTAAGACTATCGTGAAGCAAATGTACAAAGCAACATTAGGTACATAGAGTATAGATTTTAGATAAAAAGTAATCTAAGACAAAATAAGAAAATATACATTTCCAGTATATATATAAAAATTGTTAGTAAAAGTGGATCGCCTTGTCTCACACCTCTCTCTACTCTTATTTCGGAATTACTGTTTCCTAATTGAACTCTACATGAGCTTATATTGTATTAATTTACCTGTTGTAAAAATTACTTAATAATTTACAGGAGCTTAGAAATTACGGTATTGCTGAATCAATTCGGATAAATAAATGCAATTATCCCAAAACAAGCTTATGCAAAAATCTAGGACCAGTGCAGCAAGAGGCTAGGAACCTGTTCTGTTAAATATGGCTGTTACTAGTGACTCTAGCCACACTGCAAGGTATAAAGGCCGTGATGATGTGTTTGTTTGTTTGTTTTCAAATTCTTCATAATTTCCTGTTGAAACTAACTAAATTATCAGGTAAATACATTAAATATACAATTTCATTCTACAGGAGCAGCTGAAGCACCGGAGTTTGGAGAACCGATCACCAATTTGACTGCACCAATCGGTAGAGACGCCACCTTCAAGTGCATTGTTGCCAATCTAGGAAACTTTAGAGTAAGTATTTACTAACAAACTGACTATTCTGACTACAGTTATATTAAAATAGATTTCCGCCCCGGCTTCGCCTGTTTTAAATATTGAAATGTGATATTAACATTTATTAAGAATTTTCGAGATAAAAAGTTGGCCTATATCAGTCTTCGGCCCTCCAACTGTGCAAAAACACGTTGCTCTATTTTAGTGTGAAAGAAGGAAAAACAAACATTTTGCATTTCTAATACAAGTTAGGACTAGATAGGATTTAGGGGCCGTACCGGATGAACTTCAAATTCGATTCAAAACCCGTTCAGCCGGTCTACCACGAACTTTTGTAAAGAGGCCTAATTTAGAGCCAACTTGTTTTTAATATGTGCATAAATTGCAAGTAAGGTGTATAAATGGAACTCAATGAGTTTTTAATCGAAATAATAGGTTAGGTTTTCTTAGTTGTAGTTTTTTTCGCCTTCAGCCATACAGCTCCCGAAATCGTGATATTTGTCACAGGGTACCCAGAAGACCAAGTTTTCCTCTTTAAGCCCATGGTATTTGTGAGGTTATACCAAACGAGTGGCCTGTTCTATTGAGATATATTTAGATGGAAAAGCCTCTAAATGGTCTGACGGATTATAAACATAAGTTTTTAATTATAAAAAATCCATTGGTATATGGCCGAGATCAAACCGTAGTCCGCCTAGTTAATACCTAACGTCTTAACCACTCGGCCACCGACGCACAAATATTTTTTTATTTAAAACTGCATTACACTCTACATTACAAATATTCAACATTTCAGTCAAACCTTAACTGGAAGTTTTACATAATAGAGCTGTTTTGTAAAGCAGCTAGGTCTTTTCATAATGCGACGGATTCTAAAATTCAGCTGCGACATATACATAACGATTTATCGATTGTAGACGTCACCTTGCACGCGCATACTAAATTACAAGTTTGATCTAAATTAGGCCTGAACTGGAACCACAAACTTTGAAAGAACTCCAGTCACAGAGTACCTTATGTAAAAAATTAACAAACAATACGAACCTACACTCCAATCCATAATTATTAGATTTTTTACATTACCCGCCCCATGGTCTGGGTACATAGTGGTATCCATGATATTTTAGTCTACGTAAGGACTGCAGGCCATTTCTGTTGGGATACTTTGAAATTGTTAGTTAATTTCTTCGAATTATCTGCATATTACGTTTTTTAACCCATCCGGTAAATAGTGAATGAGGGAATTGATTGAACGAACGTACTGTTCCTCATACAAAAGTATAATATGAGCTTAACCTAGCCTAGCAACCGCTTCACTCAAAATAAATTGTTTCAACATTGTATCGGCATCAAAATATTGTTTTAATGATCACCATAATAACATTTAGAGGCATTACAAATATTACCATTCATTAAATTTAATTGCTCTGAATCTGCAATTAACTTCAATTTTAAACCAAAAACAATATTCCTATTAGAAAATACCTATGTCTTCTGAACAGCAATAGTGATGTTATGTAGAGTAAACCCAGTTATATTATATATTATATATGAAATTGAAATCGCTATAATAATAGGTAGTAAAGTCCCTTTTATCAGATTTTTTTTATATTATCATGACGGATTGCCTTATGGCTCCTCCTCTTATTTTATAGCCTATATCAAAGAAATCGGAGTAGAACGCGGGCCTATCGTTATTCTAAGGCCTATATCGTGTATTTGTGAGGCTATTACCTAACGAGTGGCCAGGTCTGTTGAGATATATTTAGATGGAAAAGTCTCTGAGTGTGGCTTTTCGGATTATGCACATAAGTTTTTAATTTATAAAAAACCAACTGGTACATGGCCACGATCGAATTGTGGTCTGCGTCAGGTACGTCGACGGTCGAGTAGTTAAAAGTCTGGTTGATAAGAATTCAGAAGTGTAAAATAACTAAGTTTGAGCAAAATATGAATTTAAAATACTGTATAAAAGTGAATTTGCCCTGATTCTTTACAATTGATTTGTTACTTTATTACCTACCATCGCAAAACCAATAAAGTGGATATCTTTTTTCATCAATTTGTTTCCGCACGAGTAACGAATCGGTTAACGCATGAAAAGATACTGGATGGCCCCAATAATTTGATTATGTTTATTTCCCTTCGTCTCTTACAAGATAGCTAAAAGATAACTTCATTAAAGTCAAATTGGGAGTTCAGTTTCTAAAGCTTTCATATATTATTTTTGCATATAACTACTACTTTAAAAGCTATTGCTTATGGTAAGTAATAGTGCTCGGCAGATAACAATAGCTCTGAGGGTACGAGTACTTGTGTATGGTTCGATTTTCATAAATCGAACATTTTCCGAACCTTACAAAATTATGTTTTTATGGCAAAAATAAGAGTCCTGTCAAATTGATACAAAATACTCTCGCCTGCCCCTAAAGCCATTGGGCCAGTTCTACAAATTTAATTTTGATAGCAACATAATGCCGATTACACACTTTGGCAGATACACACAGATAATGGCGGGTGATCGAGAGACAAGTATGTGTATGTGTAATTCCAATCGCGTTTTAATTGTTTTGGTCATTTAAATAATCGACATTACATTGCGAATCTATTGCTATCAAAATTAAATTAGTAGAATGTGTCCTCTGCTATGTCCGGCATTATAACAGTCGAGAGAAAAGCATAAATATTGGAGATAGATTTTTTAACAACGCTATTAATTTTCATTGACAGGTAGGCTGGGTGAAAGCGGACACAAAAGCCATCCAAGCAATACATGAGCACGTAATAACGCACAACCCGCGTGTGTCAGTGTCCCATAGTGACCATTCTACGTGGTACCTGCATATCAAAAGTGTTCAGGAGGAAGACCGTGGGCAGTATATGTGCCAGATTAATACAGATCCTATGAAAAGTCAAGTTAGTATTTAATTATTTTGATTTTTTTTCACAGTGGAATTTAATGACGGTCAGTGGTAAATTTTACTCAAAGGAAATATTCCTATTTTTTTAAATAAAGGAAACTGCATTCAAAGTTTTTTTTACTTTGAAAATAAGAAAAATTAAATAAATACCCTAGTTAGATTTCATGGCGTTCCTAAAATTTAGAATGCAATGTTTATTAGAGCGATTTGCTCCTGACCTAATCGACCGATAAAAATACGGTACCAATGTCAAGTTCGACTCCCGGCTGAGGCAAGCGACTTTAAAAAAATCTTTGAATGCAGATAAACTAATATTTCCTTTGAGTTAAATTTGCTAGCATTCATATTTAAAGTACTTCGCTCGTCTACCCGCTTTTAACATATATTGTGTGCGTTGCCATGGTCCTGAGAATTTTATTGACCCCAGGGTAACCAGCATATGGAAATTATTCCTCATTTAGCCATTTTTGAGGCTACCTAACGAGTGGCGAGTTTTATGAGGTATTTTAAAATCGAAATGCCTGTAGTTGGCTGTTGGACGCTACAAAGAAGAAAATCCGACTAAAAATATACGAAATAGTTTCGAGTTTAAATTTAAAATACTGACAGTCAGACAGACACGCTTAGAAATTTTTGCTGAATTATTTAGTAATTTAATTGGAACAAAATTTACGATAAAAATACAAAGATAATTAAATATTGCATTGATTTAATTCCTTCGTGAATTATTTCGTTATTAGGAGTTAAAAAATAAGATGAAAGAAAAATTATAAAAATGTCCAAATTCCACATTATGATCGATATTTTTTCTCTCTCGGTTATTAATATGTTATAAAATGGCCAGAATGGTCTCGCTAAATATGTACTCGTTTCCAGTGTTTCTGACCACTCCTCCACTAAATCCTTTATAATTATTGAAATTTATTTTTGAAGTATATATTTTATCTTGCAGATGGGCTTCTTGGAAGTTGTAATTCCTCCAGACTTTATCCCAGAAGAGACTTCAGGAGACACAATGGTCCCTGAAGGTGGCACGGCGAGGGTATCGTGTCGCGCTAAAGGCACTCCACCTCCAAGGGTTATGTGGAAGAGAGAAGACGGTCAGGATATAGTTGTTAGGGACAATACTGGAGCTAAAAATAAAGGTGAATATTAAATTTATTAAATTACTTGTTTTAAGCCGCAACTTTTGCATGGTTTTAGGTTACATACGGATACGAAAGTATAGTACGTGGCAAACGCCTAAAAGTACTTCTTCTATAGTCTTATTTTATCAACATTTATTCAATATTACAAGTACAATTTGATTATTGTATTGTAAAGATTTTCATTCAATTTATAATTTGCCTTGTGTTTTTTTCTAAGGGGCCGTCTCCACGAGCGAGAGAATCGCCGCCAGAGTTTGTATGGCACGGCGAGACTATCGCCGCGATTCTGTAGCTCGTGGAGACGGCCCCTAAGCATACAAAAAGTGCCACTTCCTCATCAACCTTACTTTATTTCTGCATTTCCCTTTAACTTTGCGTGCGAGCAATAACCGTGTAGATAATAATCTCTCTACATAGACAAAATCTTAGTTAAAAAGAGAAAGATATAATATCCCATAGAGACAAAGCAAGACAAAAAGATTGGTTTCCGCGACGCTTCTTTTAGTCCTGCTTTGTCACTACGGGAAATTATATCTTTCTCTTTCTAGCTGGTAATAGGTCTACGTAGAGAGATTATTTCTACACGCGTCATGCTCGCACGGTTAGAAACTATACTGTCTTGAAATTCTACGACGAAATATTTATTATTTCTTACTTTTCAGTGCAAATTTTTGAAGTCGGTACACTTTTATTTAAAGTTAATTTATTTTTTCCTTTTAAGTGATTACAAATATAATTACAAATATAAATAATCGAAATCGGCTTGGCATTTCATCGAGTTATGACAAAAATTGACTTAGAAATCAGTTTTTATTCAAAACTACTGAACCAATTTTCACTAAAATAAAATGGGACCACACGGGAAGCACCAGCTTTCAAATAAAAAAATAATCATCATAATCGGTTCAGTCGAAAGTTCTGAGGTAACAAACATAAAAAAAATACTGTAAAAAATAGAATAGCTAAGTACCAATTTTCTTTAAGAATATGTTCTTTAATCGACTCCTCGTGCTTCGGAGGGCACGTAAATACAATAATAGATTAATAAGAATACTTCTGTTAAAGAAGTGACACACCTGGTCCATTAACTGCAGCAACAGACTTGCCACCTGTTCTAGGTTCAATATGGACAACTGGCAAAAAGTGAACACTGTTACTGGTATCTCTGGCCACACCGCAATGTATAAAGACCGTAAAGGTTTGTGTGTGTAATAAGTGAATTGAAAAGTAACCCTTCCGGGAAATATGAAAAATGTAACCTTAGTTAATAATTCCGAAAGGTAAATCCAGGATTCTTAACAAAAATTCTCGTCGTCGCTAACAACATACTTGACCTTTCCTGAGGACACCCTCGCTTAATGAACCATGAAAATGAATCCAGGCCTATCGCGCACATGAAAACACCTGCGCCTGCATATAGAAAGCATCACGTTTTCCTTAAATAAATAATTTAAGTTAATTAGTTGAATGTCTTTATACAATGCATTATACAACTAGAAATATTATGAAACTGCATGTAGAAGTACGTCTGTTTGTGCCTTATAGACTCAAAAATTACTGAACCGATTTTCTTACTGTTTGCGCTATTAAATAAATTGATTCACCGGCTAATATAGCTAAAATAAACCGTCAACTTTCTTAAAACGCGGTTGTTAGAAATATAACCCTATGGAGTTCGGAGGACAGGTTAATATAATACAAATGCTAAGTGCGTAATTTTAAAATTAATACGTTAATCAACTTTTCCATCCGCACACTATGAAAATAATATAATAATATAAGTTTTATTTCACAACTATTAAAATTACCGACTCTGAAAATTATTTTTCAATACACTTGCTCGAAAAGTGAACTTTCAATGTCAGTAAACATGGCTAGTAAGTTATTTATTACGCCCTAGGGCGATTTCATTACAATTTTTTTTAATTTCTACAAGTCCAATGTAAAGGTTTGCAAGAAGTTTTTAACATGAAAGTTGAAAGTTATGTCGACTTATAGAAAAAAAATTAAAAAAACTAAGTAAATTATCAACATTATTGTAAATTGTATATTAAATACCGCAGATTTTAAAAGTTAAATCGTTTATTTATCAAAAAAACGTAAAAGCTGAACGTTCACTTTCTTTGCCTCTTAATTTTGTAACAATTAAAAACAAATTTTACGCATGCATACGCCAAGTTACAATCCTTGTTTTATTTACCTATTTTTCACACAAATAAAAACGTCGTATGATACACAGGTGTTAAGGTTATTACAAACTCGTGACACTCACAAAGTCAGCTCGTTTGTAATATCCTACTTACCACCCTTGTATCACAATGTACTATTACTAATAGAAAGCTACATTATCCCTGAGTGCTATATGCTATTTTTCCGTAATAAAGTTCCACGGGCGAAGCACGGAGCGGAGATCTAGTTTTTTATAAAAAAACAGGTAGTTATTCCTATTGACACCACACGTAACAATAAAAAAAATGCGTCGGTTCCCGAGTGGTTAAGACATCACGGTTCGATTTCTGCCATGTACCAATGGATTTTTTTATAATTAAATACTTATGTAAATAATCCGACAAACCACTTTTTCCATCTAAATATACCTCAACAGAACTGGTCACTCGTTAGGTAGAGTTTTACAATTACAGATACCATCGGCTAAAAGAGGAAGACTTGTATCCCGCTGGGTACCCTGGCACCAATAACATGGTTGCAGGAGCCGTAAAGCAATCTGTGAAGAAAAAAAAACAATAACAATGTAACACGTGCAGGCGTGGGATGTTTGAGCTCTCCGGTACTAGTTCTTTTGCGAGATCAACTTTTTTTTTCACGGGTTGCATTACAGCCCCTGAAACCGTGTTACTGTTCCAGGGTACCCAGTTTAGTCGATGGTATTTGTGAGGCTATACCTAGCGAGTGGCTAGTTCTGTTGAGGTTTATTTAGATTGCGAGATCAAATGTTATTACTATTATTTTATGTATGATGTTTCGTTACACCGTATTTTCTACCTCGTATCTTCAAGTCCAAACTATTGCATTTCTGGAGAATCTGGTACTTCATGAAACCTGCCAAGTATCTAATGTAATCTTCAAAGGCAGATCCTTGCACTAATATCCTACAATACCTTAGAATACGCTACGACATCTTATAACGTGTGGTTTTGTTAACATTTGAGAAACTAATCTATTGAATTTAATTCTGACAAGCGACACAATAACAATGCTATTCCGTTAAACACGATTTGCTTTTGACGTGTGAAGAGGGACTCTTGAGTGTTCCGGTTCTTTGATCTTAGTCAAAGTTTTGACTGAGAATCTTATAAGTTACAAAACAGTTTAATGTATAATGTAGGTCTGTTACTTCTATTTTAGGGTTTCGTGCTTTTAATAAAACGGAACACTTTGGTATCCGTCCGTCCTTTCGTGCGTTAAGTAGCCCTTCGAAAAGCACCACTTTTTGAATCTGAATTTATCAGAAATACGCTACATATACAATCGAATAGTACCCGGGCGGAGTCGTCACCTGGATTTTAATAAATAAAATTAGTTGTTTTCAAGTATACGCAAAGTGTATGCACAGATTGGCCGCGATGACCGCATTTGTATACCCACAATGAGCTCGGCGACTGTTCTGGGGATGAGTTTAGCATCCACTATTGTTTAAAGTTTGTCGGATAATTAGTGGAGTTCTGCGTTGAATAGACTTCTACGAGGCAGCATTGTACAGAATCTTTAATTCATTACTCTGCTTCATTAAACTTTTTTTCCAAAGTTCGTAGCATCTACTCTTTTCGAAAAAAAAATTAAAATATTATTATCAATTCGCATGGGTAGGTAATTTTCAGGTGTATGTGACTAAAGGTGACCACACATTCGTCCAATACCCGGCGCTTCGCCGTACGGTCCACCGAAACCGACCACAGTCTCGTCCAATTCTTGTAACAAACGGTCCGCCTAGATCATTTGGCGGCGGGAATGGGAAACGGTGCGATGCCGGATCAATGTGACCGGATTTTGACAATTTTTGTTATAAGCTATATAAGTTTTAGGGTTCCGTAGTAAAATAACAAAAAAAAATCAATAGTTTAAAGTTTGAAATAAAAGCAAATTAATGAATAAACAAAAACCCAATTGCAAAAAGTAAAAAAATAAGCTCTAGAATAAATATAACTAGAATGATAAAAGTTAAAGCAGGCGGGACAAACATAACTAACAGCATCATTTATTTGGTTGATTTGTCCCGGCTACGGTACTTTTGTCATTCTAATTATGTTTATTTTAGACCTTGTTTGTTTACTTTTCAGTTTTTTTTGAGTTGAATTTTTGCTTATTTATTAATTAATTTTATGAAAATGTCCATTAAGAATTTTCCCAAGGGCATGAGATATTTTCCCGGGATAAAACTAGCCTATGTCACTCTCCGGCTCTCAAACTACCTGTATGCAAAAATCACATTTCTCCGTTACCCTGTTTTGACGTGACCGAAGGACAAACAAGCGAACTCACTTTCACTTATTAGTACAGAGTCGGAAATATATTTGCTAGTTTTCTTCATAGTAAACTCGTCTGCATATTGATCATAATTTTATGCTCGTTTGTATGGGTCGCGTTACGTAAAATGAGCGATGGCATTCGGCAGGTAATTTTTCGCTTTCTTTGCATTGATTTGGTGATGTCCCAAGTTCTGAACATTTTTAGGGTTCCGTACCCAAAGGGTAAAAACGGAAACCCTATTACTAAGGCTTCTCTGTCCGTCCGTCCGTCTGTCACCAAGCTATATCTCTTGAACCGTGATAGTTAGACAGTTGAAATTTTCACAGATGATGTATTTCTGTTGCCGCTATAACAACAAATACTAAAAAAACAGAATAAAATAAATATTTAAGGGGCTCCCATCCAACAAACGTGATTTTTTTGCTCGATATTGATAACGGCAAACGCTTGAAATATTCACAGAATATTGAGTTATATTATGCACTTTAAAAATAAATTAATTAATTAAAATAAAATTTATATTTGAAGGGGGCTCCCAAACTTGATTTTTTTTTTGCCGTTTTTATAGATAATTGTACGGAACCCTTCGTGCGCGAGTCCGACTCGCACTTGGCCGGTTTTTTAAAAATAATTCAAACAAATAAAGGAACTACACTGACGAGAAATATAAAAAAGTCACTAACTTATCATGAAATATTTCCAAAACCACGCCAGATAGCTATTTGAAGTAAAAAGGTTGTAAATAGGTTTTATTGTACAATATGAAACTGTTTTTAGGATTATTTTTACTTTATGAAGCTAACTTGTATGGTTTAGAAAATATTTAGATTTTTTATGGAATTTGCAAGTGGATTTTTTATATTGCTCATCAGTGTATTTGAAATTAAAAGAAACAAGTTCACCAATATATACCAAAAGAAAATGATTCAAAAGGCACAGGACTTAAATAATTTAGCTCATAAACAATTTGTATATCGATTTAGTGATGTCAAAGTATTATGTTAACTAAGTATAGGTTTATAAACCTAATGTAAAACTAATGACAATTTAATTCGGCAACCACCGACCATCAATTTGGTGGAAAACGACTGAAGATCATCAATAATATTTTGTTCATATGTTTATTATTTCGTTATTTTTAGGACAAATTTTCAGAACATATAATAAGACTAAAAGTGTGATGTATATGGCGGATGTAACTCAACCAGCGTGGTTGAATGATCTACCAACTGTATTTTGAAACCTATCTCTGATTTGTTCTAAAAACTGTTGATAGCAATCTCTAACGCCAATAGCAAATCTCAAATTTTATTTTCTTCACGGGTTGCCTTACAGCTTCCTAAACGTGGGAAACTTGGTCTTCCGCTGGATACCTTGGAACCGTAATCTCTAAATTTTTAAAGTTAATTAGATATTAGTTAAATAACAACTGTCAAAACCATATCTATAAATTCAGAAATTGGGCGTTAGAGATCGCTACCTCTACTCCTACCACTACAACTCCCACTACCCCTACCCTACCCCTACCCCCTACCCCTACCCCTACCCTTACCCCTACCCCTACCCCTACCCCTACTCCTACCCCTACCGCTACCACTACCACTAACTTTGGATATTGTTCATACAAAAATACTAAAATCGCAATAAAAAAATAGGGGGTGGGGGTAGGACGATGAAAAATAGTTTACGACCTATTCTCAGACCTACCGAATATACACAAAATAAATATCATACAAATCGGTCAAGCCGTTTCGGAGGAGTTTGGTTACAAACACCGTAACCGAGAATTTTATATATAGACTAGCGGACCCGGCAGACGTTGTCCTGCCCAAACGTTGACTTGCCCGCACTACCCCTACCCCTACTCCTACCCCTACCCTACCCCTACCCCTACCCCTACCCCTACCCCTAACCCTAACCCTATATAAAAAAAAATTTAGGGGTGGACCACCCTTAACATTTAGGGGGATGAAAAATAGATGTTGTCCGATTCTCAACCCTAACGGATATGCATACAAAATTTCATAAGGATCGGTCAAGCCTTTTCGGAGGAGTATGGGAACGAACATTGTGACAGGAGAATTTTATATATTAGATTTTTTACTCAGTTACTAGTTTATACAAATAAACCTAGAAAATGCAGATCATAACAGTGAAAACCACATCAAAATTCGCTCGAGATTAATGCAATGCAGCGCCATGCTAAAAAGTTTAGTATGTAACTGATTCAATATACATACAATATATGGTATTTCTCCTAAATTAATTTTGTTCTAAAAGTTATAATCTCTAACCCCCCAACCCATCGTCTGAACGTAACTTCACTTGATGGCAGTTCTAACAATGATTTATTATTGTCCACAGTATTGACATATCAAGGAGAGGTGTTAAAACTAACTAAGATTTCTCGCTCCGAGATGGGCACGTATCTTTGTCTTGCGGGTAATGGAGTTCCACCCACAGTCAGCAAGAGGATTCATATTAGCGTACACTGTAAGTATATTACATATCGATTCCACAGTATGTAGAATCTAACTCAAGGATTTTTCAATCAAAATTACCTAAAAAAAATATACTCTAGAAAATGTAAAAACGAAATAACTTTGAACCCACGCATTATAGAAATTTTAACGCGTTTAACTACTAAAATATGTGAGGAACAAAGGCAGCATCTCTCACTTTGCTATCCCTTCTAGAATAGCAATATAAAAAATTAAACATACTAAATTCTACATAATATATTTCAATGGTACTTCCATGTCCCTCACATTTATTTAAAAAGTGATGTAAGTAACCTTTACAAAGACCCTAAAATTGAATAAGAAATCATGAATATTAATAAAAGAAAAAAGTCATCAAATATTTATTTTGCACATGGGACGACAGTTCTAAAAAGCCACAACTCATAAATAAATTCTGTGTTACTTCACGAGAAGTATCCACTACGAACGTAATGTAAGCTAAATTCTCTTTGAAAGTTCGCCTTCTTTATTATTTATTGCTATTCTATTGCGTACTCTGCCAAAACTGAACGTGGCTTTAATTTTATACTTTTTATTTTCACTCGCTTTAAGTTAGGTGTTAACATAGTGTAAATATACATGATGTCCCGTAAGTAATGGATGAAACAAATTTGTGTGATAGAGATGGCCATGACCATTCAGGAAAAAGGTATGATTTTTTTATTCTTGACAGTTTAAAATTTAAATGACATCTAAATGTTTTCTTAAAATCTCTCAGTTAAATTTCTAAATAATTCAAAATAAATAAAAATATTTTCTTTTACATGTTCTTTTTATGTCAAGGGATAGAAACAGAACAGAAGAGACCTGATGAAGATTAAAATGTATTTACAAGTGGCAATTTTTTTTTATCTGGTGTATCCGACATATTTTTTAAGGTCTTCATGAGAAGGATAAACTACTTTTCTATCCCCTGACATAAATAATAACATGTAAAAGAAAATATTTCTATTTATCTTGAATTATTTAGAAATTTAACTGAGAGATTTTGAGATTAAATTTAGATGTCATTTAATTTTTAAACAGGAATAAAAAAAAATACATTTTTCCTGGTTGGTCATGACCCCCCTCTGTCACCCAAATTTGTTTGATTCACTACTTACGGGACATCCTGTATAATAACGTCAAAATGGGTTTTCTTCAATGGAAAAAGATAAACGTTTCACATAATAATAATCAGCTATTCCTTTTGACATTTCTTTTATACTATTTGATTTAGGGCTGGCTAAAAATTTTTTTTAAGAATGTAGTCAAAATATAGCATTCTATCTTACATAGACTTATTTACTATTCTTTGATTTATGTCTATAAACATAAATATGGCTATAAAATAATTTCCATAAATATTTTTCATGATAAAAATGAAACTCTTTCACTATTCTTGTAAAGCTGGTTATTTTATTACTATGATCAAATATTAATATTGAAGGAGGAAGCTCTCAGGAGCATAAGTATGTGATGCCACTGCATAGTATGCTTGGCAATTTCAAGACGGCATTGCATCAATAAAATGTTAACATACACACTCGAGAATAATATGCCTTAATACAAATATTAAAAGCATATCTTGTAACTTGCGAACATTCCATGTTTCTAACCGGAGCAGAAAAGCAAGATCCAGATTATAATTTTCTCAAAAGAAAACCAAAACTTAAAAAACCCGAATTAACTAAATAAACTTAATTAACTTAGCGGGACCCGACCAACCGACCGATGTACGAACTGAGGTTTTATATCTGTGTTACCTAGTAATATAATAATATATAATATTAGGTCAATCAAACGAACCACAAGATCGTAAGGAAATTTAGACTAAAAGCCTCCAAAATCAAAACTAAGTGAAATATAATAAAAATACAATCAGGTGCTTTAAGTACCGTGAACTTTAAATTTAATTCAAAACTTGTTCAGTTTGATAGACAAAACGATTTAGACATTAGCTCTAATTTGGCCCTTTTTTACCAGTTTGTGTCACGTCCCCAGATCCGCTGATCGCCATATTTCTATAGTGAATTACAATCTCTAGCATTGAAGGGAGGCTGCCGAGTTCTCGTTCAGGCTATTATTATAGCCATATTTTTATAATGATATAAATTTATAAAGAAATATTTTTCTTGGTATCAATTTCATCCATGTCCTCGTCGTTGGCATTGCGAAACACCATAAAAACCTTCCCAAATGTAATAATTATAAGACCTAGAAGTAAGATTTACTGTGATGTCTGAAACCATCTTCTATATATTATATATAATTAATTATATAAATTATTTCATACAGTTCACCCAGTAATCCAAGTACCTAACCAGCTAGTGGGAGCTCCACTAGGAACAGATGTAACTCTCGAGTGCCACGTCGAATCGTCACCCAAATCCATCAACTATTGGGTTAAAGATCCTGGTACGTACTGCATAATATATGCGTCGATAGCGTAATTTGTAGAGCCAAAAAAAGTTAAACACCAATTTTATTTTAAATAATTTATTAAGGTGCAAACCCGTTCGTAGTAGAAACCCAACCTATGAGCTTAGAAAGAAGATAATAGATGCATCTATTAAAGAAGTGACAGCTATGAAAATATAATGAATGAAAAGTAGAATTTCCTTAGTTCAACAAAAAATCTGTTTTCAGAAACTGATATACCTACAACGAACATGGAAAATTCTAATGGCTCCTCATACTTTTTATTTCTAAAATCGAATTAAATTTACCATAGCGTACACAATATTAATTATAATGGTAATGTAATAAATAATATAACATTATTTTATTCTTTCAATTTTATGTTTTTTTTTATTTCAAACATGATGAAACAATTTTGTATATTACTACATTACCATTAGGAATTGTCTACGCTATGGTTAAATTTCGTTTGATTACAGATGTAATTGCAAGTAGGAGTTATTTTATTTATGTTTCATAATTACTTAGGATTTATTATTTTTCAGGGGAACTAATAATAGTATCGGAGCATTACGAAATGACTTTCAGGCAAAAGTCAACGTTCGAGGCCGAAATGTCAATGACTATAAAAAACATTAGACGTGAAGACCTCGGCAGTTATATCTGTGTTGCCAAAAATTCTCTAGGAGATGCTGAAAGTAAAATAAGACTGTATGGTAAGCTGGAATTAATATACATACATTTTATTTGTCATCACAATTGAGACCATAATAAGTGTTCACGGGATATGATTTTATACAAACCGATTGTTCACACATATGAGACTTGAAGCTAGAAGAGACAGGAACATACTTTGTGGACTTCAGCTTATTTTATTAACAGACTTAAAAAAAAGGAGGAGTTTCTCAATTCGGTTGTATGTTTGTTAATTCAGAACTCCATCATTTGTAAACTGATCCTATCCTATCAAATATATAATTATTTTTTTCTTTGAAAGGATTAGGTATACTTCCAGATTGGTCCCATTTTTGTTTTGTTGAAAATTAGTTCAGAATAAAAATTTTAAAGTTTTGAAAAAGTATACCGACGCCATTGAATTTGGCACCAACCCACCAATTGACTTCAAATTCAACGGCGAAACGAAATATTTAATTATTTCTTGCATTTCAGTGAACAATTTAATTTAATTATTTCATTTGAAGTCGTTATATTTTTTTAACAAGTTAATTTATCTGAAATTAAAATTAACATATGTACATACAACATCTTTGTTTGTTTGGTCAAATGTGTACTTTTCCCAAAAACAAAAAAAAATGCATGTCAAAACTACACCATTATTTACTTCTGTTTTACCAAATCCTATATACAATTAAAAATATCATAACGTATAGAATGTTTACATATTATTGTTAAAAAATATTAATATTATAGAAATCCCCGGAAACGACAGGCGAGTTTTTCACTACCCTGACGAACGAGTCACTTCTAATGAAGATTACGGCAGAGATGCTTATGATGAAGAATCCATGATTGATAATGAAGTTGAAAAGAACAGAGTACCAGATAGGGCTAACAAATGGTACGCGAACGATGGAAAAATCTCTGCCAATATACCAAGTAAAAGCTCTTACAACCCTGTTTTGTCATCAATAAGCTTTCTCCTTTGTTTAATAGGCAACGTAATATAAATAAATTTAAATTATTTCATATTTTATTAAGTTAAAATGAGACTGCTATATGTATTTTTAATTAAACTTGTTGCCTGTTGGGCCTATTTTCAGGAGTTCTCTAATATAATTATATTTTGAAAGCTTCAAAATTTTCTAGTAATTGATATTAATTTTTTGTGATATATTTTATTAAAACCCGTTGTTTGTTTTCTATAAATTTTCTTCAATATCTAAAAGTAACGTGATAATAACTAGGATTAATGAAATGTATATAATATTGATATTATAGAAGAATGTTTATTGTAATTTTATCTAATAATTATTATAATGTATCTATTTCTAATATTGTTAATGGCCCTATATCCATAATTTGTATGGGGATATTTCTATTCCCAATTTCTCTGTAAATAATCCACCTATGTCACTGTAATTTAGCATATAGTTACTTATTCAATATACCTAAGTGAAGTAGTCATTATTTTTTCAATTGGTTTTGTTGAATAGGAAATATGAGTAGTAAAATAAAGGAATACTTTGCCCCTGTTTTCTCTTTCATAATCTATCACAAAGCCTTTAAATTTTTTTAAAGCGTTGTTTAACCATTACCCTTCAATTAAAAGTCTTGCGTTTTTTGGTAGCTTATTGAAAATTCAAAATAAAAATTATTTTATGATTTTTTAATTGGTCAAAAATCATAAAAAAAATATTTTTAATTTTTAATAAGCTACAAAAAAACCCAAGACGTTTAATTGAAGAGTAATGATATAACAGTGCTTTTTAACAAATTACGAGCTTTGTGATATATTATGAAAGAGAAAACGGGTGCAAAGTTTAACCACCCATATTTCCTATTCAAAAAAATTAATTGAGAACATAATTTAACAGCTATTTCACATAGATATATTCAATAAGTAACTATATGCTAAACTACAGTGACATATTATTTACAGAGAAATTAGGAATAGTTTATCCCAGAAAAATTATGGATACAGGAGCTTTAAGTGATAAACGTGGTAGAACAATTGTTTTATCAATCTCTAAACCCCTTGACAAATCTAATAGAGGGAGACAAAATATATTATAACTATACAGTTGATTTACTATGTTTATTAGTAAGGCCTACAATGAAATAATTAAAAAAAACAATTTACAATAGAAAGCAGTATCTATTTATGTTAGATATAGATAAAGAAATATTAATATTTACCGAAAAGTAGGAACATAATTTAATATCTCTTTTATGTGGATGTAAAAATGAGAGGTTTTCGTCACATATACAATGCTTTCTAATCATTTCTCATGATTGAATATAGAATTAGGTACTATAGTATATCAGTCTGTGTCCTAAATTTTTACCATATGTCGTAATGGAGTGTGTAACAAATGATTATTACTTTGTTCATATGTTATTTTCCATCAGTCTATTATACTTAACTAAATCGTCTATCATCCACTCAACAAAGCATAAGTTTTTCGGTAAATAATATGTCATTGTGTCTAAGCTTTAAAAGATTTATCAGCGAATAATAAAATACTTGTAAATATATCAACAACTAAGTGCATCAGTGTCACTATAGATTTTCAAAGATGAAAATAATAGTTTTAAAATACCTGAAAATGTAGATAATTATATAAAGGAAATTTCATTGGCTTAGTTCATTTAGGAATGCTTGATACAAAGTCAGTTTTTACAATGTTAAATTCTAATATTGTGTAGAATAATAACTATAGAATTTCTTCCCTGAAAACAGTGTTGTAATACAATAAAATTATTAATACATTCATAACTGCTGTTCGTTACAAAATATACATATTTATTAAAAAATACAATAATTTCATTTAAAATCTCTATTTTTTTGCATTTTTTCATTTTATTTAGCAGATATTTCAGATATTATTCAGATATTCAGTGGTCTTGTATTAACTACGTCTGGTATTAACTAGGCAGACCACGGGTTCGATCCCGAATCAGCAGGATGTACCAATGGTTTTTTTTAATTAAAAACTTATGTACATAATCCGATAAACCACACAAAGAAGCTTATTTTCCATATAAATATACCTCAACAGAACTGGCCACTCGTTAGGTATAGCCTCACAAATACCATCAGCTAAACGAGACTTGGTCTTCCGATGGGTACACTGTGGGTATGTGTGAGTGAGTGAATTGCATGGAATCTAGATCGTATGATTTACATCGCTAATGTGTGGCCTATGTTCAACTACTGAAATCATGGTTTTCTACTAACAATATCGGTTGTTCAAAACGGTCAACTGCAGCTAAATAAAGTTCATGGCACCAAAATTTCACAGGAACTGACTTATTTGGATGGATTTATAAAAAGATTGTGGTACGCCCCTAGCAGGATACGCGCTGACTTTGAGTCGAATTTGAAATTTGAATTTGTATCGAAGGTCATTATTAAGCCTAAGCTGCGTGGAGTAGGTATATGGTAAACTGATCCAATTATCTATGAAATCTATTATAGAGATTTTAGCAAAATTATTACATGCCCATAATGTTGCAAATGTACCCACTCACCCTACATATAAAATCGATAATGAGTTAAAGGAAATTATGAGAATTGATACAGCTATATTTGTCACTTCTAACTAGAACTGGTAATGGATTGTGGACACACTTGCCCTCGTATATTAACGTAATGTGTTTTGACTTACTCTATTATTTAGAACTATCTTTCCGCCCCGGCTTTCTAGGAAATGTGTGACATTATTTTTATTTTATTTTTTTTTTATAGAGAAGACGACATGTGACCTTGCCACCGCCTGATTGTTAAGCATAGGTGGCTGGTCCATTAATGCGCGCGACTGGCAGATCGTAATACAGTCCGCCAGTCGCGCCCACTATGCCGGCCGGTAGAGATGCTTTTTCACGCTTCGCTTGTAGAAAGGAGGAAAGACAAACGCCGGAAGTTCATTCCACTTTTTGGCTGTACGACACAGGATTGAGTCACTGAATTTTTTCGATCGTATAGAGAACGTGTCGACGGTGTGAGGATGAAAACTGTATCCTGTGCGAGCAATGCGGGTGCGAAAAGGGGATGGAGGGACGAGGCCATGGAGTTCTTCTGAACACTCCCCATAATACAGTCGATAGAAGACGCTAAGAGAGGCTATGTATCTGCGTAACTGTAGAGGCTCGAGATTTCGTGTGGCCTTTGGGTCATTGATGATGCGAATCGCTCTTTTTTGCAAACCGTTGAGGGCATCGAGGAGATACTGAGCGGAACCATCTCAGAGGTGTGAGCCATATTCAATGCACGAACGAACTTGGGCTTTGTAGAGCTGTAGTCTGAGCTTTGGCGCGAAATATTGTCTCACCTTGTTAAATTTTTGGCTGTGAATGCACACGCCTGGGTTTTTGAGGCATTGAACTGAACGAGGTTTTCGGAACCCCAGACCACAATTAATGCGATCCAACGTCCCGTCCAGCTCACGGACAACACCCTTACGCAGTTCTTCCAGTTGCTGAGGGCCTGTAGAAGGTCGACCGACAAACCCAGCATGAATCGTGCTGTCGTCAGCATAGCAATGAATGTTACCCAATGAGAGCATATCATTTATATGCAGAAGAAACAAAGTTGGCGACAGCACGGATCCCTGGGGGACGCCAGCATTGACCGACATGTGCGCAGACACGCTTCCATTAATAAGTACGCGGATGCCACGCCCATGCAAGAAGCCGGCGATCCAGTTGCATAAACAGTCAGGTAGGCAGGTAGGTATTATATTTTATGCCGAAGTATTTCCGGGATAGAAAATAGCTATGTCAGTCTGCGGCCCTCCAACTATCTCTATACAAAAAAATACATTGATCCAATTGATTTATAATATTAGTTATGAAGTTAGGATGGCAGATTTGCCATGTCAAAATATTGTTAATATACATTTATGAATTTGAGGGTTTACATTTATTTAGCATTCAGGCGTAAACGAATATACCCAGCAATTAAAATATTCCACTCTATATATTTAGCTTTTAATTAATTAATTTCCCAAAAATTAAATCGAAAGGTAGCAAGATTCCTAACCGCTAATAAGTTTAATAAAATTTAAAAATTCCCAGTTTATATTTCATGCTAATACCTTCTCAGTTGAAAGTAGATAATCATATTCTTAAAAGCTTATTTTCCACTTTGCTGGATAAAGCTGTTTTCTTTTGTAGAACAGATTTTGATATAACAATATTATATACATGTACCTATATGATGTTTTCAGTTACATTAAATGATATAATTATGAACTTCCGTTTACGCATTTAATTAATTTAATTAATAATTTCTACCAAAGAACTGTAAAAGGTTGTTGTTAATTTTTCTTTTCTACCTAAGTGGTAAGTATCTTACTATTTTCGGAATGTTATATTATATATATATGATATGCCAGGATCGTAGCTAATGTCATTCGATTGTCTCTACCTACCCCTCTTAGAATAAAAGGCATGACAGATATTTATGCAAAATGTTTCGGGTTTTCAAAAATAGCTATTTCGAGTGGTACTTTTGCAATGAGATAACATTTTGTTCTCATGACCGTATCGGACCTGACTTTGTGTCATCATTTTCAATATTACTTCAAAGAGATTAATGAATCAATTTAATTTTCGATGAGTATTTTGTTAACCATTTTCTATTTACGTTCGTTTCTATTTTTAACCGACTTCCAAAAAAAGAAGGAGAAGGTTCTCAATTCGGACCGTATTACTTTTTTTTTAATGTATGTATGTACCTACATCGATAACTCTGCCAGTTGTGAACCGATGTTGATGGGTTTTTTTTAATCGACAGATAATTCATCCGAATTGGTCCCATTTTTATCTCATAAAATTTGGTTCATTAGTTTTTGAAAAAACTGACTTTATAAGTACATTTTTCTTGATATCTCGATAAAATATGTACCGATTTTGACGACTTATTTTTTTAAGACATAATAATTTCTCTACATTATCTCACAGACATATGACGAAAATCGGTTCAGTAGGTTTCAGAAATTCAGTAATTAATTTCTGTTTACGGCTGAAAATTTTGTATCAGAAAAAGCCTTAGCAACGGTTGCTATTGACACGAAGTTGTCAATTTTTGTATCGACGGTGGTCTAAGGGCTAAAGGTATGGGATGCAGCGCAGGATGCACAAGCACATGGTTCAAATCACATCCACAGGTCCACAGCGGTATTTTTTTTTAATTTTTCATCAATATTTTTTTAGTTGCGTTATTATTTGTCTCTCAAAGCAGAAAAATCACTTAAAAGGGTAAAATAAACCTTTTTAAAAAGTGCACCGACTTCAAAAATTTGCACTGAAAAGTAAGAAATAAGAAATATTTCGTGGTAGAATTTGAAGACGGTTGATGCCAAATTAGAAACAACTTAGTTCCCAAATTCATCAATCTAGACCTACGATCATCACTAATACAAACGTAGATAATATTGAACAGATCTTTATCTTCTTAGATATTTGCTTAGTTTTGTATCCTAATTTGGCACCAAGTGTCTTCAAATTCTACAACGAAATATTTCTTATTTCTTACTTTTCAGTGCAAATTTTTGAAGTCGGTGCACTTTTTTTTAAAAGGTTTATTATTTATATTTAACACCTTGAAACAAGAACGATTTTAAAATATAGATACCCCATATTATTGTCATCAAAATTAGCCATTCTGACAGATACAAGATAATTTATAATTTGCCTTTTAAAATAAGTGTACCTACTTCAAAAATTATGTCTCTTCCTGTAAGTTGCTAAAGTCATCAGAAAACAGCTCGTATATACCTATATATACATGTTGTAAACATAAACTTCAAAGTACGTTTATGAACATTTTTTCAGTTGACCTTCTTACATTTTTCAATATTTATCATTTGTGTTATATTTTACTACGTAATTTTACTTACATCAACCAAGTATTTGTAACAACATCCACGTTTAGCTATGGTTGCTGAATTTAATAGGACTAGAGCTGTCACTTCTTAAATGGAAGTGGTATCATTATGTTACGTGACATCCGAAGTATAAGAAGGCGTTTAACATGGCTCGAACTCGGAGCTCCAGTTTTAAAACCGATAGTAGTTCGTATTCTATTGAATCAAATCTTCTAGAACGATTTTAAAAAATAATTTAGTTTGATAGTCCAATTCTCAGGGAACCTCTAACCTAAATATCTAACCTAACCCAAGGGGGTGAATTGTATTCCTAAAACAACGCGAACGAAGTAGCGGGCAATCAGCCAGTACCTATACAAATAAAATTTAATGGTATTCGTTCGGCTGGACAGATTTGGCATTTTTTTAATTTTCATAATAGTCTGAATAATGTTTTAATCGAAATAAAAATTGGAAAAGTTGCCCGAAAAATTGGAAAATTCGAAAGAATCTGACAATGCTTTTTTCTATGGGATTTTATATGAACTGAATCCAGAAAGCTAGTCCTTGATAAATTAACATCTCTATTAAATTGTTCCAACACCAATCCAATTTGAAATTCCTACACGTCTATTTTCCTATCGATCGATCGTGTTTGTTATTGCAAAACTTTTAATCGAATCGAACGTGTGAAATACGATGCTAAACCACAACTGAAACTAATGAAACACCTGCGTTGTTTGAAATCATTTCACTACCAACTTCGCTATTATTCAGAACTCTATAACTTGTGGTAATATTGTTTACAACTATAAAGCCAATCCAGTTTAGATTCAATCAAGAATTCTCAAGTTTCCAATATTCCTTACAAAGTGTTGAGATCTTCTTTAATACACGTAGATATTCTTACAAAAGGACCGCTACTGTCCGCTACGATACGAGTAGAGCTTGAATATCTAAATTGACTTTGAATTATTTGATTTTTTTTCTTTCTTCACGGGTTGCCTTACGGCTCCCTAAACCGTGTTACGGTTCCAGGGTACCTAGCGGAAGACCAAGTCTCCCTCGTTTAGTCGATCGTATTTGTGAGGCTATACCTAACGAGTGGCCAGTTCTGTTGAGGTATATTTAGATGGAAAAGCCTCTATTTGATTTTTGCACCTCTTAAAGTCAAGTTACCAGTCCGAGGGTACCCAGAGGAAAGATCCTTTGATTATTATATGTATTATAAACACTATTACAACCAGTTGCCGCGGCGAACTATTGACTACTTCTAGTCTTATTATAATATAATATTTTTATATTGTTCATTACACTTATTAAGTATATATATTTTTTTTGTAAAACTGTACCCCCCAATAATAGTGTTGTGTTGTGTTGTCAAACACATAGTTAAGCGATGAATTTGTTATTAATTAATAGAACATACAAACATAACATATTATCATACCTACTATTTATTTAAATTAGATATTCACGTGTAAATAGGCAATGTCCATATAAACAAATAAACGTGATCAGGACCTTCGAATATTTGCGGCGTTGTGGATTTATGCAATCAACAAACAACCAAATAGCATTTCTATATTGGAAAGGTAAATAGTATAATAACTGAATACTAGCTGCGAGCGTACCCGGCTTCGCTCGGGAAAAATTGTCAGAAAATCATTTGGCAGCTACGGAAAGATGTCTATGGTGGATTCACCTACTTAATTAGTGGCAAAGATTCCAAATCCATTAATTGATTTTCTTAATAATTTGTGATATATTTCAATTAAGAGATTCATTGATATAAAACGATACTTTTTCTTCTTATAAAATTAAATATATTGGCTGTATCAACATGATATTTTTATAGGCACATAATAATAATACCTGCGCTCATTTGTGGTAAATATAAGTTATTATATTTATTTGTGAATGAAGTATCTTTTTATTACATAAGACACCCAAGAATACCAATTTTTTGTGTTCGTAATATTAATAAATCATATTAAAAAATACAAAACTCTAGATGAGCTGTAATCTTAAGTAGGTCCGGTATCTCACAGAACATGTTCGGTCCGACCGCCGTATGATCGAGATTGAACACAGGCCACACATTAGCAATGTAAATCATACGATCTAGATCACATGCAATTCACTAACACCACACAGACACACAAGATAGATTCGATTAAACAAAGGCGTGTACACACGTGTGTGTGTGTGTGTGTGTGTGTGTGTGTGTGTGTGTGTGTGTGTGTGTGTGTGTGTGTGTGTGTGTGTGTGTGTGTGACAGATCGTTCCGGCCATCGAAATCAACCACATTTCGGTGGACCGTATGGCGGCGCGCCGGCGAGTGGACGAATGAGTTTGAGATTGCACCTTTAAATTACGAAAAACGCTGACTGTGCATATGAATAATGAACAAGTACATACGTAATAAGTTTTTTCTTTTACATACAGAGATACACATGTTATATTTTCACATTGCCATCTCATTTATAAATAATTAAATATAATATTCTGCAATATATTGTGTACAATCGCGTACATTATATATGTCTGTCAGTCCGACGTGCGAGGAGAGGCCGCATGTTCACGCGCCGCCGCTTTGATGGACACACTTCTCGTAGGAGCGGACCGCAACCCTCCCGACTCCCGGCTCTTCTATGTAGGTACGAGTAATAAACACAGAATTATAATAATTTCACTGTTATTTCTAAGAATGTTATTCCCACATTATTTTATGTCCATGAACCATAAAGAGGAGACTATAAAAACTTTTCGGAGAAATCTGTTGTTATCGTCTAGCGATTTTAACAGATTTTCTATAACAATTTCTTCTTTACTTTGAAATACCCACAATACTGAGATTGATACAATATTTTCTTAAGAATATGATTATTTTAACAGGTATGGAATCAACAAGTTTCGTAACGTAACGAACCACGTCCGGACGTGGGTGTCCAATGCAGGATTTCCCCTCCTCAACAAAAAAAAAAAAAGTTCGTAACTTAAAGTTTTCCTTCTATCATATAATCAGATGCGCGGTGCCTAACTTAATTTTCGTGAATAAACTTTTATACAGAATGTTTCAAGAAATTATCCAAACTGAGTACGAGTAAACAGCAACGAGCTACTATTTTAATTAAAATATGGAACACAATTTTTTATGGAATATTTATTTTTAGGTTTTTTAATGTCGATAACGCAGTAGTGGTAGTGTAATAGATTTGAAAACGTTAGCTGAAAAGAAAAGACTATAACAGTATATATTCTACTCAGACTGTAATAGTAGGCACTTTTGTATTTTATAATGTTGCGGAAAATACAATAGATACATTTTACATTTGTAATGACTTTTTTCTCTTTCTTCAAGGGTTGCTTTACAGCTCCCGAATCCGTGTACGGTCCCAGAGTACCTGGTGGAAGACCAAGTCTCCCAAGCCGATGGTATTTGTGAGGCTAATACTGGGATATCTATTTATCTATTATCAAATAGAAAGCTACGATATCCCTGAGTGACATATGTTGTATTTTATTCTGATCAAAAATATCTAAGGGCGAAGCCGGGGGTAGACAATTGTATACGAATTAAATAATAATGTGATTCTTTGGCCCTGAAATTAAACTTAACTACCAACAGATGTCTAATTTATAAACCGATTTTATTAAATCATCCGCGCATTCCATAAGTTTCATGACCATTTCCGAATTAGTTTGTAGTTTAGTAGTGAAGTACAAACAATGATACTAAAGGTGGTCACACGTTCGTCCAATCCTCGGCGCGCCGCCGTACGGTCCACCGAAACCGACTACAGACTTGTCCAATTCTTGTAACGAACGGTCCGCCTAGAATCCTATATCATCCGGCGGCCGGAATGGGAAATTTTCGGTGCGATGCCGGACCAATGTGTGTCCTACTTTAGGTACTTGTTGGATCGATTTAGATAAAATTCACTTGCTTAATTTTTCTTATTACTTTAAAATTTCAAATTATATTTTCTATCACAATAATTAACATACAATGGCAATCCTTTCTAAATGACAATAAGTATTCCATATAGATATTTGGGCCACGAATATTTCTTACAAAGGCAAGAATGGCATCGTTAATGGCTCGTACATAATCCGCACCAAGTCTCTCTATTCAGTGAACGTCTGCGAGTACTAACTGGCAAATTTTTGAAAGGTGATTTACGACTACAGTGCTATGATATCGATTTTATATAAAACTGGCTGTCCTCATATTCACGGTGACACCTCAAAAAGCAATGTAAGAAATAATAAAACACGTTTAATGCATATATAATTATATAACCTCTATAGAACGCGACGTATATTAAAAAACAAATCCGCGGTTTCCCGTGTAGAAATAGATCCAAAAATAAATAATGCCATGGCTGTAATTTGCCCCTCCCCCGCCCGCTTTCGCGGTATAAAAAATAGTTTATGTCATTCCCTGACCCCTGAACTACCACTATGCAAAAAATCAAGTCGATCCCGTGAAAAATAAAAATAAATCGATCCCAAGGGAACCATACATTTTTCCGGAATAAAAAGTAGCCTAGTGCTATTCCATACTATAATCTATCTCTGTGCCAAATTTCATCCAGGTTTCAGCTGTTCAAACTTTCGCGTTTATATTATTAGTGGGATTGGCCAAGTTTCGAGTGCGACTCGCGCGCAGAGGTTTCCGTACCATTTTTTTCAGTCAGAACTCTAAGACAGGATTTTCGTTTTCAGGTTTTCCTGTAAACTATATGAAGGCCTATTTTTTTCAAATTTTTAGACTAGGTAGTTCTGTTAAGGCCTCCACCCCCTTATAGCAGTCAATTATTCAATAAAAAAATGGTATTCCTTATAACAATTTTTTTACGTTTTTATTTTTCCCCCAAAATTAAGCTCCAAAACCCATATTCGATTATTTACGCTATACGTCCGTGACTGGGTCATGAAACTGAAAAATATGTACCAAGTTTCAACATTTTTCGTCCAGTAGATTCGGAGAAAGTAAGCTGTGACAGACGGACAGGCAGGCACTTGAGTGATTCTATAAGGGTTTCCGTTTCTTCATAATAAAATAAATAGATACCTACCAAAATGTGTTATAATCATTATGCTGTTTGGTTTTTTATGTACAGTCGCAGTCAGGGAAGCAGACCCACCTACATTCTAATAAAATTGTGGCACTTAAAATCATATCGTATCGTACCAAGTGCTTATAAAAGCTCTTTTCTTTATATAGCGTGAGTATTTAAATTAGGGATAGAGTATATATATTAAAATACACGTGAAATTAACTCCCTGAGGTGGGCATGCTCCCTTGACATTGGTTTGTCTGTTTTTACAACTGATGTAGTAGGTATATTATACATTCTGTATACTTAAGGTGGCCACACATTCATCCAATCCCCGGCCGGTCGCCGTACGGTCCACCGAAACCGACCACAGACTCGTCCAATTCTTAACGCGCGGCCCACCATTTTCAAATCGTTGTATTTGTGGTTGATTTCGATGACCGGAACGATCTGTCACACACACACACATCCACACGCCTTTATTTAATCGAATCTTGTGTGCTGTGTGGGTGAGTGAATTGCATATTGTGATCTAGATCGTATGATTTACATTGCTAATGTGTGGCCTGTCTTCAATCTCGATCATACGGCGGCCGGACCGAAAATTTTCTGTGAGATACCGGACCAGTGCGTGGGCTACTTTAGTTTCAGAACAAGAGCTGCAAAGCCTGGTTGCACTTTTGAAAGAGGAATGCGAGAAGAATTTTATGAAAATTTATAATTCAAAATTAAAAGTACACTAGTGTGATATAAAGCGTATTGGCCGCATCCGGAACGATGACATTAGAGAAGAATGCGGTTGAAAGATGATGTTGTGACTAAAATGAAGAAAAGTAGTTCACGCTGCTTTGGACACGTTGAAATTATTAAGGATGAAAGATTGACTAACAAGGTTTATATATGGCTGAAGTGAAAATAAATGCTGACAGAGGACGACCTAGGTGTACTTTTATTGAACATATAAAAAATGTATTGATCGATGGAAATATTAAGAGTACATACAATCGCCGAGCATGTTTGAAATGTATAATGAATATAAAAGAAGCGAAAGAGGTAGGTATGTCAGGATCGTCACATTTGGCATTCGATTCTCTCTGCCTACCCCTCTTGGGATAAAGGGCGTAATGATAGATAGATAGAATAGATAGTAATGCACTTTATGGCTCCCCGGAACCAGAAGGATGGCTCCAAGAGATATCCAGCGGAATCCAGTGTTCTTATTTTTCTTTTTTTTATAGAGAAGACGCGCGACTGGCAGAACATAATACAGTCCATAAGTCGCGCCCTTCCTTCAGCCGAGGTTTTGTGATGTGTTCATAAGCCAAACGAGCGGCCAGTATATTAGGATGGGAAATCTGCCTAATGATGTGCTATAAATATCTATTTTTTATGTATTAATGAACCCGCGTAAAGTGAATAAATAACCAAATAAATTTTAATGAATTTACTAACAACGAAATGGTTTTTTTAATTAATCTTCTTCTGAGCATTATTTTTTACATTCATATTTCAGCAACGAAACAATATCTAAGATTTAATTTATTAATTGCCGAATTTACCGGTTTCCTCGAGCAATTAATTTAAGTTCATTAACGTCCCTTGTAATTATTATTTTCAAAAGCAGTAAAATCCTGAAATTCTTTATAGATTATTACAATATTGCAAACTTAATGAACATCATAAATACAAATATATATTAAAAATGTTTAATTAATTTTCGGATTATCGTGTAAAATATATTTATAGTATGGCGGGCATAGACCATATTTTATTATTTCCTCTCAAAAGTAGGACAGCATAATAAATTATAATTAGTGCCCGGATAAATATGTATTAAAAATGTCGAAATATGTAAATATAATATGGACTGAAAAAACTAAAATATGGAAAAAATATGTACAATAAAAAGTAACAACATTTCAAATAAAACTATTGTTTATTGCAAAAAATCAAAACTTTTTCTATTTGGACGAAATAATGCTTTGTACTGGCTGAATGATGTTTCAACATCACAGGATGTGATTGGAGCATATTTAAATTTACATAATTCTGCAAGTGAGTAGGGCACGTCTATGTCGCCTTCTAATCTTCCACACAGCATGCTGTTAATTCTCGAGCGCCTTTATGGTGCGCAGACTGTCATCTTCGAGAATTTCTTTTGAGATCGCAATAGCAGCAGCCTCGTTTTCCAATCCAAAAATAGTAGTTTTGATTTGATCGTAATATTGGGTATAATAGGTATTCAACATGCTGTTCGCGAATCGTATCAATTTGCCAGAATTTTTAGGAAACTCATAGCGCTGATGAAAATATAGATAAATTGATTAATATTTTGTGGAATATGGATTTATATTTAAAATGTGGAAAAATATAGAAAAATATGGAAAATAAAACATGATTTTTCACGATCTAAATAACATATTTTATGTAGAAACCATAATTAAGAACGAAAACAATTTCAAATAAAAATATGTAATTACATATTAATCCGGGCCCTAATTATAATATTTTGAAGGTATTGCCTCTAGTACACAAAGCACAGGATACCTCAGTTTGTGTTCAAAGTAGTATTCTGTTTCATGTCCGGTCATAAATACATATAGCGTTTTGGATTTGCGCTTTCATTACATATACAAAAAAGCTCGCCGCTGTATTCCATAATGGGTTGATGTAAAAGGTACATTAAGGTAAATACAAATGAGTAAATAAACAAGCAGTGGTTACTGTACCGCAGAGCAACCCTCTCAAACATTAACGCTAAAACCACGCTGGAACAGATTCAAGTTTCACTGACATATTATTATTTCTACGAGCGAACTCTGAATGTTAACATATGTGATTAATAATAGGTTTTAAGCCGGAAGGGTCAAGGAAAGGGTTTAAGTCATGTTTCCGGACTTTAGAACAGCAATTAACGTGAGAACAGTAGCGGGTATAGGTAATGAACGTCATATTATACTTACATGAGTTTATAAAAAAATAAAAAAAAATAAAAAAGCCTTTAATTTTCTTACATAATATACAGTGTTTTTAAAAAATAATAATAATAGTGTTAGTAGATTTTAGTTTATTTAAGTGTTAAATTATCATCTAATCATAGTTTTATGATACAGTATTTTTGCATACATTTTTATTTTTAGTGTAATTGTTAATTGTAAGAAACCCCTCTACAGGTAAAGGCCTCTTCCAAAGCTTGCCAGTCCTCTCTAGATTGTGCTTTTTGAAGCCAGTGGGGGCCGGCTGTCTGTTTGATCTCCTCCTCCCATCTAGCACAGGGTCTCCCCCTTTTTCTTTTTCCTTTAGGGCCTTTCCATGTCGTCACTTGTTTTGTCCATCTTTGATCTTGTAGACGCGCTACATGCCCAGCCCATTTCCATTTTAATGTCAAGGCGTGTGCCAGAGCATCATTTGTTTTTGTTATCTCTCTTATTTTTGCATGTCGTATTTTTTGTATTTTTTTAATTTTTAACATACTGCGCTCAAGCCCCCGTTGACATGTGATAATTTTATTTTTTGTCTTGTTGTTGAATATCCAAGTTTGGCAGCCATATGTCAGACATGGTAGAAGGCTAGAGTTAAATATTTTTGTTTTAATATTGATTGCCATGTTGCTCTTAAATATTTCTCTTAAACTCCAATATTTATTCCAGGTTAATTGTGTCCTACGTTCTATTTCTAGCTCCTTCTTTTTTCTATCGAAACTAATTAGCTTGCCAAGGTATATGTATTGCTCTGTGTAATTAAGAGGCTGATTGCTGACATATAATGTTTTTTTGATGCTGTTTGTCATAACCATTGTTTTTGATAGGTTTATTTCTAGTCCCACGGATTTGCTTACATTATTTAGTGATTCTATCATAAATTGTAATTCTGAGCACGATTCAGATAATAATACAATGTCATCTGCGAATCTCAAGTGAGCTAAGTAATTGTTTTTAATCCTGATTCCACTTTTTGACCAGTTGAGTTTACTGATAATATATTCTAATGTGGCTATAAATAGTTTTGGAGATATTGGGTCACCTTGCCTTACACCTCTTTTTATGTTAAACCAAGCACCGACTGTCTCCAGTTTTACTCTACTCTTGGCGTTGTTATAGAGGCTTTTGATCACTCTTATATACTTCTCATTTACATTTTGAGCTTTCAGAGTTTCCCATATTGCCTCGTGTGCAATAGTGTCAAATGCTTTCTGGTAATCGATATATGTGATGTAGAGTGGTCTTTGCATCTCTTCGTATTTCTCGATGATCAGCTCTAATGTGTGTATATGATCCATAGTAGAAAAGCTTTTTCTAAAGCCTGCTTGTTCGATAGGTTGTTTTTTTCCAATACGACGTCTATTCTTTGATTTAAGATTGAGGAGAAGAGCTTGTAGAGACATGGTAGTAAACTTATTGGCCTGTAGTTTGAAATGTCTTTTGGGTCGCCTTTTTTGTAAATCAATGTTATGTTAGATTCTGACCATTGGATGGGTGTATCTCCAGATTGTAAAATGCTGTTGAACAAATTTGTCAAGGGTACAGCTAGAGTTTTGTGACCTGTTTTTATTGCTTCGTTTGTGATATTATCTGGGCCAGGGCTTTTTTCGGATTTTAATGTTTTTAGTGCTTTTATGACTTCGCTTACCTCAATCTGTGATATATCTTCTATTTTACTCTCACCCGTCTTGGTTTGGTACCTGAACACACTACTCTCAATCTCCTTGGCGCTGTATAAAGATTCATAGAATTTTGTTGCTACATTGATGATATCATTTCGGCTGTGCAGTGTTTTATCAGCTTTCTTCAGTCCTTCAATCCATGTTTTATTTGTTCTTAGTTCTTTGAACGCTTTTTTCGTGCTTCCAGATTCATTCAGGTGTTTCTGTATAGTTTTGTATCTATGACTGGCATAGTCTTTTTTATGTATTTATTTGTTAGCTTATAGAGGGCAGATAATTCATTTTTTATTGAGCGAGTTTTGTTTTTTGTTCTTTGTAACTCTTGTCTCCTTTTTATGAGTGACAAAGTTTGTTCTGACAATATTTTATGAGTTTTGTAGAGATCTTTTTGTGCGTTTCGAGCTATCTGTAAACTTCCTGAGATGGCATTGATTATGTTGTTATATTGTGTCTGTACCGGTGTGTTTTTGTTACAGTCTAGTAGACTTTTCGACTTATAAGAAGTGAGTTTTTCTGTATATTTCAATATTTGTTCGTCTGTTTTTAAAGTTGATCGTAGATCGTTATTATATTTGGCTCTATTTTTCTTTATGTGCGTAAATGTTATTGTTGCTCTTAGTGGTCTATGGTCCGAAGGGTAGTTTAAGTTTAGTACCTCTATATTTTGAAATATTTGTGCTCTATTTGATAATATGTAGTCGATTTCATTTTTGTACATTTCGTCTGGGGATCGCCAAGTCCATCTATTTCTTGTTTTTTTCTTATAGTACGTATTTATAATTGCGAGTTTATTTTCTACAGCGAAATCGATTAGTCTTTGGCCTCTTTTGTTTCTTATACCATAGCCGTTTTGTTTCATTATTAAATGTTCCTCTTTTTTGGGTTGGCCTATTTTAGCATTTAGGTCCCCCATCAATATATAATTTTTGTGTGCATGTTCGATTGCCTTGTTTACCGTCGCATAAAAGCTTTCAATTTCTTCCTCTTTGGCTTTTTCTGTAGGAGCATAGACTTGTATTATAGAGATGTATTTTCCTTCAAATATCATATTCAATAAAGCGACTCTCTCTGTGAATCCGATAAAGCTTTCTATATTATTTTTGTGACATTTGTTGACCAGGAAGCCTACACCATACATTCCGGGTGTATGACCTGTATAACAGAGTATGAAATTTTCATATTCCTCAATTTTGTTTCCTGTGCGTCTTGTTTCTGATAAACCAACTATATCGTACTTTATGTCTTTCAGGGCTTCTTTTAATTCCATTAGTCGCTCAAATGAGGAGAGAGACCTGATATTATATGTAATTATGTAGAGTTTATTCATTGATTTTGACTTTTTTTGTTCCTTTGGAAGGTTTTGGTCATAATCTTCCACGGGGACCAACCGGCTTGGAAGATGTGTTGTGTTTCTTGTTTGTGTTGTTTGTGTTTTTACCGTGTGAGAGGGGGGTGGTGGTTGCTACATGTTCATACTCTTGTCGTCCTGAATCGTGCCAATCGGTTTTTTATTAGTTAGGAAATCAAGCATACTTGGCTTTAGAATACTCTCAGACAAGCTGGATGATCTTTGTAGCGGGGGCTGACTTTTGTTTTTCTTGCTATTTTGTCCTTTTCGCTCGATACGGGTACCGGTGTTGTGATCTGGAGAGATGGGAAGGGTTCTTTTTTTGTTATTTTTAATGTCTAAGTCTTTATTTAATATTATTATTTTATCATATTTGATTATCGCTGAAATTCCTTTCTCTTTTTCAATTTCTATTTGTACATTTCTATTTGTATATTTATACATCAACAAAAATATCTATTTTTTTTTTTTTCAAGAACTCAATCGAACGAGAATAAAAATCAGCTGACGCCTTGGGCACGCAATTTGAAGTGTTGAAGCTTTCACATTTTAAATAAAATTTTAGGTGCATTTTAATGAATTCTTGTCGATGGATAAATTGGGTCTCCTACATTATCTCTAAAATGTTTTGATATAATTTTAGAATATACAGGTACATAAGATATAAAATTGCATTATATAATTATTCATTTGCTATAATTTTTTTTACCCTAAAATCGATTTCTGTAATTTTCAAAATCACTATTATCAAAATATATAAAATTACATTCAATAATTATTTATTTGCTATAATTTTTCTTTTGTCTAAAATCGATATCCGTAATTTTCAAAATCACTATTATCAAAATATATAAAATTAAATGATCTAATTTATAATTTGCTATAATTTTCGTTTTATCTAAAATTGTTTTCCATAATTTTCAAGATGTCTAAATTATTAAAAGGTACAACATTTAATAATCTAATGATTAATTTGTTATATTTTTTCCAGTTTATTTGCGAAATATTTATTAATATATAAAAATCTTCCTTTCTTATTATAAATAATATATATATAGGTATCATATCCGTTATCAACAAGTGATGGTTGTTTAGGTATTTATGAGTTTCTGGCGCTTCGCCGTCCGCTGCCGCGGAACGCTCGCTTCGCTCGCTCGTCTCGCGCTCTGTTTTAGCACTATTCGAACCACGCTCGTCGCTTTGCTCCTCGCTAACCAATTTTTATTTACAAATTAGGGGAATAGGAATCGAAAATTACTGCAACAGACATTAACAAAATCTACTGTTTTTTAATAATAGTACTTATTTAAGTCGATTACATTATAGAAAATTATAGTAAATGTACATAGAATGAAGTTATACGTTTAAAAATATAGTGAGTACCCTTATTTTAACAATCCATTAGAATAAATGATATTATAGATTAATAAAGTTATAGAAAATGAATTTATATATTTAGAAAATTATAATAACTGCAATTATAGAAAAGTAACCATTAGTGCAACTGAAATTAGAGATTATAAAAATTATAAGACATGAGATTATATATTTTCAAAATTATAGTAACAGCAATTATAGAAAAGTAGCCATTAGTGCAATTGAAAATAGACATTTGTAAGAAGACAGTCAATTGATTAGTAGTTACGTCTTTTGCCCGCCAGGTGGCAGAAAGAGAGGTGCGTTGGCCAGCAAATGAAATGGTCGCTTTGTTTTAACTGTGTAATATTTTAATTCTGTTTAATTGTTTAATTGTGTCCAAAGTGGAAATTAAAGACAGTAATTAGTAAAGACGTTAATTTTATTCAATCCATCATCGTCTCTTTACAAGTGGCAGCCCAACTAGTGGCCAATAAAAGTTTCGAACCAAAATAACGAATTTTTACGAACTCTTAAATTTTGTTTCTAAAATATATTCAGTTTTCAACAAGCATTTTGCTGGTTTTATGTGTGACTGTCTCAATCTTCGAGGTGTTAAGTGAAAGTGAAAATGCCAAGAAGAAAAAGTGCGCAAAGTAGCCACGAGGCGGACTTCGAGGTGGAGTCGCGCATGTCAGCGATGTTCGCGTCCTTTGCTAGGGCTCAAGCTGAGTCTAACAGAGAGTTAATATCAGCTATCCTAGCTTCCAAGGATTCCAACAGTGACAGCGGCGCTCCAAGCCTGTCTCCGACATCACACATCGCACCGCCCTCCGCGCTTATGGGAAACTTCGCTAACTGTACAGCGCGTTTCAGCGGGAGAGCTCATCAAGATCCACGTGTCGTGGATGCTTTTATTGATACAATCATAGTATACAAAGAGTGTACAAATATAAGTGACGAGCATGCGCTCCGCGGCCGGCCAATATTACTAGAGGCAGATGCTGCTGTTTGGTACAAGGGAGTAAAGGGCTCCATTTCTTCGTGGACAGAGGCAATACAACGTTTGCGATCCATGTATGGTGCGCCGAAACCTCCCTACAAAATATTTCGTGGCGTGTTCAGTGCAGATCAAGGACACGAGCGCGCCGATATTTATATCAGCCGTCAACGCGCGGAACTCGCGAGTCTACCGTATGTTCTTGATGAACGAATTATATTAGACCTTCTTTACGGCTTGCTAAACATCAATATTCGAAAGCGAATACCTCGAGACCTGGTTAATAGTGTCGACGAGCTCATCGAGCGCGCCAGACAGGTGGAGGACGAGTTCGACGAAGCAGCGTCGGTGCCTGTTCAGGGACAACGGGAGCTTCGTGCCGGCCGGCATGAGCCGCGCTCTACGGCGGCGCCTGCGCCGAGCACCTCACTCCGGTCACCTGTGTTTCACGGGTCAACGACTGCTCGTAACTCGGTCGAGACTCCGCTTCGGTCTTCGACGTGTGAAGTTCCTCGGGCGACACAGTGTAACCAAGTAATTCAACCTCTTCAAGGTAACAAAAGTTATTGTGTTTATTGTCGTAAAAGTGGTCACGCTCGCTCTGAGTGTCCGCGACTTAAAAGTAAAAGGGATAGTGAAATCAAGTGTTATGGTTGTGGTGCTAAGGGCATCATTCGTTCTAAGTGTGCTAATTGTAATGCTGGGGACAGTAAACCTAAAGACACTAGTAATACATTTTATTCTTGTAATTTTCATTCTTTGGACAAGTCTTTGAGCGATGATACCTACCCATTTACAGATCTTAGTCATGAACCTAATGTTATAAATCGTAGTAACGATCGTAGTTGTACATGTTGTAACAATATGTCTGTAAATCGTAGCAATCGTAGCCCAAAGAAGAGTCCGTTTTCGTTTAATACAAATTTGTCAAAGATTAAGCAAGGTCATCTGTCAAAGATCACCGAGTTGTGTACTAACACTTTTGTACCTAATGGGAGTTTGCCTCTCAGAGGCAAGTCGCCTATTCAAAATTGTAACAAGCTACCATTAATGAAGGTTGCCTTTGCGTCTGACTCCAACAGTAACGGTACCAGTAACCGACCTATTCTCAATGTCGAGATTAATGGGGTTCGTGGTACCGGTTTAGTGGACACAGCGGCCAAACGATGTATAGCTGGTTATAGTTTGTATACGTTGCTACGCGATCAAGGTCACCCGTTTCGTAAAAGTAATTTTCGTGTAAAATTTGCAGACGGGATTGTGCGCGATATGAATGTCAAACTTGTTGACGTCGACGTTAAACTTGAGGGTAAGGTTGTACCAACTACCTTCATAGTTTTACCTAACGCCGTAAATAATGAAACACTTTTTGGTATCGATTTTTTATGTAGTGCTCGTATTGTTCTTAACTTACACGCGAACTCATGGTTTATGACTGATCACCCGCAGGCTGTGTATCCTTTGCAAGGCGAGAAGTCAAGCGTCAAGGTGAGTTGTGCAGCTGCAGACGTGATTCGACCTGATGAGGGGGCGATGCTGTCGTCAATGGAGCGAACTGCATTGTCAACCTTAGTTCACGAGTACGAGGACATCTTTGGTGAAGGGGGAGGAGCGACACCTTTCGCCGAGCATACCATCGATACAGGTAACCATTTGCCTATTTCTGTTCCACCTTACAGGCTGACTCCCGCCAAGAAAATGATGATGGAGGACCAGCTCAACAAAATGATTAATGAGGGCATAGTCGAGGAGTGCGAGTCCGCGTGGGCAGCACCCGCCCTATTAGTACCAAAAAAGGATGGATCCTTTCGTTTTTGTGTTGACTATCGCAAACTTAACGCGATCACTAAAAATGACTCGTATCCATTGCCTGTCATCGATGATCTACTTCAATACACCGGTAAAAGCTGCTTCATGAGCACCCTTGATCTTAGATCAGGTTATTGGCAAGTGGCTGTAAAAAAGGAGGATCAGGACAAGACAGCCTTTGTGTCCCCTTTTGGCGTTCATCGTTTTAAGCGCATGCCTTTCGGATTGCGTAACGCGCCAGCTACGTTCCAGCGATTAATCGACCGTTTTCGTTCCGGGTCCGCCCTGAAGGATGTTACTCTCTTAGGTTACATCGACGATTTGATTGTAATCTCTCCCAGTTATGAGAAACACCTGAACGATTTACGAGCCGTTTTCGATCGTCTTAGGGTGTTCCGCCTCCGAGCTAACCGCGATAAGTGTGTGTTCGCTCGAGAGAACGTCAAGTACCTGGGTCATGTGATAACGCCGCAGGGCATATCTGCCGACCCTGACAAAATCGCTGCCATAGCTCTAATGAAGGAGCCTACCTCGCTGAAGCACCTGAAGACTTTCTTGCAGACTTGTTCGTGGTTTCGGAAGTTCGTGCCGAATTTCTCGAAGGTTGCTCAGCCGCTCACTCTTCTCACAAGAAAGGACCAACCCTGGTTGTGGGAAGAGGCACAAATAAAGTCATTTAATGAGTTAAAAACTTTACTTACAACGGCTCCTATCCTTATCCAGCCGGATTACACTCGTCCTTTTATACTTAGATCTGATGCGAGCAATTATGCACTTGGTGCGGTTCTACTTCAGGGGGAGTCACCGCGCGACGAACGCCCCATCGAGTATGCCAGCCGCCTTCTTACGTCCTCGGAACGTAACTACTCTACAACCGAGAGAGAGGCGCTTGCTGTCGTATGGGCCGTTGATAAATTTCGTGGCTACATCGATGGACACGAGGTTCAAGTAGCAAGTGATCATCAGCCTCTAAAATGGCTACTCACCCTCAAGACACCCACCGGTCGTCTGATTAGATGGGCGATGAAGTTGCAGTCGTGTGATCTTAAGGTGGACTACACTCCAGGGAGAGCTAATTTGGTCGCTGACACACTTAGTCGACCTCCATGTGATGATGAAGCTCGTGATAGCTGTGGACTATGCACCGTCTTCGTTGATACACCACACTGGAACGCTGCGACTTTGCGTGATGACCAACTCTCAGATCCTGAGGTGTCTAAAATCGTAACCGAGCTCGAAAGTCGGGACGAGGTCGCTGTCAAGAGATGGACCGAGCGTGGTTATTATATGAGTAAAGGTATACTTTACCGCTACGCTGACCTTGAAACCGAAGAGCCTCAACTTGTCGTGCCGGATACCCTACGGAGGAAGGTGCTGATCGAGTGTCATGATGCGGCAACTTCTGGCCATGGGGGAGTGGAGAGGACTCTGCATAGAATCTCTCGACGTTTTTACTTTACCGGTATGCGACGTTATGTTGAAGACTATTTAAAAACATGTGTCGAGTGTCAGCGTTACAAACCCTCTAACAAAAAGCCAGCAGGACTTATACAGACGCCGGTTCCTGCGCAACGTTTTGAAGTAATTGCCGTCGACCTTTTTGGACCCCTGCCAAGAGGACCTAACGGAGAACGATGGATTTTGATAATAGAAGATACCGCTAGTAAATGGGTAGAGCTGTTTCCGCTGGTGGAAGCTACAGCAGAAGCCTGTGTTAAGGTATTAATCGAAGAGGTTTTTCTACGCTTTGGTGTACCCAGGCGTTTAATTTCGGATAATGGCGTGCAATTTATTGCCGACGTCATGCAAAAGGCTATGTTTGTGTTAAAGGTTAAACAAAATTTTGTGCCCTTATATCATCCCGAGGCCAATCCCGTCGAGCGTAAGAATAGGGAGTTGAAGACGCAATTGGCCATCCTTGTCGAAGGACATCACAAACAGTGGCCCGAAGCGCTTCCCTTTATTCGATTCGCGCTCAATACATCATTGACCAAGTCCACACAACATAGTCCTGCTTATCTCACTTTCGCTCGCGAACTTCGCGCACCTATAGAAGCTCAAAGTGACCTACGTGCTACGGTAGAAGCGGAAAATTATGTGCCGCAAATCTCGCCGTATTTATTAAAATTAGCAGATACTCTCCGAGAAGCGAAGGAGACTATCGAGTATGAACAAGATCGTAATAAGACTACTAAAGACGAGACCCGTCGTGTGGGGGAAGACTATTCACCTGGTGACCTAATCCTTCTACGTAGCCATGTTTTGAGTAATGCCGGTAAGGGTATAACCTCGAAACTCGTCCCAAGAAGAGATGGGCCCTACTGCATAAAAATGAAGGTGAGTCCCACCACTTACTTAATTTCGCATCGTGAAGCTCCTGATGAATCGATCGGTAAGTATCACGTGTCCGATCTTACTCGCTACCATGCACGTGAGTGTGAGGGTGATCAGTCCAAGCCACGACCCGTCAACCCAAAACGGAGACGCGGTCGACCTCTTAAACTATTAGATTATGTTTAAGTTCCTTGTTCTAATTGTTTTTTGTTATTGTTAATTGTTCTTACTGACTTTCTCTTTGTGTTACTTTTGTGTTTGTTTGACCAAACTGGTGGTCCTATATTTGGTCAAAAGGGGGAGTATGTAAGAAGACAGTCAATTGATTAGTAGTTACGTCTTTTGCCCGCCAGGTGGCAGAAAGAGAGGTGCGTTGGCCAGCAAATGAAATGGTCGCTTTGTTTTAACTGTGTAATATTTTAATTCTGTTTAATTGTTTAATTGTGTCCAAAGTGGAAATTAAAGACAGTAATTAGTAAAGACGTTAATTTTATTCAATCCATCATCGTCTCTTTACACATTATAAAAATTATAGGACTTGAAATTATAGATTTTGAAAATTATGGCAACTGCAATTATAGAAAACAATACGTTATAGGAATTAATATTATAGATTTAAAAAAATATATCAAACAAATTTATAGATTTTTAAAATTACAGGATCTAAATTTATAGTAAATGAATATTTATAGCAAGTAAAATTATAGCTTGTGAAATTATATATTTTATTTTAGAGCATTTGAGAGGATACCGGATAAATTACTAGCAATACAACCTTATTTACAAATGCATTTACCTTACCAATTATTTTATTTATAATTTACCAATACCATCTTCACTAATGTTAGACCTTCTTTCACTTCAAAATGGAGCAACGGATCGACATGATTTTTTTGCACAGAGATAGCTGTGTGAGGCTGGGGCCATGCCGTTAGTAGTAATGAAATTATATGTATAACAGAAAATCTACAAATATTTTAGGTATGAGATCCTACAAAAATCTGAGATAATAGTAAAGAAATAATTAATATGACCTAAGGTTGGCACGAGCACCATAGACAACGAAGGGCCGGTAAATTAAAGCAAGGCTTCATACATACAATAAAATAGCTTATTGTAACCTTTACCCTAAGAACAACCTTTTTTTCTGTCGACTCATCTAATCTAGCATATTCATACCTAATGAGATGGCGTTCGATAATTATGTCGAAAGTAGGTAGGTATAATAGGTATACTAAGAATCACATGGAAATACTTTTCTGTCTCTTTGCTGCAGTAACATAAAATAAATATAGTAAATTTATAATACAATACAAATAAAAATTTAAGTGGCTGGCTGTGATTTCAAAATTAATATCAATATCTAAGTGGGGTGTGCGGCGGTATACGTAACCAATTAATTATTTTTTCCAATAGTAGTTTTAAGAACTTAAAACAAAATAATTATATAAGTGTAATTTTAATATTTTTTTTACGGTGTTACGGTTCCAGGGTACCCAGCGGAAGACCAACGAGGGAGCGTTTAGCCTATGGCATTTGTGAGTGGCCAGTTCTGTTGTGGTATTTATTTTTCTTTTCTTTCTTCACGGGTTGCCTTACAGCTTTAGATGGAAAAGCCTCTAAGTGTGGTTTGTCGGATTATGTAGATAAGATTTTAATTAAAAACCCATTGGTATACAATATTTATCAAAAACTAGACAAAATACTCTTCTAAACTAAATAATTCAACAAAATTATCATTTGTTACAATATCGTATTAGCTTTGGCTTTATTAAATTTTCCGAGAGCAGTCAGTGGAGAAGAATTTATTTCACTGTCTCTGAGTGGTGTTAGATGTGTTTCATTATTCTTCAACAAAGCCACGGATTGGATTAACACAATCCCAGACGTGTGCTTTCGCTCCATGCATATATTAACAGTGTCACCACTCCCTCAAATGGCAGAGAAATTAGTATTTCTTGCGAAATTTCCATATTTACCCACTCGCATGCGAGATAACTGTACTGTATTTATTATGTGTATAAAAATAATTGAGTTAATGTGGATTAATACGTATGGCAGAGTGCTTCCCGAGTGAAATTCACAACTTTATTCTTTGGGGATTTCGTTTGGAATTAAAATTAGACCGCTGAGCATACAAAAATGTTTCGACTATTTACTACATTTCACTGTTTTAACAAAACATACAAGTATAATGGGTTTTTCATATCGGGTTCGAAAACTTTCCGTATTAATTTGTACAAACAATTTTATTTTATTTATTTTTCAGTTAATAAATTTCCCTAAAATAGTTGAAACTGAGAAAACATGTGAAAAATTTCGAAATATACCTAGACTTAATTTTGTTTAAATGTATCTCCCTAATCGACGACTAATATCTCCTACATAATACCAGTCTTAAAGTATGAATAAAATTTTCAATTTATTTTCCAGATTTTCACAATGACCGTGTCTGTAACTTTTCCAGTATTCCGCAGGTACATACAATCTACCTACATAGTGCTCGTTTGGCGGCAGATGACGACTCCGCTTCAGCGGTGAAACTGTAGAAATTATTCGTAGCATCTGCTGCATCAAACGGGTAGAAAACTCTACCGTTGACGACTGCATGTCCGTGTTTCAGGAAAATGCAGCTCTCAACTCTTATTACGAGACGCCATGTTTGGTTCAAATTGAAGCGATTTACAGGACGTGAGAATTGTATGCAGATTTTCAGCCACTTTTCGATTTTAATTTATATATTGATGAGATGTTGCCATGCATGCTTCAAGTTTAAACACATATTCTCTGTTCTTTTTAACCGACTTCCAAAAAAAGAAAGAGAAGTTTTTCAATTCGGTCCGTATTTTTTTTTTTTTTTTTATATATATATACATGTACATTGATTACTCCGTCAGTTGAGTACCGATTTTGATGATTTCTTTTTTAAACGACAGATAATGCTTCTGGATAAGTCCCATTTTTTATCATAGAAATCGGTTCATGAGTTTTCAGAAAATTTTAAATAACTGAGTTTAAATTTTTCTTAATATCTCGATGAAATATGTACCGAATCTGACGACTTATTTTTTAATGATATAATAATTTTTCGACATTACCTCACAGACATATGACGAAAGTTTTTCATAAATTCAGTAAATTGCCTCTGTTTACGGCTGAAAATGATATCAAAGAAAAGCCTTAGCAACGGTTGCTATTGACACGAAGTTGTCAATTTTCGTATCGACGGAGGTCTAGCGGTGGTATGAGATGCACTCCTGAGGAGATGCAGCACAGGATGCACATGGTTCAAATCCCATCTTCAGCGATATTTTTTTAAATTTTCCAGAAATTTTTTTTTAGTTGCGTTAATATTTGTTTCTTAAAGCAGCAAAATCACTTAAAAAAAAGTGTACCGACTTCAAAAATTTGCACTGAAAAGTAATAAATAATTAAACTTTCGTTGTAGAATTTGAAGACGGTTGGTGCAAAATTAGAAACAACTTAGTTCCCAAATTCACTAATCTAGACAATTCATTAGGAATCTACGATCATCAGTACATACAAACATAGATAATATTTAACAGATCTTTATCTTCTTAGATATTTACTTAGTTTTGTATCCTAATTTGGCACCAATCGTCTTCAAATTCTACGACGAAATTTTAATTATTTCTTACTTTTCAGTGTAAATTTTTGAAGTAGGTACACTTTTTTTTAAAAGGTTTATATACCTAAGTGATGATAGAAATACAAATTTATTTACATTATATTTTGAGAAAAGTCTCCTACTTACAGCCTTATATTCTTAATAATGTGGTACAAATAAGATTCAACATAATACCTAAATCTATTTCTCCAGGAAGCCTCAATTCCTCGAATATTGTATTAAAGGAACGAAATTTTGAAAAGACTGGTTACACACATTCTTAGAAAAAATCGTTTCAAATCATTCAACGTATTCATGATATCATTAACATTTACATTTCCACCTCACACAAAGCTTCTTAAAGGAGTATCAACCTAAAATATGTATATTTATTCAATAAAGCCTCAAAAATATACTGCGAAGTTGTACGAGAAAGGCGATGCGATTTTGTCCTTTTGTTCCTATTTTCCGTCTCATATTTTTGTTTTCAACTTCAGTGAATATTTTTATTACTTTTTCTTGTCTCTCAACACATGAGTTATTTTTCATGTGTTCTCTTGGATATTCTGATGCTACTTCAGTCCAAACTACTCAGCTGTAAACATGAACACATTACGCCCTCTTATCTTACACATTTTGTTATAACTATGTATCATTTATATGTAAGTATCAAATAGAGGAAAATCAGAAAGTTACTAAGTGTGTAATACGAAAAGTATTTACTGAAGATTCGTTGTATGACATGCGAAAGAACTTTAGTAATATATAAAAAATATGTTTCCAATAATTTAGCAAAATAAACAAAATTGTAGTAAACTTATGAGATTTTCTACTTATTATATATATATATTATATCTTAGTATAGGAAGTTCATAAAGAGTAATTTAATTTTACACAAAAAAATATGGCACTAACTGCATGCTATTCTTTTAAAATCTGAGTGGAAGACCAAAGGAAATCCAAGGACGGGGAACACCATCTGAATGACAAATGAAGATGCTATAGCCAGCCCTGGCTGGATTTACACTAGGGGCACTAGTGGCTAGAAAAACTCGAAGCGTGAAAAAAAAATTCTTTTCGCGTTATCGAAAATGCTTTAAAAATTATAGTTGTGTTGAATACATTTGCAAATTTAACGTTTACACGAATCTAACCTGCAGATAATTATCCTTCTGTTGAGCATAAATATTTGTTCAGTTGCAGAACTAGTAATGAATTCAAGAGAATTCATTGTATTTAATAATATTAACAATAGGCTATCATTTTTCATGGTGCCCCAGGGCGGCACTATATAATGGTAAATCCAGCCCTGGCTATAGCGGTCCTTTCATATTTTATTTTATATTTTATTGATTGATATTTAGAACTGTTTTTGTTGTACCCAAGCTAAAGTAAGTAGATAAAGTGAGATATTATCTGTTTAAACCCTAAAACTACTAGACTTATTTAAAAAAAATCATAATAAAGCTACATTACTCCAGATAGAATACATTTTGTTAAATTAAAGTCCCCTAACATTTTCGTAGATATATATTTGTAGCCAAAAATATTGGTAGTTATTTTTTCGCAATTCAAAAATCTCACGGGCGAAAAAAGCTGTGGCAGAAATGTAGTAAATTATATAGTAGCAATAAATATTACATTTATACAAATCAGATTTGATACAATGTATAATTTGGATTTATATATACTGTCTGTGGTTTGTTCTTACAAAAGTTATCAGAGAAGTAGATTGTTCCATGTTTGTTAGTTGGAGTCATTAGCACATACTACAAGTTTCTATTCCATACAATGTACAGGAAGGACTCGACCCTTATCAAACCGTCATCCGATTAGTGCTGGATTAGGCGGACAAATGGAATTTGTAATTATCTTCACCTTAGTAATAGCTTATCAGTGGCAATCGTATTAAATATTACTTACTATAAATGAAACATGCGTCTTGTTGTTTACAAAGCCATTATTTCAGGAAAACCACAGTGTAAAACATTGTCCTGAATTTGTCCAAAGAGATAGCAAAACAGCTTGGCCTTGTTTACTTATTAGATGTTTTGTAGGGATTTCTGTTGTTGTTGACATGAACTAATGCCATAATTTATGCACGTAATAATGAAACAATATCCACGTGTCTGTTTTGATACTTTCAAAGTTTGAATTTGAAATTAATTAAGAGTCGATAGCCTAATTAATAGAGCGTTGGACTTATATCTAGGTGAATATAAACAACTGACAAAAAGTGGACACTGTTACTGGGGTTTCTGACCACAACGTAAGGTATAAAGGCCGTGAAGATGTGTGTGTATTGGAACCAATGAAAAAAAATGTGCATATTATTAGATACTAAACAAGTCAAATCGGAGCTACGTGTAAAACAGACTCGGCGGATATCTCACCGAAAATTTTCGGACCGTCCGCTGGATGATCGAGATAATCGCGAGATCATTATAATCAGTCAGCAGATAATGTCAGTCACAAAATCTGCGTATGTGTGTATGTGTGGACAGCAGTCGGAGATCTGTCCGGCATCGAAATCGACCACAGACACGATGATTTAAAAACGGACAGGGAACCGTTCGTACAAGAATTGTATAACGGGTTTTAAGGCGATTTCAATGATAAGAGTAGGTTTTTATATTAAAATATATATTTATTTAGTCATGTTTTACATCATTCCAGCGTTGCTGATGCCGGACTCCCTTCAGTCTCGAATTCTACAGAGCTTCAAATATAGTTTATAATTATTTGAAACTCTGTCCAAAAGATTAGTTGCCAGTATTAAAACATACAGCCAGTATTTTCTACAAAAAGTATGAATGAGTGCTCATACTTTACATCCCCCCTTCTACGAAAAAAGTTTAGAACTCGTTTATTGGATCAGTCTGTGGTCGATTTCGGTGAACCAGACGGTAACGAGTCGGCCATTCAATGTATTGTATAACCTACATAATTTGATTAAGAGCAAACTTCTCCACCAAATCTTAATTGTAGTTTAGACGTTAGATATTAATATAATTTTTTTAATCACAAAACAAACACTTGTATTTAATGTATTTGTATGCTAGCTTTCCACCCAAACTTCGCCCGTCGAGCCCATGTATATTAACCTTCACCCCTATTATGGTATTGAGTTCATACAAAATCCCACAGAAAAAACACTTTCAGTTTTTCCCGAACTTCCAAGTTTTCGCGTAATTTTTCCAATTTTTCTAATTTTTCTTCCTCTAAACAAATTCTATTCTATTCTATTCGGACAAACATTTAAAAAAATTAACCAAATCGGTCCAGCCGTTCTCCAGTGATACGTGCGTTTACCAACGAACAGCATTTATTTTTTACTTGATTTTGATACAGTTTTCATTAATATATACCTAGACTAATTTACAGGGAAGGTTTATATGTATAAAACATCACTTTTCGTCTTTTGGAGGCGGTTGTATATTAAAATCCCACGGGCGAAGTCGGAGCGGGCCACAAATCATTATATCAAAAAGCATGTAAATATGTATATGTATATTCAGAGTTAAATGTTACCTAGAAAACCCAAAATTGTCACAGGTGGGCATTATTTGAAGTTTATACACGAGTTTCAAATTACCGTAGAACATGCATATTCGTAAAGCTGTCCGCATTGAGCTTAGAGACGGCACTCGACCTGCGATAACAAACAAGCCTGCTAAAATTCAATTCATTTGCGTACGTCCATCCATTCATTCAATATACAAACTAACTTTAACTATAGCTTGTTGGGAGTGAAGTTATGCTACGCTGTGTAACATGACGTAACGAACAAACAGCACAGCAATACTAATATTATAAAGAGGTAGAATTTGGATATCTCAAACTACTAAACCGGTTCCAAAAATATAGTAAGCTACGATATCCCTGAGTAATATATATATATATCATCACGTCTTTCATCCCAAGAGGTAGACAGAGACAATCGAATGTCATTTGTTACGATCCTGACATACCACTTTCGCTTCCATTATATTCATCATATCTTTCATACATGCTCGGCGATTGTGTGTTCTTTTAACATTTCCATCGATCAATACATTTTTTATATGTTGAATAAAAGTATGCCTAGGTCGTCCTCCGCCAGTATTTCCTTTCACCTTTTTAGTCAATCTTTCATCTTTCATTCTTTCAACGTGTCCAAACCAGCGTAAACTATTTTTCTTCATTTTAGTCACAACATCATCTTTTACTGTACATCGTTCCTTTAAGATAATATATAATAAAATGTATTAGTATTTATACCTTGCGGTGTGGGCATAGACACCAGTAATTGCCAATTAATGGACCTAGAGATGTGTCATTTCTTTAACAGACGTAAATAAATATAGAAGCACACACGTATTATTAAGAAATTTGATGCTTAGCATTTTTGGCACGAGTAGGAAATGAACCCGTACGGTTTAATGTCAAAGCTCTACCAATTAGACTTTAAATAGAATGTATGTTATAATAAGCGTCATATGGATCAAAAACGAGATTCCTTGATATATTCTCTATAGAAAAAATCTAAAATTACTAATAAACCGCTGGCATTAAGTAAGGACTGTATACAACATCACACAATTTTGAATCATATATTAAAAAAAAACAATAAAAATAGATTGATTTACAATTTTAAGACAATCCACAGCAGCACGGCCCGGCGAAAAAGAGCTAAAATGAACTTTATGTCTTTAATGACTAAGATCAAACTCGTTTGCGAGTGAATGGGCCGACAACTAAAAAGTTTTTACAATAAAATTGTTGTTTGTCTGTCAAAAGCCAAGTTCAAGCCAACAGAACTGGCGAACAGCACCGTGTGTAATATTACACGAAGCATTTGGAGCCACTTTTGACCCCTTCATAACTCAAAAACTATTTAACATAAACACACCAATTTGGTTTATATATTGAGATCCCTACATATAAACTAGTACCTATTTTTTTTATAAACACAGCTTAAACGGTTATTTAGATATTAACGTCCAAAAATCGTAATTTTTATCACTGACTGACCTATAAATCAAAACTCTAACCCAGTTCCAGATGACCTAAAAAGTTAAAATTTGGCATCCAGATAGGTAATGGAAAAAATCAGAAAACAGTTCATTTATAAGATTTGAAATTTTCTCTAATGTCCAAAAATTATGGGTTTTATGACTCGTTAAAAATTTCGTCGAAAAATCGTCATTTTTATTAGGGGAAGTAGATCACTTTTGAATAATAATAAATTTATTTACAAAAACTAATGATATCCCACCAAAAATATAAATGTGAAAATGGGAGCCAAGTTCAATATTATGATATGTGCCTTGGTTGTTGACTTCAACGACAAAAGAAGTGAGATCTAAATGGGTGCCAAGTTCAATGGTCAGTCCTGAAATGTATTTATAACAAAATAAAATATTTTATAACAACTTAAAATATAATTTCTTTCATGTTCTAAAATTGTAGCAAAAATAATTATAGAAACTATAGGAGACCCAATTTCACATATTGAAAATATTCAAGCTTGCTTTACTTCTGTCATGAAAAAATTGACAATATAAACAGACAGACAGACCTTGAATTATATACCGTATCTACATTAAATTAAATTGTAAATAATAAATTGAAACACATCAGTATGCGTGAATCTGAGATAACATCTTTATACTAACAGACCCAAAGGACGACCTCAGTCCCTGTTATAATTACGTGAGTGAATGTATCTTGACATCATACCAATTTTCATTTCGAGCTACTATTTTGATTAGAAATTCACCCTTTTTACTACAATCCTCTGGGTACTGTTTTGTAATATAAACTTACTTTATTCTAGGTTAAATAATCCTTTTTTTTTCGTTGCTGTTATAAGATTTAATAAACAACACCGCGCTGTGATAATTATTATTAGCATCACGGTCGGCGGGATCATCTTAGATACCGATTAATCGGCAAATACACTATAAAGGCTGTAATACTTGACATTGGCAAATCATCGATTAACATTGGTGGAGCCACAATAAAAGATGACAATGGGACTACGGTTAATTGATTTTGCCGTTGTCCCATCCGTGGAACTACCAATGGGGACTACGGAAAAAGACCCAATGAAATAATAAAAAAACCTTTATGATTTGCAGCGTGGCCAGAAACTTTGGTCACAATATCCATTTAAAGCGAGCTGTCCATATTAAACCCAGACTTTTTATTAAACAGGACAGCTGATGACAAATCTATAATAGTGCTTTTCGAAACACAGTATAAAGGAAAATGTTGTTGAATATAATTTTGTAGGTATAAGCATCAGAGAAAGACAATCAAAACCCATTTGATATGATCCTAACATACCTCTTTCGCATTGTTTATATCCATCACACATCCAGATTTTCTTTGCCGGAATTTTCTTATGTTAAATAATGTCAATCTTTTATTCTTAAATATTTCAATGTGTTCTAACCAAATTACTTGGTAATTGAATATAATTTTCTATTCAAACTACAAATCCATGTTTCTTTAGGAGTAATATGTTAATAAGTAATTTAATACAAGGAAGGATCCCAGGGTCAAAACCAGGGCAAGTCTGAGGTCAATTCATACTCGCGAGGTTCGGGTAGGAGTCATGCAATTAACTGCGGACATGTTTCAATTTACACTCGCAAATACCCCGACAGAACAATATCACCGGCACACCGACTTCATGAACTACTAGCGAAACGTGAAAATGTACCGAGGTGGCGTATTTAATTGGCTTTTTAATGAGAAATCGGCTTTTAGGGTTCGTTTGTTGGTCACCTTTTCATAAGTTCTGGTGAAAATTCAAAGTCAAGTGTCTTATGTTAACCTCTCCATGCAAGTTACACAAAAATTTCGACTAGGATAAATAATTTTATGTCGTGCACCTCGGTTATGTTACTCGCAGAAACCCTTTAGAATCTATCTAATCGTACTAGGAAATATCGATGGAAAAAGACCACGCGGTCGATCACCTACCTACACGATGGGCAGAGCAAATAAAATAGTTGACCGGTCAACCGCTGTTTGATGCCATGAGGACTGCCCAGGACCGGGCACATGAAGGCATTGTCTAGAAATAGAATAAACACGACCTTCACTGTGCACTCAAGCAAATTTATGTACATAGATATCGGATTACTTAATATATAAGGAAAACGTGCTTCAGAGGGCACGTAAATCCGGTCCGCACTTCTAGTACAGCTACAGGCCTGCCACCGGTTCTGTTCAATATGGTTAACAAAAGTGGACACACGGCTTCATCCGTGGATATTTTGGAACTTTTATTCGTAGCTTTTTATTCGTGAAATATTTTTTAGAATCGGTTCAGTAGTGCCCCCCTCCCCCATTCAAACTTACAAAACCTCTTTATATTTTTATTCACGGGTTGCCTTAAAGCTTCCGAACCCGTGTTATCGGTCCCTGGGTACCCAGCGGAAGACCAAGTCTCTCTCTTTTAGCTCATGATATTTGTGAGGCTATATAACGGGTGGCCAGATCTGTCGAGGTATATTTAGATGGAAAAGCCTCTTGTCGGACTATGTACATAAGTTTTTAATTATAAAAACCCTCTTTATAATATTGTAGATAAAAGTACAACAACCTCTATGCAAAAGTCAAACATATAAATTATTTATTTTGGTCAGCAGTAAAGTGTATAATAACAATCATTTTCACCAACGTCTATAACAACCGACATTATCTTCAAAAATAATTTAACGATATTGATTTTCAAACAATCTAAAATATAGGAATACTGTTACAATAATAAGTTTTTACTTAGACACGTTTATTATGACAATTATTTTGTCAATTGAAAAATTATTATTCTATTACAAGAAAACACGAATAGTATATGTTATTATTATTTCTATGTAACTCTCAAGTTACACAATGTCCGGTCATTTGTAAGGCTTGCATGGGGACATAGGTTCAACAAGTAGAGGCCCTTTAGACATAACTCTGAATGCAACAGAGACAATGCGCTTACAGACAGGCCCCGTAAGGTGCCTGCACTATTGGAGAGATAAAATAAAATTAAAGTTTTTATTATTAGTACCTAAACAAAAACAACTATAGATGTATATATAGATATATACATAGATCGAAATAATTATTGCCAAAGAAAATAAAAAACACACACTCTTCACCGTGTTTATAACTTGCGGTGTGGCCAGAGACACCATAACAGTGTCCACGTTTTGTCAGTTGTCCATATTAAACAAAACAGGTGACAAACACTTAATGGACCTAGATGTGTCACTTCTTCAACATACGTAACCATCTATATATCTATCATCACGTCTTTTATCACAAGAGGGGTAGGCAGAGACAATCGAATGACATTTGCTACGATCCTGACATACCTCTTTCGCTCCTTTTATATTCATCATAACTTTCATACACGTTCGGCGACATAAATATCTGTTATTTTTAGAAAAAATGCGGCTGTACTTGAAATATTAAATAAAACTAAAACTCGGGACCTCCCGGTTTCAAGTCAACTCTCTACCGTTAGGTGACTCCTTCTTTTTGTTAATAAAAATTAATGTATTTTTATATCATAGTTGTATATTATGTATATGTATGTACTATTAGTCATTTAAGTAGTCACGAAACCCATTTTAGACTTTCAAAAGAGATAGTAATATGAACGTAAGAATTTTTCCTGAAATTACATTCACGGGCGCTGGGAGCTTCGGTAAGACTCCGTGCATGTTCGCCTTTTGCTTCCTTGATAATATGTATGATATATTGCTCCAAGTGTGCATTGTGATCATACAAACTCACTCCACTATAATGTACCCAATTTACGGCAAAATATTTTCTAAAGACTTCCTTTTACTCCATATAATGTTGTAGGGAAGTATAATATGAATGTATTACGAGAAGGACTTTGTGTGTGTGTGTGTGTGTTTAATAAAAGCATTTCAGCAGATTTTTCTTTATATTTTTAGTAGCGATTTGGCTTCCTCTGGTTACAATTTACTGAGGCATCCCTTTAAACTGAGTTATTGTGCTATTAATTTTCTTTATTTATTGTCTTCTTTAATTTTTTATTGTATTTAAACCTTTTCGAGAAATGCAGATCACAAATTCAGTTTTTTTTTTCTCCACGGGCTGCCTTACATCTCCCGAAACCGTGTTATCAGTCCTAGAGTATCCAGCGGAAGACCAAGTCTCCCTCTTTTAGTCAATTGTGAGGCTATACCTAACGAGTGGCCAGTTCTGTTGAGGTATATAAGTTTTTAATTATAAAAAACACATTGGTACATGGACGGGATCGAAGCGTGATTTGCTCGACCACCGCATGAAGAAATTATAACCGAATTATAATAATTAAATGAAAAGTATGCAATAAGCAGAACATAAAAAGGATTATAAAAAATTTGAACAACAACAACCGAGCAGAACCTCAAATAATCAGCTGATCGACCAAAACCTTCGCTATTTTTATCAGCGTTATCGCTAAGTTGTACATTATGCATTCGATTTCAAATTCGTTAAAATCCATATACTAAACGATTCAGCGATCGTTGATATGTCATCTCTCACATAAAAAATAGCTCTATTTTTTTAATAATTTAGGCATCCTTTTAAAGTTCGTGGTACGCCTCAATGCCTTTCTTTGTTTTAAAAGCCTGCGTCTAGTAAGAGAAAAATTAACGACACCCCTACGCAGTGGCGACTGGTAGTCATTTCCACCTACACGTAATACATAATTTATTTTTACCTATCCAATAAAGTCATCTTCCCATTTTTAGGAAATTTACTATTTTATGCTCAAAGCCCATAACGAAGGAAATGGCGTTGTAAAATTTTCAGCTTTCAAATTTCACGGTGCTGTAAACAAGCAATTTCGTTTTTTTATTATTTACTTGATAACAATTTATCATTATTAACGGGCCTTTATATGATTCGTTACATAGCTCGGGGATTAATTTGTTTAGATTTTTTTCGCAATATTTGTATTTATTTTGGTGGCTGACAACTTTGTTATTATCTAATTTATGTACAATTAACCTTTATTAAAGTTAATTTCTTAACCTTTATTTCAAATGTTAACAATTTAGGTTTTATGATATATTAATAGCTAGATTAGATTAATTTTAATGTATTAATTTTGCTTGTACCTACTTACTATTTACTGTTTTTCTTTTTCTTTATGTTGTTTTGGGGACTGAAAATGAAAAACTTTGAAATAATGTAGAGGTGGTGGGCAGAACTTTTTTTTTAATTACTTTATATACCTACTTATATAATATATGTCTGTCTACTGATATTAAAAAAATATACCTGACAGTAAAACTATACCTATAGGTACCGGGACGGTTCTTGGGTCTGCCTGACGGTATGACCTACATGGATTCCAGATCAAATTCCAGCGAGACGTCATTGTGACGCCGGATTTGTTTTAATCCCATGCTATCGTTGCATAGCACACGTCAACATTATTGTATTAGGGATGTATCGCTGATGGAGGAGTTGAAGTCACTTTCAAAAGAACTGTATTCTTCGAGGATTAAAACTTAAACAATAGCTGTTAGTAAGGACAATCGTGTACACTGACACTGTTTCTCTAAGAAGGCCCTGATCAAATTCAACTCAATTCCAACTTAGTTGCAGAGCCTGTTGAACGAGATAAACAAGATTATACAGACAAGCTTGGGATAACAGGAAGTTGGTTTAATCAACACATACAAATATGACGATTGTACATATTACGTCGGACAGTAGTCGGTAATTAGAACAATTACTAAGCCCGCGAAAATTCGTGCCCCGAATCTGATGACAAATGGCAAAACCACATATAAGATTTTTTTAAATATCATTAATTGAAACTAAAAATATGCATGCCAACTATACGTAAAAACCCAGCTGACGCTTTAACTCCACCTCTAACTAATTTACACAACTGAAATCCGCCAGTCTCAGGCGCAGTTTACAGGGATGATTTCATATGTGTACGCAAGTAAGTAAGATCCAGATCTTGGAGTCAAGCTAATAAATTATGTTTTTTTCAAACGTCAAAAACAAAAAGAAACTTCGCTTAGCCATTGATTTAAAAAATTAAAGAAATATTAAAAAATATTTACAAGTAGTAGTAGAATTAATAGAGACGTGATTGCAATTGAGGTCATGGACGCGTGAATTCTAAATGTCATACTATTATTTGAGAATCATGCTGCTATCAATTACAGACTGGATCCTTTTAAGTTGTGTTACTATACATTTCTTTGTGTAGATGAGTGGAATTGCGGATTGTGTAGGTATACAACTTATATCCAGTACCCACGATATAACTCCAAAGCTCATGTTACAAGTTAAAGCATTTTGCCATCACTCCGTATAGTCGTAACTGTAAGCCGCTCACGTCTCAGTGAAGTACCGGTGGGCCTCGCTCGTCCCACTCAGTTAATAATTCAATCACTCAGTCAGGTCTGAGTTGTGGGCCCGCGGAGCTTAAACGCACAAATATGCAAATTTGGAAGGTATATCCCCTCTGGCGATACTTATGAAAGGAAACTTTAAAATTAAATTGCTTTTGCTCATCGACAAACCTACTGTAAATACTAAAACATGTTCATATTGAGTTAAGCTATCATTTCACTTTATACAAGTGGGACGTTTTCAGGATTTCGTACTATAACTAAAAGGTATATAATATAGTGTAGATAATGCGTTCTGTGGAAAATAATATGAATTCTGCGTCACAATGTTCTGAAGAAGTCCCAACGCAACGATACCATTCAATAAAATATCTATCTATCATCACGCCTTTTATTCCAAGAGGGGTAGGCAGAAACAATCGAATGTCATTTGTTATGTGACATACATTTGTGACATACCACGTTCGCTTGTTTTATATTCATCATACCTTTTATACATGCTCGGCGATTGTGTACTTTTAATATTTACATCGATCAATACATTTTTAATAAGTTCAATAAAAGTACACCTAGGTCGTCCTCTTCCAGCATTTCCTTTCACTTCAGCCAACAAACCTTTTTAGTCAATCTGTCATCTTTCATTCCTTCAACGTGTCCAAACCAGCGTAAACTACTTTCTTCATTTTAGTCACAACAATTTCTTTCACTCCGCATTCTTCTCTAATGACATCGTTCCAAATGCTGTCAATACGCTTTATATAACACATTCTACGTAAAGACAGCATTTATTTTACTTTCATGCTTCTTATTCCATACCCAATTTAAGTCTCGCTTCGATAAGTAAGTGATGCAACTAAAACAGCATTATGTAGGTATAGTTATAAGTTGTGTATTTCTGCATACATTGTTTAGTCCACCAAATACCTTGCATTCCACTTTCACCCTCCTTTCCTTGTCTATCTTTCCTATAATAAAATAATGATCTTATATTTACTTATAAGTTTACTAGAATATGCACGTAACTTTTCAATTTAAATAACGCCAAAGTTTCGCCTTATGGTATATCAATAAAAAAGTAAACAACATATTTTCGCCGGTATTATTAAGAATTGCGATGGTAAAAAGTTTCAAATTACAAGCAATAAAGTTATTATTAGATGCTGCTAGATATCAAAAAGTCATAACTTCTTAAGTCGTTGTAAAATTTTATGTTACGACCTGATCTGCTAAACTAAACTTCTTTGTGGCCACGAAACAATTTTATGATATCTGAGGATTTTCATTTAACATAAATATAATTTAAATAGATATCTACTAATATAAGAATTAACTCTATAGAAAATAATACTTACAACATTTGGTCAAGTCATACTTACTATAAGGTCAATAACCTTTCTGGATTTACGCATAGTATTGTAGATATTTTTTTCTCCTTTGTATTATAAGAAAACATAAATGACATAATAGTGTTGTGCATTAAGCGCCTGAATTATAAAAATCTCGGAATCGAATTACTTTGAACGAATTTTTATAAAACCTGTTGGATTGTATTATTAATAAGGTATTGTGCAAAGTTTACCCATTAAAATTGGTTGCTTTTTATTTAATAATAAAGTAATAAATAAATACAGATATACGAGTATGCATATTTTTTGAGCAGAAATCTTGCTACTTTTTGCTACTTGCTCCTTGCTTCTACAACCCTTTTTGGGTCCTTGGCAATTTATAAAAGATGTTTGCTAATGTCTATTTTAGTTAAACGATTAAAAAATATAAGGAAATTATATATTTATTTTAATAAAAAAAAAAGTTCACTGAAATTACTGGAAAAAAATAAATGCAACAAAAAAATGGGTAAACATTTTAGTATTTTATCTATAAAACATAATTAAGAAGGTAATACATTCAAAGTAATTGTATTCCGAGGTCAAAATCTCCAGGCACTCCACTATTATATTAAAATTAAATACAGAAGTTTATGATGGATTTAAAAATCAGGAAATTTACTTCCTACCGAATATTTCAGATATATTATAATACATAATTTGGAAAAATTATAGCTGAAGAATACATATCGTAAATTTTATTTCACCCTAAAAGATTTTACCCTCTTCAAGGTCTCTTTAGCAATATATTATTTGAAGAAGGAAAACGAATTTCTTTCGATTCTATGACGTGTTTTTTGTACCTAATATATTTTATAAAGTTGAAGTAGCTTGTCGATAAAAAATTCATTAATAATAAATAATCCGTATCAATTTATAGAATAATAATCTAATAATTTAGTTATTAAAAAATTCAATTTTCAATCATTTTGCAATAAGAAATGGGCCAAAACGGCGTCTTGCCAGAACTCTGTAGTTATAAATCTTTGGCGGGTTTCTATTCAATAGAGAGCTTGTGCGAATTATTAACGCGCCATTAGTTAACTCCGGATGTCTTATTTGTATTGGAAATCTTATTCAGTCTTAAAATCTATTGATTTTCTGAATTATGTTACCTTAGGTACTACGTAGAAATATCACATGTATACCCTTTTTATCTACTTAGTGTATCTATTACCTTGAACATAGGTAGAGGTCCTCTACTTCACAACAATAAATATTTCTCTCGCTTCATTTAGTTTTTATACGTGATTTCCATAAATGTACGACTATTATTTGCTAGTTGCATTTTTTTCATTTACTTCATTTAAAAATGTTTATACACCTTCTACGCCCTTTCATTCTTTTATTTGGTCCGTTTGTTTGTAACTTATTCCTTCTATAATGAAGTGTTAGATCAATCAACGAAGAAGTTTAAATAAATAAAGTTTTAGAGATTACAATGTCAAATAATCTAGGTGTTTTTTTTTACAAAGCCAAACTTTCAGGGATAGTCAAAATATAGAACTAATACTCAATTTTTTTCTCCATTAGTTTTCGTAATCTAAGTTTAACTGAGTTGGAGAACACTTGGGGGTGTAAGTAATATTATACTTGTTGCTCGGTTATTATTATCTCATATTTGGCCTTTAAGAGTTCCATTTCTCTCGAGTACTGTTATGTCATCGCTTGTAGGCTATTTACGGAAGAAATGTCGTTGTCATAAATAGATTTAATACGCTGTCTTGTGAATTATTTATTATTTACAATATTGTTACATAAATAATGAAAGAAAAAAGATTGACTAAAAAGGTTTATATGGCAGAAATGAAAGGAAATTCTGGCAGAGGAAACTATACCTATAGGTACCGGGACGGTTCTTGGGTCTGCCTGACGGTATGACCTACATGGATTCCAGATCAAATTCCAGCGAGACGTCATTGTGACGCCGGATTTGTTTTAATCCCATGCTATCGTTGCATAGCACATGTCAACATTATTGTATTAGGGATGTATCGCTGATGGAGGAGTTGAAGTCACTTTCAAAAGAACTGTATTCTTCGAGGATTAAAACTTAAACAATAGCTGTTAGTAAGGACAATCGTGTACACTGACACTGTTTCTCTAAGAAGGCCCTGATCAAATTCAACTCAATTTCAACTTAGTTGCAGAGCCTGTTGAACGAGATAAACAAGATTATACAGACAAGCTTGGGATAACAGGAAGTTGGTTTAATCAACACATACAAATATGACGATTGTACATATTACGTCGGACAGTAGTCGGTAATTAGAACAATTACTAAGCCCGCGAAAATTCGTGCCCCGAATCTGATGACAAATGGCAAAACCACATATAAGATTTTTTTAAATATCATTAATTGAAACTAAAAATATGCATGCCAACTATACGTAAAAACCCAGCTGACGCTTTAACTCCACCTCTAACTAATTTACACAACTGAAATCCGCCAGTCTCAGGCGCAGTTTACAGGGATGATTTCATATGTGTACGCAAGTAAGTAAGATCCAGATCTTGGAGTCAAGCTAATAAATTATGTTTTTTTCAAACGTCAAAAACAAAAAGAAACTTCGCTTAGCCATTGATTTAAAAAATTAAAGAAATATTAAAAAATATTTACAAGTAGTAGTAGAATTAATAGAGACGTGATTGCAATTGAGGTCATGGACGCGTGAATTCTAAATGTCATACTATTATTTGAGAATCATGCTGCTATCAATTACAGACTGGATCCATTTAAGTTGTGTTACTATACATTTCTTTGTGTAGATGAGTGGAATTGCGGATTGTGTAGGTATACAACTTATATCCAGTACCCACGATATAACTCCAAAGCTCATGTTACAAGTTAAAGCATTTTGCCATCACTCCGTATAGTCGTAACTGTAAGCCGCTCACGTCTCAGTGAAGTACCGGTGGGCCTCGCTCGTCCCACTCAGTTAATAATTCAATCACTCAGTCAGGTCTGAGTTGTGGGCCCGCGGAGCTTAAACGCACAAATATGCAAATTTGGAAGGTATATCCCCTCTGGCGATACTTATGAAAGGAAACTTTAAAATTAAATTGCTTTTGCTCATCGACAAACCTACTGTAAATACTAAAACATGTTCATATTGAGTTAAGCTATCATTTCACTTTATACAAGTGGGACGTTTTCAGGATTTCGTACTATAACTAAAAGGTATATAATATAGTGTAGATAATGCGTTCTGTGGAAAATAATATGAATTCTGCGTCACAATGTTCTGAAGAAGTCCCAACGCAACGATACCATTCAATAAAATATCTATCTATCATCACGCCTTTTATTCCAAGAGGGGTAGGCAGAAACAATCGAATGACATTTGTTATGTGACATACATTTGTGACATACCACGTTCGCTTGTTTTATATTCATCATACCTTTTATACATGCTCGGCGATTGTGTACATTTAATATTTACATCGATCAATACATTTTTAATATGTTCAATAAAAGTACACCTAGGTCGTCCTCTTCCAGCATTTCCTTTCACTTCAGCCAATAAACCTTTTTAGTCAATCTTTCATCCTTCATTCCTTCAACGTGTGGACACGTTGGAAACCAGCGTAAACTACTTTCTTCATTTTAGTCACAACATTATCTTTCACTCCGCATTCTTCTCTAATGATATCGTTCCAAATGCGGTCAATACGCTTTATATCAGACATTCTACGTAAAGACAGCATTTATTTTACTTTCATGCTTCTTATTCCATACCCAAGTCTTGCTTCGATAAGTAAGTGATGGAACTAAAACAGCATTATGTAGGTATAGTTGTGTATTTCTGCATACATTGTTTAGTCCACCAAATACCTTGCATTCCACTTTCACCCTCCTTTCCTTGTCTATCTTTCCTATAATAAAATAATGATCTTATATTTACTTATAAGTTTACGTAGAATATGCACGTAACTTTTCAATTTAAATAACGCCAAAGTTTCGCCTTATGGTATATCAATAAAAAAGTAAACAACATATTTTCGCCGGTGTTATTAAGAATTGCGATGGTAAAAAGTTTCAAATTACAAGCAATAAAGTTATTATTAGATGCTGCTAGATATCAAAAAGTCATAACTTCTTAAGTCGTTGTAAAATTTTATGTTACGACCTGATCTGCTAAACTAAACTTCTTTGTGGCCACGAAACAATTTTATGATATCTGAGGATTTTCATTTAACATAAATATAATTTAAATAGATATCTACTAATATAAGAATTAACTCTATAGAAAATAATACTTACAACATTTGGTCAAGTCATACTTACTATAAGGTCAATAACCTTTCTGGATTTACGCATAGTATTGTAGATATTTTTTTCTCCTTTGTATTATAAGAAAACATAAATGACATAATAGTGTTGTGCATTAAGCGCCTGAATTATAAAAATCTCGGAATCGAATTACTTTGAACGAATTTTTATAAAACCTGTTGGATTGTATTATTAATAAGGTATTGTGCAAAGTTTACCCATTAAAATTGGTTGCTTTTTATTTAATAATAAAATAATAAATAAATACAGATATACGAGTATGCATATTTTTTGAGCAGAAATCTTGCTACTTTTTGCTACTTGCTCCTTGCTTCTACGACCCTTTTTGGGTCCTTGGCAATTTATAAAAGATGTTTGCTAATGTCTATTTTAGTTAAACGATTAAAAAATATAAGGAAATTATATATTTATTTCAATAAAAAAAAAAGTTCACTGAAATTACTGGAAAAAAATAAATGCAACAAAAAAATGGGTAAACATTTTAGTATTTTATCTATAAAACATAATTAAGAAGGTAATACATTCAAAGTAATTGTATTCCGAGGTCAAAATCTCCAGGCACTCCACTATTATATTAAAATTAAATACAGAAGTTTATGATGGATTTAAAAATCAGGAAATTTACTTCCTACCGAATATTTCAGATATATTATAATACATAATTTGGAAAAATTATAGCTGAAGAATACATATCGTAAATTTTATTTCACCCTAAAAGATTTTACCCTCTTCAAGGTCTCTTTAGCAATATATTATTTGAAGAAGGAAAACGAATTTCTTTCGATTCTATGACGTGTTTTTTGTACCTAATATATTTTATAAAGTTGAAGTAGCTTGTCGATAAAAAATTCATTAATAATAAATAATCCGTATCAATTTATAGAATAATAATCTAATAATTTAGTTATTAAAAAATTCAATTTTCAATCATTTTGCAATAAGAAATGGGCCAAAACGGCGTCTTGCCAGAACTCTGTAGTTATAAATCTTTGGCGGGTTTCTATTCAATAGAGAGCTTGTGCGAATTATTAACGCGCCATTAGTTAACTCCGGATGTCTTATTTGTATTGGAAATCTTATTCAGTCTTAAAATCTATTGATTTTCTGAATTATGTTACCTTAGGTACTACGTAGAAATATCACATGTATACCCTTTTTATCTACTTAGTGTATCTATTACCTTGAACATAGGTAGAGGTCCTCTACTTCACAACAATAAATATTTCTCTCGCTTCATTTAGTTTTTATACATGATTTCCATAAATGTACGACTATTATTTGCTAGTTGCATTTTTTTCATTTACTTCATTTAAAAATGTTTATACACCTTCTACGCCCTTTCATTCTTTTATTTGGTCCGTTTGTTTGTAACTTATTCCTTCTATAATGAAGTGTTAGATCAATCAACGAAGAAGTTTAAATAAATAAAGTTTTAGAGATTACAATGTCAAATAATCTAGGTGTTTTTTTTTACAAAGCCAAACTTTCAGGGATAGTCAAAATATAGGACTAATACTCAATTTTTTTCTCCATTAGTTTTCGTAATCTAAGTTTAACTGAGTTGGAGAACACTTGGGGGTGTAAGTAATATTATACTTGTTGCTCGGTTATTATTATCTCATATTTGGCCTTTAAGAGTTCCATTTCTCTCGAGTACTGTTATGTCATCGCTTGTAGGCTATTTACGGAAGAAATGTCGTTGTCATAAATAGATTTAATACGCTGTCTTGTGAATTATTTATTATTTACAATATTGTTACATAAATAATGAAAGAAAAAAGATTGACTAAAAAGGTTTATATGGCAGAAATGAAAGGAAATTCTGGCAGAGGACCACCTTTTATTGAACATATAAAAAATGTATTGATCAAAGGCAATATTAAAAGTACACACAACCGCCGAGCATGTATGAAAGGTATGATGAATATAAATTAAGCGAAAGAAGTATGTCAAGATCGTAGCAAATGGCATCCGATTGTCTCTGCCTATCCCTCTTGGGATAAAAGGCGTGATGATAAAAAGATAGATAGTTCACGAAGATGAAATAAATACTGAATTGTGGTATAGAATTATTAATGTACTGTTAATAACATAAAATAACTTGAATGTCGGACGCGACCCGCCCTTACTTCTTAAAAGGGTTATCACCTTTAAATTTTATACTTCAAAAGCTTTATTAATCACTTTTTGGTCTGCCTTTGACCTCTTTATAGAAGTTCTTGACAAATTTTGCTATAAACGATATATTTTAAAAGCAACCGTGTTTCAAACATTTAAATATTTTTTAATTTTTACCTGACTGCCCCAGAAAAAAAGAGGATATTGTTTTCTGGATGTATGATGTTTTAGGGTCCCGTAGCCAATAGCAGAAAAATTTTCTTACCTTAAAAGTTTCATAAAAGTTAATTTATAATAGGTATGTGCTTTAATAGACTCGTCGTTCTTCGGAGCAAAGTAAGTCCGCACTTAGTCTAAAAAAAATGTTTAAAAGAAATGACACATCTAGGTCCATTAAGCGCAGCAAGTTCTGCTCAATATGGACAACTGGCAAAAAGTGGATACCGGTACTTGTGTCTCTGGCCATACCGCTAGGTATAAAGGCCATGAAGGTGTGTTTTGTTTTGTGTGTTTGAATAAACAAAACCTCAACTGCAAAATAATTGAAAAATAAAAAACAAGCTCTAGAATTATTACAACTAGAATGATAACAGTTACGGTCCCAGGGTCCCCAGCGGAAGACCAAGTCACCCTCTTTTAGCCGATGGTATTTGAGAGGCTTTAAGTACCTAACGATTTATTTCGCTTGTTTTGTCCCGCCCGCGGTTTTTTATCTTATGCATAGGGAGGTGGAGTAAACTGATATAGCTATCTACACCTAACTAAAATTTTATTGTACAAAAAATTTGTATTTTAGTCACACACTTATATTGAAATACTAGCGGACCCGGCAGACGTTGTCCTGCCCAAACGTTGGCTTGCCTGCACTACCCCTACCCCTACCCTACCCCTACCCCTACCCCGGCCCCTACCCCTACCCCTACCCCTACCCCTATCCCTACCCCTACCCCTACCCCTATCCCTACCCCTACCCCTACCCCTACCCCTACCCCTACCCCTACCCTACCCTACCCTACCCTACCCTACCCTACCCCTACCCCTACCCCTACCCCTACTCCTACTCCTACTCCTACCCCTACCCCTACCCCTACCCCTACCCCTACCCCTACCCCTACCCCTACCCCTACCCCTACCCCTACCCTACCCCTACCCTACCCTACCCCTACCCCAACCCTACCCCTACCCTACCCTACCCTACCCTACCCTACCCCTACCCCTAACCCTACCCCTACCCCTACCTTTACCACTACCACTACCCCTACCTCTACTCCTACAATTCTACTCCTGCGATTCCCATACAAAACTACTTTTTGATTTTTCAGCTGAACTTTAGGGTTTTTCCAACTTTTTTTTTCTTTTAAACCACCCCTGTGTTGTAACGAACAAAACAAAAAAGAATTAGCCAAATCGGTTCAGCCGTTCTCGAGTTTTAGCGAGACAAAGAAATGTTAATTGATTTTTATATATATAGATAAAAAATCAATATTGTTCTAGAGCTTGTTTTCAGTTATTTTGCGTTGGGTTTTTTTGTTTATTCAAATATTGTAGTATTGTATAAAGTTGTAGTCATAATGAATTGCAGATTTGTTAGACGGAGACGAAATACAGTTTAGTTACTACGTCGCTACTTCGAGTTTATTAATAAGAGTGATCAAGTTTAGAAAAATCATACTAAACTAATAGTCAATAGTAACGACCAACTTAAATCGGTGCTTTTGAGAAAATGTAGATGCATGCAATAAACCCACCCAAACACTAGACGAGGTCATATAGTAACAGGTTGCAAGCACATAAAATATTTAACAACCAGATTCTGTATACTACAACAAAGTCAAACAAAATTTATTTAGAAATGGGAAATTGTGGAAAAAATCGTTTTCCTTTATTATTTGGTTTTTGTGTGTATACACAATGTACGGATAAAATGAAGTTCGCTGGGAATAATTATGAAGGTATGCGTACAAAAGCTTTATACTCCATTCGGGACCCTGTAAACGAATCATACGAAAAATAAATTACATTTTATTTAAAAAGGTTATCACAGTATTTTTTTTCTAAAATACTCGTCATCGTAAATAGGAAAATACTAACCAGAAAACCTTTAAATAAGTAACTATTTGTATAAACTCTGCGATCAATAAAAACATACAAAAAATAAAGATAGAAATTGACAAACAGACAAATTTTTAGCAACTAAAATTGTGAAGTAACAATTCGTTACTCTCACAAAAACGCCATATTAAAAACTTTGAGTAAGAGAACCCCTAATTGTTGTTTTCAATTCTTAATATACTGTGGTTAAGACGTCTGGTATTAACTAAGCAGACCCGGGTTCGATCCCGGGTTTTTTATAATTAAAAGCTTATGTTCATAATCCGAAAATCCCTTTTCCATCTAAATATGAACAGAACGTCAGGTATAAGCTCACAAATACCATCGCTTTAAAGAGGGAGCCTTGGTCTTCAGCTGGGTACCCTGGGACGGTTTGGTGAACTGTAAAGCAACCCGTGAAGATAGAAAAAAAATTAGAATAAAGACAGCCAATGCACAAGCTAATTGTACTCTATAGTCATTTAATTACAATATAAAAGCTCTCAGCTCTATTTGTATAATAATTGTATATTTTTGTCCCGTCTATGTCGTTTAGTTTCTTTAAGTCGAATGAGCTCAGACAGTACTAGCTATTCAGTTAGATATTTAGCACTTAACTTGTCTTTAATGTTGTCTAGGACAATCACCTCTCAATTTATACATTTATTAGCAGTATACCAAATATCATTTTATTTAATTACAATTAGCATATTTTACGATTTGCACTTTCAGAACAACCTTTTTTACAGTTTTTAGAGTTCCGTAAATAAATGGCATAAAAATTTCATATACCCCATCATGTGGAGTATTGTTGAATAGCTCACTTTATAGGAGATCCTTATATTTTGCTCCTAAAGTCGTTACCAATGTGTTTTCCCTTGTAATTTTTACACCAATAAAAATCTGATGAAAATTTAAGGGTGAGTCGGTGGTAGAATGGGAAAAACGTCGGTTCACAACTGAGAAGTCACGTGTTCGATCTCCACATCCGACCATGATGTATCAATGGGATTCTATAACAAAAAATCTATGTACATTATCAGACAAACCGTACAAAGAGGCTTTTTCAACAGAGCTCGCCACACTAGTTTAGGTATAGCCTCAAAAAATTATCGGCTAAATGAGGAAGACACTTTGTCTTCCGCTGAGTACCCTGGGGCCGGCAACGGTGTAAGGAAACCAGTGAAGAAAAAAAAATGAGCTCTAGCTCTGTGTATAATTTTGAAAATAATCATTTTGAGCAAGTTTTTAAAATCGTGAAAATTGTTATATTTGGTAACATTATAGCATAGATTAGCAGAAAGATTAAACAATAAATACATTTATGTAAATTCCTTGCGTAAAGTTATCCTGTTTATAATAATTTCTAGAGAATATTTGGTGTCAAAATATGTAGAGCGATGCGGTAGGATTTACTGTGATCATACAACGAAGGGTTGCTGGTGGACATCAATCGCTCGTGTCCTAATAACCGTTTAAGTAGGAGAGAGATTTATGGAAAAGCCCAACAAAAGGGCCCCGATCCGCTTGCATCGATAAATCTACGCACGAAATAATACGATCCCCGAGCGATTTGTTCACCAGGACAAAGAGACTCTGTTTTGTCCAATAAAATTAAAAGACAAGGAACAGGCGTGACGCGTTAAACTTGAACGAAACAATAATTATTTTCTATTTATAAGATGAAAAGGTGAAATTGTCAGACATAATTAAGTAATATACACTTAATACACTACACCCACACATCTCTGACTTTTGATTGAGAAAATTGTAGAAAGAACTGACGACAACCTAATTTTATATATTGTAAAGATCCTTAGTATGATGACAGATTGATGTTGACACTTGTAAGGCAAAAGACAAAATGATAAGTGTCTGTGGCCGAGTAGTTAAGACGTCTGGTATTAACTGGGCGGACTACAGTTCGACCCGGCCATGTACCAATGGGTTTTACATAATTAAAAACTTATATACATAATCCGACAAACCACGCTTATAGTCACTTTTCCATCTAAATATACCTCAACAGAACCTGGCCGCTCGTTAGGTATATGACCGATATCATGGTTTTGGGAGCCGTAAGGATAACCCGCGAAGAAATAAAATTGATAAGATACTTTTTTATGATCATTAGCGAGTAAGTGTGTAAAGAAAATGATAAAATGTATGTATTTAAGAGTTATCGAACTTCATAATATTTGTATCATAAAACGAGAGTTCAAGAAACGTTTACTAATTTGTAATACTTTATTTTGAAGGCAAATCAATTATTTCTAAATACCAAAACAGCAAGTACTTAACTGCTTAACAAGTCCCGTGAGGGTGTTTTTAGCTTCCTTCCCAGAATTACTCGCTGACGAAACTCGGTCGCAGGACAGGTGCCAACGGTCGCATGTGCGCAGGTGTAAAATAATTTATCACAAAGACACAGGCTCACGACATCCACCCCTTTGTTTCTATTCATATTTAAATGAGGGTATTCTCATATCACGCACAAATCTCAGATAGGCGTCGCCACTCTGTCGTAGCTTTTTTTAAATAAAATATTCATTCATTTCCTTCCTTATTTCAGATGTATGTGGTGCATGTATATTAGGGTAAACAAACAATTTTTGGTATGGTGTCGAGCATGTAAATTATTTTGGTCTAATGGAACCCTAAAAAGGAATTTATGACTAAAATAGAAGTACAAACATAAATGTAATAGCTACGTTAATCGAGACGAGGTTTCTGTTAAAGTACACAACTACCTAATAAAATAACAATTTACTCCTTAGAATTCATATTCCACTTTACATTTTGAAGAATGAAAACGCATTAAAATAATGGACAAGCTCCTTGGAGAAGAAATAAAAATGAATAGTATTGTAATGAAATGTAATCAAATTTAAAACTCAAACAACGTTGTAGAGTCCGTACTGATAACATTTCTGAGAAAAGCGACAATTTCAGTAATGTAACAAAGCGTTTATATCATTCTTTTTATCTTTCGTCCTTTCACTTGGGCGAGTCTCGTAAGTGGAGTAGATTATTACTGCCAAGAGAAAGTTTCTAGAAAATAAATTTATAATATAAAAGATGAAATAGAACTGTGCATAATAAAATAAAATTAAGTTGTATTAAAATAATTTCAACATCAGCAATGATTTCAAGTTTTCATGTTTAGCGATTTGCAGGCTTGCATCAAAACTTCCATTTGGATTCAAAGAGACAACAATATCTTAAAATTAAATAAAAGAAAATGACGCGATGACTGTAATCCTCAAACGTTTGTTTACTTCCACTTATATAAAAGGCACGCCTGTTTCCCGGAGGGTTAGGCAGAGACCACGGATTTTCACTTGCTACGATCCTGACATATCTTTTTCACTTATATTATAATATATTAAAAAACTTTCCTGCTTCCATGTCACGCCTTGGTGATTCACGCACGCGCCCGCCGAGACGTGATGGGGAATGAATCCAGTTTAATACTGTCCGTGCTGTGATGGTTGTGATTAGTCGACGACTAATAAGACATATCACGGTCGGCGGTATTGTCTTAAATACCGATTAATCGAGTATAAACACTATGAAGGCTATAATACTTGACATTGGCAAATCACCGATGAACTTTGGTGGAGCCATAATAAAGGAAGAATAAGTAAAAACTTTGCTGTAGAACTTTATTGCATTTATTAATGTGTTTTTTTCTTCACGGGTTGCCTTACAGCTCCCGAAACCGTGTTACCGTTCCAGGGTACCCAGCTGAAGACCAAGACTCCCTCGTTTAGCGGATGATGGTATTTGTGAGGCTATACCTAACGAGCGGCTAGTTCTTTTGAGGTATATTTAGATGGAAAAGCCTCTAAGTGTGGTTTGTCGGATTATGTACATAAGTTTTTAATTAAAAAACCCATTGGTACATGGCCGCGATCCGGGATCTTACCCGTGGTCTGCGTAGGTAATACCAGACGTCTTAACTACTCGGCCACCGATGTATATATTTATAAATTATAGCCACGTAAAGAAGAGCTCGAGAAAATAAGCTGTGACATACAGCCCGACCTACCTAACCAAACTTTAAAATACTACAGAATCCTAATCCCAATTTTGTTAGTTACAAAGCTTTTATTTGCAATGAAAGACGTGAGGAATCCGTTCCTAAGCAACCGAGGTTGAATACGCGTGAGCATTGAACCCCAGCATAAGCTGAGCGTCGAATGAGAACTAATGTTCCGTTAATAATGTTCCGCAGTCTCTGTTAGCAGCCGACTGTCACGAATTACGAGCAGAGCTTTGTGCTAAACTAGCGTGAACTGTTACTTGTGATCTAATGTACATAATGCTATGGATAGAGGCCCGGGTTCAGTTTTCTATTAAGACAAAAAAAACTAAGATTGGTTACAAAAGCTTGATTGAAGGCAATATTAAAAGTATGAGAATATAAGAAAGATAGATAGAATGCTTTGAACCAATTTCGAGCTTCGGAAACCTCGTATTAGGGTACTTCATCCAAAAATAGGCATAGGCAAATGTGAGCAACTTGCTAAATTTAGACACTATTACCAAAGTATATATGTCGTAATGGTGCGTTTGCGTTTTACAATTATATTTATTTTAGCACAAACAAAATGTAAAACATACTAACCATTCCATCTAAACATTAAAAAGAAAAAGAAATCAAGTTTTATAGTTACTTTTCTCTGCCGGTTAAAATATTGAGGCAAATAAAACCAACTAACTGCGAGTCGTAACATAACAATGTGTTGAAAAAACTTTTGCACAATGTAAGAAACGTTGGGGTTGTATGACTATGCATGTATGTACTTAAAGTAGTTGCAAATTAAAAAAATAAATAATAACTAACAATATAAAAAAAATTGCCAAGTTGCGACTACCACTCGAGCTCTGCGGGTTCCGTAACATTTTTTCGGGCAGAACTTTAAGACAGGATTTTTGTTTAGGTTTTGCTGTAAACTATTAGAAACTATATTCCCACTAAGTAGTTTCGGAGATAAGGGGGGAACGGTGAATTTTTGCACATTTTCTTTAATATAATTTAAACTATGCAATTAATTATTATTAAAAAAATATGTTTTTATTACTTATAATGAGCTCTTTGATTTGATATGCCACTTGAAAAAAAAATTTTTAAGTTTTAATTTTTCCCCAAAAATTAACATCTACAATCGATTTTATTTTACGCTATACGTCCGTAATTGGGTCATGCTACTCTATGTATGTACAAACTGTCAACATTTTTCGTCCAAATAGATTCGGAGAATAGGCTGTGACAGACGGACAGACGGACACGTGAGTGATCCTATTTTCCGTTTTTTCATCGGAGATGTTCAAATTCAAATTCAAATATAATTATGTTAACCCTAAAAAGATTATTCTTGCCACTATTCCACGCGGACCCGGTTTATTTAGTTATTTATTTTAAATTTTAAGGTTTTTATATTGTTCTTATTTTGAAGTTAGTGAGATTTATTGCCTTGTAGGCATAATAAATCCTAGGCTCGTTCAGCATTTTTCAATATAGAACTTTGAAAAAACGAATCACGAATTGAAAATCCATTTCAATAAGTATAACATTCACTTCTGATCATATTGCTAATTCTAATAATTTTGTCGAGGGGTACCGTGGACTTGATTGGAATCATAATCTTTCATAAATAAGCAGTGTGTTTGTTCGTTTGTCCTGCTTTCAGGTCGAAGTAGAGCAACGGATCGACGTCAGTTTTTGCTCAGAGATAGTTGGACGGTCGGGAACATTGTCTCTATCAATTGATTGTCCCGAGCTAAGACGAAGATTGCAGCTAGTCTATTTAAATTTTGGTGTGTCATATTTTTCGTCAAATCAAGCATGTAAAAAGTCGCACGTTCTTTGTCGCGTAATGATGATGTTACACGGCTCCCAAACTTTTCCGTAAACACATGAAGTAATACAGGAGCACATCCCACCTGAGTCCGACGAACAACTTTTAGACGCTACCTCACTAATTAACGGGCAAAGTTGTTACAACAATAGCTTCCTTCCAACGTGTTTCATTATAATTTTTATATTCGAGACCTAATCCTACATAAATTGTGTTGAAAACTTGATACAAATTACCCTATTATACTCGTATATCAAATGAAAGTCGATAGCGTAGAGGTTCAATTAGTGGATTTGTGAATGTAGGTTCCAGGTCAATCTTCACCGACTTTAACATAAAACCGGTATAATCACTTCTGATAATATTCCCTCCATTTCTCTGTAGTTTAAGCTGGTTGCCAATTCTACAACATTATTGACTTCAGGACTTTTTTATCGCTAGCTTTTTCCCTCGGTTTCACTTGGTAGCTGTTTTAAGTCGCCTTTCCGAGATTCAAAGATCCAAGACATAACCTATTTGTCCTCAAATTTTCATTCAAACTCTTAAAGTCGTGATTGAGCAACAAACATCCAAATATCAAAGCATTCTCATTTTCAATATGAAATTTCTTGAAAAAAAAAATTTATTATAAAATGTCGCTATAAAAGATGAAATCTAAAGACTAGTTTACATACATACATACATGCAAACACTTAATGAATTTCCCAATTTCTACATAATTTATTTACTCTGAGTTAGATATTTTTGCTAGTATTATTTTCAAATAAAATCTCAGTGGTATTAGTAAAGCAATCTCAATCACATAACAAGGTGGCCCCAGTCGGGACTACCCAATTTAGTTATAGAGAAGTTTATTTGGGCATCTATCCGTTGGGTATTATAATAAATGGAACTACAAATTCACGACCTTCCCGTTATTGAAATGTTGGTCAACTACGCAAGATTCTAATTAATGTTGAAATTATTCACAAACTTGTTTACGTACTGTGTTATAATTACTGCAAACTTGTGAAAGTTTGCCTGGATTGATCTGGTGACGATTTTGATTACTTTTATTTAAATTTTCTATAAGCTACTACTTTGAAAAGTCGAACTCACGGTTCATTTTATAATTTACTATTGAGATTAAAAATATAAATTCACATTACTTATCGCAGAAATCCTATATTTATTACAGATAAACAAAATTATAAGAACAGTAATTTTAGTAGAGTTATATATCTGCCAATTAATTTATTAGAATCGTATAAGGTATTATATCTATAATAATATAATTTCTTCCTACATAATGACCAATTAACAAAAGTCGTAGCGTCCTAAAAGAGGTAGTAGCTTAAGTGAACGATATTAGGATTATTTAGTGTTATTTCTATCCACCTTCGGTAACACGGGGCCGTTCAAAATAAGCGCTCCTTTAATCCGGCTTACGTCTCCTCCACAGCCTTCAGAAAACAAGGGATCAGAATTAAAGAAAAGATTAGTAATTCTCCGTCTCGCGGCAGTGAAGTGGCGCGCACAATAAATCTTAGCGGGTTTCTTTTCGCCACTGCAAAAACAGACACAAGCAATTAATTATCGCGCCGGGTCAGCTTTTGAAAATCCCAAACTGTGCTTTGTGACTTTTTTATGTCGATACCGTGCACCCGTTCTGACGATCGGTGACAGTAAAGTTGTGTTTGGAAACTCTTTCGACGAATTATGTGGAGACTTTCCTAGAAGTTAGCTACTATTGAAAGCTCTTGTAATCGTGACGTGTATTTTAGATTCCGTACAAAGCCTTCCTACTCGCAGACTACAGAAATAGGTATGTAGTGATGTTGAAAAGACGACAACCATGTTCTCCTATAGCATTCAAAAATTAAAATCCACAATTCTTTTGATTGAAAAATGCGACTAAAATAAAAACGTTACTTTAAATTAATCCCTCCGTTTTTCTGAACAGACAATATCACGTCCACAGTTTTTAGTAAGTTTATTTAATTCTACTTCCTGTAAGTTTTATTTATTAATTAAATACTGCAAAGCTCTCATTATTGCTAACAATGCTACTCTTGAAACACTAATTCTGGCGTAGATGCGAAAATCAACGAGTTCTACCAGATTGAAGATAAAAAATATATTAAAATCTCGTTGATGTCGGAGATCGCAGTAATGATCTACGAAGGAGGATCGTTCCGAAATTGTTTTCGTTTTCCTTTCTTGAGAGTGTTTCCGCCGGACGACTTAGTGCTTGGAGGAAATAAGAGGCGCTTATCTTCTACACCGGAAAGGTACCTTTGTGAGGATCTTGTAGACTTTTGTATCGGACCAAGCAATGGAAATAATTATCGTGACTCGATTCAACGCAGGTAGCCTCTCTTCCGGATGCGATGTAGAAAACCATAAATGTTCGCTTCAGTTGTAACAAACAAGGATACACGAAGACCATTTTGACAAATTTTATATGCCTATGTTATGAAATATTCAACGATTTGCGTGTCTTGTAAATTGACTAATAAATTAATTCTTTTTATTTTACTCAAGAAATATCGCGTTCAGGTAGCAAGCCTGTCGCTGCATTCATACTGTCTTTATTATACTGAGGTATAAAGAAGTGTGGGTGGCCGAATTTTTATTCTAGCTCGTGTTGTGCTTTCATATGTGCTTGTGCATTGTGCTATCTATGCTCTTTTTATCAAAACTGCAGATTTTAAATTGTTTTTTTTTTCAGATATCAAATCTTGGCTAAAGTATGTGTATCATAATGATACCTGCTAACTCTTTATCATCAACATTAGAAACAAATACAGAGGCCAAAGTGGTATTGTAGGTTCGTTAAATCCTAAGTTAATAGAGGGGACTGAAAACTGATATATGTACGACCCGGTGAGAGGTAACTACTGTATTTATAATTAATAACTGACATAGTATTTAGGTTCTACTGATCTAAAATAAACATAGCGGAAATCACTGACTTCACAGACAACAAAATCAAAAAAGTTATTTATATTTAATTAAGTTTTTTTTCTTTACGGAAGGGTACCCAGCGGAATACCAAGTCTCCCTCGTTTAGCCGATGGAATTTGTGAGGCTATACCTAACGAGTGGCTAGTTCTATTGAGATATATTTAGATGGAAAAGCCTCTAAGTGTGGTTTGTCGGATTACGTCCATCAGTTTTTAATTAAAAAACCCAATGGTACATGGCCGGGATCCAGGATCGAACCCGCTGTCTACCTAGTTATTACCAGACGTCTTATTAAGTATGTCTATATCTAAAATTACAAGCAACTGTACAGAAAAGTGTATCAACTGTAATAATAAGTGTGTACCTTAGAGTAACCAATCTGATGTTGTAATATAATAACTATGAAGCCAACATGAAGCTAAAAATATTTTATTATATTAATTAAAAATCTCGATAAATAAAAAGAAAATTTTATCTTTGGACTAGCTAATTAATTGCATAATTTTCAAACGACGGTGTTTGTAAACAAAATGTTGTGTAAAGAAAATGAAAGCTTTAGAAACAATAAAAAAAATATTAATCACTGGCAATATTAAAAGTACACACAATCGCCGAGCAGTATGAAAGGTATGATGAATATAAAAGAAGCGAAAGTTGTATGTCAGAATCGTAGTAAATGGCATTTGATTGTATCTGCCTACCCCTCTTGGGATAAAACGCGTGATGATAGATAGATAGATTAGATAGAAATAATATAAAGAGATTCTGCAGAAAGCTTTGGTTAGCTTTGGTGGAGCTAACAATAGGTATGCAATACATAATTAATTTTTTTTTTAATAAGTAGTTTCAAATGGCAATTTTACTTATATTAACAAATAAGTTAGGTACATCATTAGATATAACCTAACCAACCCATGTCGGAAATAGGCATTGTCCTTGTTAACTTTCAATTCAATTCATTATTTAGAAAGTAAATGTGAAAGAAAAATAAGATAAACATTTAGGCGTTATGTGGCTTCGTCAGTAAATGGAACCAAATATCATTACATTACATTACTTTAGAGGAAACTTCAGTCTTAAAAAGTAAAACTCCTTTACGAGTGCCTCTGGCCACCATGCAATGTAAACAGGTCGTGATGATGCATTTATTGCAGTAGTAAAAATGTAATAATATTTATTAGTCAATATCGGTAGTTGTTTATTCGAAGCATTTAAAAATGTTTACTCTACGTAGTAGTACTAGTTCTAGTACGTACGTAAATTGTACTACGTCGTAGCATATAATAGTACTACGTCGTAGCATCGTAACGTGTAAATGTACTACGTCGTAGCATATAATTTTACTACATCATAGCTTATAAAAGTACTACGTCAGAGCATGTAAATAGTTCTACATCGTAACATGTAATTGTACTTCGTCGTAGGATATAAATAGTACTACGTCGTAGCATCGTAACGTGTAAATGTACTACGTCGTAGCATATAATTTTACTACATCGTAGCTTATAAAAGTACTACGTCAGAGCATGTAAATAGTTCTACATCGTAACATGTAATTGTACTTCGTCGTAGGATATAAATAGTAATACGTCGTAGCATATTCTCATCGCATAAGGCTGTGCTGCGAGTTATTAATTCGCTTCTAATCGTTTAGTGGGAGAAAACAAACAAAAATGTGCTGTGATGCTCTCGAAACGAGTTGACTCGCCACACCTAGTAGCTGCCTCATAACTAATACAACCTACAATCATTATCTATCCTATCTAGGAAAGCTCAATACTAAACAAATTGTAAAGTTAGCTTAGCTCCGTATTATGTTTTATTTTATATCGTTGGTAATAATCTTGAAACTTGGGGCAAACATTAAAAAAAGAGATTTGCGGTTTGCGATTGAATTTATATTACTTGTTATTTTTCGGAGCGAGGGGTGCGGAAAAAATCGAAGGGTAGCGGGGGAATGTGGGGAAACCATAGACATCATTGTTGTAGTTAAAATATAATATGAAAATGTGTAACAAAGTTTTCTGATGACAGTATGTTTTCGATTCTAAATTGATCATTTATTGTTCTGTATAATTTGTGATGTATTCGATTGTTTATGCCTACTCCGTTTGGGATAAAAGACGTTATGGTTGACAGATAGACAGATTCAATCATATGGATCAAACAAAGTGGATATACATCCACAGTTTCATAAAGGACTTTTCATTTATAAAGCCAAACTCGGAGTAAGTAGAAATTATAAGAAACAATTTGTCTTAGCGTTGTGTGTACATCAGATATATTCTTTCTCGATAATAATACTCTCCAAAGGTAGAAAACACAATAACGTTGAGTTAGTTCAAGAACTTCTTCCCTTACTATAATTCCACAGAGTAGAGTCTTATGATTGTCGGTTAGCTCTGACGTCTAGGCGGTACTGTGCAATAAATTCTTGGCATTCAGACGAAGCAGCCATGCGAAAGAGCTCTGATAAAAACGCCATGACTCGACTTGACACATTTTTTCTCCTTAGAAAACAATTGTGAGTACCCTAGGGTACAAGACGTTGGTCGCTGATAGGTATTGTTTATGTAATATTTCGAATTAATCTCTCGTGGTATAATTGATGGAATATTTCTGCTTTTAGTTGACCCTCATGGCAATCTTAAAATATTATTACAGGGTCCTAAATACGGTTTCATCATAGATGGATGGATTTAACGTAGCGAAATGGGATTGGTATTCCTCTGCCTACCCCTTTTGGCATACAAGGCGTGATAGATAAATATTTTTTACCAAAATACATAGTAAACTATTCGAGTTTTATTGGTACAAAAACAAAAAACCTAGATTTTCTAATATGAGATCACGGTATATAACCAACGTCATGTATCGGTCGGCAGTATGATTATTGAAGGCTCAACCTTCGTTTCTATTTTATTTTCACGTGATTTTTACGCCTGCAGCTCACTGATACGATGAAACTTTCATTGAAGGCTTCGCGCTGAAATATAAATTGTATAACGAAGCATGCCCGATACTGGCATTGCCTTTAAAAATATTTCATAGAAAGTTTACACAGAAATATTTTATTTAGAAAATATTAAACAGCCTAACTAATGTTATAAAATATACAAGAGTGTTTTTGTTTCTTTGTCCTTATTTCACGTCCAAACAGAGCAACGAATCGACGCGACGTATTTTTATGCACAGAGATAGGTGGATGGTCGAATTTTTATGTAAAAAAATTTCACAAGTGAAACGGCCTTATGTATAGCAAGTACACCATTTATCCATACATTTTAATTCTGTTTAATTCATACAGATCTACGTACTTACATGCACGTCGATTTTAAGGACATTTATCTAATCCAGATTTAATATTTGTACAATAATGGCGAGAGAATTCCTCCCCTCCTGATTTGTTGAAATTACTAATAAAAATTAGTCCAAACAGCATTTTGTATGCATAGAAGCATTATAAACTAAAGGGTTTTGTAAATACACACACACACCTTCACGGTCTTTATACCTTGCTTTGTGACCAGAGACTCCAGTAACAGTGTCCACTTTTTGCTGTCCATATATAGAAAATGCTAATAAAAAAAATGCTAACCACCAATTTTCTTTAAGAAATTGTGCTTTAATCGACTCGCTTCGGAGGGAACTTAAATCCGGTGTCCGCACTTCTTCTAAAAACAGATATTTACGTCTGCTAAAGAAGTGACACATCTAAGTCCATTAAGTGCAGCAACAGGCTTGCCACCTGTTCTGTTCAATATGGAAAAATTGAACACTGTTACGGTGTCTCTGGCCACAACGCAAGGTATAAAGCCGTGAAGGAGTGTTTGTTTGTTGTAAATAGTAAATATAATATCTATCTATCATCACGCCTTTCATCATAAGAGGGGTAGGTAGAGACAAATATAGTACATTTGCGTAATATTATTAATTGGCCGGTCAAGTGCCCGCGCGGTAATGATAACATACAATACAAACTCGTATAGCGGCCCCGATAAAATTATTATACAAACAGGATTAATTGAAAATTCGATTACCAAAACACACAGAGCGTATGCAGAGTACAGTACAGAAACAAACGGATGATGAAAATGTGTTTTTATTTAACATTGACATGGCCTTTGTGAATTTTGTGATTAAATAACAATACATGTGGTATCTGAGTTCGGGTGGACATGATTCGTTGATGGACTTTTATGTAAAGATAATTCAGGATCCTATTTTTAACCGAACTTCAAAAAAGGGAGGTTTACAATTCGTCGGAATCTTTTATGTTTTTTTATGTATGTTCCCCGATTACTTGAAGACGCCTGGACCGATTTGATTTTTTTTTTGTTTGAAAGGGTATACTTTCCAGGTGATCCCATGGTCATCAAGTCAGAATCTGATGATGGGACCCTGGGATCCATCAAGTTTTATAGGCACAATTGAAGCCATTTGGGTATTTTTTTATAGTGACTTGTGCATTTGCTTTCGGAAAGCACATTTTGGTTTTGAAGGCGGTTTTTTTTCTTAATCAGAAGTGGTTATATTATATTACAATGTTTAATTTGAGTTTTGAAAATAGAGCGGTGTCATTACTCTGTGTCCCTTTTAGTGTCACTTTAGTAAAGTAATTTGTATTGTATTTATGACAGGTTAGACCTAGAGTTTAGTTATAGAATACACGAAGGCAACAATCCGTGTTCAAATTTCAACTTAGTTTTAAATTTGTGTTTTCTATTGTTAATTTAGTCCGAGTGTCTGTCTGTCTGTGACCTCTTCACGCCAAAACTACTAAACTGAAAATATTGTTGCGGTTTTTACGATTAGGTTAAGAAGCAGGTGGCGGGATCGCTAGTATATTATTATTATTCTACATTTATGTAGGCAGAAAGGATGCAGTTTTACTTTCCCCAAATCGTTATGTACTTCTCTTGCTTCATCTAACTACATACAGTATTTCAAAAATAGTAACACTTCTATTTGCCAGCTCTACTTTACGACTTCTATTCCTCTATAATTTTCTGAAATGAACCTAAACTTAATACAGACTTTTAAAATATTTCTGAATTTTCATCAAAACAGGGAAGCAACTTTGAACAAAGTTAAAACAATTCGGCATGCCCTAAAATTTGCAAGTTCCAAACCTTCGTCGTATAATATACTTAATTTGAGGCTTAAGGACTATGAACTACAACGAAAATAAACTACTACTTCGATACAAGAAATTCCAACAGTCAAAACAACAGGTGTATTTTAATTACTCGCAAACCTTACATAAACTACGTTAAGTTCGCAATTTTCATAAGAAAGCAAGCGGATGCTTATTCTGACAGAAATATTAATGAAAAGATAATAAATAATTTCCACCGTACCTAACAACAAAATAGCCTTTAAATCATCTGCTCGGAAGCCTTCCCAGTTCGTGAATATTAAATATTACTTACTGTTTACAATGGATATACTTCCTCTTCTTCGCAGCGTTAAAAAAATTAAGAATAAGTGAAGTTATTTCTCGCCCCGGCTTCGCCCGTGAAAATATTTGAAACGTTATCCTAAAGTTTTTTCGGGACAAAAGGATGTCACTCTCCGGCTTTCAAACTAACTCTGTGCAAAAAATCACGTTGATGTATTGACGTAAAATAAAGACAAACAAACAAACAAATTTTCCCATTAATAATATTAGTTAGGATTTGATGGTTTCAGCATACATAAATAACAGTCTAAAAAATATATCTGCTATTCTTGATATCGATATGAAAGAATTCATTCAGCCGTTTCGTAGGGTATTCTGGACAAATATTCCTTTTTTAGGGTTCCGTACCCAAAGGGTAAAAACGGAAACCCTATTACTAAGGCTCCGCTGTCCGTCCGTCCATGTATCTCATGAACCGTGATAGTTAGACAGTTGAAATTTTCACAGATGATGTATTTCTGTTGCTTCTATAACAACAAATACTAAAAAACAGAATAAAATAAATATTTAAGGGGGCTCCCATACAACAAACGTGATTTTTTTGCTCGTTTTTGCTCGATATTCATAACGGCAATATTCACATAATATTTAGTTATAATATATTCACTTTAAAAATAAATAATTAAGTTAAAATAAAATTAATATTTAAGGGGGGCTCCCATATAACAAACGTGATTTTTTGCCGTTTTTATAGATAATGGTACGGAACCCCTCGTGCGCGAGTCCGACTCGCACTTGGCCGGTTTTTTTTATTCTAACAAACAAAGATTCTAAAAACAATAACGTTTATGATACACCTGCCTTTCTCCACGATATCTAACTAGGCAGACCGCGAGTTCGATCCCGGAACTCGGCCATGTACCAATGGGTTTTTTAATTAAAAACTTATGTACATAATCCGACAAACCACACTTAGAGGCTTTCCCATCTAAATATACCTCAACAGAGAACTATATATAGCCACTCGTTAGGTATAGCCTCACAAATACCATCAGCTAAACGAGGGAGACTTGGTCTTCCGCTGGGTATCCTGGAACAGTGACACGGTTTCGGGAGCTGTAGGGCAACCCGTGAAGAAAAAAAAATTGTATGAAGAAATATTAATCCCACAAATAACTGAACAGTTTTTTTAATTTATATACATACGTAAGTACATATTATATAATATTTATTAAAAATATAAAAAAGCCCACATAATTATTATATTAATCTCATAAACTATTTAAATTCTCAGTAGGTTCAGATCAATGATTTTAGTAATTATTATCTTATAGACGGAAACTGAATGTGGCCAGGGATCGGGCATAGAGCTCTTAATTGAAACATGTCGCTTAGTAAATACATCCAAAGCTTGGAAACTCGAATTTCGGCTGCAGTATTTCAAAGCGTCTAAATTATTCAATTAATCGTATTTTTATACAGAATGCAGGTGTAAATAAATAAAAAGTTCAAATATTCTAAACGAAGGTAATTTTAGACGCTAGTAAATTACACATAAAGCAGCACCTTAACAAATTTAAATTTTATCTAAAAAAAACAGTTTACATGATTTTATTATTACTATAAAGCTCGCACTTTAATTTAACATTTTACAAAAACAACATTTTTAACAAATTATTCCGCCTGTAGAATTTGGATATCACTGCTCACCCTATCCGATTCACACAGTCATAATTATATGGGCAATATTATATTTATTATGTATCTGCGGTACCAAGATATCGAAATGAAACACAAAGCAAAGTTTGATCAAAATCCATTGAGCTGTTTCGGAGCCTATTCTGGGACAAACAGACATTCAAAAATTATGACATCCATCATGCTCCAGTGACGTGTAAAGTGTTTTTTTTTTGACTTGTCTGTCTTATTTAGTTAACAAACGTTGCATGTCTTTTTAAATTAAGTTGTCATTTAATACAATTCTTATAAGAAATGGGGCATCGGAGCAAAGAAATTATATAAGGAACTATCATCTCGTTTAATCGACATTTCAGGTGACAAGAGGGCTGGAGCATACCTTGGCGTTGCCCAAGCGAGGAAACGCTGCTAGCTTTCTTGGCACTTTACCGCAGGACAGTGATTTCGAGAAGGTTTTCTACTTATGAGTATGTATCACTACATATTCATAATTAAAGAGCCACTCATGGGGTTACCTGTGGTTAAATTTTGAATTTTTATTATATTTAAACTTGTATGTAGATATATATTATTTAATATTTAGTTAATTCTTATTTTACATTTGCAGATTTTTTATACTCTTATTTCATAATTTTACAATAAAAAGACATGCAAAGTTTGTTTACCAAAAAAGCACTTTAAACGGCATTATATTACACTTAAATATTTAATATTTTAAAACCACAGGCATACACTTAAATTTTATTTATTTTGTGTACTTATAATTTTATTTTACAAAGAAATTAAACCCTTCGATGTTTGTCAACTTTGCTCGTATATCGTTTCGTATTACCAGTATTACCCTGGTACAGAATTAGGTAGTAATTTTATCCCAGATCACAATAGAAAATAGATGTATTAATAACAAGAGGTACTTAATCGCATAATTCTAATAGATAGAATCCGTTGTCCGTCCTGACAAGACTGTCGTTCTAACCACACAACTGAACTCCATTTAAAGGATGAACGGATTACAAGTAACTCATTCTCTATTATCTTTGCAAATATTCAAGTGCCGAGTGGTTAAGACGTCTGGTATTAACTAGGCAGACCACGGATGCGATCCCGGATCCCGCCCATTTTACCAATGGGTTTTTATTATTTAAAACGTATGTACTCCGACAAACCACACTTGAAGACTTTTCCATTTAAATATATCTCAACATAACTGGCCACTCGTTAGGTATAGCCTCACAAATACCATCGGCTTAAAGAGGAAAACTTGGTCTTCCGCTGGGTACCCTGGTACCGTACACGGTTTTGGAAGCTGTAAGACAACCCGTACAGAAAAAAAAATCCAGTATTTATTGTTGTAGGTACTAGTGACTGATTATCATGGATAGAAAAGTTGTTTATAAAAATTATAATTTTCCCGGGGGAATGAGATATTTTCCCTGGATATATACAATGTGAAATTATTTAAAGGCGGCCAGGGGAGGGTAAGTACCTAATTTAAATATTAATGCTAGCAATATTTACTCACAGAAAGCAAGTAAAACGGCATTCAAATATTTTTTTATTGTTTTGAAAATAATAAATTTTCACATATTGCAGTTTTACCTAATTTTGAAAGTAAAGGAAAGTTTCCTGTGATTTAAATTAGCTAGCACTATAAATATTTAAGACGCTTGTCTTTCACTACCCGCCTTTATATTCCACCATGTATCTATAATATCTGTGCACAATCGAATATATGCGTTTGTTCATTTGCCCTCCTTTCACGTCCTTTGACAAAGAGATAGTCGAAGGACATAGGCTACTTTCTATCCTGTCAATCCTTGAGAGAGAATACATTCTTATTTCAAATACTTCGTATATATACGGGCGAAAACTAGTACTCTCATGCCGCATGTGTATTATTTGCTGCCGGATACTGTACTAAACTGAATTGCACTGTCAATCACTTGCTGTAGAGAATGGATTCTCGAGCTTTCAATTCAGGCTTTAGTTTAGAGCACCCGCTTGTATAAACAATGAACTCAGTCCTATCCCCAACTTATGTATCTATCTATCTAACTATGATTGCTTCCTGAACGAAATATCTTTCTGACGATCTTAATTAACCCCTAACACACTTTAATGACGAGTTGCTTGAATAGTGCGGTGGTAATTTACTGAAACTTGGAATAGAATTAATAGACGGTGACAGAAGCAAAAGATGCTAGACGATATTTGTTTTATTTCTAGCCTTCTTTGTTTTATCCTATATTTATTTACAACTAGGGGTAGGGGTAGTGGTAGGGGTTTGAGTAGGGATAGGGGTAGTGGTTGTGGTAGTGGTAGTGGTTAGGGGTTGGAGTATGGATAGTGGAAGTGGTAGTGGTAGGAATAGAGGTAGGGTAGTGGTAGTTTTTTTCCACGGACGAAGGAAAGTAAATTGCAGGGAAGCCAACGTTTGGGTAGGACAACATCTGCCGGGTCCGCTAGTATATACAGATTATTTACAAATTAGATAACATTTTTTTTTAATTACAACATTATTTTTTTTATATTACTTATAAAAAAAAAGTAATATTTCATAGTTGTTCCAGCCGGATCAGCTTTATAACAATAAAATATTTTTTAAGTTGATCCATTATAAAAGTAGTACCTAATCTCTCCTTATAGATTAATAATTTAAATAATGACTCCATTCACATTTATGTTTGTACCATTCACATTTATGTTTGTATACAACATACGGCCCAAATGTATTATAGAGGACTGAAGCGAGAAGCAGTAAGTTGTGGTTTTGCTATACCAAATCTGTAGCCATTAGGTATTCAGCTTACATCGTGAATAAGTGTTCTGTAGTTAACCAAAGTTATGTACTAAGAAACGTCGCTCGTGCAGAGAAGTCGGACGTGAAATTCGGTAGTTTAGATTTACGATAGACACATAACTTGGTGACCACATTTTATAGTTTCTGAATAGATTATTGATAAAACTAACATACAAAAAAAGAAATACATACATATAAGTGTATATCTGGCATTTTAAATAATTTCCAATGTCGTGCGAACTAAAATAGGACAGTAAAGTCAGTTTTTGTCATTGATTTGGTATAATATATGTATATATTTGGTATAATTAGAAGGATTATACAATAGTATAGATTTTATTAGAATCTAGACAAAAATCTCTTGTTTTTGCCAAACCAGAGTAGAGGCTAATTAATCTGATAGTTCTAAAACTGAAAATACAGACACACCTTCAACGGTCTCTATACCTTGCGTTGTAGACAGTGACAATAGTGTCTATACGCTTAGCCATTTGTTTTATTAAACAGAATAGCCAGCGGAAGACCAATCTCCTTTTTTTAGCCTTTTAGAATAATATATGTCCTGTTTATGTGCCCTCCGAAGCACGACAAGTCATTTAAAACAAATATTCTTAAAAAAAATTGTGCTTAACATGTTTGGTCCGAGAGAGGTTTAAACCTGTGCATAGCCCCCCGGTTTCAATTCTAACGCTTCACCAATTTATCGACGCAAAATACGAAGGATATTAATAAAGAGACACATTTGATTAAAAATAACTTAAGGATATCCCGGATAACAGTTGCTACCCACATTTATTGATCCTGTGAACGGCTTGATGTGCCCACGTGAATATTTATTATAATAGCAAGAAATAAACACTTATTAAGGTGGCTACACATTCGGTCAATCCCTGGTGCGATGCCGGACCAATGTGTGGCCTACTTTAGACATTAAAAAGAAATATTTTAAAACATTTTTGGTACGGAAACTAAGAGATTGTGTTAATTAGTAACGAATTTCCGTCGATACGACACCGAACGGTGACAAAATAAAGTGAGTAGTGTGTCAGTTGGTCGACGGCCTAATTAAGAAAGCTTTGTTCGTCCCTTGAGCTCGTCTGCGCTACGAGATAAAAGGACTTCTTATTGTCTCCGTACTAGGTGTCTAGGTGAATAACATTATTATGATCTTAATAACAACCTTTTATCACTTTGTTGTTCTTAGTGTATTTATGTAGAAGGAAAATACCTATATTTTTGTAGAACAAAACATTATTCATGTCCAATTTTACAACAGTAATCAATTTTAAAATATTTGGTTTATTTATTGAAGTTATTTGTTTTTTCTGGCATCTATACCTTATCTATATAATAAAAATGGATGTTGATAAGTATGTGTTATCTTAATATAGTACTCAAAAGTACTGGACTGATTTTGATACGGGTTTCACAAATAGATAGATAGATTTACTTAGTAGAGCCCAGTAGAGCCTTCAATAATAAAATAAAAATCTTCTTGGACACACTTTTCTACTTGCGTTTCCTCTACGTAATAAACGTACTCGGACGTATAAACGAGGTGTTATAAAAATGTCAGCTCTAAATAAATAAGAGGTATCGATGCAGTATTTTCATAACGATGCGGCCATGTAGTAGAAAACCGAGTAGGTTAAGTGTGGGTATCTTTTGAATAGAATTTTCTTCACCTTCGGAATTGTAGATGCAAAACTAAAAAAAATATACCTCCTGTTAGGGTTCCGTCCGAATTATCAATTCAGGACGTACTAATCCATGGCCGAGTTAATAGGGAACATACAATAGACCTACAATTCCTTAGATAAATAAATTTATATCATCTGCTTAGCACTGTACTGGTGAATAATTATTATTGGAATATAGAAATGGAAGGAGTACGTACCAACTACGCCTGTTATTCTCGATTCAGCCAGCTGGCTATCAATCTGTGTACAGTGTCTGCCGACGTGGAGCCTTTATTTCACACTAGATCACACACTTTTAGGACAATTATATATTATTATTTAGTCAATTTGTTTTAATTTTAACCTCGCGAACAACTTCTCGACACGACACGAATATCGGGAGTACATGCAAGAGTGGGTAGATGGAAAACGGGTCGAAAGGTATATTTGATTTTTTGTAACAACTAAAGTTATTTTTCAATAATAATCCTGTATTTTTTTATAAAAGTATTTAAATTTATATTTCTTAAAGTTAATCTAGTTAAAACTAATAACGGTGACAAATTCTAATTAATTTAATGTAATTTAATAAATTTAATTATAAAAGAGATAAATATTTATAGATTTATAGATAAAAATTAAAATGTGATTTTTTCCGTAGGAATGGGTTTTTTTGTTTTTTTTCTTTTTCGCGGGTTGCCTTACATCTTTACGGTTCCATGATACCCAGCGGATGATCAAGTCTCCTTCGTTTAGCCGATGGTATTTGTGAGGCTATACCTAACGAGTGGCTAGTTCTGTTGAGGTGTATTTAGATGGAAAAGCCTCTAAGTGTGGTTTGTCGGATTATGTACATAAGTTTTTAATTAAACCCGTGGTCTGCCTAGTTAATACCAGACGTCTTAACCACTTCTCGGGATAAAAAGTAGCCTTTGTCATCCGGCCCTCCTAGATATCTCTGTGTAAAAATCCGTGCTCCGCGAGCTACGTTTTAACTAATATTATAAATGAAAAAGTATGTTTCTTTGTTTTTCTTTCTTTTACGTCAAAACGGAGCATCGGATTAACGTGTTTTTTGTACAGCTGGCTACTTTTTATCCCGGGAAATAATTTTATATACTTACACAACTTTTCTACTCATACGAGATCGAGGCATGGTTGCTATGATAATACCTATATAACTTATAGTTTGTAATTTTTGTCATCAATAAATAATCAATTAATTTCAAGGCGAGTACCTATACCTACTGTAGACTGTGTATCACTGTGTCGCAGCAAAAATCGCATTAACCCGACAAATAGCCATAAAGCACGTGACTTAGATAAGGAAATGGACGAAGATGTAAATAAATCTTTCTCAGGCTATATATTCTTGACCATGACCTAACTACTAACCAAAGGTCACTTAGCTAAGTGGTTGTAAATGTTATCCTTTTCAGGTATTTATTCGTATGAAAGTTTGGGTTACATTTGGTGAAATTATCAAACGCAATGCAATTTTCTGGTAAACTACTTGAGACGGATTCCCTACAATTTTAAAAGGTTATTTTTCTTCTAACACGGGTTTACCCCTACACTTCACAGTTTTTGAACCCTAGTTATTAACCCATTTTGAAATAATATCTAATAACATGTGATATAAAGTTGATTTAATTATAAAAAATCAATTAAAAGTGTGAAAGTAACGCTTGGCAATGCCGGTGGTATGGTACCTACCTACATAATTTCGTTTACATTATCTTTGTTGTTGCAGCTCGTCCTATTTCACAAGAGTCACGCGAGCTTATTGGATAACGTAGCGTCTTTTAACTTTATAATGACGCTTCCTTCAAGAGCTCTAGAAAGAAGTAGCACAAAATAATATTAAGTATTTATAATAGTATTAACTAGAACGTGGTGATTATTTATAGATAGATATATCTACTCTTTGGTACTATTATGCAATTGTCTTTTAATCAGATTTTGCTATATCCATAAACCTTTTTAAAAAAAGTGTACAGACTTCAAAAATTGTGCACTGAAAGTAAGAAATAATTAATATTTCTTATAACTAATTTTGTGTTCATAAATTATCTGCTTTTCGTGAGTATACTGTGTGCGAATCCATTGTGTACCCTCATTTGTATTCTTTATTTTTTAAATATTTTAAATCTGACTGTATACATTGTTTGATGCCTGTTTTTATTACATGAAGGTGGAAATGGATGAAACCCTGGCTACCCATAATACAGGGAATCCTAGTTTGGGAGCCAGGAACATCACATATTATATGCAAATTTTGGTTATAAATAAACATATTTTTATTTTATTTTTTTTTTATATTTCGCCATAGAATTGGAAGACGGTTGGTTGGTTGGTTGGACGGACGGTATAAAAATAAAATATGAAAAAAACAACTTCGCGTCAATAATATATATCAGAAAGAGCCTTAGCAACGGTTGCTATTGACGCGAAGTTGTCAATTTTCGTATCCACGCGGGTGATATTGGGTGCAGTGCAGCAGTGCAGGATGCATATGGTTCAAAGCCCACTCACCGCGGTATTTTCTTATTGTTTTTTTCATATTTTATTTTTATTTTCAATATTATTTGTCTCTCAAGGCAGCAAAAGGGGAATTATCTGTCCGAATAAAAAGAAATCATCAAAATCGGTTCACAATTGGCGGAGCAATCGGTGTACATAAAAAAACAGCCCGAATTGAGAACATTCTCCTTCTCTTTTTTTCGAAATCAAATTGGTAAAAAGTTTCGTTCATTCTTCTTGGTTATACGACCTTTGACAACAAAATCTACTGAAGACTTGGCTTGGGCCTATTATTTTGAAAATATAATCGCAGACTTGGCTACGGCCTTATATAATAAAACTCGACTGAAGACTTGGCTACGGCCTAAATAAAACAATGAAGACTTGGCTGTATGGTTAATTGTCAACCATGGTTGAATTTGTCACCTTTGAAGTTTGAAAAAACAAGGCAATCTCAATGTTTTACTACTAGTTTTATTTTAAGTATTTTCAGTGCCTATAACTCCTGTAAGCCATCTAGGATTATGAGAAGTGGCTGGATCCATTTTAATATGTATTATTAACATATTTGTCTTTTCATCGGAAAGAATACTACCAACACAGAGCAAGTAAAAACTACCAAAAAAAAAAGAAGACTACCAAAAAAATAAATTGTACCAAAAAAAAGTATTTAGGTAGGTACTTACGTCACAATCCGTCACATACTGCTAACTTTCATGTCTAATTATTGTGTTACCTATATATGATGAAAATAAATAATCTGGCACTCCAATCTGGGGTTTACATTCGCTCAATAATATGTAACTCCTGAAGTCGTGATTTCAAACGAATTCTAATTCTGAATTGTCATTGACAATAAGAGTAGATGAGCGCGCTCGACTACAATCTCTTTGAGAATAATATAGCAACAATACTCGCATCTTTCTGGGTTACTGTTTATTAAATGGTTTAAATCAATTCCCCCACGTCATGACAAACCTATTTTTTGCATGGCGCGGTACTGATGCGTACAAAACCCTAACAATTATTTAATAAACGTGGCGCATATAAAATAAAATCCAGCAAATAAAATCCAAAAAGGATCATAATTTATTTTAGAAAAGAATTCACATTATGTACACTTTACAATTGACTGGTGCGTAAACGCACCCTAACTTATACAATTCTCATCAATTCATTTAAACTATTATATACAAATTATATTATACATAACATTTAATATTTACATCTTTGAGACATCCAGGGGAGCTGTCATTTTGTGTAAAATCACAGAAATTTATTCAATATATTTATTAAACAAAACTCTGTAAAAATGTATTATTAAAATTAATATATTTCTCGTTTTAATCCAATTTTAGCAATATTACTTCTGATATAGAGCATATCACATTCAATTGGTAAAATGTATTTTATGTATCAAGCTCGATTAATCTGGCTATTTATTCCGCACAGAATTTATGATATTAAAATGTGTAGGTACTAAAAATATTTTTACGGGATGAAAGATGAAATTAGAAATTGTAAATAAATTATTTATTTTGCACTAAATAAAATATCGGACCTTAGTTGTGCACAAATATATAAAGGTGAAAGAAAATAATGTACTCATAAAAACACTTGAATGTGTAATTTAATTTTGACTAGTTTATTAAATATTTCTTTATAGAAATCCCGCAATCTCGATACAAGTGTGGTTTGAGATACATTAACTGAACAAAATAATGTAGTATCAGGAATTATTAATTTTATAATAGGTATTGGCTGTCTCATAAAACAGTATTTTTCATATTGCTTCATTACATTGTTTTTAGTTATTAAGATCCTAAACGTACACAAAATGACAAACAAATCTGGTACATTATTAAACACTATTTGTAGTGCATCAAAGAACAAATATTTAGTTTATTTATAATATATAGAATGTATTGTTAAAAAGAACTATTGAGGTTGACATCGAATAACATTTATCTCTAAGACTGCACAGCCGTGGCAAATTACCAATAAATATATTGTAATGTTTAATTGATTTCTATGGGTTCGCGTCATTTAGTACCCACTTTGTATATATAAATTTGGAGTTTTTAACAAAACAAAGTGAAAATAAATTACGAGAACCTGTTAACATTTTATTTTAAAAGAATTCGTTCGTCGCCTCTCTTCACATCATGATCGCTGTTCAACAAACAATTCATACTTAAGATTCACTGTTATTATTTTATACCACAAATGCAATATTTGAGTACAAAATATTCTATGTTTATTCAATAACAACACGACATAAAACTAACATTCATTATTTTCATCTACATTGTAGTAAAAACTGGGACGTCAAGACATTCTTGGGAGGTTGGCTGCTAATCAATAGTCACCAGTAGAAATGGGCAATTTGCTACTGCAAGAAAATATTTGATTATAATTCTTATTAGTTAGCAAAATTCGTATTAACTTGCTATGTGGCGCGCTGATGTCACAGGCTACACTAACAAGTTTAGTATTGATGACTTAAATTTGTAATTTATCGCAGGTGTCGTTGATGTTCAAGGCACAACTCTTTTTGTATAGAATAACAACAGCTAGTGTCGAGAATAAAAAAGTGTAGAACGATAATCACAATTAATTACTGAAGAACAACCTGCCTTCTTAATTTCGCCAAGTCATATTATCATATCAATAACACAGCCGATAGATATTAAGAATACAGGCTCATCAATAAAATTTCACTGATAGCAAGTAGTATGATTTAACGTTATAACTAATGGCGGTAACTTTAAGTTCGGGTAATGTGCACTTAAATGTGCGGTAATAAAAAAATTTAAAAATGCTGATACAAAATTTAGTTTCGAAGCGTGAATTAACTGCAAGATAAATGTAACATAGTATTAAATTAAAAAATATGAGATCCAATAATGGAAGAGACAAACAGGGCCCTATTATTAACAATCATAATTAATTGAATACCTTGTGATATATATATTGAACAATTTTTGTTGAACACAATAAAACAATGGAGGGGCGTTACACAATTAAGACTTTAAAAAATACATTTGCATTCGCCACTAGCTATGACTGTTCGACATCCCTCCGCTATATAGGGCATTTGTAATATTTTTTATTTCTTTTTTCATATTAATAGGTGCACAATTTCCATTTTTCTCGAGGCTGGCGACAAAATCTTCTAGCATTTTCGCCAAGTTTTTCCGTTTGAACCTCATCGATTCATTGATCACCTCACGGACTACTTCCTTTTTAACATCCACGCCGCCTTTTAATTGTTTCAAGTGTTCAAAGAGGGATGAAAAATCTGGAACCAGAAAAATATTTTTTTATTAAAGCGTAAAAATCTCATATATAATGACTAAATTTAATAAAATGTATTCGGTTGGGGGGTCGACGCCCATCTATACATTTCTAAATTTTCGTGTTCTGGTTAGAGAAGGGTTGATCATCATCTCATAATATCATCTGTTTTTCCTACGGCGCAATATTGATGAGAATGGATGAGGGGATCAACGCTTATCCAACCAGAAAACGAAAATTCTGAAACGTATCATGAGTTGTTAAGAGCAAATTACTATAATTACCTTTGCCAGGACGCCTAATAGCTTTATAAACTTCAGATCTCACGTTCAGATTGTGTTTCTTAATCTCGTTAATTTCTTTTCGTGTGAGCTGCGGCGGCGGAGGCGGTAATATTTGGAGGTGCAGTACAGGTTTAGCGTCATCCTGGTTACCAAAAAAATTTATTTAATTAAAAATATTAGGTATAGCTTCACAAATACCAGCGGCTAAAGAGGAAGGCTTTGTCTTCCGCTGGGTATTCTGGGACAGATAACACGGTTGCGGGAGCCCCGTAAAGCAATCCGCTAAGAAAAAAATTTTCACTAATTAAGAATTACATTAGTCATATTGGAAAATTAACAATTAGGTCAGTTTAAGAAAATATTTTTATAACTAAAATTAGGAAATATAGTAGCACGGAAGCACTAAAGGTAGATTAGAATTGTCATAAAAATTACTTAGTAATTAGTAAGAAGTTAAAACTACACAATAAGAAACGAGCTGTTAGTTGCCCAGACCTTATTAAGTTTTACAACAAAACTCACCTTCGACCGTCTTCTTTTCCGACCCCTGCCATGCGAGTTATTCTCGGCAGCGATACCCTGTATGATGGCGTTGATTTGCAACTCCTGGGAATCGTGCTGCAGTACAGCGGCCGGTGACACGTGAGCCGGCTCGCTCGGCGGTGACGGGGATCGCGACATTTTACTTCCCATCGTTGTGTAAGCGTCTGTAAATATTTAATATATATGCATATGTGACATAACTAGAATATTCTAGATTATTCCTATTGGTGAGGTTACCTTTAAGGGCGTACTCGACTAAGCTTTCCATTCACATAAGAAATTAGAAGTGCAAATATGCAGTGAAGACAAATCTTCCTTATTTAGCAAATGTTTTCTTGAGGCTACCTAATGAAGACAAGTCTGTTGAGGTATTTTGAGATCGAAATGCCTCTTAGCAGTTTCAACCCATTTTATATTTTGGTATTTGGTTCACTGTTTTCCTACGAGTAATTCGAAAGAGTGTTTGTTTTTCCTTCTTTGACACCAAAACGGGATCGACGTGATTTTTTGCACAGACGGCCGAAGAGTGGCATCAGGCCAGGCGGGGCGGGTCACTAGTTATAAAATAAAAACAATAAAAATACTTTACCTCCATTCAAGAAGGGTTTAATGACAGGCGGTAGGTTTGCAGGCGCTGGAGTAGAAGTGTGAGTGACGATAGGAGCGGCGGGAGCACTCGCGGGGCCACCTGTGTCCACAATGGTAGGCTCCTGGATATATAAGGTAATGTGTTTATTCTGAATTATAAAAGATCTCTTTTTAATATATAATATAAAAAAGTCCTAAATATAAATTAAAAAACCTAAACAAACGTGACATACAAACACATAACATACATTTTTTTAAAGGCCCTAAACTTAGATACAATCACAGATACCATTTTACTTTTGAACAATGCAGTAAACGAGTCTAGGTTTCAATGTCTCAAGTCTCAACCCAAAATATGCTCCTTTATTCATAATTTCGCGTTTTAATTTGAGTAACATTTTAGCTCTCGCTATATGTCATAAATTTGTAGAGAGTAGTCTCGTGAAATGGGACGGAAATGCGTAACCTGAAGTAAGGAAATTCAAATTTGATTATCGAATTCGAATGTTCAAATGATTAGAATTTTTAGGTTCTTTAGATGATACACATCATTGGCGACTACTGTAACACTCGTACTTTTTTTTTCACATATACGCCAAGAGAACCGTTGACAGTAAAGTAATAATTTGCTTTGCCACCAATAAAAAAACCAACTCACTTCCGGAGGTCGTCCCGAAGGCACTTCAGTCGGCAGCGGAGTTTGCGGCGCGAGGGGGGTAGTCGGCCTTCTTGGTGGAACTGGGGACAAAGATGGCGCTGGTGACACGGGAGACATCGGCGACATCGGCGATATGGGCGACGGCGAGGTGGAGGGCCGCCTGGCTTGTACGTGGAGGGGCAGTGGTCCCACCTTCCTTTTGGGAGGGAACGCGGTGCGGTTTATTGGCTCGCCGCCGCGTTTACCCCCGGCGCCGGACGGGGATCCGCTACGTACGGTGCCCATTGGATCCAAGTCGGCCTCGTCCACCATCATGCGCTGTGAAGTAAATAAGGCAATAATTTAACAAAAAGAAGTCAGTTATTGTTGAGTCGTAATACAGTGCTCAAAGATTTAGGTCTTATATTGTGACCCCTTTTTCATAAATGGTTAAAAGCATCAATATGACAATCGTTTTAAAACGGGTCAGATTTCAATGTGCGTGTTTCAACACCCAGACGCGTAATTTTTCACACTTCGTTGTAGTATGCAGGGAATAATGACAACGAGAATTATTGAAGACCTATTAAATAACCCCAATAAGTCATTTCACGTCAAAACAGAGCAACGGATCGATGTGTTTTTTTTTGCACAGAGATAATTGGAAGGCCGGAGAGTGACGTAGGCTACTTTCCTACCCAGAAATCATTCGAGATAAATTAGAAAATGGAGCCCAGTAGTAATATCTATTTATGTTAATACCTTGTCAATCTTGAAAGGATTGCCAAACATATGCTGTCTGACCGGCTGCGATTCTATCTCACGCAACTGCGGAGTCATACGCTTCAGGTACTCCTGATAGTTGCCCATCTGAGCCACCGGCATCGAGTGTAAACTGTCCTCGTCTACCAGACGAGTGTGCGCCAGTGACGGCTGCAGGAAATTCGCTCGCATCCGCACCACCTTAAAACATATGATTAGCAATTATATTACAGGATTTCATTATATAAATTAAAATTTTTAATAATATTATTGTTGAGCGAAACATAGGTTGTTGTATATTCATTAAACACGGGCGCGTTCGAACTGTTAAAATAGTATTTTCACGAAAAGATTAACTTATTAAAACTTATCGTCTCAGAAAAAAGAAAATAGCTTGTTGCGAGGCATAGGAGGCCTAAATTATATGGTATAAAACTCGAATATAAACCTAGCATTACGGCTCCCGTTCTGATAACTATGTGTTCCTGTACAATAACTCCATATAAATAAATTATGTATAACGACATAAGTTGAAGCTATTATATATTGCCAAGGCGATTTATATCCGTCAACCCTTAGACGTGGGTTTCAGTCGTGTTTATTGTTAATATCCTGACATTACCTGATCTAACAAATCCCTTCTTTGCACATCAAAAGGATTCCGGTAAGTGTGAGCCTGCGCCTTGTGCCTGTTTCTCGACAGCCCGACGACAAAACCACCAAATTCGTTAAGTTGATCCCGCAACGCCGTAAACTTATCCTGGAGACACGGGTGAGTGGTGAGGTCCTTCCTGAGAGGCGACCGGGGCATCACTCGCGCGCTTTCCACTACCTGAAATATTATAAAAATTCGAGTGTTAATTCAAAGCAGAAGAAATTATGTTACAGTTTTCTACTCCTATGGTCAGTGAGAAAATTTTGCAGCAATAGGGTTTTTATCTATGAAACACTGGTTTTAATTGCAAGTAAACTGTGACTATACTGTATAATATAGGTTAAAACCTTCATTGTTTCACACAAGTGTCATACACGTAAATATGCAGGTGGAAGAGAACTTAAAAAAACATTTTATTTTCGGAAAACTTTCCCCACGAAATACCAGCAACTTATGGCGAAGTATGCAGGGCGAAGGTTTAGAACAAACTTGTGCTAGTAAACTTTGTGTATTTAAAACATTTTACATCATTTTATAGGTAGAGGTTTGGTAAGGAGTGTTAGTGCGGATGAGGAGGTACTCGTACATACCTTATGGCTATTATTACTAGAAGCTTTATTTATGACATCATTACAAAGCTTGTCAAACTCAAGCTTAGCTTGATTTTTCAGCCTTTTCAAATAATTCAACACAGAGAAACTGAGCGAGTTGTCTTGCGTGTCAGGAATCAAACTCTGTACTAGCGGTGCCGAAGCACCCATTTTCGCTAACGCCCGGCGAAGAGGCTGCAAGATAAATAAAAAAAAACTTATGTTTAATCATTATCAATGTTATTACATAAATTTTTTAATTATTATTTTATTAGGGTAGGTAATAAGGTTTATTGAAACGAAAAAAAAAATTTATAAGTACTTTTGTAGTTGACTCTTGTAACATTTCATTGTGTAATCGTTGGAATTATAATTCTAAATAAGTAGGTATGCATGCACATCTAAGTCTCCATCATTTGGCCAACTAATCTATACAAATAAATAAAAATTTAGGTATCTAATTTTATATTAACTACAATCTGTTCTTCGTTTCCTCTCCAGGCCAGGTCTAGCAATTGGAATAAATTGAAAATTTAAAATAACTCACCGCAACATAATACGAGGGCATCCTGTCCAGATATTGTTGAAAGGCGAGCTTCCACTCGGGCGTGGGTTTACATCGGTGCACTTTGAAAAGTTCGTCAAGCAAAGGCAGAAGTACTGGGTAATTGTATGGCAGAACAAACAGGTTAACACATGTCAAATTGGTGGACGCTTTGAGATAGCCAAACGGATGGCTTACTTCTGAAGAATTCTTACAATTGCTGCTTGCTACAAACACCTGTAAAAATGTAATTTACTTTATAGCATAATAGTTAGAGAATACTGACTGGTAAAAGATGCCACGTAGAAATTCGCGGACCGTTACAGGGCGACTTGGAGCACTACCTACTATCGTATTTAAGGCTCAGCAGACGGTAGCCATACCAGTCAGTGTGGCTATATGGCCAGCTCTTTAACTATAAACTTTGATCGGGTACAATATCGGTTTACAACAATTTGAATACCTATACAGTATGTATTAATTCTAATCCTAATTAACATTTTGTTTGTCCTTCTTTCATGTCTAAACAGAGCAAGGGAGCGACGTGATTTTTTGCACAGATATAGTTCGACGGCCGGAGATAGGCTACTTTTAATCCTGGAAAACTTACGGGAAAAAATCTTGTAACATTTCTAAAATTTCGACGGTAGAAGCCGGGGCGGGAAGGTAGTTTAAATTATATACTTATCCTTTCACAAATCGTCTATCCACTTCAATAATGGACTAATTCAAAAACAATTAATTTGCAGTAAATGAAGTTTAAAATTTTATCAAATTTTCAATGACATGCTATACTTGAAATAATAAATTAATGAATGCGATATATACATAATTAAAATTCTAATTTAAATAATTTAGTTACTATTTCATTTATTTATTTATTGTTAACTGGTTAGAAAAAAGTCCAATACTGTACAAAAGTCAATACTTATTGAAATTACTTAGTGGATGATGGAAATGCTATTGATGCCCAGTTCCTAAGGGTCCATGTTTAATACTCCTAGACCATCCTCTTAAATCAATCTAACTAATCGTATAATAAGCAACAAAATCCGTTCAGTACTTTCGGAGTGAATCGGGCACAGACAAACGCAGCGGGAAATGTGTCTGTCTGTTTAGCCCAATTTCGTGAACTACTTTACGACGACTCCCATGTAAATATGATTGGTAACTTTAAATTGTGCCTATTTTTAATGCTTCAAACATAATCCATGCTAATATTATAAATAGAGTGCGAGTTTGTTTGTTTGTAACAAGTAAAGTCGAATATTTCTGAACCGATCTAAAAAAATGTTTCATTGTAATAAAGCTACAATATTCCAGATGGACATTGGGTACGTTTTATTTTAAATTATAAACTCCGTATTAAATGTTTATACCATTATCATTTAATTAATCATCTATTCTATCTATCTATCATCACGCCTTTCATCCCAAGAGGGGTAGGCAGAGACAATCGAACGCCATTTGCTACGATCCTGACATATCTCTTTTGCTTCTTTTATATTCATCATACCTTTCATACATGCTCGGCGATTGTGTGTACTTTTAATATTTCCATCGATCAACATATTTTTTATATGTTCAATAAAAGTACATCTAGGTCGTCCTCTGCCAGCATTTCCTTTCACTTCAGCCATATAAACCTTTTTAGTCACATTTAATTTATTATATTAACATACATATATTAATTAATCATATTACACAAAAAATGGGATCAAAGAGAGATAAAGTTTTACTTATCAGTGAAAAGTATAAAAAAAAAATATAAAACAATACTAACTTGCCAGCAGACAGTGGGCTGTTTCCTGGCCAGAATAAACTGTGTCAGAGGGCTGGGCTCCAATTCATACTTGTCAAACGGTAAATTGTCTATAACCATCGGTTCTTGACTAGAGCACGTGAACTTCACAGCTGGGTGAGCAGAGCGAGGCGGCTGGAAAGTTGGATAAAATTATTTTATATGAACACACCATCACGGATACCTTGCGGCGTGGGCAGTAACCATTTGCTCTTTTTTTTTAAACTGAACAGGTGGCAAGCTTGTCACTTCACTTAATGGACCTAGAGTTACCACTTCTTTAATAGCGGTCCGTACTTTTATGAGGAAAAACAATTCAGCCACTTTAGATACAAAGTTAGGTTAATTTAAAAAAAATTGATAAAGATTTTTTTTATTCTTCACATTATTGGAAGGTCTTCATCATTTAGCCAATGATTTTTTTGAGGCTATACCTAACGAGTGACCAGCTCTGTTGAGGTGTATAGATGGAAAAACCTCTTTGTACGGTTTGTCGGATAATGTACCTACATAGATTTTTTACCCATTGGTACATTAAGATTATTATTTTTCATTCGTACACCACTTTAATAGATATATCTATAGGCCATTATTCATAAACGTATTTTAGCAACGTTTTTGTTAAAATGTGTTTTGTTTCTTTCTATTATTAGTAAAGACAGGTTTGTTAGAGAGTGACAAAACATATTTTAACTAAAACGCTTCTAAAATGTGTTTATGAATATGGCCAATAGTATCTAAGGGCCCTATATTGCGGGTGCACTACCAATCTATGTTTCTCTACGAAAAGGCCTAGGTAATTTCAAAACAATCGAGATAATATATGTAATATTGCTATGTTAAATGTCCCAACGTGTAATCTTTAATAGTTAAGACTAATCATAGTTGAGGATAAAAACATTTTATCGGTTTATCGTAAAAACATATACATGCAACATAATATACATATTAATAATCTGTAAATTCAGCACGGATTAGTATAGAGATAAAAGGTCAAAAATTCCAACGAACGTTACACATCGAATGAATTTCACCTACTTTTAATGATAAGTCAATGGAAACCAACAAACGTTTAAGCGTCTCTTATCAGCAAAGAGCGGCTCTACTTTTATATTTACAGCTCAAACTAGTCCATACTTTTTATATATCGTTTGAAAGAAATAAACTTGAAAACCACTGGACCGACTTGATACATTAGTTCATTAAAACGACTTAACGTGCTAAATAAGAGATTGTTTTCACGTTTAAAATATTTCCACGGGCGACGCCTGGGGCAAAATGCTAGTAAACTAATATTGTGTTGGTATGTAAGACCGCCTGTCACGTTTTTAGATAGATGGATGGCCGAAGACATGGGCTACTTTTCATCCAGGAAATCTTTCGAGATAAGTTCACATGTTAAAATGGAATGATAATCTTACCAATGTCGGTGCATTAGGATCTGGTCGGAATGACTCTGGTATAGGCCAGAAGCCCACAGCAAAGCCTTTCTGAGCGACAGTTCTTGGGACGTAAATAAGTCTCCTGCACGAGTGCCAGGCTTGGGGAGCACTTTCCTGTCTCGTTCCCGTTTGATATGGGGCACCGTTCCACCTCTGTAAATATCAAAATGTTTTAAAATTTAGTATTTAATCCCACTAATATTATAAACGCGGAAGTTTGTATGGATGTATGTACGTTTAATAATCAATCACGCCAGAACGGCAGAACGGATCTGGATGAATTCATGATGGATGGATTCATTGTCCTTCTTAATTTGTCAAAAAATATCCTTGTACACTAAGTGGACGTGTGGACTTAAGAGTTGTCACTTCTTTAAAACAGATGTAAGTATGAAGCACGAGAAATCAATTAAAACAAATATTCTTAAAGAAAATTGGTGCTTAGCATTTTTGCTACAAATAAGGTTTGAACCCGGATCCCCCGCTTTCAAGTATTTCTACCAATTGCGCTATCGATGCACTATCTACAACTGTACAACATAAACTATGTATATATGTCAAGTTATTATTAAAACAGGCAGTTAGTTATGTAAACTTAGCGAGTAGTGTCCATACATTTTTAACGATGCAAAGCGACTCGACCTGACCTATAAATAAAATCTGCTATTATTGACATACTAATTTCTGCTGATTTTCTATTTACGAGTTTAATTCAAGTTGGTGGTCAGTGTTTACTCTTGGAGCAAATCGTCACGGATTCGAAACCCAGGTAGAGCAAGAATTTTATCATTTCCATTGAAACTCAAAATTAGGTCAATTTAGATTTAAGGGAGTGCGACTATAGTTGACATAAATTATAGAATATTTTAAATTAAAAACTAATGCCCTACATCAGGGGTCTCCCAAACTACCTGTATCTGTCCCGCCTAAATACTTTACTAGTAATCCTAACGTCCCCCCTAGGGTAACCAGCTAGGGGAGACGTCAGTCCGAAAGGGAAATTATCAGCAGCGACTTCAAAAAATATTTTTCGTATATTTCATTCTGGAGAATGTTTTTTCACACAGATAAGTAGTGCCGAAAGCAGAAAAAAGCCCCGAACAAATTTATGCAACTTTTGAAATTGTGAGAGAGGAAGACTTTTATAAAATTCTCGCAATGAATTCAAATATATTTTTTTTTAAATGTCTCTGCACTGTAAATCGATTATTTCCAATAGAAGTTCTGGGGCAGTAACTACATCGGCGTTAAAAGGATTTTAAAATATCTTACCACATCTGAAAAACGATACCTACTCGAAAATTTAATTTCAAAGCACCCAAAGCCTCAATAGCGAAATCTACCGGAAATGGAGTGATAGTTTGTTGACTGAATGTCTGGTATGTAGATGTTGAAATGCGTGAAACATATTTTGTTCAATTGAGATTGAAACAATTGTCAGACAATTGAGTTAAAAAAAATTGGCAATATTATCTACTCGTCGAGGCACAGTGTTTGCTGACAAACTGATGGTTTTAAATAAATTTGCTTTTTCTGGACAAATTTCTTCCGCTGCTGCAATCATGCAATCCTTAATTATTTCGAGAGCGAGCGGAGCGTATTCCTACACCCCACTCAGTTGCCCCGCGCGCCGCACCCCATCCCACCCACTGCCCCCTCGCCCACGGCCTTAGATGTCCCACTCGAAACGAAATCTGCGTACCTATATTAGTTCGATTAACTAGCATGTTGCATTTCTGTGATTTCAAATTAATAAAACTTACTGAGTGTGATAGCCTATTCACACGATACTGGAGCATATTATTATATGACAGTTTTAATAATTGATGTCAGCCCGTCTATCTGTGCCAATGTTTGTCTCGAAACGGCTCATTGGATTTTGATGACTTTCAGGGATCATAGTGGGTAAAAAAGACAGCAGAAAAATAAAAAGTATGGCTGTGTAAATGAGAACGGGTGAGCATGGATATCATTCAAATGTCATATCTGTTAAATAAGCATTGCTTCAAATAATTACCCCATTTTTATCAGCATCCCCATCAAATTCCTTATCCGGGTCATGGTTGACGTCATCGGTCAGTTCAGCACCGTCCCGCCCGATGGCATCTATGGGCGGCGGGTCAGGGCCGATTTTCTCAAAGTTGATCACAACACCGCTCTGCACCTTCAGTACTAGACTGTCGATGCACTGCATCAGCATCCGGTGCGACGTTATACAATAGGAGCGACCTGAAATTATGATTAGATAAGTTTGTTGAAGAATTTGTGCTATTTTAATTTTAAATCTATACTAATATTGTGTTTGTTCGTCCTTCATTTACGTCAAAATGGAGCAACGGATCGACCCGTATTTTTTAACAAAGATAGCTGGAAGGCCAAAGAGTGACAGGTTACATTTTATCCCGGAAAAAATTCTCATTCCTTCGGGAAAATATTATTGGAATCTTTGATAAAAAGTGTAAAGAAAAGTCTACTCGTGCGAAGACGGGGTCGCTAGTATTTTTAAGTTGGATTGTTCGATTGTGTGAATGTTTAAAAAAACACAATTTAGTTTTAATAAAAGTAAGCTACCAGCTTAGAATATTGATTGTGTTGTGAACATCATAAACCAATTTGTAAACAAAGAAATAAAGTTAATTGACGTCATTAAATAGAAAAATATAACTTTGCATTAAAAAGATTAAAAACTGGCCAAGTGCAAAGTGTCCCTCTTGTGCAGTGTGCACGATTCCTTAAAATTCACTTTTTTGAATAATTAAACGACTCTTACAAGTTGAATGATTTTAATAGCTTATCAGTAGTAGCAACTCCAAATTAAATGGCCAAATGAAAACCACAAAAACCACTTTACTTCACTCTGACATCACTAAATTTAAACAAAAATATTTGTATTTTTAACATCACACTTTAATTTGGATTTTACCAGCCGACCCACCCTGTGATTTTTTAACGATAAAATTCACATAATTTTCATAATTTCAGCTAAACACGTTTTCTAATTTATTTATATACCTACTAGCTGTTCGCCCCGTCTTCGCCCGTGTGTCAAATACTAACTTCCATCCCCTATTATACCCTTAAGGGGTGGATTTAAAAAAAATTAACCTATGTCCTTCCGTAGGATTCAAACTTTCTCCGTATCAAATTTCATCAAAATCGATTTAGTGATGGTTTAGCTGTAAAAAGATAGATAGACAGACAGACAGAGTTACTTAATTTTGCAATTTATAATATTAATATGCATATATAAAAACGGATATATATCTGTTCGTATATCTGTTTGAGATTAATAAACTCGAAAACTACTGGACCGCTTTTGATATGGTTTTCACTAACAGATTGATTCTGGCATCGAGTGAGCAGTGGTATTAAGGCGATTACTATCCTCAAATGCGCTGGAATGAGCATTTTCGACAGACCACTCCTCGTTAACGGGATGGATGCTTGAAACATTTTTGTAATAATTATCATTCTAATACAACAATACGTAAAAAATATTTTTTGGTAAACCCAAAACTTCAATATTTAAAATAATAATAGTGGAATGATGTTTTTTGGCTTTAATTGTCTACTGCTCTTAAACAGCTATGACATTTGGAAATATTTACATGCCTAAAAATAAATAACACGTTGTACTTTAAACACAACAAAGTATATCTAAATCAATTAACATTTTCCATTTATAATATCGAAATATGTCAATTTTGAAGGTGTTTCGGGGACAGCGGTCGGTGACCGTTTGTATGGCCAAGGTCATTGGCGACACTAAGCGCCTTAAAATTCCATGGGCGAAGCCGGTGCGGGTCGCTACGTCGCTAGTGTGATACAGAGGTAAGGTTTGTTTGGATGTGTGTTTGTTGGGTATAATATCTTTACTTATTGAAAATTATTTCACTTGTGTAAATATAATACTTTTGAACATAGGTTATTTTTCACATTTCAGAAAATTCACAGGGACATTAATGATTGGCTTAGATGTGGAAATCTAGTTTTATTATAAAATGTTTCCTAATAGTTATTACAGATAAATAATCTTACATAAATTTGGAAGATCTCTTCGTTTTTTACCTAGTTATACGAAAAAAGCATGTTTGCATATTTTTTTTTCTTTCTTCACGACGGGTTGCCTTACAGCTTCCGAAACCGTGTTACGGTTCTAGGGTACCCAGCGGAAGACCAAGTCTCCCTCGTTTAGCCGATGGTATTAGCGAGGCTATACCTAACGAGTGGCTAGTTCTGTTGAGGTATATTTAGATAGAAAAACCTCTAAGTGTGGTTTGTCGGATTATATACATAAGATTTAATTTATTATCATTAACACAAAAAACAATGCGTTTGTATATGTAGGTACCTATTTTATTAACACTTACCACCAGTAACCTCGCACATAGCATCAATAGGTGAAGAGTCAGAAGGCACCAGACCTGTGTCCCTCTCCACCGCAGGAGTACCAGCCAGTCTTAATACAAGAGAGAACAGCCTTTGGTCCCACCTAAATGGTTCCCTAGTTAATTCGGATCCCGGGATTGGGTAGTTCATTGGCAGGGTGAACTGTGAACAAAAGATTTAATTTAAAGTAAGCGCCAGAAGTCGATAGCCTAATTGGTAGAGGACGGTGGACTTGAAACCGGAGGTCCCGGGTTCGATTCCTAGTCGCTGCCAAAATGCTAAGCACCAATTTTCTTTAAGAATATGTGCTTAAATCGACTCCTCGTGCTTCGGAGGGTACGTAAAGCCGGTCCGGTCACCAACCCGCCTGCCAAGCGTGGTGACTATGACAATTCCTCTCAATGAGCCCCACTAAAATGGTGCGCTAGAGGGAGACCATGATCCAGCAGTGGATCTTTAAAGGTTGATGATGATGATGAAGCGCCAGAAGATAGAAATTTTGTAAAAATCAGGTGGTTGCACCACTTGTAACAATTTTTTTAATATAACGCAACAAAGAACATGAAATTCAAAGGTTTTACAACTTTCTGTCATTGTTACAATATTTTTTTATAATTGACATAATAATATAAGTTTAAACCAGCCAAACTTAATAGTTTGCAAGTTTTAAATAACTGGTTATAAATTATCTAGGTATAAAAAAAATTGAATGTGGTCAAAGCTTTGCTTGTACAAAATCAAATAAATATATTCTTGAATCAAAATTGATCATGTGACTCCACATTTCTCTATTCCACATTTTTTAAGTTTGATAGCATTTTCTAATTTCCTCAAAAAAAAACCTAAACCTAATCTGATATGATACTGAATGTAAGACCTAGAGAGGTCAATCCTAATAAAGCAATTAAATTGATAAATTAAAAGTTCAATATAAGAAAAACCTATCTACCCCAAATAATATAAAGGCAATATTAATATATGACCAGATGGATCTGTGAAGTTTCATTATAACATTTATTTATAGCTGACTTAAAATTCTTGAGCTTGCCTGTTATCAAGCTTACTTAACAACTACAACTCAGTAAAGGTAGAGAGATAAGATATGAAAAGCATAACATTGGTTGGCCAGGCATAAACCTACATTATACCTATTTTCAACATTTAATGTTGTTTTTCAATACATTTATTTTATTATGAGTATAAAGACAATGTTGTAGGAATATGGAAGTTATAAAATACAAAGACCCTAACCTAACATAGTACAGGAAGTTAGAATAATCGCCTTACCCCTATCATAAGAAATGTTATAATTTAATGACAAACTTATTAGAAGAAGACATTGTATAACTTTTTTACAATATCATTTTTGCCTCCATAATAAATTGTAGGGATTGGATATTTTACATTGACTCCAAATTTTATCCTTCTTTCATATCAAAATAAAACAATGGATAAATAAACAAGTTTTTTTGAACAGAGGCAGTTGGACCTGGAAATCATTCGAGATAAATTCTTATGTCAGAAGCTAATTATGATGATTACCAACAATACAAATACCTACCTGAGGATTCAAACCTGCAATCCTTCTCCTAACCGGTACAATTATTAACCACTAAGCCATACCATTTTCAAGTACTAATCAATCTATGATATAAAAAAATTTTTCAATGATAAATTGTGAGTTCATTAAAAGAATGACAGGGTTTTTTATATGAGTGCATAGTTTATTAATAGATGTTATTAAATAATATTCACACTTTAACATGTATTATGTTGATTGATGATAAGATTTAATTTAACATAAGTAACTATCTCAATGTAAAAAGTATTTCATTTTTTGATGGTAACAAATGTCAGTCTCCATCAGGGGCATGTACCGTCATGCCACAGTACACAGAAGTAAACAGTAATACGGCCGATACAATGCCCTTCGAAATCTCGGTAAATTTCGGTAGACAAATAGTTGCTAGTGGCGCTGCAGAGTTACGTACGGAGGACAGTATAAGACGCTCGAGAGATGTTTATGTTTTCCAAAAATTTACATTTTTCTGCAGCTAATTTATAACTAATGAAGATTTATTATATTACTGCCTAGAATTTAAAACTAAGCAAAAATTATAGCTACATATTTAATTAAAAAAAAATTGTACATTCCCTTCTTACTAGCTCACAATCACTTTCGAAACTTGAAATAAAACCCAACTAGAAATCGCGATCCATCAAAGAAATGCAACCAGTATTTTTGCCACTATTTCACGCGGACCTAGTTTATTTAGGTTTAATGTTTAGATTAATTTTAAGGTTTTTATATTGTTATGTATACTAATATTATAAAGAGGTAAAATATTATTTTTTGTTTGTCAAGTAATGAATAAACTCAAAAACTACAGAACCGATTCTAAAATTTATTTAACTAATAGAAAGCTACATACTACCTATGAACGTGTGGAAATACAATATAACATACGCCTGAGGCAGAAAATAGCAATGTTTGGTGACATTGCTATCTTTTTTTTGTAGATCCCTGAGTGACATAGGCTATATTTAATATTTAATATTGTATATCTACGGGCGGAGGCGGAGGCGGAAAGTCTATGTGTAAATAATTAAAGTAAATAAAAAGTTAATATAAAAAATATAAAAAAGTAGAAATAATTTAAAATAAAACTTACAAAACTTGCAGTATCTAATACATTTTGGTGAAAAGATAATAATGACAATTTAAAGCATTATCAACTACCTAACCCAAGAAATACAGACAGAGGGCAGCCCTAGTGCATGTTTATCTACCGAGCGGCCGTAGGTAATTATTTCAAGGACACTGCCAAGACAACATACTGTTTACTTCTGTGTACTGTGATCATGCTGTGTTAATAAATTAAGAGCTCTCTTGGTCGCGTAACCAACTAAAAAACGCACGTCTTCGAAAATGTTGCATCTCTTTCACCATTCGCACCTAGGCTACGCGTAAATAGAGAAAGAAAATTTCCAAACAAAATTGGTACAATAAAATACACAAAACGGACTTCAGCAATTCAAGTATTGTACAAAAAATATTAGAATAGCAAGTTCTACTTAATGGATCCTTAAAGAATGAGAAATATTTTTACTCTAAATGTTATAAAAATATAGGTACATTAGTAAATATATATTAAGAGAACTCGAGTCACAAAGTCGGTTGAAAATCAGGGCTTCATGAAACCTAGGTGTAGTTGATATTGACATATTTTTTACATTTAGAGTGTAGATAATTTCACATACTTTAAGGATCCATTAACTAGACTCTTTTTAATAAGTTTTGTACAATACTTGATTTGCTGAAGTCCGTTTTTGTATGGGACAAAAGTTATGAGTCGCTCCTTAAGTCACTTCAGAGCATTGTAAACCTTATTCAAATTCTCTAAAATCTTATGCATAAAGAAATTCATTAGAAAAATCAAAAAGTCTACCATTATGTATAATATAGGTCATTTCAGTTTCTAAAAATTTAGGTTAATAGGTCACGTCAAATAGAAAAACATGGCAAAGGTTTATCAGCTGATTGTTTGATTGATTGATTGATTTTAAAATGCATATTATAAATATTGAGCTTCTTATGGGCTCATAGTTTTCATATAATTAACATTATAATTTGGTTGTATAATTTCCTGCATATAATATTATGTTTTAGCATTGCAACAGAATGGAATCTCTGGGGGGGTGGGGTCAAAAAAAAAGACTTAGACTTACCTCTTCTTGAATGCCAGCATTACTTGACAGCTTCCCTCCATCCGTAATGACTACAATAACAGAAGGCTCGAGATAGAAGGGGCATCTTCCTTGGCCATATGTATCAATTCCAGTTTGCATTCTATTTATGTTTAACACATCAAATGCATGCTTCAATGCTGCACCCATTGTCGTCAAACCGAGACATTGCAAATTTTTCAACTCATTAATGAATGTCGCAAGGTTTTCTTTCCATCCAGCCTAAAATAAATATTAGAATTACTCAATCTTGGATCGAAAAACCAATATTTTACGGTGATCCGAGCTGAATAGTTCTCTAGAATCTAGTGTAAGAATCTCTGAATCTAGCATAATAATATGGGGACATAATAATTTGAAAAATTATTTCACTGTTCAGTTAATAGCAATATTATTCCAAATGGACATAGGCTATGTTTTATTAAAAGAAAGTTGGTGTTGGTGGTGGTGTTGTAACATAATGTTGTAATTTTTTTAATGTCTACAGGTGAAGCTGGTATCAATAAACAGTGAAATCTGAGTAATCTTTATAATTTAATTAATGTAATTATATAATTTATAAAAATACTTTTGTATTGTAGGTATTTTGATAATAGGCACCACCTATAATAATATAAATAAAACAAATGTTTAAGTTTTTTTACAATCAGACTAAATATTAATAACTAAATTAATTAGCACAAGTATCCAACTCATCCATGTAATGAATATTGTAATGTATGATGTAAGCAACATATTTAAAACTATGGACTTTATGATGACTAACGTAAGGTTTAAATTAAACTGGTGGAAAACAAAGAAGACAACACCTTTTTAGATACAAATATTTCTTGCTTGAAGTCATTTCCATTTAGGATTAAAATTGTATTTGCAGTAAAAATAATAAATTTCATGCTTTGTGGGAACTAGTAATCCCAAAATATAATTTCACATTGATTAGACACTTTTTACTTGTTTACTGAGGCCTAACTAATAAATAGTGTCTCTTTCTCTTTCTATCATATGGAATAAGAGATTTATGCAATAGTGACAAAGCATATGTTCACCAATGTTAGTAATGCAGTAAAGGAGTATAATTTCTCATTTAATAGTCACATTTTACTTGTCTTGTTTACATAGCAAAGGACAAGTCTAATTTTAGTTATGAAAACATAACAAAGGATTGTTATGTCTAAAATATCAGTCCTAATCCTAACTGTATAGTGTTAACTATGTAAGGCAATTAGGTCCTGAATGAATTACTGCTAATAATCTGTTAGTAAAAAGACACTAGCTACCTACTTATATTATGTTACATTAAAATGATTTTGAAAGGTCAATAAAATAAGAAACTGATAAGAATGTTTCATTATCAGTCCTACATAATACACATAATCAATACTTTTCCCCTTACTGATTTTATGGCATTTTAGAATATTTCTTGTGATTTTTGGGAATATCTTACTTTATATTTCCCCCCAATTCGCCATTTCATATTTTGCGCTGCGGACCAATGGCAGCGCCAACGAGGTTTGCGGAGTGTGGGAGCGGGGCAAGGGGAGAGCTGTCGCGGAGGCAGCGCAGCGGCGCGGTGGCGGCGCACTAGTCCTGTTTACGTCGCTCTTTCTAATTTCAGTAAATACCCCATGTGTGGCCCTTATAATGATACAGTTTCTAGCTTTATTGTCACAAAACCAATATAACATTCCACAAAATGTGCTTCTGCCTACGACACTAACCTTGATATTTGCGGGTGGCTCTTCGAAAGTGAGCAGCATATACCTGTCCCCTCTACTCTCCGGCGAACGTTGACGCACCTAGGAAAATTAAACAATGTAATTTTATCACAACACCACACCACACGAATCGATCTAAAAAACGAAGCGGCCAGAGTCGATGACACTGCACGTACCTTTACAAATGTTTCCACAGCGCCCTTGGCTACATCGAGTAACGTCGGGCGTCCGCCTAAATAAGCTCTCTGGTTCATGGAAGCCGAAGTGTCTATTAGAAAAACTATAATAGTCATCGTGAAATTTTGCTAAATATCTCTCTAAATACATTAATATGACGCACTCTATTATGAACTAAGAACAAAAATGGCCGCTACATCGTCCACAGAGCACAGAGACGACCGTCCGACAGCCGCTTCCACAAGCAGCTAAACTAGCTTCGCCACCACGACACTCTGGGACCGCCCACGTGACCCGGCCAGCGTTTGGTCTGAGTTGCCATACGAATTACAATTATTCCTCATTCAATATTTTGGATTTTAACGATAATAATTTTAAAAGTATTTTTTTCATTATTAAAAGAAAAATAAAGATGTGTAATTTTAATTTAATGAAATCAACTTCAAAACTATTCTTCCTTAGAAAAAATAAAATTACGATTCTGTTATCAGAGCCTTAAACGTTTAAAGCCCAAATTATAGATAAATAATACATTGATAACAGTGTTGTCCTGTTGTTAGCCAATTTATAATCCAATGAGTGTTAAAACCCATGTTATTCATTTTTGACTACTTATTTTTTTCAATAGATTTTCTTCACACCATTAAACTTTCGTCGAAAATTGTTACCTACTTGTTTATGGCCATGCCACAACTTTGATCTGTGCGGCGGCAGTATATCATTTCTATTCTAGCGTTAGCGGTACAACGACATCACAGTGACCGAGATCGACGACGTCATAATGGATTTGGCAAAGGGGCTTCACATTTTCTCGAAACCTGTGTATATTTTATAAACAATATTTTGTTTACAAGAGTTTAACCCTTGGGATAAAAGGTGCGATGATAGTAAAATAATGAGTAGCAAAACTTTTGATAACCTACCTTTAGACTTCAACAACTTTAGTTTGTCTTGCATTGCAACAGTATTATTTAGAAGCTTGCTTTGACAACTATAGGCGGTGTTGACAACACAAAGTAAAATGAGTGAATACGTGTTTGTTTTTAATTTTATTTTTAATATAAAATTTATATTTAGAATTATTTTATTTTATTTAATGTATAAAAGAAGTAACGTAAGGAACTAGGTGAGGTGACACGAAGTCGATCGTATAAACATTGTTCCATCGCCTGTAGGTAGTACAAATTTAGTATTTGACTAATATGCCTTTGTGTTCATATATTTTGCTCCACAAATCGTCCTGTATATAATATTGCCCGTTCTTCTTGCCACTACAGAAGTACGAGATACTACAGAGATGAGCTCGGCACAATCCGTCTGACTCGCTTTAGAGCGCAGTGACTCGTGATAGTTTACGCTGCTAGCTTAGTTACCGCTGGGCGTGGTTAACCTAAATTTAATTCTTTAGGTTGTATCTTTTTAACAAAAAAAAAAAAACCTGTTTAAAAATATAGAATTTGAACAAAATCCAATAGTTTACATACATACATTATATTCCCTAAATTGTTGTAATATTTATTTCTTGGCAACATTCGACATAACTTGTACTAAATAGGAAATGTGTGTACGATTGAATCACTTGATTATAAATCAAATTTTCAACGTACTTTTTTTAGGGTTCCGTAGCTAAATGGCGGTAACTGAGCTATTATAAGCTCGTCATGTTCGTCTGTCTGTCCGTCCGTATGTCTGGCTTATAACTCGGCCATCTTTGCATCAATTCTGATAATTCAGAGAAATAATGTTTTATGTTACTCAAAGTTTTCAATGTTTAATGCATCTAATTTTAAAACCTCGTAATATAAAAAAAGTAAAATATGCAGGATAGCGGCACTTAGTATACCTACCTACATATTATTATCAACCAAAATTATTTTTAGCAATAAACAAGTTTTAAGATTTTTAATTTACTTCAAAGTTACGGGACCCTCTACGCGCGAATCGTACTTGGCAATTTTTCGATTCGGCTAGGTACACAATATATAATTATTATTGTATGTATCTATTCAGGGTTCTGCAGACAAATTGCGAAAACATCATATCGATTCTGTTAGGTACTTAGTCAATTTATGAAAATATTTTAGGGGTAGCTCTTCATTTAATCTCCGTATAGAACTGGGGAATAAAAATAATTATACTTACCTATCCCATTATAAATATTATGGTATACAGAAGTTTCTAAGAAGTTCGCGAGATATGAGATCCATTTCTTTAATACACTCAAAAATTCATAATGTAAGTATCACCGCATAATATTAATTTCTTCTTCATCATTTTCGGAAATTTCCACAATAAATCTCGATGAAAATATAAACCAAATTTGATGACCTGTAGGTACCTACTATAAATAATTATCATCGAAATTAGTTCAGTATTTTTCAGGAATAATTGTTTTATCATATAAATTAGTTGAATTATTTCTCAAGAATTTTGAAAAACAGATTTATATCCTTTCCGATGAATTATATATTATATTGTATATATATATAAATATTACCTATATCTAATAGTGAAAACCGCAAAAATATCCCTTCAATAGTTTTTGTGTGAAAAAGACAGACAGACGCTGTGGGCACTTTTTTATAATATGTAAGTAGTTATGATGATGATGATGATGATAGTGACGAAGTGATAGAGGTCTATAGTTTTTTGAAATGCATAGGTAGGTACTACCTATAGGTAAATAAAATAAATTTAACTTTAGGTAAGTAATGCATTTAATTATAAAACAAATTACAATTTATCGAATTTTATGAAATAAGTAAATAAAATTGTTTATTTATTAAAATATTAATAATCTGTTAATTATTTTGGGTGAAATGTTCTGTTCGATATGATAACTATTTGCCTCTAATGAGAAAGCACTAGTGTGGTAAAGTGTAATGAAAAAGAACAAGGGCACTTTGTGTCTCAGGAAACGGTCATATTATAGGTAAGAGTGTATCATCAATATCATCATCAATTCGGGGCATATTTTTAGGGTTTCATACATCCGATGTAAAAACGGAAACCTTAGGATCACTCTTGTCTCTGCCTGTCTGTTTGTCTCTCCGTCTGTCACAGTATTTTCTCCGAATGTACTGGATGGACGAAACAGGTTGTTTAATACATAGATATATGTGGAGTTTGATGAACCAATCACGGTCGTACAGCGTAAATAATCGAATTAAATGTTTATAATTTTTATTCAAATAAATAGAAAAGAGAATTTTAAATTGAATTTAGATTAGATTCTATATTTTGAATTTATTTAGTCAGTTTATTGAAAATTTGCTCCTTTCCCGTTAGTAAGCAATATCTTTATTTTTATAAATGTAAACGCAGTATGTAATACCGGCTTAGAATCTGGACAAATTAAGCAACTTTTCAGAATGAGTGGCTAATGCGAGAATGAAATCGTGTGATATCAACTTGGTAGTCTTAACTTGAGGAAAAAAATGTTTTTTCCGACGGAACCCTCAATGTTACTGTACAAATTATAATGTCAGTTAATAATACGATTATTCAAGAGTACACTGCAAAAAACAGAATGGAAATTAAGGTTCATTTGTAGTCAGGGCAAGCAAAATACTGATCAAAGGTGTGATTTTCCTAGAATTTTTAAAATTGCGAAAATCTTGAAAACCATGCGACTTTTATTAAGGTCAAATTTTCATGACGTCATGCTCCTGAGTCTATCTCTGGTTGCAAGGTTATCCATTACTTACTGGACACCCTATATATTTTGAATTTTTATTTTTTTTAATTTTTTTTTTGTTTCTTGATCATAATCACCGACTTATACTTATATATACTAATACTTAAACGACTTATGTAAAGTATAAGTCGGAGATCAAAATACTTACTTACCTAAAAAGATCCTTTTTGGCCAAATGGTGATGCATTGCCTAGGAATACCTATCCATAAGCCACGCCCTATGTTGAACGCGGAGGTGCTCCCCTTTCTTCGTGCTCCCGTAAAATGATGTTACGTCATCTAGCGGAAATTAATTGAACTAATATGAAAAGAAATCAATAAGCAATCAACGTTGGCGCCATCTTTTGAAAAATATTAGAAACTGAATCCCAAGTGTTGAGAACATTAAAAAGGATAGAGTCGCAATATATAATTTTAATACCTGGATGGATATAATTATAATATTAGTGTGAATATATAATAATAGTAGTGAATTCAAAAATAAACTTTAAACTTATACGGGAAAAAAACAAACAAATTTTTTTTTACATTTATTAAAAAAATCAACCTAATTATTATTATATTATATAAAGCTCGATTACCACTCACTGACAGAAATGTTCTCCCAGAAAGAGTTGTGATGGGGGGAAACTTTTGGTGGGATCGTATAGAGGGGGTCCCGGTGAGTACCATTCACGGTAGTGAATCCATTAAAAAAAAAAATTCTCCCATACAAAAAAAACTCCCATACAAATTTTCATACATTTTTTCCTATGGACTGGGATTTGATTTCTACCCCTTTCCACTTTCCCCGTAACCCCCCCCCCCCCCGTCTCCCATCCATTTATTTTTAAACTCGCGAGCGAAGCGAGCGATGCCGCGGTAGCGGCCAGAGAAGCGTCAGTTATAGGGGTAGGAGTAGGGGTAAGAGTAGGGGTAGGGGTAGGAGTAGGGGTAGAGGTAGGGGTAGTGGTAGGGGTAGGAGTAGGGGTAGGGGTAGGGGTAGGAGTAGGGTGGGGGTTGGAGTAGGGGTAGAGGTAGTGGTAGGGGTTGGAGTAGGGGTAGTGGTAGTGGTAGGAGTAGGGATAGTGGTAGTGGTAGGGGTAGAGGTAGTGGTAGCTAGGGGTTGGAGTAGGGGTAGAGGTAGTGGTAGGGGTTGGAGTAGGAGTAGGGGTAGTGGGAGTAGTTGTGGCGGGCTTATCGCAGACTTGTACAATGTCTTCTTTGGTGTGGGCAGCAGTTGTTCCCTCACAGCAAACACGCGAGTTGCTTGCAACTCGCGCACTACACAACATACTAGTTATACTATATAAAGCTCGATTACCACTGACTGACTGACTCACTGACAGAATTGTTCTCCCAGAAAGAGTTGTGATGGGGGGAAACTTTTGATGGGATCGTATAGAGGGGGTCCCGGTGAGTACCAGAAAAATCCGAAACCCCCCTTTTTCGCCCCCTTATTTTTTTTTGTTTTATATCTCGGAAACTACAAATCAGAGGGGGAAAGTGCCGAAACTAATAATGTTTAGGATCTGTTCCTATTAGTGAATCCATTAAAAAAAAATGATCTCCCATACAAAAAAAAACTCCCATACATTTCCCGATTTTTATGAAATTTTATATTTATATTCGGTAGGGCCGACAATCGGTCGTATACTATTTTTTACGCGGTAGTGGTAGGGGTTGGAGTAGGGGTAGCTAAAATTATAAATTTTATTATAATTGTGAATATGTGGCGTCATCTTGATTTTTTACATATGTACTAAAATGTATTTGCAAACGTCAATAGATGGCGCTGTATTATACTTTCTACCACGGAAATGTGTTAATTCCAGAGTCGGTAGGCCAGGTTAGGTTATTTATAACTCAAGAACTGCTGTACCGATTTGGCTGAAAATTGGTGGGGAGGTAGCTTAGAGCCAGGAGACGGACATAGGATAGTAGCAGTAGTGGTAGTGGTTGGAGTAGGGGTAGTGGTAGTTGTTTTCCACGGACGAAGGAAAGTAAATAGCAGGCAAGCCAACGTTTGGGCAAGACAACGTCTGCCGGGCCCGCTAGTATATATATATAAAAAGACGTTCCGATTCACTGACTTATCAACGCCCATTGGACCTAGGAAGCTGAAATTTTGCACAGAGGTTCCCTTTATTATGTACACAAGGAATAAGGAAGGACATTTCGATATTGATGTGGGGTAAATACGTTTGTATGGAAAATCTTATTTCCTGCGTGAATCAACTTGAAACTTGGTACAAATATTCTTCAAAACAAATAATAAAACACTTTTTTTGGATTTGAACGTCTGACTGACGGGACTGACGGGGAATTTAGGGAGGGTAAAAGATAAAATTAAGGGAAATCTCTACGTATTTACATAAATTACGTTATTATTCCTAATTCTACGCGAAAGAAGTCGCGGGCGAAAGCTAGTAACTACTAAAATCTATAACTATACAGTCCATGTTAGTGCCACTGTCTATCATTGTATTGTCTATATTCTCTTTGTCCACGACTTCTTTCACATTTTTACGTGTAGCTTTAACATAAACTGGATCTCTAATTGGTCGTTTGCGTATAAATCTTGGATCGATCAATTCTGGTAATAAACAATCGAAATAAAAAGATATCAATTTAGGTTCCATAGTTTCATACCAAAATTGATCGTCTTTTTTAATTAGCTCTGTTTTTATTTTGCTATTTCCGTACCATACAGCCAGAAGACACTTATTTTTCTTGGAAATATGTAATTGTCCCTGGACTTGCATGTACCAGTCGGACATTTTATTGACGGTTATATCCCCATTTTCTTTATTTTTGCGCCAAAAATGCATTTTGCCTTGCTGAATGGCTTCAGTGAGTCCAATTTTATAGGGTGCAACGGGACATTTGACTTCCACAATTGTGTCTTCGTCTATTATCCCGTCTGGCGTTGCACCCAGGAAAGGGTGTTTCTCGTCAATAAAAAGTCCACACTGTGCAATCTTAATATCAAACATGCTAGATAATTGTTCCAGAGCAGTGCTTTCATTTTTCTTACCATGGCAAATCGACGCAACATGGTCTATATTCGGTTTATATAGCATATTCTTTACAATATTCTTGCAACTGTTATGAATTTTTCTTTTTACAACTTTTCCAAAATTTGAAGCTGTTAATAAATTTCTTCTTAGCTCTAACCACTCCCCGCTATCACTTTGTAAAACTGTTCTCCTCTCTATATCACGCTTTTCTTCTTCAGTTTTTTCTAAATTCTTGAGAAAAATAATTTTTGCCATCTCGTAGGTCTCCAGGTCCATATCCGGTTTATCTGCCTTCTCTCCATAATGCATATCTGGTATCTTATGGGCCGTATAACGCTTCTTTTTTCTTACAACCTGTCTATTGTTGTACCTTTTCTTATCTTTTTGGTATTCATATGTTTTAAGTCGGTCACTAGGCGCTTCTTTATAAATGTTTTGACGGACAGTCGACAGTATTTTCCCACTATTAAAGGAAACTACTGCCCCTGCGCATCGCGCTTGATATGAACGCCTAAGGGCGTAATTTACTCTCTTGCCGCCTATAAATTTAGCAATGACGCCATTAAAACACTCTACTATATTAGAGTCAACGTTTTCTATAAGACTGCGTGCATGGGCCGCAACGCTTGCCATCACAAATCGCATCCTTTGCCAAAGATGGCTATTAGTAAATGTTGTATTTTTGCATTTCGTCTCACGAGAGCAAATTTCTTTATTACACTCGTAATGGATCCCAAAGCCGTGATACAAGGCCAAAATAATGTCTTGGTGTAAAGATTTAATATTTTCTGTTTTGTCTCCTGTTTTGCTGCCATGTAATTTTATAGATTCGGTTATATATTTTCTTGAACACAAAATTGATTCATTTGTTATTATTTTTCTTTCTGAAACACTGTATTTTGTGTCTGTTTTTAAATTTTGTAGCTTATTGCAAAAATTTCTTAATATATGATTTTTGCAGTTGATTTTTTCAACACTGTGGTTGGGGTACGGGCGAGCCTCTAATATTTTTGCGTACGTACTACTATCACCGTCTGCAATAAACCTTGAATAAATAAGTTTATGTGTCTCGATTGATTCTTTAAAACCTTCAACAATAATGCTCGCTTCCATGGCTGTAGATGGGCCACAAAAGTTTTTGTAGCATGTGTGTTGCTTCACGGTTTCTATATTTTTTTCAGCCCGTGCACAAATGCAGCAAAATTTATTTTTGACGCTCATATATATAACTTGACCAAAGCGTCTGCCTATAATAGCTGCAGCACCTGATGAAGCAGAGAAATTATTTTTATACGATCGCTTACACCAGGAACCATCTAATACCACATCTATCATAGCAACACCGTCTTTATTCACTCTTCCTTCTTTAATGGCTGCCTCCCTTTCTCTATCACCTGCCTTCTTCATTTCTTCCGAAGCCGTCAATTCCCATTCATTACATACTTGATCCTGAGCTTTATTATATGTAAATTCAGAAACATTTGGTAAGTCCGTAGCAGCTGTGAATTGGTTCAGTTGCGCATAGCCGCATCCTGCCGCCATCATGCCAGATACTGCACTTCTGTTTACGTCTTCTGACGAATTTTTCAATCTAAACTTCTTGTTACACATTTGACAAGTTACATTAAATTCAGACACTAAGCCCTTTCGTTTTTCTGAAACAATTTTCAGCGTGTCAAGTCCGCAGTCAAAAAGTGAATCATGACTAGATATTTTACGTAGGTCATTAATGAATTGACCTATCTCTACTATTCGATGACCATCAAGGTTATCTACATGTTCAACCTAAAACAAAAACAATAGAATTACTATTAGCATTTTTTATGGACATGGACTTGGCATATAATGTACCCCCCCTCCCTCACATCATCTCTCTCCCGCCAAGTTTCAGCATACATAAAAATATAAAAAGACAAAGAACAATTTTTACTATGGGACCAACATTAAGAGCGCGAAAAAAAATAGGGTTTTCTTACGTAATATATTTTTATGGAACAGCTGTATTTTTGGGTTCTCTGTGTTGGTTCTATAGTAAAAGTTACTTGAAATTTCATTACTTTCGTTGTTCTAAACTATTCTAAAGTATTTAAAAATGTGACTGACATTCAATTTCTCTAAATCATTGTTCAATAGAGGTTGTTCGTCTTTATGTTTTTCATTGTCTTTATCCGGCATTTTTCTTTTTATTATATTATTAGAGGCAATAGTGCTTTCGTAGTGTCGTCGCTTCCTTGATGTCTTTTCAAGTCTGAAAAGTTAAAACATTTTATGTAAGTGAACCCGCCCCCGGCTTCGCACGAGTATAGATATATATGCTACCGCGGACTTTTTTTTGTCTATTATAGCCTATGTGCTATTCTGATGTACATAAAAGCTATAATTTTGCGTGAAGGAGTAACAAACATCCATCCATCCTCACAAACTTTCGCGTTTGTAATATTAGTGGCATAATATAGTTCATGTCGGAAGTTACGCGTTATTACTTTTTATGTATGAACGTTTATTAATACTGGGGGCAATCTGATAGTATTTATCACTACAATTTTTACTTATTTTTTTCCATTGCACCAACATCGCAATATTGTTGTTGGTCATCTAGATTTAAAAACAATAATGGCGACTCCATTCGTCTCTGTTCTACTGTGTTTGAATTCTTGGGTAACTCCGGCCGATTGACATAGATGTTTTCCCTGCAAAATCATAATAATTAGAATAGAGATATACAGTTGAAGGTGGTCGAGTGGAAAAAACGTCGGCTCACAACTGAAAAGTCGCGGGTTCGATTTCCACATCCGACCATGTACCAATGGGTTTTTATAATAAAAAATCTATGTACATTATCCGACAAATCCTACAAAGAGGCTTTCAATCTACATACCTCAACAGAGCTGGCCACCCGTTAGGTATAGCCTCAAAAATCATCGGCTAAGTAAGGAAGACTCTGTCTTCCGCGGGTACCCTGGGGCCGGCAACGGTTCCCGGGAGCTGTAAGGTAACCCGTGAAGAAAGAAAGAAAAAAAAAATATAACATCCAAACATTGCCACGTGATCACTTATTTATATGGCAGAGGACGACCTAGGTGTACTTTTATTGAACATATAAAAAATGTATTGATGGATAAGTACACACAATTGCCGAGCATGTATGAAAGGTATGATGAATGTAAAAGAAGCGAAAGAGGTATGTCGGGATCGTAACAAATGACATTCGATTGTCTCTGTCTTGGGAAGTTGGGATGAATGGCGTGATGCTAGATAGATAGATTTATCAATACAATTCTTACTTATTTTTTTCTATTGAATCAACACCGCAATATTGTTGTTGGTCATCCAGATTTAAAAATAACAATGGCGACACCATTCGTCTCTGTTCTACTGTGCTTGAATCGCCGTACATGTTTGGCCTGAAAATCAAAATAATTAGAAAGTACTAAAAAAAACAAAAAAAAAACAATAAAAAAATATAATAAAACTTTGAGAGGGCTCGAACTCGAAACCCTATAACTTCGGCTGGTAGACAACCGCTTGACTACTCCACCGTCACCCATCGAGTCCAAATATTGACACTACTATTGACGTACCCACAGAACTTCTATATGTGGACATACCGTACCAAAAACCGATTATAATAAAATAACAATTTACTAGATAATGTTCAAGCAGTAGGTACTTACTTTTCTTTCTGTCTCATTTTACGAGCTTTTTCTCTCATGTATTCCAAATGTTGTCTTTTATAAGTTTTTTTCTTTTTTCCACCCATTTTATTCTAGTCTAATTTTATCTACCTATACTAAATGAATTATTTACAAGTATTTATTAAAAAAAATAAGTATGCAGCTATGTATATGTACCTATAAGTAAAAATATTTACACCAATAGTTATTATAATACAGTATATTAGAAATATAAAACAATACACACTACGAAAATTCCGCTTTACGAGCTAGTTCGCCATCAAGCATAGGTCCGACGCTAGAGACGGTTACGGGACGACTGGTGGGCGGCGCAGCCGCAGTGACTAGGGAGACAGCGCTATCCTTACACGCACGCAAGAAAGAGACAACACTATATTGCTTTTGCTCGGATAAAATAACATAAGCGACAAAACAAAATAAATTATTTAAAAAAAAAATAACGCATTAAAAAAAACACTGAACCACCAGAATGTTTAAATGTTTATGATTTATTATAATACACAAATATATAAATAAACTCCTTGCTATTTTAAAGATCTATGTGAAAATGTAAATATTTAGATGCTATTTCGGGATTTAATTCTATCGAGCAAATTTTAACTAATCGTGTTTTCCTGAAACCAGATTGTAGATTATATGATCAAAATACATTATTTTGAAAATATTTTATTTAGCTCATTTACAGCAGCCGCCAGAGCTACGACGAGGTACAGGTATGTCAGCAATGCATCCCCTTTGTTGTGCTGTGGATTTTTTAATAAATAAATAAATAAATAGATATGCCTCGCTCATAACTTACAGGAAACGGGAAAAATGTTACGAAACCCGCTCCACGTGAGTTCAACTCGCTCTTGACCCAATTTTTTAGGGTTCCGTACCCAAAGGGTAAAAACCCTATTACTAAGGTTCCGCTGCGCACTGTCCGTCCGTTCGTCCGGCCGTCCGTCCGTCTGGCACAGGGCTGTATTTATCTATTGCACCGTAAAGTTTCGTTTGCCAAGTCTCGATAAGCTTGCATTTGCAAGTGTAAGTTGGACTCAACAAATAACAAAAACCGGTCAAGTGTGAGTCGGACTCACGCTAAATTCATTCCGGTACACATTTATTTACTGCCGATTTTGGTGGTTTGATTCCGTCTTCAAATTAACGACGAAATACTTTTTGCTTTGAAGAACTTTTTTTTTAAGTTTTTGTGATATAGAGAGTAGGTACTAAATCAATCTATACGAAGTATGTAGGTATGTAATTTTTTTTGCCTTATGAAAAAGATATGACGAAAAATCTTTTCATTAATTTTATCGAAAAATTGGCTAATAATAATAGCAACATATCGACGAGTTTTTTTACAGGGATAGCTGAAGAGCCGGAGGTTGCCTTTTCCCCGGGAAATAAAAATATTTTTTTTAAATAATATCTATTAAATTAATTCTTTGATATTTTTCTTATGTCATATTTCAAAAAAAATACGAGACGAGCTGGATAGTTAGAATAGTACCTAAACTACCTAATATATTTATTTAGCTCATCGATGTAAATAGTTGGACGTGGCACGCCGCACCAGAAGATAATATAATCAAAATCAAAATTTCATAATAACAATAACTTTTCATGAGATAACAACCTTTTTTAATCGACTTCAGGTTCTCAATTCGTCGGAATCTTTTATATTTTTAGGGTTCCGTACCCAAAGGGTAAAAACGGAAACCCTATTACTAAGACTCGCACTTGGCCGGTTTTGTTTATGTATGTTCCCCGATTACTTGAAGTCGCCTAGACCGATTTGGATATTTTTTTGTTTCAAGAGTATACTTTCCAGGTCCCATGGTCATCAGGTGGATCTGATAATGGGGTTCTGGAGAAATCGTGAACTCTTAAAATTTTATAGGCACACTTGAAGCGATTTATGAGGTTTTTTTAAAGCACACTTTTCTTTAAAATACAGTTATTATAAATAAGTTAATTAACCTAGCTGTCGTTTGAAGTTTAATAAGGCTATGCCATTTCAAAAAAATTTGTAGGTAAGTTAAATATCTGTTTATCTGTGTTTCATAGTGAAAAAGTTAAGTAGGCAAGTAAACAAATGTATCTGAAATTTATACACAGAATCTTATAATATTTATGGTTAAATTATGTTTGGTTAAATTTTTAAAGACATGTTCATCTGGGCCTCTTAACACTCCAGTACACGCGCTCCCTCAGCTCGTTAGTGCTCGCGTGCTCTACATTTATGTAGAACAATTTAAAACTAATTAAATTTAAAAATATGTTTGGTTAAATTTTTAAAGACATGTTCATCTGGGCCTCTTAACACTCCAGTACACGCGCTCCCTCAGCTCGTTAGTGCTCGCGTGCTCTACATTTATGTAGAACAATTTAAAACTAATTAAATTTAAAAATATGTTTTAATCGTATTAAAATAAAGAAAAATTAAAATATATTGGCAAATGATCTTCTAATTCTCTTCTTCTTCATTCGCTCATGCATGTCCTCCACGGTCCACCTGGTTTTGTTAAAGTTTCTCTCTATATCTCATACGGTCGCGTTGGTCGTCACGAGGACACTAATTAAGTTCAATATGTAATTACGGAGGAAAAGGTACTATGAGTGTGTGCATTAGATACCTACAATTTACGTTTTAATTCTACGAAATGCATGCCTGTTCTACAATGGTAAAACGCGCGACTACGGGAGTGTTAAATTAAATATCCAGTAGGTAATGGACAAAGGTATTTTAATAATTTTTATATGATTAATTTGATTTGTTAAATGTTTTAAATGTGTCTGTAATGAGTAATATTAACAAAATATAAATCTATTAATTAAGTACCTACCTATCTATATGTCGTCTAAATTAATAAATTAAATTAAATTAAAAAATAAAGAATTTAATAATAATAAGTTCTAACCTTCTTTATTCTCGGTATTAATAATAAATTTCGTGTGCAATTTGAATGAATTTATATTACTAATTGTCATAACCTAAGATTTTGTAAGACGATTTTTATTGTCTAATTTTCTAAATTGCAATAGTCTAGTTGGGAAATATTTAAGGGCGAGTAATCGAGAACGGGCTGAATAGGTACTTAATTAAGGGGAAACCCGTTTAATAAATCGCAGGGACACGCGATAGATATTTATGAGCCATTTAAAAAGAGCCAAAGCTTTTGCTCTGTTATGAAGTTACAGTGCTTTAGTGAGGATGGAAGGAAGTGGCGGTTAGTTAATGTGCCATATCACTACTTTACAGCTAAAAACTAGGTCGCACTCTTATATTAACTAACTACAAGGGAAATATTATAAATGGTCAAATAATATTATTATATTTACAGCATAAAGTCTTTTTTAGAACATTATCAAACTATAAGAATGATTGCTTTCTACATCTCAAAATACTTTAACAGAACCCCGCTATATATCAAAAATAAGCTTTTTTTTAAAGTATACCGACTGCACAAATTGTTCACAGAAAAGCAGGATGTTATTAAATAAATTAGGCTACAAAATTAAATAGATTGTAAAGAAGATCACTGTTCAATGTTATCTAGGTAATTCAACGACGAAATATTTAATTATTTCTTGCTTGTCGGCCGCGTATCGTCTTACATTATATTGCTGAAAATTCAATACTGAAGATGTCCATTACTGGCTCTTCCATGTCCGTCCATCACTGGAACATAAAACATAATTTTGTACTTTCTTCGTACTTTTATATAAACGCCGTGAATTCAACTGAGGAATAATGTAAATAGATCACAGGACATTATAGGTACCGGGACGGTTCTTGAGCGGTACCTAGTCGTTAGATGCGCAGAACACAAAATTCTGGAAAAGCTTTTTTCATGCTTTTCTTACATGTAGGATCTAGATGTAATCTCAGGAACTATATGTAGGTACCTATACCAGACCGAATTGAAAAAATATTTTTCCTTAAAATCATCACTGCTTAAAATAGCCCTTAAATTGAGTAACATACCTAATCGTCAACCAATCAAAAAATTCCACTATTCGGTGCAGAAAGCTAGTAAGTACATTTAGTTGTACATTTTCACGGTAGCTGAAAATTCCTGAATAAGTATAATAGTTATTTCACAAAATTAATTATTTTGACGGTTTAGTCTTTAGATAAATGTATGTACCTACCTAAAACGTTATACTTAAATCTATTTACATACCTATTATAGTAGTAACACAATTTATTTTATTACCTACTAGCTTTCCGCCACCGGCTTCATTATATCTGGAAGCCCTTGAATATTTTACTTTTACCCTAATAAACTAATTTATGTTGCGAAATTCCATCAAACAAGACGTTGATGAAGACCAGTTTCTAAACTCTCTGACATTTTACAGGTAGGTCAATCTCTTGGAGATTGAAGGAATATTACCTACTACCTATCTAGTTGCGCCACCGTAAACTAAAATAAGCAAACATGCCTGGTATTCCCTAACTACCCCTACCAACGACTTGCGCCTGCCACCCTTACCCCCTTACGGCGTAGTGTTCAACCCACACATATATATAGGTATAGAGTTAGTTGAAATTATTTTCAGTGTCACAAGCTGACCAATGAGTATGATCATTAGGTATATATACCTACTCATACCTCACATTTAAATAGCTACCCCCCCCCTCCCTGTTCTCCTATAGGTTTCTATATCTAAAATCCTGATTTTAATAGGGAAAACTGCACATTTTTTGAAATTGCTGAAAAAAAAAAAAAAAAAAAAAAAAAAAAAAAAAAAAAAAGTATAAAAATAATTATATATAAAAAAACGTTAGTTATCTGAAGGATAATAATGCAGATCAAGTCCTTTCATGGGCGTAGGCAGGGGGGGGGGGGGTATGGGTTTCAATCAAAATGTTCAAAATAAATCAAAAATTTATTCATTCCATTCCTTGAATATACAATTAAACAATTGATTGAAAGGTTTACGTACGAAGCACCGTAAAGTACTATCGGCACTATGCACTATTTCTATGGAAGTACTCGTCACCGCTTCCCGAAAGAAGTACATCTGTGGCATAGATTAAATAATAATGTGGCTACAATACACCACCACCCCCCCCCCCTCTGAACCCCCTTCGAAACTAAAACCTGGCTACGCCCGTGAGTCCTTCCTTTACATTTAGGGCTAGTGTCTAGGTATTGCAGATTACGCGGAATACAGTAATTACAGCTGACCAGCGGCTATATCTGGTATGTATAGATATAAGAGTCGGGCGGGACTGCCATAATACATTAAAATTAAATCAAATTAGGGCTGAAAGGTACGCTAACCTAACAACATCGTACTGTGGATTGGTCATGGACTTATTACCTAAGGATTGGTTTAGAAAGATTTGCTATCTCTGTCATCTGTATATGGCGTGAAAGAGATGGCGATACCCCTAATTTTTTGTTCTAAGTTGCGCCAGCCTAGATTGGTAGATAGTCTTCAAATGGGGGAAAAGTAGGTACTCAAAGGGAAAAGTTGATAAAAACGCCAAAAAATAGAATACAAAACAAATAAAATTTTAAATTTAATGACCACAGAGCATTTTTTGGTACATTTTTTTTTGGTAGTATTCTTTTTTCCGTTTTTTTGGTAAAAAAAAAACAAGGAAAAGGCAAAGGTCTATGTAACCATACAGCCATGTCTTCATTATTATAAAAAACAATTCACAACATTTAATTTTTCGTTAAGTACCAAAATTAAAAATCCGTTTGGAGATCTTCCTTTGCTTAACACGCTACACATATTAAATTTTTTTTATTCAGTGGTTTAAGTGATATTTTGAAAAAACTACACTGTGTAACGAGTACCGCTCAAAGCTACTATGCTCTCTGCCTTCAAGGGAAACTGGCAATAAAAAATATTAGTTGTAGTTGTAAAAACAAAACAAGGGGACTACTGATGGAGCCATAACACGAAAAAATAGAATAGAATAGATACAAGGGAATTTAATTTACGTGCTTCTCTACCCATCTTTGTTGATGAAAGTGAATAAAATTTAATTTTAAATTAATAAACTCAAAAATAAACAATAAGAATGAAACAAAAGAACCATGAACGAACTATCGAACGAATGAAACGAACAAACGCACGCTGCTCATGTCATTTCTTTTTTTTTAATACAGAATACCTGATACTTTTAGCCGTTATCGGCTTTTTCTAAAAATGCAATATTTAAAAATTAATTTAAGAGTGTTAAAGTTAAAATTTTAGAAAAGCAAAAAATACGGGTACCTTAATTTTTCACCTACTTTCATATAAGCTAATAAAATTAGGGTGTTAAAATTTTGAAATGTTGTGGATTAAAGACTTGGCTTAGGCCTTTATGCAAATCGTTCAAGACATGGCCTCTATTGGCCTCAAATAATGAAGGTAGGTACAATTTATTCCTTGAAAAGGCAAAGGTTGATAATTAACCATACAGCCAAATTAATGACCGACAGATTGAATGAAATTCCGCTTTTCAATATTTTCGTTCATAAAAAAGTTCATAAATGACCACAGCGACATCCTACGCAAAATTACTGAATTAAATTACTGAAATAAAGATTTGGTATGGAGCTAGATAGGAGATATCAAATATTATTATACTCTTTGGTAGTATATACTTTGTAGAGAGTAGTAATATTCCATAGATAGTATCACTGACTTCGATAGTATATTCCTTGTTTGTTGCTGTGGTTTGTTGGCAACACTGATTGTCAAACAAAACAAATTAATTTGTGGTGATTACAAAATTACTAAGGGCGAGTTGTATGTAAGTACATAATAAAAAATCGTTCTTTTTCCAATTATTCTTTGACTAAACCATAAATAAACTAATTAAGTGAATAAGAAGTAGGAACCATTAACTTATATACACGTGTTCGTACTTTTGTAGGTCTAAGCCACAAAGTTATTGATCGCTCTTATTTGTAATCGATAATTTCACGCAGGAGTCTTGAATCATGGACGAGCTCATAGAAAAAATAGATTCTACTGCTATCCAGAGTACTTTTGAAGACCTGTATAAGAACAAAGGTCGACCTGGCGGTCAGGAAAGTCGGCGCCAGGAGCTTCTGGAGCAACAGAAACAGTGAGTACCTACCTACCTGTATGCACATTGTAGTTTCATGTCCAATTTGTAATTACTCTTGCTATCATAAATCATAAAATTAAGTAATCAAAGGGTAGAATGTAAACCAAAAGATGCTGTTAATATAACCACATTTGGTGAGCAAAATGAGGGTAGATTTATATATTTATTTTATGGTACTTTTAAATTTCTATAAAAATATTAGTAAAATAAATTATAGAACACTAGCTTTAGTCCCACACATCATCCCCTATTATTCCCTTGGGTTCAAGCTTTCTTCGTATCAAATTTCATCATAATTGGTTCAGTGGTTTAGCTGTGAAAGTATAATAGACAGACAAAGAAACAATTTATAATATTAGTATGGAATTATGGAAGTATGGATAATATTCCAAACACCAAACATGTGTATACCTACTACCATAAGAAACATTCAGATTATAGCTACAGTCCCTTCACAACGGGGAATAAAACTCAAAAGCTAATTGTAGATGTCTTTAGGAAATGAATGAATCAAAATTTTTTTTTTTCAATTTTATGCAGCACTAAACTTATAAGTCAGGTCCAGGGGCTTTGTCTTTCTTTATAAATTTTTTAAATTAAATAAATTTTATAAACAACGATTTTCTAATAGAGCACAAAGACATCCTCACACCAGTACTGACACATATATTTAACGACGTCTTGGAAAGTGAAACAATCCCTGAACAATGGACATCTTCAAACATCATACTGCTGCACAAGAAGGGCGACAAAAATGATATTAACAATTACAGGCCAATCAGTTTGATATCAAGTATTTATAGGGTATTCGCTAAAGTTATTCTAAATAGAATAACAAGAAGACTAGATGAAAATCAGCCTAGAGAACAAGCGGGATTTAGAAGCGGCTATTCAGTAATAGACCATATTCATGTTGTGAAACAAGTCTTTGAGAAATGTAAAGAATACAACTTACCATTTTATTGTTGCTTTGTGGACTATCGCAAGGCTTTTGACTCACTTGAACATGAAAAAATATGGAATTCATTAAAGAAACAAGGGGTAGAGGGGAAGTTTATAAGGATAATTAAAAACCTATATGCAAACAGCACAGTAAAAGTCAAATTAGAAAAAGAGGGAGTTAAAATATCATTAGAAAGGGGTGTACGTCAAGGAGACCCTCTGTCACCCAAACTCTTCACAGCAGTGCTAGAGGACATCTTTCGAAACCTCATGTGGGATGATTGTGGATTAAACATTGAAGGAGAATATCTATCGCATCTTAGATTTGCTGATGATCTTATAATCTTTTCAACAACCCACGAAAATCTACAAGAAATGCTCATTGAATTGGATTTACAGAGTCGGGTGGCAGGACTGACAATGAATACACAGAAAACAAAAGCTATGACAAACTACAAAGAAGAACCAATAATAGTGAATAACACAACAATTGACTATGAAAAAGAGTATGTCTACCTAGGTCAGTTAATATCACCAAACGACTTAATGTCCAAAGAAATAGATACACGAATTGGAAAAGCATGGAAAAGCTACTGGGCACTAAAAGAGATAATGAAAAACAAACATATTAGTGTAAATATCAAGAGAAAACTATATAACACCTGTGTGCTACCTGTATTAACATATGGCTGCCAAACTTGGGCTCTCACCAAGGCTCACACTAGAAAACTAGAAGTCTGCCAAAGTGCCATGGAAAGGAGTATGCTCGGCAAAAGAATATCGGATAGAATAAAAAACCAAACTCTTAGGAAGACCACAAAAATAGAAGATGTAACAGTAAAAATACGAACTTTAAAATGGAGGTGGACAGGTCACACAATAAGAGGAAAAGAAAAATGGAGTAAAAAGATTATCTATTGGTATCCTAGAAATAGAAAGAGGAAGCGGGGGAGACAATTTCGGAGATGGGATGATGACATAAAAGATAAGGCAGGAAAAACTTGGACCAGACTGGCAGGAGATAGAATAAAATGGAAAAAGATGGAGGAGGCCTTTGCCATTAGGCAAACAGACAGAGTTACCGATGTGTGAAAAAAATGTTTAGATTTAAGTGATTTTTTTAATGTATATCTGAATAAAAGGCTATTATTAAAATTATTAAAATTAAATATTAAACTTATAAGTAAACTCGCAAAGTAATAAATCACAAATATTTGTATGGCGTATGACAGATTTGACAAAAAGTAAAGGAACTGTCAACTAAACTGCCCTCTGTCAGTATAAAAAATTAAAAATGCAGTTTTCTACCCGATCTACAACTAAGGAATTGATACATGACAGCTAGGGAAATGGTTCTGAAGAACTATTTATTTTTTACTTGCTTTCAATGGTTTTAAGTTTGCAAAGTTAGGAAGGACTACTGCATTAAAAATTAAAATTATTTTTATAGTTGGTGCTACTAGGCTGATTCTGAAATGAGAAAATACTTGCTGTTATAAAAATATACTGACAAACCAGAATTATATATTATACTATTTGTCTAATTTCATTTTTTACGCGAAATTAGATCAATTTGATTAATTTTTATCTTAACATAATTTTTTATGAAACTATGTAAGTAGTTAAGTATTTAATATTTTATTTTCAGAAACCGAAACAATTCCATGGACAAACTTAGAGGAATCCTAAACAGTAGTAGCTCAAGTGGTTCAGTGAAATGGGGGACGAAACCAGCACCAGTAAGATACATTAACACATTAAATTTGTTAAATATTTGTATAAAGGCTCGCCACCAGGAGCATTCACATGTAATGTAACATTTCAGAATTGAGCATTTGTCAGTGAATGCATCCAATTTGTAACATTGCAGCAGGGAGTGCAGAACCGAGCATTACAATTCTCACCACTTGTAACACGACCAGTGTGGTGGTCCAGTTCTGCCATTTTAGCGCTTTAGTGTTAGTTTCAGTTGCCATGTGTGGTATCCCTTTCAGGCGATGTCATGGTGGAAGAAGAAAAATTTTAGTTTTTTTATATTGATTTTTTGCTCAATCTCATTACATTACACGCGAATGCTCCCAATGAGTGACCACCTATGAATGCTCACAGTTAAAACATAATGCTCCTCAGTAGTGTGCCAGCTGGTGCAGTATTGTAATGTAATGCTAAAAATTTAATCTTGCATTAATGGTGATCAAATTCTAAAATTCTAGCAACTATTTTCTAAACCTCTTCATACCACAACTATCAAACAGTGCCTAAAGGATAACTGACAATGAAATATTCTGCTCTTATAAATACAAACCACTTCACTTGTCACTTTTTTAACAGACAATAAGTATCTGTTATTTTTAGAAGAAGTGGGGAGGCTGGCTTTACCTGCTCTCAGCAATTATTCACATAATCTTCCTTCTTCTTAACTGAAATAGCCATGTAGTAAAAACACATATACAAAATACACAAATAAACAGACAAAAATTCTTGTGATTAATTAAAGTTATTTTCTTACTATTACAGTACAGATACAGACCCGTACTAAATATAAATGGGTCAGAAGTGAACTACAAAGACGTATTAATGTTCTCAGAATGGTTGGTTGAGAAACCTCGTGACTTTGGGAAACGGTGGTATATTGTGCCATGTCCTAAGGGAACTAGGATGTTGGCGATTGCCAAAGATGTGAGTATCTGATTATATGTATACTAGCCATTTTTGTATGTGTACAATATTGGTTTATAAAAATTGTAATACCCACACAAATACGCTTATTACTAGGTATTTATCTACGCTACCACAGATTTAGATAATTTTATCCTGAAAAGTCTCTGGGATATATCACTCTCCAGTTCTCCAAGTATATGTACAAATAAACATTGATCTTCTGCTCTGTTTTGACATGAAAGTAGGACAAACAAACAAAGAAATACACTTTTACATTTATAATATTTGTTAGAATTGCTATAATTTGCTTTTTGTTTGCAGGGTTATACCAGCTTTTACTCAAAATTCGGCCAATTTAGATTTGAGTGCTCCACAGGCTTACCTGGTGGGAACTTATATGACTATAGCAAAAACGACCGCTGTGTTGTGGATGGTGTATATGTCAATAAAAATAATACCTTTTATTTATTGGATGTGATGGTTTGGAATTGCCAAGAAGTAACCTATGGACAGGTATTTATTATATTTTTTTAATGGAAACTTGATTGAACTAAGTGTCTTTGTAGTTTAATTTAAATAAGAGTGAATTAATTTAGAAATACATTATACTTGTCTGTATGTAATGAATTAATTTGAAAAAAAAATACAAATCAAACTTGAGTATTTGAATGTTTTAAATGCTGTGGTAGTTCGTTTTCGAAGACACCTTTAACAATAAGCGGTTATTGTATGTATGATATTGTTAATTTATTACTTTAATGGACATTAATTTTCTTCAGACGGAATACCGACATTTCTGGCTGGAGACCAATATCACATACAATAATGATGTAACATCATTACAGAAAAAAAATGAAGTTCGCTTTACACTCCTACCAAAAGTGTCTTGTGAATATAATTCATTGAATGAGTAAGTACAATAAATTCCTGTAATTTTTTTATACTTATTTTATTGTTAATAGCTTTCCGCTTCGCCCATGGATGTTTTTGAACAAAATAAAATATAAGCCTATATTTCTCAATGATATCGTAGCTTTCTATTCATGAAAAGAATTTGTAGAATCGGTTTGGTAGCTCGAGTGATTCTTACACACTAGCTATTTGTAATATACTAAATGACCCGTGCGAATCACTAATCTCCAACAGATGGCGTCTTCTACAAAATACATAAATTTGTCTAATTTTTTGATTTGTTTGATTATTTTTCGTCATTTGAGGGAAAATCATCTTTAAAATGGTGTATCCAACATTAACTTTACTGATTACGGAAAATATGGCGTACCGACAAAAAAAAACACTTTTGAGAAATAATTAATAGACATTCAGATAGATAACATATGAAAATGTGTAGTTTTATACATACAAACTTACAAACTATACATTTTTATAATATTGTTATAGATTTATTATCAAATATTGTGTACCTATAAAAAGGAGCACGGAAAAGTAATAATTCAAGACTATCTACTGTTTAGATTTTTTCTTCAGTAAAAAAATCCAATCAAATTAGAATTTGATGCTTGGAAGATCTCAATTTCATTTTCAGAAAAAGGTATTGAAATATTTATCAGTCTATACTATACTATATTTGAAGAGGAAAAGTTTGTAAGTTTAGATGTAGGGGTAATCTCTAAAACTACTGATCCGATTCTAAAAAATATTTCACGAATAGAAAGTTACGATATCCCCGAGTGACAAAGGCAATTTTTTTAATATCCATGTGCTAAGCCTGGGTCGAAAAGGTAGTTTTTTTTTATATAGATAGAAGTTTCCTATACCATGTTATATAAAAGACTCTGTTTCCTTTTTAATTTAAACTTTATTTCCTTATATAACCTCTCTGTAAGTGTTAGGTAGGTATAGTAATAGAATTTATTTTGTACTTTCAGATATCTATCAAAGTATCCTCCATTTCCTAAGAATTTTCCAGAACTTGATGGATTCTTGTTCTATCATCGCTATGCATTTTATTCCAGTGGAATGACGCCTTTAGTCGGCTGGCTATATCCTTATATGATACCGGAAGTTCTCGGCGAAGGTATTTTAAATTTATTTTATATACCAGAAAATAATAATAAACAACATTTCATTTATGGTTGGTTACTCGTTTTTAATGAAAAAAATACTTTAAAATTACTTACCTAGTTGTTACCTAAGTATCTATGTATTTTAATTTTAAATAATCCTATTTTTTTAAGAATCATAGCATAGAATGATGCTGTTACGTTGTAAATATGGCCTGGCAAAGCTTAAATCTCCTTATTCCTGTTTTAGTCGCAGATAATCTCCATTCTCCAATCGGTTTGCAAATTTGGGTGTTCTCCTATATGACATCCTGTGAAAAAATCACTTCAATCCGTTGCTCCGTTTTGACATGAAAAAATGGCAAACAAATACTTTCGCATTAATAATATTAGTTGGAATTTAAAGACCGTAAATTTTTATTTTAGGTATCAAAATGCATCCTAAATATTTAACCAAACCCAAAAGCTACAAGGACCAAGCCACCTTTATTGAGAACTATGAAGAAAAAAACAAGAAAAAGAGGAAGTGTAAGAAGCGGGTATGAATTAATTATTATTAATATTTACTTCATTAACACATTATAAAACAATTTCTTCATTCATTTGTACGATAATGTGCATTCTTTCAATAAAATAGATTATTTGACTCTTCTTGTAAGTGTGTTGAACAGTCTAAACTTAAAATTGATAAAGAATATCACAATACCTTTTCACTGAATACCTTCAAATTTGTAATTAAAATGTTGTTAGTAGTTTAATCTCTATCTTCCGCCTAACGCTTCCAACGATACCCCATCTTAAGCAAGAATCACGAATTAGTAGAAATTTGGTAAACATGTCGATGCGTTCCAAATATTAGGAATACAACGTTTACACCCTATTTCACCCCCACCACAATTAGATAGAATGTTAGATTAGATAGCCTAATAACCTTCCTGTAGAATTGGCCTATCAAATGCAAAAATATTTTTTCAAATCCGACTAGTAGTTCCAGAGAACTTTAAAACAAACAAACTCTTCAGCTTTATTATTAGTAAGTATAGAAGATAGATAATAGAAATACGGCTAAATAGCTTAGGCAAAATAAGGCAAGTTATCCAGAACTTGCAAATTATTCAATTTGGCTGGTTTATACTTATAGGTAATTAAGGACATGAATTATAACTATGACAAAAGTTGTCAACATTTGAATTTCATGTATATATTGAAGAAAATTGAAAAGTGGCATTTGTCCACTAAAATCCATGAAAACTGTTGCAACCACCTGAATATTTGTTTATACAATTTCTATTCTCTTCATTTGTTTTTCTTCGCGGGTTGCCTTACAGCTCCCGAAACCCAAATACCCAGTTTACCCAATACAACTTCTATCCTTTCCTGGCGAGCACTTTTAAGTTGGTATCGAAAATTTCTCCACAAACTCCGAGGTTTTAAAATAAATTGATAACAAAGTGGCGCAGGTAAGTATGTAATGCCAAAAGAAATGTTTTTAATAGTTTGGAATATTAAAAAACTTGTAAGCTCTTGTTCCAATATCCCTAGGAATGTATGTCCATCTAATTTTAAGTATTATCCCCGGAATAACTACCTTTTCGTAAGCGAAGATATGCGTCCTAAAACGAATACTTAGTGGCAATTAAAAAAATAAAATTCTATATGAAGTATAGTACTGTGCTGACAGCGCACCAAAACAGGTAAAAGTGCATAGAGTTTTAAGTGTTTTAGTGTTTCGTGTTTTGTCTTATATATTAACACAAATTGTGAATGTTGACAATCACTTTTCATACATTTAATGTATAATAATAATGTATTATGCCAATAAATCTCAAAGTTTTCATTTCAAAGTACTTGCGACATACATCGGGGTATCGTTGGGAAAATGATTATGATAAAGGATGGATTGTATATGAAAGCGAATATTGGGTCGAGGTCAAATATTTTTTCTATATTTTATGCTAGGAGTATTGATATAAATTGGGATTTGAAGTGTAAAGGTGAAAGATCACCCGGCGCGTAAACGCCAATAACACAATATTCACACAATTTCTGGTGATAGTCAACAGTCATCATTTTCTGTCATTAATATCATATTTTAACAATAAATATTTGATGTTCATTTGTGAGAACATTTCAGAATGTTAACCCCTTTTTAATATATTTCAGGTGGTTGATGATGATTATGTTCCCTTTTTACTGGGAGATGGACCGTTCGATCCTGTTCCTATGGAGGCAGCCGTGGCTCAAACAGAGTCTCAAGTTACTTATATGGAATCTGAAGTCACCAACCCCGAAGAATCAGAAAACTGTGCTACGGAGCCTGACATGAAAAATGCGTCAAACGAATCAGATTTTCTTGAAGATTTCGAGATTATGAACTGTGTTGATCTACAAGAAGAAATGAAATAGATCTAGATCTTAAAACAGTTCATCTTGTTGTTTTTTGTGTGAATATTATTTCTTCATTAATATGGCTGTTATTAGTAGCTTAAGAACAAGTAGCTCTGCATTTGAAGCAATCTTGCAAAAGAGCCGTTGTTCATTTTCTATAGTTCGTCTCACAAGATTGCAAAACTCATTCTATAAGGCGTAGATCTCAATGATATGTATATTTTATAATTTTGATTTTGTGTTTTCAGTAAATTACTGTAAACCGTATTTTTTAGTTATGCACATACTATACAGACTTCACCCATATTTATAAACATATTTTAACGATTTAGTTAAAATATTTTTTGTCACTTTCTGACAAACTTTTCTTTCCCTACGAGTAAAGAAAATTATAATCTTTACTCGTAGATCTTTCCCAATAATAGAAGGAGCCAACAATACATTTTTTAATTTGGACGTTATACCTTAGATAACTGACTACATTTTTTAAATAATTGTTTGTAATAAAATTAATTCTATATCTAGGTGGACATTTTCAATATATTCGTGTAAGAAAGTGTTGTTTTAATTTTCAGCTGATTAAGAAATAATTCTCTAATCCCATTAACTTCCACTGCCTCGTAAAATCATTGCTTAGACACAAGAAAATTATATTTAGGTACAAAAGTCGGTGCGAAACGGCACTCGATTAGTCATTCAAAATGTGAGATGGCAGCAGGCCGCTCACTTATACTAGGATAAATAGATCAGATTGATAATAAAGTAGGAAGATATAATGTGATGAAACTACTTGATGTGAACAAAAATGTCATCTGTCAAAATTAAATGAGAAAGACTTCTATCGATAGGTACCCTGTAAAGTTCTAGGAGCCGTAATAAAAACCAAAATCCTCAATTTTTCCTGAAATGAACCTCTGGAAATTACGGTGTGCAATTCAGGTTCAAGTCGCTTGGTATCATAACTTATTGTAGGCTCAGTATTTTTGCAAACTTTTCATTCCTTCCATTAACTCCGTAATTCGCTGAAGCTCTATTGTGAGATTATACTATTAAATATTCTATAATAATTATAATTTACTAACCTTCCGCCCACCGGCTTCATCCGTGAAAAATTTTAATCCCGAAGCAATTCCGAGATAAAAAGTTATCCGGCCCGTCAACTATCTCTGCGCAAAAAAAAGCGCTTGTGAGCAAGTCACCAGATTCTCAACTGACCAGATTCTCAACTAACCACATTTGCAACTCACCAGATTCGCATCTTACCAAATGTACAATGAAACACAAAATTACAAAGAATCAAATTAAAATAAAAAAATATCTACTGTCAAAATATTCAACGACACTTAAATTAAACAAAATATAACAGTATTCAGAAAAAAGAAAAAAAAAGAAATTTAATAATTCTTTTGGCAAACCGATGTAGGATTTTACAAATGTATTATCATTTTTTAATTGTAGATCAAAGTAGCTATATGCGTTTTTTTTTATTTTGATATCTTGGACTGTTGCTTTTTTTTTTCAAAATTAAAATACATTTAAACAGCGATGGTTTAGTTGTTATTTTTGTGTTTAAGCGTCTATGCCACCCTTCGATGGCGTTAGTGGTCCTATTCTTTTCTCCATAACAACTGAAAACATCACTGGTTATTTTTGTGATCCATTGAGTATCAAAATAGTTCCCGCAGACGTTGTCTTTCCCAAACGTTGGCTTGCCTGCTATTTACTTTCCTTCGTCCGTGGAAAACAACTACCACTACTCCTACCTCTACTCCTACCACTACCACTCCCACTACCCCTACCTCTACTAACACCCCTACCACTACCACTACTCCTACCTCTACTAACACCACTACCACTACCACTACCACTACTCCTACTCTTACCACTACCACTAACATTACCACACCACTACTTTCACCGAAATTAAGTAGCGATTCCCATACAAAATTACCTATTTTTAATTTTTCGATTTCTCAGCTGAACTTTAGGGTTTTCCAAATTTTTTTTCTTCTAAACCAACCCCTTTATTATAACGAACAAGCCAAAAAAGAATTATTGAAATCGGTACAGCCTTTCTCGAGTTTTAGTGAGACTAACAAACGTCAATTTACCTGTAAAAATTGTTCTTTTATTTAGGTAATTATATGAATTGGTAATTATACAGAAATAAGTACAGAGTATAAGAAGATTATTACATTAAAAGCCGTCATTATTTATTCATCAATATTATATAATTTCTGTGTTGGATAGTACATTAACTGGTAAGATGCGAATCTGGTGAGTTGCGAATGTGGTTAGTTTAGAATCTGGTCAGTTGAGAATCTGGTGACTTGCTCACAAGCGAAAAAAAGTTCTGTTCATGTATATTTAGATGGAAAAGCCTCTAATTATAGTTTGTCGGATTATGTACATAAGTTATTCCTCTTATTATTAAAACAAATTAAATATAAAAAAATCCGGGATAAACGCCCTCCAGCTATCCCTGTGCAATAAACCAAGTCGGTCCGTTGATTGGTTGTGGATAGAGAATCCAATCCCGCATATTTGCGGGACCAGTAGGTAATGCGAGATTTAAAAAAAACATTCTTCACTCAGTGCAGTACTCAGCCAGTCGTTTCAAATTAAAAGACTGATCAATCGATTTATTATTATTATCAGCCATGTCGTAGTCTTAAAAATGAATGATTTTGATATTGTTAATACTGACTACTGTATTAATTATTAATTACTACGGTACTGTAACGTCGGTCCTCGGGATCTTGACTTCAATTATACACATGATATTTTATAATTGCTATTTATTGTCTTTTCTTCATTTTATATAGGTATATATATATATAGCATTCCGCCCCCGGCTTCGCCCGTGGATATTTACGAACAAAATAAAATATACCCTATAATAGCCCTACCCTTATCCCTACCCCTACCCTATCCACACCCCTACCCTGTTTCCCACGACTTCGTGCGTGTCTATTTCAGAATGTTGGCAAACATACACTTCATACATAGCTTTTGTCATGTTCACCTCTGCCCACCCCGTTCCCGTCGTCGTGCCGTGATGGTGTATAGCCTATGTTACTCAGGGATAATGTAGCATTCTAATGGTGAAAGAATGATCAAAATCCGTCCATTAGTTTTTGAGTTTATTCGTAACAAACATACAAAAATACAAATCTTTTCTCTTTATAATATTAGTATAGATATTATGTATATGTATATGTATATTATTTAATTTTCTATTAGAGATCGCATGTCTCCCTATTCTCGACCAAACACCCACTGTCTATGTCTAAATTTTTTTCTTAAATTTTTTTAATACAATATTCATACATTTTAAATTATAAAGGAGTTTACATAATTTTCCAAAATAAGGCAAGCGACCTCTTTACAATCTTCCCTTTCTGTGAAAAATATTTTTTTTCCCATTACACCAGAAGAGACAACCCTACCTAAACCTGGAAATACAATTACAATAAAATTATGAGTGACTCAGCCAGAATCCTACTTGGATTTAGCTTTTCGAATAATTAACATTCGAAGAACTTACTAAATATAAAACCAGGCAAAAATTATTTAGTCAGTCTGTAATCATTCATTATTTAAATAAAATCAACATGACTTTTACAATTATTAAAACATTAAAATCTTATTTCCATTGAATAAAAACATTAACACTATCATGAGGGCAGAAATAAAAATCTAAAAATAATGACAACAAATCAAAATGCAGAAATAATTAACAATATTAACAGGGGAAATATTCCATACCCAATCCTTAAAATTCTCAAATAACTCAAGAGACTTAAGTATAAGGCTCGAAACATAATCCCAAAAATACAGCCCCATATAGACCTAATAAGAAATTCCGAATACTTATGGGAATAACCGATTTACTCCGCATTAGAAATTGCTTATAGTGAGAAATTTATTAACCTAACCCACACGTCAACAAATTAACAACTATCACAAATTATTACTTTAACAACAAATTATTATATAACAACAAAAAAAAAGCGAGCGATAATAATATATAACAAAATAACAAAAAAAATATTAAAATATGTAAATATATTAAAGTATTGAAGCCGAGCGTGCGTTTTCCGCCGCTGGGTATGTATGCAACAAAATAAGATCGAATTTAAAAGATGAAACTTTAAATATTTTATACTTTCTTCGGAAATATTTTATCAAAAAGTCGGGTTAGTTACACCATTTATAACTCAAGAACGACTGGACCGATTTTTTATGGAACGACTTTTTTGATGATATCTCGAGAACGGATTCTCAGGCGGTACGAAGTCCGCCGAGTCGGTTAGTTATGAATAAAAACGTATAATTTTAAAGTCTAATTGTCTTTTATTTCATATAAAACTTCATAAATTCATGAACGTAGCAAAAAGTATGACTTTTTTGCAGGCCTGCAAATTGATTGGAAAAAAAGATTGAGGATCTCGGATCTCGATACCGCAGCCACCGCAGGCTTGTGGGATTGAGATTTTGATGCGGGATTGGATTCCCTAGTTGTGGTGTGATTGGCGTCAAACATACAAACTTTCACATTTGTGATATTAGTAGGACATAAATGTATAAAATGGAATCTCTGTTTGTCCGGTCGATTTCTAGTAGACCAATTTTGATGTGATGATAAAACAACTTGCACTCAACTGCAATCTGTAACAAACACCTACCTATAGTGCGAAAGTAAATCAAGGATGAAAAAATAATTAGGTCAACGTGGATAGGTAGGTAGGTTGTTAAAAATGACAATGGTGATCACTAAGAAAAAATATAAGGACGTATTCAAATTCTTATACAAAATCTTTCAATGCTGCTAGTTCTAGGCGAACGCGGACAACAGCTAGTCTGATATAGCGAAGTTTTTAGAAACGAGTTACCTACTAACTAGTATAATCATAACCATTCTATATTTTTTTACAGAGAGATAATGTAGACTACTGCATTTCACCGCAGCCTCAAGAATCATACTATGAATACATTATGACGTATAAATGGCTCTTAGCTAAACCCGATAATTTTGAAACTCACTATTTCATGGTGCCCATTCCTAAAGGAATCAAGATGATGGTTGTAGCGTCTGCTGTAAGTATATATCTATATATAAGATATCTATAACCCGCGCCGATGTGAATATATCCACAAGTGGGAAATTGCGATAGTGCGCTTCGTGCGAGAGCGAAATAACAATACCTACCTATAGGTCATAATAATGTCAAATTTTGATCACTGCTCAGGGAATCGCGCGATGTTCACATCGGCACAATTGTTTGGCACAGGTTATAATAATATAAATGAACACTTCTTCGAAGACGAATATGCTTATGCTATGCACTCTGCACGTAGCCCTAACGTACAGGGCGTTCAGTTTTATCAAATCGGGACCTCTGGAACCATAAATATGTACCTACATTATAACTAAATTCACAAATATTACATGATCCTGCTCAAAATAATTTTCGTTAAAAATATTACAGAGTATAATACCTACATGTGGTTTAAAAATTAGAGGAGGGGCTCATTGTTAACTAGGTAGTTTAGGAGCTTAAATCTCGTGAAATATTCACCTAAATAAGAAGACCCACCGGTGGGTCTGAGTGGTGGGTCCTCGAAGACAACTGAAATAGAACGCAGTGTATTCCTCAAGCACAATAATTACAATTTAATTTGTAAATTGACAAATGAATCGTATTACTAAATTGTGTAACATTTCAGGGCTCTACTCGGTTTTACAACAAATTTGGCTTCCTTGAATTTGAACATGAAACATGCTTGCCTGGAGGTTGCTATACAAACATAGAAGAAACTGGAGAACTTTGCATCTTGGATGGATTTTATGTAGCGGAAAATAACACTTTCTATATTTTGGATATGCTAGGGTGGAATAGTTTTGATATTTTTACTGCAGTGGTAATTCTTATTATATGTTATATTATATAAGGAGTTTCGATATTGCTATGGATAATTAAAGTTCTCACTCGAGCTTTGGCTAAGAAGAATAAGAGATATTGACTTCTCGTGCCCCGGAGGGCACGTCCGTGCTTCTTACGTCCGTCGATATTTTCGAATAAAATAAAATATAGCCTTTAGCACTCAATGTTACCTATTATTAAAAGAATTTTCAGAGATTAGAATAACGTTCTAATAAATAATAAGATCGTGAGATATAAAGGCGTCCCAAGTTCATTTATCACTACATTATATTATAAAATAAAATCCCCCGCCGCGTCTGTGCCCGTTTCACGCAAAAACTACTGAACTGATTTTGTTGCGGTTTTCAAGTATAAATATATTGATTCAAGAGGAAGGTTTCCGAGCATTAGACATGTTACTATCATATTTTGGAGCTGAGCATTAAGAGTAGGTAGTGAATCAAGTCCACAAGTCTGGGAAAAAAGTTGCTCTAGCTCGTTTTCATGGTGTGTGCTCTCTAATCTGTCAGAGATATAACAAAATGATCTGAGAATTGTGTGGAATAAAAGTAAGAACAAAAAAGTCCGCGGTAGCATATTATATTATATGTATGTATATATGTACAAGGGGCGTCGGTGGTCGAGTGGATAAGACGTCGGCTTGCAACTGAAAAGTCTATAATGAAAATCTATCTATGTACATTATACGACAAACCGTACGAAGAGGCTTTTCCATCTATATACCTCAACAGCCACTCGTTAGGTATAGCCTCAAAAATCATTGGCTAAATGAGGAAGACTTTGTCTTCCACTGGGTACCCTGGGGCCGGCAACGGTTTCGGGAGCTGTAAGGCAACCCGTGAAGAATAAAAAAAAATTATGTTATTTTATATCTATATCTATTAGATAAGTGTAATAAGCGTATTAGTTTCGCATGGGTACAATTTCATTTTACAATAATTTGTATACCTACCTACTATAAGCTAACGACTACAGTCTTCCTCGTTAATTAATATACTTATCTTACCATGATAACCGGAACAACATGGCTTTATTTTATAATATGTACTACTTAGTGATATCTAAGACATGTATTTTACGCCTTGTTATGCCTGGGGACTTCGAACTTAAATAACTTATGCTATTTACACGACATTAAAGCTCAATTAATTTTTTGAAGTGAAACTTCCTAGGCGGTGATTGGATAATTTATTGAACGAGAATTGAGAGTGAAATTTCAAGGACGCGTCACGTTTAAGCAAATTTCGTTACATGAGAGAAAAAATATATAACGTAGAGAGAAGGTGAAAGATAGTTATACATTGTATATCTCATACACAGTTTAGGCTATCCGCGTCTCCCTTTTTTAAGAAGTTTCACTTCTATCACGTGCTGCACGCGCAATTTTTTTTGTCTATATATACCAATGTTTGTCCAGAATAGGCACAAATATTTAAAAAATAGCGATAATTAATACCATTCAATATAGGATTAAATATATAATTTCTTGTCTTCTATGAGGCACCTCCTAATATTGATCTCGACCTTTTTTTTCAGGCCGATTACCGTAATTATTGGCTGCACCAGAATCTAGATGTTTATCCACTAGTACGAAAACTTACACACATGAACAAAGTTATTTTTTCTGTATTACCAAAACTTGGCACAAAACAAGTTGATTTGATTACGTAAGTATTGATTATTTGTTATTTAGTTTGTTTATATGACTACAATTATAATCTGTGTATATATAATTGTAATCTAAAAATAACCATTCCAACAGATTGTGTCACATTCAAAAACGTTGTGTAAACTGTAAACTGTAAACGTCAAGTGTTGCACTAATTATTTATACATATAAAGAGTGTGTATTATTATCATCACGCCTTTTATTCCAAGATTAACAAACACAATCTATATAAATTTATATATTATATAGAACAAAATAAAAAAAATATTCCCGTTTTATATAACATATTTTCAGTAGGCGCTTTTTTGCATCCTAAATACTAAAACATTAATACAAATTTCAATTCTCATTCAAAATTGAGCAACAAACATCGAATTTATATAGGAACGACTAAGGAGGCTCTAATGTCTCATCTTGCCACATATCGAAAAGAGCTATATAGGCTACTAGCGGACCCGGCAGACGTTGTCCTGCCCAAACGTTGGCTTGCTTGCTATTTACTTTCTTTCGTCGATGCTAATCATAAAGTGCTATAGCGCGAAACGCGGCCTTCGACGCGCTATTTATAGGCACCTGCATTTTAAATCTGTAATATCTTTGAAAATATTCATTTAAATTACATGCTGTAAAGGGCCATATTGATCTATATTAAATGCACAATGTATTTAAGGTACTTAATTGGATAAGGATTAATGCTGTATTGCTTAAAATCGCTTCGTAAATAAGCCATTATTTCTCGTAAAAAGTAAAGGATAAAAAATGGTTATTGTGGTTTATCCGTAAGAGATAGACATACATATACCATCGCGTACTTTTTGTAGACCTTTTTAAGGTGTACAATACTGTAGTACATTATTTTGATCTATCTCGTAGGGTTCAGCCAGCGTTTGCAATGTAAGCGCAAAAAATGTGTTTATTTACGACATCACATTAGAAACCTCTAAAATTATCAGTATTTCTCTACTATATTATGCATGTAATAAAAACTACCTACTACTACTATCTATTAAAAAAATCTCATTACTTATTATTATATAGAGGTAGTTCATTATTATCTCGTAGTATTTACTGTTAGCACGTCGTATTATAATTATTCCATCACCATAAAAGTTCCGAAATTTTATTTTATATTTTCAGTTTTTTGACAAAATATCCTGCATTTGAAGGCGGTTTTCCAGAATTAGATCTCTTGGCATTTATAGAAAAGAGTCAACTGTACTTGCCTGGTGAAAATCTCGCAGTGTTGCACCCATTTATGATACCGGAAGTGTTAGGATGTCGTAAGTATAATTTATAATAAAAACGCAACTTGTTATATGTTTATTCTGAGCTTCGCAACGTACATGGATGGCAATAAAATTTGAAATAATATGGCCCATTCTTGATGACCAAGGAAGACCTTAGTGTAGCTGATTCCTACTTCTCCTCTGAGAAACTGTTCGACAATCATCGACAACCTTCGACTTGACCGCGCACCCAATTTAAACATAATAACGCATACAGTTTATAGGTACATACCTTTTTGTGCGTAGATGTAATGTCAAAACCAGATCTAGAAAGATTTATGAAGAAATGCAAAGATCTAGTTTTGTTCCGTTCACTCTGGTTGGCCCTTTGAACACTCGCCGGCCGGCGCATCGCTGCCGGTCCACCGAAATCAACCACAGATACATACAATTCTTGTACGGTCCGTTTTCAACACATCGTATCTGTAGTCGATTTTGATGCCGGACAGATCCCGGTTTGCTGTCCACACACACACACACACACACACACCCCCACACACACACACACACACACCCCCACACACACACACACACACACACACACACACACACAGAGAGATATTGTGACCATTGTGGCTGACATCATCCGTCGGATGGACCGAAAATTTTAATACTGTCGAAAGACAATTATTAATTGTCAGCGTAAAATTCGCCGCGCTGTTCTCCACCAGGACTGCGCCGACTTTAAACCGGCAGTTAGACAGCAACATGGCCTCGTCCCTCTATCCCCTTTTCGCACCCGCACTGCTCGCACAGGATACAGTTTTCATCCTCACACCGTCGACACGTTCTCTATACGAACGAAAAAATTCAGTGACTCGTTCCTGTGTCGTACAGCCAAAAAGTGGAATGAACTTCCGGCGTCGGTCACTCCTCCTTTCTACAACCTTGGGTCCTTTAAGAGTGTAGTGTACCGCGTCCATGTCCATACAAACGGAGAAAACGTTTTACTACCCCTAAATATTATTTAATTTTAACGATTTTGTAATATGTTACTGACATAGTGAAAAACTACGTACGTATTTTTTCCTTTTATCAAAATTCGTGATAGGTCAAAAGTTAGAAGCCCCTCAAATCTCGGTTTTTTTGGTTCATAAACCGTCTGTATTTGAAAAACCAAGCAAAATTTCAAAAAAAGCAAAACGTACGTACGTAGATTATAATCTGCTAAAACGTTTGACACCAAAATTATAAGGTTTCGTTATAGTTTAGTAGGTGTAAATCGTTTTCGCCCAAAACGCAATTTTCAACGAAGAACATACCTACAAACACTCACGAGCTGCAGTGCTCTCTGTCGCACTGATGCCCGGGGGAAGAGCGCGCTTGAGACAGAATATGATTTTCTAAATACCTATTTCGCTGCGTACGCTGAGCTACACGATCCTCTTAAGCGAAGCGTGAAAAAACAGCGCGACTGGCGGACTGTATTACGATCTGCCAGTCGCGCGCATTCATGGACCAGCCACCTATGCTTAACAATCAGGCGGTGGCAAGGTCACATGTCGTCTTCTCTATAAAAAAAAACCAATCGCGTAATCCATACTATTTTTTAATGTCTCATACCCATTTTGTCAATCGCTTTAATTTGACACTTGGGAAACTATAGATTAGTAAACATCTGTTTTTTTTTTAATTTCAGATTATATGATTCACGAAGAATACATGAAAGCCACACCTAGAGATTATATCAACCGCTATGCCTACGTTCAGGCAAATAGCGAATACAAGGTTATTACTATGAAAAAGAATATATTGTGGTTGAATAAGTTAAAGAAAAAATACACTCCTCGAATTTACCGAGATGTGGTATCTGGTATAGCGCCAAATTTTAAAATACTTGAGGAAGAAGCTAAAAAACAGAGTAAGTATCTATTTACGAATCTGTTATCATTTATTTATTATTTTTAAAGATAGAGTCTTATGTTTATTTGTATAAAAATGATATAGCCGTTATAAAGCTGCGTGTTTTATTTTTGTTTTCTAATTTTTACTGTTAATTCAATGAATCAAATTAAATTAAATTACCATATAATTCCATTATAAATCGTCTGCGCTATAGCAAATTTAATTTGATTAAGATAATGCAATTTGTAAACGGGAAGGTCATTATTTTTCACATTTTAAAATTTTCCACAGCCAAAGCCGGGCCAGAAAGCTAGTAATATCTATAAGTACCTACTAGTATATATTGTCAATGATATTATAAATGCGAGAGCCTGTTTGTTTGTTTATCAAACATTATTTATTTAAATGGGTGACTCGAGGTTAATTGAAATTTTGTGTTAATCTTGGACCCTGGTGTATTATTTGTCGTCTTAAAGTAAGAGTCAGGAGATCATAATTTTTTTGTAAACATGTCAATACATTCCAATTACAATTATTAAGTTACCAATAAATAATAGAAATACGGCTAAATAACTTAGTATACAATTTAAAGCAAGTTATTCAGAACTTGCGAACTTTTCAATTTGGCAGGTTTATACTTATAGATAACTGTAGAAATGGTAATTATGGAAGAATGACAGAAGTTGTCAACATTTGAATTGCATGTTCTCTGTTACATTTGAAAAAAAAATGTGTGCCATAACTGTTTCAAACCCCTGAATATTTTCTCCTAACGTTTACTTTTATTGTTTTTACTGTTTTAGAGCCTGTTTCAATTTTTGAAGAATATCCCGAATATAAAACCGTATCGTATTCAGTCTATTATGAAGATTTTACATGCAGAACACATGTTTCTGACGAAGTAAGTTTTCACGATCATTTCTTAGATACCTATTTCTTTTTTCATTAAAATCACAATATCATGCATCATAGTTGTGTGTGTTTATGAAATTTCATAAATGTGATAAAATCAATAGTATATGACAAATTGACAACATAATATGTGTTGGTTGGTTAAAGATATTATTTTATTTTAATATCACGGTTATGATTACATCAAGAATTTATTTAATAAAAGTATTTCAAACGCGATTTCAAGAGTATTAATAAATTGTTTCTTCTTTCAGAACTTGTCAGAACATTCTTTTGAAGAAACTAATTATCATATGCGTTGGGCTAGCCCTGCGAATCAAATTAATGGGTCCAGCTTAATGGACACCTCCATTGTCGATGAAGAAGTTGCAGCTGACGTAGTAACTGAAGAGACCAATGCTGATCCAACAGAAATGGCTGATGCTGAACCAAACGAAAAAACTGAATCATACGAAAAAGCTGAACCAATTGAAAAAGCTGAATCAAAAGAAGAATCTGAATCAGACGAAGAAGCTGAATCAGACGAAGAATCTGAATCCAATGAGGAAGCTGAAACAACCGAAGTAACTAAAGAATACGGTCAAACCGAAGTGGCTAGTGGAACCGAAGCACAACAAGGAACCGAAATATCTGCTGCAACGGAAGTGGTTGAACAAACAGCTGAAGTGGCTGAAACAGAAGAAGATATACTGAATTCTTCAGATGAACTTCGTCAACCTTTACCAAAAAAACCAAAGATTGGTAAAAAATCTATTAAAAAATAAGCAAAAGTAATTTTATTATTTTGAATGTGTTTTACGTTATTTAATTTGTTTTGTTTATTTTTTTGATTTGCTTCTTTTATTCATTATTTTTTATACTAAGTATGTAAATGTAATAAAAACTCAAAAAATGAAATCTATACCTACATCAGTTTAAGTTTATATTTTTTTTAAATAAATATTCTAATATCTATCTAAAAATAATATTTTTGGAAAAGCTGCGGGGATCAGGGTACTCAAGTCCAAAGCTTTCATAATAATATTCATAATACTGAACATTGTTCGAAATCTAAATTTATTTATAATGACAAAAGTTTTAGAAGTAATATTTCAAGATTATTTTTATAAACAAACCTGTGCTGGCACAATCTGTATAATATATAATACTAAAACTCATAATGCATGATGAAATTATTATTTCATCCTCATCATCTATTGTAATTTACATTTTACACTATTTAAATTTTATAATTATAAAAACAGAATATGAAGTTTGTAGTTTAAGGTAACCTGATACAGATTTTTTCACTGTCCAATAGATATGAGACAGTTAAAAATAGATTACATTTTATTAGTAGAGATATTAACTAGAGAAGTTGGTGATGATATTGTTGTTCAAAGTGGTTGAATCAGTTTAAGTAGAAGTGCAAGATTACATTTTATTAGTAGAGATATTAACTAGAGAAGTTGGTGATGATATTGTTGTTCAAAGTGGTTGAATCAGTTTAAGTAGAAGTGCAGTCAAATCAGTGAAATAAAGCACAATACATGTTTTTTTTAAAGTTTTAAGTAGCCTAATACATTTGTTACTGATTTTTGTTGTCAATTTATTATATGTATTTATTTCTTTATGGATATTGTATTTTGTGATAATTTAAGTTTTCTGCCAAAAAAATATTTAAGTAACTTTCTAATATAAAATTTTAATACACGTTAATAAATAATTGAGGTCTATAAATTAATGAATGAATTTTTTTTTTAAATAAATTAAAAAAAAATGTATCTTGCAATACTATATTTGCCCTCGTATCCTACTTACGTAAATATATTTATAATTGTCTTAACAAATCAATTTGTGGCACATTTGGTTTTGTTGTCTAAAAAAGGCCTGATACCAAAGAAGCCAACTCTTCTCTATTGCACTAAGTTATTATAATCAAAAGAAATTTTGCGTCTCCGAGTTTTCCAATACTATTCAGCGTGACCTATAAAATTATATAGGCTAAGCGAGCTATCGTTTCTCGTCATTTTTAAATCAGTTAATCATAATACATTGTTTTATTTTTTAGCAAAAATAAATCACGTGAAATGAATATTGCTACAAGAAACACCCTTTAATAATAATAATAATCAGGTTTCATGAGTTAATATGAATGTAAAAGAAAAAGTAATTGGAATAAAATATATCTATAAATTAAATTCGGGTGTCAGGGTAGGTACTCAAACCGAACTAAATAGATGATCTTATTTACGAATTTATTGTTACAATTTAACTTTATCCTAATTTTAATAAAGGAAAAATGGATTTTATTATAATACAATGTATACCTCTATTACCTCTACTCTACATAATATACAATTCGGGCGCCAGGGTACTCAAACTCGGAAAACAGTACACACGTAGTTCTAATATTAATAGATTCTAAGATTATATTGTATTTCTAACAATGATAACAATTAAGTACTCACCTGTACGATTTATGTATTAACATTATATTATAATTATTTGTATTCGTAATATGTCAACTTCTTGTATTTTATTTATAGTATTATCAATGTATAGATATGTAATCAAATAATTAAATTTAGATTAGCTCTTGTCTTCCACAATCTGAGCGCGAACCCCAACTAAACCATTTCTCATAATTGTGCTGCAAAGAACACAGATCTGCAAAAACAACATATTAATATAATATAAATATAAAAATACACCTTGTATTTATATACTTGCAATTGATTAATAATATTATTAAAAAGTTATGATCAATTTGTTTTTATTTGTAAGTATTCGCAATTTTACAATAATTACTGAGCGCGTAAAGTAAAGGAAGAGCATATAATAATATAATGATTTTTATCTATGCGTGTAATACTTATAAGTAAAAAAAAAGTACAAAAAAATATAAATAAAGCAAAAAAAAATAAATAAAAAAATATAGCTCTATTTATAACATTTATAAATAAGAATTATTTAAAAAATCTAGTAGCATAGCTTTAAATAATAATAAACATTTATTTATTTACTATTATTATCTTTTATAATAATATAAGCGTAACAATTTATTGCTAGATAAATGTAAGTTTTTTATCGCATGTTTTTTTAAATATTTCATTTAGTTCTTAAACTTTCTGATTGTCCGATAATATTTATTTCACATTGAACAGAAATTACACATGATTTAATTTCAGTGATTTCCTCAGGTAGAACTTTGTATTATGAAATGTGTCTAGTGTTGTGCTAAATGTATGTGAACGTGTAATCGTAATTATTAGATTATATTAGTGTTAAAAACAAATTAGGTATATTGGCTATGGCGGCATTAATAGAAGTTGAACTCAATATTTGAAATAAATTAAATATTTGAAGAGGCACCGTAGGCCTATAATCGAGTTATATCTACCTCATTATTGTTCCTATTTAAGATATTAATATTTTTAGCATTTATTACTCACGCAAGGTCTCATATTTTAACATTAATGAATAAAATAAACATAAGTTTTCCTGAATATTTGAAATGATTGAAATATTTTAAGAAGCACCTTAAATCGGAGCCTAATAATATTTTTTTACTATTTACCTCATGGTTACTCTATTTAAGATATAATATATTTAATTTAAAGTATTTTAAGAAGATAAACCTTATCAAGTAATGATGATTCCTGTTTAGTACAAATTCTGTTATCACAGATTCTATCACGATATTGCAACATTGTTGAATAAACGAAAATATATATACCACATATGAACACAATTCCAAATAAATCTATACAAACACCGCTGTGGTTTTCTTTTATATCTATGAGTACTAAGACGTCATAGACCCTTTGCAACCCCCGGGTAAAGACTGCCTTGGCAGGTATACTTATAGGTACTAGTTAGACGTTTGTTTGTATTGACATATTGCCATATTAATAATTTCAGACAGCAAAAAACGCCGAAAATAACACGTTTCTTGTATAGGGAACCCTTTTAATTTTTTACTTTATTTTATTTTTATTATTTGTTGTTATAGCAGCCATAGTAATTAATACACATTCTGAGAAAATTTCAAGTCCAGCGGAGCCTTAGTAATAGGGTTTCCTTTGTCACTTTTTGGGTACGGAACCCTACAAACATAACAATATACAAATATATAAAAAAGTTAACTCCCGGAAGCGAGGCGAAAATCCAAGCTACCGGTGGTTATGGCTGCAGAGACAAGAACCTCCACACAATACGGCCGTGGTGAGGAGCATTGAACCGCCAAAATTATTATTTCTATGTAACTCTGTTCAAGGGCAGAATGCATGGTTCTTTGTAAGGCTTGCATGCATGGGGACATAGGTCCAACACGTAGAGGTCCGGCTAGCACCCATCGGGACCTATCACTGAATGCATCAGAGATAATGCGCTCACAGCCAGGCCTCATCAGGTGCCTGGACTATTGCAGAGCTAAAATTGGGATTTTGTTTTGGGGTGTTAATTGGATAGGTTTATCAAGACTACGGTCAGTAAAATTGGCAAGTGGTGACTCGTTTACTAAATGGGCCTCCTAAAACAACCATCTTTCAACATTGCTGTAAGCGGCTGGGGGTGTCGAGAGGTGTGACACCGGTTTCACATGTAGCTTCCTCGTTATTACGTCTTTAGACACTTTCACCCCCGATATTAATACACTGTTAAAGAAGTTACACATCTGGGTAGGTACATTAATTGCAGCAACAGGCTTGCCACCTGTTATGTTCAATAAAGACAACTGGCAAAAAGTGGACACTGACTGGTGTCTCTGGCCACACCGCAAGGTATAAAGGTATTGTTGTTGTTATAATGAATAACAGGGGCGAGCATAGACTACTAAGCCTATGGAGGGGCCATAGACGGACTCCCCCTTTCGCCAATTTTATGCCCTTTGACGAGTTAAACTGACCAGGTGCGCAGTAATAAGTTACCTTAGATTTCGTTGGTATCGTTTTGTGTCGCGAGCCAGAGCTCTAGGAAAATAGTTAATTGTGATGTTTTAAATGGGAAAGGCGATCTAGCTAGGACGTCTAACTTGCGGAAACATAGTGTTTTCAATCATTAATTATAATTATTACGTTTGTATTTTAACATAATCATCATATAACGTAAAATCCGTTGCGACAATAAAACGACAGAAAAATACAGTGGCAGAAAAAAATGTTCGGTGATTTACACGTCTCCTTTGGTATATACTCAAAGGGGGCGAGAGTTAGAGCTGGTCGTTTTTTTGACAAACTGCTTCAAGAAACAGATTTTTGCCATGTAACGAACGAACGCTTTTATGACAGAAGGAAAATCAGTTTTTTTTAAAAAGCAGGTTCATTGCTTCGGCGATTCAACTGTACGTACGTACAATAGAGCCTGCCGAGTTAGCATACATTTTGACAGCGACACTTTCGTTTCGGTCGAATGGCCTTGAACAGGCCAAAACGTTCATGTCCAACAAGGACCGGCCAGAGATAGCCCGGGGCCGAGAGGTCCGGCCCAACAATGTGCGTGCAAATTTGCAAATTGCAAAGACAAGTACACAGAATTTGCCCGCACATTGTTGGGCCGGACATTCTCGGACCGGGTATGTCCTGCACAAGAATGCCGAGCAATTTGCTTGGCCGGACAAAGACAAGTACACGGAATTTGCCCGCACATTGTTGGGCCGGACCTCTCGGCCCCGGGCTATCTCTGGCCGGTCCTTGTTGGACATGAACGTTTTGGCCTGTTCAAGGCCATTCGACCGAAACGAAAGTGTCGCTGTCAAAATGTATGCTAACTCCCCTGGTCGTTTTTTTTTGACTAACCGTTTCAAGAATCAGATTTTTGCAACCATTTACATATTGCGCTTGTAGTGTAGTGCCTGTGAGAAGTGTGAGAGGTTCCAGCTTCCTATTAATGAAATAATTTTTAAAATCGATTCTATAGTTTCAGAGATTACCCCTACATCAAATCTTATAAACTGTACCTCTTTATAATATTAGTATAGATTAGATACATGTACCCATAACACATGCTTTGGGGTTCCGTGTTATCAACCGCGACATCTTTCGTTACGACTCGAAGGCCAAACCGACGAATCCATACAGGGCCAGCCAGGGAAGGAATGCACGGCCCGAGTGTGTCCAACAGCATAATGACCGACCCAGCAATTTGCTCGGCATTCTAGTGTTGGACATTCTCGGGCCGTGCATTCCTTTTCATTACCGATGACAGTACTTTCTATGCAAACAATAAATGGCTAAAATAATTGTTCTAAGTTTCCTCATTCTGGTCAAAATAAAAGATGTAGCGGGGGGTCCTATGTATGCTAAAAATAAAAATTCTACCAAAAATATTTACGACGCGGTTTTGAAAAAGAAACTGGTTTGCTGTTCTTTTAATATGGACGCTGTATAGTGTATAAATACATTAGACTGATATGGTACAGACTGTCGAATAAACGGTTTTTTTGAATGAATAAATATAATATGTAGTATGTACGATTTACGCCTTATGAATAAAAAGCCGTTTCTTTTGGCACTGCTTTTCGAAGCAGTTTGTCGATTTATAAAATGGGTTACGTTCCGTTTCACGTAAAATACGAAACGACCCAGCTCTAGCGAGAGTCCCTAGGTCTAGCAGTGAGGACACCTGCCTCGAGCTACTCCCTGAAGCACTCGGGTTGGTGTCGTTACTCACCCAAAGCTCGCCACAAGCAGCCCTACGTCCAAAAAAATTATAAGTATTGTTGCCCGTAATGGCTGAACGGACTTAGATAAGATTTGACAACACTTGTGAGATCCTAGGGATTATTAATTATGATATGATGCAGTAGATAGACATACCTACTAATAGAACCTTATGTAGGCATGTTAACACGCTAGAATAATAATAGAGGTCCACATTTTATTCATCCCTTGTCTGCGAACTTTTGATTTAGTGTTGCAAAAACTATTGAGAACTGAACCGTAAAAATAAGATAAGTTTGATAATAAATTTACTAAGCATGGTCGTATATTCAAATGACTAAATTTTACTATTTTATTCAGAAACTTTGTAGTTAGGTAGGTACATAATATAGAACTACCTTGGAAGTTATGATTTTTCTATATAATGGATTATTAAACTTAATAATTTTACAACCTTTTCGAAAATCTGTGCAAAAGCAATTAAATTAATAACGTTCATATTTATTATTTTTATTATTAACACTCACATGTCGTAGGCGTAATAAAATATTTATTAGACAATTATTTTCGTCGACAAATTTCGGCAAGTGCCAATAGCCAGATTTTATTTCCCAAATAAAATAATATTATTATTTATCTCTAGAATGTACCACATAACTATGTAAGTATATAGGTATAACTAATGTGTATGTGTATATATAACTAAATATAATAAAATCAAGGGTATAAACAATTTTTAATATATAATATAATATATGTATATAATAACCTAACCTAACTACCTTGTTTGTGCCGAAAATATCTATAGGTTCTAAACCACAATAAAAAGGTAATTATATTAACTAGGTAATACTCTGTAAAATAAAGCAAATAAAAAATATTAAGAACAGCTAGGCTAACCGAATGCAATTAATTAAATTACTCTAGTCTACGAAAGCTACAAAAAATACTAGTTTACTAAATGTAGGTTTCGGTACACTCTGTCAAGTTGATTTCTCAAACATTGGCTTTATGGCTTTGAAGAATTTTGAATTAAAAGCTATTGGTAACCATAGATTTAGTATACGTAGAGCGCCAGTGGCCAGAGACATGAGTAACAATGGTCAATGTCCACAAATAGCTAGTAACATACTCCAATAGGATTCCGAACATCTCCGATGATCACTCGTGTCTGTATGTCCGTTTGTCAATTTTTTTTTCAAGTACATCATGTGTCATCCATCTCAAATGAAAGGGCTCGTTATAAGGAATACAATTTCTTTTTAATAATTTAAAATGCATAGTTTAAATTATATTAAAGAAAATATACAAAAAGTGACCGCCGCCCCCCCCCCCTATCTCCGAAACTACAGAGTCTAAAATGTTGAAAAAAAAGAAAAGAAGAAGAAAAAAAAGGATTTTAAAAAAGTGCATACCTCAATTTTACTTGCTCTAATCCGGAGCAGATAAATTGATATTTTATTGGGTAGAGTGTTTCAGGAATCAATCTGGCTGAACGTAGGTAACTAAAAGAACGATGTCTGGCTAAAGGCCAAGTTTTATTCTAAAGATGATCTTTAGATAGGTTTTTTATAAGTTTACGTAGCCTATCTCTGTGTCCATTCACTAGAAATGACGAATGGTGGTGTTCCAAAAAATCGTTTGAAATGTCCAGTCATCATTTCCCTAACAACTTTCCATGTTGCGAGATCATTTTCAATTTTAGCTGAATCATTGTATAAACAGTGGTTTCGGGAATATAAAAATGCTTAATGTCCCATTGTTATATAGTATATTTATTTGGTAGCAAGCCTAATGCTTTATGTGTTAAGATATAGAGATATTTAATATGATTTGATAGCAGCATAGTAGTTAAGATAGTGATTCTACTTAACAAGCATAACTAATCAAGCAAAACATATTTGGTATAAAATAAACTGTCGAATTGTGGATGCTATCATTATTTATATTGACTTAATTCATCTATTTCAAAAAATGTTCAGAGTATTTAAGATACTCCTACACATTTAAAACATCTGCTTTTTTCTAACAGTGCATTTTACATTCAAGGATTTTGCACAAATCTCTAAAGCTTTAATGTGGGTTTAACAAAATTACCCAATTTCTTAAAGTGCGCCTTGTAGCTTTTATGGGTGTATTATAGCATACCTACCTATCTCGTTGTATATGTTAATTTAAAAATGTAAATGAGTATTCATTAGTATAGTCGTTATAGGGGTGATTATAACACAAATGAAATATGAAATATATAATATTCTATCAATAGCTGGTTTGTCCAACGCGTGGCCCCAAACGATAATTATACAGAATTTTACGCCTCTTAAACCGCCAAAACTAAATTAAATATTATTCTTTACGCAATTAGACACAGTGCTATACTATGGATATTATAAATAGGGTGGGGATATCTTTTTTCAGCTAATATCGTACAGTAATTTTCTCCTTTGTAAGTAATTCGTGGGTTCGTCTCAGGTGCTGTTTTGGTCCAATTTCGGTCTCTACCTCGGGAACAATTTCCTTCACACATTTTCTACGTAACATTAGGTCTTGGTACCTTTTTAGTTACAAAAGGTACATTTACATACGTCTTTTTGTGTACGATTCCGTTGTATATTCACTTAGATACTTGTGTACCTAACCTTTTTACACACAGAAGCCTAATAATTAGACATGTACCTAATCGTATTTTATATATGTAGTGCATATAGCAATGGTGGGTAACCTATATTTATTTCTTTTGTCGAAAATTATTCGTAATAAAATTACCTCCCTGGTTTAGGTTCTTTAATTTTCTTTTATGAGTAATAAAAATTTGTAAAACCTAACCTAGGTAAGTACTTCTGTTTAAACCAGGTTCAGTTTATTTACAAAAGATAAAGAATATACCACGTAGAAGTACCTTTTTAGTGTTTGATAGAATGAGTTGAATGTAAGTAGGTATAATCCACACTAAGAGCCGCCGGCAGTAGATATAGGGGACAGGTTAAAGGCTTCACAAATGCAACAGAAAATATAAAATACCTGGCAAGCCTCGAGCTTCAAATGTACAGTCAGCAAAATTTGTAAATGTTGAAATATGTTGTCTACATTTTATTAACCAACTGAATTCGTTTAAAACCTTCTGTCACTCTGTGACATTATTATCTGATATTATTATACTCTTTGCTCAGATCTCTTTTAGTATTTTAGGGTTTCATCAAAATTGATAGGTTAAATAGGTACCTAGCTGCATAAACACTTTATTTGACAGTATAGATACATTTCTTCTTTTCTTTTTTGACGGATTGCCTTACAGATCCCGAAATCGTGTTAGAGTTCCAGGGTACGCAGCGGAAGACAAAGTCTCCCTTCTTAACCCATGGTATAAAAAGAAAAAAAAAAGATAATTGTCTTACAAATTTTGTCCGTTTGTTTGTCTGTCTCCATCATTATTAATATTGTCTTCGAAGAGAAAAAATATATTGCACACAGTACTTTTCTTCGTCATTCGCATATGTAGACACTCAAATGTACATGCAAAATTTGAGATCATTTGTTCTGGTGAACAAACGTCGTAAATGGAAGCATTTGCAAATTTTGCAGCTATTATTTTAATACAAAACATAATTATGAAATAGTATCTATGGCACAAATTAAATAGGTCTGATTAAGAAATACCTACATTGTGATCCTGAAATAAGAAGCAAGGCCTTACTTATAAATAAACGTTGAATAACTGTTAAATATTTTGTCTCCCTCTATCATATTTAATGACAGATTTGTTAGAGACTCACGAAACATATTACAACTAAACAGTTGTTCAACTACGTTTGTTAGTTAGTTAGTAAGGTTAAAAAGAAAAATGCATTGAATAAAAGTACTACACGCCGCTTTCTATGGGGAGGTTTCTATTTCTATGGTTTAAAAAATTAAACAGGCACTCAGAATATTTTAATAAAGTTCTTATTTTATTAATTGGCCAAAAATATAAACAGTAATCTGAGACTGAGAGAGAATTGTGATATAACAAAATGATGTAGTAAAGAATTGTATAGATTAAAATGATCTACCAAAAAGTCCGCGGTACCATATATCTATCTCTAATAGATAAGTAGTTATAATCGTATTTATGTAGATTGTAGGTATTATTCAAATTGTTTGAAACCCAAGCCGGAAGCGGGGTCGCTAGTTTAGGATAAAGGGGACTAACAAAACACAGATAGATTAATTTTGAAGCAAAAATATAAATATAATAAATTGCTTTGAAATTGTTGTCTATTATATCTTCAAATTAACGAAATATCATATTATACACATTGTAGCTGAACCGAGGCGATGTTATTCATTATTTTTATAACCCCGAGTCGAGGACAATGCGCGTAATTTCTTTCATCTTGAAACCAGCGCTCGTTTTCCCGACTTTAAGTAGAAATAATGCGCTTTGCCAACGAAACTCTTATTTGAAAATATCCCTTATTGCCATTTTCATTTTGGTCTTCAATAAAACTAAGCTACTTAAATTGTTTGAATACAAATATGCTCTAATTTTTAACTGGTATTAAATAAATACATACTTACTACCTATACCTACCTATATAAAATTTAGGGTGTCTTATATTTTTTATAACAATATAGCAGTCCTAAGTCCATTTTTTTTACTTGTCTTCTTTGGTAAACAAACTTTGCATTTCATTTTATTGCTATTTTTAAATAACTATTAAAAATATTATTATTAGTACTGCAAATGCAAAAAAAAACAGGTTAAAAATCTCTATTATATTATTTCTCAAAGGTGTTTTTTGAAAGTTATTGATTGATACGCCATTTGGAAAATTATTTTTCCCTCTAATGAAAATAAAAAAAAAATCAAAATTAAATGTTTCTTTTAAAATTAGACTAATTTATTTATTTTGTAAAAGACGCCAAGACAAGACAAGAAATATAATTATAGCAACTCTACCCATAGTTTTTGGATATTTCCAGATATTTTGTCTTGGTAATCCAAATGTATAGAATGCAACGTTAAGATTTTCACTACATCTTTTTAAGGAAGACAACATTATTCAAGGCCCTTTTCTAAGTTATTACCATAATAAAATTCGTGGAAATAAAAAGTGTAATTTGACACAAGCACGTTGCCGTATCGAGCTTTCGAGTTGCTACGAGCTCTATGGCTCAACTGAGCGTAAAACAAGACCGTTTTCTTTATACTCACATTATTTTTAATGTCCTTGAAAGTTTATCGAGGTTCGGTGACTGATAGGAAAAGTAAAGACCACCCTTCTTTAAGTACTAGGTAATTCCGGATAGATTTTGTGTGTAAGTTAAAAAAAAGAATTTGTAAGTGCCATTGGGTATGGCCTTTATTTACACATCGAAACATCACAAAAAGGAGTTGATAGCCTAATTGGTAGACCGTTGACTTGAAATTTTTCTTTAAGAATTCTTTCTTCGGAGGGCAAGTAAAGCCGCTTCGCCGCACTTCTTCTAAAAATAACATGTTTACGTCTGTTAAAGAAGTGACAGATCAAGGTCTATTCAGTGCAGCAACAGGCTTGCCACCTGCTCTGTTCAATATGGAAAACTGGCAAAAATTTGACACTGTTACAGACGTTTCTGGCCACACCGCAAGGTATAAAGGCCGTGAAGATGTGTTTTGTTTGTTTGTTCGAAATATAATTTCTTTTGGAATTAAACATTCAGAAGACAGGCTCTTTACAAATACGCAGTCGACATTTGAACGTGAGTCGAAATATGGAAAAGTTCCAAATAAAAAATGTTCCCGTTAAATGACAGGTCAAAACAAAAGAGAAAATAAAGCCGCTCCAGTTTTTCCGGATCAACAAACGGAATGAAGTAACAAATATTTACCCAACACTCCTTGCGCCGAGTCACGCTGCCCACATTTTTTTACTTTTTTAATTTGTCTTTTTCAATATCTAACTTTGAAATATATAAGCAATTTGATCTATGTTTTTCTTGACAATGTCCGTTGAGTGCTTCAAGTGGAAATATTTTCGAAGCATAGACTTTGTAGTCGAGGATTGCCATGAACGTCTACATCGTAAAACGTTGTGATTTTTATATCTACATAACATTTTCATTTCACTGATTGCTTGAGGCAATTCTTAGTGCCGTAAGATAATATTGTATTCTATGCAAGTTTGTTATTTTCATTTTATCAGCAAAACATGAACTATTCAGAGAATATATTTAGCATAGATATATTAGTCATCTTCAACATCAAATTCAATAGTTTTATGAAAGCTGTTATTAATGTTCTATTTTTTTCTTCTACTACTTACTTTTATTTTTATATATCTTTGTTTTTAATTTGATTTTTGAATTTTGATTTTTATTATGAATTTTATTTTTTATATTTTTTTCTTTATTATCTTGTCTTTTTTATATTTTTTCGTCGTACATACTGTACCTCGTACCCTTAGGAAATAGGTACTTTAATAAATAGAACTTTCTTCTAAATAATACTTTATAAAAATTGTTAAATGTAGGTACACAAAATCGCCGAGCACGTATATAAGGTATGATGGATTAAAAGAAGCGAAAGATATATGTCGGGATCGTAGCAACTGGCATTCGATTGTCTCTGTCTACCCCTATTGGGATAAAAGGCGTTATTATAGACAGACATACGGTTTTTTTTTCATAAATACTCGTGCCTTCATTTCGGAATAAAAAAAGTCTAGATTGATGAGATAGGGTTTTCAATTTTTTTTAATTAATCCGTTGATTGAAGACAGCGTTGATCCAGGTCATCAACATCGGTCACATCTGGGCTAATGAAACTGGGAGTGTGCGAGCCCGGCGGGAGCATGTTCCGATATTGTTCTATATATGACAACCACCTATTATTGCTACACCCACCGAGGCGCGAGTGGGGAGATGAGATCGGTATCAGTGTTTGCGCTGTTATTGTGGATGAAATTAAAATTATGTTAAAACAGATGTTATATGAACTATAATTCAAAATATGTACAGATATATTTAGTGAAATCAGACCTAATTTTATAAATAATAATTTTAATATGTTAAATTGCTACAGATTAATGTTATAAAGAACAGGTCGAGTCAGATTTCACTGTTAGTGGCTCTACCTAAACACATATCAAAAAATAGTAGAAGTAATTAAATATATCAAAAATAGATAAATAATATTATTGTGAACATTGTCAAAGGGAGATATCGTTTTACTGAAAAACATGGCAGAATTCGTCTATGATTTTCTGGAAATATAAGAGACTGATATGTGATCTAACAGATCATTGAAAATTGTTAATGTATTCTCATGTAAAAATAGCCTAAGATTGACATCAATACGAAATTTTCAATCAATTTTATTACAAATATATTAAATTATTAATTTAATTAATTTTGCCTGTAATTTAGATTGTAAGCGTATTTTTGATGTAATATTTCGTGCGAGACGTATTTCTATGTACTTTCATGGAACAGATTATCACATTGATTATAATTAATGACAGGTTTTCGAAGCATAACCGTGTATGCAGCATTCTCATAGAAGCTTTCTACTTACGTATAAAAACTATAAAACTGAAATCGAAATTAAAAAAAAAATAAATTAGATAAAAGTGAATAAATTGCGGTAATGGTACATTAAACAAAAAAATATCCAAGCAATACAATCTAGATTTTTTTCCTTCTAAGATTTAATTATAAATGCAATAGAAGTAGATTGGAGAAATCCCAAAGACGTCGGTCTGTGTGTAACGAATAGCGCAATTTTCTCTCGGCGGTCGCTCGTCGCCAGATCTCATTTCTCAGGATACAACTTATCGCTCTTTTACAAACTTTCGTCGGAGCTTCTACCATTTGCATTCCAGTATTTTAAAACCTTCTTTATGTTCAGAATCTTTTTACGGTATCTAACACACACGGTCTTAAAATCTTTAAAAAAGCTAATTTCTTTTCTAAGTGGCATATGTCATTGGGGTTCCGTACCCAAAGGGTAAAAAAACGGAAACCCTACTACTAAGGCTCCGCTGTCCGTCCGTCCGTCCGTCCGTCTGTCTGTCACCAGGCTGTATCTCATAAACCGTGATAGTTAGACAGTTGACATTTTCACAGATGATGTATGCTATAACAACAACTACTAAAAAACAGAATAAAAAAAATATATGTAAGGGAGCTCTTATACAACAAACGTGATTTTTTTGCTCGTTTTTGCTCGATATTGATAACGGCAACAGGTAGACGCTTGAAATATTCACAGAATATTTAGTTATATATTCTCTTTAAAAATAAATAATTAAATTAAAATAAAATTAATATTTAACCCATACAACAAACGTGATATTTTTTTTTAGCCGATTTTATAGATAATGGTACGGAACCCTTCGTGCGTGAGTCTGACTCACGCGTTTTGACGAAACTTTCAGCGATTGATATTTACAAAATAACAACTTGCACCATGTTTCATTCGATATCTTATCGAATGTTTATAAACCATATTTTATGAATCAATATTTCAACGAACCCAAGCAAAGTTAGAGCCTATGCGATTTTGATATATTCCTACGAACGAAATGTGAAAAGGCACTGGTCATTCCAGTCTGAATTCATGATCTTACCACCTTTGCAAGATTTTTATAGCTAGTAGATTTAAGTGTTTCAAGCAAGCACGTTCTCGCCTTTATGTGTTATTATTGAAGTTGGATTTTAAGTAACGCTGGATCAGCATTTGACACAGCAGAAAACAAGACTGAAATCTCGGATTCGTATTTGTGGTAATTTCGTTTAAGAACATTTAAGAGAGGCAAATAAAATGCAAATACCTGCTGCCTCCGTTCTATACGTGAAACATTTTTGCGAGAGGAATGAATAAGTAGGTTAGGGGAGGCATGAATGTAGATACCTACTCTATTTTTATTTAAATTAACCATATCACAATGGTCAAATTGTTGAACAGATGTTCCCAGGTTCAACCCCTGCTCAAACTATGTGCTACCAAGAGCACGTAAGTGCAGCAACAGCCTTGCCAGCTATGTAGTTGTTTCTGGACACGAGGCGACTGAAATTAAGATATGTTTTGATAATTTTTTTTTTGTAAAATTACTACGATGAGGTTTTAGACAACTCTGAATGTAAACTTTAACATAGGTAATACTGAAAATAAAGATGAAATCATGCATTCACTACATAATAAAAAAACCCCAACTTCAAAATAAATGAAAAGTAAAAAACAAGGTCTAGAATAATTATAACTATAGAATGATAAAGCTTGTTTTTTACTTTTCAGTTATTTTGCAGTTGGGTTTTTTTGTTTGTTCAATAATTAACTTTCATTTCAAACTTTTAAGTTGTAAACCATTTGCTATGTGGCTACGGAACCTTAAAAAATACATAGCTTATAGCACTCCCACGATTTAGACGAATCTATCCGTTGAGCCGACAAAGAGAGACAAAGTATTTTGCATACATACATACATAACATACAACCGAAAAACATCACCCTCCTTTTTTATAGGGCATAATAATATGACAATGAAAAGTTATTTAGCATCCATCTAAGGTTCGACCCTCACAGCGGTTAAATAAGACATGTCTTCATCTGGGAGCCGGTGACACTGTTCAGGGACACCCATGAAGAAACGGAAAAAAATATCAAAATAATATGTCACAATGAAAAGTTATAAGCGTCTAAGGTTTCGTTTTATAACAAAAATCTCGTATCATTAACGACAGGCAGCTCCTCTTAAACAAATGTCCCGTAGAAAAAGCTTCAATAAAAACCAAGATAAACGCCTCTTTACGCTTCATTGTCTGAAAGATGTGCACTAACAGACGCTAGATGACGACATTATTCCTCCATTACGTGTTATAAGTGTCCATGAATATACAACATAGATAACATTTTATTTAGACCTCTTTTTGGTAATATTATTGCGGTCGAAACATTATTAGAAGCTGTACCTACTAGGTTTGAACTTCTAAACTACCAAGGTGTCATTATCATTTCCATGTTAAAAAATATACATTGTAAAAGGAAGGGTCAAGTTACCTTGCCAATTCCGTTTGAGATTTGATGATTTTTCATATAATTTCCAAATAATTTTTTTAATTTATTTTTACTTCAAAACCAACAATGGTTTCTGAAAGTTTAATTAAAATTTATTAGATGTTTATACTATTAGCACATTTATATAATAATAAATAAATAATATATTTAAAACTATATATATATGTATATATATATAAATATTATAAAAAGAGTTATACTTCTTCAAGAATGCCTCTCTGTGGCATGGTTCCAAAAACACTGGAAGCGAGCGTTGAGTGAGGTAAGCTTTTGGTCACCCGAGGCGTAAACTAGTCGTGTATCTAAATTTTGAAATAATTAATAAAGTCGGCAATTAAAAACAATTTTTAAATCTCTAGTATAGGTTCTTGATTTAATTAATTATATTTTTGAAAATCAAGCGAAACTTTTTTTCAAACTGACTATAATATTATTATACGATCTTAGAGCTCTTTTATGATTTTCGAATAGGAGCGTAAACTTATACAGGTGATCCATTGAAATGGGTCAATTTTATAGAGAAATATGAAAGTATCAGAGGTAGATAAAGATTTTAGGAAGGATATAATAAAAGCTTCATTAAAAGATTTTCAATAAATTATTAATACGACTCGGGAAACGAATGAGCGTTTTCCTTTAATAATTGCAAGTTATTTTGTTGTAAGCACAAGTAGGCCACACATTGGCCCGGCATCGCACCGAAATTTTTCTATTCCGGCTGCCGGATGATCTAGGTTCGTTACAAGAATTGGACGAGTCTGTGGTCGGTTTCGGACCTTTACGATCTATCGTTTCAAAATGAGATTGAAAAGAAAGAGGTGACCGTGTGTGACAAAAAACATCTGATTAAGCAAAGATTAATCTTTTTTTTTTTTCGAAAACTTTGATAAGGTTCTATTTTGAAACGATAGATCATAATGTTATTATATATTAGTTAGGCATATGGCCGTCTTTATATATCTTCATAACAATATACCCGCCTTTATTCTCTTTTGTGACAAAACTGCCTCATTTTCAAAGTTGTTATAAAACGGCCAGTGTTTGTTTGTTTCAAAAGTCACTGCCGTGAAAGACACGGTAATGATGCCGGAATAAAGTATCTCCCCCTTTACTGCACACTAATTGCTCTGTTCTTATATCGAGGTTAAGTATGCTTATTTCAAGTTAAAAAAAAACATTTTTTGTTATTTCAAGGCATCCCTTTAGAAGCTTTTTCATAGCAGCATTTCTTACTTACAATCTACAGTCTACTAGACACAACAAAATCATAAGGAAATTAACCGGATTCGATTCCCGAGTCGTGTATGAGATTTTATTGAAAATCTAGGAATACAGAATCGACCTATCTCCTAAAATTTAAAGACTCTTCTCATACTGTGTTTTCTCCATGTTACAGCCTGTATATCTAATACTTGGTGAGGTATTTCCCACCACCATAAAGTATATTCATATATAATATTAATGGAAAAAAATGCGCTAAGGGTTCCATCGAAACGAAGCCTCTGCACTGTGACCCTCTGGAATCATAAACATATTTTTTCCAGTTATGTATATCGAGAATTACCTATAAAACATTAATTTTTTAAATTTCTGTGAATTATTTTTAGAATCGATGAAAGAATGGCAGAAATATCAGTCTGTGAAACTGTGAACTAAAAAGGGTAAGTATCCCTTATTACAGGATTTTGCTCAAAATAATTTTCCTCGAAAATATATCATGAATTATTTCAGATTTTTTTAAGAACGTGGTTTAAAAATTAGAAGGTGGGTGAGCACAGTGTTAACGACTTGTATCTAGAGAATATTCACATAGATAAAAACATGTTTTAGGAAACTCTATAGCATTAGCATTAACGTTGCTAGGTGTCCCGCTTTTGGCTGGACGTCCAGCAAAACAACCGATTTTTCTAATGCCTCACCGGGACAGGTACATGTCCCGCTTTAATATTTTATCAGTTAGACAAAAAATAAAACAAAGAAACTATTACTTTTAACCGAATTTATGTTTTTTCTTAAATTTTTTGCACATATCGTATAGTTTAAATACTCCCGCGGTGTTTGAAAGCACTCTGAATTTGCAGTGAGTGAACGAAAAACGAATTAAAATATGACAAATAAAAAAAAAAACAATAAAATTCTTCAAATATACTTTCTTTTAATTTTATTCGCTTTTTTGTGTCCCGCGTCAAAATGTTTTGTCCCGATTTTTTTACTCAATTTTGTACAAGTCCCGAATTTCTGAAAAAAATACATGGCAACCCTAATTAGCATAGATGGGCTATACGAGATTTTTTTTATTCTCCAGTTCTATACGGAGTGCCACCCCTAAATATTTTCCCCCCAATTTGATACCAAAATTCTTTGTAGGTTCACATTAAACACCTCTCTGTAAATTATCATAAGAATCGATCAAAAGACGACTGAGATAAAGCCCGTGACATGCGGACGGACGGACGTACATCACGAACTTATATCCGTTTTCGCCATTTGGCTACGGAACCCTTATAAATTCCTCGTATCTGTCCGTCAGCCTCTTTTTATCGATTCTGGTGATAATTCACAGAAAGATGTCTTATGTGAACCTTGAATACAATTTTGTAGTCAAATTATGAAGACATTTTTACCTACCTAATGCCTACTAAGTTCTCCAAAAAAAATGTTAGCCATCAATGAGCAGTCTTTTTGCGTGACATTATAATGCTCTGTTTATCTATCTATTCATCACGCCTTTCATCCTAATGGCATAGACAATCGAATGCCATTTGTTACGATCCTGACATACCTCTTTCGCTTCTTTTATGTTCATCATACCTTTCCTACGTGCTCGGCGATTGTGATCAATACATTTTTTATATGTTTAATAAAAGTACACCTAGGTCGTCCCCTTCATTTCCTTTCACTTCAGCCATATAAACCTTTTTAGTCAATCTTTCATCGTTCATTCTTTCAACGTGTCTAAACCAGCGTAAACTACTTTTCTTTATTTTAGTCACAACATCATCTTTCACTCCGCATTCTTCTCTAATGACATCGTTCCGGATGCGGTCAAAACGCTTTATATCACAAATTCTACGTAAAAAAAATCTATTTACTTCTGTCAAAACCAGCATTGGAATATTTAGCTAAGAATATTAAAGTAGGTAATTATAAAAGCAATGGTATTTGGGTTGCAAGTACTTACATCAAATATGTAGTACCTATTGAAATGGAATGTTTTTATAATCAACAATTCAATTGCATATTTTGCTGGTTGAAATTGACATAATTGTGTTTGTTCGTGCTTTCAAGGTGTTCGCAATGTTTGTGAATTTCGAATAGGCCTATTTTGTATGCATTGAGGGACTTGTTCAATGAACTGTATATGTAAATTTGTGTTTAGATATCGTATTTCAGGTCAGGAACTACGCGTTCGTTATGTTTTTTTCGAGAAAATATTTTCCTTTTCAAGTATAGTGTTTAGGTTAAGAAATTGTCGTATGGTTTGCAGTGCCTCGATGGCAATATATTTTATTTTATAGAGTAGAATCAACAGTATTAAAATATAATCAATAAGGTAAAGTTTCGTCAATAGAAATACAGGCTTAGGCTTACAGTATAATAGGCTTACAGTGAAATTAAAACGAAAACTTACAGCAACAAAATAAATAGTTTTAGTACTGGACTAAACAGTTCCGACGTTCGTACACGAATTGTGGTTATTGGTGTATCACATTGCTAAGGTGGTTAAGCTACATTGTAATAGCCAACTCTAATCAAGAACTGAATTGCACGATCGTGCCCCTTTAGTAATTGTGTTAATTAATTCTCTACCTCATTTCAGTGTATCTCAGTTTGGAAATGTCTATTTACTAAGAGGCATGGGTCACTCGCAACTCTTTGGTTTATAGGCAAACAAAGAAAATGTAATTTGAAAGAGCTGGTCAAAAAACGCACCATCATGGCCTCTAACTATAATGACCACGGTTAGCGATTTATCTAGGTATATTAAACAGAGCAGGTGGCAAATAGAAATATTTTAAATTTTCAGAAGTATCAGAGAAATCAGAAAGTACTAAAATTATTTTCAAAATGTGGTACAAAAATTACAAAAATACAAACAAAAAATATATACTTAACTGAAAACGGTAATTAAATTCAAAATAAAAAAAACCCTGAGTTGGTGAGGAGTTGGGTATCTTGCTACTTCCTGAGGATGCAGCAGCATCAGGTCATGGTTACCATGTTATTGTGATATCATTGAAGTCACACAATATTAAATTTCGAATCGGTCAGACCACCTTTCAAGACAGATATACATATACACAGATGCACACGTTATACTTATAACACCGCTATTTTTGCGTCAGGGGTTAAAAATCACTACGTACGTCTTAATTCTATATGAAGACTTAATAATTCTGTTGAAGTACGAAATTTAAGTACCTAATTCCGGAACAAATAAACAAGTCAGGTAGATTACGCTACTTATATACAGGTTTTGAATTCGAAAAATTTATGGGAAAAGTATTGTATTTATTTTAAAATTTATGCTAATTTGCAGGGTACCTAACATATATATAGTTGTATTGTTATTTTAGGGATTATTTACTGTTTTTTTCATATTCTAAATATTTGCACACCCTTCAAAAAGCTGGTTATTGGGTACAATATCAAAATCTCATTTTCTCAGTACAACATCAATAAAAGAGTTGACAACGGAGCGATAATGACATTGGTAACATTTAACGTTGCTCGCTAATAGGTTTTCAGTTCTCATTAGTGACGATGCAGAGGATCGCAATCTTGATAAAATATCCAATCACTGAGTTTCATCAAACACTCATTATAAACCAATCGATATTACTCGACTGTCTGACAACGTTATTCTGGCAGTCGTAACAATGTAAGTAATTACTTTCGTTTAATGCCAATTGGGAGATGGATTGCTTTAAGTTTTTATTTTGTTTTAATTAAGTTTAGGGTTCATATTAAAATAATCAGTATTTATTTTGTTATATTACGCTAAATCTCCGTAGATTTCATTAGACAAGAATGAGGAGTGAAAGATAATGTTGTGACTAAAATGAAGAGAAGTAGTTTGGACACGTTGAAAGAATAAAGGATGAAGATTGACTAAAAAGGTTTATATGGCTGAAGTGAAAGGAAATGCTGGCAGAGGACGATTTAGGTTCTACTTTTATTGAACACTAGCGGTCCCGGCAGACGTTGTCCTGCCCAAACGTTGGCTTGCCTGCACTACCCCTACCCTACCCCTACCCCTACCCTACCCCTACCCTACCCCTCACCTACCCCTACCCCTACCCCTACCCCTACCCCTACCCCTACCCCTACCCCTACCCTACCCTACCCTACCCTACCCTACCCCTACACCTACCCCTACTCCTACCCCTACTCCTACCCCTACTCCTACCCCTACTCCTACCCCTAACCTACCCCTACCCTACCCTACCCCTACCCCTACCCCTACCCCTACCCCTACCCCTACCCCTACCCCTACCCCTACCCCTACCCCTACCCTAACCGTCCCTACCCCTACACCTACCCCTACTCCTACCTCTACTCCTACCCCTACTCCTACCTCTACTCCTACCCCTACTCCTAGGCAAAATTAAGTTTCGCGAAGCCGACCAAATTGAAAATCAGTACTACTAATGATCTATTAAATTACTTAAATTACATTTTGTGACTATTCAATTTGGTCGCGTTCGCGATATTATCACTTTTGTTGAGTGTCGGAACGCGACATTAGATTCTCCAACACGCACGCGAATTTTAACTTTGTGCGGTGACATTAGGAACACATCTACATTGCATAGACAATAATGAGTGCTTTTAATTTAAAATGAACTTTATTGAATAGCAATAAGGTTCAAATTGACTCTGTTATTATGGGAAAAAGAAAAGGGCTGTTTTTAGGGGTTTTTCGGTAATTATTCGAATTGTCTCACCTTTTAAACCTTCCCTGGATGTCTAGGAATATTTTAAGACTAAAATCAGCCAAATCGGTTTATCCGTTTTCATGTTATGTCGTGACAACGGAAAACGGGTTTCATTTTTATATAAGTATATAGATATGAAAAAGTATTGATCGATGGAAATATTAAAAGTACAGACAATCGCCGAGCATCTCTGAAAGGTATGATGAATATAAAAGAAGCGAATATAGAAGAAGTATGTCAGGATCGTAACAAATAGCTTTCGATTGTCTCTGCCTTCCTCTCTTGAGATAAAAGGCGTGATGATAAATAGATAGATAGATCTCCGTAAGATGATGTTCTTCTGACATGAATCTTGACACATATTCATTATCTAGCTTTCCACTTCGGCTTCGCCCGTGGAATCTTTTGAATGGTTAGCGTGATCTTATATAGCCTATATAACCTTCTCAATAAACGGGTTATTTAGAGCAGAAATATTTTTTCAAATCGGACTCGAAGTTCCTAAGGTTAGCACGTTCAAACATATAAACAAACTCTTCACCTAGATATAGTTAATGTGTATTAATTGTATATTAAAAATATAACTTATTTTTGAGCGAATATGGCAACACTTTAATTTTAAACGGAATAAAGGGTAGTTGTGACGGTGTGTGAATTAAAATGGAGCATGCTCAAGTTAATATTCTGAAAATTGAACCGTGAGTTCTGGTAGTATAAGAACTTATAGACGCTGTACCAAGTTGTACAATATATTGGTAAGATGATGAATACAGTATTTGTGAGGCTTGGGGCACCTGTGAGGGAAGGCTGTTAACGGGCAAAATGTTCTACCCTTTCATCATCTTGGAAATAACTATATGCACCGGGAAGTTACGCCTAACTAACACTGACGAGCAGTATAAAAAGCCACATGAAAAAATGGCGCTATTTTGTTTTTAAATTGTTTAACACATTTAATTAAATTTGTTTTGTTTCCATTGGGTGTTTTTTTTAACCTTTATTAAATACACTTCAATGTTGCTTTTTTTTCTTTCTTCACGGGTACTCATGTTTGTTGCTTTTTACTTCAAAAAGCTATCTGGCGTGGTTTCGGAAGTTTTTGTCTTCCACTGGGTACCCTGGGGCCGGCCACGGTTCCCGGGAGCTGTAAGGCAACTCGTGAAGAATAAAAAAAAAGTTAGTGGCTTTTTTATATTGCTCGTCAGTGTAGATTATACGAAATTAATTACCTGGCGAAGAAGATTTCAGTTATGTTAATAAAGTCACAAAAACAATTCTTATAATTTTTAACGACAATATTTAAAGCAAAAACGCTCGATATTTGAATTTTTGATACATTGAATGTATTTGTTCACGCCAGCTCTTGTAAACCAACTTATGTTCCACGATATTAAACTAGATATACAAAATACTTTTGAAATAGAGTCATCGTCGATCATGCCGAGAAAAAATGAAATAGTGACAAAATATCTACGGCCGGACATTTTGTGAGAAAGTAATCTTAATATTTGTTTACTGTAAACATAATCACCATATTCCCTAGTTACAGGTAACAGAAACATTGCATCCGAAATGTGACATTTTCATAAATAATGTGTTTGCAAAGCTACGAAGCCTACACTCATCCGTGAGTAGAGACTAGGCATACAATGAAAAACGTCGGATAAAAGCTCGGATGCAAATTATTCAACCCCCTGTGCATTGTGCCTCGTAAGGTCAACCATTCTGACATGACTACAGCTTATTCCGTAATTATATATATGTTCTCCATTCATTGATAACAAGCACTATTCTCTCTGTTAAATTATACCTTTTAATTTTTAGGCTCGTTCATGCTTTTCCCCAGCAAACATTCAGGTAACTTCATAATATTTTTAACATTAGGTACCATTAAAATAATTGGATATAATAATAAGTAATTTATAGTAGGTATCAATTGAAATCCTTCATCAAATTAAACTCGACAATGGACATATTTAATATTTCAATTAAATAACCTTCTATTCGTGAGCACTGAGCAAATCTGTTAATCCGTACAGGGATATTGCTAAGTTTGTACATTCAATCTCTCGGGGATTCACATGGTCGCAAACTTTTTATTGGTTCATCCACTGTGATGCAATAATTCGATTATATGTGTAGGTCGTCGTTTCGTTTGCCTACTTTTTGTTAGCTTTTGTAGTGTTATTTTCGGTTAGCGAAAATGTACAATGTTATTTTTTTCTGTATTTAATTTTAACGGATTATTCCGTAACGGAATTTCAGTTTATTCGCCCTATAATGTTTTGATTGATATTATTAATAGTTTAAATTATTATCCACACTTAGAGGCTTTTCCATCATACTTCCACATAACTGGCTACTCGTTAGATACAGCCTCATAAATACCATCGGCTAAAAGAGGGCGACTTGATCTTCCGCTGGGTACCCTAGGACCGTAACACGGTTTCAGAAGCTGTAAGGCAATCCGTGAATAAGAAAAAAAAATTATGCATATGTGCCTAGTATGGGGATTATTAATTTAAATCATTTCGTTGATTATTCGTTATTAATCAATTATAATTGTTAGTTAAGATTCAGTTTATATCGATTTAGTTTGAGTTTTGTTATAGAGGTGGAATTCTTTGACAATATCATGGGACAATTGTTGGGAAATTTTAAATAAAAAAGGCAGACAATTGGCCATGCTAACTTTTTGAACAGGAACGAAGATCTCGAAACCGTTTCGAGATATAAGCTTTCAGTACAATTTCTATTTATCAGATTTTAAATTAAGTCTATACTTTTTAAGATATTCAATAAAAAACAATAACCTTAATTTGACCGATGTATGACGTCATCATAAGCAGTATGAAAAAAAAAACCTTTGCCTACAAAAAAGGGTAATCGTCAATCTTTGAATGACATCTTTATAAATTTATATTTTACGTGTTATAATTTTCTTTGTTATTAGGAAATGACGGGATGAAACACTATTTTACTTGTCATTGTAAAAACTATTCAATTTAAATAATTATAAACACGAGTATATAAACAAGAGTAATTTTTAGGTTAGTCGACCTTGACTGACGTTTGCTTGACGTTAATTTGATTGACTGTCACTTTTTTATGTGTAGTGGCCAAGATTATAATCCTGTTCCAAATTATTGTGACGTCACGTTTACTTTTCGCGGGTAAAATTTGTAAAATATATTAAAAATAGACGCAATGGATAAAAAACAAAAATATCGAAATTAGTTTCTTAAAATGGGCTATATTTTCAAAATAAATTATAAAAAAAGTATATCATAAATATGTAGCATGGCCAATTAGGTACTAACCCAAACTATTTCTCGCGGGTATAGTTGTTTTAGATAATGGATTTTTTCCTCGCGTGTTGCGTTGCGCCTCTCGTGTTACCGTTCCCCCTAACGAGTGGCCCAGCAAAAACCCATATCTAATAATGAAATATTTTGGAAAATCCAATATGCAAACAAAGGTTGAAATAAACAGATTCAAAGCTATGCAGCATATGTTAGAACTGAGAACAAGTGGCTTGTCAAATTTCGCTCTACAGTGGAGAATAACGAGTTGGACCTATTTTGCAAGTCAATGCAGTGCGGTTAGAGTCTACATCTATTGAATTTCCTTGTAAACTGGCTTTTCTCTCACATAAGTCTTATACATCAGTTGTACGACTCAGTTGTTCAGACTAACTGAAAACTTCCCTTTCTATTGCTGCGATTTTCGTGAAACTTTAGTATAGGATGGTACACACAATAAAAATTTCAAACATACCGACCACTGTGACTGGTACACTATATTTATGGTATAATTGAACGTGGATTAGGTATACTAGGACCACAGAAATATATTCTGATTATGCGGATGATCTCTTAGCTACTTTAATAAAAATAGTTTTTGAAAAAAATCCCGGGGGAATGAGATTTTATCCTGAGATAGAAAGCGTACTAGAGGCGGCTCTTCAACTATCACTGTGCAAAAAATCACGACTATCCGTTTCTCTGTTTTGAAGTCAAATAATGACAAACGAACAGATATTCACAGTTGGATTCTATTGATATAGCGCAGCAAACCAGTAAAAATGTCCAATTATAAAGCTTATACACAGTTTAATACGATCATGACATATGCAAATACGGAATTATACAGTTACTGAGTATGCATATGCATATCAAACATTAATCGGCGAGAAACTTTGTTTGGGAGGATTTCGGTTACGGCTTAAATCTCAGTATGAGACGGCCTGACAGGATTATCTGAATTCAGAAGCAATGCAAAGTTAGTACAAGCCCGTTTTGCAAGTCAATGGAGTGAAATATAACCTTTACGCCGACGAGTTCCGAATAACATTTGTGTAGTAACAATGCGCTTCATTTAAATGTAAGAGAAAAAATAATGTAAAATGAATTTTCAGGGACTTTGAAAGCGAGCTTCTCTATAGTCATCCGAAGTAAAAAAATCTTACTAACTGGAATGAAACACGAACACGTAAAAATAACCATATATCTAAATAAGATTATTATAAACTGATGGCTGTTCGCCCGTGGAGCCCGAACTAACATTCACCCCCTATTATACCCCCTTAGGGGGGTGGATTTATAAAAAGTAGCCTATGTCATTCATCTGTTCAGGAGGATGACCTAGGTGTACTTATATTGAACATACTTATAAAAAATGTAGGTATAGATCGACGGAAATATTAAAAGGTAACACACAATCGCCGAGCATGTTTGAAAGGTATGATAAATATAAAAGAAGCGAAAGAGGTAGGTATGTCAGCATCGTAACAAATGACATTCGATTGTCTCTGCCTACCCCTCTTGGGATGAAAGGCGTGATGATAGATAAATCTATAAGTATATTCTCAGATTTAGAAGAATATATTGCATATTATACCTACAACTTTAAAGCCTCCTAACAATATTTAAATGAAATCCTGTTCGATTACGTTGAAAATTTAAGGAAATTGTTAAAGGTTCGCCCCAGGGATTAGCTCATTTGTCAAATAGAATCCGTTTAGACATATCCTCATTTTATAAGCCGTATTTTCCTTTAATAGCCGCTGTAATGTTGGCGGTTCGTTAACACTTAATACAGTAAACCTTTTCAACGCTTTCACAATTTTCCCGAATAATTGGAAAAATAAAAGTGGTTTTGAATGTAAATATTTTCATAGATATTAATGCTTTTAATTGACGAATTAATATATACCTACTTACAAAGTTTAAATTATTTAAAAAAACACTGGGAACACCATGAGTAGCTCTCCAACATGAATAATGTAGTCAAACTCATAAGTAGAAAACCTTCTCGAAATCACTGCCCTGCGGTAAAGTGCCAAGAAGACTAGCAGCGTTTCCTCGCTGTATGCGATACGTTGCCCAAAGTATGCTCCAGCCCTCTTGTCAATAATAAAACATCCAATGGAGTTGCAACCATGGTTCCTATACGTTCGTATGCGGCATTTCCTCGTTGAATGAGGCTCGCCGGTCGTCGAAGTTTTCCTAATCGGCGGCCGAAAGACAAAGCATCTTGGCTTCAAACTCCGTGTGTTACCACCGCAAAAAGAATTCAAAACGATTTCATAGAGTTGGGTATTTTGAATATTTGACACTCTCTTTATATTTCATATTTACATTAAATTTTATAATAATCTAGCTTTCCGCCCCGCTTCACTCGTTGAGCCCATATTAGTTACCCAGTCTTGAGTTCTTAGAAAAATCCTATAAAAAAAGCACTTTCAGTTTTTACCGAATTGTCAAATTTTACGGGCAACTTTTCCTAAAAACCTTATATATATATATATATATATAAATAAAAAACATTAAAAAAATTGCCAAATCGGTTCAGCCGTTCTCAAGTAATGTGCTTACCAATAGTAGACTATAATATACATACAGCCATAGATAAAATATTGTACTATCACACAGTACGAAGAAGGCGTATGTATCAATTGGAAGCATTTCCTCTTTGAAAATGTTCCGACACCAGGCTACTTGTGATTAATGAGCTGTTTCTTAAACGTTATGGTTCGTCTACTAGAACATTTGTTCGACAAACCATTTTCCGTATCTAACTAATATATAAAAAAATCAGTTTGTTTGGCTTTCTTTAAACGGTAAATACATACCCTTTAAAGTAAAGTAAAGTGCAGTAACCCTTCATCGGACGGCATGTAAATATAGAATAAAATATTATTGACTGGTTCAGCGATAGGATTGCTACCTAATAAACTTAATATCTACATATCTTCTATCTATAGTAATAATAAAGTAGAAGATTTTGCTTGTTTGTTTGATTGAACGCGCTAATCTCTGGAACTACCAGTCGGATTAGAAAATTTATTTGCATTTGATAGCCCAATTCTTGAGGAAGGCTATATAACATCACGTTACGACCCAAAGTAATATGTGTACATTATCCTAATAAGTTCTTACTAACATTATACGAGTATAAATATTTAAAAATAAACTGAGTTTTGTAAATTTGTATAGCCATTGCCAAATATTTCCTTTTATGAATTTCACAAGAAAGAAATTCGGGTGCCTACATAAACATAATTTTATTCTAAAATTTTATTGATGCAGGTTTTCGTGATCTGTACGGACCATACTGTCGTTTGTAAAACAATATGAAGACAAATAGTTTTTCTAGCAGCAAAAACCTGAAGATACGTTAAAAGACTGACATACAGTGAGAGGTGGTTGTCAGAGCTATATATGTTGGAGTTAATGCGTTTTTTATTGCTTAAAATTACTTTTGACCATTGGACGCGATTATATAACACAAATACAATGAACACTGTATCATACTTTCACGCTTATTTCCCAAAGAAGTAGGCACAGAGGAGACTTCTCTTGTTTCATCCACATCCGCATACATTCTTTCATTTACATTGTATAACCATCTGTCTATAGCCACGACAATTTCAACAATTTCGTCGATGGATGGATACGCTAAAATTATTTAATAAAATATTAATTTTATTCGACAACATATTTTATCAGCAATCTTAAACCCACCTACTTACATTATTACAATAATAATATATTACTGTTGTTAAAATTCCGCCATTGACAACTTGTAATATACAGTTTTGCAGCCATGCGAGCATGACTCTGGTAGAAAGAGAAAGATATAATTTTCCGTAGTGAGAAACCGGTCCTTTTTGTGTTGCTTTATCTCTACACGGTCATGCTCGCACGGCAGGTCGTTATGTATATTAATACTGTTTTATTGAAGTGTTTCATAGACCCTTAACTGCAACTAAACGTTGTCCTGACCGAAGCCGGGTTCGCATCAAGTATATGACATTGCCTGCATGTTGTAAAAAGTGTTTATGAAAAATCTGACAATGTTGATACTCTATAAAATGTTTACTCTGTCACTTGGTTTACCCACAACTTTTATATGACTTTAATAAAGTTTGTTATAAAGTAGTTTATTGTCAATATTTTGTTACATAAGTTCACATTATGAGGTTAAAAATGTCCCTGTGAAACCGCTTTAGATGGTAGCTTTGGCTGGTAACTCATAGTATAAATATATTTATTTGAGACTCGATACCTTTAGAAGTCGCGGTTTCGGGAGCCATAAGGCATCCCATAAAGAAACAACACTAGGTGCGCCTTTAGGTATATAATGCGACTCGTCGCTCGCACTATATCTAAAGTAACTTAATAATGGTATTAAAAACGTATATATTTACACAAATGTCAATAATGTAATGAAATATGTAATTTAAAATAAAAATATAATATAATAAATAATAATAATATAAGAATAAAATGTTAAATATTGTGTTTTCATCCACAAAAGTCCCTAAATCAGAGTGCATCTATACTAGTTTTTTTTCCAATTTCCAATGTTTTCTCTAAAAATAACTCAATCTAGAAACGTAAATTTCGTAGAAAGGGACCATAATGATTACTGCGCCGCGCCGCTCCTTTGGGTCGTAGCGTGATGTTATATAGCCTATAACCTTCGTCAAGAATTGGGCTATCAAATGCAACTAGTAGTTTTAAAGATTAACGCGTTCAAACAAACAAACTCATCAGATTTATTATTATTAAGTATAGATATATAATATTTTTTGAACCAAGGCGAAGTCGGGGCACATATATGTTTCCTAACGTCATGTTATAGAGTTGCTAGGTGGTCCCGACAGTTTCGAAACAAATTGGATGGACGAAGGGCAACGCGCGTCTCTCTAATAAAAATTTATGAAAATGGACTCTCACCTCGGGGAAATCCCGGTGAGACCCTGACCTCTATATTGCAACACTGATTTTTAAATATTTTTTGTACGAGATGTAGGATCAGTATTGTTAATTTAACTTTAGTGCTGTCATATAATAGTATCTACGGTCCTGTTAAGCTAATATTGATTTATCCCCAAACTATCCCTGCTGTAACTATAATAAATATGCATTTTTAATACAACTTCTCATGCTTCGGAGGGCTTGTCCGCACTTCTTCTTACCTAGATCTTAAATCTGTTAAAGAAGTGACTAGGTCCATTAAGTTTGACGCCATTTAATACTGACTGCAGCTGACAAAAAGTGAGCACTGTTAGTGTATCTGGCCTCACTGCAAGGTAATAACGCCAGCACTATACTGCAGTCTATATTAAAAATTTAGCTTGACCCAGGATTTGTACCCAGGACTCTACAATCACTACGCATGAATTTGAATAGTGTGCCTTTTTATTACAATAATATATGCTAAACTAATATATAATAAACTAACTTATTATATGCAATTGCATACAATATTTCAGTACGGTATTCGTATGAACTAAACCTTAAAAAGTTCAAACCCCCTAAATCGTAACAAAAACCCCCGAAATAAATTCCTGGATACGGCCTTGTCTATTTTATCTTAGAATAGGTTTAAAATATAAATGTGTAAAAAATAGTTATATTTATTTGCGAAAATCACAGAGATACTTCCAATGATTTATTTGTATGCAAACCCAAAATATTCTAATCGTAACTTTCATTTGATACATACTTTAGAAAAAATTGGCCATAATTTATATACTGATGAAACGCGAATAAATGATTGATGGGTACTTTGATACAACTGTTTGTTAAATCGAGTAGAAAACACGGTTATTTGGTAAAAAATATTGTTGCTGTGTTGTTTTTAATTACGATACGTAATATAGGTAATACATTTATTTTTAAGTAAATCATCATCACGGTATTTATGCCTTTCGACATGGCTATAGAGAAATGAGTACCTACTAGTAATTTTGTCTACATTTAGTCAGTTGGCCATATTAAATAGAATAGTGGTTTAAGAATGACAGCTGAATTGTGTATGTATGTAAGAATGTAATTTAGTGCATACTTACTATGAAAAATTAAAAGTAGGTATAGTTTTAATTGAACCAAGGACTTCCAAGTTTACAAAATACATATGCAAGAGTACCGAATGAGTAAGGTAAATGTTCTAGAAAAAAATCTCTTGCGAAGCGACGGAGCTGCAACTGTCATATAGTTTTTCAAAATATACATGTATACTTTCATTTTTTTTATATATAAATAAACATAAAATGGTTTCAAAAAATAAATACGTAAACATATATATATTTTTGAAAATGATGAAGAAAATGAAAAGTAGATTATTAAAAAACCAGCCAAGTGCGAGTCGGACTGTACAGAATGTACAGGTACACTCAATAGTATGCACTAAGATCAGACCAAGTTTGACGCCCCTATATGACGCAGGATAAAATTGGAGCGAGTTCGACTTACACTTGGCTGGTTTTTATTAATAGTTATATTAGTTATAGAGTTAGTTTGTATATATTGCCATTATTAAGATCGAGCAAAAACACCGAAAAAAATACGCTTCTTGTTCGGAGACCCCCTTTAATTTTTAACTTTATTCTATTTTTATTATTTATTTTTATAGCGGCCATAGTAATACACACTTTGTTAAAATTTCAAGGGTCTACCTATTACGGTTCAAAAGATACAGCCCTGTGACAGACGGACGGAGAGCGGGGCCTTAGTAATAGGATTTCCATTTGCACCATTTGGGTACGGAACCCTAAATACGAAAGCACATTACTCAATGTAATTGATGAAAGCCTTATTTGTTTGTATATAAAAGTGTGTATATCTACAAGAACTGTAACACCTGTTGTTTCATCTACACACATCATTAATGGCAGGTATATGTCAGATTTCCTATTAAATGGGATATTCATCGCTCATCCTCAATTCAGTACCTTTAACAATGGGTTTTCATAATAAAAATTCTATGTACATTATCCGACAAACCGTACAAAGAGGCTTTTCCATCTACATACCTCAACAGAGCTGACCAGTTAGGTATACCTCAAAAAGTCATCGGCGAAATGGGTACCCTGAAGCCGGCAAAGCTTTTTACTAGCATTAAAAAGCTTTTCAATAATGAAAGAAACATAATTAATATGAAAACTTAGGATTTTCATTTTAAAATCAACAAAAATAACTGTCAAATGTACGGCTCCCGAAACCGTGCTCTCGGCAAGTCGGCACCAAGGTATCCAGCAGATGAAAGAGTCTGCCTCGTTTAGTCGATGGTATTTATGAGGCTACACCTAACGAGTTGCCAGTTCTGTTGAAGTATTTATATGGAAAAGTTTCTAATTGTTGTTTGTCGGAATGATCCGACACAAGTTTTTTTATTAAAGTACAAGGCCCTAGGCAGACAATGATCCGATGGGTTATTTAATTAAACGTGTAGTCAGGAATTGCCAACCAAAACCGACATAGATATGTCGAGTCCAACATGAATTAGTTCCAGGTCGCGGACTACGTGTTGTCCAAGCCTCGTTCATTGTCCATTCCGATTCACGTTTCATATGTCGCTGTCGACGTCTTTTAATTGCATCTGAAATCCATTACAATGCGCAGAATGACACTCTTTGTTTTGTATTTAATCTAGCGACACGGATAGTGTTGATTCATGTTGTTAAAATTACAATTTTTAATCGAAATTGTCTACTGTATCGCGCTAGGGTTAAATTCAAATAGAATGGCATGTAGTTACAATATGTAGAAAGAAAAAACCCAAAACTCCTTTAAAATAGGCAAAATTATAGAACCCACAAATAGTCATATCGGTAATACCGTTTGGGATCGGACAGGGTCTTTTTATTTTGTTAATTGCGCTAATTTGTTCCTGCGCCATACAAGGGCGTCAAACTTGGTCTGGACCTTAGTGCATACTATTAAGTGTCCGGAACTCTTCGTGTGCGAGTCCGACTCGCACTTGGCCGGCTTTTTAGTTTTTTACATATTATTTCAACTTTTCATCGATCCTTCTTGTGGTTTAGCCGCAGGGACACACACGGTAACATGTCCACATTTCACGAGATTATTTTCCACTTGTGTATGCTGCAGCTTTAGGAACGGACTTTTCAAATACATTCGAATTCCACATAAGATAAGAGTATATAGTGCAATTGAATGAATAAAACTCTATATCAAATGAATGAAATAAAATCCCCTTATACTGAGACGAAAAAGCTGAGTAAATTACATACACGAACATACCCCTATTCCAGAGCTGTCCGCTTACATCTGTGGTAGAACTTAAAAAGTAAAGCCAGATTAACAAAAAGCTTACAATTTTCAGCTGAGATTTTAAATCCTCTTTTCGTCGTAAAAACTCAAACATGTCTTTAGTTTTACTAGATAGTCAATCGTATATGGAATTTAGTCAACATTTTTTACCAATTCAACAAAACAAAATATATCGCATCACGACCGCACCTTCCCTTGACAATGTCCACATTTCGTCCATTGTTTTTTCTGAGATATCAGATAATCGCTATGAATCTGAGTAGAGCCTCGGACAAAACCTAGTATGAAAATAAATGATATTTATTCGGTCAGTATAAACGAATGCATAATCAAGTGAAAATTTAAATTCAGTTAATTGAGTGCTCAGTCAAAATAAAGGAGATAAGCTGCCAGCCACACAATACAGATTAAATACGGAAATATTCGTTTGGCATCCATTTGCAGAGTTTACGGTCGAGTTGCGACCAGCGGCTTCTATAGCTGACGGATCATCCGGCTGGAAACTGAGAATTGGAGTAAACCTTGTGGTGATCCATGCTCACTGTTTGTTGAGATACTATGAAGTATTGTGAACAGAGTATAGCCATCAGCAGTAAAATCTGACCCGAAATATACGTAGCATTGACATTTCTAATAGATGAAGCTCATTGTCCTGTTTTACATAATTATGTGTTTTGCTTTGTTTTCTTTATGATATGATAATGTAGTTTTTTTTCGTGAGAAATATTGAAAAATATACAAACGTATGAACATAAAATTAAAATCAAAGACTGCACTTTATTTCTAGTGTCATTAAAAACTATAATGAAAGTTTCACGATAAATCTGCTGAAATAAGAGATACTATCGTCTGCTAAAGAAGTTCTGTTTAATATGGGTAACTGACGAAAACTGAACTTACTGGTGTCTCTGGCCACACCGCAAGGTATAAAAGCCGTGATTGTTGTGGTTTTTTATCATAATAAATTTAAATCTGAGATCAGCGTGAAATAAATTTGAAACTCACTAATTTGACCGCTAATAAAATGATTCTATCTCTAGTGACAGTTCCCTCATCGTCAAATTTTTTTTATGTATTTTTTATTACTATTTATTTTTCAGAATTTAATTTTGCGCCATGGCACAAGGGGAACATTATTTAGAAGGGATATTTTTCACGACAATTTTTTTTTATTTTAGTTCAGTTTTTAAGTTTTATATTTATTATGGTGAAATTAATTTTAGTTAATTTTAGGTTTTATATGGATACTAATTTATTTTTTTCTTATAGTAATCAATATTTTGATCAGGTAAAAAAATTTAATGATTCTTTTCTATATATCAACAAAATGCTTTCAATAGAAAAGCTTTCCTTCATATACCTACCTACACTGTACAGCTTTATTATTTTCCGTATGTAGGTACATGCTTCCAATTTATTCAAAGGTTGTTATTGTACACAAATACACAATGGACAATGTCCAAAATAAATTTTCACGAAAAAGCAAAACTGATGTAATCTTGATTGGATTCAGCACCTTTTAACTCTTTGTTATTTAAACGTTTTGAGTGGTAAACACAATTGAATTCAAAAGGGTCAAGTGGAAAAAAGAGGTTATAAAGAAAATATATGTGAGAGCTCTTGAAGTTTGGAGTAAGAACACGTCCCTTTTTCGCAGTTGAGCTTATTACCAAGTATTTGTGTTCAGTAAAGTAGGCATTTCATTGGTACGGTAGTTTGGACGGAATAAGGTAGAGGTACGGATCCAAATTCGGTGCCCTATTCACTCGGATCACGGTTGATTATTTCTTTTGGAATCGTGAAACTTACCTTTGAGTGCCTTATTTATTTTCAACCCTTTATTGATTTCACTGTGTAAATAATTTTGTAATATATTTAGATAGATTTCCATACATATATCTGTGTAAGTGTATATTACCTAATACCTACCTACATCAAATAAATTATTTTCATATGTCATAGGAATTGTCAAGTAGGTAGCAGGAATCGTCATGCACTACACCTCATAATCTAAAAGAGGATGCCAGTGTTCATGCGAACTTTATTCCTTTGTGTATTAAAAAAATCTTTGTACCTACCAAGAGGCCTTTTGATCTTAAAATACCTCAACAGAGCTGACCACAAGTTAGAAGTTAGAAGCACAAGTTCCATACTAATATTGTAAATGCTAAACTAACTAACGTCTGTCTGTTACGCTTTTACGGCTAAATCACTGAACCGGTTTTGATGAAGTTTGATACGGAGACAGCTTAAACCGAAGGACTTAGGCTACTATTTTTATAAATCCACCCTCCTAATGGGGTATAATAGGGGATGAAAATTAATATGGACCCCACTGGCGAGGCCCGAGGTGGAAAGCTAGTTTACTATAATTTTGTCACTGTTAATATTCCTTTGACGATAAAACCAAATGTCCATTAAATAGACTATGATATTTATCAATTTGTATCCACAATTGGCAATTTGTAACCTCTAATAGCAATCAAAATGAGCAGCCAGCTAGGGTTGCTAACAATGGCATAATATCGTTTACTTAACTAAAACTAATGAACTAATAATTCTTATATCTAGAACTTTATTAAACCTACAAGAAATGTTGACCATGACAAGTGTATCTAGAACAATTCAATATTTTCTTTTATATAAGTAAGTAATAATAAAATAACTAAAAAACTTAAGCTTTAAAAAAGTAAGTGCAAAGTACAAGAAATTTCCCACAAATGTTAATAGTCGAAAACTACCTATATCGTACAATATTTTTACAAATATAGTGGAATTATGTTTTTATCTATGAGTCAATCAATATTTACTGAGGTACCTACTTAACCTGTATAAAAACAATCAAACTGCCTCTTTTATATTATCTGCCGAATACATTAATGCACAACCCTATATTGGATTAAGCTGCATGTGACCATGCTTTGAAGTGCAGATACTAATTGGAGTTAGGAGATAATAGTTGTTCAGTGTTCACGTAACACCACTTCAAAGATGAGATTTAACAGCTACCAGCATTAAAACAAGCTGACAAGGTACTTCTATCGACAAAGTGCCCTCTAACATTAATGAGAACTCGTCCAACATTATTGGTCGTGAGAGAGCCATACTTTCATTAGCCTGGGCAGAATTAAAAGTAGAGGATTTTCACTTTGTAAAATAGTTAACCCTGAGGGATCCATTAATTGTTTCCTAGAACCATATGTAGTTTTCCAGGCTTGATTCACAAACAATGTCAATGGATACTTTCCAAAATATAATATAAGTTAGAAAAAATTCTAATATTAATCTCATATAATCACCGTCTATTATATGCATTTCAACTAATTTTAAATATTTACACGGACAAAGTCATACGAAACTGATAGCGTAAAACGAAAATTATTTTACCCAAGAAATAAATCATTGAGATACGTGTTACATATTACATTGACTTTAACAGAAATCTGCTTGAATTTATTGAAAGAAGGGAAAAACGATATGTATGAGTCCACATTTTATGTTGAGCTGCCAATCGAAGCACACTCGACGTACGGCTGAGCTGTCAGTTACAGTAATTTCCTCCCTGTATCCGATAAAAATACCCTTAGGTTTTTGTAAAAAATATTTCTCACAATGCCAAGTCCACGCGAGCAAGTATCTGTCAAAAATCTCGTTAATAATTACTTTGTTTTATTCTTGTGTCTGAAAAAATACCTAATTGGATAATTTACACTTTGTCCTAAATATAGGACATTTTGACTAAATATTAATATAGTTAAATAAGTAATAAAGTATATTATTTTACCTAAAGAAATTGAATTCGAGCGCGAGCGTATCGTTATTCTGAGATTTTACCAGTTATTAAAAGATAAATAAAATCAAAACCTTTTGATATAATAAAAAAATAACATTAAGTTCCCGAAAAAATTCATTAAATTTTATTGAGGTGTTTTTCGCATTCTGGATGATCATTCAGAAAGAAACTTACTTAATATACATTTTATATTGGTTTCAAGTTACCACCTAGTTTTATATAAACTAAGAAATCTCAGAATATCGTGACTATAAATTATATTATTGCGATTTACTGTCATTCTAGAGCTGTGTTCACAGAGCGCTTTTAAATAAGTTGTAACTCGAACGAAACATAAAAATGTCGTAAAAGTATGGCTCACTGTACTAGAACTAGAAGGCACGTAGTGAACTTTTAGTCCTAAGTTTAACTATCATTTCTATAGTATACCAATGTATAACGGGTTTTAAGGCGATTTCAATGATAAGAGTAGGTTTTTATATTATATTTTTTATTTATTGTTTTAAATGCTACATCACTCCAGCATTGCTGATGCCGGACTCCTTTCAGTCTCGAATTCTACAGAGCTTCAAATATAGTTTATAAATATTTGAAACTCTGTCCAAAACATTACTTGCCAGTATTAAAACATACAGCCAGTATTTTCTACAAAAAGTATGAATGAGTACTCATACTTTCAACAATGAGTGTGCAATATCTATAAATGAGTAGAGTATGTATAAAGAAAAATAAAAAACCGGCCAAGTGCGAGTCGGACTAGCACACGACTATAATCAATAAGCGGTTTTCAACATCTGTGTCCTGTCTTTGTTATATTTCAAGGTTCCTGAAAAAGTATCCAGGAAATGACAAACATTTTGTTTTTCTCGTTGTACCAATAATATGGCCTATAATAATACCCTACATCGATTGTGCCAACTCTACGATGATATACTTTTTAGTAAATACTAGGTGGTATCATGTATGTGTATTTGTATGTATGTATATTGTGCTTATTTTAATTTATCCTTTTTTATTTTATAATTATGTACTTTTTCTCATGTAGGTTAACTTGTAGTCAATAACGTGTAAATGTGTAGCCATGTTGTGTTCACTACTAATTAGAATACACCAAGTGATTGTGATTTTTGCAGTTATTCTTTACTAGTGAATCTTGTTTAAATAAATAAATAAACGAAATAAATAAGTAGCTTCAAATAATGTATCTAAGCATTAGGTGTTTACTATTACAAATTTACCGTGGCTCCTGCAATCTTAGACATAGACAAATAAAGTTTCCTATATATAATACATTTCAACGAACTGAGGAGGATGAAGTCTCTTTAATTTCACCAAAATTTGTTTACTCGTTACGGCCTCAACGGTTGTGTAATTCAATCATCCATTTGCCAGCATGTGTTACAAATCCTACTCTCAAAAAAATTGGCTAAGTTGTGACTATGACTGAGGGTTCCGTACCATTTTTTCTGTCAGAACTTTAAGACAGGATTTTCGTTTAGGTTTTCCTATAAACTATAAGAGAGGCCCTATATTCCATATTTTTTTTAAATTTTAGTCTCAGTAGTTTTGGAGATAGGGCGGGGGGGCTCAATTTTCGTATAAACTATGCATTTTAAAATTAAATAAATAAAAATGTATTTATTATAACTAGCCCTTTTATTTGATATATCACAATAATGATGCAGTTGAATATTTTTTTTATAGAAATTCAATTATTTACGCTACACGTCCGTGATAGATTTGGAGAAAATAAGCTGTGACAGATGGACAGACAGACAGACAGACACAGGAGTGATCCTATCCCTTATTTCCGTTTTTTCATCCGAGATGTACGGAACCCTAAAAAATAAAAATATACGCAGAAATAAAATATAGGTCTTATAAAGTTTTCTATGCAATATGTTAGTTCGATGTCCAGTTATAGTTCTGTCACAGTTTCTATAAGATCTAATATCGAAAAAAATACCTATATATTACTTATAAAGGTATCTCCTAAGAGACATTTCAATAAATAGCGATACGACGCAATAAAGGGCAATTCAGCTCCCACAGTGTTGTTTGCCTAAAATTATATTCACCTACAAGACGCCTCTCTTTCTATCGCTTAACTCTATCTCTTCTGACGCTCGTTAAGGTTGTCTTCTGTGACGAATTATTAATCTTATATCCTAGTATCTCAGATACTATTAAGAAAGATGTGCTATTACTATTATTCTCCTTTTATGAACAATGACATTTAAAATATACCTAACCTACCCACTTACAATGTCTGCATATTGTAAACTAAGTAAATAGGCATATTTTACGTACACTTAGTATGTATCATGTCTACGAAACTGAATGGAAGTGTTTTAGGTGTTTAGAATTTCTAGGCGAACGCCGCGAGTGATAGTAGACATACGTTCATTCCGGTCGACACGCAGTAACCTACTGTATGGGCACGTTCAGACCGCCTCGTAGATGTACTTGTAGCTTCGCTCCTAAAGTGTACATACATTATAATCTACAATAATTTCACATTACTTCCCCTACAGAACATAATTCACCAACCCCTCCCTTCTTTTCCCATCGCTCAAATAAGATAAAAAATCGCTAAATAATTTTCACCTCTAAATAAGTAAAGAGTTGCCTTTATAAATTCATGTAAGTACATCTTATATTTAAAACAGTTTTTCTTCATATTTTCAGAATATATTTTTAATTTTCTCCGCTTGGTATTGTGATTAAGCTAGTGCTTAATAAATCACAAAAGTTATTAGCTTGACTATTGTAGTATACCTACACTAATTGTGCCCACTCATGCATGCCTTACAATGGTTATTCGACCAAACATAACGCATGATTGATCTACTTACATTTAAACAGTACATTATTATGATGTTTAATTAATTAAATTGGTGTTGTAGAGTGCGTAGAAACATTACTTGCTCTCTATAAACGATAATATTATCTTTATAATCTTCAAAGCTTATTGACAGAACTTATGTACATCTGAAATAGCAGTATACGTACTTTATTTACTTACTTAATATTACTTTTAACAGTATCTAGGTTCTTACAGAGTTGCCCATACTAAGCAGGTGATAAGCCTGTCGCTTTACCTGACAGGTACTCTTTGTACCTGACTAATAGGAATTGAACTGTCATAATTAGTACTTTACGTGTTCTCAAAAGCACGAAAAATTAATCGTAAATGAAATGGATTAGCTTGCTGCCTCGAGTGAGTATTAAATTCGAGAATAACGGTCTAGCCATTGCACTATCGACGCATGTAAATGGCAGTATCTATGTGTAACTTGGTTTTGATTGCTCATTAGTCAGTCACCATCATCAGTAATTCCCTCTGTTATGATGGAGTAGACATATTCCAAATTATAAGGATTAAAAAATCACAGAATGAAATTAAATCATTATATTGCGATTGTATTATCAGGTGTTCTGTAGAAACTGATTCGTATATTTACCGGATGATGACGAATATTAAGGAAATATGGAGACCTTATATAGTTTCGGTCACTCCATATCTATACCATAATCGACGTACAGGAAATGTGGTGCTGAAAAAAATGCTGGGTGTATCTTGAACCCACCACCGCACAAATGTTGTAATCCTCCAAGAACTTCATGTCAAAGGGAGACTGTCGGATGTCGCTCAATTGAATTCCTTAGACATGTTCCGCGACGAGAAGAGCGGCCCACAGACCGACCAAATAAAATAACTGACCAACACCTCCTTTAAAGACTGTGCGAGTAGGCCTCGACGAGAGACACATGGCGCAGGATTGTGCGTCACGCTGTGGACCGCCATGATTGGCCACGACGCCGACGCCTCTTCCAAGAAACTAAGAAGGGAGACCTTAATAGGCTCTACTTGAACAATTGGAGATAGAGAAAAGCTCAAACATCCCGAAATCTGCAGTAAGACTTTGCTGTAAATTCCAATACATTTTTTATTTGTTCATACGTGTGCTTACAGTTCATACTTGCATATTATCGCTTCGTTCTTATTATGTGGTATCGCTTTAATATATACTGTAAGTGTAATTCACATTAGATAATCGAAACCAAACTTCCGTGTTATTATAAGTTTACTTTGTAACATTAAACTAGTACTCAGTATCTACTTGTTCGTAGCACTCCGTAGCATTTCGTAGTGGGCGGGCATCGTAGCGTGAAGTCCGTCAGTCGCGACCAAGATCCGTGAACTACGGGCGTATCGGAATTTACTCCCGTGTTTATGTCTTCCGAACTTATATACTCCGTACAAAAATGTTAAAATAAAGTTGAATTATTTGATTTTACAAATGAACAAATAAAATAGTGTGCATTGAAATAGAACTGTTAAAGTATCTTGTAAGTATTGGTTAAATATTTTATTATTTACTTGTGTATTTATTTATCACCGTAAGTAAAAGAATAAAAGTCATATTGTAGATATAAACATAAATAAAATAAAACTATAAATGTCTGGAAGTTAATTTTATTTTTATTTCTTAAAGTAAATAATATCAGACCATCTATTCTACGAATTATTTTAATTTTTAGCAGACAAACTTCAGAGATAAAGAGACATATCTTCCACACATAGTTGATCATAAACTAAATATAATATTAGCCCTTTCAAATTAAACAACGTATATAAAACATTAACAAAAAAAATGTATAGGAATAACAGCAGTGACATACTGCCATACATGATGTTTATCCATAAAGGTTAATTTAGAACAGAACCCTAAAAATTTGACAAATATACTTTCAGATTAAGCTTATCCATATTTATGTTAATATTATAAAGAGGTAAAGTTTGTAAGTTTGGATGTAGGTGGTAATCTCTCAAACTACTGAACCGATAATAAAAAATATTTCACGAATTTAAAGCTACAAGTAATATATTACTAATATTGTTGGAAGATATCCACGGGCGAAGCCGTAACTTATTAATGCGAAAGTTTTTTTGTGTTTGACTTTTTTTCACGCAAAATTAAGTAACGGATAGTCGTGACTTTTTGCATAGAGATTTGGAGAGTACAGAACTATCGAAAATGTATTATTAAAAATTTATTTTCTTAGGAAAATATGTTATTCCCCCAAGGAAAATTTAATTTTTGATAAATAACTTTTATACACGTACGAAGCCGGGGCGGGTCGCTAGTTATTATATATACTAGATGCCATGACTAGATGCATAATAATATATTATTTCACAAGAAAATAACAATTCATTTGATTGAAATTTGTGCCTCCGAGTTTTGTATCATATTTCTATTTTTATTTGCAGTAAATATTAAATTACTTATTAAAAGGTATATCAAAAGAAAGCCTACGCAAAACAGAAACGTTGGACAGCCTATACATAATTTAATCTGTATTGTGACGTTATCTTCTATCTTTATATAATATTCTCGTGACATAGACTGACCATAATCCCGCTATCATTGGGATCACAATTTTCTATTACAGCGCACAGTTGCTTTTCTACTTTCAGAGATATAGATATATGAATTTATGAAATTTAATATGAATACCTAGCTTTCAAAGCACGATTTTTGTCCACATTTTGGAAAATATAGAGAAATATTAAAACTTAACATCACTGCCTTTAAATATTGCAATGTAGCCAGAGATTCTGGTAACAAATTGTTACTAACAATGTCCTCTATTAGCCAGTTCTCCATATTAAACAGAACAGGTGGTAAGCCTGTCGCTGCACTTAACGGTTACTTCTTGTCTGTTATTTTTTAAAGAAATGTGGGCAAATAAATGTAGTTAAATGTCTTTGAGTGCGGATGATATTGCAATGTGATAACTGGCAAAAGTTTAAAGTAATAGTAGATTTCGATAATTTTAATAATATTTAAACTATCTCAGGTTAGCTTAAAATCATACGTCATTGAAATATAATTTTTATGTTAATAACTAGTAATAGGGCACTACACATGGATGCAATAAAAAAATAATTAATATTATCTTCGAATAAAGACTTTGAAAAGCATTACTTACCCATTAATGATCGTACTTTCATCAAACATATATATAGACAGACTTCGTTTTCTTTAAAAATAATTAATTATATCATTAAAGAAGAATGCGGAATGAAAGATGATGTTGTGGCTGAAATGAAGAGAGTAATTTACGCTGGTTTGCACACGTTCAAAGAATGATGGATGAAAGATTGACTTAAAAGGTTTATATGGAAGAAACGAGAGGAAATTCTGGCAGAGGACGACCTAGGTGTACTTTTATTGAACATATAAAAAAATATTGATTTTTTTCATCCATAAAAACCTTAAACCTAGGTTTGATCATAAATACTTCAATATAAATTGTAATAAAAACATAGGAAACATATGACGAGACAGGTTTCTATCGTCATGTTGTCGTTTTCTCTGAAATTGGTACAATACATCACAATAAGTATCGTCTCCCTTTCATCCCTTCACACGCGTCTGTTCTATATGTAGTTATATGGAGCTTTAACTATATTCTGATAACATGTCTGTATTTTTGCTCGCTTCTATGATTCGGCAGCACTATCCAATCTATAAAATTCCGTCGAAGACATCGAATCTTAATTCGTATATCTTTATATGGAAGTAATAATAAGTACCTACTTACCTACATCTGTTAAATAAATGCAGCAACAGGCTTGCCATCTGTCCTGTTTAATATGGACAACTGGCAAAAAGTGGACACTGTGTGAAGATATGTTAGTTTGTAGAAATCCTCGAAACCTTTTTTTATGATATGTAAGATATTCATTTGAATGTTTGTTTCAAAATTTACTTATTGCCAAATAATCGAATATCGAATAATTCGAGACTTTCAAGTAAGGATAAATAATAAATAATATAGTGGGAAGTAAGAGCAAATAATATAAGTGAACCCGTGGGCAGCATCAAGTATATAAGTACCATAATTATACTGAAGAAGTGTTTTTCAGAGAGGTGGTCTGGTGTGGTGGTAAGGAGCTTAGCGCGACCACGTTGTCGAAACTTCATCGGCCGCTACCACCGCTGCTTTTTGATATAACGCAATTAAACTTTTGCAGTTACATTTGGAAGTTTGAAAACCAGCAGGGATTAAGTCCTAATTAATTCCTTCCCAATTTGTTCTTAATGAAATGGCCTGGCGATGAAATTATTATTTCTTTGTTCGATGAAATCTAGTGTTATCAATTTCTCATGCCTATTTTGCAACAGCCAATTTTTTTATTTTCTTTCATTAAAAATATATATTACTTCGCACCATTAGTTCAACTGATCTCCAACAGATGGTGTCTTTAAAAAAATATTTATTTATTTTATTTGGTCTAATTTTAAAAGAAACCTTTAATTTTCGTCATTAGAGCGAAAAATAATCTTTAAAATGGCGTATCAAACTTTAACTTAAAAAATATAATACCGACAAAAACACCTTTGAGAAATAATATATAGAGATGTCTGTCTCCGATTTCAAAGTTAGTACCTATTTTCTTAAATCAAAATGGGATATTTGGATTTAGGAGGCAAAAAACGCATATTACAATTTGAGTCTTATTACATATCTGTAGTTTTAAAGTTGCCACTGTATAAAAGTTTTCATTGAAACCTTACTTATTATGTGCATTATAAAAATGATGTACTTATTATAGTCATAAAAAGATTTTCTGATCAAAATCCCATCTCTCCTTGTATGTGTTTCCTAGAGTTTGATCGATTCATGTATGAATAGCGACGCCCACGACTTTGTTCCGACTATGTATGCATAATGTGCAATTTATTATCTCCACTCTCACTGTGTCAAGAGTGCCGAGGTAACCTAATATTAAAGTTAAATAACTTTTGAATAGTTTTGTTAAAATTTTAATAATATTAGTCTACCATAACTGGCCTTGCCGTTCTTACAGCTCTGAATAAATAAATAATATACTAACCCAATAAACACTGTACAAAGTTGTAGAAAGTTTTATCTCCCTCTAAAATATTCGTTGACATATTTCTTAGAGAAAGACAAATCAGTGTAAGTACAACTTTTTACAGCGTTTATTACTAAGGGGGGTTATTACGTAAATATCTGTTTATTTCACACACACAATATTTATGAATGAAATTACATATTTATAATATAAATTTTAATGTAATATGAATATTTCGATGATCATTGAATCAATATTTGAATGAAACAACAGGGTAGGCAAAATTGTGGACTTATATTGTATATCTTAGATATCCCAATTGAGATTCAGTCGTGACTTTATAAAAATTATAGTGGTTAATTGAAATGTTCTATTTATTTTATTTCTTCACGGCATTGCTTTACGACTCTCGGAACCGTGTTATCGGTCCCAATTCCCAGTGTATCTAACGGGAGACAAAGTCTTCCTCTTTTAGTGGATGGTATATAGGATATACCTAACAAGTGGCCAGTTCTGTTGAGATATATTTAGAAGGAAAAGCCTCCAAGTGTGGTTTGTTGGATTATGTAGATAAGTTTTTATTATAAAAAACCCATTGGTATACATACATACATACACAATACATTGCCGGGATTGGACCGTGGTGGATTTTTAGATTTAGTCGAGGAACAAACTTATGATTAATTTGGCAAACAATGTGGTCGTGGCAATGTTCAAACTAAACTAGCATCTGTAACAAACCTATTAAATTAATTAATTTCGTGAATAGAATATACTTCACTGGTTAAAATTACGATCATGTAAATGAGAATATAAATAAGCTTTTTAGCGAAAGAAAAATTGGAAAGGTTGCCCGGAATATTGGAAAAACTGAAAGTGCTTTTCCTATAATTTTTTTTGTATGAACTAAAGACCATAATAGGGGATGAAAGTTAATATGGGATCCACGCGTGAAGCCGGGGCGGAAACTTAGTTTTTAATATATCTGCTCTTTGTCGTATCTCAAAGGCATAGTAGCATATGTTTATTAATTCGTTTCGATACCTAATTCTTATTCGATAACTTAACCAAGTGAGCCAAGCCACTGGCTATTGCTTAGGTAGGTATGTAATAGGTATGTTAATCAAAACGGTTTGAGTAAATTGTGTCTAGGCTATTTAATTACTATTTGAAAACATGCATATTAACAAGCAAGTCAGACACGATGCTAAGTAAACGTCATGTAATTAATGAAATCACTTCCAATATTCATTAAGAATATTACAATTACGTACGCGTTTGTAATTTCGCATTACTTTAACGTTTCCGTCACGGTTACGGTTCAAGGGCGTATCAGCGAGATAACCTAGTGAGCGACATATTAACATATCTTCTGGGTTACGCATGGCTGGGAATGATTGCTTGTGCGAACATATTCTTACTTCAACATAATATTTATCAAGTTACAAGTTTTTATCGTATTTTATTTCAATCAAAGTTTAAGAAAAATCCAACTTCTGAACTTACTAGTATTTCAGAATAAAGTGAAAATGTCAACATTCTTAATTTAATTATTAAAATTACCATTAAAAGTTTGGGCGATATCTCAGAGGTGTTATAATAGGCTAAAGAGGTATGTCAGGATCGTAGCAAATGGCATTTGATTGTCTCTGCCTACCCCTCTTAGGAAAAAGGCGTGATGATAGAGAGATAGATACATTAAATAGGGTGATGATTATGAGTTTTTAAAGTAAAATTTTACATTATATTTATTTATTTACAAATATCGAATATACATTTAAATAGAACTGTCTGTCCTAATGTTTGTACAGAATAAGCTCCGAAATGGCCCAATGGACTTTGATTAAACTTTCATGAACTTAGACTAAGTTTTTGTTTTATTTCTATATAATGGTTCAGTAGAAAAAGAAAAAAAAATACTCATAATATTCTCGAATTCTCAAATACTTGTAAGACAAAGAACTTTGTAGACTGTCAAATACATAAAAAGTGCCCATTGAACCGCAAAAACTAAGTCCACGTGTTTCGTCCACGTGAATATTTCCAATATTCGTCCAAGTACCCAATTTCTTACACGGAGAGCGCTTAAAACTTTTACGCAACTTACTCCTTGAAGTTTGGGGACATTTTATTGGAATCTGATTTGTCTCTCACCTTATAAACCACAAGTTGCGGAACTGTTTGGAGTCAGTAGCATATACCTACTCAATTCATAAAACTAGCCTTTGTTACTAGAGTCTCTTGCCACCACTCTTTGATTAACCAGCATTCTCATGGCAAGATATAATAATTTGCGTAATATTAAATAGTTGCGTAACTCTGTCTAAATCTTTTCAGCAGTTATAACGTGCTTCAGTTACGCCATTTTATTTATTAAAATGTCATCTTTTTATACGCTCTGCGGACTGTTTCGTAGGTCAAATGTTACGCATCCATTGAGTTAGAATCATGTTATTAGATGTGCAGTGACATTTCAGGGCTCATATCGGCTGTTGGATAAACAACTTTTCGTTTCAATCAACCTTATAACATTGTAATAAAGTTTCTAATGAAGAACAATTTAGAATTTTATATAACAAAAAATAAGTACAAAGAACTGTAACTGAACATTTTCTTGTGTTACAGAGAATAATATTTAAAATAGATTAATACTGTCACAGAAGTTTATTAACACGCTTTTTCTATTAGCTTCACCTGTAACTAACTATGTATGTAAACAAATCTTGAAAGTCAAATTTAACCAACTTCTTATAAAATTGTCGTATCGATTTAGCGCTCTGCCTGCAAGTGTATGTAATTCGGATGACAATACAGTAATTTGGTAACATCGATCTGATCTGATGATGTACCCAGGAGCTGGATAGTGGAACTCTGTAACGAAACTGCCCATCGAGTTTGGGCTCATTTGGTTTGCGCAAGTGTGCCTTACTGACAAAAGCGTCTTTTTTATTTTTTTATAAACTACACCGAATGTTTTTATCGCAAGGCGTGAAATCCGATGGAATTATTTTATTTCGTTAAAATGTCAGAATGATATATAAAACGAATGATATATTTTGTTCCATTGGTCGAACGTAGAACAACGCCTGCCAGACGTCACTTTAAAGCACCTGTGCTACTATACGTGAACGTTTCGATAGATGACGTTGAAATAGCAGTAAAAATATTAGTGCTTATTTGGAACAAATAAAAATCGGTTTCGTTTGTGGAATTTTTTTAAATGTAACATAAGAATTTATCAAGAAGAATTTCCGCAACTATCTCTTTACTTTTCAAAAAATCACGTCCATCTGCATGGTCCGTTTACAAACAAACACAATTTTGCATTTTAAATAATACAGGTTTTTATGTTGTTAAACAAAGTCATGAAGTTAACATTAAATAAATAATTTTTAGCACATTTTTTGAACTTTATTGGCTGAACTGATTTCAATATTGTTTTAGAAATATGTATATTCTTAACTCTTCTATAAAGAGATTTTTTTTTAATTTATTAAGAGACTAGCTCAAATACTCGAATATCTGAACTAATTATTTTAAGAGTGTTAAATTTTTACTACAATTTCCAAGTAGATATCAAGGTAATTTTTTTAAATGTACCTACCAAAATATCTGTCTACTCCTTTAACAATTAAAGGCCTTCATTTATATAAATATGCCTCAAAGTAATAAGTTAAGTGAACATTGCGGATTGAAGATGAAGAAATTTCATCCATCTCAATGTCGTACCATAAAGTTTTATGTATTGGAAAAAATTGCCTTCGTTCGCCAGTTCAGAGCCATTTGTGTTAGTCGGTCATCACCTTATCGATAGACATTTTACGTCGACAAGATAGCGTTGAACGACAGTCACTTTGTATGGACTAGACGTTGTGATAAAGACGATTAAATTCTCACATATAAACAAATGTACAACAAATTCAATCTAAGGACGGGTGACAGATCTCAAAATACCTTTTTTTTCATAGAGAAGACGACCAAGTCACCGCCTGATACATAAGCCCACTAGAGATGGTTTTTCACGCTTCGTTTGAAGGACCCCAGGTTGTAGAAAGGAGGAAAGACCGACGCCGGAAGTTCGTTCCACTTTTTGACAGTGCGTCACAGGTACGAGTCGCTGAATTTTTTCGTTCGTATGCAGAACGTGTCCACTGTGTGGGGATGAAAACTCTATCCTGTGGGAGCAGTGTGGGTGCGAAAAGGGGATGGAGGGACGAGGTCATGGAATTCTTCTGAACACACCCATAATACAGTTGATAGAAGACGCTAAGAGAGGCTATGTCTCTGCGTAACTGTAGAGGCTCGAGATTTCGTGTGGCCTTTGGGTCATTGATGATGCGAATCGCTCTTTTTTGCAAAGGGATCGGTCACTCTTTAAGTAGCCTCAAATGCCTTTCACTGTGTATCTCGTAAAATGGTTATCGGGAACCATAATATTTTTCTTGGTTTCGCTGGCAAACATTTTAAAGTTTTTAAAACGTAGATTGGTAGCAATGTCCATATTTAGCAAGTCATCCTTATTAAAATTAAGTGCTTCGAAAGGCATGCCAAAAAATTCTTCTAAAAATGTCAGATACTTTATATCTATTAAGGAAGTGACACATCTAGGTCCATCAAGTATAGCAACAGGTTTATCACATTGCAAGCTGGCCGTGAAGATGTGTTTCGTAAACGTCTATCATATGACATAAAAAATAAAGAGAATAAAATCGCGAAAGCTTTTTTGTAATATACTATAACATAAAAACAGCCATTCCCAAAATTGCTTTCTCGATAACTTAGTGACGGTGTTTCGTGGTTTTAATCAAAGACTAAGTTTCGGGCGCCGTAGTAATCCGCTAATGTACGATTTAGAACTAACGCCCAAAGTTTAAGCCCAATCCGATGGACGAGAGTGGCTACGAGAACTTGAGGCACATGTTTTGATTACTTGTTCCAAATTTAGAGCTTTATCCTATAGATTTCATAAAGTTTTACTCTAGAAACAAATACTTTAATAGCAGTGCATGCTTTTGAATGTAGTTTATTGAATTTAACTTATACTTACAGTTACTATATTAAATCTAATAGCCAAAACTAACATCATAAAAGGGATAGGTAAATACAATTAAATGTAATTTCCTACGATCCTTATATACCTGTTTCGCTTACTGTATATTTTTCACGCACCTTTCACACTATATGTCCAACATGGGCAATCAGCAAGTTTTTAATTATGTTCAATAAAATTACACCGAGGTAGACTTTTATAATTATCAATTCTTCTTTCTTTTCTTTTGACTTTTAATCAAAACTAAGTTTTACCTGCTTTCTCTAAATACTAACTTTTAATATATTCTCCTATAAACGAGGACTTGCCTAAAATGTTAGTAGCATCAAATGAGCTTCATAATCACTTAGGTGCAAAATTCGTGTGCATCATAGCTCACTATTTAAGAACAGGCGGAAAATTAAGGTGCCATCCTCTCGTGCAACGTCTACCCTCAAACCCCACTAAAATGATAATGGGTTAAATATGCTAAGAACGTAGGTGTCATTAATTATATGGATATATAAGGAGAACGGAGTAAAGGAGTTTTGAACCCCTGTTTTCATATTTTTGTATAGGGTTTCCTTAGTAGTCACCCTACGTAATATACGGATCCGGGTTTATTCTATAATCGAATACTGAGTTTCATACATACTAACATGCATGTGTCTATTTTCATTAATTACAGTACTTTTAACTATTTCCATTCTCATATTTTTTTTGTATTTTAGTTTACATTTTCCTTACTTCATCACATATGAATTGAACATGTCCATTTGTCCAAACCATATCAGCTGTCTCAACATTCACCTTTTTATTTTAAAAACACAAGTATTCAAGCTGCACTTCAATTACAATCACAAAATTTCTTCGTGTAATGTATCATTTTTAAAGTCTTATATACGTTGCACTTTGTTCTATCATTACATTTTCCCGCACGTATCTGTAGTCTGTTGTGCCGTAATTAACTCTGTAGTAGGATTTATAATAATGAAGCTTCATTTCACGTCGGCAGAAGCATCGCCTAACTAACGTAATTCACACTTGGAGCTACTTAGTTCTTTCATTATTTCGACCTTAAATAGTCTTAATGTAATATCATCGACTAAATTATGAAGATACCCTGACTCAAAGAAATACCGATATTTTTAAATTTTAGGTTAAGGAACGTATGATATATCATCCAGCGACCGGAATGGGAAATTTTCGGTCATGCCGGACCAATGTGTGGCCTATAATACTTAACAGAAAGCGAAACTTACCATTTACCATTTAAATTATTTTGAAACTTTCTTTCACAAACAAATATTTTGACAAACTTTTTATTAATAAAGAGATTACTTAAATTTTTTTTTACAGAGAGATTTTTAAATTTGTAGAGGGTCGGATGTGGGTGGCCTACTGCATTTGACGGGAAATCACGTTCCACCAGAGAGCTCGCTTGAAGTTTTTCTTAATTTTAAAGATTTTCTTGCTTTTTTTTGTTGTTTACTTAAATATGATCGTTCAGGGCTTAGAAAAATAAAAAGGGCTTTATATTTATCGCAAACGCTTCGACAAACTATAACTAAGAGATACAAATAACTTAAATATATTTTATGTTGAAATATTTTGCTCTTGACAGTATTTGCTCGTACATATTTCACGCACTTTTGCATTACCTGTAGAAAATCAGATTTCTTTACTCTGACAATATTGAACTTGCCGTAATGTAAAGTATTGAGGCCACAAGCTAAACGAGTACGTTTGTCACATAGTAGGTAACACGACGCAGGTAGGAACTCTGCCAATTTGCTTTTGCGGTCGTCTGACACAGTTCATTTATTCAAACGGCGCGTTCCCCAAGCTTATTTCTGAGTAGCTTTTCGTAGAGGTGTAACTACACGAAGAATTGAGTGTAGATAATAGTGAAACTATTATATAATATAAACTATATTATATTACAATGTTCGTTATGAGTGTCAACTGTCCTGAACAGAACTGTCCTGACTTTTTTTCTGCTGGGTACCCTGGGGCCGTTACAGGAACCGTAAAGATATAAAAAAACTAATTAAAAGATAAATTGAGACTAAGTAGTATTTTTTAATGTTATACTGGTACTGACATGGAAGGGAAACATAAGACCTATACATTTCCTCAGGGGTGGATTTCAACTTGCTGAGATAATACCACCATAGAGCAACACGGCGTTCGCGCGCGTTGACCTTGTTGCTTTATGGATAACACTATCAAGGAGGATATTTATGAAATGTTAGTTTTTAGAATTTATATATGTTTCCCAGAACATGCTTCGAAACGGCTGATTTAATTTGATGAAACTTTCAGATATCATTAGTGGGGTAGGCATTAGGTTTGAAATCTGCTCTAATAAATTATTTTATTTTTCGTTGGTAAGCACATGACTTGAGAACGGCTGGACCGGTTTGGTTACTTTTAAAATGTTCGTAATAGTCCGAATCAAGTTTTTAAGTAAATAAAAATTGTAAAAGTTGCCCGGTAAATTGAAAAATTCTGAAAAAACTGAAACTGCTTTTTCCTATAGGATTTTTGTATGAACTCAATATGATGGATGGGATGAAAGTTAATATGGGCTCTAGCTATAATAAGCTAGTAATAAATAAATAATATGATGACCACAAATGGCTGTGTTAATGGGATCGAGTCAGCAGTGATACGACAACTACTTCATACAGACTTGTATGTTCATATTGTTCATATCATATACTTATAGCACATACTAGCATAAAAGCGTACAATTATTTAAGATAGTCCGCAATGTTAGTTTTAGCAGTCTGTACGGTTTGTTTTACTCTAAGAGAGCTTTTTAAAAACCTCTACGAAACAAACTTTACGGAGGCTTTTATGGCCATTTGCGGTGCCGTTTCTACAAGACACAATACGTTACTTCTCTTGTGTCGAGGTAGCGAATACGAGTAGTAGGGATAAGTGCTGCTTTTTTAACTATGCCTATATTATTTTTTATCTTGGCGTGTACTTAGTGTAAGTTGAGTTTTAAAATATTTTAATAAATTTAAGAGTTTCTATCATAACATCACATATCAATACAATTTACACTAGTCAAATAAAACAAAGCTTAAAATATATTTTATAATTTTATAATCTATCTATCTATACTAATATTGTAATGAGGTTAAATTTGATTTTTTGTTTTTTGTTTGTAATGAATTAAAAACTACTAAAAAATATTTCACTAATAGAAAGATACGATACCCCTGAGTGACATCCCTATTAATATAAATGCGAATGTAAGTTTGTTTGTTACGCTTTCACGCAAAAACTACTTAACCGATCATCATGAAATTTTGCACATATATTCTTGGAGGTATTAGAAGTAACATAGAATACTTTTTATTAAAAAAAAAATTTTTTTACGAAAGTTAAAAATATTGTTTGTCAAAAAATCTCGAAATCTAGCTACTTTAACGCCATTTAGGAAAACTATTGATGATATAGAGGTAGTGGTAGTTGGTAGGGGTAGGGGTGGGGGTGAGATTAGGGGTAGGTATTTGTTGGTAGGGTATATTTTATTTTGTTCGTAAATATCCACGGGCGAAGCCGGGGGCGGAATGCTAGTAGGCTATATTTTATATTGTTTGAATATATCCACGGGCGCAGCCGAGGGCGGAATGTCTAGTTTTAAATATATATATATAATAAAAGAAACGATGCACTCTTTGTTAGACAGTAAACGTGGCTGATGACGACTTGGACCTAGTATACCGATACAGCGTCACTGACCGACTCGAGCGTGACGGATCAGTTTCGTTTACTGTTAAGAAAGAGCACAAGGTAAGGTAAGGTAAGGTAAGGTAAAGAAGTTTTCATTTAAAAAAGTACTAGATGAGAGAGGACCGCCTGCATTGTTATGGTCGTATCATGAAACTTGAGGATGACCACATGACTAAACGAGTGCTTTCCATAGATGAAGGAAAGCGAGGCCGTAGACGACCCCCATTAACCTGGACGCAATCTATACAAAAATACATGGAAATCATAAATACAACAAATAAGACAATACACAACCGCGAGATGTGGCGCAGTAGTAATAGAAGAGGCGTGCAATAATCGTGGCAATTTAATTCTCTCGCTACTATACATGTAACGAGGGTATATGAAAACCATTGTCTTAGTTATTATTATTCAACATATTTTAACTATATATATATTTACATTTTGAACTACCTACCCTGAATGTGATAATTTTTTCATTACAATATTTCGATTCAGTCACACATTATTTTGCAGATAAAAAGTACGAGATTTTCAATCTTGACAAAAATGAAGAATGAATAAAATTCCGTGCAACGAATAATTTTACCTGAAAGTTGTAAAATGTGATATTCTGTTTTGTTTCAGATATGCTGCTGCAGTTTCTGAATTTTTAATGAAAGCTCTGGAAACTTTTCATTTCAAACCTTTAGTGAAAATATTTATCATATATAGTGTAGTGCCTTTCACATAATTTTTCAATACATATTAAAATTAATTAAGCACGTAATAAAAACACACGATGTTCACCGAAAACCATAAATCGTCCTTTTTAATGGGCGCAGTAAAATTTGCTCAAAATTTAGGCAGTTTTAACATTACTGACGTGGACTTAGAATTTATGATATATTTGGAAGCTCCATTATTCGTTGGGTGTCATTTGCACAGGGTTTAAAAATGTGTTAGGTTAGGAAGTTGCGAAAATGTTGCCGGTGCCCCAAGATCGGATGTCCGGTCGACGAAGCAGCTCCATTGTCAGCCGAACGCTTTTAGGTCGCAGAGCATCCGTCTACGTCACCAATCAGCAGGATCCGAGCAGGGTAAGGCATTATTAAGGCTACATAGTTATCTGATATGTTTACTGTTCTTTAAGGAATTCTACACAAATGGTAGATAAATATTTTCGCCCGCAAATCGTACTTGAGTACTGTCGATTAGAATATTGGTTGGTGGTTCTATTCTTGTCATGTATTGCATACAAACATCTTAGAAATTTTCGGATAAATTCTATGCAGCTTTGGGCCATTGTAAACGTTATTGTTAGAAAATTCATTGTTCCGTATATTGCTACAGTTTAAGCTTGCAATAGCCGCCACATATATAATTGAGGATCGAAGAAGCGCGCCATTCCGAACAATCGGGGAACCATAATTTATTTATTCGATCAGTGATGTTGGGATTTTCTCAAAATCGAGATTTCGAGGGAATACCGCGGTAACAGCTGAGAGAAATTTGCATAATAAATGGGTCGAAACTCTAAGCAAATTGGCCTATTTGGGAACGCGAGTCAATTAGACTCTCGGGTGCTGACTGATTCCGATTACAAATGAGATACACTATTTCGACGGTACCTTCCCATTTCTTTTGAAAGGTACATTAACGATATTTCTTATAAAATATTTTAGAAAAATCAAGACATGCAAAACTAGAGCTAAAAGTATATAAGTCTGAAAGTAAATTGGTATTTAATTTTTTTTTGATCGAGCAAGGATTGCTATCATCATCATATATCATCAGTGGTTTCTGCAAAGAGATTTAAAATATTTCCTTGTGTTTAGATCATACATACCTCAATTATAAAAGCCACAAGGATGATGAAAGGACGGAGTGTAAAAAGGATGCAAATTAGAGCAAGTGAATGAATTTGTTTATTTAAGTAGTATGTTTGTGGAAAATAGACAAGGAAATTGAAAGGAGAGTGAAAGCGGGAAGCAAGGTATTTGGTGGAATAAACAATGTATGCAGAAATACACAACTTACAACTAAAAGTAAAATTAATATATGTACCAATGGGTTAATTAAAACTTATGTACATAATCCGACAAACCACACATAAAGGCTTTTCCATCCATAGGTATAATAGCCTCACAAATACCATCGGCTTAACGAGGGAGACTTGGTCTTCCGCTGGGTACCCTAGAACCGTAACACGGTTTCGGGAGCTGTGAAGCAACCCGTGAAGAAAGAAAAAAAAAGTAAAATTAATGTACATAATGCTGTTTTAGTTCCATCACTTATTTAGGAAGGTGAGACTTGGGTATGGAATAAGAAGTGGTGAGGAATTTAACAGCCCTTACCTTCAAGACGATGTCAGTGTTCTTGATGATGTTCTTTTTTCTCCATAGGTCGCGAATGTTTTTTGGTTCGTTTGGCTGCCTATTCCGTTCACCACACTTTTGTTCTTAAACTAACTTATTAACTAATTGCGGGTTTGCGTATAAAGATTTATTTTCCTTGCGGTAGCGGTTTGAGTGGGTAGCGCGGCGGCTCAACGGATGCGAATAGTCGCTTGCGGCGCGATGCGAACGTCTCGACCGTTCGAGCACTTGACACACACTGGCGGGGCCGTTATAAGGAAAACGGAGGGTAGGTAGGAAAATGTATGAAATATGTGTGGCGTGTTGTGTGTATGGATTGTGTCATACAAAATTGGCCTGACCAAGAAGTATGAAAGTAAGATTTATGCAGTGGAAATTATGTCTATACGTAGAATGTGTGATATAAAGCGTATTGACCGCATCCGGAACGATGTCATTAAAGAAGATTGCGGAGTGAAAGATGTTGTGACTAAAATGAAGAAAAGTAGTTTACGCTGGTTTTGACACGTTGAAAGAATTAAGGATGAAAGATTGACTAAAAAGGTTTATATATATGACAGAAGTGAAAGGAAATGCTGGCAGAGGACGACCTAGTTTACTTTTATTGAACATATTGATCAAAGGTAATATTAGGTATGATTAATATAAAAGAAGCGAAAGAGGTATGGATAGTAACAAATGGCATTCGATTGTATCTGCCTACTCCTCTTGGGATAAAAGTCATGATGATAGATAGATCTGTCATGTATTTCGGATAAACATTTTACACAAATAGGTACTTACAAAATGTTTACTACACCATTTTTTTTTTGTTTATAAAAGAGATACTTTATCGCATATCTTTCAATATTCACTGTGCGGAAGGATGTATCTAATAGAAACAGACTCGGCCAGTACTCTGTATAATTTTTCACACCCACACGTTCAGGCAACAGTTGCGTTCATTCATTTCTTGTGTTATTCCGAGAACGCCATATGAGAACTCGGTTATGTTTTTATACTTCGTTATGGGTTGAACCGTCATAATTTTTGTGTTTCACTAAATGTTTTCTAGTTCTAAGAATTGCTGTTTGTATCTCTCTCAAAGCAATGTAACGTAAACTCATTTTAAAATATGAAACACAATTTCCGAGCACAAGTATATTTATCTATCTTCATGCTTCTTATCCCAAAAGGTGTAGACAGAGACATTTTTTTGCATTCTCTAATACATGATTCTATGTTCTTTGAATTTGGTAATCTAAATACATATATAAAACCGTCGTGTCGCTGACTGACTGACAATCAACGCACAGCCTAAACCACTGAAGGCATAAATATCAAAATTGGAATGTATATTATATATGCACATATATAGAGGTGCACTAAGAAAAGATTTTTCGAAAATCAACCCCGAAAGGGGTAAAATAGGATTGTGTTGCGGGCAAGTGCTAGTAGTTTATAAATTGGCAAAAGGTTATCTATCTATTTATAAGAAGAGGCCAAATTAAGTCCAAACCCCGTATAATCCCCGATATTTGTTTTTTTTTTTTTAATTTTAAGTCCGTAGATCCCCAAATATTGACTTTCCCCAATCGTTACTGACGCCTGGGTAACCCATACTTCCAGGCCGCTTTGGAAAACAATGATCTATAATATTAATCACTATAATATGACCTAGAAGACTAAGATAGATCACATAAAGCCAATTCCGCTTCATTTGCAATGAAAGACGATCTTTTATTTTCTTTTACGATCCTACATATGCAACAATAGAAGCAAAGAGGAGTAAATGTGAGGTTCACAAAGGCTGTGTGAAGTTGGCACCCCCAAATTCGATTTTTCAGTTTTTTTCATCAGAACCTGATGTTTGTCCACCGTTAGTCCACGTTTGTCCAACAAAAATTTTTTTTTGTCCACCCCTCAAAAAAAAGTTATTCAAAAAATAAAAATTGGGGGTGGAAGTTGGCACCCCCAAATTCGAAATTCTAATTTTTTTTCATCCCGTTCGTTTATCCATCGTTAGTCCACGTTTGTCCACCAAAATTTTTTTTTTGTCCATCCTTAAAAAAAAAGTTATTTAAAAAAAACTAAAATTGAGGTGGAAGTTGGCACCCCCAAATGCGAATTTTCAACTTTTTTTCAACAGGTTCGTTTGTACATCGTTAGTCCACAATTGTCCACCAAAAATTTTTTTTTGTCCACCCTTCAAAAAAAAGTTATTCAAATAAACATTTTTTATGAAAAAAACGATAGAAACTGAATTTCCGGGTACGTTCAAACTACACTAAAGGTTTCAAAATCAAGTTTATAAAGTGGGCAAATGATCCAACCCCTCAGAGAAGAGAATCCACCCCTAGGAAGCTAGAGATCCCCCGTCAAAGTGAAAATACTTAGATATATACTGAATTAACTCGCGCATAACTACGTCTCTAAGGGTGGACAAACGAAAATATGTGGTGGACAAATGAGTTTCTGAAGTGGACAAACAGACCTACCCCTCAGAGAAGCAAATCCACCCCTAGGAAGTTGGATATCCCACGACAAAGTTAAAATCCTTAGGTACATACTTATATCACGCATAACTATATCTCTAAGGGTGGACAAACGACAATATGTGGTGGACAAACGAGTTTCCGAGGTGGACAAACAAACCAAAACCTCAAAGAAGCAATTTCACCCCTAGGAAGCTAGAGATCCTCCGTCAAAGTTAAAATCGTTAGCTATATAATTAACTCACGTATAGCTATATCTCTAAGGGTGGACAAACGACAATATATGGTGGACAAATGAGCTTCTGAGGTGTAAGAATAGACCTACCCCTCAGAGAAGCTAATCCACCCCTAGAAAACTAGAAATCCTCCGTCAAAGTTAAAATCCTTAGATATATAATTAACTCGCGTATAACTATATCTCTAAGGGTGGACAAACGACAATATATGGTGGACAAATGAGTTTCTGAGATGGAAAAACAGACCTACCCCTCAGAGAAGCTAATCCACCCCTAGGAAACTAGAAATCCTGCGTCAAAGTTAAAATAGTTAGATATATACTTAATTAACTCACGCATAATTATACCTCTGAGGGTGGACAAACGACTGTATGTGATGGACAAATAAGTTTCCGAGGTGGACAAACAGACCTACCCCTCAGAGAAGCAAATCCACCCCTAGGAAGGTAGAGATCCCCTGTCAAAGTGAAAATCCTTAGATATATACTTAATTAACTCACGTATAACTATATCTCTAAGGGTGGAAAAACGACAGTATGTGGTGGACAAATAAGTTTCCGAGGTGTACAAACAGACCTACCCCTCAGATAAGCAAATCCACCCCTAGGAAGTTGGAGATCCCACGACAAAGTTAAAATCATCAGATATATCCTTATCTCACGCATAACTATATCTCTAAGGGTGGAAAAATGAAAACATGTGGTGGACATACGAGTTTCTGAAGTGGACAAACAAACTTACCCCTCAGAAAAGCAAATCCACCCCTAGGAAGCTAGATATCCTCCGTCAAAGTTAAATTCAGGGCTTTTTTCTTTAAAAATGTTTATTTGAATAACTTTTTTTTGAAGGTTGGACAAAAAAAAATTTTTGGTGGACAAACGTGGACTAACGATATACAAACGAACCTGATGAAAAAAAGTTGAAAATTCGCATTTGGGGGTGCCAACTTCCACCTCAATTTTAGTTTTTTTTAAATAACTTTTTTTTGGAGGGTGGACAAAAAAAAATTTTTGGTGGACAAACGTGGACTAACGATGGATAAACGAACCTGATGAAATAAAACTGAAAAATCGAATTTGGGGGTGCCAACTTCACAGAGCCGTTCACAATGGGCAAAAGAAATTAAATCTAATGTCTTAAAATTATAAGTTTATTTGCTCTATTTACATATTCATTTGTTTATTTTTAATCCTAGGTATTTTCGTAATTGAACTTATTTAGAAAGGAGTGTTTTTTTTCCATGATGCTTGTTACAATCAGTTAATATTGCTTGTTACCCAATCAAACGACTAGATTTGAAATCCATTAGATTTGAATAAAGTCCACATATCGTCATAAAATTTCAAAACTGTCAAGTTTATCTCGTATTTTTTATGTCATAATTATATACACACAACACACATCTTTACGGCCTTTATACCTTGCGGGGTTGCCAGAAACACCAGTAACGGTGTTCACTTTTTGCCAATTCTTCATATTAAACAGAACAGGTGGCAGGACTGAATCCCTTTGCTAAGCATTTTTGGCGCTAGTGAGAATTGAACCAGGGACCTTTCAAGTCAACGTTCTACCAATTAGGCTATCGACTCTTTTTTTATTATATAAAATAACTAGATAATCCTTCATGAATGAATAGTTCCAATTATATTGGGTGCAATTTCCCTATATCTAGTAAATATGAGCGTTCACCAAAATTATAGTAATAATTTTATGTTTGAAAAATATCTTCAAATGCTGGTTAATTTCGTGTTGATTATAAGTAGTACAGAAACTATATACCTACCACCTACCACTGGTCATTATATGAAATTTCAAAGCTAAAAACTTTTTAAAACAAGAAATCTTTTATGCGCTCTGGTGCTGTTATAATTTGCTTAAAGATCGTTACGGTTAACTGGGTTAAATGAACTATGCAAATTGTTTGCTTGGCCACAATGTCATCTCTTAACTATTTACCATATTTTAATTAAGCACCAACGATAGAATTGCACGGGACTACTTCTAAGTGAAACCACAGTAATTATGAAAGTGACAAAGTAATTTACTTTTTAGAAGTGGTTACAATAAAATATCTGGTTTCTAGAATTATAAATCTCGGTTAGAATTTGGCAAAACTACTCGTATTTCAACATTGTGTTTTAAATTTTGTCAGAAATTAAGTATTTGATATCTGATTTTTATTTACAGCGTTTATGTGTCTAATTGGACTAAATCTTTCTTAGGAAAATATTATTAGAAATTATTATATTCTAGCAGTTGCCTGTGACTTCGTACGCGTTGTATTAGAAATAAGATGTTTAAATATGTGTAAATATGTATTTAAATTATAGAAACTTTTTTTTAATTATATAACTTTATATACCTACTTCAATTTTTTATAGTTGACTTCTCGTTTTTTTTAGAATTATATATATATAAATAACACAACTAAACCTTAAAATTAAATATAAAACTTAAATATAACTAAATAAACCGCGTGCGCGTGGAATAGTGGCAAGAATACAGGCTGCATTTCCCCGCTGAATCGCGATGCTGATCCGTTGAGCGAGGAAGGAGCCAGCCCTCTTGTCACCAGATGATATATTTCTTTAATAATATTCAAATTAATACCTATACCTACACGGAAATAAACCAATCGACTAAACAATATGCATTAGTATTATAACAATAGAGTAGGGAATAAAAAAGAAAAAAATAATATATTGATCGATGGAAATATTAAAAGTAAGTACACACAATCGATGAGCATATTGTATGAAAGTTATGATGAATATAAAAGAAGCGAAAGAGATATGTCAGGATCGTAACAAATGGCATGCCTACCCCTCTTGGGTTGAAAGGCCTGATGATAGATAGATAGAAATTGTATCTTGATATGTATGTAAACTTAGTACCAACTAATTACACGAGGACATAGTAAATGCTTTGTAACAATTTTCCAGGTAACATTAATTGTTCATACAAAGTCGTAAATCAAATACAATTTAGCCAATACTCGAGCTCTTATTGTCTCCAATTGTAACTAAAATTAGCAATTACAACTTTATCTAATTACATTTGTAGCTATTGTACCATTGTTTAGAGTTTTAGACTTTAGATCTATAAGTAGGTAATAATATACAGTACGGAAAATTTATTATCTAAAGAAAATGAAAATACTTGCTTGTTGGACTCTTTTGTCTCTTAATTAATTATTAATTAATTAATATGGGATAAGTAAGTAATTATTTATACCTACAAAATAACAAAGTGCTAATAGGTTCGAAAACGGGCGAAAAATATAAAGTTATTATTATAAATAAAAATGTTATTTCTGATAGAAAATCTCTTACAAATTTATAATTACAAGAATTCAAAATAGATTTACTCAATAAAATCCGGCCAGGAACACGTGGCGCTGACAGGAAAGTAAAGCTCAGGTTGAAAAGGGTATGAGAATGAAATTAGAGATTCCGCGAATCCCTTGAAATTTAACGACAATTTTGTTACAACACTACACGATATAATTAATAATTTAGTTCTCTTTAAAGTTTGAAGTGAAGCTTAAGGACCCGTGGCTCTCAGTCATCTTGTATCTGTCAAAAATATGGCAAATGCGTATCGAAAACTATGGCTCTTTAGAACCCTAAATAATAAAAATATGGCTCAATCCAATTTCAAATAATAACAATCCTTTTGGGGTGAGTATAATATATATAATAATACTCACGTTTCCAGGATTAACTTAGATTTGCCATATTTTTGACAGATACAAGATGACATTGACCACCGCGCCCCTTAAGTAAATGTGACTGGTAGACATTACACTAGTCAAAATAGCGCACGTGCATTCAAACGCATTAGCAACAATAAGCATTATTTATTATGTCAGGAGTATATGGGGCATTACGAGTATTTATCTTCGAAAGCCTTTAGATATAAGGATGAATCCAAAATCTGATTTTAAATGTGAAAATATATATGTTCCACTATTCTCGCTGAAAGTTTAATCTAAATTCATGCAGCCGTTTGGATCCTATTCGGCTTAGTCGTTAGTAACTTCAATTTTATTTATTTTCCGCCCCCTGCTTTGCCAGTGGATATATTTAAACAAAATAAATATAGCCTATAGCACTCAGGGATGATGTATTATTCGTATTAGTGAAAGAATTTTTAGAATCGGTTAAGTAGTTTAGTTTAGTTTAGTTAAGTAGTAACTTGCAAACATTACCCATTTATAATATTGTATAAATCAGTATCAACGACAATTTCGTTATAATTATTTCACAATTATGCTAATAATCCGACATAATTCTTGTTGTAAGAGGGTAAGTAATTAAGATACTTATAAAGCTGTCATTATTTTTTAATACTTTGTTAAAAGATCTCTCTTCAACTTGTTCAATGTTCATATTCCCACAACAAATTCAGCTTTATATAGCTAAACATCGTTTAGCGTATTGTATCTAAAATACATTAACTCCTGTACCTAAGCGTTTAGATCTTGCTTTGTGAAATAATAATGACAAAGTGGGTCTGAAATTTTACTATCTCCCGTCAGCCGTCAGTCTCGCCCTCTGGAACAGTCGCGAGGGTGGGGACACGAGGAAAATGAGAAAATTATATAATTCAAACGCCAGCTCTTCACACTGTAGCTTATGAAATACTTATTTGAAGATTTCTAAGATATTAAAGGATTAAAAACTTGTCTCTAATTCTTTCTTATACATTTTTTTTAGTTCTTTTGTCACATTGTCATAGCATCTATAGGATTATTATACTCACCCTGTTTTGGAGCCAAGTCGAACGCTATGGTAAAGTTACCTTCCTGCAATTTTATTTTATTTTACGTATATTTTTTTCTATTAATATAAAAACAGTATCAAAATATTTGAACCCCGTGACCTTATGAAGAGTTAAAACCAAATTGTTTAGCTATAAATTTATGACGAGTCTAGAATATTCCATTACCATCCTGTCGCCATAAACAGTTACTCCGTTAATTATAAAGTTCGCTTCATTTCCTCGAGCGGAAAATATTTCTCTAGAGGTGAATGAGTCCTTGTTGATGAACCAACTCTTCGTTAAAAAGGCACCTTTTATAGCTAAATATTGCTCGTTATTGTACTTTGAAATTTGTGTTACGATCTAGAGCGCTAATGAGATTTTATTTTTCTATTGATACTTAACTATGCCTTCGTAGCTTAGCCAGCTTATAACTGGTATTCCTAATATTCCTAGATTCCTACGATTTTGTTGCATACAGATTAAAAAAGTCTATGCCTATATATACGACCTAAGTTAAAATAGTAAAGACCCGCGATTCTTCCCGCATTCCAATATTCTAATATCCCGGAACGTATCCAGTGATACACTCTCAATGTTATCATAATCTCATATTGCGAAGCTCTACCCATTTATCCATCTTGATCGAAGGTCTCGGCACTAGCTTAACCCTGGCCGCTCTGGCCCTCTATTTATTACTTTACAAGCTTTCCGCTCCGGTTTCACCCGTGAAAATTTAACATAAGAACTTATCCCGAAGAATTTCCGGGATGAAAAGTCACTCTCCGGCCCTCCAACTATATCTGTGCAAAAAAACGTCAATCCGTTCTATTTTGAAGTGAAAAAATTAATACAAACAAACACACTTTTGCATTTATAATTGAGTAGGATATAATTAGGTATAATAAGTATAACTTATTTGTCTAATGCTAAATTTTGTTAAATATTCTCACTAAAGGAAAGTTCGCCAATCATTCTTGAAAATAGTTTTGTGTCATTGGGCAGAACAGTATTTTACGGGATCTCAAGCATATATAATAATCTTGACTAAATGTCAGATGTTAGCTACTGACTGCTTATCGCTGTGGAGCACTCCCCTCGAAGCTCGATAAATGACACATTCATACGTATTATGCACATCTGCCTACGTACTTGTCATATTATCGGCTTTGCATCATTGAAATGGTATTAAATGTGAGAAGATCCTCTGAGTCTAGTGCTGTTACGTGATTCAACTCGTCTTCATAATTCAATTTCCATAATGTACTCGGATTATATTATTTTAACCTTGCGGTTGCAATGCCCGCAGCGCCTTCCTGTGCATTCATAGTTAAGTTAAGATAGATTATGATTTTTAAAATTAAACTTCTTTAAAGCTATTTAGTTCAATTAATATTCAATTTACAAATTGTTGTTTGATGTATTTTCGAATTCTGAAAAAAAAAGTTTTTCCCTTCTGACGCTAGCCTTCTTTAGCCGGGTATAATTGTAGTTAACGAGCAGTGAAGTTGCGGAAAGGAGAAATACAACTCGATAAGGTTAATAAATGAAAAAATGTTTTCGTTTGTGACTGTACAATTAGAAAAGTTATGTGGCCAATTTGTACTTGATGAAATTATCATTAAAATTAAATGCCTGATATCGTTCTATTCAACAACATGGCAACTGCTACTATCATTATGTAATATAGGTATCAATATGTTGTGTAGAGAATTAATTTTTAACAAATATTTCAAATCCGATTTTCATATTGCGTAGCTTTGTTTCTGCCATCTGTAAATAAAAATATCCAGTATTTATACATAAAATGTAATAAATTGAACTTGACTGACCTTATCCTTTTTTCCTATACTCCATAAACTCATATCACAGCCCTTTCCTCGCCCAGAAACTTACAATAGCTTCGAAGGTTTTTCGTATTAAGTGGAAAAAAAACAGGAAATATTTCATAACAGCAGCAATATTACTGGTATCCAGGAAAAAGTTGATAGTAATAAAGTAAGATGTACCTATATTAGATATCAATCCACATTTCTTACTCGTGTTTCTACCTTATTTTTTTCAACAATAAGTATTATTTTTAGAAATATTCTCTGAAGCACTTTCAATCTTCTAAGTTTCATCGAGTTTGACTGGAAATAGTCGCTTGGTTAGTTTTTACACAGGTTAAAATATTATTATATTAATTTTGCTCAACCTGGCATTCTAACCGAGTACTGTTTGCTACGCGGCACTCTTTATTTAATTTTATACATTATAATCAAAATCATTCGCAAAAGTTAGATAGGTGGTTTTCTGTAATTTCCTATAGAACCTTCCACAATGGATCCATTTGTGTTATCAAGGGACACCATCAAGTTTGTTTAATTAGAAAACAGTATTTAGCCTGAGTTAAATATTACTACAGCTACAACTGTATAAGGAAGTCCCATAAAGTCAACGATCTATATTTGGGTGGCTATTTAAAAATAAATCACGAACAATCAACTCTAAAATCATGGCTCTAGAAATCGATTTGTAACGGTTACATTTTCAGGCTTACAGTAAACAGTTAGAGAAACTTCGAAGTTCGACTTGGTCACTAACAATGAAATCTGGACCCGTCTGACTTTTCTAACCAATAAGGCAAATTTTCACGACCTTATCGCTTTACAACAATATCCTTCTTCTTTTATTGTGTCTGGCTTCACCAATGTTAAACGATGATTTGTCAATGCCAATTATTATGCCTTTATAGTTTCAATATGCCAATTAATCAGTATCTAAGATGATCCCGCCGACTGTGATATATCTTATTAATCACAGACTAATCACAACTATAACAGCGCGGGCGGTATTAAACCGGATTCCCTATCATGTCACGACGGAACGCGTGCATCGGTCGCCTTTTTGCACCGGTTTGAACAACAATTAACTCCTACAAAACACGACCATAAATTCGCAATTCATCAACTAACAAACTTTTGCCTCTCTTAAATATTCCAAGTTCTATATTGGCATTTCCCAAAGTTTTACCCATTATGACCTCAAGAGATTACCTTAATAGTTACTGACCCCTATTAAACACCTTAATTAATAGTAAGACCTAATGATAGCTTTTGTCGGTCAAAACCAGATATTAACTTTCACTTAGCATGAAAAATAGCTTGGCACAAATTAATAAAATAATCGGCAATATCATGTTGTCGATTATGTTAATGCTGACATTAGTCATCTACCATTGATCTTAGAATATGACAATGACATATACAAACACACTTCGCTATGTCTAACCCGCCAAAAACATTGTCAAATCCTTGGTTTTGCCCCAAACCCCTTGAATCGAAATAAATACAATAGTGTTTGGCCTGAGTTTCGAACCCGATAGTGCCTGTTTCGTAGGTAGTTTCGTAACCTACAAGTCAAAAATAACAATGAAATAGCAGCATTCAAACCTAATTGTATTGCTACAGCTTGGTAATTGATCGTTTGTTTAATGTAGATGTTTACTGAAGACTGAATTAATATCTCAGCGGGACGGCGGGAGTCGATGGAGGACGTGGAACGTTCACATCTACAGTTAACCGCTTTCACTTCAGTGCCTTTACACATTTACGAGCAAACGTCTTCTTCAGACAGGCTTTGCTACTTATATATCGTGAATAGTTTTAATATGTTTTGCTTGTTACTGAATGGCAAAAGATAATGTTATAATTTTCTAGGGTTCCGTACTCCATACCCTCAATCTGTCGGAGAAATCAATGTCATATAATGACATTTTAGCCGTTAGAAACATATAAATAAAAATTTAATGCTGTTCGTTGGTAAGCGCGTCACTTGAAACGGCTGACCACTTTGGCTATTTTTTTAAATGTTCGAAATAGTCTGAATAAGGTTTTTAGGGAAAAAAATTGGAAAATAGGCGATGAAAGTTAATGTGGACTCCGCAGGCGAAGCCGGGGCACATAACTAGTTTATAATATAAGTTAGTAATATATTGCCTTCTATTGCAGTAAAATAAAACTTAGTAAATATTGTCTGACACATTTTCAAAAGGTAGCTGTGAGAATGTCAATAATTACTAATGTTTCATTCCTAAATAAAGTTTTCAATATGAAATCATAAACTAAATGATGGTGAAAAGAACGGCAATATTTCAAAGTTGCTCCCGAATAAGCCGCAGGATGGACGAACCGAAGTTAAATCGTCTAAGTTCTTTGAAGGAACTGTGCCATCCGCCATTCATGGCCTCACTCAACTGCGGACAAGTTTCAATGAAAACATTCAAAACTTCTGCGGTCGGATCGCTTCGAAATAGTCTTCCCTAAAATCTTGTGATGAGAAATGAGTTTATCTAAAAAGATTTCTGAAGTTCTAAAACTAGCTTTTTATATAAAATTAGAAATAAGTGTCCGGAGGGGTAGACATTCGTAGTGGTAGATAAAGGCATGGGTTGGTATTTAGTAGGTACAGAGATATTTTTATTAAAACTAGCTTCACTCATGGAATATTTTAAATGCTACAAAGTAACAACTTCACAGGTTGTCGTTACAAGTATAAGCATGTCTTTATTTATAATAAAACGTAGCCTATGTTTTAATGGTTTAGATGCTTGTTTTCTATATAGTTTAATAACAGTGAAATATTTTATTTCGAGTTTTCATAACAATTAATATAATGCATACTGCACATTTTACATATAAATATAATCGTCACCATATTAAGGGTCCTATACTGGGAATTTGTATGGAGATATTACTATTCCCAATTTCTCTGTAAATACTCCACCTGTGTCACTGTAATTTAGCATATAGTTACTTATTCAATATATCTAAGTGAAATAGTCGTTATTTTTTCAATTGGGTTTATTTAATAGGAAATATGGGTGGTAGAATAAAGGATTATTCTGCCCCTTCTGTCTCTTTCATAATCTATCACAAAACTCTAAATTTTTTTTAAAGCGCTCTTATACCATTAGTCTTCAATTATATATATCGCTTTTTTTTGTAGCTTATTGAAAATTCAAAAAAAAAATATTTTATGATTTTTTTAATTTGCCAAAAATAATAAAATAATTATTATTTTAAATTTTCAATAAGCTACCAAAAAATTCGACATATATAATTGAAGGGTAATGGTATAACAGCGCTTTTAAAAAAATTTAGAGTTTTGTGATAAATTATGAAAGAGACAGCAGGGGCAAAGTTAAACTACCCATATTTCCTATTCAATAAAACCCATTAAAAAAATAAGAGCTATTTCACTTAGATATATTCAATAAGTAACTATATGCTAAATTACAGTGACACAGGTGGATTATTTACAGAGAAATTGGGAATAGTTTATCCCAGAAAAATTCCCAATATAGGACCCTTAAGAGTGTGGTGTACCGCGTCCATGTCCATACAAACGGAGAAAACGTTTTACTACCCCTAAATATTATTTAATTCTAACGATTTTGTAATATGTTACTGACATAGTGAAAAACTACGTACGTATTTTTTCCTTTTTTCAAAATTCGTAATAGGTCAAAAGTTATAAGCCCCTCAAATCTCGGTTTTTTTGGTTCATAACTTGCTCGTAATAAACCGTCTGTATTTGAGAAACAAAGCAAAATTTCAAAAAAAGCTAAACGTACGTACGTAGATTATAATCTGCTAAAACGTTTGACACCAAAATTATAAGGTTTCGTTATAGTTTAGTAGGTGTAAATCGTTTTCCCCCAAAACGCAATTTTCAACGAAGAACATACCTACAAACACTCACGAGCTGCAGTGCTCTCTGTCGCACTGATGCCCGGGGGAAGAGCGCGCTTGAGATAGAATATGATTTTCTAAATACCTATTTCGCTGCGTACGCTGAGCTACACGATCCTCTTAACGGCACATGTTTACCGTTTCGTAACTACTTATACTAGCCGCAAGATAGAATCCTTGGAACAATACACCCACGAATATTTTGTCATTTATTTCGTCTCCTCTTCCTTATTTTGCTTTCTTGTCTTGTAAACAACCACACCTTTATATTTATACACTATTCGTTATCTTATATATAAAATTCTCGTGTCACGGTGTACGTTATTGAACTCCTCAGAAACGGCTCGACCGATTTTCGTGAATTTTAGTGTGCATATCCGCTAGGGTTGAGAATCGGACAACATCTATTTTTCATCCCCCTAAATGTTAAGGGTGGTCCACCCCAAATTTTTTTTTATTATAGGGTTAGGGGTAGGGGTAGGGGTAGGGATAGGGGTAGGGGTAGGGGTAGGGGTAGGGGTAGGGGTAGGGGTAGGGGTAGTGGTTGGTGTAGGGGTAGGGGTAGGGGTAGAGGTATGGGTAGGGGTAGGGGTAGGGGTAGAGGTATGGGTAGAGGTAGGGTAGGGGTATGGGGTAGAAGTAGGGGTAGGGGTAGGGGTGGGGGTAGGGGTAGGGGTAGGGTTAGGGGTAGGGGTAGGGGTAGGGGTAGGGGTAGGGGTAGGGGTAGGGGTAGGGGTAGGGGTAGGGGTAGTGGTAGGGTTAGGGGTAGGGGTAGGGGTAGAGTTAGGGGTAGGGGTAGGGGTAGTGCGGGCAAGTCGACGTTTGGGCAGGACAACGTCTGCCGGGTCCGCTAGTAGTAAATATAAACCTACCATTTACTGACGACATATTAAACGTAGTATTTTGTGGTCCCAGCCACAAAAAAGAAAGGCCTGGCTTCGAATTCGTTAAATAATATTTGCATTAAAGAGCAGGTCGGCAATGGATATTATTATAATTTGCGGTTAAACATAGAGTAATATTGTATTGTATTGCCGCAGATTTTTCATAGATAGTAATTTATATTTACCGGATAAAATGTGGAGACTTGGAATACCTGATGATGATGGACTTTAATGTTTTTCTTGAATTTATTTGAGATATAGAATATGTAGATATAAAAATGTGCTGTGGGATATAAATAATAGAGAAAACTGCGCAAACCTATAGTGAAACTACTCAGTATATATCTACGTACTTTTGGATTTGTTCATACCTACTTACATACAAAGCAAAGTGTCTAATAGACAGAAATGTCTATAAATAGAAAAAGAGCAAAATTGGACATTAAATCTAGAAACATTTTTGAACTCGAATGGGGTCAAACACACAGCTTGTAGGGTTAAAACCTTTTCAGAGTCTTTATTGAGGCGTGGCTCGACTCAGTTCTATAAATCTCTGTGCATTAAGGGAGTTAATGTACCACGCGTCAATACTGGCGAGTTGTGTTACGCTTTGACCAAACTAGTCGTAGTTTAAAACTTGCTTTGTTCTTACACGGTTTAAGATTTATTATTATTTCAGGATATTTGTAGAATGTCTTCCTTATATTTTAGGATGTTTATAATGTCTCTTTTAGGTTTTGGAAAGGACCCCGCAGTTTCTGATAGGAAAATGGCTTTCAGTCAATCTCTTTGAAAGCAACTGGAAAATATACCCCAAGACATGCCGATTAAAAGTCTCCATGGTCGCAACATCCGAAGATCTCAAGATCTCGCGCAAAAAATTGTTCCCTGCCTATTGTATACTGCAATAATAGTTTTAATAGATATATGTATGTACCCGCATACATCGCATATCCATATAGCAAGATTCGCGATATAGACATGAAAATCGATTAAAACGATTATTGCAGTATTAGACAGAGCACAGTTATATATGCGCGAGAACTTGAGATCTTCGGCTGTTGCGACCATAGAGGCCTTTGATTGGCAATTTCTAGCTGGTTTCAAAGAGATTGACTGAAGCCATTTCCCTATCAAAAACTGCGGGGTCCTTTATACCTTATACCTTCTACGAAACAAACAGGCAGACAATAATTATGGCCCATGTTAAATACACTTCTTTTCCCAAAAATATATTTCATAAGAAAATGTTCATACATGGAAATGCTGAAAAGAAAATATTATATTTCACTGGAAATAGAAATGTAGAATTTGATGTAGGCCAGTGCAAGACAAAAACTACGAATTCACTTTATTTTTAACTGAAAATCCGTTGCATAAATTTTTTCTGTGATTTCAAATTTTAATGCTTTGTGTTTTACTATGATATACTACGAATGATTTTTGACTTGCTTACACACAATATAAAGCAAAATAATTCTTGCATATTATTTAATTGTATTAAAAGAATTGTTCACTGGCCAATGGACATGTACCGTACAAGTTACTGAGGTGATATGCTATGCCAACGGATGGACAAACAGACAGATACCGAAGCCATCTGAATAGTTTCATTTTTATCATTTAACTTCGGACCCTAAAAAGTCATATGCAATTTCATTCACAGCACTAAAGATTTCGCTCATTTAAAAGTAGTTTTAGCCGTGTATACGAATGTTGCGATCGTGACATTTTCCTTCATTTGTGGATTGTAGAGCTAAAACTTGTTGAAACAACAGCCGAGTTGGTGTTCTCGACAACTCATCACGAAGCCGAGGATTTAATAGCATTGTTATGAAGTAGTCCCTCGAAAACCCTTTAATGGGTTAATGTCACTGCGTCCATTAGAGATGTTTTCTTTGTTATTACAATAAGAGCTTGGAAATTTAATTCAGAATTACATTCTAAATTAGTTCTAATGGGTGTGTCAACAGAATTATGGTTCTTCAACCATTACACATAGAATTGTGATTTATTTTTGCATATTTTTTTGTCAAAGGTTTCCAAACTTTTCTGTTCAGTAGACCACTTTCCGATTTCTTTATTTTCTGTAGACCTCTGCTAAACATTAAAATTTTCCATACCTATCATCATCAGGTTGATTATAATTTGATGTAAATGGGAGCCACATATTAGTCAATGATGATGTATTGTTTGTTTACACTCAAACGGGATTGTTTTAATTAAAAATAATAATCCGACAAACCACACTTGGAGTCATTACTATCTAAATATACCTCAAGCGAAACATAATTATTTCTAAAATATTATCGGCATTATTGTTACAAAATTGCATAACAGTTTCTCCATACCATTTTTTCTTCAGTCTTTGAAATAGTAAACCTGATTAAACAAGCAGCAACATGATAGAGCTTTGTCATGATAATTTTGTTTTTCACGTGTTAGTCGCGATTTTACATTAAATACTTCTTTTATTTTCGTTTACCTTATTATTTTTTATATTTCCTATACAAGTTGTCACAACTCAACCACAACTTTTTCCGTAAATCGAAACTTTTTTTGTTACAATTTGACCAGGGGCTCGCACCAAAAACTTCAAATCATGGTAAAATTACTTTGAGATAGTACATTTTTATAGAAAGTGATTGGTAAACGGGAGTCAGGACACACAAATTGGTCATCCATGTGTCACAAGCTTATAATTCAGCCATATATATGATTTATTTTATATTCACTTATCTATGAGAAAGGTTTAAAAAGCCTTTGAATAATGTTAAAGGAGAATCTAAGAAGAAATTCTTATCTTTTTACGATTAGGTACCGAGTATAACATTATATGTAATATAGTTTTCTTTTATCAGCACTTGACGTAAATGCAGACAAAATTGTTCAGGAAGATTCATGATTAGCAATTTCCATGTTAATGTGTATCCAGGGCAGTCTTGAGTGTAAGAGACTCGTATATACGAGGCAATAAATTAAGGCACAATTAAAGTGCCCCTCGGACACTGACTGATATACAGCCTCCGGCCTCCGTGCAACGTTCACCAACAGATTTTGTGTCTCAAGAGACTCAAAAACGACCAAGTGCGTCTGAACTGTTACATTATAAAGTCGAGTATGTGATAATAGGATCACACGCGTATGACTCATTTTGTGCAGTTGAAATATAGCCACTCAGAGATATCGTAGCTTTCTATTAATAAAAGATTTTTTTGGAATCGGTGCAGATATAGATTTTCCGCCCCCGCTCCGACCATGGATATATTCGAACAATATAAAATATAGCCCATGCCACTCAAGGATAGCATACCTTTCTATTCAGTCATAATACAAAAGGGGCACTATAGGGTTGTAGATTAAAATAAAATGTAATGTTAAAAATTAACTAAAAGATTAGTAGTCGTATGTACATGATTATTAATAAAGAATACACATACACCAGTTTTTGATTATTTTAGGACTTCGTCAAATGTTTGATCGCTTTCCAAAAAGGTTCCGTCCCCAAAAAAGTTTGAGAACCGCTACACTAAGACCACCGTTGATACGAAAATTTACAACTTTGAGTCAATAGTAACCGTTGCTAAGACTTTTTTTTCAGATAGGTATATAATTCTCAGCCGTAAACAGAGGCAAATTACTGAGTTCCTGAAAAATTACTGAACTGATTTTTATTAGGTATATGTTTTTGAGATAATTTCGAAAAATAAGTCGTCAAAATCGGTACATATTTCATCGAGATATTTCATTTCATCTAAATTTCTGAAAAACCAGTGAAATAATTTACATGCCAAAGCAATGGGACCAATCTGGAAGAATACTCTAACAAATAAAAAGAAATCATCAAAATCGGTTCACAACTGGGGAAGCAATTAAAAATACTATCAAAATTGAGAACTTCTCCTTCTTTTTTTAAAAATCAATATACCAAGTGAACGACGATGTGAGTAAAGATTACCTCAGCTGCACAGTATAAACAATTTTCCAGTTATAAAAGATTGTTCATTAACTACTGGTCGCCAGGGTAAAAAGTTTTAGTTCGATACTTGCTTTAAGGATTCCCTACTTACATTTTTAGAAAGTTTGTCATTTTTAACGACTTCAAAAATAAAGACGTTACTCAATTCGATGTGTGTTCGCGGATAACTTCGTCGTTTATGAACCGATTTTGATGATTTATTTTTTAATCGACAGATAATTCTTCTGGATTAGTCCCATTTTTATGTCATAAAAATTGGTTCATTAGTTTTTCAGTAATTTTGAAAAACTGACTTTATAAATCAATTATCAGTATCTCAATGAAATATGTACCGATTTTGACGACTTATTTTTTTAAGGATATAATAATTTCTCGACTTTATCTCACAGACATATATCGAAAATCGGTTCAGTAGTTTTTCAGAAATTCAGTAATTTGTCTCTATTTACGGCTGAAAATTATGTATCAGAGAAAAGCCTTAGCAACGGTTGCTATTGACACGAAGTTGTCAATTTTTGTATCGACGGTGGTCTAACGGCTAAAGGTATGGCATGGTATGGTGCAGTTCAGGATGCAAATGGTTCAAATCCCATTCACAGCAGTATTTTTTTTTTATTTGCGTTATTATTTGTCTCTCAAGGCAGCAAAATCACATAAAAGGGAAAAATAAATTAACTTTTTAAAAAAAGTGTACCGACTTCAAAAATTTGCACTGAAAAGTAAGAAATAATACATATTTCGTCATAGAATTTGAAGACGGTTGGTGGTGGTGGTATAATGTTTCCAATAATTGTGTGAAACTACTAGACTTTTCCATTGCAACCTTGCGTTACGGAACCCAAACAAGTAGAGTAAAGTTTTCCAAGCAGTATAACTGAGTTTACAGGAGCGACATTGAAACTGGTTGTAAAATGTACCTTATTATTATAGCTAGGTCATTTACACACAACGTTACATAACAAGAATACATTTTTACGACAAATTGTACATTTTTGGAGTTGTACACTCATCATTGCATTTTCTTTAATTCGTATTTTTCTATTAAAACTCCTCAGTTTCTCCAAGTCGGTAGTAGAGTTTACTGAACTTTTTATCAATCTAATCACTTTAAACAATTCGTATACAACGAAAACTGTTGTTTGTTCAATTATGGTACATTCACACATTTTAAATTTCCTCTATAAAAACACGTTAATATATTCGACATTATACTATATACGCCGTCGTAAATAAATAAAAATGTGCGTTGGTGGCCGAGTGGTTGAAATGTCGGGTATTAACTTGGCAGACCACGGGTTCCATGTATCAATGGGTTTTGTAATCAAAAACTAATGTACATAATCCGACATTTAGAGGCTTTTCCATATACTCAACATAACTGTCCACTCGTTAGGTATATATTGCCTCACAAATAACATGGGTTAAACGAGGGAGACTTGGACTTCCTCTGGGTACCCTGGAACCGTAACACGGTTTCGGGAGCTGTAAGGTAACCCGTGAAGAAAGTAAAAAAAACGTATATAACAACTAATAAATCGACTGCTTCCTATATGGAAAAGAAGTAAATGTCGGTAGGAATTGCTTAGAAATCGTCATCACCTCTACGTAGTGTAGTGAATAAAGTGTTATCGTATCGTGTGCAAGTTTTATATCAAATATTCTTACAACATTCTGACGATATGTTGTGTTCATGTCGTGACCGTCACGTGAAAAGGGCCTTACGGAAACTGAGCAAGTTATGGCGACCTCGCCTCTCGCTTGGACACGTTGTACGTAATTCGATTTACACACTCTGATCAAACAAAGCTATATAGCAACATTGAAACTTAAAGCTAAAACTTAACCTATATTTTAAACAAACAAAAGTCAACGTCACATATACCTAGTTTCAGAATATTGATCCTGCAATACTTGCATATACGTGGAAGCATTTGAAACAGCATAATAATATCATTTTTACTTTACGGGTGCATCACGCAAGGATCCTGTGAATCGAGTTAGTTAACTCATTATTTTTTTTGAGTAGTGGTCGGTTCTATTGCGGTTTTCTGGAATCGAGCGAGATACCTAAAATGTTTTTCAAAGTTTAATTTTTAACATTTCTGACAAATTAATTACTAATCTATGATTAAGTATGTAAAATATTAAGTAACTACGAGTTTTTTTATACCAGCTACTAAGTTTTTGCCGATTTGTGTCCGGCATTTCTCTGTGTCATATCCACAGAAAAAGAATAAAGAAAACAAATAGTGTGTCGGTGGCCGAGTCGTTAAGACGTAACTAGGCAGACCACGGGTTCGATCCCGGATGGGTACCCAATGGGTTTTTTAATTAAAAACTTATGTACATAATCCGACAAACCACACTTAGAGGCTTTTACATCTAAATATACCTCAACAGAACTAGCCACTCGTTAGGTATAGCCCTACAAATATTATCGGCTAAAAGATGGAGACTTGGTATGGAATTTACGGTATTTGTTTCTCCCACAAAGTTGTTTTTTTTTTCTCTTTTACACTTTTCCTATCGTTCGTACCCAATTTAAATTCAAAACAATAAGTCGAAATACATTTAAAGGCATGGAATAACAATTTTAATCAAACTTTTATTTGTTGAATTCATACTTTTCTGTTGTAAAAGTTATATTGATTTAATATTTTATTAAATAAAAATAAATATCCAGTTGCGAAAATTCTCAGCTCTTCTTTAGAAGGAAAATTGAATTTGTATTCATATCTAAATTACTATAAGGTTTCTTCTAAAATTATATATTCGAATATCTTCTATCGAGAGGTGACTGGCGAGAAATGTCTCGAAGCACCTCCGACATCGCAGTGAAGAGATTACACCGATAAGCGCTTCTGCTGCTCTCGTACGCAAAATATGTACCGACGCGAATGAAAATGGCTGATTCAAGTTATTTTCTGTGTAAGATATATTTTAAATATTGTTTATTACCAAATTATTCAAAATGACATAACTCACGCTTCCAAAAATAAAAATAACATTTTATTATTTTTGATGTTATGACTAAAATGAAGAAAGGTAGTTTACGCTGATTTGGGCACTTTGAAAGAATGAAGGACGAAAGGTTGACTAAAAAGGTTTATATGGCTGAAGTGAAAGGAAATAATGGCAAAAGGCGACCTAGGTGTACTTTTATGGAACATATAAAAAATGTGTTGATCGATGGAAATATTAAAAGTACACACAATCGTCGAGCATGTATGAAAGGTAAGATATGATGAATATAAAAGAAGCGAAAGAGGTATGTCAGGATCGTAACAAATGTCATTTGATTGTCTTTGCCTACGCCTCTTGGGATAATGTGCGTGATGATAGATAAATAGATAGATATATATGGATAAAAAGAAAAAAATTACAACCAAAAAGATGGTAAAAAAAGAGATTGATTTTATTTTTGATTAAAAAACATTTGATTTCTTTGAACTATTGACAATTTTACAAAGAAGGAGCGTGATAGTAATGAAATATCCAAGACTGCTATACGTTCCTGTGATTTCTCCTAATATAAGGCTTTAATTTTATTGTTGTTAATTCTGCCTGAAGCCTGGGGCTTCCAAAATTTATAAATATTAAATTAAAGTAAAACAAACTTCGTTAAATAAGGTTAGGTACACTTACCATTTTATACATAACAAAAAAAATTCTTGTTAAATATTTCTTGTCCAGAGATTATATATATATATATGTTTTGGTCACCATACATGAAAATAAAGACTTTGACAACTTTTTCAGCAGAATTTCTTATCCACAAACAATTAGTATTAGGTAGTAAAGTAGTGATTTTTGTGTTAAATTTAAATTTATTGCTTTTGTCTTATTAATCCCCTGAATGCAACCTTTGAAGTTATAAAAATAAAATAAAAATACTATACCATATTGTGTCGATCGGGACAGCAGTAATATCATAATAATACAAGCGAAGTCAAAATACAAGGGCAGTCTCAAATAAATTCGTAAAGAGCCACGTGGCGCCATCTTACGGCCTCCATGTACAAACTACGCCTCTGAAAATATCGTATTCAAAGCTTTCCTCGGTTTCAGAATTTCGAGTATAGATGACGCCACGTTGTACAAGGATTAGTTTTTGCTCAGAATAAATATTCGAGCGCGCAGGGGTAGTTTATAGTTTTAGTATAGTTTATTTTTAGGGTTTATTTAGTACATTCGATGAAAAAACTGAGCCCTTATTGACTCTTGTGTCTTTTCTACTGGACGGAAAAAGTTGAAAATTGGTACAAATGTAGAGTTTGATGACCCAATCACGGACGTTAATCAATCGAATTTAGATTTTGGGGGATTTTTTTTCAAGTGCATCATGTGACATATCAAATGAAAGGGCTCGTTATAAGAATTATTGTATTTTATTTATAACTTTAAAATGCAATGTTTAAATTTTTACTCAGTGTCATTATTATAAAAAAATGAAGTTGTCATAGGTTAGCACTCAAGTAACACTATGAAAGTGGTGTAAATAATTTACATATATATGCTCTCGCCTTATTTCCCTTAGGGTAGGCAGATAACAATCCACTCGCAACGATTTACATCTCTTTCGCTTCGTTCGAATTCATGCAGGCTCTTTGATTTCGGGTGCTTTTTATTACACGCTTTATTAGTTTCACCTGTAACTATAACTAACTGACAAAAAAAAATGTATGTAAACAAATAATCTTGGAAGTCGAATTTAACCAACTTTTAATTGTCGTATCGATTTGATGTTTTGCAAGTGTAGTAAGTAATTCGGATGGCAATACAATAATTTGCTACCATTGATCTGATATGATGATGCTAGGAGGTGGATAGTGAAACTTTGTAACGAAACTACGTAACCCCATCGAGTTTGGGCTCGTTTGATTTGTCTTCACAAGTACTCTGGTACTAGATGATATCCAGGGTCCTGATGTAGGAGCCGAAAGGTGGCCACAGGAACTCTGTAACGATACTACGTAACCCCATCGAGTTTGGGCTCATTTGGTTTTACATGGTGGTTACTAACAAGAGCGTGTTTTTTAGTTTTTTTTTATAATCTATCTATCTATCATCACGCCTTTCATCCCAAGAGGGGTAGGCAGAGACAATCGAATGCCATTTGTTACGATCCTGACATATCTCTTTTGCTTCTTTTATATTCATCATACCTTTCATACATGCTCGGCGATTGTGTGTACTTTTAATATTTCCATCAATCAACATATTTTTTATATGTTCAATAAAAGTACATCTAGGTCGTCCTCTGCCAGCATTTCCTTTCACTTCAGCCATATAAACCTTTTTAGTCAATCTTTCATCCTTCATTCTTTCTTTATCTTCATTTTTTTTATAAATTTTATTATATCCTATTTTTTTTAATCTAACTAATTTGAACAGTTAATTTCTTTCGGTAAATAAACTATATTTGTGTAAAAATAAATATTCCTTTAATTAAAAAGCAAGATATTTTGATTTTGAAGAGATTCTTACAAGTTTTTAAGTGGATCTGTTAAATAAATATTTCGTAAACGTATTAACTGGTTTCTATTAATAAAACCGCCGACCGAGCTCTCGAGGCATATTTCATGAAAACATCAATTATCCCCTGTTTAACCTTTGCCGGATTTGAAAAATAGTTTCATTTCAACCTAGTTTTTCATTTTCAACGGTACGCGCAATCTGACTTTAATATAGTAGGCCGGCTACAGTTTTAATATTCTCTCGTGCCGAATATCGCACGCAATTTTAGAGTTGAAGTGGTGTTCGTGACTTGAAAAGGTCAATTCTGTCAGCCTGTAAAGTTTTTTGAATTTTATTACAATGAAATATTGCTGGTACTTCTTATTTTAGTGGGTGTATTTTTGTGGTTAACGTTTTGGTCAAATATAACGTTTTAGTTTTCTTTGTTGATTTGTTAGATAGGTAGTGAGTTTTATATTATTTAATAAATAGGTAGGTTGATCTTTAAAAAACTAAACACGCAAGTGCAATTTAATCTTTAATATATGATTCGCTTTGAAAGCGCTACGATAGGTAAGCTTATTTTAGGATATTATTTTTAGTAAGTACTGTAAGTAGGCTTTTCACTATATTCTTAGCAATGAAGTTCATAGATATGCTAAAATTAAACACTAAGACCTCAATTTTTTACATTTTTTTCTAATTCTACAAATTACCTACTGCCAGTTTTTGTAATAACAATGAAAGGACATGACTATAGTCTTGTAGTCGGTCGGTCAATATTCAAATGTTCAGAGAGGAAAAGTAGCTTCCGCACAACAAAAAACTTAAACACTGTAACACGCGTTGAGACAACATATACGTCGTACCGAGTCTTGTATGAGTTTTTTTAAACATAAGAATGCAATTTTTCTTATCTTTAAAATTGACGACATAGTTCCTTAGAACATATGTCTCTATCTTCAATAGTTTTAGAGTTCTCCATACAGTTCTCGATATACAAATACCTTGATATTTTCTCAATAGACAAATACGATTTACCTTGTATACAAACTTTAGGTACGAACGGGAATAGTAGGTATAACTGAATTTGTCTACATCTTCAATTTTATCCTTTTGGAAAAGACAGTTACAAAAGACACGACAATGGAGTTCACGCTTCAAGTTATAACTTCTCCTTTGAAAGATGTGCGATCTCAATTAACTTTAAACTGATCCATTTGGGAAGCTTTCCAGTAAAAGTTTGACACGAATATTTAGTAGGCTTCAATGTATCAAAGATCACGAAATGAAACTAAGCTGACTGTCATATTTCAGTTCAAACTGTACAGTGTTTCAGTATTCTGTTGATAGAAACTTATTCCAACCTTTTTATTATAATCCCTATCGATTAAAAATTAACTATTTCTCTAATCTAGCATTGTCTCCCTAGAAATTTTGAGTAAAGTTCAAGTCTTCTTTTTATAATGAATAAAAATTTTATGAAAAAAGTGTTGTAGAGAACATTAAAAAATCTATTGTATGGAATAAGTTTTAGCATAATTTCTTTTGTGTGAAAGAATTTTATAAGAACTTTCAAGTTCATTTAATTTTAACTTAAATGGAACTTAACTTAACTGTCATTTTGTAACTATGAAGTCGTTAAAAATGAAGACGTTTTAAAATTCTTATCTTGTGAATCGAAATAAAACTTGTAGGTACTGAGAAAAATTTGGAAAGAAAATAGAATTCTGCACAATTAATTTGTGAATCTTTAACAAAATCAGAAACTAAATATTAGAAATTCGTCATGTAAATATAAGTTCATATTTCAAAGATTTGTAAAATTAATCAAGGATTTTGTTACTGGTATAACTAATATTATTTTTTCATAAATAAACGGCAGAATTTTCGCTACCAATGAGTGAAGTCCCACGGGTGATATTTTCCGTAATATCTGAAGCCAACATCGTAATACAGGTAGCTAAATTAAATATCATGACATATTTTCTACTATATAATTTTGTCTAGATATTTTTATAGAAACCTCCTGATCGTTGCAGTGGTCGGTCGTCATGAGGGCAGCGTGACGCAAAATACAAAATATTCTACCAAAATAATAAAATAAGTATTCTAGCAACTAGCAAATATGTTGCTAGAACATACCGATTTGATATAATATGAGCCCTTTATTGCCTTTCTTCAAACTTAAGATTATTTTCGCATATTGAAGCTGAAGGATAAATACAATCTCCATTTACCAACAAATTAAGTAAATTCCCCGAAACGGAGCTTTTAGAAATACGAATAACATTATGGTATTTGTTCACGTAAGTATCATGCACATTCCGTAGGCGTCAACCAAATTGAGTTGAGAGTATAATAAAGTATTATTTGCAAAGGGTGCCTACTGAACATATTAAAAACTTGAGGGCATCCATACTAATATTATAAATGCGAAAGTAACACAGTCTGTCTGTCTGTTACGCTTTAGTAGTTTAAACATAGTTGGAGGATATATCATTCAAGATATCTCATTCCTTGGGGAAAATTCTTGTCGCATTTCAAAAAAAAATCCACAATTCGCCCCGGAAAGTTAGTTTTCTTTATTCAGTATCGCAGCAATTTGATATTCGGTTGTATCAGATTACCTGATCACCCCTCTTAGGATAAAAGGCGTGATAATAGATAGATATTTGCACTGTATTTGCACCAACTAACACTCATCTGTGGATCACTGAGCATTGGATCAGAATAGACAATACTGGCCCTTGTTGTTTGATTTAGTCGACCCGGTTGCTTCGTACAGGTCATTCCGCATCGTTTACCTTCGGATATTTTCTGTCGTGTTTGCTTTATTAGATCATATTGTATTTCTTACAGTTCACTGCTTCCAACCTGGATAGATGATGGGTTTATTTTTAGAGTATAACTAAAAAATGATGTACATATAATCCGACAAACCACACTTTTTGCGCTTTTCCATCTAAATATATAAGTATACCTCAACAGAACTGGCCACTCGTTAGGTATAGCCTCACAATAACCATCAGCTAAAATGGGAGACTTGGTGAAAAAAAAAAATAAGGGAATTTTCAACAATAATTTTATTTTCTCATTTCGTCTAGATTTAAATCCGGAAACACGTGTTTATTTCTCACTCAAACCAAAAATGCCAAGCACCAAACGTCTATTTAAGTAAGAAAAGTTATATTCCTGCGACAGGCTTGCCACCTATTGTTACCAGTGACAATAGTTAAACCGCAAGGTATAAAAGCTGTGATGGTGCGTGCGTGCACGTAGCTGCGGGTTACAGACTTGTAGAAAATGTATACTTTAAACTAAACTAGCTAAAGTTTGCTATTTAAATAATGTAACTACATTCCGGTGGTTACCAACACAAGGACTTTTTGTTTATATTGTTTCGTTCTTGTTGTACCTAGAATTTATTTGCATTGTGCACCATTGTGACATAATGCTTGTACTGGGAAAACAAACTAGGATTTATTTTACATTTATTCCACGAGGAATTCCAGGTTCGAGTTCCAGATAGAACAATTTATTTAAACACAAACAAACGGATATTGCTATGGGTATCAACTGACGAGCAATATAAAAAAGGCACTAACATATCATGAAATATTTCCAAAACCACGCCTGATAGCTTTTTGAAATAAAAAGCAACATTCAAGTGTATTTAATAACGGTTAAAAAAACACCCAATGGAAACAAAACAAATTTAATTAAATGTGTTAAACAATGTAAAAACAAAATAGCGCCACTTTTAGGCACTTTGCAAGTGGCTTTTTTATATTGCTCGTTAGTGCATGTTAGTTGAAAATATCTTGCTTGACCTAGACTCGAACGTGGAACTTTCTGATAAAAGGAAGTGTTGGTTTGTTTATTTGTTTGTAAGAAGTAAGTAAACTCGATTACTGGACAGTTTTGAAAAAACTTACACTCTTATGAGACAAGACGCGGCGGGGGACTTTACCAGTAACAAAAGTTTTCAAAGGCTATTATTTTATGAATTTAAAAAAATGCCTTCTTCAAAATGTCCTCCTTGCGATATGGATCTCATAAAGTATGCACCTGCAGCCTCACGAAGCGTTCAGTAATTTGGTTCTATACTTGATTCGATTATGACTAGGAGGTATAATAAAATTAATAAACTGATTAAAATATAGTAAAACTAGCAGGTTATTGAGTCTGCCTCCCCATTATAAGATTAAAAGCGTATCAGTAGTTCAACGATTGATCCTATCCGAACGCTCGCACGTTTCCACATCACGGCTCGTCGAGCAAGATGCATTGCGGACACTGCATTGCCCGCACCACATTCTAATTCCATTATGCTTTTAGTTGAGCAGAAATTTAATACTGCTTCCGCTAGCAAATTTTAGTTGGAGTTTTCTTTAAAAAGTAGGTAAATTTTATATGTCTTCGTTCAAAGTATGGTCTCGTAAGAATAAACTTTTTAAAGAAATTAATAATGGAAACCTTCTAAAACCAAAATAATGCTCAATATAGAATATAGATATCAAATTTTCCTTCTGAATAGTAAATGCAAAAGTCTAAATTTTAAAATGTTTTTCGTGAAAGACGAACCGATTTGGATAATTGATGAATTGAATTAGCCCATATGGTATCAAAATATCATATTTTTTTTCACGGTTTACCTTACAGCTCCCGGGAACCGTTGCCAGCCCCATGGTACCCAGTGGAAGACAAAGTCTTCCTCATTTAGCCAATGATTTTATGAGGCTATACTAACGAGTGGCCAGTTCTGTTGAGGTATGTAGATGGAAAAGCCTCTTTGTACGGTTTGTCGGATAGTGTACATATGTTTTATTATAAAAACCCATTGGTTTGGTACATGGTCGGGTGTAGGAATCGAACCCGCGACTTTTCAGTTGCGAGCCGACGTCTTACGGAAGGGGCGTAAAATGCAGACACTCCGGGCTTGGGTTAGGTCAGGTCGCAAGCCTGTCGTTGCATTTTAACTTTTCAGAAGTTTAGGCAACGGCCTTAATATCTATTCTTAAAGAACTTGAGTGAAAATTAAAGCCATCAGGACCCCCTCCGATAAGCCCACGGAACAGAAAGTGGATAAGCCCAACACTTTTCCTTCTATAACTATTATACTTCAATTGTCACTTATACATACAAAGCCGAACAGCTAGGTATTGGAAACATAAGCTCTGAGGACTTATGAGGATAATGTTATATTATTAGGTTTCCATTATATTCAATAGCTCACAATATACACATAAACATTTCTAAGAACAAATAACAAAACTAAAAGTGTGTCCTATAAAATTAAACGAGCAAATCTTGAGTCGGAACCCTCGTCGTTTCCGAGATAAGTTTCCGAGTATGTTTGTCTTCCTCTACACTTTGATTGACAGATTTGTCAGAGAGTGACAAAATACAAAGCTTTATCAAAGACTGATGCAAAAAGACACTGCAAACTGTTCCATTATAGTTTCCAATACAATCGATGTTATTTCCAATTAAGTTACTTTAAGGTTCTACTGAGTTCTGTTGAGGTATTTTGATTTTGTTCTACGTCGATATCGTTATGTAATATTTGATATGAAGTCCTAATCAAACAACTTGGGCTATTCACAATATTATAATGGAATAGTTTCATGTAGTAGTATGTGAATTTGTTTAAAGGTGCCCACTCATTCGTCCAATCGCCGGCGTTGACTTCAATGGCCGGAACGATCTATCACACACACACTAATGTTTGACACTTTGTTTAATCGAAACTTGTGTGTCTTTGTGAGTGACTGAATTGCATGTGATCTAGATCGTATGATTTACATCGCTAAAGTAGGTCACACATTGGTCCGGCATCGCACCGAAAATTTCCCATTCCGGCCGCCATAAGATCTAGGCGGGCCATTTGTTATAGGAATTGAACTAATCTGTGGTCAATTTCGGATTGGACGATTGGGCACCTTAAAACAAATTCATTATAATATTGTGAATACTTGGTTGTGTGTACAATCTGGCCGGACCGAAAATTTTCGGTGAGATACCGAACCAGTGCGTGGGCTACTTAACAATAGAGATCATGTGTTAATTACTTAAAAAGTATATGTTTTGTTCTTGAAGTTTCTTATCGGTCTATAACTATTCGCCAAGATTTTATATTAACTTGGATTATTCGATATTGAAAAAAATTAATTATTGTAACATGAAGAATGAATTGACCATAAAATATACATATACTGACTTCAATTATTCATAAATGTTATACTCCATTAGTATTATTTGTAAACTTTGTTATCAACAATCTAATGGACTTAATGTAATTTTAGTTTAAAAATCAATATATTTAACTGTCTAATCAAATAACCATATTTAATTTTAAGGTTTTTATATTAATGTTTGTAAATAATTGTAATAAAAATGTTAAATGTCCTTCTTATATGTAAAAAATCAAGAAGTGTTTCACATTAGATAGAGTTACACAATATGTAGTTAATTTAAAGTTAGCCTAACTGCAACTAACCTAAATTTTCACCAAAAATTTTAGAAAAGCGTAAGCAACTGCAAAGCGAATTACAGCAATTACACAGTGAAGGAATAAAAGCAGTATTAAAACTCGATAAATAGTTATCTTACAAAATAGATATGAGACCATCAACTCTAATAAACCCAAAAGCAACAAAAGGAAATATTTTAACGAAGGTACAATACAGGTAACAAAGAAAAACAAGGTCAAATCATTGCAAAAATGTATTACTCAGAAACCAAGAGGAAACAATATATGCTTATCAACATGTAATGAAAAACAATAGCAACGAATTCTAGCCCCCCACCCCCCACGTCTCTCCGAATACGACAAATTACCGAAGGTCCCCGTGACTTTTAACACAACATGCGAAAACATCGACAATAATGATATCTCCCCCAGAACGGTTGCTCACCGCGGGGGTAGACTGAAACCCTCCACAACAAAAACCTAAATAAAAATAAAAATTCAAAACAAACGAAGAAAACTGGAGGAGGCTTGTACCGCACTTGGCGGTCCTTACAATATAGTACCTAATGTGTCTTATAAACTGAACCACTAGCAAGAACTGTTGACTGTTTTGAATTATTTGATTTGCGTATCGTCATGATTTATTGATTTGGTTTATTTTAATTATTAATTTTGAATTATTTTAATTATTTGACATATTTTAGATTATTTGATTTATGATCATTTATGATGGTCAATGATTTATAATTATCATTTATTTGATTTATTGTTTTGGTTAATTTTAATTATTAGTTCTGTATTATTCAATTGTATGATATATTTTAAATTATATTATTTACGTATTGTCATGATTTATTGAAATTATTTAATTTATTGTTTTTGATTTATTTTAATTACTGATTTTGTGTTATTTAATTGTGTTATATAATTTTAATTATTTTGATAGCGTATCGTCATGATTTATTGAATTTGTTTGATTTATTGTTTTGATTTATGTTGATCATCGATTTTGTATTATTGGTATTTTTTTGACATTTTTGTTTTGGTTTGTTATTTATTTTATTTACTTTGAAGTGAAAAAAAGCGTAACAGAAACATCATAATATGTAAACAAAGTGGAATTGAATGATGTAATAGATTTAAGGTAGAATACATAGGTAGGTAGGTACTAAGAATACTAACTATACTTTGCCAAGAATAATGTAAAAATTGTAGGGAATGAAATAAAAAGATTTTTTTATTTCATTATATTATTATATTAACTGTAACTAAACTGTCAAATAAACACAATAAGAACGTTTTCCAAAAATTGTTAAATTACAGTAATTTATATATTTGAAATGAATTTAATAGCTGTAGGTTAATCATTTCACTTAGAGGCTTTTCCATCTAAATATACCTGAACAGAACTAGCCACTCGTTATGCATAGCCTCACAAATACCATCGACTAAAAGAGGGACACTTGATCTTCCGCTGAGTACCCTGGGATCGTTACACGCAGTTTCGGGAGCTGCAAGGCAACCCGTGAAGAGAGGAAAAATAAAATTAATTATTTTATAACGCTATACGGAATGATACATGCACATTTCTTTTTTCTTCAACGATTGCCAATGAAACCGTGTTACCGGCTCAATAAATAAGCTACCCAGTTGAAGACAGTCTTCCTCTTTTAGCCAATGATATGCGTGGATAGCTGTGTTGAGTTATATTGAGATGAAAAGTAATACTTTCTTGGAATTTAGATGCAATATTTCCAAATTACTTGTTATTATTCTTTTTTAAAGTATAGATATCACTTTAAAAACAAAAAACTCATGAACGTTTTATCTCAAAGAGAATTTCAATTTAACTGACTGCGTCCGTCAATAAATAAGAGTAAATATTAAACTAGCGAGGCAACAGGTGAGTTGAGATAAAATTTCATCGCATTTTCCTAGATTTTCTCTGGAATAGCCTTTAAAACTTTGTTTATTCGTTTGATCTTTTTGTATCATGTTATTTAAGCTGAAGGATTGAGTTTAACAAGTTTCCTGAGATACTTCGACAGTCAATTTTAACTACAAAGACAAACTTAAATTACAAAACGGTCCTTACACTTTTAACTGTATCGATTGAATACTGTTTTAATATTTCCTAGTTTGTAGTCAAAACAAATCGTGTGTTTGTATAATACTTAGGTACGTAAATATAAATTATCATGTTTTAATTTTACTTCAATACAAACAAACAAGGCATTTATAACTTACAGTGTGGTCAGAGATACTGGTAACAAGGTACACATTTAACGAGTTGTCCATATTAAACAGAACAGATATAAATTTAGGCTAAAATCTTAGATGTACTTACTCTACAAAATTAAAAATAAAACACGTATTAAAAATTGTCTCAAGCGATAAATATAATGTTTTTCTTTTCAAACCACAGGTAAATTCAGGGGCGGAAAGCTATGTAATTGCCCATATATAAATTTACTAGCGGCTTGCCCCGACTTTGCTCGGGGTAACAATTTTCAACAATATCCTTTGTTTTGTTTTTATTTAGTTTTAGTTTTTTTTTCTAAAACCATCTTAGCATTATTGCCTTTCAAATGAAACCGGTTTGGGGCACATCGGTTGGATGGTTTCAATGGTCTATAACGGACATAGGTAGAAACATAATTTGTATATATAAGTAGATACAAATGTCAATAATTCAGGACAACAGATACATCGACACCATAAATACGCGACATTTCTTTGTAAGTGACCTACTTCGCAGTTATAATCCACACAATGCCGCAACAAACAATAAATGGGAAATCTTTTGGGAACTGAATACGATTGTAAATCAGTAAAACGAAATAAGTAATATTGACTCGATATATTTATCTGCAAAGGCTAGCCGTGCCGATACAAAAGGGTAGGCGCTATTCATAAAAACTCATTAAATATGTTGTATCGGAGTGAAAATATTTTGTATGTATCGAAAATAATAATAGGTATCATTTTATTGTTGATATTTGTGAATCTCATTTAGGTACTTCATTTTGTAAACCGTATCTAATGCTATTTTATATACACAATCATGTTTTACTCTCATTGGGATCGCAGAGAAAATGGAGCACCACTTATTTCGATCCGTAAATACATTTTAGTACCTACTGCATTCTTGAGCTATTTTAAGGACACCGTTTATTTGATTTAAAATGTATGTCTTAGACGACCGCTCATACCTACAGTAATATGCTTATAACTTTTAATCATTAATTAACAATAAATTACTTCGATACGTCTAATCAAATATTTTAATTCTGAATCACCAATAACGAATCGGCTGAACGATTTTGGTTACGGTAACATTTGTATATACAATGAAATATTATACATATATATACAATTTCGTACCTAGCTTATTCTGTGAAGCCCATGTCTACAATAAATTATTGAGTAAATACAATTAAATTATTACAAACTTCACAATTCTTGAGTGCTTCTTTGAATTGATTTAATTATACAAGCGTGTTACCTACCCAGGTTGCTCAGTCAATCAGGGTGACTTTACTACACACCATTACGGTTTTTATACTCTACGGTGTCGCTAGAGACAGTAACAATGTTCATATTTAGCTAGTTGACCATATTAAACAGAACAGACGCCTTGAGCTACCAATTCTTAACGGCCAGTTTCTGAAAGACTTATAAAGTCCATTTTCATATAAGTATTTGACATCTGTTACTGTTATGTTTACTAATAGTAAATTAACTTTTACTCCACGTTTTAGCTTCATAAACACTTGAGGATTGAACCCGGGCCTTCGATTTCAAGTCATCACCCTATCCAATGCCCCATCGATTATTTTTTTCAATTGAACACCTATTTATCTCACAAAACAATACAAATATGTTTACATTCACCTCCACAGGTGTGAGCTACGTAACAAGTGGTATGGTTTGTTTATTTAGACATTGTTTACTCTACAGTTCTCGCAGCTCGGTCAAGAGAGGTAATTCCGCTGTAGCGCGCACCGAAAGATACTACCGCATGATGGATGAGGCCACGGCTTTACCACAGTATAAACTCAATACAGTAGAACGACGTCCTTTATTAAGTCTAGGAGGACACGGACAATTGTTCACCAAGGGAAGAAAGTGACCGATTATCAACGAGTATGCAATTGAGGCTTGAGCTGCAGGCGATCTTCTATATGTCATTAAAAACAGCACGTTAGTCCATATCCATAATATAATATCCATTTGTATGAAAGCAATAACGTATTTTCTGCCCAATTCTTGAAGAAGTAATTAAGTATTTTCCTATCAGGTTTAGTAATAAACATTATATTAGTCGTAGTTTATGCTACCCAATACTTATAAATAACAATCATAATTATAAACAAAATAATTTTAATTAAACTTGAGTGCATCGTGACCACACTTGATAAGCATGTAATTTTTGTTGAGGCCAATCCCTTACCTCGTCTCGTTGAACTTATGTATAGGTATCTACTCTGTGACCATACGTTGGTTAACTTTTCTACCAACTCCTAATTTTATCTTCGCTCTGGTGTGCTAGGTAAACTTGATTCACTGCCCATAAAGGAATTGATTGATGTGTTTGATATTTACTTTATTTTCAAAGCGAGTCGGCCAACTGTTTGCTTATAGTGCGTAATTATTTCTCGATTGTTGGTCTTTTTATATTTTCGGTAATGCTTTAATTGCAATTGTATATACAGGAGACTCGTACTTAACATATTTTCTATGGACAGGGCATTTCAATAACAAGCTACTGTTTCGGTTGTCATAATATTTATCCAATTAGGAAAATTTCCACAATTTCCTCGTAAAAAATGTTTTTGTAATATTACAATTACTGCTGATACCAGCCGAAGACGACATATTTTTATTGAGGTATTTTGAGATTCTTCCTTAGACGGCATTTAAGTTTAGCGGTGTGGCCAGAGATATTTCTAAGGTGACAATTTATGATATTATAATACCGAAAACTAGTAACATACTGTGTAGAAAACCTTCTTTATATAATGGTTTTGCTGCATTCATATGATAATATTTATCTCTATTCTGTATAATCGTAAAATATATTCACACCCATACCCTACTCTGCTGTAGAACAGATAATCCTAGTTTTGGGTTTAAAATTAATGGCTTACTGGGATTCTGTATTGACACAAAATATTTACTCGTGCATACTTGTATCCTTATGATATAGTAGAGCTAAACAGATATAGCGATAGTATGAAATTTTCATACTCAAAATTGTATAATAATATAATAGCTTTCTGCCTCCGGCTTCGCCCGTGGATATTTTGAATCGGTCGAGCCGTTTATTTATTTATTTACACACAGAAAACACAGAAAAAAAATACAGCTCGCAGGCCATTAATCTGTCTAATCTACAGATTGTGTAGTACACATAGTACACTACATAGTACACTATGTCACAATTAAAACACAATAAAAAATGTCAGAAGTAAGAAATCAAGAAAAAACAACACTATCCAAATACCGTTTGACTTTTTTGAGGAAAGAAAGCTGGCTGTCAGAAGTTCAGTGATATATACACGTACAGAAGAACAAATTAGGTATAAACATATTTAAAGATAAGTTATTGTATATTTGGATGTTGTATGTTATTCCGTCACACTAACAAAACTAAACGGATTTGAATAAAATTTAGTGCAGTTACAAGGCTGTAAAACTTATCAATTCTACATATACAATCCGAAATCCTATAAGCGCGCGGAGCCGTGAGTTAATCCCAGTACGTATTTCACTAAAATGCAGTAGTAACATATTTTCCAAATATTCTTTACGTTCGTCAAAAATATGTTTTATTGGTGTTACCCGAAAGAAAACACAGGTGAAGTATTTTGTCAATCATTACGTGGAGTACGGGAGCGCGGCCGAGGTCGCCAGGCGACCAAACCTCCGGCAGTTAGCGGAGAGACGCGGCCGGGACGTAGCGTCGACCCGGGTCAAAAACGTAGCACGTGCTACGATCACGTATAGCCTCTACGAAAATCGTAGCACCTTCAAACCGTAACCAATACTTACTCTACGACAGTAGTTTTTAGTTTTAATTTATATTTTTATTGCAGTAACTTAATACAAATTAATTAATTAAAAATAATTATATATTTTTAAAGTAAAGTTACTATATAATCATTATTTTATGGTTATTATGTTAGTATTGAAAATTGTTAATTAATGTAAGTCCTATCTTATGTATGTGATACATGTATGTAGAGTCGTTAAACATCAAAACCCAAATCTCGTACCTCCCTTAATAACATTATAAGTCGGGGTCTCGGCCCATTAAGTTATTAATACGGGCTAAAATATATGTTCTCTATAGACAAAATTTGATATGCTATTCACATTTTAACTTATTAAGATATGTTATTAACAAGTCTTAGTAATCATATATTTTGTTTATAAATTATTTTAGACAAAGAAAAAGAGGTAGGTGTACTCCGCCAAAGAAGATGTTGGATCCATGCGTGCGTTTATTAATATACAAATAAATCTACATACACAATATTTTTACTTACAAATCTTTATTTAATTAAAAAAATGTCACGTTCATATTATGTATGAATATGCTTAACGGTAAGGTAAAATTGTCAAGATTGAGTGATCAATAACATCTGCACCGCTCAGTGTGAGCAGGTCAACAATTTTCATTATCAGCCTATAATTGCTAATCTTCATAATTTAATGTATTTACAAAATTATTTTCTAGAAACTTTCAGTTTTTCCCGAACTTTTCAATTTACCGAGCAACTTTTCCAATTTTTATTGCCTAAAAATGTGATTCGCAGTATTACGAACATTTAAAAAAAAATAGCCAAATCGGTGCAGCTGTTCTCAGGTGATGCGCTAAACAACGAACAGCATTTAATTTTTATTTTATTTGTAAGTTCGGTCGTTTATTTCTATTTTATTTATTTATTCATTTATTTATTCCACAACAATACATATTTTTTGAAACTACAGAATATTTTGCCTTTGCATTTTCCATTTACGGAATAACAATAGAAATAGTTGCAAATATTTTTGTAGATGTCTTACAAATTGATAAAATATTTAATATATCAAAGTAAGTATATAACAGTAAAGAAATTTTTAATCGATCTAGTAATTTCAGAGTTTACTTCTTACATACAAACAAACTCACATTATATTTTTAATATTATATAGTATAGATAATTACAAGAAGATTTTAAATCTACTGTATATACGGTAAGATCCAATTCGATCTCAAAATTTAGGGTAATAAATGCCTAAGTAATTTGAAATCCCTATCTATAGTACCTATACATAATAACGTAAGGACTCGCATGAAGATATAACGAATTAACTCAGTCTATTCTAATTTGCAAATGTATCTTTAATTATATTTAGAGAATGATTTAATGAGGCTTAGGAGACCCTTTTCATTTTAGATTAACAATAAGAGAATTAATAATATCCACTCTAATTCAATATCTGTGAGCGTGGTGGTGAAATGTTAGAAAGGGCTGCGGTTTCCATTGATCTATCTACCTGCCAAATTAAACTTTCTAGTGATTCAGTTAAAGGAATAAAGGCTTTTGTTTGACGCACATAAGACGTCGTCAAATAGTTTGCGTGATTAAACTTTACAAACAGAATTCACATTCACGAAAGTATAAAATTGTATAAATTATGAATTTCCAATATTTAACCGATATTACTCAAATTATTTATTGAATTAATGGAATTTATTACAATAAAAACATTTTGAGATCATACATTTATTAATAAATCGAAGGTTGTGAAAATAATAATAATATTCGTGTCATATTTTAATAACATTGACATAACATCTAATGAAATACGGAGCCCTATTAGATCTCACATTTCAGCATTGCGGTTGTATCCGCGTTAATAGTCACTGCTTCGTCCCTTTAGGTCGTAGCGCAATGTTATTAGCCTATAACCTTCCTCAAGAATTGGGCTATCAAATGCAAAAATCATTCTTTAAATCCGACTGGTAGTTTTAGAGTTAACGCGTTTAAACAAAAAACTCTTCAGCTTTACCTTTAGTATAGATATACATTTTTGTGTATGCACTAATAGATGAGGAAATTGTAAATATTTAAATATAAGATTGATCACTGAATCAATGTTGCATAATTACAAAGACTCTATTGAGAAAACTTTAAATGTTTTTATACATATTCATCTAGAGATTTAACAACAATATAAAACTGATCTTGTAAGGGCATAATTATATATAATACCTACTTTGTTCAGATATTTTATCATCAAAGCCTTAAAATATATTTTCTGTCAATTTATAATTCCTTTGACACGATTTAGCGCAGTATTAAATTAAATGTCTTCTTTTATCACTTTAAATTACATATTTGTCAGAGAGTACAAAATATTTTGACTGAAACGTTTTTCAATTAGGTTTATTAATAAGGTTGTTAAGGTCTTATAAACAATTGGCCATGCTACATATTTATGATATACTCTTTTAATAATTTATTTTGAAAATATAGCCCATTTTAAGAAACTAATTTCGATATTTTTGTTTTTTATCCATTGCGTCTATTTTTAATATATTTTACAAATTTTACCCGCGAAAAGTAAACTTGACGTCACAAGAATTTGGAACAGGATTATAATCTTGGGCACTACACATAAAAAAGTGACAGTCAATCAAATTAAAGTCAAGCAAACGTAAGTCAAGGTCGACTAACCTAAAAATTACTCTTGTTATATTATACTCGTGTTTATAATTATTTAAATTGAATAGTTTTTACAATGACAAGTAAATAGTGTTTCATCTCGTCATGTCCTAATAACAAAGAAAATAATTACACGTAAAATATAAATTTATAAAGACGTCACTCAAAGATTGACGATTACCCTTTTTTGTAGGCAAAGGTATTTCTTTTTCATACTACTTATGTAAAAAGTCATACATCGGTCAAATGAAAGTTATTGTTTTTTATTGAATATCTTAAAAAGTATAGACTTAATTTAAAATCTGATTTCGAGATCTTAGTTCCTGTTCTAAAAGTTAGCATGGCCAATTTGGTGTACATAAATTAAAAACAAACATAAATTTATTTTGCTTACATCTTTTATAACTTACATTTTATAACTTCCTTGGTCCGGAAGCAAAAAATATTTTTTTAAACAAATTAATACAAATTTTACTAAGCTATATACTTGTTAGCGTAACTTGAATATAGAGAAATAAGACCAGTTCATAAGTAGGCCATTACAAGCCAAGCCAAAGTAAGTTTACAAAAGCATAACAAGAACTTGCTTTCCTCGGAAATTCCTCCACGCATAAATCATTGTGAGTAATAGGCTTAAAAATGGATCGTAACTTCGAAAGGGTTTTTATATTTAACGATGTCACTCAAATGACAAATTTAGGACCAGTTTAGATATTTAAGTAGGTATTGTTAACTTTTGTTGTGATACCATTTAATTAATCTTACTTTGTCATTTATTAAGAGAAAATCTCGCAGATATACTAATAAACATTATATTTACACATCATATCTAGGTATGTATTTTAAAATCTGTTCGCCCCGGCTTCACCAGTGGGGCCCATATAAATTTTCATCCCCTGTTATACCCCTCCTAAGAGGGGGAAGAGGGGTAAAATAGCCTATTATGTATCGTAACAAACAGATAGAGTTACTTTCGCATTTATAATATTAGTATAATAAATGATTTAAAAAGAAAATAATTTTACCTAAAATATTTGTTTCTCTATCAGTTTGAATGGACAACATTTCATTTTTTTAATCACCCATTAAATTAAAAATATATTAAAAAATAAGTTACACGTATTTTTATATTTTATTTTTGGTTGAGTTTTTATGTTTTTAATTTAATTATGATTTTTTATAAATTCTGAGAACTTATAAACTAAAAACCTTAGCTAGGACTAAAATTAAGAAATATAAACTGTCACTGAAAGTGACTGATAGTCTTTCTGATAGTGTCAGTCAAGCCACAGAGTATACGTTATAGAAATGCAAAGAGTATAATATACCGTGTTCCAAATAGGTGTTGCCGTAGCCGGAACTCAAATCGCCCACAACATTATTCATAATGTATATAATAATACTAGCTTTTGTCCGCGGTTTCACTCGTAAATATATTTCCTGTTATAGCCCATTCGAAACTAGCAAAACTTCCAAAAAATATTATATAAAAGAAGTATTTTTATAATTATATTATTCTAATTATTAATTTAGCTTCAAATGGAATAAAAATGGGTAAAATTAATAGAAGGCAACACCTGAGTTCAATAACAAATTAGTATTTTTAAATTAGAGGGTTAGCACAGATTAGGCCACCTATTAATCCTTATTTATCAATATTTCAGTATTTTTAAAATAACTCAAAAATTAAACAATATAAAAAATAAAAAAATGAAAAATAAGCTTTCTAGCATGTAATCTCCAAACGGTTTTCGAATTTTGGTACCTTACAAAAAATGAAATGTTGTCCATTGAATAATGAATTACATATTTATTTGACGGTGACAAAACATATTTTAAGTAAAACTTTGCTCAACCAAAATAAAAATATTTATTACTCCTATTTCCTATTACTAACGTATTTTTTCTGTAATATACTTGTCATTGCAGTTACGCGTACAAATACCATGGAAATACGCCAAATATACTGCAGAAAATACATGTTCGATGAAGTAGGTACATTTTATCAATTCTACCCGCGAAGCCCACAATGAATGCTGCAATCTAATTAACAAACCGCGTAAAAGCCTGCGGCACAGCTATTGTGAGAGCTAAAATTTAAGGTTTATCTTGTATTGTATTGGATATAATGAGGTCATTAGAAACAGTGGTATAATAATAATATAATAATTTCAAAATCCTTGTTTAATATGAACTAAAGCTAAAGTATCGGGTATGCTATAAAGCTCGTAGTAATATCCATAATATTCATAAACCGCGAAGATTAACATATTTAAAATTACCTACTACATGATACCAGCTAATCAGCTGCTATATAATATAATTAACCTTGTTGTGGTATAGACAGAGAAGAACAACGTTTTAATAATATTCTATCGACATACTTAATATGTATTTCCTATTCACAATATATGTACTTAATATATTATGTAAACGAATAGTATGTAGTTTAAACATAAATCCAAACATTACATTGGACAAAACTTCGAGTAAAAGCTAGTATTTTCTGTAAAAATAACAATTCGTGCAAGTTCTCGCTTTTGTAGAAATATAAACCACTTCAAGAAGGTTTAAAAGTCAAGCGGTGTTTAATGTGATTTAAATTGAAAGATTTAGGGGAAAGCTTATTTTCGCAACTTATTATCCACGTTTTCCACAATAATTACATTACGTATTTTGTAATTTAATGGATTTCTGTTTTATTTTTTACATGTATCGTATTTTATAGAAATTACTTTTATAATAAGAATACTTAATTAAACTTTATTAATTACCTATTAACTGTGCCTTGCGGTTGCATCCGCATCAATGGTCACTGCTCCGCCCCTTTAAGTCGCAGCGTAATGTTATATAGCCTATAAGAATTGGGATATCAAATGCAAAAATATTTTTTCAAATTGTACTGGTAGATCCATATTATATTAACGCGTATCTAAAGAACATATAAATATAATAAATATTTGTAACCATTTCCAAATCTCTGACAACACTTTAATTTACTTATTTGTATAGATTTGGTAAATGGGCATTTGAAATACATAACTAGAATATTCTTAAAAAGTTCAAATCAATATAGTTAAGTGGTGTTTCTGAATATGGAAACTGTAAATAACAACACAAAGAAAAGGTGACGACGTTTGATAGTGACACAGTTAAATTCCATGGGGACTTAAAACGTGCGAGATGTAGCTTCGAGAAACATTAACGGAAGGTATGGCAGGTACCATACGACATCTGTCCACATACCATCATGACTCGCGAGCTGAGCAGTCTCCAAACACGGTAAGAAAAATAAAAATCAATATACTTGTATTCAATACAGTAATCTAGCGGGAGCTGCGGCGGAAATCGCATAGTCTATAGTTCAATTATTGAAAACTACAAATTTGTGCCGTATTGTGTTGAAACTCTAGGTCCGTGGGGTTCAAATGTCAAAAAGTTTTTTAAAGATATATACCCTCGACTGGTCATTAGATTAGATTACATTTAAGGTTTTTATATTGTTATGTTATAACATAACATATAACATATAAGAATACTGACTGCATTTCCCCGCTGAATCGCGATGCTGATTCGTTGAGCGAGGAAGGAAGGAGCCAGCCCTCTTGTCACCAGAGGAGATGACCAGTCGAGGGGATATATCTTTAAAAAACTTTTTGATACGCATGTCATGTTATGTAACTGCACGACTTAATACATACATAGGGTATGACTTATAAATTAAGAAATTATGCATTTCTGCCGTATTTATTACCGTAATTAAATAAAATTTATTCGTGGAAGAAAACTTTACTCTTTAAACGTCATAAACTTCTAACACTTCGGAACCATCATCTGTGGAAAAATAGTATTAAGAAACTCCACAGGTATCACAGAAGAAAATCGTATTTTGAGCAAACTTATAAAAATATCTGGTATGCTTTTGGCCTTTTTGGGCTAAAGGCTATTGGTATATTATGTGATATGTCTAAATGCATATTAATGTTTAAAATATTTGTCTGGTTCCGTTCCGAGAAAAAATAGGGCGAGACTTTCAAAGTGTGGAGATTTTTTTTAATGAAAATTTGACAGACAAGGTATTATCGTTATGCTATGGCAGTTGTCTGTAAATATTTACTAGACTGCCTTACTCCACATTTTATTTGTGATGATGGAAATTTATTTAAATAGCCACAATTATTTTACAGTGTTTTCCAAGAATTTTAATAAATTAAGGTTAATATCACTAATATAATAACTAAAATATAAATGTGCATGCCCGTACCAAAGCGTGCACGAAAGACATGCGACAACTTTATTGTAGACCGGCAGTATAATGACATTTATAAATTTATAATTTAATTATAATGAACACGCAATAGTATTAAGTAAACATCCGCATTAAATAAGTAATATTTTCATTATTGCTTTTAATCGTCCACACACTCATAAATATATATCCAAAAGGTAGCTTTCCTTCCCGGTTTCGCCCGTGGAAACTTTTAATATGTCAAGATGAAACAAAAAGCAACAAATAAACAAACAAACACATCTTCACGGCCTTTATATTTTGTGGTGTGGCCAGAGACACCAGTAACAGTGTCCACTATTTGTCCATATTGGACAGAACAGGTAGCAAGCCTGTTACAGCAACATGTTAATAGATCTAGACTTCTTTAACAGACGTAAATAACTGTTTATTTTTAAATGAAGAGCCCTCCGAAGCACGAGGAATCGATTAAAAACTTATTCTTAAAGAAAATTGGTGCTTAGCATTTTTAGCACGAGTTAGGAATCAATAGGACCTCCCGGTCTTAAGTCAATTACAATATACATTATGATAGATGACAAAATTATAAAGTTTTATTGCAAATAGCATATTCCACTTGGATATTGTTATTAATTTTGAAACAAAAGACAGATACTTGATTATTTTTTTTCTATCTTGACGGGTTGCCTTGCAGCTGCCGAAATCGTGTTACGGTCCTAGGGCACTCAGCGGAAGACGAAGTCTCCCTCTTTTAGCCGATGGTATTTGTGAAGCTATACCTAACGAGTGGCCAGTTCTGTTGAGGTATATTTAGATGGAAAAGCCTCTAAGTGTAGTTTGTCGGATTACGTAGATAAGTTTTTAATTATGGAAACCCATTGGTACATGGCCGGGATCCGTGACCGAACCCGTGCTCTGCCTAGTTGATACCAGACGTATTAACCACTCGGTTACCGACGTACCATTTATTTGTATTTTAAATTGAAATAAATGTATGTAACAATATTTATTCCACTCACTAGAAACAAGATAGATGCTCGTATCGTAAATAAACATTGTAAATGTTTTTCTGTGAATGTTTTCATTCAATTTAACTGTATGCTGCTGCTAGTCTGAACAAAATTTTGAAAACTTTTTCGTTTTAGTTTGTACACTCTTTGAACATTATTTAAACCATGAACAATGTAAATTTTAACCCATTTTAACTAAAACTATTATCTATTACATATTTATAAGGCTGTGACAATAATATTCACCCACTTTTCTTTTTCATTTAAGGCTCCTATATCCATATTTTTTTAACCGACTTCCAAAAAAAGAAGGAGAAGGTTCTCAATTCGGACCGTATTTTTTTTTTATGTATGTATGTACATCGATAACTCCGCCAATTGTGAACCGATTTTGATGGTTTCTTTTTTAATCGTCAGATAATTCTTCCGGATTGGTCCCATTTTTATCTCATAAAAATTAGTTCATTAGTTTTTCAGAAATTTTGAAAAAACTGACTTTATAAGTACATTTTTCTTGATATCTCGATAAAATATGTACCGATTTTGACAACTTATTTTTATCAAGACATAATAATTTCTCGACATTATCTCACAGACATATGACGAAAATCGGTTCAGTAGTTTTTCAGAAATTCAGTAATTAATTTCTTTTTACGGCTGAAAATTATGTATCAGAAAAAGCCTTAGCAACGGTTGCTATTGACACGAAGTTGTCAATTTTCGTGACGATGGTCTAGCGGTTAAATGTAATGGGGTGCATAGGATGCACGAGCACATTAAATGGTTCAAATCACATCCACAGGGGTATTTTTTTTTTATTTTCCATCAATATTTTTTTAGTTGCGATATTATTCGTCTGTCAAGGCAGCAAAATCACTTAAAAGGGTAAAATAAACCTTTTAAAAAAAAGTGCACCGACTTCAAAAATTTGCACTGAAAAGTAAGAAATAATAAATATTTCGTCGTAGAATTTGAAGACGGTTGGTGCCAAATTAGAAACAACTTAGTTCCCAAATTCACTAATATAGACAATTCATTAGGAACCTACGATCATCAGTACATACAAATATAGATAATATTGAACAGATCTTTATCTTCGTAGATATTTACTTAGTTTTGTATCCTAATTTGGCACCAACCGTCTTCAAATTCTACGACGAAATATTTATTATTTCTTACTTTTCAGTGCAAATTTTTGAAGTCGGTGCACTTTTTTTTAAAAGGTTTATCTGGAATAAATTATTTCAAATTTATCTGTAAATAATTCACCTGTTTCACTGTAATTTAGCATATAGTTACTTATTCAATATATCTAAGTGAAATAGCTGTTCCTTTTGCAATGGGTTTTATTGAATAGGAAATATGACTACTATGGGTAAATACGGGTAAATATTTACAGAGAAATTGGGAATAGTTTATCCCCATACAAATTATGGATATAGGGCTCTTAAATGAACCTTATTGGTGTAATTTATGGTAATAATGCCATCAAAGATAAAAAGTGGACACAATTTTTTAGAACCATTGCCTATTATGCTTTTTTTATTTATTTCTATTATATTTGGCATATTTTATTAAATACATATACGCCACTATTGGATCGGATAGGGATTTTTACATATTAAAGAATTGACTCGAGCTTTTCCTAACAAAAACTACAAAGCTAATACAATATATTTTGACCTTGATTGACTATTCATATTTTCCTCTATAGTTATTTATATGAAAATTTTCTCAATCATGTAGATTAGTTTGGGTCGCGGCAAAAACATATGTATCATAAAATATAGTTGCGAAGAGTTGTTTGCGTCATACTTGAGATGGAAACAAAGCAAGAAAGCGATCTGCGAGTGAAACTGACTGAATCCTATGTTAGAAAAAATATCTCCTTTTCAGACAAAAGCTTAGGCGATATGTTACGTCGGTACGTGATTGATGGTTTGAGGGAGCCGTGAGTTTTGATTGGAGAATATGTCTATTGTACTTAAATTATATTAGCGAGCTTTGGCTGAGATTATAGGCTAAAAGATTATTTTGTTTGTTTGTTACGGTATTTTGAGTATAAAAAATGTCATCACAAGTTTGTCACATTACCGGTAATTGAACACTGCTATTTCTAGTAGTGTTGTATTTTTAACAAAATAATAATAAGCCTTAAACAAGACTTTATTTATCAATCCAATTAACACCCCAATACAATAGCCCAATTTTAATTTTGATTTAATTTTTATCTCTGCAATAGTCCAGGCACCTTGTATTTGATGCGTTCAGAGATAGATTCCGATGGGTGCTAGCCACAACACTTTAGATTAAAGAGGCCTTTTTTAATAAATTTAGATTTATTAAAAAAGGCCTCTACGTATTGGACCTATGTCCCCAAGCAAGCCTTACAAAGGACTGGGCTTTGTGTCCCTGAAATTAGAGTTACATAATAATAACATAAAATCAACCTTTCATCACACATCCACTCTATGTGTCTAAACTATCTCATTATTACCTATGAAGTTTTAATTCCAACATCATCATTCACGTCACACCTTTTTCACTAGTTCTCAACCAGAAATACACAACCAGTTGATATGTATGCCGATGTCTTAAGTTAGTAACAGTTTCTGAGTCCACGGTAACGGGTTAACTAAGGTAATAGTTTCATGTAAGTTGTATACAAGTTGGCGGCTATGTAGTACGACAGGTGGTCGAACTGAGTTCGTTATTAATTTGATTGAAGTGCTCCGTACTGGCGGCGACAGCAACGATTTATCGAGAAGACCGCCGTCCTTTAGATATAAGCATACATATTACAGACCCGTATGACTAGACGATATAATATTTAAAACTAAAACGGTTTTTTGTTTGTCTTTTATTAATTACTAGTGACCCCGATTTGAAACTTTCACGTTTATAATGGCCTGGGGAGTAACTGCGTTTAAATTCGTTACAGTGGCAACAGTAGCGACAATTTCATTGAAATTTAATTGTGTTTAAATAAGAACAATTATGTCATATGCTGCTTAATTAAATGAAATTTACACTGTAGTCGTCATTGCAACGAAATTAAATTCAAGATTTTAGGATTTCTAATTAAAATTTAAATCAAGAGTAAAGCTACATGTTCGTTTGGACAACTGCCAAAAAAAATATCTGATACTGGTGTCTCTGGCCCTGGCCACCGTGAAGATTGTGTGTGTGTATGTGTGTTTCCATTGTCATTGTAATTTAATTACTTATTTACTTAATTAAAACATTGTATTTTTATAAGAGTAAATATCCTATTTGTAAATAGTGTATGTATCTGTAATCTATTTTATGAGTTTCTTTCTTCTTCAGTCCGTATCCGTCCACTGCTAAACGTAGGCCTTCTCAGCATTGCGCCACTTCTCCCTATACTTCGCAGTTCTTCTCCACGCCTACTCTTTCTCTTCACGATGTCCTCACTCCATCTCACTTGTGGTCTGCCGATCCTTCGATGGCACTTGACGTCCATCTACCATCGTGTCTTCTAGCTACGTGTCCTACCCATCTCCACTCCAGTGCTGCAACTCTAGTTCCAATGTCCACCACTCTTGTCTTCGGTCTTGAATAAAATAAACTAAAATACCATATAAGATAAGCCTAAAATAAAAATTATTATTTGTCTAACAAAATATCGGAAGTAAGCTTCTTACAAACCAACACAGTTTCTTTTATATAACAAAATAATCTTATGTTTGTCTCCATTTAAATTAGTAGAATAATATTTCCATAATTATAAAAATAATTTTGCAAATACTACGTTCATTTTAATTCAAAATTGAAGCTACGTAATTAAAGATTTCTCTAATTATTACTGAGAGAATTAATTATACAGAAAATCTGTTCCTTAAACGCAAAGATATCATAGAATTGGATAAAAGGAATTATTTTGTATGTTGATGTTAAGCAATGATTTGCAAAATATTGAGAGCCAAGCCGCTGGAAAAAGCTAATGCCGATTTTATATATTCCAGTAAGGGAAAAATGTCCTACCTTTTTATCTTGCCGTGTAATTAGTTAGGAAATTGGTTGGAGCTGTAATTAATGGTCTAATCCAAGCATAAAAGTAATTCTGAATAACATAGGTACATGCAATTACGGTCTTTATTCCAACGAGGAGTGGCCAGTGATACTTTTTAGTACTTAGTAGACCACATTTAGCATAGATGAAAATAAGAAAAAACCGGACAAGTACGAGTCGTACTCGCACACGAAGGGTTCCGTACCACCGTACAATAAAAATAGTATACACACTTGGCCGGTTTTTATTTGAGTATGTAGTTATTCTAGTTAGACGATTGATATGTATTTCCATTATAAAAATCGCCGAAAAAACACGTTTCTTGTATGGGAACCCCCTTTAATTTTTAAGTTTATTATTTTATTATTATTATAGCGGCCATAGTAACACACATTCTGTGAAAATTTCAAGTGTCTACCTATTACGGTTCAAAAGATACAGACGGAGTGACAGACGAAGCTCCGAAACATAAGAAGTAGATTGAAGCATATATTCCTAAAGAAAATTGGTGCTATGCATTTTTGTCACGAGTGACATTTTTAAACTCCACCGGTTTCAAGTCCAGCGCTCTACGAACTCCGTGAACGGTACAAGTACCTATTATTGAAAATTTATTCAGAGTTGTTCTAATTTTACGTAGTATCAGTTAAGGGTCTTTATCGATAAATAATTTTGTTTATACCAAGACAACACAAATCTGATAAAGTCATCGCAATCTTAAACAATGAAAATGTTTTCAATAAAACGAAGGATCTTTTTCCTTTATTAACCGACTTCAAAAAAAGGAGGAGGTTCTCAATTCGACTGTATTTTCTTTTTATGTTTGTTACCTCATAACTTTCGACTGGGTGAACCGATTTTGATGATTATTTTTTTATTTGAAAGCTGGTGCTTCCCGTGTGGTCCCATTTTTTTAAGTGAAAATTGGTTTAGTGGTTTTGAATAAAACTTATTTTGAAGTCAATTTTTGTCATAACTCGATGAAATGCCAATTATTTATATTTGTAATGATACTTGTAATCACTTAAAAGGGAAAAATAAATTAACTATAAAAAAATGTGTACCGACTTCAAACATTTGCACTGAAAAGTAAGAATTAATAAATATTTCGTCGTAGAATTTGAAGACGGTTGGTGCCAAATTAGAAACAACCTAGTTCACTAATCTAGACAATTCATTAGGAACCTACGATCATCAGTACAAACATAGATAATATTGAACAGATCTTTATCTTCTTAGATGTTTACTTAGTTTTGTATCCTAATTTTGCACCAACCGTCTTCAAATTCTACGACGAAATATTTATTATTTCGACTTTTCAATGCAAATTTTTGAAGTCGGTACACTTTCTTTATTTACTTTACAAATAAAATAAACCCGTAGCTACACCCACATATTATTGTACCTAGGGAATGCAATACCGGGATACCGGGATCCCGAAATACCGGGATCCCGCATACATGTTGCGGGACTAATCTCAGTCGAAAAATTTGCGGGATCCCGCTGGACTGGCGGGATTACAGAGAAGCGTGGTACATACGTGTTTCTCTAAGGTGCGGGGCGCCGAGCCCTAGGGGAACCGTGTGAAGGCGTTTGATTACTTTTATTTTGCCAGCTACAACTTGTAATTATGACGCAATGCAATGATTTATTCATTGAATATTTATTGTCATAAAATCTATAGATAAATCAAAATCAAACTGAACTTTATAAGAAATAATATTATTTTTGGAACCATCGGGCCGGGTATATCCTGCAAACACCTGCGTCACACCTGCGACCTTTTCTAAGAATTTTATTTTTTATATTTATTATATTAATAAGCCATTTAAAATGTAACAAAAAGCTTATTTAATTTGGGTTAAAATTAAAACCGTGAAAACGAGGTCTATTAGGTCTTTATTACGATTATTTACGATTGATTTCAGAGGTTTAAGTCGACCCTGCGGGATCCTGCAAATACCGGGATCCCGCGGGATTAAGATGGTTACCGGGATTGAAATTATTTTGCGGGTTGCATTCCCTAATTGTACCACATACGGCTCCCAAATTTTTGTTTCCAGGGTGCCAAGTAGAAGACAATATGTCAACTTCATTTAACCGACTATATTTATTTTGGCTACTAAACGTCGACTTGCGTTTATTGTTAAATGAGATTGGAGTCGTATTTAATAAAAATTCCTTGTTTGAACGAGTGTCAAACATTCATTGTACACGACCAAACCGTTTGACTCAAGCATGAAATTTGCGTGTTTGAATCAAACTTTGTGACAGTTTACGTAACGCTTAACAAGTACATTGAGGTATTTTGAGATTAAAAAGCCACGTGCAAGCGTTCACATTAGTCTGACCTTTATGAACATTTCTGAACCACTGTTATAAGTCTTAGATCCATAATATTATTAAGATAAGAACCAATAAAACATATCGTTTGAAAAACTCTAGATCAATAATAGGAGGAGATAAGATCCACACGATTCCACGTCATGTCATGGCGACCAACGCACGCGCCCGCCGTGACGTGATGGGGAATCCAGTTTAAACCCGTCTGCGCTGTGATAGTTGTGATTAGTCAGTGATTAATAGGACATAGCACAGTCGGCGGGAACATCTTTACTACCGATTAATCGGCTATTGTTACTGTGACGTCTATAAATACTTGACATTAGCAAACCATCGATTAACATTGATGGAGCCATTATAAAATAAGAAGAAGGAGAAGATCCACACGAAACTAATTTATTTTTAATTTCCACAGCTAATTAGTGAGATCAACGTACAACTGGCGTTGTTCCGCGACTTGCTCATCCATATTGGTCAACCGCATGACAGTCCTGAACTACGTGAACGAGTCCGCCGTCTACGAAGAGCCTGTGTAGAGGCAACTAAACATACAAGTCAACTTGTCCTACCAGCTTGCAAAAAGTAAGTTTCAAGTATTTTATTGCAATATGCAATATGTATGGTTTGGCCACCTAATATCTGTCATAACGTTAAATAAAAATAATTAACGTTTGTCAATGTAAATATTTTTTTATAGAAATGTAAAATAAATTAGGATTTTTTATGTCAATTTCTACTTTAAATTTTGTAGAATTCCACGATATGGCGGATTATAGTTGGCCATATCATGAAATGTCCAATTTTACGATCGGTCGATGACATGTTTAGGGCAATTTTATTTCATTCAGGAAAAGCGCTTTTAAAAATCTAATAAAACACATTCCGAGATCAGGGCGGGCGGAACATAGGGACGATATTGAGATGCCTTATCCGGTTAAAAACCCCGTTGAAGTTATATTGGATGACAAAGATGAGTTTCTTTTGCCACTATGTGATTATATCATATACCTACACAAATTGTTATGAAGATCCGCAAGTATTGTTATTTATAACTTCATTAATTTGCCTTAAAAATTTGCCTCCCGGAATCGTGTTACCGGCCCCAGGGTACCTAATGGACAGTGGAATACAAATGGCTAGCTTTGTTGAGGTATTTTGAAATAAAAAAGGCATAGGCAGTCATGAGAACTACCGACAGAAGTGAATACTTAAAACTATGAAATAACAGATAGGTAGGTATATTATATATATGCTTTCACTAGCGAAGCACAACACGTCATACTCATAGCTACAGATATACTGTTAACATTGGCATGTCGGTGACGCAAACTATAAAATTTTCCCCTACCAAAAATCACTCAACGTAGATGGCGCCGCTATAGATATAGTATATATTATTATGGGCTTTTATCTAAGATAGCATCTCGATGAGGCGAACCCATAAGATATTCCCCTAACAAAAATTGCTCAAAAGTTTTCACTTCAAAACCTTTTACTTATTATGTACATAATATGTTCGCTGTAAGGTCCGAACGATGTGGTCTGCGCTGCGCTCTTGCACATATATGCATATTTTTACTACTCACTCAGCCACGACGCACTTTATTATTAAGTTATTATTGGATAGTAAGTGTATCACAACACACAGGAAGTAACATATTGATTTTACCTGTCGGCAAGCTCACCCACTCTAAATAGATGTAGGTACCACTTGACTTGACGCTATATAAAAGTAACATTTCTGTCATGTTGTACTACTCGTTTGTCCCCAGTGGTACCACCAGTAAGACAAATGAGTTGAGAAATGGTGTAGAATGGCTCTTTTACCTAAATGATGACGTCATTTTGTCGTCTGTTCGCAGAACTTTGAAATTTATTAGAGAAAAAGTACTGCTTAGAAAACAAAAATATTCAAATTAGTTTTTTAAAATAAACCATCTTTAAAATAAAAATATAAAAACCGTACCTTTGTTTTTAGTTTAGGTACATATCTAGTTCATGGCATACACTTTCTGTCAATACATAAATCAAATAGGCTGTACACTCAAGTAGTTTCAATTTTATAATAAAACGTTGTTTAAACATTTAGGCATCTTTTGGCATATACCTATATCGTTGGTCTTAACCACAAAACTTAGTATAAAAGATCTGTGGTCTCAACCGTCTTTCTATAGACTCTAATGAAAATTTACAGAAAGGTGTCTTTTTAGAATTGAGAACCGACATGAAATTATGTCAATTTGTGAAAAAAAAATGTTTAGGGGGTCATTCAGATCAGGTAAATGACTTTTTTCGAGTATCTTCGCTATCTTACAATAATACATAAAACACTGAAAGCAGACACGATAAAGCTTAGTTTTAGACGAAACCCGTAGGTGAATTCTACCCAAATGTTACACTAATTGAATATTCCCTACAAATCACAGTTCTAACTATTTTGTAATAAAATTAATTTATTGGTAAAACTGATAATAAACTTTGAGGAACAACGCAAAATTGTTCTGTAACTTTACAAACGATAACTTGATGCCGACAAAACAAACTGAATTGGTTTAGTTCGTAGCAGTAAATCGAACACAGCCCCTTGGGCCTGTCCGATCAGTGTCCAGAGGTAGATTAATGTTCCCTCACCGCTAAACAAATGACTGCCGCAGGAAATAAAACGAAACAACTCTTTGGACATTCACACAGGTGGCTTGAAGACTTGACGATAAAATATGTTGGCTGTATTTTTAGTATTCTTTGCTCAAAATAGAAAAAAAACTAAATTTTCACGGCTATTTACCTGCACAGAAGTATATAGAGGGGATAGAGCTCCACTCTTTCGATATATACAACGTTTCATAACTATACACAACTATAATACCTATAGTGCCACATATTTGACCGTTTTCTAAACACATCTAAGCACCTCTATATGAAAGTATGAAATTAAAGAATCAAATTCAGCGTTTTGTCATATTTCAGTAATGAACCTAGCCAAAGGTTGAGTACAGACTCTGAAATTCTGAATTTTATTTGCATATGTTAAAATATCTTAACAAGGAAAATAGTAAAAGACAACTTCACAAAAAGGGGCTTTTTATTATTTTCCGAATATAAAACACTCGGTATAAGTAAATTCACACTATAAAATAGATGTACATTCGTTTAGACGCTACGTCATCATGTTGTAAGGTATTTACTTAACTCTTTTCAATTACTCGAATGTCATTTGATACGATCCTGACATATCTCTTTCGTCTCCCTGTACAAATTCAACACACCTTTCACATATGCCCAGCGGTTATAAATTGCAAAAAAATGTAACTAGCCCATGCATAAAAGAATTTTTGTACACATTGAAAGCGTGAAAATGTGTCACAAAAATAAACGAGATCAATGGACACTAACGACATGTAAGGTACAAATTGGACGGATCGCATCATTCGTCTTTTATGCAAAATCTGGCCAATATTTGCATATCAAAAGGTGTATAGTCCATTTGGTCGGAAGCGAATTTTGAAAGGTAACTAATTACAACAGTTTCTACCTTTTCACTTTATGAATCCCTAACGCAACCTAAAGTACGTAGGGCTCAAAAGGGTTCATTAAATCCAAAACTAAGCAATCGACTCGTTCTGGCTTCAGAAAACCTGTGAAGTGCGCTCCATTTTCATTAATTAATTACCTATTTGCGAATAAATAAATTAAGAGGATTTATACAATTAGAAGTTCTCGGCTCGACCCAGCTAGCTTCAGTACAATATAATTTGAATAGCTATACATAGAGGAACTCCTCAATGGTTAAGGGTTTTCATATTGTGTTTGGGCTAACAAAAACTTGACTTTAAAATTGATGATCATTGTTGTTGTCTGTCTATAAAATCTGTTAGACTGTCTATAAAATCTGAACCTGGTCGAATGAACTTATCAATGATGGGTATATTTTATAATTACTTAAATAATTCAGGTGGACAGGGAAATTATTGACAGTCTTAGGGTCTCCATACAGTTATAATCCATATTGATCGGTTTAATTAACCGTGACAGATTTCGGGATGTGTAAAGCACCAATAATTCACATTGGTTAAATTTATTCAGTATTGTTTTTATTTAAATTGACAGGTCCGCAATAGAGAACGGTGCTGAACATCCCCAACTTGTGTTGCTGTACTTCATGGCACAACTTCTACTTCGAGAACTTGCTAAGTGCCATCGACTGGTACAACTAGTGCCTATGGACATGACATCTTATTACGGCAAGTATATTTCATGCCCTTATCATATTTTTGTACCTAAGTAATATGAAGACTTGAAAGACGTGGGCTTGGGCATCGCTCTTCTATATTTTGGTCTAGTCCTATTGTCATTAATCGAGCATTTTCTATGGCAATCTTACAAATTGGCTGTCAAATTCCCTTTAAATTTGAACACCAATACTCAAAACTCGTGATATCAGAGCTGTTCTTGGCTGCCGAGCAATATAACAAAATAACCTACGTCCCATAGAATGATTCATCTTGAAAGGTTAGTTGGAACATTTGCAACTGAATTAAGTTAGAAAATATTTTTGTACACAGAAAATCGTGCCGGTCCGTCCAATTTCGGGAATGTAATCAGTCAAATTCTACTTTGCAAGCAAATAACCCCAGACTTCAACCAAGAAGAATTGTGTAGCATCGTAAAGGACACCCAAGAGATCACAAGGATAGTCAACGACCTTCAGGAATACCTGCCGCAACACGAAAATTTGAATCATTTAGGTACGTACATTTATACAATTTATTGTCGGTCTGTATTAGGGTACTGTAACACTGTTACGCCCTTATTGATCCGGTTGGACATGAATAATACAAAATGCAAATCAGTTTTCTATACACAATGTATAAAGTAGCTTTTATTATGGCGATTTATCATTTTAATGTTGCTAATATTATTTCATTTATACTCAAATTGACTCAAAACACTCAAACTTTATTTGCAAAAAATACAGTACAAATAGAAATAAAGAAAAGACAGTTTGACATTACATGACCTGACAGATAGCTGAGATGCTTTTTCCCACAGTTCACGTAACCAAGTGTTAACACTGCTATATCCATAATAAAATATGAAGAAGAAGTATTGTGATTTACAAGTATTTTCCTCTCATGAGACCTCGTTTTCAAGAATTCTTAAATTGAAATAAATAAAAAATGTTTGATTGATAAGGATAATTAGCGGTAACACCCTTTCCCAAACAAATAATCGAGCACATAAAGCAAGTATATTTTCCACGACCTACTTTAGAAACTGTTATTGGTTTACTTAGGAAATAAGTTTCATAAAACCTTTTACGGGGCGGGGCGGTTTATCGCGTGCTAACTTCATTCTGGTATCGCACTTCCGATCTTGTTACAGAGAGCAACGTCGCGTTAAAGGGGGAGGAAGGGAACGGTGCTTGGAGAAGCAAACGAAGAGGTTCTTTATACAAGAGCATGGGTGTACTATGCTGCGTGTCTAGACCTAACTACCTCTGAGGGTAACTTCGCCGAGCCACGCGGCGGTCTGGTCTTGGGAAGTACATGCCACGCGCCTTACAAAGTGCTTAGTGAGAAATGAAGATGGACATTAAAACTTTCAAGTAGATCCTTAGTTTTGATGCTCAAATATCAACATTTAAATGTCGTTGATGCCTTACTCGAGAGTTATTGCTATTAACACCTACTAACCAAGCAAGGCTATTGCTACAGTACAATAGTAATACAGTACAATACTATTTGACGTACTCAGTTCCGACCACATCTGTGGTATGTGCAGGAAGTTGTTGCAAAAATAAAAATATACAGATTTAATTTAAAATACGGCATCAGTTTTTGGTTAGGTTGTTGTATGGGACACTGTGTGACTGTCTTCTATATTTAAAGTGTTCATAATAACTCAAATAAAACACTCGGTTTCAAATTATATAAATTAGAGATGTGAAACCACTGGAATAGACAATGAAAGGGTCCATTAGAATGCTTTTTATTTAAGATTATTAGATCTGAGATATTAGTGAATAATTTAATTAAATTCCTTAAATAAAATTTAGTTGTATGACTTTAGATCAATTATAATAATAGTATATGTATATAGATAGTATTATAATGAGAAGGAAGATGTTGCGAATGGCCTGGGATGGGATCAATTGCGTTTAAGTAGGAAAAGTATTTTAAAAATGCTTTCCTTTTGCACTTTAAGTAGAATGTATATTTATCACATTAGTTTAATTATTCGCTGTAGATCTCAATATTTTTACTAGTTTCAAATAATTTCTATCTTTAGAGATTTTGTAGCTATAACTTATTTAATAAACTCAACTTTTTAATATTTTAATAAGTACGAATATTAAATCAAACAGGTAGCGTTAGTGAAACGTAGGTTTTACAATTCAATAAGTACTTATAAGATAGAAAAACATATATTTGCTCTCTAATTATAATTTTCGTACTGTCTTCCATTTTTACTTTGTTTGTAAGTTCGCTCCGATTTTATTTTCAAGCTTTTTAAAAAGTTATATAAATTAGTCTCTGTGCATCACGTAAAAAGTTCTAAACCGATTTGGATGGCATTTTCATAAAAAAATTGTCTCGATTTAAAATTTATAATATATGCGATTTTTATTTTTTGCGTTGGCAATAATCAGGAAATGCGGTGAGCAGAAGAACCAACAACCCGAAAGTGGACAGACGCTTGAGGGCTCTAATTCCTCCGAGCTTGAAGGAATATACTCTATACCTGTTGATGATTAGCCAATGCTACGTAATAACACGGTCTGCGCTTACGAAGTATCGCATATCTAGTCATAAAATTAAAAATAAGCTTACATCTTAACACGATTTGTGGTCCTAGATATTATTGAATATTAATGTATAATGTATAAAGATAGGATCTTAATATTTTATTACTAACATTAATTTTCATATTGTATGGCCTACTTGTGTTTAACCTAATTAGTCAATTATAATAGTATTGCTGTAGTAACAATGATATAATAAAATTAATGCAAGTTTTACAAGATTTCATCTATTTAAACATAAATAGAAGCAAATTTTATGTACATTTTTAAATAATGTCTGTCTTGCGTTTAAACTTTCAGATTCATTTAGGTATATAATACTTGAACTAGGAAAAAATATTTTCCTAAGCTTCAGTTTTTCTTTGAGTTTGGCATTTATTTTTATTATGAAGAAATCTTTTGAAAAGAAAGAAACTTTGTCTTTATCTCAGACCTTGAGGTTTATTAACCTGTAGGTATATATTCAACCAGACCCTTTTCTCGCGGCTTCAACCGTTTGGAAAAAGTACGTAGATAATATATTGTATGTACGCTTTCCTATGGCAGTAATAATAATTTTATTATTGTGAGAGCTGATTATTCATCCAGTCAAATGTGAAGATAAAAAATAAATAACATGTCAAAAGCCTCATATTCGAAATAATTGGGATTATATGACTTTTGTCCCATACAAAAACGGACTTCAGCAAATCAAGTAGAATTGTACAAAACTTATTAAAAATAGCAAGTTCTAGTTAATGTATCCTTAAAGTATGTAAAACTATCTATATTTTACATGTAAAAAATATGTAATATCAGTTACATCTAGGTTTTATGAAGCCCTGAAAGTCATCAATTTCACTAGTATTTACAACCGGCTTTGCGACTCGAGTTCTCTTAATATATTTACTAATTTATGATATATGTTTTTTACATTTAGAGTAAAAATAATTTCACATACTTACTTTAAGGATCCATTAAAAAGAACGAAAGCTTTTCGTTTTGTGTATTTTATTGTAACGATTTTTTTATTTCATTACATTCCTTCTTTCAATTAATTTAATTTCTATTTAGATAATTTTAACTCATTCTTCATAAGTAGGTATAAATAAATTAGTTTATACTTACTTAATGTATTATTGTTATAAATATTTATTATATAAATTCTTCTTTATAGTTTTGGTCACATCTGAATTACTATGTATTTAATATTAAATTAAATTAAATAAAAAATTTGCTGTCTTGTTTGACATTTGACATTAATTTATTATATTGTGTAACGGTTTATGTTAATGTTGTTTAGATAACGATATTTATTTATTTATTTATTGTTTTGTTATTTAAAATAACTCATTATTTATAAGAGCTATTTATTGGATTAATATAGAATGTTATTATTTTACAAATATTCCACTCATTGCATTTGAAAAGGAATGGACATTTTAATTAGACATTAAAGCTAGAGACAATAGAGAAATATAACACAATACATATATTCAATAATAATTATGCACTTTTCATCTTATTTATTTGAATATGGATAATAAGGATCTCAAAATGTTAGATTATTATCATTCGCTTTAACATAAAATTGTATTGGTGTAGTTGTTTTATCATTGTAATTTATAAATGCATTTACTGAAGATATGACTGTGATACTCATAAAATTATATTAGAACAAATATGCATAAACAATATAATATATATACTAAGTTATGTTTGTTTTAATTGTTAGTCGTTTAGAAGGTGTCCTTGAATTGAGATCAACTCTATTCATATTTGGCTTGACTATGAATCAAATCAAACGAAATATTATCAAGCGAAGAAGACTAAATTTATATTTGATCATTATTGTGTTCTCGTAAATTATACTCTATTCATTATATAAAAGGGTGGATGACACATCCGCTTGTTAAGTTTCCTTAAATTGCCATTATGAAAGCAACATAAATTATAAGCATTGAATATCATTTTAAAAAAATGTTATTAAATTGTCAAACTTATCTCCACGGGAAAATCGTGGCATTATTATCCTTTAAATAAAGTACAAACAATGGTAACAAAATTGCGTTTCTATTTCTTCTTCTTTTGATATATAGCAACAGTGTTGACTTTCGTCGCAATTCTGCCAGTCTCTAGTGTTTAATCTTGTGCAATAGTAAGCCGATAAATCGGTAGCTAAGATTATCCCGCCGACTGTGATATGTCTTATTAATCACTGACTAATCACAACCATCACACGGATTCCACATCACGCCATGACGAAAACGCGTGCGTTAGGCGCCATGACCGGATGTATTATCAAAATTGCGTTTATTTGCAGGCATAATTACGTGACACATTTAGGTTACCTACTTAAAATTAGTGATGCGACTACTGAAAAATAAATATATTCTGTTAAAAATCGAATCGATAAAATAAATCGGGTACCTGTTTAAGTTTACCTAAATAGTTCGTTTGTACTTTATTTATTTAGTTTACTCAAAATTGGCAAAATGGTTTATAATAAAATTTGCCACCATTATGTTTCTCGTGTGGATCGAGAATTGGAACATAGGCTCCAACGTTGGGTGGGGCAGGCGGCGCGAGTGTTGGCAGTTGGCGGTCTCGTGTCAGTTTTCTCAAAGGAATCTGCGCCAACGTTCGCGATTTGTCCTCACGTTGGCGATTTGCTCAGTCTTGTTCCAAATTTCTAGAACAGTACCATTATGGAATGCAATCCGAAAGGATTACAAAAAATATTTTTTAAAGGCGGATACATGGAGATCCTTCCAAAGAGATATGGGAATGCTTTACACGATTGAGTTATTAAGGGAAGAAGAAAGAATCTTTGATCTTTGTACATAATCCGACAAACCACATTTAGAGGCTTTTCCATCTAAATATACCTCAACAGAACCGGCCACTCGTTAGAAAAAGACATTGTAAGTAATATTTATTTAATTTTTATCCCTTTCATAAATATCACCCCTATTCTTGACGTACGGTATAGCAGTCCGCCCGGCGAAGTGATCACGAGGTCTCTTTGCAGGCTTATAGTCAGATTCTAAAGAATCTTTACTTGCGTATACTGGAAATCAATATTAAGATCTTACGGAACCCTATTTTAAATAAAAATAGGTAGCCTACATTGAGTCAGAAGGTATATTTAACTCAATGGGTAGCCTATGTCCATTCCATTTCTATCTACGATTAAATAATTTTCGGTCCAGTCGTCTTCGAGTTTTCCTACGTCTAATATGGTAGAATGTAGATTATTCCATATTTCCATACTTTAATATTATACATGCAAAAGTAACACGGCTAAACCACTGAAACGATTTTCATAAAATTTGATACGGAGGAAGCTTGAACCCTAGGAAAGGACATAGGTTACTTTTTTATATGGGCCGAAAGTTAGTTACAGAATAAATGCAGATTTACCTTCTTTTGAGTCTCGACTTGCTCGTCTACTATCACGAACTACAAACCCTTTGTACGTATATTTAGGTTTTTCATCGCGTTGATTTTTTTTAGTATTTGATAAAGAATTCACCACGTTATTCAACCTGTAATAGTTTAGTTTTTTAGTTTAACTATGACATAACAAAATTGAGACAGAATTTTATAGACTTGGAACATTGCCAGCCAATGGCAATATTATTTTCTCTCACCGCCATTTTTCAATGGTCTTACTACTAAACATTATGATGTAGGTACTATTCGGATTTAGGAAATGGGCCAAAGTCGATATCGGTCTCATCGCGGCTTGCCCGGGCACATCTAGATGTGCTGTTAATTCGGCTTTAGCCCGTAACATATGGATCAAATTTATTCATTGAAAGACCCACTTCCAGTTACCCAATCGAGCTGCAATTTTGCGTACAGGTACTGCTTTGGTTCTGATTACAATTATGGTATACAATACAATAATAAAAATAACACAGTAAATCTAATAATCTTGTATATTCAATATTTATTTATTTATTTATTTATTTATTATAAATAGCCCAACAACACCTACGTCCACACATATGCATTGTATATTTTTATGACTTAGTAGACGCAGTGTCAATTATAGGGCTATTAACATTTTTATAACAACAACACAACATTGATAAGAGAAAAAAAAAAAAGTAATTTAAGTAATATGGCGGACACCCCAAGATACAAACGTCTCTTTCCTCCAAGGGGTCACCAAATCATATCCATGACATAGACGATAATAGATCCCCAATTCTACGTAATGCAAAATTTGATTGCCTGCATCTAGATATTTGTATCCCTGTCCCAAGTAGCATGTTAATTTAAAATTAATTGAAGTTATATCTGCCTCTCACCCACCTGCCATTATGTCAAAAAAGACATAATAAAGATTTATTCCCACCAGTAATAAATTAAAATTAAAAATAAGGTCTCTCCGTGAAGCCCCTATTATTTGCTATATAGCTTTGCAATCCAACGCTAATCTAGGTCCATGATCACTTCCAAAGTCATTGTTTGATGAATGAGGAAATATTCTTTCAGTCAAAATTATACTTATACGTATCTATACTTCACGGTAGTGTAAGTTCTTTGTGTATTACGATTATAAAAATCCTTGGTCACTAGACTTCTGTAGTGGAATGATAAAAATATCATTACTGGGGTCGGTTCTATATCTATATACTACTGTACTATTACCTGCTAGCTATCCGCCCCCGGTTTCGCCCGTGGAAATTATCTAAATTATTTCAATCAAAAAAAGGAAAATTACTCAAGGATATTGCTGTAGCTTTTCATTTGTGAAATAATTTTTACAATCCATTTAGTGGTTCCAGAGATTTCCCGTACATACAAACAAACAAACTTTTACCTCTTTATAATACCTATGGTATAGATTGAGTTCTGTCAGAGTCATCAATTATATATTCTGTGACTAGAGTATGCCATAGAGTATAATTATTAAAATAATATTATTATTATTTAATTGTGCACCACAATATAAAGATTCAGTATTGATAGATCCACTAATATGTGACTATTTTTGTTTTTTTGTTTTTTAATTTATAAGTTAAATAAGTTTGAAGACAAACTTGAACCACGACCGAGAGGGGTATATCATTATTAAAGAAATCTTTAAGTTATTTTCTTTTATGTCTATTCGATGACTTATAATTATTTATAAATTATTTGTATTTATTTTTGTTTACCTACTTGGGCATTTAGTACAATTCGTAAAGTTTATCATAAGTTCATGTTTAACTCACATATCAATATTTCTCAAGTTTTCCATATCTAGTACATAAATTTTTGGTTTATTCAAGGTTGATTCTTGCTCAGGTACAGTAGATTCAAACTTCAACTTGTTAGATTTATTCACTAAATTTAATAATCTTTGCAGATTATCATATTCGTGATGGAGCCTTGACTTCTTTACATATTCGTGGCGAGGCTTTGGATAATAATTTAATAATTGGTTTAAGGCACCCCTGTTAGCTTGTTCTTCTCTTAACCTTTGAGAAACTGGATCATCAGATCGACTGGGTCCATCAAGTAATGAAGCTAATTCGTCATTATTTAAGTCATCAACATCAACTTGATTTTTTTCTCTTAATTGATTTTTCGTGTTTTGTAGTTCTTGTATGATACTGTCCACGTCAACTCCATATAACTGCACCTTTTTTGCTAATAACTCATGTACAAAATACACTGAAAAAGGTAATAAGACAACTAGCAAAAAAATCAGAAATGGATTTGTTTTGTACAACATCTCTAAAAGTAATCTTTTTATTGTTTATCAGAAAATTAGAGATTCAATAAGATTATATAGTAGCTAAACTCTACATCGTATTTTTTCAACTTAGGTTGGTCATCTTTTTATTATTGTAGGAATGTCATTCGATTGCCTCTGCCTACCCTACCTGAGATAAAGCTTGATGATAGATATAATTGTTATCTTACCAATAAACAAAAACCATTTTATCGACATACCGGATGAATCACTATAGAAATACTAAAAAACATAAAAACGAAAACCATATTTGTAAAGATTATAAACTACACGGCAATTAATATTGTAATTTAATTTTATGTTTTGAAGGTTTACGTGTTTCATTTCGTTTATAAATAGGTACATACAAGTATACAATAACTTGTTTTTAATAAAAAAATGTCTGACTTAGCTTTTGGTTTTTTTCTTACTTCTTACTATGTTACCTAAATAAAACAATTTCAATTTATCATGTTATTAACATATCCATCGAATATTTAAAGATCCTTCACAATTGTTTTCTTAGCCCCGATAAAATTAAGTGAGCTTAAAATCATGTTCCAGAATAAATATATGAAGTTCATGCCCTTTCATTCCAGTCGTATATTTTTCAGAGAACAGAAGTTTCTATTCAATTCCACAATTCACAGTGTATTCCATTCTTTGTTATGTTTGCACAACGTTGCATATTTTCTTAATGAAAAGTTTGTATTGTGAATTTCATGACACATTTTTAGCATCTAACATCCAAACTCATTATGATTCGGAGTAAGCTGAATTTAAGCACTAGGGTTCCGTATAAGAGGAACATCTTAAGTTATTGGTTTCACACATTTCACATCGATGTATCTCTATTACTGGCAGTGTAAATCAGTCATATTTGGCGGCCTTAAAGTTTTTTTTTATTTTCGTTCATTTAGGCCATCTACAGATATATAACTATATTTATATTTTATATAATGTAACTTTTTATTTTTAATACTTATCTATGATTCTATAAAAAATATTAGATTGAAGCAAGTGGTGAATTTATTTATTGTATTACAGTAACTCAATACTTCGTAAGTATGTAAAGTAGAACAAAAAGCTGAGAGAGCGCCTCGCGTGTGTGTATAATGGGTTTAGTGAATTTGACCTAATGGTTATTTGACACGAAACGTACTTAGAAGGATCCAATTAATTTTCTACTCTGTTAACTTAGAATCAAAGAAGAAAATATAACTCGTACCGAATATCATACAGAGACTGTACAGATTTTTGTTTCATTTTAATGCTCACAAACTGTCGCAGCATATGTAAGTGTTTGAATGTAAACTTGGGTTACCTATTATACCTACAAGGGATTACACACGAAATAAAAATCTAAAGTGTATAGTGAAAGAAAGAATTATACCTAAAAATATATTTGAAATATTTTATAAGTAGCTCTACGTTCTGTTAAAATAGTTTTAAATCAATTTACATACAAAAAAAATCCCACAATAAGATAAATGCAAAATGTTAATAAGTAGGAATAAGTATATAGTATCTATCTATCTATCATCACGCCTTTTACCCCAAGACGGGTGCCTAGAGATAATCGAATGCCATTTGTTACGATCCTGACATACCTCTTTCGCTTCTTTGATATTCATTATACCTTTCATACATCTCGGCGATTGTTTGTACTTTTAATATTTCCATCGATCAATACATTTTTATATGTTCAATAAAGGTGCACCTAGGTCGTCCTCTGCCAGCATTTCCTTTCACTTCGGCCATGTAAACCTTTTTTATCAATCTATCATCCTCCATTCTTTCAACGTGTCCAAACCAGCGTAAATTACTTTACTTTCTTTTTAGTCACAACATCATCTTTCACTCCGCATTCTCCTCTAATGACATCGTTCCGGTCAGTACGCTTTATATCACACATTTCCCGCACAAGACCGCATTTCCACTGCATGTATCTTCCTTTCATGCTTCTTATTCCATATCCAAGTCTCGCTTCTAAAAATAGGAATATCCACCGACTTGGGAATATCAAGCAAAATCAAAAATAAATTTGTTTAGATTGTCTTAAAACTCCCAATTTACATCTTAATTGGATTTATACAAAAACGTGTTGTAATTAAAACTCATCTTGATTAAATGAGATTCGTTTGACTCTCTCTAAAAATAATACCTAATAAAAAATTACTTTGGACTAAAGAGAAGGCGACATGGTGTCGTTGTGTGTGCGCGACTGGCATATAATAATAATACTGTAGTCCCTCAGTCGCGCCCACTAGAAATGCTTTTTCACGCTTCGCTTGAAGGATCCCAGGTTGTAGGAAGCAGAAAAGACCGACGCCGGAAGTTCGTTTCACTTTTTGACAGTGCGACACAGGAACGAGTCACTGAACTAAACCTACTCTGAGTCTAGGACTACTAAATTGTATGGCGGTTCACATAAGAAATATTTCTGTTAAATTATCATCAAAATGGAAGGATATAAGATAACGGCTTAAAGCATTTGGCTACGGAACCTAGTTTAGTTATACCACAAAAAGAAACAGTTATAAATCATAAAGAAAAATATGTTAAATCGGCACGCCATGTACAAAATAGCTGCGTACGAAAAGTCGGAACATAAATCTGTTTGGTTGAGAAATCTGTTCAAGCCTCTAGAGATGGCTTAGATAGTAGATCTCGAAATGTAGGTGTTCATTCTTTAATGAAAGGAAAGGATTAGAAAAAATAAGAATATCAAAAAATATTTGCGCCAATCCAATATAGGATGTGATTCTTGTAAATTATATATATGTAGCATTATCTGTAATTATATTCTCTTTATTGAGTCATATAAAAGTAATTGATCCTGTTTGCATACAGCAAGCCTGTAATCCAAGCCCTGTATCGCACATAATCTGCCTGTCTGTCTCTGACCTTTTCAGGCAAAAACTACTATACGGATTATGTTGCTATTTTCACTATTAGATAGGTTGATTTACCAAGAAGGTTTAAGAGTATCATGTTTAGGAGCTGAGCATTAACAGTATAAGTGAATCAAAAAATAGTAGTGAATAGTAATAGTACTGAATAGGTGGTTCACTAAAAAAAATTAAAATAATGTTTTTATATATTTTTTTGTCACAATATAGATTTTATTTAAGTACATTCAATATTTAATTAATTTAATATAATACTTTGTTTGACGGCAAACGCATTATTCGAGAACGAATGCATCGAAAATTTGAAGTTTACCGCGCCTCCGCCACACGGCCGCCGAGAATAAGTAAAAGAAAAATTGATTTTGGGTATTTTTAAGTACATTACTTACATTTATTAATAAAATACCTATTTTTTACTTGTATCTATTATTATCAAAATTAAATTATAACTTCTTGTGACTTGACCACGACTATGTGACCCCCCCCTCTGGCGCCAAAGCTGGATCCGCCCTTGCGCCTGCTGTAAAAAAGTTCCACTTTCATTGTATAAAAAAATCCCTAAAATTTTCTTGAAATCAACAAGTAGACATACTTTATACCTATTTAGAGGAGCCACAAAGAATTGAGTCCCCTGGTTTGGTTATCCTCTGAGAATATATTTTTCATTGAATAGCAAGGGTCGAGATGTTAGCCGTGTCGGTAATAGGGCGGACATGTAGATTTATCGTTAGCTATTAAACGTACCTCAACACAAATGTGGTCTTCCGCATCACATATTTTAACACTGCTAACCCAAAAAACATAGGCAAGTCCGTATCGGAAACGCGCATTGCGGATAACTAAAAACTATTTTTTCAGATTTATTTACAAGTTTTATATTAGTTTAGTATTATTACTCCCGCTCTGCGGCCGCCGGATTTTTATATGAACTTTCTTCCCAGATATTTCAGATATTTTATTCACACATATTATTAAATTTAATTTTCTTTATTTTTATGTAATATTTATAGATCCTCTGTCGTGTTTTATGAAATAAATAATGAAAAATGTCATTTCATGCACAAAAGTGTTCCTATATAAATATTTGATTCCCCTTTCAAATTATAGTCAGTAATAGTAGATTACTTGTACGTAGCCCTCATTGGTCGTTGCATCCGCCCACCGTTGAGGTTAGGAGTGCAAATCGCATTTTTTTTTTTGAGATTATTCCTTGCCTTAATCCTTGTTTAATAAATACGGAAGCTAGTAAGAGTTACCTAAAAAAATTTGAAATTTGCCTAAGTATGCTGGAAAAAAAAACGTTTTAAACGTCGATACTACCTAACATTGTTTCGCATAATCATTTGCTGTATCGACAATACTGTATCTACCACTGTTTTTGTAATGAATACACAATACATACTTATATCTAGGTATACTAAGCGTCATATGGACCAAAAATTCAATCCCGCGATTCCTTGATATTTTCTCGATAGGAAAATTACAAATAAACCGCTGGAATTACACAATATAACACAATTTTGTTAAATAAATATTTGTTTGTTTCTTTCTTTTTTTCGTATTCTATAGACTCAAAACTACTGGACCGATTTAAAAAATATTTTTGCATTTGATAGCCCAATTCTCGGGGAAGGTTATAGGGTATATAGCGGGAAATCAGCTTACATATAAAAAAATGAACCTAATTTTTACGATTTTATCCGCTCATTATTTTGTCTCTACCTACTCCTCACTTCTACTAAAGTCGTTTACTGACAACTAATCGACTTTTAAACTATTTTTTGTTCTATTGGTCTCCATTAATGTTGTGATATTATTAGTCATTTTCAAAGAAAAGAGTATTATGTTAACAATGGTGTATTAACTAATAATGAAAGTTAATTATAGTATTATCTCTGAAAACATGGACTTTGCTTTCCGCTGCTGAAGCATAAATAATAGGTTTTTAAATAAAAAATTTAATTGATCCAACATAATACACAAAGGCCTTTCGATTTCCATGTACCTCAAAATAACAGACTATTAACTAAGTAATAATTAGGCATTAACTAGGCGGACCACGGTTTCATCCCGGCCATGTACCAATGGTTGTTTTATAATTATAAACTTATGTACATAATCCGACAAAGCTCACAGAGGCTTTTCCATCTAAATATACCTCAACAGAACTGGCCACTCGTTAGCTTCACAATTATCATTGGCTAAAAAAGAAGATTTAGTCTTCTGCTGGGTACCTTGGGACCGATAACATAACCCGTGAAAATAATAGAAAAAAGAACAGACACTCGTAAAAAGGAAAACTTGTCTTCTACTGGGCACCCTAGGACACACGCACATCTTCACGGCCTTTATACCTTTCGCAGTAGCCAAGACACCAGTAACAGTGTCCACTTTTTGCCAGTTGTCTATGTTAAACAGAACAGGTGGTAAGCCTGTCGCTGCACTTAATGGTTCACTTCTTTAACAGACCAAAATATGTTATTTTAGTGCCCTCTGAAGCACGAGAAGTCGATTAAATAAAGTTGGTGCTTAGCATCTTTGGCATGAGTGCATAGAATTGAACCCGGGACCTCCTGGTGTCAATTGCAACTCTCCACCAGTTAGGCTATAGGAGTAACACCGCGTAAAGCGTAAAGCAACCCTATGCGACATTATAATTCACCTCTAAATAAGAAAAGTTAGATCAAAAGGAGCACATTTCTGAGGATAGAACCATGAAAATAACGCAAAATTATTATATTTAAAAAACATTTTATTTATTTAAGAAAAAAAAAATTAAGTAAATTAATTTACCTTTTTCCACCTTAATGAATCCTGACGGAAGGGCTCGTAGCCGTGTTCCGTTTATACGTGTATTTTTACTGCGAAATAAACTTTCCTAAGCGAAAAGGAATTAACAATGCGGTATATGTTCTCGTTAAAACTAATTAATTCAAGTGCTTCTGCGCCACGAAGTACACATTGTAACTATTTATTAACTCGGCTACTTTCTCTTTTAGAAAAATCTAAGTGTAACGAACTTGTATGTTAAAATTTATACTTTTAAGGACAAAAAATATTCTAGACCTAGTCAAAATTAATTGTCAAAGCACTTAGTCTAACTTTGCATTTTGTAATAGAGATTGTGGAAATTTCACCAAAAACGTCTTGGTATATTGGACTATTAATTTAACTGTAAATTAACGATAGGCTGACTGACGATATACTTTTTGCCTAAGTAGTTGAGGTTCGATTCCCATATAAAGCAAAATATATTATTTGTATCATAAAATGCAGTTATAATAATAAAAGCTATGTGTTGTCGTTACATATACACAAAACAAGATGTCCTAGTTATTATGTAAATAACATGTCATGTAAAAGCGGTCGACGCTGTGTGACTGAACACGGTAAAGAAATACTTCAAATACTGGCGACCCGCCCCGGTTTCGCCCGTGGTATTTTAATACATCACATGCTCACCCGATCCCGCTGACACATTTTGCCAATTAAGGAACATTGACATTATTGGTGAGCAGTTAGCAGCTCCCAAAAGACCTTCCTCGGGAATCAATATATATTTTAGTGAAAAACGTATCGAAATCGGTCCAGTAGTTTTCGAGTCTAATAATTTTAGATATACCAACATCCATGTTTATATAATATATAGATAAGAGGGATTTCTATCACAAAAACTACGAGATAAAAAACTTATAATCACGTCATTAGTCTGAGCATAGAATAGGAGCGCGCTCGATACGAATATTTATTTTATGAGTAATCGTATTTTTGACAAAAATAAAACCCTATAAATGTACTCTATGTCACCCGGGTGACATAAGGAATTTTAACAATACCAACACACTTCTAAATCGGTCCAAGCATTTGGAAGTTATGGTAGAATAAAGAAACAGACAAACCTCATACATGAACCCTGAAAACATTACACTCTATTTTTTTTCGGTCGTGTAAAAATCTTCCCCTGGGTACCCTGGAGACCGGTAACACCCGTGATTGTAATCATTTATATATTAAACATCTCCTAAACCTGCAAACGACAAATTAATCGGAGACCTACTTTCTCATATTAAAATCGTGATCTCCAGTCAATTTCCTGACAACATTCCCCCGGAACAACATAATTTAGTTCACCATTTTAGCAATCACCAACTAATTGCTACGTTATCAAATTACTACAGCCTTACCTCTACTTGAATTTACTTTAATTCAATTGAAAAGTCAATATGTAAATGAGAACTATTTTTAGAAACACTTTCATTAATTGTCGTCAAATATTGGAAAAATTAACTTAAACGTAGACGAATAGGTATTTTTCTCAAATAAAAAAAATTTATACTTATATCACGACAATGTGTTAGCGGCATAGTTTGGTCTATCTAATAATTTATAAAACGCATTGTAATAAACACTTAAACACCCACTATGATAACTGAGAATTTCATTAAAATTAAATTGGTCGTTTCGCAACCTATTCTGGACGAACAAGCAGATCAACAGGAATTCTAAAACCAGTGATTTTTGACTAAATATCATGTAAATCGTGGTATATAGTGGTATTCAATTTAAAAACTAAATTTAATTTCACTCAAAAAAGTTTAATGTGGTGACTTCACTTGATTCATTTATTTTACCATATTGTGATAAATCTTAAACATTATTAGGTATTTATTACATTAATAACCAGTCTTAGTACTTGGATGACATAAAATCAATTGAGCGGCTTTGAACGTATTATATTGAAGCTACCCCATTGTACAAGTTATAAATAGATGAAATCATATTAGGTACTTACATAGATATTCTAGCAAAATTTAAAATCAGTCTTACCATGGCTAAATTTAGCCAATTTTCAATTTTAAACAGAAGGAGCAGGCTTGTCGATAATACAACGTGTGTATTCGCTTATATAGACTCACCACCATTGCTGAGTACAGGACGATGGGAGAATAATTTGCTATAATATGAAAAATTCCATTTTTAAAGATGCCCACTCATTCGTCCAATCGCCGGCGCACCGCCGTACGGTCCACCGAAATCAAGCACAGACTCGTCTAATTCTTGAACCGAATAGTCCGCCTAGATCGTCTGGTGGCCGGAATGGGAAATTTTCGGTGCGATGCCGTACCAATGTGTGGCCTACGTAAGCCAAACAATTTTTGCCTTCTCATCTATTCCCAACATTTCAACAGCGGAATTCCTGTACATTACGTGACCAGCTGTTAATGGCGTTTTAATAATACATAGCAACTTGAATTTTACAAATTCGTACCTACTTAGAAATTAGCAATTGCATTATCGAACTTTTTTAACAGCAACTTTGAAATATGGTATTTATTTTAGTAGAATTATCTTCAAACCCAGCAGAATTCCTGTACATTACGTGATCTAAGTATTATAGTTAGCTAAGTTTAAATTTTACAAATGCGTACTTGCTAATTCGCAATCGTAGTTTCGTATTTTTTTTCAAAAACTTAACTCTGAATTTCGTGGTATTTATTTATATTCGTAAATCCCTTCAACTTTTGTTCTAATTATCCTTTTGTTTCCATTGTTATTAAAATAACACATTCATTTTTATAATAATGAACCTCATTATTGAATACAAAGAATCAGTGACAATATAAATTTGCTAATTACTTAACGAACTTGATAAGAACGAGCTATATATTCCTGAATTATATTTATTTAGTCGTATTTCGTGAGTCGAAGAGAAAGGGTCAGTTTTTCTCTAAACTCTAAAATTGGTACAGTGGTGTTGATTCCTAATTTTCCTAAGTTAAAATGGTGAACCCTCCACTTTTTCACTTTGGTAAGTAAATATTATAAAAATATTTTGGATAAACTATATTTTTTATTAAATAAATAAAAAGATTTATAAATAGATCATCACGCTTTTTCATTCATCATACTTTTCATACATGCTCGGCGATTGTGTGTAAGTAATTTTAATATAGCCATCGATTAATACATTTTTTTATATGTTCAATAAAAGTACACCTAGGTCGTCCTCTGCCAGCATTTCCTTTCACTTCTGCCATATAAACCTTGTTAGTCAATCTTTCATCCTTTATTCTTTCAGCGTGTCCAAACCAGCGTAAACTACTTGTGTTCATTTTAGTCACAACATCATCTTTCACTCCGCATTCTTCTCTAATTACATCGTTCCGGATGTGATCACATTCTATGTAAAGACCGCATATCCACTGCAATATGCATCTATAAATAATTTGTAGTAAATTTACCAAAGTATTTGTTTGTAGTACCTAATATTTGGTAAAACTAGTACCTACCTACTACAATTTGTAGATAATTTTCCATAAAACTGAATAGAGAAAAAAATTAAGTATGTTCAATTTACTTCCTGTCATTGTGTACAATAAAACGATGTAGGTAATAATGTAAATTGGTAATACATATTTATTATCTACTCAATAACATTATTACGTTTACAATGACTTCATAAAATATGTTTCCATATTTAGACAGTAATGAAAATGTGCACGTGGAACTCGTTTTGATTTAATATGAACGTAATTAATAGCCTGTTGTGTCCTGTTTAGGGATATTTTTATTTCATTTACAATAATATTATTAGAACACAATAGCCATATTTTTATTAATACAAATAATTTTCTTTATTTAAAAGAAGTAGTTAAATCCCAAAACTACTGGACCAATTTGAAAAAGATTTTACTGTTTTAAAGCTACTTTTTCCAGACTAACTTTCCGCCTCGGCTTTGCATGTGGATATTTTCGAACAAAACTCGCGGATATCGTAGCTTTATATTCGTGAAAGAATTTTTAGAATCGGTTCAGTAGTTTGATAGATTACCCCCTACATCAAAACTGTTTATAATATTAATAAAGATAGACATGAGCTATTTTTATTTATCTAAATTGTAAATTATTGCATTCAACAATATACTTTAGGTATTATTTGTTTTACGGTAGTGTTGTATGACATAACTGGTTTAAGTTTATATACTTTACAATATTATTTCAGATCGTAGAGTTCACGGACCACATCGATATGGAAGCCGCAGAATTCGAGTAAGTCGTCCTCTTAGCAAAGAGAGTTTACTGGCAATGCAAGGACCTATAACCATGAAAGATTTAGAACTACTGGCTAATCGTGAGATACAGAAGATGATAAAAAAAGGACAAGAACCTGGGGCAGATGAAAAAGAGAAAGTGCTTGCGAAACTTAGATCTAAACATAACATGGTAAGTATAACTAAACTAAACTACAAAGTTTAATACTTAGGGATATCTAGGTACTAACTTTTTACCTATTATAGGGAATCTAACCTTATATAAGCTTATATAGAAATGGCAATACACAATAATCCAAGGACTGAGAATAAAAGGGAATACTATTAAATATTTTCAGTATTATCTATCGATGAGCCACCACACTTATAAACGCTTACTTTCATAATAATACCTGTAGAAATAGGTGTAGTAGAAAGTGTGCAATTGTGACCCGAGCCATATTTAGCGGCCTCTGAGCGGGGCGAAAGCCGTTGCTGAGCGGGGCGAAAGTATTTTCATATGAATTTTCTTCTAGTTCATTTGTACGAGCACAATTTCGTACTCTCAACACTGTTTTTGATGAAGTAAATACTACTTTCCAAGTAAGTGTAGTACAAACTCTTTTTAACATCATATCTTACATATAGTGGACGGTGTACAACGCCAAAATGGCTCGAAAACCACAAATCGATGTACAGGATAGCCGTTTGGCACACACCTGTTTATTTTAGGTTAAAAAAAACATTTTGAGAGGCAGTTCTTAAAAACTCCCAGGGGCCCCCATTTGACACACACGATAGGTTTCTGAAAAAAATTCAAATCCCATACAAAAAATTTATGACGTCATAAATCCTGCCGTTCAAAATGATTGTTTTAACCTAAAGTACAGGTACCGGGACGGTTCTTGAGTGCTCGACGAAAAAGTGGGGGAATGTTTGTAATTCGAGTGCAATATAACCTGTATATTTATTATAATTGATTTATTGGTGTTTGTTTTTACGATTGCTTTTTACTGCTGGTAAAATTAAAATTAATAAGTACCTCATACCGTCAAGCAGACCCAAAATCTAACGACCACCGCTCAAGAACCGTCCCGGTACCTGTGCCAAACGGCTATCCCTGTACATTGATTTGCGGTTTTTTTTTGCGTAGCCCGTCTACTAATATACAGTCTATGTTTGAATAAGAGCATTGTCCACTTTTTATTGATCAAATTTTATTTCATAATAGACTTCTCTTAAGATAAGTAGATAATTCTTCTGAAATAATAAACATTCTTAGCAAATTATTTGGACACCGCGGTTTAAATGCCGTAATGATGCGGACGTGCTTGTTTCAATCCGAAATATTATATATTATTTCAAATCTGAAAGAAAGATAAATAAACATGTACACAACATAAAACAAGCAAACCTTCACGGCCTTTATACCTAGCGGTGTGGCCAAAGACACCAGTAACAGTGTCCACTTTTTGCCAGTTGTCCATATTGAACAGAACAGGTGGCAAGCCTATTGCTGCACTTAATGGACCTAGATGTGTCACTTCTTTAACAGACGTAAATATCTGATATTTTAGAACTTGTAAATATCTCCTATTGAAAAATTTTTTTCTTTTTTTTTTTCAGACATTTCTGATGTATTGCATTTGTAAAAATTGTGACGGACGTCATGGTCAAGATGAATTAGTTGCACCAGAACGCTGACTCATTAGATTCTAAGACTTAGAGTATATTATATTGTATAGAGCGATAATTATTCTGTTGAATGATTCATTTATAGGAATAGAACACAAGTCAAAGGTAGGATCTAGATTGTTTTGTAACTATTGTAAAATGGGAGAATCCACTAGTAATAGTATGTATTTGAAGCCTTTTGACAGCATTGAGGTATTCAATATAATACAATCACTAAATAACACCATGTCAGTCGGCATAGATGGAATTAATACATCTGTCATAAAGTATTGTAACGTGGAGCTCACGATGGTACTGACACACCTGATAAACTTGTCCTTTGCTGAAGGAAGTTTTCCAGAACTGTTAAAAAGTTCAGTGGTTAAGCCTCTTTATAAAAAGGGTGATCCCTCTGAAGTAAACACTGATACCTATTTTTACGAAGATTTTTGAGAAAGCAATGCACAAGAGGCTTAGTGAGTATCTTGATAAATATGGTATAATAAAAGAACAGCAATACTGTTTTCAAAAACATAAGTCTACAACTCTGGCAGCGTTTAGGTTAGTGAAATCCATTACAGAAAGCATCGATAGGGGATGTCCGGTGTGTGGTATATTTTTTGATAATTATGACAAAAGCCTTTGATTATGTACGTCATGATAGGTTATTGCGAAAGTGTGAAAGGTATGGCTTGCGTGGGTCGGTACTGGATTGGATCGGGAGCTACCTGAGATCACGTCATCAACATGTTGAGGTGTCCAGGATAGATTATAGTTCACAGGAACTAAAATATTACAAATCTACATCCAAAATTAATTCTTATGGAGTTCCTCAGGGCAGCATATTGGGACCTCTGTTGTTTCTGTTGTATATAAATGACCTGCCAGATATTACAAACTATGATACTGTGTTGTTTGCTGATGATATATCCATAGTCATACCTTGTATAGATAGGAACACCTATGAAGATAGCATTAACAGTACTATTAATAGAGTAGCAAACTGGCTTTTGTGAAATAATCTGTATATTAACACAAAGAAAACAAAGGTAGTTCAGTTTCTTAATGTCAGGATGCTCTGCCCCACAATAAACCCTATGTATGATAATGACCCTATAGAGGAAACCTTAAGTGCTACTTTCCTAGGTATAGTCCTGGATCGAAACTGCACCTGGACACTACATATTGAGCAGCTATCAAGAAAATTGAGTCGCTTTGTATATGTACTGCATAGAATTACAAAAACAAATAACAGACATATGGCTCTCCTTGCTTACCATGGATATGTGGCCTCTTTACTGCGTTATGGTCTGGTCATTTGGGGAAATTCGATTCATGGTCAAATAGTGTTTAAATTGCAAAAAAAATGTGTTAGAGCAGTATGGACTCATGTAAGCCAATGTTCACGGAGTTGAAATTGTTAACATTGCCAAGCATGTACATATTCGAATTATGTCTTTTTGTAAAAAAGTATCCATATCTTATTATGAAAAATTATGAAATTAAAAATTATAACAGAAGATATCCAAATAATCTACAAGTATCACCAGCGAAAAGTGCATTATACACAAGGAACTGTTATAAAATGGCAACTAAAGTATTTAATAAGCTGCCATTAAACATTAGGGAATTGCCAATACGACCATTTAAAAGAAAATTGTATGAGTGGCTGCTTGATGCATGTTTGTATAGTGTTCAAGAATTTATGGATTAGTTTAAGGATTTTGATTTTTTTTGTTTTACTTTTTTGACATTTCATTTGATTTTGTAAATAATTGTATCTTACATACTCACTTCGATCATGCCCTTTCTGGAAACATCAAAATTTAGTTAATATTATGGATGACATTATTCAAAATTCACTCACATCAATTATTAACATAGATTTTTCGAATCGAATTTGGACCCAGGCTTCTTTACCAATAAGGTTTGGGGGTCTGGGAATACGTAAAATTTCTAGTGTTTCATTGCCGGCATTTTTATCCTCAGTAAATAGTACGGAAATACTATCAAAGAAAATTCTATATTTATCATTGGGACAAACAGAACTCTCCGATATTTCTGAATTTACTGAGGCTAAAAACAAGTCATGCCCTAACTCAGACTTACCCAAAGATACATCTTCACAGAGACAGTGGGACGAACCGCTCTGCACACTGGTACGGAATAGTTTACTTCATACGTCATCCAGTGATGCAGAACGAGCTCGTATCTTAGCTGTTTCTAAATGGGAGTCTGGATTGTGGCTACAGGCATTACCGTCACTTAAGGTTGGAACGTTATTAGAACGCACTACATTTAGAATTTCTGTAGCATTAAGATTAGGGGCAACTGTAAATGTTGCTCATCGCTGTCACTGCGGAGAGCATGTAGATCAACTAGGTCACCACGGTCTATCATGTAGTCGCAGTGCTGGCCGCATACCAAGACACGCTAGTTTAAACGATATCATCCGTCGGGCTCTCGTTAGCAGCAATGTGTCAGCCGTTTTAGAACCAAACGGTTTGGCACGTGATGATGGCAAGAGACCAGATGGCATGACACTTGTACCATGGAAGATGGGGCGGTCACTAGTATGGGATGCTACATGTGTAGATAGTCTCGCACCGTCCCATCTTCCATATACAGCGTTAAAAGCTGGCAATGCGGCCTACAATGCTGAAATGGCCAAACGTCGCAAATATGCGTCTCTTCCGAAATAATACATATTTGAGGCGTTTGGAGTGGAAACGATGGGACCGTGGGGACCTAGTGCACACAGTCTGTTTATAGATATTAGTAAACGACTAATAGAACGTTCACATGACCAACGGGCTGGCTCTTATTTCGGTCAAAGAATAAGCATTGCCATCCAACGAGGTAATGCAGCCAGTCTGTTGGGTACTCTCCCAGTAGATAGCGATTTACACGAAATTTTTTATTTGTAATTTTATTTTATTTTTGTAATATAGTACCTATTTAAGATAACTTTAATACCTATGTAAATACTTCATTAGTAACCTGAATAAATACCGTATTTTGTAATTGTGTTTAAATATTTGTATACCCGAAAGGGTTCGTTATTGTTATAACTATGTAACTGAATACGACAAATAAAGATATTATTATTATTATTCTGCAAGTGCCTATAACACCGATAGTTGTTGGCGTACACTCATTAGAGCAGATTTCGTGCTGTTTGCTTATTATTATAAATTCGAAAGTAACTGTCTGTCTGTCTTCTACGTTATCACTGGCCCGATTTTTATGATACAGAGAAAGCTTGAGCCCTAGGCTACGTGTTTTAAATAATATGGAATAAAAGTATGTCCCCACGGCGAAACCGGGGCGGAAAGCAAGTTTATTATAAATGCAAAAGTAATTCTGTCTGACTGTCTATATGTCTGTCTGTCTGTCTTTCAAGGCTAAACCACTCAACCGATTTTGATATTTGATACAAAGAAAGCTTGAACTCTAGGACATAGGCACAGTAAATATATAAGCTAATAGGCTACTTATTTTTTAATCCACCGCCTAAGAGGGTATATTAGGGGATGAAATGTTATATGGGCCCCACGAGCGAAGCCGGGGCGGAAAGCTAGTGCATTTTATATTTCGTTTCTATAGAAAATCTGCCAACACTTTACACTTTGGGACGCATAATACAGCACTCTATATATGTTTACTCTATGGCTGACACATGGCTGAAACCCACTACAGTCAAAATCTGTTATACCGACATCGCTTAGAACTATTAAATATCCAGGTCCCGGCTGAATCTCTATAGAAACACCTATATAAACATACCGGTAGTATTGTCTAAATATCGTGTAAAGCGACATATCGGTTTAAGCGACGATTTTTTTTTATTATTTTCATCTAATCGCCAGCGCGCCGTTACGGTCCACAGAAATCTACCACAGACCCCTCCAATTTTTGTATGCGCGGTCCGCCATCCGTTTTCAAACCGTTGTATTTGTGGTCGATTTCTAAGGCCGGAACGATCTTTCACACACACACACATCCACATGCCTTTGTTTAATCGAATCTTGTGTGTCTGTGTGGGTGAGTGAATCCCATGTGAACTAGATCGTATGATTTACATTGCTAATGTGTGACCTGTGTTCAATCTCGATCATACGGCGGCCGGACCGAAAATTTTCTGTAAGATACCGGAGGAGATCCAGCCCATCCGCGCATCACGCGTTAATCAGTCATTGATTTGTGACTGTCAAAAAAGATAATCATTTTCAAAATAAGGAAAAAAATGTGATATGTATAAGCAGTTTCATTTTAATACTTGATGCCGATCATTTTGGCCAATTACATTCATTATTATTTCTATGTGTCGAAATGAAACCAAGAACAAATTACCTATTTCATCACAAACATTCAACCTGAATCTCTTGTTTTTTGTTTTGAATCCAGCATACATTGTTAATAATTTTAATCACAGTAAGACATTAACTTTTTTTTCTTCACGGGTTGTCTTACAGCTCCCGAAACGGTTCCACGAAACGGTGTTACGGTTCCAGGGTACCCATTAATTAGCCGATGGTATTTGTAAAGCTATACCTAACCAGTGGCTAGTTCTGTTGAGGTATATTTAGATGGATTTAGATTAATTAAAAACCCCATTTGTACATGGCCGGGATCCCGGAACGTCTGGGATTGAACCGTGGTCTTAAACTTTATTTGTACATATGAAGTTACTATAGAATGAAAAAGTTCCTACTAACAATTATCTTACTTATAAAATTCTCTCACATCATTACTAATAAAACTGTACAAAAATATACAATCTTATATCTCCCTCTAACATATTGAATGTCAGATTGACATTTGTTAAGGAATGGAGGATGAAAGATTAACTAAAAATATTTAATATAGCTGAAGTGAAAGGAAATGCTGGCAGAGGACGACTTAGGTGTACTTTTATTGAACATATAAAAAATTTATTGATCGAGGGCAATATTAAAAGTACACACAATCGCCGAGCATGTGTGAAAGGTATGAACTTTGGTCATGGTTTTTTTATAATTGTATTTATGTGTAGCAGGTAAAAATTCTCCCTAGGTACCAATTATACAAAACAATAGTTTTTAAATTATTCGAAGCCCATTTCATAAGTTATAACACAGTCGAGCTTGAATGGATCAAAGGATGAGGAGGCATTTGTCATCTCTCGTCTACAATGACAAATCGTCCGGCCGTGACATTCCCTGTTTTTGCATGTCGTAAAAAATCGTAGCCAAATGCTCATCCTCGTTACTTGACTTTTTTTGTTCAGCCGTATGTTGACACGTTTATCCTCTAAACAAAATAAAGATTTACATTTGGTAAGGCTTAGTGGTTATTGCGTGTGGTCTCAAGGTTCAATCCCCACCTCATCCATTATGGTAAATACCAATGAGTTTTGAATACTGCATCAAAGCTAATGTTTTATACGCCATTTTGATGATTATTTTCCCTCTAATGACGAAAATAAGAGAAACTACAGAACTGATTTAGTTGCGGTTTTCATGAGGAACGATTGTTTTGTAATGTAGTGGTAGTGATAAATAATTGTAAACCCATGTAATCTAATGTAAATGTAAGTACCTATCAATATTAAGATTCCAAAATCCATTTGCTGTTAGAAAGTTTGTGAGTACCGTTGGTGAAGAGTCTTCAACCACAGCGGTATTACGAACGCTAGCCCTAATCCGGATAAAGCTGGCAATTAAAATGCTTATCCCGTAGGCATTTCATTTCGCTACATCAAATTCAAACCGAATTTTCTATCCTTTGCCAACATTTACCATAGGGTTTATTAAATTTTTGGTACTTTACTATAATAGCGAAAAGTTTGTTAACAAAAAAGATAGATTTTATGTTATTATCTTTTTACGATTTGTGTGAAACTTGGAGGATATAAGTCCTTTAGGCTACTTTTTTACCGGAAAAAGGGATAGCCTGAAATATATTTACGGCCACGTGGTTATTTATTTTCTTTGTTAAATTTCCACGTGGGTAGAACTGAGGGTAAACGCTAGTTATTTGACCTACGGTATAATTTTCTTTCATTCTCGCATAATATCACACTCATTCACAAGCAATGTATATCCGTACATATAGCTACAGTTTTGAAGATATTTTTTAAAGAAAACATCTTTTAAATAACTCCTGTTCACAACAATAAAACACAAGTTTGAGTTTAAAAACCGAGCTCATTAGAGACGTACGTACATACGTATATAAAATGTGTCATTAGTCAACAACATTCGGTTTTTTATATAACTTTATTTTACATTATTTGATAAAATGCTTTAAAATTAAATCTAAACATTAAAATAACTAAATAAACCAAGTCCGCGTGGAATAGTGGCAAGAATACTGGCTGCATTTCCCCGCTGAATCGCTGATGATGAACGATATGTTGTGGCATGAGGATAATATATCTTCAATAAACTTTTTTAAGATATTAATATTGTCAATATGATTCTTATCATGACAGGTGCATCTACCCATGAATCTCTGCAAGCACCCACCCGTTTCTGCCAGTTTACCGCAAACGCTCGTAGCATCAATTCTCGTAGCATCTATGTTTGTAGCATGCTCGTAGTTCGCGTATACGAATCAACCAATCAATTTATCTAATGACTTTGCTAAGCTCATATAGGCTTGACTTTGATTTGGCAGTAATAATTAATATTTATTTTATATTTTTTTAATAAATAATACCAAATGAAAAAAAAAATTTTACTCACCAAAAAGTTTTACTCTATATTATTATTTTTTTTATTTAATTATTTACACATAACAATATAGAAACCTTAAAATTAATCTAAACATCTGAAATAAGAAAGAGAGTTTATCAAAGATTCAATCAATTACCCCGGACATCACTGTCCGATGCAGGCAGCCACAATGTTTATACACGACATATATAAGAAATTAGAATTTTACTATGATAATCACTGCCACATGCAACCACATATAGCACATATACCATCTTCGTCTTTTCTTTAATATTCCACGACACATATATTTTCTACGATGTAGTCCTCTTTTTAAAAAAGATCTACCTTCACTTGAAAACTTTGTAAAATCGTGTTAAGAAAAAAAAATTAATTCATGTTTAGTGAAACCATGTACCTACACGCAAGCCTCCCTGCCTATAAATTTATGTGGTATCAGGATCCGCCGTTTTTCGGACATAGCCTTTCTTGCCTTTGTTCATGGCAGTCACTAGATCATCAAAACTTTACTCTAAAACTCTATGAGGGAAGTTGACCCGGATTGATATGTGCGCTGGAAAGTACGATGTCCGGGAACTAACAAACCCGTCAAAGTAGATAATCAATCTTGCTGGGGCTATCCTCTTTCAACAATAATGCTCAATAGACTATGTGAACTAGAATCAGGCACATGGCTAAAAGGGTATCCTTACAATGTACAATGTACTGTTGTATTATTAAATCTAATAAGGAAGGAAACACAATAAATTTAGATCTAGAAATGGTTTATTTAATGTTTAAAAATAACTAAATAAACCAGGTCCGCGTGGAATAGTGGCAAGAATACTGGCTGTATTTCCCCGCTGAATCGCGATGCTGATTCGTTCAGCGATATATATATATCTTTAATAAACTACATATTTGGCATTTGAACCCCACGGACCTAGAGATGCTACACCAAACGGCAAAAATTTGTAGTTTTCAATAATATATTTTCGCCGTTTGTTAGACTCTACTATTTCTGCCGCAGCTCCCGCTTTGATTACTGTTTCCCTGAGATGAGACGGGGGATTCCATCGGGTATCTTGCCGTCTTCCCGGATTATTCCCGTTGGCTCTAGGAAAGCAGGGTTTTCTATTGACGCAAGAGCCATTTATAAAAATTGAGCGATCTGTGGCCAGAAAGCCTGCCTGCGCTTTTTATGCAGGAAAGTCCGTGAATTCCATTATTCAAATGCATGTTAAATGCACACAAAATTTTCCCCCGCAACCTTTCATACATTTAACGAGATCCTGTATCCGCGCCTGCCTATACTGATTCTAAAACTTTCGTTATCCAAAAATGTACCGACGTTTCGAGATGGAAGGGCGTGTAACCCTCTGGTTCCTTTAGCGAGATTACTTTTCTGATGAAGCTAAAAATAAATCGAGCGCGGCCATGATCACTAGTTATATTTTGCGTCAAATGTTGGTTTGTTAGTTGTAATAACGGAGTGTCCCAAAGTTGTTGTTCATTTATTTCCTTCAGGACACCATTGTATAAAGTATTTATATTGGAATCGACCAACGAAACGAAACGAAACCAGTTAGAGTAGCGAGTTGGAGCATGAGGACGCACTGATTTAAATAGACAAAACCGTAAGCGATTACTAGTTTATTAAGAATGTGCTTCATAATATTTTTAAATAATACTGACTCCGAGCCCTAAAATTTCAGTGTAGAGGAGCGACGCACAAATAAACCACTTTGTGCATAATATATAGGCCATTTAATATGTACGAATTTATGAAATCTCGCGAATTTCACCTCCCGAAATGATACATTTTGTACATTTGTTTGTGTATTCTGTGTATTTAATTTGCAAGTAGATTGAATCTGAATAAATTGTTTGTTTAGAGTTCCATTCAATTTTGGGGAGGTGTGTTTGTGACAGGTGCTATCCTTATCATAATATTAGCAAGCCTGACTATAGTGTGATTTTAGCTTAAAATACACTGGGCTATTATCAAAACTTATAATTAGTGGGTAATGAATATCAAAGGAAATATTAGATAATATATGATAATTATTTATGATACAATCTATACAAATATTTTTTAAATTTTAGACAGTAGATCCTTTAAATTTTTGTTTTTATAATTTACTAACGTTTGCATTTTAATATATTTACCTAAAATTAAAAAGTTGTTTTATTCTCTCCAATGCAAACAACCACTCCCAATTTACCAAACATATATTTAAAAAAGCTTTTAAATTTTGTGGGCTCAAGTGAAATTGTCTCAGGTTTCAAGGTTAAAATAAAATACGCACTCATCTCGCAATAAAACGAACGAAGGAAAATTAAATTACCCTGTCTGAAGAAACCCACGAGAAGACCTATAAAGGACTCTCGTTAACTGAGGTAATAAATGTAGGTAATCGGTCTTTGATGGAAGGTGAGCATGAACCTCAATATGATCGATATTCATATGATTTACCAATTTTATAAGATTATATTCATGGAAGGCTCTATTTTAAGGAATTAATTATTTGTAAAGAAGTTTTGTTAATGTAATAACTATCGTTTCACTTGTCATCAGTATGTAACTAAATGTCACTCTATTTATCAATTAAGAACATTCAGAATTAAAATAGAAAGTAAAAACAATACTTCTACTTTACTATTTTAGATACAGAACTCTATAATAATGTCAAATCATGTATGAATATAGGAAAAGCAAGATATATGTCAGAGTCAAGACACGTGGAGCGACTTGGCCTAAATAATTCACTAAGATACATGTTAAATCAGACGAAAGCTCAATCATGCTCCCAGCAATATACAAAGCTAGCAAACCCTTCACCTAAATATCAATTAGAGTTTACAATTAATCTATAAATTGCTGGCACAAGCTGTAAAACAATAGATTATGCCTACAAGTTTGTCGGGGGGATCTGGGGATGTTTGCTCTAAAACTCGTGTAGCGAGACCAACTAAAATATTGACGTTGGACGGAAGTTTACGTGACGACGATATACAGCTAGATAAGCTAATGAATTTTCTACTTAACGAGATCTGAGTGTCTTCGCTAAGGTTGACAGAGACTTCACTCTTATATTGCTGAAGAAACAGTGATATAGTTTCCTGGAGAAATATATGTGCTAATACTGCTAAACTGTCATACTTCTACGTCTCTCTAAGTACCTACACATATTAGAAAATACCTTTTTGTAGCAGGCCTTAATAAGAACTGCTAGGTTGTTTGTTACTCCAACATTTAATCTTGTGGTAGGTACCAAATTATATCGTAGCAGAAAGCGTAGCAGTTATATGAGTTTCATATTTCCTCATAAACATATTTTTACAGTTGTAATATAATATTGTATTTTTATTTGCTTATTGTGCAATTTTTTTAGCTAAATATAGCATAATTCGACCATATAAAATTTATATTATAAATCAATCCGTTATATTATAATTTTCACAACCTTCTATGGTGTGATGCTTTCAATGTAATATGAGATACCATTAAAACTTCTAAGGAATACGTTTTAAGACTATACTTAATATGCAAAGAAGCGTATCGTAGTTGGAAAGTTAACCCCTTTAGCATGGAGAAAACATAATTTTATTCGTCTAAAATATTGACTTAGGAGATATAGCATGTGGTTGAAAATGATATTTACCACAGACAACCGCATGCAATGTAAATATATGGATGGAAGATATATAGAAACATAAAAACTAATGGATTTACCATTATTTTCACGTTGGTCATTTAAATATCGTTTCATTCTGTCGGTCATTAGTAATATTACTGTCACGTGAACGAAATATTTAAAAAGCCCAACCATGAAATGTAGGCTAAATTAATATTTATTGTCAATATAGTAAGTTAATTTTTCTTTGTTTGATATAGAAGTATATAACTTTGACGAAATCGTAATATATGTATATTTCACCAGATCCTAATTTTATTTAATTAGAGTAACAATATTTGTGAAACCCTTTTATGTTTCTGAAAAAATTGTCACATGGCTATAGATAAATCTAAAGAAAATTAACTGAAGAAATTAAATACAACCACAAAATTATTTAACTAAATAAATAAATAAAACCTAACCTAAGCTAAGTAAACCGAAACAAATTAATATTGCTTATGGTTTATCCCAAAGCAATAAAAATTGCCTAGTAACGTTTAACTTAACAAACTTGTACCTGAGTTAATTAAACGTTTATAGCCGCTCTGATGAGAAATGCTTAATTAACATTTTGAAGGAAAATGTTTCACTTACTTTGTATTACTTTACCTACGGGTAAAATTAAAATAAATAAATTTTCAGCCTAAATTTCAAGTTCAAGTATACCTACCTCAGATAAAAAATTATTTAAATCTGACATTCCACAAATCAACTCAGCCTCATTAAAGGTTATTTTCTGCAAGTTTAGGGTTTCGTAGCCAAAACAGGAAATCCTTTTAGATTTATACAAATTTCATAACAATTATAACAGCAATAATTGACAGCATGACCGATGTCATTAGAGAATAATGCGGAGTGAAAGTTGATGTTATGACTAAAAGGAAGAAAAGTAGTTTACGCTGGTTTGAACACGTTGAAAGATTGAAAGATGAAAGTTTGACTAAAAAGGTTCATATGGCTGAAGTGAAAGGAAATACTGGCAGAGAACGACCTAGGTGTACTTTTATTGAACATATAAAAAATATATTGATAGATGGCAATATTAAAAGTACACACAATCACCGACCATGTATGAAAGAAGATTATAAAAGAAGCGAAAGAGGTATGTCAGGATCGTAGCAAATGGCATTCGAATGACCCTCTTGGGGTGTTATAAATCTGTAAAATAATAATTCACTAATTAATTAAAGATTATTAATAGGTTTCAAATAAGATTACAAATCAGCATCGCGATTCAGCGGGGAAATGCAGCCAGTATTCTTGCTACTATTCCACGCGGGCCTGGTTTATTTAGTTATTTTTAATCTTTAGGTTTGATTTAAGGTTTTTATTAAATAAATAAATAAAAATATGATTACGAAACCCCACATTATACTTGAATACGCACTTAGCCTGTTTTTATTATTTCATTTACTTAGTTTAGTAAATAAATTAATCATTGTAAAATGACGTGACATTTTCGTGTGGTCGTAACTTATAATTCGTCCAATAATAATATTATATACATTATTAATCATAGTCACACGCATTACGCACAAAATCTATTTTATACCTAGTACATTACAGTATTCAATTTAGTTAATAGGTTATTTTTAAATGTTTAACAAACTTCATGCCCTATGGGACCTAATGGTATTCGATTTTCTTCAAGTAGGTATTTACCGTAAATGCGCATTCTTCTGCCACAGACGTTTTCTTCCACCTGATCTGAGCTTCCACCAATATGTTACCATTTTTCTTAAAAACGGCTGGACCTATTTTGACATATATGTTTGATGAAAATCGGGAAGTGGTTTCCAAAATATTCAGGTTTTTTCAGGGCGTGGGAAATAAAAATTAATTAAACAATAAAAAAACCTTCCGACGCAAAATATAAACATTTAAAAAGCATCAAATATTCACTGGCACGAAAATCAATCATAAATGCTTCGGGGAGCGCTGACATCTTTAATTTTTTTCTCTCTTCACGGGTTGTCTTTACGATAGGTTAGTAGCACTATGACCTAGTGAATTACGGCATGTGACTTAGTCTGCGGGCACGAAATTAGGCGCGGGGCGGCGGCGACGTAAACAAAAGCATAGAATGTTATGGTGACGCGCACGAAATGGGAGAGAGCGGGGCGGCGTGATAGAGCGATGCGCGAGCGGTGGCGGGGCGGCGGCGTTGCGGAAGCGACAGGAACAATTAAACCAGTTTGATTCGTCCGCTAGTTGAGTGTTGTGTTTATTGTATTTCATTCATAATTTTAACCGACGCGACGCCGACCGCAAGTTTTGTGCCCATGCCAGAAGCCGCTGCCGGCTCGCTCATTTCGTGCCCGCAGACTTACTGTCGGGAGCGTTTACCGGGACCGTTTACATGTAACTATAAAAAGGTATATAGGTACCTTTGATGTAACTAACGTGCGCCGGAGCTTCATACGTGTATACCTACGGTCTATCTGCTACAGTATGATATATCAGCGGTCCCTAATGCAATTATGATTGTTTATGATTGAATTTCAATCCAAAGTTACTTGATAATTTTTAAATGTTTATATACTGCATATTTTTAATTGTTAAATATTTTTTTAATAAATTTTAACTTTTAGTAGTGACTTAAAGTTAAAGTTAAAAAAACTTAAAGTTACAGACTCTCAAGATTCAAGTATAGAAATCTATATATATATATATAAGAAAGTCGTGTTAGTTACACTATTTATAACTCAAGAACGGCTGTACCGATTTGGCTGAAAATTGGTGGGGAGGTAGCTTAGAGCCAGGAGACGGACATAGGATAGTAGCGGTAGTGGTAGTGGTAGTTGTTTTCCACGGACGAAGGAAAGTAAATAGCAGGCAAGCCAACGTTTGGGCAGGACAACGTCTGCCGGGCCCGCTAGTATTACATAACGAATAAGTACTAACCTACACTTATTTCATATTTGTTCCTAGACGCTGACTACAAGTAATAAAATAATATCTCCCTGTTAATGTTGATTTTATTTTAACCATAAGTCGGTTTATGAGGTATTATTTTATTACACTGCTATAAAATTGTAACGACCTCAAGCATCATCAAGCACTTTTTGTTCGACGTTGACTGTAAAAGATTTTGCCTTAGTAGAGAAAATGTATCGACAAAAAATCACCAAAATCACAGATGTAAAAAAATAGATATCAAACATTGGGGATTGAAATATCGAATATCTGAACATATGTGTATATTTTTTTCACAGTAGGTATATGATATTATGATTATCGTACACTTTTCAGGCATGTTATTCAAACTGTCAGTCGGTAGTTCGCCGCGGCAATTGTGGATATTGTGTTTATGTAGTATTAAAATTATAATAAAGTTTTAATAGCAATTTTTTTATATTAAGTTTTGTTTAGGTATGAGATATTATACAAGTGGTATATTAAGTAAAATAACTTTTAAAATAAAAACTAATAAACATCTGTAGAAAAAAAAACTGGAATACTGCCCTTATAACTTATAAATAAATTATCAATGAAAATTAAACGGGCACCGAGACAAATAAACTTGGAAATAGAAAATAAAACTTATTAATTATTAAATTACAATATCCTCGGTTGGAGCAGAGACTACGGAACCCTGGCTCTATATGCATGGCCCGCCACGCACTTGGCCGGTTTATTAATTTGTCATAGTAATTGAATTAGGTATATTTTATTACGACAAAATATTGTTTTTCATATCAATGTAAAAATGATGTAAAAACTTCCACGAAATAAAGACCGAATGAAATTATAAAGAAGAGACCTTGTTGCTCCTATATTAAATTGGTAGTAACAAGATATTTTATCTTTAAGAGTCAGTGGAGTGGATAAGTAGAGGTAGGTATCGGTTACTTTCTAAGGACTCGGACAAGAAATAGCTGTGATAATGTACTCCAAAATACTTCTATTAAACTGGGTTTTTATGAAATTTATTAAAGAAAAATGTATAACCTTACGTTTTTTAGTTAAAATATCGTTTCTCTAAATAGTTGGCTAGTATATTCGAGCTTAAAAAAATTAAAACGTGTAGCTACTTAGAAATATTACATAATCTGGAATACATAATGATCATTATAAAGTAAATTCGCAAAAATATTGTTACATAGCAATAAACATTTGATACCAACTAATTAGAACGTCCCAGTCTGTTTAAACAAGCGATTTGATGTCATATACATTATGGACAACGGGCAAAGCTCCAGCCCAAATAATATAAACAAAAGCTCATGATCTAACAAAATAAATAACTGTTTACACTTTGAAATATTCCATTTTTGTTTTGCATAGCATTCGGTGAATGTTTGCGGTTGGCCCTTGCTTCTATAAGCTCGATTTCGGAGGGTGATAAAATATTCAAGGGTAGGTAAGAACTGGGTAGGTAATTAATTGTACAGGTCCAAGGTTGCATCATTCACGACGTTTGTCAACCACAATACTATAGATTTTATATTCTACTAGAGCTTTCATCCCCTATTATGGTCTTGAATTCATACAAAAATTCCATAAGAAAAAGCTCTTTTAGTTTTTCCCTAGTTTTCCAATTTTCCGGAGAATCTTTCCAATTTTTCTTTTATTAAAAACCTTATTCAGACTATTACGAACATTTAAAACAATCCAAATGCTGTGATGCGCGTGATAGATTCTATACTATTAAATATGTAATTACATAGTTCAATGAAAATTATAGAATGGGTTTTTTTTGTCGGGAACTACTCATAGTTCCTCTCATTTCCAAGTGTTAGTTTTTCATTAAATTTGTTAAATCATTTTAAAAATCTATGTTTATTGTATATTGTCTACCTACATTATAACATTATTTATTTTAGTACAGTACACTGGTAGAAACTCTAAGTTGAGAATTAAGTATTAATTTCAATTTAGAATTGTATCTAAACGGAGATCCTGCAGTTTAACCATTCGACAGTGAATATACGACCACATTGAATAAATCAGCCAAGTAGAATTACAAACAGAATATTCGAATCAGCACCAGCTTTAGGTAGGTATGTATCAAGTTCCACCATTGGCAACGTCATTTTGTGATTTCTAACTTCAATTATTTCAATTATTTCAAAATATAGGTAGGTATGCAACTTAATTTTAAGTTACCAATTAAATAATACTTATTTAAATTAAATTACATTAAATAAAAGGACTTGAAACTGGTAGGTCCCGGGTTCAATTCTCACTCGCGCCAAAAATGCTAAGCAACAATTTTCTTGCAGAATATGTGCTTTAATCGACTTCTCGTGCTTCGAAGGGTACGAATTCCCGGCGTCCCCACTTCTTCTAAAAATACTTAACAGATATGTAGGTACCTACGTCTGTTAAAGAAGTGACACATCTAGGTTCATTAAGTGCAGCAATAGGCTTGCTACTTGTTCTATTTAATATGGACAACTGGCAAAAAGTGGACACCGTTAATGGTGTCTCTGGCCAACAGTCGTTACCTACATAATTTGTTTATATTTAAAAAAAATTTTTTTCAAAACCACCAAAACGAAAAACCAACAAATTGTAAACACGTCCAAAAAGCACTGAAGCACAGTAATTTGTATAAAAACTATAGGTTAAACACTATAAACCTCAGTTTTAAAACACTGGCGTTTGTGCTGCCCTCTATTGACCAAAACATTTTTAGGTACATTCTAATAAGTAGGTACCTGTATCTTGTCTTCGTTCGTAGGATATAACTTCAAAGCATTAATATTTATACCATGAACCTAAAAATAGCGTTTTTAGGTCCATGCTTTATACCTTGCGAGACATTGTAACATTGTCCACATTTCACTAGAGTTGCATAAGTTAAACAAGACAGATTACAAACATAAATCAAATATTTATAATAATAATAACCTGTGTCGTATCATTAAATTTGTTTGCTCAAGTTGAGGCCGAGTTATTACATCGAATTTAATTAAACTTGCACATACAAACAAGAAAGTTGTTCTAAGAATTCATTAAAACAAAGCTATCTCCGACAATGTAATGTTTCACGTGTACCTAAATGGTATTAATGTTACACCGCCCTACCATTTTTAAAAAAAAACTATTATATTTTGTGTCTGTCTGTCCGTCTGTCACTGCTTATTTTCTCCGAATCTATTGGACGTTTAAAGAGGGGAAAATTAAAAAGTTTAATATTTTGTTTTTTCAAGTGAATAATGTGACATATCAAGTGAAAAAACTCGTTATAATAAATACAAATATATATATTATAATTTTAAAATGCATAGTTTAAATTATATTAAAAAAAATTAAGTACCCTCCATCCCCCCCCCCCCCATCTTATCTCCGAAACTACTGAGTTTAAAATTTTAAATAAATCCCATCGGTTCAGTGTAGAGCTTAGCTATCGAAGACTTCTTTATTTTTATTTCTTAATACCTACTTACTAGGTAAGTTAATAATCATTATAGTACGACTTATTTTAGATTTTTTGACTTACAAACTTCTACAAATTTAATAAAATTTTGGAATCCAAAGAAATATGTTTCTCAATTTGTCGGCTGTGTGAAGTTGGCACCCCCAAATTCGATTTTTCAGTTTTTTTTCATCAGGTTCGTTTGTCCAGCGTTAGTCCACGTTTGTCCACCAAAAATTTTTTTTTGTCCACCTCTCAAAAAAAAGTTATTCAAAAAAATAAAATTGGGGTGGAAGTTGGCACCCCCAAATGCGAATTTCCATATTTTTTTTCATCACATTCGTTTATCCATCGTTAGTCCACGTTTGTCCATCAAAAATATTTTTTTTGTCCACCCTCCAAAAAAAGTTATTTAAAAAAAACTAAAATTGAGGTGGAAGTTGGCACCCCCAAATGCGAATTTTCAACTTTTTTTCATCAGGTTCGTTTTTACATCGTTAGTCCACGTTTGTCCACCAAAAATTTTTTTTTGTCCACCCTTCAAAAAAAAGTTATTCAAATAAACAATTATAAAGAAAAAAGCCCTGAATTTAACTTTGACGGAGGATATCTAGCTTCCTAGGGGTGGATTTGCTTTTCTGAGGGGTAGGTTTGTTTGTTCACTTCAGAAACTCGTTTGTCCACCCTTACAGATATAGTTATACGTGAGTTAATTAAGTATATATCTAAGGATTTTCACTTTGACAGGGGATCTCTAGCTTCCTAGGGGTGGATTTGCTTCTCTGAGTTGTAGCTCTGTTTATCCACTTCGGAAACTTATTTGTCCACCACATACTGTCGTTTGTCCACCCTTAGAGGTATAGTTATGCGTGAGTTAGTTAAGGATATTTCTAAGTATTTTAACTTTGACGCAGGATTTCTAGTTTCCTAGGGGTGGATTAGCTTCTCTGAGGGGTAGGTCTGTTCGTCCACCTCAGAAGCTCATTTGTCCACCATATATTGTCGTTTGTCCACCCTTAGAGATATAGTTATACGCGAGTTAATTATATATCTAAGGATTTTAACTTTGACGGAGGATTTCTAGTTTTTTAGGGGTGGATTATCTTGTCTGAGGGTAGATCTATTCGTCCACCTCAGAAGCTCATTTGTCCACCATATATTGTAGTTTGTTCACCCTTAGATCTATAGCTATACGTGAGTTAATTATATATCTAACGATTTTAACTTTGACGGAGGATCTCTAGCTTCCTAGAGGTGAAATTGCTTCTTTGATGTTTAGGTTTCTTTGTCCACCTCGTAAACTCGTTTATCCACCACATATTGTCGTTTGTCCACCCTTAGAGATATAGTTATGCGTAATATAAGTATATATCTAAGGATTTTAACTTTGTCGTGGGATCTCCAACTTCCTAGGGGTGGATTTTTTTTCTTTGTTTGTCCACCACATTTTGTCGTTTGTCCACCCTTAGAGACATAGTTATGCGTGAGTTAATTCTTCTTTGACGGGGGATATCTAGATTCCTAGGGGTGGATTCTCTTCTCTGAGGGGTTGGATCGTTTACCCACCTTAGAAACTTGTTTTTCAAACCTTTAGTGTAGTTTGAACGTACCCGGAAAGTTAGTTTTTATCGTCTTTTTCATAAAAAATGTTTATTTGAATATTTGAAATGTTTATTTGAAAGGGTGGACAAAAAAAAATTTTGGTGGACAAACGTGGACTAACGATGTACAAACGAACCTGATGAAAAAAAGTTGAAAATTCGCATTTGGGGGTGCCAACTTCCACCTCAATTTTAGTTTTTTTTAAATAACTTTTTTTTAAGGGTGGACAAAAAAAAATTTTTGGTGGACAAACGTGGACTAACGATAGACAAACGAACGTGATGAAAAAAAATTGGAAATTCGAATTTGGGGGTGCCAACTTCCACCCCCATTTTTTATTTTTTGAATAACTTTTTTTTGAGAGGTGGACAAAAAAAAATTTTTGGTGGACAAACGTGGACTAACGATGGACAAACGAACCTGATGAAAATAACTGAAAAATCGCATTTGGACGTGCCAACTTCACACAGCCCAATTTGTCCCCCATTTAATTTAGGAAAAATAAATTGAAAGAACGGAAATAACTGGCATACAGACAGACAGGCCGAAATTTCCCCATAAAGTGGGTTTTGAACGGATTTATAAATATGAGCGATGTCGTAGGCATCAACTAGTGTTCCATAAAAGGTGGGTACTTCTTATTGTGTCTGAAGTCTGAACAACATCTTGTTGAGAATAATGAGTTGGAATGCTAAGCTTTCATATTGCGTCTTGATCCGTCTTTTCAAACGGAAGAGGAAATGGGCCTGAGGCGGTGCAGCTAAGATTTCTATTCAACCGATGAATGTTTCACAAAACTTCAGTACCTATTGTAGTCGGTAAGTAGATTTACTTTAGCAACATTGTAAATGTAAAACTCTTTGTGGAAATTATATACTTTTAAATCCATACTATCCATACTAATAATAGTATAAGTAACTCTGTGTGTCTATATGTTACGTTTTCACGGCTAAACCACTGGACCGATTTTGATGAAATTTGATACTGCGAGAGTTTGAACCCTAGGGATACTTTTTCTAAGTATATAATAGAGGATGAAAGTTAGTATGGGCTCCACAGGCGAAGCCGGGGTGAACAGCTAGTCTTTTATATTTTATTAATTTTAATATTGAGGAATAAAGAAATCTTTCAAGAACACATAGTTAACTTTAAATAATTATTAGGAATAATTATTTATTCTGGCTCCAAACTAGGATACTCTGCAATGGTTACCAAAGGTAATGACAATAAAATCAAATAACATCGATGACCCTATTTGAGAGATACCTGCATTTTGCATATAAATATTTAATACCTACCTACCTATGACCTGTAAGTAAATACGGCCACAGGTACTTATCGTACCTAAAATACCTACCGCCTTATTAATAAAAATAAGCTAATCTGAACGTAATCCGGATCTACTCTTTTAGTAGTTACTTCCAGAATACCCACGTAGTAACTTTGTTTTAACAATGTTATTAATAAACACAGAGTAGCGATGGAGTACCTATACATTCGCTAAACCGCCCTTACTGCGTAAATTATAGAAAAAGAACGAATGAATGATCTTAGATGAATCCAACCAAAATAAATAGGCGGTTAAACAGTGCGCTGTTTTGTTGTTATCTCACTTACTCTTACACGTAACGGCTATAGAGCGTGATATTTCCCATGTTTACCAATGTAACACCTACATTTGTACGTTAACCTACCTATCCCGCGTGTTTGTTATTTTGACGTTTATTAGTAATCTAATTAAGTAATTCTGTGCCGTGCATATTAATTTTCCTTTTATATATTTATTTTTTTATTCTTCGCGGGTTGCCTCACAGCTCCCGGGAACTGTTGCCAGCCCCAGGGTACCCAGGGGAAGACAAAGTCTTCCTCATTTAGCCAATGATTTTTTTTAAAGGCAACGAGTGGCCAGCTCTGTTGAAGTATAGATGGAAACGCCTCTTTGTACCTACGGTTTGTCGGATAATGTACCTACATAGATTTTTATTATAAAAAACCCATTGGTACATGGTCGGATGTAGGAATCGAACCCGCGACTTTTCAGTTGCGAGCCGACTCGACCACCGACTTTTATAATTAAAATAAATTTAATGATATGAGTCAAAAACGCAGCCGCTCAGTAAATTGGGATGAAGAAGAAAAAGTAAGTCAATTTTTATCGACTTGATTTTTATTATGTCATCATCACTGTTTATCATTGTTTTGTATGAACTACTCAATTTATTTTGCAGAAACTATTTTGCAGTCTACTTAAAGACTATTCACATATTTTGGAAAATAAATCACTGAACACTAATGCAAATAAATCGAAAACTAAGGCGTGGGAAGATGTCCACAAGAGGTAAGATAAATAATTATAGTTTCAAGTTGATACACGCATGTAATACGATTTCCCTATACAAACTTCTACACCCCGTTGCACTTATACTTCTACATACTTCCATTCAAGAAATTTATAATGTAAAAGTACATTGCTGTATTGACAGAGTCCTCTGAAATGCTGAATATTACTTACCTATAAGTATATCTTTTGATAACTAATGCTTATGGTGGTAACATATTTTGACTTCTTGTTTTATTTATTATTTACAGGTTGATGATTGATTAATATGACCCATTTAAAATATTTAAAAGATGCAGAGTCCAAAAGACATATAGAGATGGCAGAAAAAGAACATGATGTAAAAAAGAACATGTTGAAAAACAAAGTAAGTCAGTGATATGGCATTCACATTTGTTTGCTGTTAGCCTCACATAATCTTGATTAAATGCACTATGCAGAAATAATGACATTGAATAAGGTAATATCTAGAGATAGCAAAGGTATAATTACTTACTTCTCCACGACCCCAAACTCTTATGGCAGTCAAGACCTTATATGGGGTGGTATGTGACCACCTCTTGCATCACCTGCTAATTCATTTTTCACCATATTAATAATGAAGTTGGCATAACTAAATCTGTACTTATTTTTAAAATCTTCTTCAGACAACTCGAACGGGTTTTTGCGAAATTTATAAAAAACTTTTGAATTTTCAATTTGATTTGCAATATCTTCTATTTCGTCAAGTTCATGCAAAAGATGCAAATAATCGTTATAATAGTCTCCATTCATTATTAAAAATTTAAAAAAAACGAAAAAGAACCGCATAACACACCAAATGTCAAAATATAGGTAAAGAAGTAAAGTTATTCCCACGATAGTCCATTGTTAAACTACCTACGAGCTCGGACTAAGTTTTAATCCAAGACAAGCCTCAGTTTAGCTTACTCCTTCCTTACTATTTTTTTATTAATAATGAATTTGACTACTATTGAGTTTATCCTCGGAATAAAGTTAGTCACACTCTACTCCATGTTTATTAATAAGGCAGTTAATGTTTAGTAAGATACCTGTCAAACCTTTGATTAAGCTGTCAAACGTAAAAATATTTATTTATATTATTAATACTTATACTTTTCAGCTGTAATTTTTTTAAGATCTTTCTTTTCTAATAATAATAAGTATTTTAACATATTATATTATTATTGACAAAAGATAAAAGGGAAATTAAAAATGTCTACCTCAAACCAATGCCTGTGCATGCTAATGCGGCAAAAGACTGTCATATGATTATTGGACCCTATAAGGCTGAAACTTTAGTTAAAATATCTATTAGAATTTTATTGTGCAAAAATGTCTACAAATTCAGGCGATAAGCGAAAAATTAATGAATATTTGAATTGAATGTTGTCAGCAAGTTTAAATAAGCTCACATTTTCATGCCCTAAAGTTTTCTATTACATTCTTACACAAGTTTAATATTTTATATTGCAACGAAGGGTTGGCGAACATTAACTTTGAGTTATGAAAATGCCTGTCATCACTTTAGAGAAGTGACTTGAAGGATTTTTCGTATTGAGAAATTTAAATAGATTATTATAAATTGATTATGATTTTATCTCACTTTACCATGGTAAACATAAGAAAATGTTAGGTACCTATCTAGTAACTCACATAACATCGATGTAAAGTTACTTATACCTACTTACAAGTTTGTTTTCACAAAAGGTCTTATGATATTTTTTTCAATCTTAATTCTACGTCTCTTCGTTACAAAAATTACAAAGTGTCAAAAACATTGGTTTAGAATTAGGAAATCGTGACAAAGTGGAAAGAAAACGGGGGGATAACATCATGACGCAATTTATATTCAGGTCACATAACTCCTAGGTCGTAGATCTACCTAGGCATAACAAAAAGCAACTTGTTATTTATGATTTGACCCATGATTTATGATTTTGTTCATTAAATTTTTACCGGTCGCAGTTATTGTTTTTCGTTGCCTCATTTCGTTAACAATACACAAGGAAATGGAGTCATTTCAACGCCTTCCATTTAGCTAAATAAAAAACCTTCCCTTTTTTACAATATAACAATAGATGGATTAATTTACCGGAAATCGCCATTTGCCGTTATATTTACTTACGTCAAGAAAATGTAGCACACTTACAGCAAAGTTATAGTAAGTACTATGTCAATAAGTTTATAGAGGTACCTTTGATTATATACACTCTAGATAGAGCCAGAGTGGCGCGACAGCGTCAAAAAAAAAGTAAGTGAACTGTTCACTGACTTGAACTTTACCACCGCTCAGTACAGATTGAGTCATCGTGTCTGACAGTTCTGCTAAGTGTTAAAATTTTGTGCCTCAAAATGGCGTCTTGCGTTATAAAAGTGTGCCGAAATTATAGAGGACGTTTGAAAACAACTACTTCAATCACCTACCATCGGTAAGTAAGTCATATAATATTATATTTCTCAAAAATAACACGTGTACTAAAAAATAATATTTAAGTCTTAAAATCAGTCACTTTGTACGATGTTGCAAGCTTTTGAAATTAAAATTCCCAAATGAACGTCAAATTAATTTACCTATATTGTAAATAAAAAATTAAATTCCCTCACGCCTGTAACGTCATATATAGGAGTAGGCAGAGACGTATACCACCAGCTGCCACTGTGTGGTATAACACCCACAAGACCGGTTTTATCAATACGGATGTCGTACATTGTCGCCCCCCTTCATACAAAATTTTTCGAACAATTTTTTTCTTTTCCTGTATGAACTGAGATTTTAATGCGACCCCCATCCCCCCCCCCCTCCTATTCTAAAACTGGCCTCTTCTGTTCTTCCAGGAGTCATGAAAACTTTTGGTATGGTCATATAAAGGGCGCTGAGTACCAGAAAATCCGAAACCCCCCTCCCCCCTTTATTTTTATTGACCCTCGTATCTGGGAACTACAAATCGGAGGGGATTCATGCCGGAACTAATAATGATCAGGACCTCCTCCTATTACAGAATCCATCCAAAAAGTGTCGTCAATACATTTCTGTTATACATTGTCGCCCCCTACATACAAAATTTTTTGAACAAGTTTTTTTTTTCTCGTATGAGATTTGAATGCGACCCCCCTCCCCTGTCCCGCAACCCCCCCCCCTCTCATTCTAAAACTGGCCTTTTATTTGAATACTGTCCATTTTCCCCTTCACCGCTCCCCCCAACTTTCACTTTTCTTAAGATACAAATTTTCATACATGTCGCCCCCTACATTTTTTATAAATTTTTCATAATAATTTATTATTTTCAGAATACCTAATGATCCGATTATTAGTGCTCGGTGGATTAATATTATAAGAAAAAGCCGGGGTGAAGATACCTAGCAACCAACTAAATCAACAGTAGTATGTTCCGATCATTTTAGAACAAAAGATTATGTGAATTGTAATAATAATACACGCATAAAATATAAATAAAACCTAGCCAAGTAATATTTTTAGATTTCATTATGTTTCATGTGTATCATTTTGTACATTAAAATTGGTACTAAAATTAAATAAAATTTTTTTTTTTGTTTCGTTAAAAATGTGTTTAACCTAGAAATTCACATTATTATCCACTCTAGTCCTAATTTAATAAAAACATCACGTTGAAATAAATTCAATAAAACCTAAAATAAAAATTCCCATGTTTATGGGGAATAGTCAAAAGTTGGTAACACCGCGCGTTCATATAACAATAGCAGTTCTCCTTACTTGTGTGCGTAATTACGCACACTATTGATTCAAACCTGGCCTACTGTTTTTGTTGCGTTTGTAGCGTAACGTTCCATCTAGAGTGTATATAATCAAAGAGAGGTACTAGTAAATCCTCTTACTTCAAATCAAAGTGATATTTTAATTTTTTAATTAATTAATTTACATTAGTAATGTCAATAAATTGTTAATTGCAATTATAACTTGTTTCTAGGGGGACAAGTAGGTAGACCTACATAATGTTTGATATTATTTTCGTTGTTGAAGTACACACAGCCACTCTCAAAAGTATACAAGGAGAAAAAGACACACTATCCTCGCCCCTTACACCTCTACCAATATCCGTTCCCCGCTGCTTCATTCATAAACGTCTACTTTGTAAACATGTTCCATATTCAACAATTTATCTTTCTTTTTGAGATTTTTAAATATTGAAATATGTCACATTGTCATATAAACATATAAACTAGCGTTTCTTGTCTGTCATAATCTTGTCATAATACGTTTTGTGGCTCTACTTATTCGTATTACTAAATACGTATATCTACTTAATTTCTACTTAAATCACCGTTATTATATTGTATCGAAATGCCTCTAACGGCCCTGCAAAGGCTACATATTGTTACTCTGCGCGAAACTGGACTAAATGTATCTGAAATAGCTGGTCGAGTTGGAGTTACACGAAGAACTGTTTACTTGTGGCTCAGAAGATATGACGAGGAGGGTGGTGTTGAGCGTCATCCGCCTCGCCCTAGACAGCGAGCGACCACTGCAGACCAGGATAATAACATAGTCTTAACACACTCCTTAGCTCCATTTACTCCCACTAGAGTAACGGCGAATCAATATAATGTGTGTATGGAAACCGTTCGTCGTCGTCTTCATGCAGCAGGAATACACTGCCGGAAACCTGCCAGGAAGGTTCTTCTCACAGAAGCACATAGAAATGAGAAAATTGGATTCGCTCTACAATATTACAACTTTGATTGGACGAATGAGGTTGTAATTTTTACGGACGACAATATTTTCGTTCAGAGAGAGACGGACGAAAGATTTTATGGCGTCGCAACAATGAGCGATACGCAATGAACAATGTAATGCCCAAAAGATCAAGTGGCAGAATCAGTATTGGCCTTTGGGGGTGGATGAGTTCAATGGGCCCTGGCGAAATCTGCGAAATAAATGGACGGCTTAATGCTCAAAAATACTTGGACATATTAAAAAATGTTTTTGCCAACTGTCAGATTAGTATATCCAGGTTTAAGAAGATTTTATTTAGTTCAAGATCGCGCGCATATTGTCAAAGAGTGGCTTGAAGCGCAGAACCCTATTGAGAATGTATGGGGGCAAATGGTATTAAATTGGGATCCTAGTGAGGTCAGAAATAATGAGAACTTGAGGCAGCTAGTTATGTCAATTTGGGATTTTTTCAGAGGTAGGGATTTATGTTGGAATTTGGTAAACAAGATGAAAGACAATTACACCAGATATTAAATAAAAATTAAAGCATTACTATAAATTGTTTCTTTTTTTTATCTAACACTTACATTCTTTTAATGTAATAAAATAATATAAAATATTAACTACTTTTATTGCTTACACAATACCTAGATTTATAATACATACTTAAAATAAATTATATAAATATAGTATAAATTTTATTTTCATAATAAAATCTTGTTAAAGTATATACCTAATTGGCAACGTCGCATTTGTCAATGAGAATCACATCTTTATCAAACGTAATAACGATGTCCTAGAATTTGAAAAAATGGCAAATAATTAATGTAATATTAAGGCTTCCATATAGTTATAGATCCATAACTTTTCTGGAATAAACTATTCCCAATTACTCTGTAAATAATCCACCTGTGTCACTGTAATTTAGCATATAGTTACTTATTCAATATATCTAAGTGAATTAGCTGTTATTTATTCAATGGGTTTTATTGAATAGGAATTATGGGTGGTTGAACTACTGAGAACAAACGTTAAACTTTGCGCCTGTTGTCTCTTTCATAATCTATCACAAAACTCTCATTTTTCTTAAAAGCGCTGTTATACAATTACTCTTCAATTGTATACATCGCGTTTCTTTGTAACTTATTGAAATAGTAGGAAAATTTGTAAATTATACTATACTTTAAAAAAACTAATGTTTAAATTAAATTTATGGCAAATCAAGTAAGAATGAAATAGTAGGAGGACTTTTACCTCTGAAATCGTTAATGAACCGTAGCATCTGCGGTTCTTTTCTAATTTAAAGCCTGGACGGCAATGTACGGTTTTATTCCGATATGTTTGGTGTCATAAAATTGACGCCCGGCATATAAAAGTACCATACCCCGACCCCTTTGTACAATTGTAAAATTAGTTTCACTTTCCATTTCTATATATTATTATTAAGATCAAATTATTCCGTGTTTAGATCTATCACAAACCTATATATGACACTAGATCAGATTTTAATTGCAATGACGCCCAACGTCACACAAAAAAAAAGCTCCTCTAATGAGTATTTAATGTTTTTTTGTTTATAAACAGCATACATTCTTTTTCCTGTTACAAAGGAACTTGGTAAGTCTCAGTAGTTCCTTTAGTCCCTTTGAAGGAACTACAGAGACAAAAAAGGCTCAGTAGTTCCTCCAAAGGAACTACAAAAGGAACTACTGAGAACAAACGGATTTACCTACTTACTAGGTACATATATCCAGTATGGAAAATCCAGAGATTGCTTAATCTATAATAAGAAAATTAAGCATTCGGAAAATTCGATTTTATTTAGAAAATTAAAAATAAATAGAAAAGGTACTTATAGATAGAATTTGAAAAAGCTCGAAATCGAAACCGATACCTACTTGTATATTCTTCTTAGTTAGATTTCACAATTTTTATGAAATAAAATTATCTTGAACTACATTACATACAACTTTTAAAAAAAGTAAACAAAAATCGCTATAAAATTGTTAGAGAAACTCTTTTCCTTGCAAACGCCTGAACTTTCTGTCGACGAATTGTGTTGTTCAAACAGTGAAACAATTTCATGTCGCTTTTCCAATGTTCAAATATTGAATTGCGAGGAGGAGCGCGTTTATTGCTACAACTTGCGGCATCGACCTCTGATTTCTTGGAAAACCATGACATTTATTTATAACTAAATGCTGCACACGGCTTCACCCATATTATTTTGGTACCGTGCTGGCACTACTGGCTCACCCGAAGACATTGACACAACCATATTATGCGGGCAATACATTTTTTTTATTTATCTCTACAGAATCCTTTAAGATAGATCCTACTTACGAATTCACTCATTATCCGAATCAAAATAAGTTTATCCATTTAGAAGCCTATTCTGGGCAAACATTGAGACCACAGATCTTTTATACAGTTCTGTGATTGAGACAGATTCGATTGACAGACAAACATTTTAAAAACAGTTAGGTATTCTGTCGCTTGATATAGTGTTTATATTAATATCCCACTTCGATATTGATAGCCTTGGTAGGTACCTACTATTCATTTTGAAAGCAAAGACGGACACTACAATTTTTTGTTATTTAAGTACCTATGTAAGTAGATATAGGTACACAAACATAATATCAAGGCTGTGTTCTAAAGCGTACTCGAATATTTATTATATGGTGCTCTAAGCTCGGTTTATAATTCCAGTATAAATAGTACCTAGGTATTTATTTATTTATTGCAAAATAAAATTAGGCAATTACCTAAGTGCCTCGTCCTCACACTATTTAGGAAACCGTGTCTAATTAATTCGATTCCCGAGATTAAAACCAAGGACTTCCATTGTACTAGATATGAGATATGAGGTTAGTTTAGTAGAGATATCAGATGCTGTAGACAAAATCTAGCTGTTGAAGCTGTAGCGGTCCTCATTACCTACATCAGTTTATGACATTTGTCACGTGATCCCTTAAATTTAAGGCTTAAAAGGTAAATTCTCTAGGGATCAAGAAACCGACACTAACACTAGATTTTGTCTAACACCTGTAGATTTTCTGGGGCTGTATTAGTATTATGTATATTCTAGATTTGTAGCTTTGGTTAGGTATGTAGGTACATGTAGATATATTTAGATAGGTAGGAGTCAGCGACAGTAATGTGGGTGTCAAGAAAACAACCATGGGTAGAAATCAAGGTCATTGGTAGAAATCTATGGTAATAATGCTGGACTCAGAATAATGCAATTATTTTGATGCTGCAGTGCTAGTATGACCACACGATATAATATTCTGTATCAATTTATGACATTTATCACGTGATCCCTAAAAAAATTGTCTAAGCGCGCTCGAATACAATTTCTTTGATTTAGTCATGAAGTTATACCACCCAATAATATAGTCGCGCGGGCTACATATTACTATAATATATGGCGCGGACGCTCTACATTCAGTGATACCAACACAACAACGAAGAGAATTATTTCGTAAAATGCTCTCTTTACGTACGTAATTTTTTTTATTTCCCAGCTGAAAACGGAGGTTATTACAATATAAAGAACAGCGGCTTATTATAGTTTTCTCACCGCGGCACCGTGATAAGATAAATGGTTTTGTTGGTAAGGTTTTGGTAGATCATTTAAAATAATCTTAGTAGTATATGTACTAGATTTGAGAACGGCAACACTGAATTTCTTTGACAGTCAGTTCAGTTCATTACGTTCTTTCGTTCACGTTTCACAGGTTTTGTTTAGTCTGTGGTTTTGCTTGGTTGGTTTGGTTGAGTTGAAGCTAATTAGAATTTTGGAAAATTATTAATTGTAAAGTTTTGTTATTTCTTTCTGAGTCAGTTCATAATTCACTTCTTATAGTTACATAAATAAAACAAAAATGTGGGACCCAACACATGTAAAAGTTACCGTGCAACGAGCCCGCGGGTTAGTAATCAAAGGCAAAAACGGAACAAATAACTGTTTCGTGACCATCGGACTGGGCAAAGAAAAATTTCAAACATCCGTCAAGCACAAAGCAAGTGCAGATGTGGAATGGCTAGAAGAATGTGAGTTACGTATTCCAACTCAAGGTAACACTGCAGAAATAGTACTAAAAGTATTTGACGAGGACTTTGTCAAAGACCATCTTTTAGGACAAGTAGCCATACCACTAAAGGATCTCGATGCTTATGAACGCCCAAAAAGCCGCTGGTACCCTCTTCTGGGCAAGCCAGGCAAGGAAAATGATAAAAATAGAGGTGAATTGGAAGTTAAAGTACATTTTACAGTAAAGGAAGGTAGTTTGACAGATCTTAGTAAGAAAGACAAACATAAATCATCACTTTCCAGTATTGCTCAAAATGTTGGTGGAAGTTTAATGAGTATTGGGAGTATTGAAAAGCGTAAAGGTTTGAAGAAGTTTGCTAAAAACCTTGGATCAAAAATTAATCTTAGTAAAAAGGATAAAAACAGTGATACATCATCAATGAGCAGCAGTGTGAGTAATTTGAAAGGCTCTGCATTTTCTACTCCTGACCACTCCACTCCAAAGCCCCGACAAGGCGAGGCTGATCCTGGTGTAATCAGTGAAGATGAAGATGAATTTGCATTTGATGATTTGTCTCATAAAAGCTCTGGCAGCTCCTTAAATGTTAACACCTTACCTCGTGGTCATAAGTATACACCATCCCCAAACAATGCTTCTCTTGAAAATCTTGGTGGTGGTGAATTCTTAAGAAGATCAACAAGTAGTAACTTGGCAAGTTCAGAAAAGTCAATTCCTCCAAAACCTGTAAGACTGAGCCTTGATACTTTTACACCACCTCAATTGCCTTCACAGATGATTAATAAAGATGATGAATGGTCTCAAAAACTTTACTCTCGTCCAAAAGCCAACAGTCAGACATTAATAGATAGAGAAAAGTCTTCTAGCTTAGAAAGGAACAAGAAACTAGACAGCCCGAGTTCTTTTAAAGAGAAACCCAGTCCAAACTTTTTCAAGAAGTTTGGTGGCAATAGTAAGCCCAAAAAATTGTTGGAAGAAAGAATTATTGTTGGAGAAGAAAACATTGTGGAAGAGGACAGCATCAATCCCACTTACAGCACCATCCCTAATGTTGCCCTTCAACAATTTGATGGGAAATCAAGAGAAGACTTAATTGTCATGATTTACAATCTACAGAAAGATGCAGAGTCTGAAAAGAAGAAAAATAAAGACTTGGAGAATTATTTAGATGAGTTACTGCTAAGAGTTATGGAAACTACTCCAAGGATTTTACAAAATCCGTATTCACGGAATAAGAGCATGCATATTAGAAACAAGTAACACATTCATTAAAATATTCTATTAATTAGATGTTTAATAACTAACTACGTTGATGGGAACAAATTAAATTATTAGAAATCCTACTGTTCTGGGAGTGTTATTATATTCTATGTTTCTTAACTGAATGGTGTCAGCTTTAAGTTTTTGTTTCCATAGAAAGTGCTCCATTGTGTTTTAACTAAATTGGAAAACAATGACACTATGTTGTTCATACATCTATATTTGCTTTCATATATATCATCATGAATGAAATTAAAAGTGCCTTATACTCTTTTATAAATACTGAAAGTCTGTGATACGGAATTGTGGTAAAAATTAAATTTTCTAAATAGTTATTATACAATGAGGTAACTTTCATAAAGTACTTTTATTAAATACTCTATTGAAAATGTTACAAATGTTGATTGGAAATATGGGTAAAAACATGAACAAAATATGAATAAGTGTAAATCTTTATTTGGCCTAGTTTCATTTTAAAATTCAGAGATCATGGTAATATTAGAAATGTGTTTCTTTATAATCTGTGCCAAACACAATCTCTTTAACTTAGTTTTTTAAATATAAGTTTCAAAAAAATTTTTTTATCCTTTAAATTACCCCAAAATTTTACTAATTCTTTAATATATGAAGCAATTATAACTTTCCAATATTAACAATGGCATTATTTCTTTATGATACTAACATATTTATTTAAAAGTTTTTGTAAACTGTTGACAGTAAAGTATTTAGGAATTCCATAGTAAATAACAATTGTTGTGTACAAGTCTTTATTATTTTTCGTGCACAAGATAGCATTGATGATGAGTCACATCATGTGTATGACTAACATAAATTACTAAAGACAATAGTCATAATTGTAAACATTCTGATAATGTTCCATCCATCTAGCTAGAGTGAGATTAGTACCTATACCTATTATACATAATGTAATTGTGTATTCCCATTATAAAATAACAAGTCTCTAGGGAGGTCGTACCTGCAGCTGTAATAATAAAAGAAGTCTACCTTAATATGTCTTTTCTGATATATGGTACAAATATTATTATTTTCATAAGATAATAGTGAGTATATATTATATAAGAAATAGTTTGTATTTTAAGCCTTGAAATTGTTTGGATCTGACTTAGAATAATATATATATTATGTACCTACTGTCATACTAAATGTATTACAATTTATTCTGAGAAAATATATGGGGGGGGGCCTACTAGGATTGTACTAAAGTGACTATTTCCCTGGTTGTGTCATAATTATTTAAGTACTTTAGAACAAAATTTATAATATAGATATCTTTAAGTAAGTTCAAACATACAGTTTTAGACAAGGCAAATCAAAATATTATAATTTATATTAGTTATTTAAGTGTCCTTCCATATCAGTTTGTTATGAAATAGAATCTTTACCTCCATTTGTAACATTACTTGTCTTCAAAATAAATATCTAACTTTTGTTAAAGACTGTTTTATTATGTACCTACTCATTTTGATTGTAGTCATTCTTCAAAGTACCAAAATGCTTAAAATCATCAAATTTTCAGGTATAGAACAAAATATTAATTATTACCATGATGTATTAAAAGAGCACTACAACACTAATTGTATTATGCTCTCCTAACAGAGTCTTATTAATGATACTATCATAATTAATTTATTTAGAGTGCTGATTTCCTCAAAATATCAATATTATTACTACTAGCACTAGCAGTGTCATAATGTTTGCCATTGTATGTGTACTGAAAATTTGTAAACAAGGATAATATTTCCCCAATCTTTAATTAATATAACTTTTTTGGTACTATCCCAATTGAATTTAATATTTTTACAGATTTGCAGGTTCAGATAGTTATACAACAATGTCAAAGTTTGTATTTGGATATCTGGGTTGAGGAACAATAAACAATCCTTAAAGGATGCTTTACAGTGTACACTATGCACTTCTATGCTGCCAGGTGCAATCTATCTGTTTACATTATGCAATTTCTCGCATTGCATAGTGTAACTGTAAAGGGTGTTTTAGTAAGATATCAATGCAACTACAAATTTAGCATGTCCTTTCAACTAATAGAAACATACATGATTCTAACTAGTTTCTATTAGAATCTTTTAAACTCTAATTGTAAAATGGCAAGTAAACTTATATTTTGTCATAATAGTTCAAAGCAAAATAAAATAAAACCACATTTATATCTGTAAAAGTAATATTAATTTCTTTAAAAATTACATATAAAAATTCTTCTGGTTTTTACTTATGGCGTTTGCTTTTCACAGGTGCTGCTGTTGTTACAGTTGTTGCATATGTCTTTTGAGATATTCTGTTCATGTAGTAAATTGTAATTATAGAAAATATCAAGCTGTAAAAGAAAATACAAATTAAATTAAATAAGCTATTACACTTACACTCTCAAAGTGGCGTATATGAGTCACTTTTGACTTGTAAAGGATCCATGTCAGTAAGAACAAAATTAGGTAGATTATATTAAATAGAGTCCACACCACAAAAGAATTCCTGCAGCCATTAGCGGAACTAGTGAAAATAAATAAAAACAACATTCCATCAGACCAAATTTGTTGCACATCTGCATGACTCTTAGGAGACAGGCAGGTGGTGTACAGACAATAATTAATTCAACAAGAAGTCTATGGGCCAAACACTTTGAGACCTCTGGTTGACACCAAAAATTTAGACTATCACATATAAATAAATCCCATGGAAGGTCTCCTCATGAACGCATAGTATATAAATACAAAGTACCTAAAGTTTTGTTTTATATATTTGCTACCACTTATTAAAGGGGTCAGTAACAATATGCTTAATTTCGTAGCTGATATTAAAAGATTATTTTAAATATGTCAAAATTGATAAAATTTTACCATGTAGTGAAGCAAATTCTGTGCACCATGCCTGCAGCAACAAGAGATATGCCCATTGACAAAACAATTTCTGGCAGTTTTAATTGAAAGTTCTTCCCGAACAGTATTGCTTCTAAGTTTCCAACAGCCTGAAAGATTTCTTGTTAAGGATTTATATAAAACAGTTATTGGTTTTATAATCCAAATGGAACCTACATAAAAAAAACCATATTATCCGTATTTAACATTATTGGTTAGGTGCCTAGTTAGTTATAAGTTATAACCATGCAATTGACTTAATTAACAAAAATAAAAATACCTGTAAGTAAAGTGTATTTCTTTTCACTTGTCTTAATTGGTAAGCAAACTTTGCATGTCTTTTTTAAATAAGTGTCATTTAAAATTCTTAAAAGACATTATATTAACTATTTTACACAATGTTTAACATTTTTAACCTATTTTAAATTGGCAGAACTAATAACAATATGTTTATACTCTTATTTAAAAAATTTACAATAAAAATACATGCAAATTTTGTTTACTGAATAAGACATGTCAAAAAAAAATACACTTGTACGTGTATCACTGTAGGTATACCTATTTTAGTAAACATTTTTAGATCTAATACTTTTTTTGTAATTGGTGAATTTATTTTACAAACCCAATAGGCCCAAACTTCACATGGTGAATGATAAATAACTTTTTATCTTGTTTCATCAAAGAGCAGACTCGATTGCTAAAAGATTCATTCAAATGGTCTTCTTCTTCTTCCTTTATTATGGCTTCACCAATGTTCATCGGTGATTTGCCAGTGTCAAAGTATTATAGCCAATCGGTATTTAATATAGAAGAAAATTTAAGACCATGATATGCCTTATTAGTCCTCCAATAATCACAACCATCACAGCACGGACAGGATTAAACTGGATTCCCCATCACGTCTCGGCGGGCGCGTGCGTTGTTCACCAAGGCGTGATATGGAATCCATTCAAATGTTTCGGAACATAATCTGAACAAACATTTAGTTATACCTATATGCTTAAATATCATGTAAATAGCAAACTTGTAAAGGATACGGTAACCAAAAACATGAACATAATAGAGCCAAGGTAGCCTCCAAATATTATGGTCATTGGGGACTTGATTAACAGTGGCTTATACATCTGCATACCAGAAAACATTAGCACGGTCAGAATGGAAGACAAGGCGAAAGACGTGGCGCTGTTCATTGCTGTAATAATAAAACAACACAAAGTAAAGTCCTATGTAAGATACTAGTGTATCATGCACTTTTATGAAATACGAACCCATATTTAAAAATTCAATTCAACGAATTATCTGAAGAAATATCAAACAAACCGGCCTTTTAATTTCTTATTTGATTATTCATTATTTTGACATTTTGCGTCACTCACGCGTCACTTGTCAGATGACGCGTGGGTTTAGTTTTTGTTTGTAGATGTAGGCGAAGGCTAGAACGGACCATGCGATCAATGTATTACTCTCAACAACACAACAAAAGTTATATATTATTATAATAAACAAGTAATAAACATTTTTTTTTCTTTGTTATTTTTTTTATTTATATATAAATTTGAAAAATATGAAAAATAAAAAACGTTACACATTCCATACAATTTTCATTACATAAACTAGCATAACTTGTAGATAGGGTTGAATCATCTTTGCCTTATCAAAAACAACCTAAAATTTAAAATAAAAATTACTTCCTTTTTCTCTTATTTTCTTTTTCAGTCACCACCAGCCAGTAGGTAAATAAAACTTTTCAGAATTTCAGTGCAAAGTAGTTTTCTATTTGTAATTCTCTAAATAAATGCATGTAGCTACATAATAACGTACACTATGCGACCTTTGTTACAAGCATTTCCTTATTTTAATTACACAGTTTGCTGTAAAAGGCTGCTTTCTGTAAGTAAATGTTCATTATTTACATTTTTCACTAAGACAATATAAAACTAACAATAACTCAAGGTGTATGGTTTTAACATTATGTACTCCAAGACCTCTGACTCTGAGAGCCAAGAACCCTCTACATCTACTGGCACTTCAACCATAGAAAATTAATATAATTCACCGATTATTCCTGTATAAATTGATCAGATACTGCCACTAGAAGAACCCTTGTTACCGATCATACTCTACATTGATGGAATAAATATACCTATATCATTGCCACCCATTGATCAGTGACACCTTGACATTGGCAAATCATCAGAAGCACTGATGGAGCCATAATCAAATCAGAAGAAGAAGAAGAAGACAATATAACCATCACCACACACATATACCATCGCGACCTCTATACAGTTGTCCGTAACAGAACAATACCCAAGCGGCAAGTCTGTCCGTTGATGTGATGCATTGAATGTACCAATTAGTGTTACTTGTTTCAATAGATGTTAAGTACATATGTACCTATAGATATTTTTGAAGAAGTGCTGTTGTTTTAATGTCCCCTGCTACAAAGTACTTACTTGCATATTCTTAAAGGAAATTGGTGCTAAGCACAAGTGAAGTTTGAACCCGAGAGCTGCAGCAATCCTCTGCCAGTTGTTTTATTGACACTCTTATATATTATATTATGTTAAACTATTTTTCAATGTTAGCACTGTTCATACTAAATGTTTAAGACTGTATCCCATTGAAGTGAGCAGAAGAAGCTAACTTATTATGACAGTAATTTCAAGTTAATTTGGTGTTTGTATTTACAGAGTTGCAGGGGTGATATCCGGATATATGAGGTTGGCCCTCGTGATGGTTTACAAAATGAAACTAAAATTGTTCCCACTGATGTTAAAGTTCAGCTTATAGAAAGGCTAGCGGAAGCAGGAATTAAAAATATAGAATCTGCAAGGTCACTTGTTCTTAATTGAGTTGAATTCATGATTTTCAATTGAAATATTGTAGGTAGATACCTATTAGAAATGAAGAAGCAGGGGCACATTTTCAAGAGACAGCTCAGTGCAAAAAGTTTGTCACAATGGGCAAAAAGAAAAATATGAGAAGCCAAAAAAAGAAAAGAAAAGAAGCAGGAGGCAAATACTGATTTAGCCCATGGAATCATAAGTGACACTGTAAATCAGCCCTTGTTGTGTAATCTGTAATCCTTATTATTCAAGGCAATGGCACGTCAAGCCGATGTTGGACAGGCAACCGGATGGCGAGTGGTAATCTGGGCCTTTGAGTGGTACAGAGTCCCCTGGTAGCGGCCAAAGTGACCCCAAATGGACAAGTTCGGCGATATGGGGGAGGGGCAAAATCGAAAAATTTTTGAAAAGGCAACCAGATAAAAATGCAGTAGCATTAAAGGAAATACCCTAATTATATAATAATTTTTTTTTGCCAGCCGAAACACGCGGGCTGTTCTTGCACTAGCGAGTACAAAAAAAAAAAAGTGAAAAGGCAACCGCTTCAAAATTAGTGAGCATACTTATTGACACCACCAAACGTTGGGAAAAAATTGCTCAAAGTCGCCGAAAAACACTTTTTCGATTGTTTCAACAATTATTATAATTAAAAAAAAATAATAAAAATTGTTCAAATCGGATGGCATTCGAAATTTATACTGTCCTAAGTACAAATAATGGTGTGTATCAATGCCATCCGATTTCGATTAAATTAACCCCTATTTAGCCACCCCCCAAACCTCATGAAAATACCAATAATTCCATACGCTGCAAAAAATTAGGACAATGTGGGCAACAAGGGTTGGTGGAGGGGTTGTTGGGGCGGGAGGGGGGATTGTAATAGATAATGAGCATACACAGACCTTTTAAAAGTCCAAGCAGTCGTTAAATATTAATTGATAAGGATTTTCAACAATTTTTTGCAGCGTACGGAATTATTGGTATTTTCATGAGGTTTGGGGGGTGTCTAAATAGGGGTTAATTTAATCGAAATCGGATGGCATTGATACACACTATTATTTGTACTTAGGACAGTATAAATTTCGAATGCCATCCGATTTGAACAATTTTTATTATTTTTTTTTAATTATAATAATTGTTGAAACAATCGAAAAAAAGTGTTTTTCGGCGACTTTGAGGGGTTGTTTCTCCGAAACTGCCCATCAGGATCGGATGGCAATTTTTTCCCAACGTTTGGTGGTGGCAATAAGTATGCTCACTAATTTTGAAGCGGTTGCCTTTTCACTTTTTTTTTTTTGTACTCGCTAGTGCAAGAACGGCCCGCGTGTTTCGGCTGGCAAAAAAAAATTATTATATAATTAGGGCATTTCCTTTAATGCTACCGCATTTTTATCCGGTTGCCTTTTCAAAAATTTTTCGATTTTGCCCCTCCCCCATATCGCCGAACTTGTCCATTTGGGGTCACTTTGGTCGCTACCAGGGGACTCTGTACCACTCAAAGGCCCAGATTACCACTCGCCATCCGGTTGCCTGTCCAACATCGGCTTGACGTGCCATTGCCTTGAATATATAACTTTCTTACATTATCAAGCTTTGAAACTATCCAATCCAGGAACCCTATAAATTGTGTAACATTTTTGTTTTTAGCTTTGTGAGTCCAAAATGGGTTAAGCAAATGGCAGATGGTTTTGATGTTATGAATAAAATTAAAAGGAAGCCTAATGTTAACTATCCAGTATTAGTACCTAATCTGAAGGGCTATGAAACTGCAGTAAGTTTTTAAATCATTTTTCTAATGATATTAAAAAACAGTAACAGTATATTAAATTAGATTCCTTAATTACTTTTTTCATCACAAATAGCAAATTAAAATTAGAGAATACTATTACATTGTGTTACTTATATTTATTGACCTTTGATTCTCAATTTTATGTAACTGCAGGTATGTAAATTTTACACTGTATAAGTATATTATGTAAGAATATGGCCACAAATTAATTAGTTTTTACTATTTGTTTTATTTAGAAACAATGCAATGTTGAAGAGATAGCTGTGTTTCCAGCTGGATCTGAAGGGTTTTCCCAGAAGAATCTTAATTGCTCTGTTGAGGAAGGAATAAGAAGATTTAGGGAAGTTGCAGAACAAGCAGTCAAAGATGGTTTGCGAGTTCGAGGCTATGTATCTTGTATAGTTGGGTGTCCTTTTGATGGGCCAATTAATCCCACAGCTATAGCTAAAGTAAGGAAAATGATCTACATACATAAATACATATGTTCAATGTTCATGCCTTATTTACCTTCAGGAAATCAGTCTTTCGCCTCAGTCAAATCCTACCATCTTTTCAAGCGCAATCTTTGATTTCGGGTGCTTTTTATTACCCTTTGTAAGGTTTCATACATCCTATGAAAAAACTGAACTCTTATAGAACCACTCTTGTGTCTGTCTGTCTGTCAGTCCGTTTGTCACAGCTTATTTTATCCAAATATACTAGACGAAAAAGGTTGAAATTTTGTTCATATGATGACCTAATTACGAACTATAGAGCTAATAATCAAATTTCGATTTTGGGGGACAAATTAAAACGTATAAAAAAAATTTTCAAATGCATAATTTCAAATAAATGGACTCGTTATTAGAAATACCTACATTTTTTTTTATATTTTTAAATTATATAAGTAGTTTAAATTATATTTATATTAAAGAAAATATACGAAAATTTCCCATTCCCCATTCCGGCCGCCGGATGATCTAGGCGGACCGTTTGTTAAAAGAATTGGCCGAGCCTGGGATCATTCAGTGGTCCATACGGCAACTCGCCGGGGATCCTCTAAAAACTAAAACAAAAGGTTTTATTTCAAAATATATTTAGATATTTATTATTATCTATCTTATTTATTTAGATAACGGAGCAGCTGTTAGATATGGGTTGCTATGAAGTGTCCTTGGGAGATACGATTGGTGTTGGCACTGCAGGCTCAGTTACAAAATTGCTTAAAGAAATTCTTAAAGTGACCACTCCCGACAAACTGGCTTTACACTTCCATGACACTTATGGACAGGGACTATCAAACTTGCTAGCTGGATTGGAGGTAAATATTTATTAATGATAACGTAATCAGATACAGAAAATGTTTGTAATGAGATTATAACTTTTTATAAACATTGTAGGAAGTAGGTTGTTCATTTTTATTAGACAAAATCTATTAGAAAGAGAAAGAGATAATGTCCCATTTTATTTAATTTTTTCTTCACGGGTTTCCTTATAGCTCCCGAAACAAGGTAGCCAGCTGAAGACCAAGTCTGCCTCATTTAGCCGACGGTATTTGTGAGGTAATGAGTGGCCAGTTCTGTTAAGGTATATTTAGATAGAATAGCCTCTTTTAAATGTGGTTTGTCGTATTATGTACATAAGTTTTTAATAAAAAACCCATTGGTCTTCACCACTCGGCCATTTTCAATAGCGCGATACAGGTTTCAATATTGTGAGACAGTAACGATGCGACATCTATCGACGCGATGTGCCGCCACAATAGCATACCTACCTAGAGCGACCCACATGACAGGGTTAAAAAATTGTTTATGAAAAATTATATATTTCCGGTACCTATTTAAAGTTGTCTATGGCATGGCACTCTCCGCCCTTCCAAAACTATCTTTGTGCAAAAAAGTCACGTCGATCCATTGCATTGAAAGGCAAACAAACAAACAAATAGGTACACTTTTGCATTTATAATATTCGTTAGGACTAGTAGGTACCTATAGATGGTATTCACAGTGCGTGCAATAATTTCACATAAATAGGTATCATATATAGATAGAGTACCTATTCTTGTTTTTTATTTTCAAGGGTTGCCTTACACCTCTCGAAACCGTGTTACGATCCCAGGGTACCCAGCGGTCTTTCTCTTTTAGCCGATGGTATTGGTGAGGCTATACCTAACAAGTGTTCTTGAAGCACCAAACAAAAGAAACAGTACCTAGTAAAAATAAAGTTGTATATTCCGCACTTTTGTCACGCCCCATAAAAAGAGCGCGTCAATAAACCGACAAGCAGTCCGACCGCCATTATCATAGCTCTTTATACGTGACGTGATAGACTCAAGTCTTGTCTTTACAAATTGTTTTGTTTCATATTACCAATTTGATCTCTCTGGCTACGCTGCAAAGTATGGAAAAGTCATGTCGGCGCGTTTCAAAAGTTTCAGGATAGTATTGTTTCTTCTGCATATGTGACATGCCTCAATAAAATCATACAAATCAGGTGATAGGCGTGGTTATAAACAATAGTTGCATCATATTGATAAGCTCTTATCTAAAAGTAGGTATTATCTCCTCCACATAAACATGTTTTGAAATTTATTGACAATAATGTACTGTTTCTTTACTTATGACCTGATATCTAGTTATAGCTTTTGTACACGGCTCCACCTGCGTGAAAGTCAAATGTTGTTTACTCCGGTTTTGGAGATAAGTAATAACTTTATAGAAGAAAAATAGTTCGCGAAAGTAATATAAATAAGTAGGTATAAATGTAACTACGAAATGGTAAAACTAAATAAATTGGAAATCAGATAACCTACGTTTTATTTAATTTTAATTGCTATAAAACTTATTCAACAACAACTGATTTATGTTGTAAGTACCTACTTGAAATCAGCCGAAAATGCTACTTGTGCTTCATAGGGTACGTAAAGCCGAGCCGTCCAAACTTGTGAAAAAATTTACCAAGTTTCAGGTATACAGATATACCAAAAGGTTGACGCTCACAAATGCCATTGGCTAAATGAGGAAAAGATGATTTTTAATTTTAAAAGGCATACCTACCTACCTATACTCTATTCATATAATTATGAAGGGGTGTGTGACACATCCACTTGTTACGTTTCCTTAAATTGACATTATGAAAGAATCATAAATTATGAACATTAAATGTAATTTTAAAAAAATTACTAAATACTATTTAATTGTGGAACTTAAATCAGTAATGCGAATACTGAAAAATAAATATAGTTAGTTAAAAATCGTTAAAAAAGTTTTAAAAAACTGAGCCTAGGAAATACTCATAGTTTAGGTACAGGAAAACCTAATAAACGACCTCGATTATAAGATTTCTCAAAGTAGGTATAGAAGCTTTAGTGAGCGAGTCCGACTCACACTTGGCTGGTTTTTAAGTGATTTCGTTGTTTAGAAATAAAATAATCCATATAGAGGTATTTCAAGTCTTGAAAAACTGTTGAATTTTTTCTTTTGTCCTACAGTCCTTTATCTTGCTAGATTGCGTTGCATATATCCTAAGACCTTCGTTTTATCCATTTGGCTATGAACCCTAACATGCTAAACTAATATAACCTAGGATACCCTAGTGGAAGACAAATATTCCTTATCTAGCTGATGTACAAAATGTTCTCCATTTACGGTATTTTTTATATTTTTTTAGGTCGGAATAACAACAGTGGATTCATCAATATCAGGTTTGGGTGGATGTCCTTACGCTCGCGGTGCTACTGGTAATCTAGCTACAGAGGACCTAGTATACTTCCTATATGGGATGGGATTGAATACTAACCTCGATCTCGTCAAACTCATTGAGGCAGGACGCTTCATATCCAACTTCCTGGCGAAGCCTACGGATTCTAGAGTGAATCGTGCTCTCGGAGACAGATATAAAAATCATCAAGATATTGTTAGAATAGCTTCTTGTGATGTATAGACGTAATTTCTTAGGTTTAATCTTTTAAATATATGGAGATTTTGTGCAATGAAAATCGTTGAGATCACGTCAAATTAATCTTTTAGATCTAGCTAGTCAATTTACAATATTATACGTATAACGTACATAAAAAGGCCTGGCATCTTTTTTGTAACTATAACAAAAATAATATTACCTACTAGGTATATCTATTATATATAATATTAATGAAAAGATCCCATTTGACATTCCAACAAAAGAAATTACTTTACAAGAAGTGGCAGTGGTCTTTGTTTTTGTTATTTTAATTCTCTAAATAGGTACGAATTATTCCTACGATTTTTTTTATAATAAGTAGTATTTATTAATTTTATATATTATGGGTTATTTTATTGTTGTTAAATAAGCTTAAATATTTTCCAATATTTGGCAGCCTTTTTATCTGATGTCGAAAGAATGAATTTAGAAGAATCATAGGCATTTTATAATTATACACAAGCTTTTAAAAATCTTTTAGTACTTAAAGGTAGTTCTTGCTCATACGATCTTTAACTCCATCATAACAAAAAAAAACAAATTAATTGACAAAAGCAAATCTAAAAATTGCACACAAGAGTACAAAGCCACTGCCTTATTATAATGTTGTAAAGCACACCTAGTAATGATAAGTAAACATTGAACAGGGTTTGTTAAATATGTACAAATATATTATCACGTTATGTTAAATAAAAGAAATATCATTAACTAAGCATTTTATTGTTGTCTTTGTTTGTTGTCCTCCTTTCACACACACATTTAATGACGTAGGTGTGTGACTCGTTGTAGCGTCGGTCGATACTGGTTTTTATCAATTATCATACGGATTGGGTACATCAGCGACCAGCGTCAGGCAGCAGTATGCGCGCGCGCGCCGAGCGTGTCGTTTATATTGAATTGACCTTATCAAACAGTTCTTGAACGTAAGGTCGATAAACCTACAGACGACCATAATACAGTTTATTCCCATCTATGGTCGAGGCATGAGCGTGTGTTGATATTCAATCGCCTCCCAGTAAGTGTATGTATCGAGCTAACAATGGACGAAGTTAGAATAACGGACGATGTCAGGATCGGCGGCAGTAACCCCTGCTTCATAATTGCGGAAGTTGGACAGAATCATCAAGGTGACATTGAGATTGCAAAGAAACTAATCAAAGCTGCAAAGGTAATATACATGTTATACATAGTATTCTTAGATACGTTCCTATTTATACTTTTATATTGGTGTCTTGAATGATGTCACTTGTTTTGAATACAAAACAAAACATTTTAAAGATATAGGTATGTGTAATTAACTTAAATTGTATATTCAATATGTATCCAACTAAGTAGGTACCCACATTTATTTTTATTGTGTCATTAAGAAGAATTTAAGACAAATGAAATAGGTACAAACCTATCGTTATGTTTAGTTAGATCTCACTGAAATTTCTAGTTTCTAAATTCCATATGATTCTATTATTACAACTTAAGTATCTACAAATAAGTAGTATATATGACCTGAATAGGTATCTTGCGTGACGTGAAACTGCTGGACGGATTTTGATTAAATAATAACTAATTACTTAGAATAAATGTTTATTGTTTAGTAGATACGGAGAACACAAAGATAAGGGCGGTTAAAGTTCATGAATAAAGTCCAATGGAATTGCTAGTGCTAGGTAGGTACTAGGTACTTATTTTTCTTTTACTTGTGTTTACTTTTATCAAGTGCAGAAAATTATGACCCATAATAATTCTTTTGATAATGCCGTGTTTGGCCAAGGTGAAATTGTTATGCAGTAAATACCATCAGGCATCAAAAGTCAGCCAGTAAATAAATATACTTACTACGCCTATATTCCATAAACCATCACCAATTCCCTCACTCCATATAAGTACATAATATACATGGTATCTAAAATTCCTAGTGCAAGTAATTATTTTCTATACATACGTTTTGTAATCTTTTGTTTTAGGAAGCCGGAGCAAACTGTGTTAAATTTCAAAAGACATGCCTAAAAGAGAAATTTACGAAAAAATATCTGGAACGTGCTTACGAGAATGCGAACTCGTGGGGTAAGACGTACGGTGACCATAAAAGACATTTGGAATTTTCCGAAGAGCAATACAGGGAACTATTTAGATATGCTAATGAAGTTGGAATACTCTTTACTGCCTCTGGAATGGACATGGTAATTACATTATTATTATTAAGTACCAATTTTCTAATCTACTCTCATTATTGCACTAAATACCTACTAATTAATTAATTGAGAATGAAAGTCTAGAATGACTAATATAAATATTAGCAGCGTTTTTCTTTAAAGGCTTATACCTACATTAATTTTCGCAAAGTAATAAAATGATGTCCCATAGGTATCAGACAAGGTGACAAAAAGGACAAAACAAAACTATTAAAATCAATTTATTTAGTGTTCACAAATTGCTCAATAAAGATTTCGCTCGGTTGCTGGATCCAAATTATTGGTCGGTCACATAAGATTCCTAATAGCGGTTATTTATATTACAGGCCCAAGTCCATCATAACATCAATTAATATTTATATTTCAGGTATCATTTGACTTCTTAGTCAATCTCAAAGTACCATTTGTGAAAATCGGTTCAGGAGATTCAAACAATCTTCTCTTCCTTAAATACGCAGCTTCGAAGAAGATTCCTCTTATTATATCGACTGGAATGGTAGACAAAACAGCCGTCAAAATAATTTATGATATTGTATCGGCGCAACACAAAAAGTTCTGTCTACTGCATTGCATATCAGCATATCCAGTTCCATTTGAAGATTGTAACTTGACAGTATTGCAAGATTACAAGAATACTTTTGACATTCCCGTAGGATACTCCGGCCAGGAGATAGGCACGGCTGTAGCATTAGCGGCTGTTGCTTTAGGAGCTAAGGTAAATCTTTAAATGTGAAAAAATAACGCCTTGTTTAGCCACATAATATTTTAAAAACTATAAAACAAACTAAGGTCATGAAAGGCTCAGCTCGTCATGGGCATGTCAATTTCGAAAGCTGCAATTTTTATGGGAGCTCATATTATGTGTTAGATAAAAGTTATACACTTTATACATTGTAAAACAGGCTCTTATATATCTACAGAATTTTCACTGCTCATATCGCCTCTGAAATCTTTCTTTCAGGCCAAAAGAAAGCAACAGATTACAAGTGATTTTTTTTTTTCAGAAAGAACCGAGAGTCACATCTAGGCTACTTGTATTTTTTTTAAATAGGTTTGCGAAGCCGGGGACGGGTCGCTAGTAATGAAAAACTCTTGTCTCGTAGTACGTACTTAAATAAAATCTTGTAGGTAGGTTAGTGTAAACTAAGTACCTACTAAATGTAATTGTATCGTTTCGCAGGTTCTAGAGAAGCACATAACGTTAGACAAAGGAATGAAAGGTACAGATCATGTATGCTCACTGACACCCACCGAGTTCAGGCAATTGGTGAAAGACGTGCGAGTCATCGAAGCAGCATTGGGGACGCCTATCAAAAAAGTCGTTACTTCAGGTAACTTTATTTACCTAATTTGCTCGGATCATGGTGTTGTGGCGGCACATCGCGTCTATAGATGTCGCATCGTTACTGTCTCACTATAAGTATTTAAATTGAAACCTGTAGAATATTTAATAGATTAGCATATAATTATACAACTTTCCAACGACACGCGTTAAAGAGTGTTCCGTTTACTCACAGTCGTTGGATTGTTGTATGTACGACATGATTCGACAAACTGTACTAAGAGGCACTTCAATCCTAAATAGTAAAAAAATATCATCGGCTGGGTATCCCTAGGGCTAGTAACGTGGTTCCCAGGGGTCGTAACGTAACTTACGACTCGTCTTTTTGATCTATTTGAAAACCAGTGTTTTTATTTGAACACTTAAAATAGTGTTTAATACTGATAACCAATGATTTTGTGGGAGTCAAAAAATTAAAAGATAATGACAAAGAACTTTTGTGATTTATATAATGAAGGACACAGTTATCGTACACCCCTTTTAATTTCAATTATGAAAAATTAATAATAGCAGCGGTCTGTATATGTGTGTGTGTATGTATAATCTGCATATAACTACCTAATCTCTATACCTAGATACCTATACTAAAATAGATGGAAAATATTATTGTGAAGGTAATATAACTAGTTAAAGTGAGACGAACAAATCAAAAATTATCTATTTCATATTTATCTTTAGGTAAAGTTTTATTCTGTACACCTAATGTCTGTTTTTCTAGATTAAAAAAAGTCTTTGCATGTTTTTTTAAAGTATTATTGGTCATTTAAAATTCTTAAAAGTACAGAAATATTTACTTTACAATGTGTCATTATTTTCAGAGATCCCGTGCATCGACAAACTTCAGAAGTCTTTAGTGATGGGCTGTACAAAGAACAGAGGCGAGATTTTATACCCTGGAGATGTAAAAATAAAAGTGGCTGAACCAAAAGGACTTAATGCACTGCACTTCGAAGAAGCCATCTATAAGACTCTCGTTTACGACAAGAAAGAAGATGATCCACTTTACGATGGAGATTTCTGCTAAGAATTAATTATTTAATCACAAGGAGTTATTTTACAATTTTATACAACATTTTATATATTGAAAGTTTATTGTAGGGTTTTGTACCTATTAATCAATTTGCATAATCGCTTATTTTATGTAGGTACATAATATTTTTATAATGATGTTAATTTGATAATCCAAGCGCTAATGATGACAAATTATTTTAAAAATTAATACTCAAAATGTTAAAATGCTTGCATATTTTACGTTAGGTAACCGTTGTCAGATCAATTTGACCACGGATACCAAAGGTTGTTTTTTACCATGGCAAGGTTTCGTTTCTATATATTAATTTTATTAATAAGACCAAAATAATAAGTTTTATCCATATTTATTTATTATTTTTTATTAATTACCTACCTGCCCTAATTCATAAGAAATATTTACTTATACACACAAAACACACCTTTACGGCCTTTATACCTTGCGGTGTGGCCAGAGACATCAGTAATAGTGTCCACTTTTTTCCAGTTGTCCATATTGAACAGCAACATGCTTGTGTTTGTCTTACTTCTTTATTTTTACAAGAAGTGCGTGCCCTTCAAATCACTTTTTTTTATTTTATAATTTATAATATTTACTTATTAGGAAAATAGATAAAAATAATAGAAAAAGGAATTCGTAATTGGTAGGCGTTGGACTTGAAACTGGGAGGACTCGTGCAGCAACCTGTTGGGCAACTGGCAAAAAGTGGACACTGTTACATGGTGTCTCTGGCCACACCGCAAGATATAAAGGCCGTGAAGGTGTGTTTGTAGATCTAAGTTTAGCTGAGTATAAAGATTGAATATTTAATTTGTGAATATTGTGATCTGATAAAGGATAAATGGAAATAGATGTTATTGAAAGTTTCCGACGTTATAACGTTACTATGTGAAGTTACGTGGGACCATCTCGTTGACGTCAACGCCCATTCACAAGCATATTATTTGTGAGCGTAGCCAAAATTATATTTCCATAGCACATAGGCGCGGGATTTGCGCACGTAGCAGATCTTGTCTATTTTTGGAAGAAAGTGCTAAAAGACGCGGCCGTGCTAATTATTGCAGCACTGGTCGGTGCACGGGTGCGTCGCCGGGCCGTCCGTCCCTCAGCTACTTCGTACATTTATTTTTATTGATGGACGGTATACAGAGTGAGTGAGCACAGTCGGCCGGTCGCGGCGTGTTCCTGGCGCGTTGCCCGCGGACAGTCCCCGGAGCGCCGGCCAGCCAGCCGCCCGCCCTCGCGCTCTTCCTCCACTGCCGCCTCTAACCAAACTAAACTCTACTTCTCGCTCGAGGAACGTGTCAATAACCGACTCAATACCCTATTGGTGTAACCCGCGAGTGTTTCGTCAACTATAATTTTCTTCATTTTTGTTTGTTTACAAGAATTTCGCCGCGGAACACTAACTAGGTAGCTCAAGTCCGAGCGGCCGATTTAGGTCGTCAGGCGCGCGGCGGGATATTTTTATGACTGCTGTTACGTGTGGATTTGACAACACATTACCATTATACTCGCATTCCAAATCTAGCCTGTGTTTCTCAAAACTAATGTTTCAGACGAGCTTTTCAGCTTGGGTGATAAAACTATATCTTAAAAGACGTTTCGGGGCGTTAACTATCGAACAAACGAATGTACGATCCGAAACTGAAAAGATGTAACAACATTGTGTATTGTGTATTTTGAATACGTGAAGCAGATTTTAGTGGCATTTAGTTCTGTATCAGTGACATTTGTGAGGTGCATTTGTGCGAGAGAGCAAAGTCTGAAGATGCATCACTTGTATCCGCTGGCTAAGGGCGACCCGCTCTGTCCACTGGGCTTCCACCCCCAAGTGAGATGGCCCACACGTTGCAAGCGTTGCTTCAGAGATTACAAGGAGCATGGAGGTCGCAAGAGAGAAGATGATGTCGCAGCGTCCACGCCCAGCTTGTCTACCTGGAACTCACCGGCGTCACGGTCAGTTACTGATGCTTGCTTAGTACCTACTACTTAGTTGGTCCACAAAACGAGGATACCCATAATGTGAAAGTCCTTTTTTTTAACCAAGTACATATTAGGACAGGTGATACTTATGTATAAGAAGATATTGTGTAGAAATTAAAGTATTATACAAGAATATTTTAGTTGATTTTTGGAATTGAACAGAAGTTTCATCTTCGACACCAATACATTATTATTATCAGCATCCACATCTCTGCTACCGCTAATACCTGCTGCTACCCATAACGAGCTCACACTATAGAAAAGTTAGATATGATTGAAAGTATATTTTTAAAGGGTAGGTTATTTTAATTTAAACAACACTACGACTCCTATTAGTCAGGCAGTCAGTTCAATAGATCTAGTAGACCTACTACATCTGTGATCAGTTCAATACATTCATTTGCATGAATATTTTTCAAATATTTCTATCAGATTTCCAATTTCCAAAAAAAACCTTGTAACCTGACTGCTGAAAATACTAGTCTTACTTAGGTAAGTTCTTATACCCAGAGATTCAAATTGTCTTTGCTTATACCTATATACTGTATAAGTCGTCATCATTTAACTGATAACATTTTGAGGCTATCTAAGGATCGTGGTCATTTTTGTTGAGGTAGGCGCGTATTTTGAATATTTTTTCTCGTTTGTTTTTCATTTCCTTTCCGGAAATTGTAAAATTGAGCATCACGGTAATCTAAATCATAATATCGACAGACGTTGCATTGATGTTTGCTATTTTTAGTTGGCTTATTGCTGCAACGAGCGTTTCTATTAGCTTTAATACCAAAGTGTTTTTATGATAGTTTATATGGATAGGATAAATTTATTACAGACGCTGCAAAATCTTTTTAGACATGGGTTATGAAATTAAATTTACTTGTATATTTACACATTTTAAAAATAATAAACATTGAAATTGTTTAGTATGGGGAACTCTGAAACTATAAGAGATAGAGAAATATGTTCTAAGGAACCATGTCGTCGATTTTGAAGATAAGAAAAACTGAATTCATAGATTTTTAAATTCAGCATCTTCTTTTAATAGTAGACACAGGGTTTTGTAGAAACTTTTATTCATTACGATTTGCACAATCTATTTAAGTACCTACCTACTTAAAATTAAATGGCCAGGTTCGATTCCTGAGTCAATGAATGAATGAAAACCATAAATGCTGTTTTTCTTATCTTTAAAATCGACCACATGTTTCCATGGAATATTTCTCTATCTCTTATAGTTTCATACTATAAGAGAGGGAGAGGGACTCATGTTACACTCATGAAGCTAGCATACAAGGTTTATCAAGGTTACACCGTATTATTAATAATCAAATTCTATTTTATCATTTATCGTAATTTTCTCCTTTTTTTGCATATAAAAAAGTTCATAAAAGAGGTTAAAGCATATAGATAAATAACCTGCATACAATCTCGGTTATAAACTTTTTTACACTGCACACTTTTAATATTTAAAAAATCCTATATAGGCCAGGCAAATGCTTTTAAAATCATTTATTTATTTATAAGGAGAATTTACAAAGTTATAGGTAAAATAAGACATACACAAGATAAGAATAAAGAAAGTGAAGAAGTGCCCTACCCTAATTTGACAAGAGAATGTATCCCTAAGGATTTCCGGGACAAAAGTAGCCTATCGTAGATCTGTTGCGCCAAACATACTTTCGCATTTTAAAATAAATGCAGAGACAGGAAAAACCATCATTCCTTTTACAGCAAAGAAATTGTAAGAATGTGTAATTATAGCTTCTAAACTTCTAACCAACAAGTACGAGTGTAAGTACTATCTAATTTTAGTAAAAAAATGAAAAAGGGTACCGACTAATATCCAAAATATAAATTTCTGTTTTTTCATAAACACCTAAAGAAAAACGTGGCACAACTCCAAATTGCTGAACGTTGTTAGGAATTGTTTGTATTGCGTCGCAAGGATCTTTGCTTGTTAGCTTTTTTGTTATACATATGTTTAATTTACACATGGCACATTGTTTAAATGAGAAATTACATCAAGACATAGGTACGCGGGACACCTGCGAATTATAGGTACCTATACTACATATTAACTAAGTACATATTATTATGTATTAAATTGTACTACAAATAGTAAAAATAAAAACCTGAAACAAGTATGACTGTTTCATCGTATTCATCGTATAAAATCTTTAATTTTCTAATTATATTGTTCTTTATAAGAATTAATGGTATACCTACTTATAGTTCAATCAATGGAATAAGTGGTCCGAAAGGAATATTTATCACTTATTTTATACAGAAATAAGATTTCCTTCCTTCCTTTTTAAGATTTCAGCATTTCAGGTAAACGAAACATTTAAAATCATAAATAAATAAATAAATTTATGCTGAAATATCGTGGGATAGATTTTGATAAAATAAAATATATATAGATATGTGACCCCTTTTCCCTTGTCCCTTTTTTGTGACAACTAATTTTCGCGGGTGCACAAATCAGTCAAGAACAAATTTTAATGAAATGTTAGGACGTAACGTATTTATTTTTTAATTTATCCAAGGGATTGTGCTTATTTTTTTTTTATAAATTTTTTTTTTTAAATCACAGACAGACATTTAAATTTTATTTTTTGTATATATTTATTAGGTGTCTAGATGGTGGATTCAGGTTTTCGCCCGTATGATTTTTATGTTGCTGCAGCTCACCCGAATCCCCATAATTTTATTACTTTAGGCAATACACTATTTATTTTCGAAACCCTTTTAAAGGTATTGAAATACTTATAGAATATTTAAACCTATGTTTTTTAACATTGAAGATTTGTCGTATAATATTTTTTTTTATTCAATTTAAAAAATAACGCAACTATAAAAACCATAAAATGTACCATTATATATATATATATGTAAACCCGGTCCGCGTGGAATTGTGGCAAGAATACTGGCATTTGCTGCATACTGCATTTCCCCGCTAAATCGCGATGCTGATTCGTTGAGCGAGGAAGAAGCTAGTTCTCTTGTCAACAGAAGAGATGATCAGTCGTGGGTAGGGAATGCAATACCGGGATACCGGGATCCCGCTGGACTGGCGGGATTACAGAGAAGTGTGGTACATACGTGTGTCTCTAAGGTGCGGGGCGCCGCCGAGCCCTAGGGGAACGGTGTGAAGGCGCGGGGCAAAGAATTCCCCACCCGCGCCCCTTGTTTGATTACAATTTTTAATTATGACGCAATGCAATGATTTATTCAGACCGGGTATACGGTACCCTGCAAACACCTGCGTAATTTTTTTTATTTTTTATATTTATTATATTAAATAAACCATTTAAAATGTACCAAAAAGCTTGTTTAATTTGGGTTAAAATTAAAACCATGAAAACGAAGTATATAGGTCTTTATTACGATTATTTACGATTGATTTCAGAGGTCTAAGTCCACCCTGCGGGATCCCGCAAATACCGGGATCCAGCGGGACTAAGATGGTTCAGTCCCGCAAATACCGGGATTGAAATTATCTTGCGGGATTGCATTCCCTAGTCGTGGGGATATTTCTTTTACATATTTTTTGTCATTTGAACCTCACGAACCCACCCACCATGATGGGCATGGCTGAACGTTTCATCAAATTTAATTCAGCCGTTTCGGGGCCTATTCTGCACTCACGCAAAAAAATCTTAAATCAGTTATTTATAAATGCTGGCATATTGTGTGAATAGCAGGTGTTCATTTTGAAATCACCGACCATATAGTTTTTTAACATTATTTATTTAGTAATTTTGACAACCTTCGAACACCATTACTTATTGCACAAAAACTCGTAAGTATACGTCTAATACAAGACTCTTGCTTTTTAACTGGGGACTCTATGGTAGCGCGTACCTAGTACATAATAGCTCAATGATGGTAGCCTACTTTTCAAGAAGATATAGGAACATATTTTTTGTCTTAAGGTGGTTCGTTTTCCATACAAAAATGTAATGTTAATGATTTCTATTATAAAAAAGTTATTTTTTATTGATTTCGCGCATCATAAAAGCCGAAAATAGATAAGTAAGCACATATTTAGACATTTTTACTGTTTAGTTAATTAGTTTATCTTAATTACATTTTTGTATGGAAAACGAACCACCTTAAGGAATCAATTTAAAAAATTACTATTTCACTTGATATGTTGAATAACTATATGATAAATTACAGTGCCAGAAGTGGATTATTTACAGAGAAATTGGGAATAGTAATATCCCCATAAAAATTATGGAAATTAAATTAAACTAAAATTGCATACTTTGTTTTTGGTAAAATTGCATACATTAATCGATCCAGTTTTATGTTAGGTACATGTTAGGATCATTTCATTGTATTGAAGGAAAAAATCGTGACGGCAGAAGTTGTTTATTTTTTTTATTTTAGCAAATGTACATGAAACCTATGCCAATTTTAGAAAAAAAAGAGCTGAAGCTCACAAAGAAAGTATGTTCCTATCACTTCTAGAAAAGTATAATAGGTTGTCATAGAGTCCCCAGTTAAAAGAAAGACTCTGTATAATATTATGTGATTCAACAAGGTATTATAATGTATTGTATAGCAATACAGGTAGTATTCAATAATGTTTTCTATTTACTGCAAGTACGTTATAAGTTGAGGTACACAGTTGTTTTGACAAACATTCGAACAACACATGGCATCCACGTGTGTATCTAATTCGGGTAGATGACCCACTTATATACATTTGAAGGAAAAAATATCTCATGGATATTTTTTAATTCTGGACAAGTAGTTGTGAAACGTCATTTCCAGTCAGTAAATAAATAAGTATGTGTATTTATAACTACAAATTATTTTTGTGTCAAACCTAAATAACTCGCCAGAAGGTATTCAGTGACAATAAACGTTTGGATCACTAATATAATGAACTATAATTTGATACTTCTTTCAACGTACACATTATAGATACACCTATAGGTAGGTATACAATCTCAGAACAAAGATAGAAAAGGTGTGTTCATAGGTTTTGTCTGTTTATTTGTCTGCCCAATGTATTACATAAAAACTGAACTAATTTGAATAGGCCCATACAAAGAGAAGATAAGCATATGATACTAAACATATTGTCACATAAAGAAATAACATCGATGAAAAGTTCGTAAACCTTTGGATTAAAGACGTATAAAATTATCGTCGCTATTTACCACATTCTAAATGAGGACTAAAATGTAAAAATTAGACCAGTGGGTAAATAAAACGCTTTTATTTCGCTGGCCTTTTTAACAAGGTCAAGGATCTAAAAGTTCTTGTACATTACAAGCTTGGAAGTTCCGATGTACCTATATCTACATATATTGTAAAGATTCCCGTTATTTCTGTCTATTTGTAAACATCTTAACTATCGCGTCGGATCAGTAGCCAACCTAACACCAGATATCCTAACATATCACGATGATGTAAATATGGTTTGTTTGTTAAACAATGTGCCCTAAATCCGTGATCCTACCCTCATAAAAATATTCGTTGGCCCAAATAAAATTACTCATCTCTCTCTAAAATAGGTACCTACCTACATGAAAAGAAAGGAATGTAACAGTGAAAACTGATAAAATTTCCATACTGAATTACATTGCTTCATGATACATCAAAAACTTTAATTGATCATACTTGTTTACGGTATTCTGAAATACTTAACCTAATGTTTGATCAAGTTCAAAATTCAAATTTACATATTATACTGAATTACAAGCAAGAAAGTCTTGAACAGAAGAAGTTCCGACTCTCTGAAATTTTCGTTTAAGTCGACGCAAATTGTTGACTTTCAGGGCTTCATAAAACCTAGGTGTAGCTGATATTGACATATTTTATACATTTAGTATAAAGATAATTTCATATACATTTAGAATCCATTAACTAGAACTTGCTATTTTTAATAAGTTTTGTACAATACTTGAATCAGTTGTTTTAGAAACCCCACAAGTGCCAGTTTTTGGTTTTTTATTTTAATTCTTAATTTTGATCTTTTGATATAGCCTCAAATGGCTTTTAACAGAAACACCACAAATTCATACTAAAATACCTTATTTCTCTACTGTCGAAAATTACGTTTGTTGTATCAAAGTCAAGCGGGGTTTCTGTTTAAAACAAGTCATATTATTTTTAGAAACACCATTGGCAAGACCAGAGAATATGGATGGTCTGTGATCAGTCAACTTTTTGGTCTCACAATCACAGTCAATACTTTTTGTATCCATGATTTTGGTACAAATAAGTCCACATTTTATGTTTACCATGAGAGTATGGGTGGAAAGGGACCCGATGAAGTATGTAGCTTCATAAAAAATATATTGATCAGTTTCTATTCAAGGACATTAAAGAGTTACATATTTTTGGATGTTGCTAGCATATATTGAGCAGAAGAAATTTGATAAAATTGATATGAATTTTCCAATTAGGGGGCACTCATTCATGCCATGTGACCGAGATTTTGCCATCTTGAAGCGTAAAATAAAAACTGTAGACCGAATATACACTCTAAAGCAATATATTGATGAGCTCATTATTACTTCTAGTATAACAAATTTTACTGTTGTTGTTCCACAGAAGGAAATTATATTAAATTTGTAGGATTGGTGACCCAAATTTTACAAAAAAAGCACTTTGTCTCTTTGCTCTTTTGGCAAAAATGTGAGGAAGGAAAATAAAGTGTCCTTTCAAATATCCAAATATCGGCATTTTACATTTGAGAGGAGATTACTAGGGTTTAACAGCCAAAGAGTTTATAGATGGTTGCTCACAGTTGACATTTAAATTTAAAACTGAATGAAGTGCCCAATTTCCCACTTAACCTACTATATCCCACAGGGCAACGCCTAATAAATATTTAAAAAATGGTAGACTTGAAAAAAATATCAAAATGCATTCCAGACGAAGAAGAAATATCTAAATTTTATAATGACTTATGTAATTGGCCAACCATTGTGGGCAATGATGATTTTGAAGAACTTTAAGATTGTAAATTTTAATTGTTCTTATTCTAAAATATATAAATATGAACAATAAAAATATTATTAGTGTTTTTATTCTTAAATGAAGTCATATATATGTCACAGAAACCCCACGTATCCTACACTTTATTTAAGAAACTCCACATGTCCACATATGTTTTAAAAATCCCACATATCCACCAAGTTTGAGATGATTTTTTTAATAAAATATGGAATTTAAAATAAAAATTAAAGTTAAAACACATGTATTATATAATAATCTTGCACATATAAAAAAAATTGAAAAAAAATAATAGCAATTAATTAAAATAAACAGTTTTTTGTCCATCCTGTAAAATTGTGCTCTGTGGATGTGTGGTGCTTCTAAAACAACTGATTCACTTGAGTTGCTGAAGTCCGTTTTTGTATGGGACAAAAATCATGAGGCGGCCCCTTAAGTTAAAAATCAAACCATATACAGTCTACAAACTCGTGTTACCGGTGTTCTGGGCCTCCAGATACTGTAGCCATCAGCCGAATATAATACCTAAGTATATTTAATATTTATTAAAATAACGAAATGTGAAAAGTAACATATTTTATTTTCTCCATTGACAATCCAAACATCAAGTCATCACAAGCACATACAAGATCAATCTATGTGGCCAGTCGTCACAAATACAAATGTTTGACAATTAATTAATGGTTGTATTTTACTATAATGTAGGTATAAGTAGGTATACACAACATTCCAAAACCCTGGTTAATTCAGAAAGTATCGGGTCTTTGTATGTTTATTCCTTGAGTTTCTGGTAGCGAGAATATCTAAATAAAAGCTGAACTGAAACTTTAAAACTCACTTAAAATTTTTGTCCGTCATGTTATAATTTCAGTGGTCGTGACGAAGAAAACGGCGCAGTCGGCGAGAGGACAGGTCGGGGATGGGCTTCCTCCAGCAACCTCAGTGTCACAGAGTCTAATAAAAAAGATAACTTCTCAAGTGGTTAGTAAATCTAAATAATATAAAACCGTCGTGTCGCCAACTGAACCACTTGGAATTGGAAGTAGTAGGTATTCCTTAGTTAGGGGTGTAGAGATGCACTAAGAAAGGATTATACGAAAATAAGGGGGTAAAATGGGATGTAAACATTGTATTTTTGTATTGTAAATTACTGTTTTCACATTCATAGTTTAGATCAGCGAATGTATGCTTCTATTCTCGCCTCAGGGTCCTTTACCACTTAATCACTGTCTGTCCGGGCGAATTGCTTCTAAGACAATTCATTATAAATAGTCAATTCGTCAGAGAAAAATCTCACACTAAGTAATAAACTATGAAACATGATAATTAGTGTTGGTTGGTCATAATGGTCATATACCTAATATTGTATCTACATCCTAAAAAATGTGATAAATGAATACAGATAAAAAAAATTTTTGCATTCCGACCCCGGAAAATTTTTGAAACGTGAAAAAAATCTAACATCCTCTTTTCAAACCAAAAGTAATCATCGAAGTAATGAGATTTTTGAAATCGCTTTATAGATAATTAAAGATAAAATTGTTGATTGCTAGGGTTGAAACAAAATAAAACATCATGGACGTCGACCCCTGACCTGAACGGTGAGGTGGAAAGTTCCACAGCAGTTACAGTTAGCCTGAAACTGCCCAAACGAAGACTCACCGGCCCATTACCCTCATTGGATACCGGGCAGAAATCAGGTACATATTTCTATATTAGGATATCTATGGCCCGTATTATTTTGGTATCACTGCTAACTAATCACGACCCATTAATTTAGTCATTTAGTTAAGACCATAGAATTTATTTATTATTTGGATCATGCATTTTGCATCAGTGGTGGATTCCGCCTTCACACAAACTAGGGCGGTAACGTATAATGCAAAATTGGCCTAGCCCCAAATTGTATAAAGGGTGCTTTAAGCAATACATAATTTACCTTCGAAACTCTTTAAAATAATATTATCAACTCATTTTCACCCAACAGTTTTGTTTCTACGTTTAGTGTACTCCTAAATAGGATGCCATTTCGTCGAAATTAAATTATAATCTTAATTCCACAGAAGAACCCTCACCCGCTACAGTGACGATACGTCGTCCGTCACCGTCTCCACCGCCTGCTACAAATTCCACTCCCGCGCATTTAATCATTGGTAAAAATGATTCACTCGCTGAACGGGTTCGAAAGGTAAAAGGACGAGGGAAGCACCCTGCCTTCAAGTTTTTTCATACATTTTTAATATTTTGTTGTCTAATGTCAAACGTTTCATATTGCTAATTCACTTTCATTTTGTGACTAAATTATACAATTTACAATTTCAAGCCGCCATTTAAGAATGTGGGACAAATAGACTAGAATGTATGAAATATGTAGTAAATATCGTGAACGGTGAAGTTTAACAATGTAGGTCAATGCATTAAAACCGTCTGGACAGACAGTCGGACGACCTGCCGTAGTCTTGCGATACCCAAAATAAACTTGAAAGGTCGTCGCCAATATTATCCTTTGGCAGCGTAAACACATGCTCAGATAATAAATATTCTTCTATTTCAAATATATCATAGTCGGACAACTGCACTCAATTCGTTACAGATGCAACTCCTCAAAGCTCAGAACAGTTTTGAGAAGGAATCCAGTATTGAGAAAGAGAGGGAAAGAGAAAAGAGGAGTGTGTCCAGGAGTAAAGAAGAAGATAAGCCGTCCAGGACAAAAGAAGATAATAAATTTTCTACAAAGGACGACGTAAACTTTTTAATGCAGGTTAGAGACCTGATTTTGAACCTTTACAAAGAGGTTTTATACAGCTCCGTTCTTCTTTAATTTTCTTATTATCCGAGAAAAGTTTATGTTGCTGAATATGTTCCTGCTGTACATTGTTCATTTGTAAATTAACACATACAATTCAGCTTCAATCCACTTTAACGTCATATTTTACATGCTTTTAAAATAAATAGTAAATGTGCAATCATATAATTTATAGTAGGTGCTTTACAACTTTTTGTGCACATTTTAAAGGTGACATGTAAACATTTTACATTTAATGTATTGGCACTACTCCCTTGTTGTATTCTTAAAATACATGTAAGTAATTATTATAGTAAAAAAGGTACTTCTGCAGCATTCTCTTTAAAATATTTATTATAGGTTAAATCCACAAGACAGTCATCGTGTAAACCGCCTAAACGGGGTGGTCCAACTCGGGAGGATGTGTCGGATGATGATGGTGGCAGCAATGCGGGTACTGTTACTACCGACACCACTCTTGTGGACCATAATGTCAAGGAATACCAGGTATAGTACCATTGTAGACTCCCGTGATGTGGGCTACTGAAACTAGCTTGAATGACAATCTTCAATCTAACCCTAGTAACTGGATCCCAGTTCCGAACTTTCTAATATAATAGGCATTAAATTTGTTTCTTGTAGGAACAAATCGAGAGTATGAAAGATGAATTAGATACTTTACGGAGACGTTGCGAAAAAGTGGAAAAAGAAAAGAGTGATATTCTGTTGAGACGACTGGCGAATATTGACACTGCTAACAAGTACACTACGGGCCGGTCATCGGAAGTTCTTAAATTGCAACAAAAAGTAAATGAACTGACATGTCAAAATGAGGACTTGAGAGACGATAAAAAGTCACTCAGTTTGAAAGTGAAAGAAATAGAATGCGAACTCGAGGTAAATAATTATTTTTATTTAAGTATAAGAAACATATAAAGATCTCACACTGGCTATTTAAAATTTTTTTTTTTGAAGGCAAGACCATCAGCAGAATCGCAAGCACGCCAAGTTGAACAACTACGTGCAAAACTACTGGCTGCAGAAACACTGTGCGAAGAATTGATGGACGAAAATGAGGATATGAAAAAAGAATTAAGAGATTTAGAAGAAGAAATTGAAGAAATGCAAGACAATTTCAGGTACATTATGATATCAAATTGTATTATCAAGAGAGAATCGTGGCATTTAGACCCTAGTATTTTTTTTTATTATCATCTACATATTTGAATTTTCAGAGAAGATCAAGCTGATGAATATTCCTCACTACGAAGAGAATTGGAACAAACGATCAAGAATTGTCGCGTTTTATCCTTCAAATTGAAAAAGACTGAACGAAGATCTGAACAACTGGAGCAAGAGAAAGCTGAACATGAGAAGAAAATTCTTGAGGTAATATTTATGATTTTTAAAACAGTAGGTATATCTCATAATGTACTGGTTACCTTTTATGATTAGATAAAATCAACCAAACAATAATATGTACTTCACAGATTGTGGGCGGACAAGAGGGTTTAGACCGAGTGAATCGCATCAAGGAATTGGAACAGGAAGTCTCGAGATCGACAGAAGTTGCATTGCGATTACAACGAGAACTTGCAGAAGCAAATGCCAAATTATCAGCTAATTCAGGCACTGCACCGGCAAATCAAAAACGTCAAAATACGCCTACCGAAGGGGTATTTTTTTAATTAATATTTTTATTTCTCCGCCCCGTTACAATAAGTAGTCCGTTGCCAGTGGAAGATTTTATTTTACGCTAAATTATATATATATATATATATATATATATGTCCAGCTTTTAAAGGGTGAATTATTATTACAGTAATAATTTTTCAACATTACGCTAAAATGTAAATACCGATCGTTTTTTTTTAGAAAAAAGTATCGCGTTCTTCACTCACTCGTGGTGGTAGTCAAGAAGACCCAGCACAACTACTACGAGATCTACAAGATTCTCTTGAACGGGAAGCCGATTTACGTGAACAATTGAAAAATGCTGAGGAAGAAGTAAGTTCATACAGCATTAATGCATATGAAAATCCCTCAGGTATTCCTAACAAGATATTATAATTGCACGTGTCAAATTATGACACGTAGTAGACAAAGTACTCTTATATTGTTTTACTAATACATTTCAAAGTTTATTATATCAATCAATTTATTTTATTAGCGAATAATAGTATACTATAATTCCCGTAGAATCCATTTCAGTCGCCAGCTGGCATATATCCAACTTCAGGCGAACACCGACTCCTGACTCAATTTTCTATTTAGTGCCACCAGAATTTTATGTTTCCAATCATTAACAATCACCTCTTTAGCACTTAGTAACGTTATCCAATTTTTTTCTATATTGTTGCAATTTTTTTTATATATTAAAACAGGCTAATCCTCATCGCACTGGTGAAAGAAGAATTTGTCCGTCACCAACAAAGGCATCATCAACTCATCCAGATTTAATTCCTAATTCCAATTCGTCCTCTATCAATCAATATGTAGACCCAAGCATAGTCCATAAACTAAGACTTTTTGAAATGCAGTTGAATTTAGATAAACACCTTTCTTCCTTAGATGTTGACAAATTAACTATAGGTGTAAATAGAATTTCACAATCACCACAAGATATGACTCAAATGTTTTGCCAAGGTTGTCAAACGGATGTCGTTATGGTCCACGATGTTGGAATAGACACAAGAAAATTAACTATTGACTCTACGGTTCAGAGTGACAATTATTGCCTAAACATGTACACACAAACTGAAAAACCATTTGAAAAGTCTAAATCTGTACAGACTATTGATTTGAGAGGAAATGCCTGCGTACAAACTATTAAAGCAAAATTGAGGAATTCTACAACTCAAACTGAGACTAAATTTTTATCTAAGTATCTGCAAACCGATAAAGATTTTAAATGTATCGACAGCAATACAGAAACAGAGAGTATAATTGTTTTTAATCAAGCTACAATGACAGATAATTACGACGTACAAACAAATGCAATGCAAGTTAATGATACGAATAATTTCAGTAATCAAAACATTGCTACATTTAATAGAATCAGAGCAAACATAGAAAGATCAGAAAGTCCGCCTCTAGCTCCAGATAAATTAACATCTAGTCCATCGACCCCATTCTCTTTTCCATTCGTATCTATGATCTCTTCTCTGGCAGTAAGGTTACCATCAATAGGTATTTAATCAAAAACATAACTACTATGTGTTGATTTCATTAATATTAAAAGGATTGTCATAACAATGTGTCTGTTAGTTTAGATGAAAAGAGTGACCATTGTTTATAACTGCTAACGAATTTTTACAGGCAAGTAATTTACGTAAGACTGCATCTCGCGTCGAGGACGACAATGAGTCTTTGCTTCTTCAGCTGAAGAGAATGGCTACCAAAGCCAGAAGTACGTCAAGCTAATATTCCTTTGAGACTGTCTATCAGTCGTCTACCTTTTCCCCAATATTCTCTTTTTACTTAACAATATCATCTACACCAATAATAATTTAAAATACTTCATCATTCGTCTAATATTTTTGGCTCTGCAACCTTTCAAAAATGTTACTAACAAGCTTTGCTTTCGTCGTGGTACTTAGCGACGTATGTTATTGGTAGCCATTTTCTCCGGTGTCTTTGACGTACTACTTTTTCCTTTTACCGTTTTGTATCAGTTTTTGTGTTTTATTGGTATACACCATCTTGGAGCGGTGGACTTATAGTAAAACACTGAATATCATAACAATGGAACTAACACATTCGCTGACATTTTATCACAGTGTGATTTATTAACCAAGTTTATATTAATGTATAACTCTAAAACTATGCACTTAAATGTCAATTACAATTAAAATTTACTATAATACCATAAATAAAAAAAAATTTTTAGGTCGTAAGTTGTCTCCAACGCCTCCAACAAATAGACTGGCAATTGAGGCACCAAATGAGAAAGACGAAGGTATTTCCGATGAAGAAGATCCTGCTGAATTACGAATACTTTTGGAACTAAACGAACAGGTAAAATTACACTTTAAACATTAATCTTAGGTATGTACAATAATTATATTATGTATGCAATCTTTTATTTCCACATTATCATTTGTAGGAGGCGGCAGTGCTAAGACGTAAAGCAGAAGAGTTAGAGCAAGACCGTGAGTCATTAAAGAGACAGGTTAAAGAATTAACAGAGAAAATTGCAACTACACCGATAAAAACAAATACAACTTCTATCGGCTTCAGAAAAAACACTACTGCTAAATCAAATAATTTAGCAGACGAGAAAGTAAAAGTAAGTGTCAAACTGACTTCTATTCTGTATAATATAATATAAAAGAAAATGTTATTTATAAGTTGAATAAATGAAGTTGTAATTAAATTCGCTCTGGGAACTCTAATTGAATGCTGTTTTATTTATTATTGAAGGTGTTAGAAGATGAAATTGCAGAATTAAGAAAGAAATTAATAGAGAAAGAGCGAGACTGTGAAAGACTTCATGCTGAACTAAGCCTTACACAGAAGAAACCGAAGGCTTCTTTAATTAAAAGCAAGTAAGTATATCACCATAATCACTGTAAGTAATAACAGTGCTCTTTGCATTTAATTATTTTCTAATCAACACTATTAATTTTTTTGTTTTGAATAATTCTATTTAAATTAATTATAGATCATTGGATGGCACAAGTGATCAGCAAAATGTTGATCTTAAGCGACAATTACAAGTAATTGAACAAGAAGCCAGTGTTTTAAGGGACAAAACGCAAAGCTTAGAGGCTGATAACGAGAAATTACAAGCTGAAAATAATAAAATACAGGTTTAAATTTTATCTATTTATATTTATTTAGTCAATAATATCATATCATGTTAATAACGATTATTCCATTTAGTACTATTGGGTGTCCTACTACTTGTATAACTATTTGGACACAAATAGTCCAAATTCTCCTACCAATCAGTAAGACAGTTGAAATTGAATATATTCCAAATAGAACTTCTTATCATAAGTACAATCATGAAGGAAATATTACAAAATTTTAATTTGCAATAATTATTCATTTTCGTTTTCTAGCTATTAAAAAACACAAAAACGTTAAGATCCGAAAAATCAATAGAGCAAAGCTCAGATAAAATTAATCAGCTGGAGGCTGAATTAAAAGAAGCTTTATCTACAATTAAAAACTTGGAGAACAATAAAAATAAAGATGAAAAATCTACGATGGAAAAGAAGGTCCGATTTGGAGATATGGGTAGGAGTGACTCATTGAAATCCAATAAAGAAGAACTAGATAAATTAAAATTAAATTATATGAAGGTAATAAAAACATACAGTGTGCGTGCAAGAAATAAAAACGAATAAATTATTAATTTCCATACAAAAAAAAATAACATTCGTTTTAAAATTTCAGCTTGAAAAGAAAAACGTTGAATTACAAACGACTTTGAAATCTTTGAGAGAAGAAGCACTGAAAACATTTAAACCAAGGACACCGAAGAAACTAACAGATTTGACTACAAAGTTGCAAATGAAACGAATGGTAGAAGAGTTGGAAAATGAAATAGGTAATTAATATATATAAAGACTTGTAATAATGCTTTCGTTTTGCGATAAATAATAAATAACTGTTTGTTTACGAGGCAATTTCACAGCAGCTTTGTACTAATCTATAAAAACTACGAAGCATTCACATACTTACATAATTATTATATATACTTAACATAAAATAACAATTTCATAAAATTATTTTAGGAGATATGTACGTTATTATGAAAAATGCTGGAATCTCCGAAAAGGGTCAGAATGATAAAATTCAGTTGGAAAAGGACATAGAAGATATTCGTTCTAAATTAACCAAATCTGAGACTGACTTTAATAGTGAGAAAAGGAAATTACAAAATGAAATTGAGAAACTTAAAGAAATGAATAATAAACTAGAATCAGAAAAGTTAACAAATATAGCTAAAAGTAAAAAACTGGAAAACGACATGAATTGCTCATTAAATGAAACAAAATCACTAAAAGATGAGAAAAAGAAATTAGAGTTACAACTTTCAAAATTAAATGTTGATCTCAGTAAGTAAAAATACATATATTATATCATCACTGTTACATATTTTATAGATATCACAACGCGTGACTGCTCATTCGCCTGATGGTAAGTGGTTATGAGGATTCTGTAATGAAAATTCCTAGTAAAAATAAAATTGTTTGCTATGAATATTTAATTAATTTACGTCGGTATTGTGCCTCCCGTGAACACCCAGCAAAGAACCCAAAATGTTCAGCTCTATGGATAAGAAACGTATTATAACGCTCGAAGACATTATAGGATTTCCTAAATCAGTCAAATCTCTAGATATTTAAAAATTGTGTATGTACTTTATAACAATATTAATATTTTAGAAAACGCAAACAATAATCAATCAAGCGTAACTGAATGTATAAAAACCATTGAAGATCTCAAGAAAGAAATAGAAATAAAAGATAAAGAAGTAGATCGACTGAAGAAACAAGTAGAAAATATAAATAAACTAGAACAAGACAAAAACAAATTGCTTAAAGAGGTAACTACCAATTATTTTGTAAGATTTATGTACTAACTATATATAGTTGCCTTTTGGTACTGGCTGAACAGTTTTTCTTTTTTCAGGTGGGTGATAAATCCAAGAAAATAGGTGAATTGGAGAAAAAAATAAAAGAAACTGATGATAAATGTAAAAGAATGGAAAAACAACTATTATTAAAGAAAGATCGCGTTAACAAATTAGAAAAGGAAGTGAGTATACACCATCGGACTTTAAAACCCTAATAATTCAAAACTAAAGGGAAATGAAATCAAACTCATAATATTATTATTTTCATGTTAAACAAAGTTATCAGAAGAAAAGGGACAGACTGAAGCACTCGCTACAACTCACAGACGTTTGTCTATCGAGTTCGTGAGTGAAAAAGATGAAATGCAAACCAAACTTATTAAGTCAGAAAGTAAAGTTATTACATTAGAAACAGATATGAAGGAATTAAAATCAGACTTTGAAAATAAAATAACTATACTAGAATCGACAATTGCTGCAAAAGATAATCATATAAAACAACTGGTAGATTTTTCACATGTAGTGGAATGTGAAATGAAAATCCATGGCACGACTCTGCACTTTGTATCTTTCCTGCCTGTGCCTGAGCCCTGTGTGTCTTAATTAATTATTACCTCCATTAAAATATTGCGAATGCATTTTTAAATTATGGTTTTCACTATTTCTACATCTCCACTTTTAATTGCACGTAGCAACATCCACCCTGTTTATGTGTTTTATTTATTCATAATATTTTTTTGAGAATAACTAATATTTATAATACTGTCGTTTTATTAACAGGAAGATGCCTTACGGGAAACTTCAAATCAAAAATACGATGAAGCAATATCGTCTGTCGAAATGTCTCACATTAAAGAAAAGCTTGAAAAAGCTAACCTACAACTTGAAGACCGAGATGAGCAATTAAGTTCCACAAAACGTGAACTTACAAAGACCGAAAAAGAATTATCATCTTTACAATCTGAAGCATCTACATTAAAATCTGATTTAACAAAACTCCTTAATGAAAAGAAAGATTTAGAAAACAAAGTTACTGCAGAGAAAAAAGATGCTAGTTATTGGGAGAGTAAAGCATCGGAGTTCGAGACTGATTTGCAAGTTTGTATTTTTTATAAATTCGCATTTCAGTCCTTGAAACCATAAAAGTCAATGATATTATTGTATTTTTCATCAGGCTGAACGCAGAAAATTGGAACGTATACGTATATCACACGATAAAGACAATAAGAATAAAGAAGCTGAACTGGCTACATTAAAAGGCAAATTAAAAATATTGGAGCAAAACTCTGGAGCTGGAACAAAGAAAATAGCCGAGCTCAAACAAGATTATGAAGAGAATATTAAAAGTAAGATATCTAAACATAGTGTTCGTTCTTACTACTAAGTATACATTTATAATTATATACAGTAATATTATTCTGTTATTGTTTTATTTAGAATTAGAACATTCCCTGGCTGTAGAAAAAGCTGAATATGAAGAATTGACCAGTAAATATGAATTATTAGAAGAAGAACATGTAGTTACGAAAGCCAGACTTACGGTGGAGAAAGAAACGGCGCAAGGGTTGATATTTTTTTATCTATACTAATATTAAAGTAATAAGAGATAGTTTGTAAGTTTGGATGTAAGGGGGTAATCTCTCAAAGTACTGAACATTCTTACACGAATAGAAAGCTACTATATCCCTAAGTGACATTATGTTGTTCGAAAATATCCACTTATATAAAATGTATAGTTATGCATTGCTTAAATATTACTTACTTTTTATTTTAGTGAGTCTATTCGAGCTCAAAAAGAAGCAAGCTCTGCATTATCTGAACTGAAGAACTTACAAGAATCCTATGACAACGAGATATCTACATTGCAGAAAGAAAAATCAGAATTACAGGTTATTGCTTTTTTTAATTACTACTTAACCTATTACTTTCTCTAAACCCTTTACCTTCCACAAACATGTTTAAATTTTTATTTCTATATATTCCAGAGAGAAATATCATCGCTACAAGAGCGGTTGTGTGGTGGTGGCTGGGAAGTAGAACGAGCGCGTCTTGTAGCTCGCCTAGAACAGCGTGACAAAGAATTACGGGCGGCACACGACCAGCGTGACGTCTCTACACATCAACATGATCTCACTAAGAAAGAGGTATTTTGTCTAGTAAACTATTCAAATGTTTCAATTTGTTTAATTTTAAGATATTGATAATCACATAATGCAGAGTCCAAATTCTAATAAAGAATGTTATACATCTCTTTAACAAATAGCGTTGTTGTCGTTGTCAATTTTTTCCCCCGAACACATAATCAAAAATGGTATTTTACAGCTAGAAGAAGCTCGCAATAAGTTGGAAGATTACGAAAAGGTGTCCAAAATACAGCGTAACTTGACTTCTGAAAATTCTGAGTTAGAACGTGAGGTAACTGCGCTACAGACTCGTCTAGAACAAGCAGAGCGCTCTCGTCGCAATGAAGTGACTGATACTAAGATGAGATATGACTCGCAAATGAACAGTATGAGAGAAGAACTCAAATCTTTACAAAACCAGGTAAGTGAACAATTCTGTATCCAAACCAAAAAATATAGATAATAGTCGTCGTTGTACCTACTAAGTATACTGTATAAAAGTGGACGCATTCATATTATTTACACAATTTAAAAACTCGTAAACTATGTAGGAGCAAATATAAATAGCTAGAATTAACGAAGTGTGGAGTGAGGTACCTCTTATTACCCAAGTTGAAACAAGTCAATATATTTCAGGTGTCACGGTTTAGAAGAGAACGAGATAGCTACAAACAAATGCTCGACGCCGCACAGAAAGCAATGACGGATATGAAAAATGGTGATAGACCTGCACGGGATAAGAGAACATCAATATCGAGCACCGATGAGGTACCTATTTATTTATACGTTTTAAAATGTTTCTGACGTATACCTACCATGAGACGTAGATACCTAATGTAAACGAAGTTTTATTTTGTGTTTATTTTTAGGAATCAACCCAAAAACTACTAATTCAATTGCGAAGGCGTTTTCACAGTATGATAGTGAATCCTGGGGGCCTACCGCAAACTCTTGTAGCAGGTCGTAATAAGAATATCTACATTATTAGAACAAGTTTGTTGTTGTTCCCGTGCGGCAGTTCTCATTAAAGCCAGCAGAAGTCGCCAATGAAGTGTAACAATCTAAAGAATCTTAAAAATTCTAATTTCCGGTTATACACTTCCGTCCCATTTCACGAATTTACTTTGTATAAAATGTTATGCATCAATAAATTGTCTCTATTTCAGGAGGAATATCGAGAACGGTTAGCAGGACTAGAACAGCAGGTGGCATGTCTTGAAGACGAGCTTTGTGAGGCGCGACTACTTGCATCTAAACTGAAAACTGATCTTGTCAGTGAGCGGTCTACCTCAGAAGTGCGATTAGCCGAAATGCAATCCAGACTTAATGAGGTATATCTAAGCTTTGTTTTTCTGTAAGGTATTATGTTATCAGTATATATTTATCAGTTAAAACTCAGCTTAAATCTGAAAATGTTGAGGTAAATCTGGAAGGGTACATATTTCGAAATTATTGTCATATATGAATTACTTACCTAGTAAGATTCTAGGCATGTATGAGAGGTGTAGTGTGATCAGTGTTCTGAGATAAAAAAAGTGTGATGATAGATTATCAATTATAAATATGTTAATGTGTTAAATATGTAAATATTCAGTATGAGGAAGAGCGGCTGTTGTCGAGCGGACGTGCCAGAGTCGCCGGCTTAGCCACACGTATGGAGCTAGCTTGGCATAAGGAGCGCGACGAGCAACAAAGGCTATTACAAGAGACTTCTACATTGGCGCGTGATTTAAGACAGACTCTCTTTGAAGTAAATATATTTTTAAAACTATCCTATAAGACCCGAGATCGTTCGCCATATTTGAATCCAAAATTGAAGCTATAAAGAAAGACATTATACACACTAACGGAGTTTCACTTTTTATATTACCTAATGAAACCGCAGATTACCGAATAGTGTATAATGCCGGGCAGCTAAAGTCACCTTGAGTTGCGACCACGAATTTCCCATCGACTCATGGGAATCTTACAAAAATGTTACATTAATTGACGGGGTTCTGTCACAGATTGCTGAATTCCAATTGATATCGGCATTACTTCGCAATGGCGATTCGACGAATAATCATGCTAGCTATAGAGTTGTTTTTAGAAGTCCACCATTTCACCCCATGTTATCTATATATCAATTACTTTAGGTTGAACGTGAAAGGGATAAAGAACGTTTGGACACAAAGAGAAGAATTGATCAATTGAAGAGGACCACGGAAGAAGAAACTGAAGAAGCTAAAAAGAAAGTGAGCATGTCCAAATTAATGGTTTATTTATTCTAACAATATAGAATCTCCCATACAATAATTTAGGTAGAGACGAATAAGTTTATCAATTTATCAATTATACCGTTAATACAAGATTTCGAGACTTCTTGTTTCGTCACATTTGCGACAGGTAGGTTTGGGGTGTATTTCGTACCTAGTGGTAAATCCTAACTAATAATATAAATATGAAAATGTGTTTGTTTGTTTGTTTGTTTTCCTTCTTTCACAACACTTTTTTTTTGCACAGTGATAATTGTAGGGCCATAGAGTGCATAGGCTATTTTTTATCCCCGAAATCCTTCGGGATAATTTTTCTCACATTTCAAAAATTTGTCGGATGAAGCCGGGGCGAAAATCTAATTATTATTATTAAATTATGTTGTCCAGGTTACAGAATTGCAATGCGATCTTTTGGAACTCCGTGACGCGCACGCTAAACTCCGCACTGCTAATGAGAAGCTGCGTCGAGATAAGGAACGTCATGATCGGGAACGGGAGCAAAACAAACTACTCGTAGTCTCACTCAAACGGGCACAACAGGTAAATATTATTAGCTTTCTCATATAATTTCACGAGAAACAATTTAAGTACATATATCTACAGTACCCAGCAGAAAATAATACCCATCAGGCTTCTGTTTTGTAGAGCTTCTTCTCTGTTACACAATGTGTACGACAGAGACGACGATCTACAAAAGCAATGTCTCTTTCTAAAGCCCGATGGATATTATTTTTTTGTTGGTCACTGTAGGTACCATGACCATGAAACCTGTAACACAGATCTGGGAAGCACATCCGCAAGAAACCGTGATGGTATTAACTTTACTTGCTTTTTTTATTTTATTTGTTTCTGCAATACCCCATGAGAATTAGGTATTAAGATATGTTATGGTACCTATCATGGTATATACCATCAATGTCCAGTTGAAAAAAATTTTTTTTGAAATAAGAAACATTGTGTTGTATCTAAAAATGTATTTTTTTAGGACGATGACAGAAAGATTACACAACTGCTGGAAACACTAGAAGAGTTTATGAAACAAAGTCCTGAGCTGTTCCGCACCGAAGTTACTAAGCCGGAGAAAACATTGATGACACCGACACCGCCCAGACGAAATAGGGTACAAAAAATACCTATACCTATTGAATATGTTTGTATGAGTAGGGCCCAATCACAATTATGCCAATTGCCGTTCATGTTCATCCGACCCTGAAGTAAACCAAGTTACATATTCACTTTCTTACATAAATAGACAATATCTACAGACTATCTGTACCAAAATCTAAAAGTATCTACTATAATTTGCAGTCTTCAAAGTCTCGATCGCGGGAAGCAACACCAGAGAATGCCAACAGCGAGGGGGCGGCCGCTACTGTAGCAAGATTACACAAACTCACTGAAGAAATACGTGCTTCTCGGATAGCAGAACGACAGCGAAGACACCAAGCTAATGCTAGACGGTAAACAAATTACCAATTTTTTTTTATAACTCGCAAAGTATACAGTAACAGTCCAGCACGTCGATTCTGAACTAGCGAAATGGACATATTGCCACACGGGAACCCGATCAAGATAAATATAGCCACGACTATGGTTGGGTTATTGGGTTGCCGTTTATCACAGGCGATGTCCATTTCGCTAGTTCAGAATCGACGTCAAGTGAAGAGTTTCAAAACCGCGAAAACTGTAGGAAAGTCCCCGCAGATGAAAAAGAGCCGGTGTCGGTGGCCGAGTGGTAACGTATGCGGGTTCGATCCCAACACCACTGGGTTTTAAATACAGAGATATAAGTCTGTGACATACGGACGGTATATAATATAATATAAAGTATATTCTACTAAAATGCCGTTCGATCTCAAAATACCTATGGCTCTCATAAATGAGGCTAAAATAAGAAAAAATTAACAGTAAAAATGAAAATATATTTAGATCACAATTTGGTTGACACCTACACAAATATCAATTACTTAGGGCTGTATCGACCGAGCCCCGCGACACACTGACGGTTACACCGATGTCAAGAACTCCGGCACGAACACCGTCTCTCAAAAAGCGGTCCATCTCTTTGGAACAAACTACAAAAGAGCAGGTAAACTATATTTATTTTCAAATACTGTATATAAATTAAAAAATATAAAGCTGTTACTATTAGTGAAAATATTCGGTCAGTGAGAAATCAATGTGTTCGTTCTCGATTAGCAAAAGCACAAGCGCTTAAGAGGATCGTGTAGCTCAGCGTACGCAGCGAAATAGGTATTTAGAAAATCATATTCTGTCTCAAGCGCGCTCTTCCCACGGGCATCAGTGCGACAGAGAACACTGCAGCTCGTGAGTGTTCGTAGGTATGTTCTTCGTTGAAAATTGCGTTTTGGGGGAAAACGATTTACACCTACTAAACTATAACGAAACCTTATAATTTTGGTGTCAAACGTTTTAGCAGATTATAATCTAATATAAATCTAATTCTAATCTATAATCGGAGTACTTCTATTTATCAGACATGACCACGACAAATTTTAATACCATAATATGTGCAGTTTATCCTGTCATATGTATCACAAAAGTAATAAATTAGTAAATAAGTACATACATTATGTATATTTTAATACAAATCTAAATTTCCAGAGTTCAATATGGAAGTCTGTAGATGAAGGCAGCATATCGTCCATACAATCACTTGAAGGTGATTCAGACAGAATGTTTATGCAGCGCGACGCAAGCCTCGACAGGTGATATAATTAAATACATTTAATTGTTTTCCTGTTTCTAGGATATTATCATATCTTTTAAAAATAATGTCATAACAATGTAAACATTTAGTAGTTTGCACGTATTCATTTTCGTAGATCATCAGGTTTTTTTTCAGTATTTTCACATTTTTCACTATTATTTGTTCCAGTCGCTTATCTGGCGGGTCAGTACAGAGCGACGTATTACCAGGAACTGAGAAGAAGAAAAAGAAGGGTCTGTTCGGCAAATTGAAAAAACTGACCAAGTCACGCTCTATTGACGACCAGGTTGACCCAGAAGTAGCAGAGTTTAGACCCATCGGTACTGTGTCGCAGGTAAATTTACTTTTCATGGAAAAAATTGCATATTTTTTATATTAAGTTTATTTATTAATAAATAAATAACAACAAAATGATTGTTTAAGAATTCCAGAAAATTAGTATTAATATACCTAGTTATACGACATTTATAAATATAAAACGCGACGCCAAATAAGTTTAGCCATATAGAGCTATTAGGGGTGAGAACGCCCCATATAAATCGCATGGAACACAAGTTCAAAACCATGTGATGCGTTCTGGCTCAACTTATTTGACGCGGGTTATACTTTATTTATTTTATATTTTACGTTTAAAAACAGTTTACAGGAGGATTTTTTTATTTACCTACTTCATTTGTTTACTCGATATTTTCCCTATTTTTTAGGATAGAAATAACAGCACTGATTCTTGCATTCAAATATTTAGCAACTACCTTTTAACATACATACACCATTTTCTATTCTATCACTATTAAAGAATAATTTAATACAGGGATCAGATTCAGACATGAGTGCTACAGGCAGTAAGCGTGACCTGCGCGGTAGAATCTCAGACATGTTTAACAGAAAAGGGCACATGTCTCGAGGAACCAGGTAAATATAAGTTTATATAAAAATTTCCACTATATCTACATGTATTATGTATGTAATTTATGTATATATTTTTTAATGTACAGTAAAGAAAAAACTCCAGATGTACCAGTATCAACGCCCTCCACACGACCGCTAGTCCGCAACACCAGTGCCGCAACTTTGCCACAAACCGATACTACGAAAGTATGTTTCACCTTTAACTCAATTTAGTTAGAGAATTTTAAAAGTATGGTGTTTTTCCCTTATACACCATAATGAATTGTATATTGCTTTTGGGAAACTAATCACTAAATAAAATATCAGTCAAATTGTCTAAACAAATTTTAAGGAAAACAAACAGAAATACAAACGTCTGCGCCAAAAACCATCCTATGGCTGTCTCAATACACTCATTAGTTCATTCCTTCTACGACGAAAATTTTCTTTTCTGAAATAAAAACACAAAAATATATTTTCACAATTTTATTTGATGTGGATAATTTTTTTTCAGCTAAATTTACTGACAAGCTCGCGTGCTTCCAGTGTCACGCCAGCTACGAAGAGAAAGGGAAAATGAAAATTGTAATATTGTATTTAGTTACATTTTGTCTATACCTATTATCTTTAAGATCCTATTTCTGCTTTAACAGTGCATGCACATCCATGTCCGAACCATTCTAATTTGTTTTTCATATTATTACCATAATTATATCTTCTTTAATATGCAAATGATTGACAAAAATGTATGATAATTCATAATGATAGATATTTCCCTGCTATATTATAATTATTGTGAAATTAGCATAAATTCCATATTGGAAAGTTTGACCGCCATCGTAGACATTTGTAATTTTGTAATAAAATTGTTGAAGTGTTTACTGGTGTTTATTTTTCCATTTGCATTATGAATAGAAGATCTCAATAAAAATGGATACATGAAAAAATAACACTACTAACACAAATATGTATAACTACAGCAAATAAAACATAAAGAATGACAAAGTAGTAAAAACAACATTTTTATTAATGAACTATTTTTAAAACAATAAGCAATAAGGAAACTAATGAACGAAGGATATACATTTAAGGCAAAATGAAAATAAAACAAATGTTTTACAAATTAACAAAGCAGATCTTATAATAAAGATGAGTTTCCTGAAGCACTAACTTTGGTCCATGAGATTAGAGTCCAGCGCGTTGCCACCAGTCGAGTCCTTGAGTATTGAATCAAAGATGGGTTGAAGCTCGGGGAATGATTTTATTTGGGTTACGAAGTCCATAAGATGTGGATTTTTCTCTGAAAATATGAAGTATGCGAATTATTTATCTCTTCTTTAAATATGTGGACGTTCCGTTTTGTTTAGAAAAGATCGATTTTCATTGGTAGTTATGGCATGTTAAAAATTGCTTCACGACGCAATTTTTTTTTCTTAAAATTCTCTAAATCGGACAGAGAACTTTCTACTACTTAAATAAAGTTTTAAGAAGGTATGAAACTGTCAAATGAAAAGTTTGTCTTATAATCGTCATTTAGCGTCATAAAGTCATCACTTTTTCTACACATTTTGGAAATGACCCTAGATATACTTTATAGAAAAATATCAATAACATGACATTAACCTGCTTCAGGTATTTGCAACAGAGCGGCAGTAGCGCGTAGTGCAGATCGCTTGAGTTCGTCTTGCTTCTCATATTCCTGTTTGACGGCGTTCGCTTTTACCTTCGTGGTACAAGTGTGTCGCAACGGATCGACTAAACTCTCTAACCCTGAAATTTAAAAATTAATATTATTTTTGTATATGACGGAGTAACTAAAATTATTATTATTATGAACTAGTGACCCGCCACAGCTTCGCATGGATAGTTAAATTTTCCCGGGATCAAAAATCCCATCACTCTTCGGCCCTCCAGCTATGTCTGTGTACAAAAGCACGTCGATCCGTTGCGCCAATTTGCTTGTGGTTTCATCACTGTTATTAAAATGTATTATTTCTGTTATTATGTTTAAAATTGTAGCGTATCGAGAGGGGAAAGACAAAAACATGATAAGTACTAAAACTTGCACTCACTCTGTAAAACAACAGCGGGACACAGCTGCGCCAGTCGCGCGCACATAAGGTAGGTCAACATCTTAATGTCGAAATGGTCCCTCAGGCCGTCTTCCAGGTGTCGCAGGAACTCAAACACGTCAAGTCGGTCGAGGCAGGTTCCCAATAGCGTGTACATACACTCGAATGCAGACTTGCGCAAGTCCAGGCCATCGTCTACTGAATGCTTGAACGGACCCATCTCTACCTCCCTAATTAGTTCTTGCTGTTTAGGAAAAGTGTTTATTAGTATTTAAAACACGCTTATTACTGTGCAGACTTTTTTTAGATAGTTTAATTCTACATAATATTTATATAGCTAATAGACTAGGAAACATATTCCATGAACAAGTCCAAAAACCGCAGCAGCTCAGTGGTTGTCAGACAGACAGACACGCGCTGAGGACTTCTAAGGATTTGTTAGATTTTTTTGTACATAGTAATATTTGAATATTATGTTTATTAACTATGAAACGGACAATAGAAATGAATTATCTTAACAAATAAATAATTTGAACAAACCTTTATTTTGGTCTCCGCGTAGATAGTGGGTAACAGATCGGGGAGTAAGTCTCTGATGAGCGATGGCTTGTTGTGAGCAGCCGAATTAAACGCCACCAGGGCGACGCGACGCACGCATAGCTCCGTATCGCGTAGAGGGACCATCAGTTCTGCCATACAGGCGCGGAGCAGCGGGTCGATCGCTTGAGGCTAATCAAATATAAAAGTATAATTTTATTCGATCTCAAAATACCTAATATATATAAATAATAGAACTGGCCACTCGTTAGGTAAGCCTCAAAAATCTCATCGCCTAAATGAATAAATAAATTTGACTTCTGTTGGGTACCCTGGGGCCAGTAACACTGTGGGATATGAAGCTTAGGTTGTAGGATATCGGAAATAGTAAAGAGGTTCTCCAACTTTATTGACCGAAATTACAGTTACTTAATATGGTGGTTAAAAAATTGCTCACTTTATCTACACATTGTGAAAAAACAAATGTTTCAGTCCATCTTCATATAACGCTGCAGTCAGTGTCATACGTGTTATCAAAACGAACAATGTGATAAAAATGACACCAAAGGTACAAAATCCAAGCCTAAATTAGCTAAATGAATTCTGGCTAAACAAACAAAATAATATACCTGATCTGAGATCGTAAACTTAACCGCGGTAACGGCTGTAGTCCTAGTTAGAGGCTCGGCCGACTTGAGGAAGTTCTTCAGGTGCGGCAGAAGATCTTGTGGCTCCAGCAAACACAACTTGCCCAGACACTCCGCAACCTGGATTGTGCAAAATAGACTTTTGTTACCGATCTTACTTGGGCAGGTTGCTTCAGTTTTTAGATTATGTTGACATATTATTAGAATACATACATAAACATTATGCCTGTTTTCCACAGGGGTAGGCAGAGACCACGGATTTCCACTTGCTACGATCCTGACATCTCTTTCGCTTCATTCATTCTCAACATATTCATGCATGCTCGACGGTTTGGGGTTCTGACCTAGCTTTCTTGAGGACGATTCCGATTTGATCGGCATACGTCCGCCAATGTCTTCCCTTTCCAACTGTCCCTTTTACACTTGCCTGATCTATTTATTTCATTTATCTTCTTGCATCCATCCTTTCTACATGCCGAAACCATTTTAGCATTCCTTTCTCAATTTTAGTATCTCTTATCACACTATTTCTTATTTTATCTTTCAAATTCACACTACACATATTTCTCTTGCATTCACTCGACTTTGGTGTTTCTCGTGCCATACCCAACTTTCACTACCATACCTTAATCTCGGCACGTCTAGCACTCCTCTATGCATAGCCTGTATTATTAGTATGTAAGGGGAACATTCCTAATCGATCGAGATCTGGTCCATTTTCGTAACTATTTTTAATTAAGCGCGTCGCTGCAGTCAAGAAAAGAGTGAGGACGTTGCACGTGAATAGGGCCTGATGACCTGATTTACCATATAGGCTAATTAGGTTCAAACCTATGGCACGGGGCAAAAGCAAGGAAAGTCTTGATTTTGTAGTGATTTTTGCATATGCGATCCAGGGAGGGGGGCACCCATCTCATTGTTAGCCTAGGGTAGCTGGAACCCTAAATCAAGCCCTGCACGCTTTATACAGTCTGTTTGATTCTAACATAATCTAACAACAAGATTAGATAGGAGTATCAGGTAAATTGTACACATACCACATTCCGGGAGCCCTCTTCGACACACTGACAATGTTTAGACAACTGTACCCATATCTCAGGTATAAACGGCCGGAGGGCTTCTACTCCTTCAGGGGTGCATGATTCGCACGATATTATCTGCAAAACAAGATGAGAATTATCAATTAATTACTTGATGACCATTTCAATATACTTGAGTTCCGATCAATAGACAACTATAGGTAAGTGCCAGAAAGTAGAGGTGGTATATCTGTAATCACGCACACAATTACATTTTAATTAAATTGTACTGGTAAGAAATGCAATTTGAATTTTCTGTTGTAAAAGAGATTCTGATATTGTTAAGCCTCAAGCAAGGATTTAAATCGGTAGAAATGTTTAAAGCAGAGGAACATTGTTGTCTCTCTTACTCGCACGCATTTCAAACTGTTTTTATCTTTCCGTAATGAGTGCAAACAGATCTTTCTGTGAGAAATTTTTTTTTCGTGCGCCATCATTATTATTATATATTATTTCAATATTTGACCTCAAGTCTGTCAACATTTATTTTCTTATCTCACTACACTTTAATTAATTAGTTATTGTAAAATAAAATGACAATTTCAGTCTTCTGAGCCGTACCTCTCTGAGTGAGTGCAGCAAGAGATATTGTCGTTTAGGTTGCGCCTCAATTTCGCTGAGAATAAACGGCAAAAACTCTGGCAAGTTGCCAACAGCCACCGAACCCAGCGCGTAACTAGCAGCCGATTTCACTTCTTCCGATGACGGTGCAAATGATGCCAGCAATACTTCTTTCAGGTCCGGAATTGAGCTTAAATCTCTGTGAATTATATGGAAATAATTATATTAAATGTAATTTTTTTTTTATTTCCCTTAGACGTCGTTAAATGTTTACGAGTCAAACAGTAATGATTGAAAAGCATTAAAATAGTGACCTATATTTGGGCTGGAGCAAGATTTCACATGATAAACATATTTTTAGTATTGTTCAATCAACTCTTGTCTGACCATTTTGGCAATATTGTCAACTCCTGTGTTATTGGTCCTCGATCTATCATCCCAAGGATTGCCTATCTGCACCTTATAGTTTCCAAACTACTTCTATGATCACAATAATAGAAACAAACTCTATTTACTGATTTATTTACATAGGCACGAATCTGCCATTATTTTTGGTATTGCTTGTTTAACTCATTTTGATAATGTACAAATGTATGAAACAAACTCTATTTACTGATTTATTTACATAGGCACGAATCTGCCATTATTTTTGGTATTGCTTGTTTAACTCATTTTGATAATGTACAGTGTTTTATTATAAGTCTACTCTGAATCTCCCGTCTCTCTTACTTTTCTGTCAAAAACGAAGCAACGGATTGACGTAATTTTTGCACAGAGATAGTTGGAGGGCCGGAGAGCGACATAGGCTACCTTTTATGCTGGTAAAATATCTCGTTCTTTCGGGAATATTCATAAAAGAAATTGTCTACCCGTGCGAAGCCGGGGCGGGTCGCTAGTTCCAAACAAAAACTAAATACTAACTGATGCCTGCCAATCTCAGCGACTGCGAGTAGAGCGAACATGTGATGCGCATCAGTAGGAGGCTGGTGTGCATCTCGCAGGAACCCGCGCACAACATCGAGCGCCTCGTTACCGCCGCCCGACACAACGGCCGCCACACATTTCGCCAGCGAATGGAAAGCCTACAATTGGAAGGTATATATTTATTTATATACCTATACATCATCATTCTTACATGCAAGTCTGTGGCCGAGTGGTACGTAGCTCAGACCACACAGTTTCGATCCCCACAATGGCAATGCACCAATAGTTTTTTTTTTTATAAAAACATAATTATGTAGTACTAATCCGAAAAAATTGGCCTTAAATACCTTGCTGCCGGTAACGCGGTTGTCGAGAGAAGTAATGCATTCGTGAAGATATAAAGAAATTCTTATTCCTAATAGCATAACTTGTAGCCCGTTTGTTTGGATTAATTTTTATTTTATTATACGCCAATTGCAGCTAATTAAAAAAATATTATTTAATTTAATTACTGAATTTCTACAGTGACAATTATACCTGCTTGTGTAAATGTGGCAATGCATTGTGCGGTTGTAACTGGTTCACAGGAGCCACAAGAAGTCCGAGCAGTTCCCGTCGAGAACAACCCGCGACATCGGCCGCTACCAGAGCACTGAACACCTCCAACATAGCTTTCAATGCACCACCTACAATTAATTATAAAAAACTGTTATTCAAAATTATAAGAGGTAAACAAAGAAAATGTAACGATAGGTTTGCCTCTTGCCCGTTTATTATAGGCATCTGGCTAAATTGAGAAAATTTTATCCCTGAATTCCACGCGGGCTGGAGCTGTATAGTCGAAAGTTTGTAAATATAAGTTCAATTTTTCTGTTCTTGTCGATATTTTCGAATTTATATTTATAAATCTACATAATACATATATAATATATGTATCATCATGCATCATGAGGGATAAGCAGAAGTAATCAAATATAATTTACTCGTTCTTCACATATCTCTTTCACTTCCTTCATATTTATTCCCGACGATTATGTATAATGTTTGAAACATTTCCTTCAATAAAAGGAAAATTGATGGATTTGAAATTAAGAGTGGTTTGAATTTCTTGTTGGGCACCAGTCTTTCCTAGGAAAATCGCAAAATATTTAAAATTTGCAAACCTTGCAACAAAGGTGACTTAGCCAATGTCAGTATATTGGGTGTAAGGGCCGCACGAGCCTCGGCCGTGAGAGCTGCAGGACATGTGATGCACGTGGCACGTACGAGAGCGAGCGCCACTTGGGCACAGTGGAGATCTGTTTCGCACACTAGCGGTGGCACTTCTAGTATAACCTGAAAATAAACATTACTTTACATATCAACATACGGAATATTATTTTACCACCAAGCAAGTCTAAATGTTTTCCGAAATTCAGTGGGAGTGAATAAACTGCCGCAACATAATTTCCTTGATCCAAGTGACAAAATTGTAAAAGAGATAGTGTTGTATGTTATAGGTTGGTGCGCAAAACAATCATTAACTAATAGTGGGATAATGTCCGATGTCTTTCTAATATACAAAATACAAATTCTAATTGTTCCGACTAATAAACCTGAGGCTATCGAAATCAGTGCAGTTTCCCGGCAGCCTTTAGTAGCGGCCAGAGGCGATATTTATTTTGCTTATGGTCACAGAGTACACGACGAACACGCACTCCAAATCAGTATTTCTATATTAACTTTACATACATTATAACTTCCAAGCACCAAACGCAAATGAATGAGTGTAATAACTGAAATATTGTTATGAACTTACCTTGCTCAGAAGTTCAATGCTAAGGGCATTGCTATAATTCTGTACAAGTGTATCTAGCAGTACCAGTGTAGACAATTTTAGGGCCCTTTGATTTTTTCTCAAAAACGAACCTAATATGGGCACAGCTTCCGACTGAAAATAAAAAGTACATTAGAAACTAATGGATAAGGAAAAAATAGACGAAATAAGCATTATATTTACAAGAATTGGTCTGAGATCAATCCGTAGAGGCGACGAAGCCACTTTTGTAAGAGCCTTTACAGTAGTCAATCGAGTGATCTCGTTACGGAGACGCTCCAGAAATATTGGTAGACAGATGGGCAACTCATTCTGAAAATAAAGTAAAAAAAATATTTTATTAGGCACTCAAAATTATTTCGTCCTTCATTGGCTAGATTATTTAGAGAATTTAATGATAGACGGTTCAGCGGCCCTATTCTCTATATCTATGGTTTTATTGTGGTTATCGACTCGATGCGGTTGCTTGTTTTGGCATTCACTAAACCTCTGTCAAAATGTCTATGACGTTTTTACTATGGTTTTCTGTTTGAGAACAAAGTTTAGGATGTGGTTTCGATGTAGAACGACATGTCATCGACATTAGTGTCGATAGGTTTTAAAAACCATAGATAGAGAATAGGGCCGCCGCATGGACAGAAACAACTTTTTTTAATATCTCTTCTTATAAATATTATAAATGCGAAAACTTTTCGGATTTTGTGCGGTTATTCAAATAATTATGGCTTAAATAATTTGACCCTTCTATACTGACTTATTTCTAATGATCTACCGACTATGGATTTGGCCTACTAGCCGACTAATGACTAATCGGCTTTACAGACTAATCGCCGCCTTGTCGGTAGATTTCTATTTATTTGTTTATTTTATTTATTTATTTAAACAAGGTTCACAAGTACAGAATCACTGTAAATATCACAATATTACTTAATAGGATAAAACACTTGTTAAACAGATAATCCAATTAGTAGTGATTATTTCCCAGATAATGTAGATCGACGTATCTACGGTACTGGAGGATTCACAAGCAGCAGTCAAAATGCGTCTTATAATAAATTATCAATTTCAGAAGCAGCATTGTTTTCACCTGTAAATAATCACCGAAGTGACACAAAAGCTGTCCACACGCCGCAATAGCTCGCTCCTTGACCTCCTGATCCATATCAGTAGCGCGCAGTCTCACCAAAGTACACTCGTACATCGCCGGTATAAACTCACGTAGCTCGTCCGGGGGCGGCTCTACCAACTGGTCACTCCCCGATAACTCCTCTGAAATATCTGGGAAAATGTGTTTAAAATAAATGAAATGTCTGTCTGTCTGTATTCACTTAGAACTTATAAACTACTTGATGCATTTTTGAGATTGATGATTTGTATTATTCGTGTAAAAGTTGTAAAACTAAATTGTATTAATGTCTTTTGAGATGAAAGAAAAGCCTCTTAGTATGGTTTGTCGGACGTAAGTTTTCACTTTCACCACTTGTTGAGTATAGTTACAAAAAATTTCGGAACATTTGTCTTTCGCTGGGCACCCTGGGGCGGTAACACGGTTCCGGGAGCCTTAAGGCTACTGATGACTATATAAAAACAATAGAAATAATATAAAGTTGCTGTCACCAATAAAGAAATTCGCAAACATAGGTCAAGCTAAGTATATTTTTATGTGACACAAAAAATTATCCCGAAGGATTTCCAAGATAAAAAGTAGCCTATGTCACTCTCCGACCCTCCAACTATTTATGTGCAAAAAACGTCAATTCATTGCTCCGTTTTGGCGTGAAAGAAAAAAACACGCTTTCGCATTAATTTTACTATTAGGAAGATTGTCATACCAAGCGGCCTCATGACCTTAACAAGGGTCTGCAGCACTCGCAAAGCCTCCGCGGTCACTTTGTAGAAGGGGTCATGTACACACGCCAACACGTTGGGCAGCAACATGGGAACGTGCTCGCGCATCTCACGCGCTGGGTGTCCGCGCACCATGCACACCAAAAATACCAACGTCTCGATTTTCATCGACGATGTAGTGCTCTTGTCTCTGTAATTTAATTTGAGTAAAATAAAATATCCCTGTATGTCTTCAAAGTCAAGGTCATGAGAAATGGGGTGGATAAGGGTGAAATTCTGAGACGAAAGAGTGGTTTGATCTGACGCACCCTTAATTAATTATCAATTAAAGAAAGTCGTCAATCAGAAGCCAGGAAGAAGGAAAATCATAAAACAATTTGTAAACGACAAATAAAGAGAGACGATATATTGTCGAATTCTTACAAAATAAGTATTTCTAAACTGACAGCAGGTCTCCTACCTCTGCTCATTCATCTAAAAGGAGCTTTTGATTGGCTACTTTATTTAATTAATAACTAAAAGAGTTTAATAAATAAACTGACGCAGATCGAAAACGCCAAAGGACTTTTCGTCTCAGAAATCAACCCCTATCCATCCCTTTTCTGCTGTCTTTGACTTTTGACACACCTGTAGATATTAATTTCCATTATGAAACACAAGGCTACTACAGTAGGTACGATGCAAAAATAAAACGCTTGGTAAAATGTAAAGTAAATAACAGAACTGCCACAGGGCTAGTTTGGAAGACGAATCAGAACCGGAGGCGCATTTGACACGAGTGCCAAGTTAATGTGTCCAAGTAGTAAATAATGTATATCAAAAATTCTTGATAGTCTATATATATAAAAGAAAGTCTGTTAGTTACACCATTTGTAACTCAAGAACGGCTGTACCGATTTGGCTGAAAATTGGTGGGGAGGTAGCTTAGAGCCAGGAGACGCGGTAGTGGTAGGGGTTGGAGTAGGGGTAGGGGCAGTGGTAGTGGTAGTGGTAGGAGTAGAGATGGTGTAGTGGTAGTGGTAGGAGTAGGGGTAGTGGTAGGAGTAGAGATAGGTGTAGTGGTAGTGGTAGGAGTAGGGGTAGTGGTAGGGGTTGGAGTAGGGGTAGGGGTAGTTGTAAATAGCAGGCAAGCCAACGTTTGGGCAGGACAACGTCTGCCGGGCCCGCTAGTTTTTCATATAGATACATAAGATCCTAAAAAAATTATAATGCATACATAAGAGCCGGTGTAAGCGCTCGCACAATGCGCGCGGCGTGTTCCGACAAACAGCCGGGAGCTGCGTTAAGTAGTTCTCGAAGTAACGCCAAAGCTGCGCCTCGGGCTCGAAGACTTCTGCCGCGTATAACACGCAACGCGCCAGAGACAACCGACGGTACCTAAAAGGAAAGCGTGTCTGTTACATATATTATAAATCTCAATATAACAGAGGCATATATTATGTATTAAATATTTTATATAATTGTATGACGTAAAGTAACCACAGTAAGTCAGGTATCCAACCAGGGTATGTATATATAATATATTTAGTGAGATTTCTTATTCAATCAATAATATAGGTCGCATCACATAAACAGAGTGTTGGCGCCAAAATGACAAATCTTCCGTTGGGCAGGCCTTCCGCCAGCGCTCTTCGTAATGCTACCTATACCTACTACTTTGACAGAATTTGAAATAGGAAGAGTGAGGAGTGGAAATTAGTATTTTATGTGGGAATAATAGTCGTGTAGTGAAATCTGGCCCAGGTTCCAATGGATAAAGCTAATTTTACTAGCAATTTGGCATAATTAAACAATTATTTATGTAAACGTGCCAATTTTCACTGCCGGCGAGTGTACACTGTATATATAAATAAATAACCAACCCTCTGCACAAGTAACGCTTGTGGCGAGTCGTCTGTGGGCGCAATGGCTATCTGCAGAGACGGCGGCGGACGGGTAGCTCGCAGTAAAGCGGTGTATGCACTTAAAATATCACACTTCACGTTTTCTTCACGCTCTGTAACCAAAAGTGTTCTTGTTTGAATGTCCTATATGTAGGTCTCATGTTATTGCATTGGAAGATATAGACTTGAATATGTGAAAATAATGGATTAAGTCATTCTAAGGCTTCGATTTTACTAAATGATTGATTACCCTGTATCTTTAATAACAAGAATAATTTCTCTCCCTCCATAATTTTGAATGCATAGGTATCCCTATAGTAGGGGCGCCGGAGGTGTCGATGTTTTTCAACGAAGCTAATTTAGGCTTAAAATTACAAGAAAAATACAAAGAACAACATCCAAAAGTGTTGACATTAAGCGAGATCGGGAAAGTAGTTTTTTATTGCAAAATACATTTTTTTGTTTTTTTTTTCGGTTTTTGTAAGTTAAGTAAAAGTTGTGCAGGTGATAATTCAGCACACGGATTAGACATAAAAAAATGTTTTCATTGTTTAAACAAGCAAAAAAGACGAAAAGAGTAAAGAAGATACTTGCAGTGCTTTAAATTCGATAAAAACTGGGTATCTTATAGGCTTATTGCAAATTTGTTAAGGGTCCTTGGCAGTCGGTCATCTTACTTCTGTCAAAAATATGGCAAATCACAATGAATCCTAGAAAAATAATGAAAATATGGCTTAATCCAATTAAAAATAATAACTTTTGAATTAAAAATGTCATGTAAATAAACTGATTTTTCCAGGATTAATTGAGATTTACCATATATTTTTGACAGATATAAGATGGCCGACAGACAACGACCCTTACCTAAGTTGAAATTTCTATTGCCTACACAGGTGGCAAAACGAGTCGAAACGCAACCTGCTTTGCTGTAATTGGTAGGTACTAACAATGTATTTGATCCCTCAAAAATTCAGATTTTTAAATAAACAAAAAGTGTTTTTTTCGGTTTTTTGGGCTCTGGTACCCGGATTACTACCCTGTCTGAATTATAGTTCATTGTGTATTTTAAAGCTTTGTAACTTTCTCAAATTCCTTTATTAACAACTATCAACCCACCCGGCTTCGCACAGATAGTAGTCGTTTTTTTTTTGGGATAAAAAGTTGCCTATGTCACTACCTGGCCCTCCAACTACGTCGACCCGTTGTTCGGTTTCGTCGTGAAGGAATTATAAACAAACACACTTTCGTATTAATTATATTGTTAGTATAGATAATGCATACATAATGACTTTCTAGTTACATACTATTAAAACAAGTGTATACCTTTGAACCGAGCAATTAAAGCGGGCGATACATTTTCATACATTTCCGGCAATAGTTCATGTCGAGTCGATATTACGGACTCCAAACATTTCGCTGCAGCACGACGCACCTACAATAAAATCAAAGGTTTAGGCAATAAATAAATACGTTAATTTCAAAAGCAAAATAAAATAATTTCTAAACCGCAAACTTGATGATAACTATTGTGGACAAACATTCAGACAGACAGACAAAAAATAATGTATGTTTCGAGTTAATATATATCATATAGATATTTTTAAATCATAAGCATTTCTATTTGATTTACGGTTCGCATTTGTAGACAAAGATTCTAATAAGATTTTTTTCCGACGGAATGAAATATTTTCCTGGAAAAAGTAGTCAACATTGGTTCGTCTGTTTTTATGTGAAAGAAAGACAAACGAACACACTTTTGCATTTATAATATTAGTTCGGATCTGCGTGTCAAAACAGTAAAGCCCCCGGCCGCCAAGACGAGCCAAAAAAAGAGCACTACCTACCTTTTCTCGAAGCGTTTCGTCGGATTTTCAAACCCTAGTTTCGGCCTGGAAAATACTAGAGTCCAAATTCTCAGTAATCCTGTAGTTAGCAGACTTATGTAACACACTATAAGTTTCATTTGTCTAGCTTTTATACTTTAAATTTTGTTAATACCTAAAATACGTCGATTTTGCTACTGACTCACGCACTCACGCACTCGTTCATTCACTCACTCATCAAACCCTATAGGCCTAGGATACTTGAAATTTGGTATGGAGCTTAGGGTTTACACACAAACAACAAACAATTAAGAAAACTGTTACTTCCCCCAACCACCATAAAAGGGGTGCAAATCTGTAAATAAAACTAGGGTAAGTACTTCCCGAAGTCCTAGAAAGCTGAAATTTGGTATGCAGGCTAGATTTGCACACAAACAACAAAAAATAAGAAACGAAACGAAAAGAAGAAAGTTACATTACCTTCCAACCCACATAAAGGGCGGTGCAGGTCTGTATATAAAACTCCTTATGGATATGTACTGCCATTTGTATATCGCTATAAAACTAGATTAGTATATCTTACAAAAAGAAATGAAATCCCACCAAAACACTTCATGTAAAATAGGTTACCAAGACTCACAAGCTCATAACCCTTTCACTGTTAAAAAGTTACCAGATCTTATGAAGAGCCAAGCCCCTAACTTTACAAGCCCTTGAGCTTACTGAGCTTGTGAGTCTTGGCAACCTATTTTACATGTAACGTTTTCGGTGGGACTAAATTTTCTCAATATTGTCGCATATTGCATTTTTTTTCTCGCTGACAATAGCCCCTGGGCCACCTTAGGAAACAATGGTTAGCTTTAGATCATTAATGTACCTTCCACGACATATCGTCGTCATCCGAGTACTCTTCAGAATCTGAATCAGCGTCGTGGTCCGGCGCGACGGCTTCATCCTCCATTTCCTCATCTTGCCCACCCTCCTCGTCTTCGTAGTTGTAGTTCGGATCATATGTGATCATTCTCAGACACAGCGATATTATCTACAAAATAAATTTATATGAAATTAAATGATCTCAAGTTCATACCTATTTATCGTTTTATATGTTTTTAGTTATTTCTTCAGCTACATATACTGTCAATTCTTTGGAAAATAAGTGATAGGTATACGTTATTAACCCAAAAAGTTATTCCAACGTTCTTTGCGATTTCCTACAATCAATCGCAAGAGTAAAAAATAATTGGCCAAGTTAGGACTACAACTCGCGCGCTGAGGGTTCTCTTTCATTTTTTCGGCCAGAAATTTAAGACAGGATTTTCGTTTAGGTTTTAATGTAAACTATAAGAAAGGTCCCTACATTCCCTATTTTTTTCAAAATTTTAAGACTCAGTAGTTTCGGATATAAACGGACGGTCAATTTTCTTTAATATAATTTGTACTACGCATTTAAAATAAGGATATAGCACGTAATTCACCAACAGTTACATATATTTTTATGAAATAAATGACTAACATTAAAATTAATAAGTAAAACTAAAATAATAATAAAACTTAACATAAGTAAATAAGCTAAAAGAAAATACTAAATAAATTACGTAATAAATAACTACAACATTATAAATAAAAAATGTCCTCCAGTGTGTTCCCTCGAGGCACGGTGCCTAGCAAGCTAGCAGCATTTCCTCTCTGGATAGCTAGGCTGATTCTTTGTGCCAGAAAGCTGCCAGCTCTTTTGTCACCGGTGGCCTCGACGAGACGCACTGAAAGGTCTTTCAGAAATGATTTAGCACTTGGGCCCCATTTAAAATTATAAAAAAAAATTGTATTTCTTATAATGAGCCCTTTCAATTGATACGTCACATGATGCACTTAAAAAAATGGAAATTTACGCTATATGTCTGTGATTGGGTCATCAAATTCTATATATGTACTAAGTTTAAACTTTTTTCGTCAAGTAGATTCGAGAGATCCTATAAGGGTTTCAGTTTTTTCATCGGAGATGTACGAAACCCTAAAAAGGCTAGTTAGTTTGGTTACTCCTGCAGACTTGGCAATGCGCAAACGTAGACACTTTTGGTGCCCGATCGGTATGTTGTCTGTAGAGTATGCACGGAAAATGGAAATATGTCCGTTTGCGCGGGCCTAATGGGACGTGTGAAATTTAACAACATCCAGACAGAAATAACAATAGGTATACTATTTACCGTGGGTATGTACGGCTGGGCTTCCTTCGGGCATTTTAAGACAAAAGCTTCTAAGGCTTGCAAGCAATACTCTCGCAGCTCCTCATCAGAATCAGCTGAATGCTCAAGTACAGAGGGCGCCACTCTCCATAACTGTTCTCCAAACCTATGGCCGGCTTGACGACTATGAAATTACATATTAAAAATAATTATTACACTACTTATATATTACAAAAATATTAATTCCATTACTGTATATACTTAATTCATAGTAAAAAATATCTTCAAAAGTTCAATATTGTGATTCACTTTAATGGAACTTATTTTGTTATATCTTATTCTATTTGATTCATTAGATAGCTAGCTAAATTATCAAAATACCAAATGTTTCTAATAGCTGCTATGTAATAGTGATTGTCACACAAAAATGCTGCAGATGTGCTAAACAAGTGTGGAGTTGTAATGGTGCCTACAAATATATATCTTTATCCTTCTGCAACCTTTTACCTAAAAATTCTTGTGCAGGATTCAGAGAGTTACAATAAAATTATTTGGCGACCATTATCTTTTCGAAATAAAAATGAATCAACTTAAGATTTGATATTTATACTTTCAAATTTATTTACAATAAAATATTGTAACTTATATTATGTATACTAGATTATATAGTATTATATTTACAAAATACATAAATTAGTCCAATTTTAAAATAAACATTTAATTTTGATTTGTTTGATTATTTTTCGTCATTAGTAGGGGAAAATAATCTTTAAAATGGTATCAAACATTAATTTTGATGAAGTATTAAGGGAGATATGGCTAAATGAACCCTTGAGAAATAATATATAGAGATTAGTTACTTACTCTACTTCAATATCAAAAAAAAAGGTGATTCAAAACTGATGAGACTTTGATTTAGTTCATAAATTACTAAAAATATTAATATCCAATTATTTATAATTATGATAAATATACAGAAAAATATACTGTTTAGACATACCAAATAGATGCAATGCATTGAATGTGGGTGCGGCTAACACTGGATGATGTCTGTGCCCCAAGACCTTCTAGCAAATGGTCAATCAATTTGTTAAACAATGCTGTATTACAGGACATGACTAAATGAGACAGTGCCACAATCGTTCGTTTACGCACAGCCTGTGTAAAAGACAAATTTATATAAGATAGATTACCTTTACAATAAAAAAGCAAACAAAACAAAGACAATAAAAAGCAAAATAGACTATTTAATATTTTTCTCCACATGTTCGAGGGATTACTACCTATACAGCATTAAACGTAAAAAGAGTGCTGGGGGATGGAATGTGCCATAATTGATAGGTCGGTTATTGATCAAGGGTTCTCTTGTTAAACTTAACCATATTGCATACACTTTTAAAAGTTTGTTTGGATAGCAGATATTTGTCATTTGTAGGTTTCAGCCCTAAGGTTCTATAGTCTTTAACCTCTTTGGTGTACCAGCATAGTTCAGTGTTAAACTTTGTCCACATTTCAACTATTGCTTATTAAGCGGATTGTTTCTTTTAATTTCAAATAAACCTACCTATTCGTAAATTCATAACAAGTTCACCAAATAAATTATCAAATTATCCACTATGTTGGCAGACTGCCAGCACTCTTTGTATTTTGAACACAATATTTTGTGGACAAAAAATAAGGTGGGTTGAGACATGGGAAACAACTAGTTTTGGATATTTACAGATTCAAGCAAAGCTTACTACTGTGTTTATAAACAAATTGTAAACAAAATTACATGTGAATAAAAACTAATATAAAGATAGTCCAGTTTGCTTCTAAATTTCATATCAAAACCAATTACCTGACGAGGTGAAGCAAGTTGTGGTAATAAAGAAGAAAGAAGAAGTGGATGGAAGGTTATGAGGAGTCCACCAAATCTGCTCAACAAGTCTGAGAGGATGTCCAGAGCTTCAAGCTGAACTGATACATCCGCTTGCTGAAAATAATACATGACATTATAATAATAATAATATGAGGAATTCATTGCAAGACAGGTAGATATTAAGTTTAAATTAATGATGAACAGATGAGCTATATCATGTACCTTTTCAATAGCACTGCAAAGACGGCCAGTAATTTTTTTGCAGACACTGGCAGCCAAGAATGAACCCAGCGGTAGTTCCGAGATGACAGTTTTCAAACCAATGCTGCTAATATCCCTTAATTGTTCTGTGTCAGACAACATGTTTGCGCAAAGAGTCTCTACAATACCTTCCACTTGATAAGACTTTACTTTGTTTACCAGGGGACCAAGACTGGAAATAAACATAATATATTATGTAGTTAGCAATATTGTATAGAACTAGTGACCTGCCTAACTTTGCCTATATATTAATATTAGAATAATGTGATTAAATTACCATTTCACTGCTAGATTTTGCACTTCACCATTTTTATCTTCAAGAAGTCGAAGCAGCATTTTGACCACCTTACGTTCAGAATCATCATCTAGCTTTATACTATCCTTTTGAAGCTCCGTCATCAAGTCATTGGTGGCCATAAATCGAAAGTCTTTGTCATTAGAAGTCATCTATAAACAAGAATGAGAAAAAATTCAGTACCTATCTAAGGAAGAAGTTAATTTATAAGGTTATTTTAAATTTCATTATTTTGTTGTTGTAATATATGCCAAAATTATTTTTATATATAAATACGTCGTATTTCTAGTTTCACATCTGCTATAATACCTAATATGTATAAAATAATAAATGTAAAAGATTTCTCTATTGTACCTTCTCGAGAAGATTAGCTATTTGATATGACACACTAGCCATTTTGACTATATTTTATTATTGAAGATCTGGTTATATTATTGCAGTAATTGCGAGTGTAGTTATAAAGATATGTTTATTGCCACTGTTTGGACCAAAATGCAATATCAGCAACAATTTTCCATTATACAAAAAACAACTCGCCGACTTGCCGAAATACACGAAATACACAAAAATCTTCGTCTCGTCTCGTCTCGTCAATCAAATATTATTTTTAAATCTCTCATGGCTTGGACTCAAATCGTTCAGCCAGGCATAATTTTTTAAAGTTCAATAACCCTAAATGACACTTGCGACAGCTTGCTCTGTGGGTATGTACCTCAGAACAATGACTAAAGACATAGAAGGATTTATAATTCCAAACAAGCGTACATAGCAACTTGTCAAATCTGTAGCCATTGGAGCCTTTTTATGCTACTTATTTAAATGTAACAATTATTTGCTAATGTCAAGTGACAAAATACGTCATCTCAAATTAGTCGGGTTAAGATTGCTCTAACTAAAAACACGTTCTTTGTGATTGTAAAAACGATTTTTGTGTAAAATCCTGTGATTTTTTTGATAGAACTACAGTGTAATATATTGTGAATGTATAAAGTAAGGCACTGCAAATCTCGCATGGGAAGAAAAGAAATTAACACCGAAATTATAAGCTTTTATCGGTAAGCCTTGTTTTTTTGTTTACCTATCCAATTTCCTTTAGAAATTTGGAAATGTATACTTAAAAACATTTAAAATTACATTTCCTTTTATTCTATGTATAATAATTACGTATTTGTGAATTACTTTTCACATATTTTGTAAATTTCGTAATTTTATTAAAAGGTTATTAGTGTTGTGAAAATTTTGTCTATAAAAATATCGATAGTATTTTGTGCGGATATGTTGTGTACATGAATAACGGCATTTCTTTATTTCAGATTTCCCAATGATAAATTATTGAGTCAAAAGTGGATTGAAGCTAAGTGAAATTGATTGGACACCTAAAAAACATCAACGATTGTGCTCCAGACATTTTACATCAGCGTGTTTTATTAATATTTCCGATGAAAAGTATCGAAGACTGAAAGACGATGCTGTGCCAACTTTACATATGAATTTAATAAACAAGAAATAGTCTGATAAACGACTGATTAGCGAATATTAAAAAAAGACGCCTTGCCTCCTGCGTATCGAAAACAACGGCTCTTTAGAACCCATGAATAATAAAAATATGGCTGAATCCAATTTCAAATAATAACAATCCTTTTGGGGTGAGGAGATTTTGTATAAATAAACTCACGTTTCCAGGATTAACTTAGATTTACCATATTTTTGACAGATACAAGAATACCTTGACCACCGCCCCTTAATACAAATTCACTTTTCAGTATATTTTGACTACTTCAACTCCATGCCCTGCGGTTTTTGGATTCTGCAGATTTCCGAGATGTCGACAAGGGTCACATTGAGAAGCTTGAAAAGGAAATTGTACGTCTTCAGAATTTAGCTAAAAGAAGATTACTAAAAATCAATTCAAACATATTTAATTATAAGAATTCATTATATTACAAAAATAATTGAAATATTCAAAGATAGGGTTCGGTCGTTTTTGACAAAAACTGTGATTTTCAAAGGTCAATAATATCCCTTCTACTACAATTTTATTAACATGCAAGCCAAGGTGTGAGAATTTATGGCAAGTTCAAGATGATAACAAGAATTTTATTGTACTTTTATATAAAGTATAGGGATTTTGCGGATATTTATTAAAGAGGTTGATGTTTTAATATTTTGATATTTTAATTTCTCATTACAATGTTCTCATAAATTAGGATCAAATCTCTACATTGTATATATACCTTCTGTCTAAATAGATAGTTAGGATTTAGATAATAAATTGGTAGGTTTTTAATTAGGTAGGTCAATAGTTAGGATTTTGTATAATACATCGTTTATATTTATATCTGTCTGCCTTATTATTCTCTTCCCTTATACCAGGCCGCCGACCTTGAGATGTCTTACAGGTCCATGTCGTACACTATGTCGACAAATCAGAGCAAAGTACCGAACCTACTGAAAATACTGAACCTACTTACCTTTTGTGAGCTTTGGAGTACCTAGAGTACCCATAAGGGCCTAGGTTCAACTCTCTAGTTGTTACATAGTGTAACAGAAGGTTTTTAGTCCTCTGCCACAAGAAGAGGAAAGTGAGAGAAAGTAGATGAAGAGACAGGAGGAGATAGATGTTTCCCAGCTAGCTCATGTACCTACATTACTCCAGGGGTGGTTCGGCGGTCTACACTACAAGGTCTCACGGGTGCCTGCCAGGAGTAAACAGTTAAAAGACACTTACATGTTATATCACTATATTTACAGACACATTAAATTTCCACTCGAGGTTGTTATACTTATATATCCTAACGTCTTCTTTCTTCCTTCTTCCTGACGAATACATTAGTCGAACCACACGTCTGTGGCCCGACTCAGGCTGTGGACTCGAGGATAGGTGCCTCCCAGTCATGGATGGCCGAGGTCGTCCCCGCCGCTGTACGCTCAACCGCGCGCCCATATTAGGCCGGGCCAGGATGTCCATCGTGGCCCGACGCTCAAAGCCGTCGTGGTCTGTCCACCAGCGATGCCCGAGGGTGCTGCCCTCCCGCTGCACGCTTCACTGCTCGCATATCTCGGGGCTGCGGGCTGCCGGCATGGCACTCCCGAAGCCGTCGTGGTCTGCCACCATCACTGCCCGAGGAAGCAGTCCTACAGTACAGCTTGTATCTCACAGGGCTCCAGGCGGCCAGCATTGCACGGCCCGAAGCCCGACGTGTCAGCCTCAGCCTTGGTGTCTCCTCTCTCCCAATTCAGACGCTCTGTCTCGTGTCCAATACAAGACTGCCTGCATTTTAAAAACTTGCCAAAAACGATTAGTTCATTGGCCTTTGTCCATCACTCGAGGTTATCTTTTTCATTTGACGTTTCCTACTTATTTTACAACCTCGAGTGTTGGCAAAGGGAAACTTCCATCATACAGCCTACTCATTTACACAGTTTAAATATAACACAATAAAATAACGAATTTCTACTTCGTGTGGTCACTTCCAGCCCAAGACACCGATCCCGATTCGATTGCGTGGCCACACCAGAGATAAATTCGTTACAATAGGTACCATTAATATAGATTATACATATTGACATTGTATATAATTCTTCATCCGAGCAAAGGGGCAAGCCGCTAGTATAAAATATCGCCTATGTTACTTAGTGATAATATACCATAGCACTGGTGAAATAAGTATTATTTTAAATCGATCCAGTAGTTTTGAGTTTATTCATTAAGTACCAACAAAAATACAAATCTTTTCTCTTTATAATATTAGTGTAGAATGTAGATATAGAGACAATTTATTTTATTTATTTGTAACTAATTTATCGATATCGATATTTTGCGTGTTCATTTTACACACATCACCTAGATTTGTAAAACAGTGTACGCACAATCTATATGTCATCATGACAAAAGTAGTGTTGTTTCATTTTGGCAACAAGAAAACAACCACAAGAGTAAAAAAGATAGCTATCTGTCAGGTGCTTGGACCTTTAAGGCTACTTCTATGTCTTTAGTCATTGTTCTGAGGTATGTACTGTGCTTGAAAGAAATACATAATGTAATACTTTTATTCTAAAACTTGTGTAAAACTTCGTTCTCAGTAGGTGCCATAGAATGTACTATCTCATTGTTGTTTAGTAGATTAGCCTGATATTATTAGGGACATTAGGAAAACGCCTAATGACATTTTTATAGTGATAATTATAATTCATTTACAACTAAAAAAACGCGAGTATATACATATACATTATAAGTAATTATTGTATTAATTTAAAGATGGATGAAGGTGCAACTGTTGCTTATTATTATTTTATTGATTTTATTGATGTTTTCTCCTTTCATGCAACTGTGGTAGTGATAGTGATTTTGTGAAAGAGGGCCGAAGTATGTGTAACAGGAAGCCCGGGAAGCGCGCGCTATTCGATTTGACCAATGAGCGCGCGCCAACCTATTTTCCGAAAGTTACACATCATATGCAACTACTGTAAGGCTCACTCGTTTTTATTGAATTATGGTCTTTTATTTTACGATCTTCACATTTCCGATTTTAAAATCGTACATACTCATTACACATTATTCCCATTTCTAGTAGACTGTCATAGATTAAAAATAAACCACTATAAACCCCTTCCAGCTAGATCACCAAACTTAGCCCCTTATTTTTGAATTTTTATTATTGCATATCGTTAGTTCATGGTTTGTACTTAATTGTTCGCTATGAATAATAGTTATGAATATATGAAAAAATAAAAAAAAAAATTTCGCGGGGGCCAAGTTTGGTGACTCTTCCAGCTTTGAGTTTACCAGGCATCGGGCGGGGCACATATACTTGCGGTGCAGCGTAGGTGTCGTGTCGAATAGTTTATACGTAGAAAACGATACGCGGTACTTTATGAAATTTTTTTTTTCTCAATAATGTTATAAAATAGTTATGTAGACCAATAAGTTATAATTGTATGTATTTATATAACTAAACAAAAAATTTAAATATAAACACAGACAATAAAAACCGATTTAATAACGATTTTATTTTTGTCACCAAGTGGTTTCTGATCAAAATATTTATACGTCTAGCTAGACTAGACCAATGAATATAATACTCTCTACCGAGAGTCTAGACATTATTATAAAAACTATAAGACAGTCAATTGATTAGATAGTTGCATCTTTTGTCCGCCAGGCGGCGGAGTGCGAGAGTGACTTTCATAGATTAGAGGTGCCTTTTGGCCAGCAAGAAAAATTTACGCTTTTTTACACTTGTAAAGAGACGATGATGGAATAAATAAAATTAACGTCTTTACTAATTGCTGTCTTTAATTTCCACTTTTGGTACAATTAAACAATTAAAAGAAAAGAAATTAAGGTGGTTCGTTTTCCATACAAAAATGTAATTAAGATAAACTAATTAACTAATCAGTAAAAATGTCTAAATATGGGCTTACTTAACTATTTTCGGCTTTTATTTTGCGCCAAATCAATAAAAAAAACTTTTTTATAATAGAAATAATTAATATTAAACATAATTCTTTTTATGCGTATTTTGTCTAAAAATAATTATGTTTAATATTAATTATTTCTATTATAAAAAAGTTATTTTTTATTGATTTGGCGCAACATAAAAGCCGAAAATAGTTAAGTAAGCCAATATTTAGACATTTTTACTGATTAGTTAATTAGTTTATCTTAATTACATTTTTGTATGGAAAACGAACCACCTTAATAGGTACAGTTAAACAAAGCGTTCATTTTTCTTGCTGGCCAAAACGCGCTCTCGCGCCCCGTCTCCTCGCGGACAAAAGACGCAACTTTGTCTAATCAGTTGATTGTTTTACAAAACGATTATTTTATTAATTTGTCTTTTATACTATTTTAAATAAATAAATATTTTAAATCCTGAAAATCTTCAATAGGTCTTTTAGGTTACGCGCGACCGCTGCCGTTTCAAATGGCCGCGCGTCTGCTTAAATGTTACAATCTAGAATTCTAAAACATTTTCATAGCTCCAATCTGGTACTGTTATACATTTACATTTTCTAACCTTTATTACAGACAATTTATAATTTTTCCAAGAATTCCTCTGTGTTCAGTTCCCGGATGTTCCAAAAACGGTGTACATTTATTTCCCAAAAATTTAAAATTAAAAAAAAGGTGGGAAAAGGCTATACGCCGACAAAATTTTGTAGCAACATAGTATAGTAGGTTATGCCGGACTCATTTACAAGAATCTGATTATGTGGAGCAGCATATACAGGTGAGTACTTGGTGTGTATATTTTAGGCACCAGTACAATAAGGCTTATTACTGTGGTTAGTCGTTAGCTATATTTCTGTGGCGGTCAGCACATACCTAACCCACAATATAAACGCGCCACAAGGCGGCGTCAAGTCAGTCACGGTCAAGTAACGCATTCGTAAACGCTGTCCCAAGACAGACGGCCCTCGTACGGATAATGTCAAAGGATCCAAATCATCCGTCGCTATCTCGAGTATCGTAGTTTGAAGCTGCACCTTTTGTCTATCTCCTCAACAAACATGGATCACGCAAATACATTATCTGCAAACAGATACCTTCTTTCATTTCGTCGGAACCACTTCTTACATTTCTATTCAGCTGATGACAGGATTCACTGCAAGAATACAAAGTAACTATTGGTATGCCTATTTTGTATGCCTCTATGTTACACACAATTTCCAATACATAAGATTTACATACTAAACATTGACAAATGATCCCTTATTTTTAACTCTGCTTTCAATTCTTTCTATTTCCACGTTGAATACATTGTTAAATACTTAAATTTTATTGATTGATACAGTGATAATATGCAAACTAAAACAAAAAAAATCTCAGATCGTTTGACAGCGACCATGTCGCCTGTGGCGCCATCTACAATTAGCTTTGCGCGTGGAACCTCATTATTGTGGTAAGCTCGCATGCGAGTTACTGTATAACTCGCAAGTCCGAGTAACTCGTATGTAAGTTGCTGCACCGCACGCTAGCATGCACCGTGTAAACTAGCCATTACGGATTAGCATATTGTCGTGGTTGACTGTCAACATATTCCAAAGACAACATATTCCTTGCTGTCAATCTCAGATCAATTAATACAAATAGATAAAATTTAAAATTGCAAGAGCTTACGACTGTAATGCTATCCTTGTTACGCAAATTAAACTTCGCGCTTGAAGAAATAAGATGACAGTATTTTTATCAATATGTCAATTTATGTGCTGCGTACAGCCCTAAGTGTCAAACTGCTGCAACCAGGGATGTACAGATTACCGTTTTCTTTCAATCGATATCGACATTAGACAAAAAGAAAAATAAGCTATCGATATTTTTTATTTATTAAATAATATATGTTAAATAATTACTAATTTATGAACATTTATAATCAATTTACATACATAATAAGTGATGCGAGAAAATGGCGAATGCCCCTTATCTCATGGATTTACCGGGATCACCACGACTCCACTCGTATAATTTATCTCAAGGATGTAGGGCGCAGAAATTAAACAGGAAATTTGTACAAAACTAAGACGCTTTATTCCTAATAAGCTAGTACATAATAAAAAAAATTGTAACTAAACAACGTAAATATATACAATGCAGGTATTAGGGAGTATAAAATTTGTGCCTTGTTCAAAATATAAACTAAATATTGAAAAATAGGTGGCGTGGCATTGCGTAGCAACAGCTTTTATTTAAGAACACAGTTAAATAAAAATAAAGAACTTAAGTGGCATAGTGACCGATCAGGCTCTAATATCTTGCTAGAATATGTAAAAATTTATATGTGAGTTGTATTTAGTATTTATAGCTTTTTTGAAAGCAAACAATAGAGTATAGCGAAATAACTTTAAAAGAACTGATAATTTATGTGCCAGTAAAAAATAGCTAAGTTTTCTTTTTTTAATAATTCAAACAATCTTTCATTTATATTCGATTTTTTTTTCAATCGTCGAGATCGTTGTTTCTGAGCATTCAATTTTAGTAAGCGCTTCTTGGCAATCAGCTCCAGTTCATAAATTCGTTTTTGAAGTTTGTCAATGCGCCCTTCGTATATTTCTTTCATAATGGTCTGACCTATTGTAACAGTTTCTGCATAACCCTGAAAGAAAAATACAAGAAATAAAAACAAAGAACCTTAGCTTAACACAAGGTTATATAATAAAAACAATATCAAACTACGTTGAAACTTACCGTACTAGTAGTTGGCAATGGCATAGGCAAAACAGGGACGCTCGTGGTACTTTGTTGCTGGCCAACATTTTCCTTCGGGCAGCCCTAAAAATATAAATATTTATAAATACGGACATTTTATTGTTCATATTGTATACAACCTTTTTTAAATCTTTCTTACCAAAAAAACCCCTGCTCTACTGGGCACATTTAAAGTGGGAACTGCATTTTCTGTTAAGCGAGCTCGCAATAAGTTTCCACCTACATAGCACTCAGGTTTGAAGTGTCTTGAGCACACTTTCCAGTGGTGTTCTGTTTCTCACTCCGATCAGTGGCAACAAACCATCGTTTGCGGATGTCTTCCGTTTTAGGAAACCTTAAAGAAAGTTTTATGAACGCATTAAGCTTAATCCAAGCTATATATTACATAATAGTGATCTTAAACGATAATCATCGACAACTGTTTTCACGTCACTAATAACCTCAAAATTGAAAAAAAAACTATTCACAAATTTTGTGCTTTATTTTGTCACAACATCTATTATTCTATAATTGTGCAGTAAAATAAGCCGTGGGAAGTATTATGGCCTCAATATCACTACATTTTCTGGTTTATTTACTCGAGAAATTATAACAATGTACTCACTTGTGAAAACTGATATTTTCGCCCAAGTTTTCTTTATTTCCCGAATGCGATTTGCAACCGCGCACAATTCAGGACATTCTCCGTATTTTCAATCACCTTTGTTATAAACAAACACAGTACAATTTTATGAACTTTCTTTAAAAACGGACGATCTCTGCTGGTCTACTCCCGAGAGTGGCACATAGTGATAACGCGACCAAATTGAAAAGGAATCATAATGTTGCTATTGCAGAAATCTAAAAGTACCTTTCTTATTTTGCAGCATGGATAGGAGTCTTTAGGAGGCAGAATGACGTTTTAGGTAGTACGGCGTTACGTCATCAACATCTCATCTATTTGTATTAATTGATCTGAGCTGTCAATAGTGTCAACCACAGAGTCAACTCATCAACTGTCACAAGTGTCACGTCACAACACAACTCGCAATCAAAGAGACGCAATAAGTCACAATTTTATTTACTTATTTTACTTGCTCTGTGTACAAATCGAGTGAATAACAGCAAGCAAAAATACGACAGTATAACATTAATTTACTTTTTAGGGGATCGATACAATCCTTATAATATAAAGGCCGATTTAGACGTTACGAGTGTTTAGTAGAGTGCGTAGGTAGCACTCGCATGCCAGTGCATTAGTAGGTTTCCAGTGACGTTTATACTTCTTCCAGTAGATTGCCCATTTTGTAGGCCAAAACACACATAACTCTCCTTGTCAACTTGTGCAAGTTACTAAAACTGACCGTTTAGACTACAGCGAGTAACGAGTCAGGAACGCGCGGGGGGTTGAGCGGGCGCGGGAGGGTGTCACTTGAAACAAAAATAAAAAGCGATTCTATTTGATTCTAGTTGAAAGGCGAGTGGAACGTACTAGTACGAGTACTGGAAACTATCGTTAAATGTTTCAACTAATGTACTATCCTAACGCACTCTACTAACCACTAGAACCGTCGAGGCAGATTTAGAAATGGATTTATTTATCATAAATAGGTATAGACGTACTTTTTATTAATTCGTATGTATTTTAGGTTATGTGGTCTCGTGGGCATTAACGTGATAAAATAAACAATGTGTTATTTTTTTAATACAATTAATACTAAGTATAAATTATAAGCAACACACCGCTATTAATTAATATCATTGATGGGCTTACTTCACACAGGTATAAAGATACAGATGAGGAATCTAATCAAATTGATCTAGAGGCTAGACATTTTCAAAGATTAAAACAAAAAATAGAAGAAAGAAAGAAAGCAAATTTGTCAAAAAGGGAAATTGACCAAGATGAAATTGTCTTAAAAACAAATGATCAAATTGATTATGGGTCACAAGACACAGCTGACATAGGAACAGAAATCAAGGACAATGACCCGTTTTCAGAATCTGATGCAACAGTTACACAACATTCATCAATTCCACAAATTAATCAAGAGAAAAAGCCTAATGTTGAATTTAAAGTAATAGGGGCAAATGAATTTGAAAAGAAAGTTAAGGTAGATCTTTTCTTTTAACTCTATTCCATTATTGGCCATATTATGTATGTTGCTTAATTCTTCAGCATCATAATTTATATATAACTGGTAAACTCCTTTTTTGCGTTACTTTGGATTAGAAGTCCTTTTAACTATTTAAGTCCTTTTAACAGGCATTTTAATGTAACATTACTTATCGGTAAGTAGTACTTTAAAAATGCTCTCATTTACAGGTGAAAAGGGTATTGCCACATTGGTTATCAAATCCAGTAGGAATATCAACAGATCTTCAAAATTTGCCTTGCCATATTGACAAACAAGACTGGTTACACCCAATTTTGAAGAGTACCCTGGAGAAGGAGGGAGTTACACATTTGTTCCCAGTACAAGAGAAAGTTGTGCCTTTTGTATTAAAACAGCATTTGCTGCCAGCTCCCTTCTGGCCCAGCGATATTTGTGTGTCAGCTCCTACAGGAAGTGGTAAAACACTTTCATTTGTGTTGCCAGTTATACAGGTCTGTCTCATCTATGTTCATTTATTTACCTTTATAATCTAGAATAGACCTATCCAAAAACTTATATCAAAATATATTATAAGGTTATTTAGGAAAACAAAAACAAAACACCAATTATTAAATATTACCTTCCTGTGTGGCCAGAAACAGTGAGAACAATTTATTTAAAAGAATTGCAGACTCCAGTTTTCATGCCCACTGAAGCATGAGAAGTCAAATAAATAAATTGGTGCTTAGCATTTTTGGCATGAGTGGGGATTGAATCCTTATTATTACAAAAATGTTTATTTTTTTATGTTGCCTAATCATAGAGACAGTCTTACCAAGAGTATTTAATGTAGACATATTGGTTTCAGGTTGTAATGAATGATGTTGGTCGTTATGTGAAGGCATTAATTGTATTACCAGTCCAGGAGTTAGCAGGGCAGGTAGCTAAGGTTTTCAAAAAATACTGCACTAGTACTGGACTGAAAGTTGCTTTGTTGAGTGGGTCGACTCCCTTAAGACAAGAACAACAACTGCTTGTCCGTTACAGTAAGTATTCGTTTTACAAATTTAAGTGGTAAATAGGCAGGTCCTCACTAATCCAATATCAGTCTCTATGTTTGTAACTCTCTTTGATAGTATGTAGAGTTTAGTCACACATAATTGCACTAAAATGGGCTGTTTTTTTGTATTTTTAAACTAATTTAAACAATTTAATATTTCAGCTGAATCTTCTGGCTGGGTTAGTGAAGTTGATATAATAATTTGTACTGCAGGAAGACTAGTAGAGCATCTAAGCAACACTGAAGGCTTCTCTTTGAGGAATTTAAAATTTCTTGTTATTGATGAAGCTGACAGAATAATGGATCATATTCAAAATGACTGGCTCCATCATTTAGACAAGCACATAAAATCAGATAATCAATTAATGTCTGGCAAAGTACCAATATTTAATTGGATAAATTTGAAATCACATAAAATGCCACCACATAAGCTGTTGTTCTCTGCTACACTTTCACAAGATCCTGAAAAATTAGAGCAGTGGGGATTATTTCAGCCAAAATTGTTTTCTGTAGCTCCTAAAAGTCTATATGAAGATGATGAACAGATAAGGAAATACATGACACCAGTTGAATTAACTGAAAAATGTATTGTATCTGAGCCAGAAGAAAAGCCATTAATTTTATATCACTTATTAGTTGAAGAGAAATGGTCAAGGGTTCTATGTTTTACAAACTCCTCCCAATCAGCACATCGGTTGACTGTACTTTTGAAATATTTAAGTAATGATACACTGAGAGTTGCAGAATTGTCAGCAGCTTTGGACAGAACAAATCGAGACTCAGTTTTGAAAAAATTTCAAGAATGTGAGGTTAATGTGTAAGTTATTCTAGTAATATTTTAATGTAAAAAAATTTAAATTGTGATGTTTGTGTATTTGTTTGTCCTCTTTCACATCAAAATGTATTGATGTGATTTTTCACACATAGAATACTTTTTATCCCGGGAAAATATAAATAGCTAGCTATGTATAAATTAAATAACTAAGTAATTGTAATTTGTTTCAGATTGATTGGTACAGATGCATTGGCAAGAGGCATAGACATACCAGATTGTGATTATGTTATATCATATGATCTTCCTAGGAATATAAAAACATATATCCATAGAGTGGGGAGGACAGGTAGAGCTGGAAGGAAAGGGTGTGCAGTAACTATGTTACATCAAAATCAAGTGCATTTATTTAAGGTAACTATGTATAATATTTTAGCTTTTGCGTGTTTCCATTTCAATTTACAGTCAAATAAAAAAACCTTTAGAAAACCTCTTTCAAATATTGCTTTCTAGCCCAATATTAGAAGCCCAATAAAAATAAAAGATATTTACTTCTGTTAAAGAAGTCGTACATCTAGGTCCATTAAGTGCAGCAACAGACTTCCCACCTGTTCTGTTCAACAGGCAAAAAGTAAACACTGTTACTGATGTCTCTGGCTACACTGCAAGGCATAAAGGCTGTGAAGATGTTTTTGTTTATGTTTTATTAGAAGCCCAATTCATTTAGAATTGAAAAATTACTGTAGCTGTCACTGATGTGTAATATCTAAAGAACCCCAAAAATTCGATTCGAATTCCAGTTACTTACACACTTCTGTTCCATTTCACATTTCGTCCCATTTCACGAAACCACTCTCTACAAATGTATGCAACATAGTGAGAGCTGTGTTAAAGTCATAATGGACAACATTTCATTTTTTTAATCACCCATTTTTATTACTTTTATTAAAAATATATTAAAAAATAAGTTACACGTATTTTTTTATTTTATTTTTGGTTGAATTTTTATATTTTTAATTTAATTATGATTTTTTATAAATTTTGAGGACTTATAAACTAAAAACCTTAGCTAGGACTAAAATTAAGAAATATAAACTGTCACCCAAAGAAAGTGACTGATAGTGTCAGTCAAGCCACAGAGTATACGTTATAGAAATGCAAAGAGTATAATATACCGTGTTCCAAATAGGTGTTGCCGTAGCCGGAATTCAAATCGCCTACAACATTATTCATAATGTATATAATAATACTAGCTTTTGTCCTCGGTTTCACTCGTAAATATATTTCCTGTGATTCGAAACTAGCAAAACTTCCAAAGAATATTATATAAAAGAAGTATTTTTATAATTATATTTAAAGAATAATTATTAATTTAGCTTCAAATGGAATAAAAATGGGTAAAATTAATAGAAGGCAACACCTGAGGTCGATAACTAACAACTCTGCCAACAGACATTAGTATTTTTAAATTAGAGGGTTAGCACAGATTGGGGCACCTATTAATCCTCATTTTTCAATATTTTAGTATTTTTAAAATAACTCGAAAATTAAAGGATATAAAAAATAAAAAAAAATGAAAAATAAGCTTTCTAGCATGTAATCTCCAAACGGTTTTCGAATTTTGGTACCTTACGAAAAATGAAATGTTGTCCATTTAGGTAATATATATTATAATATTTTGTTATGTTTTAATTTTCAGGATATACTATCTATAGGTGGTAAAACTGAAGTACCACAATTAAAGATTCCACAAGAAATATTTGAGATGTATTCAGAAAAATACCATAATTGTATGCAGGAAACAAAAAAACACATAGAAGAAGAAATAAGTTCGAAAGTTAAAAAGTCAATAGCTTTAAAAAGAGGTTTTAAGTCTAAAACAAACAGTACCTAATCATCAAAATTCAAAAAAGTATAAATTAAAATAAAATTATTTTGTGGACTTTGCATGCTTTTTAATTTAGGTACACTTTTCCAATTATACCTACATATTTTCCTGTGTATTTTCCACTTATAAATCTGTGGGTTGACCGACCTCTCTCTCTATCTCTCATAGTTGGTCGGCCACATTGTCGTTTCTTTTTTTTTTTTTTTTATTGATTGGCGTACATTTCAGCCAGTGTCACGTCGTTATTCAGTTACATATAACTGTCGAAATTGGTCGAAATTTAGTATTGATACTTTCAGGAATCTGAAATAAATATACAATACTACTTCTATATTTACAATTAAATTAATTAAAACTATTTACTTAAATACACATAAAAAAATATTCAATACACCAGTAATAAGTAATAGTTCAATGCAAAAAAATTGGAGTCGCATACCACAATACTCTTGCTTCTCCCGGTTTAATATATTTACATGAAATGTACTGTACAAAGGTATGTTTCATTGCCTACTGCTTTTATAAATGGGTGACATGGCTGTATGGTTACATAGACCTTTGCCCTTTCCTCGGAAAGAATACTTTTTTTTACAAAAAAAAAAATATGGATGTCAGTCAAACTCAATCTGTGTCTTAGTCTGTGGTAAAACATTTATTCTTCCTCCTAGGGTAAAACGCAATCTGTGGTTTTTCTGTTGTTTTTGCTCTGTCTGTGGCTTGTTTGTTGTTGTAGATTCTTCCGATTCATTTCGCATTTTTTAAAACTTCTTAACTGATTTAAATACTCTTGATTACATTGGTAATTTATAGTGAGTCTTTCACAGACATTCTTTTTATATAGCCTATAATAAATATAAAAGATATAAAATGTCTGATGATGAAAATGTGGACGCATTCGACTTTAAAAGTTTTCAAGAAGTTAGTGATGATATAAAACTACATAAAACACATCCAGATACTTCGGGCATGTTTGTTTCAGGATGGGATGATGCAGATCAAGGTGTAGAAGAAGTTAAAGATCCAAAAGGTAAACTATATAACTAACAAGAATTAAAATTATCATCTGATTTTATGAAAGTAACATCGATGGAAAGTAAAGCCAAATGTGTTTGTTAATTTCAGCAAATCCCATTGATCATGTGCTATGGGCAGCTGAAAATGGCAATATGGAGACTTTACGTTCATTGTTATCTGTAGAACCAGGGTTGGTTCATGTGAAGGATTCTGATGGCTATACACCACTTCACCGTGCTGCTTATGGAAACCATTTTGAAGCTGTTTGCTATTTATTGACTATTGGTGCTAGTGTTGGGTCCAGAACACAATTAGGTTGGACACCTTTACATTCAGCATGTAACTGGAATCATTATAAAATTGCAGCAAGACTGTTAGCTGCAAATGCAAATCCTAAAGCACTTTCAGATGGTGGTAAGTACATACCGATATACTCATACTTATAGTCCAGTAGAGCAAATGTACATTAAAAACAGTCAATATAGAAAATAACATCTTTAGTATGCTTTTATTAACTTCATTTTTAAATCAAACTTATGAAAGCCATAAATTCAAAGCTATGAAAATTCAGTGTTATCTGCATCAAAGTCAGCAATAAGAATAAATCACATCTATTACAGATCAAACTCCACTGCATTTGGCAGCAGCTGTTAGCCATTCTAAGTCCACATTACTAGTTCTTCTGCTTCGAGACGATATATCTGACTTATTATGTCGTGAAAATAAGTCTGGTGAAACTGCAGAACACCTGGCACAAGGACATGGTATTTACGGACCGCTGTTTGAAATGATATTACCTGCAGCATCATATATTCGGAGTATAGCATTTACTTGTAACCCACATGTGAGAGATATATAATTAGTAAAACATGTCACATAATTAAACCTAATGTTTTATTACTACTTTTGCTCATTTAGAAAGAAATAAGCATTCTGTAGGTAGTTAACTAGATAATATTATCATATTCCTTACCAGATTTAATATACACAAACACCTTGAAATTACTAAACAGTAACACTAGTAAAATCCAATTTTGGTTTAATCTCCTGATGGGACATGAGATTTTATTTTATAACTTTGCATTATCAAAAGCTTATATGTAATAACAATATTGAAAACAATGTTATAATTTTAATAGCATTTATTAATATAGCACCATTGCTATGCTCATTTTATATACTGTTGAACGAACACATTGGACCAAAAGCAGCTTATATTCAACATAATAATTAATTATAGTAAAAGTTAGTGTTATAACAAAATAAAATAATTACAACAAAATAATCATTTAATTTTAATAACTAACTTAAGATAATTAATCATTACTATTAGAATATATTTTAATACATGTAAGTGTACCTTTTACTTTGCATTAATTATACACCTAAAAACAAAAACTTGATTTAAAAAACATAAATATAATCTAATGTTAAGAGTGCAAGCTGTCTAGTACTGACATAGCTCCATTAACTAGATAAGTCTCAGTTTGTAGATTTTTTAAACTAGCAATAAGTTTACGTTTGTTGAAATGTTTTATTTCTGGCAGTGATTGTCTTGCTGCAGCAGACATGAATGGCAGAATAAGGCAAGCAATTGTGCAACATTTCATTCTAATACAATGTTTCCATATTGAATTCAAGATTTCATCAGAGAGACATTGACAAAGTGGCATCATATTTATAACTTTTAAACAATTTTGTTGTTGACGCTCTGTAATAGGATAATCTCCCTGACTAAATGGAGATACTAGAACTGCCTTCCAAGCAGACTGGATCAAATTATTGGGATAGATAAACAACTTGTATAGTAAAATGGACAGCACATCATACAAAGTATTTGCTAACAAACGTGGAATAAGATTACATGTATTCTCTTCATTACCATATCTAACTGTAAGTTCTGCTGCCAGATGAAGAGCTTCAATTCCATTTTCTGAAGCAGAGCAAACTTGTTCTAAAGTCCTAACTTTGTCCTTAGTAAATGTAGGGATAGCCCAAGGCATATCCACATTTTCCAGACGGATCGCGAAAAATAATTCAATCAAAGTGCACCACAGGGATTCCCTCTTCTGATTGGTTACCTTAAGTGCAGTATCAGGTTCAACTATGCTGATCAAACATTGCAATGCTCTCAATTTTTTCGTTTTATTAAAATCTGTTTCATCTTCTAGAGCGATGCGAGCTAAGTACAAAGCACCCATTTTTGGACAGGTTGCTTTTAAAACATACTTAGCTCTCATAACGTCTTCGAGTTCTAATCCCACTTTTTCACCATTCCTCTTCTCATTGATTGTCTTCTCCAGAATATTTTCCAATATTTGAATCCTGACGGAGCTGATGTTTATGTTATTTTTATCAGCAATTTCGTTTACAGTTTTGTTAACATCGTATCTCGTCATTTTATTTACAAAATCGGGATGAAAATATATAGCTTGCACGAGTTGAAAAGGTTCCCCAGAGTACTTTAATAAATCTTCACAGGCCCAATCAATTTTGTGCAACGAGTGGCGGGTGGACAGAGAGGAATGTAATTTTTCCATCTGTCGCACTGCCCTGTTAGCTGGCTGCAGTGAGGCCCAGCGCTGTGCGAACTGATAGCACAGCTGCGCCGCAGCTACTTGATCAGCGCCGCGCACACATCCTTGCAACACGTAAAACAAACACGCGCCGGCCCACTCCATGTTAGCGATGTGACGCACGCAACAATGAGCAGCCCTGAGGAGTGGCTCTTCTGTAGCCTCCAGCCTCCAAGGGTCACTTTGTTTCTCGCTACATTTCCGCGCCGTCATAGTTTGCTTCAGAGCGTTACTGCACAGCATATCGCAAGCTATTTGTAGGTCCGAGTCCAAGTGCAGTAAAGTCGCGATCGGCAGCCAACGTTCATAAGAAGCCAGTGTAATCTCGGACTTTAAGTTGGACCACATGTCTTCACGCATAAAAAGTTGAAATGGAAGTCGGTAATGACCTATCTCTGGAAACATGCCTTTAGTGGAAAACATTTCAAATTCATATTGTTTAGGTGAACTTAACCTGGTGTAGTCTTTCAGAAAGTGTAATAACAAATATTCATTTTTGCTTATGCTGTCAACAATGTGTTTGCTAATCAACTTAAAAATACACAAGTAAATCTCATAATAATAAGGATTTATGGCTATCAAGCGACCATGCAACAGCACTTCTCCTTTTTTCCAAAAATCTTTTAAAATATCTATGATAAACTTCTTATTCTTAATGCTGTCCCAGACAACTGAACAATTTGTAAAAAGTTCATTTTCTTCCTTCTCATAAATTACTTGTTTGTAGTTGAACTCATCTGTTTTAACTGTATACTTCAATTCCCACCCCACTAATAATGATATCAACTGCAAAGACAATCCGTCGTCTATGTCAACATGTAAGGTGTTACAAAAGTCCAACAGTTTTTGTATAGTGGTATCAGGATAACTTTGCAACACATAATAGAGAACTATTTTTGCATCCAATGTGTCTTCTGTGATGTCAGGAAGAGGTAAATCAACAAAGTTAAGATTATATTTAGATTTAAGTATATACTGAGGTGCACTTGCAACTGTATTAACATGAATAAGGTTGTTTAGACCTAGGGCATGTCGCATAATCGGCGAATTTAAATATTTAGACAATGCATTTGTAATATTTTCTCCATAATCCTCAAAACTCTGTAGCAACCAATCAGGCTTACATCTGTCAATGCATGAATTCAACAACAATAAGCAAGAGCACAAGAGAAGTTCATCACACTCTTGTGACAATAAAATGTTGCATATTATTTTCTTTGCAAATTTCTCCTTAGCTTCCAAAAATATGTTGTCTGCAGTTATGTTGAACAAAATATTATTATACGTGCACATAGATAATATCCTGAAAGGCACAAAATCGTTCCTATATTTAATTTTACTTATGAAAGTTGTATCAAACTGTTTTTGGGACAGTAAGTTGACATAGAACATAATAAGATCATCAGCAGATGAAATACTGGACATGGGCACAAACACATAATGGAATTTCCAGGCTATGGTCAAATGTTTAACTCTAATGGAAGTATTTGCAATAGCATTTAAAAATGTCAATACACTGACCAACAAATGTATGTAGTCTTCAGAACAAGTGTTTATCAAGTCTATTAGAACTAGGGAGCAACTCCAAACTGTTGATGAATTGTTGGTCTCTTTGAAATTACTCATTAGTGCACTTACTACATCATATGAAACTTCTCCTTTTGTGAACAAGACAATGAATGATTCCACAAGTGACTTAACTTCAACATTTGCTGAAGACTGTGACAGCAAATTAACCAAATTACTGAGAAATGTCTCCGGTAATCTTGCCAATTGAGTTACACAAGCTCCACGACCTGTGCTGGCCCACTCTCCACTAGCAGAGAACCATTTGGATACTTTATCTATTCTTACTCTTTCACAAGCCATATCATTTAGACTTATTTTAATATCATACGAGTTCTTTAAATGATACAAGTCTTCAATCTTAGACAATAACACCTCATCCAATAAATTTGTTCCCTTGATGAAATCTAAGTAACATCTTTCAATTACAGGACTGCTCGAACTCCCATTTATCAAAAGTTCATACTTAGTCATGATTGACTTCAATATAATTTTTTGTTCTGTCTTAGATAATGATTTGAAATAATCCAAAGATTTTTTGACAGTGCTGTCTTTTAAACACCTCTCAATATATAAAACGCTTCCATAATTGCTGTATCCGCTCATTAGCTGCATGACAATTTTCAAATCATTTAAGTCCACTGTAGGACTGCTGATCACTTTGTGAAGCACCAGTAAGTAGTCTGTACAATTAAAAGGAAAATTGTACTTCTTCAATACAACTTTCAGTCCAGCAAAGTTCAATTCCATTTTTATCTCATGTATCAACTGTAAATCTGTATCACAAATAATAAAATCATTCTCCTTTATTGTTGCATTTGTGATCGCCAGCTCTCGTATAGCGTCACTCCAAGGAACATTTAGGATGCGTAACACATCCAACAGACATTTCAATTTAGTTGTACTGGAGTGGAATGCATTAAGAACAATTTGCAGGCGAGTCTCATCTGTATTACCACTATTATCTGATGTTTCATGTTCTATATAAGACTTTAAAATAGTGTCCAGTTCTAGATAACATTCAGCAGAATAGGCACACAAATAGTTTTGCAAGAACAGCTCGAGATCTTCGGTGTAGCAGCGTTGTAACATTATTAAAGCAACTTCCATGTGACTCAGGGAACTAAGCTCTCCAAGTAAAATGTTTATTCTGTACTTATCCTTTAATTCCAATATCTTATGCACATGAACTTTTAAAATATCAAGTCCATCCATGGATGTGGGCCTGATTGTGACAAACTTTGTTTGTGCAGATTGCAACACAGACAATATTTCACCAAGGAATTTAATTCCAATTTTTGGCCATGATGTTGATTTTTCTAAAGAGAATATTCTATCAGAAGTCCACTTTACAAACAAGTCAATAAAAAAAGGATTTTCATCTAAAAGAGGAGGGATTAATATTTTTAGCCACAATATAAACTCATTCATTTTTATGTTTCCTGGAGTCGCTTCAAGTATAGCAATAATATCATTTGTTTCTATTTTATTTAATTGACGTAATTTGATCCAAGCCATTGAAGCTAAGTCCAAATTAGAGTTGGATATAAAATTAACTACTAGATCAATAAAATTTGAATCCAACACATACTTTGGATCATATTTCAATTCTTCTGTTAAATCTATATACTCAACAATTTCAATTTTAAAAACAAATTCACAGATTTGCTTAGATATCAGATTGTCATCTTTACACCTCAAATAGAGAGAATTGAACAACAGTTTGTACTGAGCATCATGCAGGTATAAAGTATAAGCTGTTGACAATAGATATGATACATCTTCAATGTCTTGAAATAATTTGGTTAATTGTTTAATATATTCTGAAAATAATAAATTGCTATTAGTTATACCAGTTACAATGTTCTGTAGGTTATTTTTCAGAAAATCTTGCGCATGATGACTTTGAGTGATGGAAAGGATCGAGTTGTGCTGAACTTCTTCATGCAATATATTGGCTCCTTTGTAAACATGGTGAATATATATCTGAAAATTGTAAACAAATATGTAAATCATTACCTATAATTTTGTTACATAATCACAAAAGGCACATCCAACAGACTGTCTGTTTAGTGGGTAAGTTCAATAACCACTAGGGTCTAGCTAAACTTGTTAAAAGTAGATTAATAATTTAATATAATATATTAACATAATTTGGGTGTGTTAGACAGGCTTGGGTGTAGAGTGAAATAAACTTCCATCCAATACTTAATTTACTACTGAAATATGATGCGAGTATTTTAAAGAGAGACACATACCTCATTTTCTTTAATTGCTAAGTAGTAAAATGAATCCTTGTATGATGCTAGCAATGTATAAGTCACAACTTCACTAGTTAGCTCCATGTGAACCTGGGCATCACTTAGTTTGACTATCCAAATGTTATTCGTGTCTGCCAGTAATGCCATGTTACCCCATGGTAAAACATTTTTCCAGTCTCCTTTTTGAGCAGATGCCGCCACAGCTCTCAATCCAGTCAATGGACATTCTACTATAAGGGCTCCTCTGTCAATATCTAATTTTAAACCTGTTACATTATTTTCATAGCACAGGTAATCTTGTATTTCAGATTGTAACGAGATACTGTTTTGTACCTTCTCAATATGAATATGTATTACTTCTTGTGTTATTTTCATCAGCATGTCTCTTACAGAGTTCGGAATATGATAGTAATTTTCATTATTGCTCACTAAGTATATATTATTTTGATCTTTGTCAACTGCAAGGCTCTTGAAATTATAATTAGACATATCATCAATTATAGCTGTTACTTTTGTATCACCAAGTATATCTATGACAATAATTTTAGAAGTTTCAAGTAAAACCCACAAAAATTGATGCCATATAGTAACATCAATGATATTACAATTCGCTTCATGGTGATAATCGGCTGTACAACCATTGTCTTCATTTGCTTCGACATTAATCACAGTGATAAGTCGTTTCCCACTCACCAACACTAAATTGGGATAATATAATTTTGATACTATACTGTTGAATTGATCAATATGAGTAGGATCTAAAGTCCGTAAAAGAATATTGGCGAACTCGTTCATCATGACACTAATAGATAGTATTTACTATTTCTATAGATAGCAAAACAACTAATAAGACTCACTCAGTACAATGTTTTTACATTGTAGGTATTAAATTTAACAGTGCTGTATTTGATTTCTTCTCGTTTATATACTAGTCAGTTCTAAAATGTATTAATTTTAAAGACTAATAATGTACAAGAAAGAAGCAATAAAGTGGCAGTTACAAAACCGAAAAAATTTCAAAACAAAAATCACAGAGAAAAATGATGTGTTGTGTAGTTTTCTTATGTTGGTAGCATTTTTACCTTGCTCTGTGGTAACATTGCTACATGCACTCTTTTTGTCTATTATTTTATAGGGTTGCAACACGGCGTAAAATAGACAACGAACATTAGGAATGTTGGTCTTTGCTAGTACCTACTGCCTACTATTAGTAGTCTTTATTTTAATCAAGGTCATACCGGTCACGTCTTCGTTATTTTTTTGTTCGAATGAAGAAAGAAAAAAAAGTAACTTGTACTGTATGAACTCAGTTCCTTTGCCTGATCCTGAAAAGGAACAAACTATTAGAAAAAAGTCTATGGTAGTCATACTTGATTGAATAATATTTAATTATCTTATAATTATAAACGATTTCTAATCATATTTACATACTATTTATATTACTTTCTATTTTATAATTATTTTAAAATATCTCATCCTTGGCTAAAAATATTATTTCCAAGCTCGTTACCAATTTAAAAAAAAGCAACCATGTTGTTGAATTTCAACATGGCGCTCGGTTGTGCGAAGTGTGTGTGTGAAAGTGCAGTGAAATTATGTTAAATATGCGATGTTTTAGTGATAATTTTAGTGTATAAGTGAAAAGTGTGTGTATTAATGCCGCGTGTTTCTTATAATGGCTTTGGATTTACGCCTGCATTCCCCAGCGGGCGCAGAACCTGTTGTTTATACATGGCCCCTCACTTCAGGTCACGGCTCGGTAAGGAAATCTCACATTTTGTGTATGTACTATGTATTTAGATAGGTATATATTTGGCGGGCTCTCATCTACTAGAATGCTATCAGAAGTAGATTGTTTAAATATCGTATTCCCATGTAGGCCTAACAACAAAGTTTTTTGATAATTTTTTTATTATTAACGTAAACAGAGCGTTTTCATGCCCTCAATTAGAAATTAGTCAATTCAACGAACATATACCGCGTTGTTTGAATCGAATAACCGCGTAATTTCCAGTCGACTCACGATTAATTAGTGCTCCAATTTACATGGATGCGCCAGCGTGCTCTAGCGGGGTTATTGCTGAGTGTATTGACCTCATATTTTGTCAAGGTGTCTGCTTTTTTTAGATAAGTATAGGCAGCATCGATATGCAGAGAAGTTCTTTGCGTACCATCCGTAAATAAATAATTTTCATTATTTTCTAGCTTGCTAATAAATTGCATTATTATTATACAGACTATGTATTGTTTATGTAATACAATGATAGTTTGAGTTAGATTGTGTGGCCTTGTGATAATTTGTATAAATTTTAGTAACTAGGTACTGAATAATGTTAAATTTCTGATAAGGTGATAATATAATTGCCACAAATCCAACATCCACATTTTTTTAAATGCATAGCTACCCACCTACTTATTGATAACTCCTATAGAATGACATAACCTATCAACATGTTGTTTTGTTTTGTTACATAATATGTTAGCAGATAGATAGGTAGGTAGGTACTTACTGATTTGGTGCAACTATTATTTATTGTTTAATAATGGGTTGTTTGTTTTAATAACTAAATTAGAATAGGTAGGTGTGTTTTTTAGAATTCTTAATTTTCTTAGAAAACATGTGAGTGACAGTTAAAATTATTTTCATATACGAATTTAAAAGAAGCAAATTCCTAAGAGATTTTTTTAACATATTTTTTTGAGCTCTTATGCGAAATAAGTTTTCTTTTTTTTCGCAATTTTTGATACCATACATCACTGATCTAAACATCATCCTAATTTAAAAATATTTTGAAAGCATACGAAAATAGTTCATTAGTGCATTCAAATACGAAATTGCTGTATCTAAAAAAACAGGAAAAATGTCTAATTTTTAAACTGTTTGTCAGTAATAAGGCAGTTTAATTGTAGACTACTCTGTGAATTGCTTAATAAGTTATAGATTACATAGTTAAATATCACTAAAGGCAAATAAAACCCTGGTTGCTTATTTGATTTGGCATGTGTAACTTTACAAACAAACATATGCTCACAACTTTTATACCTTGCAGAGCATAGAGTACTAAGCCTATGGAGGGGCCATAGACGGGCTTCCCCTTTCGCCAATTTTTCCCCCTTTGACCAGTTAAACTGACCAGGTGCGCAGTAATAAGTAACCTTAGATTTTGTTGGTATCGTTTAGTGTCGCAAGACAGAGCTCTAGGAAAATAGTTAATTGTGATGTTTTAAATGGGAAAGGCGATCTAGGACGTAAAACTTGCTGAAACATAGTGTTTCCAATCATTAATTATAATTATTATGTTTGTATTTTAACATAATCATCATATAACGTAAAATCCGTTGCGACAATAAAACGACAGAAAAATACAGTGGTACAGGGGCTAGTACTAGACGTTTACCTCCCCTCCCGCCAAAATTGGCAGAAAAAATTGTTCGGTGATTTAGCTCTTCCCGTCTCCAGTCTTAAATACTCAAAGTTGCAGAGTGAACCTTTTGCTAGTTGTCTATATTAAACAGAACATGTGGCAAGTCTGTTGCTGCACCTAATAGACCTAAATGTGTCACTTCTTTAACAGCCATATCTGTATTTTATAGAAGAAATGCGGACGTTTTTCGTGTCCTCTGAAGCTCGAGAAGTCGATTAATGGCACATTCTTAAAGAAAATGGATGCTTAGCATTTTTGGAATGAGTAAGATTTGAACCTGAAGGCTCCCAGTTTTAAGTCCAATATCAATTAGGCTATCAACTCCTCTATAATAATAAATATAGATAAGTTAGCCAATTAAGTATTTGGTATCTTATTGAATGTATAATTGCTTATTATGTATTTATTGCTTCAGGACAAACACGACGGCGCCATCGAAATCGTAGAAACTATAAGGTATGTAAAATAACAATACTGTATTCTGTTTAAGCTTATATCCATATCCTTTCCTATCCAAATACTTCTAGGCAGTCAAACAATAATTTGTCATAATGGAAAAATATTTAAAGAGTACATTTCCATTTGTATGCATTCATAAATTATTATCAATCTCCATATCGTGTGTAGGAGGCGTGAAGGACGCGAGGTCACTGACTGCTGCTGCGATAATTTTTCGAGGTTTTTAGTCTAGATTTCGCTTTACAAAACATTTAAAAAATAAGAAAGTGCTTTTATAAAGGGATTAATTTATACCCGTATCCCGTGAAGGACGTCTGCGTCCTCAAGTCAATGACTGCAATGTGATTTTTCGCGCCATTTTGTACTTTTAGGTAATTATTATTTAATCTATGCTTTAGGTAGGTACATATTTAATACAAATAAAATAGGTAAGGTACCTTTTGGATTTTCTTTTTTGTTCTTTATATTATTTTTGCACGACCCCAGTGTAATTTTATTTTTGTAATCGTAAGAAGTTGTTTTCGAACTAATAATATTATTATCTTCATGCAATATTATTACCTACTTGTTTATATGATTTCATTAGTAATTTAGACCATATACACATTAGTAAAGTTATTTTTTATTCTTACCTAATGAAATAAAGTAGGTTAGAAATAATTTAAAATTCGTTTAACTATGCTCTATTCATTTTATGAAGTGAAGGGGTTTGTGATACTTATTTAAAAATCACGTTAGGGATGTGCACTACAAGAATCGGAAGTGATTTATTCAATAATCGATTATTTCTTAGAACAAATTATAATCGATTGGAATAATAATTTAATATTTATTTTCTTTATTTTTAACTTTGATATGATGTCGAAATGAGAATTTAATTACGGGATTATACAGTATATTAAGATGTTTAAATTTCATATTTTTACGCAAAGGCCGATGGACGCTAGAAACAAAATGGCGGCTAATTATTATTTATTATACCATTTTACCATTGCCAGCTTTGAGTACTAACAAACAAGCTATTTAGGTAAACAAGGTCCGATTTATTAAATCGATTTGATTTTTAACTGATTATATTTATTGTTCAGTAGTCACTAATTTGTAGCTAATCCAAATGTGTCACGTAATTATACCTGCAAAGAAACGTAAAATATTAGTTTATTTTTATCATAGTTTGTAAAAAAGACTTTATTTAAAGGATTATAATGCCACTATTTTCCTGTGGAGTTTCACAATTTAATAGTTTCAATTTAATCATTACTTAAATGAACATGAAAGTTTAATGCTCATAATTTATGTTTTATTTTATTTTTATTTCTTTGGCGGATGTGTCACTCACGCCTTCATAATAATAAATAGAGTATAATAAGTAGTACCTTTTCCCCATAAAATCACTTCTTAATTTAATCATTGAATTCAATCAGCATATTGCTAATACTTTCTTTGGAAGTACAATGTCGATATAGGATCATTGTATAACTATTTATACTCCCAAGTTTCATTCAAATCCGTTTAGCCGTAGAGTCTTGATTGACCAACAAGGATCCAAACTTTCACATTTATAACATTAGGAATTAAGAATAAGATCAATGTCTTAAAAATTTGCTGAAAATGGTCCATCAATACGATAAGCATGTCTCGAAAATCAAACAATAAAAAGGAGAAGGAAGGAAGACAATGTATTTTAAAATAGACATGTGCGCGGTAGAGCACAGTTGAGCACCACCTGCAACTTCCACCTCGGAAATAAAACTAGAACCAGTTTGGCAGGACTACTCCCCGCCAAGAGAACTCGCGAGTCGCGACCTCTCAATGACCGAACTGTTGCCCGTTCTGACCTTGGTACTACCCTCTTTCGTTATGGATGTGGCGTGTCGTTAAATTTTATATTGACACGTATTGAGACGCCTTTTAAATTAACATTGTATCAAGGCGCTTTGACAATTTTTTTTCCACTCAAACATAAGGAACGTTACGATATATCTTCGCCGATTTTCATATCGACAGAGAATTCTTCCGGATTATGTTTTCAGAAATTGTGAAAAACTATTTTTTGTAATATACCTTGTTAAAAATAAAAATGCTCACTTAACGATTCCCATATTTAAGCCTATATAAAGATAAATTCAGCCAGTTGGACCGGATTTAAATTTTAAGAATGTTGAATATGTCACCCACCCCTCCTACCTGATCTCATTGAATTAAATACCCTTTTAATTATAGTTTACAATGCATTTATTTTTGCTGCCCTGAGAGGAGGGACCCTGAAAGCATTTCTGTATACTAAAAGCCAAGTTTTTTTGGCAGTACAGTGAAAATTAGCAATCTCAGTTTTAGCCGTCCTCTCCTTTTATACTCAGATCAGTAAGTTTCGAGTTTACTTCTTACAAACAATTATCTCTTTATTATAATAATTTATTTATATTAATTAGTTTGACGTTAATTTAAATGTAATGTTATTTGTCAACAGATGGGTATGCGACGACCTACCCGAGATGAAGGCAGCGCTGGAGAACAACATCTTGACAGATTACGACACGCACTCCTACGAAAGTATGCGAGGTCTATGCGATCGATACAACCGCGCCATAGATTCCGTCGTCGCGCTGGTGTGTATTATTTATTTATATATCGACGGTTCAAAGCATATCGGGCATACGCGACAAAAAAGACAACGCAGAGACGTGGGATTAATCAGTAAGGTCATTCGAAGGAGCTGAAAATTTTGATTAAAATTATGTACATAACAGTACATATCCTTTTAACCGTCGATATGCACTTACTATTTTAGTTAGTACTTAATACTGCAGTAGGACCTCCATGACCTGAACACCAATTTAAGCCAATTTTCATCCGACATAGTTAAGAATCCTGACTAAACCAGCCTTCAACAGGGGCATTTGATATTTTATTAAAGCCAGAAAATAGTATAACATTGGCAATTTCGTGTCACAGACAAATATAAGCTAAGAAATCACGGAGCAGGTATATATTTTTTATAATAAATACCCAAACAAGCATGTGAACCCGGGAATGCCATTCATTGTCCGCTAATATGCGAGAAGGCTCCGACAAACGCTGTACAGCTGTTGCACGTCCTTCGGCTATTGTGGTGGGTACTGGCAAGTACTGGGCCCGGGCATTGTGCAATTTGTTCCATATTTACAAAATTAACTATGCTTATAACATAAATATATGAACTATATACAAGGTAGTGTAGTGTAGTGTAGATTAGCTATTATATATTCGTAACTGAGAAAACGTTTTTACACAAAGAAATAAAATTGTATAGTCCATAAACATAGATTTTTTATCTGACTGAATGTTTGTCTAAAATAATTAGGCTCCAAACCGGCTAAACGAATTTTGATATAACTTTCAGCGCTCATGGTGGTGTTATTGCTTATTAAGTATTTCATCTCTAAATAATGTTGGTTATTTCAGTAGTGAAAGGGGTATTAAAACAATACGGACGAAGTCATGGGCAGTGTCTAGTCCACTATACTATAATAATTTGTTTATTGCTAAGCTAGAATTGCCGTCTAGTTGCCGTATTTGTTTGTGTTGTTACGTTAGTAAATAAATATATGGAGCGTGTAGATGCCGCGTGGGCTACATCTTGTCATGACCTCCGCGTGGAAGCTATTTTGGGGGAGGGTTCACCCATCTCTCTCCTATTCATATTCAAGGGTGGTGGCGTCGGGCGCAGTTCTCAGTGTTGCCTGCTGGCCCTATTTGAAAACACCAGGAGTATTTGATACAAACATTATTATAGATTTTTTGTTGTAACTTAAATGCCTACAATTACACTGGGAGGAAGAGATTTTTCGTAACCTAGTTAGGTACTACGAATTTTAATTTCGATTAATTTTATGAAAATCCTGAAAAAGATCTAGGTATCAGTAGAATTTAAAGTAAGTAAATTACATTCTTGAACATTTTATATCGCTTTATCTTCCTTCTTCTGTTGACATCAGAGTTATATTATACTAGCTTTCCGCCCCGGGCTTCGCCCGTTGAGCCCATACAAACTTTCATCCCCTATTATACCCCCTTAGGGGTGGATTAAAAAAAATAGCCTATGTCCCTCCCGAGGGTTCAAGCTTACTGAGTATGAAATTTCATCAAAATCGGTTCAGTGATTTAGCCGTGAAATCGGAGTTACTTTCGCAATTTTATAACGTACCTATGGATTATGTTGACATGACAATATTATTTTCTCTATCTTCCAAGCATGCAAATAATTTCTTTGCTGATTCCACATTCTACACCCTTAAAACCAGTAGACCACTCTGATTCAACAAACTGTTCTGTTATTGACAACTCCCTAAATGTGTACATTGTTACTTGTGTATTTGGTCACACCAACAATCGTGATGGTGCGTGTATGCTTAGTGGATCACCTGAAAAATCAGTAGAAACGGCAACGCTGCCAGTTGCCAACTGTGAGAGCGCGGCGTAGACTCTCGGCGAAAGTGAAACTACTACGGCGCGTGTCGGGGGGTGGAATCGTCGCGGGTACATCTACTTGACCTACATAGCAGTCGTCAACCGTCTAACCTGCCCCTGATTTTGCTCTTGTCGCATCTCTAGCTAGACTTTGTACAGTGCTCGAGATTCCACGAGTATTCTCAAGTATTTTGTACGAGCTCTGCTACGGTTTCATCCGCAAGGAAATAGAGTAAGCCCTCCAGCAACTCTGTACAGAAAATACGTCGATCCGTTGCCCCGTTTTAACGTGAAGTATGGACAAACAAACAAAGACACTAACATTATTATATGTATGTATTACTAAGGATTACAGTAGGGCACCTACCACCAGGTTCCCTAAGATTCTGATGGGTATTGCATAGGTCTATTTATTTTGCTTCCTTCATTGAATGTACGATTTTGCAATTCTATTTAATATGGAAACCAGAAAACAGTGAGCCCCTAGCTAGAGCATTGTTTCCCAAAGCCGTCTATATGGACCCCCAGGGGTCGATTTCAACTTGCTGAGGGTTCATATCAGCAAGAAAAATTGCCAAGTGGTATATGGGGCCAAACATTTTGGGGACCTCTGCCCTAGAGCCTAAATATTTTGCATTCATGAATTACAAATAAAAGTCATGAAGGCTGTTACTAAGACTGTCAGGTAATAATATATATGACATGCCGCTCTTCCATCTCATATAGGTATTTTAGTCTGTCTGAAATCTGTTTAGTTCGCATTTGTAAAATTGTTAGCTAGGATAATTTAGGTCCAAGCCTGTAATCAGACTGAGTTTACTACTTATAGCAAACGTAGTACAAGTTACGTAATATAAACCTACCTATAAACCGTAGATTTTACTCAGCTGACTAAGCATACGCAAGGCCACTCAACTACTCGCGAGGTGAGGCGACACGCCAATAGGTATATACACATACATAGTCGCACATAATAAGTTACGTCGAGAGCAAATAAGGAAACGCTGTCTTGTGAACGCGTCATCTGTGAACAATACAGATGCATGCTATTCTTCACCACAGTGGAAAAGCATGCAGTGGTCCAATCCCTTTTATATTTCCGAAAACACTTGCCGATATGACCCTCTAAACAAAGTTAGTGGTTTTGTCCCTCCGCCCAAACATTCACAGGCCCTTCAGAATAACAATTTACCCATTAATTATCCTTAAGGTTCGTAATTACCATGGTCTATATCAGAGGCCCCAAAATGTTTGGCCCCTTAGACCACTTGCCGATTTTTTGAATTCTCCGTAGACCCCCTGCTTGCCAAATAATGAATTGTCACAGTGGAAAAGCATGCAGTAGCCCAACCCCTTTCATACTTCCGAAAAGATCTGCCGATATGGCCATCTAAACAAAATTTGTGGTTTTGTCCCTCCGCCAAAACATTCACAGGCCTTTCAGAATAACAATTTACCCCCTAATTATCCTTTAGGCTCGTAATTACTATGGTCTATAATCAGAGGTCCCAAAAATGTTTGGCCCCATAGACCACGTGCCGATTTTTTTAACAATCTGTTTATCTGCTTGTCAAATAATGAATTGTCCCTATATTATGTCGTAAATCTCCAATTTTTGTCCCCGATATGGACCCCCAGCAAGTTTAAATCGACCCTGGGGTCCATATATATACCACTTTCGGAAACAGTGGTCTATATGCTTCTATTGGACTACCAACTGGTTGTCTTTATACTGTCCTATCATCATGATTAATTTGTCATGTCTGTATGGGGAAACAACAATGATGATACCTTATAGTCACGATGGGAATACCTTTGGGAAACTTTGTCCAAAGTCGCTTGTTCTTTTCCGTGTATTTGTAATGTTTGTATTATAGGAAATGTTTCTGATGCATAATGTTTTTTCTGAGCATTCTCAGCATTCAGGCTGTTTAGATACTCCAAAAGACAAGACGTTTTACAAAGAAAATTCCAATGTTTATTGCTCTTATTGCACAATCACGAAACCCTTTCTTATTTTTTGTGTCCAATACTTTTCTACGTAATGAGCCAAGCTGACAATGGACAGTGTTAAAAATACACAATGACGTGAATAATATTGAAAGATTTGAAAATACTTATGAACATTTTGTATGACATATTCTTGGCCGTAATGTTGCACAAATGGCACATCTGTCCATCCAAGGTTTTTGTTTTGTTACGACTCTTAATTTAATACCTACCGTACTCAGTCAAACGCCATTTTATGTTATTTTAATACATTACAGAATGCCCAGCCTCAACCGTTGTTATTAGAAATAGCTTTACGTGACGTATGTAGTCTTCTATTTAGAAAATATTTTCTTCCCTTAATTAAGGGGTTGAATAATAGAAAATCTCTAACCACTGTGCTGCTCTTAGATTATGTAATTTGGTTGTTTGTTTTGTAGTTCAGGTATGTATGTGGTATAATAAAATCGCCTTGAAGAAGTAGCACTCTTGAAGCAGAACATGCGATACAATGGCATGCCAGTAGCGTCTCTAGGTTGTTTGTTATCACCTATTAGCGCTGTTATCTGTATGAGAAGGTCACGCCAACCGTAGTTCACCTTCAGTTGCGGCCATAGAGTTCTATAAGAACAAAAATAGTACCTACCGATTTACATTCATAAATATGATATCGCTGATCACATAAAAAGTAATATTGACCGATTGTTTTCACGCTTAAATGGATGAATCAATTCCAATAATATTTGGAACATGCATTGTTGTACGGTTGTACAACCTAGGATAAGGATTAAAAGTAATACGTATGCTGCCATAAGTCATAACGTAATAATAGCTCTCGATAGTCTCGATGCATTATTGACCCAATGACTTTCTCACATAACGTAACTCTTTATCGCCATGCGCGGCCGTAAAATCGCCGCATGAAATAGAAAAAAATGTACGAGTACATACTACGAATACAATATCGGCTTTGAATCGACATTACACAGCTTCGCGGAAACACGCCGCGCCAATGTCACACTTCTATATTCGTACTTCCGCAAAGTCACGCACTCATGTACGTTTAATTGAATTTTATTTAGTTTCATTAGTTATCATTTTTTTTGTTGCTCACGGGTTGCCTTACAGCTCCCGAAACCGTGTTATCGGTCCCAGGGTACGACCCAGCTGAAGACCAAGTATCCCTCTTTTAGCCGATAGCCGATGGTTTATTAGGTATACTCCTTTGTAGGCTTTGTAGCTCGGGTTCCCAAAATACTTACTGTAAAATTTTAATAGAGCTAATTATTATTTTTATTATGATTATTTTCTGTAGCCTAATCCTTCCTAAATTTATTTTCATAAATTGCTTGTTTGTGGCATAGGACTGTGCATAGGACAATGACAAAGGCTGATTAGATTTTACTGTGCGGTGACTCTACCTTCATAACAATTCTTTATATACATTCCTTATGGTTCCTACACTTCCTACACGCATGTAACGCTTCATATTACATAGTAGGTAAATAGTTTTTTTTTTGTAAAATTAGTTTTTGTGAAAACGATAGTACTTGCGGACAAGTAATCTTTGGAACTGTTTGTAAAACATGTTTAGAACATTTTGCCTCGTGGAGATAGCAAACGATGCGTTGCGCCGAATGTAGGGCAGTGAGAGGATTGTGGAGGGACGCGGGGGGAAGACGACGGACTTGCATGAGGGAGATACGGGGGCCAAGATGGCGACCGACCGACCGACGACGCAGCGATCGATGTCCGCACTCCGCAGACGGTGACGCGGTATACCTGCCTGCGTATACCTCTATGTACAATGTTCATATATTATTATACCTAGCGCCTAGGGCCTGTAATGCTACCGTTTTTCGAGTCTTGATTTATTTTAGACTAATGCAGGATGCCCCGTACACGTAGGGCAGAGGTTCTCAAACTTATTTTGTCCACCGCCCACTTTTAAAATAAATTATTTTTCAGCGCCCCCCAATTTTTTTTTTACTTTACCACATCTTAAAAATCACAAAGACATTCATTATTTCTGGACCCCTTACCGCCCCCCTCTAGGCCTCCAGCGCCCACAAGGAGGCGTTATCGCCCACTTTGAGAAAGACTGACGTAGGGCAACGTACGCCGATTCTCTTTTATCAGAAAGTAGTACATAAAACACGAAAATATTTATTTATTAAAAACATTCTTCCAACGTTTCATTTCATTTAATAGTTAATTTATTTTATAAACACACAAAGTAGGACTTCAGAAGCAGGGCACGTGTTATAAAATAACTGACAGCAGTTGTTTCTATGCGACGCACCTGCCGAATGCTAACAGCGGGTTGTCTTGTCAGACAGCCCTGAGCGGCCTGAGCCCCACCTATTAGCACTTGTGTTAAAAAAACTAATTGATACTTAGTTATCGATGATCGTACGAATATTATTCAAACAGGCGTGCATAACGCAATTTAACAGGAAACCAGACTTTATTTTTAGAAAGTATCTCAAGGTAGCTCATCTGTTAATGTACTGAATGTAGGTTGAATAGTTTGGTTTCCAACGACGCAATCAAATCAATATAATACGAAGGTGCCAAGTGATGTCACCGCAGATATTACAGTCAAGCATACTAATGCGGCCGTAACCTTGCTGGCAGGCATGACAGGATGCTTGATACAATCGTACTGATGGACAAGCCGTTTTGTAGCTAATATGTGGCTACATATTTACATTATCATTTATCACTTTGGTCTACTTACAAAACAGGTAGTTGATTCTCGATAGAGTCTAGAAAATATTTAGTATCATATGCAATAGTTTCAATTTCTTGTTATATTTTATTTGTTTACATTCACATGTGCTGCGTCCTGTTCTTATCACTGATAATTACGTTATTATATCTATATTATTGCAAAAGCCATCATCTTAATGTGACTGTGTCAATCTTGTATAAGATTTTCCTCACATTGTTTACAAGGTTCGTCTCCAATGACGACTGAAATTAAACGATAGTGGGTGGCCACGTGACTGATAAATAAAACGATCTGCGACCTTTCGAAAAGTAAAACAACTGGCAAGGTTGATTTTTCAGAGAAAGTAATTATCAATTTGTATCAGTTACCAAATTATAACACTTTTGAAAATTTGAAACATATCTTCATGCCGGTTTTCCATAGGGGTAGATCGGTAAGTTTGAACACCAGTGTACATTAATTCTAGTCCTATTGACAGAGATTTAAACTTGTCTTTGAAAACATTTTATTATCAACAAAATTCCAAGAAATAAACACATTCAAGAACAGCCTGCGTCCAACGACACCGATCGATATTCGAGCGAGACCAAACACCCTATTGGAATTTATATACTTTTAAAGGTCTTTGAAAGAGAAATTTGTGCCCGTAATCGTTGACCGAGATTTTCTACCTACACTATTCTACAGTTCTACTGGATTTACATTTCGGCTGTCATATCTTTCCACCTTGCAGTTGTGATGTTACAAAGCCTCTTGATGTATGAATAATCGAGTCGCGTCTACCACGGCAGGGTACAGGCGTGGGGGCGATGACCGCAATATTGAACGCGAATGTCTCACGGCGTGTTAATGACCCTTTTTTTTGGCTGCGCCAGCGTCCATCCGAAATCCGAACCTATTCTAAGCACAATTTTGTTTTAGGATTATCAAAACTGTCCCAAAGAAATGTGTACCTTGGAAAGTACTCAAAAATTAATATTTCTAAATGTCTTGTTTGGGGGTTATTGTATTATTATATTATATTATTATTATATGTGTATTATATTAGAATATTAGAACCATACTGCTGTTTCTTTTTTCACAGCCAGTTATGGACACCAGCAGGAGAATGATACACAAAAAATACATAATAATAAAAACAAAATAATGACACCTACAAGTTAATTTGTTGAAAATAATTAGGTATCTCTGTCTACACACTTTGTTATAATTATATATCTACTTTGTATTTATTTTTTTAATACAACGATTATTAGATTGCGTATTTCCATTCTCAATTTCCCATACAAATTCATTCAGCCGTTCCGGACGATTATTACAAAAAATAATAAATAGTAATGTAAACTTTTGCAGTTCGCTTTTATAATTGAATAATTAAACGAACTTACCTTAAGTGAAGTTCTATTACAATTATTGAAGATTCTTAGTCCAACATATTATTTAACATGTGTAGTACGTTGATTCCAAGCCCTTTGGTTCGCGATTTTTTAAAAGTAAAAGAATTTTTGTCTCTGGTAACTCTCTCTGTCTCTGGAAATGTCATTAAGTTTAGAGCGATAATATCTCCATCTTACCCAGTCCTAGGGAAAATAAGCAGTGATTATTTGGGTGGGAGGGACTCTCCTATGTTGGACTAAGAATCTTCAATAATTGTAATAGAACTTCACTTAAGGTAAGTTCGTTTAATTATTCAATTATTTTAATTCTTAGTCCAACATATTATTTAACATGTGTAGATGTTTAGAGCGGGTAAGATGTATATAACAACTGCGTATTTTTCATCTCAATCCTTCCAATAAAATGAAAACACGAACTGAAAAAATACAAAAGTAAATTTATTCTTTATAAACAAAAGAAAAATACATCACATCCCTTATACAATATTCTCCGGTTTTTCATTAAAACATGGCAGTGACAAGAAAGGTTGATACCTACCTGGGGCAGATGTTTTAACTAAATCAGGAATTATTATTTCTACCCCCGTTTCTGAAAACTTGATATTACTTAATTTAATTAGTGACAATGTCTGAATTCTTTGTCCTGTGGTAAGAGCTAACAATACAACTGTCTTTTTGGTCAATTTTTCGAAACTAATTGTATCGAGCGGAAACCATTGTTGAATGTATTTCAAAACCGTTTCCGGATCCCATGTAGTATCATACTTAGGTCTAGAAGGGCGTAGTTTGAAAACTCCCTTGAACCATCGTTTTATACTTAAGTCTGTACCTAGATGTGGCCCTACTATTAATGATAACGCCGAGCGATGACTGTTAAGGGTTTGATAAGAACTCCCATTATTAAATAGTTTTGTTAGATATTGTACAACCTGGAGGTTTGATACTTTGTACACATCCCAGTCTTGAGTGACACAGAATGACCACCATTGCTTAAGGCATGTTTCATACTGTTTAATTGTGTTCTTTGATAGTGAAGCTATCATAATATCTACTGCATCAACTGATATAGATCTTCTTAGGAAGGACTCCCTGATAACACGCACGCACCCAGGAAAAGCTGCAAGTGTAGAGGGTGCGGTGTCCTGAAAGGAGATAATAGTAGATCTGAAGATGGTTTAAAATATATAACATCTGAAACTATCATAGATTTCAGCAGAGGATACCATGGTTGGGAAAACCAGACGGGAAACACTACTATACCTGTAGCCTGTTCATTTCTAATTTTTTGAATTGTTTTCATGAGCAAGGAAAAAGGTGGAAATGCATAGAAAAAACTTGACTTCCATCTGATTGTGAATGCATCAATGTCCCATGCTTCTGGATCTCTCTGCCATGATACATACTTAGAACACTTAGCATTAATTCTAGATGCAAATATATCAATCTCCGGGGGACCAAACTTTCTTACAAGTGTCTTAAATGCACTATCTGATAATTCCCATTCTGAATCTATGTTTTTATATCGGGATTCCTTGTCAGCTTCTATATTGTCTTTAGACCTTATATATGAAGCAAATATCCAAATATTCCGTACCTCACACCACTGCCATATCGATCTAGTAAGAATGTTCAGTTTTGGAAACTGTATACCACCCATGCGGTTTATATATGAGATGGCAGTGGTGTTATCTACTCGCAAGAGAATTTCACAATTATATAGATTATTAGCAAAGCATTTTAGTGCTAGAAAAGCTGCTAGTAGTTCTAGATAATTTATATGTTGCTGTTTTTCCCCTTCTGACCAGAAACCTCTAGCACTGTCACCTCCACAGTGTGCCCCCCAACCAGTACCTGATGAATCTGAGAATATTTCTACCACAAAATTATATTGTTTTATTGGACTGCTAGTATTATATATTCTTTCTTGCCACCACAACAAGTCCTTTTTTATTTCTGGACCTATTTTAAAAACTGTGTCATAATTTCCATTTGAACTATTTAGTGACAAATATTTCTCCCTTTCAAGAATCTTTGTATACACAAAGCCATATGGAACTGCTGTGCAAACTGATACTAAGCTTCCTAATAATCGGGCAAATTCTCTAATGGAACTGCTTGAACTTTTTAAAAACCTATTAATAGAATTATTTAGTGAGACTCGTCTTCTTGTTGTCATACTGAGAGTCATATTTTCAGAATTTATAACAAATCCGAGGTACTCTCTAACCTTTGAAGGAATAAGCTTGCTCTTGGTGTTATTAATAACGAAGCCAAGGCATTCCAGAATTTTTACTGTTATGCATGTGTTATTCAGACACTCTGAGTATGTGCTTCCTAAACAGATTAAATCATCCAAATAAATTACACTCTTTAAGCCCTGACTACGAAGATAATGCATCACAGGTTTTAATAATTTTGTAAATGTAAACGGGGCTGTGGCTAGACCAAAAGGTAAGCAGTTGAATTCATAAAGCTTATTGTCAAAAACAAATCTTAAAAATTTTTTGTGGCTGCTGTGTATGGGGAGCAAGTAATAAGCGTTTTTAATATCAATTGTACACATAAAATCATCTTTACCTAGTAGTTTACATAGGGTTCGGATATCTTCTAACTTAAAGTGTTGTGGTCTTAGAAAGTTATTTAGCAATTTTAAGTTTAAGATAAACCTATGGGTTCCATCATCCTTTGGGATAATGAATACTTTTGACAAGTATTGATATGGCAATGAGGCACACTGTGACAGGACATCTAATTCCAGAAGTCTTTTAATCTCTAGGGAAATTATTCTCTTTTCAGATTCCCTTAAGCCATCATTATTTGGAATATTATTTTGAAATGGCCTCTCTATAAAAGGAATCTTGTAACCCGTGATCCAATCTAAGACTACCCTATCATCAGTAACAACTCGCCAGCAATTATAAAAGTATTGCAATCGTCCAGCAAAGGACTTCACCTTTATGGGTATCTGGCACGTTGAGTTCTTGTTGGTGGCCGGCGGTTCTGGACCTTGAATGCCGCTGGTCGTTGGTGCTGCTGAGAGCCCCTGAGCACCTTCCGTTGGGTCCTGAAGTGCTGTGGGGCTCGATAGTTTCCCTGCTGAACACTTTGTGGTTCAAACTTGGGTTTCCGTATAGGTGGTTTGTTGGCAGACTTTAGTATGTTTCCTGCCGATTTCTTAATCTCATTGGAAGTCTTAATATGAGTTGAGAAGTTTTCTCCAAATAAATATTTGTCCCTCCTTATATTTTGAATTGTTTGGGAAAGATTTTTATCTAAATTTGGAATAATATTTTTTCTTCTTAAATTTGTATGTTCGAAGTGAAGGTCACTTAGTAGCCTCGAAGCCTCTGATAATATTTTTATTGCTTCCAGTTTCACAAAGTTAGCGGATGTCATCATGTGTGTGACCTTTAGTATTCTACCCAATGCTATGCCTAGTATATCTTGGCGTTCCTCGATTCTTTTATCTCTAGATTTCATAGTTGTCGCCAAGATCCCTTCCAGTTCCGGGTTAAGCTGCGGTGCTTCTAGAAGGATAGTATTCTGAGGAATTGGGCATGACTTGAGTAACTGTTCTTTAATTTCCTTTGTTATTCCATTTTTTAAAATATCTTCTATTCTTTTAAATATTTCTTCGTGTATTTCTGAATCATAGGTCTTGTCAGTAGGCAATGGTTCACCTAGAGCTGATAGGATGCTTTCATCCAGAGGCAGCAGTTGAGATTCTTGAGAGTGCTCCGGGACCAGTGCTGGAATTGTGTTAATTGTGCTAATTAGGAACCTCCCATACATTTAGAGTCATACATGCTTTATAGCTTATTTAATGTCAGACGACAAGTAGTGTACTCATCAATAAAAATAAAGATTGCAATGCACAAAAAAAAAAAATAATAATAATAACAGGTTGTTGTTATATAGTATTCCCTGATGAACAAAGTATTTGTCCACAGGATTAACTTGTGGTTCTAATATACTCAAAGTATTTGTTGTTTGTGCTATATGACTCACAAAGTATTTGTGGTCGAAGTATCCACTTAAGTAAACTCAGTAGCAACCAAGGGTAGTTTTGAGTATTGTTATGTATGACTCACAAAGTATTTGTGGTCAACAGATACTCTGAGGTAAATCCAGTAAGTAAGGGTAGTTTTAAACATTATTGAACAAAGTATTTGTTCTGTAAGTTTCTAACCTTGTGTATTTGATACACCTTCGAGTCCACTTCGGTGTGATATACAAATTCGCACCTCATATTCTAAGTAGCCAGTATACCTATGTCTAACCTATAAACATTATATTGTAATATAGATAAGAACATAACTTACGTATGACTTCTTCATAAACTTCTTCAATACTTGGAGGCCTTGGAGCCTCCTTGTTGGTTAAGCCTGAATTATCTGAATCCAAACTAGTACTGGAACTGCGGCGCCTCCGGTCATTATGGCGTCTTCTACGCCGAAGTTTTTTCTCCAGTTTTCTGATCTTTTTCTTTATAGCTTTTTGATCCATTTCTTCATCACTTGCTTTTCTTTTCATATTTACTAATTCCGATCAAAGAAATAACTATAAAATAAATATTTTTTGCAGTTGTCGAACAAAGAGAACGCGAACGCTTGAGCGCGAAAACAACTAATGACATTTCCAGAGACAGAGAGAGTTACCAGAGACAAAAATTCTTTTACTTTTAAAAAATCGCGAACCAAAGGGCTTGGAATCAACGTACTACACATGTTAAATAATATGTTGGACTAAGAATTAAAATAATTCCTATTAGTTGTGGGTGAATTGCATTGATTTTAATGAAATACGTAGTATACCTAATACAAGATCCCTAGTAATTCCTTCCCTCATCCTTTCTCGTATTGGACCAATGTCTAGTCTAAGTAAAAAAAAATATCAAAATCTATCCAGTAGTTTTTGTTTGATGCGAATCGATTTTAGCTCTATATAGAAGATTAAAATATAGCCATGCCCAGGGTATGGGGTGGCAACGCTGGCAACCCTAGCACGTTATATTTATTTATACATTACTCTGTGTCGACCTTATAATATTTTTAAGTTGAACTTTGCATAAAAATAATTATGTTGAAACTTTTTATGTTCTTATTATAGACGTATAGTAAAGTCCATTTTTAGGGTTCCGTACCCAAATGGTTTCAAACATTTCCGATGAAAAAACGGAATCCCTTAGAGGATCACTGTGTATCCGCCGTCTGTCACAGGCCACAGCCTATTTTCTCCGAATCTACTAGTTCTGCATTATGTTAATTAATATGTAAAATTGTTGATATAGCTTCTTTTCAGAATTTTAAATGAAAACTTATTTAAAAAAGACTTGCATTGTTTACCAAATAAGACGAGACTACAAAAACGGACCCTATATTATATTTTTACAATAATTAATGACTTAGAGTAGGTATAGCTAAAACGCATTTTATTAGTCGCTCAACCAGTTCCATTAAAATTTCACACATCAGAACAAGTCGCGGGCAAATACCTACCTACCCAGTTGAATATAAACAAAGGTGTTATCATAAAAAATGTGACAGGTTAATGACCGGCAAGTGTATGATTGTTTTGCAAGCAGCTGATTTTACTTGTTACGTAGGTACGTGATGAACCGGTTATTTTTTTAATTGCTCGCGCCTTTCAACATTAATTTAATATTGAACCGATCATAAAGCTGTTGATGTGTTTTCTCATAGTGTTACCAATCTATACAAATAAAATTCTGTGATTTCAAAATGAATACCAATGTCTTACTAATTTATTTACACGATATTACAGCATAAATATATATTTTTTTTATTTTTGTCCAGAATAGGCTCTGAAACGGCTGAATAGATTTTGATGAAACTTTCAGCGATCACAGTGGGCATCACAGACTTCACGACACGATTAATTTATTATTTTTATCCCCTATTATGGTCTTAAGTTCATACAGAAATCCCATAGAAAAAAACACTTTTCCCGAATTTTGCTACTCAGGATCGAGCGAGCTGAGCACTAAACACAAAATAATTAATATAAAAATAATAAACCGTGCGGCCAGCATCATCTATGTTTCAGACTATTTGCAATTACTTACATACATATCTTCTAATAGGTAGGTATGTATATCGTTTCGTTAAAAAAACAACCCCGCGAGCATGGGCTAAGTTAGAAAATTATTGATCTGGGAGACACGACCCCTCCCGACCTCTCGAGCCTTGGCCCTTCGTCCTTTCGAGAGCAATGGAGCGCTTTGAGTTCGTTGTATATCAGATTATTAAAAATTCTTTATACATTTTAAACTAAAATGCTCAAGTTTTGCAAGGTGTCTATAAATTGTAGGTTGTTCATTTAGGGGACAAAGCTCAGTTAGAGCCCTCTATTTAGTTTGGTTAATTCTTTTGGTAAACTAAAATTGATGTGTCTCTGTGATTTATTAATTAAATATACATACTAATGTCTAAGATATTTTAAACATCTTATGTTACTACTTATGTATAATATAGGTATAATAGTAATGCGAAAGTGTTTGTTTGTTTGTTTGATTGTTTCACGTCAAAAGAGAGCAAAGAATAGACTTGATTTTTTGCACAGAGATAGTTAGAGGGCCGGAGACTTGGGCTTCTTTATCTCCTGTGAAATTATCTCGTTCCATCGGGAAATTTTTTTCATAAACATATTTTCTACCCGTGTGAAGCTGGGGTGGGTCGCTAGTAATTTTTAGAACTGTCTGTCTAATTTTTTGCTCAGAATAAATTTAGAAACGGCTGAATGAATTTCGACGAAACTTTCAGTAATCAAAATGTTACAAAGGCTTGGAAGATACAAGAACAATATGTTAAATTGAAGCCGTGGGCTAATCCACAATAAATGGCTTATAGATAGTATAGAAAGTTCCATGATTTGGTTTAAGTATTTACTAGTGATAGTGATTGCATTGTTGAAGGTACAAAGTAGTGGTTTGGAATGGATGAAGGGCCGCTTTCTAATTTTCACCGAGTCCATGATGCAATGTGCGGCGCCATGTGGGCTATTTGGGCAACGGTCCCTCGTAGATGTTGCGTCACCGTTGTAAACAGCGTCTTAGCATGATAGAATGATGCCTTTTATTGGACGCTTTCACATCAGCCGATAACGACACAATAACGATATTGTAGGGTCAGTTAGCATGCATGACAATCGCAGTATTGTGTCGTGACGATTGGTCGATTTGTAAACGTCTAAACTATTTTTTACACCTTGTTTGTAGATTTTTGACTTTACACGTCTCTCAAGAGATCAAATCGTTGCGAAACGATATCGCTATTATTATGCATGCCAACTGCCAACCTCACTGACTTCGGCGGATACTGCATCGCTCACGTCACCGAAATCGGTGTCGTTATCGGCTAATGTGAACGCGTCAATTCAACATTTCAAATACATTCCTAGGATTTCGTACAATTTTAGCTGAGGGCGCTTTATCGATTTGTCGCTACGCTCTCCCTTAGTCGCTAACCCAGTTTTTTTCGCACAATGAAGGGAACAACAATAGGCTGGGGACCACCCCAAACAAAGCATAATATAAATAGCCCAGTGTAGCTGTAGACAAACTTCATATGGAAAATAGATTTGTATAGCATTTATAACAATCGATTATAACTGAACTCTCACACTTGCAATTCATATTAGGTTTAATTTTAGTTACAATTATGACAAGAGTGTTGTACTGGCAGCCGAGCTAAAAAGCTAAACAATAAACACGAATGTACTTTTAAAATAAGTGCTGTAGTTGCCTTCACGTGCTTCTTCAACACATCTTCTGTTTAAGAACTGTCATCCTGGCTTTCGATATAGGCAGCTCGATAAATGTAGTCATGTTAAATACTAGTGTATCTGGCCACGCCTTAAGCCTTAAGGTATAAATATCGTGATGGTCTGATTGTGCAGCTGATAGGTACTTGTATATTTATTATATCAACAACCGTCTATTATATCGAAGTAAAATTTACTTTCTAGTGAATGAAATACCCTGACAGAACGTAAACAAACACGATGTGTGGGGTGGGGGATACTGGATGCCTCCCTGTCCGCGACCTCCGCAGCGGGCGCGAACTGAGTGGTATGAGGTCTACGCAAGGGCACATCCGTGAGCGAGCTCCGTGCAATATTTGAACCCTAAATTATACTAACTCGGATTACACCATTTACACCGCGAACACACGGAGCTCGCGCACGAATCAAACCCTAGGCTGCCAAGACACGCGTGCCGCCCGGCCGACACTTTATGGAGGGCGGTATTGATTTTCCAGTCTGTGCTAAATATAGCATGGCGCTCTCTATCCCTTTAGCTGTATACCGCAGTGTAGGTGGCTCTATATGTGTAGGGTTGCCAGGACTAGAAATCAGAAAGATTTATATATCACTTTGGTCGGACATTTGGGCAACATGGTCGGACACTGTTAAAAAGTAAGGATAAAAAATACAATTAAATCAGCCTCTTTGCCTGACGAAAACCGCATGTATTGGAGATTTTAATACCCATCACCCATGGGGATTTGGCCGCACAAGCGTTCATACAACCTAGCCAGGTCCGGCTTTATCCGGATGCCTGGCAACCCTGTATATGTGTACATAGAATCCCGTGGACTTGCCGCTTACATAACTTGTACAGCCTACGTGTATCGATTGGTAAACAGCTTACAATGTCCGGTTTATCTTGCTTATTAAATATGCAACGCTGGTAGGGCTTGGCTTTAAATGTATGTACCTTGGAAAACCCACCCTTTGGTGTCGGGAAATTAGATTTAAAGCGCTTTGATGAAAGCACAAAGCAGTGTGCATTGTAGTTAGGAATGTATACAAACATTCGCTTCCTCAATTCGGTAGGAATTTCTGTTATTGTGCTGGTAGTTGGACAGCCACGCTGGTCCGCGTGCTACTATTCTTGGCGCAGTGCGAGCGACCTGTTCATACTAAAATAACTCATGCCACCGAGCACACTAGTCTACACTAATATTGCGATAGTGTGTTTGTTTGTACTTCTCTCACGTCAAAACTTCTGACTTTTAATCCCTTTTCTACACGTGCAAAGTCGGGGCTGGTCACTTGTACGTAGGTATATTATAAATGCGATAGTTGTTTGTCATTCATTCACGTCAAAACGGATCGACGTGATTTTTTTGAACAGTGATAGGTAGTTGGAGGGCCGGGAGTCTACTTTTTATCCTGGAAAAATATCTCATTCCTTCGTACGAAGCCGGAGTGGGTCGCTAGTAGAGATACATTATCATGATTTATCACATTTTTGCTATTTGTCTAAACTGACGTCAATAGTCGTCAATAATTTATATTTGTTGTTTGATTGTTGATGTTGAATGCTAATATTTGCTATTGTAATTAATTGTGCTAGGTATTTCACTCCGTTAGATAATTAAACTACGCTAATGATAATTATCTTTATTTATATTTTGCTCGATCTAGGATTCGAACCCGGATTAGTCTGTTTCAGGCCAAGCGCCGACATTATTGCTCTATGTTATTTTGGCTTCTCATAATGTATGATGATTTTGTCACTGACAAATTGATGTCCGCGACTTCGCTCCCGTATAAAATACTTTTTAATTTTTTAACCCATTAAGTCCTATATTATTTTCTGCATAAAAAGTAGCCTAGATCATTACCCGAAATACTTTTCCTTAAGACAATTGGAAGATTAGCCCGGACAAACAGACAGATTTTTTTAAACGAGTGTTTGCCTGTGTTTGGGTTTTGGTAACGTGTAAAAATTTCAAAATCACATTCAGACACTTTACTTTTATTTATTAGTATAGATAGATTGTTACCGCAACTTGCCACCGTAGTATTTTCGTGGAATGTAATAATATAATCACTGAAGGAAAGTTGTAAGATAATTCAAAATACTCTCAAAACCAAAGATATTTATATTATAGACCAGTCAAATAATGGAGTTATAATCTATAAACTCCCCTCGTTTAGGGGTCAGAGATAGCATTGAACTTTAACAAGAGTCTAACGCAACATTTTGTGTAAAAGGTTAAGATCAAGATTGCTTGGTCCAAGTGCCGTTATTTCCTGTTGTTCTATATGACTCGTACGGCATGCAGTAGACAGACATGCTTCTGTGACGATCTCTATGTGTGTTGTATATTGTACCGAAGGGAATGACCGCTTGCGTGACTTATTATAGTCTTCGTACGATTTTACTTTACACTTTCGGATTTGATATTATTTACTGCAGGCTCGTGTTTCTAACTTATCTAGCGATATGTATCGAGGAGGACACGTAAAGCCGGCGTCGCACTTCTAGAAATACATAAACTTACGTATGTTCTATAGGTCCATTAAGTGTAGCAACAGGCAGGAAGGACATTGTAACTGGTGTCTCTCTGGTCACACCGCAAGGAAGGTCAAAAATGTCATTGGCTAATTTAATGAAGAATTGGCTTCCGCCGGGTACCCTGGGGCAATACCATTAGGCTACACATGAAGATTTTGTTGAAGACACCTAATTTTATTTTCAATTTCATAATTCGAAATGAATTGAAACGTGAACTAAAGACAAACAAACGTTTGTGGTATGAAATATACGTTTTATATTTAGCTTCATGGTTACATTATATTTTGATTTCTTGAGAACGCATTGCCAGCGGGAGCCTCGACGTAATGTAATTAATGACGTGACGAATGTATGGCTATATATAGGAAGTACTTATATTTTATCTATATATATAAAAAGAGAAGTTCCGATTCACTGATCATCAACGCCCAGCCCAAACCCTTGGACCTATGAAGCTGACATTTTGCACAGAATAAAGGGTTATTATGTAGACAAAGAATAAGGAAGGAAATTTCGATATTCAACCCCTAAGGGGGTCAAATGGGGTAAATACGTTTGTATGTAAAATCTTATTTCCTGCGTGAATCAACTTGAAACTTGGTACAAATATTTTTCAATACAAATAATAAATACATATTTCTGGATTTTTAAAAACAACGCTTAAGTAGAAGTGCAACGGGGTGTTTCTACAGGGTGTTTGTATAGGGAAATCGTATTACCTGCGTTGTTCAACTTGAAACTTGGTACAAATATTCTTCAAAACAAATAATAAAACACGTATTTTTGGATTTTTAAAGACGATCCTTAAGGAGGGGTGCAACGGGGTGTAGAAGTTTGTATAGGGAAATCGTATTACCTACGGGTAATCAACTTGAAACTTGGTACAAATATTCTACAAAACAAATAATGAAACACGTATTTTTGGATTTTAAAACACGACCCTTACGGAGGGGTGAAACGGGGTGTAGAAGTTTGTATAGGAAAATCGAATTGCCTGCGTGTATTAAGTTGAAACTTGGTACAATAATTCTTCAAAACAAATAATAAAACACGTATTTTTGGATTTTTAGAAACGACCCTTAAGGAGGGGTGCAGCAGGATGTAGAAGTTTGTATAGGGAAATCGTGTAGGTATCAACTTGAAACTTGGTACAAAAATTCTTCAAAACAAATAATAAAACACGTATTTTTGGATTTTTAAAAACTACCCTTACGGAGGGGTGCAACGGGGTGTAGAAATTTGTATAGGGAAATCGTGTAGGTATCAACTTGAAACTTGGTACAAATATTCTTCAAAACAAATAATAAAACACGTATTTTTGTATTTTTAGAAACTACCCTTAATGAGGGGTGCAACGTGGTGTAGAAGTTTGTATAGGGAAATCGTGTAGGTATCAACTTGAAAATTGGTACAAATATTCTTCAAAACAAATAATGAAACACGTATTTTTGGATTTTAAAACACGACCCTTACGGAGGGGTGAAACGGGGTGTAGAAGTTTGTATAGGGAAATCGTATTACCTACGGGTAATCAACTTGAAACTTGGTACAAATATTCTTCAAAACAAATAATAAAACACGCATTGTTGGATTTTTAAAAACGACCCTTAAGGAGGGGTGCAACGGGGTGTAAAAGTATGTATAGGGAAATCGTATTACCTGCGTGTATTAACTTGAAATTTGGTACAAATATTCTTCAAAACAAATAATAAAACATGTATTTTTGGATTTTTAAAAACGACCCTTAAGGAGGGGTGCAACGGGGTGTAAAAGTTTGTGTAGGGAAATCGTATTACCTGCGTGTATTAACTTGAAACTTGGTACAAATATTCTTCAAAACAAATAATAAAACACGTATTTTTGGATTTTTAAAAACGACCCTTAAGGAGGGGTGCAACGGGGTGTAAAAGTTTGTATAGGGAAATCGTATTACCTGCATGTATTAACTTGAAACTTGGTACAAATATTTTTCAAAACATAAAACAACCCTTAAGAAATTGTTAAATTGGGCATGGGGAAATATTTTTACGTGACTGGGAAGATATTAATTTATAGGTACCGAATTTATACTTTTTTGACGGGGAATTTACGGGGGTAAAAGATAAATTAAGGGAAATCTCTGCGTATTTACATAAACTACGTCATTATTCCAATTCTACGCGAACGAAGTCGCGGGCAAAAGCTAGTTTATATATGATTGTATATGTTTCAAATATGTATGAATTATTTTATTTGTTTGTTTCTAGGAAAAGGGTACCTCCTTGCCGACTCAACGTTACAAATATCCATCAAGGGGCCTCCTCAAGCATATTTTACAACAGACATACAACCAAGCCGTTGCCGATCCTGAGAAACTAAACCAGTATGAGCCATTTTCACCTGAGGTTCGTGAATAATAAGACTATATTTCATTTCTTACGGGATGTATGAGGAGTACCGGAATTCCTATGGGGATGATGTCAGTGTGACATGTGGCAGTCGTTAGTCTCTGTCTACCCCACTAAAGTCGTGAGTTTACGTTTTGTTATAATTATGTTTTAGCCACCTGAAAGTTTTTTCTTCTGTGTAGTTACAAATATTTATATTATTCACATAGAAATAAAACGACATTGAAAATAGGAATATCAAGTCGCATAAACCACACACATTGACATCGAAACGTAGGTATGTCACAACTTTATATTATTCACATAGAAATAAAACGACATTGAAAATAGGAATATCAAGTCGCATAAACCAGACACATTGACATCGAAACGTAGGTATGTCACAACAAAGCAAAACACCAGTCAAGTGCATTTAGTATTACGCGCCGGGGATTCCGAGGACAATAGGACATATGGAAGATCACCAATTTTACAGCTATTATATTTTTTTTTCTGTAAACATTTCAGGACATTTTACTAGTGAGTGGTTTCAAATTTTTATGGATTATAATTCACATTATTTTAACGACATCTCTTAAACTGGTCGACATCAAAATTTGGTACAGAACTTTAAAACAAAATTTAAAAATTCCAGGTGTACGGGGAAACATCATATGAGCTTGTTTGCCAAATGATTGATCAGATAGAAATAACAGCGGAGGACGTATTTGTTGATCTCGGATCTGGTGTGGGACAAGTGGTACTACAAATGGCTGCCACTACTCCCTGCCGGGTTTGTCTAGGTGTCGAAAAGGCTGAAGTACCTAGCAAATATGCAGAGGTAAACTGAAACTATCAATACTCATAATATTTCATAATTACAAATATAAAATTAAACTTTCTATGTTGCAGGTGTATTCTAAAACGTATATTATATTTGTATTCACAGAGTATGGACAATCATTTTAGAACATGGATGAAGTGGTATGGAAAAAAATTTGGCGAATACAAGTTAATAAAGGGGGATTTCTTACTGGATGAACATAGAGAAAAAATAAATGCTGCCACCATTGTGTTCGTTAATAATTTTGCGTTTGGTCCAAATGTCGATCATCAACTCAAAGAGAGATTTGCAGACTTGAAAGATGGAGCTAAAATAGTGTCTTCAAAGAGTTTTTGCCCACTAAACTTCAGAATAACAGATAGAAACTTAAGCGACATCGGGACCATTATGCATGTCAGTGAAATGTCGCCATTGAAAGGTTCTGTCTCGTGGACAGGGAAACCAGTATCCTACTATTTACATATTATAGATAGGACAAAGTTGGAGAGATACTTTCAAAGACTGAAAAATCCGAAAGTCAAGGTCAGCAAAAGGGTCTGTTTCCAATCATGTCATCATACTTTCTATTATTACTTTACAACCCGCGCAAATAAGGAATGTACTGAAAAATTGCGGATTTTGTACTTGCCTCTCGCTCAGATACAAGTGTGCAAGCGAGATGCCTATACTAATGCCGCTATTTTAAATCACATTCTTAATCTGTGCGGGTTGCACTTTTCTTATTGATAACAATTTTACTCAAATAAACACAATACAATATAATTAAATTCTTAATAGTTACATGTCGCTTTAATATTTTTTTACTTATAATTTTGTTATCAGTAAGTAAATATTTAGTTTTATTTCGTTTATTTATTTTGAACACAACTGTCATTGATTGATATTCACAGTATATGGGTTTATTTTATAATTTCTCAGTACATAATCATCAACAACTACTTTGCTTAATTTGGTTTGGTTTAATATTTTTTTACTTAGTCATACATTCATCTTATTTAAAATATAATTTATGCTTTATTTTATTTGAAAATGAAATGCATAAGGTGCTAAGATGTAGATGCTAAATAGCTTTACACACCGCTTATTTTCATAATGCATTTAGAATGATGTTTCCGTTGTAATATAAACAATGATGACCCCTATAAGATACCGCATTGAAAGTTTATTAACTTATTTAGATTTTGTTTGTATTCAGTTATTAAGAGTTCGCCTGTGGACATTTTTGAAATGTGATATCAATTTATCCCGATGAATTTACGGGAGAGAAAGTACATACATAAAGCCTATATTATCACTCTACGGCCCTCCAACAATCTTTGTGAAAAAAAATCACTTGAGACATATTGTGTCTTTCATACAAAATGAACATAGGATTCAAAGCTAATAGGTAATACAGTATGGTCCACAATCCATATTTTTTTGAGTGATTAATAATGGAAACCTAACGTTTACAGGGCAATAATAATTGTTTGGATGACGGAGAGCCGACTGGAAAACGGAACCTAAGTGCACCTCCCACTCGGCAATCCACGCCTGATTTACTCAACGGAAATAGCAACCACAGTACCGGTTCGCTGCCCGAGCGGCGCAGGAAAGTCACCAGACAGCGACCTGTCAGGTAAATAATGATGAAAATTAAATAAACGTTGTAGACAGAAATATAATGTTTTGTCTCCCTCTAACATAGTGAATGTTAGATTAGAGACGAAACATTGTATAACTTTATACAACTTTTATTAGTAAGGCATACCGACAAGAATCTTTTGGCGCGCGGCGAAATATGGAACTACATTATTTTAGTACATTTGATTCCAATATGTCTGAGATTACATAGATGGTGGCGCCGTCGCCAAGTGCCAAAAGTTTCTTGACGGACTGTTGTTTTGCACATAGTTGTGTCAGTGGAGACTGATTTTTGCATTTTGTTTCTATTACATAGATCTCACTTATTGCTTTGTGATGGTGACATTAACTTTTTGTAGGATTTATTTGTGATAATCTTTGTGGGAATGTGATTCCTTTGTTTACATTTTATCTGCAATTTTGTGTCGGATTTAGTGTTAGTTATTACATGTAGTTTATTTTTTATTACAGTTTTGCATAGCCAAAGGCCAAATAATATATATAGTGATTCTCATGCATTTGCATGCGTACCATGCGTACAGTGTTTGTACTGAATTAAGTTGTGAAATATTATAATTAGTAATTGCCACTTATAATATTATAATCTGTTCTATCTATACTCATTTGATAATATTATACAATTCATTTAAAAATATATCTTCAATATTCTTTATATCATGATATTTTACTATTGTTTTGACTAAACAAACATATTAATATTCTTATTTATAAAAAATCCGCCTTGGTGTTCAATATGATAACAATATGTATTTTTTATATTGACTATGAAACATTTATTGTAATTACTAATTAATAAATACACAAATACAATGTAATTTACATAATATTTAATTGGCTAAAATAAAACGCGGCTAAGTCAAATAAATAACAGGACCAAACAAAATAACCAAATATTGAGGTTTAAATATAAAAAAAAATTTTTGTTATAATGTAAAAATGTACCTATTCCAAAGAGATTTTACATACCAATAAAGTACACACATTTTGTTGTCACTTCAATTTTTTTTATTTTCCCTTTACCTAGGCATCCCCAATAATTATAATTGGAGATAAATAATTTTAATGTCTTCATTATTCACAAAGCTTGCACTTTTTTACACATCAATAAGTACCGGGGCATGTTATGTATTATTTTTTATGTTTACATATTTAAATGAATGTCGTGCATGCTATTTTTTATTAAGAGTCCTATATCCATAATTTGTATGGGGATAAACTATTCCCAATTTCTCTGTAAATAATCCACCTGTGTCACTGTAATTTAGCATATAGTTACTTATTCAATATATCTAAGTGAATAAGTCGTAATTTTTTCAATTTGTTTTATTGAATAGGAAATATGGGTTTAAAAAATCATAAAATAATTATTATTTTGAATTTTCAATAACCTACAAAAAAAACGCGATGTATGTATATAATTGAAGGGTAATGGTATAACAGCGCTTAAAAAAATTTAAGAGCTTTAGATTATGAGAGAGAAAACGGGGGCAAAGTTTAAGGGGAGGAACGAATATTTTCGGTTGATTTCTGAACTGAAATTTCCGGATATTTACGAATGCTATGAACAGGTATGAACATACAATTTGGGCATCGAAAACTAGAGGATTTTGTCTAGTATTGTGTAGGATGAAAACATGATTGGTGAACATTTTCTCGATAACTTAATTTTTTGAAATCACCTCTTCAAAAACACCTTTTTAGTCATACGACCATACTCTGAAGGGATTTACGTTTAAATTTTATACGAATCTGTAGGTAATTTCAGTACCTAGTATTGATTAAGAAGATGTTTCAAAGCGCCGTCGTTGTCTTGCATGACGTGATCGTTGCGCCCGAACCAATCATGCGCCCGAACCACGAGTTTAGGGCGTGGCTTACGATTAGAAATTTCTGAGTCGTTCCTCGTCTTAACCACCTATATTTCCTAAAACCCATTAAAAATAACAGCTATTTCACTTGATATATTGAATAAGTAACTATATGCTAAATTACAGTGACACAGGTGGATTATTTACAGAAAAATTCGTAATAATTGTACCCAAAAATACAATTAATAATACAAGTAATACAAGAAAGCGTATGCTCTGGGCCTTATTCTTTTTATAAGTTCACGGGTTGCCTTGCGGCTATTACCGGCTCCATAGCGGGTACATAGCGGATTAGCCGATGGTATTTGTGAGGCTCTACCTAACAAGTGACCAGTTCTGTTGAGGTATATTTAGATGGAAAAGCCTCTACATGTGGGTTGTCGGATCATGTACATAAGTTTTTAATTAAAACCCATTGGTATGGCCAGGATCAAACCGCAGACTGCGTACGTATATACCAGACGCTTTGACCACTCGGACACCACGTTCAGGGCCTAAAAATAATCTTATTTCACTTTCACCAAAATTGGTGTTAGTACCTCTGGGGACAGTGAGTATAAATTGACAGTTCTTTACTACTTTCTTAAACACATAATTATAGTTTTCGATTATTAAATATTTAAATGCTATAGGGGTGAAAATGGTAGAACGCGGGCACGAGCAAACGTTGCGAAAAGGCGGGCAGCGCGTCGATCAAGCGACGAGACTGAAGAAGACTCGGAAGACACAGATGATGCATTGCCGGGACCCGAACCTGCACCCCGGGAATGGGGAGCGCCTTGGGCTTCTTCTGGTACTGGTCAGTAGTATTAGTTGTTTTTATTGACGGTGGCTGTAAACGTTACAATGTTTATAATTTATTTTTCTTGTTGGTCGTATTATTAGTTTGTTGATTTGTGATTGAGATATGATTTATGATAGCAGTTTTCATATATTGAACTTTTTTAACAAAAAGTCAGCTGACATGGACCGCTTTGTGAAAAAAATATATAGAGGAATCAAAATAGGTAGCAAGTGACAATAATTATCTCTGCCAAGCGCCTGTGCCAGAGTTATATGCGTGCAAGTAAATCGCTTAATATTGCCGAGTCCTGAAGTGTAAAGTGTTGACAGATTTTCTTTAGAAAGTTATCTATTTACCAGATGATGATGAATATTGGAATACCTGATGATGGACTCTATGGTTCTACCTTAACAAACACTGCGAAATCTGCAGCGAGACTAATCAGCGTACACTGTACATCAACAACTTTTGTATTTGTTCATACGGGTGCGCCCAGTTCATACTTGACTAGTATATTCTAAGACAGACATACATAATGTTATATAAACTTGCAACTTATTTACCAGGTCGAAACCGCCGGGTGACCAGCAAACGCAGCTCGTCCGCTGGCAGTACGGGCACGAGGCGACGGCTTCCCGTCCGCAACAAGAGACGGCGCGGTGCGGCCGGTGGGTCTATAGCCGGCCTTGATCTGCTGCATTCCACTACCATCGCCAGTACAAGGGAAACGGGGGCGGTTAGTCATGATGTTATATCGTAAAATTTAGGCCTAATCACGATCGCTATTGTGGACTCGGTCATTATACTATTACATACACTATACTAATAAACGCTATACAAAGTAATACAATGTTTCTTCTCCTTCTAACAAATATGTAATTCAATATGTTAGAGGGAGACAAAAACATTGGTATAACTTTGTACACCGTTTATTAGTTAGTTAGAACGATACGCCTCATACGGCGCTTCAACTCGGTTTTGTCCGATTATCTAAATTCAAAGAAAAACGAGGTGTCCGCACAATGGTGATATGATACGATAGACGTGTGGATTCAGCTTTATATTTATTGTTTTTCCAATTCTCATAACAGTTGGTTTTTTATGTAACAAAGTGGCCATTTGACTATTTATGATGATGTCATAGAAATATCAATAGGAAACGACTTGGAGACGATAATTATCTCTTTTAGCCACAGCCAATTTGACAAATCAACCGCCTGCTTAATGAAATATTGTTACGCGCAGGTTGTTTATTATTACTTTTTCCCTGCTTTTTAATTACTTGCTCTTCACCCATGTAATTAAAAAAAATTTTTATGTTTCCTTCGAGTCGTAGCGTGATATTTATAAGGCAAAAATATATTTTCTAATCGGACTGAGAGTATCTGAAATTAGTGCGTTCAACATACAAACTGTTCAGCTTTAAATATTAGCACAGATAGTACTCATGCTGTCTATTGTGACACTATTACTATAATGGTTACTACTAGAAACATTAATGAGAAATGTTATATATGTTACAGGTGACAGATCCTCCGCCGGGCTGCGTGGAGCAGCGTCTGTCCGCGCTTGGCGTGTCGCTACAGCCGTCCGACAAGCTGCACTCGGAGCTGGAGATACCGCGCTCGCCGCACACACCGTACGGGCTGCAGGTATTGCTCGATATGATGCGGGACCAGTATCTGACGTTCATAGAACTCATGGGCACTCCGGAGTACGCGCGGGAAATACAGATGCAGATCGACAAGGAAAAGGTCATTATAGTGCACATTAGCTTTTTTGAAATGTGAAAGCAACCACTATGTTAGCCCGTTCGGTAGTTTTCTGATACCGCGCTCGCCGCACATCCCGTACAAAAATAGGCCCTCCAACTATATATGTGCAAAAACACGTCATCCGTTGCTCGGTTTTGGAGTGAAAGTAGTACAACTAAACATACTTACCACAAATTTAACCCGCAAGGTAAATTTTATCTGGTTTTAGTTGCAAATATTGCTATTTCTTACAGAACCCTAACTTTTTCAAATAAAACATAGGTTAACGTAGTTTTATAACAGATAGCTACGGCTTACTAATATATAAAGAGGAAATATTTAATTGTTTGTTTGTTTGCATTGAATAGGATCCGAAACTAATGGACCGATTTGAAAAAATCTTTCACCATTGGGAAGGTACACTATCCCCGGGTGACATAGGCTTATTATATTTTCAAAAAAAATAGGGATCCTTACTAATACTCCAATAATGTAACCCAATGTGTAAAAAAATGACCTAAAAAATCCTTACATCGCGTGCGCTGTGAAAACTATTGATGATAGAACAAAATAATGTACTACGACTTTGCAGAACATCATTATCTACAAAAAGTGTCGCGACAGCATATTATATTATAGTTATGTCACATTAAGTGTTCTTCTATTTTAAAACATTAATTGAAATGCCGCCGCTAGAAAAGGCTCTTTATTTGTACCTTGGTATTAATCCTTATCAAAATAAATTACCTACTTCATATTCACGACTGCTTCAATACCTTTATATAACTTTTTGAATTATTCAATTCGGACATTTCATTCGAAAGATATCACGAGTTTAAAAATGTAAGTATTAGAAAAAAGTCGCGTGGTCGCCGCTACGCCCCATCCTCCATTTTTTTTATCGCAATTTTAGTATTTATGCTTGAACAAAATCCAAAGTTAGTGGTAGTTGTAGTGGTAGGGGGTAGGGGTAGTGCAGGCAAGCCAACGTTTGGGCAGGAAAACGTCTGCCGGGTCCGCTAGTCTGTTATAAAGCTTATTCTAAGGTTTTACTATGCAGGTTCCACAATGGTTAGGCTAGTATTAGGAACTATATGTATCAATAATTAGCTAGTACTTTAAGCTGTTCGGTTCAAAAGTTGACGTCCATTTCGGCTTCAATCTCGGTGTAGCATACTATTTATATGGTACGGCTCAGTTCTAGGTGACTAAAATGAATGATGAGCCGGATTGTAATCGGCCCGTTGAACCTGCTACATAGTCCGAGACCCTAAAGTACCAATTCCACACTAATTATACTATGTTTATACTTACAGGAGAGGAACGAAAAGTTAAAATCTCGCGCGTCGCAGTTGGATAAACAAATAAACGTGTTAATAGACGACAGTGTGGCGTTGTTGAAGGCGCGTATGAGTGAACTCGGCATCCATGCTAACAACACCGTGGAGTTGCTCGCCAAGGCCAAAGAAATTGTGGGTCGTCACAAAGAGCTACAGAGTAAGGCGACCAAGCTACAAGCACAGGTTAGTTATTTTAAATATTGAAGGTAGTTAGTCAAATACTGAATGGTTATGTGTGTACTGTGTAGTGTAGTTAAATTTGTAATGTTGTATGGCCAAGTAATTACATTATGGCGCTGTCCTAATTGACAATCGCTCACATGAACATGAGATGCGGTTTACACTTTTACAATGACTTTAAGCATTGTTTTTGCTGTTGGGAAATATTTATTTAACCGTAAATAACATTGCAAAAGAGAGACTTAAACCACGATCATACCGTGCGAGCGATAGGCATTTATTTCTGCGTTTTATGTGTTGAGTTCAGTTATATGTTGTATGATTGTACGCAAGTAGATATGATTCCTACTACGTGGAGAGGTAAATCGGCAAATGATCAAGACGAAACAAAAGATTGTAACGGGCGAAAACATAAATTACTGAGGATTCACTTGTCTATTTGCAGGTCAATAATATTGAAGCGGAACAGGCTTTACTTGTTAAAGACAGAACATCTGAAATAACAGAGAAATACCAGCAGCTGGGTCACATCGCTCCCGACACGGAAATCACGCAGAATATAGCTCAGGAATGCATCCTCAAAGAGATATCCGCGACACTCGCTCAGAGAAAGAAACTGCAAGCCCAAGTCGGTCAGTTACAAAATGAAATAATACAAGTGGAGAAGGCTGGCGACCAGAAAGTGACGCCGACTGTACCCGTCGCTACCGTTAAGCCGCACAGCGTCACCACCAAACCGCGCAAGGCCCGCGAACAGCGCTCCCGTTCACAGGAATGGCCGGAAGTACCAGACATAGGGAAAATCGAGGAGCAAAACCCCGAGATCCTGGCCCAGAAGATCTTGGAGACTGGCCGCCAGATAGAGGCTGGTAAAATTATGACTGTTACTAGCAAGCCTAACATTATAGTGAACGGGTACGTCAGAGATCCGGACAGGCATCTCGAATACAATCGGAAGACGAAAATTGCGACGCCCATACAACGAGCGACACCGCAACGATCGAGTACCCTGTCACCGTTATTGCCCCGACATTCACCCGTCAAGTCCCAGAAGCCGCTAAACGTTGTCTCCAAAGTACAGGAGTCGCCGAAAGTTATAAACTTTGAAGATCGCCTCAAAAGTATAATCACGTCTGTGTTGAACGAGGACCAGGTAACTTATTATGTACGAGTGCTTCTTAATATAATATTATATTTGTCGTTTCCTTTATAACTAACACATAGGTACCCCTAAAGGCGGGTACAGATATTGTGCAACACAACATGCAATGCAACGTGCAATGTAATGCAAATCCTTTGGGCGGCCAGCACCAGCAAACGCTCGTTGACACCAGTTTTTCGCGCGCATATCATGAAGAACACTATTTTTTATTTATTACTTTTCGTTAATGGGATCCAGTATTTTTAAACAATGAAATTTATGTTATTATTTAAAAAAATAAATTAAAAGTTTTATGAGTGTAACGAAACGTAACAGTCTCGATTAGTGATGGGATGTAACAGGATGATGGATATGTCGATATTTATTTTATAATAGGGTAAAATAACGTACATCACGTCATTTAATTTTCAGTTAAAACCGCTTGCGTGACTTGTTAATTTATATATTTTTATTTGTATATGTTTTAAAAGTAATATTTTGCATTAACCTATAACTGTAGTGATTTTAAATATTATTGTACGGCAATAAAAGTGTACTTAGTTACATGAACAATTATTTGGAATAAAACATAATTTCAAATTCATGACCATCGATATTTTTATCGACTTTTTAAAAATTCGTTTGTACAATATCACCACACTAGTAAAGTCAGACTGACAGCCGTCATAAGCTGTCACCTGCGCCATGCTACAGCGCAACTACTATAATATAACAGCGCGCACTTTAGTGTTCGCCAGAAAACCGACAATCGACGGATAAAAGCACGCGTGCTGTGAATGCGCGCTCTTGTTTGGCGAATGCGTATAAATAAAGCTTGCATTGCATATTGTGTTGCACAATATCTGGACGCCGTACCTCACATTTGAGAGTCAAATAACGTCTTTTTACCATCAGTAATAAAAATAATTGGCCAAGTTGCGAGTACGACTCGCGCGCTGAGGGTTTCGTGCCATTTTTTCTGTCAGAACTTTCAGACAGGATTTTCGTTTAGGTTTTCCCGGAAACTACAAGAAACTAAACTGAACTCCCCTATTTTTTTTTTTCAAAATTCTATGCATTTTAAAATTATAAAAAAAATACTATTCCTTATAATGAGCCCTTTCATTTAATATGTCACAAGATGCACTTGAAACAAAATTTTTTTTACGTTTTAATTTTTCCTCCAAAATCGAAATTCGATTATTTACGTACCAACGTACGTATTTATATATTATGTAAACTAAGTTTTAAGTTTCAACATTTTTCGTCCAGTATATTCGGAGAAAATAAGCTGTGACAGGCAGACACAATATGAATGGATCCTAAAAGGGTAACCGTTTTTTCATCGGAGCTGTTCGGAACTCTAAAAATTTGTACAGATGCTGAGGTCATCTAACAACGTTTAAAAAGTTATTTTCGTGTCAACTAGGGGTCAATTCAGACCAGGCAGGAAGTGCTCGAGCATCTTATTCTATTTAAATAGAGCTGAAAATTTTATTTAAGAAGTATATACTCTTGCATACTATTTTCAGCTTTATTTAAATAAAATAAAGTTCATATTTAATTATCAGTAAAAAGTGCTCGAGCATTTTTCCGCTTGCTCTGCGTTGACTCCAACAATCGTCCAGTTATATTTAAAATCAGTCGGAAAATTTAATTCAGTCAAATACGTGTACCATAAGCATACAAACGCCCTCTCGACACCCGTGCTAAACATTGAACGCTCCTAATTTACCTCGTTAGGAGCAGCGAAAGGCGTCTCGCCAAATAGTGGGTAGTCCACAATACAGTAACGGCTACGTGCGTACTCAGCAGCCTGCCAGCTACCCGCGCGGGCCGTCCTCAGCACCGCCGGTGGGTATGACGCGCGCGTCCCGGGACTACCGCCGCGACCGCTACCAGTTCGACGCTCGCCGCTCGTCTGACCACTCGAGACACCCGCCGTGCGCTCTGCAGCCGGACTACACGCAGGTACTGGGTTATATACAAAAGAATAGATACAAAATGCACTGACCAAGGAATACATTTTGTACTAAATACTCTACTTCGCCCCGATGACGGCTTAAAACGTTTTCATGCTTAATATGTCTAGCGCTATCTCTATTTGTATTCTTAGCTTTTTACACTGACCTAATGTCCGCTTTTATAATTTATCGTCGCACGGCACGGCACGTTTTTATCGTTGTTATATAATAGGAGAGCATAATGTATGTAATTGTATGCAGACACTTTTAATTTATTGTCGACGGTAACGGCACGTTATGTCCGTGGACGTCGACCATATGCCGTTACTTTAAAAAGAACGAACGAATTATTTCATAGAACTCAAATTATGGGTTCCTTTATTTTCTGAAAATATGTCTATTGCCTAATATTTGTTGTTATAGTTGTTGCAAGCTTTAGTATGTGAGATTGTACGCTTGGCATGAGGTGGTCTTTATTGAAATTTGGATAATTTCAATTGCTATACTAAGTCAACGACGTCTTACGGAGTCAGATGGCCGTAAATCGATGAAACAATCGAATGGTTCAACATTGGGTTATGATCCAAAAGAGTAGCTTGTTGCTATCATGCAAGTTAATCTGTATAGGTATCGCCGGCAAAGTTAGCGTTACGGCGGCACTTGTCGCAGGAGCGGCTGGCACCGGCGAGCGCGCGGACCATCGGCGACCTGGTCAACGGGGAGATAGAGCGGACTCTCGAGATCTCCAACCAGAGCATAATCAACGCGGCCGTCAACATGAGCGCGCGGTACACGCCACACAGCGCCGGGGGCAACGCGCAGCCGCTAGAAGGTACTAGTTTATACAATACTATTATATTCACGGCCTTTAATCCTTGCGGTATGGCCAGAGACGCCACGTACTTTTTACTGGGTACCCTGGGGCCGGCAACGGTACCGGGAGCTGTAAGGTAACCCGGGAAGAAAGAAAAAAATACATTTGACCAAAAATCAAGTCCAACATCGCTCGTGATAAAGCGAGACTAGTACCTACAACCCGACCAAGATAACTGAACCAAAGCTAGTACGCGGCGCGATACTAGACTTGACTCAAATTATTTCGGTCGGGTTGTACTCGTGTACATTTCACGAATTCAGAATCAACGTGCAGTTAAGCTTAAATGTGTGCAAGTATTATATTGCTATATCTTACGAAATCATAGTCTCTGTTTTAGTTGCTTTATAACAGTGAAATATTTTTCAAATTGGTGCAGTGGTTTCAGAATTTACTTCTTATAAACAAACAAACTCGCACTCTCTTTATAAGATTAGAATAGACTCGCCCCCGCCTTTGCCCATACATTTTTTTAATGTAAAAATATCAACCTCTATTACATATAATATTTAAATCAAATCGAGAGTAGTGAAATGTTTTTTAAATCGGTTTACTAGTTTCAGAGATTACTTCCCTAAACACACAGACTCACACAGTCAAAGTTTACCTCTTTATAATATTAGTTTAGTTAGATAATATAGATATTGCTTTGGTCTCAAAATAGCAAGGGCATCACCAATACCAACAGAAGATTTATTGAATATTGCTCGGTCCAGGATTTGAAGCAGGGACTTCTTCCTTCGCGGATCTCTATCCTAGCTAGTACCATTATAGTACGTAACTTTTTTTTACTTGTTATGTTTGATATATTCGCTATGCTGCCGATATAATATTATATGAAAATATATGCTATGCTGTTTTATTAAAGGACCCAGCGTGACAGAAAAATTGGGAAATCTTGCTTGAATTTATATAGTCTGTTTCAGAGCCACGCGGCAAACGCACAATGACACGAAGTATTATGTTAGCGTATTCTTAGTACGGGGTGTAGTACTAATCTCATCCCAAACCCGTACTAATAAACGCGGTACAATGCGTAAGCGATAACGAAGTATAATACTTTGTGTTATTGCCCGTTTTCCCGCCTGGCCTAGAAACAGACTAGAAAAAAAAAGTATTTCTTTTGCTTGCCGATCTAATTTTTATTGTATAATAGGCCTCGCTGCATGTCTTCAAGAGCGAGTGTTGGCGTCGGACTACTGGCGCGGTCGCGTTGGCGCGGGTGACGCGGAGGAGGCCATGAGGAGACATTCGCCGATCGCCGACCCTCACTCCAATACTTCCACGCCACTCGTCGATGAGATACCTGACGGTGCGCGGGCGCAAGGTGCGTAGTGTTTATGATCTCACTAGTTTTCCGTCCCGTCTTCACCCGTGAACATTTTTGGATTGTGGCATAAGGTTCTGAAGGATTTTTGAGATAAAAAGAAGCCTATGTCGCATATGCTACCAAATCATGTCACAACACATGCTTGACTGACGCCATGTTACTTCAAATGATCGACATATTTTTATTGAAAAGCTGACATGTGATCCCGCCCATTACAAGTCCATGAATGCTCGCTGCTGGCACAAGTTATTCTGTCAGTCGCATCCACCATGAAAGGGGAGTAGTTGTTGATATTATAATGATGATAACATCTGTCACGCGGTTACATGTACACGCAAATTACTTAGGCACTTAGCTATTCGTGAATCGTGTAACTTAGTGACAATATTTGATTTTTTCAGAAAGTGAAACGGGCGAGGAGGTAGAGGAGAGCAAGTGGCAGGACAGAATAGCTTTTAAGTTTGACCAAATAATATCGTTCGCGTCCACGCCCATGGAGGACAAGCGGCGGCCCTCCGACGACACCTGCAATACGTCCCCCGACTCTGGCATCGGTCACGGGGAGGCGCGCCCTGGCGGCGCTGATGCGGGGCCCAGGGCAATGCCCACTCGGTCGCCATCTCCGCTGCCAGATCCCTCCGCAGCACATTTTAAAAAGCGACTGTTCCGACGGTCCCGTTGCGGCGCCTGGCCCCCACCTCCAGCCTTAGACTGGGAGCGGCCGCAGATGTGACGTTCGCGTCTCTGCCTGCACGCTCGTCGATAGTTTAATATAACCGAATACTGCCAACTAACGAGTGTGTATGTGTAAATACGAGTTAGTGTCGATGACTGCTAAATGTTCGTTTGTGACGACCTGTGATTGACCCTTCTCCTTGTACACTCTTGACAGATACCTTTTTTTGTTATATTTTCGAATATATAATGTAATGTAATTATGTACATTATTGAGTTTATTTTATTTTAGTTTACGATTTAAATTTAAGTAAGTGGTAATGTTGTTTTTAAGGTGTCTACGGAAGTGTCACAGACTGTGAACTTTTCAGTTCATGTGTTCATTTGGGCACTTTTTTAGAAAATACACCGACCAATATGTTTTTTTTGTGGGATTTTATTTACAATATGTACTTTTGATTGATTTTTGTTATTTCTTTATGTTGCTGAATGTTCAGTCTGAATAATGTTGAATCATTTCTTTGAGTGTTCTAAATTTAAATGTTTTTTTAACATTAAATTTGTAAATATATATAACCATCGCTTATGTAGTATGTAACTTATATATGTTTTATTTATTTAGTTTAATATTATTTACAATTATAATTTGCGGAGTCATGAGTAATTTATTTGCAAGGACTGAAGTTTATTTTAAAAGTAATTATGTACCTACGTTATTATGTTAAAATAAAGAAAGTTGTCTGTCAGATCATACTAGATATAAGGACCTTTAAGATATACTTAGTAATTGAAAGTACAACTTCATACTGAAAGCAATGTTTATGATGCTATATTTGTTCGTTTTTAATTTAGCACACTAACAGTCAATTATTAGTCAAACATTGTACTGCCAATTGTATGCCTGTATCGTGCGTGTGGACCAAGGACCATGTTGAAATTTGTATATCTGGCAATATTACTTAATAATGAATCATGGTAAATTGTGATTGAAGATACCTTTGTTTCTTATTTTATATGAATGTTTTGCACACAATGGAAGTGCCAAAATTGTGAACAATAGACATACGTTATATTCATGATAACTAAGAGTCGATGACAGTGATAGACATATTTAGGTCTAGTTATCTGGTTTTGTAAATTTTTGTTTATGGAATTAGTTTATCCAATATTGTGTTCCTACTGTTAGAAAAACAATGTAAATTACGTATCATCCGGAACTACTTTATATTTAAAGTCTGCAAATTCATGTGTGGCTGTACATAAAAGGTCAATCGTGTATCAATATTAATATTGAGCTGAACAAAAAATACCTTTTTAAAGGTGGTAATTTATTTTGTATTACTTTTCAAGTTTATGTGTGAAGTAAAATATACCTAATTGGAAATCTAAAATGTAGTTAGCTTTATACAAAATATAGTTGTAACTTTTATACACATATTTATTAATATACACAACATCATCACAAAATAGATTTGCAAGCTCAGTGTCGGTGAATGAAAATTTTCTTTTAATATTTGCTATACACGAATGGCATAATGAAGTGGGTTAGATAACGGGCATTGGTAGGGTAGGTTGTTGTTGGTAAGTGTACATAATGTTGGTGTAATGTAGTGTGCAACTGTTGCGTGTCATCTCGTGTATCTCAAATATTGGTGTGCACTGGTACGGAAGTGATAAGTATAAAGCCGCTCCAAACCTCAAATTATACATATATATATAAATCACTAGGTGTAACGTATTGGTGACTTACTCAAAGATAGTGATTGCATTATTCAGTATTGACTTTGTTTATTTTTTGATGATGGGGTAAATTGACTTAAAGTACGATGTTTATGATGTCGGAGATAATAGTACAAATGAGAAGACTTATTGTCGTAAACCTCGGACTATTCAACATTGCGAATGCTAGGTTTGAGATATATCCCAGTGTACTAGTTTTATTTTGTACTAAAAGTTAAAAATAAATTGAGTAATCTTTGTTTTGTAATTTTAAATCCTATCCCAACAATAATAAAATCCTGGACTTGGCTACAATCAAATGGTCGCGCGTATTAATAAGATATTCAAGTCTAGGTACATATATCGCGCGACATATATAATACTACAATAGTACATTATGATACATTAAGATAGCACTATGTTGGTCATTATGTACGAGGCGGTATTATCAGCGCGAGCTAATAGGCGAGCGCGATAAGAAAGCCGATTATGTAATGACCAATGCACACGCGTTTCACTGTTTCACAACACGGCGAAAATGTTAACAAATATTTATGGAAATGTTTTGTTTTTTCCCGCGTGACAGATAAATCACGGGTAATTTCGCCAAGGAGCCAATAAAGGCGTGGTTAAAAAATAAAAACTATTATGCGGTTAAATTAAGAATGCTTTGTGGACACATACAATTTGCAATCTTGTACGAATTTAACCAAAGGTACCTCTTTTTTAACTTCATTGGGTTAAATTATAACTCTTGTGCTGTAATGTAAAGAAAAAAGCACGGGTGTTTAATATATGGGATTATGGGTCTAAAAGTGAGGTAATAAGACTCACGTTACGAGCAAGAGTGTTGAAAATGATAATAATGAATTTGAACGACGCGACGAGGCATCTGAGGCATCCCTATCCCCACCCCATAGTGTTACTATCTTTTTTATTATATATCTCTTCTGTGCGTATGTATGTATACCTATGTCATTATGTATTTTGATGTAATTTTTTGTGTGTTTGAGTGGGTCCCTGGATGGTTTAGTTTCACAATTGGACACGGTAGGTGGCGGTGCAATCGGGTTCTAGGAAATATTTCATTTTATTCGAAAATATCCACGTGCGAACCCGGAGCGCGGAAAGCTAGTAATAATGTACCTACTTATTATTAGTTTTCTGGTAGGTAGTTGAAACCCAATTATTATAAACAGATGTAGATTAGACGATTTTTTTACTTTGCTTTGTTTGTATAATAAGTACCTACTGTCTTATTAAAGAAATGGAAGGGGAAACCTCGATCATAATAAGTACCTACGATATTGAAATTATGATTGAAGGGGGCCACGACTTTAGGAACATAATAAGTATAAGTGAAATTATGAATAGGTATTTCGGTAACCACAAAGTGAGTGGTCACCACTCCGACACCGCACCCTCGGTGGTCTACGGTTGACTTTTTGCCTCGAATTTGAGAGGTAGGTGAAGAAAAGCTGAACTACGCCTACATGGATTTCACAAATTCGCACGAAGTAAATCCTCCACCAACAATGCAGACGAGCTAAGGAAAATATAAAAGGGCAGAAAGTAGATCGCAAAGTTGCCGAGCCCAAGTTTAACGGGCTTTTTTTTTTTTTTTTTTTTTTGTTTCTCATTCTCCATTTTCATGGAAGGCAAAGGGGTTTACCCATACAGCCAAGTCTTCTTGTTATTAATTTTTATGTATTATAATAATAAGGCATAGCCTAGTCATTGGTTATTTGTTTATTCATAGATTCGTGTAAATAAGGCGAGGCCAAGTCTTTTGTTTGTCAATCCAGGAAGAACTCTATCGGGTATATTTTTTACTTCATTATAATATTAGTTAAGGCATAGCCTAGTCATTGGTTAATAATAAAATTTTATCTTCTTTACGAGTATAAAAGGCGTAGCCAAGTCTTTTATGTCAATGATAATATCACTGACCTCTATTCAGAAGTCAGTGATTGATATACAATTTTCCTTCTGTGATATCATGCTCATATCATATGCTTATTGTCTGTGGTCATTCTTGTTTATTTACAATTCACTTTTCAACAATTATTTCATTTAGAAATTTCAAATCCAATCCAACTCCAACCAAAACTTCTCAAATACTTTCCACAGTTGTGGAGATAAACTCATAGATAGGTTTAAATGTTTCTGTGTTTTTCAGTAGTTCCTGTAATGCGCGCGGTACATACTGGGGTTTCTTGTATATTGTTAAAAGTTGTCCTGCTAAAGCCATTCTTTGAATGATGAAATTTGAACAGTTGAAGAAGATATGCTGTAATGTTTGTGATTCGTTTGAATTGCAGTATGTACAAGTATCAGAAGTTATCATTTTCATTCTGTGTAAGTGTTCATTAAATTTACCATGTCCAATTCGCAAACGGTTAATTGTACTATAAAATTTTCTGTTAAGGAACTGGCCAGAATTAAACCAGGGTTTACTTATACTTGAATTTATCTCCCTGTACCATTTCCCTTTCTGTTGGGATGTAAGGGCCCAATTTTGTGCCCATTTTGATTTTATTATTTCCTTTGTTAATACTAACAAGTCAGTTACTGGTAGTTTAACGTTTTTTATTGGAACATTAATTGATATGTTTGTGATATGTCTAGCGAGTGTGTCCGCATTTTCGTTGCCATGAACACCGATATGCGAAGGCGTCCAAAAAAAAATTATTGTTTTTTGTAATGTGTCCATTTTATTGTATTTTTCTCGAATTTCATAAATAAAGTAGGGAATGTCAGATTTATAGGATGGATTGGACAGAGCCAAAAGTATACTCATGCTATCAGTAATAACAACCCACTTATTATGTTCTGTTTGTTCTATATAGTTTAAAGCCATCAGAATTGCCATGCCTTCGGCAGTGTAAATACTGGTTATTTCAGGCAATTTAAAACCATGCCCCATTTGTGTCGCAGGATTATAGAAAGCCATAGAGACATTGTTGGAGTTTTTGGCTCCATCAGTATAAACTTGTCTGTGTTCATTCCAGTTAGATAATTTGTCATATACTTCATATTTATTGGTCAGAGTCCGATCTATTACTATATTCATTTTACAGAATTTGCTTTCATAGCTTCCAGAGTAACAAGGCCAGTTAGTACTTTGATAAATGTTATAAAGATTATTGAATTTTGTTATTTCAGGAAGATTTGTACACAAGAAAGTATCACAATTAGAAGAAGTTAATTTTGTCAGAAGACTATTATTATGATTATTGCTAAGAAATTTTATAAGAAATTTATATTTTAAATGTTCAAAACGAATATAAATTGGAGGTATATTACACTCAACTTGCATTGAGTTTACTGGAGAAGTATTCATAGTTCCTAAAATTAGTCTTAAATTTTTATTTTGAACTTTTTCAATTTTATCTATTAATTTTGCTTTAGAAGCATAACAAAAAAAAGCATAATCAAAGTGACTTCTGACTAATGCTTTATACAGTGTTGTCAATATTTTTGGATCAGCACCCCAATGAGTTCCGACCAAAGATCTAAGAATGTTGGTAGCTTTTAGTGCTCGCTCTATTATACAATCGACATATTTATTCCAGGTCAAATTCTGCTGAAATAGGACACCCAAAAATTTTGTACTAGATACTACAGGTAGCTGATTTCCATTATAAAGTAACTTTATTCTAGAAGCATGTGTTTTATTATATTTAAAAATTATTACATTACTTTTGGTGGTATTTACATCTAGGTTTAAATAGGAAAAATAAGCATATAACTTTTTCAATGCAATATTTAATTTATTATTAATGTCATTCAAATCTCTACCCTTACAGTATATTGCTAAGTCATCAGCAAATTGTAGATTTCGCACCTCATCACCTAAGATTTCATTGAGCCTATGTATGTATAGTATATATAACAAAGGGCTAAGGATTCCTCCTTGACAGACACCTTTATGTGAGTATCTAGGTCCGTGTAAATTATTGTCTACTTTGACACTTACTTTTCTATGATTGAGAAATTCATATATCCACCTTACAAGTTTTACAGGTAAACCTATTGAAGTCAATATAGAGCAGAGAATATTAACATTAACATTATTAAAAGCACCAGTAATATCAAAAAAGATGCAAACAAGATGATTTTTCTGTTGGAGAGCAGTTTGAATGTCAATGTAAAGATGAGCAATACTCTCACGGGCAGAATGGCCACGACGAAATCCAAATTGATTACTTGATAATATATTATTACTTTCTATATAGAACTCTAAACGTTGTTTTAATAGTTGTTCAAAAATCTTTCCCACACATGATGTCAGGGTTATAGGACGATATGAATTTATGGAATTTATATCTTTATCTAGCTTTAATATTGGAATTAAACAATCAGATTTCCATTGTTCTGGTATAAGAGAAGTATGCCATAATGAATTAAAAATATTTAAGAGCATATTTAGATTATCATATTCAAGGTAACGAAGCATTTTATATGATATACCATCTAGTCCACAAGTAGTATCTTTGCGTGATTTCAATGCTGAATTTAATTCAGTGATAGTAAATGGGTCAACAAGATAAGAGTTACTAGGGTTAATAGGTGTGTAATTTATTGTAAAAGGAATTTCAACAAAGTCTGGAGTATATTTTTCTAGAAATTTGTTGACCCAGGAAGTCTCTGAGATGGGAAGTTGCTTTCTATTTGTAAACCTCTTATTAAATTTACGCATTGTATTCCATATTTTGGAAATTGAGGTAGTTCTGGTAATTTCAGAACAAAAAAGATGCCAACTTTTATTTTTTTCTTGCTTAATGACAAGTTTTTTCAAAGCTTGTAGTTTTTTAAAATTTATATAATTTATTTGATTGGGATTTCGTTTAAATATTACATAAGCTTCTTTGCTTTTACTAACTGCTGTAGCACAACTCTCGTTCCACCAGGGAACTGAAATATGTTTTGGGGGTTTGTTATTATTATGAATAGAATTTTTTCGATTTTTTGGAACTTTCTTAAATAATGACCTTTCAGTTGCACTTGATAAAATTTCACAAAAACTGTTATAACATTCCATGGGATCAGTAGTGTTCATAGAAAAATCTTTTAACATATTATTTATATTTACAAAGTACATATCCCAATTCACTAATCTTGTATTAATGTGAGAATACTTATTACTTTGGGGGGAAATATAATGGGAATTGTTCAAGGTAATATTTGTCATTGTTGGTAGATGATAACTGCCCAATGGATCGTCATGAACCCACCACTCACAAGATAAAGCAATAGAAGAACTGACCATGGTCAGATCCAAACCATTTGGTCTCCAAATATCACTACCAACTGTAGTGACTTGACCATCATTCAATAAAACCATTTCACTATTATCTATACAGTCAAGTATATCTCTGCCACGTGGTTCTATAGAATTACAACCCCATATAGTGTGGTGTGCATTAAAATCACCAGATATCAGAGCTGGTTTGGAAATACTATTTAAAAAATCCTGAAATTTTTTTTTTGTAAAATGTGGAATACTGTATTTTGGACAGTACATACTTGCTATTGATAAAAATTGATTTTTAATTTTTATTCTGACTACTAAATTTTGTATAGAGTTATCAAACTGTGTGGAGATTCTTTCATATGGAATGTCATTATGAATCATAATGGCAACCCCATTATGATCATTTCCACAATCATTGCGTTCAATAGAATAATTCTTAATATTTAATTTCTGAGTAGGTTTTAACCAAGTTTCACAGATCAAAGCTATATGAATTGATTTTTGGTAAAGAAATTGTGTTAAAATATGACGATTGCATAATAGGCTTTGAGCGTTCCACTGAACTATGTTGAGACTATTTGAGTTGAATTTGGATTATTGATGTTTTTATTACTGAATGTGTCGGTTAAAACTTGTAATACATTTTTTGTGCAAATCGATGTTTCATTATTTTTATTTAATGAAATTATTTTAACAATACTTTCTACTAATAAATTTAATGATTTATCATCAGCATTGAGCAGAGATAATAAATCTACTTTTTTAGTTCTGTTACTGTAACTAAGGGATGGAAAATTCTTTGTATCTAATAAATTTGCAAACGGAGCTGGCGTGTACTTGTTTCTGTTTTCTGTAATCATTTTTTGTTTTATGGGACATTGACTTGATATTGATATGTGATTACCTTTACAATGACAGCAAGTAGCGTCTTTTGCTGGCACTGTACATTGTTTGAAACTATGGCTTTCACTACATATGGAGCATTTAATAGTGTTTTTACAGTATTTAGCTAGGTGACCATACCTTAGGCACTGGAAACATTGCTTGATAGGTGGTACATACTGTGTTATATTGTGTCTCCAACCATTAAGCTCCACATGCTCGGGGAGTATTGAGGCTGCGAATGTGATGGCAACTGTTTGAGTGGGTTGTAAAACAAAACCTTCCTCAGTTTTCAGTTTTTTAAGAAATCTTCGGACACATATAATTTTCTTGTTACTCTGTAATATTGTAAATATTTTTTTATTAGAGACTTGGGTTGGTACGTTTCTTATGATTCCAGTAACTTCTGTAGAAGAGGCTGGTATGCTTGCTTTAAACTTGTAATTTTTCAAAAAAGTCTGATTGTTCAAAAAAGCATTTGCAAAACCAGCTTTCTCAAAGTAAACTCCGATTTTGAATTTATTGATATATTGTAGATATTTTACGCCTTTATTAAAGCGTTTAAGGCTTGGTGATAATGCTAATAGGTCCCTGGCTCCAATAGGTTTTAAACTATCTGATGATTCTACAAATACCACAAACTCAGTGGCACTAGAATCTTCTGGGTATCGTCTCATATAGTCGGTAACGAAATAAGTTTTATATTTATCTTCATTTTCCTCTTCCATCTTTGTTGTGTCAGACTCAGAAGAATCTTCATCAGTAATATCGATCTCTGCATTTTCATCTTTTTTGCGTTTCTTAGTACGCCCCTTCTTCGGCATATTTAATTTTAACTATTTACACTATTATTTGACTATTTACACAATTATTTAACAAGATATATACAATATTTTCAATATTTCAAAATTATAATTTATAAAAACCCGCCTTTACATTCGAGGATTTCCCGCGCTCTTTCGCTTTTTTTTTTTTTTTTTTTTTTTTATTTATTTTTTTTTTTTTTTAACCGACTTCAAAAAAAGGAGGAGGAGGTTCTCAATTCGTCGGAATCTTTTATATTTGTTTAATGTATTTTCCCCGATTACTTGGAAGGCGCCTGGACCTTTGAGGTCTTAAATTTTTGAATTTTTTTTGTTTGAAAGGGTACCTATACTTTCAGGTGGTCCCATGGTCATCAGGTCAGTATCTGATGATGGGATCCTGGAGAAATCGGCACACTTGAAGCGATTTAAGTTTTTTTAGTGACTTGTGCATTTGCCTTCGGAAGTGCATAATTTTTTAAGTCTGTATACTTTTTAAAAAGGCAATTATAGTTCACCGGGTGGCTGCGGTTTCACCGGCGCGTACTTTTTGGTCCAAACAATGACCGATGCAAGTTTCTTTCTACAGCGGATCAACGGGCACTGACTGAGCCACTATACTCTGTCTACGCTGAGCCATAGACTAAATTTTAGTTGTCATTCGACGACTACTAATTTCAGATTTGACATAAACCACAGAGCAAATAAATATAAATGGATTTTGACATGTTTTGGGTCTCTGGATTTAAATATTTTATTTCCTTTTCTTTTTGTAAGGAAAGTGGTACATACCTAATACGAGTAATTAATAGTTTATTATGCTCATAGATTAGTATATGTACGATTATGCTGTTATTAGATCAAAACGAACGCTAAGTTATTTATTGCGAACTTTAGTAAATTATATTTGTAAACCAAAATGTGATTCTAATTATTACCCATTTAATAATTACAATCTCTTGCTGTGTAGTAGATAATGAACTTTTATCTTAAATCAATGTAAGGAATTAGGTAATACAAAACAAAGTTCAAAATGAAATGCAACGTTCGTGAACTGGCACATATGAGTGACCAGCCTTGTGTCTTGGAAGGCCGCCTAAACTACAAGAAGGGCTCACACAGTGGTTACCTTAATCAAGCAGGTACAAAATTTATTATATTGATATGTAATTCATGTACCATACACCTAGAGAACCTAGATAAATGAGCTCTAGAGATACAAGTTATATACTGTTTTATTTTTTAGCATTCAAGGAAAGATGGTTTCGCCTGGTGAACAATTATTTATTTTATTTTAAAATTAGTGATATGGGTAAATTTGACACAAAGAATCCAGCTGGTGTCTTTGTTATGGAGAATTCTTCTATAGAAATGGAACGTGGCCAAGCATTTGCATTTTCTATATCCTTCTTGTAAGTAATTTTAGTTTTATTTAAATTTATTATAAATATTATGTACCTATTAATTAAGTTATAAAGTAAAGATGCATTTGCATAGGGACTACATAAAAAGAAGGTGTTTTAATTAGGTATATGAGGGACTTTCTAGTGGCATTTTTGATTTATAGTCAAGATCAGGAAGGATAATTTTCATAGTGACCAAACCAGGCTGGGAGTAGTGTCGCCGAAATCGGTCCTTTTCTTTATCTCTATGGGAAATTATGTCTTTCTCTTTCTAACTGCTTGCACAACTGTATGAGGATTCGTGTATAAAAATAATAATTTGTGGGTAATGCCTACATACAGATTTATATAACATTTTCCTTATGATATCAAGCTCTGCAATGAGTCTATTCAAATTATGCACACCTAGAATTAAACTTTGAATTATTGCAGCTTATGAAATTAGTGCACAGAAATAAGTTTTACATATCTGAAATAAACCCCTCCCCTGTCCCTAATCCAAATCTGTTTAGATTGTACAGCATGACATTTAATAAAAAAATATAATATTTCAGTGATGAACCAGAAAAAAGACATTTATTTACTGCTAGATCTGAAGATAACTTAGTTCAATGGGTGTTCAAGTTGCGTGCCTGTTCCTATGAATATTTACGTGGGCAACTGCATGCTCTACAATCTAAAATATTCTCTATGACTGGAAAGGTAATTAAATTTATTCATAAAGATCATGAGCACATATTGTTTCAACACACTTGCTCATCATGTGAGTCTTATTACCTCAATTTTAGACTCACAATCCCATATATTAAACACACATGCTTTTTCTTTATATTACAGCACAAGAGTTATAATATAACCCAATGAAGTTAAATTCGTACAAGATTGCAAATTGTATGTGTGTCCACAAAGCATTCTTGATTTAACCGCATAATACAGTTTTTATTTTTTAATCACAACCTTGTTGTCTGTTTGGCGAAGTTATCCTGTCATGCGGGAAAAAACAAAACATTTCCATAAATATTTGTTAACATTTTCGCCATGTTGTGGTTAATTATTAAAAATTTCGACTTCAAGTGGAGAAGAATACGTAAAATTGACTCCATGAAGTTTATTTTTTTAAGTGTGTTGAAAAACGTCGTATGAAACGTGTGTGCATTGGTCATTACATACTCAGCTTTCTTATAGTGCTCGCCTAGTGGCTTGCGCTGAAAATACCGCCTCGTACGTAATGACCAAAATAGCACCCTTGTATCACAATGTACTATTATATCTTGAGTTATTATGGCTGTACTTGCCTCGCCTTGTTTTTTCTGTACTGGGAAGGATAGCCTTTTAATACCACAATGAAGCTGCCTATTTGTTAGGTAGCCTAAAAAATATCAGTTAAAGGAGGGATATTTCTTTATTATTTTTATTACATCTATGAAATTTATATAAATCTGTTTGTTACACTCTTATTAAAATTTGTGTTCATTTTTTTATTGACATCCTATGATTATTTCCAGGATCCTTTGCTATTGGTGCCAAGAAATGAAGGAGCTAAATTATGGGCACCCTCTGTACCATTCTCCACAGCACCAGCTTGCACTGTCGGCAAAAGCTCTTTCAGTTGTCACCTTCATACAAATGGCAATTACACACTTGAGCGTAGCAAATCTGACGCCCAGGCTCACTCCCAGGTGCACAAACATCGCACCAAAGCAAAGTTTTATACAAACGCCGACAAAGATAAGGCCCAAGTTAAAGAAGCTCCTGGATTTTTGTTGGAAAGAAGTAAGACTTCTGTGATACCACACGCTCAGATCAATGACGCATCAATATTTGATAATCGGCCGGCTTACTCTCGCGCGGCGCCTAGTCCTCCAGTACGGAAGAAACTTTCACCTTCTGCACACAGAGCTGACATGTCACAAGAAACGACCCTTTTGGCTGAAAGAGGTAAGAGTAAGGCATATACTGGAATATTAGACCCGGTGCCAATACCACCACGTAGAAAAATTTCACCAAGGACCCTGGATCTGCCTGATCTTAGTAACTTAAGCACCAATGGTGGACCTAACAAACCTCACGAGGAAGAAGATCTAATAAAGTTTTAATTTAAATGTAACCAAATCAATGTATCCCACCTTAGTAATTTTAATTCAAAGCAGATAACTACTGCTATGTATACTAGTACTTGCCAGATATTCTATTATGTTCACAAATTGTTTATTAAGTTTATAATTCATTTTTAAATATATATATATTTTATGCAATAGTTAAGATGTTTTTGATGATAAAACATAATATAAAAAATGTTTGTTGATAATTGAAAAGCAAGTCCTATAAAAAATCCAGTTATTTAATTAGTAAAATATTTTTGTTTATTTTAATTAGTTTTGACGTTGTCTATGTGAGTTGTTCAATATCTATTTAAGTTCGTAGTTTTATGCTAAATAGCACTTAAATTATTGTATATACGCTTATTTTGTTTACTAAATCAATGAGATTTTTGCTCTAGTTTAATTGTAATGATGTAATGCTCATATTAACTATAATGCTTACTATTTACTATAAGTAAGGATCAGACAATATTTTATACATTCAGAAGATTATAAAAATTATTAGCTTTTACTAATTAAGAAAAGATAAAGGACAATATTTATTTTTTTAAATACAATATTACTTTATTTAATTAAGCAGATGAATAAAACAATTTTACTTCTTGAAAAGATAAAACTAAAAAATATAATTTTAAAATATCTGTGCCAATTGTCGGCAACTTGGTCTCCTTGCCTCAGTTTCATAAGACGGGGTCATGTTACCGATGTTAGATCCTTTAGAAAGCACGTGACTTTGAAACATAGTAAACTCCAGATTCCATATAAATATTTTAATTTCTATTAAAACAATTATGTAAGTTATTTTAAGATTTAAGAAGATTTTAAAATTTAATTGGATTCTTTGTAAGCCCGTTTTATGGTATTGATCGCCCATAAGCCATAATACATTTCAATCACTTTCTCCAATAAAAATATACTTTTAATTTTACTTGCTCTAAACATAAAATCTAGTCATTTATGAATCAAACTCTAATAAAATAGGTCTTTTCCATATTTAATTATTTAGTTTTCTTAATAAAATTGTAGATTTGATATTTTAGACAAAATCATCCCATCCCAACTATGACCACGTGTTCAATATTAATACTTTGTATTCATTTTACAAATATAAAATTGTTAAAAATAAATTAATTACAGCAAATTGTGCAAAATATGCACTAAAGCAATATTTTCTGATTAATCAAGTGTTCGTTGTTGAAAATTGTATCTATATTTTTTATATTCTTATAATAAATGCTAAAAGTAATATTTTTGGTCTTTACCTATATCAATAATTACTTTTTACAATACATCTTGGTTTGTCACTTCCAGGTTTTATTAAAAATTAGTTTATTTTAAGCATGGAAACATAATGGGGTATCATACATGTCTCAATCAAAGGTTATTTTGTTATGTGACCAACAACTTCTTGAATTCAATTAGTTCAATCTTTAAAATAATTGTATTTACTATATTTTACCTGTCTGGTGGTGGCCATAGAAGGTCCAAGAAAATGAACATTCACATCACATGATTATCATCACTCGCGTCCTTTTTCTATCATTATTATGACAAGACAAATTCTCTTTTGTCCAAGTTTTGATTGTTACCCCTTCATTACATATTTATAATCTACTACCATCGTCTGTGGGGCCCACCATAATGTCAATATACTTTTTCTTTTTACTTTCTATTTGAGGGACTTCCTGTGGTCATATTGCCACTTTACAGCTTAAATGAACTATCACAAAGAAATTTAAAAAACCCACGTCTTAATAGCTTCAGTTGTTTGCGCAAACAGACACGAAGTGAGTTACGATTTTATTTATATAGAAACTACTTTACTTTCCTTCGTCCGTGAAAAACAACTACCACAGTACCACTACCCCTACTCCTACCACTACCACTCCCACTACCCCTACCCCTACTCCAACGCCTACCACTACCTCTGCTCCAACCCCTACCACTACCCCTACCCCTATCACTACCTCTACTTCAAACCCTATCACTACCACTACTCCAACCCCTACCACTACCTATACCCCTACTCCAATCCCTACCAACTACACCTATCTCTACTCCTACCACTAACACTACTTTTAGCGAGATTAAGTAACATTTCCCATACAAAATGTTTTTCCGATTTTTTTTTCTTCAAAACCACCCCCTGTATTATAACGAACAAAACATTTTACTTTTCCATTGCGCGAGGAAACATGACTGATTGACCGAATGATTAAAACCAATCGATTTGAATTTTGTTTGTGTCATCAATCTGTTCTGATATCAAAATGTCGTTCCATAGTAAATGTATGAGAAAATTTTTTTCTTTACAATTTTTTTTTCGTGCATTTTTCCAATGTTTTGATAGTTATTCTGCTATTCGTGACGGAGACAAATACTTACAACAAATCAAAATCATGAAAATCGGTCCAGCCGTTCTCGAGTTATAAGTGTTCGAACAAACCCGACTTTGTTTTATATATATAGATGAATGTACAATAAAATAAATAAAACAAGTTGTTAATGCATGTAACTATATTGAAAGATGTAACTTATGTTCTGTCAATTGCAAAATGTTCAAATTAAAATTAACATGCTTTTTGCAAAAGCAGTTTTACTATAATAATTAGAGGAATATAACGACTGTTCACAAACACTACTTAAAGCTACATATGGGCATCTAAAAGTATCTTTGTTTTCCATAACATATAATAATAATAATATAATCCTAACTAAAACAAGCTAAAAGTTGGTGTTCATTTTAAGCTGTATAATTCACTGGTCACTAACACCTAGCCTTCGCAAAAATGTACCTACTTACTGTGATTATATTTAACCATATAAATATCTAAATATATTTGTAGTCCAAGAAAATTTTACAATAAATATCTATCAATCTATGTCTAAATTAAGCTTTGCATGAGTCACTATATCACTTGAATGCATTTAAGGCACTTATGCTCCTGGAGAATTTGTAATACAAAACAATATATCTAGTTTAAATTCTAAATTTAATTCAGACCTAATAATTATGCCTTCTAATCCCTGTTCATACTAATTATATTTTAACTATGCTACATTATGAGATGAATAGAGGTAACATGTCTCGAGGGACATTCATCATGGCAGAGACCTGATCACTATATGTGTGTCGTTATTCCTACGACTATACGATAATCTTCTATGACTAATGTACACTGCAGTGAGATTCCGTTGTTTTTGTTCGGACGAAGCAGCATTCTGAATATATCCAGCAAGCTTTTTGTCATTCATTGCAAACAAACCAGGATAATTAAGTCAGTACCCATATAGGGTAGAATGATTGACGAAGGTCGACGAGAGCGTTAGTTGCCACCGAAGTCGCGCAATTCACGGTTACCGAGTGGTAACGTTGGGCGGTAATTGTGTAACAGTTCCATAGCTTCCACCCCGCGAGTGCTTGCTTCACCGCATCGCAGCTTTCTCATCAATGCCAACTGGAAAGTCAAATGGAGTAGTTAGTTATGGGCGATAACTAGCAGAGGCCTCTAGATACTAGTTTGTACTAGTAATAATAAAACCGTTTGTGTGAACATGAACAAGAGTCAATTATTAAAACAATACATTTGGAACTGTATCAATTGGGACTCGGGTATAGGCTCACAAATACCATCGGCTGAAAGAGGGAGACTTAGTCTTCCGCTGGGTACCCTGGGACCGTAACACGTGAAGAAAGAAAAAAAATGGAACCGGGCTTATTCTTGTTATTTGTAAAGGAGGTTTCAAATATTTATTTATACAACATATTTTCTTGAAGTCTGTATATACTACTCATATAGTCTACTCATATTTACTTCGAAGTAATTGAGATAGCTATCTATAGAGACTTGATATTAATTACATTTTGTCAATTAGCTGTACAAAATCGCCGACCACAAAGTTGTCAAAAATCACAACATGACGTCATTAACCTATTGATTTGTTTAGGTAGCAAATGACGTGATCGCCACGGTATAATTGTGCAAAATGAGCACAAAAGGTTGAACATTTTGTCTGATCTCGTATAAGCCCGACAGTATTGTGTCACATATAGTTATTTTTAGTAAAAGTACATAATTACTACCTAAAGTAGAATCTGAACATAAATGTACTACGACTATACCTATATGTACTCTTAAATTGTTTGTCAACTCCATTCATAGACTCCCATAATAATTTTCCACCAAGTGGACCGCGAGTTGATATCCGTGCTATCTATAAAAAAACTATATTTGTATGTTTCATACATTGAATGTATTTGTTCATGTCATTTCTTGTTACTGGGGTAATTTTTTTATTGGGTGGGCCTATACTTTGATCTATGTTTGAATAAATCTAAAGTTGGGTTTGAAAACATTTTTAGGTATGTGTTTCTAAATTAACTCTAGGCTCTCTAGCCTTATAAGATTTTCCTATTCCTTTTTATCATCGATGCTTTTTATACCTAATTTCTGAGGATCTGGCCTGTCGTCATGCTTTAGCATCAAAGTCTAAAGTTCCAAGTTACCTGTTCAGCGGACACTTGCACTGGTTCCTTGAATAGAGTCCATATAACTGACTCGGTGCAAGGTGGTGTAGTTAGAGACCCAGGGTAGGTCCAATATCCAGTACTTGTTGGGAGAAGCCGTGCTGGATCCAAAGGATCTGGCATAGTCACTTTGTCTCCCTTGTGGCGTATGTATGGTAGAAGTCTAACCACCTTCTCCAGCTCGGGGTGTTTAGTTCCTAGCTGAAATTAAAAAAATTATTATATGAAACTTTTTTGTATCATACAAATAAATAAAATTCAACTGTCTGTTATTTCTAAGTAGGAAGGGGAAATCTTATTTACACGTAAAGCATAAGATAACAATTTTAAGATTTTTTGTCTCGTCTATCCCAATGTTTGTCTAGAATAGGCTTCGAAACTACTCATTGGATTTTGATGAAACTTTCAGGGATCATAGTTAGAATTTAGACTTAGACATATTAGAATCTGATTTTTGTTTCATTTATGGCTATGTTAATGGGATGTGTATCAGTGCACAAAGCTAGTAGGTAATAAGTGCCCATAATTTGCGTCTGCCATGGCTCTGTATAAATACTCCGCCAGTCGCATTCAATAGAAGTGCTTTTTCCCGCTTCGTTCTACTTTTAAAACATGCATTGGGTCTGTTCAGTGTCAGGTCAGATTCGTAGCTCATTCGTTATATTTAATTTCTTTCTAACTTAACGATTCAATCAATGGTGTACTAAATTAGCCACAGCGCGCACAGTAGTCTACTGACCCACATCGCTATTATTTTTGTGATACAACGAAATAACGGTGGCACGATCCGAGAAAACATCGACAAGTTAGACACTATCTATATTTTCTGTAATAATATAGTAATCCAAGGTAACAGTTTACTTTTATTTAAGTGCATTGCGTGTTCATAAGACAAGCTAAAAGGATTGTGCGACGCCTACAAGGCTTCTTTTAGAACTAATACTTATATAATCTATATTACGTATATAGAAGCAAATAAGTTATGAAATAAAAAATAGAAACACCTACTATAGCAAGATGGCTCATACTTGCCACCAAAATATCAAGATCGACTGCAAATCAAAATATTATAAGGAAGATGATACTCTGCGAGGAACTCGAACACGCCCTTGGCTGGCTTATATGAGCCGAAAAACCATTTTTTTCGTAAATATGAATTGTGATTGAATTAAATCTATCGACTACATAAATAAAAACCGTCAAAAATAATTATTTATTAAGCGAAGTTCCAGTAAATAGCAAAAAACTGGCTCGAGTGAAAGTGTGTTCAAAAAGAGATTGGTAGTCTACCGGTAGAGCTACTGCGTCGCGACGTATCATTTGGTATAACAACCAGTTATATACTCTCAGACCCCAATTACATAGTTTAGCTTGAAGAGAAAATTGTCATCATCCTAACTGACTTGTATCTACACAAATATAGGTTGCATGCAATATGTAACTATATATAGGAGTCGTCCCTAGGTCCTTACTGTTCATTTCCATAATGATCACTTGTTATATAAGAGACAAGTGGTTCGGTGGATATATTATGAATATAAGACTTCAAATCAAATTATATGACCAACTTTCCGGAAATTTTTGAAATGGGAAAAATAACAGACTTCTTGTTTTGTTACGGAACTCTAAAATATAGCCTAGATATGTCCGTCTGTCACCAGGCTGTATCTCATGAACCGTGATAGTTAGACAGTTGGAATTTTCACAGATGATGTATTTCTGTTGCGGCCGTCCATCTATACTAATATTATAAAGAGGTAAAGTTTGTGAGTTTGTGATGTTGTAGGGGGTAATCTCTGGATCTACTGAACCGATTTTGAAAATTAGTTTACCAGTAGAAAGCTACGATATCCCCGAGTGGCTATATTTTATTTTGTTCTAAAATATCCAATTTTTTCCGTGAAGTCCCCTACATTCCTTATAAACCGTAGCAGTCCTGATTAATACGGACTACTCTCTAAATGAAGACATTGTTACCAGTTTATCTGGTCACACCGAAAGATATAAGGACGTGACGATTCGATATGCAGAATTTATTGGCCGACTCAATTCTGAATTGAAATTCTGTTTATAGTTTTTTAACGATTTTTTTTACAAATTAACGTATCTTTACAATCCAATATTTTTTTTCATACAAGTTCATTCGGTTTTTGTTAACTTTACGCCTTTTTTACGGCGAGCAAATTGTTTAGTCGATCAACAAATACGCTTTGTAATTGAATGAATTTATTACACGCCAACGCCCCAGCGCTGAATAAATTGCGGATGAGATGTAACACGGACCCCAATTGCGCCGTTAATGTAATGTCAACAAATTGCATCAATTTAGGCTACATCAAACTATAGGCGATAATATGTGTAAGTATCTCACTTTCATTATCTTTATAGAAAGTATTGACTTATGGTATATTATGTATAGTACCTAAGTAGTTTAGAAAAGTCTTCTCTAAAATAAATCCGAACCGGTAATGTTGAACTGTGAGTAATAATGTTTTTTACTAGCTTTCCGCCCGGCTTCGCCCGTGGAAAAATTTTAAATGTGACATAAGAATTTATCCCCTAGGTAGCCTATGTCACTCTCTGATCTTCCAACTAAGTATCTCTGTGCAAAAAATCACGTCGATCCGTTGCTCTGTATTGACGTGACAGAATGACAAACAAATAATCAAACACTTTCGCAGTTAGGATGGTTTCCTTAAATTACATAGATCGGTTTATATGACCCATTTGTTACACTCACTGAGTCGAGTCTATATACTCTAAAACATGTCACAACTTTTTTTAAACTTGTACTTATTTGATGAAGCTCAGTTTGGTTCTCACCTTCCCCTATATTGTCGAAATAAATTCATAACATACAACTAGCAGTCATCTAATAAAGTATTTTGTTAGCGTTTACTTTCGTAACGTAAAGTGCAAGTTGTTAGACAGGTGTTCAATAGAAAAAAAAATAATAATGGCAGAATAATCACGTGACAAATTTTCGATATTTTTTCAATATTATTATTTTCTTCCAAAAAAAATGTAGCTCAAACATTTATCCTCTCAATTTCGAAATACCACACGCTTTAATATACTTAATTTTTTTTATTAAATAGATATTAATGATATGTAATAGTCAATAAAACCCGTACCGTCAAGAATACTCCGAGAACTGCTAGCCCATCATATTGCCCAGCTGCCTCTGCGAAGCTGCGATATTTAGTGGTGTTCCAATGTACCATATGAAGTTCACCGGAGAATGATCTACCATCAACCGTGTGCTCTGAACCTTCACCGTCACGGGCGCCCCAGTGGCAATGCCATTGTTGTAGTCTGTAAACGTCTCTTCCTAAAGGACCTCCTTTTAATTCTGAAATTAAAAAATGGTAAAATCACATCCGTTTCGTTGCTAACTTCCAAATGAAAAATCATGAATGCAACCACTGCCTTCCATACTAATATTATAAATGTTAAATTAACTCTGTATGTCTATTACGCCTTCACGGCTAAACTACTGAACCAATTTTGATGAAATTTGATACGGAGAAAGAAAGCTTGATCTCTTGGAAAGGACATGGGCTACTTTTTTTTATAAAGTCCATTTATAAAAAAAAGTATTCTCTCTAAGATTTTTTTCTTCTTTTCTACCTACATTTAAATATTGTTGATAAAAAAGTTTAACGCCGTAAAAATAAAAGAGTAGAATTTTCTAAAAATCTACAATAACCGAAAAGGGATGCCCGAATGGAAAAAAACAATAATAGCATTTTGGCAAAGTAGGTTAGGTGTAATAATAGTCTATTACATCTATACTAATATTATAAAAAGAAAAAATATTGATTTTTTTGTGTTTTTTTTTTGTAATGAATAAACTCAAACTAACTGAAACGATTCTAAAAAATATTTTACTAATAGAAAGCTACGATAACTCAGAGTGAAACAGGTTTTTTTATGTTGTTCGGATATATCCAAGGGCGGAGCCGGGGGCAGAAAGTCTAGTAAAGGATAAAGCATGTCATGCCTTTTTCCATTCTAACATTTCTAACACCCTATATGGGTCTTGGAAAAATGAGTACTGGGCGTTAATACATCAGTCAGTCAACTACTTATATTATTATGTACACATACAGATTCATTTTAAAACTGACATGACTCACAACAAAAAATATTTTGGGATAGTTTTCCCACCCTCGCCCTCATTGAAATTTACTCCATTTGGTGTACAAAATAATGTAGTTAGTAATTTACTTTCTATTTGCTAACATTAATAAAAAAAATATATACATTACGATACTCGTACAAAACATCAAAACAAACCTATCAGCTAAAGCAAAAACAGCCATCAGGAAATCAAGGGTATTTAAATTTTCTCTACAACTAAAATATACTAAAAAATGCTTACCAGAATCGTATCCGTTTTCATCAACCCGCCAACAATAACCTGGATTGACGACAGACCGAGTATGATTCACCGAATAGCGCCACTTGAGAGGTGGTGCACACAACCCTGAAGTGGCTTGCGAAGTGTCTATGTCGATAGGACTCTGCCGTGCTCCACGAGCTTCAGGAAACTTATCTGTCCATGTTGCTGGACCTGCCATAAAACAAACTACATTAAAATCAAATTTTCTTAGTGAAATCTAAACTTAAGCTTCGTACGGTATCCTACTTCTGATATAACCCATGTACAGGGTTGCCAGGTCATAAACAGGTAATAGAAGTAAATTAACAAGCAATAAAAGATCGTATGTGCCCATCATTTTGTACTGCGCAGGTTTACAATGTTGTCGTAGTCGTATAACTTACGATGGGTGAATGCCGCTAATCGAAATTACTACTCGTTCCATGTTCATTATCTTATCTAAAAAAACACGGGCCAAATGAAAATGTTTTTAATGTGATAAAACAATCTTAGTCATCCTTCCCACTTCATCTCATGAAAGATTTATGCATGCTCTATGTATGTTTTCAATTACAAAACAATGTGTTGCATATGTGATTACTAGGACAAAAGGAGTGTTTCAAGGTAAATGTGCAAAAGTATATAAATCTGAAGTAATTTCATGTTTGCAACTCGACGCCCTAGCTCCGCATAAGGCCATTTCTGTCGAGGTAAACTACACGTGTGATGGATATTCTTATGTATGATAGCTAATTATATCACATATAAACATAATCAGTTTTATGAACTAGTTCACATCGACATTATTATAGTACCTAACTAAAGTAGGTAAATTATTAAAAATCCCCGTTTAATTACTGCAATGTGTTGTCAATTTTTTGGAATACTTTTAAATTATAGATATTATTATATTATAAGGGTCATTATCTATACCTACTAATATTATAAAGAGGTAAAGTTTGTAAGTTTGGATGTAGAGGGTATCCATGAAACTACTGATCCGATTCTGAAAATTCTTTCACAAATAGGAAGCTACATTATCCCTGAGTGCTATAGGCTATATTTTAATTTGTTCGAAAATATCCACGATCGCAGCCGGGAGCGGAAAGCTAGTACCTAACAAATTAATTAGAAAATTTTATATTTGTATTTTCAATCAAAATTGTTTTTAATTTTTTTTTAATTCCCGCGAACACCTTCTGGACCCGCTGATGACGCCATATTCACACAAACCAACAACATGATGGTCACAGATTAGATAAAATAACAAGAAATAACTTAGTGACAGATTGACAGACGTTTATTATAATAATAGTCTAGTAGTCTCTAACTCTCTGGTTATTAATTTGAAATTTAGATGAATGTGACGTCACTTCCCGTTTGCGGTCGCGTGACCGGAAGTATGAATTAAAGATTTTTCATTTAGATATTAAATATATATATATATATATATATATAGGTATATTAAATAAATCAATCACCATTATTGTCTATGATTATACGTTATAAAGTATTTAAAAACTATTATTGTGTATTTATTTTCTTTCACTGTCAACACCCCTATTATATAGAAGTACTTTAAAACTAAATCAATTCTCAAGATCACCAAACAAACAAACTATTATGAGTAATTTTGTTCTAACTGCCTTGTTTTCCTACTAAGTATTTGCATGACATTTGTTTGAAAATAATCACATGATACCTAGACCTACTTACAAATAAATGAAAAACGCTTTCAACAGGTTTCAGAAGTCTCTTTAGTCCTTTTTCACTGAAATATACAAAATTTAAGAATTTTGAGGTATATAGAAGTTATAGTCTACGAAAATATGTAGTTCGAATTATGTGAGTATATAGGTACTATACTAACAATTTGCCGCGATTTCGTACGCGTTGTATTACGAATACAACGTTTCACCCCCTTAGGGTAGATAGCGTGATATAAATAGCCTTCCTTATACCTTCCTCAATAATTGGGCTATCAAATGGAAAAATATTTTTTCAAATCCGACTGGTAGTTCCAGAAATTAGGGCAACAAACAAACTAACTCTTCAGCTTTATATTTGTATAAAATTATTATATTATAATGGTATAATAGCTATAATACATATAGCATGTTACTAAATTATTTTATCAACTTAAGCATTGAATGTTAACTAAATAAATTTAATAAAAAAATATTGGATATAGTTACAAAAAAATATGACGTCTTATATGGAGTTTAGCACATCCATAACCTTATGTAAATAAAAATACGACACACTATACCTACACATATTATGTACCTATCTATAATTTCGATCTAATCCCTATTTTTTACTTTCTCCTACATCATAACACTAGAAATTCATTGGTGTTAAAGTTTGTTACATAATCACACCTTAAAGGCTGGACGAGTTTGGATCAAATGTGATATTAAACGGGGTTAACGGAGAGCTAAATATATTACAGACAAAGGAATTAGGTGGGTGGAACCCGCGGGCAAAGGTTAGTAAGAAACATATTTGATTTACAAATAATTGTTACGTTTTTTTATTAATTTATTACAAGTGTAGTTAAGCATACAAATAATTGAAACCTCGTGATGCTACATTATTTGAAAAGGTTTAAGATAAAGTTGTTAGTTAATGACTCTAAAAAGTAAATTAGATGTTTTTTACAATATGCGGATTTTACGTTAATATCAGAAGGCTAATTTGAGACGGGTAATTTATTTTCTGAAGAAAAAATTTAAACACATTTGAAAGTTTTATGTTTGTTCCGTGTATAATTAATAATAATAATTACCTATGAGTAATTGCTAATCAGTAAAAAATGCAGTTAAGATTCAGTCACTGAAAAATAACTCTACCTTATAGTGATTCTGTAGATTTTTTTTCATTTTAGAAAGGAAACTATGTAAGTATTATCTATAGATTTTCTCATTTTCTAAAAATCTGTATCAAGGTTTTTACATTTACTTATTTACGAAGAAACAGGGTTTTGGAAACCTCGCACTTATTGCTTATATCACTTATGCTTTTCATTTCTTCAATAGTTTAATTATTACTTTCAGACCCTTTCTTACAGTTGAAAAACCAGAAAAAATCGCGGGTTGCAGGCCCTGCAGGGTACTGACATTAGAAGGTTTAAGTATTTCTGTTTAAAAACCATTTACATTGTTACATGGAGGACATTATAAATTCAGGAAAATATAGCACATAACTAGCTATGTTTATTGCAAAATAATAACATATATCGGAGTGGAGATCTGAATAAGGCAACATTTTCCACACAATTACATATTTTCTATTGATGTAATAAGTATATTATTTATAACAATGTATTTGTGATGATTGTCAGTTTCGATTTGACCTTGGTTTGGGCTGTGGACGCTGTGGTGCGATATTGTCGAGGTCGGACAAGTTCTCGGTCGAACTCAAGCGCATATTGAGCCTCACTCGCGATCACTGAACTACCTCCTTTTTTATCAGTCCACGACATATGACCTCATGTCAATTTTAAACCGCCAAATGTGCAATCCGATTTTAATGTTCGCACCAGCAAGTTAGTATCCGCACTTGTAAATTGTAGATATTCATAAAACACCTAAATGAAAATATCTTTTTCATTTATAATTTACAAGCTTCTGTCCGCGGTTTCACCCGCGTGGAAATAGATCCAAAAAGAAATAATCCCATGGCTGTAATTTGCACCTCCCCCGCCCGCTTTCGCGGTATAAAAAGTTGTATATGTCATTCTCTGACCCCTAAACTACCACTATGCAAAAAATCATGTCGATCCCGTGAAAAACAAAAACAAATCTATCCCAAGGGAACCATAAATTTTTCCGTAATAAAAAGTAGCCTATGTGCTATTCCAGACTATAATCTATCTCTGTTTTTTCTAAATCCAGATCCGTTCAGCCGTTCACACCAGAGGTGTGATTGAGTAACAAACATACATACATCCATACAAACTTTCGCGTTTATAATATTAGTGGGAAGTAAAAATGCTGGGCTTATGTAGGTACTTATAGCAATGTGTATTTAAAATTTTTAATCTGGTTGATTTTTTAAAATAATAATTTGCTTGCACATTACATTTACATAATTTGTTTAAAATCTTTTGTCTATTAATACATTTTATCTCAATAATTGGCAGAGATAATTATGCGTGAACGTACCTATAACTTACACAAAAATTATATACAATCGATTAAAGAATACTAAATGCCGCTTCTTTAAAAGCAGCATTTATAGCATTTGAAAAATAAAACATAAATAATAAACACCTAAACTTTTGAAATGTGCATTTTCCAATTCCGGTTTTATTCGTACGATAGAACGATAAATTTCTCTGCAATTTGTTGACCCTTGAAACTATCCTAAGAACAAATAATGTTTATTAGATAAGTTATCATCAGATGACGATATTATAATGAAGGCACTTCGAAGTTGACGTTTCATTGGTGCAATATTATTTGCTGGCATTACTCATTATTAATAGCAGTATTATTGCTAGAACAAAAGCACTTATTTACAAAGATCTGCAATATCATCATGCACTGTTGACGGCAATAATGTCACGTTATGGCAGACTTATTAGAAAATACCTATTAATTACTGGAGATAATGATCACATAATAACATCTACTTTATCACAATAACATCTCCGTTAAAGAATCTGATGAAGATTACCTATAGGTACGTCCAGATTTGTTATGTCTTAGTTTGGAGGGCGTCCGGGAAGCGCACGGGCAGAGATTTTTGTATTCGGAAATATAAATTGGTACTTAATAATATAATAAAAAATATTATAAGATGAATATTTTCCGTTAAAACAGTCCAATTTAAAAATTGTGATTTTTTTAGCTGTAGATATGTAAAATGCTAAAAAAAATTGAAGGAATAAACTAATAATTTTATTCGTGACTAATCAACAATAACTTATTATTTTTTACTATACATACGTGCTTACCACTCGTTCTTTCAAATCTATTTTTATATTATTCTCTTGTGGTTTTAAAGTTTAACCTTTATTAAAAAGATACTTGAAAGAATGAAGAATGAAAGATTGACTAAAAAGGTTTATATGGCTGAAGTGAAAGGAAATGCTGGCAGAGGACGACCTAGATGTACTTTTATTGAACATATAAAAAATATATTGATCGATGGAAATATTAAAAGTACACACAATCGCCGAGCATGTATGAAAGGTATGATGAATATAAAAGAAGCAAAAGAGATATGTCAGGAAGGTAACAAATGGCATTCGATTGTCTCTGCCTACCCCTCTTGGGATGAAAGGCGTGATGATAGATAGATAGATAAAAAGATACTGTAGAGTCAGTAGCACAAACGAAATGGTTAGTTGCAATAAAATACAAAAAGAAGGATACTAAAATGAAAGGTGTGTTTAATTTTATATCAGAAGTTCACCGAATCGAGGCAGTTACCAAGGTTATAATTGTTTCCTAATTAGCTATGACATTTTATTGAGAATTTATCACTTGATTGCGTGATGCCAAGGATTACGTCTCTCTCAGATTCTAATTTCTGCAGGAATTATGGAGATAAAATTATCGCGTTTTATACATTCAATCGTATTATCTCTGGTAGTTATAAGCCTATATTACAACTAACTTGGATTAAGGTTGGTATCCAGAAAGATTGCCAATTATGTCACATACACATGCTGTTTTAGTTCCATCACTTACCTATATGGAAGCGAGACTTGGGTATGGAATAAGAAGCATGAAAGTAAATAAATGCAGTGGAAATGCGGTATTTACGTAGAATGTGTGATATAAAGCGTATTGACCGCATCCGGAACGATGTCATTAAACATGAATGCGGAGTGAAAGATAATGTTGTGACTAAAATGAAGAAAAGTAGTTTACGCTGGTTTGGACACGTTGAAATAATGAAGGATGAAAGATTGACTAAAAGGCGTGATGATAGATAGATACACTTCAGTAAAACATTTCTTTATAATTTCCATTTGAATTTATTTGAAATTTTTTCATTCGTAAAAACTGAAATGGAGAAAAGCGTGAAATATATAAAAAGACATGCTAGCTAATATTATTTGCATGTGTGCTATTTTCATAAATAATGAATAAAATTCGAAGAATTCGTACTCATCCACAATAAATAAACATCTCTTTAAGATATTCCATTAAATAGAAAGTGCTATAGTAGACGTAAACAACATTTTAAGTGCTTATGAAAAAGTAGGTATTAGGTACCTACTAAATTCTACTTCTATCCAATTAGATTTACCTACATACTGCGTTGTGTTCTCATATTAGATGAAACAAGCCAGATTTTAGAACCTATCTGTACCTATCTATAGATAAAGGCAGAGAAAAATATTTTTTTATTATTAAAATTTTAATTCGGCTTTATTTTATCACTTGGTTTGCAACGACTCTAGTAATGTTAATTTAATCACCGAAACTAATAATTTGAGACAAAACCACTATTCCGTTAAATATTGCCTTCAGCAATAATTTGTGAAGGTTTTCCATCAGAAAAACGTAATAAACAATTTTACGACTGACCGCTCTTGCGTCGATCCTTCGATGGATGTAATGCATCCGTAAGATTTCCTGCAATTTTTTTCTATGTTCAAGGCCATGGAAACTTTATTTTCTTATATAATTGTTAACCATTAAAACAAATAGGTTTCATTAAATTAAAATAAAACAATTGCGCTAATATTCTATATCTACTTTTAGAATAATATAATTGAGTTTGGCGTTAAATACAACTGAAATAAAACTACTATAATTAGAAACAAATCAATGTAATATGTAAATATTTATAAAGTGATAACGTTTTTTTATAATATATTTTATAAGTGTATTAAATTAAATGTAAAAACTTTATTACCCATTAAAAATTAATTTTATTACTATTACCTACACGTCGACGATAAAAAATTCTAGAATTTAATTAGATTTTATTGTAAATTCTTTGTGAATATATCAAAGGAGGAAATTGTGTAAAACCTTATGATTGATTTGATTGATCAATAAGGAAATATAATTTCATTAATACAGTAATAATAACAAAGTAAGCATGTGCTAAAAGTAGGTACTTAGAAAATTACTTATTATTTTTAGGGTTCCGTACTCAATGGGTGTCAACGGAAACCCTATTACTAAGACTCCGCTGTCTGTCCGTCCGTCTGTCACAGGGCTGTATCTTTTGAACCGTAATAGATAGACGCAACAAATAAAAATTAAAAAGGGTTCCCATACAAGAAACGGGTTTTTTTCGCCGTTTTTTGCTCGATCTTAATAATCGCAATAATTCAATACATATAAAACGTCTAACTAGTATAACTATAAAATAATAAAAACCGTCAATTGTAATTCGGACTTTACTAAACTATTTTTTTGTACGGTGGTACGGAACCCTTCGTGTACGTTACGACGGTATTTTGATACAACATTTACATCTGTATACACATGACAAATTGTCTACGAATGGCAAAATTAACATCTTTACTATAATTAAATTATATTGTAAATATTTAGATTTCTTTCGCCTGCGTCATTTTAGAAAGAGAGGACATTTGGAACGTGATATTTTGTCAAATGATAGTTAATTTATTTTTCAAAGTCGAAGAACAATTATAATATGAAGGACATTCAGTTTACTTCCTTCCTCTATTTAGTTACTTGTATCGCAGTTATTATAGTCAAGCACGACCTACTTATTTAGCCAACTTCATCAATGTAGGTGACCTACGGGAGAGTACCGTTAAAATCGCAGTTACGGTCTCATGATTTGTAATTCCGACTGTCAGAAAGGTGACTAAAGCCTCTTTTGTTTTCGAAAAATTTAGTTGTATGCAGTTAGTTTAAAGATTGATGGCGCAATATCATCATGACGGCATTTCTACCTTGCGGCGTGGCTGAAATTGTCCACATTTTGCTAGTTGCAGGCAGCGATGGGACTAGAACTACTGGACCAATTTGAAACATTCTTTCACTATTAGGAAGCTATATATCAATAGGTTATTTTTAAAAGAAAGTTAGCGTTTTAATGTAATATATATCAATGTTTGTATTCGCATTTAAAAATAAATTCCTCATGCGATACAGCGGGGCGGAAAGTTAGTTTTAATTAGTAGTTAAATAGAAGTGTCTATTATTTTCAGAAGACAATTGGTGCTTAGCTTTTTTGGCTCGATTACAATGATCTAATGTTTGAATTTAAAAATTGAGAGAGGCGAATTAGGTTCTTGGGCTAGGGCTCCATACTATACCTACTATAATATGCATGCAACTATTGTAAAATATGTGTTCCACGTGTAATATTGTTTGTGAACTTCAGCTCCTTTTTAATCAATCCAATTTCATGTAAGAAAAAAATCATTGTATGGAAGGAGCAAATTGTGACGGGTAATTTGATTGTGCAGGCATACAAACATTATGACTAGTCTAAATTCTTTGTACACCCCACCTGCATTGAAATATGATCATTGTGAAAGAAATGCAAATCGAACACATTTTCTAAAAATAATAATATAAAAGTTAAAAGAAAGACTGTATAAGTAATAGGAGTTATACCTACTTATAGATGAGTTTGCAAACTTATTATAATTATCAATTTGATATAATTTGTTGCAAATTGATTGATGATTACTGTTTGCTGACTATAATTAATTAGAAAATTATTTTGTTAATTAGGTTAATTTATATACAGAAAATTATGAAACTATCAAACGACAAAGCTAATGTAAAAATGATATAAGATATCATGATAGACTTGTATACCTCTAATTTTTTTTTTCACTTTCGTTTACGTTTATTTAACCTTTATTTTATCGACGTTCCTATAGAATAGATAATGAAATAATTAGGAGATATTAGGAAAATTTAAAACTCCTACGTTTAAAGAAAACAAAATCACGATAATTATGATTTCCGCCTAACCGAGGATGATTCTTGTATAACCTTGACAATATTTCACCACGTTTCTAAGCTAGAAATATGTATGACAGAATACATAATTATTCAAATCCATAATTTATGATAATTATCGTGTCTTCACAAGCTTCAATAAACACCTGAAGACACGTGAAAAATTCCTGAAGTGTAGCAATTTTTGTACATTTAACTGAAGGTATCTACTATATTTAAAGTGTGATGTTTTGGTTTTCAAGATATAGGTAAAAAAATTCTTATATTAAATACTAGCTTTCCGCCCTCGGCTTCGTCCGTAGATATTTTTTAACAAAATAAAATATAACCTACTAGCTGACTGCCCGCTAGTTTGTACGCGTTGTATTAGAAATACAATTCACCATTTCACCCCCTTGAGTAGGTAGGTAGCGTGATGTTAAAAAGCCTATTGTAACCTCCGATAATCCACAACATTTCAAAATTTTAACACCCTAATGCCTATATGAAAGTAGGTGAAAAATTAAGGTACCCGTATTTTTTGCTTTTCTAAAATTTTAACTTTAACACTCTTAAATTAAATTTTAAATATTGCATTTTTAGAAAAAGCCGATGACGGCTAAAAGTATCAGGTGTCTATGCGTATTCTGTATTAAAAAAAAAGAAATGACATGAGCTGCGTGCTTTCGTTCGTTTCATTCGTTCAATAGTTCGTTCATGGTTCTTTTGTTTCATTCATAATTGTTTATTTTTAGTTTATTAATTTAAAATTAAATTTTATTCACTTTCATCAACAAAGATGGGTAGAGAAGCACGTAAATTAAATTCCCTTGTATAAATTCTATTCTATTTTTTCGTGTTATGGCTCCATCAGTAGTCTCCTTGTATCCTGTTTTGTTTTTACAACTACAACTAATACTTTTTATTACCAGTTACCTTTGTAGGCAGAGAGTATAGTAGCATTGACCCGTACTCGTTACACAGTGTAGTTTTTCAAAATATCTCTTAAACCACTGAATAAAAAAATAAATAAATATGTGTATCGTGTTAAACAAAGGAAGATCTCCAAACGGATTTTTAATTTTGGTACGCTATCAAATGCAAAAATATTTTCAAATCGGTCCAGTAGTTTTTGAATCTATAGAATACGAACGAACAAAAAGACAAATATTAATTTTTATATAAATTAGATAACACTCAGGGATAATGTAACTTCCTATAGTAGTGAAATAATTTTTAGATTTTCAGAGATCACCCCCTACATCCAAACTTACAAACTTTACATCCTTATAATATTAGTATAGACTAGTGATAGGCCCCGACTTCGTACTGGTTCGTTACGAGATATAAGAAAAACATTCAGTTGTTTCAGAGGCTTTATCTGGATAAACATTCAGACAGGCAGACAAAAAATTTTTTAGATATGGTATAAATACTGACGTAGTATTATTATTTTTTATATATGATATTATAAGTTGATCCTTTTTGTGATACGATTAATGTTTCATAATTTTTCTTTATTGTGACAAGTTCATTGAATAGCTAATAATGTAAGTGTAGGTATATAAGGCTGATTGTTATTTATATGTTCTTCGCAATAAGAAGTGGGTGCGCTTAGTAGGCCGATCTTATTCATCTCTGTCCATAATAGATATCCTTACCTATATGACACGTGTGACCCAATATTATTACATTGAATAGTTAAACTTGTTCCTGGGATTTATAATGTCAAAAATATCAATAATAATCTTATTATTCTTTATCAATTCCCATTTAAACAATGTTAATGATAATTAATAATCTTAGTCAGTCATCAATGGGCCATAATAATACTTAGTCATTAGTCATAATAAATAATCAAAAAAAAAAAATCCTGGCATTATGTTGAATTAAACGCAGTAAATAATAATAAACTTTATACTACATCTACTCGGAAAATACTTGTATACGGTCTACTTTCTTGTTCCTTAACTGGGCAGAAAATACGTCATTACTTTCATATGAATATGCGGGCGGAAAATTTTTATGAAAATGTATTACTGACGTGTTGGACGGGCGGTAAAGTTATATGTGAATTCTATGTTTTGTTTAAAAAGCGAAAATCGATTTTTTTAAAGACATAAGAATATACGTTTTTTCTGTAGATCCTGTTCTAAAAAGTGAAAATGTGGCCATATTGCTTTTTTGAAGCTGTTTTAAGTGAATTAATAATTTATTAAATTTTCCTCGTAGGCGTACTATAATGTAGATACTAATAGTATCAGGAGGAAATTCGATTCCCAACTAGTTTCATTTAAAGCCCTCGCCGGCGGCTCGTTGGTAACCAAACACTTTCTTCCCTTGGAGTAAAATGATAATATGTCATTTTAAAGACTTTGCCAAAATTTAACAATAATAAATAAGAGCATAGGAAATAAAATGAAAGATCAAAGAAATTGATTAATGTCGGCCATTTCAAATTCATCTTGTTTTGAATAGATGTTGTTTCTGCATCGATGGATTTTTGTTAATTATAATAAATTCTTAGATAAGTTAAACTGTTGTAAACATACAATAAAATTGCAATTTAGCAAGGTTAAAAAATAAAATAATTCTAAATCGACAAACGGTATCTGGGTAGGTAGGTACTTAATTAATGTATAGAAACAATCTTAGTTAATCAACATACAATGATAATGAGCGAATTAATGAAACGAGGGTATAGGCCATCATATTCATCGCTTCGATGCCGATAAGTTTGCATATATATTATATAAGTAGGTATTATAATACATACATATCATAATACATAGTACCATTTTTATTATTTTTTTACAAATTATTGTGAATATTTTTGTATATATTTCAATTGATATAAGATTTCACTTATTCGACTTCAACGCGGACGGAGAGTTTATTATTGTTGTAAGTTTGTAGGTGTGATAAACGAGTATTATTAAACAATATTTAAATTAATTTTATATTATGATACCGAATTATCATTTAAAAAATTATTAATAAGTTATTAACTAATTAATTTTGGACACAGAAGTTATTAAATAATGTGTAACGAGGTAGAAAAATGTGTTATTTAATATATTGTATTTTATAGAAATGTCTAAAAATATAATTTATGTTGTAATATTAATTTAAATTACGACACTTTTATGTACAGAAAAAGATTTATGAAATGTTTACTCTGTTGTAAAATCTTTAAATTATTCAGAATGATGAACAAATAAACGAACAACGGCAACGTTACGCCGCCGCCTGTGTAAAAGAGATTGCATGATTGTTATAATTTTAAATATTTTAAATTCACTAAAAGTTTAATTTCATATTTTAGAAATAGATATTAAATTGTAATTTTATTACACGAGTGCCGATATTCATGTACAATGTACATACCTTAACACCTGTTGTGTGTATATCCCATTCATTCATGGCACAAAAAAATTCACTACAGAATACATTAAATTGACTTAACATAAACAATACGTAAATTAAACTTAAGTCACGTGGTAGATGGTAAACAAACCGGCAAGTTGCCAGGTCACTCACCGTTAGAGACAGTATACCCCCAATCTTCAGCCATGGTCGTGTTGCGCGTGTTATCTGTTGCGATATACTGACAATGTGAACGATGCGTGGTCGACGGATGTATGAGGACGGCGGGAGATTTTCACGTCTTTATAAACGCGACGTGTATCGATAGCCGGCTTGCGAGCAGCACTGTCAGTCAGTGAATACTGTCATGACGCGCGACCACAAGCCGCAAGCCCCGCTCTACCGCTGAACCTGCTTTCTACAAACGAGTTGCATTACAATACTGTTTACATACACACGCACAGATTAACTAGCTACTTTTACACACTTTTCGGGACAGGTCTGTGATGCTATGTACGAAGCAGAATGGGATTCTAATCCAGCTCGATCAAAATATCTATAGGTAGACCTAGTTAGGATCAAAAAGTGGGTTTTGGCTAGTTCTTAGTCATCATGATGATATGTGAAACGGTTTTTTTCATTTTTTTCAGGAAACGCATTTCCAAACTTAAACAGTTTTCGTCAGATGCATGACCTTTGTTGATATGATATATTTTTTATTTATTTTGACACTCTTTCGCAATCATAATAATTATCTAAAATTAATAATGTAAGTTTACGTATATATGCCCCATATTCAATGTTCACTAAATGACGAAGAAAGCTCACATGAAACGTTATTTTAGTTACCTTATTAGTTAGAAAATAACATATGAAACTTGACAAAAAATCAGTACACAAAATTAATAAAATCAATAGAAATACAACTGCACATTAGGTAGATAATGAAGATAAAATTAATAAATAAGAAAATATTAATTTTCCTAGCGTCAACAGATTTTGATAATATTGATTAGTTTACAAGATAAGAGATAAACATTCTGTAGCTTGGAGACTTCTATAATTAGCAAGAAAACTGTTAAGCTTAGATTACAATGCTACTAATTTACAAAAATGTCGACAATGACAGTGGGGGCTACATAATAGTTTGACTCCAGTATATAACTGGCCTTCACCCGACAATCAGGGAGGCTCTAAACTAAACTGTTTGTTTAAGCTCTGTTATCATTACAACTTTGCGCTGAAATTTCCTAAATGCGAATATGTACCTATATAAGTTGGCATATTTAAAGTATTTTTTTCGAATTTAAAATCGCCTACTCTATTTTCACCCCTTTTATTAAAACCGATAGTATCATATTTGCAATAATGTTTTTTTTTTATTATTTAAAACTTATGTACATTATCCGACAACCACACTTAGAGGCTTTTCTATCTAAATATATACCTCAACAGGCCACTCGTTAAGTTTAGCCTCACAAATACCATCGGCTAAACGAGGGAGACTTGATTTTCCGCTGGGTACCCTGGAACCGTAATACGGTGTCGGGAGCTGTAAGGCTACCCGTGAAGAAAAAAAATTTGAAATAGGTTCAACGCATACACATTATCGTCATTCATATAAAAACAAAAGATTTTTTAACCGACTTAAAAAAGGAGGAGCTTCTCAATTCAACCGTAGTCGGCATTGTTCCGCGATATATACGCCAGTTGAAAACCGATTTTAATTTATTTATTGGTTTTCCAGTTAAGTAGTTTTTAGGGTTTTGTACCCAAAGGACGACAACGGAAACCATATTTATTAGTAACGCTCCGCTGTCCGTCCGTCCGTTTGTCACAGGGCTGTATGTTTTGAACCGTAATAGGTAGACACTTGAAATTTTCACAAAGTGTGTATTATTACTATGGCCACTATAACATCAAATTATAAAAATAAAAAAAATGTCCCAGGAAACGTGTTTTATTCGGCGTTAGTTGCTCGATCTTATTAATGGCAATACATACAAACGTCTAACTACAACAAACAATAATAACCGGCCAAGTGTGAGTCGGACTTGTTCCTGCGCCATACAGGGGCGTCAAACTTGGTCTGATCTTAGTGCATACTATTGAGTGTACGGAACCCTTTGTGTGCGAGTCCGACTCGAACTTGGCCGGTTTTTCAGGAATTAAAAACTTTTCAGTCTTTTTTCGGCATACCTCGGTATCTATAGTACCGAATTTGATGACATATTTTTTTGTTTATATCGTATTTCATGAAAACCTGCGCAGCTTCAGTCATTCGCTTACCTAACCTATATTTCCACGTAATATTTTGGTTTATTTTTAGTCGAAAGAATCAGTTTCCCAGAAATTTTGAACTCGAGTTATATATCCATAGATATTACCTACCGTTATTGTTTAAAATATTATCTTTCGAGATTATCTCTGTGAGAAATGGTTAAGTAGTTTTTAGAAGATTTAATATTTTTGAGTTTGGTCTTATTCTTATTAGATCCGATTTTGATGGTTTTTCTTGCCGTATTTAGAATAAAACATCGACTTGGTCCATATAATCGCCACATGTATTGCCATTTCTATATTGGTGACCCCGTATGAACACACCTGTATTCCTGAGACAACAGAGAGGAACTCTGGCAACTTATTGACTTCAAGAAATTTATGCAGAATGGAGAGGAAAGTTCCTATGAAAAAAAAATTAAGTAATGAGAAAAATTGTAAATTTAACTTTGTCCATCAAAATATTCAGGGTATGGGGAGTAAGGAATTAGCAGTGGAATGGACAACATTTCATTTTTCGTAAGGTACCAAAATTCGAAAACCGTTTGGAGATTACATGCTATAAAGCTTATTTTTCATTTTTTTTTATATTTATATCCTTTAATTTTCGAGTTATTTTAAAAATACTGAAATATTAAAAATGAGGATTAATAGGTGCCCTAATCTGTGCTAACCCTCTAATTTAAAAATACTAATGTCTGTTGGCAGAGTTGTTAGTTATTGAACTCAGTTTTTATTCCATTTGAAGCTAAATTAATAATTATTCTTTAAATAATATTATAAAATTACTTCTTTTATATAATATTTTTTGGAAGTTTTGCTAGTTTCGAATGGGCTATCACAGGAAATATATTTACGAGTGAAACCGCGGACAAAAGCTAGTATTATTATATACATTATAAATAATGTTGTAGGCGATTTGAGTTCCGGCTACGGCAACACCTATTTGGAACACGGTATATTATACTCTTTGCATTTCTATAACGTTTACTCTGTGGCTTGACTGACACTATCAGTCACTTTCTTTGGGTGACAGTTTATATTTCTTAATTTTAGTCCTAGCTAAGGTTTTTAGTTTATAAGTCCTCAGAATTTATAAAAATTCATAATTAAATTAAAAATATAAAAACTCAACCAAAAATAAAATACAAAAATACGTGTAACTTATTTTTTAATATATTTTTAATTAAAGTAATAAAAATGGGTGATTAAAAAAATGAAATGTTGTCCATTGTTTATAAACTGTGATGACATTGATGTACTTTGCATCACAGAGCACTGGTTAAAGAGTCATCAGTTATGTGGCTAGTTCGTTTAGCAGGGAGAAGGCGGCACACGGTGGCTCTCTGATACTTATTCGTAATACTTTAAGGTGTAGGGAGCGTACTGATGTGGTGCGTCTGTCTGTTGAGCGAACTATTGAAATGGCATGCATAGAGCTCGAGCGACTTGTTGTAATAAGCGTATACAGACCCCCGGCCTCCTCGTTTGACTTATTCGAAAAAAAAATGGATGAAGCTTTATTTAAAATAAGTAACACGAATAAATACATTATAGTTTGTGGAGATTTCAATGTAAATTTGCTGGATCCATCTTGTGCAATGGGTGGCAGGCTTAAATCACTTTTTCTATGTTATGATCTCTTGAATCTATTCACTGAGCCTACTAGAGTAACGTCCACAACGGAAACATGTATTAATAATATTTTCACAAATATGAAGCCCTGTAGAAAACACGTAATTAATAGACTGGGGTCAGATCATTTTGGCCAATTGGCTGTCTTCAGTATGTCTATTGGTAAGACATGCGAGCGGAAAATTAAATATGTACCAGTAAATAAGAGTCGACTTGAACGTTATAGAAGTAACATATTACAAAAATTACCAGACTTACCATACCATAATGATGCTAACAGTTTATACTATTCCTTGTTTAATCTAACTAAAAATACGTATGACATTGTCTTTAAGCCAAAAATGTTTAATTCTAATAACACTTTGAAATTTAGTGACTGGGCAACCATGGGAATTTATAAAAGTAGACTAAGGTTATTTGAACTGTACGATGAAAAGGTTTATAATAATAGTGACACATTTAGAGATTATGTTAAAAAATATTCAAAAACGTTTAAGCTGGTCTGCGCCGCTGCAAAAGCAAATTTTATAAACAATAAAATAAGAAATAGCACCGATATTATAAAAACTACTTGGCAAATCATAAACAGTGAAACCGGAAGGGCAAAAACACGCAGTTTTGACTTTAAACTTAAAATTAATAATAAAATCTTAAAATCAGATATTGAAGTGGCAGAGGCTTTTGAAGGTTTTTTTTCATCTATACCAATTGCAGCCACCAAATCATTAAATTCTTCACCTTCTCTTGCCAAGTCATTACTTAAGGAAAATATAAAACAATGCAATGTTGACTTAAAGCTCAGACATATAGACTCGATTGACATTGTAAATGCATTCAAAACACTAAAAATTAAAAATACCGCTGATTTAGATGGCCTATCTGTTAGGATAATTAAGTCAATCATTGATTGCATCGCAGACCCTCTGGCTTGTATATTTAATAAATGTATTGACAGTGGTGTGTTTCCTGATTTGATGAAGCATAGTAGGGTTATACCTATATTCAAAGCCGGTAGTACATCAGACCCCAATAACTTTAGACCGATTTCGATACTACCGACATTAAGTAAAATCTTTGAAAAAATTATATTGAGCCAGTTGTTATTGCACTTTAATTTAAATAAACTTTTACATGCAAAGCAGTTTGGTTTTACCAGGGGTCGCTCAACAACCGATGCCGGTGTTGACTTAATTCAAAATATTTTTGGGGCTTGGGAGAAATCGCAAGATGCCGTAGGTGTTTTCTGTGATCTTTCCAAGGCGTTTGACTGTGTCCGTCATGACACATTGCTTGAAAAGCTACACTATTATGGAGTCAGAAATCGTGCACTCGACCTTTTGGAGTCTTATTTGAGTAACAGAATGCAGAGAATCGACGAGAGGGGTGAGAAATCTTCTGGATCCGTCGTCAGAATGGGTGTCCCACAGGGTTCCATCCTTGGGCCATTTTTGTTTTTAGTTTACATAAACGATTTGCCACACCTTATAAAGGATAGTTGTGAGACTGTACTGTTTGCAGATGACACTTCATTATTATTTAAAACTAATAGACAGTGTATAACTAATGACGATGCAAACGGTACGATCTCCAAAGTTGTGAATTGGTTCACGGGTAATAACTTACTGCTAAATGAGAACAAAACGAAATGTTTGAAATTTTCACTACCAAACGTTAAACAGGTAGACACTAATATCCACATAGGAAGCAAACAATTAGAATTTGTAAATACTACTGTGTTTTTGGGCATCACTCTGGACGCTGGATTGCAGTGGGGTCCCCACGTTAAATGTTTGGCAAAAAAACTCAGTTCAGCGGCATACGCTATCAAAAAGATACGAAGCATTTCAAGCGTGGAATCGGCGAGACAGGTATATTTCGGTTACTTCCACAGTCTAATGTCATATGGTATTCTGTTGTGGGGTCATGCTGCTGACGTGACTTCAATTTTCGTACTGCAGAAGCGGGCTGTCCGCGCTATATATAAACTGGGGCCTAGAACATCACTCAGGGATAGATTTAGGGAAGTTAGCATATTGACACTGCCGTCACAATATATATTTGAAAACGTAATATATGTCAAAAAGAATATATTTTTGTTTAAAAAAAATTGTGACAGACATAATGTTAACACAAGAAGTAGGGATGAACTTACCACTTACGTTAGTCGACTGCGTAGAGTCACTAAATCATTCAAGGGTCAATGTATACGCTTTTACAATAGGATCCCCATGCATATTCGGAATTTGCCTTTGCACCAGTTTAAATTAACTGTAAAAAATAGATTACTTGCGAGGGCATATTATAAGGTTTCTGATTATCTGGAGGATAAGAATCCATGGCTATAGGCCGCTGGACTTTTGTGTATCGATTTTTTTTTCATTTTTGTTTAAATTGTTTATGTTGTAGGTACTGTGTATTTTTTTTTGTTTGACATGTTTCAAGTTTATTCTATAATAACTACGAAATAAAGATGATTTTGACTTTGACTTGACATGTATACATGCATTATTATTTTTTTCAGTGCGACATTTGAAACAGCGGAATCACTTAAAATCTCCTTTTTTAAATGTGCACTGAAAAATATAAAATCTAGAATTCACTATAATCTAGACAATAGACACTGATCATTCCTGTCTTCTGGTTTAATTGGTTTAATTTCTCATCCTAATTTGGTACTAACTTTTTAACAACAAATTCTACGACGAAATTTTTGAATTGGTATTTTCAGCCGTCTTCCGCTATAGTGCCTATAGTGCCTATAGTGTTTAGAGTTTCGTGAGGGTGATTGTGAACCAGGTCGACTAGGGTCAGGTCACAACTATCAAAGTAAATTCTCAAGCGAATTTAGCAAACTTACCCAATTAGAGCTATCTGCACACTATTACAGGTAAGAACATTCAAATAATGGAAAACTCATTTCCTGATGAAGTGCTACAATGATTTATCTTCCTTTTCAAGAGATTTTAAAAGAGGTTAGTAAAAAACAGTTAAATAAATAAAATAAAAAAAAAATGAGGGAAAAGTTCTTGTAGTTATAATTTTTTGTTACTTATAAATCGATATTTTGTTTATATATTTTTATACCTAAGTATTATTTCTATCGATGTCCTGCAGAAATCTTGTAAAGTATTGTAGGTACTTCAAAGATTTCCTTTGTCATTTAAGCTTCTATATAAAATTTCAGACAATTTAAAATCAGGTAGGTACGAGTAAGTAGGTGAGAAATGACCAATTCCGCTGAATAATGTACCGAGGTGTGCCAACGCGGCCCAATGTCTTAATAATTACCGAGAAAATGGGACAAATTTCCATTAACCTTGTTGACCAATCCTGAAAAAATGTATTCTGATTTTATTTTGTATGTGTGTCTTTTGTATATAAACAGTTCCTAACTGTAAATAGTATTTGTAGAACTACCTAAATATTAGATTAGCGACTCGCTCCGGCTTCGCATGGGTAGAAAAATTGTTTATCAAAACTTAAATTGCCACGGGAAATTAGATATTTTTCGGGTATAAAAAGTATGCCCCTCTCCATGCCATGGTACATGCGTGTTAAATTTCATCACGATTGGTTCTGCAGTTGAGGCATCAAAATAACAAATAAACTCACTTTCTCATTTATAGTTTGTAAGTTTGGATATAGGAGGTAATCACCGAAACTACTCATCCGATTTAAAAAAATATCTCACCAATATTTAGAATGATCTTCGGCGATGAACATATGCTATATATATATATATATATATATTATCTTTAAGCTACCAGTGAGGTAATAGGGAATGAACGGGCGAATAAAGAAATAAAAGAAATCAGCAATTGTTGTGCAAGGAATGTAGGTAATTTCCCAAAGTATTGTGAATATTATTTTACTTTTACCATATTTTATCATTTGTAACAGCACTAACTAACAATTTACAGAAATGACAGACAACCTCATTCCGTTCAGATTTAAGACATAGAACATTAAACTGTAGTCATTTCAAAACCGACGTTAGTTAATGGTTATTGAAACGTTAAAGGAATACGATGGACGTCGCTCATACAAAACAGATCCATTACATACAAATTTGCATTCAATTGTAAGTAAAAATAATTATGTAGCCTAACCACGGTGATTTATGCGCGTATTGTCAAAGTCACGGTTGAACATTGCTTACTTACGACGCGACTGCTTTGCTAGACTCGCAAAGAGTGTCATTATATATTATTTTCCACAATCTATACAAATAAATAAAGTTGAGGTTGAAAACCTAAGTTGAATATGTCATGAAGCATAAAATCTATTTCCGTCTGTCTGTCTGGTCGTCCGAATGTTTGTCCAGAATAACCTACGAAACTTTCAGCAATCTGCTTTTTGTTTTTTTCGATAGCTTGAAGGGTAAATAAATAAAAATGTATAGTTGTGTTAATGGTATCGTAAATAATAAACGTAAAAAATAAATATGTATGTGTAAAAAAATTAAAAAACAAGCTTTTATATTGAAAAAAATGAACTAGAGTGTAAAAAAATATTCCGATTGGAAACAAGCCATTTTCTACATTTTAACCTTTACAGTGTCAAGTTTTCAAGTAAAAGCGTGTTACGTTTGAATTTTGCTACATAGGTAGATAATATGTATCATAAAGAGGTAAAATTTGATATTTTGTAATGAATAAACACAAAAACTACTAAACCGATTCTAAAAATTAGAAAGCTGAGTGACATAGGCTATATTTTAAATTGTTTGAATATATCCACGGGCGGAGCCGGGGGCGGAAAGTCTATAACTGAACCGATTCTAAAAATCTTTCACTAATAGAAAGCTACGTCATCTCTCTTGTATCCTGGAAATAGCGAAGTACCAAAGAAGTACTTATGTGGAACAATGTAGGTTTGTTCAAGTTTGCTTGATTCGATGACATAAGTAGGTACATGAAAGAAATTTTAATGCACGTACAAAAAATAGTAAGTATATTTTTATATCGTTTAATATATTATAATATCAAATTATGTTCTGCTTTGAAAAATCGAGTTTCATTATTGAATCGCTCAAGTTATTGTTGTAATTATAGCCAATGATATACTATATTGATTATAGCAAATCATTTTTAGCTACACATGTAAACCGCAAATGTCACTATTTATTTACAAGCACACCGCATATCGCAAATGAACAACAATGACAATAAACAATTTGCATTTAATTTGCATTTTATATGATATTAGACATAAATTTATATCAGATTTACCTCACAGGACTGTTTGTAGACACAGGTGTAGTTCACCAGTAAATTCTATGTGGATTTTTGTTGAATATGATCCCACCAAAAACATACATGTAAATTTTAATAAACTTATAGGAATTCTGCAACGAGATATTTATTCTTGTTTTTCAGTGTTGCAAGTCGATTTTAGTTCTTTATTTCTTTGTCATATACTTACCTATAAATATCGTACATACTATAAACCATTGTAGTACATAAAAAATATTCTTTCTATAAATGAAATCATATAAATTGTATAAGTAGTGGTGAGATGATTTACTAAATTACAAACTGAAAAATGCTCAACCGATTTTCATGAAGTTGCACAAAAGTACTAGGACAGGAATATATTATAATATAACCATTCCTGTAGTTTGTGCCAACCCTGAAGCTTTTTATTTTGCACAAATTGAAGGACAAATGGTTTCAGTATGTGTGGAGGCACCTTCATCAATCTTAGATATAAATTTACAATCAAATCACATTATTGTCTGTCCAGCAAGTCTATTGTAATTTGAAAATATTTATTGTTAATGCATTCAATTATTTAGCAATCTAAAGTGACGACAAGAATAATAAAATTGGTTAAATAATAGAAATATAAAAACTTAAATAGTTTATTTAAATAACAATCATAAATTCGTTATGCATTATATATATAAACTATATGAAAAATAGTATAATATGAAGACTAGCTTTTCCATGTACTAGAAAGTACACATAAATCTCCTAAAACTATATATAAGTACGTCTACATTTACTAATTCACAATTTAAACAATTTTTAATACTGCGATATAACCTTAAACGCTAATAAATGCTTTAATTCATCAAAACTATCTTAAACTATTATTATTATTACCTAAAATCTATTGGCAATATCAATACATATTTTAAAATATGGTTTAGGAATTTCATATGAATACTTGGTAAAATAAGGTAACAGTCAAAATCATACAAATCTTAAATAAATGGTAACTATCCTTTAAATATACTAAAGTATACTAACTTAAAGTCAACTGAAATGGAAATCAAGTGTATCGGTTTTATTTTTATTTGGAATGTCAACGTAATCTATTACTTCCCAATTTTCTTCGCGGTCTTCTGGAATATGCGGTGGTAAAGCAGACCTAACTAGGGGTGTTCCTCTATCGTCTAAAGACAGATAAGCTCTCAAGGCAGCACTAGCTTCATCGTCTTCTGTGACAGCCCTAGCTCTGGCGTTGAAAGATCCCGCCACATCCTCTCCCGGCAACTCCCAAACATGCCACTGTGCAGTCATCTTGAAATTCTAAAAAAAGAACAATATTATGTTACATCAGAGTAGGTATGTCCTGTTTTTCCAGGATAGTTTTTCTTTGTACCAAATTTCATTCCAATCCTTTCAGCAGTAATGGCAAAATTCAAACATTTACGCACCATTACGTCAGTTGCAGCATGGCCAGAGTCTTTGATAACAATGACCAATTATGTGCTTAGTAAGCCTGATCTATTGTTTTCAGAAGAACTGTGGACACTGAGGAAGAAAATTGGTGCATATTGCATATGGCGTTTGAAGTAGAACGCTCCAGCTATTGTGCTACCTAAATTTTTACTTCATTTTCTTTATAATATTAGTAAATTAAACAATGAATTACGTAATGTTCGTCATAATTCATTCTAATATGGTAAACCACAACATATATACTAGCAGTCTCTGTGTAATACTGTGTATAATAAGTCATATTCACTGCTTTCTAGACGGAAAATCATTACGCATTTAAAAGTTTATCTTTCCTCCTTTACCTTAAGTGAAACATAAAACCAAAAGAAACAGGAAATACGTAACAGGTTAATATTGAATAACTATAAGGAAAATACCTGTTTAATGTAAATTTTAATTTTAATAGATGCAAGTTTTCCTCGTATTCTGTTTATATTGATGCGCAAATGACTAAATGTGGACATTGTTACCGGTGAAAATTGAAATATTTAGCTAACCTAGCTAGCTAAGCTTTATCCTAAGAAATTGAAACGTACTACGACTAAATACACAACTTACAAGTGAATTTGTTAGTGACTTAAGGTATTGCAAAAATAACTTAGGACTTCATAGTATCTGACAGATAAATTTGTGGCATATTATTGTATGTTATATAGTTTAAACCTGTTCAACGTTAATCCTTATAATGTATTTTAATAAAATGCATGCAATACATACAACTGCATACATACAAAATTATTTCCTTGAAATTAAGTCTCATTAGGTTACACGTTTATCGCACAATTAACTGCCTAGTCGCTGATGTAAACACAATCTGTTCACCGTTGCATTTCCGGCTTCGATATCATTGTTTGTTTCGTTTTCATTCATTTAAGTGTAAACTTGATATGCCCTTATTTTTATTTGAGTGAAATGTTTTGGTGTATCTACTTTCTACCACGAGGTCGGGCTATGAGAAGGCTTATACTCGTATGTACAAAGATGGTAGAAAATTTAAATAAACGAAAATTAGACGAAGTACGAAATCTTAAAAAGGATAAACTCATTTTAAAGATTTTCTTCATTTACAAAACTAAAGTGTATGTGTATTAGAAAAAAACTACCCAAAGTATGATAATGTTAATTAGCTAACCAACACTGCTTTCAAATTTTACATGAGAAAACTATATTTTTATTTTAAGCATTAATTTAAATATCTTTGTTTTCTAAGCAGTAGTTATTGTTTTAATATTTTTCAAAGTGTTGCCGTCATAACTACGAGTATTTTGTGTGTGAAGTTATCATCTAGCTAGACAAAGAGTCTTTATTATGTCCCATTCTAAACTAATTTTGCTACTCATTTTCCTAAAGTCTCGCGTGTATCTGTGCTTTAGACGGAAAGATATCATTTCGTTATTTGTGTAGCTGTCAGATATCTATTAATAGCTCATTATATATTATTTAATAGATATTGAATACATTTACTAAAGCTTAAAGCGCTATAAGTAATTATAATTAGATATATGTAATATTAATATTGGGTATTGGGTATTAATTATACTTCAGCTTTTATATGCATAACTCAAACTGTCCCAAATGAAATTAGCTGTACACCAACGATTTTCTTGTTGTGAAGGATGTTGCTTTGAACTCTGAAGTTTGAAACCTCGAAATTTTGAGAAAACTAACTACAATGGGTTGTTTGAGCTAACGAAATTATATAATGTAACAATAGTGTTTGTCGTATTTTTTTTTAGATAAGGTTATTGAAGTGCTAAACTACATATAAAGTGAGACGTCATCAATACGTCTCTAAATTTTTTTGTTACATGTCCAATATTTTTATTTCACTTCTTTAGTCAACATATTCAGTGTTCAAAGTTGATAAAATAATTTAGTAGCATGTTATATGTATTATAGCTATTATACCCTTATGTATAAACTTATAACTATGTTTGCACTTGCTTTATTATATAGGTACTCATCATAAACCAGTTCGAACTACATATTTAATTAATTACTCATCTATAATAAAGTATACGTATTTATATAATTAACATTTCTTAATTTTTTTTCTTCACGGGTAGCCTTACAGCTCTTGAAACCGTGTTACGGTTCCAGGGTACCCAGCGGAAGACTCGTTTATGCCGATGGTATTTGTGAGGTTACACTTAACGAGTCGCCAGTTCTGTTGAGTGTGGTTTGTCGGATTATGTACATAAGTTCTTAATTAAATAACCCATGCCGGGATCCGAGATCGAACCCTCTTTATTATTAATTCTTAAATTATGTATCCTAAAAAACATGTTATTGTAGGTAAGTAATTGAAGTTTGTTGAAAGCGTTTTTCATTTATTTTAAAGTAGGTCTAGGTATCATGTGATTATTTTCAAAGAAATGTGTCCCATGCAAATACTTAGTAGGAAAACAAGGCAGTTAAAACAAAATTACTCATAATAGTTTGATTGTTTGGTGAGCTTGAGAATTGATTTAGTTTGAAAGTACTTCTATATAATTCTATAAAAAACAACGGGGATTTTTTTATAATTTATCTATTTTAGTTAGCTACTATAATAATGTTGGCTAGTTCATAGCCGCTCATAAGAAAAGTCGTTAACTTTGATGCTAGTAAGTTAGCAACCTAATTAATAAAGAGGCGCCTTGAGGTGTGTTTATTCTATACCAATATTTTTTAAATGTGTCATTTCTTGTCGCACTTTGTGAAAATAGGCAACAAAAATATTGTAAATCTGATTCCTTGATAAATTATGACAAATTAGGAAACATTTTGGCTAAAATAACAAATATCATAAAACAGTGACGCACGGTCGTCAGAGTTGGACCAAATGTTTGGGAGCCAAACATCTCCGCTGACGCATGCGCATTTTAAGACAACACATGATGGATTGAGTATCTTTACGGTTCCATCGCCTGTTTGATAGTTAAACAGAGATGTCATAATTCAAGACTGCTCTCTATAATAGATGCGGTATCGCTACATTGGTCTCATCGCCTTTTATATCGATGAAAATCATACAAGCTTAGCCACAACAACACACCTTCACGGCATTTATATACGCAAGGTGGCCAGAGACACCGGTAACAGTGTCCACTTTTGGCCAGTTGTCCATATTGAACAGAACAGGTGACAAGCCGGTTTCTGCACTTAATGGACCTAGATGAGTCAATTCTTTAAGTGAAGTGTAAGTCCGAGAAGTGCGGACGCCGGCTTTACGTGCCCTCTGAAGCACGAGGAGTCGATTAAAGCACATATTCTTAAAGCTTAGCCAACGTTTACTTAGCTATTGGTAGATAATAATAGACACGCAAAAATATTTCAGCAAACGTCGCAAATATGCATCTCTTCCTAAAACAATACATATTTGAGGCGTTTGGTGTGAAAACTCTGGGCCCGTGGGAACCTGGAGCACACAGTCTGTTCAAAGACATTAGTAAACGACTAATTGAAAGCTCACATGACCAACGGCTGGCTCTTATTTCGGTCAAAGAATACCATCCAACGAGGTATTGCAGCCAGTCAGTTGAGTAGATTACATGATTTTTTTTATTTGTAATTTTATTTCATAATTGTAATTTAGTAATTAAGTATTTTTTAGGTTTTCGTATTGTAATTAATATGTATGTATAGAAACATTACCAATCGTCATATTAATGAACAGGATACTGACTTCTATGAAACAGTAACACACGATGTAAGTAAATAATTTTTCGTTTTAGGCGTTATACATATACGTCCTGTCCTGTGCATAATTATATAAATTTAATATATATATCTATAAGAAAAATATAGTTTTGTTTTAATATTTAAATTTTGGGAATTGAGAACAAATTTTTGGGAAAAAATATGGAAAACCGTCTTTGTGATTTTATTTCCAGTGAATTTTAAATTTAATTAAGTACAAAATTATCTAAAAACGTTTAAAAAAGTATACCGACTTCAAAAATGAATGTACACTGTAAAGTAAGAAAAATTAAAAGGACTAAATTACTTTTTTTGTTAAAATTAGCGCCTCCAATATTTTGTACTTGCGAAACACCTTCAAATATTTTTTTATAAAGTTAACAGTATTATGCTATAAAAGTGTGTTTATTTATTTAGGCCACATTGTGCCCGTGAATTATGGGTGAATTTATAGTATATCATAAATTATAACTAAAAGATAATTGAAACTCCGAGTAAATCAAAATTATAGACTTTTAAACAGAATTAGGATGGTTGTTTTGTTAGCCATCATCTGTTACACATTGTGCATGTATCTATTCTATATAAATAACAATTTAATGCTGTTCATTTGTGCATCACCATGGGCGAATCTGAGGCGGAAAGCTAGTTTCATAATAGAATTTAGGGTTAGTAAAGGAACGGAAGCTTTTATAAAATAGGTTTGCCACAAAATAATATAGTACTTAGGAGTTAGGATGAAAGCGGGACGCAAAATTAACATAACGCATAATAACGGAATACTAGTTAATGTAAGGTTTGTGATACTTATAGGGAAGGACTATAATAAATTGCTTATGACTATCTTATCAAAGTGATGGCTGTCGTGCAAAAATTAAAACTTGTTGAGGAGTCAATCAAGCACTTTTCTCACAGAATGTCATAAGCGAAAATTAGATACAATTAGGAAATTATACATAAAAATGTCATTTGTTTGCATTTCAATTATTTCACAATGAATTTTAAGCGGGAGATAACATTGTCACATGTAAAATTATCTCTGTCCAAAGTAACGGTAGACCGACGTGAGGATTTATTTTAAAGATTTTCAGATAACAAGGGATTAAACACGTGACATTAAGGCTTGATTGCATCTCTTATGACAGTATTTGTTTACTACATCTCGTCACTCGCGAACAGCCGCAGGTTTACATTATAATAACACTAGACTCCGTGGCTGCACTACTTAAATATTTAGCTAATTATCATATCAATGTCGATTAAAATCTCTTAAAGCTGATAGATGTGACAACAAAGCATCACTTTCAGAACTCGTGTTTTGTCGTATCACTGACGTAGGTACTAGTCTGGAGTTAGATTTAACAACAATAAACGCTGGTTTGCGTATTATTTGTACACTGATTATATAGGTGTAGATCACGGCTTCTCACGCATGAATTTTATTATTAGTTTAATTTATTTTAAATCTTATACCTAAATAAAAATTAAAAATTTCGAATCTGGTTTTAGGGAAAGAAAAATTGGAAAAGCTGCCTGAAAAATTGGAAAATTCGGGAAAAACTGAAAGTGCTTTTATCTATGGGAATGTATGTAGTATGAACTCAAACCATAATAGGGGATGAAAGTTCATTGATGAAATAAATTGTTTCTGGATAAAAAGCTCCAGTGACTCCACTATAAAGTCTTATTTGGTAAACAATTTTTTACTTGTTATGTTTTTATTTGTACATGTTTAAACAACCTTTTAAAAATATAATTATTAGTTCTGCATAATGTAAAACTGTTTACTTATATAATGTCTTTTAATAATTTTAAATGACAAGTTATTGTAAAAAGATATGCAAAGTTTCTAAATAAGGCAAGTCTAGGAAAACGTACCGCACGTACCTACTAAGATGTTTGCTATCACTTTAATTACATCGCTCATAATGGGCATTTCATATTATTATGCTTCAGTAATATTTTACATGTAGTTCTTGATCGGCTGAGCTTTGTTCGGAGAAGGTACTTAATTATCTACTGTTGTGGAGTCGTTGAAATGAGTTTGAACCTCGGATTCCTTTTACCTACTTTACAATTAAAATACAATAAAACAGATGTCACCGCAATCCATAACTATGTATTTAGAAACAAGTAAGAAGTTAATTTAATAGGAGTATGTTCACAACAAATAAATTCAATTAAAACTAATCTCTTTAGTCGTAGAACTAAAATTTCCAATTATCGCAAAGTGCTTATTTATAAGTTTCAGGTATAAATGAAAATAAAATAAAGTCCAAAATAAACAGCAGCTCTCCTTTGCCTCAGCAATAATGCTGAAAGCTATATTGAGATTCATGTAGTAACTAACCTACTTACGTATTTACGTATCTTATTACGTCCCATCCCACGCTTTCAATAAACAAAATAAGCGGTATTCAAAGGAATGTATAAAGGTAATTTTACTTTCAAAAAATAATTTTGTGCATTCACACGCAACAAAAATTTACATTTTCGTGAGTACTGAAGGGTTTTTAACGGTGTAATAATTACCTCAGGCAAGCAGTGATGTTGAAGGCAGTAGTAGTTGTTTTTCCCATCAAAATGACACCAAGTACCGTCTGGAAAATATGGGTTCAGGCCAACATCGTTCAGCTCGACACGTGGCGCGTAGAAACCTCCACCGGCTGCCCGACGACAAAATACAGCACAACCCATCCACATTCGAGCTGAAAAAGAAGATTCCCGTTTTACCCCCAACCGATAAACTGACCGCTTGCTTGGGCTGTCTAGATAAACAGCATTAGATGATTCACCACTTTATATCTTTTTGTATACCTAGTCAGAAATGAAGGAGTCGATAGCGCAATTAGTAGTCATGGACTTCTCGTGCTTCAGAGTGCACGGAAAGCCGGACTTCTAAAAATAACAGATACTTTTACGTATGTTAAAGAAGTGACACATCTAGGCCCATTTGCATCAACACTGTTACTGGTGTCTCTGGCCACACCGCAGGTATAAAGGTCGTGAAGATGTGTTTGTGAAATAAAATTTTCATTGTCTTTCTTTCACACCTAAAAAACTTAATGAATTTGGATGAAATTTTTGGCTCCCATTGCAGATTGCACGACCAATATAAATTATTTTACAACATGAAATTCAATATCTTCACAAACAAACATCGGCAGAAGATTGGCAGTGATATAATCACGGACTGATTTCAATATTTAAAACTTCCTCTATACGTCAAACAAAGCAGGTATTTTGCGTCCTTGTGTAATGAATATTCCTAAACACGTAAATAAGTCTTCCGTAGAGTGCTACTATTCCTACAATTATATAAGTAGGTACCTACTATGAGTACAAACAAAGACATTCGCAAGTTCTACGAGGAATACCTAGATGGTCTGCAATGACTTTTTCTTTGGTCGTTTTAAAATTATATTTGGATACCTGTTTGTATTTCAGCCAATTTCATATCAGTTACTTATAAACTAATGACAATAAGTGCTAAATTATTACTACAGTGTAGAACTGAAAAAAACTGAAAACATAACTAATTACCAACTAAAATCACTACGGATGAATTGAATTTTTTACGAAATTACCTACTTAACTGCAGTGACATCTTTTCAGGATAGTCTTTCGATTCACGAAATAAATCTATATCTATCTATCTATCTATCTATCTGAGTGATCTATCATCACGACTTTTATCCCATAAGGGGTAGGCAGAGACAATCGAATGACACTCGCTACGATCCTGACATACCTCTTTTGTTTCTTTTATATTCACCATACCTTTCATACTTGCCGATGTTAACACTGCATAATTTACAGACAGATTTTCGTGATAGTCGTTGTAGGAGGAAAATAATATTATATTAATTTGAAAAGTTCATGTTAAGAAACGTCAATTAGTCCTTTCTGAAAGTAGAAAACTGCATTTTTATCCCGACCGACAGAGAGGTGAATAGGAATAGTAAATAAATAAAAATAATAAAAGTAAAAATTTTACCATTCATGGACTTCCGTTTCTTTAGCTCATTTCAAGTACCATACCTAATTTGTCATCATGGAATATCAAACAAAACGATGTTAAATAATTACAAAATTAACTGCGCCATTTAAAATTATCTTTGAGTTCAATGTTTAAATGTTCATGTTCGTGGTACATATTTATATAGAAAATACTAATATAAGATAACATTTCTATGAGTAGTTTAGGCACCACCTGTAGGTACGCGACTCTACCATATAGGAAATCATTACTATTTAGTTAAAATTGGAAAATGAATGATCATGTAAAATGAATGATCTATAGTCTTATCAAATAGATAGATTAGATTAGACTTGTACATATAGGTAGGCTGTGAACTAAGGCCGTAACCAGAAAACTTTGGGCGGGGGTGTGTGTTAATATTACCTTCATGTTTTAAAAGGTGTTTGAACCCTGAACTATGTATTGTCGTTATTTTCAGTTTGTGATTTCAGCGCCATCTAGTATTAGGTAGCGTAAATAGCAAGAGAGTTGCGAATAAAATATAAAAGATGGCGCTATATACCCTGTTTTCAGTGTATCGCTACCTCCAAGGCCAACAAACTTCACAGTTCACGCTTCAATGCTTTTGACTTGAATAAAGCTCTGAAGGACTGGGGTGTCTATTTTAGGATGAAATATTAATTTCTAGAGAACGTACTTACTGACTTAGGGGAATTAAGTAGGTCGTTGTGGGAATAATGATTTTTACAGTTATTTTTATAATAACGCTCTCGTAACACGATGAAAGTTAGCAGCATGAAAGTGAGCTTCCAAATTATGCAATGCTCTTTTGTGATAAAGATTTCGTAACCGTCCGACAAAACTAATGTCACGGTTTGATTATTTTCTGCATTGCTACCTAAAATAGTTCAATTGTTAGGTTTTATAATAAAACTAAATAACAACGGGTTCTTTTACGTTTGTTGTGCTTCAATATTTTGCGATTTCTGTTAGAAAAGAAATAAATCTGAACGTTATATTTACACTAAAGTAGTATAAATATATTGTCTTTTAGAATTTCCTACTAGAATTATTTCACGACATCCAGGATATATCTTCAAAATAGGAAATAACTTACTAGGATCATGAGGTGCTTGTAAGCCTCCTCCACGAGGGTCTAGGTCGGTTAACATGGTGGCGTATTCAGCACATTTCCCGGAAGCCAATTCATTAGCACCGGAGCGACCTTTCTTGCCACAAACCTGAAAATTTAAATAATACATATAAGAATTACCTAAGTACTCTTTAGTTCGTTTAAGCCTGCTCTTCTTTCCGTTGTTCTATCTATCTAGAGGGCGCCGTCGAATTAATAGTCTATGAAATTAATAGGTTCAATTGTTTTCAGAAATGTTCATAAGCTAATTTAAGCTCTATTTATCTTAAAAGATAGTCCAATTTGGATTATTCTCTTTTGTCATATTCAAGTATTAAGAAACACGTACCTTTGAATCATCGCACAAGACAACATCATAAGCTGTTCCTTCACAAGTGTCCACACTAGAGCAGTGTCGCTTCCGTTCTCTAAACCCTTTCGATCGTAGTGTACAACCAGAACGACAGAGTCCTTCCTTCCAATCCGACCATCCGCCTGTAGTGCTAGCGATCTCGTTGCTAATAGATGATTGAGGTACTTGGTCACTTTTCACACATTCACCTCCTTGACACCACTGCCAAATATAAATTTTAATATTATGAGTAAAGAAAAGAAGGGTATGGTAAATTTGGTGTCTAACTGGACAAATCACAAGATTTTTAAAATGGTTTCTGGAAAGATTCGAATCTTTGTAGTTTTTCGAATTTGCCTAATACTTTTTTGCACGGGCCTGTGAAATAATATCTCATTACGGCCTATCATTTTCAAGTAACCGGCTTTCTTTTTTTCGTGGCCTTTGTATCACAGTGGATAAAGAAAAGCTTCAGAAAAATAGCTCCAACTTACTTTGTTAATTCCACATGGCGTGCCTGGTAACGCAGGACCAGCGTAATAGAACCCTGCGCGATGGGGTGTGCGACACGTGAGTTGAGAACAATGTGTAGACGCTGGTGCAGAAGGTGAAGGGGCTGCATCTCCATCGCGTAGTAACACTTCACATTGTCTTTTTGCACCTAGTACTGCACCTGGAGCATTGCCAAACCTCTCGTGGTGGAGTTCTGGAGGTGGTGGAGAATCGGATTCATCACCATCCATTAGACAAGTTGCCCAGCTGTAATTTTTCAAAAACTTTTGCTATAGGTACTACAAAAACTTTCAGGATGCCTTACTATCATCGCTTTAGCTCCATATACTATTACGATCAATGTGCCCCCATTTAGATGAGATGGAATTATTGCAATTTTGTTCGAAAATCGACGTAGTTCTATGTCTCACACACATCTACAGAGCGACTAGACCATGACCGCTTTTTATAAATAAAGTTAATTAAATTAAATGGCGGACAAAACCTTCTACGAAAAACGCGCGGTAAACAATTTGTTCTCCGAGTTCGCTTAATCTGTGACTAGGACTTGCTTACATTTCCTATAAAATAAAATTAGATTAGAAATTAGAGATTAAAAGTTTCTTATTTGTTAATAAGAGACCTAAGATGAGCCCATTAGTAACGAAAGTCGCGCCCGTATGTTCCTATATTATCTATTATGCCTAACATATATATATAGATAAGTAGTAATAAGGGTATTAAAATTTTTATAAACCGATATTGTACTCATGCAAAGTTGGGGGCGGGGTCGCTAGTTAAGGAATAATTTAAGGTCATGGAATTCTTGCCCAGAATTGAAACAATCTGTGTTTATGAGGGGTGCTTTTTTGAAAGCAATATTCATAACCAAGGGTTTATTTTTACGGTTTCGTATATCCGATGAAAAACGGAATCCTTATTTATCCGAAACTACTGAGTCTACTCGCAACTTGACCAATTTTTAAATCATCAAGGCATTGCATCAAGGTAAGAATGACTAAGCAAAATTTTGTATAAATAGCGCAATATTGGTAGAGCGCTGAACTTGAAACCGAGGGATCCGGTTTTCTGTGCTTCTCGTGCTTTGGAAGGCACGTAAAGCTGGCGTCCACACTTCTAAAAAAAAACACAAGTAGGTACATCTGTTAAAGAAGTGACAAATCTAGGTCTACCTGGTGTCTCTGGTCACTCTGCAAGGTATAATTAAAGGGTCGTGAAGGTGAAGGTGTGATGTATTTATTTTGTACTTACTCAAGATCAGCGACGACTCGAGCACTGCAGCTGGACCAAACAGCTTCTCCGTTAGTACCGCGTGAAGGGGACATGATATATCCGTCGCGAGCACACGTGTTGCCACTGCCGTCGTGATGCATACCCAGGCTGGACATGACACAAGTTACAGGCCTCTCTAATTATTACTTTTAAATTACTCGGTTTTTGTGGACGTTCATTTCTGTTCAATCTCAGATAATAAAAACCAGGATTAAATCATTTATCCCACTTCTGATTGGCGTTAACTTTTTTTAAACATAAATAACTGTTTTTACTTTTTTGTCTATTTGTCTGTCGGTACGTCTGTTTGTTAAGAATTGGCTACGAAATGTTGGAATAAATTTTCATAAAACTTTCAGCGATCATAGTAGGTTATTTACAATTTTCATCGCTATATTTTGAAGGATTTCGAACGTAAACATTAATTATGATATATAAGTATATTATTTAATTTGATTATTATTTCCGTACAAATGGTGCGTGAAATATTCAACATGGAAATAGCTTATTTTTCCGTACCATGTGGGCGTAGCCGCTGGCAAAGACTATATAGTTATTAAGTTCGCCGAAAAACTATTCAGTACTTCTTTAAAACAAATCCTCTATAAAAGTATCAGAATAAGAACCAAACTTATAATTTTAAAATATGTAATAAATAATATATATACTAATTAATAAAATATAATAATAAAAAACCGACTTGTGTCCAATTTCATGTGCTAGGATGTAGACGGAAGTGAAACCAGCGGAAGGGTAAGGTCTTCCTAGAAGATCATTAGCACCAAACTCCGCAACAACACACGCATGAGCCGGCAAACATACTCCGCCGACGGGCGCCAGACCCATAGTCACGCCGTTACGCCGACCACCTTCCTCTGCGTAAAAATCCAGTCTGAAAATTTAATTGTATATAATTTAATGGAATTTTCCGATGTGGGAATCAATTGTTAAAATTGTAAAAACAGAATTAACGTCCGAAAAGTTTGGAAAACTAATTTCATCCAGCTTTTGGGATAAAAATATTATAGAGTTTTGGCGTAGCAGATTGGTATTTTTTCAATGTATATTTAGAACGTATCATCGAATTTCAGCATATCATCCTGGGCACAATCACAAAGCCCTCGGAACACGCGTCCCCTATTAAAACTTGCATAAATAATGTAGCTGACACTTTCCCTAATTACTCGTAGCATTTTGGGATATACATTTAACCTTTTTATACGTATAGATATTTATAATGATGTACCTGGTAAATGTTAATAAAATTTCTAGACAGACACTGTTTTTATATTCACTTTAGAAACATACTAGCTTTCGACCGTGGATATTTTTGAGCAAAATAAAATATATAGTCTGTTTTACTCAGGGATATCGTAGCTTTCTATTTGTGAAAGAATTTTTAGAATCGTTTCAGTAATTTGAGAGATTACCCCCTACATCGAAACTTACTTCCTTGTAAATAGATAATTCTCGTTCATGTGCCACATCATTGAACTCTGTTAATCTGCGTAGTAGATATTTTTTGAGAAAGCCCTTCATGGCGTTCTGGCAGCCTGTGCAATGTGCACATTGTTCCAGTAATATACATTCATGGACATACACTTTATATTTTATATTATTTTTATATGAAAAAATAAAAACAATAGGATGAAATGAAACTTTTTATTACATTTTCTAAATACTGAGTATTTTCCTACACAAAGATTTATTTGAGAGTAATATAATTAATAATATCTGTTCTGATTCATAAGCACATACAGTGATTTTCTATATTCTTAGTTTACTGAAACTTAGCTTTCAGGGCTACGGATTTTGGGGAAATAACAGAACATTTTAATCTGATTTCAGATATTTCTATTTCAATAATACATACCCAGATAGCAACAGCGCCATGTCCCAATGATCAGGATCAGCATCATCCTCAATATTAAGCGACCGTTGATAAGCACAAAATGAATCCAGCAGTCTTCCGCGCTCTCCGACCGGCGGCAATGTTGGTGGTTGTGTTCTTAGCAGCGTCAACCGTACCAGCGACAACTGGATTTGGGTACCCAACGATGAGTGATGGTACAAAGCTTGCACCTGTAGCAAAATAAAGTTAAATAGAGGTTGTAGAAGTAGTGTTCCCAAAATTTAGTGTAACATAAATAATGGCGAAATAGATATAGGCTAAGCAATAAAATTTTATATTTTTTATTTTGTATATTTCGAAAATGTAACTTCATTCGAGCCTAAGATCTCAGAAAGCATATATTTCCAACAAATCAGGTTTTATAAGGCAGGAAATCATTATCGTTTTATATAACTGTTGACCTTCTAAGCACCTAACTTGACTGAAACTGACCTAATAATAAATTATTGCGAACATGACCCAGTTCGGTGAAAGCGCTTCAAGGTGACTTGACATATAAATATTTTGAAAATTACTCACTCCGTTGATGTAAGCAAGGAGCATGTCTCTTAAATCGGCATCATTATAATTGAAGAAAGGGTGAAATATTTTATATGCTGCTTCATCGACAAATAGAGCTATTTCTATAGTGTATGTTGAGGGTTTTTTATTGATATGTTTGAAGGGGTGCGCGCGGGGCCTTCTTGGTCGAGGTCTACGTTGTAATAGTACATCGTCACGGCGTGGAGGTGCCGGGGGTTGTGCTCTTCGTATGAGATGAGCAGTTAGTCCAGGTAGAGCTTCTGCCCTAGCTGCCCCGCCCGCTACGCCATCAAGCGGTCGAACCTCGTACGTTGAATTGTCTACGAAGATTAAACCGTGCTGAAATTGAAAAAGTTTTTCTTTCTATAGAGAATAATTTAACGCAGGTAGAGTTAGTTACAAACAAAAGTATTTCCTTACAAACAACAAAGAAATAAACATTATGGTAAGTTTAAGAAGTTACTACTTATATTCTCTTACAGGGGTCTTTTACAGGCCTATAAAAGCTTAAATATTTATATTCACAAATACATATACAATAATAAAATAGGGAGGCTAGGTACCCTGGGAACGTAACACGGTTTCGGGAGCTGTAAAGCAAGCCGTGAAGAAAAAAAGAAAAAATATTTATAATTTTCAAGCAAACAATACAACAAACTCATACAAAATCTAATCAGTCTAATCATATATTTTTAGCCTAACTTAATTAACGTGATTGTTAATTGGATTAAATAGCAATTAAAATTTGGGAGCCAGGGGCTAATTTCGCTTAAAAATTAATCATTCCAGAGGTACTATTTATCTATAGACTTAGACACGTGGAATGACGTAGATTATTATTTGTAATTGTCTTTTGTGTTTATTACTTAAATAATCACCTAATTTAAAAATCTATAAGGCGTTATGATTGATGTGTAACATGTTGTCTTGTGTGTCATAAATTTGTAGGGAGTAATTTTGTGAAATGAGACGGAAATGCGTAAGCAGAAGTAAAGAAATTCAAAATCGCTCTTTTTTATTGTATTTTGTCTTTGTCTTTATGAATAAATAACTAATTTTAAGAATCTAAATATGTTATAATATGTCTTTTAATATTTGGTAAAACGAATAATAGGCATTAACTCACAAGAGTGTAATCTCTACAAGCAGAGAGTGCTGCGACGGTCCCAGCTCCTGTATGTAGGTAGTGACAGGAAGTGTCAGCATCAGATAAAGTATCAAGTTCTCCTTCTTCGGACCAGACACGGAATTGTGGAGCTACCAGGCGGCGGTTTGGTACCAATCGTAACTCGAAGTTCCTGAAAATTCAACCTCTACTTGCCATTTCAGAAAACTTTGATCCGATTTAAAATGAGACGTCTATATTAAATATTTTTATATTAGAGCTTGCATGGGCGTATGCAGGATTAAGATAGTTCCACACATTTATTTCCTATAAGTATAATATATAATCTCTGACGGATATATGTTTCGCTACGACATACTTACCTATTACTGAAAAATAAACTGCATTGCCAATTATAATCTGTTTCACAATATGTGTTCAACTGAACTGTCAAATAAACTCCTGAGTTCGTTCACAGTCGTATTCTTGCCACTATTCCACGCGGACCTGTGTTACTTAGTTATTTTTAGGGTTTCGTGCATCCGATGAAAAAACGAAACCCTTATAGGATCACTCTTGTGTCTGTCTGTCTGTCTGTCTGTCACAGCTTATTTTTTCCGAATCTACTGGTGAAATTTGGTACTTATATATGTAGAGTTTGATGACCCAATCACGGACGTATAGCTTAAATAATCGAATTTCTATTTTATGGGGAAAATTTAAAATTAAAAATAAATGTTTTTTAAGTGCATCATGTGGCAAATCAAATGAAAGGGCTAGTTATAAGAAATACAAATATATTTTTTTATTAATTTAAAAAGCATAGTAAAATAGGAAATATAGGGCCTTGCTCATAGTTTAGGTATAGGAAAACCTAAACGAAAATCCTGTCCTAAAGCTCTTACGGAAAAAAATGGTACGAAACCCTCTCCACGCGCTCTTGGTAATTTTTTAAAATTTTTAGATTTCATTTTAAGGTTTTTTAAATAGTGTCAATCAAAAGAGAGGACTAAAAGCAACTTGCATTTGTTTTATATGTTTTACAACTTTAGCCAATGTGTACATTGTGAACAGGCCTTTGAAATTTTTATATTATACATTTTTTGGTCAAACCTTCCAAACGCATCAAAATTGTAGGCAAGTGGTTCATCAGTGCCGACTTGTTCAGCAGCCAGTAGAGGTTCTCGTGGTAATAATGCAGGTAGGTAGACAACTTCTGCTTCTTCATCAGCGAAGGACTGCCAGTGTGACTCGCCCCACCAATTTAAAGCTGGCATCAATGACTGAAAAGAAGGCGCATAATTAAAATTTTATTATAAATTAATAAGATACCACTTTTTCCTCCGATTTAATTCAGCTTATAGTGATGTGAATCAAGTCTGTCTAACCGGAAAAAAAATTAGAGATGCCCCACATTGTTATTTAAGTAGCCCACGCACTTGTCCGGTATCTCACAGAAAATTTTCAGTCCGGCCGCCGTATGATCGAGATTGAAGACATTTACATTAGCAATGTAAATCATACGATCTAGATCGCATGCAATTCACTCACCCACACAGACACAATATTCGATTAAACCTAAGATTTTGCAAGACGATGCGTGGCCCGGCGTCGTCTTACAAAATCTTAGGATTATACAAAGGCGTGTGGATGTGTGTGTGTGTGACAGTTCGTTCCGGTCATTGAAATCAACCACAAATACAACGATTTGAAAACGGATGGTGAGCCGCGCGATTGGACGAGTCTGTGGTCGGTTTTGGTGGACCGTACGGCGACCGGCCGAGGATTGGACGAATGTGTGGCCACCTTTAGGAGAATATCTCGCGAAATATTAAAAATTAAATAAAAAATGGTCTTAATAAAAAAACTTACATAGCAAATTAAAAGAGGATGGGGTATACGAAAATAAATTCTCCAGTTATATGTATGTATTTTTTTTTTATAATTTCACACAAAAACTATACCTAATTAGGTACTATGGAAGCCTAAAAACTACTTTGTATACCTAACAAGTTGAAAAGAGAAAATAAAGCATTGTAGGGTTCTGTAGCAAAAGCAAATCCATTATATTTTCTTGTGACGTAGCTAAGTGCTACGACCAAAACACAAGCCAAGTGTTTCGTAATAGGTACGTACAATCGTAAAATACAAACTGTGCTTAACTTTTACAATACAAACGCATTTCAATGGGCGGTGAAAATAGCGAGTCGGGCAATGAATGGTTGTGGAAGTCATCATAACAGAACAAAGCGGTTTGCGGTCGCATTCAATTATATAACAAGAAAAGAAAAGTCCATCGATCGCAAATGCTAATACATTATTCGAGTCAAACCATACTATTATGTCCACAATTACGTACAAAAGAAATACTTAGATATTACCTCAGAACAAATAATAGAGCATTGGATATTGAATCGAATTAGTCATCGCCACTGAGCATTTTTTACCTTACTTTTATAAATTCGTTTTTAACCAACTAGGGATCATTTTTCGACTTCTTTATACTTCAAAATACTGTATTTATTTTCTTTACTAATACCTATAATCGTCGTCATTCAAGCGAAACGTGAAAAAACATCTCACTATAAGTACATAGCTACGACACCCGTAGCATTAGTTGCCTTCATTCATAGAGTCACAACTATTGCTTAACAACAGGCGGTGTTATAGTAATTTGCTCATCTTTACATTAAAGTAAAAAATAATTCATATTATCTGCCCTGAGTATGTTGCGCAGAAACTGTAAAGCTAGGTATGCGCATCAATAAAATATAGGTCAGGGGTGAATATACCGCCCGTCGATGTCACATCACATGATGAAAGGAAAATGGAGGCTTTGTGAGCTTATTAGCAAAGGGATGACATATTGTAACCATATTAGTAGGTACTTTGAAATTTAGCATAGGTATATATCGAGTGCATATTTTCACTAAACGTGTATATACATACATGTAAATATGTACTTTACCTTTTGAAGCATCATATTAATCACGATCTGCTGTTTAATTTCATGTTTAAAATATGCCTTGTCACTTATAGGAATTGAACAATGTCAAGGAAAATAATGTGTTTTCAGCTCAATAATGTAAAGGTACCGACAATACAATTCTTATAATAAAATACAATTAAATATATCTTTCTATTGCATACAAATAAACCTAAAAATTAATAATTGCATCAAGATCGCTGCCTTCTGAGAGAGTGCCCATAAGGCTGGCTGCGTTGCCACGTTGGATGGCGATATCTAGATCCCCACGGGCCTAGCGTTTCTTTTCTACCCCAAACGCCACAAATATGTATTCTTCAGGAAGAGATGCGTATTTGCGTCGTTTGGCAGTTTCGATTTTGAAAGCGGCAGCCCCAGCCTCAATAGATGTGCATGGAAGGTGAGACGAAGCTACCATGTTGCGTCCCATACCAATGGGCCTTTTGCGATCATCTCGTGCCAGCCCTTTAGGTTCCAGAATAGTTGGTATAGGTACCTAAAATAACTTATTGTAAAACTAAAATGTCACCGGGACGGGGAAGCTGCGGTATGTCGCTACTTTATCTGTTACTAGTTTACCGCCCGCTGCGTCGCTCCATTTAAATAATTTAATTACAATACTAAGCTTCACCCGTGAAATTTATTTTAAATGTGAAAAACAACATTTTTTAATACCTATCAATTTAGTAGGTTACCCGAAACACACATCCAAACGTTATGTAGTGAAATAAAAGAGAACTTTGAAATAATTAAATTTAAAGCTCGCTCTGTATCATCGGATTAGTGTTCCCTCGCACAATGGTGTTGTGGTTACGAATGAATGTCAAGGCCATTAATATTCATAGGTATCGTTTGTTAACGAAATTTGTGGTTTCTCTTTCAGTTGTCGCACAATGAAATCAATGTAGGTATCAAGAACGACTAGTAAATAATTGTCTATGTGCTAAATGTGATAAATGATAGAATAAACCGGGCCTCTCGCTGACACATCTGGGTGGAGCACGGAGTTCATGACAACACAGTTCATTAACAACGCCATATGTTCAGCTTTCTCACGCCTATTACTTTTGGTAATTAGATGTTATAACAATAATTTTTCAGAGTTATAGCTATCTATAGCAGCTACTAGATAGGTTTCGCACAGTTAATTTTTTTTGTAAAAGATTCAGATTTTGATTTTTTTCCCAAATTTTTGTTTTAATATTTAAACCTAAACCTATTATAAAATCAGAAACACTGTAGTTGGCGGAAATTAAAGTTTATATTTTCACAATAATAATTAAATACTTATATAAAAAGAAACGATTTGTCTTTTTCAAATAATGGCATTATAAAAAGTGTTAAATTATATTAAAATTTATTAATCCGAACGTTACGGACTGTGTCCCACTAAAGTTGTGATTATAATGGTTCCTTGACTTTGAATATCCTCCCATTGAAGTACCTAATCGATCTATCAACTTAGTTTACTGTGTCTAAGGAAGGCAGAATAATACCTTCATTCAACAGTTGTGATTATTATTGAACCCCCACATATTTGTAGGACCCAAATGCAATATGGTTTACCTAAGTCAATATATGGGTTCTATATAAACCCATTGAAGTGCTTCATCGATCTATACCTACACTTAGTTTTGATGATTTGGGTCTAGAGTTGGCATTGTGTGCAACAATGTCTAATAGATTTCCTGACTCTAATTATACCGCATTTCTAAGTTGTAAAAATTTTATAACTGTTCTTACAGTTTCAATAAAAATATACTATTTAATTTATATTAATTAAAAACATTTTTTTAGCGCAAATGTAATTGTAAATATTTTAAATAATATAAATATTTATTTCCGCCCACTATGTTACAATGTTTCTGATTTTAAATAATACGTTAAAACAAACATTTATAATAATATCTTATTCAGAGCTGTTTCTGAGGATTAAGAAGTGAAAAGCTTAATTAAATTATCATCATTAGACTAAAAATAGATTTCCAGAAATTATTTCAACTAAAAATAAATTATAAAATATGTAACACATTAAATTAGTTTTCAACAGTCCTGTATGTAAAGTATATATAGTTATAATAATTTGAATCATTTCGGAAAAATACTTTTTACTGTAGATTATTATTTACATTAGCATATTACTAAATTCCTGAAACATTGTATATAACTATTTTTCATTAAATTAAATATAATATTGATAATAAATAATAAATATATTTTTATAAAATTATAAATAAAAATTTTAATCAATTCTCTGTGAGATCCTTTCAATAAATTCATATCGTTACATAATATGACGGAAATTAGTTGTATTGATAGTTGGTCGGAATGGCAGTCGGGAAAAAATTGTATTCAATCGTATTAAGAAGCATCTTTTTAAATTTATACCTACTAACTAAATAAAAACTAAACTTTGTAAGTTTGGATGTAGAGGGGGTAATCCAAAGTGGAGTCGAGCGGGGCTCTGGATAATCTCTCAAATGAGTAAACCAATTCTAAAAATTCTTTCATGAATAGAAAGCTATATGATATCGCTGAGTAATTTAAGCTATATTTTATTTTGTTCGAAAATATCTACGGGCGAAGCCGGGGGCGTAAAGCTATATTATATTAAATCAGGGCCAAAGTGTGAGCGAGTGTGCTTTATAAAACAGTAAGTAACTGAAACCATTCTGAATTATAAGGGTGATATAATATGTTGACCTAGATGCACTGAACTCGCCTGACGTTGCCGTTATATATTATAATAATCTGTTTCACAACTTCACAAGGACTTCAACGACAAAGATTTTATTAGATTGTTCCAGATTGTTTAGAATATAAATTAGAAATGAAAAGAGAGAGCCAACATTGAATAAAAAGTAAAAACATTATGGACTTTGTTTAAGTATTAATTATCATATAAGATTTGCCTTTTACAAGTTTTTTATGAATCCAAATCTTTAGATTTGCGTACCTACCATGATTCTGAGAAATTGAACTTTCTGATGGATTCATTAGCGCTAATGATGCGTAGAGATTCCTTAAAACATTGTGACTGAGAAAGTTTTAAACATAATATTTAGTTGAGAAATAATCGTAGTGTCATTATACTCACGAAAAGGTAGCTGGTACATAGGTGAAAACGAAATCAACATCACATGAGTCAGCTAAGTGTCGGCATTAGCGGATGTGAGCAAAGGGGAAAGTAAAACAACATATTTGTTTTTCTTTTTGTTTAGCACAAGACAATGGCTCCCAGTGAATTATCGGGCAAGCAGCAACGATTATTATTTATTTTTGTTTAATTCAGTTTACAATTCGATTGTAAAGTTACGTTTGTTTGAAGGTGTGGATGATGAAAGTAAACTTTAACTCGCATCAATCTCAATTACGTATTTCCGCAATCTGCTATGATTACTGTAACACGGACGTGCAGGTATTTACTAATAGTGCAGTCGAGATGTTTTTTATAACATTAAATAAATTAATACGGAATTATAATAAGAGATATCTATATAGCTGCCTGCAGCACACACACACACACACACACACAATAAAAAAATACCTTATTAGGAACCTCGAGAGCTATTCTACAAATAGGTAAGGTATACGAAAATAAATTTTGATTACCCCGTTTCTATTATATGCATTTATGGAGAGCCCAAAAAAAATCTAATTTGATTATAAAGTTCTATGGCGGTTCTATAAGACACCTTTATGTTAATAATCGATGGAAAGATGGTCCAGAAGCTTATAACTTACTAGCTTTCCGCCCCGGCTTCGCTCGTGATTATTTTTGAACAAAATAAAATATGTCGCTCAGGGATATTGTAACTATATATTCCTGAAAGAATTTTTAGAATCAGTTCAGTGGTTTGAATGATTACCCCTTACATGTAAACTTACAAAGTTTACCTCTTTATAATTATAGTACAACTATAGAAGTTCTCCGTTTTCGCCATTTGGCTACGCAGACTTAAAAAAGGAAATCAAGAAATAAAGAGTATTAGATAAGAAAAACTTTAAATACCTACCTACTTTCCGTATATCTTCACGGGTTGCCTTAGGGCTCCCGGAATCATGTTATCGGAGTCAGGGTACCCAATGGAAAACTAAGTCTTCCTCTTTTAGCCGATGGTATTTGGGCCAGTTCTATTGAGGTATATGTATTAGTAGGTAAATAATATTACCCTAAGATGGTGAAAAAGCAAAGAGCTACGAAAAAAGTTGTGTACGCTGTTTTCTTTCGTAGCTCGGGTTTATTAAAAAATATTAAACTTAAAGAACAGCAAACTGATAGATTACTAAATGCCTGCCAGAAGTTCTGGGAGTTGTGATAATTAGAGGGCATTTTGCTACAGCATCACAGACAGTATAATTTCTACATCAGAATAATATAAAAGTGATCGAACATTTACCCTATTGATCAGATTTAGCTATGTGCGACTTCTGGCTATTCAACCAGTTAAAGAAAAGTCTTCGTGGGCGACAATTCATGTAAGAAGAGGAAACTGATCATAAGATTAAAAGTCAGTTTGTTGAGAACGTACCGAAGAGTGGCTGGTTGGACGCATATTTCCACTTATGGATATCTAATCAAAATGCAAAAGTTGCAGGAGACTATTTTGAACATATGTATTACAAAAACTTTTAAATGACACGTAGTTTTTTTTTTATTTTACAATTTATAGAGTGACATACGTACAAAAACAAATGAAATGTTAAAATTACATACGGATCCTACTTGTTCTGAAAAGTATTTATTTATTTATTATAAACAGCCCAACAACACCTACGTCCACACATATGCATTGTACATTTTTATAACTTAGTAGACGCAGTGTCAATTATAGGGCTATTAACATTTTTATAACAACACAACATTGATAAGAAAAAAAGTAATTGAATAATAATAATAACACAAAAAATACAATAATAATAATTTACACAAAAACAATTTCTAAACTAATAACTAGGTATTTACCACTAAGAACACTTAAAAAAATCGATTTTTCCAATCGTAGATTGGAAAGTGGCCTGAGAACTAAACACATCTAAGTCGTGTCGCTTATGCATCTTGTTATACTGACCGACCATACGGTTAAGAGGAGAGACCACCGAGGACCGTTTTCGATCTAGCTAGCAGGAAGGGATCAAATGCGCTAGCTCTTAGATTTCGTATAGGAGCACATAGATTCAACTGTCCCAACAAGTTTGCACAGTCGACCTTGGAGTTGACCAGCTTGTAGAAGAATTCGGCATCCAGTCTGCATCTACGATTCCGCAGAGAATTCATGCCGAAGTACCGCAGACGATCTTTGTATCCGGGAAGACTCTTCGCAAGATTGCAGCTGTATGCTAAATGCCAGCTAAACCTTTTTTGAACGCTCTCGAGTTTTTTAATATGGATGTCATAGTGAGTATTCAAAGTCAAAGGTCACAAATGCTACTTGGTTAAAGCTTGAGTTTTTTTTTTGTGCGAATTTTTCGAAAGTTAAAAATGTTCATCTTCTAATTTTACTGGATGATTTTAAATGTAAATAAGTTATTGGTACAACTAAATTCAAACGTTTATTTAGTGTCATATATTTGCTTTAATTTTTTTAAATAAATATCTAACAATTTGTAGAGCCCTGTTTTTCTTCTCGGCTACTTCGGCCAGTTAGTTAGGGTGCGATCTGTGTTTACATTATTCAATTTTTCTCATTCTGCCTATTGTTTTCATTAAATATCTTATTACTATAAGTGAGCAATTCTTATATTGTATATTATCAAATATTTCTTCATTACTTCTAACGATTTGGATGAAATTTTATATTTCGATTAAATAGATATAATAAAACATTAGTTTTACTTTCCAAGTTTATCTAGATATCCCTGAAAAAAGACACGCCCAGGTACTTATATTTTATTACAGTAACTAACTTTATTGATGTAACAACAACAAGGGATGCTGTGGTTTTATAAACACTATAACTCGAATCATACAATGTCTGATTTCTCTAACTGTTCTCTAATATTATGTCCATACGAAATTGTTCAGGGGCCCATTCTTGCTATTTTGACATATTAGAGAAAATTTATCGAATAATGTAAATCCTGCGAAATTAGACTTTTGTAGAATATATTATAAAGTTGTATTTCCAAAATAATTTTCGTAAAATACATCGAGCGCAATTGAATTTGATTGTATTCACATTTACATTCATGATTTTATAAATATGATTGCTTTTCGACCCAGTACAATGTTGAGTCAGAGTTGAGTACAATAATCTATATATACTTACCTAAATAAAAATCAATTGCCGCATATGAAAGATCATCCCTTGAGAACGGCTCGACCGATTTGGCTGATTTTTTGTTGCGTTCGTAATTGTATTCGTAACAAGGTGTTTAGGGAAATTGGAAAAGTTGCCCGAAAAGATGGAAAATTCGGGAAAAACTGAAAGTGCTTTTTTCTATGGGATTTTTGTATAAACTCAAGATCATAATAGGGGATGAAAGTTAATATGGGCTCCACGGGCAAAGCCGGGGCGGAAAGCTAGCATAATATATTCATAAGCCACGAAAAGTTTTTCGTGTCAAGGCCTACATTCAAGTGTACCACGATAATTGATGGGACTACGGAAAATGAAAATAGAATCAAATGAAGTTTTCCGTGGTACCTTGGACAATGTAACTACGGTTAATTGATCAACCAATGGGAATACCAAAAAACATAATATATACCTATACTACTTAGACTATATACTATTACCTACTATTCTACTTATTTTTAAATCACAGACCTAGTTCACTTCATATTTAATTATTTGTAAGCATAGGTTTACATATTCTGTGAGGTCGTCAAGCTCACAGGATGAAGATTTTTTCGGAGAAATACTCATTCGAGTATCTATCTATCATGATATTCTTGATATCATCACGCTTTTTATCTTATGATGGGTAGGCAGACATAATCGAATGACATTTGCTACAATCCTGACATATCTCTTTCGCCTCTTTTATACTGTCTTCAATATTTTTTTTATTATCTATAGGTACTAATATTATAAAGAGGTAAAGTTTGTAAGTAATGTAGGGGGTAATCTCTCAAACAACTGAACCGATTCTAAAAATTATTTCATGATAATAAAGCAATGATATCATAGACTATATATTATTTTGTTTGTATATTAAGCTAGTGGTCAATAAAAGTAGGGAGTTCTGCCATATAAACATTTTTAGTCAATCATTCATCCTTCATACTTTTAACATGTACAAACCAGCGTACCTACACATACTATTCTTCATATATTTCACTACGCATTCTTCGTTCCGAATGAAGTCAATACTTAGACCTTACATCACAATTCTACGTAAAAACCGCAATGCCTTTTACCGAGTAAATTTATTTATTTAAAAAGCATATTTAATTGGCAGATCTATATGTATAAATGATCTAGGCTAAATTTGGTGCCGAAAATATTTAGGGTTCCTGCATGAAAAATGTTTAAATGAGGCATAAAATTAAACAGACAACGCAGGCTGTGGGATAACTTTTGTATGGAAAATCCTTGCGTGTATAAACTTGAAACTTGGTACAAATAATTAAATACTCTTCAAAACAATAATACCGATTTTTTTCTGTGCCCACCCCAGCAAAAAATAATTGCTACGCTCTTGATAAAATGTAAGAAAAATAAATAGTTTTAAAGACATTCTTGCTATTATACCAAAATTCGTAATTTATAGTATTGGGTACTAGGTATCACGGAAGCTGTAATTCGCGAACTTGGACACATGCGGCGCTTCGTACTTTTCGGTACCCGTTTAGGCTGCTGTGTGATATAAGATATCTGACAATGTCACATGGGTAAGCTTTGTTGTCTTTTGAAGTGTGTTGTGTAGGTAACTTTGTGTAGGTCTACCATAAGTTCCAAGCCGACCCCAGAATCCTTCGGGCCCACCCGGAATCCTTTCAATACAGAAATAAAAAGTTTTTTTAACAAAACAATTATTATAAAAAATAACGAAGTCTAAGCTTACCACAGTATGAATACCAAGGTTTAAATAAACCATGTTTACCAATATTTTGTTTCCTTTCTTTCTATCTGAAAATCTTATGCAGTTTCATAAAATTTTCAGGAGAGAATGACACAAAATATTCCTTTACTTATTTCATCAACAATCAGTCAAGGCTTTAAATAGTTTTAATTTATTTTAATTTTTGTGAAAATTAAGTTTTAAATGAAATTTTTGAGATTCGGTAAAATTCGATAACCGTAAATATAGTAAATAAATTGAACATGAACCTTGGAATGGCGCGAATGTCTATGAGTCCTTACACAGCTGAAAACAACACTGCGCTTGTAAAAACAATTATATGTATAGTGCTCTGAAAGAGCTTATACTTACAGGCAAAAGAGCGTGGGCGTGTGCCATGTCCTGGGCGGGCGTCACCACCAGCAACAACGCCGCTACGAGCGCGGTCGGGCGCGACATGAGTCCTAGCTCCGCGGGCGAACTTGCCTGCCGCTACCTCGAGTCCGCTGCACTTTATATGTCCCGCGTCGCCGATGCAGGTGCTGTCAATGCGCGGGAGTCACCGATCGATCGCACGCGCACCTTGACGACGGCTAGCTACCGAATAACCGTCGCGAGACCCCTGAGCGACCACCTTTCGCACCTCCGAGAGAAAGTCGAAGGAAAGTGTAGATTTTGGCTGTTCTCGCGCCGCCCACACGCGTCCCCGGAGGAGCATTGTCGCGAGTCATCCATCACGCGAACCCGACGGTCGCCTTCCGCTAATCACAACAAAGTACTCCGTCACGCCGGCGGCCGACCGAGTGCCGAGTATTCTGTAGTCATCTAGTCTCTAGTACCTGCACAAACACACGGTTAGCGCCGCCCCCGAGGCATCAGAACACTAGATCTTCGGTGCCAATAGACTATTACAAAAGTTATTGCGATGTTTCGTAACTCATTGATCGCTCGTAACCGCGATCGACAATCACTTGCACTATCGTTCGTGCCAAAAAAATGAGAATCTAATTTCGAACGGTATAAACACTGTTGTTAGAATTACGTAGACAACTAGAGAAATTCTAGTAAGTAGGTGCTTAAATAGCTAGATCTGATCGTATGAACATTATACGTGTACCACTTTGATTTCGTTTGTCGTCCTTCTTCTTATAAAAACCGGTCAAGTGTGAGTTTAACACGTGCGAGGGCTTTGAAGGCATAATTAAAATCACTAATTTCTTATAAGATATATGTCTATCTATCTACATAGGTACCTATTTCAGACAGGGAAAGGCGTTATCAATAACGGAAAATCTTATACTGGGTATACTTCCACGCGTGGAAGGTTGCCACCTGTCATGTTTAATTTGGGTACTTATGGTTAATATCAATTATCTGTTCTTTCAAATCGCAAGGCATTATAGAAGCCGTTATGATACATAGAGCCATAGAGATAAAGAGTTTTCGAGCATCATTTTAAAGGATTTAAATCGAAGGGTTTAAATGCATGTAGGTACTTATATTATTACTAGCAGTTGCCCGCGACTTCGTACGCTTTGTATTAGAAATACAACGTTTACACCCCATTTCACCCCCTTAGGGGTTGCGTGATGTTAAATAGCCTATAACCTCCTTTTTTCCTCAATTTATCAAATCCGACTGGTAGTTCCAGAGATTAGCGCGTTTAAACAAACAAACAAACTTCTCATCTTTATTATTAGCATAGAATAGATAGATTAGTAATATATAAATCTGAACTACGTTTTCAAACAAAAAAAGAGTTCTAGGACCCTGTTTGTGACCTTTAGTTACCCGAGTAGGTACTTTTATTTTACCGATAACAAATTACATAAATTGTGTCTTCAATATGCTAAATAAATGTTCGCATAACAACCCGCATGCTACAATGTCAAGATATAAAAACATGTTAAGGACACAATATCTAAAGCAGAATACATTTTTTCATATAAATACCTCCCTGCAATGCGGGGTGTCTGCTTTTCCAACGCTTTATCGGTTTTTTAGCTCTTGGCGTTAGATATTTACTTGTGGCAAGATTGAAATTGACAAAAGAAATATCGAAGTGGAAGAATTAAATTGGACTAATATTATTCCTCTGCAGTGATGCTGGATATAGTCAAAACTGGAGTGGGAGGACGTGGCAAAGGATAGGAATAAACTATATCGTTTGTTCCCAGTAGTACCACCAAGTTGTACTACTGGTGGTTCTAGTGAGAAAAGATGACTGTGGGTAGGTAACACGTTATGGACGAAGTGAATTCTAATCTTTTTAGAATACTAGGTATAGATAGTAAATCAAAAAGTTACATACATTATTAGGTATGTAAGTAATTTCTAAATCGATTGATTCTGCAAAACGATTCTTATAAAGATGAACTAAGCTAATATACGTTACGGCTGTTCCGGAAGTTGTTAGTAAAACCAAAAATAATAAGTATATGAGAATATTTTATTTACAGTTTTTCAAAATACTTTCCTCCAGCCTCAACATTTATTTATTCGAGAAAACCAGCTTTCAAAACATTTTAAAAAAGATCTTGCGGAAGGTCGAAAAACAATCGCCTAAATTCATCAACAGCCTCATCCGAAGTCTTAAATTTTCTTCCACAGAGCATTTTTTTAATGTTGGAAACAAAAAAAAATCACACGGGGCCAGATCTGGGATGTAAGGTGGATGGGGTAGTAATTGGACGCCCGTAGTGGCTAAGAAATCCATCGTTCTAGCGGCCGTGTGTTCAGGCGCGTTGTCTTGATGAAAAAGAATGCCCCATGTTCCGCTCCTTGGGCGACTCTCATTCAACTCCTCGAAGGCTCGGGGCAAACACACTTCGCAATACCACTCACTAGTAACCGTTCTACGATATTCTAATGGAATTATTGCTACTGGGCCACTAAGACGGAAAAAACGGCAATCATTTTTTTATTTACACTCTGCCCGCGAACAACTTTTGTGGGTAACTCAGTGGATTACTGTTTTGTAAGAGGATCGTAACTACAAATCCAAGATTCGTAGGAAGTTAGGATGTAGGATACTTGTTGCGAAGTCCCTCCTTCGAATTTTTCTAACATAAACCTGCACCAAACCACACGTTGAGATTTTTGCTCTTCTGAGAGACAATGTGATATCCACCTCGAAGCAACCTTCCTTACTCTGAGATGTTCATGCAGGATCGTAGAAACCGCCTGTGATCCAATCTTTAGTTCATTCGCAATCTCTCGATGTGTGATATTCCAATGCTCTTTTAATAACCACTCCACCCTGATGACGTTCTCGTGGGTAACCGCAGTTGGCGGTCGTCCTGGCCTAGCATCACCCTCTAGGCTATCCCGACCTCGTTTGAAATTTCTTTACCAATTGGTGACAGTTGCTAACGAAGGAGAACACTGACCAAAAGCTGCTTGCAAATTTAACCCTCGTTTATAATCATAGAAGATCATCGCACGAAATGCTTCACGCGGCACGATCATTGTTCAAATCAAATTACTATCGACGCAATACGTAAAAAATAATAATAAAAAAAGTAATTGTAGATGGCCAGTGATTTTTTCCAAGGAGGTTTACATTGAAATTACACTTCGATTTCTAAACAAACTTTTTAGCTAAAAACTTTCGGAACAGCCTGTGTACCTACATAAAAGTTATTCCTACCTTATTTTTCTTACTTAGGTACTTAATGTAATTTTTTCTCAAAGTAGAACTTACGAGGCGAGGTATGTGATATTTGATTAAATACTCGCATAACACAACACACGACCGTTATTAACTGACTTTCCCGTTTTCCACCCTAAGAACAATACTATTGTTGATAAAGTAGGTACTTTCTACCAGAGTGAAATACCCAGTTCTCAGTCTTTGTCTTTAAGCATATGGCGCAGACTTGCTAACTTGAATAACGGTCACCTACTTGTTCCCTCATTACATGCATTTCGAATTGTGGTTTGATGAGTAATGGGTGTCCCCGTTGAAATGTCCGATGAGTGTCGAGAAACAAATTATTGTTGGTTTTACAGTTTTACTGCAATCTGGTTGCATATTGCGGAATAAAATATGTACCTACCTATCTAATTCTTACTAGTCCATGCAAAAAAGACACTGAGGGTGTAAAGGGTGTAGTGGCGGGTAAATCCTAGGGTGTAGTATTATTTAATTTATAGTGTAGTTCCCAGTTTCTAGACTAGGACACTATTCCTGATAACCTGGCCACACCGCAGGATATAAAGGTGTGTGTTATTTGTGTTCCTTGGGAAAATTATGTATGGAATGTAAAATATGGAATCGTATGGGAAATTTACAATTTCGCGACACATCAATATCAATTTACAGTAATTTCGCTGGGTGAATGACACGAGTAAAAGGATTTAGAATGCCTCTGTGTACTATGAATAAGCTTACTTATTCTGTACACGAACATTCGACCTATATCGGGACCTAGCACATAAGAGGGGAGGGCTGCGGGCGTCGTGAGGAGTGTGAGGACGATATCCTGTGAGTTTACTTACATACAGGGCGCACGCACATGCTTGCTCGGCGCTGACTCACGCGCACGCACAACTGGGGAAAAAAACATGCGGCGACGGCGGCGCGGCGGGCCCCTGACAGTCATTGCTCCCGGCGCTGTCCCGGTTGCCATACGCTATGACTCCTTCATCTCCAGTCCTCGGACCTGAACCTCTGGTGCCATCTCTGGCTGTAGTAGTCTTTGTAGCGTGCGTGGCAGGCGCGGGAGCGCTGGCTAATTGTGCTTTGCTCGCAGCTGTACTTCGACGATCGAGGAACGGTGAGTGACATTGTTGCTTAATTATTTTGTTTGTCTAGACTTTTGTCAGATTAGAGTATCATCTACTTACCACGTGATACCTAGAAGTAATGAAGGCAGGTCTTTGTAAGTCTAGGTAGGTAATCTAACATAATAAATATATAAGAAGGTACAACATAACAAAGTAGGTACCGAACATCAAGTTGTATAGATGTTAAAAGTTATAAGTGTTTAAACTCCTACTTTTTCTTAAACACTGACTCATTTGTTACTTAAAATAAGGCTTTTCACCTGAGTGAGACCTAGATAGAACTCGGTTAACATGACTCCAACTGAAAAACTTACATTTTCGATTAATTTCAGGTTTATTCTCAATACTTACACAACTGGCAGTAGCGGATATAATTCTTCTGGCAGCCACTGCTGGACTAGAACTATGGTCGAGGAACGTGCAGACATGGACGTTCGGCGATGCAGGCTGCAGATTGTACCGCGGGCTGGACGCACTGAGCACGACGGCTACATTGTATTTAATAATCACGGTAGCTCTGCACGCGCTCGCCACAGCAAACTTGGAAGAAAAAGTTGCACAACGTCGCGTTAGAAAGAACTGTGAAGATGACGAGATGAGGTCGTCCCGTCGGAGTTTGATGGCGAACAGTGACTCGTCAACACCTCCGCGGACCATGCAAGTGGATTACATGCTGGCCCGCGCTGTGTCCGTACTACCTCCCAGTGTATTCGTGTGGCTGCTCGCGACATCACTCAGTATACCACAGTTCACTCTCGCCACCACCATGCGTCTCCAGGACGACACAGAATCCTGCACCTTCTTAGACTCAATGCATAGAAACAACATGCTTAACATGATTGCTGTGTTCAACCTATACCTTCCGACGGTCATACTGTGCGCTGTTATCGGTTTGGTGTCCAATAAACTGAGGTCCCGATTATTTTCGGACCCTAACTTCAATGAACTAAAATCTGCATTAAAGTTGTCGCTGTGGTTGATAGCAACTTATTGCGTGTTGTGTGTACCTAGATCTATACTAAGAGCGTACATCGCGCATTCTAATTCACCTACAGATGAAGAAACTTTGTATTCTAGTAAAATTAACTCTAGAAGTGTGTTCGCTAAGGTCCAGTTGGCAGTATCATGTACTTATGTATTAGCTAGTTTACTTCGACCATTGTTGTCGTTATGCTTGTTAAAGAAATTAAGAAGAATATTTCTGTCGCCTTCCAATGTTGATGAGACGGATCATGTTTAATAAATTAGTCTTATGTAAATTTAGTAAGAAAAATAATACTCATACGACGCCACCGAATATTAGAAGTTCGGTGTAGGTATTGATGCCATCGGGTCTTGTGGCTTCCAACCAAAGTTTTATAAGCTATTATAGGTACCTAACTATATGTAATGTGCCGACTGTAGGTATGGTAATATTTGTCAACCTGTTCTTTAATTTTGGACTCAGATAAGTAATACCTACTACTTATTTGCTGAAATTAAAGACCTGGGTTGTACTTAAAAACAGCAATAAAAACTTATTAATAAGTATGTAGGTATGTAGTAGAGTTTCCTACCTATAAAGTATTTATGTACCTAAGTATTAGGTTTATACAATCCTAAGTATGTTGATACTCAAATTAAGCTATTTTACATAATAAATTTCTTATTTAACATAGGCCAGCCTTCAGTTTTACTTAAATTTTACGCCCCTCTTAGGTACCAAAGTATGAAATGAGCATAGAGTTTGTTCGACCGATTCATGCCCTTCAATCGAAGGGCATTGGGAACATACAATTTTGCCTGTGTGTGGGTATTACAAAAAAATAGGTCAAGGGCGCGTTCAACTTTTAATCAATCTTTGAATAAGGGCTGAAAATAGCTGATTTCTAAGATTACTGAAAGCTTACACATAGTTAAAATGTTGGTAAGTATCTACTTAATTTACACATTTATTAAAGAATATATGAAAAAATAAGAGACAACTCGAAATCGTGGGACACCCGGTTCAAATCTTACTCGTGCCAAAAATACTAAGCACCAAATTTCAGACTTCTCGCGCTTCGGAAGGCACGTAGAACCTGCGTCCGCACTTTTTCTAAAAATATCAGATAGGTATAGATAGATTCAAACTTTATGGCAGTTAGTTTTATGTTAGCTGCGTTCCTATTTCCATTAAGTGCATCAACAGGCTTCTCTGGCTTCAGCCGTGAAGATGTTTTTATTTTACAGATCTGTTCGACACTACACGATGTGGCGCGTCAAAAAAATTACCCTTTCAGTTCTATGGATAGACTGGAGTTATGATACCTATACATAATATTGTGACAGGACCAGACAGGACGGAACCTCCATGTAGTTGTACCTGAGACTTGACTCTGCAAAAAGAGTACTCTTTGCCACCAGTCACGAAAGTTGTCGAATAGTTCGACACTCAATATGCAGCGAGAGCTGGGAGAGCATATAGCACATGAGCCACCGACCACAACCACCACCGGCGGCCAGCGACAAGCAGTTCACACGTTTTGTATGGATTCGACGCACTCTCTTCAGCAGTGTCCGCCAAGGGCTACAAGTAAACGTTGCCACTCGGTTCAGTTAACCGATCAGCGCGATCAAACCTTCCGTCTCCATCGTGTGTTATATAACTATAGTGTCGGGACCACCGAATACCGGTGGTTCGTGTGCGCCTGGCCTTAGCTTCTATGCAATATTGCAGGTGTGGCATATATTTCAGTCTGTGATTTGATTCTAATATGATTCTTGGTAAACAGCTCCCTACGCTGGAAAATATAATTCAGATTTGTCAAAACTATAATTCTTAATGCAGTACCTACAGAATTCGTATCCGTTACACACTTGAGTCCCATTTCACGAAATTACTGCCTACAAATGTACGCTAAATAGCGAGAGCTAAGATGTTACATAATATCAAAAATGTCATACCTATAGAAATATAGAAAACCTACCTATATATCATAGAAACTACTACAGTCTGATATTACTAGATTTAGTTTCAGTTTTACATCATGTAAAACCTTTAAATTCATTTATATTCAATAATTTTAATAAAAGAGTTTAAGATCCCTAAAATGGCTATTGCTAATTGCATTAATTAAATGCATGTATTCCATACTAATCTATGAACACATACACGTAGTGGTGCAGAATGCTTATTAAGGTTTACATACATCTACCTACCTAGTTTAAAAATCAAACAGGGGTAAAAGGTGGCGGTATATTTAAATATTGGTTCTAAAACTAAAAATTGTATTTAATACAAAAGTTTATTGGTGAAAACATGAAAAATATAATAGATAATGGCTGATAAAATGCAGCAGAAATGTTACAATATCTGTCATCACAAAAACTATGTAGCTAATAAATGCCTGAAAACTAAAAAATGCTAAATATTAATAAATGACGGGCACAAAAAGTTGGTTAATGCCGAGTTTCCTTTGGTAACACGAGTCCGCGAGGCGAGACAGGTCTATAGAACACGACTGACATTAACTATGTTTTTGTGCCCGAGTAGATACAGCCATTACAGATTGTGGGGTAATTTCGCGTAACATCTACATATATATTAAGGGACACGGGCGCACTTTAACAATTTTAGTAATAATCTAGTTGAAATGTATATTTTAAACAATTTTCACCATCATCTCAAGATTCACTGCGGACTGGCGGCAAGGAATGTACTTCGGGGGCCGACCGGGCGACAGATCTTAGTCTCGTTACGAAAGGAAAACACTTTTAACTTAAGAAACCGTAATTTTAATAACTTAAGTTATAAATATTTATATTCATCAGGTCAGCTCGATATCTGTAATCCAGTGTAAATACAGAAATACAAAAACCGTCAAAGATGACACATAACATTTAGACGGAACGAGAAGGTCCGCTGCGAACGACATTGAACATTATATTACAAGCGACGATTAGTCTCCAAGGTTACATTAGTTGTCTCCGCCCTCGGCTGGCTCGTCGCCTTCACCCTGGGTGTCGGAGGTCCACAACGTGAGGTTGTCTCGCAGCAGCTGCATGATGAGGGTGGAGTCCTTGTAAGAGTCCTCGTTCAGCGTGTCCAGCTCGGCGATCGCGTCGTCGAACGCCTGTAAGAGTCTCCAGTCAGTCTCGTACTACACATAGCAACACACAAACAAACAATCGCACACAGGTGCTGGCTGGGTCGAGATTAGTTCAGGCATGCTAACGCGATATTAGTGTAGTTTCAACTATTGTCTAAGCATGCCTCGTTGTTAGTAAGAACGTTACGCATCTTTTCGGCACACATCAATGCTTAGTATTGTATTCGAAAAGAAACCTGTTTGGCTAAATGGCAGGCTCGCGCCGGGGAGTTGATAATCTCGTAATAGAATACGGAAAAGTTGAGCGCGAGGCCGAGTCTGATGGGGTGTGTGGGTTGCATTTTGGCCTTAGCGATGTCGAACGCCTCCTGGTAGGCTTTCTGGGAGTCCTCCACCACGGCTGGGGACAAGCGAGCACGTTAGATGGCGCCCTAGCTCGTGCCAGCCAGCACACTGTCTATGCGGAACTGACACTAAAATTGACCTGTTTGGCGAGTTGACACGCTTTGTCTGGTGAATTTAATATCTCATAGTAGAAGACGGAGAAATTTAACGCCAGGCCCAGCCTGATGGGATGTGTGGGCTGCATTTTCGACTTGCTGATCTCGAAAGCGTCCTGGTATGCTTTCTGTGAGTCGTCTACAACAGCTGCAATTTAAATAAATGTCAATTTATGTTTACATTATTCAACTAAATAGGGGTAAAATAGTATTATATTTTGCTAAATGGATATAGGGTGAATTTAATTTAAGTTAAACTACTATGCTTTGTTTTATTTAATATTAGAGTTACGATCAAAATGCAGTTCTATTACTTTACAACTATGTTATGTTTTGAATATTGCATGGATTAACAGTTACTTTTCACGGATCAACTTACTATTTCTGGTTTCTCCTGTTGCCACTTCGGCAAGGTACCTGTAGTAATCTCCCTTCATTTTGAGGTAGAATACTTTACTTTCAGGGTTACTAGCTTTAGGAATAAGGTGTTTGTCCAGTAGACTCTGAAAATTAAAAAAAAACAACAGTTAATGGAAAATGTTTAATTTGATGTAATACTAGCGGTGCGTAAGTGACGTAACTACATATATTGACCTTGCCGTGGACGACTTCCTATCAAAATACGTAGGTCAAATTGTCATCACGTTGAGATACGTTAAATAAATTAAATAGCACAGAAGAAATTGTTGTTCACTCTTAATATAATCAGGAAAGACTGAAGTATAAAGTAAGTGGTCTCATGGATGTCTTCACCAAATGAAAAGCCCCTCTGTAGTACAGATGTAGTAGTAGACATTATAATTCGAGACTATTGAAAGTGGATGGAAGAAAAATAAATACGCAATTTATATTGAAGATCTCACATTAACAACATTTACTACTTGTATTATGGTGTTGTATCGTAAATCGCAGTATAGTATAAGGATTAAGGCTCTTACTATGTAATCTCAGGATTATCTATGTAGAGGAAGTTAGTCACTCTAATGCAAATAGATGACATCAACATTTATGAAAATTTTAATTTTCGATTTCAATTTAAAATGTTAAGTATATTTAGTATGCTATTGTTTTATCTTGAAGTTAAATGAGAAGAAATCATACAATAACAAAATAATGCTTGTAATCTACTACTGTTATAGCACAACATAATGTCAGTCTCACTGCCTGCCTCCTAACGAATGATGTCACCAAACAGTACCTACCAATCTACTTAGCTAATATTGAACTTCATAATGAATCATATCTAAAATAAGTTTCTAACATATCTGCTAAGCTAGCAGTTACTTCAATGAACCAAGTGCGTGATGACGAAATGTTTATTTAATCAAATCCTTGGTCGTCACGTCACATTAATAGAATTATCAAAATTGTACGTAGGTGGAGCTGTCATCATTCCCTAAAAATGATCGCGAGTAGTCAACGCGGAGCAACGGACCGCCACGAGAACGGGATAGCAGCGCGCGCAGTGACGCGGCGCACTACGTCACGGCCGTCCGTCCCTCCCCCGCCCACCCCCGCTACAGATCGCGCCGCGCCCCTACCGTCCTGCACCTACTTGATGGACTTTCTTGCAGACCCGCGGGTAATTCCCGCCTCCCTTATATAAATATGAACTAAACAAGAACTCACCAGAACATCGTAGCATATTTCTCTGAGCTCTTTTTCTACTTTAACTCTATATTCCTTGGCCATCTGTTGTTTTCTTTCTGAACCTTCGGTTTTCTGTTCGATGGACGAGATGACGCGCCACGAGGAGCGGCGCGCGCCCACCACGTTCTTGTAGGCGACCGACAGAAGGTTCCGCTCCTCGTTACTGAGCTCGACGCCCGTCTCCGTGACCTCCTTCATCGCGGCCGCCATGTCGTCATACCGCTCCGCCTGCTCGGCCAGCTTGGCGCGCTGCACCAGTTCCTCCTTGTCGACGGACATCGTGCACGATGAGAGACGACTTTTTGACTGATGCCCCTGAAACGTAACCGAGTCGCGGGTGAACACTCCAGTCGACCTTCTGCGCGCATCGATCTCGGACTTGAACGTTACGTCAGAAAGACTAATCGTTAAAATTCACATTCGCAAAAGCGAATCAAACATGGGTATGCGGTCATCACGATCGACGCACCTGTCGCGCCGGTGCGGTGACTAGTATGGAGAAGGTTCACGCAGACATGAACGCGGCGTGCGTACCGAGCGACAGCATCTCACAGACTCGCGCCGCCGCCCGCCTCCTCCCGCCGGGCAGCGCCACTGCGCCACCGGTATTGATCCGGGCCCGGCGTCGGGAGTCGGGGCTCGGGGATGAACACTCCAGACGATATACGACCGGCGCCCGCCACCCCACCCACCCCCGCAACCGCGACACACCTCCCTACTACCCCATGCAATCTATCTGGCGCATTTTCTCATCCACAGGTGCATGACGGTCGCGATAGTGAGCAAATCATACATTGTAACAGTAGAAACAGATATTATTGCAGTTCAAATGGTAAAAAATGGATTATTGTATCTCAAGATGATTTTTTTTTTATTTTCAGACTTGAAGTTAGTCAGACAATAATATAACTAAATAAAATGCTTTTGTATGTTGATAGGACATTATAGGTGTAATAACCTAATAGTGGAAGGTAGTTTCTTATTTCATAAAAAAAACATTTCAAGTTAAATCAATGATTTTTTTTACCTATTCTGACAATACCTATCTACACTATAACAAAAAACTTTTAATTTGGAACAGGGTTAGATAGCAAAAAGTTATGCATGAAAAAATACAATCAAGGCCATATTAAAGTAAGAAGAAGAATGTTATTCCGACAAAACATAACATTTATCTTCATCTTCCCTCCTGTATCACATCCCACACACACATAAAGGATTTTTTTTTTTTTAATCTTTATTTATTTTGGAGTTTTTATCCGTTGGATATGATAAATCACTAAATAATTATGTGGAAAAAAAACACTTAATAGGTACAAACAACATACATAACATAATTATTTATGTTATCGATTTGCAAACTGTGGGGTTGAGATTAAATTGCATGCCTCCACAGTAGCTCAAGGTCTTCCAATCAATAATCAAGCTTCATTCCTTTTTGTAGGTAACCACTTATACCTAACTACCCTATAATATTTCACAAAATGTGTAAAACTCCTGGTTGGATAACATTGCATATTAAATTTAGAATTCAAATACATATGAAATAAATTGCATTTGGCAACGAATATTTTTATGATGAAATATATTTGAGTGTCAAAAAGTGGGTAATTAATAAAGACTACAACTTTCACTAATTTGTAGTCAATATTGTTATCAAATATCAGTGTGCAGACATTGTATATTATAAAAATAATATGATATCCGTCAATCAATGTCGCGCACGTGCCCCATGCGCACAAAGCCGTTACAGTAGCGTAGTCGAGGTCGGGTCGGGCGGCACTAACCGGCTGGCGATAGTCGCATACCTTACCTACTTACTACAGCCTTCTGCTTATTGTTTGATGTTATGGAGGCCGTGAAAGTCACAAAAACATAATGTGGTATCATAGCCTATCATCCTCGAAGAGAAATTCATACATACATACAGAATCCACATAGGCTAAGCTGCCTAGCTTTAAAATTTACGATAGCGGTTACGTACTTGCACTCCGGCGCCACTTTTATCTACGCATTTACGATTGTCACGCGTGGGGTCTCCAACCAGCGGGGTAAGATGCGATTGGTTCTAGTTCCCGTAATCGATCGTATGCGATATCAAAAACAAGTAAAAATAAAAAGTCAATGTAACACGAGACTAGCAAAATCAGTGAATCACCCTAACTTGAAGTTACCAGCGGCCAAATTATGAATTAGACGGATAAAACATGTATATATTTTTTACACATTTCTATAAAATTAATATTGGGTAATTTTGTAGCATTACCACGAGTCTGCGCCGCTGTGTCGCGCCCGCCGGCAAAGGCAAAATGGCTGAAAACGGGCACTCCTATGCGTCACTCACGCTCCAGTTGACAATTCCATCCCGAAATTCACAAACATGATACAAAAACACCTTAAATTATATCACGAATATAAATATACATTATTCACTTACTTGTTAGAAGGGTAAAAGGTATTTAACCCAGCAAATCGCTACTGAAATCCAGTTTTTCTCTTGCGGCGAAGGATACACTACACTGACGGCTGCGTTGCGGGGCCAGAGGGGAAACTAGAAACGGAACGGGGTTCTAACGCTGCGCAACCATCTTGTCCGTCATAGCGGAAGTTGCTCAATGCGCGGCTTTTTTGAATGTAACTACATATGTATTGAAATAAATATGTGATGACTAATTAAATTATTGGTATTAGTATTATATTGTTACACAAACGAATGCGCAAAAGTAGTTAATGAATGTATATTAATTACTGATTTTTTTTTTAAATATGTACAACAAAACCATGAAATCTTATTATAGTGACTTTTTGAAACACGGTTGTTATTGTTACTCTTATAATAGCGATATTTAATACGAAAATTATATTTTATTACTCGTTATATTTAGCAATTTTTTTATAGACTAATCTCGTTGTATGCTTAAATTTTTTTGTTCAATAGCTATTATACATCGGTAAATCACGGTAAATCATATAAAATCGATGTGGCTGAATAAAAAATAAAAAAATATTTTACATATTTTTCACTTTTTCACTCGGCAGAATTTTCAACAGCAAGGAAATACGATTTTTCGTTTTTCTAATCTGTGGTTTGTTTCATTCGGCGACACAACCCTGAGACACAACCACTCAAAGCACAATCCACATCCCGCCTCTCTCATTACTCCTCAGTGAGGCAATTCAGCAGCGCAATCAGCCCAATTTTAAATTTCTAATCTATAGTCTGTGATGTCTGTGGTGATTATAACCATAGACTATACACTACACTATAAATTATAACCTAAAATCTATAATAAATGTGCGTGCATATTGCTTACATTTTTATTAATTTTGCTTGTTATAACTTAATGTTGTTAACTAATTAAAATTAGTGTAAAGTCTTTAATTACAAGAACATTAAAACGACATGCCTAAATCAAAGAGAGATAAAAAAGGTATGATATTTAATTTTGTTCTGCATTCTGAGGATATTTACTAATACTTATATTATTATTTTATTTGAGAGTTTTGGGACAGTTACGACCTATCTAAGAGTTACACGACTTACTATATATCTTGTAACTTCACTAATTCAGACATCTGCTCTATGTAAACATTGTGTTTCACCTTTTAGGCCCTCTAACAGTGGTTTCTCACATTGTAATCCTTATTCTTAGTCAACCTATGTGCATATTTAAGGACCCTTGGCTCTCAGTCATCTTGTATCTGTCAAAAATATGGTAAATCTAAGTTAATCCTGGAAACGTGAGTTTATTTATACAAAATCTCCTCACCCCAAAAGGATTGTTATTATTTGAAATTGGATTCAGCCATATTTTTATTATTCATGGGTTCTAAAGAGCCGTTGTTTTCGATACGCGAAGGCACTGCTCGTATCGAAAACAACGGCTCTTTAGAACTCATGAATAATAAAAATATGGCTGAATCCAATTTCAAATAATAACAATCCTTTTGGGGTGAGGAGATTTTGTATAAATAAACTCACGTTTCCAGGATTAACTTAGATTTACCATATTTTTGACAGATACAAGATGACCTTGACCACCGCCCCTTAAATTTCAGTATCACTTACTAAAACAAACAAAAAGGGATTGCTATTAAAACAAAAAACAGTCGAGGAAATCAGACAAAGTATATCAAAATATGAACATATATTTTTATTCACTGTTAATAATATGAGGAATAATAAGTTAAAGGACTTACGAAATGATTGGAAAGATTCAAGATTCTTTTTTGGAAAAAATAAAGTTATGGCGTTAGCACTTGGTAAAACAAAAAGTGATGAAATTGAAGATCAACTTAATTTGGTAAGACTTAATATATTTAATTAATAATTTAGATACTAGCTTTCTGCTCCGGCTTCATTATTTAAAATGTGTCATAAGAATTTATCTCTATGGTCTTCAAAATATCTCTGTGCAAAATATCACGTCGATCCATTGCTCTATATTGAAGGACAAACAAATAAACAGGTTTATCTGTACTTAATACTTAGTCAGGTCATAAGTTCTGTCACATGTTTAATATGAAATAATTGAGACATATTTATTATTGATGTAAACATTTATATACCAAAATGAACTTAATAAAACACAGATTCTTATGCTAATAAAGTTTATTCAAAATGACCCCCGGATTTTGAATACAGGCCTTCAACCTGCGCGGCCAGTCGTCTATCGCAACACGAACGAGGTCCATGTAAATTTCGGCGGCTGCCTTAATCAAGGATGCCTTGAGTAACTCCAAATCAGGATGACGCGTTGAGCAGGCCTTTTCCTCCAAGTGTTGCCATATCTTGTAATCTAACGGACTCAAATCTGGACTGGAGGAGGGCCAGTCTTCGTGCCGGATGAAGTCAATTTCACGCGCCGCCAGCCAGTCTTGAGTGCTTTTCGCTCTATGAGCTGGCGCAGAATCTTGTTGGAATACCCAGCGCCTGTTATTGAACATGGTATGAGAAACAGGTTCCACAAGATTCGTGAGGACTGTATTTTGATACACAACTGCATTTCTTTTTACGCCTTTCTCACAAAAATGTACCTCAGTTAAGCCCCAATAAGAGACTCCCAACCAAACCATGAGTGAGGATAGAAAATGGCCTCATTGGACACGCGGAACACGGTTGCTCGCTCCTTCACTGCTGTGTGCGTACACCTTATCATTTTGTTTGTTGTAGCTCTCTTCCACATTAAAAATGTTTTCATCCGAAAAAAGAATTTCCCGATGTTTGTTTCCCGCGTACCGCTTCAACAAAGCGCGACATCTCATCAACCTCAGGTCCATTAAACGAACTTTCAAACGATGTCCTGTTTTTTTCGATATGCCCGAAGCCCTAAGTCTTCATTTAACACCCTTTTCACCGTGGTTTTGCTTAAACCCATCTGAAGGGCAAAAAGTTTTTGCTTATGTATGGGATTTCTTTGAATTCGCGCCTTCACAGCTTTTATCACTGCTGGAGTCCTAACAGAGCGAGGGCGACCACTTCTTGACCTGTCATCTACACTAGAGTCTTCATTGTATCTTTGATGGTACGATAAACGAATCTTTTGGTTATATTCAAATTTTTCAATATGTCAAAAATCTGAATTGGCGCGTAACTGCAACGATGCAACGCAATAACCTAAGTGTCCACTACATATTTAAAAATGAGTAAAATTCTAAAAAGTACACATTATTATATTCATGAAAAATTCGAATTCAATAAACTTTTTTGTGCCCAGCATTTTAAATTCAAAAGTTTTTATTGTGTGACAGAACTTATGACCAGACTATGTATATAAAGATGAAGAATTTATATGTTTGAACACTATTCTCGGGAACAACCTGTTATTTTTTTATTAAAAACCTTTGTGTTAAATATTATTATGAGGAATGTTATAGATAGGCTATATAACATCACACTAGAACCAAAGAAGTGAAGCAGTAACCATAAATAGTAAACATTAAGTAGTAAACATTGCAATCTTAAACTAACACTGGACTCAAAACACTGCCAGTTTCCCTTTACCCCTCTTGCCATGAACAAAGCACTTGATCACTCTTGGACAACAATGTTCCAGTGCTAGGCCGAGTGCACTGTCTCAGCAAAGCACTTGTTAGGTGAAAACTTAGCTATAGAATTAGTATAAACACAGAGTATATCATTGAACATAAACCATAATTAGTATGGTACCTCATACTTATGATAACTGTCTTTTTACAGTTATCAAAAAGACTCAAAGGACAGTGTGGTCTGTTAATGACAAATAAAAATGTGAGTGATGTCCTACAATGGTTTGAAGATTTTGGTGAGACTGAGTATGCCCGTGCTGGCTTTATTGCTACTCGTGACGTTACTCTGCCAACAGGACCTTTGGAGGGATTTTCCCATGCCATAGAACCGCATCTACGAAAACTTGGTCTTCCTACATCATTAGAAAGAGGAATCATTCACCTAATCAAAGAGTATCAGGTATGTAACTTTTAATATTGGGATATTCTGCAATAAAATTTTTTTTATTGGAATTTTACAGTTGTATCCAGTAGAGATTATCCTGAATGTATTTTTTTTTACTTGTATTATTTGGTAAACAAACTTTGTATGTCTTTTTATTGTAAAATTGGTCATTTTAGTTATTATATATGGTAGAAATGTACAATAGAGAAAACTTAAAACTAAACAAATGTTTTTAACATATTTTACATCAAAATTATACTTACTTATACTTTTCCTAATTTTTATTGTTTTTTTTATAAAAATTCTATGATCAATACAAACTAAATTTTAAAAAGTAATGTACTGTAATAATATATTTCTTGTATGTGTTATATTTTATTATTTTGCATATTTTTAATATTACTAACTAATTTACGAAAAAAAAAACAGAATTGTATATTATACTAGCTGTTCAGCCCCAGCTCCGTCTGTATGAAAAAAAAGTTTCCTAGAACTCGATTGCGACGCCACCTACCAGGTCCAATTGTGAATCTAAACACACAAAAAAATCATCAAAATTGGTCCAGCCGTTTAGGAAGAGAAAAAGTAATGTGGCTCTGTGGTAGTACCAGCAAGACAAATGAGAAGATAGTGACACTCACTCCTTTAATAATTATATACTTATGACCATTCCATTCAAATTTTCTTTTATATTTTATTTGCAGGTTTGTAAAAATGGTGCACCCCTAACACCTGAACAAGCAAGTATATTGAAACTCTTAGAAATTCAAATGGCACAATTTAAACTAAATATAAAATGTCATTGGACAAAAGGTAAAGGATATCATAAGGACAAAGATGAACAGAGTGATGAAGTTGCAGAGGATGAAGAAATGGAAGATGTGGAAGATAAAATAATAATATAATAATAAAGCCTTTGCATATTTTCCTTAATTTTTTTTTCATTTTAAAAAATTAAGGACCCCTGATGCATAATAGGCCTCTTCCTGTTTAGAAAACTTCTATATCATTGTCGCTGGCTTCTGTAGTTAGTGAGAGGATTTGGATTAATGATATATCTTCATTGTTAAATGTTTTTAGAACTGCCACTCTTCCTGACTGGCCGATGGAGTTCTATATTCCCCAAAGTGACCAGCCGGAGTTTGTTTATAATGTTGTATTAATATTTATATTTATGTCTAATATGATGTCTTTCTTCTGTAATTTTTTTCTTTTTTGTTTTTTTTTGAGTTGGTTTTGTCTGTTTTTCCTTGCTGTGGTTTGGGGAAGGAGCCCGATTATTGGATTGTCCATCAGAAATTTGGGTTTTCTGTTGGCGAGAAACTTCTTGTCCTAGCCAGTCCACAGTCTATGATTTTGTTAAATTTCAGGTCTGGTGAGTGCTTGGTATAGGGTGATTTTGATGTTGCTCTTTTTCTTTTCTCCCAAGTCATCTTACCATACCTACTTATTTTCCATCAAGCCCATCCCTCTATGTTTGCCTTTTCACTGACGTCATTCAATAGATTCGAAACAAGTCCCATAAGGTCTTCATTATTTTTCTTATCTTTTATTCCATCATCCGTATCATGTTATTTTTCCTTGTTTCTCTCTCCATGTAGTAAACTTTTGTTTTTAATTCTTGTACTAGTTGCCACCAAATTCAATACAAACTATGGGCTAATCTCCACGGGGCGATACTATCGCCGATAGTGTTTGTATGGCACGGCGAGACCATGGCCGCGATTCTCTCGCTTGTGGAGACGCTAAGTGAGGAAGACTTTTCTTCAGCTGGGTACCCTGGGGCCGGCAACGGTTCCCGGGAGCTGTATTTTTTGTTAATTACTTAAAGTCCAGTGTTGTTTTACAGTTAAACTGGTTTGAACATAAACCGAAAAAAATGCCATTGAAGAGACAACCATTATTTCTATATAAGTATTAAGTAATAAATATTTTTTACTATAATACTGCAATACTTCTCTTACTTAGCAGTGCTCAAGATGATGAAGATGATGATGGCATTTTCATTAACATTTTGTCGTCACTGGTTCTAGAATCTAGATAGACTAATTATTAAGTTCATAATTTTGCCTATATTGAGTGTGGGCATAGATTAAATAATAATTACTAAAAGTGTGGGTGAATGTACAAACACACAGAATACATTTTTACTATTTTATATGGTGTAGGTATGTGTGTCAAACCATAAATATGTTTTTTTTTGTAAATTTTCAATTTGAATAAAACTACCTTTTTTTAAACATAATTTAATTTTAAAATAACACAGTTTAGTTAGAAAATCCAAGTAAAACTAATGAACTCAATGTCAATTAAAGTACAAATGATAAATATAATATACAAAATGGTGAATGTTGGTAAATATAAGTCCTCTATGGGAACATTAAAAAAACACAATCACAGCATAGAAGTACCTAAACATTTCTCATGATACAAAACAAAATAAAAATAAATATTACTGCTCTGTCCTTAAAAAGAAAATCTTTAAAAATATAGTACATAAATATATTTGAAACAATGATAATTACAAAAATATGAAATTGCACAAGCTTTACTTCTATGTATTTGCATCTTGCTAAAAATAGTTGGAAACTACTTATACACGCTAAAACAAAATTATCTACCTACAAATGAAGCAAACAGCTAATGATCAGGCATCACCGCTTGCATAATTTATACTATCTCCATAGACATAAAATTACAACTTAAATATAAATCATTCTTGTCATTAAATAAAATCCAACAGTCTTGCATAAATCATAACTAAGTCACAATAAGTAGGAATGCCAAATTGAAATCTATGCATTAATACAATTATGTGTACCTTTAACATACAAGTGTCATTATTTTATTTATTACTACTCCTCAAAAATAGCCAAAGATTATACTTGTTACTGGAAGTGCAAAACAATTTATAATCTAACCAACAGCCAAGTGAATACAAGAGATACAACAATTTGTTTGCTGAACTACCTCCAACATACCGCCACAACATTGTCTAATTAAATAATTTCCTATATGCTACTTTCTATTAGTCCTCCGAAACAATGTCATGTATTATGTAAAACGTTCATAGATATGCCTTCATTGAGATCAGTTCCATATCACAACAAATCCTAATTCAACCCGTCAACTTACCTGTACTAGAGAATTAGACACCTCATAATTTATATCTATTGACATTTTGTACCACTGCCAAGAGCGCATACACATACGTAACGTAATAATAATATGTACTTGTGTAATAAATATATAAGAAAATATTTTGTAATGCAAATATTAGATATTTCAGTACTTATGTATACAGATTACTACGTGATTTTTGGTATTTTATAATAGGAGTTATAGGTTCAAGAATATTGATATTTTACATTCAGGTACATTATAACAAATTTGTAAAAAAATCAAAATAAAATAATACCGGAGATATACCTATTAATATTATATTTGGTGTATTACAGCTGTTACTGCAGGCGTTGCGTATAAATTTCATTGATTCAAGCAAACATAGTAATTGCTGTCGCTTATATTATTTAAATAGAGTTACATTAACACATATAATATAGGTGATATTTGTCTACAGTTAACGTTCGTTGTATTACAATATTATGCTAAACGTAAGAAGCGTTACGATTATTTATTTAAATTTGAGGCTCTAGAAATATTTTGATAACATCTTTTGAGTTCTTTTATAAAGAATAATCATCAATATAAATAATAACTATACTCTATTTTACACACAAATGTTTATGCTGATCTTCCGATTTGTGTAGAGCGTTTCTCAAATATTTATGGTGGATGTTCCATGTGAAGTATGTAAAGAAATGGTACTGTTGGAAAATCATCAATTAATCGGCGGCAATATTGACGTAAAATAAGTTCTAGTTTGAATAAAATAGCATTTTATGGCCAAAATATTTTTTTAGAAAATCACGAGAACATCTCTTGACATTGAAGGACCATCCACCTTAAAAGAGCACACATTGGACGCATTTATAATTTACCGTCGCGGTGTAATAGGAGAGCAAAATGTATCGTGTACGTCCACGACCACAACGTGTCGTTACCGTAGATTAAAAAATAAAAACGTCGGTATACAATTCCATACATTTTGTTATCCTGTTATATCGCAACGATAAAAAACTTACGGTAAATTATAAAAGGGCCTATTAACTGTTATCAAAACACTTCCGGAATTTGCCCTAAGTTTCTTTTTTTATTTATTTGCCGTTAAGTGCGGCAGCTCATCAACAGTGGTCATCGGTTCGCGCCAATACACCGTCTGTGAGAACTCGTCGGTTGGCTCGCACAGAGTTGGCGGGAACACCTGGTCCACCAGAACGGACATGTGAGAGTACCTGCAGGACAAAGTTAAACTAGTATTAGATATAAAAATATTAAAAGAGTAACTGACATTACATATTTGGAAAAGTTATATTGAGTAGTATAAGTACTTGACATATATTTACAAAAAATCCAATCCAAACTTGCAAATAGAGAGAAACAAATGAGACAGAAAAAATATAGAAAATTACTTAAATCAGATTTTGTAATCGGTATATTTTAAATAAACTTGAGAAAATTTGTTTGCCACTCTGCCAATAGTACCTAGTGGGATTTATGCTTCAACCAGACAGAAGCTGTTAGTGTTAGTTGATTTTTGTCCGTGTATGTATTTATATTGTGTACATTTTAATACTATATTATTTAAAATTAGTTAATGTCATACCGCTCCGCTTGCACCGGAGACACTACTACAAGAGATTAAGAAAGATAATTGGAAAACAGACCCACCAACGTCACCAACCCTTTACTTTAATTAAAGAGATGAAAATTGATAACATTAACAAGACATTATATACAGCCCTGATAAACACAATGATCATTTAGTAGCATCATCCAACCAGAAATATAGTACAACACAGATTTGTGTGGGATTAAAGAGAAACACTATGAAGGAGACAAACAATAGGCACAAACTGACAGATTAGCAGCAACTGTAATATGGCATGGTGATGATGAACTATCATTCAATTATTTAATGAACGCATCACTGAGTTATCTATGTATTTTATATACATTTGAATTATGGTTAGGATTATGTGAGCCATGAGAATAAAATGTAAAGTGATTCCGAGCACTTCCATGAAGCGTCTAGACGACATGCCACACGCCTTACCGGCAGACTGAAGGATATCCAATAATATTAGATAATTATAGATGACACCTAACAGCTTAATTTTTGCTAGAAATAAACATCAGGATTTGGGTGATGGGAAGAGATCATCGACCATGTCACTTTGCACGTGGTAACTGAAATAAAAATGTATCGCTTAATTTAATAAAACACGAGTTAGTCAAGTGGGACAGGTGAACACACAGTGAAGGCTTGAGAGATGTTGATGTGTTAAAACTTACGTTGACTGGAATGTTTGTGTAAGTTCATGTTTGAGCTCTCCTTTGTAGTTGATTGTGAATATACGCACTATGGGGATGCCGACAGCTTGGTACGCGCACACATCCTGGAAACAAACATTAATCAAATAAATATTAAACGATAGTTGTTGAATGTCTAATGGTACCCATTTATGAAGGGCCATCGACTATCGAACAAAATCGTATGGTTGACTCAGTGTAGGTTTTTAACCATACATCAAATAAAGATAGTGGAATGGACATTAGAGTTGGGCCAACGTGTGATGCAATAAATCCAAAAATAGCTGATGATGGTGGAAGTATTCAGTGACTTACAATGGCCTATATTGAGAAGCGTCTAAAGATAATTCTGTTATATCATATTATTTCACATAATCTCATTAAAACTCAAGTCGTTAACTCTGAAGGTTACATAATAAACGAACTAGGGAAACATTTTCTACAACAGGCGGCAGTAGTTTGTTATTAAAAAAAAACTTACATTAACTCTGTTCCCGTATCCAGCGTAGAACGGGTTAGACCCAGCTGGAAACAGCGCTTTGATATCAGCCAGGCATTGAATTTTGAACTCCTCCGGCTTCTTCTCTATAATCTCGCGGTGGAAAGCGCGCAGTAACGATGTGGGGTTGAGTAGGAGCGGCCCGTCCGGTAGACATGTCTCACCTTGTTTAATGGACCGTAGGTACTCGCGCGTAACCTGGATAATCAAGAATGTATTAGTAAATTGATTACAAAACAGAGTTAGAAGTTTTCCCCCTTAGAAGTTTTTTAAATGTGACAGCCGAATTTATCCGGATTTTCGGGATAACAAGCAGCCTACGTCACTCTCGAGCCCTTCAGTTATCTCTCTATGCAAAAAATTACGTTGATCCGTTGATCTGTTTTGACACCATTTCGCATTTTCGGTAGAAAACTGTCCAAACAGTTTAGCTGGTTTCAACATAAACTGTTTAACTTAAAAACAGCTCAATGTTAGCTTCCTGCTTCGGGTAACTATAAACATAGTATATTATGTGAAGTCATAATTGAAAGCCAATTTTCTATCCCACGAACATTTGTCTTCGTTTCTTATGCACTTACTTTTAAATACAGTTGAGATATGGCATTGTTGATTCAATTGAACGTTAAAGATTTGCATTACAGTCGACGTACATATATGACACGCTATATGGATGTGAATGAAGTGTGTACTAGTATGAAGATAATATGTGTATATATTGTTACTAAGCTAACTAGGAAGAAACCCAATTCGCCCGCTAATTTGTGAATGTCAACTCATTTAGATGTCAGGTTCAAGCGATAACGATATTATCTAAATTCCGTAGACGACTCACCCTCGCTTGGCCGATAGCGCGCGCTGATAAGTACAACAACTGGTAACCGTTGTTTTTTATTTTAGTGAAGAGCTGCGCAACACCGGACTGGGCCCAGTCCTTGCCCACGAGCGGGAATATGTGACCTAACACGTCTGATCTGAAATTATAATTAAAATTAAATTAGTCAACAAGAAAAAAAGCAAATTACGTAATATTTTTTGGCAAAGACAACGAATTTTTATTTATAGCAGTATAATTTTCCATGATTGCTTCTAAGAATGCATGCGTGTACAAACTATAAGGTAAAGGTAAAACTATAAACTGCTATCATATTATAAAGTCCCATTTCAGCTTAGTAGTTTTGGGAGAACTAGAAAATTTAAAAGCAATGGAATTGAAGGTTTTAACTGTTGTTGTATCCGACAAACTATCTCGCCAATGGATCACCTTTTTAAAATAAAATGGTCAAAGCTGCTTCCATAGGTTGAAATTTTGACATGTTTTTTAAAAACTATAATTTTTGAGCATTTAAAAATACAAAAATGTCTGTTTTTCCTCGGCCCACCCCACAATGAAATCCTGAATCCGCGTTGTACCTACTCTGCCTTATAATAAAGATTTGTAAAGTGTTGCGACTGCGACGTAACAACATACTTAGTGATAGTGCCGTCTATATCAGATATAACAATCTTGTCGTCATAGCGCCACTTGAAAACGTTGCACTTGCACCGCGTCGTGCCTTGATACGCCGTCGTCACACTGAACACCATCTCGTTCATGCCTTCGCGTAAGTTTAGATTTTTCTAGAAAATCAAATTAAATATTTATAGTCTTAAAAATTAGTACCTACCTAAGATGGAATTACTTTAAATCCTTTTCGAATAATTTAATCATAGATTTAGACGCAGTCTTAAATTTAACGAAACAGTTCAGTAGTCAACCATTAATGGCGAATATTTCCCATATAAAGAAGTTTCATAATTTTTTGGTGCTATTCTACGATGGGTATGTTTGACGTACGTATCAAATGGGATCAAAAAATGAGAAAAAATAAGTTATCATATCGCCATCGTGTCGAGCATTTTTTTGTATAGAACTCTTACAGTTCCTATCATAACCGACGGTCAGTGCTGTCAGTTTGTCCACCTAACGATTTTTTAATTGTCACCTAACTAATTTCTCGACATCATGGCGATACGATAACGCAGAGGGTCTTCTTGTACTTACAATTTGGTCAGACGAAAGACGCAAACTCTTTCTGAAGCTGGAGTGGCGACGTGTTGGTCGTTGCCTCTGGGGTTCGTCAGACTCTGATGAACTGTTGCCTCGTGTATCTGAAAGTTAATTTTAATTGACTCGTTTTGGAGTACAAAATGGATTCTTTACTTACAACATCTATGTGATAGCTAAACAAACGTTAATGTTTTCGTAAATAATTATTTCTCAATCTTACTTGAAACTTGCCTGAATTAGGGTCATACCTGAATTCAATGTCGTAGTCACTTTGCATAAATAATAATTAATAAGATTTTTTACCTTGCTCCTGAACTTTGTTTTCCTCTACGAGAGAGTTATCCAAAGTTATAACAGCTTCCTTCGGTACATCCGAGTCAGCTCCCACATTTTCTTCAAAAATTTCAGTGACTTGTGTTTGAGCAGAAATTGTTTCACCTTCTTGTACGTGTTCAGTCTCCTCCGCGGCGTCTGGTTTGTCCTCGGTCATATCTTTTACTTCTGTTACTTTAACTTCCACTGTCTGTTCTATTACAGTTAGCACCGTGTCCGTTGGTAAATTGTCCCTTAGAGGCGAGGGGTCAATTCTGCAATAGATAAACAATTTTATCAATGACTAGCTTACCGCTCCGACTTCGCCGGAGTAATTTTTTAATTTTTAATAAAAAGTAGCCTATGTCACTATCCGGCCCTCCAACTATGTCTGTACAAAATCACGTCGATACGTTGCTCTGTTTTGACCTGAAATAAGGACAAACAAACAAACACACTTTCGCATTTAAAATATTAGAATGTTGTCAATTACACAGCATGACGTGTTTTTAATAATGAGGACACGCGACTTTTACGCTGTATGCGAAATCTTGTAATTTGGCTGTATTCATTCTCTACTAGCTCAAATAAGCACGTCTTATTCAAATAAATTGTTTTTCGTTCTATTAAAAACATCGACGCTTCGTCGATGGGAAGAGGGGGGTCAAAATTGATGTATCAAAGAAAATATATATACCTTTTAGTTTCTGGGTTAGATCTGCCCCAACTCCACCACGAGTATCCACGGGACTTGGCCGCGCCGCTGTTAACAGTACGGACGCCTCCAGATTCCACGCTCCCTTCCTTGCTCGAACCTTTCTCCAATGCCTCTAGCATCCTCTGTTCAAATATGTATTTGTATGACATAAAATATAATAATGTTGGCAGTATAGTGACCAGAACGAGTTTTTCGCATCTCATCGTATCGTCATGAATCGAGCCTTCTTCTAGTTCGCTAATTCGTTTAATGATGACAACTGAGATGATGTCTAAAGTCTAAACTACATCTACAGGCTGATGATGAAGACGAACACTTTATGATTCCTGTTAGATTACTTTAATGAAAGCTATGAAACTATGAAAGAAGTACATAATTATATTTTCAGTGTATAATTTTCCATTGAGATTATGGTTAATTTGGCTTTCCGTAGTCTCATTAAAATATTAACCAAAGGGTCTAAAAAACATGGTCAAAATAACTAAACACTCCTTTGACACCATCGATAACGACACTTACATTAGGCAAAGGTCGTTTGTAGACGAGGAGCGAGAGCAGTAGCGGCCCGGCGCTCCTCCACGGTAAGTATCGGTCCCCCACACGTACCACCAGCCGGCCCTCCGCCAGCAGTTCGTTGCCGCGAGCACAGAACTCGTCAAACTCGACAGCTCGGGACACGGTACTGTTGGCACCTTCGTCGCGTAGGTAGATGCTCACTTGGCCCCTAGATTTTGATATGCAGGATTGTTAGAATTGTTTAGAGCAGTTTTCACATCTAGATATATAATGAGCATGGAAATCTTCGCGATACTTCGTATTTCCGACAAAAACCAAATCACAAAATGTAAGTCATAAATACACTAAAAACAATTGCACTTTAAACCTTATGTAAAAGAAATTAGTGTTCGAGGTCATTTTAAAACACGGGAGAGTAATATGAGGCACTAAGTAATTAATTCTAAAAAAGAAAGCTGAGTAATATAGGCTATATTTTATTTTTAAAAAGGTTGGGGGTTACGTAAGCTATAGCAATATTTTGTAACAAAAATGGGTTATTTTTCTCGTTTTAAAAACCACGGATGAGGTTAGTTAGTAATATATAAAAGAGCACTAACTTGGTGAGCAGTTTATCATCATCGTCAGAGTCGAGGGCCGGCGGGTCGAGCGAGGCGGGCGACTGTGGTAGCGACGGTCCGTTACCTGACTCGTACTCCTCCTCAGTGGGCCCACCGGTCACGTGGCTTGTTGTGTTGGTACCTTTAATTTAATTGTACCTTGATTGGAGTTAACTGAATTAATATTATATGGATAGTACTGTTATATATTCTGTGATATGGGTAAGGATATTCGCAATTATATTTCCATTTCCTAATCAATTTAACTGTGAAAACCTATTTTCTGGCTAAATTGCAACTAGTGATCTAACTAATTAGGCAGTAATGTACGCGACAAAACAAAAATCTAAATTAGGAGAATAAAGATTCTTCTTTCTCGGAACGTCAATTTGGTGAAACTTCTTTTAAAATAATTTTATCTATATTTATCGTTTTTACAATAAAACATGTTTTAATATAAAGTGGATTTCAAAACAAAATATTAAAGAATTTAATCTTATCAAAAAAGATTGACAGTGAAATATAGGGTAAAAGATAAATAATAAAATTACAAAAGAACATTACGTTTTTGACATATTATATCGCCGCTATCGTAATAAACAAACCTCTACTGGAAAACACAGTAAATAAACTAAATAATATAATATAATGACTCCTGATGTTGTCTCTGGCCAAAAAATCCGAATCCGATTTTTTGTACAGAGATAATTATCTCACTCTCCAGGGAAAATTATTTTTTTGATAAACAACTTCTCTACACGTGCGTAGCCGAGGCGGGTCACACATTTTATAATAAATACAATACCCACCACTGCGATAACGATCGACATGATGTTTGGGGAAGTACAGATCTGGGTCGACCTGCCCGCGATCCAGCTCGTCGAGATAGACGCCGCCGGTGCCGTGTTCGGTAGCCTCGCGGGTGGACATAAAGCGGAACATGCCGCTCAATACACCGCGCCGGGTGGCTCCACGCTCTTCGTCAGAACTGGAACGGTAAGAAGTAAAATTTAGTATGATGCGATTACACACGCCACCTGCCTTTAGGGTTGGTTCAACTAGGATTATTGACTGAAGCGAAGTTTCTTAACGCAGGAGTCCAGACAGAAAAACCGACCGCCACGAGACAAAAGTGACATCATATCAGACATTATAGGCGCCCTCTTGTGTACTTCGAAAAAAGTAGCTTCGCGTTCTGTCGTGAGTCCTCACCGACATGTCCATATTTTACATACAAATAAAGAGTTTGTTTGGATTCATTGATATTATTTATTTGAGATGTCGTTGCCTTTAATACACATAATTGTATTATAATAGTGAAAAGTACAGTGATGCCGAGTCTAAAAGATACCCGTTTTCAAAGGTGAGGTGATAATGCCATGCCGTCACAATAAATTTTCAAACGAAATAGCTAGACAATAAGTCACACAGCATAATCAGACAGTAAAGTCTTGAGTAGGTCGAGAGATCAACTTCAATTGATAAATAGATGTGACCTTGCCTTGCTAGTTTAGATATTAGTAATATTAGATTAGTTACCTAACGTCTAATGGACGACATCCGACTTTTTTGTAGAATTATTTAAGAGGAATAATATTGTCATACATACTTTTCACATATCTCAACAGTTAAGACTGCATATCGCCATATGTCAGTCATATAATTTAAACAAAACATTTATCATTTAAGGGTCCTATACTGGGAATTTGTATGGAGATATTACTATTCCCAATTTCTCTGTAAATACTCCACCTGTGTCACTGTAATTTAGCATATAGTTACTTATTCAATATATCTAAGTGAAATAGTCGTTATTTTTTCAATTGGTTTTATTTAATAGGAAATATGGGTGGTAGAATAAAGGATTATTCTGCCCCTTCTGTCTCTGTACCATTATTCTTCAATTATATATATCGCTTTTTTTGTAGCTTATTGAAAATTCAAATTAAAAAATTTTTTATGATTTTTAAATTTGGCAAAAATAATAAAATAATTATTATTTTAAATTTTCAATAAGCTACCAAAAAATTCGACATATAAAATTGAAGGGTAATGGTATAAGAGCGCTTTAAAAAAAATTTAGAGTTTTGTGATAGATTATGAAAGAGACAGCAGGGGCAAAGTTAAACTACCCCTATTTCCTATTCAATAAAACTCATTGAAAAAATAAGAGCTATTTCACTTAGATATATTCAATAAGTAACTATATGCTAAATTACAGTGACACAGGTGGATTATTTACAGAGAAATTTGGAATAGTTTATCCCAGAAAAATTCCCAATATAGGACCCTTAAACAAATATCCATCGTTAATCAATGTATCTACTCGTGATAACCGGAATAATATGCTTCGAATAAAATCGGTCACATCCAGACGCGGTAAGAAAGTGGGTTTTGTCCACCGCATACATACCTCAAAGGTTCCGTAGGCGAAGCGGGTGATGCAGGCGACGTTGGATCGGGCGACTCAAGTGACTGTGCCGAGTCGATCGCCCCTCGCACAGGTGGTTCTGGCAGCTCACCCCATCTCCACGACTGAGAATTCTTCTCAGCAGCAGCGCTGCGTGCTAGCTCCATTTCTGTGTCCGATTGCACCGGAGTGCCAGGTCGGGATCCAACTGTCCTACTGTCAAATAATGCAATTTTATATATAAATGCCTACACAACTTAGAATAAACTGATTCAATCTAATATACAAATCTGGTGATTCTACATGGTAAGAAAAGGTAAACTACTTAAGTTATCAAAGCTGTAAAATACTGTACATATTGTATAATATACACCTAAGTGAAGATTTGTGTATTAATTATATTATAACTAATCAAATAAATATTACTATAAAATTAGCTGCAAGTTTATTAAAATTTGTGAAAGATAAGCGTTTATTTGTACCCAATTTTTCAGTGCAGTTAATGTAAAGCGAGTGATCTATAGCATAGTAAATAGACAGCAGTATGATATCTCCATACAATCAAACCGTTTAACTCACACAAACGCGTAGTCTATACGCAACACTATATAGATTCTTACTAACTTAACTGGTGATCTGTGTGAATCAATGTAGTAGTTGTATACAGATAGGGCGCGTATGTGTGATAGTGCTAGTATTAAGTTACCATACTGTATTTTTTCACTACGGCTATATGCAAGAAATGCTTAGTGCATTGATAGAGTACAATATTGTGGACATTTACGACAGTCTCGAGGCAGCGTGCACCTCAAAAGCGGTGTCGGACAACGCCATCGGTATGCGGTTGTCGCCTTTCAGGTTCATCTTGGACATCTCATCACTGAAATATGTGTTGCCACAATGCATTATGTCCTATTGCACCTATTTAGTAACTAAAATACGGTCAATTCCGCGATTCCCGCATGATCAGATATCTTAATAACTGTTACTGAAATTAATAATAATTTTATACAGATGCGCTTTAGGTACTTTCAATTTCCTATTCGAAAATATCTTTCACTCAAAAACCTATTTCTTGGGGTAATCTCAGACTGGAACTACTAAGATTTCAAAAATTCTTTCACTAGCACCTGAGAATAACAGATGTTATTTTTCACATTTCAAAAAAATTCACGGATAACGCCGAGGGCGGAAAGCTATATTTGAAATGTAAAATTATATCATACCTAAGAGAAGTGGTCACTTCATTATCGCTATAGAAATTGATATCAGCGGTGTTGGGTATTGCGGTCGACTGGGGCGTTCTTTGTTCGGACCCAGCGCGATCCGATTGACTAGACACCGAACTTGAAGAGGATTTACGTTGATGCTTCTTCTTGGATCCCACTTTTCTCGTCTTCTTCTTCTTTTTCCCGTTGCCGTTCGGTTTGGACTCTTCCAAGTTCACCGATGCCGCATCGATAGGTCTGAAGTCATTATGAGCGCTTATCTTCTGTACGGCCAACGTAGCTACGCTTTCTGTTGTGCCGAGTTCGGTGGCGGCAAACGTCTTCGGCGTTTTAGAATCCGTCCAGGAAGATTCAACCTCATCGAAACCGTCCATTTCGAAAAGCGCGTCATGTTCAGAGGCTTCGTTAGTCACCGGTTTACCTTCTGTGGATTCATCTCTTTTAATTAATTTACTTATGTCAGGTTTTTGCATAGTCTGGCCATCAGCAGTGTATCTGAAATATTAATTAATCATAATGAAAATGCGGAATTAAAAAACTGGGCATAGATGTCCATAACGCAATCTTAAAAGAAGGGATGAGTAGCGAAATAACGCTAACGGAGACGTTGGCAACCACATTGGCAACAGATCGTATGAAATACAAGTTTTAGATATAATATTGCATATCTTGAAACCTTCAATATGTTGTCAAGTCAAACAGGTCTTGCAATGCCAATATCATTTTCACAGTTAACGTGTGTAATTGTAACGCTCGGGCAAACCTGTGCGTTGCGTCGTAGAGGAAGTTCTAATACATTATTGCTATATTCATTATATTTGTTACTCGGAAACGCAGTTTAATAGCTCACGCGAAAATAATTAGAATTTCAGTTTAAATGCAATTTTAACATTTTGTTCAGTACCCCACCTTTTATTTAGTTGTTCGTTGGCATCGACTTCGAACGATTTTATAAAACATCTTCATGATTTCCCACTTTACTGTACTTTAAAAAAAGTAACAGTGGCTTATTTATAAAACATACGTTTGATCTGCCCCATACTTACTTTAAATGTACCTAGCGGAAAACATAAGTCATCACCATATTTTATTGACGCTAACATAATGAATGGGAATCTCCTTTGAGTGAGGTATTTTGAGATTGAAAGGCCGTTTAGTAGGTTCTTAGTATGATTTTGTTGTAAGTTACATGAATAATTTAAACAATTTCAGTCAATTGATCTGCCATTACCTTCTCTTAGTGTAGTCTGATGCTTGCCCATGGTCAGGCTCGACTGCCGAGAGCGAATTCCGACGTCTCGGTTCATACAGTTGTTCGAAATGGCCAGCCGGTATGGGCGAGGTAGCCAAATGTGCGGAACACTCAGCTTCATCTTCACCCACTTCCTCAACAAAAAACGCCTCACCAGATTCCCCAAGTTTCATGTGAATGTTTAAAGGATCGCCATTCAACTCCAGGTCCACCTGGAAAGCGTAAATATAATAGTAAATTTTTTTTTTGGAATTTTGCTTGATCTATTTTTTGTCGCGGACTCATTTCGAGTGGATATCGCATTGAAATCGGCTTCGACAGGGCCTTCATACTATATGAGCGGACGGAACAATGTGACAGGGAATTCCTCGCTTCTCCGTTCTTTCGTAATTAGTAGGCATGTCTCGCTGTATTATGACTATTATCGCCACAGAAAAACGGATGTTACTAAATTATTATCTTTGTGTTGCTTAGTAAGATTTGTTTTGCTTTAGTTGTTTTATTTCGTAACACTTGCTTAAAGTTAATATACCTAAGACGGCAACTGAGGCATATTTTTCTGATGGTCTACAATGTAAAAAGCTAATTTTTGCATTCGTTTATTTAAATGTCAGAGGAAATTTACGTAAAGTGATGCTCCAAAGCAGGTGGAATCATCCATCAGTGTTGCCAAATTTGTGTGACAATAATAAACGTCTTTTGCGGTTTGAGCTCAAATTCAAGATAGCCCTTTGCCAGCTGTAAATATAAGTGACCGGATGCAAAATATTATATTTGCCAAATTCGCCTTAAATGCCTCGCTAGGGAGGGTAACATACATTTGGCGGGTTTCCAGTTTTACGGAATGACTCAGCATGTCAGCCGTGCATTACTATTGGTACAGTCTCCTTTGGCAGATATACAAAACACTTTTTTGGTTGTGACTTTAAAATAATAGAATGTCTGGAAATTTGACCAATACTTAGAGAAGTTTAGTCACATCATTTTGTAATTGAGAGAAGATGCCCGTTACAGGATGAATAAAGAGCTAGAATATTAACAAACAAACATTCGATCTCTAATTTGACATTGACACGGAGGGGTCGTGGACTGTCCTACTGAATAAAATAACAGAATATACAGTTTAATTATTTGAGAGCTAAGTGACCATTGAGGGCATTGCTAGAGTCTGTCTAATGAATCGTGTCATTTGGTTATTATTAAAGTTTTAGTATGGCAACATTTATACGGTCACTTTTATAGTCACATTCTCTATTTATAGAAGGAATGATTAGGTTTGATACTTTCGTTGATTTTGGTAAATATTTTGTAGATTTTGTGCATTCAGTTACTCAATAAAAGAACATAGTTGATGCCCTAAAATCAAAATCAAATCAAAAATCAAATGCTGATACAATTACGTTTGTCGTTAATATTTGGTGGACGTAGAATATTTGTATATAAAAATATCGATCAAAAAGGAAATAATTGTTTCAAATTATTGATTTACACGCACCAAATGGATATTTGGATTGTCTGTTCAATAAGTGTGTCGTCCAGGAAGCCAACATTTCAAATACCGAATGTCGCATGTATAATATCTATGTTTATACATATGAGACTACATGTAATAATATCATAAATGTTTGATCTACCAATGGATATATACAAATACACAATCAAAATTAATTCATAGATAATATTGTTACGAGCTAGGGTTCGAAGAGATTTAAAATACCGATTAAATAGACAAACTTTACTTTAACACCACAAGAATACAGTTAAATAAATGAAAACACTAGAATAACACTTAGTCGCACTAAATTCCACTTCACTGTTTCACTTTGATCGCTCTGATTCGCACTGTGTCCTCCCGGCGACGATCCTCTGTTTATATTGCCCACCGAACATTCGAGAAACGCCGAGATTGTTGTACAAAGTTGTAGACGCGTCTCGATGCGGCTCGGTGCCAAATACCTACACACCGACCGCGGCCGATTTTGGTACCTATGGCTAGGCACATACGGTCCATTTTCGTTTGTACTTGATTCTCTCTGGATGTTTCTAGAGACGTGTGTCGACCTTGACGTGTTTAGGTGCGATTTAAGTACCTATTCGTTACAATATGGATGATAATTTAACGGTCCCGTATCCGGTGAGTGTCGTGGGTTACTCATAATAGATTGAGTAAAACGTAGAGGAACACAAAAAAATTAGAGCATTTCCCACAAGGCTCTGCAGTCCACGAAACCTGGTCATAAAATTTATTATCACTTGGATAAACAGAACCGGTAGATAATAATTTTATATGGCAATAATTCTGAGGATTTACTATTAGTCATATCACATATTCCACGTTTTTGTTATCTGAAGCTAAGCTACACACAGATGTTATTTTTACAGTAGCGACTATAATTCAAAAGTTTAAAGTCAACATTCAACAAAACATTGTTTTCTGTAAAAATAGAGACCCACACATTTTTGAATAATGTCGCAAGCTAAAGTTCACTATTGACGATGGAGTAAGAAATTTCGCAAGGAATACCTTACTTATCTATTATACCGTCTCAAAAACCAGTCTCTGGCGGGTGTGACACGAATATATGTATATGTTTTTTGTAACAAGTACATAATTCTAAAAACTCTATTTTCCGGATTATATTAAATTTTTTTATATAACATTTTTAATTATTTAAAACGTTGGACATTACCCAATTGTTGCTTGCCAACAAATTATGTGTATGTTTCGGAATCGCAGTAACTACTGAGGGATTTCAAAGGAATATTTTCTAGGAATTCTTGTCATATTATTGTTTCCACGACCTTGTTTTCATCATTTAGATTCAAGCGGCTGAGTAATGATTGTGCAACAAGGAACACTAACTAAATGCAAGGTGTATTTATGCAATAGAATAACCCAATTATACCATAGATATAGCGGCATCGATATAAGATCAGTCTCGTTAAGTCACATACAGTATCGTATTGTAAGTAACCAGCATTTACAGCATTCTATGGCTTACCTTGCGAAGTAGTAAATTACTTTAACAACTCACAACCCGGATACACGGCATTTTATGGAATGCAGATGGAACTTCGTCATTGCCAATGTTTTCAAAGATAACTTTTTTTATCATAAGGGATGTTTGAATCTTGTTACAATTTGTTGTGATTTTGAATCGCCTAAATTATTAAAACAAATAACTTACATACATTGTAAAATTATTATTAAAGCAAGTCTACATTACTACGCGGCTGACTGATCTAATTTACGATGGATTGGTTCTTCACAAACAAGACTGTTTTCTACATCCTTTAGTTAGATAACAAGGGTTAGGAGAGGTGAGGCGAGAAATTTACATCTAAGACACGTACTCGTACAGTCTATTAATTATAAAGCCATAATAGGTATATCTAAGCTTTGAAGATAATTTAAATTATTTTACATATCAAATAAGTGAGGTGTGAGGGAATTCCCACTAGCGGATTAATTTCGCTCCCTATGAAAAAGAGATTGTTAATTATTGGATTTACCCATATGACTCACCACTTTGAATCTGGAGCGCAAGACGCCAAGTTTCCCGAAGCGAACGTGAAAGGGCGAACATGTAAAACTTCCGTCCGGTTGTTCGACCACCACCACGTCTATGGCGCCAGTCAATGTAGCTCCGTTAATCTCATTGTAGAATTCGCGAAAATTCGCTATGAACTTTCCTATATAGTTCATAGAATACATGTCTGCGAATTTATACTATCACTCCACTTTGAAAATCATATATAAAGTATAGTTTAATATTGGTTGCTATGACCAAAAAGTCTATCACTGCCTATATAGATCAAATTAACCCATATTGATAGTGTGAAAGTCGTACACTGACTTGAGAATCTGAAACAATAGAAACACTTGTTAGCAAATTAATGAAATTATTTATCATTGAACTAGATACAGCAGGAAATGGTCATACATATTGAAAGGAAATATAATGGTTACACATCAACCTAGATACCATTATCAATTTAAAATATTTTTTGTTATTTTCCTTTCTATAAATGGTACTAAAACTTAATGTATTCTTGGCCTAATGGAACAATGGACAATCAATATGAGCTTAGATATTATGGGTATAAAAATAATTTATATGTCATGCTTATTATGACAATAGTTTGAATTATCAAATTGAATGATTGTGCAATGTGCATCCCACGAAGTTTACAAAGATACAAAATACGTACACCAGTTTTACTACGTTAATCAATCTGTAGTCCATACTTATAACATTTAACATACGCTTTCAAAACACTAAAAAATTACATAATCAAAGGTGTGATTTGACATTTTGGTACATCATAGGCAGTATAACTTTTCATTCGTTTAAGTCTTAAAATTATTCGCGAAAATTCGTCCGGCAATAAAACCGCGTGACATAGCGCACATCTCCAAATCTATTTTGAGCTAGGAAAAAAATCTAGGTCAATCTTTATAAAAATATTTGTTTGTGAATGATCTGATGCAATATAGTATACCTACATTACATTTGATACCGCATTTATTTATTTATTAACAATTATTATTAATTAAAATAAATAATATATTTTTAATTAACTTATCCTGTCACGTAAGCTAATAATGTAGGTAGACAGCATATTATATTTATTCTTATCGTAAAATAAACTTGGTCACGTTTTCTAAAGGTTCATTTTCTTTGACAACCAGTATCAAATACATAGTGTTAAAAAAACAATCGAATTGAATATCTCCTCCTTTTTTTGAAGTCGGTTAAAGCCCACGCACTCTCGAGACTGCCAAACCAATTTCATTCACCCCGCATCAGTGGAAGTACCGTGACATTGGCGACTAGAAAGAAACACGAGGCACGCAGCCACATCGTGAAGGGACTCTGCCCCCACTGTGACTAATCTAGCTAGGTAATAGGTACATACAAAGTAAAAAAGCCGTTGGTAAATATACTGTGAGATTATAAACCAGTTTAGAACGCCCACCTTTTGTCGAGCACTGCCTGATATATGATGACTTTTCATCTGTTTCATGGTCAGCGAAATTTATTTTATAATACCAGAAATAGAAGTCTAGCGAACCGACCCGATGCCGGATATCCGCCTTCTTTTTCCAAGTTTTAATAGAAATTAAAAGCGTAATTGTAGATAATCGGCAATCTCTGATGAGTATTTTGAACGATTGAATTGGCAAAATGGAAAAAAACTTATTTTGTAAATAGTCCCATTTCATCAGCTTTAATCGACCTGATATAAGGTAGGTACCTGTACTAATTTCGTGATGTAGTTATTTCCTATAGATTGGACTTTTACGACCTGCCTGATCCTTCTATAAATCGATATCACAAAAAATACATTGGTCTTCTTGCGTAAAGCATATAGTTTTTATTGTCATTATTTTTTGTAACGTCTATAAGTGGCTCGTACAGTGCTGATGACGACCCCTTTACGTAAGTCGAGAACTAACACGATATGCAAATGTATACATGATAATAAAAATAACATTGATTTTAGGTTGCTTTTAAACCCGCCATTTTCTTCTTTGTATTCAAAAACTACTTTGTAAATCAGGAATTCTGGTATACCTACTTTATTTAATTAAAATCTGTTGATTTCCAAGATTAAATAAAATAAAATTTCCACTCAACTCAATTATAATTGTTAGTTGCAAGTCTTTGTCTCTGTAATTAAAACAGCTACCTACCACATTGTAAAAAGTAAACAAACTAAAAACTAAATAATTGCACGCATGTACTCGTTACATACAATATGTAGCATCTGTTCAGCCAGCTGTCTGGCAAATGGCAATGAACGACTATCTAGTAACAGAAGGCTATTTGAGGCCTAATAACTTGTGTACCTAGTAGAATAACAAAAACTGAAATGCCGCCATGCTAGTATAATATAATTTATTATGGTATTGTGAATTACCGATCACAAAATAGATTTTATATTATTACTAGCGGACTCGGCAGACGTTGTCCTGCCCAAACGTTGGCTTGCCTGCTATTTACTTTCCTTCGTCCGTGGAAAACAACTACTCCTACCCCTACCTCTACCCCTACCCCTACCCTACCCCTACCCCTACCTTTACCACTACTCCTACAATTCGACTCCTGCGATTTCCATACAAAATTACCTTAGATTTATTATTTTTTATTTTTCAGCTGAACTTTAAGGTTTTTCCAATTTTTTTTTCTTCTAAACCACCCCTGTGTTGTAACGAACAAAACAAAAAAAAGAATTAGCCAAATCGGTCAAGCCGTTTTCATGTTATGTCGTGACAACGGAAAACGGGTTTCATTTTTATATATATAGATTTGACAATTTTCCATTAGGTACCGTATTTACAGGGTTAGTACCTCTCAACCCACTACGATCTACTGACAGCTCGCAGAATTTTAATTATTAGTATAGTTGCTACCTAGACTCATGGGCGTAGCCAGGGGGGGGGGGTTTGGGTTCAACCCCCCCCCCCCCCCCCGAAATGTTCGAACAAAATAAAAAAAAAAAATTCCTATACAATTCAACAGTTTAAATTATGCGGACAGTTCTGAAATTGAGGAGGTAATTTACATGCAGGTCACTCGTCAGTGCTTTCCGAAAGAAGTACATCTGTGGTCAAAACAGAACTTGAAGTGTGGAAAGCAGTGATGACAAGCACCTCCACTACTCCAAAATCTGCTTTGGGATGCCTAGATAAGTGCGATCAAAACTATATCCAAATATTTACACATTGCTACAAATTTTGGCTACCATACCTGTTTCCACTGCTCCTTTGATGCGGATGAAGTAGTGGATATAAAAAAAATCAGAATGCAATAAACCAATCTTGCTGGAATTTTTTGTACATTATCGGAATAACATAGACACCATCACCGGCCCCCATATATAGGTTTTGAGTAATAAACGAGACTATTTGCAAGTTAACAATTCTCTGTCTCCTCTGTCAGTGCTCATTTTTTAGAGATTTTCATAACGAACAACCTTCATAATAGGCCAGGGCCGATAATTTTTGACCTCAAAATATATGCGAAAAATCAAAATAACAGACTTTTTGGTTTTTTATTTTTTTATCTCCCACAAATAATATAAATAATATTAATATAAAATTAAAATAAAGGGAAAAAATAAATATTTTAAATCGAAAAAATTACAACGTGTTTGGGACTTAACGAGGTAAGTTACCACCAAATTTCGTGAAAAAACTTTTTTTTGTGGGAGATAAAAAAATAAAAAACCAAAAAGTCTGTTATTTTGATTTTTCGCATATATTTTGAGGTTATGTGAAAAAAGTGTAGATACAAAAGTTGTAGATCTTTTTATTACCAACAACTTTGCAATTTAACTTTTTTCGATAGGAATTGTAGTTTTGCCGGAAATCGTGATAAACCGTTTTCCACCCTTAAAAGTCCACCCCCTTCCACTTCCCGACCTCAAATCGCCCGTACTTTATTTTTCCCCTTATTTTTGTTTTATTTTCGTCCTTTTCCAATGGGTGTCATCCTGTTATTTAAAAAAAAAATCAAATCACCCCAAAAAACTAAAACCTGGCTACGCCCGTGCCTAGACTAGATATTATATTGTTTAGTAGTATAAATATTATTAGTTATTTAGTACTTCAACTTGTCATAATATATAGAGGTGTGTACCACTTTATTAGATGCCTTACCATAGATATAAACGCCTTACGTATAAATTGGCACCCACTAAACAACAAAAACAACAATGTATTATTGCTTAGCAACAGTTATATAAGGAAGAATATAGGAAAATACCTTCTAACCAATAATACCTATAAGATATATGATACAGTGAGTGTTATGGATGACATACAATGAGAATGTCAGGATTAGTTGAGGTGCGCCCCTGAAGCTGTTATATTGCTCCCTATAGTTACCTACTTATTGATAGTTAGCTAGGGAACTTTAAAATAATAGATTAAGGTATAAAAAAAAATTGAAATCACGTTGAAGAGCCTTTAGTTAGTAGAAGTTCTCGGGTAGGAATCGAACGCGCAAGATATTTTTACGATTTTTTTTTATCACAAAACGAAATAAATATCTGTATTGATCCGGATAATTATTATTTTTGTTGACGTTGCTGGAGTTCGGAGCAATTTATTCAGGACGAGAAGAACATTTTAGTATATCCCATTCCCGCATTACAAATAATTACAATAGCTAGGCCCTGGGTGACTATACCCAGTCGAATACACTAGTCATAGAGAGTAGTATCCTTCTTGATGGACATCCTCATTTAGTCGATCTAGGAATCAGGAGTAAACTGAAATGCGGCTTAAAATAGCATGCACGGGTAGGTACCGACATTACATGTAATAAAATTGTATTTCATCTTTAAACGTTTCGCTGTGATAACAATAAAATTACAGAGAATTTACAGATATATCTGTTCAAAGTGCAACTTAATCCGGTATCATCGGTATTGATCCGGTTTGTCAAATGATTTTCGGTCAAAATGAACATGGTCGAAACGTACGATGTTTTAAAATGAGTTTAGTCGACTCAAAATCGTACATAGCCCTGCACAGCCACACAATTTTAAAAAAGTAATAAAATTTAATTCGTAATCTCATCAAAAACTTAACAATCCTTCTTTTAAATGCGAAATCTTTTTTTTTCAGAGCCGGATTTTAGTTGCTCAAACAGTAATCAGCCAAGCAAAATGGAGTTTAGTCTCTTGTCATCCCAGAATAATATGCGTTGAGGTAAAGACAGTCTAGCTAGACATACCTAGCTAGGGTTTTCCGTGGCAGGTGTCCATGAAGCTAGCAACAAAACCGGTGCGACACCATCCATTGCCAGAACCTATTTATGTATCAAGGGCGACAAGTTCAAATACTATTTAGAAGATTGACAATCAATAGCAAATCGCGAATTTCTAAGTTATTTTTTTAATATATTAAAATGAAGATTGACCGCCTTCACCCACTAAAAATGATAGCTCCCTCTATACTTATATAAACATTATTATAACTAAACAGTTGTTCAAGTGCGTTTATCTTATTCTATTTCACAATAACGACACACAGACACGAGACAATGCTGTAGTTGTATTAATTCAGTAAACAAAGAAAAAGGCAGAATGTATAATCGAGTAGGCGGATGATGTACCAGCTTGTGTAAAACTCATTTTCATAAATATTACATGCGACCTTTCACTAACAATACGTGTACACGTAAAGTACTGCAGGATAAAAAATATTGTAGGTACTGTGTTTATTCGACATAGTTGGTAGTAGGTACTAGAAGTCAATGAGAATAATGTACGCGAAGTAAAACGGTAGTGGACAAAAATTACAAATGTTGTAAACTTGTTTATAGGTTCTTATCTGTTTTAGATCAAAAGCTTGTGAGAGTGGAAAATATCCATACAAGACTTATGTGTCTGTTTCACTAATATATTACTATTGGGATTATCGTAAATCATGAAATAAATAAAATAACACTTGAATACCTACCAACAAGCAAACATTTACAATGCACGTTTCTGCACTCACTCACGTGTTCTAAAGAAACCAAACAGTTTACACAACATAAAGGCAACGTAGCTCTCACATCTGTTTTAATAACAGAAATAACCATGAAAAGATTAATTGTTTGCTTAATCCAAGTAAATAATGTGAAGATTACCGTAAAATGTAAGTTACATACAAGTGGCTACATTTACATTAATAATATCAATATTATCAATTTATCTCAAGTGACGCAAGTACACGGATACACTTTTAATTTATCAACCTGGAGATAAAAATATTGTTTACAACTATACCTATGCGATAATGCTTTGAATACATTAACTCTACACGTGTAACGAAATAAAAAATATATTTAGATAACAAATTGAATAAAACATTAAAAATAGTAAGCATAAAGCCGAGGAAAGAAATTAAATTTTATACATACTGTAAATTATAACAAAGAACTAAAACGATGAAAAATAACGGGAAATCATGAACCTAATGGGGTTATCTGTGTGAGTTATTACGAGTATTTACGAGAATGAATTTCAGGTCAGAGGCGCAAAAAGCAAATACAGATTCATATAGGTAATTGCTGAAAATAATTACCTACTATTAAAAAAATATTACCTTTAATTTTATCGGTTGATCCAACAAAACAGCACTTAGTTCAAATTTGATAGGAAAAAATATGAATCAAGTCTTTGTATGTTGTCAACAAGGTATAAGTTCGCTGCGACAAAACAATACGGAATTTAAGTGAAAAACAACGTAGGCAGCCAATACGTGGAAACCATACGACGCTTGCAACCGCACTGAAGTAAAACTGAACCGAGTGACTGATTAGTTATTTTATTACTGACGAGAAAGAATACCTACGGCCCACAGCTGACGACAACGTGACGTATCATACACGTACGAATGAGCGTACATTATATTATAGTTGTACCACTCACACAAAAACTAGTACACCCAGTCTGTACTAACATTATCGGAACAGGCCATGTCGATCGCGCGGTATGGCGCGACATCACGCCATACTTGCGAAAGTTAATTCACAAAAGCGCCTCTTGTTTTGCCATATTTTGTTAAAGTAAATGCTTTCCCTGAAATTATGCCCAGTAAAAGTGGGTAATGATGCAATTGCTGAGTATAAGTAGAAAACGTGTCAAATTATTCTTTTGTAATATCGTGATCTTCATGAGAGATTATCATAATGACGATATGGAATGAATGTAGGTCTATGATTTTCAAACTGGAGGGGATGTCGCAATCTTTAAAATAATATAATGCGCATTACGAAAAATCCTTTTATTTTAAACAATATTTTGGGAGCGTTTCCTCAAGAACATTGAGGGGGTCGTAAGAAGTAAGAGATCCAAAATAAAATAATTGCTTGAGAAACGATTACCTACCTATGACTAATCCATCACAAACTATCTCACAAGAGGCTCTACTAAGCCGAGATGTAATTTTTTTACTTTCTGGAACCATATAGCTGAAAGGAAACCACAAACGCCTGTGGTGTTGTGACATGTGATGATGTGCGTGAAAGGCCGAAAGACTTCATACACAAAAAATGCCTCTGTAGTGTGATTGAATGTAATATTATAGACATAATTTTAAAATACAAAGAAAGCTACAACCCACAACCTAATAATAATCCCTTGTGTTCTAACTAAACCTTGGCAATGTGAGTTTAAGGACGTATGTATGTATTAGGTTTATGTAGCGTATTTCTCTGAACATAAATAGATAACTTGTCCTACATTTCTTTTTAGTTACGGACACAGAACGTACGGATGACATTTTTCCTGACCTCGGAGTTCAAACATAAAAGTGTGTCAGAGTTGTTTTAGAACTGATTGCCTTGTTTTAAACCTTGATTATCGTTAGGAACGGTTTTGATACAAGAAAAGTAATTTAATGTGTTTCGAAAAATACATTTAACTTTTTACTAATTTAGGCTTGGTAATCAATTCGTAATATTTATCACAATAAAATACGTATTTGCAGACACCAAAAAATTAAAGATAAAAGCCGTGATACTTAGGTCTTAGATAGTTTATATTCAAAAGCACATAAGAGAAGCGGAAGCGAAGATACAATCGATGTGTATCGATGGAAGATACAGTGAAAAGCAAAATAAACGACATAAAACTAGGTAGGTACTTACGATCCAAAACAGAATTAAACTCTTAGATTAGTCGTTACGTGTTGCGTAAATAGACAGTAGTAAACAAATTAGTCATACTGAGAGCGAGGTATAAAAACAAATACTACATTGTAAACAACTTATTGATGCTATGTATTTGGATAATGGATGAAATAGGTTCACTTCACTCTATTATGGTGAGAGAGATGGATACAGAAAGTGGTTGTAAGCACTTCCCGGCAGAAAACCACTTATTGTAGAGGAGTACGGTTCCAGCGCTTGTCGGTACGCCGCTGAGCCGATTTAGAAGAAAACAATTTTTTACCAGCTGGCAGAAAATGAGTGAACAGCATGTACCTAGCTGGTAGGAGAGGTTTTTTTTTAAATTGGATGGACCCCTAATCCGCTACAATAATTTCTACACGAAAAAGAGGTTTTCTGCCGGCAAGTGCTTACAACCTACGAGTAAGGAAAACAACCACTTTCTGTCTCCATCTAACTATTATTTTGCTGTTTTCCACATAAAGTCCCTGTTCGCGCCTGTTGTGTTCGGTAAAAACACAAGAACGTTCCTTTAAAATTCGCTTATCATCACCCCAACCGCGTCTGTCTGTCTGTGATGTTTTTACGCAAAAACTACTCAACGGATTTTGTTGCGGTTTTCACGAGGAAGGTCACTTTTAGGAGCTGATCATTAACAGTATAAGTGAATCAAGTCGGGAAAAAGTTAGCCCCAGCGAGTTTTCATGGCGTATGCTGTCTAATCCGTCAGAGATGTAACAAAATGATGTATGAAAGAATTGTGTAGAATAAAATGATCTACAACAAAGTCTGCGGTCTATGTGTATAAAATATATAAGAAGTTATAAGCGTAATTTACGTAGGTATTAAAATTGTTGTAAACACATATTGTACCCGTGCGAAGCCGGTTTTATATTATCCCATGTGAGGTTTATTCGCATTTAAAATAAAGAGCAAAATTGAAAAAAAAAATGAATTAATACCTAAATAAAAAAGAATATGACATACCTACCTATCTGGGAAACGATTGGATGCACGGAACTACGGTTAGGCTAAAATTGTTGCAAAAATGCACTTTAAAAACGCCTAATATCGAACTATGCTTAGTTTATGACTTTATAAGGCAACAACTGAATTTTTATTTTACTTTTTCACGTACGTACGGAGCGAGCACAGGTTTTTCGAAGCTGCAAGTTTGGGTTCACTCACAGTTTCCACTGGTCCAATAAACATATCAAAAATTTGAAGTAGGTACATCGTACATCACGCTTTGCGGCTTTTACTGGGTATTAGGAATTTTTGTACTAGAATCCTTGTTGTTTGGTGTGTACCTTCCTTCCCTTAGAGTTACTAGGAACCGAGGACGGAGACCTATTTCTCTGGATTCATCTACGATTAATTAATACCTTATGTTCAACCAATCAAAAATTTCTACGGGTGAAGCCGACGCGGATAGCTATTGTACAAAAAAATCCCAAATGAGCAATGCATTGTAGCATAAAATTAAATAGGTAAATAGCGAAACAAAAATAATCTCCCCAATTTTTATTTTTATTTCAGAATTACATATCTCCATTGATATTTTTAAGGGGTGTGTCCTGACGTATATTTTACGTGTCGTCGTAACTGGTTAACCTACGGGCCCACGACTAATTTAAATACGACATCCAAGGCTACGGCGCATTGCCTGTGTAAAAACAACAACAATCGCATGCTACGTGCTAGCTATTTTGATTCGTATACACAGAGCGCATACGTACCAATATGGGTCAGTAGAATAAATAGTATGTGACAAATATTATATGTGCGTAAAAACAGTGTTATCACTCGCATCGCATGACCTCCTGCAAATTCTTAGCAAAATAGTAATCGCAATAGCGCGTCAAACCGCGCGGAAGTTTAGAAAAACATGTTTATGAGTTGCTATTATGTAATTTTATTTTGACCACTGATTGTACTCAAAATTATTGTTTTAATTGTAGCCAAATGTTACCTACATTTACAATTTTCAATACAATACAAATATTCAGTAGGTGCATTATTCAAATATTAGTCACTTTATTTTCTTCACAACAGATACTTGATAGGGGGTCTGCACTCTGAAAGAGTATCTTTCTCAAATCAAAACTAACAACAAAGAAAATACGAATTAATATCTAATAAATAAATTAATAATGCATACAGAACTTTCTTACCAGCAATCCTAATATTTTAATACTAAATACTCATATTTTACATTTGTCTAAAAATTTGCAACTTAGAAGTAGGGTTCTTGTGTTGTGCAGACGTCAGAATCAATTCCAGAATCATAAAATGTTAACGAGGCTGAACTGGCTGCTGTTTGTCGACCGGCAGAAATCAAAATTTCACCAAATCACTACGGGCCCCAAAACTGGTCCGATATTGGTTTTATTAACGCAGATAAGTATGTTTGTATTGAAAAAGTCTAGATAATGAGATGAGATGTTTTTTTGCTTTCTGAAAAAAATATGACCGATTTCTTCAATACAAACAGATGTGCGTCAATGAAACTACAATCGGAACATTTTTGCGGCCGCAGTGATTTGGTGAAGATTGAAGATATATTTTACGATGTTCCAAGACTTTTCAGAACGTGCAAAGAAATATCAAAAAACTATGGTACCTATAGATATGAGTATGTCAATAAAACTAGAATCGGATAATTTTTGCAACTGTAGTAATTTGGTGAAACTTTATGATTATATTTTTCGGAATTCGAGGTTTTTCTTTTCTTTATCTTTTTTCATAAGGCGAAAAACAAAATAAAAATAAAATCGTATCTTTCGTATAATTTGGTGTTTTTTTATTTCTGCTGGTCACATTTAATTACATTGACTGAATTGACAATTGACAATAGAGACATCATTAAGGCCCCTTTCACATATTTTGCCCAGAAAGACAATAAAAAAGGTTTTTGGTGTTTAAATTCTGGGAAGTAGAAAGGTTTCTGTAAACTTAAATTAGGTACATAATTACCTTGACCCTATTACCTTAATATTGTACATAGGGGCCTTAAATTTTAGATGTAACAAATATTATTTACTTATGTCAGCCAATTTTCGAAAGTCGTTATTCGAAAAAAGGTCAGAGGGCAAATTTTGAGCTCTTAATATGCTATTACACTGAAACAAACACTGTAACTATATACTAAAATTGTTGTCTAATGTGTATTCTTATTGTACCTACTGTACACATTGTCCTGAAATATTCAAATTTTCTAACAAATACAATAAGATCTTATAATAATAATGTATTAAATTAACACTTTTGGAATTATGACATAATAGGTATAGATAATTATTTCATTTGATAAAAATATTGACTCCATTATATATGTTAGTTTCAGTTATGTATTAATTTCCATTGTTCCTATCTTAAGTTGTATTTAGCCATGAATTATTTAATTTAATTATTATTTTAATGTTGAATATTTTATTTTATTTATGTGTATGTAAATACCTAGTTCTAATTAATTTAATTGTAAATAGAAGTAGGTACCTAGTATTGTATATTTATTTCAGATTCCTGAAAGTATCAATTCTAAATTTCGACAGTTGTATGTAACTGAATAACGACGTGACACTGGCAGAAAATGTACTTATCTTAGTATAATTGCCATTCAATAAAAAAAAATAGAATCAACGAAAAGATTTTAATAAACTTGTGACAGGAACAGACATGGTAAAAAAAATTATAATTTTATAAGAGGGTTCATTTTTACCATGTGAATATGAAACCCTAAAATTCTAAAATAATAATGCAGTCTTTTATAGTGTGTTTCGCAAAATTCGTATTTTTGCCGCGTCCAGCATTGCGAACCTATTAAATTTTTCAGTTTCAATTCTGCTGTTTTTATTTTAGAAATTGTATCCTAGTATGGTATTAGTGCATTAACAATATCTTTAATTATAATCATAGGATTCACAGAATATTTTTTTAAAGATGTAAAATCTAATTTATGTGGCGCGTCCAGGACTTTCATTTTTAATTAAATCGCGTTTAATGTACTTTTAAAATTTAAATGAACAAAAACTTTAACATTGTGTATAATACAGATACTTAGGGCAATTGTTTCATGAGTTTCAAATAAGTACTAAATATTTATTTGGTTACTCCCCGCACTCCTCAAGTCACTTGGCATCGAACGACAGCTGAGCAGACGAGCGCAAAGTTCTCCGTGTTTCGTGTGAGAATCAATAGCAGACACGTTATTGCATTGTGGTCAAGTAAGTACCTAATTTCTTCGACTACACTTTTTAAACCTTTATTCGCATGAACAGCCGACTCCTTTTTCTGTGCATTACTTTACTGATTGAGATGCGTGTGACAACAGAAATTAAAAATTTAAGTATTTAGATTTTTGAGAAAATTGATTTTTTTACGTGTTTCTAATTTCTTTGTCGCTAATTTCTTTGGATTTATTTGGCATAGACTACCAAAGAAATTAGTCGCCCCAAAGAAATTAGAAAAATCTTTGATTATTGGAAACAAAACCTGAAATTACCTACTTAGTAACTAGTAATATAAAGTATTAAATGTGAGGTAGTAATGTCAAGCAAACTGAATTGTAGTAGCAGTTTGGCTTTTATGTAGTCACATCACATACATGTAAAAGTACAAATATTATATAATATAGGGTAAATTCGCCTAATATCGGCCAACTTCCGTTTTTAAAGATATTAGAAATTTTAAGTAGTAAAATGCTGGCCGATAATTAATGAATTCATCTTACTAACAGTTGTTTTTCTTTTGTTTTTAACCCACTCAGTTATACCTGTCGGAATTCTTTCGGATTGGTCCCATTTTTGTTTTAATAAACACACATCTTCTTTAACTTTTTAATCATTGTTTTTTCCCCTACAACATAAAGAGTAAAAAGATCTCTACGAATTTGATTGCATGATTATTTTTATATTTAAGATTTGCAATGCATGTGATCTATTGCTGTTTCGTGCATCTATGAAAGTACTATTTATTGTATTAGTATTAAGTATTAAAAGTGACGGGGTCATTTGCTATTTTGTTTCAGGTTTCATAGTTTAATCAAAACAATGGGAAAACCTAAAAGAAAGACCGAGAAACAAAAAGGTACCAAAGAAATAAAAAATACTGAAACTGATAATTTGATAGTGAAATAACTTGATTAAGAAAGAAAAGGCTCGCTGAGCAAAAGAGATTGCAGAAAATTAGAAGTGATCCGGAACGCTTAGAGGAATTTAAAGCCAAACAGAGCCGAAAATAAAATTTCTTAAGACGTCTTAAAGATTTGTCCTTTACATGGCCTGTGATTGTGATTTTTTATGTTACTTAAAAGGTTTTTTTTTAATTTAATTTTACGTTACTTTTTATTACTCAAACTATCTCAAAATATTTCTATCTGAACGTTGTTTCAAACATTATCTTAATTTGAGAAAAAAATAAATGTCAAGTTGAAAAGCGATATTGTTTCTTTGTCACATTCTAGATTTATCGTTTCCTGTATAGTATCATCAAAATGAATGACCAATTCAAATAATAGGTAAATTGTAATACACGTTAACAGTATGGTATTAGAATAGCTCATTTCATTTAAAACGTCTTTAATAAATCGTCATTGTAAACCTATTTTTTTATATTAATTACCACCTTTTTTCGACTTACCGAAATACTAGACGACTTTGGGCAAAAACTGACGGATGCATAAATTTTTCATAATATTTTAATGTACGGTAAAGATAAATACTTTCCATACAATAAGAGCGAAGTCAAAAATCTAAAGTATTTAAAGTTATAAAAAAAAATTAAATAGTAAAATGCTGGTATGGGCAATATTTGGTGAATTCACCCTACTTTTTTGACAATTTTGCTATAAGAAAATTAATGCCATTCACTTTAACTGATGTCACAAATTGCTTAATATGTAGTTGCCAATGTTGATTAAAATCAATAGTCTATTATCATAATCTTTTGATAAAATCTATGTTTTTGTGCTGTTAATTTAATTTAATTACTCAATTCAAAATGAACATATTTTTGACCAAAGAAATTAGATTCGGCCAAATGAAAGTAGAAAAAGAAAGTAGAAAATTTGCACATATAAATTAGGAATTCTAATTTCTATGGCAACATTACTAATTTCTGTGGGCTAAATCTAATTTCTTTGGACAAAAATATATTTTCAACTGATATAATACTTAACTTTAAATCGGCTTTATAAAATTTAGTGCAAAATCGTTTTTACATATATCTTGGGCCGCATTATAAGGTTGTTACTTTTGTTTTGAAAAAAAAAACGAGAAAAAAATTGCGCCACATACTAAATTAGGATATTTTGGTCACTTTTTGCAAATCACCCTATAAATTCACTCAATTAAATAATTCATATTGCACCACCTATCTATATTGTAAATTATTGTTTTTGATGTGTAACATCTTAATGAAATTTTAACACTTTTCTTAAAGAAAGCCATGGTGTAACACTGAGGGAATTGTGGTATAAGTTGTTCCAAATGTTGAGAATTGCCGAGTGGGGGACATGAAATATTTAGTTTAGAGTGAATGCAAGTCTAACCATGTTATGCATTACAAAAACTAAAAAATAATAGACCTGCATAGTATATGAAACAATGTATGGATGTGGATGAAGCAAGAGAAGTATGCAAAGGTTAAGAGAACTGGCACCCCATAGTCTCTGCCTACCCCTTTGAGAAACAGGTGTCAAGGTATGTATGTATGTATGTTTGTATGAATGAAAGTCTTCTTTTTTTTTTTTTTTTTTCTTCACGGGTTGCTTTACTTCTTTTTTTATTAGGTCATAAGGGAAATATAATAAAAAACTTCATCAAGATCGGAGAGTGCCCATAAGGCTGGCTATGTTGCGACATTGGATAGGATAGATAGAATGTAAGTCTTGTATATTCTGTTCAACATATGATAGTGTCTGTGACAGGAATTTTTTGTAAAGGATATTTAACAGAACTAGAAATCGAAAGTTTTTTATTTCAATATTGATTAACTACATCTACTTATATCAAATTAGTTAAATTGGTTTTGTAATCATGGAATATTTTTAAAATAATTTTCTTAATTTATACTTTATCAGTCACCCCATCATATAATGAACAGAGTGTAGTGGGTAAGTACTTATTAATTGCCTAACCATAACTTATTTGTAACTTAACTGTAACTTGAGTTGAAAATATATAATTTTGGATAATTGCAGTGATAGTTTCTAACTAAAGAGAAAGTAAATTTAGTAAGGCACTTATCTATTACTAAATAGTGCAGCATAGGTAGAAACAATGTTATAATATTAGTATGTACTTAAATAGGTAAATTATTGTTATTCCCAAATAAACAATGGACACAGATCAAAATAAAAAAATCAACAAAGTATAGTAAAACCATTCATACTCACAAAATTATTATATTTTTGATATTAAATGTAGGATGAGCCTCACACTTTTTTATTTCACCATTATTTTATTATGTAATAGAATCACGTAATCGTACAGAATCACAAAATCACAATCACAAGATTCACAACAAGGAATATAAGTACTCTCTACCGAATTCACAAGAAAAGCAAAAAAAAAATTATTTTCTAAAATATTATTTGTGTATTATTTTTTCATACCACAGATAACTCTATACCAAAGAGTAAAGTAGCAATCACTATCAATCACTATGTTCTAATGAGGTTCTAATAGAGATGGGTAGTTCATGTATGAAGGACAAAAAAGAACTACTTCACCTACACAGAAGCAATATATCTTTAGTTCACTTTAGTACATTCTATATCTTTTAGTTCTTTACTTCACTATAGTACCTACACTCTAGCTGAACGATTGAAGGAATGTAGTATCTCGCCTTTTCTTTATAAATGAAGAAGCGAAAGGTTACATTTTCAACTCCTCAATCATATGTTGTAACTAGGGTTGCCAGATGTCCGCTATTTAAGCGTACAGTCCGGTATTTTCGAGGCCAGTCCGGTAAAAAACAAATGGTCATACCGGACAGAACATTGTCCGGTATTTTGAGGAAAGTCGGTCGGTACTACTTACTAGTCACAAGCGCCTCGCAACATAAATTAGTTTTAGAAGAACGATTCAACTTTATTATTTGTTTATTGGAAGTTCCTATTATTTTGTTAAGTAGTAGATTATAATATTCATACCATTGTTTAATAAAGACTTTGTCAAAGTTAGCATAGTCTTGGCGACCACAATTTTATGACTGCATTATATTTTGTTACTAATTTAGTTGATTTGTGTGATGTTGATTAACCCCGTTTGGGGGGGGGGTGTCCGGTATTTTTTCGCGACTCACCTGGCAACCCTAGTTGTAACATTAGCATCACTATGAATGATCATGAACGACATTTTGACGTTTGCTATTTGACATATTTGTTCTCCTCCCTCCTCCCCTCTCTTGTGTCCACCCCACATCCTTCATCCAAATTCACGAAATTCACCATATTCACATCAAAGTTGTCGAAATTCGACGAAGTTTTCATTTCTTTGTATTGTTCTATCAGTTTTTCTTTTCTAGTTATTAATTCTTTCGATGTTTGATTAGCGTGTTTATTACAAACTGTTCATTCATGTCTAAGTTAAGTTGTGTTTTTAACTTTGCCATTAAATGATGTGAGATTGTGTGAATATAAAAACTTGTGAAACAGTCATAGTTTAGTACTGTAAAAATATTAAGCTACAGAAATGGTATGGAACACTTATATTTATTTAATTTTATAACACAAACTTTATTCTTACATATAATCCTTAACATTCTGCTGTTAATATTAATAGAGTTATCAGGATGAGCCAAGTGGTTATGATGTTGGATCCTTTCCTAAAGACTTCAGTTATGGTCCCTTTGAACAAGATGGTGATGGAGACCCAGAAACACAAGATGATCACAAACCCCGAATACTTCTTATGGGTCTTAGAAGGTTTGTTTATTGGTAAAATTATTAGTTGTATAATGCTGAGTAATGTTAGTGACCTCACTAATATTAGATAATTATGGTTTCAGGTCTGGGAAGTCATCTATCCAAAAAGTAGTGTTTCATAAAATGTCACCAAATGAAACATTGTTTTTGGAATCTACAAATAAAATAGTGAAAGATGACATTAATAACAGCAGTTTTGTGCAATTTCAAATTTGGGATTTCCCAGGTCAAATAGATTTCTTTGACCCAACATTTGATTCGGAGACAATTTTTGGGGGCTGTGGGGCTTTAGTATTTGTTATTGATGCTCAGGTTAGTTACATTTTATAAATATATTTGTAATCTTATGTTGTTGGCTAATTAATTTAAATATTGCAAATTCATATTCATGTCCTTAAATAAGCACCACAATAACTTGCTCAAGGGTGTTAAAATTATTTACCTTCAACTTTAAAAGATAAATTGCTTAGTGTGCCTACCTTAAATGATTTCGGGGAGGGGGTTTGAACCCCAAAAATCCCTTCTAGATATGGCCATGCACAGAATACTTTACAAATGGTAGATAATAATATTGATGCATATTTTATTATTTCAGGATGATTACATAGATGCATTGAATAAATTACAATTGACTGTCACCAAAGCTTACAAAGTCAATAACAATATTAAATTTGAAGTTTTTATACATAAGGTCAGTAGTCAGATGTGCATGCAACTATGTATAGGTGTGAAAAGTTGACCCACTTTAAACATTACTATATTTTAAATAATACAAACTAATACCACTCTAATAATTTTTGTTTTGTTATAACTTACATTGGGTTCATAGATTTTGCAATCAGTGACTGTAAAAGTAGATCCAAGAATTTAACTTATTATAACACACACTCACATCTTCATGGCCTTTATACCCTGCCGTAAGGCCAGATACACCAGGAACAGTGTCCACTTTTAGCCAGCTGTCCATATTAAACAGAACAGGTGATGAGTCTGTTGCTGCATATTCTTAAAGAAAATTGGTGGATTAGCATTTCTAATTAGGCTATCAACTCCTTTTAACAGTAATAGTTTACAATATGGGTCATTTATTGAGATTGACTATAATAATTTCAGGTGGATGGATTGAATGATGATTACAAAATGGAATCCCAACGTGATATTCATCAGAGAGCGACAGATGATCTTGCTGATGCGGGATTGGAACATGTACATTTATCATTTCATTTAACTTCAATATACGATCACTCTATTTTTGAAGCATTCAGTAAAGTTGTGCAGAAACTAATTCCACAACTACCTACTTTAGAAAATCTTTTGAATATACTCATATCAGTAAGTGTTACATTTATTTTCTGTATTTCTATTATTATAATAATTTAATTAGCTACAGTACAATGCAAAAAAGCTTGTCCAGAGCAAACTTACAAATATTTTAACAAGAATAATGCTCAATTGGATATAGTTATGCAGAAAGGTACCATACCACATTACAGTAAATACGAGATATTAACGAGAGTTAAAAACTTGCTTAAAAAATGATAAAAAGCGAAATGGAAATTCTCTCATACGCTGATTCTATTGTCAATGTTGATTGGTTCTCTTTTCAAGATATAAATTATTCGAAACATATGTAGAACTGGCTCTTTTCTGCATAACTCTAATGTTCTCACATTTTATATACATTCATTAAGTAATCTAAAACAAATAAACATTTGTGATATTGGGTCATATTGAGACTTGCATTTTGATAGTGTTCTTATTTTATTTTGTTGTGTCTTTTAAATGCTATTATTATCGAATTTTATCAATTATGGGTACATTAGGTACCTACATAAGTAATTGATATGAGTGGGTATCCCACTAATATTATTTTGAATGTTTGTTGCTAAATGATTAACAGCTGCGTGGATTTGGATGGAACTTGCAGGATTAATAGTTTGTTTTTTCTGTATTACAAGACATTTGATACCATAATTAATTGGGATGGGGGTGGGACTATAGTATATTACAGTTACAGGAAGGATTTTATTGTTCCACAGACAAGAATGTTACTTATGTTTTCCATTAAAATCACATGTTCAAATCAAATGTTAAAATATTACATGGATTCTTTCACTTTCTTTAAAAAATTTAAATGGTCTATAAATGATTATTATAGTTTCACTCAAATACTTGTTACATGTAAGGCACATTATTTCACTAAAAATGGCTTTCAAAATGATTTACCATCTTCTGAATGATGAAGTACATAGCACACATTCTATGTAGTTCACTCTTCAGAGGAGGGCAATGGATGGCAACTGCCTTGTTTTAAATGCTATATTGAGTGAATTTATAATAGTTTACAGAACAGTTTAGTGATTTCATTTTTTCATTATGTTGTCCTTTCCTTTAATAATAATGTATTGCTTGAATTTCCTTAAATAAATAAAGACACATCAATAGCTTGGCCCTTGAAAGGTAGGGAAAAATATGATTCCCCATTAAAAAAAGGCTGAAATATAACTCCCTGTTATTTTAATATTAAGCATGTCTTCTATTTTCAGAATTCTGGCATAGAAAAAGCATTCCTTTTCGATGTTGTATCCAAAATATATATTGCTACAGATAGTTCCCCTGTGGACATGCAGAGCTATGAACTATGCTGTGACATGATAGATGTAGTTATAGACGTCTCTTGTATATATGGGTGAGTGAACAGTTTCTTCTGTCTAGCCTCATTCCTCCTTCTGTATCCTACATTCTATTTTTGTTTTGTCTGAGAAGGAGAACTGTTTGCTTTCCTCCATGTTCCTGGCCACAATAGCATTGAGTCCCTCAAGGTAGACTGATGATTTTTCACTCACATTTTTATTAATTCCCTTTCTTATCAGTCTGTTCTTTTGAAATTGATTTTAAACTAACTTCCAAATAAGCTAGAGATTTGAAACTTTATACATAGCCCGGAACTGCATGACAATGCAACATTATTTCACAAAAATCAGAAAATAATTATTTAAATACAAAAGGGTAGTTTTTAAAGGATATTGATAAAGCATAACATAAGTTGTAGCATTGTAGCACACCTTTTATTTTTCCAATATTATAAATGCGAAAGTGTGTGTTTGTTTGTCTTTCTTTCACGCCTAAACGCAACGGATCGACGTGTTTTTTTTTGCACAGAGATAATTGAAGGTGACATAGGCTACTTTTTATCCCGGAAATCCTTCGGGATTTTATTGTCATATTTAAAAAAATTCCACAAGGTTATTCGGGGCGGATAGTTAAAAGTGGTATGGCTAACTTGACCGACATGTTTCGCGCTGGCTTGCCGAAAGCAGGGAACCTAACAACTATCTTTAATTTTCCAGAATGGTCGACGAGACGGATGTGAACACGTTCAATAACCAGAGCTCCAGTCTCATCAAGTTGAACAACGGTACTGTTCTGTACCTACGAGAAATAAACAAGTTCCTCGCTCTTGTTTGTATTCTGCGTGAAGAGAATTTCCAAAAGCAAGGTAATTTTTTCCAAACGTTTTTTCTTCACGGGTTGTCTTACAGCTCCCGTAACCGTATTATCAGTCTCAGGATACACAGTGGAAGACCACATCTCCCTCTTTTAGCTAATGATATTTGTGAGGCTATACCTAAGAAGTGGCCAGTTCTGTTTTGTTCAGATTTAGATGGAAATGAAAAATAGATGTGATTCGATATTCTCTTTCTTGCATTTGTGTTTGCCGGCGCCATTGGCCTTGTGGATTTGGTGCTTATAGTAATTGCTAACAATTAACATTTATTTGGTACTGGCTTTCCACCCGAGCCGTGCGAGGAAAAGCCACCAATAGGATCGCTTTATTTTCCTGCCTCGCAATCTTTTTGGTGGATTATTACCCTCGCTTTTGGTGTAAATTCAGCCTTGACGTTTTGACAAGTCTGGTGATGATGACGTCTGTTCCCACTAGTTTAGTTGATTTTCTTTTCTCGTTTGTTCAGTTGACTGATGATATGGCAAAAACTAATGGAAAAATAATTTGCAGGTGTAATAGATTATAATTTCCTGTGCTTCCGAGATGCCATAACTCAAGTATTTGAGTTACGAAACAAAATTCACGGTATACCCAATTGTAATCTACCTACCTTGGATACACCGGAACCTCTTGCTAATGGCGCTTCTGATTCCACCGAAGACACTTCACGATCACAGAAAGAGTTACCATAGCATAATCCCTTCCCTTTTTATATTGTAAATAAGATAATTTAAATTTATATATTTGTTAACAAAAAGATGTTGAATTTAAACAACAATGTACCTACACTAATGTTTATAAAACTACACAAGATTCTGTATAATGAAATTATATTTTATAGATAACTATTTTATCATCTTTTATTTAAAGTAAATTAAAAAAAAAACAATTCATGAAATTCAAACAATGCTAAAAATCTAGAAACTTCCTGAAATGTGTTCTTAAAAACATCGAAATGACAACTAAAGCAAAAGCAATAAATAATATTTATTTTCATATAAAACCTGTATTGTAGTAAACATTGCTTCCACATGGTTTCCTACATATGTACGGCATGTGCATCCCCGCGGCTGCGTTACAAGACGTGCACGGAATAATCATGGGCGCTCTTATTGGTCTAGATATTCCCATTTTCAGCTTATCAATGCTAGAACTAGGTTCTGGTCTTCGGAGTCGTCTACTTCTTTCTGTTCGGATTCGTTCTAGCCGCTGTGCGTGTAAAACACTCTGCTGTAGTCCCGCCAAACTGTCAGTACGCGCGGGCAACCTCTCCAATGAGTTTGACACTTCACCGACCTCTGCCGTGTCTGTATCTATTATTTCCTGATGATTTAAAATCATACCCAGATTTAATTTCAAATTAGTAGAGCCATCTCGATATATTAAATAGACAGTCGCTTGATCAAGTACTTTGAGGGAAAAGTTATCATTTATTTTCAAAGCTTTCATTCTGATTTGAAAAGGTTTAAACTTTTGCGTGAGTTTTTTACTTTTTTCTTTAACGAAATTGTCAAATTCAATGGCTAACATTTCTTCATTGTCAGGATTGAATTTATCTTCAGCAGGTCCGCCTAAGTTAGCGACTCCGGGATCTTTATGTGGTAAGTATGTGTCAATCATTACTTGTTGTAATACAGGAGGATCATTCAGAGTATGCCATTTCCAATTTGAAACTGGACCAAGTGAACGGTCTAAGACAACCCCTTCAGTCTGGTTATATTTTAGTCTGTAATAAATAAATAGGTAAATAATTCTTGAAGTTGTCACAAGTACAACCTGATGCATTAATAAACCTTTAAAAAAAATGTACCGGCTTCAAAAATCGTGCACTGAAAAGTAAGAAATACATTTACGAATTACGATAGGTACCTAATTTTACCAGTATTATCAAAGACTACACCATTTCCAAGATAATCAAATGAGGCCAAGACTGAGACTGGGCAGTAATGTCCTCCTTCGTCGGGCAAGCCGCTGCTATATATCACAAACCGTTGCTGAGCGTTAATTTCTGTTGAACAAATCGTTATATTAATTGTTATTTACTAACGATATCTTACCAAAAAACGCCCAAGTCGGCCCAAGTGTTTATAGTCTTTTTTACTAACATGCATAATCAGTGGGCGCCTAGTAATAACCAGTATTTGATTTGATAGGGATTCTACGTCATGCTATGGCGACCAACGCACAGGTTCCGTTGTGACATGATGGGGAATCCAGTTTAATCCCGTCCGCGGTGTGATAGTCGTGATTAATAAGACATCGCAGTCTGCGGGATCATCTTAGTAACCGATTAATCGGCATATTAATACTATAACGTCTATAATACTTGACATTGGGGAAATCATCAAAACCCTGATGGAGCCAAACACAAAAAATAGAATAGAATAGATTTAATAAGTCACAAAAACCTATTGGTCATAGTCCAATTTAAATATACCTTCAGCATCATAGTAGTCCAGAGCGACTCCGCCATTCCTATAATACCACCGACCTCTTCCTTTATCATCAAAGTCAGCTAAGCGCTCTCCAGTGTCGTATTTCATGATCCCCTTCTCCTTGTTATGTTCAAACCAATCGAATTCGGGATGGGCTGGCCGCATACGGTACACGTTCATCTGATTATAAAATAATGCATTAAATATTTTGTTTTATTATTTGTGTTGTAAAGTTGCTATGTTTGAAGTAAAAATAATTAAAAACAATTTTTCCCCATATTTTAATACTCCCTTAGGGGTGACAAGACAAGATAACATAAAGTTATAGCAAATAATTTTTAAGGCCCACTCTATAATTCTTTAGTGCCCATTGCCACAGCTTTGGAAGTCATTTATAAATAAAAAGAGAACTTACTTTACGAACAACTTTTTCAGTAGGCAACATAGTCCAACCTTTCTCTATATATGCACGATCTGATAATGAATATCTAATAGCGCCTTTTCCTGGCTCCGGTGGTTCAGTCTGTTGGTAAATAATATATGAAAACAGGATGGTCATGAGAACTTTCTTGTTAAGAATATAAGAACTTGCTTACCACTAATTGGGGTACTTGTTTACGTTTAGACATTACTATAATTATTTAAAAAATACTATAAAAATAACTATATTAAAAATATAATTTAATAAATTCACATTGTATAAAACATGCTTTTTTATTATGACTAGCTATGACATGACATACAAGTCATCTGAAGTTTTCTTTTGTCATAAACCTTTTTTTAATAAGTACCTATCCAAATAATAATTATAGCCTGTTGTCGGAGTTAGGGTCCGAATTCTAAATTGTCCATGTTCTTATTACTCCACATTCTTATTTTTCCAAATTGTTATTTTTACATATTCCGAATTTTCCGCATTATTTTATTTTACACATTATTATTTATTACATGTTCTTATTATTCCACATTATGTATTTTCCGTACGATAGTACACTCGCGTGATAAAATATTTCACACATCTTTTACGTCCATGATCTATCTATCTTTTCTTCACGGCCTTCATATTTTTCGGTGTGGCCAGAGACACCAATAACAGTGTCCGTTCTCTAATTGTCAGTTGTCCGTATTGAACATAACAGGTGGCAAGGCTGTTGCTACGCATAAAATATCTGTTATTTTTAGACGAAGCACGAGTAGTCGATTAAAGCACAGTCATATTCATAAAGAACACTGGTGCTTAGGATTTTTAACCGACTTCAAAAAAAGGAGGAGGTTCTCAATTCGACTGTTTTTTTATGTTACCTCAGAACTTTCGACTGGGTGAACCCATTTTGATGATTCTTTTTTTATTTGAAAACTGGTGCTTCCTGTGTGGTCCCATTTTTTTATTGAAAATTGGTTCAGTAGTTTTGAATAAAAACTGATTTCTAAGTCAATTTTTGTCATAACTCGATGAAATGCCAAGCCGATTTCGATTATTTATATTTGTAATCACTTAAAATGGAAAAAATATTAACTTTAAAAAAAAAGTGTACCTACTTCAAAAGTTTGCGCTGAAAAGTAAGAAATAATAAATATTTCGTCGTAGAATTTGAAGACGGTTGGTGCCACATTAGAAACAACTTAGTTCCCAAATTCACTAATTTAAACAATTCATTAGGACGATCATCAGTACAAACAACAGATCTTTATCGTCTTAGATGTTTACTTAATTTTGTATCCTAATTTTGCACCAACCGTCTCTAAATTCTAAGACGAAATATTTATTATTTCTTACTTTTCAGTGCAAATTTTTGAAGTTGGTACAATTTTTTATTTAAATTTAATTTTTGACATAAGCGTTGAGAAATTAGGCTATCGAAAGGCTATCGACTCATTTTTACACGCTTTATATTAATTTCACCTAACGTAATGTAACTAAGCACAATATGTACCTATGTAAACAAATCTTGGAAGTCGAATTTAACTAACTTCTAATTATTCTTTGAAACTTTCCAAGTGTATGTAATTTGGATGACAATACAATCAGGCCTGAAGGTGCCTACAGGATAGAGCTGGTCGTTATTTTCACTAAGCGACCCAAGAAATTGATTGAATATTCCATTCCAAAGATAGGTATCACGAGTTTAAAAATGTAAGTATTAGAAAAAAGACGTGTGGTCGCCGCCACCCCCCATCCCCCATTTTTTTAATCGCGATTTTAGTATTTGTATGAATAATATCCAAAGTTAGTGGTAGGGGCAGGGGTAGGGGTAGGGGTTTAGAGGTAGGAGTAGTGCAGGCAAGCCAACGTTTGGGCAGGACAACGTCTGCCGGGTCCGCTAGTATTCTATATACTGGATAGACTCCTTGTCAATATTCCATGAGCTCTTTTATATCATACCATTCATAACACATACGTCTTATTATTTCCATAATCACTGAACATATTTTTGCTTTTTGTATCAAACTGTACTTATTGGGAAAATTCAGAGTTAGCACAATCCATAATTAAGAAAATAAAGCATTTTTGGAAAATTCGGAATTTGTAAAATTGATAATTTACAAAATTAAGATTAGGTAGGTATAATATAGAATTTGGAAAATGTATAATTTGGAAAAAAACGAATTCGGAACCAATCTCCGACTTCTAGAGCCTACCTTTTCTAAATAATAAATTAGTTAAATTACATAAATCTGGGCTAAACATAGAATTGAGAAATATATTGGTTAAAAAAGAGATGTTCATTGTGTTCAATGCAATAGATATTGTGGCCTGATAGGTATTAAAAAATGTATTGTTCATGGAAATATTAAAAGTACACACAATCGCCGAGCATGTATGGAAAGGTATGATGAATATAAAAGAAGCGAAAGAGGTATGCCAGGATCGTAACAAATGGCATTCGTTTGTCTCTGCCTATCCCTCTTGGGATAAAAGGCGTGATGATAGATAGATGTAAAATAAATTAACAACTATACTAAAACCAGTTTTTTACAAAAAAAAACATAGTGGGTAGTAAGAATGTATACTCGAGCTTGTATCTTAATTGATAATGTTATCTCTCATGCTTACCTTGCATCATACATCATTGGTCAATAGAATTACTAAATTATAAGGGTGCCCTCAATTAACTTATCCTAGTCAATTTTATTGAATATATAGTTAATAATAGATACTTATAGATGTTAAAAATAAATACCATTTTTGATTGAGCTGATTTAGCATCTTTAGCAGAAGCTTTAGCGTCTTTGGCTGAAACAGGTTTGGCATCTTTTGTAGAAACTGGTTTGTCTTCTTTTGCAGATGCTGCTTTGACATCTTTTTTTCCTGTGGGTTTTGATACCTGAGGTTCAGGTTCCTCATATGTGGTCACAGTTCCTAAAGATGCAACTTTAAACAGCATTGGCTGCAATTCAGTGTCTTTTTCCTTTTTACTCTTAAACGGTGTTTTGTATTTAAAAATTTTATTACCAATGATTATATCACCAATAACATCTTTCTTGTTAGTACGTCTGACAACACTTTCTACATCCAGTTCCAAGTCTGAATCTTTACACATAACACAATTATCGTTTATCCTATTTCTGTGTCCACAATGAGTTGCCATTTCCAATTTTGTTACATTAAGATCAGATAAACATTTTGGTTTTTGCTTCATTTTTACTAAGTTCAAAATATTGTCATCATTAGATAGTTTCCTAACCTTTATGTGTTTTACGTCTAAATTCTTCGCAATTTGTTCTTTTTTTGCTTTTTCGCGTCGAGCTTTTTCTTCTTCAGTTTCGGGCACTTTTTCCCTTTCTAATCTCTCTTTTTCTTTTTGTAAAGCTTCAGCCGCTTCTTTGGCTTTTTTTTCAGCAAGCTCTCTAGCCTTCTTCTCCTGATCTTCCTTTATTTTAGCTTGTTGAGCTAACATTTGTTTTAACTTTTCATTAGCTACAGCAGATGCATCTCCTTTGCCTCCTTTATCTTTTCCTTTATCTTCTTTCGGCTTTTCCTTTCCAGAATCATCTTTTGATTTATCTTTACCACCAATATCATCTTTTGGTTTATCTTTACCACCAACATCATCTTTTGGTTTATCTTTACCACCAATATCGTCTTTTGGTTTACCTTTACCACCAATATCATCTTTTGTTTTATCTTTTGCATTCCCTTTACCTGCGGCATCGTCTTTTGCTTTATCTTTGTCACCAACCTCGTCTTTTGTTTTGGTGTCTTTTTGTTTATCTCTAGACTCTTTTTCATCTCTTCCTTTACCATCTTTAACTGTTTCAAGAGTTTGTTTATCTTTAGTTTTGTCAGATTGATCTTTAGTTTTCTTGTCCTCATTTTTAGTTGTATCTTCTTTTGCTTTGTCTGCTTTTGATTTAACAATATCATCTTTTATCCCAGTCTTTTCTTTGACAACAGTATCGTGAGTAGTTTTTAAAGAACCTTTAGCTACATCTGTCTTTGGCTTTGATGCTTTAGATGAAGTACCATCTGCACCACCAGACGCCATAGTTTTGTCTTTTGGTTGTTTATCGCTTTTTTCTTTGCCCATTCCTTTTTCTTTACCCATTCCTTTTTCATCACCATCATCGCCTTTCTTCGACCTTTCGGATTTTTTATCTGATGTCTTATCGCCTTGTTCTTTTTTCTGTGCATGTTTCGCATCTGCATCATCTTTTAATTTTTGTAATTTTAGTTTTTCTTCTAATTCTTTTTGTTTTTTAGCTTCTTCCTCTTCTTCTTTCTGTTTCTTGATAAGCAATTTCTCTTCTTGCTCTTTTAACTTTTTGGCTCTTTCTGCTTGTAGCTTTTCTTCAATTTCCCTCTTCTTTTCTTTCTCTTCTAAAGTTTTCTTCAAAATTTTTTCTTTTGTTTCTCTCACAAGTTCTGTTGAGCTTATATCTATCGTCGCCTCGACTTTTATTTTCTTTTTAGGAAAAAAATATTTAAAGCCTACCTCACTGGGTAGATGATGTTTAGGTAATGTAGAAATAGTCCGTGGTAAATGATCATCTGACGGATGTTTTCGTTTATGTCTTAATATTTTTCCGTCATGATCTTGTTTATGTCTTTCCTTGACTTCGTGATCACCAAATGATCGTAGTTTATCTGAGGCAGGCGAAACGTCCTTACGTTTATCAATTGTCGTGTCAAGTGCCTTGGCGTATTTCAGTAACTCTTCAGACTGCGATATATCTTTAAGATGGATTTTATGTTTAACCTGTTGATGATGATGAATTGATCGGCTTACGTGTTCTTTTGATATTATTTCTTTAATTTGTGGAAGTACTGAACTGTGCTTCGTATGATGCTCTTCTACTTTTTTTTGTGTTGTTAAAGTATGATGTTGTTTAGTCTTTTCCATTTGCACCAGATCGTCGTCAGATGAATACAGTATTTTTGTATGCTCAACTCGTCGTTGCCTTTGGTCCAATCCATCTTTTGTTTGGGGTGATACTTCTTTAATATGTGAACTTTGAACTAAATGTCCACGATGCTCATCTCTATCAACATATTTATCGTCTTTATTATGTGAACTTTGAACTAAACGACCACGATGCTTATCTCTATCACCATATGTATCGTCTTTAATATGTAAACTTGGAACTAAATGTCCATGATGCTCATCTCTATCAACATATTTATCGTCTTTATGTGTGTAGTCACCTGTTTTATCACTATACATGGTTTTTGGTAGATCAGGTTTCATTCCTTTAAAATGACTATCAGTTTCTGCAAAGTCTTTATCTGGTGACGATCTGTTAAAGCGCAAATCATCTCTTTCCAATTCATGGTCATATTGCTGTGATCTTCTGTATTGTGGTAATTCGTCATCAGAAACATATGTTACTTTTCCTTGATGAACTCGGGCTTTTTTTACTTTAGTCTCTTTAACGGATTGCTTGGGAAAATCTGTGAATCTAAATTCTTCTATTCGGGGCCCGGTTTCGTGTTCTTTGACTTCTTTGATTTCTGGTAACCTCATATCTTTGACTTGATGTATCTGTTCCTTTTCTATATTTAAGCGTATGCGTTGTTTATCGTGATCGTAAGTGATATTTGTATATTTGTCTTGAATTTTCGTTATCCATTCCTTCATTTGACTAGTTAGCTTTACCTTTTCATCTTGTTTAGTGCTCATAAATTTTTTCAATATTTTCTCACAATCACAATGTGTTTTTAAAGCAGTGTCTCTCATCTTACAGAGATCACATACACCAATAATTTTATTTTGTTCAATTCCTTGTATATTGTCAATTAGATTGTTGACATGTTCTACTATTTTTCTACACCGAGGGCAGCTAGGTAAATATTTGTCTGAAAGTGTAAATAATGTATTGTATTATTTTATTATTATAAAGACTAATATAAGTATTTGTCAAAATATAAGTACCAATAGCTTTCTTCATAGAATCATTTTTCAATTCCATGTCATTTTTATTGTGTACTATAAAGACATCTTCACTATGGTCTATTTCTTTAGTCTTGTCTTCATTCTGTATAAAATAATTCACATAAAGGTAAGTACTAAAGCACATAATATTTAAATATGATTTATCTACATGTATACCATATGTACATATTCTTGGAGCAATTATATTACTTACATCTTTTGATTGATTATCACTGTATCTATATATAACCAGACCTATGTCTTTCACTTCAACCAGTTTCTGAAATCCTTTTGTCCCACATGCTTCACAACAAACACAACCTGGACATGGACCTCTGTAATAACAACAATGTATATTAACTATATAATATGCAAGTATAAAATCAAAAATACATTTCAAGCTTTTACCTGTTGGATCTATTTATATAAATACATATAAAGCTTTTCTTTCTACAAGTCATTCTGGTTACATTTAGATCATTTCCTTATTAATTAGATTAAAAAATAAAAGACAGCAAAGATTTACTTATCAAATTTTATTTTCACATTTCATTTACCTACCTATATTAAATGTCTTTGTTCTTTCTATTATCTTTTTATTTGTCATGCTATATCATGAATTGATTAAAAAAATTAAACTATTAGGCCATGCATGCGTGACACACAATAGCAACAGGAATATTTGTTATTATCCTATACTTATATCATAACAACTATAAGCGATTTCTGACTGAGATATCTTGGCAGGCTCAGTTATGAAGATAGGCAAATGACAAATGGATATATTTGAGCTGGTATTGTGCAACTGATTGTACTGACAAAGCTAAGGCATCTCAGAAGGCAATAATTAATTTATGTAGGGTGTGTATTCACTCGCACTCACTATATTATTATGAGATATATTAGCTGCGTCGTCTGTGATAACCTATTCTTTATGTAGGTTGAAGAGTAATCTAAGTATATCTCAAATATAAGTTATCTATTATTATAAAAATCTTATACAGAATGATCATATAATTACATACGTACCCTATTACAGGTTCCATAGTTTTTAATAATATTATACATAAAACTATACAAAATATGAAGAAACCTGCAGAAACAAATCAAAATAAATATTTTCATAACTTCAATTTATTTGACAGATACTATATTTTTTCAATATGTTTCATAAGAGTAGAAGAGTCAACATTTTGTGCCTATCACAGAGTATTTGATGCATCTTGTTTATAAAATTAAGTAGGTAAAAGAAAAGCTTTGGTAAAGCAAATACTATTGTAATAATATACATACTCTAAAGTTATAATCTTGGGCCTAATTTGATTACCTATATGCCACTGGGAAGAAAGGCTTTGCAAGTGGTCGTGGTGGACACAAAGCGCGGCACGTGCGATGATGCTCTATTAACTATGCCCTGATTCCACATCCGGTCATGGCGCCGACCGCACGCGTTTTCGTCATGGCGTGATGTGGAATCCGGTTTAATCCCGGCCGCGCTTGTTGGTTGTGATTAGTCAGTGATTAATAAGACATATCCCAGTCGGCGGGATAATCTTAGCTACCAGTTTATCGGCTTACTATTGCACAAGATTAAACACTAGAGACTGGCAGAATTGCGACGAAAGTCAGCACTGTTGCTATATATCAAAAGAAGAAGAACTATGCCCTAATGAATGTCTTTCACATATTTTGAGCATCACAAATGCCAATTTCTATAAACATTGGTCGTCACAGACAGAACATGTCTGGGTTGTAAGTATCGCCAAATAAGTTGAGCCGAGAAGTATCACGTGATTAGACTGCGCTCCATACGAACTGTATGGGCGTCCTTATCGCTCTAGCGCTCAATGTGGCGCACGCGCGGCGCCAGCGTCATGTGCTACGTGTTTTGTTGTTCTGTGTGACGACCCGCATACATGTTCATAGAAACTTGCACGACAAGGGCACGCCAGCGTCGAGCCATGCCACGCGACAAGCGTTTGACAATGTTTGTGAAGTGTAATTTACAACTAAATATTATAACAACCATAAATTAGTTATTTATTAAATTAATGACTTAATATTGTTCACAAAAATGGTTTTAGTCTTGTTTTTTCTTAAAAATACTTAAAATTGTCTCTTTTAAAGAGAAGGGTGATGATGTAGGCTTCAGTGCCAACTCTTTTGTACAGATATTATGTAATGGTCCAAATGCTAAAGCTACTACTGTACATGCTAAACAAATCACGTTGTATGGCATGCTGAAGTCTGGTGTAGGTAAAGATACCATAGCTCCATTTGATCTTAATGTTATGGGGTACCCTGAAATGATAATAAGAATCCAGTTAGTACATTTAGCTATAGTATAATCTTATTTATAGCAAAAAAAATGACTATGCCCAGCTTTTCCAGGGTGGCTGAGTGGTTTAAAGTAGGGATATGCAATTTCAAAATATCTCAATAGAGCTACCATACCATTCCTTAGGTAGAATCATTAATAGGCCAAAAGAGAAAGACTTGTTGCATTGCTGGGTACCCTGATAAATTATAACATTTTCAATTAAGGAAATTTTTATGTTTCATTTTTACAAAACAGTTTGCATGAAACCTGGGGCATACTTCACATATGGGAAAGACATGTACTAATGATTGCATTTATAAAATAATAAACACCAACTTTAAGTTATACCTATGTATTATTAATAGACTATACTTACATAGTTGGGAAGCATTCTTAATAGAATCTATAGTACTTCCAGTTATAGGAAGACTTGTATAATTTCTGGCAGTGGGTAACATTGCTGTTATGACAGCAGAACCAATATAAAATCCATGATTAGCATCTGGCGGATACTCTTGCCATTTCAAAAATATAAACTCAAAGTTTATTGATATGGTTGTAGTGGACCGAGGTGGTAGAGTCAGGAGTAACTCGAGATGGTAAGGTTTTTGTCTAGTTCTTCCTGGTGAAAAGTACTGTGATACTATCAAATTGCTGTCAGGATTTCCATTTATTCGCAAAGAACTAAGTTGTATAGGTAACCACCATGGTGCATTTTCCAGCACCACTACATTGATGGGTGACCAGTAATTGTTGGTAATTTCAGTTACAATTCCTCCTACTTCTCGTCCATATCCTAAAATATATCTTGTAAAGTACAAAGGAGGTGGTATAGCAATATGAACATTGTTTTTGTATTTGTACTTGACACCTATATTAACCATGACACCATCAGCTGGTATATCAAAAGTGGCTAATTTAACTTCACTGCCTCCTCTCTTTGATACAATGATATCTTCAGGATCAGGAGATAAGTTAAATGGCTGAATATCATTGGTTGTGATGTCAACATAGACACGACTAGAAGATGCGAGGGGGCAGCCTCCTGGTAGCCCTTGGCCAAACAACTTTATAAAAGACCAATCAGGACTATTTATGACCTTATCATCATATACAAGAGACACAGTTAACTTGACTTCATGGTGAGTTTTGGAACATTCATCATTTGAGCACATTTTTCTGAAGTGAACACCTATGGAATGGTAATTTGTGTTGTGAATCATTCTAGAGTTAAGCAATGATGAAAATCCACGACTGGATTCACAAGGTAATAACTTCTTCCATGGTGTTAAGTTTTCAGTACATACAATCTCCCTCGGTAAAGAAGCATATCTCAGATGAGAAGTTAAATTTTCTTTACTCTCAATTGGGCCACTAGGCCAGAAAGTCATTTGTGGTGTTACTGTATTAAAATTCTCAATAAAATTTAATGATGCACAAAACATTCCAGATAATGTTGCTGCTAACTTCTTCCATTCTGTGTCCACATCAGAAACTTCAGGGGCAAACCATGCATAAAGTTCTGCACCTGGTGCTGCATCTAGTACTGGGTAGCCCCACTGGTCATGTCTCCATTGACCCTCCGTCAATGTCAAGTGTAGCTCTTCAACTTTAAATCTGTTTATTACTTCTCCAAGAGATCTTGGGAAAAGATGGTAGTGTTCTTCTGGAATAAATAAATTTTATTTTAGTGGTTTTGTCACACTATACCCATTAATACATAAAGCTGAAGAGTTTGTATGTTTGTATATGCTAATCACAGAAACTACCAATTTGATTTGAAAAACAAACAACACAATTGAGAAGGGTAGTAAAGTAACCATACACATAAATCAATCAGAAATTTCCTTGGGAAAAGCCGGGACGGAAAGCTAGTGGTAAATGTATATATACTAATAATAAAGCTGAAGAGTTTGTTTGAACGCGCTAATCTCTGGAACTACCAGACAGATTTAAGAAATTCTTTTTGCATTTGATAGCTAGTGTAGGCTATATAACATCACGCTACCTACCATATAAGGGGTGAAATGGGGTATTCTTAATACAACGCGTACAAAGCTAATTAAATTGCTAGTTAATGATAACAGAAATTTATAAAAATACTTACTGGTTATATCATTGTTGACAATTGTTATAAACTGGAAATATGCATAAACATGTGTAGGTAACAGAGGTTTCAATAAAAGTTCCTCTTTGAAATCATCCGGTTCAAAACAGTAAATGGATTTGGTGATCAACAATATGAAACTTAATAAAATAAACGACATATTTGTAAATTTTAGCCAACACATGATAATCCTTACATTGATATTTACGGTCACTCAATGCTAATGCTAATAAAAATTAAACCCAAGATAATATTCTTGATTAAACCCTACACCGGGTAATCCAAGGAATCAAGGAATATAAAATCACAGATAACTCTAATTTTATCACAGAGCAAGTCAAATTTAATTTTAACAACAGCAAAAAGGTACTCTTTGACAACAGCAGACTACTCACAGAGTAGTATATTCCTTCTCACTTCTCAGTATTATATTATAAGTTACTCTATGGTTTGCTTTGTTTTGTTTTGTTTTACTTGCTCTGTGTGTTTTCAGTTTTGTGAGCAAATCTCTGTGGAGCAAATTTCTTTATTTCTGTTTTTCCTATTAAAAAAAGTTAAAAATAATAATTTAAATAGCGTATTGTTTTAAAGTACGCATATAATTTCAAATATTATGTTAAACTAGATTCTAAACATAGGTAATAATTTGCAAACAAACTTGTCATGGATAATGAATTTGTTGATATTAGTACGAATTTATGTCTTCAGCTTGCATATGGTGTGGGCCACATTTTAAACGATGTTTGTGCTAGCATGTGGTTTACTTACCTACTAGTATTTTACCACTTAGTTCTGGAATTCAGTGCATCCCAAGCTGGTAACCTAATGTTGATTGGTCAGGTTGTAGATGCTTTATCTACACCCTTTGTTGGTTATCACTCTGACAGAACAAATAATGCTCTAAGTTCTAAATATGGAAAAAGAAAATTATGGCATTTATTTGGTGAGTATTAGACAAATATAATTTTATAAGTTCAGAACACAGCCAAGGGGTTTTGGGATGGCTGAGTGATCAACCACTGCTTTCTAATGATAGCACTTCTAACCTTCCTCGATCCTTTCAACTCTAAAATTACTGCGGCTTTTTTAAATTTTGTTTAGTTATTTTGAGAATAGGTACTTAAGTAATTAATTTGCTGATTATTTTCAGGTACTGCATGTGTTATGGGTTCATTTCCATTTGTTTTCTCCCATTGTTTGGGATGTGAAATGTCACATAAATGGGCCCAAATGGTTTACTTTGCAAGTTTTATTATGGTCTTTCAAATAGGATGGGCTTCAGTTCAAATATCACATCTTAGTCTTATTCCTGAATTATCTGAAGATGATCACACTCGTACTCATCTAACTGCTGTCAGGTATGTCATTTCTTTTATATCTAATATATAAAATTCTCCTGTCACAATGTTCGTTCCCATACTCCTCCGAAACGGCTTGACCGATCCTTATGAAATTTTGTATGCATATTCAGTAAGTCTGAGAATCGGCTACTATCTATTTTTCAAACCCCTAAGTGATAAGGGTAGGGGTAGGAGTAGTACAAGCAAGTCAATGTTTGGGCAGGACAACGTCTGCCGGGTCCGCTAGTATACATATAAATGTTTTTCTTATAACAATACCATAATATGTCAACAGATTTTGCTAGCATTGCCTGTGGAAATTTATGATTGGTTCATGTTTATGGTTACTGCTTCACACCTTTGGGTTGTAGCATGACATTATATAGTTTATAACCTTTCGCAATAGATAGGCTACTTGATGCTAGAATACCTTTTCAAATAGGGCTGATCTACTAAGAATTCATTAGACACATTCTAATATAGTTACATAGAAACTATTTAGCTTTATAGTATAAAAATTTCATCAGCTAAATGAGGAAGACTTTCCTTCTGCTTCCTAAGGGTGAAAAAAAGTTACATAACTACTAAAATCAAATTTTTATTTTTGCTAATTTGTTATAGATATGGATTCACTGTGTTCTCCAACATTTTTGTTTATATTGTTACATGGATTGTGTTACACGTGACTGGTGAATGTGATAAGCAGGTACATACCATATTAACTAAAGTACTAAACTAAACAACATAATTAAAAACCTAATTATGGCTTAATATTGGAACTACTGCAACATGTATGTATAGTTATAACAAATAACTTGATCCAGATTGAACCCTAAAGTGGGAAGGATGACCATTCATGTCATGAATATGGAGTGCAGTCTATAACAATATTTGGTGATAATTATAATTAGTATAGAATGAAGTTTATGAGATGTGTTTAATTATAATTTCCTTTGTGTTGCAGCAAGTGGGTCCTGGAGATGCTTGGAAATTTCATCATGTAGTATTTATAGTTATATCAGTTGGTGCTGCAGCTTCAATAGTGTTTCATGCTGTGGTACGTGAGAAGCAGCCGTATAGGACCCAACAAGAATTAGAGAGGCAAGGAAATAATGTACACTGCGAGATACTAAAGAGGCCAGTCATGTATCAGGTATGTTATATCAATATATATTTACATTTAGTTATAATTTTCCATAATCCTAGCCTATGCATGTATTAAATGCAGAATAACAGTTACATTTTGATGGAACTAAAAATCACATGCATTTTTAAAAGGTATTTGTATCTAATACATACATACAATCTTTTCTGCTAGCTCTTCCCAACATAACCATACGAACTCTTAACACGGCTAGTGTCTACAATAAGGCAATAAGGTACAATACAATGTATATTTTTAGACATGGAAAGATGTAGCTTAACTTGTTTGAAAGCCAGAATCTGTCTAAACAAAAAATGATTTGATATCTAACAAAAATTCACACTGCCCTACTAATTGTACAAAAATTTTCATGTGAATTAAACAAATTTTTATGTGGTTTTATCCCTTTTTTAGGTTGCTGGAATATACATGTGCACACGTTTGGTTGTTAATGTATCTCAGATGCTAGTTCCCTTGTATCTACATAAGACATTGCTACTACCCGCAAGATCCCTTGCTGTAGTTCCTTTATCTATGTATCTCGGTAGTTTAGTGGCAGCGGGAGTGCAAAGGTTAGCCCCGCAATCCATTGGCCGCAAAATACATTATTTACTGGGTTCCTGTTGTGCATTGGTGTCATACTTTTGGATACATTTTGATTCTGGAAACCTTTATAAGGAGTACTTTATATATTTTGTAGCTGTTTTAATAGGTTAGTTAATAAATTTTTAACAACATTTATATTAAATTTCTTAAAACAATATACTTGGGCTCATAGTATCTTGATGGTAGGCTAAGAACCTGTACAATCCACACCCCCTCCCCCCCTTCCTCTATTAGCATTGTTTTTTTAATTGTCTTAAAAAAAGAAAAGAAGGAAGTTCTCATTAAGAGGTTGTGTACCGCGCCCGTTTCCATACAAACGCAGAAATTATTTAGCTCACAAAGTTAGACGCCTTAAATTACGAATTTTGAAAAAATCTAAACGTAATTTTTCACTATGTCAATAACATGTACTTACTAAAATTTTGTTGAAATTAGATAATACACACATCAAAAAAGTCTAGGGATCAAACATATTATTTTCAAACTTTTTTTGTAATCAACAAATAAATAATATGAAGTATTTTATATCACTAGAAAGGTAATTTTATGGTTATTTAAAAATCAAAATTAAAAATAAAAATCGAAAGAAGATAAAAAAATTATAAGGGAAACAAAAATTATGTAAAAAAAAATATGTGGTAATCATTGTAAAAATAAAAAAAACAAGAAACATAGGCACAGCAGTTTGAAAAACTAAATTATATTCACATTAGTAGTCTGTCGGACCTCCTAAAGTATTCATTACCGCTCTACATCGTCTTTCCATGCTTAATATGATATTGTTAATGGTGTCCTGTGGGATCATGTTCCAAATTCTAGAAAGATGTAGAAAAAGGTCTTCCTCAGTGTGCAAATTTTCAGGCATCTCACTAAAAGCTCTTCGTCCGAGAAGATCCCATACGTGCTCAATGGTATTAATATCAGGAGACTGCGCCGGCCACGGTAACAGCGACACGTCGTTCGCCGACCGTGTAATGACCGACCGTGCAGTGTGCGCGCGAGCATTGTCTTGCATGAAAAGAAAATCTTCACAGATTTGCAGTCGGTACGGATCCACAACAGGTCGGACCACTTCGTCGCGGTATTTTAGAGCACTCAAATTACCACGTATCCAAACGAGGTCCGTTCTTGCACCGAGGCGGATTCCGGCCCAAATTATTATTGTTCCCTTGATAAGGGTGAACTTCCAGGGTATGCTGAAGTCGACTGTTACGTCCAGGAATTCGCCAAATAGTCCGGAATCCGGTTGAAACCCGAAGCGAGGTTCGTCAGAAAACATGACACGGGTCCAGTGATTATTGTTGCAATGTAAATGTTCACAAGCCCGTGAGGGAGACGATCCTCGATTGCCTCGTCGTAGAGCTGGGACTCTTAAAGGTCTACGAACGTGAAGATTAACTTCATGTAGCCTGTTCCTATAACAGTTTGGTCACTAATAACCAGCTGATCTTGCTACTGTAGCCTCTCCACGAGTTGGCGGGCTGTGATATTGCTCTGCCTTCTAGCAGCGTTTTGTAAAACACGGTCTTCTCTTTGCGTCGTTACCCTATATCTTCCTCGGTGTCGTTCGGCCACTTCTCCGTTAAAACGATACCGTGTGTATATCACGCTTTGCTGGGTTTCTATGGCCATCGCAACGTCGATTTGAGTGCGTCCAGCTTCCAGCATTCCGGCACAAAACATCTCGTTGCGAGACTAACAGCGATCTTTTCTAGATCGATGGAGACTAATGACGACGAGGCATTATGTAGGTACACACAATGTTTACAGCGTAAAGATTTTTTGTCTCCAGGGAAAATGAACAAAAATTCGTAATCAAACAAACTTGCGATTTGCTTGCGAAACGAAATTCTAAGTTTCCCCCCTTGTAAAACTTTTTTTTAAATTTTGTTTTAAATTTAGAACATATTTTATTATATGCATTTATCCTACATGCATACTTTTTACCTGCCAGTACTATTTTCTAAAGAATTTAAAAAATATTTATTTATAAAAGTTTGATCCCTAGACTATTTTGATGTGTGTATTTGGGGTAGTACAAGATTTTGTCCATTTGTATGGAAACGAGCTTAACTTACTTAAGGTGTCTGTACCACATTGCTTGTAATGAGTTATCTTATCAATTACCATACACTTTTTTATTGCTTTGAGTCCTGTAGCTCTCAAGTTTGTATGTTATTTGAATAAAAACCCCTCCTTAGTGTGCACTAGAGTACTCAAGGAATCCATTAGTTAGTTTATTTTTTTATTTGCGCTTCAAGAAGAAATTAATGTAGGAGTTAACTAATAAACTGGGACAGGACTTATTAATGTAATTTGATATTCAGGTTTTGGTGGAGCAATAATGTTGGTGACCAGCTTGGCGCTCACAGCTGATTTAGTTGGATCACAAACTGAAGCCTCAGCTTTTGTCTATGGTCTCATGAGTTTTACTGATAAACTGGCCTGTGGTATAGCTATTGCTGTGATACAAAAATTGTGAGTTCTATTAAAATAAAACTTGTACTTACCCAAATTTTTACATTCTAAAGCGGGAACTACATTAGGTGAAGTGGGCCACAATATGCCGGCCGATCTGGACGCGTCGGAGCCCATATATTTTATATGGCGACTAGTTGTGTAGAACTATATTAGATCGACGCCGCGCGACACGGCTGTACACATAAAATTATCCGCTAAATGTAGTTCTAGCTTTATCCTATTAGGTGTGAGTGAGAGAGACTTACCATCAGTTCTGTATAATCGCTAAATGTGCACAATGTTACCAGTGACTCTAGCGACGCGAAAGTATAAAGGACAATGATAAAGAAAGTTATGGTGTGATCTGTTTTTCAGATTCCTGTATTCTGTAATTTTTTATAATATTAATATAGATAATGATTTATAAAATATTTATATTTCAGTGCAGATGATACAGATATATACTACTATAGAGACATATTATCCTGGGTCTGCGGAATTTCCACCATTTTGGGACTCACACTGACAATGGTTTTACCAAAGCTACAGCCTGAACTTGTTAATGGTAATAAAGATAATGTTATCTAAATATATAAAACTGTCGTGTCGCTGACTGACTGACAACAACGCACAGCCTAAACCACTGAAGATATAAATATGAAAATTGGAAAGTATATTGATATATTCCTAAGGGGTTGTAGAGGTGCACTAAGAATTTTTCGAAATCAACCTCTAAGTGGGTATGTAATACAACGCGTACGAAGTCAATAATATAATTTAAACATATTTTAGTAGGTAATGAGTGTGAATCACAGCTCACATACATCACTTGTACCACTATAAGTTCGAGATAATCTATCTTCTTATATAAAACAATTGCCACATGTATGATGGAGCATCACTTGAGAACAGCTTGACTGATTTGGCTTTTTTTTTTTGTTGTGTTCGTAATGGACAACATTTCATTTTTCGTAAGGTACCAAAATTCGAAAACCGTTTGGAGATTACACGCTAGAAAGCTTATTTTTAATTTTTTTTATTTTTTATATCCTTTAATTTTCGAGTTATTTTAAAAATAATGAAATATTGAAAATTAAGGATTAATAGGTGCCCTAATCTGTGCTAACCCTCTAATTTAAAAATACTAATGTCTGTTGGCAGAGTTGTTAGTTATTGAACTCAGGTGTTGCCCTCTATTAATTTTACCCATTTTTATTCCATTTAAAGCTAAATTAATAATTATTCTTTAAATATAATTATAAAAATACTTCTTATATATAATATTTTTTTGGAAGTTTTGCTAGTTTCGAATGGGATATCACAGGAAATATATTTACGAGTGAAACCGCGGACAAAAGCTAGTATTATTATATACATTATGAATAATGTTGCAGGCGATTTGAGTTCCGGCTACGGCAACACCTATTTTTAACACGGTATATTATACTCTTTGCATTTCTATAACGTATACTCTGTGGCTTGACTGACACTATCTGTCACATTCTTTGGGTGACAGTTTATATTTCTTAATTTTAGTCCTAGCTATGGTTTTTAGTTTATAAGTCCTCATAATTTATAAAAATTCATAATTAAATTAAAAATATAAAAACTCAACCAAAAATAAAATAGAAAAATACGTGTAACTTATTTTTTAATATATTTTTAATTAAAGTAATAAAAATGGTTGATTAAAAAAATGAAATGTTGTCCATTGCCAGCACAAGGTTTTTAGGGAAAGAAAAATTGGAAAAAAATATTATTTACTTAATTAGATACCTACTAGCTTTCCGTCCCCGTGGTAGTTTTTGAGATAAATGTCACTTCATTTTCTGGCCTTCAAATAGAAATTTAATAAATATCTCTCTTCCCTTATTGCCCGCTACTTAGTACGCGTTGTATTAGGAATGCAATTCACCCCCTTGGGTAGGTAGCGTGATGTTAAATAGTCTATATAACCTTCCCCAAAAACGGGGTATCAAATGCAAAAATATTCTTTTAATCGGACCAGTAGTTTTTGAGTTTATTAATTAAAGTTTTTGAGTCTATAGAATACAAACAAATAAATATATTTTTTTATATATTAGATAGCCTAGCTATGTTACTCAGTGATAATATAGCATTATACTGGTGAAATTATTTTTATAATCAGTCCAGTAGTGTTTGAGTTTATAGCGTGATGTAGCCTATAATCTGCAATGCAATAATAATTTTTCAAATCCGACTGATAGTTCCAGGGATTAGCGCGTTCAAACAAGGTCATTGACAGCTTAAGGGTCCTATATCCATAATTTGTATGGGGGATAAACAATTCCCAATTTCTCTGTAAATAATCCACTTGTGTCTCTGTAATTTAGCAAATAGTTAGGTACTTATTCAATAATATATATATGTATATATTAATAATATATATATATAATATCTAAGTGAAATAGCCATTATTTTTTCAATTGGTTATATTGAATAGGTAATATGGGTGGTTAAACTTTGCCCCCGTTTTCTCTTTCATAATCTATCACAAATCTCTTAATTTTTTTTAATGCGCTGTTATACCATTACCCTTCAATTATATACTTCGCGTTGTTTTTTGTCGCTTATTGAAAATTTAAAATTCGGAGAATCGGAAAAATTATGAATCTAGGAGCCTTAACACTTTATTGTATTGTTTCAGAATCAATGTCTACAATGATTGCAGATGAAGAATTTAACGCTGATGACGAATCTCTTTTACATTCGTAATGTAGATTTAACATTTAGGTGCTAATGATGCCTATGATTTGATCTATGGCAAAACGTGATATATATCTATGACATTCCAAATAAGAGAAACTTTTATTTAATGTTATATAAAACTGTTTTGTTAATTTTATTGTAAATGTTTAAATAACTTTTGGATGTAAGGACTTTTTCTTAAAACAATTGCCTCATTAATTAATAATGTTAAGGTAAATTCAGGTTAATCATTGTCTTTGATATAACATTAAATTAAAAATAACAATATAAATGAAAAAATTTCAGATTTTGAGAAAATAGTTTAAGTATAATGCCAATGACTTTTAACTGTTAGGAGTAGTGACTTAGTTTGATTTTTAAGGTAGGTCAGTCTCTATCATTCCTGGTACTAATCTATACTAATACTAGCGGACCCGGCAGACGTTGTCCTGCCCAAACGTTGGCTTGCCTGCACTACCCCAACCCTTATCACTTAGGGGTATGAAAAATAGATTACGACCGATCGTGGACCCTACCGAATATACACAAAAAAAAAATCGGTCAAGCCGTTTCGGAGGAGTATGGCAATTAACTTGTGACACGGGATTTTTATATATAAGATTATAAAGAGATAGTTTGAATTTTGTGAGTTGGTGTAGGGGGTAGGGGGTAATATCTCAAATTTATGGATGGCCCCTAAATTATGGATAAAACTCTTTAAGACATACAATTAGAAAAATCTGCATTTAAAAAAAGGACTTTTAGGCATAATTATTATAATGTAAGCTGCATTATAGAAATATTGGAAATAGAAAAGTCATATAAGGCCATTACAATGGACAACATTTCATTTTTCGTAAGGTACCAAAATTCGAAAACCGTTTGGAGATTACATGCTAGAAAGCTTATTTTTATTTTTTTTTATTTTTTATATCCTTTAATTTTCGAGTTATTTTAAAAATACTAAAATATTGAAAAATGAGGATTAATAGGTGCCCCAATCTGTGCTAACCCTCTAATTTAAAAATACTAATGTCTGTTGGCAGAGTTGTTAGTTATTGACCTCAGGTGTTGCCTTCTATTAATTTTACCCATTTTTATTCCATTTGAAGCTAAATTAATAATTATTCTTTAAATATAATTATAAAAATACTTCTTTTATATAATATTCTTTGGAAGTTTTGCTAGTTTCGAATCACAGGAAATATATTTACGAGTGAAACCGCGGACAAAAGCTAGTATTATTATATACATTATGAATAATGTTGTAGGCGATTTGAATTCCGGCTACGGCAACACCTATTTGGAACACGGTATATTATACTCTTTGCATTTCTATAACGTATACTCTGTGGCTTGACTGACACTATCAGTCACTTTCTTTGGGTGACAGTTTATATTTCTTAATTTTAGTCCTAGCTAAGGTTTTTAGTTTATAAGTCCTCAAAATTTATAAAAAATCATAATTAAATTAAAAATATAAAAATTCAACCAAAAATAAAATTAAAAAATACGTGTAACTTATTTTTTAATATATTTTTAATAAAAGTAATAAAAATGGGTGATTAAAAAAATGAAATGTTGTCCATTACGAGCGCCTAGCCCGAGTGTGAAGTGTGGACTCTTCACTCTAGAAAAAGAAAGTATTTGAAATAATTTCTATTCAATGCGTCAATTGCAAAAGCGCCACTCCCAGGCTCGATTAATAACAGTGCAGCATTTTGTCAAGTAAGGTAATGGCGTGCCAACAACAAAAAATCAATATAAGCTATATTAACTTTCATGTTCATACAAAAATCTCAGAAAAAAAGCAGTTTTTCCCGATTTTTTCTATTTCTCCTATAACCTGATTTGGACTATTACCAACATTAAAAAAAAAATTTGCCAATCAGTCCAGCCGTTTTTAAATGATGCGCTTACCAACGAACAGAGTTTCATTTTATTATATAGATTTTCTGTAAAAAAATCTACTTTCATATGATTTAGATATTGCAAAATCGTCATGGAGTTCTGAAAAAGTGTTATTTACTCTTATATTTTTAAACATAACATTTGTGTAACTGGTGTAAAGGGAATCCCAGTATGTTCTCTAATAGTTTTGATCAGAAAATAACAGCTTTCAGGGATACCAATATAAAAACATTATAAAAATATGTTTTTTTCGCAATTTTACTCATACTTTTAGTAGGTAATTAAATTAGAATTTTTCTCCTCTTTTAATTTATTTACTTGAATTCATATCATTTGAACTGCTGCTATTGCAAGATGACACTTGAAAAAGGACGGTGATGAGCCAGAAAGTGCTATAGATGGAATGTATAATGAAACATCACAATCAGATACAGATAGATTGTCTCTAGCTTTTATAATAGATCTTATCTGAGAAACTTGGTGATGCATACAATATAATAATATAAAATTCTGACCTAACAGTTGATTAAATATTTTACAAGATTAAAAAGTGGAGTTCATAAAAAGTTAAGTACTAAATAGGTACATCAAATTAATTACACAATACTAGGGCTTCGCGTGTGGAATTAACTGTGACAAGGATTTCTTGAATATGCTTTTAATCCACCTCAAACTGAATTTACAACTACACACACAGCATAGAAGGTATACTTATTAGATTTGAGTTAGGTAGGTGTAGGTATCCTCTAAAGCTGGTGATAATTGAGTGAAGTAAGTAAAGTTTGGGTCAGAAAAGATATTTCAAAATTCATAGCACAGAAAATAATTAGACCAATAAGTATTTATAAAATAACCTTTTACAGTACTTATATAAATAAATTGTATTTTAAGCAAAATTACTTATTTATTTTATTGTAACTGCAAACAAAGATACCTACAATCTAGGCCTAGCCTAGGGCAACATTGACAATGCATGTGAAAGAGACTTGACCAGACATCTCAATCTTACCTAGCTACATGCATTTTCTAGGGGTTCCAAGTGGACAGACAGCTCTTACCTTGTAATAAAAACAGGATTGTACAATATAATATATCATGACAGAGTAGATATCAGAATTTGAACTAAAAAATTAATACTGTAGTCATTGGAATTTATAGCCAAAAGAAGACCCACCATTATTCAGCATAAACATTTGAGTCTTGTTCCAATAATAAAGGTGGGTTTGCAAATAATATAAACGGTTATTTTACATAGTGCTGGTGGCTCACTTCACTGGCACTCCTTTTCTGTACCTATTCTTTGATTTTTATATCTTAGTAGGTACCTTAAAATATGGCTAAGGGCTAAATTTTATCTTGTGCTGCTGTGTCAGATAAGAAAACAATTATATGTTCTACAATTTGTATTTATTCATAAAATATCCTTCATTTGAAAGGAAAATCACAATAATTGTAGAACAAAACAAGCACTACAATGAAAATAAATATCAGCATTATCACAAACAAAGCATTGCCATCATCACATTTTAAGCATTATAAATCCAATTACAATAATTGAATTTATTGTTTATAAAAGAAAGCTTACATTCCTTTAGCATATTATTTTTTAAATATTTGGAATATTCATTGTAAAGCAGTAAATGATGATAGTTGAACCTGCAGTTATTCATTGGCCACAAGAGCTACTACAGTAAAACGCAATTCATTGGGATCGCGTGCCATGAACTCTCTGCACACTTTAGCTGCATCATCCAACAGAGTGTCGGGTGTAGTGGACCCGTGATTCACAGGAAAAGCACGACGACCATCAAGCTCATACAATGACCCATCTTTGTGTACAAATGTTATAAAATGGTGATTTACTGGATCATCAGCACCAGGTGTGTTAGTTTGGCCTTCCTGAGCTAACTCCTGGTGAGCATCTATAATTCCCTGGCATTTCTCAAGCAAAGCACCCCTAGCTGCAGAATCCAATCCACTTGCTTCATTCAAAAACATTTTCATGTGGCCTTCAGATAATTCAATTTTATCAATGTTGTTAGCAACACTGTGAACAAGAGCAATAGTGCCACAGGCATTGCTTAAATTTTGTTTCATGTAAAATATGTCGGGAGTCACATTTTGGCCCTTTGATAATATTTCGTTTTCTTGCGCCTGCTTATGTTTTTCGTACGCATCGGAAAGGGGGAATAGTAGCATAACAGCAATGACTGGGCGCGGTACAAAAGACAATAACTCTGGGTCTAGTCCGATCACGTCAACAACATTCCATTTTTCAGAAACTCCCAATTTCTGTAGAAATTTGTTCATAACATCTGGATTGGACTCCAAAGGCACCAGTACTTCAGCCATTATTAGTGTATTTTGCTGCGGACAGAGGAAATTTATTATTGTAGGTTACCGGTGAAGAAGTGCTTATTCATCAAGTCAATAAAGAAAATGGTAACCTTATATGATGCACTATGTAAGTTCTTTTATTTCCTTTGTTTTTCTCTTCAAATTCAAAACAACTTTCACTTCTTGAAAAAAATGGCGACAATAATTAGATCCATAGACTAGAGAAGAGAGAGGTAGGAAGGAAATCGTAGTTGGACGCACAGAGCAAGTGGACGTTGGACCTCCTCTATGGTTGGACGTACATAATATTGATGCCGGCACCAGACTTCGTTTAAGGATAAGACAAAGGCAAAATAAAAATCGGGTTTGGGTGTGGCTACGTGAAATGGGCAGTAACTTTTCTAAGATCACAGAACCAATGCTATTTAGTCACTCGTCAGCTTAGAAAGCATAGAGCTTCGAAAAATCTTAGAGGCGGTAACATTTAGAAATTTTAAGTCAGACAAAGACAGTAATTTTTATGAGATACGCAAAAATAGACAAAAATTCTAAAAACTGTTGTTTTGACTTCTAAATGATAGAAATAAGACCATGAAAGAGAATAATTTTATTAGATATATATTGATAAAAAAATCTGATACGAGTCTGTTTCGTGGAATACTTATATCCTTACTAATATAAATGCGAAAGTAACTCTGTCTGTCTGTTACGTTCAAGGATTAAACCACTGAACCGATTTCGATACAATTTGATATGGAAAAAGCTTAAACCCTAAGAAAGGACATAATGCTACTTTTTCTTTAAATACATCTAAGGGTGTATAATAGGGGTTGAAAGTTAGTATGCGGATCTCACGGGCGAATCTGGGGCGAAACGCAACTTCAACATAAATATACCAAAATCAACAGAATATAGAGCTGAGAGTATCACGGGGTTCAGGAAAATAGATAAAAACACAAAGAAAGTTGATGAAGTCTATTTATTGCTTTTATTGGTACAATTTCTTCATAAAGGCTAACAAAAAGATGTGCACAAGAGTAACCTAAGGGAGTGTTAGAAAGGCAAAAGGCATGCCGTAACAAATATGAACCTATTAAAATGTATATTTATACAGAGTTTAGTGCAAGAGATGTAGATAAGAAAAATAATTAAAATCACTTATACAATGGTATTCGTGCCCTTGTTTAACTTGTGTATATCTAATATATAAAATTTCCGTGTCACAAGTTAGTTGCCATACTCCTCGGAAATGGCTTGAACGATTTTTATGAAATTTTATATTTATATTCGGTAGGGCCGACAATCGGTCGTAAACTATTTTTCACCCTCCTACCACCACCGCCCATTTTTTAATCGCTATTTTAGTATGAACAATATCCAAAGTTAGTGGTAGTGGTAGTGGTAGGGGTAGGTGTAAGGATAGGGTAGGGGTAGGGGTAGGGTTAGGGTTAGGGTTAGGGGTAGGGGTAGGGGTATGGGTAGGTGTAGGGGTAGTAGTAGGGGTAGGTGTAGGGGCAGGGGTAGAGGTAGGGGTAGTCCAGGCAAGCCATTATCTATGAGTGCTATAGGGTATATTTTATTTTGTTCGAAAATATCCACGGGCGAAGCCGGGGGCGGAATGCTATTTATAAATAAACTGAACATTTTTATTGTATGACTGGTAAAAATATTTTATTAAAATTAAAATTCGAATTATTAGTCCCTATATAAGAAACTTTCCATTGTGCTGTACTAGTGCTTGTGCCAGTGTTGTACTGATTCCATATTGCACTTGTCTATCAGAAAGCTTCTAGGGAGGCTTTTAGAAATTCCACAAAACGGTTCAGGTCCATACTGTGTATCCTTAGCCCCTGCACGTGCCAGGAAGTCAGCAATTTAATTACCTTCTATCCCTGAGTATTTAAGGATAACTTAGTTTTTGCTGCCCAGTCTGTTCAGTACATCAACGCAGTTCATGACCAGCTGAAAGGATATAGTATAGAAGTTGATGGCCAAGAGAGCCGCCTTGCTGTCTGAATGTATATAAATGTTCTTGTTTATGTAGTGCACTTATTCCAAGCAGAGTTATACGCACTAATTATAATATAATATACTGGCATGTTTGCTAAGATTGATTGCCTCCTTGAAGAGTCTATACACTATATATTCTACAGCCTACATTATGTCCCATTTTAAGCCATCAGTAATTTCACAGTGTATAGTTTAATAAAATTGTTATGCGGGGGCATGGTGTCTGTTGTCATTTGCATAACAGGATCATCTTGAGTCGATTTTTGAAACGAAATCAGTGTCTGCGAATGCCATGATGTCCTGGGAGTGACATCATGGCATTCTGCTACTCTTTTCCAGTTTTCTTCTTTTCTTTTTATGGTTTATTTTTCTGTACCTCGGTATTGTCTTTTATTTCCCATTTTGATCCACCAACTAAGACACAATGAAGATTATTATAAATTTATATAAAGTAGAAATATCAAAATATTATAAGAAACGAAACGATGCTAATAACGGATCGCTCGTCTCGGCTAGGCGGCTAGCCGGCCGGCCGAGTGGCGTGTCTGAATATTTTCATTACTATGGAAGTAGATTTTTATTTGTTAAATTATTTAAATACGTAAAAAAATATCACCAACTGACGTCCAAGAAAAAAGCTCAGATTCCACGTCCGAAAGGCCCCAGCGCTGCGGGCGGACTGAATTCGGTGCCGGTTAGGTGCGTTAGATGTTACTTTTGCTTGTCATAAATTTATTTTTTACTGTAACAAGTTTTTACTAGGAAATTCACTAGATATTATTAATATCTATCGTTAAAAAAAAACCGTTTTAATCACGTTTCAATAGCTTAAGATAATAGCATTTAAAAATTCAAAAAAGGGTTTACAATATATTTTATTATTAAATAAATTATTAGTTTAGATAAAAACGAATTATGAAATTCACAAGATAAAGAATGAAAGAACATGATATATTTTTTTCGGAATTATCATGCCAATAAATTCAGAGGAAACAGGATTCAAAATCAGCTAATTTGCCTTTGTCTTCCCCTTAATGCGTTATTCGTTATGCGGCTTATTCGCAAGAATATTTGCTATGCGGGCGAATAACGAACACGCCATCACACTTCGTGTCTGTGTGCCGAACATGCCAAATATGTGTTTGCTTTTAAAAAAATGGACGTATATATAAATAATACCTGTTGTATTTATAAATACAAAGTTACCAAAGGAACGAAAAGAAAGCGCTGGTGGATCATCACAAGTCATAAGAAACGAACTAGGTAAGTAGTATTCGAGACAAAGAGAATATACCTATACCTACGTCGTGACACGACCCAACAGACCGCTGGCTGGAGCGAATGAGTGAACGAAGTGGTGGTCACTGCTGGGTGGGTTAGCATCAAGGAATATACTACTACGTGACATCTTTCGTTTCGGCCGAATGGCCTTGAAAAGTGTTAAGTATGCACCCTATGTACATAATCTGTGCATAGATAGTTTGCATACAGCCTACTACTCTACGTATAGTATATAACATTCACATTATATCTCATCTATTAAGTGTATTTTCTACAGAAATTATTTTTTCATTATCTATGTTTTTAACAAAAAATAAAATAAAATTATAAAGTAGGTATTTAATTTTATGTTTTAGGTATAGTATAGTATAGTTGTTGTAATTATTATTATATTGTTCTAAATGTAACTGTATTTAAGTTGTTATAGTATAGACATTAGTTGTAGTATTGTTTTTCTTTGTTTCAGCTATCTGGAAGAGTGCTTCTAAATTTATTTAAATATTTGTCTCTCTCTCTCTCTCGTTGCTAAATACACTGACGTGACACTGGCATAAATGTTCATAAGTGAACGATTGCCATAAAAAAAAAAAAAAAAAATACTTTGTTGGTTGGTTACTATGCAACAGTTATTTATATATGGACATTGTATTGTACAAATTATTATAAATAAATACAAGTGTTTCTTCAGTCTCTATATTTCTTATTATTATTTACAAAGTTGTAAAGAGACGATGATGGATTGAATAAAATTAACGTCTTTACTAATTACTGTCTTTAATTTCCACTTTGGACACAATTAAACAATTAAACAGAATTAAAATATTACACAGTTAAAACAAAGCGACCATTTCATTTGCTGGCCAACGCACCACTCTCTCTGCCACCTGGCGGGCAAAAGACGTAACTACTAATCAATTGACTGTCTTCTTACATACTCCCCCTTTTGACCAAATATAGGACCACCAGTTTGGTCAAACAAACACAAAAGTAACACAAAGAGAAAGTCAGTAAGAACAATTAACAATAACAAAAAACAATTAGAACAAGGAACTTAAACATAATCTAATAGTTTAAGAGGTCGACCGCGTCTCCGTTTTGGGTTGACGGGTCGTGGCTTGGACTGATCACCCTCACACTCACGTGCATGGTAGCGAGTAAGATCGGACACGTGATACTTACCGATCGATTCATCAGGAGCTTCACGATGCGAAATTAAGTAAGTGGTGGGACTCACCTTCATTTTTATACAGTAGGGCCCATCTCTTCTTGGGACGAGTTTCGAGGTTATACCCTTACCGGCATTACTCAAAACATGGCTACGTAGAAGGATTAGGTCACCAGGTGAATAGTCTTCCCCCACACGACGGGTCTCGTCTTTAGTAGTCTTAGGAAAATGGTTACCTGTATCGATGGTATGCTCGGCGAAAGGTGTCGCTCCTCCCCCTTCACCAAAGATGTCCTCGTACTCGTGAACTAAGGTTGACAATGCAGTTCGCTCCATTGACGACAGCATCGCCCCCTCATCAGGTCGAATCACGTCTGCAGCTGCACAACTCACCTTGACGCTTGACTTCTCGCCTTGCAAAGGATACACAGCCTGCGGGTGATCAGTCATAAACCATGAGTTCGCGTGTAAGTTAAGAACAATACGAGCACTACATAAAAAATCGATACCAAAAAGTGTTTCATTATTTACGGCGTTAGGTAAAACTATGAAGGTAGTTGGTACAACCTTACCCTCAAGTTTAACGTCGACGTCAACAAGTTTGACATTCATATCGCGCACAATCCCGTCTGCAAATTTTACACGAAAATTACTTTTACGAAACGGGTGACCTTGATCGCGTAGCAACGTATACAAACTATAACCAGCTATACATCGTTTGGCCGCTGTGTCCACTAAACCGGTACCACGAACCCCATTAATCTCGACATTGAGAATAGGTCGGTTACTGGTGCCGTTACTGTTGGAGTCAGACGCAAAGGCAACCTTCATTAATGGTAGCTTGTTACAATTTTGAATAGGCGACTTGCCTCTGAGAGGCAAACTCCCATTAGGTACAAAAGTGTTAGTACACAACTCGGTGATCTTTGACAGATGACCTTGCTTAATCTTTGACAAATTTGTATTAAACGAAAACGGACTCTTCTTTGGGCTACGATTGCTACGATTTACAGACATATTGTTACAAAATGTACAACTACGATCGTTACTACGATTTATAAAATTTGGTTCATGACTAAGATCTGTACATGGGTAGGTATCATCGCTCAAAGACTTGTCCAAAGAATGAAAATTACAAGAATAAAATGTATGACTAGTGTCTTTAGGCTTACTGTCCCCAGCATTACAATTAGCACACTTAGAACGAATGATGCCCTTAGCACCACAACCATAACACTTGATTTCACTATCCCTTTTAATTTTAAGTCGCGGACACTCAGAGCGAGCGTGACCACTTTTACGACAATAAACACAATAACTTTTGTTACCTTGAAGAGGTTGAATTACTTGGTTACACTGTGTCGCCCGAGGAACTTCACACGTCGAAGACCGAAGCGGAGTCTCGACCGAGTTACGAGCAGTCGTTGACCCGTGAAACACAGGTGACCGGAGTGATGTGCTCGGCGCAGGCGCCGCCGTAGAGCGCGGCTCATGCCGGCCGGCACGAAGCTCCCGTTGTCCCTGAACAGGCACCGACGCTGCTTCGTCGAATTCGTCCTCCACCTGTCTGGCGCGCTCGATGAGCTCGTCGACACTATTAACCAGGTCTCGAGGTATTCGCTTTCGAATATTGATGTTTAGCAAGCCGTAAAGAAGGTCTAATATAATTCGTTCATCAAGAACATACGGTAGACTCGCGAGTTCCGCGCGTTGACGGCTGATATAAATATCGGCGCGCTCGTGTCCTTGATCTGCACTAAACACGCCACGAAATATTTTGTAGGGAGGTTTCGGCGCACCATACATGGATCGCAAACGTTGTATTGCCTCTGTCCACGAAGAAATGGAGCCCTTTACTCCCTTGTACCAAACAGCAGCATCTGCCTCTAGTAATATTGGCAGGCCGCGGAGCGCATGCTCGTCACTTATATTTGTACACTCTTTGTATACTATGATTGTATCAATAAAAGCATCCACGACACGTGGATCTTGATGAGCTCTCCCGCTGAAACGCGCTGTACAGTTAGCGAAGTTTCCCATAAGCGCGGAGGGCGGTGCGATGTGTGATGTCGGAGACAGGCTTGGAGCGCCGCTGTCACTGTTGGAATCCTTGGAAGCTAGGATAGCTGATATTAACTCTCTGTTAGACTCAGCTTGAGCCCTAGCAAAGGACGCGAACATCGCTGACATGCGCGACTCCACCTCGAAGTCCGCCTCGTGGCTACTTTGCGCACTTTTTCTTCTTGGCATTTTCACTTTCACTTAACACCTCGAAGATTGAGACAGTCACACATAAAACCAGCAAGATGCTTGTTGAAAACTGAATATATTTTAGAAACAAAATTTAAGAGTTCGTAAAAATTCGTTATTTTGGTTCGAAACTTTTATTGGCCACTAGTTGGGCTGCCACTTGTAAAGAGACGATGATGGATTGAATAAAATTAACGTCTTTACTAATTACTGTCTTTAATTTCCACTTTGGACACAATTAAACAATTAAACAGAATTAAAATATTACACAGTTAAAACAAAGCGACCATTTCATTTGCTGGCCAACGCACCACTCTCTCTGCCACCTGGCGGGCAAAAGACGTAACTACTAATCAATTGACTGTCTTCTTACAAAGTACAATATACATTCCACTGTGTCGTTCTAACAAATTTGTAGAGTTGCAGGAATGTAATAGTTAAACGCTGAAATATTCTTGAAATACTCATATATATTCATTGAATTATGTTTACATGAAGTAACGTCAAAACCAAGATGACGTGCAAAATATCAAAATATAATATTATAAAGTAAACGTAGGAAAGTGTACCAGCCAGGTCTCCACATCACTCCCCCACCGAGACCGTGACTACGGGCGTAAGTGAGGTGGAAACCGGACGTGGCGTCCAGAGCGAGTAATGCGTAGAGGTTCGGGTATAGCGGCTGCGGGTAGAGTAGGAGACTGAGGAACATTGGTTTCAAGATCTTTTTCCAACATCATGAAAGCTGGTTTCAACCTATCTACCGAAACGGTGGTATCCTTGTTATTAAGGAGAATACGAAAATATTTTTGACCTCGCTTTAGGACTTTATGAGGTCCAGAATATGGTGGATGCAGGGCTGGACGGACTCCGTCTTGACGAAGAAACACGAAGTCTGAAGTTGCCAGTTCCTTGAAAACAAAAACTGTTTTAGAAGTATGATGTATTGTAGGGATAGGCTTTAGTTTATTAGCGAAGGAGCGTAACCTTGATACGTAGTCTTGCATGTCTAATATAGTGTTAGAATTCGAATGAAAAAATTCGCCAGGAAGGCGCAATGGTTCGCCATAAACAAGTTCGGCTACAGATGACTGTAAGTCTGATTTCCAGGCGCTTCTTATACCGAGGAGAACCAAAGGGAGAGATTCTGTCCAACTGGAGTCTGCGTTGCACATTATGGCAGCTTTCAATTGTCTGTGCAAGCGCTCAACTAAACCATTGGAAGCTGGATGATATGCTGTTGTCATCTTATGTTGCGAGCCAATTAGCTGGGTTAAATTTTTGAACGTAGAGCTGTCAAATTGTTTACCACGGTCAGTAGTGATGCTGACCGGGCAACCAAAACGGGAAATCCAACCTGTCAAAAATGCATTGGCAGTGGAAGCCGCCGTGATATCGGTGAGTGGTATGACCTCAGGCCAACGAGTAAATCTATCGATAACCGTGAGAGCATAACGAAAACCGTTTGAAATGGGAAGAGGACCTATAAGATCGGTGTGAACATGGAGAAAACGGGCAGGAGGTAATTGAAAAACGCCCAAAGGAGAAGACACGTGCCGTGTTACTTTAGCACGTTGACAAGCTAAACAGCTACGGCACCACTCTCGGCAATCTTTCCGTATGCCAGGCCAGACAAATCTTTGTACCAAAAGATTAACTGTGACATTTGTTCCTGGATGAGATAGAGAATGAATGGCATCAAATACTTGACGGCGTAATGCTTTGACGATAAAAGGTCGAGGAGTAGAAGAGCTCACATCGCAATAAATGAATGAGGAAGATCCTGAAATAGGAAGTTTAACAAATTTGAGTGATGAACCCCCTGATAATAAAAGGTTTAATTCAGGATCGTTAGATTGAGCATGAGCAAGCACATCATAGTCAATAGCCTTGGAGGTCAACTCTTCAATCCTGGAAAGGGTATCTGCGACTACATTATCCTTTCCCGAAATATGTTGAATGTCTGATGTAAACTGGGAAATATAGTCGAGGTAACGGAATTGTCTGGGTGAAAATTTGTCTCTATTTGCTTGAAACACAAATGAGATAGGTTTATGGTCTGTAAAAACTGTAAAAACCTGAGCCTCTAACATATGCCGGAAGTATTGAATTGATTTGTATATAGCAAGCAATTCACGATCGTAAGGGCTATACTTAATCTGCGATGGAGAAAGCTTACGTGAAAAGAATGCTAAAGGCTGCCAAAATCCATTTTTAAACTGCTGTAAAACTCCACCTATGGCAGTACTAGACGCGTCAGTGACAAGAGCAAGCTTAGCGCTGCTGTCAGGATGGGCCAGAGTTGCAGCATTGCAGAGACCTCTTTTGCAGTCTTCGAAAGCCCGTTTGCATATGTCATCAAATTTAATAGTCTGATTGTTTTTCACAGAGCCCTTAAGAAGATCGTTTAGGGGTGCTTGTAACTCAGCTGAACGAGGTATGAAGCGATGATAAAAATTATACATACCAAGGAAACGTCTTAGCTCTTTCACAGTTTTGGGCTCTGGAAATGTTTGAATCGCGACAGTTTGATCTGGTAGCGGTTTAACACCTTCAGCGGAAACTGTATAGCCGAGAAAAGTAAGAGTTGAAACACCAAAAGTGCATTTGGAGGTGTTGATAAGAAGACCGTATTTATCAAGTCTAGAGAAAAGCTCACGTAAGTGAAGTTGATGCTCTACGAAATCATGCGAAAATACCAAAATGTCATCTAAGTAACTAAATGTAAAGTCAAGACCTTTGGTAACTTCGTCAATGAATCGCTGAAAAGTCTGTCCAGCATTTCTTAGGCCGAAAGTCATCATTGGGAACTCAAAAAGCCCAAAAGGAGTAGTAATTGCCGTTTTGGGAATGTCGGGTGGAAAAACGGGGATTTGATTGTATGCCTTGACAAGGTCGATTTTAGAAAATATAGTGCAACCTGAAAGGCTAAAATTGAAATCATGTATGTGTTTAATGGGGTACCTATCTGGTACAGTGCGAGAATTAAGCATTCGGTAGTCACCGCAAGGTCTCCAGTTATTGTCCTTTTTAGGAACAAGGTGCAAGGCTGAGGACCAGGGGCTGTTAGAAGGTCGAGCGGTACCCATCCTAACCATCTCGTCAAACTCACGTTTAGCAATAATAAGTTTGTCTGGATGTAGACGACGTGGTTGGGCAGTAACTGGCGGGCCAGATGTAGTTTTGATGTAGTGCACAGTATTGTGGGGACAGTCACGTGGCCTGCCAGCTGGACGCGTTATGTTTGGGAACTCTTCTAGGAGAATTTCAAAATCGGGGTTAAGTTCCGGATAATTGGTTTTAATGGAAGTGACTGTTTCGGTAGGGTTAACACCAGATGCGGGTGCAACTAAATATGTAAGTTGATCACAAATCCTATGATTCCTGCAGTCTACTAAGATGTTGTAATACGCCAGAAAGTCGACGCCAATAATAGGTTTAGTGACGTCAGCGATAACGAACCTCCACCCATACTCACGTCGAAGTCCGAAGTTTAATGTAAGATGTATAAAACCATAAGTTGATATTGTAGTGCCGTTGGCTGCGAAAAGTTGGTAGCTTGATTTTGTTTGTTTGTTCTTGATAGCTGTCCGAGGAAACACGCAAATATCAGACCCAGTGTCAATTAAAAACATCATTTTTGTCTTTCTGTCGGTTACAAATAGGCGGCCAGACGAGGGTTGACGACAGTCGTTGGCCGCTACTAACGACCGTCGTTTGAGTTTTCCGCGTCAAATTTGCAGGGCGAGACACATCTTCTTGCTCTAGAACCAAACTGGTAGTGATACCAGCAAAGGTCGCTTGGAGAATTGTTTCGAACAGACGTCGATGGAGAGCGAGATCGGGAACTAGAACGGGAGCGGCGTCTATTGTCCCAAGTTGAGAGCTTCTGAAAACTTTTCTTAAGTGCTGCAATTTCGTGCTTAACTTCTTCACAGCAGTTTCCAGGATTATCCTGACTGGTCGTCGCCACTTGCTTAGTGTAAGGAGCTATATCCTGGATTCGATCCGCTAAATCTGCTAATATATATAATGATACTGATGGCTGACTGGCGAGAACACTCTGGATATTTGCGGGAAGACGGCTCATCCAAATAGTTTTCAAAAAATCCTCCGGTACTGTCGCTCCAGCTAGACATTGTAGATGCCTTAAAAATTGGGAAGGCTTCCGATCTCCTAATTCTTCCTGTGTTAATATTTGTTGAATTTTTTGATCGTGAGTAGCGCTGAGTCGTTTAATTAATTCTGACTTTAATTTTTCATACCTGTCATTTTGTGGTGGATTGATTATAATGTCTCGAACCTCTTTCGAAAATTGACGGTCCAGATGCCCGATAACATAATTAAATTTGGTTGTATCACTTGTGATCCCGGAGTTGGAGAATTGGCCCTCGACCTGAGCGAACCAGATTTCAGGATCCTCAGGCCAAAACGGTGGAATCCTTACTCCGACTTTGCACAGTTCTGCAGACGTACCGTTTGACACAGCCGCCGGGTTGCCGCTGCCCAAACTGCTATCCTTGTGCGCCATGTATATTATAGTTACATAAAGTAGTTCAATTCGGTGGTCACCAATGTAGAGTTGCAGGAATGTAATAGTTAAACGCTGAAATATTCTTGAAATACTCATATATATTCATTGAATTATGTTTACATGAAGTAACGTCAAAACCAAGATGACGTGCAAAATATCAAAATATAATATTATAAAGTAAACGTAGGAAAGTGTACCAGCCAGGTCTCCACAAATTTAACATGGTAGCAGAACGTGAGAATATGTGATTGAGAAGAACGGAAATTTACTTAAGTACTTACTCCAGTCAAAATAATATAAAATGTCGAACATTAGAATCGACTCTCTTACAAGAGAAAATTACGACACGTGGGTAATACAGGCTGAAGCCGTCCTTGTACGACACAAATTATGGAAATATGTCGCGACTCCCTTGACTGCTGATGCTACTGCGGCTGATAAAGAAGGCGATAGACAGGCGAAATCTGAACTTATCCTGATAATCGCTCCTCCTGAGCTAAAGCAAATCAAAAATTGCACAACAGCTAAAGCATTATGGGACAAATTGAAAGACACTTATGCGAGTAAGGGACCTGCGCGAAAAGCAACCCTGTTAAAGCAACTGATCCTAACTAAACTAGAAGGACACGATGTTCGTGGACATCTTAATAAGTTTATGGACATAATTGATAAATTAGCAGACATGAACGTACATATAAACGATGATTTGTTAACAATAATGATGCTATACAGTCTCTCTCATGAATGTGAGAATTTCAGAGTAGCTATCGAAACGCGAGACATTCTTCCGAAACCTGAGGAGCATCAAACAAAAATCCTTGAAGAATATCAAGCACGTCATAGCAAAAACGATGAACCTGAATCTTTTGTTCATGAAGATGAAGCACTGTTTATATCATCCTGTAAAATGGACAACATTTCATTTTTCGTAAGGTACCAAAATTCGAAAACCGTTTGGAGATTACATGCTAGAAAGCTTATTTTTCATTTTTTTTATTTTTTATATCCTTTAATTTTCGAGTTATTTTAAAAATACTAAAATATTGAAAAATGAGGATTAATAGGTGCCCCAATCTGTGCTAACCCTCTAATTTAAAAATACTAATGTCTGTTGGCAGAGTTGTTAGTTATCGACCTCAGGTGTTGCCTTCTATTAATTTTACCCATTTTTATTCCATTTGAAGCTAAATTAATAATTATTCTTTAAATATAATTATAAAAATACTTCTTTTATATAATATTCTTTGGAAGTTTTGCTAGTTTCGAATCACAGGAAATATATTTACGAGTGAAACCGAGGACAAAAGCTAGTATTATTATATACATTATGAATAATGTTGTAGGCGATTTGAATTCCGGCTACGGCAACACCTATTTGGAACACGGTATATTATACTCTTTGCATTTCTATAACGTATACTCTGTGGCTTGACTGACACTATCAGTCACTTTCTTTGGGTGACAGTTTATATTTCTTAATTTTAGTCCTAGCTAAGGTTTTTAGTTTATAAGTCCTCAAAATTTATAAAAAATCATAATTAAATTAAAAATATAAAAATTCAACCAAAAATAAAAAAAAAAATACGTGTAACTTATTTTTTAATATATTTTTAATAAAAGTAATAAAAATGGGTGATTAAAAAAATGAAATGTTGTCCATTTGTAAAAGAAAAGGCAACATTTTTAAACGCAAAAATCATAAAATTTGTACTGACTGCTGGAGGAAAAACAATGAAAAGCCTAAGAAACAAAACAAAGATTTTCATATGAACAATTATGCAACTCAGTGCCTCCTCACACGTAACACAGAAAACAGTGTGTGGGTCTTGGACAGCGGTTGTACATCACACATGACTTATCAACGAGATTTATTTAAGACCATAGAGAAGACATCCAGAAAACTGTACTTCGCAACTGAAGAATGCAGTGCTGAGATTAAAGGAAAAGGTACTGTCTCCTTTGTTTCTAAAAATGATAGTGGTGGCGTTGCGCTTACACATCTACAAAACACGCTGTACGTACCTAGTCTATGCACCAACTTGCTATCGGTTAGCAAAATGACTGATGCTGGCTGTTCTGTCGTCTTCACTAAAAATAAAGCAATGGTCAATAATCCAAAAGATGGAATTAAACTTATCGCATTTAAAGAAGCAGATGGTCTTTATTACATCAAAACTAATAAACATGAGCGTAACAATCTGGCCAATGATAACGATGACACAGTTCCATCAACTATAAAGAAAGCGAACTCATCAAACATCTATGACTGGCACAGAAAACTTGGTCACATGAACGCCAAAGATCTGAAACTTGCACTCAAAAACGAGAACTTACCAGGATTGAACTTTGATGCTTCTGAAACTTTGCCTGAGTGTGAAACATGCATCCAAGCGAAATTGCATCGAGTACCTGCCCCCCGTGTAAATACAACTCAACGAACAACAGAACGCTTAGAAATCGTTCATAGCGACGTATGTGGACCTATCCGAACGTCCACAGTAAGCGGAAATAAGTACTTCGTTACTTTCATTGATGACTACAGTCGATTTAGTCGAGTTTACTTCATGAAAAATAAGAACGAAGTCTTAGAAAATTTTAAAGAGTTCAAGGAGTTAGCAGAAACGCACGCTGGGACCAAAATCAAGTTCTTACAATCAGACAATGGCACTGAGTATGTAAATAAAGAGTTTAACGCTTACCTAAAACGTTGCGGGATACAGCGAAGGCTCACCGCACCGTACACCCCAAATCAAAACGGTATTGCTGAGAGGAAAAACCGTACCCTCGTGGAGAAAGCAAGAGCAATGATGATTGACGCAAAGGCACCATTAAAATTCTGGGGCGAAGCAGTATTTACTGCAAACTACCTATCAAACAGGAGTATAAACAGCGCCATTCAGAACCATACACCATTTGAACGATGGGTTGGTAGAAAGCCAATTGTAAATCATTTGTACATATTTGGTTGCAAGACTTATGTTCTGAGGAAGGGCCCCAATGGTCACAAATTTGCACCAAAGGCGATACCTGGTATGTTTGCGGGATATTCTGAAACATCCAAAGCCTACAGAATTTTTATTCCCTCGAAGAATATCATTGTAACATCAAAAGATATTCGAGTGGTTAAAACAATGTTCTATGATGAACTAAATAAGAATGGACTTTCCAGATTTTTTGAGTTTCCAGACGAAGAGCCTAATCAAATGTCATCACAACAAGCACCACACATGCAAGTGGATATTACGCTTGATGATGAAGAACATTGTCAACAACATGACAGCGATAGTGACGCAGGTGATAATGAAACTTTGCAACAAAATTTGGTCAATAGCACTGAATATGTTCAACAATCGGAACTAACAAACAATGAAAGTGACTACGAATCCCTTTCTGGTTCTTACAACGTCGATAATGATGACGAACCTGTACACAATCCTAATGCTGTTGCAGCCGTTACAACCAGGTCTTTGAGAGACAGGTCGACGATTATGGCTCCAAAACGCTTGATGATTTTATTTTAGCTGCAGCTGAAGAAATTGAAAACCTTTACAAGCCTAGAGAACCTGTCACCTTCAAAGAAGCATTGGAATCTTTAAACAAAGAAAAATGGGTAGAAGCCATACACAATGAAATAACTTCATTGAATGATAACCAAACCTGGGATCTGGTTGATCTACCCAAAGGACAAAAAGCCCTGCCCTGCAGATGGGTCTATAAAATTAAAATGAATCCTGATGGTTCCGTCGAAAAATACAAAGCCAGAATGGTGATCAAGGGCTATTCTCAGCAACCTGGAGTGGATTACAATAAAACATTCAGTCCAGTGGTTCGTTTAAGCACCGTACGAGCACTGTTTGCCAGTTTGACGTGGCTACTGCTTTTCTAAATGGTACTGTAAAGGAAGAAATATACATGAAGCAACCTGATGGTTTCCATGACGGCACGAAACGTATCTGCAGACTTAAACGCAGTCTCTATGGTTTAAAACAAGCGCCACGTTGTTGGAATACTTGTATTGCCGATTTTCTACAAAAATCTGGTTTCCAACAAAGTGAAGCGGATCCGTGTTTATACATTAGAATTAGAGGACAATCCAAAGTCTTTATTGGTCTCTATGTTGACGACGGACTTGTAGCGTACAACACAATTACAGCAGGAGATGAATTTATCAAGGAATTGAAAACACAATTCAAGATTACTACAAAACCTGCTTCATACTTTCTTGGAATAGAAGTTAATGTGCGCAAAGATAAGACCATATCACTATGTCAAGAGGCCTACATAAAGAAAGTATTGGAAAAATATGGAATGTCCAGCTGTAAATCAGCACCAACGCCCATTATTAAAGGAAACGAAACGGAAGTGGAAAAGGATCCCAAAGCGAACTTCCCATACAGACAAGCCGTAGGTGCTTTAGCATATTTATCAGTAGGTACAAGGCCTGATATTTCATATGCTGTAGGTGTTGCATCTCGAAACCTCGGAGCACCTACTAAGAAAGATGTCATGCTGGTGAAACGTATCTTCCGGTACTTAAAAGGGACTCAGCAGAACTGTCTGACCTATACGAAAAAGTCGCCTCCATATCTAGTCTGCTACAGTGATGCAGATCATGCAGGAGATCAGACTACTGGAAGATCAACATCTGGAATGGTGTGTTTATTTAGTGGAGCTGCTATTAGCTGGAGAAGCCAGAGGCAAACCACAGTTTCTATTTCTTCAACCGAAGCAGAGCTTATAGCAGCAAGTGAATCTGCCCAAGAAGTATTATGCTGGGTTAGCATATATTTTGACAGCGACACTTTCGTTTCGGTCGAATGTCCTTGAACAGGCCAAAACGTTCATGTCCAACAAGGACCGGCCAGAGATAGCCCGGGTCCGAGAGGTCCGGCCCAACAATGTGCGTGCAAATTTGCTATGCCGGACAAAGACAAGTACACAGAATTTGCCCGCACATTGTTGGGCCGGACATTCTCGGACCGGGCATGTCCTCCACAAGACTGCCGAGCAATTTGCTTGGCCGGACAAAGACAAGTACACGGAATTTGCCCGCACATTGTCGGGCCAGACCTCTCGGCCCGGGCTTTCTCTGGCCGGTCCTTGTTGGACATAAACGTTTCGTTTTGAAGACAAATCCGTAGCATATATTGACACAAGCAACTTCCGATCGACTCTGACGTCACACGTCACACCTTATTATGTCAGTCAGTACAATATTAGTTTAATGTATATAGTAGCATTATGGTTCGTTTCTTAGCGGAAATAGTTTTGGTAGAATTTTGAACTTATTGCTAAAGGCATAGCGTTCACAGCTCTTTGCTTGGCGGCTGCCGCAGAGTATACGCCATGCAGAGTTGCCAACTCGGATTTTGAATTTGATTTTTATATTATTAAAATAAACGTAGAATTTGTAAAAATTGCATATGAAAAGTTCGTAGATAAAGTATTTTTTTATTTTAACTTTATTTACTTTAAGATTTTAAAGTTAACGGTAAGATTTAAGCAAAAACTCGTGAACTGGGGAGTTAGCACAGATTTTGACAGCGACACTTTCGTTTCGGTCGAATGGCCTTGAACAGGCCAAAACGTTCATGTCCAACAAGGACTGGCCAGAGATAGCCCGGGGCCGAGAGGTCCGGCCCAACAATGTGCGGGCAAATTCCGTGTACTTGTCTTTGTCCGGCCAAGCAAATTGCTCGGCATTCTTGTGCAGGACATACCCGGTCCGAGAATGTCCGGCCCAACAATGTGCGGGAAAATTCTGTGTACTTGTCTTTGTCCGGCATAGCAAATTTGCACGCACATTGTTGGGCCGGACCTCTCGGACCCGGGCTATCTCTGGCCGGTCCTTGTTGGACATGAACGTTTTGGCCTGTTCAAGGCCATTCGACCGAAACGAAAGTGTCGCTGTCAAAATGTATGCTAACTCGGCTGGCCACGCTGTCAAACTTTCGTTCACAGACACGGAATTCACAGATAACTATTCGTTCGACCGAAAACGAAGGGATCGACCGAAACGAAAGTGTCGCTGTCAAAATTTGTGCTCACCTACACGAATAAGCCGCGCATATTCGGCTTATTCGTGTCCTTTGATGTGTGCCAAAAACCGACAAGTCGACGAGAGTTGGATCCTACCTACGGCAAACCAATAGTCAACTGGTTGGCGTGGCCCGTGGCAGTGTTGCCAGATGACCGCCACGCGTTCTCCCCAAATCTTTTCCAAAATCCCCCCAAAATTCCGGTTTTGAAGAAAAAAACCCCCAAAAATATAAAAATATTTATTTATTATATTAAGTATTCTTCCCAGTCGTGCACTCTTGACAGAGTGGTCGTGATTATGAATCACTCCGGAACGCTGCCGTAAATATATAAGATTTAAATACAATTTTATGCTATTTCAGCAATAGCCTCCATTACTGGATCAGCATCTTCACACGCGTCGTCTGCAGTTCCGTACATTTTTTCTGAGTTAAATTTCTTTAGCATCTTTGAATTTGGTTTAAAGTGAACACATCCTTCCAGCATTGTGTATCTTATTCTCAAGATGGATTTGGCAGTGTGGATAGCCAATCTGTTTCGTAAATTTTTCCTTTATAATAGCTACCTGAGAGAAGGCTCTTTCCACAACTGCGTTAGAAAAAGGCAACGACAAAATTCCTAATGCCAATTTGCTAACATATCCGTAAGTTCTACAACCGACTGCATTTTTTAAATTATAAACTTCAACCCAGAACTCTTCGGTGTGTTGCGTGGATTTCCAGGTTGTACGATCTTGTACCACTAAGTCGACATCATAACAGACGGTGTTAAAAGATTTAGCTAAATTTGTAATATCCGGTTTTATTTGAGATGTTGCATTCTTAGGGCTCATTAAATTGTCAGAGCGAGACAGCAAGTTAACAATGATACGTAAAAAAGGAAGACAAAAGATGTTTTTTTGTCCTTATCACCGTGGCCAGTTTTCATTGTTTGTCAAAACTGAGTTTTGCCAAACAAATAAAGACCATTTAGGTTTTTCAGAGTTTTTGAGAATTTCAGTGTGTTTTGAGAACGAAACTTGTTTAATTATTGTGTTTTATATGTAAATGCCATGGTAGGTTGTAGTGTTTTAGGCTGGAAAAGCCGTAGTGAGCGAAAAATGGACGGAATAACATTTCACTCGTCAGTAGACTAATATGTGTTTTGTATTGTTATAAAATACAAGAAGGTGGTTTAATCATGGTGGATTCTGCGCGCTCCGCGCGTTTGAATACTTTTTGGGTCAGGAAATTTAGATATTTTTATCATAATATAACCTCAAACTAAAACAGATTAAGTGTCGCCATGTAGTGAATTTTATTTACCCAAATATCACAGAAAATTTACAAAATGTACAATTTATATTTCAGATTTCCATCTAATACTGAAATAAAAAAGGAATGGCTGGAAGCTACTGGTCGACAAAATTGCCATCCAACAAAATATTCAAAAATTAGTTCTGTTCATTTTGATGATGCTTCCATGGACTATAAAGCAAAGAGGGTACAACAGAGGCTAGACAGCAATACGTCACAAGTGAATTTTGATGTAAATATATATCTATATTGTACCTAAAGAGACGTGCCTTGTACCTACCTCCTATAATGATTGAAGGCAACGTAGGTAGGCACAATCGCCGAGCATATAATGATAGGTGTTATGAATATAAAAGAAGCGAAAGAGGTGTGTCATGATCGTAGCAAATGGAATTCGATTGTCTGTTTTGAATCTTGGGTTAAAAGGCGTGGTGACAGATAGTTTCATAAAAATGCGTAATGGAGCAACCGACTTTCGTATTCAATATTACTAATAATATGGGATATTTTTTTAGTATGGCAATATTTATAAATATATTGCTGTTTTATGTGCGGCCACGCCATGGCTAAATCTAGTAGTCATTCATCTGAGGCAAAGAGTACCTTTTTATATAGGGGAATATATATATATATATATATATATATATTATTTATAATATAATATTTATATATATCTGAGGTACGAATCCTACGGTTGGATCCTCAGAAAAAGGTGACATAGACACTGAAGAGTCACAGACTATTTTCTATTAATCAGATAAAAATGTTTCAAATTTTTGAGAACACAGTTTCAGTTGAGCTAAGATGAATATAAGAAGCGAAAGAGGTATGTCAGGATCGTAACAAATGGCATTTGATTGTCTCTGCCTATCCTCTTGGGTTGAAAGGTGTGATGATAGATAGATTGGCTTTTTACTATGTATTTCTAAAGAGAGAGAAAACGTGGCTGTATGGCTCATAATATGGTTCGAATGCAAGTTAAAAAGAAGTGAACACTCTCCTTCGAACCGACTGACAAACAAACAACAATATCCGCATTGATTATACTCTTTGACTGACCTGACAAAAGTGACATGACAATTTATTTATGATTTAGTACTCTTTGGTTGCTCTCTGTGGCCTGTGCTGTTTTCGTTGATTGTATTGTTGTATTGTTGTGGTATTGTTGCCTTATTTTTATGTGATATGCATGGTTTATGAACACTTTATGAATATGAACTAAAATGAATTACAACAGTTTATTAACAGAAAATATAAGTTACGTTTGTTGTTACCCTATGTACCTTTGTAAGCTCAACTAAATCAACACAAAACCATGGCCGTTTGTGACTGGAGAACTTTGTTATTAGTAGTTTGTATTATCCAATTGGTAAGTAATTGTAACTCATGATTTACACTACACATATCCATAAATATTATCTATACAAGTATTCACGTTATGCTTTTATTTCAGATTATAACAACACAAAGACAAGTATTCGATTTTTTGGGTTATATGTGGTTGCCAATTGTTGCTAACTTTGTGAATATAATTCTAATAATTTTCGGATGTTTTGGAGTTGTACAGCTAATCACAAAATACCTGATTGCGGTAAGATATTCTAACAATAGAAATTATACTAAAAATGTACAAAATATCTCTTTTAGACATGTTACAATGTTTGCACTGAACTGAAAGTGTGTCATAACATAATAACAAAACCAGTTATTGGTCTTCACTTTGTTGAAATTAACATTATTTTTTTATACAAATGTTTTTATTGTTTCAGTATGGTATATGGAGCTTCATGTGGTTCTGTTGGAACATATTTCTCATATGTTATTATTTAAATTTGGGAACTTTGAATAGGGTGAGTCACTTTGAAAAATAAAATTATTTCTCAACCCAGGGGTCGCATTTAAGTTTAAAGAGGGTGCAATTTGCTCAAAAAATATGGTGAGGTGGTCACAAGATATATTTGGCTGTTTATGGGGTTGCAACACAAAAATACTTGAGAAATGATGGCATATGGTATGTTGTCGCAATGTATGTAAGTAACTCTAATAAAAAAAATGTGATGAGTTAACATAGTAGGTATCTAGAGTAAGCAACATAAAAAATAAGTAGGTACTCTTAAATACATTGCATAAGTTTCTAATATTGGTTTAGTTCTTTATTACTTTAACTGGTAATTCATAAAGGGTGTCAAGGAATGTAGTACAAACTGAATTACTTCTTAGTCCTGTTAAAATGCAAGAAATCTTAGAACACAATACAGTTGTTTGGTAACATATGTAATTGGATAAGGCTCATTTTACTTTCATTCTACATGCCTTTGTATATAATAATTATGTGTAGATGTTCTACATAGCTTTATTAGAATTCTAAAATCTCACACAGTTTGCAAATAACACATAAAATATAATTTTAAAATTTTCAGGAAAGTGGGTTCCTGTCTTTGGGTACAGGAAGTGTGAGTTGGTGGGAAGGAAATGGTTGGGGCTGTCAACCAGTGTGGGCTGAAGTGGAAGGGCCCGGGTCATGGAGACCGACCAAAGTTAATGGTTGTCTGCTGTACTGGCCACATGTGGAGCTTGCCCAGTCAGTTTTAGCTGCTATCTTAACAACCGCTGTCTTACCATTGACGGTTTTATGCGCTATTAAGTCTTACAAATTAACAATATCATCAGGTATGTTTTTTATTTTAAGATAAGCAGGAGTATTATAGTATATCTTATCACTGTTAAGAAACCATCGCGAGTAAATTTCAAGATGCACAGTTTTTGTGCTGGCCTATAGAGATTTATGTTTTGCTTGAAGAACACAAACTATTTTGAAACAAGCATCAAGGTCATAGCATCAAGCATCAAGATCGTAGCTCCACTCTTACATCCAGGGCTAGTATCAAATTTGTCACCCTGACCTGGGCAAAATTAATGTTGTACACCCAGCTTAGATATAAAAAACGCGCCCCTGCAGCCTGGTGCAGGCCCCTGTTGCCTTGGTGTTGATACAACCCAGATAAGCAAGAGTGGTTTTATTGATGTTTATTAAGAAGTAGTTGTTACAACAGAATTTTGCTTTAAAATTTTTAGAAGAACAATTTTAATTTTATGCCCTATTATAATTTCCAGAAAAGAAATCTAGCAACCGCCAGCCCATTTACACAATCGAGTTGAGCCCGACAGAAGCGACCGTGAGCGAGAGCTCTCTCAAGCCGATGACACCGCGACGCGTGAAGCGACGGTCCGGGTCCCGCGGTGCCGGCTCGTCCGTCCGTCGTTCGCGCCGTTCGTATCGTAACGCCGGCTACTTAGCTTCCACGTCCTCTCTACCGCGCGACCCGCGACCTTCTCGCCCTACTTCCGCCCACTCTTCCTATTCCAACTTCCACGCTGCCCGACCTTCCTCGTACCACGTCCCGGACATGACCCACGAGCCCTATGACCCAGCTCCACCGCAGACAGAGTCCGTTCCCGCGCTCACAAACTACGACGGACGCGGGTACGACGTGGCTGGCCCGTACAACGACCCGCCGAGGGGTTACGAGACGGCGCACTACGAGAATCGCAGGTAAGCATAGTTAAGAACAACAAAGATAGCGTCGTTTAAGCTGTCATAGGCGCAGAGTATGCGGGACGAAGGGTGTGAATTTAGCACAAAGAGTATTCCTTGGTCAGTACATTTTGGCGTCAAGAGTATTATGTATTTACGTTTTTAGTAAGTGGATGTCAGTATTAGATCAAACTCTTATTCTTTTGTATATAAAAAAATCCGTACTCATGCAGGTACGACATGACCGGGTACGATCCGAGAATGGAAATGGGCTCCCCTTGCGAGTCTACGTACGGGGGCAGCGCTTACGGCGGAGTGTACGGGGCGCCGCCTTACGGAGCGCGCGCCACGCCGCAGGCACCCGGCCCGCCCGCCTACCAGGTCACGGCCGAACCTTACAAAATGCCTGCATAAATGACACGAAATTTTACTCTGACATTCCTAAGCATTTTACTGAATGCTTTGCACCTTTTACTTTGTTAGATCCCAGTAAGTTATGACCGTTGATGACTGATTTGTCAATTTGTAGTAACATTGAGAGTAGTTGGTGAATGTGCCTTATTCTAATATGAAGTATTGTAGTTATAAGTCATACTTACTCGTACTTAGCTCAAAAAGTTGTAAAAATGAATTTATTGAGAATCTCAAAGAAATTATTGGTTACCTAAAATATGTTTTGTTGTATTTTGAAATGGTTAATTTAAAAAACTTATTGGCGTAATGTGTATTTATTATTATTACTTTATATTTTCATTTTAAGAATTAAGAATGTTCTCCTACTCGTTGTGACTTTATATAGTTATTATTTTTGATACAATGTTTTATAATTATTCGCTATGTTCCTTTTTATGTTGTAGTCTTAAGTTTAGTAAGTTGAATTACCTAACATGTGGGTTCTTCATTTCTATACTGATCAATGAATTTGAATGTATATTTTCTTTTTAAGTATAAAATATAATACCTGAGCCACTGTTGCATAAAAAGTAGGTCATATTCTATCAATTAGTGTACTTGAGGTACCTGTTTAAGAACATAAGCTTAATAAGACGCCGATGCCGTCCATAAACAATACTATTTTTAAGCCACGTACTTATTTATTGACTTTGATATTTAATCTTAAAATAAACCGTCCCTTTGCTCACTAAAAGAAATGTTCTTTAAATTTTGAGGTAATTTTATAACTATGAAAGTATATTTATAAGATCACTGTTTTTTACTCTTTTTACACTTTAATTTAATATGAGGGTAGATCTTGTTTGACATGTCAGGGCAAGTTATTATAAGATTTGTTTTTATTTAAATACTTTCCATTGATAATACATAGGTATGTAAAAAGAGGTCATCTAAATACTTATGAACGTGATGACAATATATCTTTGTCTATACATTTAATATAGACTTAAATTGAGATTGTAAACAACATTCCACCTCATGCCACTGTACTTTTTAACCCACCTTCTCTATCGCTATTTGTTGTCGAGGATCAATTTTATGTCTTAACGTAACAATCGAGCTTTATTTAGATAATAAGATTTAATGTAATACCTTTTGAGGTAACTTTACACCAAATAAATGTATTTCTTGCAGTAAACTAATTTATTTTATCACATTCATATAATGACTGTGTAGTTAAACACTAATCATTTCGTTTCACCATCATGGCATAGCATTATACAATTTTTATGTTTGTTTGAGCATAATTAAGCTTTTGACATTCGGTGCGCAAGTAATGTGATGTGATGTGAACAACACCACAATAACTATTCTAGCTGTTATGAACTAATACTAGAAAAGTATTGCGGCTCGTGACGCGTAATCCAGTTTTGCTCACTGTTTACATAATTTTGATGGAGCCATTACATGAAAATAGAATCCATATTTATAAATTCAATATGATCACAATACTTATTTATTATATACCTACTAGATGACACGTGTGAATCTTCGCACCGTTAGTTCAACTGATCTCCAACATATGACGTCTTTTACAGAATAAATAAATTAGTCTAATTTTAAAAGAAAAATTTTGATTAGTTTCTTTATTTTTCTCTGATACAGTATTAAGGGAGATATTTGATCAGGGCCGGATGAACATGAATGAATGTTTTAATCTGGGGGAAAATAATCAAGATCTTTTAATATAACGGAACACATTTTTATACGCAATGCCTCATTGCCTTGGGGTTAATCGGGCCCTGTATTTGATACCGACACCTTTGAGAAGTAATAAAAGTATTTGAGCATTGTATCTATATATTTAAAATAATTAACTAATTTACATAAACACCTCATAATAATATAGAAATATGTATTTAAAATAAAAAAGTACAATAGTATAAAAGCTATTTATAAAATATAATTTAATTAATAAAGTGATATATATAGAAAAAACATTAAAGAAGGAAAATATTAAGTAACAAACTGGATAAAAACTACCTAAAACTTACTCAACATTCAATTCATATCACAAAGGTTCAAATTGTACTAACTATTAATGCAAAAGACAACATTTATTATTAAACTAATTTGGCATAGTTCATAGGTATGATTTAATTGACTAGTGTAAAAATCTTCATGTCAAAGGTACTTATTGCGATGGTAATTTACAATGTCGTTTCATCGTGTTTTAGTGTTATTTACTTTTACTGAAATCGTGATCCTTATTTGTTTATAGGTATGCAATTTCAATCTAAATTACTCTAAATTATAAACTAATCTAATTAGTTATCGGATTCGATGTCAACCGTATTAATTTTGAAATTTATGTCAACAGTAAGTTTGTATGAGAGCGTAGGAGTGTCAAATAGCAGGCAGTGAGCGTCGCTCGGCGGGTGTGAGATCAGGATGCCATACGTCCACAATGAGCACCAGACGAGTTTTGTTTCCTCTGTGCCAAACTTCATGTTCGAAGCTGTCGTCGAACAACAAAACCTTGCCTTTTTTCCAATTTCTGCAAGAAAATAGTTACTTGTATTATACCTGAAATAGAAAGTTTAGACACGAAACGGTTGAACAGATTTAGATGAAATTTGGAACGTGTCACATTGCAGTTTTGGGGGCTTGTGCTGCGATATTTGGATGATTAAAATGAAGTAAATTCAATTGCTGATGATTCTAATTATATGGGCACAAGCCCCCAAAACTGCAATGTAACAAACGGATATAGATTATATTATCTTTCAACGTAGTGCACTAGAAAACGCGACAGGGTTGCGGCTTCAAATATATATTACAGATAAGGGAAATTATTTGTTTATTCGCTTCATTACTGAAGTCGCGGGCAAAAGATAGTCTTTTATGAAAATAATTTGATACTTTCATATATGAATTGACCTACATGAAACGGTATAATTATGTTCAAGATAATTTGAAACTGGGTATTAGAGCATTTTATGAGCTTAGCTGCGATAACGTAACGGTGGCGAAATTGCAATAGTCTACTAAGCCAGACCAAGATAACATGTACCTAATGGTATCGCAATATTAACGCAGTCGGTGTGCTATAATAGCAGTTTATGATACGGGATCATAATAGGGGTAATTAAAACAAGTGGAATCCACGAATAGCATCCACGAGTGTTTTAATTCCAAGTTATGTGCCCGTTCATACACTACTTTATCTAATCCCATGCAATAGTACAAAACAAATTGAACCAAGATATTTTTCTTAATCGACAAATTGGCGGCAAATCGCGGTTACCTACTTTCTGCGCATGCGCGTTAACTGTCAAGTGACTCCCATGTGGGAGTGTCGATATTTACATATGTGGCTGCATAACACATATCCTTTGCCCTTTCTGTATTTTAAAATAAAACACATTACGATATCGTTTTTGTATGAAAACTTCCGTAGGTACTATAATACATTATAGTATCGAAGTTTGACATATTAGAGACGCGTGTATGTAAAACACATCATTATGTAGTATAATTCGATATTGTAATAAAGATTTTACGTTAAAAGAGTAGATAAACAGCGTTACTGTACTAATAAACTAAATTCCGACAAGAGAGTACATACGAGTATTTCCTTGTCTTTATTTTCTTACAACATAATTATTATTCATATCTCACCTAGTCTCTTGGTCCACTCTAATAAACGAGTTTTCTGTGTTCTTGAGACCCAAATGCATCCTTAACCGGCAATTCGTCGGACCAACGTGCGGTCGAATATGTGTTCCAGGTTCGATGGCGCTGAACTTAATCTGTCCCCTTCTGCAGCCCACGGCAGCGGGTTCCAAACGAACTATAGCGCACGTTACAGGAGCCGTTTTGCATCTCCCTGGTACCTCTTGCCCTCTCACAAATATATCTAGCTGTGACCACTCTCCTCGTTCTCTGAGATCTTCCTTTTCCTCTACGTACAAAGCTGCCGCTGCTTCCGCTTCCAGCAAAATATCTTTCCACGAATTCTCTAATGCTTCTGCTAATCTGCCGTACGGTGTTTCGTTGATTTTCCACCAAGGTTTGCTTTTCAGTCTATTCACGTTGTAGAGGGATCTTTGAGACGCGGACAGGAACAGTCCGAGCGCGACAGCACGCTGGTGAACTTGGTGCGCTTCTTCAAACCTTTCTAATAGTAAGAGAGTGTCTCCCAAGTGATAATAGAATCTCGCCTCTACAGCAGGGCCGCGGTCATCAGCTAGGGCCCGCGTGAACATGGCTACAGCTTCAGGAAGTTTTTTGAAATGTGTTTTTAGAATATAAGCATAGTGTGCAAGAGCAAGGCGATCTTCTGGCCATCTCTGTATTGTCATTTGTGCTATTTCGGAAGCTAGCTCAAGTCTGTAAAATTATAAAAAAATGTTAGTACTTTTAAAAGTTGTAAAAAAAAACAAAATTTGCAAATCTCACCTGTTAGCCATTAGGAATGATATAGTTAAGTTATTGTAATATCCAGGCTCATTGGGAAAACGACGAATAAGTAACTTATAAACACTTTCCGTGGCAAGATATGTTCCTGAAATAAACATTACATAAGTTATACTGGGAACAAGACAGTAGAAGATGAGAAGTAGTTATTGCTACATAATGATATATACCTCTAAAATTCATCCTGTCAATAGTCCTATTGGTGACCATCAGCAGCTGTTTGTCTGTGAGAGTGTTGTTTAGCTTGAGAAGCTTGAGGTACTTGTCTATAGCTCTAGACAGCATCTTATTGTCACGTCGCACTTCAGCAAGCTTGTCCATGGCGCTAGCTGTGATCCACAACGCTCGCCCGCTCATGTCTATCTGAGGCGCGATCGCCAGCTGGACAGCTTTCTCCCACTCGCCCTCCGGAAGTTAGTAACACACGCACACTTACAAACCATTCTAGCGCACTGCTACACAAGGCGCTTATAAGTATAATCGGAGACACGGGTCGAGTCATCTGCTTTGGACACTTAAATTGAAAATTCCTGAAGAAGTCTAGACTTGACATGACGAGATCGGTGTCTACGATTATATCAAGTTAACACACTAGGTTAAACATGTCATACTTAAAATTAGTGTCTTCATACAATAGTTTATCTACTTTTGAAGATAATTAAACATATCTGCAGGCAGGCAGGAGAATGGTCCCTAGGTGCAATCAGAAATCAATCAGCCTATCTGCCTCCAGATAATAAAATGGGAGGCAGGGGATAAAATGGCACAATGAGCAAATGTTATAAACTAACTTAATATAATGTTATAGTAAATATCTTGTTAGTTCAAATAGTCCTGAAAGTACAATCAGTATATATTTTTTTTCCTTATTTTTGTAATTTCTAATGGATTCTCATTGAATTGTTTGTTGTTATACCAAGCAAAAAATAATATAAAGCTGTGTCAATTGATTTGATGATAATATGAAAGGTTTTTAGTGGAGGAATGAATACTCAGCTATATGAGAACAATGCCAATGCATGTATTTTGCTTCAAACAACAACACTTATTTATTTTGGACTGTACAAACAGTTGATGAATGGGCAACAAAACAACTAACATGCAAACAAGGTATTCAGGCTCTTTTACTAGTTGAATAAACAATGAGAATCCATTAAATGATCTTCTAAGTTTGTGCCACTGTTGATTTTATGATAAACTAGCAGACCCGGCAGACATTGTCCTGCTCAAACGTTGGCTTGCCTGCACTACTCCTACTCCTACCCTACCCCTACACATACCCCTACACCTACTCCTATCTCTACTCCTACCCCTACCAATACTCCTACCCCTATCTCTACTCCTACCCTTACCACTACTCCTACCACTACCCCTACCACTACTCCTACCCTACTCCTACCTCCACTCCTACTCCTACCACTACCACTAAAAATTTTCCAACTTTTTTTTTCTTCTAAACCACCCCTGTGTTGTAACGAACAAAACAAAAAAGAATTAGCCAAATCGGTTCAGCCGTTCTCGAGTTTTAGCGAGACTAACGAACAGCAATTCATTTTTATATATATAGAAGATTAATATGAACATTGAAAAATTAAACCATTATCTCCATGTTTGTGGATTGGAATACAATTAAAGTAATATATACCAGGTTTTGATGGTCCTCTGCTTGATCCAGCAGTGAACTCCAAAATGACTCACTTGGCTCTCCAGGCCATTCTTCAATATTATTACCACCATCTTCTGTAAAAGTTAAACATATGTTTTAAGAAATTAATATTATGGTATATCAACAACATGCTAATTTAATTTGTGAGGATTTGATTGTTCACTTCTTATTTTTAGTTCTGTGATTTTGTCAAGATTTAAATTTTAAAATAGAAATTACTTAAGTATTGTCTCTGCCTACCCCTCTTGGGATGAAATGCATGATGATAGATACATAAATTATTTAAGTAAATCAGATGTAAAATTATTTTAACATATCTGAATTAACAGGGTCTATAGGGTGATAAAGAGTTAATACCTACACTTGTTATAAAGAACATATTTAAAGATTTTTTAAAAAGCTACAACAATAAATATTTTAAATGTAAAGTTGTGTTAAGAAAGGTGTCACTTACTAATGATAGAGGAGAGATTTGTGTATGACAACACAAATACATACATGTTAATGATTAGTGTACTGTGGGGTGCATGCATATCAATAATTTTATAACAGATTCAGGCAGCACACATAATATAGCTATATATTTTACTATATTTCTGTCCAGGTCGCTCAGGCTCTGGGAGACGACCATATTTAGCTTCAAGACGATTTAATAATTCAGCATCATCAACGTCGGAAATCTCCTCTTCATCATCTTCTTCTTCCAGCTCTTCTTCGATTTGATCTTCATCTATTATTTCAACATCATCAGGAACATCCTCAGATTCAACATCATCATTATCTTGTGTCGCTACATGTGTAGAAGGTGTATCTTTACTTGAATTAAACTGTTCCAATTCTTCATTTTCATCATCATCACTATACATTTCTTTATCAGGCGTTTCTTGTTTCGTTTCCATGCGTTTTGTCTCTACATTCTACAAAAACAACGTTGAGCTATGAGTATAAACAAATTGAATATACACCAAGTTGCCGCAAGTAAACTTACTTTGATAATAGTAGGTTTTTCTATGTCTTCCTCGACTTCTTCCTCATCGTCATCAATTGTTGGACTTGTTTGAATTAAAATCGGAGGTTTCCTAACCGCTTCTCCTTTCATCGAAGGGTCATTTGCAAACGGTTTTTGGGCTATTAAAATGGATAATTTTAAAGCATTAGCATCAAGTGTCAAGAGTATTCAATATAAACATATGTTTAGTATATTATTTATACCAGAAACAGGCATTTCCTCTTCAGGTATCAATGTCATACGTCTGTCAACTGTCGCAGGTTCTTCTGGGGCTGTATCTTCCGTATTCGTATCCACGTTATCTGTTTACATTGTGCTAATTTAAATTAAAAAAATAATATATTTTTTATGTAAATTTCACAAGAATTACTTAAAAAGCGGTTGTTTTATTAAGATATTTTGAATACTATTGACTGATATTACAGTAATTTGCGCGTGGTAAACTGGGTACGCACCATGTCGCGAGGCTCGCCGCACGACGGCGTGCGTGGCCAGCAGCAAGGCCGCACCCACTCCCAGCTTCAGCCACACTGCAACACACGCACACGCCATTATGCTTCATTTATTATGTAGGATCACTAGTCATTATGTAGATATGCACTTAAAATATCATATCAAATTAAAATTAAATAATATGGGTTCACTACACTAAAAGATGATTGACCATACAGACTGACTTCTTAGTGCCTACGTTAATATCATTAACTTTGTTGATTACACCTCATTGCAATTCTTAAATAATAGAACAAATGAAATTATGACAACATAAAACAATTAAAATTAGTAAATATAAATTAAAAAAATAAATAAATGGTGACATTTTCAGCTTTCACAACACTGTTTTATACATTAGGTATGTAATAAATAATGATGTACAAATGATACGTAGGTATGTAATGTTAGTAAAAGCAAAGTTAGTTTTTCAAGTGACACCTTTCATAGAAATTACATTATAAGATTCAATAAATATTTACAGTATTTATATGCCAGATGTGTAGTGATAGTAAATTAGTATAATAATTACCATGTGAAGATTCGGCACTTTGACGACGAAGCTCTTCTTGACGTTGTTCATACTCTTCTTCATCTTTTAAAGTGTCAGCAGGTATATCTTCAGTAGAATCCTCCACCTAATAAAAATATGCATGTATTTTAAATTGAGCTCTTTCTGCTCTTACACCATAAGCAAAATGCGTTTACTTTCTTTCAATGTAATATTTGTTGTTGTTTAACTGTATGGTAATTTAACCAATACAGAAAGTAGAATAATACTACTTGCTACTTTGCATACCTCCTTCAAAGGTTTTCCGGAAGGTGCAGAAATGTGTTCTACTATTTCAGGTTCAATATTATCATCATCATCGACTTCATGTTCCAAATAATCATCATCATCGTCGTATTCTCTTTCAAAATTGTTTTCATCATCTGTAATAATGATTATATTTAATTATCAATGTTATTGGTTATGGTAAATACGGAATATTCCATGTAGATTTGTAATAATAAAAATAGACCTTGTTCATCTGATTTTTTGTCATTATCATCTTCATCGTCTTCTTCTGGTAACGCAGGTAATTCATTACTGATAGGATCTTCATCAATGACTTCATGTTCTATGTGTTCTACCTCAATATCTGACTCATCGTGTTCTTCATCATCATGATCAACTTCATCATCCTGTAAAATATATAAATTATTAGATTTAATACCCTTAGTGAGCAGTTAAGTGAAAAACTAGCAGGCATACTATTTACGAAAAAAAAGCGTTTTTCAATGGTCCTAGTTAATTTAAAAACATAACTTAAAATAGTTACTTTACGAGAGAAACGTGTCCCTCGTCCATGTGGTGGTCAATGCCAATGTAATTAAGTACAAAGCATAGAGTGCTAAGACTAAGGAGGGCCATAGACGAGCTCCCCCTTATACGTCACATTTATATAACTGTATGAAAGATTACTGTGTATAAAGTTACAGAAAAGTAAGTATTGCTTAATTATATTTAAAATATTATGTATTAAAGCAATTTGGTATGTAAAGTAAAAACTAAGGTATGCTTCTTATATTTTTTATTATATTATATTTTCAAAGACTGAAACTAATTTGAATATTTTTGTTTTCTCTATCAGTAGTTTTTCTTATAAAAGTTTCAAAGTTTTGCCGACGACGCCAAAGTGATGTCATAATTTAGCTAAAGTAGCGTTTCTGTACCATGGTAATACTACTAGCCCTGTGGTACTACAAAAAAACAAATAAGTTATTAAATGGGGCAGAAATGGGCAGAATGGCTCTTATATCTAAATAATGTGGTCACCTTGTCGTCTGTTGGCAAAACTTTGAACATTTATTATAAAATAACTACTGTAAAATATTCAAATTAATTTCTAAAACAACTTAATCTTTGAAATAAAAATATAATCACACTAGGTACGTGACTATTTCAGAATGTTGGCAAACATACACGTCATACATAGCTTTTGTCATGTTCACCTCTGCCCACCCCGTTCCGGTCGTCATGGCGTGATGGTATATAGCCTATATTACTCAGGGTGAATGTAGCTTTCCAATGGTGAAAGAATTTTTGAAATCGGCACAGTAGTTTTTGAGTTTATTCATTACAAACATACACACAAACATACATACAAAAATACAAATCTTTCCTCTTTATAATATTAGTATAGATAGGTACCTTAGTTTTTACTTTACATACCAAAATGAATGAAATATAATGAATAAGAAGTACATAATTTTAACAGTGATTAAACAAAATGAGTAGGTAATTACAAAATTATATTATATAAATATGAATACAATTAATATGAGATGTGACACAGTATTCCAGCTCCTAAACACAATAGGTCGGGTCCATGTTTTATACTCTTCCTTAACTTTTGTCCCATACAAATTACATGCTTCACGACTTCTTAAATTACGCGATAACTACATGTCTTAGTTTCGAAAATTTAAATAGCTTTCGAAAGATAAATATATTTGACACAGTATGAATTTAAAATAAAAATGTGAAAATCTGTTGCACTTAAGTTTTATGAAGCCCTGAAAGTTATTAATTTCACGTGTATTTTCAACCAACTTTGGGACTTAATATATTTACTAATGTACCATTTTGTCGTATTTATCCCATAGATAATTTCACATACTTTATGAAAACATTAACTACAGCTTGCTATTTCTAATAGTTTTTGTATAATACTGGAAGAGCATAATGTCCGTTTTGAGTATATTTTTTTGCGAAGTTGTTCTTACTATGTTTCTGGTACATAAGTAAGATGGCCAAGATTCACTCTTGGTATCTTATCTAATCCTTGGTTATTTTAGGGATTCTTTTTGCAGTGTACCTCTCTAACAACTTTTTAAATATATATCAACAAAATAAGCCGCGCGGTATACTTAGTTCACTTGCTTGCTCTTAAACCTTTCTCGTGATGAAATGGCATTAAGGTAAGGAAGAAGAAGAGTAGATTACAGAGACAAATGATAATAAATTATTACTTGAAATAAAGCCAACATCACTTTAGTATAAAACTCTGCTATTAAATTATTGATTAATGACAAGCTCTTTATTTGTTAATTGGTAGCCAATCACGTTAATATTGCAGCAAAATTAAGTGATTATTTTTTTCCAAAATCATGTCACTCAAACACATCAATCACCACACCTCATCATTGTTATATTCAACAGAATTTTCATTTTCATTGTAGTCGTCATCGTTTTCGTCAACATCATTTTCGTGGTCATTAATATCACTATTCAAATTTTCAGCACTATCTTCCCCATATATATTATCGGGTTCATATTCATCATTATTGTCATCATCCTTGTCATCTTCATCAGGGTCTACTTCATCACTGCCGTCACCAAAATAACTATACTGTTCTTCAACACTCTCAGGTGTTTCATCGTGATCTTGGTCTTCATCAACATCCTGTTCAAGTGTTATAGGTAAATTATTTGTATATAGTACAATACTAGTATGGAAACTAATTAGAAAATAGTTTTTGACTAATAATTTCAATTAAGAAATATCACCTCATCTTTATCATGGTCTTCATCCAAACTATGATCATCATCAGTTTCATCTAACTCTTCAGACTTCTGTTCATCATCCTGTTTTTAAAATTGATATTGATAAAAAACTGAATGACTGAATTTAATTATATATTAAAAACAATACACAGATTTCAAACTATTAGTTTAAGAAAAGACAAACATGACCTCATGATCTTCTTCACCTTCTTCCAAATCTGGTTCACCTTCAGCACTTTCATCTTCAATATCCTGTTCATATTGCAAATATTCAAATAAAGAAATATTATTATTGTGTTAATAATTTATATTTATTTATGAAGCAGAATTAACTTACTGGATGGTTTAATTCTAGGGTATGTTCATCATGGTGATCGTCATCAGGAACATCTTCTAACCAACCTTCTAAGACACCAGAATATCGAGTTTCAACAGTACTGGCTTCCACTGCAAAAAAAAGTTTTAAAGCAGAATTACATGGCTTACTATTGAATTTCAATTTGGATATTTAAATCAACCAAATTGAACAATGTTAACATAAAAGCGAACTTTTCAATGGAATTGTGCCCGTATATTTCTGCTCCTTTTAACCAAAGTGTATAAATTTTTGTAAACATTTTGATAAATTTTATTATACTTAATTGAAAATTAAAAAGAATATATAATCACTTAAATGGGTACTTACAGTCGCTCAGTCCTCTATTTTCTAAAATGATTAAAGCAATCAAACCAATCAGCACTGCAAGAAGTGAGAAAAAGACAATTTTAGCACACCAATGTCCCCCTGTGCCATGCTCGTGCTGAGAGTGCATGAACACGTCGCCTTCTCCCAGAGCTGCTGCAGTACCACGGGATTCCTCCGCTCCACCATCCTCTACAAAAGTAAATGTATGATAGTATTATGGAATCTAAAAACCTAAAAACATATAGAATTTTGATACCTTTCTTTCTCTTTTTATCTTTGCGTTTTCTCGGCTGCACGTCACCCGACATTGTGTCTACTTTTGGAGCTCGCTCGCTGTTGGCGGCGATACTTTTATGATTACACTTTCATAACATAAAGTAAACACAAGGAGGATAATGAACTCTTGAAGATACAATGACAGTACACAAACCGACCCAAATGCGCAGTTTTCATGTATATTGCAATGCGGCGCACATTTAATTTTAAAATAACCTACGTGCAAAACTCTTCTTGTGCTTACTTAGATTTATTTCAGAATTTAACCTAAAAATAGCCGGCGAGACAGCTGGCTAGCACAAAATCTTTGCTTTGGTTCCTCCCTCCCTCCTGCTGTCAGAGAGAGATAATATAATACGTAGCCAACGTGTGAGAATGAGAAGATAAAAGACCAATTTGACATTTAGGGCATGGACCAGCCAGCAGGACTCATTCTCATCAGTCAGTCAGCTGTCAGCCTAGTCACATGAGCCTGGGTCTCCAGATAAAAACATTTTCGCCATTTCGGGGGAAAAAATATTGTTTTGGCGATATATTTTTTTTGGGAACCTTAAAACAGATGAAAGCTGAGTTATGGATTCACCTATTTATTACTAGCTGCCAAACTTATTTAGGTTTTATTATATATATATATTTTTTGGTTTAAATTTTATTTACAATTTAACTAAAATACACAATAAATAAATAATATATTTTAAAACGACATATACATACATACTTACATATACATACAAAAGAATACCTCTTCATGAATCCCGCCCTGTGGCATGTTTCCCAAAACACTGGCTGCGTTACCTCGCTGAATAGGAGCTAGCATGGTAACACGAAAAAAAAAAAAAAGATTTAGTCTTCATTTATGACATTTTTCACGGATTCCACATCCGGTCATGGCGACATACGCACGCGTTTTCGTCGTGGCGTGATGTGGAATCCAGTTTAATCCTGTTCGCGCTGTGATGGTTGTGATTAATCAGTGATTAATAAGACATATCACGGTCGGCGGGATTATCTTAAATACCGATTTATCGGCTATAAACACTATAAAGGCTATAATACTTGACATTGGCAAATCACCGATGAACATTGGTGGAGCCATAATAAAAAAGAAGAAGAAGAAGAAGAAGAAGAAGACATTTTTCACGTGATTCCTAGAGAATTTGTCTACTTTTGACGTTTGACCGCGAAATAAACGCAGTGCTACTCGTATGTAAGTTTTAATTTAAGGTATATTTTGTTTTTTACTTTGAAGGTAGCATAATGGAGAAGATATCGCAAAGCTAGCGCTGCTTATACATGGCTTTTATCAAAGATCTGGAGATTCATGGCTTGACATATTGTTTTGAAAGGTTTTTTTTAGATTGATTATACTAATTTTAATTACATAATTATTACTCTAAGGTTTCAAAAATCGTCTACAAAATTATAAGTTTTTTGGGAATATACTTGGAGTAATTTTACAAATCGCACCTGGAAACCCTGTCTGTGACGTTTGCGGGTTATCTGATTGATTTTAGATTTATTCGAATGAAAATAACCAAAAAATTGAAGTTTGTTTTGTTTACTTTAACTTCATGAGACTTTTTTGCTTGCTTTGTAGTTTCAGTTTGAGATAAAATCTAATTGGTAAATGTAAAAATAATTAATTTGAAATGAGTAACGTTATTGTTTTGTATGAAGGATATTCCTATATACAAAACGAATATCAATCAGTCGCGAATTGCAGTTGTACTTTGGTGAAAAGTGAAAATGTTAATATAATAATTGATACAATGACGCCATGGGATTCACACAAAATTTTAAATGGTAATAATTTCATTCTGCTCCATAAGTTGACAAACATCTAGTTTGGAAATTGAGTTTATCTGTATGAGATAACTATTGTTGTTTCAGCATATCTCGCATGCCATATGTTAAGTTTTAGGCCGCTAACACAAAGAAAGCAGGTTGCCGGCGAGCCAGCACAAATCATGTTAGTGAAGATAGCAAGTCATGCACATTACAGCACAATATTATTTAAAAGTGATATGGCTGATTTCTCGGACATGGTTTGCTCTGGCTCGCCGGAAGTACCTTCTGTCTATGTGTTCATGATCTTAGACCATACAGATCAGTTTTTTAAAGTATGTGTCATCAAAAAAAATCCTGGTAAATCAGACAAAAGATGGGTAACTGCTGGGCTTTAAATATTAATTGCACTGAATTCAAATATGCTATCTCAAGCAGTTGTAATTTTTGTGCCATAAATATTTATTTTTAAGGTTAAAAGTTTTAAGGTTTTAAATTTCTTCTGGTCACTTCTGGCCCACATATTTACCTAATTGCTCAATTTTAATCAGAATTTGTGATTTGTTCAGGTTTGCAAGAACATGGATTAACACCGCAGGACATAAAGTATGTGGTGTCATCTCATGGACATTCTGACCATATTGGAAATAATAATCTATTTTTAGAAGCTCGACATATAGTTGGCTTCAACATTTCATTCAAAGACACATATTATTTTCACCCATTTGATAAAGGTATGGTATGTCTTTTGGTAACTTTTTGATTCTTCAAATTATAGTATATCTATACTAATATTACAAAGAGGAAAGATTTGTATTTTTGTGTGTATGTTTGTAATGAATAAACTCAAAAACTACTGTGCCGATTTCAAAAATTATTTCACCATTGGAAAGCTACATTCGCCCTGAGTGACATAGGCTATATTCTATTTTCAAAAAAATTAGGGATCCTTACTAAAACTCCAATAATGTAACCCAAGGTGTAAAAAAATTATCTAAGAAATTCCTAACATCGCGTGCGCTGCGAAAACTATTGATGATAGAACAAAATAATGTACTACGACTTTGCAGAACACATCATTATCTACTAAAAGTGTTGCGATAGCATATGTCTAACTATTATAGTTAAGTCACAATAAGTGTTCTTTTATTTAAACCTAATTTGTACCTTGCTATTAATCCTTATCAAAATAATATACTTTATATGCACAACTGCTTCAATACCTTTATATAACTTTTGAGTTTAAAAATGTAAGTATTTTTTTATCGCGATTTTAGTATTTTTGTATGAACAATATACAAAGTTAGAAGTAGTGGTAGAGGGTAGGGGTAGGGGGTAGGAGTACAAGTAGGGGTAGGATATATTTAATAGTATAAGCCTCACTGAGAAAAATAGTTTAGTAACTAACTTATTACAATCATGAACTTTTGGGACATTAACTGCTATTCCATTAGATGAGACCAGTGGGACCCCATTATTTTTTTTAATACACCACCCCATTTTGACAGCTACTTTTAGTATAAAGGCACAGAATAGGGTCTGGGTTTGATATAGAACTAAATGTTTTTTCTAATACCAACAAAATGTAACATAAAAATACTTAAGACCTACTGTTTATTTTTGGAGTCAGTTGCCACAACCCCCTCTAGAATCCTTGGAACTAAATCAATATCTTAATATGTGGATCCACCAGCGAAATGTGAAAGACCACACTCATAAATAGCAGAGTTTGTAACTCAGTCTTTCAGTATTAAACATTACTTAAAACTAATTTTCAGGAATAGGATATAAAATAGGAGATGATGTGGAGGTTATCCCAACTCCAGGACACACATTCTCAGATGTGACAGTTATAGTTAAAGAACCTAATGAAGTTATTGCTATCACAGGTAATATATTCAAATATTACCTCCATTTATAAGAGAGAAGTTAAAAACTTATGTATATAATCCGGATAATGTAAATATACCTTAACAGAACTGGCCACTCATTAGGTATAGGAAAGAAAGGAAAAAAGGGAAGACTTTGTCATTTACTGGGTACCCTGGGACTGATAACACGGTAATGCAACCAAGAAGTTAAAAAATGTATATTAATTTAATAATTACATATACTACCTATATATTTTGTTTATATATTAACAGGAGATCTATTTGAACGGTTTGAAGACATTGCCGACCCAACTATATGGAAAAATGCAGGCAGTGAAGATGAATTACAACAAAAGCACAATAGACTTAAAGTAGCAAAAATGGCTGATTGGATTATACCAGGACATGGGCCAAAGTTTAGAGTTACCAATAGCATAATAGAAATACTGCAAAAGCAGGTTGACAACTTCTAACACCCATATTTCCTAAATTGTTTTCTGTGATACATTGAAGTTTAATTATTACTGCCATGAAGAAGAAACTATCTACTTCTTGGCAGTAGTAATATAATATATAGGATAGGATTGTTCATATGAGAGTAAAAACTAAAGTTGTTTTTAAACTTTTATTGACATTTCCAAGAGTTTACTATAAATATGTACACTAAATGCAATGCATAAAAAGTGACAATACTTAAAGGATTACATGTATGATAATTATAAGTTATATACGTATATACATTGTAAATTATTTAAATAAAATTTTCTTTAAAAACTCTTATGAAAATCCTGCTATGGCAATTTACAATTATATGTATTTTATAGCATTTTATCATGACAGAAAATTCACATAATAAATACTGCAGATTTCACTAATAAGTATAAAATCTATTCTCATATCTAGTTTACTACCTTTGCTCATCTTCCTGGTCAGGTTTTATTAATCTAGTAAACTTATGGACACAATAATATATAAAATATATTGGTGCCTTTGTCTGTGTGTAGGTCCAGTTTCGAAACAATGAAACTGTTTTTGTACTAATGTAAACAAAACACAAAATTATATATGAACCCTGTTAAAATGGTTTTATGGCTAAACAATGTTATGTTTAAGTAAAATTATCACAATTTTCTTGGAAACACTCTTTTTAAATAACTATTTGAGATGACTAATGTTTCTCTACTTAAAGAAATAGTTAAACATTGTAAGTAGGAAATTAATTTTGTCCAACATTACATTCTAAAATTATATAAACTTTTCACTAAAAGTACCTCGCAGGTATGTTTTTTACAATTAAATGTACTTATAGGTTTGAAACCACCAAAATCAAACAAAATGTAACACTAAAACTTTAACAATTGTCATTTAATGAGATAGGGAATTTCTAATTTAGCAGCACCCAACTCAAATTAAATTCGAATCACAAACCAAATTAATATGAAATAAAAACTTAAAATAAATAATATAAGTAGTGTTTATTCAGCAATGGCAAAGGTTAAGGTTATTCATGATTAGAAACTACACAGAATTAAATGTGAAGTCAACAGGAATAATATTACGACCACCTGCCACTGTCTGCATACATACTTATCAAATAATTATATAATAAAAATCACAGAAAAAACATGAAGTGAAATACACAAATGTGACCAAACAAACACTTAAGTAACTATTATTCCCACAATGATTATAATATATTTTAAGCTTTGCAGCAAAGCTAATATGTATATAATGTCACCTAGTTAGTCATCTAACTACGTAAGTCTTCAAGATTGCGACACCGAAGTCCAGTGTCCTCATTGGCATACACATAATTTAAAATTTTACCTTTATTCAAATGTTACTGCCCGTGATTCCGTCAACTGAAATTCGTGTAGAGACAAGTCCAGGCCATAGTTGCTGCGTGCAATGATGAAAAAACATACATATATCTAGGTCAATTACTGCTAATTTACTCTTCATCAAGACCATCATATATCACAGCCTAATGTAAATTTATATCGTAATCTAGTTCACATTACACATGCCCAAATCCATTCTGAACATTAAGAGAATTCTGCAAAGGAAAGTTTAAATGAACATTAAGCGGGTAAAAATAAAAAGCTCCTAAAATATGTTATTTTTTAGTTAATTACCTGTGGATCAATGCTTGAAGGGGCTGCATGTGTTTCATTAATGCACAGATCTGAATCGGAATCAGCTCTACGTAAAGTGTGATCCTGAAAGGATAAAAATTACAACATATAAAAAGTTAGTTAAGTTAAAGGATAATCTTTCTCAAACTCAAATTCCACAAATACGACTAGCGATATTTTTGCAATATATATTTGCGTTTATTTTAACAGCAGCTTCCAATTTAACTCCTTCGAATACATTTATAAAAACAAATATTTGCTGTTTTGAGCCAAAAAAATGCTGCATAAAGGAAATTAATTTAAATAAAGTACCGCTTGCGTATATTGATGAGTTGTAGTCAACAGTCTTGCCACTGGTCCCAGCGCGTCGGGCAACGTCTCTGTGAGAGGCGGACGTGCGTGCGTTAACAACGGTTTAAGAAGACGAGAATCAATGGCGCCCCATAATCGCGCCAGTCTGGCCTTGTCTCCATCGGCCGCGCCGTCACCAGCCCCGCGAGGAGCATCCTGTTATTGAAAATAATAATATTAGCAACTTTCTTTGAGTTTATTCATAAAAAGGTTCAGAAGTTCAGGAATTTAGGAACATGCTGTGCGACATTACGAGCAACTTTGAATATTCATTAGCATGCAAGTAAATTATAAGCAAACAAAGTTTGCGAGATATAATTTTGATGATACAAATATTTAGATATCACCATCGTTCGCCAGCCCGACAGATCCACGGTGGACCTAGATCGTTTTAATTTATCATCATTAAATAAATAAAAAATGCCATTGTTTGTTTGTTTTTGTTACTACAGTATATAATACAAAGTTTATTATATCACCATACAATATAATATTATGTCATAACTCTCTTACTTACTCCACCATACAATATAACAATATATTGTTATATTAAAGTTACTGTATCAATCACCTAGAACCAGTTAATAAATTCATTCATGCAAAATTCAATAAGAAATTGTCCCACCTTCCGTGAATGATAATTATAATCCTTAATTACTTTTGTAGGCTCTAAAAGAGTATGATGTATATTGAAGACACTGTATATTTTTTGTACGAGAGATCGCAATAAAAGAAAATAGAGCATAAAAATAAGCATATGATAAAAAGTTCTTTGTTTTTGTAAATAAAGCAATTGAGATATTTTACCTATAGAATACAAATTAAAAATTATACATTACATACTTCGTTTAGCTCCCAAGGCAATGCAACTTCACTGTCTCCTGTCCCCCATTTAACTACCATGCGGCCTCTCTAAGTCGTTAAAAGGAAATTAAATTAACGAATTAAATGCAAAATAATAAAATGGTGCCATAGATATGGATAACCAAGTCACATTGGTTATGGTGTCGTTTAATGCAACATTATCGCATGTCTCAACTCTTTAAGATACTGCGTGAAATATTTAATAGAATACATTGGTTAATTGTAATTGATTGAAATATGCGACAATTGGTTTACTTAAAAGAAATTAATATTTTTATATATTAATAAAATTAATAAATATGAACATTCCCAGACACATGCAGTAATAAATAAAGTGTGAGTATTGTTAAAACGTAGTGAGGCATTTTGGTAAAATCTTACAGGTGCCCTGTCGCTCTGTTGGTCGGCGTCCATGTGTCGTAGACCAAAGCCCAGATCTCCCGGCTGAACAGCAACATGTTTACGTGAATGAATTAATGTTATGTACACACAAACCACACACTTATATATATAACAAATAGATTGAGTGAATGAATTACAATCCATCCCTGGTCATCATCAAACAATTGGCCTGTGGTTGATAGCTATTGAAATTTTTATAATATAATTACTTACTTTATAAAAATTTCGCAATATGTATGTGTAAGGGATGTGAAGAAATGACAATTTATTCATTTTTATAACACCACAAAAGAAGCAACCCATGTCCCATACCAAATAAAAGGAAGTCGGAGATTGGTTCCGAATTCGTTTTTTTCCAAATTATACATTTTCCAAATTCTATATTATACCTAATCTTAATTTTGTAAATTATCAATTTTACAAATTCCGAATTTTCCAAATGCTTTATTTTCTTAATTATGGATTGTGCTAACTCTGAATTTTCCCAATAAGTACAGTTTGATACAAAAAGCAAAAATATGTTCAGTGATTATGTAAATAATAAGTATGTGTTATGAAAAAAGAGCTCATGGAATATTGACAAGGAGTCTATCCAGTATATAGAATACTAGCGGACCCGGCAGACGTTGTCCTGCCCAAACGTTTACTTGCCTGCACTACTCCTACCCCTAAAATTAAGTAAACATCTGAGAAGATAAAGATTTGTTTAATATTATATTTGTTTGTACTGATGATCGTAGGTTCCTAATAGTTAGAGAGATGGAGACAGAAAGTGGTTGTAAGCACTTGCTGGCAGAAAACCTCTTTTTCGTGTAGTCTGAGCCCCCCTCTACAAATTATTGTAGAAGAGTAGGGGTCCAGCGATTGCTTGATGGATTTGAGGATGAGCCGATTTAGAAGAAAAAAAATTTAAAAAAATCCTTTAGGTACTACCAGCTACCAGTATTTAAAGGTTTTCTTAATTTTTTTTTTCTAAATCGGCTCAGCGGCGTATACGCAATCGCTGGACCCTTACTCTTCTACAATAATTTGTAGAGGGGGGCTCAGACTACACGAAAAAGAGGTTTTCTGCCAGCAAGTGCTTACAACCACTTTCTGTCTCCATCTCTCTAACCATAATGAATTGTTTAAATTAGTGAATTTGGGAACTAAGTTGTTTCTAATTTGTTTGGCACCAACCATCTTCAATTTCTACGACGAAATATTTATTATTTCTTACTTTTCAGCGCAAATTTTTGAATTTTTGAATTTGAATTTTCCCTTTTAAGTGATTACAAATATAAATAATCGAAATCGGCTTGACATTTCATCGAGTTATGACAAAAATTGACTTAGAAATCAGTTTTTATTCAAAACTACTGAACCAATTTACACTAAAAAAACACGGGAAGCACCAGCTTTCAAATAAAAAAATAATCATCAAAATCGGTTCACCCAGTCGAAAGTTCTGAGGTAACAAACATAAAAACAGTCGAATTGAGAACCTCCTCCTTTTTTTGAAGTAGGTTAAAAATGCTAAGCACCATTGTTCTTTATGAATATGACTGTGCTTTAATCGACTACTCGCTTCTTCTAAAAATAATAGATATTTTTATGCGTAGCAACAGCCTTGCCACCTGTTATGTTCAATACGGACAACTGGCTGCAAGTGGACGGACACTGTTATTGGTGTCTCTGGCCACACCGCAAGATATGAAGGCCGTGAAGAAAAGATAGATTAGATGTGTGAAATATTTTATCACGCGAGTGTACATATCGTACGGAAAATACATAATGTGGAATAATAAGAATATGTAATAAATAATAATGTGTAAAATAAAATAATGCGGAAAATTCGGAATATGTAAAAATAACAATTTGGAAAAATAAGAATGTGGAGTAATAAGAACATGGACAATTAAGAATTCGGACCCTTACTCCGACACCAATAAAAGTGATATGTTTTGCGACTCAGGTGTTGAGAATCAGAATTATTTGCCGCCCTAGAGTAGACTGCAGATCAGTCAAAATTATTAAAAATGACAAAGGATGACATATTTGACAACATTCACTAACATACAAAGCATATAGCGCTGGTATATATGAAGCATACATTGATATAGAAGCATCACTGCACTTCGTGACAATCATTGTAATACATACCGTACCACCATTGTCCGTAGCCTGGTACAGCTGCCCACAACAATTATTTATTAATACATGCATGTGGCGCTGACAAGAAATTGTATGTGTGAGCTATCAACAAGATATCTAAGAACTTTATCCCGAAAAAGAATCCAGCCACTTTAGACACGAGAAAAGAGAATAGGTTAGGGTTCTTTAAAAAAATTTAGAGTAAGGTCCTTTTTTATTCAGAAATATTGAGCGTTATGTATGACATTAGAACCAGGAAATCATAGAAATTTGGTAAACATGCCAGTGCGGTCCATCTACAGTTTATATGTTACCAAAAATAGAAATACGGCGAAATAACATCACGCAACGACCCAAAGGGGCGGAGCTGGTAACTATTAACGCGGGTGCAACCGCAAGGCACTGTTAGTATAGATAATATATAGTATGTAATAATTAAAGAAGATAAAATTTCCAACAAAGGTTCTACACATTTTTACCAACTGCCCGAGAAAGAGGGTAATGTTAGTCAGAAGTAGGTATTGATAAAAAAAATTGGCGCGCTCTTAGTGGCTTGTTGGCTTGATCGATTTTAATAAATAAGGTATTATAACTAATAAATGAGATTCGTATTAGGGCCCCAGAAGATTTTGCGTTTGCATCGCGTTTTGGCGACCCGCTGCATTGATAGTAGTTAGCGTTGCCAGACAATCGGCTTTCGCCTGACAAGATTCGGTAAAAAAAATTGATTTTGTCTTTTGCGTGGCAATGAAAAAAATCTTAACAGCTATTTCGCAGCTTGGAGTTGCCTTTACCCGCCCGCGGTAGCCCAAACATTTTTTTTCTTATATGACCAAGCTAATCCTGATATTTACAATACGGTAGAATTGAAAAATCTTGTTAACAACTCACATTTATTAATTTATCTAGTAATGTAAAACAAGTGGCTTTATTACACTGTATATAAAAGTTCAGTAATTCTGTTGATAAATGATTATTTAGTCCTTTTAAAAATACATCACGGCAGGCATGGAAATAAAAAAGCATATCCAAATACTGTGAAAAAATATGAAGCAGCTGTGGTCTATATTTTCAATATAAAGACATCACAATTATACTAAGGTGATAAAAATATTATTAAAAACTTTCACAAATATTGTTATTAGTGTATTAAAGGAAGCGTTTACTTATTTGTATGAGCATTAGTTCTAACGGAGTATAGATATATAAAGATTGTACTTACACTTCTAACGTCCCTATACGGTAAAGCGTCTGTTTCATCATTTTGTCCTTGACTGAAAATATTCAATAATTATAGTCCAGGAATGAAAAATACGAAACAGTTTTCTCTCTATCGAATAGTTTCAAATGTAATTTTTTAACATTTCAAAATCGTTTCAAATAGAAGACCCTCTATTGAATTGAAAATGTAGATTTTAGAATGATGGGCGTGACTGGCGTGAATGGACTTAGGTACCACTTCCACTTAAAGCCAGGCAGTGGCAATGTCAGATAACATTGGTTTAATTACATACAAAATACATACCCTACAGGTATCCTGAAATAAGCCAGGGCGTGTGAGGCGGCACCTCCTTGAAGCACCACGGTAGCGATCACGATAAGTGAGGTGGTAGTCAACATGGCTTGTCGCGCTTCAGACACCGTGTTACGTATTGCTAACGCGAATGACATAGCACCTCGAAGACCTGAAAATTCATTATTTCGAATTTAAAGAAATAATAAAAAAATGCTCAGATTTTATAAGGCTGGTTTTATCCGGTTTTAATTGTAATTATAAATGGAAATCCATCCATAGTCCAATGATGTAGTAGTGTATAATAGTGACATATTTTTTTAAATCGGTCCAGTAGTTTTTGTAGACATTCTCTTCCGGTCTCCGGTACAATACCGGCTTGTTCGCCCATAATACCTTACTTCATACTAAGCAAGTCTCTTTCATTTGTATTGAAATTCCTCTCGTTTTAGCGCGCGTAAACAGTCCCATAAATAAGCCGAAGAAGTGCGGGGTATGAGAGTACAAAACAGCGAATGTCACGGGGTTGATAAAAAGTTGGTTTACTTGCGTGTTCAAACGCTATTTGTCGCGTGTTATTTTGAAATTATGGTTTTGTATACAAGATACCAAATAAATAAAAAAGAGTTTAGGTGAATTAAATCCCTTTACGACAAATTACTATTATCATTAGTAATTGGTGCATTTTGGATACAGCATTAGTTGTGATACTTGTGATCTATTTCTTCTTCTGAAAATATTCACCCTTCGCCAGAGGCCATTGTTGTGTAGTATTTCAAGGCTAAGACCATTCAGAAGTCTAAAATGAATTTTAATAAAATTGTAACAAATACTCACCAGAGAAAAATAACATATGCTGAAAATTCATTGGAATTGGAGGTGTCCTTCCTAAATTGAGAAGGAAGGACAGTGGGTAAATGTTGATAGCCCGACCGAGAGTCGACGTAATCTGATAGCTATTAAGGAAAAATAAATCGAAGCATTTTGAACTCAACATTACCAGTACTATATTATCTCTGTAACAATTTTTAACATAATTTAAAATCTGTTAAATAAGTTACAAAACTAGGTCCATTTGACCTGCGATCAGCTACTGCGCAGGACTGTCATGTGATATTATGCAGACCCCAAGAAAATTTGCGTATACTATACCGGCCGCCAGTAAACTAAAGACTTTAAGTCATATCATATTTCATTAAAGATGCAACCTAACAATTAGCAAGATCCTTTGATTACCCATTTGTTTCTTAACAACTGTTAATGGTCTCACAGATACACAGCAATTAGGCTACGATTGTTTTCGTATCCTATCCTAAAGGTTTGTATAGGTACATGTAAAGAACGTCAAAAAATCGGTTCTAACTTGAATTTCTTTACTTCCGGTTACACACTTCCGTTCCATTTGACATAGCATTACACACTTCACAAATTACTCTCTATAAATTTATGCTACATAGCGAGAGTCAAGATCAAAAAGGTAGCCAACACTGGGAAGACACATATTTAAAAAGGATACAAATCCAGCAATAATGAACCACGGGTCAAAGTGATGTTTCGGGAAAGTGAACATCGACACTCCGATGTAAGTAAATATGAAATTTTCGGCAAGAAAGTTGAGCAGCTCAAACAGCTGCTTGGTCCTGTTTCTTGAGTCTGACGACAGGTTGTTGTACGTGTAGTGCGCCTGGCAAATACCGCAGAACAGTACTGCAACTACACCTGAAATGTTCAAAGAATAATGGCTGCAAATTCTTAAAATTTTCCAATGAGGTAAACAAAACACGAATATCTATACTCTCAAAAGAGGTACAGAGACATCCACTTTTCGTCTATGTTAGCCTAGCATGGTATGTTCCTTACATTTCTAAAACGCAAATCGTTCGATTATCAGAATAACCAAAATATGAGAACGTTGAAATGCAGTAGGTATGTATAAATAACGTTTTCTTGTATATGTAGTCTTTTGAGTTCCGGTCGCAACGTACCGGTACTTGGGTCACCGCCAAAACTTTTTTGGCCCGACCCAAGGTCACTGGCAACCGGCTGCTTAGGTATATAGCTGTTCGTCCGTGGGATCCATACTACCTTTCATCCCCTATTATCCCTTAAGGGATGGATAAAAGTCTAGTAAAGTAGCCTATGTCCTTCCCTCAAGCTAAATTTCATCAAAATCGGTTCAGTGGTTTAGCCGTGAGATCATAACAGACAGAGTTATGTAAAAGACCGAAATATTGGAGTATTTTTCCTGATTCGCAATTCACCGGCGAAATAATCATCAAATGAAATAAATTCGGTCATTCACCAACGAGCTTGATGGCTGTCAACATTCACAAGCGAAACTTAAGATACTCAGCGTTTCGGACATTCACGGTAAAATATACGAAAATGCCCGAAACAAAAATAATGTAACAAAATGTGTAATGGGGTATTATCTTACAAGGATAGTTAGCTCCACTAATGATCTCTTGCTTATTAACAAACAAACACTTGTACTATAATTACCTGTTAATTCACACACTTCTGCAATGAGGAACGCCGCATATGACATCAGCACAAATAACGCCGATTCTAGTAGCGGCCATTCACGCACATGAGTGAATTTAGTCATGTGTTTTTTTGATTAAGGAAATTATATTAACTATATTACAATCTCGGAACTAAAAGATATCGCGAAAGTATCAAGTCAATCGGATTAGTAGTTTTTGTTTGAATTCCTAAAAAACAGAAGGTGCTTTATGTCAGTATAGTTTCACGACATTGGTACAAACAAACATAGAACAAAGAATCTGGATAAAATTTAAATTAAAAATGTAGGTAATAAAAATATTAATATTTTCCTGTAGATTTGCAGTAAATAACAGTATTTCAGCAAACATATTATGAAAAGGATATGAATGCCGTCATGCAACCCATCAGAGCTCCCACAAGTAATGATAGACTGAAAATTCCAATAAAATTCCCTATGGCAGCTAAGAAGGCTGTTATCTCGAATCCACCATCAGTTGAATACCGCTTTTCATAGTTTTGTATGGCTCTGAAAGACACGACCAATAATAATTAATAGGCATTTAACAAAAAAAATCCAATTAGTCCGTCAGTTAGATTATCAGGAAATATTGGACACGTATTTTTTCTTTTGCCAATTAAACTAAAAATGATAAAGATATAGCCCGCTAAAGTTCCGCGTGACGTCACGCCTTAGTACAATTTTTTGCAAGGCGTGACGTCACCAGCCCCCACTCCCAAACTTTGACGCGCTTTATCTCTGTCATTTTTTGTTTGATTGACAAAAGAAAAAATACGTATCCAATATTTTTTGATAATCTAAATGACGGACTAAATAGAATAATATTTTGTTTACAAATTCGTCTGTTTATTTCTTAAGGTTGCAGTCTTGCTGTACAAAACTAAGATTTCGACTTTTTAAACTAGCAGCGGCGGCGCTTCGCTGTTATGCAGACGGACGGTCGCGAAAGTTGCTCTACTTATAATTCGACACTCGCTTAGGGTTACTTATGGAAGAAATGATGACATGGTGTTTTAGAAACACTATAACATTAAATTTATTTACACAACGTTAAGAACTAATTAAATTAAAATAGTTTTTTTAACGTAACTAAATATTTAAAAAATACAATAAAAAGTCGCCATATTACACAGGTGAACCGGGAGAAAGACCAGTTAATAAAAAGCTAAGTATTGCAAAGTCACCATATTACACAGGTAAACCCGGAAGAAAAGCTATTATTTCTTTTTATTCTGGTCACGGATATCGATTTTGGGAACAATCGGTCCAGTTAAAAGTATTCACTTCTAAAAAATCTTTTTTCTAATCACGTAAAATAAATCAAGTAGAGCGACTGTCAGTACGAATCAATTGTACGCCATAAGACTCTGTAGAGTGAAAGAGAGATTTGTTAGAGCGAGAGGTAACACAGGAACGAGCTTCATCGCTACGTCCATTCGCTGCGGCCGCTCGGCGGACACTAAGGAACTAAAGGAAGAATTATTTGTTTTATATCATAACTTTAGAGGCTTTTGCAATTTATTGTTTTTTTGGAAAATATATTTTTTGGAATTTATTTTCTTTTGGAATTTGCTTACCAAAAACTTGTTGTTTATTATATTTAATTATAAGTTACTTAGAATAAAATTTAGTAGCCAAAACACTCGTTTACCGGTAGGCAAAATTACGGGAAATTTGACAATTTAAAGCTCTTTAATTAAGCAAATGAAAGATTTTCTGAAAAATCTAGCGAGCCCACATTAACATTGAACATATAAAGATACTTCTGTACTGATTTGATTTTCCAATTATTTTATCAGTTTCGCTTGGTAAGTGCTCAAAAATTACAGTTAGTGCATTAAACCAAATCAGAGGTATATCTTGGTCAGGTTTTAGACAAGATAATTAGTATATTATAAGTGATATATAATTTTCACTAAATTACAATAAACCAAACATTATTTTAAAACTAAATTCATTTTTGTAACATTTGTCTATGAAACAAAATAAAATATTTAATCTATCACAAAATTTACGCGCGTAGCTTGCACAGCCAGACTGGGGCCTTAATAGAATCTAAATGGAACTACAAATATTATATCCTTTTCTCTCTCAACTGAACTAATAAAAGTAATTTAATAAAAGAAAATACAGTAAATTTTTATTAGCCTAGTTAAGGTCATAAAAAGTCTAGAGTCTAGGTTAATATGATTTTAAATATATCATTAAAATAATAGCTCAAGTTTAAACTTTCCTCCTTTTACAATGTCAGTGACCTTATGATAACCTGTCCATATTGGCGAGATTGCCCTTGATCTCAAGATACATAATGAAAGAGCACATAATAATAACATAGAGGATAACCTAACACACAAATTATTTTTTCTCTATTCTCATTACATTATTTTAATTGATATTAAGTATGTCTGTTCTTGTCTGTTAGAACAAATAGATGGGGAGCAAACTATGCGAGTTATTGTAACAACCTATAAATGTGTATTCAACTGAATATCAAATGCAAAATTTTTACTGATTATCAACCCACCTAAAATCTACTAACTAGCTTCGCCCGAGGGGCCCATACTAACTTTCACCCCCTATTATATTTAAAAATAAACCGGCCAAGTGCGAGTCGGACTCCGTACCATTATCTATAAAAACGGCAAAAAAATACGTTTGTTGTATGGGAGCCCCCCTTAAATATTAAGGCTATTATTCATAAACGTATTTTAGCAACGTTTTTGTTAAAATGTGTTTTGTTTCTTTCTATTATTAGTAAAGACAGGTTTGTTAGAGAGTGACAAAACATATTTTAACTAAAACGCTTCTAAAATGTGTTTATGAATATGGCCATAATTATTTATTTTTAAAGTGGTTCCGTACCATTATCTATAAAAACGGCAAAAAAAATACGTTTGTTGTATGGGAGCTCCCCTTAAATATTAATTTTAAAGTAAATATATAACTGTGAATATTTCAAGCGTCTACCTGTTGCCGTTATCAATATCGAGCAAAAAAACACGTTTGATGTATGGGAGCCCCCTTAAATATTTATTTTAATCTGTTTTTTTAGTATTTGTTGTTATAGCGGCAATAGAAATACATTATCTGTGAAAATTTCAACTGTCTAACTATCACGGTTCATGAGATACAGTCTGGTGACAGACAGACGGACGGACAGCGGAGCCTTAGTAATAGGGTTTCCGTTTTTACCCTTTGGCTATGGAACTCTAAAAAGAAGTAGCCTATGTCCTTCCGTAAGGTTCAACCTTCCTCCATATCAAATTTTATCAAAATCGGTTCAGTGCTAAACAGCTGTAAAAGCGTAACAGACAGTTACTTTCACATTTATAATGTAAGGATTATACAATGTTTTGTCTCCCTCTAACAAATTTGTTGTTAAATATGATAGTTTATTAGTAAGGGGGCAAGATTCAAAGAATATTTACTTACCCGCTGAGTACTAGAGCTACAGCATCATTCAGAACACTCTCCCCGAATATCATGGCATACAAGTTGACATCCACCTAGAATAAATTAAAACTATTTTATTCGTGATTTGGCATATTATTTTATTATATCATGCTCACAACACAAGTCCCTATCACATATAGATGGAGTGTTGTCAGTATCAATTTCCAATAGAGTAAGGCAGCAGGTTTTCTAAAAAGGTACGATTATTGATGTCATGGTATGGTTTTAAAACAAAAAATTTTTTTCATCTAATCTAGGTACAATCTGTGTCAAATAGCACTTTCTAGTAAATCTGTTTAATATGATAGAGGAGGACAAAATAGGTCCCGGGCTCAATTCCCACTTGTTACAAGAAAATTCCAAGAACATGCACTGTTTTGGAGGGCCTGTAAAGAGTCCGCACTTCTTCTAAATAGAACATCTGTTAAAGAAATGACACATCTAGGTCCATTAAGTGCAACAACAGGCTTGCCACCTGTTTTGTTCAATATGGACAACTGGCAGAAAGTGGACACTGTTACTGGTATATCTGGCCACACTGGCTGTGAAGGTGTGTTGTTGTTGTTGTTACAACTAAACTGTTGTTAAATGTTCCATATTATATAGCTAAAATGTGTATGTATAGCCATTGTCTTGTGGGAATGTGAAATTGTTACACAAAATAAACAGATTATGTTAGCACTTATTAATATTTTAATAAAAAAATATGTCTCATTATTAGGTATTATCAATACAAAAATTTGATTAGAATGATAAAATAAAATATGGTATGATTGTGGCCATTATATAGCTAAATAATAACAAAACTATTATTATTCCATTAGACTTTTGATAGTGATGTTTCTAACAATTTTTTTCTCCTCTCATTTTATTATGATTTAACACAGTCTTTATGATGATGTTGTCTAGTGAGAACAATACTAACCTGAAGACATATTTAAAGGACTATTTATGAAAAAAATGTATGTGAATATGGAATCCTATAGGAGTAACTGACACTTAAAAAAACACACACTGGGCTACCCTCAAAGATGTGTTGAGTAGACGATTCTACATTATGTCATATGTAACAAAGAAATTTGAATTTCTTTTCTAAATTTACATCAAAAATATAAGAAAAACACTTACCTTCAGTTGCGAAAATATAGCCAACACAGTTAACGGATCAGTAGGAGATATGAGAGCTCCAAAATACAAAGTGTCTAGAAATGTAAAGCTGGAAGCTAAGGTCTCTGGCATCAATTGTACACAGCCATACATTAGAGCACCAATGAAGAAAGCTGACAATGCTGTTCCAACCATTGCAAATGTTAAAATCGCCCCAAGATTTCGGAAAAAATATTTCTGAAAAGAAAATTTACAATGTATCATGTTATGTACATGATGTACAACTATTTACAACAATAATTTATAAATCACAAAATTCAAGCTCAATGAGTTTGGATGGAAAATACAATGTAACCTCTTTTTTACTTCTTCATAGGTTGCTTTACAGCTCCCGAAACCGTCTACACCAATTTGGTATAATTGGCCAATAACTATTTAATTTTAGTGATCATTCATACTGGTTTTTACAAATATACTGAATTGATTAGGTTTTAGAACTCACCCTTTTCAAGCAATATCCAGCATGAAATATAATAGGTGGTAAAATAATATTAAAGAATATTTCTGGATCAAAAGTAGCTTTCAGATCAATTTCATTTTGTTCTAAGTTAACAATTTCTCCTCTAAAGCTATAAGCATAAGTTTTATTTGGTATAGGCACACCTGAAAATGTTAAAAGTTAAAATTACAATCATAACCATTTTAAAAAAAATATAATAAAATGTATTTTACTAGAAACCATTATCGATAATAAATTAATAACCTATACAAATCACCAAATATTAGTCTGAAAATAATGTTAAGTGTTGTGCAATGTTTTTAAAATAATTTACTTTATGAAAAATGAAAATATACATGGCATTAAGGAGTCTATTCACAAGCATTAATACTAGAATTAAAACTTAAAGCACATCCTACCTCCACTTGTAGGAATATCTAGTTTATCAGGGAAGTGTAAACGAAGGGTGTCTGGTGGTACAGACAAGTTGTACTTAGTGCCCGCTGCTGGCTGTACAAGTATATGAGTGACTTGGTTTGTATTCCCAGCATAGCGGATTATTGCACCAACTATTAAACCTGTATGGAAAGCAGAACATGTATTATCAAATTCAGAAACAATAAAGGATTGTTGTTAATATAATCTCAAGTTTTCTTACCATAAATAACAGCTAGTCCAGTCTCATGAAGCCAGCTAACTCTTCTATGTTTGAAGACCCATATAGTAAGCACAGTTAATGTCAATAAACAAGTATATATTAGGAGATTCAAGCTATCTATTCTATGTAAAAGAGTAGCCTTGGCATCGAGGGCGATGTCGGTACCCGATCCTATGGTACTTCCGACAAAACATAATGTTACAATAAGAGGAATAAGTGCGCGAATCATAATGAGATCTTTGTATGTTTGTATCTATTATTGTTAGTTTACATTACTAATATAGGATAGTAATTTCCATGGATTATTACGTAGATTTTTTAGGTACACAGTTTTACACTACGAGTAATTTCCTTACTCCTAGGTTTTACACTTGTTGAATAATTTGAAATTACTTTACACAATGTCAGAGATTATTACTGTATCATCTGAATTACAGCACCGATCGAAATGTACGTACGTGTCGTCCTGCGTTCGTAAATAGAAGGAAAAAACATTTCAAATATTTTCCACTTCGTAGAATGTTATCGAACGTATATTCTGTATTTTCAGATGATACCTAACCAACATATTAAAAAAGATACCCACACATCCCACATTCTTATTAGCTAGAGTGAGTACGATATATTGATCAAAATATGTGTAAGCAAAATAGTTTAAAATTTCAAAGTTCTACTTATTTTTGCAAGTACATACGTATTGACAGTTTTTGTTATAAATTTGCAAAAAGGCACTGAATGCATCTTGCTCAACCAGCTTAGTACCTACTCACTAACAAGAAAAGCTAAGATAAATAAATATAGGTAGGGACATAATTGATAATAAGTAGGGTATAAGTTTCAAACTATAAGTCTCTAGGTACTAAATATAGCTATTTTAAGAGTTGCAAAGCAATGCAATATTGAAATTTTTTTTTGCTGCAGGAGACCAAAAAATCGATTTGTGAGGTAGGTACCTACCTAGTTGTAAATATTTGTACAATATTGTGTTGGCACGTCTCGAATTACATAATCGTACATAATAGCCCTATAAAACTATTTTTGACTGTAGGATAACTTAATTTTTAATTACTTACCTACCTATATACCTATATCTTCTATAGGTAATATAAAAATGAATCGCTAAATTTGTTGCTAAGCGCATATCTCGAATCGAGAGCAGTGAAGTACGAGGATGGTTCTTACGCAGAGAAAAAAAAAATTTATCCCGGAAAAAATGAATCGCTGAATTTGTTGCTAAGCGCATATCTCGAATCGAGAGCAGTGAAGTACGAGGATGGTTCTTACGCAGAGAAAAAAAAAATTATCCCGGAAAAAATGAATCGCTGCGCATATCTCGAGAGCAGCTGAACCGGTAGGGTAGGGGTAGGGGAAGGTTTAGGTATAGGGTATATTTTATTTTGTTCGTAAATATCCACGGGCGAAACCGGGGGCGGAATGCTAGTTTACAATATAATTAAGTATACCTATAAGCGTAGCTCCCTACTTTCTAAATGGTATAAAGTTAATATTTTTTTTAAAGTTTTTGAATATGTTTTTATTTTATCTTTTTCTTATATTTTAGCCAAGCAATGTATTTCAAGGTCAATTGTATACGTTTTTTTAAATTTCTATCTCCAGCCATAGTAACTCGTACTCGTCGTGTCTAGGCGTTTGTTTCAGACAGCTTCATACTGGTAGTTCCAGAGATTAGCGCGTCCAAACAAACAAACAAACTAACAAACTCTTTAGCTTTATTATTAGTATAGAAATAGATAGATAACAGTTGCCCGCGACTTCGCACGCGTTGTATTAGGAATACCTACAACTTTTACACCCCATTTCACCCACTTAGGGTAAATAGCGTGATGTTAAATAGCCTATAAACCTTCCTCAAGAATTGGGCTATCAAATGCAAAAATAATTTTTCAAATCAGACTAGAGATTAACGCGTTCAAACAAATAAACTCTTCAGCTTTATTATTAGTATAGATATAGATTACGCCACGGCTTCGCAATAATTTGACACAATATATAGGTACCTACTTATTACATATTATATTACACACTTTTCAGGTAAATTCAAAGATTTAAATCTTTGGTTTAACGGACTCTATTCACTAACATATCAGCTCCTATAATAATACGATTATTTTTGATACAATAATCTTCCAATCTCTATTATAATTATTGTGAAAACCGGGAAATTCCCTTCGAGAAAAATCGCAAACGAGATGGGACTTGATTAATGTGCAATGTTTTGTGTCAGGAACTTCAACTACTCGCCAACAGATGGCGTCTATACAACGGAAATCCAGAGCTTGATGTTGTGCTTGGTTTCGTCCGTGGAAATTTTTAAATGCGAAAATATACAACATTTTTCGTTAGTTTTAGTTACAAATATTGCTATATCTCACGGGATCCTTTTGTTAATAAACTTGAACCGGGGCGGGGGTAATAAAAGAGTGAAACAGTTTTTAATATTGGTCCAGTAATTTAGAGTTTACACAAATAAAGTAAGTAGGAGGTACCTATTTAATAATTGAATAAACATGTCATGCTCGACAATTTTCCTTTTTTACTGACTTAAAGAAAAGAAAGAGGTTCTCAATTTTATAAATACCTACCTAAAATTGTATCAAATGCGTTCCGTAATCAGGAAATTTGAAAAAAAGAATATTTATCAATGAAATATTTTCCGATTTCGAAGACTTATTTTTTATGATAGAATAATTTCTCGAGATTCAGCACTTTTTCAGAAATTTAGTAATTTGTGTATTTTTATATGTCAACAAAAATTTAATCAGTGATCACGACCGCGCTCGGCTTCTGGCTTCATCAGAAAAGGAATCTGGCCACTGGTTACATGCTCTTCCATTTCGAAACGTCGGTACATATTTGGATAACGAAATTTTTAGAATTAGTGTAGGCCTAAGGTTAGGAGCACCAGTATGTTGCGAACATAAATGTCCATGTGGAAAAGATGTAGATCAATTTGGAACTCACGTGCAGGCAGGCTTTCTCGCCACAGCTCCCTCAATGATACCATCAAAAGGGCTCTTGCGTCAATAGACGTCCCTGCTCTCCTAGAGCCAACGGGAATAATCCGGGAAGACGGCAAGAGACCCGATGGAATGACTCTGATTCCCTGGGAGCGAGGTCGGGCCCTTGTATAGGATGCTACGTGCGTGGACACATTAGCCCCGTCTCATCTCAGGGAAACAGCAATCAAAGTGGGAGCTGCGGCAGAAATCGCAGAGTCTAACAAACGGCGCAAATATAGTTAAATTATTGAAAACTAAGTACAAATTTGTGCCGTTTGGTGTAGAAACTCTAGGTCCGTGGGGTTCAAATGCCAAAAATGTTATTAAAGATGTATCCCCTCGACTGATATTAATAAAAAAAAAAAGATACCAATTAAATGATTTTTAATTATCTGTAATTGAAAGAATATTCTTTTTCGAAAACCGATTTGGATTGATAGAATTATCTTTCGTGATTATCTCAGAGTTAACTTTTTCAGGATTTTTGAAATTTTCACATTTCTTTGCATTTCATTAACCGACTTCAAAAAAAGAACAGATTTTATTTTTATTTCTATATAGGACATATTTTATTTTTATTTTTAACTATTTCCTGCTTTTCAGCAGAGCTTTTCGGTACCTACACTTTTTAAGTCGATCTATTTTATCTGATTAATGTTATCAAAAAATCTCATTTCTATAAAAAAAGGCCTAGAGCTCAATGAAAATTCTAATAATTGTTAGTGGCGTCCTCGATGGCCTCTATATTTAATCTCGTTATGATCGCGATGTGTTGCAGGTATTTAGGCAAAGGACAAAGTTATGATTCTCAAGATAAATAAATGTTAATTATTGTTATACGGTTCGTATCTTTCTGTTAGTAGTATAATTAGATTAAGTTGGCATAATTACATTATTTTCATATTCATGATAACAAATGTACCTACCTAATTATACTTAAAAAAAATTGATAGAGTCGCATAGTGTAAAAATAATACAGAAATTTGTACTGGATCTGATACTCATATTCCATGACAAGGAATACTCCCCAACGCGTGTCGCTGGACAGTTGCACATATGCCAATCTATATTATCAACGCGATGTGCCGCCACAAGATAAAAATTTGAATCATTAGGTACATTCGTGTGGGATCTCAGGCTTGATTGGGTCAAAATAATAGCTTAGGTAGGTATCTACTTCATGTGGTACCATAGGCACTCACGCCTTTCTCCAATAGATATAGGTAGAGAGAATATTATTATACCTAAAGAAGGGGTGCATTACGCTGTGGTCAGTAGCGAATAGTAGAATTGAAAATGATCCCTTGATGGATAATTTCAAGGATCCAAGTGGAATACCTGTCATTTAATTTGTCATAAATCGTACCAAGTACTAAAGTCAATAACACAACATAATGATTCGAGGGTCGATAACTGATTGCCTTTCACGAGCATTTTTACAATAATTAATTTGCAATGGCGGAACCGGAAAAAAAGTTGACAATAACCGCTCTGAGAAATACCACTTGAACGTTCCTAACTGACTCATACATTTGCTCAGTGCCATGGAGCTAATGTTGTCTTAGTTTGTAAAATGCTGAGCTCGCGTGGAGTCGCGGTCAGTGTCGCTCTCCTGAGTTGTCTGAGGTGAGACGGTTACGTTCATCGTCTTGTGCGTCTCGTAGATTACTAACATACGTCGGAATAACGATGGTGTAACAAGACTTTGTCGCAGGAAATTTCAAAACTCACTAGTTTACTTAGTTATCAATTTAATACAATTAATTTGCGGCAAATCTGTGATAATTACTAAGTTCTTGACAGATTGCTAAGTAATCAAAGACTATAAAATTATCTTTGATTAAATCAAAGATTAAATGTTGTCTAGATTCTGTCCAATGTATTTAAATCATATAATTAGTTATGTACCTACTTAATAATAAATATCTAGTACTTACCTAGATTAAATAATTTTTCAAGATTTTCTCTTATTATTTAAATATCATGTAAATTATATGAAAATATAACTAAGTAATTACATTTATTATTAGATTATTTTTAGCTTACTAATTAATTTTAAAACGTTTCAGCTCTTGCAGCTATGTGCATACGCGAGCGGCAGACAATGTACAGGATGTCTCAGGAGTCAGTAATTACACTTTTCCCGAAGATTTCATGTTCGGTGTAGCTTCGGCAGCTTTCCAAATTGAAGGCGGGTGGGATGAAGGAGGCGAGTATTTACTTGAAACTTCCAATTAGTTAGTGGAAAGGCTACGATATTATATTACCCAGTTATATTTCCAATCTTTTGTAGAAAACATAAAGGTTACCTAATCTTTAAGATGCAAGAATCTAATGTAACAATTTCCTCAAAATATAGAAAATGTGGTAACAGGGATAAAGCTTAACAAAATACGTCCGTGAATGCTAGTTTGTTTATGAAGTTAAAAAAACCGTTTTAAAACTGGTCGGTGACATGCCAATACATTAAAGATTTTTTAGATAATAACAAAATACTGGTCAAGTGCTGAGAGAGTCTCGAAGTGAACCTTAGGTGATGATGCAGTTTTTTTTATAAAGATTTAAGTTTATAAATTCTTCTGAAAATTTAAGTGACAGATACCAAGTTTTACCATAGGGTATGCACTCTCGAATTGATTAAATATGTTTTCTTTTTCACCAATGATGTATGCTTTGAAAATAAAAAACCTAATGAAGCAAGAAATATCGGGCTACAGACATGTATATAATTCAAAACTCTTTTTATAGGTAAAGGCCCCAGTATGTGGGATACATTTCTTCACGAACACCCTGAGTATACTCCAGATGGCTCGACGGGGGATGTCGCAGCAGATTCATACCATCTGTACCGGGAAGACGTTAAGATGATCCGGAATCTCGGAGTCAAATATTATCGTTTATCAATATCGTGGCCTAGGTGAGGAAATTAATTTCCAAATATATAAATTGATCTAAGTGGGATACCGTATATGATATTTACACTATATAAACATCAATAAATATTTTCACAATTTTTTTCTGTCGAATCAGATGTCTCTGTCCCAATGTTTGTCCTGAAAAGCTCCGAAACAGCTGAATTATTTTTGTAAAAATTTCAGCGCAGGTACCTGAATAAAAGTGTATTGCCGGTGATTTTCCAATACCGTTAGCATAGAAATGATACTGGCAGCATCTTACTAAGTTTTACAATTTCAGAGCTTTGGTTAACAATTAATAATTTGTTTTTCAACAGATTACTGCCAAATGGTACAGACAATTATATAAGTGAAGATGGAGTTAACTACTACAGAAATTTATTTAAATCTTTATTAGAAAACGGAATAACACCTGTGGTAACATTATTCCATTGGGATATGCCACAAGTATTCATGGATATGGGCGGCTGGAGCAATCCAATATTGGTTGACTATTTTGAAGATTACGCGCGAGTTGCCTTTTCTGTTTTCGGAGACTTAGTTGAAATTTGGACCACGATGAATGAACCTCATCAACATTGTTCAGAGGTAAATTATATTGTTTTATTTTACACTAGCTAACTATTTTACTTCGTCCTAGTGGAATTTGAAAAACAAAAAAAAACGGTCCGAATTGAGATCCTTCTCCTACTTTTACGTAGTCGGTTAAAACTTAAGTTTTTTCAGTTGTCCCTAATTTAAACAGTTTTAAAATTTATGCAGGAACCCTTAATATTTCCGGGATTAAAAGTAGCCTAGATTAGTCTTTACAGAGTCCACAGACGAATTTAAAACGAGTGTTTTTTGGGATTTTGTAACATTCAAATAACCATATAATGAGCTTCAGACACCTTAACTTTATTTATTTGTATGTACTGTGTAGGTATAGATGTATATATCATATATCCAAAGGTGCTTTGTAGGCCCTGGAACAAAATAACTAATTAAAATAAATAGTTCAAACCAGGTAATTGTAAATGAATGGTATTAGGAATTTGTCTTGTGCAATACCTGTTATTCGAACATTAGCATTCATCTACATTTTGTACGTAGCCTTGTGAAAAGCCCCGATCATTGTATAAAGTAGTTGACTGAAGCTCTACCGATTTGTATGCGTCATGGATTAGTTACTTACTTTTCCTATATAACTTAGAATAGAAGGAAAATAATGTTTTAGCAGACATGTAACTGTAATTTTATTAAAATAATATTCTGCCAATAAAAATATAATTAAAGTATTAGTATGTATATTGATAAAAAATGGGTAAATGTAAAACCTCATTAAAGTTAATGAACAATCATATTATTTTTAATTAATAATTTAATATTAAGTACAAGTTATAAATTATAAAATAAGTTGCACTGGTTATCTTATTTGCCTCTGAATCCGCAACCGCCCCCATGGAAGGCTCCAGCGCCCATTGGGTGGATAGGAGATATCGCCCCTGTTGGGAATCCATGATAAATAAAATTCAAAATATTTTATTTTGTTATTCAGGGATATGGTGGAGATTATTTTGCTCCAGCTTTGAAATCCTATGGCGTCGGTGACTACCTATGCTCGCACTACATTCTTCTTGCACACGCGAAAGCTTATCACCTCTACGACAAGCAGTTCCGGCCGAGTCAAAAAGGTGAAATGCAGACAAAGTTACTAAAATCAGCGTAGTATTCGTATTACCCCATTTCTCATAAATATTCTAAACTATTGCTCCATTGGTGATATTTGCAATAATTAATTATGTTAATAATATGAATGGTTTTGAATATATTAGTCCAATATCAATTCTTTTTATTGTTCTAGGTAAAGTTGGTATTACTCTGGATTCATTTTGGGCAGAACCGAGAGATCCCACAAAAGCTGAAGATCGAATTGCAGCTGAGCGATATTTGCAAATGCACGTAAGTTAAAAAAAATAGCTCTTATATATTTTTTCCTATTTTCCCAGCTTGAAAAATAACATTTTGTTGCAGCTTGGTCTTTACGCTCACCCTATTTATTCGAGCTTGGGAGATTATCCACCTATTGTGCGAGAAAGAGTCGACAATATGAGTCTTCATCAGGGATTTTCCAAGTCGCGACTTCCACGGTTTACGCCCGACGAGGTAAATGGAATTTTATATAAGTTAAGTGTAAACATTTCTAAAATGGCTTTAAAAAGTTCTCAGAAATAATAAGCAGATACGCACTTACATTGTGATTGCCAAAGTTTAAGAAGTCATGGGAAAAACTGAGTTTATTTTTAGATAGAGATATTTTTTGCCAATGACTGGGCTAATTTTAGAATGTAGGTTTAGTTTATTGGAGGACCACGAAGGTCATATATTTTTGATAATGTAGAGAAATTTTCGCTATCCTCTTTTCTATAGATACATTTTTATTTTTGTATTTAAGGTTGCATCTTTACGAGGAAGTTCTGACTTTTTCGGTTTCAATCACTACACCACATTCTTAATGTCTTCGTCTTCAATGGAACCAGATTGGCAAGTGCCATCATTATCTCACGACACTGGAGTTCGTATGGAACAACATCCGACGTGGCCTAAACCTGGAGCAGATTGGTTTTCGGTAATAATAAAATGTTTTGAACAAAGTTGTCTAAAATACTGAGCAGAGTTCAATAACTTAATGTCTTAAACGGCAAGCTATAAGTACAACTCAAGCGATCAAGGACTAAATTGACAAAAACTATTTGATCAACTTAACAATATGTAGATTAATTCTATTTGATTGTTATACATTAATTGGAAATAGTGAGACTTTATTAGTTATAAGCTCTATGTAGGTATTTAGCTTCGACATCGCGGTCAATATCGCGACCTTTAGCATTAATTGCACGTATACGTTTTGGAAAACCAAAGCTGGTTCTATTTTATTTGATCAAACACTTGCGTGAAATTACTGCAATTAGAATAATAGGGTTCCTACGTAAGTCTAGCTGATATTGCGTAAGCATTGGTGAATGTTTGGTCTATAGTTTAGAGGTGACCGATCTTAGATCTATAAAGTTAATCATATAATTAGACGGAATTACTTCTAATTTCGTTTTCTTTAATATTCTATTTTTTTAGGTATACCCTCCCGGATTTAGAAAAGTACTAAACTGGATCACCAAGAACTACGGAAAGAAACATCCCATAATAATTACAGAAAATGGCCTCTGTGATTTTGGTGGTATTAAAGACTACGAAAGAGTAAATTATTATAATAAGTATTTATACCAGTTGTTACTGGCTATATATGAAGATGGTTGCAACATACAGGGATACTATGCGTGGACTCTAATGGACGACTTTGAATGGAAAGATGGATATGTGTAAGTATTTTTTATTGTTTTCTAAAAAAAAGGTCTTTCAATTGTAATAATTAGCAGTCAAACCAATCTTTTCCGATCTCTCAAAAAAATAAAAAAGTGCGAAAATTAGAAGGAACATTTTGAATAATTACTAATATATATAAAGGTAACCAATACAGGAATATAATCGAATATTCTGATGAATTTTTTATTTCAATTTTTTTTTTGCGATTTGCGATTAGTTAAAAGCCAAGACCTTCATGCACCATTAGTTACACTAATAAACAATTACAAAGCAATATGAGATTTTTTTCTAATACGATAGATTAGCGCTGCATTAATTATCACAGAATTAAGATCAATAAGTTATTGTGTAGACATTGTAAATGGGTTATCAAGACAATTTGCTTTAATAATTAATTAAAAAACAATAATTGTTATTTAATATTACAACCATGGCGTGCATCACGATGTTACCAAGACGAGCATTTACAAGAACGAGCTATAAAAATGTTGCTTGTAAAGATTAATGTTATTCCACGATCCAGGTCTTAGTTATCTTATCTTGTGACTTAAGCAGATACTATACCTATATTGTTAGACACAATTAATTATTCCTACAATCAAGATAAATCGGTAAATAAATACTAATACATTCATAGCTTAGCTCAGCTTAGCATTAACGACATAGGTACAAATATTTTATTATAATAAATATAATAAGATGGAAAATATTTAATATAATAATCTTAAACTTCTTTCTTATCTTTTATCTTATTTGCAATTTGTTTCTAGGTAGGTACCTCATCTTAGGCTTTATATATTCTTGCATTTATGGGAATCCATTGTTAGGAGTATTAATTTATAATATTAGCATCTACAAATTATTTAATGAGATTTTTATTGTCTTTTAATTATTGCAGTTATTTACTGACAGATAACTAATTGATTTTTAATTCTAAATTACTTAGCTAGTATCTCTGCTCTATACAACATCATTAATATTATTTTAATGTTTTACTAATTGACGTTTGTAGATGAAGTCATAGATGGATCGTATTTATTTGTTTATCTATTTTAGCTATTTACGGAAATCTTAAGGAAGCTTAGTATAGCGATGTATTAATGTATTTAACAAATTTAATGAACAAAGGTGTGATCTTTGAATAAATAATCAACACATTTTGGCAGACAATGATCTGAAATATGTATTGATGAAATATTTATTTATTTTACCAAACAAGAAAAAAATATTTTTTATTTATTAGCAACGTATTTATAATATATATAATATTCTCAATGATTTTATTACTTTATAGTGCATTTTTTAAAGTATTTTTTCTTTTAATTTTTAAATAAAATGTTTGTTTCAGTGCCAAATTTGGATTATACCATGTTGACTTCGACAGTCCAAACAAAACAAGGACTCCAAAATTGTCAGCATTTAACTACAGAGAAATTGTTCGAACCAGAAAAATAAACTTTGATTTTATTAACTTAGCGAATAAATTTAGACCAAACCGAGTAGATAATAACTTAGTAATATAAGATAATAAAATTTTAATTTATGTATACTACTAGTTTGTTTTATAACTTCTGTAACATAGTCAGGACCTTGGTTATAATTATAACAATTATAACAAAGAGGTTACCAGGAGATTTTTACCCGACTGCCCCAGAAAAAGGAGGGTAATGTTTTTCGGGTGTATGTATATGTATGTATGTTTAAAAAACAAAACAATGCAAAATAACTGAAAAGTAAAAACAAGCTTTAGAATAAATAAAACTAAAATTATATAGCGTCGTTAGACATACACTGACGAGCTATATAGAAAAGCCACTAACGTATCATGAAATATTTCCAAAACCACGCCAGATAGCTTTTTGAAGAAAAAAGAAACATTCAAGTGCATTTAATAACGGTTAAAAAAACGCCCAATGGAAACAAAATAATTTTCAAGTTATTTTGAAGTTGGTTTTTTGTTTAGGTATTTACCTAATATTGACTCTTAGACTATAGAATCTGTAGATATAGTGCAATGATCAAAAATATAAATCAATTTGATTAGGTACGATCAACTAGTTTAGGAAGTAGGGCACCATTTACTAGGGACCAGAGAGAAAGTAAGGTACAAAGTTTACAAAAGAAAATATGTAAAAATAATTATTTGGAAAAATAAGACCATTTGCAATTCGGAAGCCGACATCAAACCTACGATTTTTTGTACAAATATTTACTAGATAGGTATATAAGTACATACAATACATATTATAAATCTCTATAAGTACTAATATTATAAAGAGGTAAAGTTTGTAAGTTTAAATGTAGGGGGTAATTTGTCAACACTACTGAACTGATTTTAAAAATTCTATCACGAATAGAAAGCTACGATATCCCTGAGTGACATAGACTATATTTTATTTTGTTCGAAAATGTCCACGGGTGAAGCCGGGGGCGGAAAGCTATTAAATGATAAAAAACAAAACTATTATTTAATCTTTAAATGACACTAATATCTACATATCAATCAGAGCAAAAGCAGGTTTATTATAGTTAACTAGATTGGTAAGTAAGTATGGTTTTATGAGATTTATGATCCAAGGTCGTGATCTTCGGCCGTGATCGAATTGATCTTGAAAATTTATTACGCCTTCTGGGTTAAATCGTTGTAATACGGAAATACTTGCATCGAGGACCACAAAATATTGATACAATTTGGGGAATGTCATTAAAATTATAGGAAATGCGAAAATAACTCTGTCTGTCTGTCTGTCTTTCACGGCTAAACCGCTGAACTGATTTTGATGAAATTTGATACGGAGTAAACTTGATGCCTGGAAGCTACTATTTTTTAAATCCTCCCCCTAAGGGGGTATAATAGGTAGGAAATGAAAGTTAGTATGGCACCACGGGCGAGAAGCCTGTACATAATAACGTTTAAAAAATAACAATTTTATTTTGGCCGCGCATATGTGCACGACATAATTCGCATATCTACAAATACATATACCTACAATCAATAACTCTGCTTCTTGCTTCATCAGAGAAAGAATCTGGAAACTGGTTACACGCTATTCCATCTCGAAACGTCAGTACATTTTTGGATAACGAAAGTTTTAGAATTAGTATAGGTTAGGAGCACCAGTATGTTGCGTTGCGAACATAGAATGTCTGTGTGGAAAGGAGGTTGATAAATTTGGAACTCACGGACATTCCTGCATTAACAGTGCAGGCAGGCTTTCTCTCCACAGCTCCCTCAATGATACCATCAAAAGGACTCTTGCGTCAATAGAATTCCCTGCTATCCTTGAACAAACGGGAATCATTTGGCCAGACGGCCGATGGAATGACTTTAATTCCCTGGAAGCGAGGTCGGGCCATTGTATAGGATGCCACGTATATGGACACATTAGCCCCGTCTCATCTCAGGGAAACAGTAATCAAAGCCGGAGCTGCGGCGGAAATATTTCAATTATAGAAAACTACAAATTTGGAGTCGAAACTTTAGGTCCGTAGGGTTCGAATGCCAAAAAAATGAATAAAAGAAATATGCTCATAATTGATTATCTCCTCTGCCATGATGACAGGACGGCTGGCTCTTTCCTCGCTCAACGAATCAGCATCGCGATTCAGCGGGGAAATGCAGCCAGTATGACCAGGTTTACTTAGTTATATTTAATTTTAAGGTTTTTTATATAGCTGTAAAAGTTTAAAAATACTAATTATTTAATAAATTTACAAATTTATAAATTTTAATATATTACAGGTGACAAGTAATTAATGTACTGTAGGTACAATTAGATAATCTATATTCGGTATACAGGTTGTCCCGTAACTAGTGGTCCAAACAGATTTGAGTGCTAGAGAGGGTCATGACCAATCAGGTAAAAATCAATCAGGTTTTTATTCCTGACAGTTTAAAAATTAAACGACTTTTTTCTCAAAATCTGTCAGTTAAATAAATATAGGTATATTTTCTTTTATATGTTCTTTTTTATGTCATGAAGACCTCAAAAAATAGGTCGAAACCACCAGATAAAAAAAACTTCCCAACTTGTAAATAAATTTAAATCTTCAACAATTTTTCGAACGAAGTTTCTGTAAAAACACATTTTTTGCCCATTATTTTAAAAACTTCTGCTATTCAGGGCCATTCTGAGAAGCTATAACACTCTAGTTAAAAATAAATAATAATGACACAAATTGTTAAGAGGAATTTGACATGAAATTGTATGTTGAGATTTTGTCAATGAAACAAATGTATTTTAGTTAAGTTTTCTCTTATTTATTTACTTATGTTCAAAGTGACATCTACCAAATTATGGATTACACAATTAATTTTTTCCTGATAGGTCATGACCCCCCCCCCCCTATCACTCTCAAATCTGTTTGAAGAAAAAAAAACCAAAAGCGGGTTTGTTTGTCATTTCTTTCACGTCAAACAGACAGAGCATTTATTGATGGAGATAAACTATTCTATAATTATAACTAAACTATACCTGAACATTATAAAAACACGTGTATATATATATTATATTCACTGGCCAGAAACACTGGTAACCCAATGTGATGTCCATTAGATGTCCATGGTCGGTTGGTGGGGTACTTATGTCTAATATTTTTCAGAGGAAGTTCGCCAGTCATTCGATTCGTACGTGCCCTCTGAAGTACTGATGGATATCATAGAAGTATAACAAAAAAATATTTTCATTTTACACACACCATCACGGCTTTTATACACAATGTAAGTATTATTTCTTGTCAATGTGGTGTCAATTAAGGAACAAGACTTGTTAAATGCACTTGCCTTTACCGATCAGCACGAAAATGTATTTAAAGTAAATAAATTGGTAGTTTTGTTTGGATTTAATAGCAAAATCAGCATTATAGATATTGCTTTCGTAGTTCCTTTACACCAGAATATTAATACAATTAATATAAGTTTAATCTGATAATGGTAAGTGGGTTGGCCTTTGTAAATAACCAGTTCAAAATTTTCGTTATAGCGGACTACAATATTTGTATCGAAGGGCGCGGTGCTAGAAATGTGAAGGTGTCAAGCGTAGGGGCACGATTTTAGAATTGAGTGTTTGCGTTTGAAATAAGTATTATAATAGGAATGTCAAATATATTGAGATGATTTAAATTGATAATATTCTAGGTTTCCGCCCTGACTTCGCTCGTGGAATATTTTGATTGGTTGACATTTATGGATAGGTACCGCTCTGCTTCTTTGGATCATATTTTTAGGGTTTCGTACATCCGATGAAAAAATTGAACCCTCCTCACTCTTGCGTCTGTCTGTCTGTCTGTCATAGATTATTTTCTCCGAATGTACTGGACGAAAAAGTTGAAAGTTGTAGTGTTTGATGACCCAATCACGGATGTATAGCGTAAATAATCGAATTTCGATTTTGGGGGTTAATTAATAGTCTATTAACAAGTAAAAAAAATTGAAAAAAATAGGGAATGAGGGGCCTTTATAGGAAAACCTAAATGAAAATCGAAAACGGCATGTCGTACTCGCAACTTAGCCCCTGAGATTGCGCGTTCAAACATTTCTTTGCACTTTATAGATTAGGTATACGACAGACAGATGCACTTTTTTGCTGTTAGTAAATGTATTACCAGGACAATACTGACTCAAGACAAGTTACTCCTACTATGCGGAAATGTACTTGATGTCAATCCACTTATAATGAATGTAAAATAAAATATAAATGCATTATTATACGTATTTTGTAGGTTAAACTGCTATTAATGAAACGTATGAAACTAAGTTTACTATATACAGACGACGTCATAATGAATATTATTAGTATACCTACCTAGCTGCAAAAACAAAATAACTTGTACTTTGGATACCAAAATTTAAGTATGCGCACAGCCTAAACCTGTGGACCTATATATAACATATTTTATAATTTTAAGGAAATATTCCTGGAGTACCCTGAAGGGGCGAAAAAGGTTAGTAAAGTTTGTATGGAGAAACATTTTTTTAAAGTTACGATGATGACAGGTATTTAATTATTTTTGAAAGCTTGTCTCTTCTCTTAAGGGTTTGTGGTAGTGGAGGTAAACGTTTTCGATGGGTTCCCATCGCGGCGCACAATTTGTAGAAAAATAAAGTAAAAACGGACTCATAAGCAAGAGTTGGTGAAAATTATAATACCTTTAATAAAAATTCTTCTAGAATAAATCAAAAATATATATGTTTGAGATTATTTGGTCGTTGGTTTTTTTTTTTTTTATATAGTTTTTATAGTTGCATTTAGTTGGATTCAAGAAAAGCTGAGCGCCTGCAAACTTACTGTAGAAATTATGCGGTATGTCTATTAGTATATAATAGTTTCAGGCGCAATATAGGTAAAATAAAGTTAAACATAATATTTAATAAATAATAATATTTGTGTTATAATATACTTTACTTTACAATAAGTCGGAACTGCAGTAACTCAATGGAACAATTACAAAAATAAACATTTATAATATAAACATGGAAATAATTAAACGAAACATATTTATAATGGAAATTGCAAAAATACCAATAACTATAATAAATTAATCATATCAGGAAAATCCAAACGCATTTGAAGCGTAACTAGTATGACGTAGGTTTAAGTTCCAATAAGCGAAAGTGAGAATTTACCTGTCGCGAGTATAGGGGGTTTCCTTGGGATTTCCCGTAAGATTCTGTATTTTGTTTACCTCATAAGACTTATTTAAATTTATTCAGTATGGACCCAAGTACCTAGAAATCTTTTATTATGTCTAAATAGTTTAGAGATATAGGTATAAACAGCATCGGCCATATTATTTTGATTTTTAGATATTGCATGCTCACATTAATAGCCTCCAGAACCACTGTAGATACCGAGATGAAACAAAGAGCATATTTTAATTAATTCAGTTTCTTCGGAGTCTATTCTTGATAATCGGACCGACATACTGAAGTTCTATAAATAATTATTTCATTTCATTCCACGAGTTTTTATGATGACAATTTTTCTGAAATTACTTTCATAAAATGAAAAGCTTATAAAACATTTTTTAAACGACATAATTTTCTTTAAATTTGATTTTTATGAATTATGAAAAAGAACATCTAATCTTATTGTTACTTTTTTAAATAGATTAATGTCTGTATCCCAATGGGGTAGGCAGAGTCTATATAAAAAGATGCCCTTATTTCACAATCCTGACATATCTTTCTTGCTCCCTTCGCTTTTAAAGTGGTTACGACGTTAAAATTAGTTGAACGATGTCATTTGATCAGACAACATCTTCCATTCACATTCATGATTTGTATGAATAAAAAAAATTGGTACAAAGCTATCAGAGTGTCAGTTAGTCAGATTCATTGTTACCGCATATGATATACAATGTATATACTTATACTTAATGACAGTAATCAGTCATAATTCGTAATTATACGACAGTAATTTGATTGTTTAGATCTGTGGTTAGGTATCATCAATTGATACTAAAATGTAAAAAAGTCTCATCTTGGTGTCATATTAGAATCCTAACTAAACCTATACTAATAATAAAGCTGAAGAGGTTGTTTGTATGAACGCGCTAATCTCTGGAACCATCAGTTGGATTTGAAGAATTATTTTTCTATTTGATAGCCCAATTCTTGAGGCAGGTTATAGGCATCACATCACGTTACGACCCATAGGGGCGGAGCAGTAACTATTGACGCGGTTGGCAAGGCATAATACGAAAATGTGTTTGTTTGTTTGTCCTTCTATCACGTCAACACAGAGCAACGGATCGACGTGATTTTTGACATAGGGTGTATACTTTTTATCCCGGAATTCCGTCGGGATATAATCTTACCTTATATCACATTATAAAAAAATAACGGGCTAAGCCTGGGCGGAAAGCTTTTAAATAATAAGATCGGCTACGACACTACGCATCATTATAGCTCGCAGCGGTAATGTGATTCACAGGTGCCTACACATGATAAAACTCGCGCATTGATCTAGTTCGAGGTCGCCTGACATGTTGACATCATATCAATTTCGTTGTAACTGAATTAAATTCGACTTCATGCTAGACAATGAAACTCCTTTCAACCTGTAGTTATTATTTTTACGTGAATGTTAGAAATATATGGATATGATTATTTATTTCCTTTGTTTAAAATACTCACTTTCTTTACGTCAATTGATAAGCTTACAGGTTGGCATTGAATTTTATCAAATAGATTATAGGACTTACTCAACTGAAGTGCAGCCTTGTCGGCGATTTGACCGATATATATTTATTTATTGCACCACAATGACCTTGTTAATTAATAGTTAGGTACTGATTACATTATATTATATTTCGGTAAAACAAATTAAAGTGGACGCACATGATTTCTTGGACTTGGAATTGCTGAAAAAAAGAAAGATTTCGTTATGCCAATGTGTTATGGTTTGGCTAAATTAGGAAATACACACAACAACTATATCAATGCGTAACTAATCTATGTTTGAGAAATATGCAACCGGGAATGGCACTTATTTTGTTATTAAATATCAAGCCTCAAAATAAAGTATATAATATGATATAAAATAGTATTTTTAATTGAATTGAACTGAAGAGATAAAAAATTCTAATCAATCAGTCAAACTATGTAAACATTGTAAATTAACAATATAAGGAGTAGAGGATATTTGCTATTGAAATTAATTGAAATAAACTTCAACAAAAGTTATCCAGCTGTGAAAGAAGTTTGATATTCTCGCTGGATTCTGCTTCAGCACTTTTTCTTGTTGAACAAAGGCTGTTCACAGTAATTAGAAACGGTATAGAATAGATAAGACGACCTTAGTAAGTGGAATGTCCACATTATTTACTAATGAACAATTTCGCGGGTCTAGCACGTCTGATCTGTCCAGTGGTTTGTCTGCTGTCTGTAGTCTGCCTGATACATAGTATAGTGTGCGGTAATACACCGCCCGCGCAACACGACTTGAGTACCAACGTCCGGCAGAAAATATTCGTAGCATTTAGCCATGAAATAAATGTATATTCCTTAAAATCAGTATTAATTATAATAAAGTGATAATATAAGTGATAATTAGTTATAGTACAATTTTAGAATAAAATTATTAATTATAAATATGGAAATTAATTATATTTTAGTGGCGTTGGCGACATTTTGCTTTATAGGGTAAGTTTAAATATGTATTGTTATTTTTTAAACGTGCCACTCACTTGTGGATCCTTATGATCTTTGAAAAGGATGGCAAAATATTTAACAATATTGGATTCGTAATAAAACATGTTTCATATTATGAGGTTAATTACTATACAAATAACTTGTGAGTAAAATTATGAATAAGTAAATAACCGTAAGTTTTTATAAAGAAACTGACCAGATTGTGCAAGTAAATTCGTTATAGGAAATTAAACAATTTGTGATATGAAACCACTGCAGATCTGGTTAATTTTCTTGGCAAAATTCTAATTTGAATAAAAATAATCTGCTATGTATTATTTGAACATAATTAAGAAAATAAAAATATAGACTCATATCATTTCTTAGTTTTCCTGCAGCAGAATTATTCCAAGATATACCAGAGCTTTCCAAACTGTTTGGACTAATTAATAGGCATGTTTTATTCTTCGCAGGTCTGTCAAACATTGAATTTTCCCAATAGTATATCGTGTACCTCCAATTTTATTCTCGCTGACATGAACCTTCAATAAGTCGAAATCGACCCCTGAATGTTTTATATACCGCTTCAGAAAACAATTCTTTCAAATTCTAATGCGATCAGGCTGTTGTAATAAAATATTTTTAAACTTTCTATAACGGACAACAACTTTCAGATATAAACGCACACTGAATATATTTGATCATCAATCTGCTTCTTCTTTCAGGCTGAAAATTTATTCTAGGGTCATTATTTTGGTAATTTTCAGTTGAAAAGTAGGTATGTTTTATGTTGACCTTCTCAAGTTCGTATTAATCTTACACATTTACCTGTTAATATAGGTACATTGATTGAGACTCTTTAGATGCAATCGTTTTTGTAAAGATAATGACATAATCAATCTTTGCTTACAGTATTTTGAGATATTATAATATAAATACAAGATACAACTTTATGTTTTGTTATGTGAGAAAATGAAGAATTAATTTACAAAACTGTAATAAAAAGTAGTTGTAGTCTCTTCTAACAATAAGCCAAGAAAAAGTTTTCCTGAAAATGGCTTCAGTTTTCGTTTTGGAGTTTCCTTGCTTTTTTTTGATTTTCCTTGTGAATCGAATTGTTGTAAATTTAGGATCGTATTTGATATTTTGTTTAGAACGAGGCTGGGAAATTCCTGTAAATATTACCGAGTTCTAAATTTCTATGTTTATTAAATGAAAATGGCTGCGAGACCGTGGGTGAAAGATGATGGATGTACATAAATATGCTGCTAAATTTCGGATTAGGCGTATTTTTATGATTTTAACCTCATATAGAAAAGCCGTTTTTATGTGACCTTACATTATTACCTATCTATCTATTCAAATCTATATTGTAATGGTCCAATAAGAGTCGTACGTGTTAAATGAGTTGTTGAGACCTCTATTCAGAAGTTATTTGTAGATACGAACGTGATTGGTAATGGGCCTAGGTACTCTATAGAAGTTGCAACTTTGTAAGTATGAAACTAATTCAAGGTTGGGAAAAATATCTGAAAAAGTTTTAACTATTATATTTCTCATGTGATACATAGAAGAAGAGAAAAATATTATACCACCCCATCCCAGATTTTCGTTCCATTCTATCTTATATAGGTATAAATGAGGAAAACCGAACTAAAAAAAATTTCATAAGTAGATGTAAAATATCATGCTTTATTATGACGTATCCTTTCAATTTTGCTAAAACTTACACCACAACACATTTTTAAGTTTTTGAGCAACGGTTTATAATATTAATAGGGTTTTTAAAACAAAAAAAAACAAACAAATGTTCACGGCCTTTATAGCGCAAATAAGTAACTGTTATTTTTAGAAAGCAATAGAGGCATGTTTAAATAGACAGTTGGAAAGGGAAGACCTCGACGGACGTATGCAGATCAAATAGGAAGCGTCATCGAGAAAAGCCAGGTTAGGTAGGTACCATAAACCGACGAACATTCTGAGAGTGATTGAAGCAAGGAATATACATTGAAGCGAAAGAAAGATATAATGTCTCAGTCAGTCTAGAATTTTTGAGAAGTCGATTAAAGCCCATATTCTTAAAGAAAATTGGTGCTTAGCATTTTTGGCAACGAGTGTAAATTGAATTTCAAGTCCAACGCCTTACCAATTAGACTATAGGTGTTTCATGAAAGAGGCTTTATCAAAATACGCGATTATTTATATTAGGTATTGTGTTAGAAGCTTGAATTATTTATAGAAATTGTAGACCAAATTTTTGTCAACTTTATATTCTATCTGTAACAGAAAGTGTGTCTGTCTTATATGGGAGACAGAAAGCAAATGATATATAATGAAAAGAAATTATGTAATAATGCGTAACTACCAAAGGAAAGAAAGTAAATGTTGTAACTTATCAGAACATATTGGTTAGATACAGGAAAATAAATTCAAAAATATTCCATGACGTAGGTAGTTTCATCTCATTCAGTAACATGAAAAAAACTTTTGAATGTCTGAATAATGTGCCATTCAATACTTATGTTAATTTTAGGTAATGTGAACATTAGTATAATCACGTAGCGAACTATTTTTTATGTACGTATTGTTCTTTCTTCAGGGTATGCGATCACATGTTTAATAAAATTAGTATGTGAACGAAAAAAGTGGTGACAATTTTACTAAAATGAGGAAAGTACTTTGGTTGGCTGGTTTGGACACGTTGAAAGAATGAAGGATGAAAGATTGACTAAAAATGTTTTGAATAAAGTAAAAGGAAATGCTGGCAGAGGACGACCTAAGTGTACTTTTATTGAACATATAAAAAAATGTATTGATCGATGGCAATATTAAAAGTACACACAATCGCCGAGCATGTATGAAAGGTATGATGAATATAAAAGAAGCGAAAGAAGTATGTCAGGACCGTAACAAATGACAGTCGATTGTTTCTGCCTACCCCTCTTGGGATAAAAGGCGTGATGATAGATAGATAGATACATAATTCATTTTTGGTATTCGTGAATAGTTTTCAAAATCTAGGTTTGGCATAGTATGATCAACGAGAAAGTTTTAATTTAATAAATGTTTATTGCACCAGGATAATTACGAATATTATGACTTAATCGGTATACTTACTTATTAAAATGTTGACAGCCTTGCGCTATTCATTACTTTATTGGATCACGACGATCTATGTTATTATCCGCATCCGTTAACTATAACCATAATATGGTCAAAGATCATCTTGCTAGCTATACTGACATATATCTTTTGTACACCTATTTACTTCTATCAAATAGGTACTGTATTTGTTTTTCAATCCTACGTTATTGAAATCAAGCAGTAAATCAACTTATATTTCTGTGTGATGTTAATGATTTTGTACCCGAAGTGACCTTTTATTTCTTAAGAGGTTATTAAAATATGGCTGCCAATCGTAAGTGGTTGTTACCTATGACTTTTAAACGTCCGGTAAGACGATTATGAAATAATCTAGATAAGTAGACATATCCATAAAGTAAGATAAGAACTGTTTATCAAGTAATTATAACAAAGAAATGAAATCCAAACAGTTTTATTACATACTTATGTATTTACATTTTACAAAGGTACAACCTGGTACAACATAGTCATTATTTGACAGGAAAGAAGGAAGAAATTATATGACATTTGAAGGCTCAAGTATTATAGTTTCATTAAAATCACTTAAATAATGACAGATGGGCTCTCCGACTTGTGTTTTGTTTCAGCCTTCAAGTATGGCAGGTTAAAATATAGGTATATATAGGTTTGTTAGATCATGCAATAGTTACATATTAGGCTGTAGAAGACGTGAAAGTATATTTTGGTAGGCATACTTTCCCTTTCATTATTTTGCCAATATGCGAACAATAATAAACGAAATTACTAACATAATTGCTTTGATAAAAGTTAAGCACTTTTTGTAACTACTTTTAGTTTTAAGTTGGTACACACTCATCATGAAATGATTTATCGGTTAATTACGCAAATAAAATAGTGAGTTGCTTTATTACATTTGTCTATTACAATCTCTAATTATTTTCTGACATTGGTATTAATGTTTTATTACGAACTTAGTATCTTTGACTCACAGAAATAACACAAGAAAAGATAATGTTAAAAATAATATTTTATTTTTAGGGTTTTTAAAGGTCATAAAAAACCGATCATTGAATTATGTTACTAAGACAAAAGTAGGTCAGAAAGATATTACGCAATGCAAAAAAAAACCTAACTTATAGGCTGTCATTAATTTCTAAGTCAATGCCGTTGTATACATTAATTTTATTATTGCTAATTTGGTTTGATTCGATTTGGAGATAGAATCGAATATTTTTATTATAGATCTGTATAAGTATTCGTTGAAGTACTTGTCTTTTAAAAGTTCTTTATTTAGCTTCATGTGATCGGAATGTATTGAATTGATTATTTCTGTAAATTCCTTGAAGTTTTCCTTCCTGTTATTCCGGAAGTGCCTCTTTAACTTGACAATGACATATAAATTGAAATTCTTACTTACATAATGTTTTCTCGTGGCATTGTAGGGACTTTATACGGTCATTAGTCAATTTTAAAGAAAGGGAAGTTACGTCTTAATTAATAAAATATATATTTTCCATATCGTCGTTCACATGGAGGTACTCATAAAAGACAGATTGTGATTTCAATAGGTACAGAATTACAGATCAAGTACTTTTTGCTTTAAGATATTCAAAGCAGTTTAATATTTTTCTTGCGACATAATACTATTAGACTAGACATGAAATGACACGAAGCCTATTTCTGATTTCACTTACAGTTACAAGCCTAACTCTTGCGTTATCAGGGTCAGTCAAAATTTTTGCCACTGACGAAATTTCTTAAAGATATTTTGCATAAGACTTAAATTTCAGTAGGTACACTTATTGGCATTTAAATTAGACTAATAAATCAAATGTCTGAGACAGTGGTTTCATTAATGTTAATTTTAAATTAATCATCATATATGTTAAAATAGGGACTGGAGGTCAAAAGATACGTCCTGATCTATAAAATCAGGTTTTTATTAGACAAAATCTGGTACCTACTTTAAAGTAATTAAAAATCAATTAAATTGAATATTGTTTCTGATTGATTATATATCACAATGAGACAAAAGTGGTAGGAAGTATAATATTATGTATAATTAAAGCGATTTAAAGGTTGTACACCCCTGCCGACCTTAGCATGGTCAGTCAGCTGCCATGACCATACGGTAACTTACAATCTTTTACGGTTTGATTTTATTAAACAGGTACAAAAACTAGATTTAATGGTTTGTATATGACAAATACATTTATTATGAGAATCTCATCCTAACGGATATTATAAATGCGAAAGTGTTTGTTTGTTTGTCATTCTTTCACGTCACAACAGAGCAACAGATCGACAAGATTTTTAGGGTTGAAAAATCCGATGAAAAACGGGACCCTTATAGGATCTGTCTGTCTGTTTTTTCAAGTGCATCATGTGACATAATCAAGTGAAAGGGCTCTTTAAAAGATATACATTTTTATAATTCTAAAATACATAGTTTAAGCTATATTAAGAAATCATACGAAAATTGAGCGTCCCCCGCTCTTATCTCCGAAACTACTGAGTCTAAAATTTTGAAAAAAAATAGGAAATATAGGGCCTCCCTCGTAGTTTAATGAAAACCTAAACGAAAATCCTGTCTTAAATAATGGTCCACGCGATAGACAAGCTCTTGGCCATTATTATTTTTGCACATGGGTTACTTTTTATAACGGAATTCCTTCGGGATAAATTATTATGTGTTACTTATTATAAGCGGAAAGCTAGTTTTAAATAATTGGGGCAGCATTTTCCCGCGTAATTTTCTGGCTATCTACTTGATCTAACTAGCATTACTCTATTACCCGTGTTTATTTACAATCATCTTCTGTAATTATAAAAATCGTATACTTGTTGGTGTGAAGTAAACAAATTTAAATAAATTTAACTTTTCCGTCATTGTCACAAAAAACCTTAATTTTAATATTGAAATCTAAATAGAACCAGTTACAAGCTAAAATTACAAAATATAGATAATCATCAATATATACTTTTTGCACCTTTTTTGTCTACCATAATCGTGTTTAGTCTAGAGTCTAGACGGCTAAAATATTCCATTGGATAGCCAGAAGGTTTATTTATATGCTATAACAAAATTAGAAGGATCACAGCAAAGCTTCCAGTCATTGCTTACAGCAAAACACAGACTTACTTAACAAAATAACAACAATGATATTGATCTTTCCACATTTTAGATACGGCTAACTAATCAACTAACTTTTTTGCTTAACGTTTTTGTTAAGATTTATATATTTAAACACAGTTCAGTTTTTTTCGGGATTATATAAAAATATGTTCTCTTTAATTGTTTCAGGGAAAATTTAGCAATAAATTTAGCAGGAGGATCAAATAATAGTTATAGTTTTCCAAAAGACTTCTTCTTCGGGGTATCAACAGCTGCATTTCAAATAGAAGGAGCATGGAATACAGATGGTAATGGACGACATTATTTTATATAATATCGAAACTAAACACAATAAAATATGAAAAACTTATTTTGTTATAATATAATATTATTATTGCTTCGGCCAAAAACTAGGATTCACTATGCCATGGTTACCAAATGAAACAACGGTTTCTAGATTAGCCTAAACATTATGCCCAATAACTTAGCGGTATTTACGTACATATTATATTTGCTTAATTCTATTCTGTTTATTGAAAACTAGCTTACCGTCCCCGACTTCACTTTTGAATTATTTTGCCGCCTGAAAATTAAAAATATCTGTTCAATTATTTAGGATAATGTAAATACGATAAAAAGTTAATCTGATATATATACTTTTATACCATGTCGGAAAAACTGAAATACTTAATTGGTTTATTACTTGCATTGTAGAATATTTGTACTTACTAGTTTCATTCAAATAAACACAACCAACATTCCCATATATAGGTTTCCTACCTTCTTTCACACCATTAGGGGTTGAAGTTATGAATACCTTGGTTGGCAACCACTGTTCAAATACGTTTATGACTCGGCGATTATGAATATTAGTAAATTTTTACAATAAATAGTACATATAAAACATTAATTAAAACTGACTATATCTATAGAGGTTTATTTATGTATTTGTAATGATAGAGATTTTTTTAACTTTTAAATAAATAACAAGTTGTCCGTGACTGTATGAAGTAATTGCATTTAAATATACCTTTGTTTTATGTGAGTTTAGCGTTATGACATTGAATTATAATACGACGGTGTAAAAGTACCAGAGATAAGTATCACAACTTGTCTCGATTGTTAAATTCTAGTTGCTACTTGAGTTGTGTGTTATCTTATTTATCATTTTGTATTTGAGAAAAATAATTCTTTGATAAGCTATTTTTGTTTTGAGCACCTTTCTTTCTTGTTACATTATTTTTAGGACGAATAGAGACAGGGTAATTATTTCAATAAACCAGATTCGTGCGTTGAGTAGGTATTCCGCTTCAGACCCGTATTCAAATCTTTCAAAATATATTACAGACTTAAAAAGATTTTTTCAGTTAACAAAGAGATTTCTTTTTATAGTAAAACAAAATAAAATAGCGAATTTAGGTAGGTTTTATTATCATTCTGCGTTTTGATATATAATATGTTATTTATATACAATTTTTGGTACGGAATCGTAAAATAAACATTTAGAATTATGGCCATACTCAGTTGTAATTATTTAAATTTTCAGGTAAATCTGAAAGTATATGGGATAAATTAGTCCATTCAAATAAAAGTTTTGTAAGAGATCATTCCAACGCAGACGTCGCTGCAGATTCATATCACCTCTACAAGAGAGACGTCGAGATGGTTCGTGAGCTTGGCGTGGACGTGTACAGATTCTCAATATCCTGGCCTCGAGTACTTCCCAGTGGAATGGCGAACGAAATAAACGCCCCTGGGATCCAATACTACAAAAATCTGATCGATGAACTTGTCAAATATAACATTACTCCTATGGTCACAATATATCATTGGGATTTACCGCAGCGTCTTCAGGATATAGGAGGATGGACGAACGCACATATTGTAGATTATTTCACTGATTATGCTAAAGTATTGTTCGATCATTTTGCTGATAAAGTAAAGTACTGGGTCACCTTCAATGAACCGATGCAGACTTGTTTGGAAGGTTACGGCGGTACTTACCGGGCACCCCTCCTAAATAGACACGGAATTGCAGATTACCTCTGTACGCACAATCTTCTGAAAGCTCATGCGAAAGTCTATCATTTATACCAAGATGAATATAAAAATTTATTCGGAGGTTGGTTTAGTTTTTATTGAATTTTGTATATCGATAAATATATTACACGTACATGTAAATATTTTAAATGCATTCATATTTAATGATGTTTTACATTAATAATTACAAATTTAATTAAAAGTAGGAGCTTTTTAATTTTTAGGTAAAATTGGTATGGCGTTAGATTCAAATTGGGCTGAACCAAAAACAAACTCTACTAAAGACAAAGCTGCTGCCGAACTATATTTGCAAACTCATGTAAGTAAAAACTACTATTATTCTATAATTTTAGAATAAAATTCCAATAATTGGATTTAGAGGTAGTATAAAATTAAAAAAATATACCTAATCTTACCTACATAGTCCATTATACAATGTCAGACAGACAAACATTTTATCCTTTTTGAAATAAGCTAATTCAATGCAGAGGAAATTGTAATATTTTTTAGATTGGATTTTTAGAAGGTAAGATCATTGATCGCAGAAATGTTATAAAAGGAAAGATTAGGTCCATTTAATTTTCTTCAATAAACACCGGTACAACATTGTTCTAAAGAAAACGGAAAATATGCCTAATTTTTGGGGTAGAGGTTACTATAATTACTAAGTACAATATATTCTGAATTTGTGACGTAGACATGACTCTACATATTCCTAGAGAAGTATTTCTACGTCGTAAATTAATTACACACCATATATACCTAATTGGTTAACATTGACATTTATTATCACAAAATGTATGTCAAGTGAAGTTATTAAACTATTTTTTAATTGCTTACAACGTTAAAATCGAAACAGAAAAACGAAGGCAACGAACAGCAAAAAATCTCTCTATAAAAGATTAAAGGTAGATTAATAGTAAGTAGATATTTATCTATTTGATAAAAATCTAATATGAAAATGGATATCTACATTTTGTCCAGGGTTTCGCCCATATTATTAATATGAGCAATACAATATTAATATAATTATTTCTGATTTTAAACCTAAGATTGCTGACAGATTCATCAAAAGCGCTTTCGCCATTTTAGAGTCTATCTGAACAGACATTGGACAGACAGACAAACATTAAAATTATGCCTAAATATTTACATAAATTGCTATATTTGAAATCACATAAAAATAATAAAATTTTATAGTATATTTGTATGGATTTTGAAACTTGACATTTTCAAAACTTAAATTATCAATTTCAGGTCGGTTGGTACGCACATCCGATATATTCAGCTGAAGGGAACTATCCTCCAGATTTAATTAGATTGGTGGACGAAAAAAGTCGAAAACAAAACTACAGTCGGTCACGTCTACCTAAGTTTACTCCTGAAGAAGTAGCATACATTAGAGGATCGGCCGATTTCTTTGGTTTAAATCATTATACGACATACTTATTATCTATGGCTGAAGGAGAAGTCGGTGCTATACCATCACATGAAAATGACGTTGGTATTGTAAGAGTTCAGAATTCTAATTGGCCGTCAAAGTCTGCATCTGGATGGCTGAAGGTAAGTTTTTATTTTGTTGTTCAAGCGAAGCCTGTCAATAGTGAATATGACGATTAACGATTGCGTCGTCGTTCACTCATTGTTTCACCAGTTTTGCTCAATACTAGGTGGTGGTAGAGTCATTTGCTTTTTTTACAATAAAACTATTTTATCCATACAGCCATGGGAAACTTTATTTTTGTGAATTACATATTTTCAAGCAACCGAAGAAATTAAAAGGAAGGCTGTTTACGTTGATCGTGATATTAATATATTTTAAAGAAAACTTTAAGTTTTCGTCTTTTTATCATTGATAGTATAGTCAGGGAAAATCTTTAAAAAGACATTTACTTAGATGCAATCTGATAATGCACATTATTCATGAATTTAAGGAGTTCAAGTTGGATTTATATCTACACCTACCTATCTTCAATATAATTTAAGCTAAACCAAAACTGTTGCTGAGATGTTTAAATAGTATGATGTATTATAGGAAGTAAATTGTAATTTTATATTAACTTTCAGGTAGTACCATTCGGTTTCCGTCGCCTCCTTCACTGGATAACAAAAACTTACAACAATATTCCTATAATCGTGACAGAAAACGGTTACGCCGATTATGATGGCGTGAAGGACTCAGCACGGGTCTCCTATTACAGCCATTATTTGAACGCTCTACTGCACGCCATCCATGAAGACAAGAGCAATGTCCACGGATACTTTGCGTGGAGTTTAATGGATAATTTTGAGTGGGATGATGGATATGTGTAAGTATACTTTTGCATATATGTATTGTACTAACTTACTTAATTCAACTTAAAAAACGTGTCTGGCAATTATTATTCAATCTGATATCTCATTCGATAGAAAAAATCTATAGGCGCAAAAAGTGGTGAATTGTAAAACTCAGACAATATTTTATGCTAAATTATTCTATACAAAGTTCAAGGTAGTCTTACTGTTAGAACTAGAAAACAATATTTAAACTAGGTATTTAATTAAATTAGTATTTAGGGAAGTTTTAAGGATAATATCCTGTAACGTAAATATTTTTGAAATGCTTTTACAATTTATAAGAAAATATTTTGAATTTTAATGTCCATTCTCTGAATTACTTGGTATTACTCTTTGGTTTGACCATTTCACCAAAACCAATCATAGTCATGGTTCTTGGTAATCTGTATCATAGCGCCATCTCTTGACAATGTTTAAAGCACTCCATTTCAGACAATGTTAAATATATAGATGGCGCCACGGTTAACTAATTGAGTCTATCCATCCAAAGCAATATTGTATCCGTAGATAACTTTTTTTACCTTGACGCATAGATAATATACGATATACTAGCCTTGATATGACGGGTGCTTCCAGAGTTTTTATAATAATTTTGTCCACAACCTATAGAAGCAATCTTAATAGGTACTTAAATAAAATATCAGAGGCGCTCTAATTACCTTACGTTAGGAAGTGAAAACAGGATATGCATACTAAACAAACATACCTTATCTAGGTGCTGTATTATCTTAGTAAAGTGGGTGAAATTAATGTAAATAGGAATTATAAACATTATTTATACCCACACAGTACTCACTCTACGGGGTGAGTGACGCACATCATAGATTAGTTCAACAGCCGCAATCTTATCAAACTTGTATAGTGTAAATAATTGTTTATAATGGTAAAATCTTCCTAAAAAATAAAATCCTTCAGTAATATGTTGTAAAAATAGATATAAACTAAGTTGACATATAAAAATTACATAGTTTATAATAGGTACTGTGTATAGCGGTCTGCTCTGACTTCAGACACATGTAAAACAGAACTCCATATATTCATATTTGATTTTCCTTTAAACCTATTTACTTTCCTCGATACACACGACAAACTCGCACTTCATTAGGATGTATGCGACGCCAATTGCTCGAGCTGGGTGCGGCGCTTTGGCAAAGCTGACTCTGCCCTCGTAATACTCTCGGTCAGCCAATTCCACCATTTTCCTCCCGCGCTTTACCTCATAAATCCGGGCGTTTTCTTGGATCCTAAGAAAGAAAGTTCATTTTCTCAACAAAATTTTGCTGCGAAACTTAATTACTTCTCTCCCTGTTTTCGAGGACGTGGGCATAATTTTTTTTTCTACCGGCAACCGGGTGGGGGACAAAGTATCTCTTTTCGCATATTTCGTAAATGCAAGCGTAGAAAATTGAATCAACTCAGGTTTTCAGAAAGAGTTGATCATAGTTGCTGGTTTAAGTCACGGTTAAGGATAATATAACTTCCAGGGGGTGGAAAACATTTTTGTTACCTATCAAAACAACCTACCCACACACCATTTTCGAGGAAAAGACAAACATTTTTCCACTCCCTGGTAGTTGCCAGGGGTAACTACCATGCGCCCTTCATGTGACAAACTCTCTCAGAAAACCAGAATTCTTTAAATTTTCTTCCACGCTTGCATTTATAGCTATAGTACGAAATATGCAACAAGGGGTAGTTAGTGGGGGTGAAAATCGTGATTAGCGTCTTCGAAGTAGGTTTCGTTGCTGCAGCAAAATTTTGTATGATTTTTTACATTCGCTATAATTTACTAAATAAAATAGGTAACTTTTAGAGACTTTTCCATATAAATATACCTCAACAGAACTAGCCACTCGTAGCCTCACAAATACCATCGGCTAAAAAAGGGAGACTCGGTCTTCCGCTGGGTACACTGAGACCGTAACACGGTTTCGGGAGCTGTAAGGCAACCCGTGGAGAAGAAGAAGAAATGAAACCTAGATACCTGTATTGTGTTTTAAAGTAGTCGGTTTTTTCAACTTTTTTCATTGGAATATTACCTCAATAAGTAGAGAATACAGTAGGAGAACTATTACATACCTACCTACTTGTATTTTTTGTTCTAAAGACGTAAATATTACAAACAGACTAACAGTATATTAGACGTAAATCCCTCTAGGTACACTTGATTTTTTATTCAACAGTGTTCAGAATTAGATAGCTCTGGAACATTTCCAGGCGAAATACAACGATGGTACTAAAAACTGAAAATTTGATGAAAATCCTCCCAGTATTCTCAGTTAAAGCGGGATAAACGGATGTACTAATATATTCATACTTTTGCAAAGCTTGCGTATAACATTTTTGTTACATAACATGAAATTTTAACTACATAGTTTAAAAGGTTATATATATTTTAAATAATTAATTGATAGGTGATATTCAAATCTTTAAAAAAAAGCAGAGTAGAAAAGGTTCGTGTTGCTTTACTTGTCTCATTTAGTACCTAAACGATATTTGTATGTCTTTTTATAAATTTTAATTCATCGTATACATTAAATTTACAATTTTATATATAAAATATATTATTAAAATTATGCATTTAACCACTAAATTAAAATAACAATAAAAAGAAATGCAAATATTGTTTACAAAAAATAAACAAGTATAGAAATGCGGTCTGTAGAGATAGATAGATGATATAAATTGCCAAAAGTACTAGCCTTGTTTGGTTAAAAAGTAGCCTAGTCAACTCTACTTGCTAATAATGTATACCGGGGTTTACCAAGGATTTGAATGAAATTTGATTCGGAGATACACTGAATTGATAAATCTTCCTAAAATATTAGCCTTATTGGGTTATAAAGTACTTCAGTATATAAATACGAGTTCATATTAAATTTAAACATTGTTATGTTGTAAATAAAAGATGTAAATGTTAGGTGTATTGTTTAATGTCACTCATTATATTTGTAAATGCACGTTGCAGGTCCCGCTTCGGACTTTACTTTGTCGACTTTAAGAGCCGTAATAAAACACGGACGCCGAAGGATTCAGCAAGATTATATAGCAGCGTTGTACGCGACAGACGACTTCCGGAAAACTACAAATCTGAAGATTTTTCAGCTTTTAGCGTCGCAGGAAGAACAGCCTCCAGTTCTCTTCTCGCTATAGCGGCCGTCGTTGTCGCGAGGTTGATCCTCTAACGACCCGTTTATACACACATAAGTAATTTTGTATATAAAACGTACCTAAGTATCAATAATTCTAGATACCTATTAAATTTATTAAGTATCTCTTAAGTTTTTAGTTTTCAATCCTCACGTAAACTAAATTAAACAGTCTATTGGTGAAGCAACACCGAGTTTTTGATTAAAAATTCTCGATATCAACTGTCATTAGTTTCTTAGCGTTGTCTCGGGCTACATCTCGCCGTAGATGAGCTTGGATCAAGGCAAACGATTTGCCTTTGGTTTCTGGTAGGACGGCAAGCATGAACACTAGCCCCATAAACGAGAATGCGGAGAAACCCCAGAATACTGTGTAGATACCCCAAGCGTCTCTCACCACCTGGAATTGTAAATAAGAGTTTGTTTTAGTTTATGAAAATTATTTATATAAAACTAAAATGCTAATATTATTAAGAGAGAGTTTGCTTGTAAGAAGTAAAATTGGACACTACTGGACCGATTTGAAAAGATGGATATTTAATTGAAGTTACAAGCAAAACAAACACATCATCACAATCTTTATTATTAGCCACCAAACACCAGAAACAGTATCCACTTTTTTGCCAGTTATCCATATTGAACGAACAGGTGGCAAGCCTGTTGCTGCACCTAATGGACCTAGATGTGTCACTTCCTTAACAGACGTAAGCATCTGTTATTTTTGGGAAATTCCGGACGTCGGGATTTACGTGCCCTACGAAGCACGAGAAGCACACATTCGTAAAGAAAATTATTAAAAGTTAAAGTTAAAGTCCTTTTAATCTAGCAATAACTAAAATGAGGGGGTTGTTATTATGGGTATTTAAAAATAAATTACAACTTTAATCCTGTATTAAAAGAGACTTCAAACGTACTACTAACAAAACAACGCCTGAAACTGCATCGGCCTCGGTTGGAACACACAGCGCTAATGTATTTTCTTTTATATTTAAATAATAAAATGTAGATTTGTAGTTTGAATGGGATATAAACTTACGGCCTTATTCATAAACGTTTATTAGCAACGTTTTTGTTAAAATGTGTTTTGTTTCTTTCTATTATTAGTAAAGACAGGTTTGTTAGAGAGTGACAAAACATATTTTAACAAAAACGTTGCTAATAAACGTTTATGAATAAAGGCCTAAGCTTATAAATTTTAAAATCATTATCGTTGGTTAGGTTGTTTATTTCTATTGCTTGTAGATAAGCTACAATTAGAATACTACGAAATAAATATAAATACAGCTCACGTTAATCGTGTTAACGAACCTCAGGGTATAATTAAATCTAAGATTAACATTTAGTCATATATTAATTGACAGGGATTTGTTATAAATTGAACATTTTATATGGACTTTGATCATTGGGAATTTCGCGTGACTAGTTTATTATGCTTAGATCTAAGATTAAATACTTAGCGAATGGGTGAAGCTTGCACTTACTTAGCTGTCCTTATATTATATATATATATCTACAGATAATAACTATTCTAGTATAAAATTTAGTACTTGTAATGCTAAGACCTTGTCATGAAGAATTTTCAAATTAATTTAACCCACATTTTCCTTTCTTTGTAACTAATATTGTTTCTGGATGACAAGAACCTATTTGTATGATAAATTAGTACTGACGAAAGAATTTTTTAATAGAAAATTTTCAAAAACTTAGTTGAAAATTTAGTTTCTTTCAAGAAACCTACACTGAAGCATTTGATCATAATACAATTAATAGTCTTGAACTTGGGTTGTATGTTGGGTAGATTAACTACGTTAATATTAAGTTAATGTAAATTAAAGATGATAACATTCTAAATATAAAGTAATTACCTGGAATAATTTCTGCACAGCAAACATAGAAATGCCAGTGTATATATGCGCGATACACGATGCGTATAATTTGACGTTAGTTGGGAACATTTCTCCGATGATGACATATGGGACGGTAGACAGGCCAATAGCATAGCATACAATGTAAATCAAGATACAGGCCATGGGTATCCAATGAACTTTCTCAACAAATGATGGATTGAAGTCGGAGAGGTAGAAATATGTTCCGATGGCGCCGTTCATAAGACCGACTCCGAAAGCTGACAGCAACAGTAGAGGTTTTCTTCCAACCCGGTCAACAAGTATTACAGATATTACGCAGGTCATTACTTGAACGCATCCCAAAATGATGGACTCTTCGTAGGGTTTTAGATGACCGGCTGTACTCTCGAATATAACTTGAGCGTAAGCCACCACTGCAGCGCTTCCACAAAGTTGTTGTATTGTGAATACTCCAATACTGATCCACATAGCCTTTCTGTTAGTAGCTTCTCGTAGGAGGTCACACCAACTACCCTGATTTTTCATGTCTTCCTGAACGTTGATTTCAATATTTTTTAATTCAGTTCTGATGTCACCGTGGCGTAATTTCTGTAATGCAGCTTCCGCTCTTTCTGAGCGGTCCAATTTCAAATAATAGTAAGGCGATTCTGGTAGAAAGATGAACGTAATGACGAATGTTATAGGTAATATTAAGTTTATTCCGGCAAGAGTTCGCATAGACACGAATGGACCAATACAGTACTGGGCAAGTATTCCGACCTGAAAATGAAAAAGAGAACATTGTATGTATTATAAGGGCATAAAGACTTTCTAGAGATTACAGTTACTTGTGGACTTAATATTGAACGTTTGATGGCTAATATTTATCTACAAGTATTACTGATAAAGATGTTGATAGTGTCTTCAGACGCATAAAGATATACTGTACAAAAATAATATATGTCAATAAATACATCAAAGTGCAGAAAACAATAATTTTACTAATATTAGAAACTAGTTGAGTTCGCGACGTCATGACAGCGCAGACCACTGAAAGATGAACCGATGCCATTTTTTATAAGTATGTATACTAATTCTAGCCTTGGACCAAGCTCAAAAGAAAATGAAATAAAAACGCGGAGGATGACAGACAACGAGCTCGCCCACTTTGGTTTCTGATTCAAGTAGAGGGTAGGCCTTTCTAAAACTTTTATTAGTGGTGAAAGTTTGAATGATGTAAGGATTCAGGTTTCAGGCAAGAGGATCCGCGCCAATAAATATATTTTTAATTAAAATCTGTTAACTGTTTTTTTAATAGTATGTGGCAGAAAACTATATAAAAAGTTAAAGGCCGGAACGGGCAGGATGTCAGAATAACTATTACAACGTTATCAGAATCTCCGTGTACTAGTGTGAGAATTAATCATGACCATTAATTGCTACACACAGCCTTATAACTACGTACAATGTCGCCTGTTGGCCCCTAACGAAGATAACATTGACAAGAATACAGATTTATTAACTCGCAGTAATGTCAGTCTCCAGATATAGACCTCGTTACTTGTAGAATAATTAGTTATATTGCCTTCTTAAATTTAGCACTGTATATATAAAAGTGCGAGTAAAATAATATCCATAAAAATATTCCAATATTTTGCTCTAATTCGAATCAGGGGCCTCCTGTTCCGTGAGTAGGATGTAGAGTCACTAAACTTAATCTGACATCTTCATAAACTGATTGGTGTTTTTTTAACTCTTTGATAAAATCCATTCATTTCTGAGAAGATACGGATAATAATGTGGGATCTGAAAAACAGACAAAATTATGAGAAATATAGGTACCTTGTTCATTAAAGTGATGAGTGTAGATAGAGCTCCTCTGACTTCGTTCGTTGCTATTTCACCTGTATACATTGGGGCCACAGTGTATACAATTCCATAGCCTAGTCCTGAGAACATTCGTGCCACATACAGCACGGGGACAGAATTGGCAACTATAACTAATATCCAGCCGATGATGAATGGGAATGCGCCGAAAAGTAAGGTGGTTTTTCTGCCGAAGCGGTCTGCCAGGTAAGCTGAAGGTATGGGCGTTATGGCTGAGCATAATATCATGATGGATACTATCCATGATCCCTGGTCTGCTGTTGTGGGGATTGCGCTGTCAGGTGACTGAAGAATTGGTATCGTGGGTGATGGCCAGCCGTAGCAAGTGCCCGCTGTTGCGGTGATGAGGGTTGCTGAAACAATACGATTATTATGTTAAATAGAAATTAGCACTCAAAATACTTTATTGAAGTTGGCCTCAATTAATATTTAAAATAGCGAAATAAAGATGACTTGTGTTTTAGCTGGGTACCCCGAAATCCGGGAACACGGTTCGTGGGAGCCAGGTATGGTAGGTTTTCTCATGTTTACCAAAATGATTTATTTATCATACGGACTCTAATGTAGGTAGTCTACATATTGACATACATAATATATTCTATATCCCAGTAACATAGACTCTACTGTATGTAGGTACATTTTTTCCTATAATGCAGCTATGGCATTAATTTGATCAGGAAATTGTTTTTTTTTTTCCAACGAACTTTTAAAAAATAACCTAAGCCTTAGGATATAAACAGTGTACAGAGTTTCTATTATGTCGTAAGAGAGTGATATGGATTGGAAAATTTATGATAAAGTTCAATAAATATTATAGATATTATTATGTGTATTGGTCAAATAAATATGATTTTACGATGTGTAATAGAACTTAGTAAATCAATAATATTTAGTCTTCAGAATCGATAACAAAACTAGTTAACTGTGGTATGGGTATCATACTTATGCTACGCTTAGTCCGCGCTAAATTATATTATAATTGTTAATTCTTTGCTTTTAGTGGCGAATGATCAAAGAGCTATTCTAAGTTTTTAAGAATTTAGAATTCAACTTGCTATGTAAATTGGTTGTCCAAAATGTAAATGAGTATGGAATAAATATATCGCAATTGGCTTACTTAGCAAAAAAATGTTGTAGTTATCACATCACTTACATCATTTAAAAAAATAATAATCATTATGTAAATACTGAACACTATGTCTGCCAATTTATTATTATTGAATTGTATAATATTATGGGGGAAATCGACCTATTACTTAATTCTAGAACGCGTTGTAGGAATACAATTCACCCCCTTACTTTATTTAGTTCCGGGGTTCAACAAATCTTTAAATAAAAAATGCTAAGCACCAAGTTTATATTGAAATCGACCACAAAGCTTATATCAGCATTATTGGACATTAATAAATGTGAGCATTACCAATAATCACGTAATCAGAAATCATTAATCAGTAATCATCATCAAATTTTCCTCATTTAAAATCGGGCTGTAGAGTAAAAGTATATTTAAAAGAAGTCCAGACTCTTATCTAGGTAGAGCAACAACAGCACGTTTATCGACCACTTATGGAAAGAACCGTTCAAGTTATAACCTTAAATACTTGATTAGCTCCGTTCACAGAATGATAAAATACTATGTATGTATAATTTAAAGTCGACTGCAGTCCATTTTGTTGAGATTAGCCGCTATCTATATATTTAATTTGTTTATTTGTGCCACCTGGAATATTTTTAGTTTTAGGGTTGTCGATGTTTTTAAGGAAAACATACAATCATTTAATGTATTCAATAAAAAAATCATATACCATCTTATAAACTACAAAAGATACCTTCTTGGATATTCATATTTATGTAATCAAAGGATTATCGAAATTTCCACTCTCATAATTATGATTATAAAAACAGATTTATGACGTAAGTGACTCTATTTTATGTGCGAAAGTTATTGCATCTAGGAATCGAATTCAGGATTTCCGGACTGCTGTATCAACGTTAAATGTAGGTATGTTAATCTATATATATAAAAATGAAACCCGTTTTCCGTTGTCACGACATAACATGAAAACGGCTTGACCGATTTGGCTGATTTTAGTCTTAAAATATTCATAGATATCCAGGGAAGGTTTAAAAGGTGAGACAATTCGAATAATTGCCGAAAAACCCCTAAAAACAGCCCTTTTCTTTTTCCAATAATAACAGAGTCAATTTGAACCATAGTGCTATTCAATAAAGTTCATTTTAAATTAAAAGCACTCATTGTTGTCTATGCAATGTAGATGTGTTCCTAATGTCACCGCACAAAGTTAAAATTCGCGTGCGACAAAAGTGATAATATCGCGAACGCGACCAAATTGAATAGTCACAAAATGTAATTTAAGTAATTTAATAGATCATTAGTAGTACTGATTTTCAATTTGGTCGGCTTCGCGAAACTTAATTTTGCCTAGGAGTAGGGGTAGGAGTAGAGGTAGGAGTAGGGGTAGGAGTAGGGGTAGGTGTAGGGGTAGGGTATGGTAGGGTAGGGTAGGGTAGGGTAGGGTAGGGTAGGGTAGGGTAGGGTAGGGGGTAGGGGTAGGGTTAGAGGTAGGGGTAGAGGTAGGGTAGGGGTAGGAGTAGGGGTAGGTGTAGGGGTAGGGTATGGTAGGGTAGGGTAGGGTAGGGTAGGGTAGGGGTAGGGTAGGGGTAGGGGTAGGGGTAGGGTAGGGGTAGGGTAGGGGTAGGGGTAGGAGTAGTGCAGGCAAGCCAACGTTTGGGCAGGACAACGTCTGCCGGGTCCGCTAGTTTTATTTATAATTGGAAAATTGCCATTATCGTTCTTACAAAGTTAATCAAATTTTCAAGGCTGATAACGAAGTATGAGGAACTGAGTGTTGGTTATATTTTATGGACTAAAATTAGATATTTATTTTTAGAATAATAAAAAATATCCTTTACATAAACGGTAAATTTGTATAAAAATAAAAAGGAAGTTATTAGTTTATGATAAAAGTTAATCATATTTTCTGACTGCATATTGCCCGTGGTTTTTGGAACCGATTTTCAGATTGTTCAAATTGGATTCCTTAAGGACAGACTTCAACATATGTTTCAAAAGGCTTATCTGGTGATTCATGGGTTTCTCTGAAAATAATAGATACTGTAGATTGTGTATTTATGTGCATCGACAGCCATCACTTGCTTTAGTAATTTTTTGTTGTGCATTTTTACAATAAATTAACAAATCCAGGTAAAGTCGTTCTATCTAAGTAATAGTTAATGTAAACGGAGTATGTATGTACAATATTCTGTAACATATTGACGCAGGAATGACTGCGGACGCCAAGTGCCAGTTGGCACAACCGTCGGCAATTATTTAAACTGCCGTGCAAACGTACTTCTTGTAAAACATTATGAAAATAAATAAGGTAGAAAATTAAGTATACAAAATTATACTCCATTTGTAAATTAGTGAGGAGTATAAATTAACTTGTTTTGAGTTTTTTTTTCGTTGAATCATGACATGTGACCCATTATCATGTCAACTGAGTACGAGATATCATGAATACTAATTGTGAGAAAAACATAGTCAATTTCATTTATGTTCAATCAATTAAGGATTTTTTGTGTGGTGACCCTGAAAATAATATTTTGAAATTGGACAATGGACATCCATAATAAATAATATGTTATTATGATTCGGAGGGCAAGTAGAGCATGCTTCTACTTATTTTTATTATTTTCGAAAATAATAGACTTAAAGTAAACATGTTACTTTTAGTATCCACCACCCCTCGCCGTAAGTAAGGTAAAGAGTTATTGTTTTTCTAATTTATTCATATTTATTATTTTCCACAACTATACCTAGAATATATAGAAATGTGATGTAGCCGGGGTGTGTCCATATCAGGTCTATATCTATACCAAACTAAGATAAATGTCTGTCTTACTCAAGCCACACTGCGCATGTAACACGACTTTTTAGAACTGATAAATCAATCTAGACAGGTGCGTTATCTCTACGAAATTTTACTACTACGTTTTAGTAAAGTTAATAATAAATGATTAAAAGAAGTTTAATTACTCATGAACAGATGATAAAAATAAATAAAATAAAAATAAAAAAAAAAAAAAAAAATAAAAAAAAAAAAAAAAAAAAATGATATTTAAGGACAGAGATCGGTGGACTGAAGTATACGTATTTGTTGAGTATGTAGCAGTTTTTTTTCTATGTGAATTCTAGCTAAAACTAGATGGCAATGGCAAAGTGAATGAAGTCTTAAAGGTTTTCAAGAAGCCAGACAGTTATCTAGATACCGGTGTGACCTATACACGAGGCCGGAGACGACATGACGTAAATACAAGTATCGATACTAACGCACATGAAATACTATTTGTTGATAGAATTTGCGACCTTATGTGGTGTACTTAGAGTGCACATTATTTTATTAACTGCGTAGCACAAGCGAAAACAATAAAGTCTTTAATTACAAAAACATTTTAACAATGTGCCGGCTTAAACCATACAGACAGCAACTGTGACTGATAATATTTTACATCACAGAGTATACAGAGGTTCGAGGAGTACAAAATGGCTCTCTAGGTAGAGCAATCGTGTGGGTTACGTTGAATTAATATTATTTTGATTAATTTATAATCACAATACATATACCTACTATAAAGTCAATAGACAGTTTCACTATGATTGTCAAGAAATATTAGAAGCACTAGGCTAGGATGACTTACATTGTATTTGAGTTACCAATTTTTTTTCTATTTTTTTCTCTCTTTAGGGGTTGCCTTGCAGCTCCCGGAACCGTGTAATATCGATCCCAGGGTACCCAGCGGAAGACCAAGTCTCTCTCTTTTAGCCGATGATATTATTATTATAACCTAACGAGTGGCCAGTTCTGTTGAGATCTGTCCGATTTTTTTGAAATTTTAGGTACACTTAGCATTGATTTTTTGAAAAGTTGAAGGTAAAACCCCCCGCTAAATAAATTCCTGGATACGGCCTTGGTTGAGGTATAATAATATATTTCCATATTATATTAACTTATGGCAACCCTGTCTTTTTTACACTGTCTAGACAATTTTACGGAGTAGTCCCACTGTTTTATCTTTATACTGTGATATTACACTAAATTGTATTGAATTTATGAATTTGGTAGCTATACTTTAGCTTAGCTGGCTCCAAACGAGGATTACATGATACTGGGACCATGACTGGGACAGTCTCTTTCGTGGGTGATTATTATGACTAACCACTATGATAAATTATTATGTAACATCCTATGATTTTTAGATTTTAATTAATCTGAAAATCTTCCAATTTTACATTATTGTGTTTACTCATTTTACAAAAGTAAAAATTCTAAAAGTTCTCGAGAATATCATATTAAAATTGGATTGAGCCAAAGTTCTGGAAGATGGTACCTATTCCCGCTGATTAAATTAAGACATAAAACTTATATATTCTGCTAAGATTTGAGATAGCGATGCGAGAAACATATAAACTACTTAAATCAAAAATATTATAGCCATAGCAGTCATAGCCTGCAGATAAAACTATATTAATTATAATAATAATAATATGTTCCATATAGTAAAGTCTGATTTGCATAAAAAAATGTTGCAACATCGCAACGCAGAAAAATGCATTTTGTATAGAAATATAAGACGGTACTTATTTGCAGAATGCGTTGTTATCGTGGCACGTACTACTTTAAGCAAAGTTATAACATGAGTCATTTAGTTTGTTATTCAGATCTGTGACTCCACATTTCAGAACAGATAAAAGATTACTTAGACGAGTCGCAACTTGCATCGCATCGCATCGCATCAATTGCATGTGACTTCATGATTATATTAGTTCGCAATGAGTACGGGCTTTGTACCTAGCGTGATGATGCCCTTTAGCTAATTTCTCATATTAATCAGAATACTGAATCCTGTCGCAGTGTAGGACTATTAATAAGCGTCAGGAGAATACAGAAATTTTGTAAACAAAAATACATGTGGTTGAAATTTTTCGAAACGCATTTTTATTTTTTATTAAATATAGAACGAACAAAAAACATGAAATTCTAATCAAAATGTAAAAAAAAACTGATGACTAAATCGTGTTTGTCATATTTAAATAATTTCTATATTCTTCTGACAATGGACAACATTTCATTTTTTTAATCACCCATTTTTATTACTTTAATTAAAAATATATTAAAAAATAAGTTACACGTATTTTTCTATTTTATTTTTGGTTGAGTTTTTATATTTTTAATTTAATTATGAATTTTTATAAATTCTGAGGACTTATAAACTAAAAACCATAGCTAGGACTAAAATTAAGAAATATAAACTGTCACCCAAAGAAAGTGACAGATAGTGTCAGTCAAGCCACAGAGTATACGTTATAGAAATGCAAAGAGTATAATACACCGTGTTCCAAATAGGTGTTGCCGTAGCCGGAACTCAAATCGCCTACAACATTATTCATAATGTATATAATAATACTAGCTTTTGTCCGCGGTTTCACTCGTAAATATATTTCCTGTGATAGCCCATTAGAAACTAGCAAAACTTCTAAAAAATATTATATGAAAGAAGTATTTTTATAATTATATTTAAAGAATAATTATTAATTTAGCTTTAAATGGAATAAAAATGGGTAAAATTAATAGAGGGCAACACCTGAGTTCAACTCTGCCACAGACATTAGTATTTTTAAATTAGAGGGTTAGCACAGATTAGGGCACCTATTAATCCTTAATTTTCAATATTTCAGTATTTTTAAAATAACTCGAAAATTAAAGGATATAAAAAATAAAAAAAATGAAAAATAAGCTTTCTAGCATGTAATCTCCAAACGGTTTTTGAATTTTGGTACCTTACGAAAAATGAAATGTTGTCCATTAATTACTTTAAAGCTGTTATTTCTTATGCTCGAATAAGAATGGAACCTGGGAGCTGTTCAACGCTTTAACAGTATCTACATATATTTATGTAAGTATATAAGAAACGCTGATTGACTGATTTAAAAGTGACATGTCTATCTTTTACAGTAGGTGGTGTTGGTGTATTATCTGTTCTGTACTCTAAATAAACAAAATATTATTGAATAAGGTGGTGTAACAATTATCAATTGTCCTAAGAATTGACAATAATAGACGTGCCTGAATGTATGTTTGAAACGCTTGAAATGTTTGAAGTATGTAAGAATCCTCTCTGTCTACCCTTTTGGGAAACAGGCGTGTATGATATTATTGTCAATTTAAGTTGACATTACCAATTCCGTATATAGCAATGGACTTTGAACATTTTCTTCTAAGGAAGCGTGTTTATAAACATAAGTCGTTTTCAAAGAAAATATTACCGCGCTAGCATTATGGCTGCAACGCAATACTATACTGGCAATACTATCTACATCTCAATTGTGTACATGATACTTAGGCTGTCTGTCAGTTAGTTTTTACATGCATGATAATCTAATATTGGAGTCTGATAGAGTATTTATAGATTACGGATGTACTTTTTCGTTGATATTGGACAATCAATGTTTTTTTATGGTATTTATTTTTACACACAACAATTTAAAATTAAATCTAAACATTAAAAATAACTAAATAAACCAGGACCGCGTGGCGTAGTAGCAATCAATCTGGGTGCATTTCCTCGCTGAATCGTGATGCTGATTCTTTGAGCGAGGAAGGAGCCAGCCCTCTTGTCATCAGAGGAGATGATCAGTCTTAGGGATATATCTGTTTGGCATTTAAACCCCAAGGCCCTACCTCGCTCCCATTTATGCATTTATTAAAACAGAAAAAAAATTATTGAAACAAGCTATTTTTTCGTAAAATACATCAACAACTGTTACTAACAACAATATTTTTTATATGTTCAATAAAAGTACACCTAGGTCGTCCTCTGCCAGCATTTCCTTTCACTTCAGCCATATAAACCTTTTTAGTTAATCTTTCATCCTTAATTTTTTCAACGTGTTCAAACCAGCATAAACTACTTTTCATTTTAGTCAAAACATCATCTTTTACTCCGCATTCTTCTCTAATGACATCGTTCAATGCGGTCAATACGCTTATATCACACATTCTACGTAAAACCGCATTTCTTTATTATCTTACTTTCATGCTTCTTATTCCTTACCCAAGGAGTCATAAGTAAGTGATTTATTAATTATTATTGTTTATGTATAAAAAATTGTTTTTATTACAAAATTTTCATGGGTGAAGCTCGGGTTGGAAAGCTAGTGCTAGTGGACTATTATATAAATGACACTTCTCCAATTAGGCAACAACCCCTCAGTGTCCTGACACTCTCTATCTCTAGTGCCACTAGCACATCCTAGCTTCAACTAGAGAATATGAAAGAACCAATATGACGGGCAAATACAGTTCATAATATAGTCACGATGGTATTTGCTTTCACGAGATCATGTTTTATAGTCGTAACTGGAGATAATTATTAATTCGTTAATAATTTCAAAGCAATTCAATTTGTGGTGAAGACAATACAAGCAAGCTAGTATATTTTTGACTTTGATTTCTAAAGTAACGAGTGTATTTGTGTCTGTCTTTACATGTATTTCATTCCGGAAAAACATGAATCTGTAAGTAAATAATTTTCATTTCAACATTCGGACCTAGGACCATACTTCGAGGATAGGGTTTCAAATTCAAGCAATGATTTATTAATACACAATTTCAAGATTAAACAATCATTCAACCAATATTTACAAGCACTTGAGTAGATTTTAGTCAGTAGCCATCAAAAGACTGATTGATTTGTAGTTCTAAATTTAGCTCACCAATTTAATCACAGAATATACATGTATGTACACATGTTACAATGAAAGTCATTGCTCTCAACATACTCGACTATTGCAGTATTGCACATGCATTTTGTTCCACACGATTAATCAAACAACGCATATCTCATATTGTCAGAAAGATCATTTTCACCAGTATTTCATAAATAATAATAAAATTGAATGAAGTTATTGATAGTGACTGATCACGACTCTCGTGTATGATTAATTGATTGTATGTTGAGTGGGTTTCAGATTAATATTGTAAGGGTTTCCATTATGTCACGGTAATAGAATATGTTTTAGTATCTTTCCTAGATATCACGCTGGATGAGAGTGATGAGACATACCAAATTGTACTAAGTATTTTTTGCCCTTTTAGTGAAGGATTACAATTTTTAATAAGAACCTATAAGTTATAGTGATAATAAATAGCAGATATTTGATTTTGTGTAAAATTACTAACTGTATTAATAAAATTGTATCATATAGATCAGGAGTGGCCAACTTGTTAAGAACCAAGATCTACTATTTACTGAACTGACTAGACTCTGTGCGATCTACAAATTACATAATCAGTGCGATCTACAAATTACATAATCAGTACATAATATACAATACAATTATATTTCATACATATTAAATTTTAACTGACTAAATGAATCATTGACAAGTAGTATTTTTGAGGGAAAACACAACCAAATTGAAGATTATTCTTAGACCTATAATTTTCTATGCCTTACCACGATCTACTGGACCTAATAGCTGCAATCGACTGGTTGGCCACCCCTGATCTAGATAATATTGTGATCAATCACCAGTTTGTTATCTACCGCGTACATTTAACATTATATATATTGTAATACTTAATATAAGATATGATTATGATGCAATGTTGCTGATTCCGCCTGTGCAATTATTATTTTGTTATTCCAATATTAGGTACATAGTAGGATCAATATATTTTTTTGTGTTGTGGCCCTGACATAATATATTTCCCGTCCGTCTCTTTCTATGTACTTACTAATTTTCAAATAAGCGCAGCCGTGGGCAATGACTAGTAATATTCTATACTGCACTATGAATATCTGCTGAGTCATACTCCGCAATTCGGTAAAAAATCTTTTATGGTATTATAAATAATAGACAAATAACTTTGTGTCGAACGTGTCCGCCAACAACTACTTTACCTGGCTTTTGCCTTTCCTAGAACAGATAGAGGGCCATTTTTCAAAACGGATTCGGCCCTACTTTGCGGCGCTATTGTGTCCCTAATAAATCCAACCTTTTTGCTATAATGTAGCCTATTAAAAAAGATAAAGCGATATTTTTATTATACTACTTGAAGCTAGGGAAAGAATAAAACAGAATGTCCGGTTGGTAGAAAGTGATTTTAATAATAATTGTATGTAAGTAGTGCAAATAATTTCGATATACTTACTTACTAAATCATAAAAATCTTTAAAAAAATTATTTTGTTTGAGGTAAACAAGCCAAACTGCATTGAATAGTGGCAAACATGTGGCCATAAATTTTATGTCAACGCCAAAAAGAAATGTTCTATGAGATATGAATTAGTCAGAAACGTAATTAAATTTTGTAATTATGTACCGTTTTTCAGAAAGATGTAATAGTGATGATGGAAAAGCCTGAAAAGGCTCCAGAATTGAGGGCATCAACTATAATTTGAACCAAATAATCTAAAATCGATTAGAAAAATACATTATCCTATTAAATTTTAATCATAAAAATATTTAGGTAAATGGAATTTATTTCGTTAATGCCTGTTCATTATAGTTTTATCTAATTTTATACGTAGAATTAATAAATTAGAACCATTAAATCGTAATGGATATTTTCGCTGGCAGGTAGATAACCTTGTAACCTTCACGGGACTAATTTAAGGGCAATTATAGTTCATTATAATATATCTAGATTTTCATTATCATTGAGTACCTAGGTATTTGTATCAATATAGAGGGATATTTGAGAAGTATCTTTTGCCACTTGTCACACTCAATGTACTGAGCTGAAATTGCTGATGTAAATAATTGTACATACGTAGTAGACTAACTTTCGCCCCCGGATTCGCCCGTGCATATTTTCGAACAAAATAAAATATAGCGCCTAAAGAACTCAGGGATCAGGGATAATGTAGCTTCCTATTAGTGAAAGAATTTTCAGATACGGATTAGTAGTTTCAGAGATTACCCCCTACCTACATGATCTACATCCAAACTTACATAATATTACAATAGTAGGTTTAGATAGAAAATTGGTACCTATATATAATTTTTATAGGTACAATTTTCAGAAAACATATTATAGCCTAGCCAATGGGATACTGGCGTGAGTATCGTGTCATGTGGATTTCCTTAATCTCTGCTTTCCCCACTAGGACTTAGGCGTGTGTATAGATTGTAGGTACATGGAGTATATATGTTAATGTTGTCGAAAACACACATGCCACGTGGTTAGGTTATACGCTCTACTTAATCTGTAGAGGCCAGTTTGGGTATGAAATTACGGCTAGACATTTTCATTAAAAAATTATTCATTGTAATCAGACAGTCAGACCTTGTGTGTTAATTTGCTGTATATTAATTTAGTTTTACTGTTGATTAGTAACATTTATACGGTTATCCAAGGCTATTTAATATTTTTTTTTAAACTTGGAAGTTTTATACACATACTTCGGATTAGTTCGGATAGATACCGATATATCATGCGCTTGCGCAGTTAAGAATAACATTACCAATAAGAAGTTGAACATTTAGGTACTAGGAGCACATATACACATGAAGTTATTTCTGAAGAGTTAATCATACGATGAATTGAAACAGCAAGTCGACTATTATACGTGATTATACCGCATGTACCATATAAATACCATTCTCGATAGCATAGTACATAGCTAGTATGTATGTATGTGTGTATAATAGCTGCGCCCATGTGGATATGTGGCGTAAGCGGTCAACGCAAGCACAGGCCAGAAGTCATTGAGGTTATAAAAACTGATAAATGTGTGTATACTTTGTAAAATACTGGAATGTATGTTAGATATATGTACCTATATATATTTGTGTAAACTCACCACATAGCGCTGTTCCGTATTCCTTCCAATGTGAGCGGGTTTTGGCTGTCATTGCAATTCGTACAAGTTACAGATATGATGATACGGTTCTTTTGTGTTCTTGGAATGAGATTATTGAGCTTTATTTATAAATATTATATTATATACTACACAATATATTTTTTGATTCCATTTTAAAAATAAGAATAATAATACTAACTAAATATCACAATAAAAATATATTCGATCTAAAAATTAATAGGTTTATTTAAAAGTAACGTTATAACCGATTTGGCTTCATTTTGAAAGTTTTATGTGTTGTTGGTTTTTGAGCTCATAGTGAGAGAGAAACGCGCGGTAGCAACGTGACAACGCGGCAAGCACGAGCGAGTGCGTTTAAAGAACTGAACGAATTGAAACTATGAAATACCAAACTCAAACGAACGAATGAACAGACACAACTTCACGATGGTGTAGCGTGCGAGATCGAACGAGAAATACTTGGGAATAATGTCTGCGCGCGCGCACCAGTCCAACTTTATGTTTATACATAGCCTACTTCAAACACTGTCAACCTATAATAATACTTATTCTGATAACAGCAAGGTCGACATTCAACGGTCCAAGTTTTAGGAAGCATGTATGTTCAGTGGAACGACCGTGTGTCTGATATTTCAAGAGACATTGCTATTTTTATTTGTCGGCCAACAATAATTCTCACTGACAATAGTCGTATCTTCTGTGTTGAATTTGTTGACCATTTTCTTGGCTGACATCTATGATGTTGCATCATTGATGCAATTTTGATAAGTAGCACTTACTTTTTTGTGGCTTACATTGTTGCGGAAATAATGTCGCAACCCACGGGAGAGATAAGCGATTAAAATAAAATGTCAGAAATCCTGACCTAAATTTTGCTATCGTTATATAGACAAGATGTGATCTAACATATAACTGCAGAATAGGTAGCAATTGAAAGTACCAGCCAAGTGACAGACAGTCATAGGTATGAATTGAAGCGCACAGACAATATATAGGCTCGATAATATGGCCCATCCCATTTATGACATCACTAGTATGAATGAGTATGAAATCCTATCATTAGAAATGGCATATGATGTGAAAATACTAAATCAGCTCAATCAACATTTATACCCTGAAAAAGGCAGACTGATCACGTTTGATGTCACAAATTCTTGATAAATTACAGAAAGTTTCATATTTTATAACATTGTGAAATGATGTACTATGTACTTAGTTTTCTCAGATAAAAATATTTCCTGAAGTTAAATAAGATGACGATAAGGGGGCGTGAATTTCATGCAAAACTAACATGAAACAAGTCCATCATGGTAGGTTATCTTGCGTATACGTCACTTGATGCAATATACTGTTCCTAAGAACATTAAATAGCAGCAATTTGATGAATAACCATATTTATGTTTGGTAAATTTTTTCCTAGCGTCAATGACGTTTATCTACACGTGATGACAATTGGATTATCTAGAACAAAAGTCATCTCGGTTGTTTACTCACAAAGTAATTGCGTCTGCAATTAGGTACTATATTATAAACAAATATAATATATATGTTTATTTCATGTTGGGGTAGGTAGTGACTAAAACATTCATATTTTCAGGTGTTGAAAAGTACCAGCTTCATACCTATTTATTCCACAACCAAAAAGTCTAACTAAGCAAAAACTATTTATTCATAATAATGTATGTTCAGTTTTACACCCCCCCCGGTTTCACCTGTGCACATTTTGAAATGTGAAGATGAACATGTTTTATGATGTTGTACAGTATTTTTTCTAAGTTATTTTTTCGTCTGAATTTTGGAAAATGATGAAATAAGAATTGTAGATAATTTCAAATAAACCCGATTTATACATATCTACTAAAACAATATTTTTTCCAGATTGTTCCGGCACGTCGCATCAATAAATAGATGTCGCATCGCAATATTGTGTCGCGCTAGTTTGGCATAATATAGAACTTTCCAGCGACACTCGTTGGGGACCGACGTGATATACTTATACAGGTGTCCCGTAACTCTGGTCCAAACAGATTTTGATGATAGAGGTTGTCATGAACAATCAGGAATAAAACGATTTTTATTTTTAACCGTCTTCCAAAAAAAGGAGAGGTTTCTCAATTCGGATCAATTACTCCGGCATTTGTAAACCGATTTTGATGATTTCTTTTTTATTCGACAGATAATTCTTCTGGATTGGTCCCAATTTTATCTAATAAAAATTGGTTTTCTAGTTTTCAGAAATTTTGAAATAACTGACTTGAAGTCAACTTTTCCTAATATCGCAATGAAACGACTTATTTTTTAAGTATACAATATTTTTTTTTACATTATTTTACAGACATATGACGTAAATCGGTACAGTAGTTTTTCAGAAATTTAGAAAGGCTGAAAATCAGAGAAAAGGCTTAGCAACGGTTGTTATTGACAAGAAGTTGTAAATTTTCGTATCTAGATGGGGTGCAGCGTAGGATGCACAATATGCACATGGTTCAAATCCCATCCACAACGGTATTTTTTTTTTTCAATTTTCATTAATTTTTTTATTATTCAGGGCAGCAAAATCACTAAAAAGGTAAAAATAAACATTTTAAAAATAACTGTAGGTACGGACTTCAAAAATTGTGCACTGAAAGGTAAGAAATAATTAATATTTCGTCCTAGAATTTGAAGACGGTTGGTACCAAATTAAAACTACTTAGTTAGAAACCTACGACCATCAGTATAAACATGATAATATTGAACAGTGGGGACAAAAGTGTAGAGCGCGAAACTCGCTTTTCTGACGAAGTGGCGTAACTCAAATTAGTAAATTCTTCAGGGCAACCTTTTTAAGTTTCGCACTCTATACTTTTGTCCCCAGTGCACTCAAATAATTTTTTATCGAGAAAACAAAAATATTTTTATAATCTTCGAAGCCTTTCAGTGAACATGTATTGTATAATTTAAAATTACATCTAAAATCAAAAATAATTACAGAAAAGAAAAATACTTGTACTAACTAATATATCATTAATATCGAAGATACTTTCTACTTGCACAACTAATCTAATAACAGGCGTGTCACCAAGTGTTAAAGATAATCCTCAAGCTTTTCTTTGGGATTTTTGGACAACATAGAAGAAAAGATGAAACAATCCTCTTTAATGTTATTGACCGACAAATTATCTCAGAGTGACTAGCTTTAAAGAAAAGAGTTAAAGGCTCACTTTTAATGACTTATTTAGTCATAAAAATATTCGGTCATCTCCGTCCAGTTGACATTTTAAACTAAATCAGAAGACAGCTTTTTAAAACATGTTAAAAAGCTGTTACATAGTATGATTTAGATTTTGGCAAGTTTAAATGTTGGAATAAGTTGGGCTGGTGTAAACATTCTCCAGCATTTTAATGGCACGACCAATGGCACTGTGAACAGAATCACCTTCACTTGAATTTTCTCAATGTTGTGGGAGACATTAATTACATATATCAGAGTTGCTTGCTGCTATTGAGTTGCAATTATGCACGTTACACCCATCCGAAAACAAATACATTTCTCTGTTTTGGGAATATAATGTACACTATAATGTACACCAGCTTTCAAAATATTTTAAAAAAGATATTGCGGAAGGTCGAAAAACAATCGCCTAAATTCATCAACAGCCTCATCCGAAGTCCTTATTTTCTTCCACAGAGCATTTTTTTAATGGTGGGAAACAAAAAAAAATCACACGGGGCCCGTAGTGGCTAAGAAATCCATCGTTCTAGCGGCCGTGTGAGCAGGCGCGTTGTCTTGATGAAAAAGAATGCCCCGAGTTCCGCTCCTTAGACGACTCTCATTCAACTCCTCGAAGGCTCGGGGCAAACACACTTCGCAATACCACTCACTAGTAACCGTTCTACGATCTTCTAATGGAATTATTGCTACTGGGCCACTACGACGGAAAAAAACGGCAATCATTTTTTTATCTACACTCCGCCCGCGAACAACTTTTGTGGGCAACTCGTCTTCTTCAAACACCCATTTAGTGGATTGATGTTTTGTAAGAGGATCGTAACTATAAATCCAAGATTCGTAGGAAGTTAGGATGTAGGATACTTGTTGCGAAGTCCCTCCTTCGAATTTTTCTAACATAAACCTCACCAATCCACACGTCGGGATTTTTGCTCTTCTGAGAGACAATGTGGTATCCACCTCGAAGCAACCTTCCTTACTCTGAGATGTTCATGCAGGATCGTAGAAACCGCCTGTGATCCAATCTTTAGTTCATTCGCAATCTCTCGATGTGTGATATTCCGATGCTTTTTTAATAACCACCCCATCCTGATGACGTTCTCGTGGGTAACCGCAGTTGGCGGTCGTCCTGGCCTAGGCTATCCCGACCTCGTTTGAAATTTCTTTACTAATAGGTGACAGTTGCTAACGAAGCAGAACACTCACCAAAAGCTGCTTGCAAATTTTCATGAGATTTCTTAAAGGTTAACCCTCGTTTATAATCATAGAAGATCATCGCATGAAATGCTTCACGCGGCACGCTCATTGTTCAAATCAAATTACTATCGACGCATATACGTAAAAAAAAAAGTAATTGTAGATGGCCAGTGATTTTTTCCAAGGAGGTTTGGTTTACATTGAAATTACACTTCGATTTCTAATAAATGCAGAAATAAATAATGAATACAAACTTTTTAGCTAAAAACTTTCGGAACAGCCTATGTATAACTCAATTTCGAGAAAAATGTTAGATGCGTCTTTCTTCTATATGACGGCAGTATTCTCTTGTATTCTAAATGTTCAAAGTGTTTTCCACCAAATTATAATATGCAATTAAGAATGTTTTATAAAGATTATTGTCAGAGCTCTTTAAAGTCTACGATTATTTTTCAGTTTATCGACTATACAACATTAAAATATTAGTAGTTTCAGACTCTTTCTAATTTCGTATACATTTGGAGTATCCTCAATATAAAACTGAGTCTAAATTTTTGAAAAAATAGGGTAAAAAAAGAAAATGGTACAGAACCCTCACTCAGCGCGCGAGTCGTACCTACTCGCAACTTGGCCAATTATTTTTGTTATGGATAGTGAAAAACAAAGTATTTATACGTTTAATTAAAGTAAAATTCATTACGTTAACAACGTGCCAAATTAGTTATATCATGAAATTCGTTTAAGTATTCTGTGCAATTTTCTGGCAAATATCATTTCAATACATCAATGCATTATTAATATTTTATAATTAATTAAATTTAAATTAAAAAAAAAGTGCCGGTCGAATTTCACGACACAGAGCCCTAAATAATGTCATTAAAAGAGCTCTTGCTACGGTAGATATACCGAGCAAGCTCAAACCTCAGGACTCTGTCGAGATGATGGCATCAGGCCGGATGGCATTACAATGCTACCATGGAGCCGCGGAAAAGCACTCGCTTGGGATGCTACATGTTGCGACACTTTCGCACAATGTCATCTCTCAGCATGTTCTAGGGTCGCCGGCGCTGCTGCACTGAGTGCTGAGAATTTAAAAAAAGTAAATATTCAGGCCTCCTCGACCAATTTGAGTTCTTAGCCTTTGCTGTGGAGACTATGGGTGTGTGGTCACCAGACGCAAAGATATTTGCCGAAAACATTGGAAAACTTTTAATCGATGCATCTGGTGATCGCAGATCTAAGGCCTTCTTTATAAGACGCGTTGCGCTAGAAATACAAAGGGGTAACGCAATTAGTGTTTTCGGCACTCTAGGCCAGTCGTCGGAGTTCCTAGAACAAATATTCTATTTATAGTTTTAGTGTGTGTAGGTGTAGGTAGGTAACCACTTTTAATTAATTTTTATTTTATTTTATATTTAATTGTTTTATTATATTTCAATTAAATATAAGTTTTAGTGGTCTGACAATATAAAATGTATTAATTAAATATAATTGGCCAAGTTGCGAGTACGACTCGGGCGCTAAGGAGGGTTTCAGGATTTTTTTTGTTTAGGTTTTCCTGTAAACTATAAGAAAGGCCATATATCCCATTTTTTTTCAAAATTTTAGACTCAGTAGTTTCGGAGATAAGGGAGGGAGGGGGGGAACGGTAATTTTTTGTATATTTCTATAGTATAATTTAAACTATGCATTTTAAAATGATAAAAAAATATAATTGTATTCTTTATAACAAGCCCTTTTTGATATGTCATATGATGTGCTTGAAAAAATTAACTAAGAATTTAATTTTCCACCCAAAATTAACCCCAAAAATCGAAATTCGATTATTTACACTATACGTCCGTCATTGGGTCATCAAACTCTATGGCCTTTATTCATAAACGTTTATTAGCAACGTTTTTGTTAAAATATGTTTTGTCACTCTCTAACAAACCTGTCTTTACTAATAATAGAAAGAAACAAAACACATTTTAACAAAAACGTTGCTAATAAACGTTTATGAATAAGGCCGTAAGTATATACCAGGTTTCAACATTTTTCGTCCCGTAGAAAATAAGATGTGACAGACGGACAGACAGACACTTAACAGTGATCCTATAAGAGTTTCCGTTTTTTCATAGGAGATTTTCGGAACCCTATAAACAATTAAATAGCGCAGCAAGATACTGTATGTTATTAGTATATTTTGTATAGCACTAAGATACACGGGCGGGGTGACAAAATTTTACTTTTGACAAAAAAAAATCTTCAAATTGCATGTACCGTGCCTACCTTTACATGAGAAATAGTTTTCTAAAATTTTGCAAAATGAGGAGAACGTCAATTATTTATGTCGGTAAATTACAAATAAATAAAAAAATCTTTTATTTTCTTTATTGTAAGAAATCAATAAAAAATTATGTAGGTACTTTAAGATTTCTAATAAGAAGGTATTCACTGTATTCACATATACCTACAAGTATTTTGCTAAACCCGGAATTCAAACCCGGAACCTTTAGCTTCCACTTAGTCACTATAGATTGCAAACACAAACTTGCATAGGTTGGAATAATATTTTTGTACCCATCGTTCAAACTAACTAAGAAGGGCAGTTGGTTGTTGACAATTAAAATTGTTTTTGGATTTTTTCCTTCTTGATAATAAGGTTATCAAACTTACAAAAGCTACTAGGTATACACTCAGTATAATGCCATGATTTGTTTATAATAAATAATTATGTACTTGAAATCTAAGAACGTAAATACAAGCGTTAACAATTGAAACTGGGAAAACTGTATTTGCTATTGCTAAAGTAACATTGCAGCATTTTGTAAACATCCTCTACTTATACATTACGAGAATTGTATCTCTTGCGCACTTACCTGAATTTAAACTAAATGAATCATTTAATAAATATTTGAATTAACCGAGTTTCTACGCCTTTTGTCTCATATCTTAATTTAAATCAAACAAATATTGCTTAAATATAAACAAATTCGAATTTATCTCTATGCCCTAATTAAAGAGCAAAGTAATTTCTTTTCGTTAACATTTAAATAGAATTTGTGAAGAAGGTCATCTTTATAAATCGACTTTAGGAAAATTTTCTCAATTCTTCTTCAAATTTACTATAGATAGAGTTATTGCGTTTTAATCATCTATTAATTATTAAGCCACGGTGTCTTTACTTGCTATGCCGCATTGCGTCAAATGGGTATTAATAATAATAATAGATGAAAGTGCAAAAGTAGAAAATAATGGACCATATCAAGGGATCAAACTGGAATTACAACTTACAGACGAAATCAACATTTAAAAATTTCTGAATTGTTTAAAGTAACTTTGAATACAGTAAGTAGGTATACTTCATTGACCTTGCATGAAATATGTCACTTGATCAAATATTAAATGACACCATTGTTAAAACTATAAAATGTTATATAACTATAGATTCTGATACTAAAGTACCTACTAGTCAACAAAAAACAATATTATTTATTTCAGAAGATCGAAAATATATGAAACTTATCGGAAAGTTATTCCGTGGTGAATATAATTTTGTAGGCGTTTAATTACAGAGGATGTTATTCGTGATTCTGGGATTTATTTTTTCTGCAAGAAATGGCACCAAATATACACAATATTAAAGTATAATTGATTTTGTTAAAATTTAATTGCTGGTTATTGAACAAACACATTTTCACTAGGTACGTTTTTCTTAAACAATGTCTCATGTTGCCTATGTAGTAAACTAAAATATAATATGTAGACAAAGCACATTGTGTATGTAGAAGTTTCAGGTATAAGAAAGCCTCCGATATCAAAGAAGCTAAATCCCGGCAATTTGTCGGTTTTCCAACAGAATATAAAATTACCTAGTAAGGCCATAAAAAGCTTTGCAAGTCCATTTAGCTTATCTATAGTAATATTACAAGAAATAAGAATTTATAACAGGTAATTTAGTAAACTGCCTACAGACTTTATGACAATTTTTAGAAAAAAACACGTAATGAGATGAAAATAAAGGCAAATAGAAATTTATTACAAGATGTATAATAAGTAATTGAATTTTCTTTACAATGTTAAACATAATTTTAATATAAGAAGGTTTGAATACGAATAATACAAACCCATGCCAAAGGAAATATAAGGGGATCGAGTACCCGAAATCTACGAGGAATCTATTTGGAGCTCCGTAGTTTCTGCCAAACACATAATTTCAATGTAAATTTTATTCTTATTAAAAACAGTTACGTAAGTAATTATATAAGATTTATAGCGAGCTCATTCTTGAATATTTTTTAATTTAAGTTAAATAATACATGTATTTCATAAAACTAATTAAGGAACATTTTAATTGACTACGTACATGAGAAACTGGATTTCAAATGATAATAATAAAATTCTAATAGGTACACCAAACGAATTATTATTATACAAAAAAAAAACTGAGTTTTTTTAAGTTTTGGTAATTCTTAATAGCTAAATCTCTCTCTAGCGTCCTAATAACTCTAAATCTACTGTAAAATGATCAATGAAGATAACGAAGATCTCATAAATCACCTTTAGGTTTTATTTTGTATAACAATATTTCTTTACATAACAAATTCGAGTAAAATGTTCATCTCCTACATTCTCAATAAATGGCACTTATTTATATTGTAAATCACAAAATGGTAACACATTGCATAACAATATTTGCTAGAAATATATATAAAACCGTTGGACTAAACTGTCGAATAAATATCACGAATTACAGTAATTTTATCTGTTGGATAACAATGTCACACTTTATCTATATAATGCACATTTTATTTAGTTGTATCATACATATATAAATAATAATTAGACTAATATTATAAAAAAGTTGCAGAACTTCGTTAATTATTATCTCAATTATTTGACAAATGCTTTAGTCTTTACTGCAAAGTATCAGAGGAATTCTCCTTTTTTTCCCGTTCACGGGTTGCCTTACAGCTCCCGAAACCGTGTCACGGTCTCGTTCTAATAATAAAAGTATCGAATCCTGACTACACAGCCTTATAAATTGACAAATACTTATTTATTACACATTTTACAATATAGGTATTAGATTTAAAGTCTGAGATTTGTCATGAGTCGGATGTCTTGTTTTGGTATTGATTCCTTGGTATTACAAAATAAATAGCAGATTTTTCATTAAAATTCTATCATAACAATTAAAGAAAACTTTGTGGAATTTATTATGAAATTGACGCTCTGAAAATACCATATACAATTGCTGAAATTGCATCATTATTATAACATTAATATTTAACTTACACAAGTATCACTCATTACATTACGTACGAAAATATTTAGTTATATTTAGATTTTACAAAGACATTCATCGGAAGACACATACACTTTAGTCTAATTTTCGACATTATTGATTAGGAATGCGTGGTCATTTTAAATAGGACGGAATGATTTGCAATATAGCACTATATAATCTTAAGTATTTATATGCACATTACCTAAATGTTCATCACGTTTTTCAAATAACACAGTTTTGTTAGAATATAATCTGTCTTGTATCGCAGCAAAGGACTGTCCTTTAGTCTCGGGTAGTAAAATTAATATGAATATCACTCCAGCTACTGATAACAAAGCGAAACTCCAAAATACCACATGATTTCCTAAATTGTCAGCCACAACTTGATACAGTTTTGTCACAGTAAACGTCATTAGGGCAGCGAATATCTGTATAACACAAGTGGCTTTTGACTTAATATGGGTTGGAAATATTTCTGATGTTATCGCGAAAGGCACAGTCGCTAATCCAATTGTATATGAAAATATAAAAATCGGAATGACAACGATTGGAATGAATCGTAAATTGACAACATATTCATATTCACCATGCTTCAAGAAGAAATATGTACCTATTATAATATTTGCTAGTCCAACGCCACAAGACGATATTAATAACAGAGGTTTCCTTCCCAGTCTGTCGACCAGCTGCGACGAGACAGCGGCTGTCAATAGTTGAACGCTGCCGAATAATATACAAGATTCCTTCGCTCCCATACCACCCTCTGCAGCGCCGAATATTTGCTGAGCGTACGATATAATAGCCGTGCTGCCACAAAATTGTTGTGTGAAGTAAATTCCCATTAAAATAATAAGTCCTTTCTTGTTACCGGCCACTGTGACGAGGTCCCTCCATCGACCCGTTTCCTTCATGTTTTCATTAACTAAGTGCGTCATACTGTCAAGTTCTCCACGAAAATACGATTTTCCGCGAAGTCTCCGCAGGGATTTCTCTGCATTTTCTGGTTTACCAGACTTGAGGAAATAATAAGGAGATTCTGGCATCGTACTAAATGTCACCACGAATAGGATTGGTATTGCTATATTAAAACTTGCTAATCCCAGCATTGATACATACGGACCGATGCAATATTGAGACAGGATACCAAACTGTAAAATAAAAATAGAGTCGTTAATGTCATAGATCATTTGCATGTATTTTTCTAGACTTGTCTTATTTAGTAAACAATATTTACGTGTATTTTTTAAATAAATTAAAAGACGTTATTTTAACAATTATACACATTAATTCACATTTTTAACCTATTTTACACTTGCATAACTAATATGTAACCATATTTTTTAAACGGTTAATTATTTGTTATATGCGTAATTTAAATAGTGTATGAAATTCGAAAAAAATTTCGAAATGTTTTTATTTTTGAAAAGTTGCAAGGTCGAATCCGTGGTCTGCTTAGTTAATACCAGACGTCTTAACCACTCGGTCATATTGTTTGATATATTAGCACAAACAAAATTTTCAATATTATAAATATTTGTGAATGAATAAAATCAATTTAAATTGCTTTAATGTTGAAGGCTTCGTGGCGATTCCTGGATATTAAGGTTTTTTTAGAGCCGGAAAAATGGAGCCCTTATATTTAATTTCACCATGTTTATATCTGTCCCCCGTATGTAGCAAGCTTATAATTCCGCCATCTTTCGCATTCAGTACGGGAATGCGCGCGAGTCAACTCGCAACTTGGCTAATTTTCCAATTTTAGCAAATGTAATTTGGTCATATCGGAAAAATAAGTAGGTAGGTATACCTTTGACATCACAGTGATCAATGTTGCCATAGCACCTCTAACTTCGTCCGAGGCGATCTCGCCCAGGTACATTGGAGCTGTCGTATAGGCTATTCCGTAACCTAAACCTGAAATTAATCTTGAGGCATATATTGTGGGTACATTGGTAGCCATCATTATCATGATCCATCCAATAATGTATGGAACCGCTGCTAGTAACAGTGTGTGCTTTCTTCCAAGTCTGTCTGCTAAGTAGGAGGCAGGAATTGGGCTTGCGGCTGAAAAATGAAAGCATGTCTTGGTTATTTATTTTTAACTGAAAGCTTTTTACAAAACCACCTGGTTAAAAAGAACTCTCTACGAACTATTACGAATTCACATTACTTTTGTATATGTAATTTATTATATTATTTTATATTTATTATTATATTATATTATACTAGCTTTCCGTACCGGATTCGCCCGTGGAAATTTATGAAATGGGGACAAAACTAACAATCATCTATAAAATAATATTGGTAAGTATATCTTCGGAACGCAAACTTTCTTTCAATAAAACATAGCTTATTGACAATGATTTTATCACTAAAAAGATCTACAATTTCATCGTTCTCCCATAAAATCGAAATTATCCTACAATAGATATGAAAATTATTTTTGTCTGAAAATAAATTGGGGTGGTCTGTATTGGTCAAGCGTGTACTTGTACATAGAAAATAAAAATATTTTCATATCTCTTCGATATAGAAGGATTTCACCGTACTGCTAAACTTAAATAAAATAAAAAATTATATTTACCCGAACATAATATCATAAGTGAAACAATCCATGAGCTTTGATCTGCTGTAGTTTGTATAGGAGAGCTTGGTGATAAAAGGATTGGTAGCGTAGGTGACGTCCATCCAACTGTTGTGCCTGCCGCCGCCGCGATAAGAGTAGCTGGAAATACAGAGGATGCGATTAGATATTAACTAAAACTGTAACTAAATAATAGCAAATATAGTTCAAAGTTACAAAATGTGCCGTTTGGTGAAGAAACTCTAGGTCTGTGGAGTCCAAATGACAAAAACCCCATGGCTGTTCATCTCCTCGGGTGACAACGTACCTAACTGCAATTAAATGCAATTTGGTTTATATACGTTATTATATATCAATAGCATCAATTTGTTCAGGTTCAAAAAGTTCAATTTAATAACCACACTTGGATATAGCAAGCGGGAACATTTAACCTGCTATTTGGTGACACTGAAAACACATTTTTACCAATTTAAAAATATTGTCATTTTGCACCAACCAACCATCGTTTCGTAACCAATACACAGTAACATGTTGCCGTGGCATTGAGTATAATCCCTACATCACACTTTTAGCTGCTCTGACTATTCATATAAATTTATTCATATCTGAAAGCCCCGTATTAGGTCGTTGCTTTCCTCACAAATAAAACGTTAGAATAAAGGTGAATTATTTTTTAAATTCATACGTAAAAACCTATAATCCTGAAAGCGACCTGTCCCGATGTCACCTGTGCTCATGTTTTTATTCAGTATCACTGCTCAACTCAATCCCCTTTCGGTTGAAGCAAACATTCGCAAAATCAAAGTTTTATTAAAATCGGATACCTATCTCATATTGGTATAAACTAGGGTAAAAGCATCTGATATTTTCTATCCTCCGGGATAACTACTAATTCATTTTATATTTTCGAAAGTAAATTAAAGAAACAGGCCAAGTTTGCGATCGAAAAATCTACTAAATCTACTAAAAAGCAAAGAGTGAAGTTTTCTAAGATTCAAGTACAAATAATAATTAATTAGGTATTAATATCAACATTATTGATATCAGACAAGGGCGAGCGAGAATATAAGTTTGTTAGTAACTGAAAATTGCGAATATTTCAGGGTTATGTTTAACTATATTTTATTGTAGATGAAAAACCTAGAAACTTATAAATCTGCAAAGTCTGCGAATAGTGAAAACACATCGTTTAATTTTCAAATTCTTATATGCATTATTTTAAAGGTTAAACTATTTCTGACCTAAGGAACTTCTACGACTAATATACTTAGTTGCTATATCTAAAATATAAAAAAACTAGGAGAAAAGACAGTTATTTTTAATTTCTGAAATAGTTTAATAGGAGTTATTAGAAGTTATGTGACATATCAAAAGAAAGGCCCCGTTATAAGGAATACAAATATATATTTTTTATAATTTTAAAATGCATATTCAGGAACTACTGGGTCTATAATTTGAAAAAAAAAAAAGGAAATATAGGGCTTTACATGACTATGAAGTTTACAGGAAAATCTAAACGAAAATCCGGACTACGAAACCCTCTCCACGTGAGTTCGACTCGCTCTTGGCAAATTTTTTTTGAAAAGCAGACACAGTTACAAACAAATTACCGAGCATTATCTAAGTTGCGATATGACTAAGACTGATTTATTGTAATTGTAATTTATAGGGAAGTAAATGCTGATGTTTGTTTACATATAACATAATATAATGACGGATATTCAAGGATAATATAATCAATGTAGGTATAATAAGTATATACAAATGTTTATATGATCGGACTTTCCAGTGCGCTCTATAATATAAGAGACGCCAGGAGTTTTTAAGAATTATTGACACTCCGGATATTTTAGGAACACATATAAGTAGTGAATACATACTGTAAAAGGAAATCCTTGGTCAGTCTGTATGACTGCGCTAAATTCGAGAACTACTGAACTGAACGGATTTGGATGCGGTATTGCGGATTGCGGAATGCTGCGAGTAGTAGCGGTATTAGTGAATTAAAACGTAATAAGCACGTATTTGCACCTCCCTTTCTTCGTCAAAATTACACGCTTTTTGTATCGCTTCCTCAGTACATTTAATGAAAGGTATTGTGACATTTGTGACGTAGGCCCATAGATTGGGAAAACACTTGCTGCGCTTAGAACGGTACTCACCGCAAAATTTAAATCTTAATTAAAAAAAAAGTTAATATTGGTTGCATAATGTATAAGTTGTTTAGCTTGTGAATTGTTTTTTGTTGTTATGTTGCTTGTTCGCTGTGTTTTAAATTTTTCGGCACTGCTATTGGTCTGCTTAACTAAGTAATAATATACAGTTAAATGACTGTTTGTGCCACAATATAATAAAAAAATAAATGACAGGGAAAAATTTGTCGCTGCCTAGTATTTAAATGATCCACAAAATGTCTTTGGTACGTAAATTATAAAATTAACTGTTTTCAAGTTAATCGTCTTTTTACAATTTATTTATTAATGTGTCGCTGTAAAAACTAATTTGCAGTCGTACGAAGCCAGATTGGATCGTTAGTGTGCATACATGAGGACCACAAAACATATTTAGTAAATAAGCAGTGAACATACATTGTGTTAAAACGGGACTTAATTGACCTACTTTCTGTTTCCATCCTTTGCTAGGAATATAAACGAGACTCTATTTTATTTGCGCACTGTGTCAACAACTTCAATCAAACATCTATTGTATTGTCCCCGAGTAAATTAAATATATATGAACATACCTTTGTGGGAAAGGTGTGTGGAATGGAAATCATAATAGGGTAAAGGTTGGCTATATAGTGATAATAAAACTTCAAATACAAATTTTCCTTACTAATAAAGTTTTAATAAAAATGTAATCAAAATCGTAAAATAACAAAGCCTTCAAATTTCTATTTATGACACTTCTAATGATATAAGTCTTTTATATCAGAGGTATTAATTAAATTTAAAATGACCCATGCTGAGTATGTGACAATACGGTGACAATGGGGTAATATAGTGATACCTTACTGACAGGTAAGTGATATACTATTCTGGGACCCAATCGTCGTCTTAAGTGCCTGAAAAGTCAGCCACATCACAGTTTTCACACAATAATTGTGGTGAATTGCAATTCACGCAATCCTGGTGATACCATTTCGCAAATTTCGACGGCAATCGCCTTTCATTTGCAAAGACTTGCTTCGTTTCTGTACGAAAAATCATGAAGTTCATAAGCTTTTACAGCAAACCGCATCAATGGTACATTTGTAATATTTATATGGATTGAAACAAACGTTTATTCTACTTAATTATTACGTACCTTTATTTAAAACTTACTAAAATTTCAATTGCAAACGACAAAAATCTGTAGTTAATAATATAGTGTATTTCCGTACCTGTTTCGCTAGGAATTTTCCATTATTTTGGGGCTAAAACGCGATATAACACTGTTTCGTGTCTGACAGCCAACTGAGGGGAAGAGTTAGCAGCATGTGATTATAAAGTCAAAATACGCACAGAGCTCGCTTGGCATTATAGAGAGCGGTAAAACCTGTGGGTAAAACCAAAACTATCACTATATTACTCTATATCACCGATTAGCCAACCTTTACCCGAAAGTGTGTTTGTTTGTTTGTCAAACAAAAGTCAAAACTGAGCAACGGATTGACGTGTTTTTTTTGTACAGAGATAGTTGGGAGTTGGAGGGCCGTAGAATTCCTCCGCGAAAATGGAATTTTTAATAAGTAAACAACTTTTCTACTCGCTACTTTTCGCCATTATGTCTTGATGAATCAAAACAATTGATATATCAAGCACATCAAGTTCTTTTCCTTTGTTGACTTGACAGCCCCCTTTTGATAAGAGTTGACTTCATAGTGCACGCCCGTTGCATACACTGAGTAGCATCAAGGTTAGTAATTACATTATTTATACACACTTTGCTGGTCCTTGAATTGGGTCATTTAATTAAAAAATAAATTTTCGAGACTTAGCTATCTGTCATATAATTTTTCGGAAACTAAGTGGCTACTGGTTGTTACGACTTGAACCTGAAAGAGGCACAGCAGCGGTTGTTATTATATTCCAAATTAATTCCGAAGAAAATAAATAAATACAAATAAAAGTAAATTAGAAATTTCAATGAACATTGCCGCCAGAATATGATAGACTTACCTAAAGTAGGCCACACATTGCTCCCGCATCGCACCGAAAATTTCCCATTCCGGCCGCCGGATGATCTAGGCGGACCGTTCGTGTGGTCGGTTTCGGTGGACGCGCCGGGGATTACACGAATGTTTAAAAAAATCTTTGCTTCTGATTGATGAAAATCTCTAAGATGAAAAGGTAGAAGAATAAAGGGAAAATTATACCACAGACTCATCACGAGTAAAGAAGAAGAAACAAGCGTGTGATTTATAGAAACGGTATTACACTAATATGATTGCCCACCAAATTGTCGGATATTGTTGTTAAAGTATAATGCAATTGGGCGTTAATTCGACAATCTGATTCTGTTTTCTCATGGGACGCATTTATTATGAAACTGCTTCCGCCAGCTATACCCTAATGACTCATTTGAATATTATATTATTGCAAATGTATTGAAATTGAAGCTGTATGTTCATAATATTATATGATTCATATTTATTTCAGAATTTTACCTTCGACTTTCAGTAACAGTGATTCTATTATAATACTATGCTACTTTTCCGCGCGCTTTTTTTGGAATGAAAAATGCATTTGGTTATCTAGTTATTTTAATTTTTTACGACCATTAAAATCCGTTCAGCCGTTCGTAAGATTTATAAGCTACTAACGCAGACAAAGATGCAATATTGTTTAATGAAGCGATATGACAGCAACGTCGGCTTTTTTACAAGAAAACCATTATCTGCAATGCCAACATTGCCTGGGGAGCTAAATGGCCTTGTCTAAAACGTCAGTCTAGATTTTCTTCGAACATTTTCCGTAATAATGGTGCACCTTCGGCCAGTATCACTTTCTTTATGTATATTACATAACTTTTATATTAACCAAGTATAGGTAATCATCACTATCACTACATATTATAAAACAAAGTCCCCCGCAGCGTCTGTGACATTTCACGCAAAAATTACTGAACGGACCTACGACTTTTAAGATATCAAGTCGGGGACAAGAGATGCGTCGGTGGCCGAGTGGTTAAGACGTCTGGTATTGACTAGGCAGACCACGAGTTCAATGCCGGCCATTTTCAAACCCTACGAATCAAAGCATCAAAATTTAAATAAATCAAAATAAGGACCACTCTAAGCAATTTATATATATTGGGGGTTTACCTTATTCATCCATATTTTGTCTTCAAACCTTTTTCAGTTTGTGTATTTATTTCTTTTTATTATGTGTTTTATTTTATTTTCTGATATTTTGGCTACTTCCATTACTAAAAGAAGGCAAGATTTGGACTTTGGAAGACCCTTGTGAATATTTAAGATATGCTCATATATTATACCTGTTTAATATCACGTGTATTTTATTTTGATAAAAATGATTGAATTGCCGAAATATCGAGATAACACATTGAACTTTGAATTTGCTTTTGAATTGTATGGATTTCTACGAAAAATTACCGCCTAAGTAAGTGCGAATTTTCATATAAAATCGTTAAAAAATATTAATTGATACACGGCCATTTAGGTATGGTATAAATACCGCATTATGTGTTATGTTTGTTCACGTGTTCACTAGAACTTATATTATACATAATAGATGTATTATAATTGAAACCTTTAGTGAAATATTAGTATTATTTTGCCGGCCGATTCTAAAAGAAAATTAAACAGCAAAATTTTAAGTTAACCATGGAAGCGATCAGCGATTCCAAATTCACGTAGTATATGGGACTGAGACCGGGTTCCGTGGAATAATATTGAATTCATACAAAAATCCCATAGAAAAAGCACTTTCAGCCTTTTCCTAAAAACCTGATTTGGACATATCGCAGTCAGGATTTTTTACTATATTTATGTTCTATAGTCTATAAAATATAGCTTGATCGCTTGTAAAGCCGTCAAAGTCAAAGTGTTTTCTTTTAATTTACTAGATTATATGTCTATCACGCTGTTAATTATAATTGTCATTGTACTTGTTGCAAATTACTTTATTGACAGCTGTCATAGGGATCAAGCTATATTTTACAAAGTATAGTCTAGCCAGTCTGCTAAGATATTTTAGTCTGTGGCTCAGACCGACAAGCGCTATCAGGTGTTTACTTTATCTATATAGTTCGAACGATTTCAAGATTTCAAAATTAGTTCGATTTAAGTTTATTGACATTTAGATACTGTACTATATTATCTATAGAAATAAATTAAATTTAAGTGTCTGTCTGTGATTTAATCCAAATCAATACCTATCTACCAATATAAGGATATAAATTATTCTGATAAACGGTTTTTTGAATTTTTTGTTTGAACAAGGTGTATTCGATATCATTTCTAAACTGCCATCATCTGAATACCTATCTCAAGTTAATATTTTATTATAAGCATACGATATAGCACGAAGGACATAAATAATAATTTATATATATACGCAATGACTATGTATTCAGCCGGTGCGTATAATACAATGCGCGATTGTTAATTTTATATCAGTTTGATAGCTTCTTCATGTGTACCGTGATTCAACTTTATATGGAGGTAATGATAACGATAAGGCAGTGTCAAATGCCATGCTGATGTAACCTAATAAAATCTCAATTCGGTTGCTAAGTAATGTACCTACGCTACTAAAAATTTGGTGACCTAATTGTTATTTTTGGTTTGAAACCGAAGCGTCTGTATACAACTATTAAAGAACGGCGGTTCACACATTTACAAAAAGATACTCGAATATTTGGCTCTTATCTATATCCGATTAAAGTTCATAGCTTAACAAGTAGTGAAATAATTAATAACTTCAAAAAATAACTGTTTTTTATATTTACGAGTAGGTAGCGTATTAAGTACTTATATAAATATAGCTTTTTTTAAATGAAATTGAGTAAAATGATATAAACGGGTTTAAAACTGATAATATTATAATGAATATAAAAATTGTCGCATTCCTGAAATAGAGCCGGCACCAATATCGTTATACGGCTATTCAATCTAAAACTGCGGAAAATTCACTTCAAATGTTAATTAAAGTACAAATTAAATTGAACTAAAATTCTAACAGTCGTTAGTGCTTTTCTAATCAAATCTCAATTAATAATTTTCATTAAAGAAATTAATTTAACCTTTTCATATTTTTTTAATAAAAATTGGCTGGAAACTGTCAAATGGAATCTTGAACGATTTTTATCTTAAGCGATGACGTCTGAAATTTTGACTAAAGTGTCACGGCCATTGCGACAAGATACCATAATAATGTTGTCTATTTTATTTCAGTGCAACGTTGGCAACGATTCACGACTGTGTTACCAATGATATAAACGGGCATTCGCGGAACACGGAAAAACTAAAATTAATATAAGATCACTAACCACTGATTCCCGCCGCGTACTCCCTCCATTTGTGAGTGAAACTCATCGCGGGTATCTTCTATGCTGTCTTCTGTGTTGTCAAATGAAATTATCATTTACCTACACTTCAAGTTTGCACGGTGTGTTTGGCCAGTGTCGATATCTGCTTTGTAATGTTCGGACGATACCTTATTTTAGTTATTTCCTTTAGTGCTAGAACTCTCCTGTTCGTGGGTTATTATTAGAATATCCACGTGTCGCGCTGAACTGAGCGCAACTATCAACGGGATTATTTGCGATGATACCGTTGGCGTTTTTGTTGATATTTGTAAATATCGATACACGGACAGCGAGCGTTCGAAGCGCTGCTCCCATACTTGTGTGGTGCGAGCGACAGATAAGGTGCTATTTACATAAACACCACAATACACCACACTACGTCGCGTCTATACCTTTTGCTTTGGAGCATCGGCACTGTCACAGAATGATTTAATAAGACACGCTTGCTTGAAATCTCATTTATAAATATTTCCACTGAAAAGATTTTATTTGCAATTCAAATGGAAAATATTGTAACAATAGATAGTCATAGGTCTACCTACGTATATGGATTTATTGTTACATGTAAACAATTATTTTGTATTCTTCTATAAGACAATACAGTTAAATGTTATGCAATTATTAATTTAAAATAATATGCATGTAAAGCAAACTCCTAGTAAAATATAATAGCAAATCAATGACATACTTATAATCCCATGGCGTTCAGATTCAGGCGTTTACAGGAGCATTTCTACAATGTTTTTATTATTTAAATGTTGAATGTAGGTTTGTAAATGTATTTTTACATAACAATCTGAAAGTGTTACTTACAAAATACTTTATAGAAGTCTGTGAAAGCGTGAACCGGACAAAAAGATAAATTTCTCAAAAGACTTTTTATATTCTTTCTATTCACGAAGGATTTCCTCCGCAAAGGACACGCTGAACCTTACGTATCCTTTTTGTTTGGAATTTTTTCTTGTGTGAACCGCGTCGGTTTCCTAATCCGGTAATGGATAGCAAAGAGGTTTATGTAAATTGTATTGAGTGTGATGCATAACTGTGACATCTACTTAGTATTTATTGCTGTGTTAGTCAAAACTTTATAATCTTTAGAAATAGGTAAGTGTTATAAACAAGATAATTTCGGAAGTAGGTAGGTACCAAAAATTGAAATCATTGAGAAAGTGTGTTTGTTTGTTTATTTGTTTATTTCAGGCCACAACTCCAACTTGATTTTTTTGCGCAGAGGTAGTTGGAGGGCCGCATAGTGACATTATACAGAAATAAGTTCAGACTATAAGAAGATTATTACATTAAAAGCCGTCATTATTTATGCATCAATGTTATATAATTTCTGTGTTGGATAGTACATTAACTGGTAAGTTGCGAATCTGGTGAGTTGCGAATGCGGTTAGTTGAGAATCTGGTGACTTGCTCACAAGCGAACTTTTTATCTTTTCTAATTTTTTGATGATACTAAGACAGTAGGTATATAGGAAAGGTCTTCACCTCTCCTTGTGCCTGGGTTGAGAATATAGCGACCGACTCGTGGTCACACCGTTTTGTCACACTGGTGCAACTACGATGAATGTTTTATTTTTGCATTATCCAAACCACGCTCTTCGCGTCGATTTTCGCTAACTTCTTAACTCACCGAACTTACAAATAAGTTCAAAATAGGTTAGCGAGAAGCGACAGCGACAAGCGTGATTCGGATAGTGTGATAATGATACCAGTGTGACAAAAACGGTGTGACCACGAGTCCGCACAGGAAAATAAATATATGTCCTCCCCTGTCATTTTAATTGAGAGTATATTAATTTACTCATATGAAATCATAGGTAAACCATAGACATATACCCTGGTAAACCAAATAAATATAGTAAGGTGAATTTTAGAAATTGTTTTTGTAGGGGTCAGTTTGTAGTTTTAGTGAATCGGTATAATTATTCAGAATACGAAAGAGGTTTCATTATTATTCAACCACCATCCAGTTTCCAAGAACGTTTTTTTCCATTTTCATTTCATAGAAATGTTTGTTTACTGTACAATAGAAAGTTCAATAGATTTAGTAGGTTTCTCCTTTGTAAGCAGTATTGTTTGATCTACCTTAAATACGTAGATAACATAACATGTGTGCGAAAATGGAATATCTTTTATATCTAGGTACCTATACTATATTATAAAGAGGTAAAGTTTGTAAGTTTGTAAGTTTGGATGTAAGGGGCTCTAAAACTACTGAACAGATTGTAAAAATTCTTTCACGAATAGAATGAGTAATATAGGCTATATTTAAAAAAAAATAAACGGGCGAAGCCGGGGGCGCAATGCTAGTGTATGATATTTTGATCAATACCTCCATCTCCTTTTCGCACCCGCACTGCTCGTACAGGATGTAGATTTCATCATACGAACGAAAAAATTCATTTAATCGTTCCTGTGTCGCACTGTCAAAAAGTGGAACGAACTTCCGGTGTCGGTTTTTCCTGCTTCCTACAACCTGGGGTCCTTTAAGCGAAGCGTGAAAAAGCATCTCTATTTGCATAGTGGGCGCGACAGACGCACTGTATTATGTTCTGCCAGTCGCGTGTATTCATGGACCCTGGAACCAACAGGCGGTGGCAAGGCAGCGGCATGTCGTCCACTCTATTAAAAAAAATTGTACCTACAGTAGATGGACTTAGCCCCAAGCGTTTTCTGAATTTAGTTTTCTTTTCTCCCTTTTCTATCGCACGTATCAAACAAACTTTTCCGTCAATACACAACGCTTTTCTTTTGCTGCCCATGTTTGCAGTTTAAAAGTTGGTTTACGACTGATGATTTAGCCAGAACCTTTTGTTTGGCAAACATGTGGTATAGGCAATTGGCAATAAACAAAGGTTGTCTGTCTTAGAAATTTCGGCACCTTAAAGACTTAGCCGGAGCCTTATGTAAACCGATACAAAGATCATATTAATAATAAATATTTATTGACATCTAAATACTAAAGTATTTATTAGAGAATTGGCTGTTGCGTTATAAAGGGGCTATGTATATATATGGAATTTAAGGTTAACTAACCAAACTGAACTAATGTCTAAATTATAGGGAGTTTTTCGTTATAATGAAGGACGTTATAAAGATTTTACACTGTATTAGCTTATATGGTTTGAAGACTTGGTTATCAAAATTTAATCCGTTTGCGCTAGCTTTTCTGCTTTGTCTTTGTGTCTCTCTGTAATACCTAGCTAGGTAGATTCTATCTAATTTCAGCTATGGATTTATTTATGTTATACTTACGTAAAAAACTAATTGTAATAATGTAGCAAAAATAGGCATTTTAACTTTTAAATTGTTGCCCCAAAATTAACCCTCAAAATAGAAATTAGATTATTTACGCTATACGTTCATGATAAGGTCATCAAACTCTACATAATGTACAAAATGTCAACCTTTATTGGAACAATTTACTGAATAAATTTGGAGAAAATAATCTGTGACAGACGGACAAACATACAGACAGACACAGATTGACCCTAAAAAAGAAAAAAAGAGAACAAAAAAAAAAGTCTAGGAAGTAAAGGTAGAATACTACCTTCTGCAGGTCTGAAGAAAGTCCGACAATATCACTGATCTATTAAATCAATATCAATATCTGATCACCAGACTTTTCGATAAGAATTTTACTTACCAATTATATAAAAAGCAAGCAACTACAGCAGTAATAGACCATTAATATAGGGTAATACTGCATTCTATAATATCATCACATTTAATTAATGAATACAGAATGAGCACTTCTAATTAGGTACTTATTTTCTCTAAAATTATAATTTTAACTGGCTGGTACTTGACTGAGCTTAATTAAACTTAGTAGGTATGCGTGCATCTCCTGTTGGCATTGTTTTACTTTAGCTTCCGCTGAGCGACGTGGGTGCGGTTTAATTAAATTAGAGGTGCTTCAACGTTTCCATGCAGATTTATGAACAAAAGAGTTATCAGAAGTTCAACGCAAACTAACTTTTACTATAAAGATATAGAGTTAAAAAGAGAAAGATATAATTTCCCATAGAGATAAGACTGCAAGGCAGCAAGACAAAAAGGACTGGTTTCAGCGCTTTTTAGCCTGCTTTGTCACTACGGGAAATTATATTTTTCTCCGTCTAACTGAGATTTTGTCTACGTAGAGAGATTCTTTCCACATGCGTCATGCTCGCACGGGATTAGTTCTCCAGAATCGTGCTACCGGCTCCTAGGTAACTAGCGGATCTCATGTCTTCCTTATTGTGGCTTTTGAGACATTTTGAGATTTGAAAGTGCCTTAAGATCTTGTCACCCATTATCTTCTAAAAATCATTTTGACAGGTACAAATAAGAGAAGTCTCGAAAAATAAAACGCCTCTTAATTTATTTATGCAGTGATTAAATTGAGTAGGGAAGGAATGTAGGGGATTAATAAAATAGGAATACCTAGTTTTTATCTAAAAAATTCTGTACCTACATGTCTGTTTCCAAATTTTTTTACTGTTCTGCACAAAAAAACAATATCCACATTCCAATTTCAGTCTCGAGGGAACAAAAATTCTAATAGAAAATGCACTTCTAAAATAAAATGGAATTTTACAGGTTGTCGGAGCTATTTTTTAAAGAGAAGTGAAGTCTGGTTTGCTGCGATATAAACGAGACACAGCGAACTATCTGACAGTTAATTTCAGGTTCTCTTTTTCATGCATTGCTGCTAATTTAGCAAGAGAAAATATAATAAAACTGACGAAATATATTCATTAAGAAAGTTAATAACTGATGTTAAACAATAGAGTAATTAATATTTTCACAATGAACACAATATATTTTACCTACCCCAACCAACAATTCTGAACGTGGTCCAAAGTGTGCGAGTCGCAAATCTCTAATATTATTTCTCAAGGGTGTTTTTTTGTCGGAACGCCATTATCTCCCTTAATACTGTATCAAAATTTGTTTGATACACCATTTTGAAGATAATTTTTTCATCTAATGACGAAAAAAAAAACAAAAAAAATTAAATGTTTCTCTTAAAATTAGACTAAATATTATTTATGTATTTTGTAAAAGGCACCATCTGTTAGAGATTAGTTGAACTATGACAACAACACCACTAAACTAACGGTGCGAAGTTTCGCATAGGTCATTTAGTATTTTTAACTTGCCCTCCGATTATGCATTGAACATTAGAATGTACGAATCAGTTAAAATTCTGACAGCAAATTGATATGGGATTCGATTTAAATGACATAATTATATGTTTTTATTTATTTAAATTTACATTTCGTGTACTAAATTTACGTTTCCGTTTTTCATGGGATATGTCCGGAACCCTAAAAATATGAAAAGTCGGGATTCCTGAATCTGGCATGAAGAATGGTTGTAAATCATGGGTCAACTCTCCCCCGTCACAGTATGTTTTGTACTTATCTGTTTCGTACGTGCGCCGCAATGCTATCCACTGTGTGCCAACTCTGTGACATATGGCGGTGTACTCATTTTTTGAAACAAAGTTCGCTTTCGTTTCCTAAACAAACAAAACGATGTTTTATGCGTGGTACCAGATAAGTATATTTTATCTTTTCATAAGCGAAACAGTTAAGGATTTTGTTAGTACCTATATAGGCTATATAAGAAAATAGAATAGAAGGTATTACCACGGATTATCTTAGGTTCCTTTTGTAAAACCTTTTATTGTCCATATTTCAATGAAAATGAAAATCGGTTAAGGTCTTTATAAATGTAGCCGAAGTGGGGGTATAACTGCATTTTTAGTACAAGTGGGTCCCCCGGTTTCAAGTCCAACGCTATACCAATTAGGCTATGGCTATTGACTCTTTTCCATCTCGAATAATTTCAACAAAATTCAGAAGTGACTACAAACTCAACCGGCTAAACGATGAATGTAGTAAACCGAAAACTTAAAAGAAATATTGAATATAAGGCAATGTAAAGAATGTTGCAATTGCATCTTATTCAGAATCTAAGTTGATTCAAGTAGAAACCGCTCGGAAATAGGTTCGTTCTAGGCCAAATCCAATCGTCAGAATAAATGCAAGACTCGAGCCCGACTACTACATAGCTTTCGGCAACTAACTTCGTTTGAGCAAACACTTCACTCGAGAACTCTTTACCTACTTTGCTCTCTCTTCCTGCTCAGTGCTCACCTATCAAGAAACTGAAGCTGCCAGTTATGTGGGGTACGCTTAATTAAAGTATATGTTCATTTAGATTTGTACATATGTACTTACATACATTATGTTCACGCCTTATTTTCCTTAGAGTAGGTAGACCAAATATATCCATTCGCCACGATCCTAGTACATCTCTTTCGCTTCATTAAAATCAATACATCTTTTCATGCATTTAGATTAAAAAACAGTAGAATATTTTTTTACATAGACAAAGTAGAATCGAGGTCGTCATATAATGTACCTGTTCTACACTAGGTATAGAAATATACCTACATATTTGACAATCACATTAGCAACTTTTTACTAGGTGTTCCTAATTTAGCTATATTTCATTTTAAAAGATAATAACAACCAGAGAAAATTCACCGATTTACAAACTTTGCCAAGGGCGAAGGCACGGCGAAGGCCCCGCGAAGGAGTAAAGCTGGTTTTCAATAATTATTGTTGATTTTTCACATATTTGAATGACAACAAGACACTTGACTTGAGTTTTTCTATAAAACTAATATCAAAATAAAAAAAATATACCTACACTGTATGGAGGTTTCTCAACACTAGTCGATAGTTGTCGTAGGGGAGGTTGCCTGTGCTGTGACTGTTCCTTTGTGGTCTGATCCATAAACTCATTTGAAAACAGAGCATGATATTTATTTAGTTATTCGGATATGTCATTTAAATTTTCTGTCACAAAAATGAAAACATAACCTACGGGGTGTGATGACAGTGAAACAAAATAAACACACTATTATATTATTTTTTATATAGGTACGTAGACGTACTCTTCTTCTTCTTTTGATATATGGCAATAGTGCTGACTCATCGTCGCAATTCTGCCAATCTCCAGTGTTTAATCTTGTGCAATAGTATATGCCGATAAATCGGTAGCTAAGATTATGCCGCCGACTGTGATATGTCTTATTAATCGCTAACTAATCACAACCATCACATCGCGAACGGGATTAAACCGATTCCACATCACATCAAGACGAAAACGCGCGCGTTCGCCGCCATGACCGGATGTGGAATCCATAGGTACTCTATATAACGTATTATCACTGAAATTAATGTACTTTCGGTCACGTGACCACAAACGGTAAGTGACGTCATTTATTTGTAAATGTAAAATAAATAACCACAGACTTGGTAGCCGTACTTAGATAATATAAGTAAAAAATCCCTAAACTTATACACAATTGCAAAAAAAACTCAATAAAAGTGTGGCCCAAAAGATATTCTAATCTATCAATGATCAACATAGTGAGTCTTCTACATATTATGATGAATTCTAATATTTTCATAATATCATGCATATCTAAATTTTTATCGGATAATAACATAAAAATATAAGTCTATCTATATTTTAAATAAAGCTTTATGTTTATTTATTATCATTCTTATTAAATAATTTGTTAGTTTCAGTTATGTATCAATTTCATTGTTCCTATCTTAAGTTGTATTTAGTCATGAATTATTTAATTTAAATATTATTTTAATGTTGAATAATTTTTTTTGTGTATGTAAATAGTTTTAATTAATTTAGTTGTAAATATAGAAGTAGTATTGTATTATTTATTTCAGATTCCTGAAAGTTTCGATACTAAATTTCGACAGATAAATGTAACTGAATAACGACGTGACACTGGCTGAAATGTACTTATCTTAGTACAATTGCCATCCAATAAAATAAAAAAAAAAAAAAAACCTTCGGCCCAAAGGATAGGAATCCAGAGTCTTCCAATATATTTAAAAACAAAATGTGTTGAATTGATCAGTCAGTTGCATTGACGCTAGAAAAAAAAAACCAATATATCATTGGTCAGTTGAGACCTCTGTATTTGTCTCGCTCGAACAAAATCTATACCTATATGTCTTGTTCTAACCTGTGCAAAAACTCAATTTAGATAAAATTTAATGTATTATTGTTGGTATCTATAGCGATTTGTATGAAATTTCATAGTGAACTTCGTTACGATTGCAAAACGGTGCGGTGAAAATATTAAACTTCATATTTGTTTACGTGTTTTTGTTCGGTATGTTACTTAATTTTATTTAATTTTAATTTAATCTACCTAAAGGTACCCACCCATTGGTCCAATCACCGGCGCGCCTCCGTACGGTCCACCGAAATTGACCACAGATTCGTCCATGTCCTATAACAAATGGCCCGCCTAGATCTTATGGCGGCCGAAATGGGAAATTTTCGGTGCGATGCCGGACCAATGTGTGGCCTACTTAAGTAATAGGTACCTATTTGCTTTTATTTTTGTACACACACCTAACTAAAGCAACACACCAAACAAAGTTTTTTTCACAGTGAATGTGAAAAGTGCAGAGTCGACAAACTTTTGTACCTAGATAACCTACAAAAATATATCGGCTTGCTCTGCTTTGAAAAGCTCGGCACGCCACTGCACAGACTAAGTAACTATAATATAATAACTATCTGTCAATCAGTCACTGGTAAGTTGTTTTCTTGTTATTTTATCTAATCTGTGACCATGATTTTGTTCGTTACCAAGGTGTGACGTCATCATCGCGCCCAGAACGTTTTCACGGAAATTTGAAAAATTGAATTAAAATATATGATTTTTAAATGAAAATACAAATATACAATTTTCTAATAATTTTATTATATGGTATAACAAACCTTACAGCCATAATTAAAAAGGATTCCCAAAAAATTGTCATCATGCCTTTTTCTTCAATTTTATCCAATTCACTATAATAGACAACCAGTAATAGCGGTAAAATTGAAGCTTATTTTGAACCAAGAAGTACACTTTGTGGACTCAACTCAATCAACTAGGTAGGTACGTACTAATATTTGCATCTATATAACAAAAAGCTACTCAATATCAATACACCTATCCCAAAATGGATACTTCGGAATGAAGCAAAAAAAAATGAATGTGGTGATTTCGGTTGCGTTTGCGTCTAGCGAATATTTACACCTGAGTTTTAAACTATGGTAAAGAATAAAGGCTCTCCCACACAGATGCGATAATCGGTCATATACAAAACAACTGTATATCAAAAGACAGTCATCCAAGTGAGAAAAATCCCATTGACTAAACATACATTACATAAATCTATGATATTTTGACATTGACATTTTGTGTCACAAAAACTTCCATCAGTGATTATATACAATTAATTTGGCACGTTTTTCATTTAAAATCAACATGTTTACTTTGTGGTCTCCTAAATCCGTTAATAGTTATTACGAGTATTTACAACAACAGAAACATAGGACTGAAGAGTGACTATAAAATTATGCTGGTGACGGCGGCTGCAGTGGTCCTTGTTGTGGTTTTGGGATCACCATGCGCGGTTCAGCGACTTTGTTACCGATTACCACAGGAATCTTCTAGCGTCTGTCTACACCGTATCTCCTGCACGCCGGAAACATGTTGCCCATGTATAGGTAGCGAAAGCTAAGTAAAAAAGAAATAGAAAATGGTAGAAGAACTAAGAACATCCCATGAAGCAGTTGAACGCGCTAGCCCAAAATGAGAAGAAGTACAAAAAAACCTGGTCTTGCACCAAAAAGTTGCTGTGCTGCTGGTGTTCCTGTGAAAAGAGATGAACTGAAAAATACATGAGGAAGATTCAAATTCTGAGCATGGAGTATTTCAGTGTCAAAAGTCCGTAGTTGCATTTGATTTCTACTTCTTACCATATTTAGTAAATTTTAAAATATACCTATAGGTATAGTGTACCACTATAGGTACAATGTTTTTAAATAGTAGTTATCTGTGATTTCAAAACTAATACCAATATCTGAGTGAGATTACGCCAATTACACAATACTAAGTATACTGAAGAATTGTTTCATTTCAATATATGAAAGTCTCCGTAGCTGTATACCAAAGGATTATTCGAGTGATTAAGGAATTGTCTAACTAATAGAAATGTTGTCTATGAAAAAATCATTTTCTTCCAGGTATTTTTTTTAAATTCCTTGTAAATTCCATAGAAATATCCCCGACCCTCCAAATATCTAATCTAAACTAAATCACGTCGTATACATCCTACAAATATTATTCTATATGACAATGTTTGGATGTTTGTGTGCTTGTTGCTCAATCACGCTTCAACGTACTTCACTCATATGCCTCAACAGATAAGCGGATTTTTATGAAACTTAGTGAATAATCCTGGAAAATCTGGAGACATGAAAGACATGATGATGGACAATAAGACCATAAGGGTTCCATCTAAACTACCTATTACACTGGCAATTAGTAAAATATTAAACGCGAGTGAAACCGCTGGCAGAAGCTAGTATGTGCAAGTTGGATGTTTGTTTCTTCAAATACGCTTCAACGGATGAACAAAACAATAAAGAAGACAGTAGACACGGCAAAAAGTTAAGCTTCAACAGTTTCCAGGAATAGATTTCGAAAGCATCTGTGAATTAAACATTCACAAACCTTTAGTTGCCTTTACTGACTTAGTTAATCCGTTATTGTAGTTTGAGGTAAACGCGGCCTTACTAGAAATTTATATGCAATCTCGTGGTACAAGAATATCGCGTAAACTTTACAACTTGTAAGGGACGAGAGGTCCCCAGTACAAGTTTGTTAATATCACATAGTGGCTGCTTGCACCGAACTTTATCAATCTATGTGTTGCTTAACTTATTATTAGTGTACTACATTGATATTCAGCTTTTAAGTATTATGTGTATTTCATAGTCATTTATATGAAACTTGAATCAACTAGCTTTGCGCCCCGACTTCGTCTGTGGACCTTTTTTAAATGTGACCTGATAATTTATTCCGAAGTATTTCCGGGATAAAACTAGCTTATGTCACTTTCTGAACCTCCTATTAAGTATCTTGTGCAAAAAAATCACGTTAAACCATTGCTCTAGTTTGACGTAAAAGAAGGACAAACAAACAAAACACACTTCCGCATTTATAAAATACATTAACTTTTAAAAAAAAGTGTACCGACTTCAAAAATTTGCACTGAAAAGTAATAAATAATAAATAATTCGTCGTAGAATTTGAAGACGGTTAGTGCCAAATTAGGATTCAAAGTAATAAACATCTAAGAAGATAAAGATCTGTTCAATATTATCTATGTTTGTAATGATGATAGTAGGTTCCTAATGAATTGTCTAGATTAGTGAATTTGGCACCAACCGTCTTCAAATTCTACGACGAAATATTTATTATTTCTTACTTTACAGTGCAAATTTTTGAAGTCTGTACACTTTTTTTTAAAAGTTAATTTATTTTTCCCTTTTAAGTGATTTTGCTGCCCTGAGAGACAAATAATAACGCAAATAAAAAAAAATGGATAAATAAAAAAAAAAAAATTGCTGTGGAAGGGATTTGAACCATTTGCATCCTGAGCTGCACCATACCATACCATACCTTTAGCCGCAGACCACCGTCGATACAAAAATTGACAACTTCGTGTCAATAGCAACCGTTGCTAAGGCTTTTCTTTGATACATAATTTTCAGCCGTAAACAGAGACAAATTACTGAATTTCTGAAAAACTACTAAACCTATTTTCGTCATTATGTCTGTAAGATAATGTCGAAAAATTACTATATCCTTAAAAAAATAAGTTGTCAAAATGGGTACATATTTCATCGAGATATTAAGAAAAATGTAATTATAAAGTCAGTTTTTTCAAAATTTCTAAAAAACTACTGAACCGATTTTCACTAAAAAAATGGGACCACCTTTGAAGTATACCCTTTCAAACAAAAAAAAAAATTTCCAAATCGGTCCAGGCGTCTTCAAGTAATCGGGGAACATACATAAAAAAAAATAAAGATTCCGACGAATTGTAAACCTCCTCCTTCTGTTTTGAAGTTCGGTTAATAACTAATACGATTACGTTTAGTTCGCTTCTTCGGTCCAACACAGAATTTAATCAAAATCCAGTGATAAAAGTGGAATAAAATGTTGAATTCAATGAGGCTGATCCATCAATGGATTTGACTAGTGGATTGGTGTGAAAGAACCCGTAAATTTTATGTTATAGTCTATTTTTGACCGTATGTCCTACGAATCCGTTTATTCAACTGAACAAAAATATAATTATATTCCGCTGGGGTGTGAATTCATGGTGATATTTTTTCATTAGTAGTTATTTTTTTAATTGCTATGGTATCCGGATATCTATTTTTCAATCAGTTTGGAAGAAAATAAAAATAAATAGTAATAAGTACTTAGTTACTTATTTTTATAAAGTATACTCTAAGACTCCTTTTTAAAAGCACTTGGTATATATGTAGGATCTTAAGTGAGTTGATTTTCTCTTTTCAGTTTTTCTTTAAGCGAGATGCCATGAAAAGGCAAACGGCTTCCTTTTGACGGCAACTATTTTAAAGCGTCTGCTGCTCTCGTGTGAAATAAATAAAACGACTTTCGAATTCTGTTCAGGTTTTGCTTTGGTCCTTTAGAAATACTTTACTAGAAGGAGAAAGCTATGTGGTTTCCTTGCTCATATGGATAGAGTAATCTTTTATCTAATCTTATTTCAAATATTGAAACTTCCTTGACTGTGATGGAAGTAAACAAGATATAAGAAGTACGTTAAAATTTAGGTCGGAATTTTTCCTGTTACAAGTAGGATCATCTTGCGAAAATTGAGAAGAATATTTACATATTCAAATCGATATCGGAGTATGTGAGCTTTTTCCTTTCTTAGAATATATTTATGTTTAGATTATCATGTCAAAGAAATGTATGAGATTCAGTTAAGCATTAAATATTATATTGTTAGGAAGGGGGCACTTACACCTAATAGTACAGCAGTCCGTTACCTGATTTCTTACTTATTCCCAAATGGATAATTTAAGCGTTTAAGTTGGAGAACTGATAAGAAGTTAATTCATGGTGAATTTATAGAACTTTTATAATTTTGGGATCATGCATAATGAAAATTTTCTGTTCTCTATTCATTCATGGCTAAAACTACGTAATTTTTAAATAAAAAATGAAAAGCATACCCACGTTTTTACTTTATACCGAAATTAACTTAGTATATATATATTACTAGCTTTCCACCCCTGGATTCGCCTGTAGATAATTTTGAACAAAATAAAATATAGCCTATAGAAACTGAGTTCTATCCCTGAGGATAATGTAGCTTCCTTTAGTGATTTTTTAGAATAGGATCAGTAATTTCAGAGATTACCCACTACATCCAAACTTACAAACTATTACATATTTATAATATTAGTATAGATATTCGGCATAAGAAATAATCAATCACGCCTTTTATACTAAGATGGGTAGGCAGAGACAATCGAATACCATTTATATCGAATATATATACGATCCTAACACACCTCTTTCGCTTCTTTCATATTCAATACCTTTCATACAAATTAAGAATTACTATTATTAAATATCAAGATTTTACAATTTAAATATTTTGTTGGAGTCTTTGAGGCGAAATTCATGCACATAAAGAGATTTACATGATAACTGTTTTTAAATGAACGTTTGTCTATAATTTTTTTTATTCGAAACTCGTTATTTATTTCTTTACAGTTAGGCCGTTTTTCCACGACGCACGACACCGACACGATTTTATTCAGTGACGATTCAGAGCGTCGTTTTCACGGAACGACACCGCATAGCACGACACACGTTTTACAAACGACAGTTTGGCTATGTCGTCGCTGCCGCTAAATCGTTCCGTTTTTTTGCGGTGACGATAAAGCGACAGTACTAGATCTATGGCCGTTTTTCCACTGTGCACCGCACGACACGACGGTAAACTCTCTTACGTATACTGCGGTGTCGTCGTGGAATCCATGGGAAAACGTACGGACGACATACCATCACCGTCGTTTCTGAGTTGTGTGTTGTCACGATAAATCGTGTCATGCGGTGGCTCGTGGAAAAACGACCTTATTGTAAATATTATAAGTATGCTCTTTGTGTTATGAAGATAACTGAAAAGGATTCGAAGATATTTTATTTATACCTATTTTAAAAACAGTCCGAGGTCGAGGCCTGTCTGTCTCAATTGGATAATAAAAGAAAAATATTCCTTTGGAAAAATCTGAAAATACTTTTGAAATTGCGTTTTTCATCTTGTAAATCTTTGAATAGTGTTACTTACAAGAAGGGTTATTGTGTAGGTACTGTACATTTGTTGAACACATATCCTTGGAGCGTTCGTCCAGCCATCTCTCGAGGGAGTTATTCCCACAATTTATCTTCAGCGGTGACGGGGGAGACTTTTATTCTGAATACTCTTCGCACGTCGCCAATCCCATTTCTGTCGCGCCAAGCGTAAACTTTATTTCCTAACCCGAGACACGGAATTGTCAGTCAAGGAAATGGAAAAATATTATAAACCTGTTTTTATTTGTTGCACTAATGATTAAGTAGTTTTGTATGTGTTTGTACTAAGTTCTGTCTTGTTCGTCTTGCTGCGTGGGAATTAATTACAAATTAATTACAATTTATTACAAATGGACAAAAATTTATTACACTTAACGCAAAAAAGATACGGGGTTGTCTGTCAGGTTTATACTCAAGCTACCAGACATCCTCGGAAAATGCAGGTAAAGGCCTGGGAACCTCACAGGAATTTATTACAAATTAATTACAGTTGGATACTATATGTGGAAATTGTAATTAATTTGTAATCAATTCCCACGCGGTTAATTTTTTAGTGGGGTGAATCAAACCATGTATACAATAATAAATAATAATTCCTGTGAGGTTCCCAGGCCTTTTCCTGCATTTTCCGAGGATGTCGGGTAGCTTGAGTATAAACCTGACAGACAACCTCGTATCTTTTTTGCGTTAAGTGTAATAAATGTTTGGCCATTTGTAATAAATTGTAATTAATTTGTAATCAATTCCCACGCAGTTATTTTTTTAGTGCGGTGAATCAAACCATGTATACAATCGAAATAACGCGGATTTTCCGAAAAAAATAATAATATATATTTTACATGTTATCCAACTTTAATTAATTTGTAATAAATTCCTGTGAGGTTCCCAGGCCTTTTCCTGCATTTTCCGAAGATGTCGGGTAGCTTGAGTATAACCTGACAGACAACCTCGTATCTTTTTTGCGTTAAGTGTAATAAATGTTTGGCCATTTGTAATAAATTGTAATTAATTTGTAATCAATTCCCACGCAGTTATTTTTTTAGTGCGGTGAATCAAACCATGTATACAATCGAAATAACGCGGATTTTCCGAAAAAATAATAATATATATTTTACATATTATCCAACTTTAATTAATTTGTAATAAATTCCTGTGAGGTTCCCAGGCCTTTTCCTGCATTTTCCGAAGATGTCGGGTAGCTTGAGTATAAACCTGACAGACAACCTCGTATCTTTTTTGCGTTAAGTGTAATAAATGTTTGGCCATTTGTAATAAATTGTAATTAATTTGTAATCAATTCCCACGCAGTTATTTTTTTAGTGCGGTGAATCAAACCATGTATACAATCGAAATAACGCGGATTTTCCGAAAAAAATTATAATATATATTTTACATGTTATCCAACTTTAATTAATTTGTAATCAATTCCCACGCAGTTATTTTTTTAGTGGGGTGAAATGGCTCGCGTAGCTTTAGACTCATAGTTTCTACGCTGGGATCCGTAACAATTGCATCAGGTATTCGATATAGAAAAACTATTTTATTTCAAAATATAAAGCTATTTGCTTTCTACCCCCGGCTCAGCTTGTGGATAATTTAGAACAAAATAGAATATAGTCTATATTATTCAGGGATTGTGTAGATTTCTATTCGTGAAATAATTTTTGAAATCGGATGAGTAGTTTCATCAAGTTACATCCAAACTTACAAACTTTACCTCTTTATAATATTAGTAAAGTATAAGTATATAATTATTATATATAAAGTATCTGCAAGTACCTATATTTTTCTTGTAATATTGATAATATTTTAGGAGAATTAAAAAAAATCGGTACATGTATGATAAGAATGGCACTATTGATTAGTTCCAAACTTTCATAACTATGCTTACTTTCACATTTACCTATGACATGTCTCAGGCAACCTACCTAAGGAAAAGCTTAGCTCAGTACAGTTTATTAAAAAGAATGTTTTTATTTAAGTAAAAACTATTGGTATGTACCTAGACTACTATAGAATTTCGTATTGTAACATTAGTAAGAAAAGATTTGAATTAACAACAAATAAAGTAATTTAAGTACAATCAGCACAGTGTAAACCACAATGAAGCAAGTACGCTCTTAGCAAACTGCTTTCAACTTCTAACTAACTTTAAAGAAAAGTCAAAACGATGAAACTTAAGCTTGTACAATACTAACCTGGAATTCCTTTTACCTCGTTCACGACTTTATATTTACGCTAGGCACGCTTTAATAAAGTTATCTTTTCTTAAGACAATCTACTGTGTACCTTAGAAATTTCTGTAGCTACCTATATTATAAGAAAATAATGTTGACTTTAGTTCAGAAGAAACTGCTCCTGAAAACCGGCTTTTTGGCTTCTTAGAATACAGAATAAATCAGAATCCAAATATATTCTTCAAACTATAAACACTAAAATATTTGTTGTTGTATTTCTTGATAAAAAGACAATATAGGAAAAAAATATAAGAAAGAATATCTTTACGTAATATAAAGCGTATTGACCGCATCTGGAACGATGTTATTAGAGAAGAATACAGAGTGAAAGATGATGTTGTGACTAAAACGTAGAAAAGTAGTTTACGCTGTCCAAACACGTTGAAAGAATGAAGGATGAAAGATTGACTAAAAAGGTTTATATGACTGAAGTGAAAGGAAATGCTGGTGTACTTTTATTGAACATATAAAAATGTATTGATCGATGGAAATATTAAAAGTACATTACAATCGCCGAGCATGTATGAAAGGTATGATGAATATAAAATAAGCGAAAGAGGTATGCCAGGATCATAACAAATGGCATTCGATTGTCTCTGCATACCCCTCTCGAGATAAAAGGCGTGATGATAGATAAATAGATGAATATTCTAGAACATAGAATACGTGTTACTTTTAATTAATAATATCCTATCTCTTGATAATAAGAAATTATTCAAAAATTGGTAAATCGTAGCGCTTTGTTATATTGTTTGTTATAGTAAATTTAAAACTTGACATAAGATCAGCATAAATTGTAATTATTTTTTCTATATATCTAAGTCTTGTATAAATAACTGTTACTAGATTTGCCTGAATTTTCATGTCGTTAGTTCTGTATTCTGAAATTGGCTCATAAGACATTTTAGAAGTCCATGATAATTTCGAGGTTACACAACCACAGGTCTTACAGCCATACAGCCACTGAAAAGGCTTTACTTACGCCACTACCATTTGCTAGGCGAAAGCATATTGATGTCCTAGAAACCAAAATCGTCGACATGTAGAGCAGGAAACGTATGACAAAGCGTGCCATATAGCTCTTATAGATAAATCTGCGTAAACTGAACTATTGGGTGATTTTATCTTTCTGTCTCTATTGTCTCTATGAATAGGTATTTGTTTTATGTTAGGAATTTTATCGTTATCCTAAATATGTTATAATAAAACACGATGTCACGCCCTTTATGGCCTTGCCGTGTGGCCAGACCCTCATGTAGAGAGTTGTTGTAAAATTACATTATTTTCAGAAAAAGGGAAGAATATAAAAGAAGCGAAATAGGTATGTCAGGATCGTAAGGCATTCGATTCTCTGCCTACCCCTTTTAGGATAAAAGGCGTGATGATAGATATATTCTTTCCTACATAATTTTGTTACATTTTTGACGGATTTGACAGCATACGCCATGAAAACTCACTGTGGCTAACTTTTGCCCGACTTGATTCATTTAAGCTCCAAAACATGATAAGTCCATGATTAATACTCGTAAACCTTTCTGGTGAATCAAGCTATCTAATAATGAAAATTTTAACAAAATCTGTTCAGTAGTTTTTGCAGAAAAGGTCACAAACGACAGACAGACGTGATGTGGACTGCAGTGTTTTATGGCCGCTACTTCGTACGCGTTGTATTAGGAATACAATTCACCTTCTTGGGTAGGTAGCGTGATGTAAATAGCATATAATAACCTTCCTCAAGAATTGGGCTATCAATTACAAAATGTTTTTTTCATATCGGTCTGTCTATAGAATACGGACAAACAAATAAACAAACAAACAAATTTTGATTTTTATATATTAGATAATTAAATAATAGTTAAACTAAAACAAACAGTTTAATTTTACATTAACCGGTATGCTCTAAAACTGAGAACAGACAAAATTTTGTAAATATGGTATGAACGAAGATGATGAAGATGATTAATGCTCCGCTCCCAAAGAACGTAGCGTGATGGCCTATAGCCTTCCCCGTGCGTGAATCACTCTATCTATCTAAACAACAGTAACAAAATCGGTCCAGTAGTTTTTGAGTTTATAGAATACGAACAAACGAAGAAACAAACAAGTATTTTTATATAAGATATTGATAGGGTTGTTTCCAATATTTTGAACAAGATGCGTTAAAAGTTTTAAAGCCATCCGCAATTTTCAGTAACAAAAATAATTTTGGAGATTGTGAATTTACATATTTATGATTCCAGAATATTCTAGAGCCTCTGTTTGTCTTTTCAATTGTAGAATGATAACATAATGTATTACATAAACACTTCAATAATTTGCTTTCCTTAGCGGTGTCTCTTTACATTGTTCTTCCGATCAGATAAATTCGCCGGACCGGAAGAGCGTTCGGCTGCAATCGTAAATTTACCATTTTATGAGCCATTATTGTCGATAATACCGGAAGCGTGCTATGGTCACATAAAGATCAGAGTAAGCTTAAAAATACGACTTGTACCTAATGGCAGTAGGAGACAATTTCTAAAATTGACACATTAGGTAGCTTAATACTTCTTACCTACTATCGACTGGAAAAATAAATAAATAACAAGGAAACAAAGTGTGTCCATATGTCCAATGATGATCTTATTTTCAAAACAGAACGTTGTCCTACCCAAACGTTTCCTTGCCTGCTATTTACTTTCCTTCGTCTGTTTTCCTACCCCTACCACTACCCCTACTACTACCACTACTCCTACCACTACCACTACCCCCACCTCTACTCCTACCACTACCTATTTTTAATTTTTCAGCTAAACTTTAGGGTTTTTCCGACCTTTTTTTCCAATAGCTTTATAAATTATAGCCTATATTTATGTTATTCTGATGTATGAGCTACACTATTGTATAGTTTCATTAAAATTCATTCAGTAGTTTTTGCGTGAAAGAGTAATAAACATCCACACATACATCCATACAAACTTTCGCGTAAGTATAATTAATGTGCAAAGTAATAAAATATACCTTTCACAAGAAATTAACTTTGTTTAGCTCTGTGGAACCCCAAAATATTACGAGCCATAAATAAAATATTGTCTCATATATGTAATTTTATGTTTAGGGATAAACTGGTATTATTTGATTGTATAAATGACAAAGTCATAAAACATACTCGAACCAATAAGCTAAGTATTTTGGAATATTTCAACTCGGCATACTCGATTCTGCCCAAGACAAATTAATATCAAATTATATAAAATGAAATTGTTTGTTGAATGAAAACTTTTCATAGCAACTTTTTGGCCAGAGGCAATAAGTAACAGCGTCCACTTTTAGCCAGTTGTCAATATTAAACAAAACAGGTGGAAAACATATACATAAATGCAGTTTGCTCTTTGCTTCATATCGATTGTTTTGTATACCATGCTAAATGGGGCCTATCGCAAGTTCTGAATCTATCTATCCATCATCACGCCCTTTATCCCAAGAGGGGTAGGCAGATACAATCGAATGCCATTTGTTACGATCCTGACGTATGTCTTTCGCTTCTTTCATATTCATCATACCTTTCATACATCCTGGGCGATTGTGTGTACCTACCTACTTTTAATTTTGCCAATCTTTCATCCTTCATTCATCACACATTCTATTCCACTGCATTTATCTTACTTTCATGCTTCTTAGTCCATACCCAAGTCTCGCTTCCATAAGTTCTGAATGTTGTCGTTTCTAGTTAATCAAGCTGAAAGTTAACTTTCGAAGTCTGTAGGTACTTTTATCGTTTTCGGTTTATTGATCGTAATGTAATGTAAACATTCATTGGAGCGTAAACAAGAAGCAACCCGTAATTAAAGCAACCCACTTCTAATAAAATATTTTACAGTAAAATATAATTTTCACGATGTGGTTGTTGTTCTTTCCTCAAAAATGCTGAGAGCGAAAAGGCAAAATCCAATAAATTTCTGTCTCGCGGTCTCTGGGCAACAACTTTTCAGTTTTGTTTATCCTATTCGAAGTTATTCTTCATCGATGCAGTGTTGCCAGGTCCTGGCAAGGATCAGGAGATATTCAGTGCCTAGTTATTTACTTTGTTGGAAAAATAATAGAGGAAGAGCCAGCGACTGCCAGACTTACGTTATAGTATCAACGCTGAGATCTTGTGTGTCTAGTCTATAGTAGGAAAGCAGGTTTGGGCATTGTTAAGTATGTATGTACATAATATGTGCTTATTGCATACTACTCTATGTATAGTAACACCCACTTTACTCTATGGGTTGGTATTAGGCAACAGTTGATTTATATGGTTCATTGTATAAATAAATACAAGTGTTTCTTCAGTTTTTATATTTCTTATATTTACAAAGTACAAGATACATTCTACTGTGCCGTTCTAACAAATTTAACAGGTATTGCGAACTTCCGGTCCGGTATTGACTATACAAATAAAAAAACTCATCCTTGAAACTATAACGTAAGTCTAGCAAGTCCATATTACATTCTTTTATTTGCTACTTTCTATCATACCAAACAAAGAAGAAGGCGCTGACGTTAAGATTGGAGACTTGTACAGTTGACAATTTAGGTATGGCGTTTCATAGGTAATTACTAAACAATTTAAAATTTTATATGACAATACAAACTTTTAAAAAACAGTAAATTCAACTATCAATTCAGTAAAATGAGTAGATCGGCAACACGGTCGATGCTAGTCTCGGCCACTGTGCGACTCGAGTACACTGTTACCTAAGTAGCTTAGCTAGTTCACAGAAAATATGAAACTTTACGAGCAGTCTGCAAGTTAAAACAACAACAACAGCACTCTTTATAACAGATAAACTAATATTTTCATAAGAAACTTAAATAGTAATAATACTTATATGTTACTCTCTGCTGTCTAACTTTTACTTTGTCAACACAAGTGTCCTTGCAATCTGCTTCATTTGTATATTCAGTGCTCGTTATATTTTTGTCGACAGAAAATTTTATTGACATACGATTTTGAATATAACACATCTTCACGGATTTTATACCTTGTGGTGTAGCTCAGTTTTAAGCGCGACTTATATTGATTGTCTTTATCTCTTTAGAAATATGTGAGCGAGATGGACTGCTATTAAAACCGATAAGATAACCAAGGATAAGATGAGATAGATCAAGATTCACCTACCAGAAACATGAGAAACTACGATTTCTCAACAAAACCTGTCTTGCGATAATGCACGAAACGGTCTTCGGCTATCGGAGTATTATGCAAAAACTATTAGAAAAAGCAAATAGTTAATGTTTTCCTAAAATATACGAAATTATCTATAAAATATACTAAATAAAATTGTACATTAATAAATAAATAAAAAAAAAAACATTTAGAAAATTTTAATGTTTAATATTTTTAGAAAGTAATTTTAATTTTGAAACCAAGGCATTATAGTTATCGCGTAATTTACGGATGGCTGTAGAGCTGGTTCGTTTCGTATTTTACGTGAAACGGAACGTAACCCGTTTTATAAATCAACAAACTGCTTAGAAAAGCAGTGCTAAAAGAAACGGTTTTTTATTCCTAAGGCGTAAATCGTACATACTATATTCATTCATTCAAAAACCCTGTTTATTCGACAGTCTGTACGTACAATATCAGTCTAATATACATACACTATACAGCGTTATGGCCCATTTTAAAAATACAGCAAACCAGTTTCTTTTTCAAAACCGCCTCGGTAATATTTTTGGTAGATTTTTTATGGTTAGCATAAATATTTTTTTAGGACACCCCGCTACATCTTTTATTTTGACCAGAATGAGGAAACTTAGAACAATTATTTTAGCCATTTATTGTTTGCATAGAAACTACTGTCATCGGTGATGAAAAAAGAATGCACGGCCCGAGAATGTCCAACACTAGAATGCTGGGTCGGCCATTATGCTGTTGGACACACTCGGGCCGTACATTCCTCCCATTCCATCAAAGATGTCGCGGTTCTAAATATGAAACACGGAACCCCAAAGCATGCTGTATTTCATACCGTTAGCAATATCGAAAACAATAGTCTAAGTAGATAAGGCCGCAATAGTAGTCTATACTGTAGTCTCTCTCTGTCTATAATGCTTAAAAAAAAGCGCGTCTGCACATGAATGAGACGTATAAACAGTTGAATCGCCGAAACAAGTTTTTTTTTAAAAAGCTGATTTTCCTTCTGGCATAAAAGCGTCCGTTCGTTACAGGGCAAAAATCTGTTTCTTGAAACAGTTAGTCAAAAAAACGACCAGCTCTAGATGGCTGCAGCATGTAATTAGTGTGGGACAAACGTTATGAGGGGAGCTCTTAAACATAAAAGGTGGCAAGTCTGTTGCTACAATTTAATGGCCTTGGATATTCCACTTCTTTAAAATTTAAAAGAATATTCTGTTGGCTAATAATGATTCCATGGACAGTTATTTATTTCTAGAAATGACAAATTACAAAAAGAAACCTACAACTATGTAATGTTTACATGACTGCAGTGAATTATGAATTATCATAAACAGTTGTTTAAATAATAATAAATGTCACAATATTTCTCATAAAAAACAACTGCAACATAAAGACATAGATAATCTAATATTTGTTGAACATTAATAGCCGTTGTCACCAAACAATCATTCTTACATCAAAACTGCTAAGTTACTTCCTAACAAGCTAAGCTTAAATCTATAGTTTAGTCGCTCGACCAAATCCTGTCTAAGCTTTTCCCTTAGAAATCGCTGCATGATCAAATTACAACGTACAAACAATACAATTTATAGGCAAATAGACGCTGACATTTGCATCTAAGTTAATTCTTAGGATTTAGGCTACTGCAACTCAAGCCACTGTGTCATGTTAGGTAGGTTAGGTACTATTAAACAGTGCTTGCTTTGCTATAAGCGAAAGAATACTTTAGAAAGTCCTGGCTCTTGAAACTCAAAGAAAATGGTAATGAGAATACAAAATCGCTCGAAGCGATTACTCCTATAAGATCCGATAATGCCGCCGTTTCTCTTCTATAATCCTGAAATACTGGCGCTGCATGGACAATATTTGTACAAAGCGACCGAAAAAATGTAAGCTTTTGTTATTATTAAACATACAGTCTTTGTCAACCTATCTATTTAGTAAGCGTTTAAACATGCAGACAAATATACAACCTCTTCAGCTTTATATATTAGTAGGTATTGATAGACACGTTATTCGGATTGGTTGATGTTGAGGCTAAAATAATTTTTCAATTCGGTGCACTGGTAGTTCTTGAGATTATCGTGTTTGTCAGATTGGTTGACGTTTATGGCTACTATTCACCTTTATTTGTTCAACAAGTGAGCAAAGTTATTTTTCCTACGAGTGCCGATTTTAAATCACGAACTAGCGAAGTAGTCTAGAATTTATTCTAATATATAATATAGAGCACAGTGGTTTAAAGACACGAGACGTAAAAAAAATTTGCTCCTGTGTGAAACATATAACTTTTCACCTCTTTCAGGGAGAAAAGTGTTAAAAGTTATAGGTAAGAACGGCGGGTAAGAAAAACAATTAAGACAATATTTGGCAATAAGTATGTTTATTATAGCTTACAAACGCTCAGAAAATATTGAAAATTAACAATATTTAAAGTTGAAAGTAAAATTACTGCAATTTTGCAGATTAAAAGTAACAGTTGTGCCTATGAGTTAAATTAAGTTTCTAAACGAACCATCGCCTAGTTTATTTTTTTTTAATTCTAAATGGTGGTGTTTGAAATTAGAATCATTTTTGCTGCGAGCGTGAGTAAAAGTGATCTCGCTGCAAAAAGCGATTTTGCGACGAGATTTTTAAAGCACCAAAAGCGCCCTTTTCGTAGAGTGTTCAACCATACAAACGTACATATATACAAAATAAACTCTTCCTTTAGCGTTATATATAAGCATACTTATACACTCATGGACAAATTTAGAGGAACGCAAAAAAAAAGTTTGATTTCTCCTGTTGTAATTATCGCACGTACTAGCCACAAACATTGGTAAATGAATTAAAAAAAAATAAAGTCGTGGAATGTTTTTTTTTTCGAATTTCATTTGTTTTTATGTAATTATTGCGTCATACTGGGTTCATTCATACTGTGAAAAAAATTTCTAAACTTTTGAATTTGAGCTAAAATCTAGGGTTTGTTTAAATTTTTGCCTTGTCTGTCTTGTATCGTGTTAAGTGTGAATTGTTGTTGCAAATAAACTCAAAATGCCAGAACTAAACGCCACTGAAGTTGCTAAAGCTGTAACTTTAATAGAAATGGGGTACACCTACAAACATGTAGCCCAAACATTACGAGTATCAAAATCTGTGATACACCGAGTTGTCAAGAGGTATCGACAGACCGGACGGTATACGAGACTCGCAGGACAGGGACGGAAACGGAAGACTGTGGCCAGAAATGACCGGTTCATTGTAACCAGTGTACTTAGAAACCGGACCTTAACTTTTTCTGAGGTAAGAACGAGGCTCCAAGAAGTTCGAGGGGTTGCAGTAAGCACTAAAACTGTGAGAAGAAGACTGAAAGCTGCCGGAATAAATTCACACTTACCTGCCCGAGGTCCCCTTCTTGCCACATGCCATCGAGTAGCTCGAGTTAATTTTACTCGCAATCATGAAAATTGGAATGACGAAGCATGGAGTCAAGTTTTATTCACAGATGAGTCTAGATTCTGTCTGAAGCCAGATGATGGAAGGATTAAAGTGTGGAGACGCCCGGGAGAGAGATACGCTCAGTGCAACATCATTGGAAAAGAGGCATATGGTGGTGGGTCAGTTATGGTATGGGGAGGTATTTGTATGGGGGCACGTACGGAAGTCTATGTTGTTGAGAATGGGTCACTAACAGCGGCACGGTATATAACTGAGATTTTGGAAGAAATTGTAGTACCATTTGCCCCTTTAATAGGACATGGATTTGTTTTTATGCATGATAATGCACGTCCTCATACTGCGGCCATAGTAATCGAATACCTTCGAGACGTTGAAATCAATGCTATGGGGTGGCCAGCGCGCTCGCCAGACTTAAATCCTATAGAGCATGTATGGGATAAGCTGGGGAGACAAATTAAGAAAAGAAATCCTGCCCCAGCAAATTTGAGAGATCTTAAAAATGCATTACAAGAAGAATGGACCGCAATTCCTCAAGATTTTATTCATAATTTGATTAAGGGTATGCCAAGTAGACTGAAAGCAGTTCGAAGAGCTAGAGAGGGCAACACTATGTACTGAGTATAGTCAAAGTTATAGCCTTTCATATAAAACTACAAAAATGTACAAAAGTACAAAAAGTTTATTTCCTGTAACATTCTTATTTTTTCTTAATTTGGTTAATTTTTGTCATTTAATAAATTCTTTTGTCAAAATTTTATTTTTAAATTAAGGAATTATAAGCAAAATCCTAATTAATAAACTTATTTGTCACAAATATCTAAGATTTTTTGTTTTATACTTGCGTTCCTCTAAATTTGTCCATGAGTGTAGATTATACTCCTAACTTTATGTAGCACAAACATAGTATAGTTCGTATGATATTCGCTAATTTTAACAAGAGTTCAAACTAAAACAAGAACTACAGCCAAGCCAGGACTAAAATTAATTTCCTACAGTTCATAACTAGCACAATCAAACACAAAACGATGCAATGTGTAAACGAATTCAGTTTCATATTTGAAATTTCATTAGCATAAAGTGCCTTTATTTCGTGTGACTACATATTTTGAAAATTACATTTTTAGTGCCACAATTTGGTTATAGATGCGAATTTTGGAATAATATATTTACATAATTTTTTTTAAACTTAACTTTTGGTATGAACATGAACAAAACACGGTCTTACGGCCTGTTCAGACACACTGGTAACAATTCTCACATTTAGTTAGTGGCAAGCATATCACTACTATTAAATAAACCACAAATGTATTATAAATCATAAAATAATAAAAAATCAAATATTTTGAACTTCATATTAACCTGTCTGAATAAACCTTTTAAAAAAAGTGTACCGACTTCAAAAATTTGCACTGAAAAGTAAGAAATAATAAATATTTCGTCGTAAAATTTGAAGACGGTTGGTGCCAAATTAGGATACAAAATTAAGTAAACATCTAAGGACATAAAGATCTGTTCAATATTATCTGTGTTTGTACTGATGATCGTAGGTTCCTAATGAATTATCTAGATTAGTGAATTTGGGTACTAAATTATTTCTAATTTGGCACCAACCGTCTTCAAATTCTACGACGAAATATTTATTATTTCTTACTTTTCAGTGCAAATTTTTGAAGTCGGTACACTTTTTTTAAAAGGTTTATTTTTCCCTTTTAAGTGATTTTGTTGCCCTGAGAAATAAATAATAACGCAACTAAAAAAAATGATGGAAAATTAAAAAAAATACTGCGGTGGATGGGATTTGAACCTCGAGCAATGTGCATCCTGCGCTGCATCCCATACCTTTAGCCGCTAGACCACCGTGTCGATACGAAAATTGACAACTTCGTGTCAATAGCAACCGTTGCTAAGGCTTTTCTCTGATATAATTTTCAGCAGTAAACAGAGACAAATTACTGAATTTCTGAAAAATTACTGAACCGATTTTCGTCATATGACTGTGAGATAATGTCAAGAAATTATTATATCCTTAAAAAAATAAGTCGTTAAAATCGGTACATATTTCATCGATATATCACGAAAAATTGACTTATAAGGTCAGTTTTTTCAAAATTTCTGAAAAACTAAAGAACCAATTTTTATGAGATAAAAATGGGACCAATCCGGAAGAATTATCTGTCGATTAAAAAAGAAACCATCAAAATCGGTTCACAACTGGCGGAGTAATCGATGTACATACATACAAAAAAATACGGTCCGAATTGAGAACCTTCTCTTTCTTTTTTTTTGAAGTCGGTTAAAAAAATGATTGAATACAAATTATTTGCTCGCACAGCCGTATCTAGGAATTTATTTCGCGGGAGTTTTTGTGGTGTCGGAAATGTCATGTCATTTAAAAGATACTGAAGCATAAATTACGGTTTTTAGAATTTTTGTCAGCATGTCTCAATGTTCGAGACTTTGAAACGGCTCAATGGACTATCAGGGATCCTAGAGGGTGCTTACACTTAGAATCTGCTTTTTGTGTCATATCTTATGTTACCTTATCTCAACTTAAAGGCAAAAATTACGGTTCCGCACCAATGTCCAACCCTAGAATGACACGGCAAATCCGGGTACTGTCGTTTTTTGAATTCGAGTCAAAACAAAAGATGTTGCGGTCTAATTAACCCATGTGGTGATATCAAAATTCCACAGCCGAAACCGAGGCGGAAATATAGTCGATAATAATAAGTTAATTAAGCACCTTTCAGTTTATTTGTATATCCAAAATAACGTACTGAAATTAATTAATTAACTGACATTCAAGATACATCATGCATTTTGTACGTAATTTGAATATTGCAGTTGGCAATTTAGCAAACATTCTCATTAGGTTAACTGCCGCTATAGAGCGAGTCATCTGTATTTACGATGATTTGGGTTATTCATTGTACATTAATATGAACTAGCTTTTCGCCCTGGCTCCGCCCGTGGAAACAAATTTTACCTCTTTAAAAAAAAGCAACTTTTATTAACATGGCTATAATACATTTTCATTATGTGTAATAATGTATCATCTAAGTAACAAAGTTGATCTTTTTTTGTCAACCGAAAATCAGTTTCTAGTTCATCTTAACACACGAATAAAATTCACATCCAAATTGGTTCAGCCCAAACAACAAACAGCACAAACACATGGGGGGGACAAACGATGTAGGTAAATAATAATGAATGCTCAGTAAGTAATAAATTACTCGCTCCTCTCCCGATCCGTATTTTTCAGGGAATAAAAATCCGTTCAGCATTTCAATATTCGCATTTCTAATAGCTGGAATATAGAGATGCAAAATAAGGTTTCAGAAACCATTAAAGTTATAAGCAGGACTTCCTTATTTGATTTCGAACTTCCTTCCGTACCTATATAGGACGCTTTATATTTTTCTTCATTTTAAATAAGGTCTTTTATTAAGGTATTTTAAAGAAATCGACATAGGAATGTGATCTAAATATTATTATTGCTTTTAAATTAATTTAAATAGTTTATAAGTTATGACAATTGAAGATTTAATTTGTTTCTCTACAAATCGCCGTAAATCGACAAAGATCGTAAGGGAATTTGTGAAGAAATAAAATACATACAATCATAAAAAATATCAGAGTATCTGCGATTACGGGGATTTTCAGGGTTGGTCCGCCCTGATTAACTGATTTCATAAAACAATAAAAATATCTTAGGATGCTATGCTTGAAGGCTGTAATTTTTACCCGACTAATCAAGCTCTCTACTATAAGCGTGGCATTATATTTACTATTTATTTAAAAAATATTAAGACTCAGAATTAAAAATTAAGAATAATAAGGCCCCCGAACGAGGACGCTGAATTTTCGTATATTTTCTTTAATATAATATAAACTATGCATTTTAAAATTATAAAAAAAATTTTGCTTTTCTTATAACGAGCCCTTTCATTTGATATGTCCATGATATAATTATGTCAGATGGTGCACTTGAAAAAAAAGGGTTCCGTTTTTTCATCGGATGTACGAAACATTAAAAACACACACATTCACGTTCTTTATACCATGCGGCATGGCCAGAGACACCAGTAACAGTGTCCACTTTTTGCCATTTGTCCATATTAAACAGGTTACTGATAGACAGACAGACGCGCACTGGGGTATATTAGTATATCTATACTACTTATCTATAGTATCTATACTAATATTATAAAGAGGAAAGATTTGTATTTTAGTGTGTGTGTGTGTAATTGTGTATGTTGTAATGAATAAATTCAAAAACTACTGTGCCGATTTCAAAAATTCTTTCACCATTGGAAAGCTACATTCACCCTGAGTGACATAGGCTATATTTTATTTAAAAAAAATTAGGGATCCTTACTAAAACTCCAATAATGTAACCCAAGGTGCAAAAAAATGACCTAAGAAATTCCTTACATCGCGTGCGCTGCGAAAACTATTGATGATATAGAGGTAGTGGTAGTGGTAGAGGGTAGGAGTAGAAGTAGAAGTAGGGTTACGGGTAGGGGTGGGGGTAGGGGTGGGGGTAGGGTTAGGGGTAGAGGTAGGGGTATTGGTAGGGATAAGGGTAGGGGTAGGTATAGGGGTAGGGGTAGGGATAGGGGTAGGGGTAGGGATAGGGTATATTTTATTTTGTTCGTAAATATCCACGGGCGAAGCCGGGGGCGGAATGCTAGTGTAATATAAATTTGTATTTACCAGGAGTCGGGTAATCCACAATCAATTTAACTTTTCTTTTAATTAGAATTAAATACTTTTCCACATAATATTATAATGCTTTTTATTCTCTCACAACACGAGAGGATACAGATAAAATCAGCGTAGTCCGCCTAACTTCAGTTAGTCGTAAATTTGGACGTCGGACGGCCAGCTTCCTTCCGCTGTGGCCATCGCACCGTACCTCCTGAATCACCATCTCTCTTTGTTACATACACCTATGTAAAGGCATAACTCTAACGTTATTGTGTAAACTATTTCGCTAGTACAATTGGGTAGTTTGCGTCATAAAGTATTTAGTTGTTGGTATACGAATGACAGATTTGATTAGTTTTGTAAAGGGTTGCATTAATAAAAATATGGGTGTATTTGAATAACACGGTGTGGAGTTTTCAAACATCTTTTATTTCATAATAAATTCAATATTTAAATAAAACATTTCATGTATCGTTTATTTTATCTTTATAAAATTGGATTTCTGAAAATTTTACTGTATTCAGTTACATTGTAACAAATTATGCGAAGATAAATCAATCTATATAATATCACTTGAGAACGGCTGGACCGATTTGTCAATCTTTTTTAAATGATCGTAATAGTAGTCTTAATAAGGTATTAACAAAAATTGGAAATGTTGCCCGGAAAATTGGAAATTTCAGGAAAAACTGAAAGTGCTTTGAAACTGAAGGCTGCGTTTTGATAAAATTCATTGGACGAGAATTAAGTAAAATTTCAAGAACGCGTCACGTTAAGCACATTCGTTACATAAGAGAGAAGAAAGATATAACGTAGAAAGAAAGAGAAAGAGAGCGAGCTATACATTGTTTAAATGTTTATCTAACACATAGTTTAGGCTATGCGAGTCGCCTTTTTATCACTAACGCGCAACTTTTATTTTCATGTAATTTTGGGTTTTTTTACCAATGGGTTTTTTTTAATAAAAACTTATGTACACAATCCAACGACAAACCACGCTTAGAGGCTTTTCCACTTAAAAATATACTTCAACAGAACTGGCCACTCGTTAGGTATAGCCTCACAAATACCATCGGCTAAAAGAGGGTGACTTAGTCTTCCGCTGGGTACCCTGGGACCATTTCGGGAGCTGAAAGGCAACCCTTGAAGAAAAAAAAGGTTAATATGGACCCCACCGGCGAAGCTAAGCTAGTTTAAATATAAAACGGATAAAAGCTAGTTTAGCTAACAGTAAAAAGTAATAAGAGTTACCCTCTCACGTATCGAATTAGAACATTTGTCAGTCTCTTTGAGAGCAACGCGACGCCGCGGGGGTGCATTCGACAAACTTTGTTAGCAGCGAACCGCAATTTAAAATACATATCAATTTAAAGTTCGTGAGAAACTTTTAAAGTGGTGCTCTGCTACTATTAATCTCTAAAGAGACGTCAAAGTTGTGCGTACGAGTTACCTATTTTACGAGGATCTCTTTGCATTTGCTCTGAATTCAACTTTCATCTAACTACTTGCTTTCTTGAGTTATATTTCTAATGCCTGCATTTCTTTTCTTGCTTTATATCTAAGCAGGTTTTGTTGGCTGTTTAGTTTTCTGAAAATTTTGAAAGCAGAGTGCCAAATATCTTATGAATATTCCAATTTTGTCATCCAAACTAATAAAGTCAAACCCAAAACAAAGATAAACAAGCGGAAAGGAAATAAAAAAATATGACTTGAAATAATCTGTAGGTACCTACTACCTAAAAATGTCATTAGATAAGAATGCGGAGTGAAAGGTGATGTTGTGATTAAAATAAAAAAAGTAGTTTGGACACGTCGAAATGAAAGATCGACTAAAAAGGACTGGCAGAGGACGACCTAGGTGTACTTTTATTGAACATATAATAAATATTGATAGAAAGCAATGTTAAAATCGTCACACGCGTTAAAAACACTCATTCGCCGAGCATGTATGAAAGGTATGTCAGGATCGTAGCAAATGGCATTCGATTGTCTCTGACGACTCTGCCTACATATCTTCGGATAAAAGGTATGATGTACTGATAGATAGAGATAAGTACGAGGACTTTCATATAGTTATTCAGTAGGTATAGTTCATGACTTTTTTTAAAGTATTTTGATGGCGGTTAGAATGTGAATACTAAAAAATATTATTGCAGATGAAATTCACCATTGTCGCCTTTCAATCAATTCCGTCAGCAGCAAGTCGTGCATCGCATATTAAATAATAATGGATATTTCAATATTCCAACCATTTTGTTGCGAAACTCATGGTACATATTTGACTTTACGATTTCAATTTTCTTCAAAATTATCTTTCAATAAAATTCACTTGCGCGAAAAATAAGACTGAAGATGAAAATGTTTTTCTGTTTTGATGTGAATGTGATTTGAAGTAAACTTGAACGTGCAATATTATAATAATAATTATATTCTTTATCTGCCTGTTACATCTCTATCTATCTGTCTATCATCACGCCTTTTATCCCAAGAGGGGTAGGCAGAGACAATCGAATGCCATTTGTTACGATCCTGATATATCTACCTCTTTTGCTTCTTTTATATTCATCATACCTTTCATACAATTCATGCTCGGCGATACCTACTTTTAATATTTGCATCGATCAAAACATTTTTAGTCAATCTTTCATCCTTCATTCTTTCAACGTGTCCAAACCAGCGTAAACTACTTTTCTTCATTTTAGTCACAACATCATCTTTCACTCCGCATTATTCTCTAATGACATCGATCCGGATGTCTGTTACATTTTATAATGGAAAAGAAACATAAACAGTACGGACGGGGTGTATAAATATTTGACATGGAATTGATAACAATGGTCAAGTCCAATAATACAATCAAATAAAAAAAAACAAAAAAAAATTGTTGAAATTAAGTATAAGGTTTTATACACTACTTATCTATATTAATAATTTCGTTTAGGGGTACGGTAGAATATATTCAAACGAGTACCAAATGGTTAAGAAAACAATTTTTTATTTCATTGTTAGGAACATGGACGTGAAAAAGTAGAGGACGGATCGCCGCTACGACAAAAGTGAAGCACCAAGCGTGCCTGTCCATGTGTGCGTGCATTATCTCTAATATATTTTTAAATTGTTGAATAAGTGGTAAATTACTAACTTACCTATGAAATGTGATTCCTTGAGATTTTTTATGAGTAATGGAGTTGTTTTTGCATAATTTTACTACACAAGACATTTTTTATTTTCTTAATGCGGCTGATCAGCATAACCGAATGAGAATGTGTGCGTGAGGCTCATATTTACAATGAAACTGGCATAACTTGGTTGCTTCACTGTTGTCTTAGCGGCGATCCGTCCTCTCCTTTTTTACGTCCATGGTTAGGAACATATTATTATATTCGCAAAATTATGCCGTAATTTCAATAAATAAGTCCAAATTTATTCATTAAGCTTTTCAATGTGACAGTAACGTTTGTTTTTTTTTTTCTCATTCTCCATTTTTTCTAGTATTCTTTCCGAGGAAAAGGCAAAGGGTTATGTCAGCCATAGAGTACTAAGCCTATGGAGGGGCCATAGACGGGCTCCCCCTTTCGCCAATTTTTTCCCCTTTGACCAGTTGTACTGACCAGGTGCGCAGTAATAAGTTACCTTAGATTTCGTTGGTATCGTTTTGTGTCGCGAGACAGAGCTCTAGGAAAATAGTTAATTGTGATGTTTTAAACGGGAAAGGCGATCTAGGGCGTCAAACTTAGTGTTTCCAATCATTAATTATAATTATTATGTTTGTATTTTAACATAATCATCATATAACGTAAAATCCGTTGAGACAATAAAACGACAGAAAAATACAGTGGTACAGGGGCTAGCGTTTACCTCCCCCCGGCAAAAGTGGCAGAAAAAATTGTTCCATTTACCCCCTTCACGTCTCCTTTGGTAAATACTTAAAGATTTTAATGGAAGGCAAAGGGGTTTGCCCATACAGCCAAGTCATCTTGTTATTTTTTTTATGTATTATAATAATACGTTTGTTTGAGCCATGAACTCGGACAACTCCAAAGTCAGGTCGTTTTATATAATTATCCAATTCATATAATTATCTAAACAATACAGTAAAATTAAAATTGCTATTGAAAAAAACATAGACCATATTACCATAGATTAGCATACACTACGAAAAGTGTATTACTCACTTTGTTGTTTTGTTTTGTCAAAAAAATATGAACACCCCGAGCGAAGCCGGGTTTGTATCTAGTTTTACTATAATGACAAAATATGTTGAGAAGTAGGTGACAGATGAATGCTTAATATATAATACTGCTGACAGACTTCTAAAATAATAACTCTGCTTTCGCTCTACCGTAGTAGGACAATAATTTAGCTATGAGAAATCCATACATCTCTCTGTTACGCTTTCACGGCGAAACCACTGAATCGATTTTGATGAAATTTGAGAAAGATAGTATGGACTACACGGGCGAAGGGAAAGCTAGAAGATTATTTCATCTTCTATACATATATAGGTATTGACTTACATAAGAGAAGTTGTGATTAATCCTGAAGCTTATCTATCGAGCGACCAAAAGCGTCCCAACCGCCCGTACAAGCTGTTATCTTGACGGACTTTTCACCTTGTAACCAAGCTGGGGCTTAATATCCCACCCCTCGCATGTCACTGTAACATTATTCGTTCATTTATATTATACTGGCTTTCCTCCACGGATTTGCCCGTGGAAAATTTTTAAATATGACATACAATTTACTCCCAAGGATTTCCGGAATAAAAAGTTATCCGGTATTATATGTCATTATCCGGCATCCAGCTATCACCGTGCAAATCACGTTGGTCCGTTACTCTGTTGTGGCGTGAAAGAAGGATAAACAAACAAACAAACAAACAGACAAGAAAACACACTTTCGCGTTTATAATATTAGTTAGGACTAGCCCCGGTTTCGCTCGTGGATTTTTTGGAATGCGACATCCTCTATTTTGAACCGTTTTAGTTTTTCAGTTTTAATTGCAACTATTGCATAATAATATACATACATAAATATACGGAACCCTCACTTTTAAAATTAAACATAGTATATGTCGATTGTCCATTTAGAATAGGGGTGTTGACAGTGAAAGAAAATAAATACCTAAACAATAATATTTTAGTTTATAACTGAAAATAATGTTTATTTATTTATTTAACTAGCATTCCGCCCCCGGCTTCGCCCGTGGGTATTTACGAACAAAATAAAATATACCCTACCCCTACCCCTAACCTATCGGTTCAGCTGCTCTCGAGATATGCGCTTAACAACAAATTCAGCGATTCATTATTTCCGGGATATTTTTTTTTTCTCTGCGTAAGAACCATCCTCGTACTTCAAGGAATATTCTAAAAAAAGAATTAGCGAAATCGGTTTAGCTGCTCTCGAGATAGGCGCTTAGCAACAAATTCAGCGATTCATTTTTATATATAAGAAAGAAAGTATATGAAAACTTTCGGTCACGTGACCGCAATCGGGAAGTGACGTCACTTTCATCTAAATTTCAAATAAATAACCACAGACTAGTTACTAACTATATTAAAATAACTATCTGTCTAAGTTATTTTCTTGTTATTTTATCTAATCTGTGATCATAATTTTATTCGTTTGGAAAATGTGACGTCATTATCGCGATAATTTGAAAAATAAAATGAAAACATGTTTTTAAATGAAAATACAAATGTAATTTTTTTTAATTATTTTATTATATGTAGTTATAATTTAAAAGTATTAAAAAAAATACGGGTAGGTACAATATATGGGTTTACAACAATTTGAATACCTAGATTAATACGGCTTATCTATTATATGCTATCGCGGACTTTTTTGTAGGTGATTTTAGTCCTTGCTACATAATTTTGTTATATCTCTGACGAATTAGACAGCATACGACATGAAAACTCGCTGGGGCTAACTTTTTTCCCCGACTTGATTGCTCAGCTCCTAAACATGATATATCCATGTTTAATACTCGTAAATCTTCCCGGTGATTCAACCTATCTAATAGTGAAAAACTCAACAAAATCCGTTCAATAGGTTTTGCGTGAAAAGTTCACAGACAGACAGACAGACATACAGGCTGTCTGTACGCGGCGGTGAATTTATAATAATATTGTTTTGTAATATGTAGTGATGATAATATATAGTTACAGTAATATTGAAGATGAAGATGATAATGATGATAGTGATAGGATCTTGGAAAGTCCATCTGCAGAATGTCTTGGTCTACATCTTAGAATGACTAGGTAGCTATTTGACGAATTCTCGAATATTATGTTTAATTTTCTTAGTACCTTAACATGTCTAGTTCTTGAAGCATGTCTTTCAACATAAGAAGTTAGTGTTAAATCTCGTTCAGGAATCTTGTTAGTGAAGGTATCCAAGATCGATATTTTAGTTCGTCTTTCATCTTGTCGGAGTTGAGAAGTGCACTAGAATTTAACGAGTTTTTACTTCAAGTGTCGCCTGGCAGAGCACAAATATCTTATTTCCAATAAGTAAATGTAAGTTTTAAACTGAGTACAGTTTTGTTGTAAATTTATAAAATGGGACCTTTTTTACAAGCTTTTATTTAACTTACAATGTTTGTTAATATGTATGTTTGTGTGGGTCAAATCTTGCAAGTTCTGCAATTTGACCAACTTCCCAGTGTTAGATTGAGCTATAATTTTGCATAATAAATCGGATGACAATGCAATATAATGATGCTGGTCTGATGATGGAGCCGATTCTACGTTATGTCATGGCGGACAATGCACGCGCCCCGCTGTGACATGATGGGAAATCCAGTTTAATCCAGTCCGCGCTGTGATGGTTGTGATTAGTCAACAATTAATAAGACATATTACAGTCGGCGGGAACATCTTAGATACCGATTAATTGGCTATTGTTACTGTGACGTCTATAATACTTGACATTGGCGGAATCATCAAAACTCTGATGAAGCCCGAAGGTGGCCACAGGAACGAAACGACGTAACCCCATTGACTTTGGGTTTGTTTTATTTGTCTTCACAAGTACTCTGGTCCTAGATGATGTCCAGGGTCCTGATGATGGAGTCGGAAAGGTGGCCCCAGGAACTCTGTAACGGAACGACGTAACGCCATCGAGTTTGGATTCGTTTTATTTGTCTTCACAAGTACTCTGGTTTTTGCTATCATATAATACTAAAAAGTAAAAAATAAATTTATTCCGATAAAGTTTATAAATAAAAGCGTGTTATACCCTCTTTTTCTCATACCTGCTGTCAAATGTAACACGCTTTTATTTAAAAACTTGACACTGTAAATGGTTAGAGAGATGGAGACAGAAAGTGGTTGTAAGCACTTGCCGGCAGAAAACCTCTTTTTCGTGTAGTCTGAGCCCCCTTCTACAAATTCTTGTAGACGAGTAGGGGACCAGCGCTTGTCGGTACGCCGCTGAGCCGATTTTGAAGAAAAAAAACTTTAAAAAAAACCTCTCCTACCAGCTGGCAGAAAATGAGTGAACAGCATTTGTGGGGGGAGGACCTCTCGGTTGTATGAAAAATATTTTCTGCCAATTTAGTTATAAGCGTATTTATGTAGGTATTCAAATTGTTGTAAACCCATATTGTACCAGTGCGAAGCCGGGGGCGGGGTCGCTAGTTGGTATGTAAATGGGGGATTTGAAACTCCCTTAGTATATTCATAATTTTTTTGAACAATTTCTGTGAAATTATCATTGTGATCATGATATTATTATAATATGATATTATGAATTACTTCCTGTATATCTTGGAGTATTTGGACCAGTTAAAATATAATATGGCTCCACAGTTTCTAATATATTCCTTATCATCAACTTTGCACAAAAAGTTCACCTCATAAAACCGAGGACAATATTTTACACGTATTTGTAACCGAGCAGCGGAAAATTAATTTTATCAAAAAGCGCGGAGCATAAAATATATCTGTGAGTGGTGCACGTAGGGGGAAATAAATCTGACAGAAGGCAATCAGCCTTTTGGCATGGAGGAGAAGATTTAGTGGGACGCAATCACAGACCGAACCATGCTGCCTGGTTGGAGAGGAAAACTGTTCGATTTCCGTTTTAAAATACAGGCTGCAATATACTTTTAGAAGCAAAAATAAAAGTATTGTTTTACACTGCTATTTATTTCTTAGTATTTCTATTTTTTTGGGTGCCGAACATTTAGTCTGTCTATCCGTCTGTCACAGCTTATTTTCTTCGAATCTACGACGAAAAATCTTAAAACTGTATATTGTTTTTATCACCCAATCACGGAAGTATAGCGGTAAATAATAGAATTTCGATTTTGGGGGTAGATTTTGGAAAAAAACTGAAACCCAAAATAAAAATGTTATGAGGAATACAAATATTTTTTTTATAATTTTAAAATCCATAGGTAGTTCAAGAAACGTCTTAAATTTTGAAAAAATAGGGACGATAGGGAATTTCTTGTAGTTTACAGGAAAACCTAAAGGAAAATCCTGTCTTAAAGTTCTGACCGAAAAAAATGTACCTACGGAACCCTCAACAAGCAAATCGTACTCGCAACTTGTATTATTAAAATTGTTTTATCTTAATTACGGCACGTTAGGTAACAGTTTTAATAATAAACTTAAAAATAAAAAGTCTCGTTTTTAATATTTAGTTGTTTTCAAAAATTCATGAGAACCATCCAGTGAGTATCTTGAGAGATGGGAGACTGACCTTTTCGCCTCGTACATATTTTATATGAAGTCAATATTGAAAGATTTAACACAACCAGGTCTAAATAGACGATGCGTTGGAATATTTTTAAGATGGGTTTAAATATAACTTTATTTTATATTAGAGAAGAATGCGGAGTGAAAGATAATGTTGTGACTAAAATGAAGAAAAGTAGTTTACGCTGGTTTGGACACGTTGAAATAATGAAGGATGAAAGATTGACTAAAAAGGTTTATATGGCTGAAGTGAAAGGAAATGCTGGCAGAGGACGACCTAGATGTACTTTTATTGAACATATAAAAATATATTGATCGATGGAAATATTAAAAGTACACATATTCGCCGAGCATCTATGAAAGGTATGATGAATATAAAAGAAGCGAAAGTGATATGTCAAGATCGTAACAATGTCATTCGATTGTCTCTGCCTACCCCTCTTGGGATGAAAGGCGTGATGATAGATAGATCGAAGACCTGTAATCCCTATTAATATAAATGCGAATGTAAGTTTTTTTGTTACGCTTTCACGCAAAAACTACTTAACCGATCATCATGAAATTTTGCACATATATTCTTGGAGGTATTAGAAGTAACATAGGATACTTTTTATTATCACGGCATGATGACGGGAACAGGGTGGGTAGTGTATGAAGTGTATATGTTTGCCAACATTTTGAAATTAGAAGTCGTATGAAACAGCTATCAAATATAAAGTAAAGAATGTGTCAAATCAAAATCTTCTTAAAAAGGAACTCTTTATACAGCCAAAGAGATCGAATATTATTCATTTCGGTCAGCTACAATTAGATACGAATTATAGGGTATATTTTATTTTGTTCGTAAATGTCCACGGGCGAAGCCGGGGGCGGAATGCTAGTTGGTAAATAATTGCAAATAAATAAAATGACTTATTTTAAAATATAGATGTTTTTAGACTGGCTGTTTAAAAGTAGACTTTTAAAATATGACTTTTAATAAAGTTTTCAGCGATCATAATAGTTTATTTAAAATTTGCTTCTTGTTTTAACTCAAAATAAATTAAATTATTTGAAGAAGGGGCCTGACACTTACTTACTACTTATGTATATACATTTTGTGAACCACAAATTGTGAATTCTCATGCCATTAATTGTGTGAAACTCATCACAAAGAATGTAAAAATAGAAAGAGATAAACATGCACTTAAAACTTTGATCAACACTTTTTGGGGAAGGAAATACATTTTCGACTTCCATATAAAGGCTCACGTAAAATAAAATTACATAGTAAAGCGAAGCTTACTGTTTTACGAAGCCGAGATCGGGCAAATAAAGTTCTTTTATTGTTCTTGGTTTTACAGCTCTGGTAATAGGTGAATTCTGGGAAACTTGGTACCCGGCCATCCTGAAGTTAATGCAGCGTTACACTTTCTCTTTCTCTCTCTTGGGACTTACGCCGCTTTTCGCTCGCCTATTACAAGAGCGAAATGTGTAAATGTTATAAGGAAACGACGATTGTAGGAATTAATTAAAGCGAAACGAGTTTTTAATTGGTGACATTTTGTATCAAGCTATGAATTTTCGTGGTTTCGCAATCTTATACCTTTTTTCTGATCAGATTATATTCTTATCTTAATTATATAGTAGTATGAATAATTTATTCATAATTTTATATCTAGTATTATTTCTATTTCTCAGCTCTCTAATTGTCTTTATGGAAAACCTACAATCGACACTTCACTAAATTTATATTGGAAGCCCTTCAAATAAGAAGCACGAAATTTGTATTCGTTTTTGTATTTGTAATATTTTATTATTATGTAAAGTTCATTTTAGGGTTCCTTGAAGAAGAATTATAAAAATAAAATAAAGTTAAAAATTAAAAGGGGTCCCCATACAAGAAACGTATTTTTTCCGGCCTTTACCTCGATCTTAATTATGGCAATATGTACATATAAACGTCTGACTAGAAATATAATCCATAGTCTTAAAAAAACACCTCATAACTTTTGTCCCATACAAATTATATGCTTTACGACTTCTTAAATTACGCGATAACTATAATGTCTTAGTTTCAACATTTAAAATAAATAAATATCAGTTACAACTAAGTTATATGAAGCCCTGTAAGTCGACAATTTCACGCGGATTTTCGCGTCGAGTTCTCTTAATATTATATTTACTAATGTTCCATTTTCTCGTATTTATCCTAGATAGATTATACAAGATACACATATTTTATGAAAACATTAACTACAACTTGCTATTTCTAATAGTTTTTGTATAATACTGGAAGAGCATTATGCCCATTTTGTGTATTTTCGTAATTATTATTTTGTAAAATCGTTCTTTCTCAAATTTTTGGTACGTGAATCTTGGCCTACCTTATCTTATCCTTGGTTATTTCAATCTTCCTAACAACTTTTTAAAGATATATCGACAAAATAAGCCGCGCGATTTACTGAGGTTATTGCGCTAACACAACAAAAAATTAAATGTGTGTACTTATGTACGCGCGTAAGAAGTTATACTTCTTTGGCATCATTAAAAATAGTTTTTATTAATTACAATAAAATAATAAAAGGACTGGAAAAGGATGTCAATACAGTCAATAAAGTTCAGTTTCGTAATGGCTATGGAGTTTTAAAATATCAAATATTGTTTTTATTACTAATTTATAAGTGCTAATTGAAATTTTTTCTTTAATAATAATAATATAACTTAAAATCTTAAATCTAATCTAAACATTAAAATATTAAATATAATTTAGACATTTTTCCATACTGCTGCCGTACAGTTTAAATTTGAAAAATTAAATAAATAATTTATTTTCTTACATTAAGTGTAACTCTCTTATTATTCGAATGTTATTTTTAAAATTATGTCCACTGCCATGGCATCTTCCGGTAATGACTTACGAATAGTAAATAATATTACCTAATCAAAATATTCAATTTAAATCACTACTGAATATAATATAATTAGCACATATATAATTCGCACTTGTATAAAACTAAAACACGTGTTGTGAATGTAGAAACTATAGAAACATGTGGATAAATATTATAAATATGAAAACAGTGATCAGAGGCGACGAGCGGGCCAACATGCGCGACTAATAGAGGTTCTATTTCTATTTTGTTGGTAGCTTTTTTCATTTCTGTATCGGCAACTTCATCCTATCAAAATTTCACTCTTGGCAACTTCATACTGTAACTTTTTTGTTACATCGTATAACTTCACTCTCATAATAATAAAAACCGGCCAATTTTGATTCGGTTTCGCGCAAATTTTTTATTAAACTATTTTTATTGTACGGTTTGTACATGTATTTGTTAAAATTATGATTATTGGTTTTGTAAATGTAAAAACATAACAACTTATTTAAAAAGATACATGCAAAGTTTGTTTCCAAATAAGACAAGACTAGAAAAACGGATATTTCTCCAAACCAATTTATTCTTCTATACTTGTAGGTACATTTTCAATTATTCTCGTAAATCAACAAGTAGTCAAAGTAAATAAATGTACAAGTTTGTGTGAAATATTTATTTTCAGCAGCTTCAAGGTAAATCCTAATCTCTTAATACTTTCAAATCTTTCCTAATCCCCCTCAACAAAATTAAATTCAAATAAGTCCCGTTAAGTAGGTACCTACTTAAGAAGGACTACGAGAAAGTCGAGCTTTGCTTTGCTTTATAAAAATACTTTTTAGATTTCACGTATATTTATCGAATAAAGTGAGAAAAATCGTAAGAAATATAATATTTGTGTAGGTTGTACAAACAAGTTTATTATAAAACATACATACAGTTATAATATTGATAGTGACAATATATCTACTAAATTTTCATATTATATTCTAAAAAAACTTGAAAAATGGATCTTCTATTATATTCAGCGCCATGATTTCCCTTGAGATTTGCTATGTAGAACAAATTTAGGTAAGTTCAAGAAAATATAGGTACAATATAAAGAGTAGGTTTTGTTTTTATATTTCAAAAGCTTTTTACTAGTTCTAGCAAAGCAGAGTCTTTGCAGAAAAATTACAAATTATTGTTTTAAATAAGAAACGTGACAAAGTTAAGATTCCAAAGAAAAACAGGCTTTTCAATCTCATACTTCCAACAGAACTGGCCACTCGTTAGGTACAACCTCACAAATACCATCGGCTAAAAGAGAGAGACTTGGTCTTCCGCTGCAATGGGTACCCTGGGACCGTATCACGGTTTCGGGAGCTGTAAGGCAACCCGTGAAAAAGAAAAAAACACAAATTTTTACTCCTGAAAATATTGAAGTAGACTCAATTTTGTATTACAATTTTATTGTGAAACGGACTCATTTATTAACTGTTAGCCTAACTGAACATTTATCAAAACACCGTAAAACAGACTTTAATGTTTTGTAGTTTTACAGTTAGAAAGTAAAATTGCATAAAAATATGTAGGAGTTATCATTTTAAATGCCACTCAGACACAAGGTACAAGTACGCTCCTTGGATTTCAATGGTCATTTTGTGCAAATAATCATCATTCCTGAAACAGGGGAAAGGAAATTTCTATAGATGACCCAAATAACTAAATACCTCCTACATGAAGCCAAATGAATGACCAGAAGAAATAATTTCCTCATCGCATTTGTATACACAATAATAAAATTAATGTTGTTTATAACCTAAATAAATCTAATCAAATAAAAAAGCCATATATAATTAATATTAATTTTCAATGAAGATAGTCCTGTTGTGATGAAACGTCTAATAAACCTTTTAAAAAAAAGTGTACCGACTTCAAAAATTTGCACTGAAAAGTAAGAAATAATAAAAATTTCGTCGTAGAATTTGAAGACGGTTGGTGCCAAATTAGAATACGAAATTAAGTAAACATCTAGGGACATAAAGATCTGTTCAATATTATCTGTGTTTGTACTGATGATCGTTGGTTCCTAATGAATTATCTAGATTAGTGAATTTGGGTACTAAATTATTTCTAATTTGGCACCAACCGTCTTCAAATTCTACGACGAAATTTTTATTATTTCTTACTTTTCAGTGCAAATTTTTGAAGTCGGTACACTTTTTTTTAAAAGGTTTATTTTTCCCTTTTAAGTGATTTTGTTGCCCTGAGAAATAAATAATAACGCAACTAAAAAAAATGATGGAAAATTAAAAAAAATACTGCGGTGGATGGGAATTGAACCTCGAGCAATGTGCACCCTGCGCTGCATCCCATACCTTTAGCCGCTAGACCACCGTCGATACGAAAATTGACAACTTCGTGTCAATAGCAACCGTTGCTAAGGCCTTTCTCTGATATATAATTTTCAGCCGTAAACATAAGCAAATTACTGAATTTCTGGAAAACTACTGAACTGATTTTCGTCATATGTCTGTGAGATGATGACAAGAAATTATTATATCCTTAAAAAATAAGTCGCCAAAATCAGTATATATTTCATCGAGATATTAAGAAAAAAAATACTTATAAAGTGTGATTTTTCAATATTCCTGAAAAACCAGTGAACCAATTTTTATGAGATAAAAATGGGACCAATCCGGAAGAGTTATCTGTCGATTAAAAAAGAAACCATCAAAATCGGTTCACAATTGGCGGAGTTATCGATGTACATACATACATAAAAATACGGTCCGAATTGAGAACCTTCTCCTTCTTTTTTTTTTCGAAGTCGGTTAAAAATATAAAATAGTAATCTGTCTGTTAAGGGAACCGTGTAACCGAGGATAACCAGCACAAGACATTTTTTCCCCTAAGTAAATCATTTTTACTACAACTTATACTACTACAACTACTACTACCTACTACTAAGGGGCTGTTTTGTTGAGGTATTTTGAGATAAAATAAGGCCTCTTAGTATTTACTATAACAATTTATTGAATTTAATTAGAGTCTGTCTCCAAAAAAGTGAGAAAGAAAGTTTTTCTAGCCTTTTATTTCATTATTCATATTAATTTGCCTATATTAATTAAGTATAATTCTAGTAAGTAAGTAATGCTAACTAATATTTGTCTAAAGATTAAAAATAACTAAATAAACCAAGTCCGCGTGGAATAGTGGCAAGAATACTGGCTGCATTTCCCCGCTGAAACGCGATGCTGATTCGTTGAGCGAGGAAGGAGCCTGCCCTCTTGTCACCAGAAGAGATGATCAGTCGAGGGGATACATCTTTAATAACATTTTTGGCATTTGAACCCCACAGACCTAAAGTTTCTACACCAAACGGCACAAATTTGTTGTTTTTAATAATTGAACTATATTTGCCCGTTTGTTAGACTCTGCGATTTCCACCGCAGCTCCCGCTTTGATTGCTGTTTCCCTGAGATGAGACGAGGCTAATGTGTCCACGCACGTAGCACACAAGGACCCGACCTTGCTCCCAGGGAATCAGAGTCATTCCATCGGGTCTCTTGCTGTCTTCCCAGATAATTCCCGTTGGCTCTAGGAGAGCAGGGATGTCTATTGACGCAAGAGCCCTTTGGTGGTATCATTGAGGGAGCTGTAGCGAGAATGCCTGCCTACACTTTTTATGCAGGAAAGTCCGTGAGTTCCAAACACGTTCCAAATTGATCAACATCTTTTCCACACGGACATTTATGTTCGCAACATACTGGTGCTCCTAACCTTAGGCCTACACTAATTCTAAAAATTTCGTTATCCAAAAATGTACCGACGTTTCGAGATGGTATAGCGTGTAACCAGTGGCTTCTCTGATGAAGCCATATTTTTATTAAACTGACAAATCATCGTAATAGTACATTGTGATACACTGGTGTTAATATTATTATTTTACAAAATTAGTTTTTTTGTTCATCCTTATATCACGTTAAAACAGAGTAAAGTAGGCCACACATTGGTCCGGTATCGCACCGAAAATTACCCATTCCGGCTGCCATACGACCTGGGCCGACCGTTTGTTACAATAATTGGACGAGTGTGTGGTCAGTTTCGGTGGACCGTACGGCGGCATGCCGGTGATTAGACGAATGGGTGGGCGCGTTTACATAGAGATAGTTGGAGGGCACAGAAAGTGATATAGTCTACTTGTTGTCCCGGAAATCCTTCGGGGTACATTCTGAAGCGGGCGGAAAGGTTAGAGAAAAGAAGTTAGGAAGATTATTAAATAACTATAACAAACAGTAGAATGAACCATTACGTGAACATTTTCAAGTAAGTTAACGAATCAAAGTTGAGTACAGTGTCCGCAAATCTTGACAAAGTTTGTGGGTCCATTGTCATCAAGTGAAGCGACAATTAACGACCACAATCGCTGTAATTGCACGAGCTTGAAATCATGACTGCCGCAGCTTGCTCAGCACTAATTACTGAAAGTATACGTCTCTGGAATCTTTACAGCATCTGTAATGCAGAAATGTACATGGAAAGACTAGAATTCAAATCCAATATGAGTAAAAATGTACACGTTTTTAGGCTTCCGTACCCAAAGGCTGCAAAACGGTAACCCTATTAGCAAGGCTCCGCTTTCTGTCCGTCCGTTTGTCACAGTCATCTTATGAACCGTAATAGGTAGACACTTGAAATTTTCACAAAGTGTGTATTACTATGGCCGCTAGAACAATAAATAATAAAAATAAAATCTAGTTAAAAATTAAAGGTGGTACCCAATAACCACAAAAGAAACGTGTTTTTTGGGCGTATGTTGCTCGATCTTAATAATGGCAATGATGGTCATACATACATACAAACGTCTAACTATAATGCATTAAAAACCGGCCAAGTAAGAGTGGGACTCGCGCTAATTTGTTCCTGCGCCATTCAGAGGCATCAAACTTGGTCTGACCTTAGTGTTATAGTGATGTGCCGGATCGTTAAAAATGTATATCCGCGGATACGGATCTGAATACGGATATTTGGTCTCAAGATCCGCGAATACGGATACGGATACGGATACGGATCTTAACTTTCTTAGAGTATGCGGCGGTAAATATTGCACATCGGCCTTTGGAAAGAGATAATCTGTTATGGACCTCTTTAAGAGTGAACTCTCATAACAGATACGATTTTAAGAAATAAAAAATAATCTGAATGGAATTTAACAGTTTTTCATTGTTATTTCATCTATGAATTGAAAATTAATAAGGTAAAAGATCCGCCAAAAACTAACGGATACGGATCTTTCTTCTCCCTCGGATATCCGCGGATATGGATATCCGGCACATCACTAGTGTATACCACTATTGAGTGTACGGAACCCTTCGTGCACGAGTCCGACTCGCACTTGGCCTGTTTTTTACAGGTATTCTTGTATTTTCAGCTGTCAAATTGAGAAATTGAGAAATTTTTACATCCGCCCCAAATTCCATAATTCTGTTTTTGCAAATGGCAAGTTTTATTATTTATAGATTACAAGGAGTGGAAAGATAGACAATGAAATTGAAAGGAGAGTAAAAACTGGAAGCAAGGTATTTGGTGGATTAAACAATGTTTTTAGAAATAAACAACTTACAACTTAAAGTAAAATTAATATACATACAAAATTATACAAAATGAAAAAGAAGCATGAAAGTAAGATAAATCCAGTGGATTTTTTTTCCTATGACTAAGTACATACCAAGATTGTTTACAAATACTAATTAATCATTTTGAACGAATAACAACGAGGAAAACTGTAGACGTGCGTCAGACAATCCAACGTGACGTAGAATCTAGAATAATTCTAATTATTGTAACGCTGCATCTGGCGGAAAATAGTGAATGGGTTACTATTAAATTGGGAGGAAATTGTAACTCCCGAGCGTGTAAAACAGTTGCTTATATGACAAATAAGACACAAAGCTAATGTGGCGACATGGTCAGGTAACAAATATTCAAATGCAGCCAGTAAATAAAATTAAAATCTACTGCGTACGAAACCCTGAAAAAGATAAAGCATACAGTGAATATCCATAAATACACTTGGAAGCAATTTAAATATGTCATCTTCTAATGTAACACAATATTAGGGATTTGCCAGATTTCTTTGATGTTTATGTCAGAAAGAAAATTATATAAGGAAAACGTTGAAGGTTTCTTTAATGATTGATGTTAACAAACAAGATACAACATTTTTCAACATTCTCTGATTTCTTACTAATTGAGTCGAAAAAAATGTTAAATAAGAATTTGTGAAAATGGTCGTAAGTTTAAACTAAGATGGGTGGGTTTTGTACTAATAGGCATTTTGATCTCAAAATAACTCAACATGGATTACCCGTCGGCTAAACAAGGATTATCCTTCTACTGGGTTTAATGAATTTTGATGCACTTTGATCAGGATTAAGACTTTAATTCAATTTCAAAGTAACTATAGGAATACAAGAAATATGTATGTAATTGCAATTGCAATTCTCTGCAACATCAATCCACGATTAATAAACATGATAAATAAGTAAGTAAGTATACCCCGCTCCCGGCTTTGCACTGGTACAATATGGGTTCACAATAATTTTAATACCTAAATCGCGGACTTTTTGTAGATAATTTTATTCTACACAATTTGTTATATCTCTGACGGATTAGACAGCATTCGCCATGAAAACTCGCCCTCACTTGATCTCAGCAGTCTCCGCTTCTAAAAAAATCAAAAGCCTAAACATAGCTATACCTTTGATGAAGAGAATTTATGTTTATGATGGAAATATTTCAAATAAATGTTTGTCTAAACTTTACGTGTAGTACCTACTATACTTTATAGTTCCAATGACAATGTACACCAATTGATTTTCATTACTGTAGTTGATACAGTATTGCGCACTGATTTTTTTATAGTAAACAATTGGCAATAATTTACATTGTTGTGGCTTTATAAATAATTCAATAGTAAATTAGTATCGTACGATTCTTACAAAAAACTAAGTAGGTGTTTGTCTTTTCGTCGTGTTGAAATTTATTAAAAAAACTAATATTTGATAGCGCAATGGATTAAAATATTGAGGTCCCGGGCTCAATCCTTACTCAAGCCGAAATTCGAAGGACACGAAAAGCAGGCGTCTGCACTCAATACTTACTTCTAATTTTAAAAAAAACATAATTATATTGTGTAAAAATAATACTTTTGAGGTAGCTATAATAAAACCTATAATTTTAATAAATAAATGGATCAGTAGTTTTTCAGGTGTTTTGAAATATCTGATGTTCACCATATTCTTATTCGTCTCGGATATAGCGCATCGATTTGTTTCCATCGGATTTTTAGTCTTAGATATTGAATAATTATTATCATCAACGAACCATAAGAGGCGCTTCATAGGCTTTGCACACAGGCGTTGGCCATGTCCGGCGCGCCTCTGTCTGACTTAATGTATATCAAACAATCATTTTTTTTTCCGGGGGATACAGATAAAGCTATAGAAATTTAGAAAAAATAGCCTTACAAAAATAAGTGAAATCCCATCTCTACATGAATGTATTTATCTATCTATCATCACGCCTTTTATACAAACAGGGGTAGGCAGATACAATCAAAGCCATTTGCTACGATCCTATATATACCTCTTTCGCTTCTTTTATATTTATCATCATACCTTTCATAATACATATGCGATTGTGTGTACTTTTAACATTGCCTACGATTAATATATTTTTTTAATTGTTCTATAAATCGTTCTCTGCCAGAATTTTCTTTCGTTCCTGCCATATAAACATTTTTAGTGAATCATTCATCCTTCATTATTTCAACACATCCAAACTACTTTTTTTTCATTTTAGTCACAACATTGTATTTCATTCCGCATGAATATAAAAATGAGTAATGTGTTGATATAAAGATCTCACAACTTTGGTTAAATTTTTACATTCATTGATGGGATTATATTTTTAAAGTTTATCACAATATACAGAACCCTAACAAAACAGCAACAAACAAGGGAAACAAAACAAAACATAAAACGCACATGTAGATATCATAAAATTCGACTAGTAATAAATAATGGTCTGTAAACTACGTTAGGGTGATGGGTCAGAGTGCGTAACTGCTGTTTAATGTAACCACATGTCTGCGGGCCGTACTATGTAACTATCGGACGAGTACAATTCACGAATTATTTCAATTCGGATTTTATAGAGGTCCATTTTGGATAATAATTTTTGATGTGTAACGTGTAAAGAACCTACATTTTCTTCACCCAGCGGAAGACCAAGTCTCACTCGTTTAGCCGATGGTATTTTTAAGGCTACACCTAACGAGTGGCGTTCTGTTGAGGTATATTTAGATGGAAAAGCCTCTAAGTGTGGTTTGTCGGAATAAGTACGTACATAAGTTTATAATTAAAAAAACCCATCTCTTGTAAAAAATATTAAATAATATTTAAACTAAACCAAACAGTTTAATTAACATGTTTTTTAAAGACAAAGTTTCTGTACCGCGGAAACTATCTAAAAGTCCCTGGTTTAAATATTATGTTTAAAATATATCTTTATGAACCTACATTTCGACTCATGAAGTGACAAACAGAAAACCTTATGTCATAGACAGACGCAAAAACTACTGGACCGATTTTGAAACGGTTTTCATTGCACTAGTAGGTACCTACATAGATTGGTGAGGAAGGTTTATGTTTAAAAACATCACGCTATGTCTTTTGGTCACCAAAATTGGCAATGTTATTCGGGCCAAGCTAGGGCGCGGGTCGCTAGTAGAATATAAGAAAAGAAATAATCCCTTGGCATTAATATAATTATTTCAAGTCAAGATTTCCAAATTAAACATGATTTTAAGTGAAGGAGATAAACTATATACTTATCTGACAAATTTAATTCAAATCCGTTCAACCGTTAAGCAGCGGAGTTAGCATATGTTTGACGTGACTTCTTTCGTTTCGGCCGAAAGGCCTTGAAAAGGCCAAAACGTTTGTGTACCAACAAGGACCGGCCAGAGATAGCCCGGGGCCGAGAGGTCCGGCCCAACAATGTGCGTGCAAATTTGCTACGCCGGGCAAAGACAAGTACACAGAATTTGCCCGCACATTGTTGGGCCGGACATTCTCGGACCGGGTATGTCCTGCACAAGAATGCCGAGCAATTTGCTTGGCCGGAAAAAGACAAGTACACGGAATTTGCACGCACATTGTTGGGCCGGACCTCTCGGCCCGGGCTTTCTCTGGCCGGTCCTTGTTGGACATGAACGTTTCGTTTTGAAGACAAATCCGTAGCATACATTGACACAAGCAACTTCCGATCGACTCTGACGTCACACGTCACACCTTATTATGTCAGTCAGTACAATATCAATTTAATGTATATAGCATTATGGTTCATTTTAAGAGAACAGTGAACACCAAACCAGTTTCTTAGCGGAAATAGTTTTCGTAGAATTTTGAACTTATTGCTAAAGGCATAGCGTACACAGTTCTTTGCTTCGCGGCTGCCGCAGAGTATACGCCGTGCAGAGTTGCCAACTCGGATTTTGAAAAAGACGTAGGATAGTCTAGAAAATTATATAAGTTTATATTATTAAAATAAACGTAGAATTTGTAATAATTGCATATGAAAAGTTCGTAGATCAACGTATTTTTTATTTTAACTTTATTTACTTTAAGATTTTAAAGTTAACGGTAAAATCTAAGATCTAAGCAAAACACGTGAACTGGCAACGCTGACAAACTTTCGTTCGACCGAAAACGAAAACGAAAGTGTCGCTGTCAAAATCTGTGCTAACTCCCCAGGATAGAGTAACAAACATCGAAAGACTATAGAAATGTGGATAATTATGTAATATTGCAACACAATGAGTTGGCCAGATGCATTCATTATTATTGCGCGTGTGCCGTTTAGTGAATGCTTTCAGAACGATATGCATTGAAAATTGATGTTGTGAATAATATGAAGAAATCAGTTTGTTTTTTTAACCGACTTCCAAAAAAAGAACGAGAAGGTTCTCAATTCGGACCGTATATTTTTTATTTTTTTTTAATGTAATTTTTGTAACCGATTCTGATGGTTTCTTTTTTAATCGACAGATAAACGGTTTCTATTGACACGAAGCGGTTAAATGTAATGGGGAGTCATAGGATGCACAAGCACATGGTTCAAATCACATCCACAGCGGTATTTTTTTTTAATTTTCCATCAATATTTTTTTAGTTGCGTTATTATTTGTCTCTCAAGGCAGCAAAATAATTTAAAAGATTAAAATAAACCTTTTAAAAAAAGTGCACCGTCTTCAAAAATTTGCACTGAAAAGTAAGAAATAATATTTCGTCGTAGAATTTGAAGACGATGATTGGTGCCAAATTAGAAACAACTTAGTTCCCAAATTCACTAATCTAGACAATTCATTAGGAACCTACGGACATCAGTGCATACAAACATAGATAATATTAAACAGATCTTTATCTTCTTAGATATTTACTTAGTTTTGTATCCTAATTTGGCACCAACCGTCTTCAAGTTCTACGACGAAATATTTATTATTTCTTACTTTTCAGTGCAAATTTTTGAAGTCGGTGCACTTTTTTTTAAAAGGTTTTTACATGATTTGGTAGAACTTCAAAAAGTGCCAGCAGAGGGCGTTCTCAAAACTCAAAGCTTATATTATTGCAGATGGCGCTGTTGGCGTTTGGAGTTTTCTTTTTATTATTTAAACTAGCATTCCGCCCCCGGCTTCGCCCGTGGACATTTACGAACAAAATAAAATATACCCTATAATTCGTATCTAATTGTAGCTGACCGAAATGAATAATATTCTATCTCTTTGGCTGTATAAAGAGTTCCTTTTTAAGAAGATTTTGATTTGACACATTCTTTACTTTATATTTGATAGCTGTTTCCCACGACTTCTAATTTCAAAATGTTGGCAAACATATACACTTCATACACTGCCCACCCCGTTCCCGTCGTCATGCCGTGATAATAAAAAGTATCCTATGTTACTTCTAATACCTCCAAGAATATATGTGCAAAATTTCATGATGATCGGTTAAGTAGTTTTTGCGTAAAAGCGTAACAAACAAACTTACATTCGCATTTATATTAATAGGGATATAGGGATTGACAAAAAAGAAGGAACCATCCGTCGCCTAAACTTCTATCGAAAAAAAAAATGCAGTTTTCTACCAAATTGAAAGACGTAAGTAAGTACATATATGTGTCACCAGGGTTAGGTAAAAAGAAATCAAATGATTCTCTATTTATAGAAATAATATTGTTGTTAACTATAATTACATGTCGGACTGTATACTTTGGCTGTTACAATTTCCTTAATAAGAGGTTTTATTTATTGCTTTGAAAATAGGAGATTCTCTTGAAAACCAGTTTTGGTAAAAAAATGTCTCTCTCTGTCTCTTTATTTCCTCTTTACGGGTTGCCTTGTAGCTCCCGAAACCGTGTCCCCAGGTACCCAGCGGAAGACCAAGTCTCCCTCTTTTAACCGATGGCATTTGTGAGGCTATACCTAACGAGTGGCCAGCAGTTATGTTCAGAGATATATTTAGATGAAAAAATTCTAAGTGTGGTTTAATAAAAAACATATTGGTACATGGCCTGGATCGAACCGACGACGTCCGCTTAGTTATTACTATACATCTAAACCACTCGGCCACCGAAGCACAAAAATATTTAGCAGTTTAATAATATCAAAATTTTACTTACTACATTATCATAAATAATAATATAATTGATAATATGCATACTATAACTAGATTTCGAAGGAAATCTCCTGTAAAATATAGGAAATTCAATATTGTTTTCAAAATAAAACTGAAACAAAACAGATTGAAACACGACTCGTTACAAAAATCTTCGAATTGCTAAGGATTGTATAACTTCTCCGTATTTCTTAATTCGGTTGGGTTCTGAGATACCTTATCTTGGATTGCGTAGTGAACGTGCGTTACAACAGGAGCCACACCTTCTCCTTCTTTCCACAGCCACCCTTCTCCCCAAGCACCCTGAATCCTGATAGATGCGCGCGCAATCAAACTTTGATATTAGGTTCTGTTCACATCGATAATGTTTATAATCGTGATAAGACCGCTGGTTTTTTGATATTCTCAGCTCTCAGACTCTCAATGCGACGGAAATGTGAATTAAAATTAAAAAAATCGAATATTCAAATGATTCTTTGGTGATCCTTTATATTATTATAACATTCTTTTTGTTTTTATTTCCAACCAAGTGGAACTGTATTCAATACAGCTAATTAGGTTACCGAGGTTAGAAGTTATAAATCATTGGCTACTACTGCATGAGTAGCTATTTTTATTTTTAGAACACCGATTTCACTCTATTCATTAAATGAAGGGGGTTGTGACACATCCGCTGTTTACGTTTCGTTGAATTGCCATTATGAAAGAAACATGAATAATTATTTAAAATATAAAATTAATTTAAATATGATTTAAAAAAACTAAATAGATACTATTTAATTGTGAAACTCATCTCCAAAGGAAAATCGTGGCTTTATAATCCTTATAAAGTGTAAAACAGTGTAAAAAATATGTTTCTTTGCACGCATATTTACGTGACACATTTGGATTACTTAAATTAGTTCTGTTATGCCACTATTGATAAATATAGTAAGTTAAAAATCGAATCGATAAACTAAATCGGACCTTGTTTACGTAAATAGCTCGTTTGTTAGTACTCAAAGCTGGTAAAATTTGCCGCCATTTTGTTTCTAGCGTCCGTCGGTTGGCTTTAGATAAAAATAAGAACATAATAAGTATTATTAAACATATTAATATAGGTACACAATCGCGTAATTTAATTCTCAATCCAATATCATAATTATCAAAATTAAAAATAAAGAAAATAAATATTACATTGTTATTTCAGTCGATTATAATTTGTTCTAAGAAATAATCGATTATTTAATAAAACACTTTCAATAGTAGGTATACATCTCTAAAGTAAAAATTATGTTTAAAAAATAAGTGTTACAACCCCCTCCTAAAATAAATAGGTAGAGTAATAGCTGTGGTAATTTTAATAATAATATCTATAAGTATTATGCATATTGTATCGCAATGACATTAATTAAAAATACTTTATTGGATTTAAAAAGTACCTACTTACTTAACAGAAAAAAATAAATAATAAAATAAAAAATAAAAATGCTCCTTCATTGATTTTCTGCATGCTATTTTACAACAAGGAGCAGAAGTTTTGAGATATCACTACTATTAAATCTCCCACGTGTTAAATAAAATAAAAGTACTTATGAACGTCCATTATGCTGTTGTATAATGCATTTATATACAAATTATTCAATTTCAAATACAAAAATAGTTAAAACAAATTAAAAAATACATAATACACAAGTGGACCAGTTTCATGGATGTCTTCAGCTCATGCAGACACAAGCAAATTACACATTTTAAAGTAGGTATGTACATGAATATTATATCAATAAGTACATAATCGTGATAGGTATTTCAGGCACTATTTTCTTCTATCTATTTTACTGGCATATGTAAATGTTGCATCTGAATTACAATAAATTATTGTAACCGCGACTTAACAATGGGCTGTTGGCGGGATGCGTTGGGAAAAATCTGTAGCTAGAATCAGGAGCGCAGCGCCGCCGCTCGGTCGCCGAAAGTACGCAAACGTCACGCGGCGACACGCGCTCCATCTATCGGAGATATTTTCTGACAGGTGGCGCTGTTAGCTCACCTGCGCCGCGGGCGGGCAGTCTCTGTCGCGCCAGACTGCCACAAGCTGAAGCACGTAAAAATAACCTCAAAACTACAAACTTGTTCGATTTGTCGTCGTTTAGATTACTAAATATGCGCGATCATAATATCAGATCAGTTTAATAAGGATAACTAATACACGATACAGTGACATTACTTGTGCGCGGTTTATTGTAAAAACGACAGTTCTATTTTAGTCAGTGTTATTTTGGAGTGATTTTGACAAGAGCGAAAGTTTTTTAGAGGACAATACAATGTTTCTTTTGGTGGGCTGTCAGGCGGCAGCCCCCAAATGTTGTGTCAGAATGTGGTGGTTTACATTTGTGTTTGTGTTTATATTGGAAAGTTATGGTGTGATGATGAACACAAATATTTCTACTCCAATAACTAACAGTAAGTTGTTATAATTATTTCAAAGTGTTAAGTAGACTTATTTACTGTTACATTGTACCTTTGTACAAACCTAATTCATATTTTAACCTAGAACGCCTTTTGCTTTAGCTAGTCAGTGGTACGTACGTCAACTTTTATTTACATCTAAAACAGGTTTGTTACGTATTCACGTGTTACTTGTTTACATATTACTATAGCTAGGTAATGTCAAACTGTTACAAAGTAGATAGGGTATTATGTTGTATTAATAATACCCACAAAAGTTACAGTTTGTGATGGGTACCTATCAATCAAGGAGACGTATCCTGCGCAACTAATACTGCACTGTGAAGGTTGTAAAAGCGTAAAACATATACTACTATGAAAATACCAGACCAGGAGATCATCTTTATCACTTACATGCTTCTGTGATTCTAAATTACCTACCTACTTCGTATTATTCATTTATCTTCTTCTATCTATACTACCTACTAATAATAAAGCTGAAGACTTTGTTTGTTTGTTTGTTTGAACGCGCTAATCTCGGGAACTACCGGATTTGAAAATTTTTTTTGCATTTTATAGCATAATTCTAAATAACATCACGCTACGACCCAGAGGAACGGAGTAGTAACCATTAACGCGGGTGCAACCGCAAGGCACAGGTAGTTTTTAATACATTTTCATTCGGTATACGGATACCTGTAAATAGCTAAGAATAAAATATACCTAGTGTCAAAATGATTGGCGACAGAATGTACTTGTCAGTAGTAATAGTAAGCTAAGTTGTAGACAAATTGCGTTCTATGTTAGCTTTTTCTTAAAATTATGACTAGACGGACAATGGAAATAATAGATACGATTAAAGAGTATCAAAATTAAAAAAGTTAAATTTTTAGATCAATGATAAAGATACATTTTCTTATCAATTAAACTTTTCAATTGTATATTTTTATTCGACTATACGCTCAAAGAATTTCTAATCGTTTTATTACCTATAAGAATAGATTTTTGTGTTATTGGAACACCCGTGCGAGAACTGTCAAATCGGACCGCTAAAATGTCTTTTTAACCGACTTCAAAAAAAGGAGGAGGAGGTTCTACATTCGTCGGAATCTTTTATGTTTTTTTTATGTATGTTCCCCGATTACTTGAAGACGCCTGGACCGATTTGCATTTTTTTTGTTTGTAAGGGTATACTTTCCAGGTGGTCCCATGGTCATCAGGTCAGGATCTGATGATGGGATCCTGGAGAAATCGAGAACTCTTTAAATTTTATAGGCACACTTGAAGCGATTTGGGTATTTTTTTTATAGTGACTTGTACATTTCCTTCCGGATGGCACACTTTTCAGTTAATAATTTTTGAAGTTGGTAAACTTTAAAAAAAATGCAATTATATTATAAGATAAGATGCGGTATTAGGAGACAGATAACAGACGGGTCTTATCGCTGATATTATGCATATATTTTTATAGGTGCACGTATCGGTTTACTCATTATGTCATTGACATTTGAATTTGATATTACGTTCATATAGGTAGGTAGGCACAAGCATGCTGATTGCTGACATTAGGGAGTAAATTTCACGTGTATTTTAACTATAGTGTAGGTACCTATATTCTATCCCTATCACGTCACATAAAAAATACCTTGTATAAGCATTTGGTGCGGTAAAATAGCTTTTATATATGATATGATTAAGGATATGAGTGAGATCTGCTCCATTGATCGTTGTGATACCTACCTATTTGGATTTATAGAGATGACTATTTTCGTAATTTCACTGTTACAACTGTCTCCTTGTGTTTCATCGGAATGACGAATGGACATCACGAAATTAATGGAGTTGCGATGAAAACGACGGAGCTAGGAGCAACTATTTATGTACCTACCTGCTGAATATTCTTTCTAGATTGTTTGTCGTTTTCTATGGTGGCAAGGTTCCTCAGCAAAATCAACGTAAGGAAATCATAGACATGTAAAGTATGTGTACCAATATTCAGCTATATACAAATATTTAGCTTAATCAGGGATTCGAACCTGGTTGTTTATTTCCATATTTAGGTACCTAATATATTCTAATAATAATTAATCCCAAGATATCTTTGCCAGACACAGTAGGTATGCATATTATCTGTTCCTGCTTATGAGATGCTGATACACTGCATAACTTGTGCAGTTGATAAGTTTTAGTACCTACTATGAATGGATTACTCATAACCAGGTGCGTTGTAGTAGTCTAGGAAATTTATCAAATGATAAGCATAAAACGACACTTAAGGAGGGGTGCAAGTTTGTATGGGAAAAAATGTTGTTTTGGTTGAATCTACTTGAAACTTAGCTAGAGAACATAGGAGTTGACCTAAAAGATTTTGATTGTTAAATTGGGCATGGGGAAATATTTTTACGGGACTGGGAAAATATTAATTTATAGGTACCGAATTTATACTTTTTTTAACTTCTGACTGACGGGGAATTTACGGGGGTAAAAAATAAAATTAAGGGAAATCTCTGCGTATTTACATAAATTACGTCATTATTCCTAATTCTATGCGAACGAAGTCGCGGGCAAAAGCTAGTGATATTATAATAATCAGAGAATTTTTTTTGCACCTATCTATCGTAATTTTTGGAACAACTATCACCTATGGCCTCACATCGCACTGGCAGTAGGTATATATGTTAAATATTTTTTTATCGTCAAAAATCGTCATGAAACAAAGCAGATTGTGAATATCTCACTACTTATAATCGCTGAAAGTTTAATTAAAATTAATTCAGCCTTTTTTTTCTTTTTTTTTTCTTCACGGGTTGCTTTAGCTGGTCCTAACATTGCCTAAATGCATGGAGCAAACTTAGCCAATTTAATACATGTTCTAACAAAACATGTTTAGCCGGAACCCTTAAATACTATAGTATAGTATATTATTCAATAAAAGTAGTAATAATATTTACTGATGCTGATTGGACGGAAGATTTGTATAGCAGACAGACACATCAACACCTCAATATGGAATCATAAAGTGAATTTATTTAAAATAATAATACTTAATGACTAGATTATTATTAGCTTTTATTTTCAATACTGTTTGGTACAAAGTACGTTATGTATGGCAAATTGCCAAATGTATAAACTCTACTATGACGTTTGTTTGTTTTCAAGTTTTTCGCACCCTGCCGCAATGACTTCACTATTAATACTGTAACCTGTTAGTAAAAATTTTGCTACTCGACATACTGGTGTGAAACATTTTATGAATTATCAGTAAGTATGTAGGTATCTAACATCTATCTCAAATTTCGTAGGCTAAAATAAATCGTGTAATGAACGAATTATCATATTGCTTACAACATTTAGTTCAAGTTTATTGCGGTTTTGTTAAGCTGACATAAAAATAATTTGTCGCTATTTTAATTTGAAGTAACTTCCATCAGTAGGTAATCACTTAAGTTTATTTTTATGTATTCGTCCATAGTTCAATGGTTAAAGGTTTGGTAGGTATTGAAATTTGAAGTTACGAGCAAAAAGGTGAAAAAAATAATCAATTTCTGATATTATTGGGGGTAACGCGACCTTAGGTTTACTTTAGTAGTTAGTGATGGAGACGATTCCGTCAACCTTATCAGCTAAATTGTGACAACAATCAGTCGTGCGACGGCAATTTGGTTGCTATAGCAACCGGTCGCAAATTGTAATCATCTAACCCAGTTGTATTTTAGTCACTCGCAAATAAATGACATTTTAGTTTAACAATTTAAGATTATCGTCCTTTATATTAACAAAATTGTGCTAGCCTTATATCTAGTTAGTGTACAAGTACACACGTACTTAATACACTCGCAATATTCTCATACGTTAAAAGACATACATGTGCCAGGGTATTAGGACCCTCGCATATTAGGTTTCCGGCGGGAGCGAACACAATAGCACAATGGAATTCCCCTTAATTTACGTTGATCATAATAAAGTGATAAGGTAATGTTGAATTGTGGATATCAAATCAATATGTATTTATTAACGATATGTTACTTTGTTCTTCATCCTACTAGTTCTGTACGAATATGGATGATATTTGAAACACAAATCCTGGATTTACACATAAAGTTATTTGTTTTATTCCTACTAAACGCAGGTGAAACCGTAGGCATATCTTAGGTAGGTAAGTATATCCAAAGAGAATGTAATCACTATTGGATATGTCATTAAAATCTTGCTTTCTTTTCGATTCGATAATAACTCTTGTTATATTTTCATTTTTACGACATACGAAATAGTTTTTCCACGTGCCGTGATAATTTATAAACATTCTGTCGACGCTCTCCAGGGGCAACTAGTCAATAACAAAAATAAAAAGAGAGTCTTATTATAAAGAGTGAATAGTACTATTCCATTAGTGACATTTTATATGAAGCTTAATTGTTCAGGAACCTGAAGAAATAATAGCTGAATGAGCAAGTGGTAACTGTCTCAATTTTGGCGCCCCGCAGCTGACGCGACGTCCATAAAAGTCTTGCTGATGAAAAGAGCACAATCCCATTGTGATGGCTATAAAACGGGCTTTGTGTCGGCGGAGACGCCATTTTGTGAAAAATGAAAAACGAATCGCACTTGTCATATTCAGTCCCATTTTATTAGAGGCACATCCCGCTACCTTTCTTTGTGAACTTGTCCAATTGATTCATTGTATTTTTATTGAAGACGAATTTTCAATTCTCTGTTGTGTTGATGATTGATCTATTGAAACGCTATTTGTATGATTGTGTTTTTTCGACATCTGATATAGGTAGATATCGGTGAGAAGATATTCACAATTTCTAAGATTAAGCTTCCACCCTTCTTAATAGTTTTTGTGTTAAATTGAAGACATAGTTGTTTTACGCATGAAAAAATCAATTTGATGAGTGTTAGACTCACCCAGAATTTCGTCCTAAGAAAACAAAGACATTTTCTGGAGAAAAGGTAAAAGAAACAAACGGGAATTTGTGTAAAACTACATTGGCAGCCATTTGTGAGGCAGCAGCTGTGAGGTCACACGAGCGAATGTACTACTGGATTAGATAAGAAGGTCCCATTACCTTTTTCAATCCACATATTTAATGAAACAAGTTAGCACATTTTTTTCTTAGAACTGAAATATCATAGCAACAGTCAGAATACGGCCATCCATTACTATGTGACGGGAGACGAGGGTTCCCAAATTGGTTATTCTAGCGAGCCTGTAATAACGTTTTGTTCAGAATAACCTGTGTGAATGAGCTTGAGAGAGCTTTTCCTGTAAAGTAAACACTCGTATCTACTTGAACATCTTGTAAGTGCCTTTTTGTTTTAATTTCAACATAATTTTGACCTTTGAAGTACCGTATCTAAATCAATTACAAAAGTGTATTTCATTATAATATTTCCTACACAAAGATATCTTAGCTCTTATTAGATATCTATGAATATATATTAATTTAGTTACAACGTTCTAGGTTCCCAATTAATTGCAGAGAAGTTTGTGGCCAAGTTGAGCAACTACGTGGCACGATAGTTGTATACCACTTGCCTAGTTTCCAACTTCTTAGCTATAATTCAATAACATCTCTTCTCGTATGCTTGGGGACATTTTGGTTCGAAACTTTACATCGAGGATTGTTTTAATATCGCACTTTAATGGTATCCGGCATATTAATTTTATTGTTTTGTCCCTTCTTCTAGTGACGTCCACTCAATTAAGAGCCACTGTCAAGCACAGAATGACACTCGACGTTGACCTCGATTCGGTACAGGACCGTTCTCATTAAGCCTTAGGTACTGCCGCTGCTGTCGATGATATAGATAGACGTTTGTCCAATATGCGAGGGTTAGATCGTTGACAGAGTGGCCAGAAGCATAAAGCTCTGCACAATTTTCAACTTATAGTGTCCATTGATAAGTTCGAAAGTGCCTTGTAGAAAATGAGAACTTAAGTTCTTGCGTTAGTGAATATGCAATTAGTATTGAGTGTGCATTAATTGCTACGGTTCCGAATATCAAACTGACCACGTTCTAATTGTGATTGTATATGTGGATTGTTTTATTATATTAACAATTCTTAAATTAAAACAAGTATATTCAAATCATACTGTTAAAGTTCATTACATGAATGATATAGGGCCCAAAATTATGTGTTATAGAATCTAGAGCTCAATTATGACTTAAGTGTACCTACCTGTAACTTGAGGCAGTTCGAGGAGTTTCAATTGTTCAGGATCAAGTAAGTCTAGAAATTGTCTAACACTTTCTTCTAAAGTCGTATGCATCTGCATAAAGTTACACAATTTATGGAGATGCCTTAATAAGTAAACAAATTACAAGCAACCTTCAAAATATATAATAAGTACATACTGAAGAGCTCAATGCATCCGCACAATATACATGTACATTTATCTCGAAAACCAAAGTATTAGTCGAAAGACATTACTTATAGATACTATATTGTAAGATATAGTTATGCAATTTTAAAAGTTTCTACATTAGCAACATGCTATGCGGAAGATCAAGGAAGAAAAGTTTGTTGCAGAATGTTTTAACAATTATTTGATTTTAAATGATAAATCAGTTTGGAAAGTTTAAAACTATTATTGTATACCATAGATAGGTAAAACCATATTAACCTACATAAGTAGAATATTGAAAACAAGTAGTAGTTAACAATACTATAAATAGAATCTCCGACAAATTATTAATATAACTGGAGTTTACAATTATTGTATCAATATACAGACATGAGATGCTAACGTTAAGGTCAACTGTAAAACTTGGCACACCTTCATGGATATTTATTATATTGCGATACATAGTATTTGTGATACATACATTTGATGGAATCAGATTTACTGTTTGTACGGATTTTTAAAGAACCTTATTAAAAGCAGACGTTATGAAAATGAACATCTAACAAGGATAGTCAAATAGACCCGTAATTTACATACAAACTGGCTCCCAAGGATAAACGGTCCATTTGTATTCAAACCAAGAAATCCCTGCTTACTGTCTAATATCCATTTTATCCAGTTTAGTATTTTAATCGACAAGAGCTTTCCTGATTCATGATATTATTGTTATTACGATGAAAGTGACTTATTTAAATCCGGTTAAATCGAAGCTGGCTTTGAACCTGTGAATGAATGTGTGAATGCTAGGTTGTCAACATAGATGACAATTTTCTCGGAAAGCGGCAATGATTATTCCCCCGATGCTCATATGATATGGAAACTGTTGACCTCAGTGATCATTCGCAAATCTATTTTAAACTTTACATTGTAATGCATACAGCTCTGAATCCCTTGAAATATTTGACAATGTTATGTTCATTTCTCGAAACGGGAGTTTGAATGGGAGTTGTTCGTTACGATAATGTTTTCGCATCAAGTGGATGTTGGTCTTTGATCGTTTGTAGATACTTTTGTTATATATATAATCTTCATTGCTGATCAAAATATGCTAGTCAATGAATTTGGTCCTTTCAACAGATGTCTTGTCCACTTCTTCTATATTTATTATTTTGCTTTTTATATTTTTCTACATCGTTTTGATATGAATAACGTTCATGGACAACAATCAAAGTTTGCTTTAGTCAATAATGTTTAGAAGTCAATCTGTGGAATAGGATGAGGCAGTACGGCGAGACACCGGGGCTCACGGGAAATCAAACGTGGACGGGCGGTGCCATGCTTCTGCAGAGGCCGGGCGTTCTAATATAAGTAACACTGAAATTGGAAGTATAAACTTTTCTGTTATCGAATTGTCTCTTATATTTTCTAGTTTTCAGAATACAAATATGTTAAACGTCCAAATTAAAATAAAGTGATATTAATAGAGAAAAGTAAATAATGGGGGGGTTTGTTGCAGGACTTGCAAGAAATTTGATAATGTTCAAAGATGATATCATTTTAAAATTAACAGATTTTAAGGTTCATACTACATTAATTAGTATGCATTTGCGTACAAGTAAAGTGACTAACATTATAATGTTAAATTCGGTATGTAAAGTAAAAGTTAAGGTATGCTGAATCCAAAACCGTTTCGAGACATTGGTTTAATAATCCGTATTTTTCAATTTATAGTTCTTAAAATCGTGAGATTGTCTTTATTTTTTCAAAAACAAATAATTAACTTAACCTACATTTCACCTATGAATGACGTCATTATATCGGCTAAATAAAAGCAAAATATTTACTTGTCAACCAATGTTACCATGTTACTAGATATACTACTATTTCAGTAGTAAGAATGTTTAAATATTTTTTATGGTAGGATATTCTTTGACCTTTGTATATATTTTGTATCACAACAACTATGCAGACTACGTTATAAAACCCGTAAAGATGTGTTTCTTTGTTGTTGTTTTAATATGTTTTATGTAGAAGTGGTAGGTTTTGGTAGATTTTGTAGGATTTAGAGACGGCAACACTATTGTTTGTTAAATGTCAAAGTCAAAGAGCACAGTTGTTCTTTTTTCTGTACCAACATATCAAAGGTATTGAAGTATTCAGCCGACAGAATGACGTCATCAGTGCTAAAACTTTGATAATTTATTATAAAAAAACTACTGAATAGAAATAAAAAATATTCAAATTAGTTTCTTAAAATAGCTTAATCTTTAAAATAAAAATATAAAAATCTTAACTTAGCTTTTACTTTACATACCTACCGAATTATTTTTGTTCTGTTCAGATGTTTACCCTGGACTTATTGAAGTGAAGTAAATAAATTGAACATGACATACGGGTTCAAAAACCGAACCGGACCGGAATTGACCGGATATAATTAATTTATGCAATTGGGGGATGAGGGTGACATACAAGATGCGTTAATGAAGTAACAACTGCTAAATAACCTACTGTAAAACATGTCAAAATTTAATTATTTTTTCTACAACCCTAATACTAAATAATATTATAAAAGCAAAAGTGTGCTAGTTTGATTGTCCTTCTTTCATATCAGAACAGAGCAAAATTTAGATGTAAGTAGTTTGCACAGAGACTGTTGGAGGGCCGGAGAGTGACATAGGTTACTTTTATCCCGGAAACCCTTAGAGATAAATTCTTATAAATGTCACATTTCAAAAATTTCAACAAGCAAAGCTGTGTAGGTACAATAATAGCGAAACGTTGTTTGATGGTTATATAGTTATTTAGTGTAGTCTAGTTATGTGCTGATATATTCCACTATAGTCTTAACTCACAGCACTTTCATGAACAATGCGTACTTGACATCCGAGACGAGGCGCCTGACGAGCTACAAGAAATATCTGAACGGGAGGGGCGTGTTGTGTCGGTATAGAGGCAGAAACCGAGCGGATGCCTTTGTTGTTATTTCAACCAAACTCTAGCTTTAATTATTCAGTAATTTGATACGCTGAGCCTCACTTGATGATTATTTGATTAAACTTCAAACTTCGTAATTAACAATTTATTTTCTTTTGTTCTAATTAAATTATGTTCAATAGGAAAATGCGAGGAACTGAAATTTGACGAAGCGTAAACCGAAACGGATGTTTTTGATGTACGAGTACGGAGTTCAAATAATTCATAAAGTCGAACATTGTTAGAAATTCTTTTATAGCGAAGCTAAAGTAACTGAGACCGAGTTAGAAAATAAGATAAAAATGTTTTTATTTTTCAACGGATTTATTTGTTTTGTTGTGTGCTTTTTCCAACAAGAAAGTTTTAAAATTGAAAAAGAGGGATAATATAAAATATCATGAATCGGTAAAACTTTTGTACTATATTTTGAACTAGCAAGAGAATATTTAATATTTAAAAGAGAAGCAGTTTTTCCGACGAACGTCGAAGTAATAATTTGGCAAACAAGCGAAACAAGATTGGACCTTGTCAGGCAATATCGTCGTGATGAACGAATAACATTTAAAAATTGATTTAATATTCTTAAAAATTCCATGCATAGTCTATTATTGTTACTTTTATGTAAATATCCATATATTTCCATCGACTTTGCAGGTTGAAATTATTTTGTAAATTTTTTTCTACATCTGCATTTCACACATTTTAAGAATATTGTAGTTTACAATAATGGAAGTTAGATTAAGAACCGAAATCATAATAATATGGAAAGCTAATTTTTACAATAGATTTTATCTCCTACACTTTTTATAATAATTTTCTCTTGTTGGCTTTTACTTATAGTGGAAACTGCAAGGTTTTATAGTTTTGCTCCTTTTCGCGACCCTCTCCTCTCCTGCTCGGGCGTTGTTGGTTGCGTTGCTAAATCAGCTTAAATTGATCCAGGTTCCAGGCCAAGGACCTGCTAACTAATAGACGCCCAACACATATTGTTTTTTATGAAAAAAATAATCAAATCTCTTCTCACTAAAATTCTCGTATCTTTGGTTAACTGCGTTTTAGCTTGGATAAGCTTATTAGTCTGAACCAACTAACCAATAAGATGCCAAAGTAGTCAAATAGGTGTTATACGTTGGTGTTTATAATACGTTTTTTTTTTCTTCACGGGTTGCTGCTTTACAGCTCCCGAAACCTTCCAGTTCCAGGGTACCCAGCGGAAGACCTAGTGTCTCCCTCGTTTAGCCGATGGTATTTGTGTGATATATCCATCCATCCATTATAATACGTATCCAAGGTAAAATTCAGTTTTTTATTGAAACATTTACCCAAGATACCAACATTTTAGTCATAGTCGATTTGAAGTCAATGAAATAGCAGGAGGGTGCTACGCGCAGATTGGATGTCAGTATGGAGTGGCTTCGTAGGCGTACCATGATCACTTGATTTTAGAACAAGGACCGTTCTAGCAATTTATGTAATGAAATCAAATTAGCGTACTTTACCTCCCTTGCTTACTTGTACTGGTACTTCATTGTATACTCTTGTATTTATTCATTTTGGCTTCAACCTAGTTCAGGCACTTGTATTTTTTTATCTAAGTTTGTTATTATGGTCTATCTATGTTATTCTATCACAATAAATATTTTATTTATTGTTATTATATTCATTTTAGTTTTTTGTTTTAAGTAGATATTAATAGAAAGCAATTTCCTATTTATAAGTAACCGTAACGGATGGTCAGTAGTGGGCAGCCTGTCGCTACATTCAATCATCAATGGGACTGCAGCTGTGACTTCTTAAATTGAAGATCTATTATTTTCAGTATAGTTATCTTGTTACAAATCAATATTATTTTTTTAATTCACATGCAGTACCTAAAGTTGTTTGCTAATTGTTACTTTTGTACGTATTTGTAACACCTGTAAAGTTTAATTGATTGTTTGCTATTGTAATACAAAGCGTTCAGTTGACTGATACTAATTTCTCTTTGTCGAAAGATGTCAGTCAAATAAATTGAGTTATCGACCTGTTCATTTACATACAAATTGAGCTTCTGTTGCCTTCAGGCAGTTTACGGTATCAAATTGACTTCTGATAACAATATTTTTGGGGCAGATGTTCAATTAAGTTCTTGTAGAGTTAACAAGGTAGCGGAAAATTGTAATATTCAATATTTCTTTTATAGGTATATTTATTTATAAGGAGAATTTACAAAAGGTGTAGGTTAGGTTAGGTTAGCCCTACACTTTAAAATATTCTTACCAATAAATATATAAAACTAGTAAGTATTATAAAGTGATGAATTATATTTGGATGTGTGTTTGGGAGATTTCAAAAATCATTTTACTAGGTATTCTAAAGGTTACTTTCACATTACAAAAATTGACACGGAAGCAATAGTCTGTAAATAGCATACTGGGTAGGTACGGCAGGAGGGAGAGGCATGCTAGTAAAATGAATACTGATGTGGAATGACTCTTGGAGAAAGATAAGATACGAAATGTGTTGCGTGAAGGATGATGTTTTGTGTATCGAAGATACTGAGATGAAACAAGGGCCAAACAAATATTTATAAACTTTAAAACCGTTATTTATTTATTTTTTAGAAAACTATAAATAGCTTACATTACATTATCATTAACGTAATACAAATTATACCGATTAATAGCAGAAAAAGGTACGTCCAAGACGTAATAAGTAAGTTTAAAATAAAATAAAATTATAAATTGACAAGAAGCAACAGAAATATGTGAACTAGCGTGAAAGAATATGTGCGTAGTGTAAGTTTCGATGTAAATAATGAGTATAAAGTTTCTCAACAAATACAAGTTTTGTATTGTCTACGACATTGTTATTTTGATAGTTACCTAATAAACAATAATAGCTAGCGCCGTTCCACAGTCTCTAAATCATCCGTATAGTCCAAGTTTCACATACATAGAATTGGCTCGATCTTCACGAAAATATTGCCGCATAAATCAGAATGTTCGACGCGAGATAGTCTCGGCAATTGTATTGGCTTTCTTGACTCCTGTGTCCACTACGTAATGGACTCACAAAGGCTGTTTATATTAGGCTCATCGGAATATACGCCGGGGCTTATTCGTTGCGTAGATACAGTTTGAATTATACCCCAAGTTTCAATGGACAGTTTTCTTTTATTAGATGTTTATCGTTGTTAGTTTTTTATGTGAGCGGTTTTTTTTCACCAGTGTTGAAATAGAAAAAATAAATAAGTTGTGTTTTCGTGACAATATGTTTAAAGCTCCTGTTTTAAGATATCAAATGTAACCTGTGTTAATTTGGGATATAATCTATTTCAGATCCACTTTATATTAATCCAGATCGGTTATACCATTTCGGCGTAATTGAATAACAAACATACAAACTTTCGCATTCATAATATTAGTACTTATCTAACATGACGCCTTTTATCCCGGGAGGGATTAGTAAAAACAATTTGCAATTTTACAAGTTTTGTATTGTCTACGACATTGTTATTTTGATAGTTACCTAATAAACAATAATAGCTAGCGCCGTTCCACAGTCTCTAAATCATCCGTATAGTCCAAGTTTCACATACATAGAATTGGCTCGATCTTCACGAAAATATTGCCGCATAAATCAGAATGTTCGACGCGAGATAGTCTCGGCAATTGTATTGGCTTTCTTGACTCCTGTGTCCACTACGTAATGGACTCACAAAGGCTGTTTATATTAGGCTCATCGGAATATACGCCGGGGCTTATTCGTTGCGTAGATACAGTTTGAATTATACCCCAAGTTTCAATGGACAGTTTTCTTATATTAGATGTTTATCGTTGTTAGTTTTTTATGTGAGCGGTTTTTTTTCACCAGTGTTGAAATAGAAAAAATAAATAAGTTGTGTTTTCGTGACAATATGTTTAAAGCTCCTGTTTTAAGATATCAAATGTAACCTGTGTTAATTTGGGATATAATCTATTTCAGATCCACTTTATATTAATCCAGATCGGTTATACCATTTCGGCGTAATTGAATAACAAACATACAAACTTTCGCATTCATAATATTAGTACTTATCTAACATGACGCCTTTTATCCCGGGAGGGATTAGTAAAAACAATTTGCCCTTTTCTACAATCTCTCGTTCGCCTTCTCCATATTCACCACATCTCTCATACGTGCCAAGCGGTTGTAAGAGCTTCATCATGTTTTTAATACATGTGCACCTCTGCTGGAATATCCTGGCACTCCCACTAAATCCTTTCATTCTTACTACATAATTTTACATTTAGATGACATCTTTTTATTTTTTCAGATGTTTGTTCCATAAAACAATTCCAATGCTTGAATGCTAAGTGCATACCCTATCCTTGGGTGTGCGATGGTGAAAACGACTGCGGTGACAACTCGGATGAGGAAGGTGCTGATTGCAAATCAGGTATGTAATAAGTGCCTTATTTAGTTTTAGCCTACGAGCTACTCAAAGTAGCAGATCGTTGTATTATCGTATGTCCATCGAATCGAATATTTTTTCTATATAATTCTGACAGTTGATATGGGATATCACTCCATTTTGTTAAGTTTTCTACTACTTAGACTATATAGTTAGTCAAACAAGCTTATAAAAATATGTCTTGAGGCGTTCGCCTTCATCGTCCATTTTTGCATGTTCAACACTTGCCCAAGTTTTTTGGTTATATCCTTAATATAGATTATATACATTTTGTATATCCAAAGTTTTTAGATCCTGGATTCACTGGAAATTACCATATGATTTCTATGCGGTAGTATCGACCCTTAATGAAAGAAATGATAAACCAACGACTCTCCATTATATTACATTTGAGTTTAAATTTGAGCAGTAAGTCATATAGACTTCGTACGCATAGTATTAGGAATACAATATAGAATAGAATATAGCTTTATTATTAGTACTTATAGAAGATAGGAATTTGTTATCAATGGTAAGTATTTAATTAAAAATACGTAATTATATATGTGTTTTAATTATAATTTTGTAGGTGACATCAAATTGTACAAGGTTATGTATGATATGATTATTTATGATAATCTCCAAAAAACTTTTAACAAATCTTTTTTTTTTCTTATCTTATATTGGTTTTATCAGAATTACATATTGCAAATTTTTCCCTAATCACAGTTAATTCTTTATTTTGACATTTTGTATGAATTTAGAAGATAGTGTGGCATTGAAACGATATTTTAATCTTAATTAATCTATGTAGGGAACAGCGTGATAGATAGTTATTTATATATATATATATAGACGTATATTTTAGTTATTATAGTAACCAATCGTATGATCGAGGAAAAATAAAATTATTTGTATAATATCATTAGCAATATGAGGAACACATTTTATCAATGGAGTTTGCGAATGTTTGGCAATGTAAGTATAGGTACTACGTAGGTAGAGAGATTAGATAAAGACAACTATGATAAATGCTGTTATTATGTCTCACGACGTCATTATGTTTACAAAATAATTGTTTGACAAATTGCTCACTTTGTTTCGTATATTCGTTTTGACCTTTAGGGAAAATAAACTTGTCCTGCATTTAAATCTGACCCGACTGACTAATGTCGCTGTAAGTAAAAAGTTATTTTATTAAAAGAAAATGATAAGAAGACATCCAAAACGGTTACAATAATTATTTAAATAAACAAATGTACTGTTAGAAAGAACTGCTCCAATATGTATTGACATACAATGAATGCAAGAAACGTGTTTTATTCGGCATACGTAACGTCTAACTAGTAATCTGTAATGCATACTCTTAAGTAAATCAACAAATAATAAAAACCTGTTAAGTGTGAGTCGGAATAGCGTAATTTTTTTCTAAACTATTAAAAAAAAAATGTGTTAAATATTGTACGGTGGTACGGAACCCTTCATGCGCGAGTTATTTATTTCTGCAGCATATAAGTTATGTCAGACAAATACAAGTCTTCGTTGTCGTTTATTTAAATTAAGTATGCCAATTGAGTTAAAGTACTCTCTCTAGAGGTCTTGTTTATGATAAAAGTCCATTGTATTGACAGCTTATTAATATTTATTGGTAGAAATAACCTCGGTTAGTGAAGGGCCTACTCGTGATTTTACATCAATTGCTCCCTGATGTTTATTGGTCTGAAACGACGAACCAATTTAACTTGTTTAATATAGAATGCTTGCGTACTTAACTAGGGAATACGAAAACTTTTCTTCAACTTTGATTTTTTGTGATCTAGCTTGTCGATCCGACTTCACGCGGGCAAATAAAAGATGTGCAATATTTCTTATTTTATATTTTTAATAGTCAAAAGTTACAGGTCGCTTTAATTCTTAATTTTTGCTTGATCAAATTAGGATTGAAAACGTCAAGAGTATAAAAAATCGTTATTGATCGACTTTTTGGTGAATAAAACTTTTACGCAATGTTTCATTCCGGAAAACACTTCATGTGCGCAGGTTCATGGGCAAAAGTTCATCATTAGGTTTAGTCTCTATTGTAATATTTCGTTGATATTAAATTCCAGTTTCTAACTATTACGTAGTTAATAAATTCTCGTACGTTGATACCAGGTATAAAGATGCGTGGAACCGTGAACTGTGTTAATATCTTTGTCGAGGCATCAAAAGCCAACCCATATTCCATGTAATTGTATGGAATTGCGTACTGCCTGACTTCATTATTAAAGGTCTTGAAATGTGAGCCTTAATAAATGTTTACGGTTTATCATAATGTCGAGAATTTTATTCCTAGATATTGAATGACTGTGAAGTTAATTAAATTAAAATTGAAGTGAGGGATTTTCCGCTTGTTCTTGATTAAATTTTTGTAAGGGTTCCGTGATTCCGTCCTTATAAGATACTTTTTGTCTGTTTTTCTCTCTGTCTGTCTGTATGTTACGGCTGTTTTTTCAGTAACAATATATTGCTACGGACTTGACTAAAGACGTAGAAGCCCGTATCTATTTCTACTGAAATAATTTCAGAAAAATATTTAAATTAAAATAAAATACAATTTGATACATTTTGAGTCGCACTTCATTTGGGATTTATTACCCACTCCAAGAGTCGCGTAAGTAACTAAAAAACGCACGTGTTCGAAAATTTTGCATCTCTTTCTCCCAATATCCGAGCGAAAGAAATAAATAGAGAAAGAAAATTTCCAAACAAAATGATGGTGAAACCATGAAACCTAGGTGTAGATATTGACATATTTTTAACCGAACTTCAAAACAGAAGGAGGAGGTTCTCAATTCGTTGAAATATTTTTTTTTATATATTTTCCCCAATTACTTGAAGACGCCTGGACCGATTTGGATTTTTTTTTTGTTTGAAAGGGTATACTTCACAGGTGCTCCCATTTTTTTAAGTGAAAATTGGTTCAGTAGTTTTTAGAAATTTTGAAAAAACTGACTTTATAAGTACATTTTTCTTAAAATCTAGATGAAATATGTACCCATTTTGACGACTTATTTTTAAATTTTTCGACATTATCTTACAGACATAATGACGAAAATCGGTTTAGTAGTTTTTCAGAAATTCAGTAATTTGTCTCTGTTTACGGCTGAAAATTATGTATCAGAGAAAGCAACGGTTGCTATTGACGGTTTTTGTATCGACGGTGGTCTAACGGCTAAAGGTATGGTATGTTATGATGCAGCTCAGGATGCAAATGGTTCAAATCCCATCTACAGCAGTATTTTTTTTATTTGCGTTATTATTTGTCTCTCAGGGCAGCAAAATCACTTAAAAGGGAAAAAAATAAATTAACTTTTAAAAAAAAAGTGTACCTACCGACTTCAAAAATTTGCACTGAAAAGTAAGAAATAATAAATTATTTCGTCGTAGAATTTGAAGACGGTTGGTGCCAAATTAGAAACAACTTAGTTCCCAAATTCACTAATCTAGACAATTCATTAGGAACCTACGATCATCAGTACAAACATAGATAATATTGAACAGATCTTTATCTTCTTAGATGTTTATTACTTTGTATCCTAATTTGGCACCAACCGTCTTCAAATTCTACGACAAAATATTTATTATTTCTTACTTTTCAGTGCAATTTTTTTAAGCCGGTACACTTTTTTTTAAAGTTAATTTATTACATATTGAGCATAGATAATTTCATATACTTTCAGGATCCATCAACTAGAACTTGCTATTTTTAATAAGTTTTGTACAATCCTTGAATTGCTGAAGTCCGTTTTTGTTTGTCAAAAGAAATGCGCTACAAGAAAGCATCCTTAGCTTTTTTTGACTCAAGTAAGGATAGAATCCAGGACCACCAGGTTCAATTAGGTTGAATATGTGCATAGTGCATACAACGTTGATAGATTATGTTGGAATCTTGATTGTACGTATAGATCTTGATTGGCGTTTGGTTTCCTTTATTGATGCGAGATGACTCGTCGCGACTACAAGGCGCCACACGCAGTTCTGCGCATGCGTGCTAAACGGTAAATTAACACGAGCCGTTGATGTGGTCAGAGGAAAATTGGTACTTACACATTTTTCTGTTGTTTTTTTCTCACGGTAATGATATATTATGTCGCCGCCAAAATTAAATGGTTTAATCTTAATACTTAATGAAATGCCTAGCCACCCAATTGAGTGGCTATTTTAACCATTTGGCTTGTATCTGCCAATTTTCAGGAGTTTCGGATAAATAATGCCTAGTATAAGAAAACTCAAAAATGTCTGTCTGCATGACTGCGCTAATGTCAAAAACCAGTAAATAAACGGGTGGATAAATTGGATGCGGTTTTAAATTTTATGATATGTATTTCTCGATTAAGGTTTGTAACTATTAAAAATTGCCCTTATCTATTACTTAGTAGGAACTGAGTATGAACGGAAATTATGTCAAGGGAAAAGGTTATCGCCAGGGCGCTCTCATGAAACATGCTGCCTAATCCGTTAGGAATGTAACAAAATCGTATAGAAAATAATTGTGTTGAATCTACATACCTTTATAACATTTAAAATATCCATTCTTTGTTTATTTATCATTGATTAATTCAATCAGTAATCAATGATAAACTTCGCCGCTATAATAATTGAAAATGTCTAATACTACAAGTACCCTTATTGAAGACTTAATTGTTATTGTTAACGTATTATTTGTTGAGACAATACTCGACTACGAGTTGAGTAATTAAATTAATATGTAGATATATGTCCTTACGAATTCTCATTGGTAACGCGATATAATAGTTAGAACGCTGGAATTGAAATCGGAGCACCATAGACAACTTGCTAAATGCGTGTAACCAGTATTCCTAGACACGCCGCAAAATATAAATGCCGTGATGACGGGGCAAACAGAGGTAGGTAATTTATATTCCGTGCAGTAATTATTACCCCAAACCTCAGATGACATCTAAACAATATTTCAGTAATTGTACAGTACAATGTCTTGTGAGATGCTGTTGTGAACTTGGAAATTGGAGGTTGCTGACATTTAGGTCCTATTTTGTTTCTAATGAGCTTCTATTGTTTATCTGTAGACTAGCAACCTTCGGCTCCGGTTTACAACAATTTGAATACCTACATAAATACGCTTATGTATTAGATATAGATATATGCTGCCGCGGTCTTTTTTTAGATCATTTTATTCTAAATAATTCGTTCCTACGTCATTTTGTTATATTTCTGACGGATTAGACAGCATACGCCATGAAAACTCGCTGGGCTAACTTTTTCCCCGACTTGATTCACTTGTACCGGCGGGGGGATTTGTTTTGTAATAATATGTAATGATACCTAGATTAAGCTTCCGTGGTAATATGGCAAATAGGAACCTTTATAATTTCGTCAAGTAGTTATGTCCCAGGTTCTAAATGAACTTAAATTTTACACGCTTTTATGTGAACCACCAAACAATTTATGTCCTTTTTTCATGCACTTCAACGGGTGGAGTACCTTTGGACATGTCTTCAAAATGCATGACTGGAGATACATCTAACCTACTAAAAGATATCCTACCGTATAATAACAATTTTTTTAAAGTTATTCGCATCAGTTTGAATTTGGATACCTACAATATTGGTGGATATACGATCGATTATTAAAAAGTTTGCAAAGCCTCCGATGTCAGCAGACATTCAAAGTTGTTCGAGTTTAGGAAACTCCAAAGCCACTCAGATGTATATCTGTGGAAATTGATTTTCTCTCAACTACAGAAAAGTAAACAAAGTAGGGAGTTAATACTTATTGAATACTTCAGCTTGAAATTTCAGCATGAGAAATTAGAAAATTTAAGTGCCTATTTCAACGGGTAGAGATAAATTTTTGGACGGTTTGTTCTTGTCCTTTGGACGGAAAGCGTGATAAAAGTTTACCGTGCCCGATCGAGCTTCACCAAAGAAGGGGAGTTACGTAAGGCGCGATGCGACCATCTATTAATCTTCCGTAACCTATTTTAGGTTATATTGAAGTCATGTATTAAAGGAATTTCTTCTCCTAACTACGTTACCTATTTCCTTTATGGTTTCATATTTCAATTTTGACATTAATTATATTCTCTAGTTAAATTAGGTTTCTTTGAGAATAAACTATACTTAGCATATTTTTAGAGATGTAAAGTAAGCGATATTCACGTGAGATCGTGAGAAAATTTGTATTTTATTTATACATACTTTCATCCCCTATCATACCCACTTACTAGGGTGGATTTAAAAAAAAGTAGCCCTTCCATAGGGTTCAAGCTTTTTCCGTATCAAACATCAAAATCGATTCAGTGGTTTAGACGTAAAAACGTAACAGACAGACGGACAGAGTTAAGGGGAGGAACGAATAATTTCGGTTGATTGCTGAACTGAAGTTCCCGAATTTTACGAATGCTATGAACATACAATTTGGGCCTCCGCAATCTGGTCACGTTGCACGGTGGCAGACCTCCTGGATAAATTAAATAAAATATGTCTAACACTTTCTTTAATTTGTTTTTGGAATGGAGGGATAATATCGAAAATTACATTTCGTGTAGTATATATTACTACTGACTATTTTATAAGGTTTCAATCATTTTGTACTCATGTACAAAATATGTTTTTCAAAATATACTCCAGATACGTTTTAGTGTGACGGGAGGACAAACAAATTTCTAGCTCAGTAACCGGTAACGTTAAGAGGTAATTACGTAATATTAAATTATTTATTGTTGTGAAATTCATTTAGGCAAATATATAAATAAAAATTAAATGCTGTGCCGATTGGGACAAATTTTTTAATGTTCCTAATAGTCCGAATCAGGTTATTTAGGAAAGAAAAATTAAAAAAAAATCGGGTAAAACTGAAAATGCTTTTTTATATGAACACAAGATCATAATAGAGGATGAAAGTTATTAATATGGACTCCACGGGCAAAAGCGGGGCGGATAGCTAGTTATTAAAAAGTTTTTAATACCAACGTGGTTCTCAATACCCTAAAAATTGCAAATAGTGAATTACTTCCTATTTACTCAATTTAGTAATTATTTTCCAAAATATTGTTACAAAGTAATATTTTTCATTCACATTTACGAACAAGGTAGATAACAGAATACACACAACCTGGCTATGCTATACGTCCATTTCATTTCATCTCCAAAACATCATTTACCTTTTATCTTTATTAGAGCACCGACGTCATATTATTTGGCAGCTCTGCCTTTATTTATTTATTGCTTTTTTTTATATTCGCCTACAGTTTTGTTGAAAATACATTTTTTTTATATGTGGTTGACTTGACATAATCACATTGTTATTTGTAAATTTTTGTTTTCACAAAAACATTATCTGATGCCAAAGTTTTTGTAGAGTTTGCATAAATGATGATTTTCTTTTACCCAAGTGATATACGTGGAATGTTTTTATAAAGTAAGGAGAAATATAAAATGTATGTGTACTCGAGGACCTCGCATCGTCCGTGAATTTTATGCGCCATTAACTGTCGTTTGCGGCAACGTCAGCTTTATACAAAGTGACAACCCTTTCTGCTCAATATTTCTCTCAAGAGTGTAACCAATATTGGTTCTTAAAGCAGTCTTCTTTAAAATTGAGTTTAGTTTGTCCCAATTCCTTAACGGGTCTTTTCCAATATCATTTTGGAAGGGTAGGTAGGAGTAATGAGCCAGAAGCCCCCACTAGCGTTAATGATGAAAACTGAAATTTCTAACTTAATATTGTATGTTTACAATTTCCTGGATTCATGCATAGTAGAGTATCTATATTAATGGCAATGGGCGATGGAAGCCGGACGTGGAAGTGGAATAATGTAGCCAACTATACAATAAAATTAAATATAAATAAAAAAGGCATAGTCATCAGTCATGGTGATTGCCGACAGAAGTGAAAACTATGAATACTTAGCAGTGGTTTTTTATTTATAAGTATATAACGTATAATAATGTCACCTAGCGAGCATTTTTCACTTCCTAACCGAAGTTCTAACCGAGAATTGCCGGCCAGAAATGCGCAGCTAAAAATGCCCGACCCAAAAATTGGAAGCCAGTACCTAAACGAGTTCCTGTCCGAGCATTCTCTGTTCGAGTATTCTCGGGCCGGGCAATCCATGGCTGGCCTTTGTGCGGAGAGCATGTCGGTAACGCGGTAATGCGAAACCATAAGATTTTCCCCTACCAAAAATCGCTAAACGCGCCTATGAAGTTTTCACTTCGAAAAAATTTGTATCATGATATGCAAAGGCAATTCATAAAAGAAACCATTTCAGATGATGCAAAAAAATCTAATAAACCATGTGATAATAATTGGCCTTATTCTTGGCGTTTTGTTTGAATGAAAGGTGTGGTGAATATGAAGGAGGCGAAAGAGGTATGTCAGTATTAGCAGGTGGAATTTTATTGTCTCTGTCAACCGCTCACAAGATAAAAGGCGTGAAAAGGGCCTACTGTGAAAACAAGTACAGAATTTTCAATCCGACAAGCAGAATACTAAAGTTAGAATGCCACAAAAGACTATAAAGAGCAACCCACAACGATTCAAATGTCCACAATTCCTCAAAACCCATAAAGTCAAAACCAATCTTCCGTTTTTCCTCAACCAAAGGGTACCTAGTAATTGCTGTCGTAAAGTCGAGGTGTCCCCTGAACTGTGAGCAGTCGATATTAAATTTTAGTGCTTCGCAAAAGTTTTACTTCGAAATTTCTATCGATTTCTTTAAGTCTCACATTTATTTTAAGAACAATTTTCTTGAGTGCTTCTCGCTATTAAAAAGATTAACGGTGATCTTATGATCATGATAATACTGAAATAAAATGGAATATGAATTGTTGAAAATTTATTAGAATAATTATTATTCATTACTAGCTGAGCCCGCTACTTCGTACGAATTGTATTAGGAATACTTGGGTGATGTTAAATAGCCTATAACCTTCCCCATGCAAAAATAATTCGATCCAGTAGTTTTTGAGTCTGTCGAATACGAACAAACATTGATTTTTATATATCAGATTATTTAAACCTCCTTTTCTAATGTTTTTACCGACGGAAGACACATATTTCTATATTAGTTATATGTAAATATGTAAAACAATTTAATTATGTTTCGTTTTCAGTATTATAATACATAGTCCTATAGTCAAATACCTGAATTTTATTCCTGAATTCCTGTCACATACGTTTCTCCTGACTTTACTTCTAAAGATTTTCCATATTAATATGGACAAATAGAAAGGACACATTGGGACCGGCCGGTAACACAGTTCCAGGGGCTGCAAAATTAAATAGTTTAATTTGAATTGACTTAAACTTGTATACAAGAAGTCGACCATTTCCTGGAAGCTTAAAGTAAAGTTTCACACCTACCTAAGTCTAACTGGAACCGACAACAAGTCAGTTTCAATTAGCTGAACTTATTAACATAGCTTTAACCTCGAACATAATATCGCAGCTCATGTAACCTAAATTATAAACAATAGGTTATACCTATCTATGTATTTTTTTTTTCTTCACGGGTTGCATTACAGCTCCCGAAACCGTGTTATATTATATATCTATCTATGTATATTGCCTTGTCAATATCTAGTCTACAGAGCAGTGGTGATATTATTTTGTTTACTTGTGTGAAACTTATATACTCAAAGGTTGTGAAAACGTCTTGTAAATTAGAACTGAGTACGAAAATATTTGGATAATTATTGTAAAATTTTCATACCATCTATTCGAAAAGGGACGGTTTGTTCCTCAATAAGTGCGAGCAAAGTGAGCCTTTTCTCCAAGAGACTTTTCATAGCGGGCAATAATGAGTTTTGAATTTGGAACATGAATGTTGTTTCTAATAAAACCCCCCACAGATTACACATCTTCCTGTGCGTCTATATGCTACTAAGATTTTGTAAGACGACGCCTCTACTAGATGTGTTGTTTAGAACAAACAAACGTGTCACTTTGTCACGCACGCACACAACTTTAATTTGCAATCATATACTAGGCATTGACACTATCGATAAAAATTAATATCGATAACATGTTATTTGTCATAGTTATTTTTTACTATACATTTTAGGTAGGAAATAAATGCAAATAGATACACATATTTATTATTTATTTGTCAAAATAAAAACAAATACTTTAGCGGTAGGTAATTACTATTGCTTTTAAAACTTCTTCAGTAAATCCAGAGTCCTAGGTTGTAGCAGACATGTATAAAATTTTCTCTAATATAATAGTATGTTTTTGATGAATAGAAAATAAAGTGTTAAAGCAAAGGACCTAACTTTAGGAGGATATTGTCCGGATTTGCTTACATTTCTTGTATCTTTATAAATGGCTTTTCTTTATTTTTGTACTTTTTAAAACAGACATTTTTCATCATGCAAATTTTTTTTTTCACTTAATAGTGCAATTTTCTTCGAAACTCGTCTACTTTTCTCACGAAGTTAATGCATTTTAATAATATCTGTCTATCTATCTATCATCACGCCTTTTATCCCAAGAGGGGCGGGCATATACAATTAAATGCTATTTGTTACGATCCTAATATACCTCTTTCGCTTCTTTTATGTTTAATTTAAATTGTAGATTTAAAAAGGGATGCACGTAATTTCGTTTTTCTAGGTATGTCATCTAGTTTATTTTCTAAGTTTGTGTCAGTTGTAGGTGTAGTGCACAATGCTGGGGCTTCTTGTGGGCTGACCTGTAAAGTGTACAATCAATTTAACGTATAGAAAAATATTTTAACCCAAACTAAAATTAATGTTTAGATTTCTAACAGGCAAATACAAAGTAGGAATTGCGCCATGAAGTATTTGACGATTTTTTTCTATAGTAAATATAGTTGCTCTTTAAAATGTTTGAAGCAAATTGTGCTGGTTTTTTATGCAAACCAATTCTATTATTCCTCAAAGTAATTAATACTTTATAAGTGAATATTTTTAATTTGGTATTTTATGCATAAAACACTTTTTATAAACGCATGAAATCGATATCGATAAAATTCATATGGCGACTATAAGACAGCACTACGGCCGAAATGGCGTGCGTGAAATCTACATAAATAAAAACAAATAAAACAATTTTAAAATGACTTACTTGTGGTATGGCACACCAGAATTTGATAAATTAATTGTCCTACTATGATTTCTACACGTAATAATAGAACAATACGGCATTATTATCAAAAAACCAATTTTTACAGTAAAATCAGATAGCGTGTAAACGTCAAAGTCGGCAATGCAGACTGACGCGTTCTTTGTCATATAAGACAACTCTCTGGCACGATCTTATAGTGAGCGTAACACATCTAGTAGAGGCCACGCATCGTCTTACAAAATCTTAGATATGCTAGGACGCACAGAATGATGTGTAGTGTGTGGGCCCCACTATAGTGTTCCGCGACCAACTAGATTGAACGCAAATATGTATGAATAAAGTGACATAGTGATGCTCCGGCTAAATTAAAAAAATCTACGTCCCATCCTCTTTGTTTACGGATTGTTGACAATTCGAAATAATTGAAAAGTTGTTACTTTCTAAATAAATAAAAAATATACTAATACGACTTCAAATAAATATATTCATGAGTTGTACCTAAAAGCGCCTCTTATTTATTTGTCTCATAGAGGGGGATGAAAAGTAGAGTGTATGACTCGGCCGCAAAATTATTTTTTCCTCGGGCGGTGTTCGCTCCGCTCTGTATTCAAAATAGCGCCATCGCCGTAAAAATACAATTTTGCTCCCTTGTGATACAATCCAGCACGAAAAGGCTGCGTAAAAACTCTAGCTTTTGCTGCGAGCGTTAATAAAAGTGATTCGATTTAAAACACCACCTTTTAGAATTAGAAAAAAATAAACTAGGCGATAATTCGTTCAGAAACTCAATTTAACTCATAGGCACAACTGCTAGTTATATTTTGCAAAATTGCAGTAATTTTACTTTCAACTTTTAGTTTTTTTATGTTTTATGAGGCTTCGTTAGCTATAATAGATATACATACTTATTTTTAAATATTGTCTTAATTGTTTTTCTTACCTATAACCATCGAATAACACTTTTCTCGCGGGTAGAGGTGAAACGTTGTATGTTTCACACGAGAGCAAATTTGTCTATATATATAATATATATATATAACTGTGCTCAGTTGTCTATAACAAAATTCAATTCAATTCTAACCTACTTCGCTAGTTCGTGATTTAAAGTCAGCATAATTCGCAGTAAAAAATAACTTTGATCACTTGTTGAACAAATAACTATTTTTTGTTAAATCGTTTTGGGAAATCTTATGACTCAATACTGGAAGACCACGTTATAAAATATTCCATTCCACTTCAAATTATATAAGATACCTTATCTCCTAATATTTGTTTTGCTAAATAATCTATCATCGTTATACATAGTAATAAAATATCATATTTTCTATGAGGTTTTAGTAGCAAACTTCTCTAGTAAGGCGTCGCTTTAGGAATCAAAAGCTTTTCTATATCGCGGACTGTGCTTTGAGCTTTTCAATCGCTTTCCTCGAAGAATAGGAAAGTGCTTTTAAAATGATCTCTTTTCATAAGGTTTTTACAGAAGTTTAGAAATGGGTGTTCGATGTTTCCTTTATATTTTGATAGATATATTTTATAGTTTTTACAAGCTTTTAGTGTATTACCAATTTATTCCCGGTGCTATGCTTTGGCTAAATTGAAAATTTGCTAAAATATTACAGCCATATGGACACTTATTTTTATATAAGTTTTTACGCGGATGGAGCCGCGATCAAAGGCTTGTATATTACTTGTTATAAAAATAATAATAATATTTTATACCCAATCAATAGACATCACTCTCGTAGCATGTAAAAAGAAAACGTGCGTTATTTCAGACAAAAGATATTATGTTACCTTTCATGAGCTCTCATAGAGTTTACGATGCCTAGAGACCGCACAAAATATCTATGTATTTTTGTAGAATAACCCAACATGCGGTCGTGGGACGTCGATTCTTACTCTGGTCACGTACTCTACGAGGGTCGGGCGCTGTAAAATTGTACGCAGCTGGGTGAATTTGTGAAAGTGGACCAATTTCTCACCCAAACAAACACATAACATTTATTATTGTAACAGTTGCTAAAGAGATTCTGCTTTTAGGTCGGTATTTAGTTAGTTGACTTTTATTAATATTTTCAAGGCTGCCATAGTTGTGAAAATACGAGACTTTAGTAAAGAAGAAGGAGGGCCTAGGGAGCTTTAACTTTGTTGTTTAATACCTTAAATTATTTAAATGACACAAAATAAAGGGACTAACGAATTATCCACTCAGTCTTCATTTATACTGCGATTAACAATGGGATTGAGTTTATACAATAATTCCTCCGTCCGTGAAACTTAGAAGTTTAATAAAATACATTAAAATGAGATCCAAGAAAAATCTTTATTCCATAGAGCAACACGGACTAACTCACGAACGCTATGTAGCTTTATGCTTAAATCGAACTATGATGGCATAAAATCATGTTAAGTTCAATGCTATTTATTTTACAAATTTTCAGATATTTTTACTAACAAATGTTTGCTGAAAGTTAATAATCACACTTAATTACAATAAAATGTAATATATAAAGTACTTTATTAAGCCATAAATTCTAACTCCTGCCCATAAATATTAAGTGTATCGTTTACGTGACTGGGCTTAAACATCTTCACGAACATGTACGGCGTAATAAGAGGTACGTATCAACCGCTACGTTCCAGGTACCTAATTTTTACGAGGCAAGAGTCGCGCCCTCTACCCAATTTACATGAAATTTCCGCTATGTGGAAAATTTCTTTCATTCTTCTCTCGCGCCTTTAAATGATAATGAGGGGTTGAAAATGTATTCGCAAGTAGATTAGGTTTTTTTTCTTGGTTACAGATTATAAGTCACTATAGGTTATAAAAGTTTTGTTCTGAAAGGACTTCTTTACATATTTGTTTGCCCGGACAGCAGTATTAAACTCGGAGACTATTAAACTAGGGTTTATCTGCTAGAAATTTGACACAGTTCCAATTACATAAAGTGATAATACATACATTAGAGAAGAATGCGGAGTGAAAGATGATGTTGTGACTAAGAAAAGTAGTTTACGCTGGTTTGGACACGTTGAAAGAATGAAGGATGAAAGATTGTCTAAAAAGGTTTATATGACTTAAGTAAAAGAAAATGATGGCAGAGGACGACCTAGGTGTACTTTTATTGAACATATACACAATGAATTGATCGATGGAAATATTAAAAGTACACACAGTATGTATGAAAGGTATGATGAATATAAAAGAAGCGAAAGAGGTGTATGTCAGGATCCTAAGAAATAGCATTAGATTGCGCCCGCCTACCCCTCTTGGGATAAAAGGCATGATGATAGATAGATAATTAATAAATTGAGTTTTTGAAATTAACAGTACATATTTTGATTTCTTTCCTAGTAATTTTTTACCAGTTCAAAATAATGAAAAATCGGTCTTTCTATAAACAATTTTTCTTTTACAAACAACCAAGCTAGGATGTGTGCAGGAAACCAGTTTTATGCATGGTTCCACACACAAGGATGAAGATTATAAAATCCAGCATATTTCTTAAATTACGTCGGACGCTCTGAAGCTAATTTCTCTCTACATTCTCCCATCTTTGAGCCACTTTGCAAATGGGCATAAATTTCATATAAAAATAATTATGAAAATCTTTCATAAACTAAACAGTAATTACACTGTTGCAACTCACAAACCCAACGTCAGTTTCAGCTGTAATCATGAAACAGGGTATAATCCCACGTTCCGTAACCGCGGAATGTCGAGCCTGCGAATTTTCTGCGTCATTAACTGTCGGCTCCCGTAAACGTTACCCGGCTATAGCCCAGATAACAAAACAAATCCTTGTAACGATGTTTCGCTAGCAATATTGGAAGCGAGAAATCAGAAATAAACTCTTACAACCGAAATAACTCCTTTTATTCGCTCAAAAATCAAAGTATAATTAAAATAACTTTATTTTTAGTTTATCCAAATTTAAGAATGGCAGAGTTTTAGAGATAGGATAACCGGAGGCGATGAAACCGGCCGCTAGTTGTTGCCTCACGTTCTAGAAGTCCCGGGGCGCTTAAAAAATCACCGAACTTTTTACAAATTTCCTCATAGACCGCGATTGCTCACAATGGCAAACTCATAAATAAAGTTTCCGAAGTATACCTATTGGGAATGAACCGTTAGTTTCGACTTTTAGTCACGAATCGTTAACTTCACTCGAGAATTATTTTGGGATCTCGTATTATTGTCGTGTTTCATTATATTCTGCATGTCAAAAGTGTTTTCCGTTACCACGACTTTTCGGATTTTACTTCGTATTTGCTGCATAATTTATAAGCGGATGAGCTCAGCGCTCGTGTTTCAATGGCGGGCAGCGGGCGTTCTTTTCACCATTCCTATTTTTTAGCTTTCAGAATACGATCGTATGCTAATAAGACCCTCGGCGAAGAGCATAAAATGCACGAAGGTTTTTCCAGTTTGAATTTCCTCACTCTTTAAACGGAAATAAGGCGATATGCTGTGGGCTATTCGCGGATATATTTAGGAAGCCATTTTATTTTATTAAGCTACAAGAAGATCGAAGACAGCTAATTTTAATCTTATTAAATGGGATTAGAAGTCCCATAATGTTTTTACATTATTATTAGCAACTAGCTTTCTGCCCCGGCTTCGCCCGTGGAGTCCATATTAGCTTTCATGCCCTATTATGGTCGAGTTCATACAAAAATCCCATAGAAAAATAACACTTTTAGTATTTCCCTAATATCCAATTTTTTACGCAAATTTTTCCAACTTTTATTTCCTTAAAATTCTTATTCAGACTTAATACGACAAGTGATATGCTTACCAACGAACACCATTGAATTTTATTTATATTGAACATTTGTTGCATTAGAAATTAGAAAACAACGTACCAAAATCCGCCAAGAATTATCTGAAAAGCTAAATGTAACATAGAAATATTTAAGATAACAGAAAACGAAACAAACCGTAGTTTTGCACGTAACTGACGTAATAATATAAGGACAGTGTTAAATTGACCAAAAATAATATTGCAATAACTAAATCCGGGACAGAGCGACGTGATGTTTGTCCTGTAATAGCACTTATTTTGTCACATTCGCGTCGCATAAACGTGACAGAGCGCGCACAATAACGCGGGCCACGCGGTAATGGCCGACGCCTCTGATTTATATTTCTTTTATGTGCCAACCAAATGGCTTTCTTCATAGAATGTTTCTTTGGCCAAAATCACAAGTCACAGTAAGGGACGACCATTTCTTCGGTCGGTGATGGCAGCGTAGGTTTTTATTTCGGATTAAGGATCAGATGCGGTCGTAACTGTAACGACGCTCTTAGCTGTTGCGATTATTAATTTTTACTGCTTCTTTGTGACGAATGTACGGTCAGTGGCAAGAAAATGTAATATGGATTTCAAGTGTTTGCGAAAATATAGCAATTATTATTTGAGTAAATCCCTCTTTGTAGCACCAAAAATACTGTATTGCACATTAAATAATAAATAAAAAAATCTCTTATTATTTACTGTTAAGTCGTTCCTTTTGCCTCCGCTAATCTCGAGAACTACTGAACGGATTGCTGTAGGAGGTATTGATGTGTTTGAGTTACAAATTAAATTACACAGTAAAAACATGCAAAAAAATCATAGCATTTTCTTTTAAAATATATTTTTAGTACATTATTATATTTTTTTTGATACCGTAAAACGGGATAAGGATGATGTTACAGTCTAGTAAAGTATAAAATCTAAACAGATTAAGTGCGTGTCAATAGCTGTCAATACAAACCAATATAGCACGCTCACTCGCGCGTTACAAGAACCTTTGAAGGCCCATTCTTATAACCAGTGGCACCGCGATCTAATAAATCAAGCGTGAACAGCACACACGGCGAAGATAGGAGACGTGGAACAAGAGGGCACCATAAATCGTTATTAACTACCATTTCATAGTCCCTTGTTCAGCTCGAGTGGCTTGACTTGCCTTACGATAAAACCTTATACTCCCTGTGATGTTTAAGTAGACACAACATATCATCACGGTATTTATACCTTGCGGCGATGCCAGAGTCACAGGTCATAATGTCCGCATTTAGACAGAACAGGTAGCAACCCTGCCACTGCATTTAATGGACCTAAAATTTACACTTTTTTAATAGATGTATGATATTATTTATTATTTTTTCGAAGCTAGTGCTGGCTTTACCTGCCTTCCAAAGCACGAGAAGTCGATTAAAGCACTTGCTTAGCTTTTAACATGTAAACGAACCATTTCTTTAGTAATTAGAATGTATTATAGCTTAGCCAACAATCTACTCACCAACGCGTAAATAAATCAAGACATAGTGAAATATGTGAACTACGCCTACTTAAAACTACGTCAGTTTCGAAATTATTTTGGGATCTCTGAGCTTTTTTAGTTGTTGACAGAGATTAATAGAATATTTTCTTGTAAAATATGACGGCAGGATTGTATTAGGTTATTATGTTTATATCGTCGTTGCCTTTGGTACTCATTGTTAAGTATATCCTAGTTTGTAGCCAAGCGATAATATTTTGTGATATTCTATACTATTCAACGAGCAATCTACCTACTCCAGTTCTCGAAAATGGCTCTAACAATTTCCATGAAAATTACGAAAATTCATTCGGGAAGTCCATCAGGTTGTTAGGGTGCAAATTTTTGATCAGGTATTCACTTTCAGACAGCTCCATACACTTTTTACACTTTTTGTGTATATGTGTGACGACAGCAGTGTTTTATTGTATTTTAGATTTTTAGTACATAAACAAAAAAATAAATTAACTACTCGTCAAGAGATCATTAGAAAAAATATACAACGGTTGTTATATTTACTTGTGTTAGATATCCTACCAAAATTATAAATACGAAAGTGTATTTTTTTACTATCTTATTTGGTAAATGTTTTTTTAAATAAGTTGTCATTTAAAATTCTTTAAAAAAGGTATATTAACAAATTCTATAAAAAAAAGGTAACATTTTTTTTTACTCCTAATTAAATTTTTTACAACAAAAGGACATGCGTTTACCAAGTCAAAATGAAGCATCTGATTGACATAATTTTGTTTGGTATAGGTGGAGTCGAGCCATTTATCCCGGGAAACTATCTCATTCCCTCGGGAAAATTCTTACTTATTTAAAATGTTCATAAAATGGTGAAATTTACCCGTACAAATCCGAACCGGGTCTCTAGTATTTTTAGTAGATTTGTGTATATATTACGTACAACATAACTTTTATATTATATCAACAAAACGAATGTTCTGCAAAGGTCATATTCAGGAACAAATGACGTAGAAACAGGATAGGAGGGGAAATGTAGCATAATTTGTTGTACTCTGTAGGCTCGATAAATCAAACGTAAACAGCACTCGGAACACACGATAAGGAATGTGAAACAAAAGGGTAGTGTGTAAATAATAAAAATAAACACACAGTTGCAGTAAGTGTTACGTGCTGGGGTACATTTGCTTAATGTTTTGTTTGGAAGTACGCTAAGTTGTTGTGCTGAAAAAGCCCATCTGAAACTGTGTTTTTGCATACTAATACATTTTACGAACTAATATTATAAATGGGAAAGTTTGATTGTTTGTTCGTCTTATTTCGTTAAAACAGAGTAATGGATCGACGCGATTTTTTTGCACAGATATAGTCTGAAGGCCGGAATATCTATATTTTGATGTTTCCAAGTCCATAGCCGTCTATTTCTATTTTTTTTTCAGGCTGAAGGCAAGTCTTTCCGCACCTTTTCTTATCTTGGCGGGTAAATAACTGTATTTCTAGAAAAAAGTGTGGACGCTAACTTTACTTGCCCTCTGAGTCGAAATAATCTCAAAGAAAATTGGTGCTTAGGTATTCATATTTACTTTTCCATGGCAGTTCTAACACTTATATATTTATCGACACATTTCTTTCGAAACATATTACTTTTATTTACAAGAAAATTATATGAAACGAATTGAAAGGTTATGAAAAGAAATTTAACCGTGCATAATTAAAAGGGACTTGTTGTCTTTGGGTATCGTTTGTTGTTGTTTACGACTCGTTTAATGGCGCGTGAAATCTGTAACTGAGGTGGAGGCGACAGTTTTGCTAAACTTAATGAGCAAACATTTGTTCGTAAAGTTCGTGAACTTTTAGTCTCGCCACACCATTAATTTTTGTCTGTCTCTTTGTCAAGAAAGATCTGGTCGAACTTTTTTAATAAGCTAAGGTGACACTGGAAAAATATATAAACAGATTTGTTGATCTTTACTTTATCAAAAATTATCCTACTGGAACAACAAGTTAAATGTTTACAATATCCTGGATTCATAAATTATGCATGTATTTATGCCTTTCCAGTAACTGATTCAACATTTAACGAGTTGTCCATATATTAATCAGATAAATAGGAAAGTCTGTCGTCGCTACTAGTCAGGGAGCTGTGCCTGAAACTATCGAAGGATAACGAATTCGTCTGCTCTCTATGAAATATAATTGTTAGTGATGCCCCGCACCACCTCATCACATTGTAAGTCAAGGAATATACTACTCTGTTGTAAGTTATCGAGAGGGAATCTAGGCTGTTTTTGACTATTTTGAAGGACTGGATTTTCTTCTTATTATCTGGACTATCTATAGAGTCGTTTTTTTTTCCTCACGGGTTGCTTTACAGCTCTCAAAACCGTGTTACAATTCCAGGGTACCCAGCGAAAAACCAAGTCTCCCTCTTTTAGCCGATGGTATTTGTTAGGCTAATACCTAACGAGTGGCCAGTTCATTTCAGGTATATTTAGATGGAAAAGCCTCTAAATGTGTTTTGTCGGATTATGGTGGCCGAGTGGTTAAGACGTCTGATTGACTAGGCAGACCACGGGTTCTATTCCCGGATCCCGGCCATGTACCGATTAGTATTTTATAATTAAAAATTTATGTACATAATCTATAGATACTTACTATACTGCAACGTATTACATTTATGTGGCTAGATTCTAGACTCTAGAGTATTGAAGTAAGATAAAGAGCACATTGTGTAAATATAAAGATTAATAAATAAAATTCATCTGAACAAAATTCTGACAGGCATACCTACAGATAATCCTGTAAATAAAGCATTGGTTGCAATTTTGAAGGCATATACAAACATATTACTTAATTCAATTTATTTATATGATGGCAATTTTATTTATTTTATTTATGTTTTGTGTATATAAATGTGACTTATGCTAATTTTCAAAGCTCTATTCAAAGAATAATTTATAAATTTCTGAATTTATTTGTTTAATGATTGACAGAGGATTGTTCTATTCATAATATACTCAGAGAATATAGTGTCGTACTCGTAAATTATAATTTGTAGTTATGTTCCCGACCTCCCTTCTTCCTGCTTTAGACAATTGCACGACAACGCTCTGCTCTGATGATGTGTGAATGTGATTCATATTTATAACCCAAGGAGTTTTGTTTGAATATTATATTTTGTTGTATTGGTAGTTTTAGAAATGAAGAGAGTCAGTCAAGGGCGGAAAGAAAATGTTCATAGAAAAAATAAGTTAATTAATATCTATGCTACAGTCAGTGTTACGTACCTTCAATGCAATAAATACTTTTTTTGTCACGACCAAACTAAATCAGACTAAATCTATCATTCTAGAGTTAAGAACTGATAGCTGTAGTCTCATAAAGTGCGGCGACACTCGACATACTTGCTGGCTAGATGTGGACATTGTTATAAGTGACTCTGGCAATTTATTACTTGCCTATTTATTATTTTATTGACTCCGCAAAATAAGAAATAAAACAAAAGTCAACCGACACTATTCTAAATCACATTATGAACGCTGTTGTCAATATAAATTGAGTTTGAAATTTACGTAGAAAGGAAATGACAGGAAGTCAAACAGTTTATTCCAGTATTTTAAGGGATTGATTGAAATCCCGTTCAAGTAGGCACTTAGTTACGGGGAGAAAATGGATAGGTATTTGATTCTATAAATTATCAACGTTTGAACGTGGCCGGAATTAGGGAAGATTACATTCCCCCGAAATTTTAACATTCAGCTTTGTTCCTGAATTTTCTTAAGAATCTCGATTTTTATATTGTTAGTGAAAACCGTTCAAAATTTTCCGAAGTTTAATCAAATTTTCAAAATTTATTTCGTTCTTCATAACGCTTTAAATTTATTATCCTTTGTGCCACTTTTACAAAATTTGCATCCAATTATCTCTTACATTTTAATAGTAGCTGCAATTTATGAAAGTTAGCTCTTGGAAGTCTTTATATTTCAACAATTAAATGCTATAAGTATATTTTACACGCTTTATATTAGTTTAACCTGTAACTAAAACTAACTACATATGTATGTAAACAAATCTTGGAAGTCGAATTTAACCAACTTCTAATTGTCGTATCGATTTGAGGCTTTGAGGTATGTAATTCGGATCACAATACAATATTTGGTACCATCGATCTGATCTGATGATGGAGCCGGAAGGTGGACACAGGAAACGACGTGACCCCCATTGAGTTTTTTATTATCAATAAAAATAACTTTATGATATAGAGTTTGATTTCATTGTATTTTTCCGTTGGACCAAAATTGAATTACATACAATTTTGTTTCATTTTGTTGCATTGCATTTGAAATTCTGACAATACCATTGTTACGAGAAGTTAATATATCGGATGATTTGGCGGTAACGCATTGTGGCCGAGTTTACTAGTAGTTATTACTTTTGTTGTCAGTTAAATGTAAATGTGTTGTAATTGTGTTGTGCAGTGAATTATGGACACATTTTAAAATTCTTCAAATGAAAATATTTATCACTAAACTTTCCGCCCCCGGCTCCGCCCGTGGATATACAGGGATATCGTAGCTTTCTATTAGTGAAATAATTTTTAGACTCGGTTCAGTAGTTTGACTTTATCCATTACAAACAAACACACAAAAAAACAAATTTTACCACTTTATAATATTAGTATAGATAATTGCGAATACGGCTCGCGCGCTGAGGTTCCGTACCATTCCGTTTGTCGGTCAGAACTCGCAGGATTTTCGTTTAGGTTTTCCTATAATTTGTTCAATTGAGGATTGAATCCGGGAATTGATGTTTCAAGTCCATATGACTATCGATGCAATCAATAAGTCAAATCAAATTAATTAGTTACATCCACAAACAAAAATATGTTAAAAATTTAGGTGGATTTTTAACCGACTTCCAAAAAAAGAAGGAGAAGGTTCTCAATTCGGACCGTATGTTTTTTTTATGTATGTATGGATATCGATTCCTCCGCCAGTTGTGAACCGATTTTGATGGTTTCTTTTTAATCGAAAGACAATTATTCCGGATTGGTCCCATTTTTATCTCATTAAAATTGGTTCATTAGTTTCAGAAATTTTGAAAAAACTGACCTTATAAGTCAATTTTTCGTAATATCTCGATGAAATATGTACCGATTTTGACGACTTATTTTTTTAAGGATATAATAATTTTTTGACATTATCTTACACACAGTCATATGAGCAAAATCGGTTCAGTAATTTTTCAGAAATTCAGTAATTTGTCTCTGTTTACTGCTGAAAATTATATCAGAGAAAAGCCTTAGCAACGGTTGCTATTGACACGAAGTTGTCAATTTTCGTATCGACGGTGGTCTAGCGGCTAAAGGTATGGGGTGCAGCGCAGGATGCACATTGCACATGGTTCAAGTCCCATCCACCGCAGTATTTTTTTAAATTTTCCATCAATTTTTTTAGTTGCGTTATTATTTGTTTCTCAGGGCAGCAAAATCACTTAAAAGGGAGAAATAAACCTTTTAAAAAAAAGTGTACCGACTTCAAAAATTTGCACTGAAAAGTAAGAAATAATAAAAATTCGTCGTAGAATTTGAAGACGGTTGGTGCCAAATTAAAAATAATTTAGTACCCAAATTCACAAATCTAGATAATTCATTAGGAACCTACGATAATCAGTACTACTTAGATGTTTACTTAATTTTGTATCCTAATTTGGCACCAACCGTCTTCAAATTCTAGGACGAAATTTTTATTATCTACACAAGATGGCGTAGTAAATGGTTGTTTTTTTAAATTCCTTGTAAACCTAATCTATATTTGGTGACTATCACACGAGTTGTCAATTCTTTGGGGTTTTTTTAAATTGTAGCTGTAAGATTTATTATACCTAATAAAATAATTTGAAAATTTTATGTTTGTATTTTCATTTAAAAATCATGTTTTTAATTTTATTTTTCAAATTCCCGCGAAAACGATTAAATAAAATTACAAGAAAATAAAAAATAAATAAAAATATTTTCAGTGATTATACGTTATAAAATATATAAAAAATATGATTGTGTGTTTATTTTATTTTCACTGTATCCCCTATTGTTTGAAAATAATGAGGAACGCTTTATTTTTCCTAATAATTTGAATAACTTTCAATGTCATTGATGATGTCCCTGTAATGTGTCCGCTATCATAACTGTCATTCACCCAAAAAAGTTTATGGTACTAAAACTTAACAGATATTGTGGTAGCTACGCCACGGCGACGTTATGATATTTTATACGAGATATTTAAAGTTCGTTATAACGTACTTACATCTCAAGACGCTTTTCGGGGACAAAGAACAAACTTTTCCAAAAGGCTTCAGTAGATTTTACTCTAAATGCTGAGCTAGCAAAGTCTACGTCACTAAGAATACATTTAAATATATTGTATAGGTCGTTGAATGTTCTCTTAAGAGCTCAGCGCTTACTCTTAGATTTCAGAGCCTGAATTGTCTGTATTTAATAATAAAACAGGGTTTACGGCGGTGACTGGATATTGTGGTATCAATTTAACGTTTCTACAAAGTTGCACAAGTTTTACGACTAGAAAAGTATTATAATTATTGTGAGGTCAGTACGGTTATACATTTTGTTCAACCTGTCAGATGCTCGGGTACCCATCAGAAGACATCCTTTATTTTATTTTAGTTTTCATTCTCCATGGATTTAGTACCTACATACTATCGACATTACTTGAAACTTTAAAGAACATTCAACCTTTGCCAATTTTAACTTTTGATTTATTTTCGTCACTTTTAAACGTAAACTGAAATAAAGATGCATCTTGTTCTTGCATACAATGTATCTTCTTAATAATCATTACAGTACCTAAGAATTAAATTCCAAATATAAATTACCTATGGTAAATCTGAAATATAAAATGTGAAAATACATTTTAGTACATATTTTCGTTGGATTTGTAATGAAATAAAAGCGGATAATAATACTACTAAAAGACCGCTGAAAGAAAAATAGGGTTAAACGGATGCGGTCTTCTACCTTGTAAACCTCTACGTGACGTTATAAAGATTGCACGTAAAGGGACTACACGAACCGTTCACATTTGCTTTTATAAAAAAATACTTTCGGACCTCCGAGATGTGACCTTAGATGTGACCTGTAGATGTTTACATCAAAATTTGATGAATAAGGAACAGGTAAAAGGGAAGCAGGGTTATTAATGGAAAACACTGTTTTATCTCCGTCCTATCTTCACTTAGAAAGTTGTAATAGTTCATACTAAATCCTTTTAATTAATTAAGTATACTGGTAAATAAATATTAGGCAGTGGACAACAACAATTTAGACTAAAGCTGGCCACTTGATAAAATATCATCGACTAAATGATATGATTGGTATAGTTGGGTGCTAAAAATACTGCAAGGCTCGGTGCTGGTTATTTAATTCTCCCATTCAATTCCTTTGTATGCATACATTGAAATTTTTAAAAGTAAATTAATACTGGTAGTGGAGGAAAATGATAATTTTGACATCCTCAAATAGCAGAATCATCGATTAGCCTAACTACGAAATCTTTAACATCTAGGACATGCAACTGACCTATGTAAATGCACACTAGCACAATATAATAGCGTATACAAGTATCGTTTTATTTGTTTCGCAAAGTAGAGGCGGATTTCAAGATTGGTTTAAATTCTCGACAGTGATAAATGTTTCATTTATTCCCCAGCAGTATGTACGCGGTTGTGCCACCAAATCTGCTACCCCAAAATTTTCATTGTTTAATTATTTGTCGTCATCCGCTTGCGGGTTTTTGTGTTAAGTTAGGCTTTCATGAGCTTTATAAGTGTGTTGTTATGGTCTCAAACTAGTTTTGCCTTGTGCGAATTTAATATCCTAAACTTACATACGAATTTATTAATTTTGTCTATCCGATATACAGAATGAAGGGAAGTGAGGTTCTTTCTGTCAGAGAAACTAATTAATAAATAATTATTTAGAAAATAAAGATGTTGTTTTAAAAATGACATCAAATATTAATTTAAAATTTATTTATTTTCAGGTACGCATATATTCTGAAAACACAATGGCCTATAAATGATAAGTAAGTTATTTCAAAATAAATGTTTTAAAAACATTTTAAAGTTGTAGAAATATTGAACGAATTTATCAATACATAAGGCCGGATAAAACGAGGTTCAATAAATTTCATACGTGCGAACAGTTGGAGCATTATCGTAGCGTGCTCATGAGTGGCCACTTGGGAGAAATTGAGCGATGTGGATTCTACTATTTATGGCTCACTTTTATAACAAACTATGGAGTTTAAATATATCTTCTTTCAACGCTATTAGTAGAATTTATCTTGCTTATATTAAAAATGTAAAATGCGTTACTCAAATCCATGAAAGAAAAGAAAAAAGGGAGTGCATCGAATGTATTACATTCATTTCAACGTGGCCTATACAGTTTTAAATACTTCTAAAGTTACATAACGTATAAGTTTAAAATTTTACGTATAGCGAACTTTGTTCTTTCAAAGGCAAAAGTAACAGCAAGCTCAGAAGGGACTTACTAAAATAAGTTTAATAAAATGAGACATAAAAGCCTCGATGACACGGGGCTAGTTTACGAGCTGCTAGTCTGGGCGAGTTTAAAAGCTAGCGAGTGAGCGAGTTAGCGAGTGTCGATGACACACAAAACTTTCCACTCGCTCAATAGCGAACTAGCTAACGAGTTGGAATCACGTTTTGCATTTCGTAGCGTGTTGTCTGCGTTCTATCGTTTATTTTTTAAGCTGAAAAATGAAGTGGCCTAGCAGTACCCTATTTTAGGGAATTTAAAAGACAAAGAGTATTCTAACACAAAAGTAAATGATGAAATTTTGGTTGTAAATCCTTATTGATAGCATGAGCTAAAATAACTATTTTTGCTGACTGCCAAAAGGCAAAGATCTCGCAACCAGTTCACTAGCAGCGATGATGACACACGGCTAAATAACAAGCTTACAAGCCAACACGCCAGCGAAAGGCGAGTAAATTAGACTGGCTTTCTATTTTACTAGCAGCTTTTTTACAATCGGATAGTCAGATAGCAGATTGTTCAAAGCCGTTGACACGGGGCTAGTTTACAAGCTGCTAGTGAACACGGTGGCTTGTAGCTTGTAAACTGGCCCCGTGTCATCGAGGCTATTATAGTTTTCTCATATTATACAATCCAACTTGTAATTTTAACAGAGTATTAGGTAAAATTCTTCTGACCTAAAAACATTCTTAGTCCTTCAACACTTTCTTACTTTATCCCTTTCTTTGCTTTCTCGGGAGACGTCTAGTTGAAGGATTTTCTTCCCTCAAAAGAGCTCGACGAAAGTATGGCTCAGCTGTATAGCGGCACCCATTTCCTGCGTTACAGTTAAATATTTTCCACATTCCTTTACGGGGTGCTTAAAGAATACAAAATGTTTTTCATTTTCCCTTTAAGAAAACGTCTAACAAAGGCGGTAGTTTAAAATAATGGCCCCTTTTAAATGTTATCTGTAGATACTGGGTGCGCGGTATTCTGCTTTCATGTTGAGAAAATTTGCGGGTTCATAAAATTTATAACACGATCAGTTTTAATTTTGTGAAGTTTTTCAAATAAGGTAGAAAGTATTTCTACTTTTCTTCAATTTAATCAAAGGAAAGTCCTCTGTCAACATCATCATGTTTTTCTTTGGCTGGATACGTTTACCTATTTAATGAAAGTTGTTCATAATACTCATAGGACAATAGTTCAGATATTTATTTCCCTTACCAACCTTTGTTGCCCTTATTAATAAACGTAGTACAACAACTAGATATAACGTGTATATGTTTGCCTCTATCACATTTGTTAGAGACTGACAAATCATATTTTAACCATGGCTTTTTATACAGGGTCAGGCGATTATTCTGTAATTTTAAGAGATAACCAACTGATATAAAATTTTAAAATTACACACAATCGTCGAGCATGTTAGCATGAATATAAAAGAAACGAAAGAGGTACGTCAGGATTGTAGCAAATTGAATTTGATTGTTTCTGTCTACCCCTCTTGGCTCTTGGCATAACAGGCGTGATGGTAGATAGATGGATGGATAGATATCGAAAGTATGAAATGAAACCTATTAAGTAAAATGCCACTTCAATTAGGCTTCATATTTTCCTCAGTTTAAAGGTTTATTAAAGAAATTGTATTCGAGCGCGCTGTAGTTTTATTTACATACTAGCTTTTCGAATAAAATTAAATTCTAGAACCCGATTGCTGCGGCCACTTAACGGGTCCAATTGTCAATCACCTCACCATACACAGACCCACTCAAGCACACACAAAAAAAAACAAATTCGCTGCCCGTGGATATATTCGAACAATATAAAATGTCACTCAGGAATATCGTAGCTTTCTATTAGTGAAAGATTTTTTGGAATTGGTTCAGTAGTCTTTGAGTTTATTCATTATATTTGATTGACGCTTACAATTGTAATTCTAAATAATCAGTTGTTCTACATTCTACAATTTAATAAAAACCAGTATTACTGTGTTCGCTACCAAAATGTGGTTATAAGGACCACGGCCTGTATTCATGACACATCCTTTTCTCTTTAATGAAAATAAATTTAGCGGAAAGCACTATCCGTGGGGATTCACCCGAACCATAAATAGGGATTAATGAGCCTTAATTATGTAGCCTTTTTCCGTGAGCTAGAATTCACGCTGTTTTTGATTTCAGGACACGTTCCGGCCGTAGTCCTGTCCTTTTGTTACTGATCAAATGAAGTAAAATAAATGTAGGCGACGCTATTCATTTAATTCAGGTGACAGATTTTCGTTCGTTGAAAACAATTTGTTGACTTGCCTGTATCAGGACTGAGGTTTCATATTTTTGGAGCTTTCGGGAAAAATTCGAAGAAAAGGACTTCATTAGAAATTGATATTAAATTTTTGATACAAAATATTACCCCACATTAACTTTTAACCAAAAATATTGAAACAACATAGGTATTTAATTAATGCCAAAGTCAAATTTCAAAGGGTTGAGCAAAATATCGTATACATCAAATGGAACTGCTGAAACATAATTCATTACTTTTTCAGTGAATAGCATCGGGTAGCATACTTCGTGTAAATTAAGCGACAGCTGGCGTAGACTCTCTACGAATAGAGATGAGATGCCCGAAACTGTCGGTCTGTTTGACTAAAACTTTATCTTTTATCCTCTGAAGGGATGTTGACACAACTTCTATTTCTTTTTTCGCAATCCCTGCCCTTTATAAAAACTTTTATGAAAAAGGGTAGCATAGATCGTCGCGCACAATAGTATGGTAATATTAAACTGCTCCGAGGATCTCATCCTGCAAATGTTTTCTTAACAATATGTATAAATCTCAAATGTGTACATAGGAAGCTATTATAACTTGATTTTCTGTAGTAATATGAACACATATTTCGGTAAGCAAAATTATTGACAAACCTCATTTCTTTTTACCCTGTATTTCATAAAAAAAATATATAATAGATATGCAAGCCTGTTTTGCTGTACCTTAGCTGCCGATAATTTAAATTATAAAAACTACAATTTCAAAATGCGAACGACAGCTTTATATTCTTAGAAAATGTGAGCTTAGCTTTTTTGGGCTAGAGTGTGGTTGAACCTGGGATCTTCAGCTGCAAGTCTACTTTGAGCACTTATCGCTTCGTCCACATTATTTCTCACTTTTTAAAAGCTTGTGCTGCATTTTCTGGATTGTATTAAGTATAAATATAACAAAGTTATTTGTATAAGCCCCCACAGCACCATGAAGATTTAATTACCTACTGGCCAGTAAGCAATCTACACGAGTATTTAAGTTGTATAATGGTTTTAATTCCGTAGACTAAATAAAATATTTATCTTAAAAGTTCGCTTTTGTAGCTCGTGCCGTGTTTAAACCGCATTTCGGTTTGTTTACGTTTTCAACTCAATTCCATTGGGAGTCGGATAAAGTTTTATTTTAAAATAGCCGTTTCTTGTTTCTTGAATGCAATGGTTGCATTATTTTTAAATAGGTAAAATATGTATATAAATAAAATTTAAATGCTGTTCATTGGTAAGTGCATCACTTGAGAATGGCGGACCGATTTTGTTATTTTTTTAATGTTCGTAATAGTCCGAATCCGTAGTCCGTAAAATTTGAAAATTCGGGATACACTGAAAGTGATTTTTACTATTGTTTTTTTGTATAAACTCAAGGGGATGAAAGTTAATATGGGCTCCACGGTCGAAGCCGGAGCGAAAAGCGAGTATTTAATGATTAATATAAATCTATATATATAAAAATGAAACCCATTTTCCGATGTCACGACATAACATGAAAACGGCTTGACCGATTTGGCTAATTCTTTTTTTGTTTTGTTCGTTACAACACAGGGGTGGTTTTAGAAGAAAAAATTGCTATTCAATAAAGTTCATTTTAAATTAAAAGCACTCATTGTTGTCTATGCAATGTAGATGTGTTCCTAATGTCACCGCACAAATTTAAAATTCGCGTGCGTGTTGGAGAATCTAATGTCGCGTTCCGACACTCAACAAAAGTGATAATATCGCGAACGCGACAAAATTGAATAGTCACAAAATGTAATTTAAGTAATTTAATAGATCATTAGTAGTACTGATTTTCAATTTGGTCGGCTTCGCGAAACTTAATTTTGCCTAGGAGTAGGGGTAGGAGTAGAGGTAGGAGTAGGGGTAGGGTAGGGTAGGGGTAGGGTAGGGGTAGGAGTAGGGGTAGGTGTAGGGGTAGGGGTAGGGGTAGGAGTAGGGGTAGGGGTAGGTGTAGGGGTAGGGGTAGGTGTAGGGGTAGGGTAGGGTAGGGGTAGGGGTAGGGTAGGGGTAGGGTAGGGGTAGGGGTAGGGTAGGGGTAGGGGTAGGGGTATGGGTAGGGTAGGGTAGGGGTAGGGTAGGGGTAGGAGTAGTGCAGGCAAGCCAACGTTTGGGCAGGACAACGTCTGCCGAGTCCGCTAGTATATAATAAATATATAAAATTTTAATATAAACCTTCTTAGTCGAACCTTCTAGGATCTTTTAATACCTCGTACGGCAAACTGTAAATAAGCTAGGGATTTTTATTTTCCAAGTAGGTATATTTTATAAAATGAAAATTTAATCTTACTTATGATTAGCTTGAAATATTCTCGATGTAATTTAATCCCAAAAGATTCCCGAAAGAATTTTATTAAATGTTTTTGCATATTAGACGATAATAATTTTAAGTCTTAATTTCTTTGGTTTAATTTTTTTACATATCTTTGATGTAACATTCTAGGAGCATAAGGATTCAGCTAAACGCTAATATTTCAAACGTAAATAGTTTCATGAATTTTCGGCAAATGTTTAAACATTCCTGAAAACAAACTGTAGTTGGCCAACCGCAACTCCCTAAAGTTAAAAGCTACTTAACGCTAATCTAACCACTTAAATAAATATGTTTTTCATGTATTCCGTTCTAACGCTTGGTGTAAACCTCATTTTAAAGGAATATTCACCCCTCTCTCTTCAACAGGCATAATTATATATTGCTTTTGATAGAAACGGACAACACTTGAATCTATATATCACGTCCCAGCTTTCCACCACGGTATTGTCTGTAGATAATTTTTAATGGATAAAAAATAAAACTTTGTATTTAGCTCCCTGACACAATAATACATGTTTTGTTATTTGTACCCCCTTTACCTTTTAGGTATTTTGATAAATGCTAAAATAGGTGTTTCATTAGTGTCAAGTAAATCTGATCAAACCTACTGACAAAACATAGCCATAGAGCTTCAGCAGTTTCACTGGTACCATGACATTTGGGTCGGGTACTGATATGGGACGCCACATGTGTGGACACATTGGCTTTGTCCCATATTAGCAGAACGGCTGCCAGAGCTGGGAGCGCGGCCAACGCCGCAAATATTCTTCGTTGATATCGGACTACGATTTTGCGGCATTGGCAGTAGCCCCATGTTAAGCCCCATGGTCATCCGACGACACTAAAAAAAATATTAAGGACTTTTCGACCAGACAAGTATTGGCTACTGGTGATATGAGAGCTGGCAGTTTTTTTTTCACAAAGATACAAAGAGGAAACGCTGCCAGTGTACTCGGCATTATGCACAGGGGGTATTTTCGACGACGTGTTTTTAAGTTTGTAATTGAAATTGTGTACTGTTATTTTTATCACTGAATAAACATAAGGTTAATTAGTAGACCCAAAATATCAAAAATGGATAATATTTAAAGTACAATATATTAAAATTATACTTCGTACACGCTGTATTGGGAATACAACGTTTAATCCCCATTTCACGCTCTTAGGGGTTGATTTTCTAAAAATCCTTTCTTAGTGCACCCCTACACCCTGTAAGCAATCATATTTTTATCTTCAGTTGTTTAAGCTGTGCATTGATTGTAAGTCAGTCAGCGACAAGACGGTTTTAAATATTTAGATTTATGTTAGCAGCCGAGCAAACTATTACCGCAACAATTCCCGGTTAACCATAACAATGTTTGGAATTCCATATTGATATTACCTAATTTAATTAGCTACATTTGATTCTGTTGTTGGATTTGTATTAATTTTTAGGGTTCCGTCTAACTAATCCTTATACATTTTATAGTATGACTTCGTCCATATATTGTTTTATGTAGAAATTTCAGAAATTTATTTCGCAGTTTTGAACCAAATAATATTTACATAAATAACGTAAATTATTACATTAATGTATTATTACATATAGAAACAATTAAAACGTTGATTTATTGTAACCGAAGAAAGTGGTAGAAAAACTAGAGCGATATTCGTAGAAGTGCAATGTCCAAACAAACCTTAATCACCAACCCCCATTTACCCTTGTCGAATGTCCTTTACTGTAATTATTTTCCGTCTTTGTTGTTTTTCAGTAGCTTTTTCCTTATTTAATTGCATATTTCTCAAGTCCCGTTTGGCTGACTCTGAAAGTGCTCTATGAATAATTAAACATTCGTTTTCTTGACGCGTTCGTACAGCTGACTCAATTTTCTCTCTTTACCACGATTAATTTTGTGGGCAATTAATTTTGAAATTTACGTCGTAAACAACATTGTGGAAAGAAATCCTGGTTGTTATTCACAGCTTGCAAAAATATGATTGATAGATGACGAAAAAGAGTTACATTTGTTTGTGCAAATGTTTAGTCACTTTTAGCGTTAACGCGTAAAGCGACACTAAAACTCTATAAATAAAAATTAAATGCTGTTCGTTTGTCCAATGAGCCGTTCTCAATCGCATCACTTGAAAACGGCTGGACCGATTTGGCAATTTAAAAAAAAAGTTAGGTTCTTAGGGAAAGAAAAATAGGAAAAAATGTCCAGAAAATTGGAAAACTCCGGAAAAACGCAAGTGCTTTTTTCTATAGTATTTTTATATGAACGAAAGTAACTATTGACTCCACAGGCGAAGCCAGGGCGGAAAGCCAGTAATATTATATTTTTTCTTCATATAGAAAATTAAAACAGCACAGAAGGCACTTACATTTATTAAATTTTCAGATGTTGGACAAGGTTATTGATGGTAATATGACCTTAAGCCCCAAGTTTCTCGATTATGTATGAAATTTTGATATTAGGTATCTCATTTCTTACGATATACAGAGAGGTTTCTGGACCTTACGACCTTCCTTTGCATACATAATGTGAGACTCTGTGAATATCCCACTCAGCGAATATAAAGTTACGACACAAAGCGTAGTACCGCTGCCTTAAATTCTGATTGAACGTCTTTGGATAGAATGCTCGCATTTGTTAGGATTATCCGTTAGCGATGGAGGCATAAACTCTCCTAGTCCTTATTTGGTTGTAGCAATAGTGATATTGGTTTACTTTTCAATAATTTTACATGTTAAATAATATAAAGTTTATTAATTTCAATGGTAGTGATACATGTATTGCCACCTGTTCTGTTAAATATGGACAACTGTCAATAATTGGACACTGTTACTGGTGTCTCGGGTTACTACTGAATTTAACTGAGTTACTAATGAAGTTCTTAAAATGCTGAAGTTCTGATTGAAAATGTTAACCAGAATATAGCAGTAGAGTTTAATGTACTTTAGAAACATAATTATTAATGAAAATAATATCAATAATCAACTTCGAATAAAATTGAGAAGACACATAACTTCAGATTTGTTCAAGTTTTTGATCGAAATGTAAAATTAACATTTCTGGGACGAAAAAAGTAAATATTCATAATTTACTTTATGAATTCGTAATGTACAAAGAATACGAAATTTGCGAGACTTTCACAAGTCACCTTGTCCACAAAAAGAGACAATTCAAAAGTAACACCAATTCAATTTAAATAATAATAGCATACATTATAAAGATAGGGTATATTTCACTATTATCAAGCAATTCTTACCAAATGCCGGCACCAGTTAACGTGTGAACCGTTGCTCAGTATGCGATAAATCACAAACTTGAAGGAAGCGACGACTTAAGAAGAACTGGAGTTTGGAACAAATGCGGACTTTGAGAAAAACAAAGAAAAGAAATTTAATATTTTCTGCCCTAAGGGTTTGTGATGTACTTTTAAATTTTGCACTTGCGCGCAGTATTGAAATAGATTCAAGGCCGTATTTAAATAATTATTATTATATTATTAAAAAATTAAAAAATCTAGAAACGTATAAAATCAAGAATTATAGGTCAAGCAGTTCTTGGCATCGCTCTTAACATAATTCTCAAAAGGTTTTCCATAAAATGTTCTAGTCGTTCTAAGATGTTTCTTAAGTTGAGTTAGGTTTTCTCCAAGGGTTGTTCCCTTAACTAATGAAAACGAAATATACTGACTTCCTAAACGTCCTTTCATTGTGTCCCTAAGTAGTATTTTATAGCCATGTAAGTATATATGTATTATAAATCCAAGTGTTTTTGTCTGTCTGATTTTTGTCTTCACAACTAAGAAATTTTAATCTATTTTACCTATAAAACTATAACCCCTAACAAATGCAAACAAATCCATAAGCAACTGGTAGTGGTATAGTTAATATCTGATAAGAGCCAGCACCTCATCTTGAACCTTTGAAGCCGGTAAATTAGTTAGTAAAGAAGTTATTCCAGCAAAGTTTCTCTGTGACTTCGAATAGGTTATCTGCGTTGAAATATTTGAACGAGGCACTAACTTTGTACTATCTCTAAGCAATTATCTACGACAGGATTTAGCCTCTCCTGCCTCCTATTTCCCAACATATCGGTCTCTTGTCGACTTATGGGATTTTCACTACTTGATAGTTGGGATCTGTAGAGATAGAAGTAAATTGAAGTGTCTGTAACTCAGGATCAATTGCGTGTGTTTTAAATATTACTTTTTACTAATATTGGCAAAAGTTCGGCAGAAGTTTTTTTTCTCTATCTTGAGAACTCCTTTGCCCCGGAATAATTTGGTCGGTATTACGAACAGTACATTTCGTCTAATTTGTTATTTGGTACGTTAGAAGAATTATTCCACAGAAGAATAGAGTTATTGGAGTAATTTATAATTTTTTTTAGAAATTATTAAAATGTATATGCACCCGACTTCGTAACCGATTGGTCTAAAAACTTTAATGTATCTATCATCACGCCTTATATCCCGAGAGGGGTAGACAGAGACAATCGAATGCCATTTGCTACTTTAAATTGCACATTTTAATTTTCCGTAGACCACAAACTCTTTTCCGTGAGCAAGCTTCGTAGACCACATTACACCATACCTACGCGTAAAATCATCTCGCATTCCAGATATCAGAATGCCAGATAGAAAATACATCAAATAGTCGGGCACTGTAGGTATAAATATTTTTTTTAAAAGAGCCTTTTATTTCCATATCCTTATTTACTTGCGAACAAGTATGGTTAGGTGTTGGGTTCTTTTGGGATAGGACCCCTCCTTGGGTAAAAGCCTCCTCAATCTTCTTCCATGTCTCTTTCTCTGCCTAGGTTCAGCCTGTCTTTCCCTACTCTCTTTATTATGTCAATGCACTCTGTAGATATTACTTATATATCCTACTAACCGTGTCTATTAAAGGCGTCTACAAGAAGTTTGTGACGTGAACGGTTTGCTAAGAAATGTTTAGTGAGCGTAGCGTGTCTTTTATTAGCTACGACATCCTCGACAGTGACTGACGATAGCTTCGAGGGAACGAGACTTATTGGGGACAATTTTTCAGTGTCACCCAATATACAACACTTAATACGAATCTTCTTCTCATTTAACTTGCTTCGGTCTCCTCATTAATATGATGGCAGGGATTTTACTGAATTTTCCTTGAAAAAAAAAAAAATCATATGTAGAAACTTAATCTTGTAAAAATAATGTTTGCTACTTCAAGCAATGATAACTGTTACTATCTAGTACAATTGATTAAATATTCATAAATTGAAATTTTGGTCAAAATAACTTTATTCGCGCCTAAGTAACGCTACGTTATCCCTTGATTAATGTTTTAAATTTTTTACTCCATCTATCTATCTATCTATCTATCTATCTATCTATCTATCTATCTATCTATCATCACGCCTTTCATCCCAAGAGGGGTAGGCAGAGACAATCGAATGCCATTTGTTACGATTCTGACATATCTCTTTTGCTTCTTTTATATTCATCTTACCTTTCATACATGCTCGGCGATTGTGTGTACTTTTAATATTTCCTTCGATCAACATATTTTTTATATGTTCAATAAAAGTACATCTAGGTCGTCCTCTGCTAGCATTTCCTTTCACTTCAGCCATATAAACCTTTTTAGTCAATCTTTCATCCTTCATTCTTTCAACGTGTCCAAACCAGCGTAAACTACTTTTCTTCATTTTTGTCACAACATCATCTTTTACTCCGCATTCTTCTCTAATGACATCGTTCCGGATGCGGTCAATACGCTTTATATCACACATTCTACGTAAAGACCGCATTTCCACTGCATTTATTTTACTTTCATGCCTCTTATTCCATACCCAAGTCTCGCTTCCATAAGTAAGTGATGGAACTAAAACAGCATTATGTATGTTCATTTTACTTTTAGTTGTAAGTTGTGTATTTCTGCATACATTGTTTAGTCCACCAAATACCTTGCTTCCCGCTTTCACCCTCCTTTCAATTTCTTTGTCTATCTTTCCACTTCTTGTAACCATACTACCTAAATAAACAAATTCATTCACTTGCTCTAACTTACATCCTTTCACACAAATCTTACACTCCGTCCTTTCATCTTCCTTTTCAAATACTAATACTTTTGATTTCGAAATATTAATTTTCATGAATTTCTTCTCACATTCCTCATTCAAAATTGCAACTAGGTTTTGCAGCTCTTGCTCCGAAGATGCAATTAATACCGCATCATCGGCATATAAAAGACAGCAAAGTCTAGTAGGACCCATTTCTATCCCTAAGGAACATTGTTGTAATTTGGTCAAACAACTATCGAAATACAGATTGAATAGAAATACAAATTTTTTACTCCACTCGCATGAATTTCGGACTCGTGTGTTTTAAAATTTAATACAAAATCATTTTCAATTTATAATATACTAACTTCACACCCCGGCTTCGTCCGTGGATTTTTTAAACTATGATGTGACTTTTTTTCCAGTTTTAGTTACAAATAATGATCTCACGAAACAATTTTGGATAATGAAGCTTTATAGCACTTCAACTCTCAATTTTAGTACAGATTCTTCTTCTTGAGCCAATTATTCTATTCTATTGCCAACTTTAAAAGACAGTTCATCGTATTCAGAAAACAGTTTGCTCCCGATATGGAATCGTTAGGTATCTGTGTGCGACCCACGCATAAATTCGCCGATCCTACCCTCGCGAACTAAGGGGCAGTAATTAAACTGTAAATTACCGCTAAGTGCGGCCCGGGCTGAAGGTCGTATCGCCACGCTCGAACAAGAATACCAATGAACCTGAGAACCGTAATCAAAAATTTATTCCGCTTGCTGGGTGCAGATCGATATGTGTGTATTCCTCGTCTTGTTTTTTAGGGATCTCTGCTCCAAAACTTGAACGAAAGCTCTACGATATCCTTTAAAGGTTAAAAGGACTCTAGAATCTATTTATTTTTCATGTTATGGTAAATACGATGGATATAATATGAGTCTAGCGTCATGAATCGAGCATTTTTCCGAGCTTTTCTCAGTTGAAAACTATGAAATTTATTATAAATCTGTCAAAAGCATTTTTCAGGCGATATTTGGTATGGCTAAAAACAGTAATGCTTGCTCACCGAGGCTCTGTATTTACTTTATTTATTTCTTTCAAATTCAAATTTTGAGATTCAATAGATCATAAGTTATTTGCGTTGTGTAAATAATTCGACTAGGTATTTTGAAATTTAAAAGTCATATTTTAAAATAGCAAATATTGTTGTAGCAGGAAAAAACAAGAAATTGTGTTTTGAATTTATTAAAGAATGTTATACATTCTTATAAATAAATAAATGGCACCCATTTAGATGTCAAATCTTTTGTCGGTGGTGCTGACAACCACACCATAATTATCATAATATTGAACTTGGCTTCCATTTTCACATTTATGTTTTTGGTGGGATACTAGTTTTCCGCCCCCGGCTTCGACCGTGGATATTTTCTAACAAAATAAAATATAGTGTTATAGCACTTAGGGATAATGTAATTTAGTGAAAAAAATATCAGAATCGGATCTGTAGTTTCAGAGATTACCGCCCACATCCAAACTTAGAAATAGAACGAATAAGAATACACAATATTATTTCAGATTTCAAAAGTTCGATAAACGGTTTTTCATAAAACTCTGGTGTTACTGGCCAGTTCATCCTTTGAGATTGAGATTCGACGGAACCCTAAAAAGAGGATTGTTAACTTAGATTAAGAAACGGAACCTTCAAAGGGAATTAAAGTCGCACTTGAACGGTTTTACAGTTCAGAAGTTATCTTGAGCCCGTGACATCGCAGGAAGAGGAAAAATTGCAAAATCGCACGTAGATTACACGACGCCCGATATTACTAAGGTGTTTGGAGAATATTATTATTCTGGAAAGTGTCATGATATTGGATAGACGATCTGACATTTCGGTACTATATTATTTACAAGATTCTCGTATAAAATGTTATCGTTTGGCCTTCATTTTATGGCGTACACTATATATAATAATAATGTACATGACTGCAATTTCAAAATTAATACCAATGTCTATGTGGGATATTTGTATGATATGTGTTAGAGGTATTATTTCAAAGCTCAGTAAAACTTTTTAGACATTTTGCCCCTGATCTTAAAATCTCACGCGTATTCCTAGGACAACGCATCAGCGATCTTAAAAGGTCTTGAAAAAGACAATTTAATTAAAATATTTTATTTAATCCGTTAATTTTCTACAAATACAAATATAACAGAGGTTTTGTTGAAACTCGAGTATTACGTGTAATAAATTAGTGCCATTACATTTTGGACGAAGTACAGCGTGTCACATAATTTGCGGTGGAAGGTCCATTTCGTTCAGTCCCCACAGAAATGTCGCGGGAGATTTTAACTAATTTGTACCGTTAGAAACGTACCTGGGTTGTAAATTTACGCTCAATGCGCCCAAAATTAACTATGTGTCTTACCCATAGAGTAATAAGCCTATGGAGGGGCCATAGACGGGCTTCCCCTTTCGCCAATTTTTTCCCCTTTGACCAGTTATACTGACCAGGTGCGCAGTAATAAGTTACCTTTGATTTCGTTGGTATTGTTTTGTGTCGCGAGACAGAGCTCTAGGAAAATAGTTAATTGTGATGTTTTAAACGGGAAAGGCGATCTAGGGCGTCAAACTTAGTGTTTCCAATCATTAATTATAATTAATATGTTTGTATTTTAACATAATCATCATATAACGTAAAATCCGTTGCGACAATAAAACGACAGAAAAATACAGTGGTACAGGGGCTAGTACTAGACGTTTACCTCCCCCCGCCAAAAGTGGCAGAAAAAATTGTTCGGTGATTTATACGCCTCACGTCTCCTTTGGTAAATACTCAAAGGTCTTACCAGACTAATAAAGACAGACTATTTAAATACCTACATACCTATGCATATGGCTGCATCCCAGCGGCAAAAGCAGATACGTACTAAAATCTGCCATATCTTGAGTGCTTCCTCTCGATTTTGGCCCTTCTTTTGTGGTCAACTTATTTGACAACGAGGAAAGGTTTTATAAATAATTTGATATTTTCTTACTATACAAGGCATCAAATATCGAGATAGTGCCGTTGTTGCAGTTTAACGATGGGTCCGCCATGCAATTACTTACTTTACTTGCCAATATTACCTAAGTGGAATCTGTTCTAAGGAATTTTTGTGTCTGTCACGTCCAAATTTTGTCAAGACTAAGTTCCGAAACGGCTATATTAGCTTTAATAAATCTTTTAGCGATCTAGGTGTAGATACTTTTGTTGAACATATAAAAAATATATTGATCAATGGCAATATTAAAAGTACACACATCACCGAGCATGTATGAAAGGTATGATGCATATAAAAGAAGCGAAAGAGGTACATAATGTATGTCAGGATCGTAGCAAACGGCATTCTATTGTATCTGCCTATAGATAGATTAACGATTAAAATGTGATCTTTGTTTCATCTCGATATATCAAGCATATAATATTTTATATACAGAGAACTACCAACACATTTATTCGGTCAAAAAATTGTCAACCTTATCAGGTATCTAGGTTTATGTATATTTTATCGACACTCTGACATCACCGTTGAAGTGTTATGACATTGATGAACGAGGGACTTCCGACAGACAGAACGAATTTTATAGGACTATTTGTCATCCACCGTGATGGCAAGCTTTCGAAATTCATGTTTTTTTTGTACCTAACTAATTTGAAAGGGTTTGGGAAATCTGTTCATATTTTGTATAACTAAAGTTCCTTGGTTCAATTCTCGGTCGAGTAAAAAGAAGCTAAGCACTAGTTTTCTTTAAGAATTTGTTTAATCGACTTCTCGTACTTCAGTGGGCATGTAAAACCGACTGTGGTTCGCACTTTTTCTAAAATAATTGATTATACCATATTATATTCATAAATCGTCATTCTTTTCCAAAAATAACTAAGCTATGTAAAATACCTTATAATTAAATCTAAAAATTAAATAAAACTAAGTAAACTTGGTCCGTGTGGAATTGTGGCAAGAATACTGGCTGCATTTCCTCGCTGAATCGCGATGCTCATCAGAGTAGATGATCAGTGGTGGGGACATTTTTTTGACATTTGAACCCCACGGACCTAGAGTTTCTTTCCAAGTTCACCACTTTAATCATTTCTAATTTTCGAACTTTCCGTTGTGACCATTCTTAGCGTCTGGGACTTCGAATAATTAACGGCACGGCCAAATGATGGATTCTTAAAGTATGTGTATTGTATGTGTCCAATATTGAGTAAAATAATTAAACGTCTAAACAACTCCAGTATCGATAAAAAGGTAACGGCGCATAAAGTTCTCTGTGGAAAATGAACTTTTAAGCACTTTTGACGGCTTTATTTACACAGCTTTACATAGCACCGACCTTTTAATTCAAAGGATGTTCACCGAACCGATGTCCAATATCCCTAGCCGTCGGGTGAGGCTTCTCCGGCGATTATCGCAACATTATGTAAATACTAGCTGTACCACCATCGCTTCTCATACATATTTATACCTCAGAATGAGACTTATCGTCTTCGACAACTGCTTGCTCCTTCACTAATGTCAGTTTATAAACGATAATAAGGTAAGAGAGAGAATAAGTCGGATTTTGACAGCTTGTGTTCAATAATTAAAGTCTACGTTTGAATTAAAGTAAAATAAAGATGCACTTTTTTCCACTACATACATCGAATACAGTTAATTACAATATTGTTCAGCAGCCCAGCAGATGTGAAACATCTAAATTAACGCGTCAAGTATACTATAGGTCGTAGGTAGACGAATAGAGAGGCGCACTCAGTACACACACTCACACGGAGAAGCAACGAAGTATATAGTATAAGCGCCACGCACACACAAGGGAGCAGAGAATGACGGCGGAGAGGGGACATGACGCAGTTTTCCGTCACGATATACGAGTCGGTCTTACCCCCAAGGCGCGCCAATGGGATTGTTTGGATTTGGACCTTACACGCATTTCCAACAAAAACACGTTTATATAGAAATGGAAAGGGCAAAATATTTCAGCATGAATAGTGCCACGTCCTCGCCTTTTTTGAGATATTTTATATACTACGACCCGGAAATTTCGTAATTGATTACATTTGTACATATGCATAATACATACCGTATCCTTTAAATGAAGCTCATTGAGGAATTTCTAATGATATTAGTAAAGTTAAAGACAGCGTAAAGCGTGAAAGCGATCTTTACTACATAACTTCCTCGTAGCTTCGTCGTAAAAGATCGTAACAGCCGCTGAGAATAGATAATAAGGATTTTATTAAAATTCCTTGTCCTTGTTTTGCCATTCGTGGGTCTGAGTGCTGCGAGGGCCTTTTGTTCGGTTGGAATTCTAAGCTGAATCCTTCCTAAATTTGTTCGTGTTCCAAGAAATTTTCCTATCCCCATTACCGGGGTAAACTTCGAAATTGTGATGACATAATAATTCGCTGTATTTTGTTGAATACCATGTCTTGCTAAAACTTTTTAATAAATAATTCCAGCGGACAAAATTAACATGTTTAGGTAAGTATACTTATAAGTCTTCAAAACAAAGAAATGTGTCTACCTATGTCCGTTATAGACTTTGAAACCATCCAACCGATGCGAAGATGGTTTTAGAAAAAAAAAAGAAAATTAAAACTATAAAAAAACACTTTTCCCATACAAAAATTTACCTCATCAAAGGTTATTTATTACTCGCAAATAAATTAAAAACATTAGTGTGAAGTTTTTATACAATTGTTACCCCGGGCGAAGTCGGAGCAAGCCGCTAGTAAGATATAAAGTGATAGTCATATAAATATACTAGCTTTCCAGCCCGGCTTCGCGTATCACCAGACTTGGTGTATCATAAGAATTTATCCCGAAGGATTTCCGAGACAAAAAGTACCTAGTTTATGTCACTATCTCCGGACCTCCAACTGTGCAAAAATATCACTTCGAGTCGTTGCTCTGTTTTAACATAAAAGAAGGACAAACAACGGTGGCCGAGTGGTTGAGACGTCTGGTATTAACTAGGCAGACCACGGGTTCGATTCCGGATTCCGGCCATGTACCAATGGATTTTTTAAATTAAAAACTTATGTGCATATATAATCTGACAAACCACACTTAGAGGCTTTTCCATCCAAATATTTTTCAATAGAGTTGGCCACTCAAATACCATCGGCTAAACGAAGGAGACTTGGTCTTCCGATGGGTACCCTGGGTCTGTAACACGGTTTCAGGAGCTGTAAAGCAACCCGAAAAAAAGGACAAACAAACACACTTTCGAATTTATAATATTAGTTGGGACTCTCGTAGCAAATCGCTCAAAAAGGATGATTTCATTAGTATATATGTTATACGAATTCAATATTTATATAATTTAATATACATGAAATACAACAACAAGCTTTAATTAATCTTCTCTGGCTGATATACCACTGCGGATTCAATTTTCTGGTCAAATGGTTTTTGCCTTGCAGGCCGTTGTATATAGGTATAAAAGCTGTTTTTTTTAATTTCCCATTTTGATTGAAATGGCTGCGCATTTATCAATTTTACTGTAGTTTTCCTGGTATAATTATTTTATGATCATTGCAGAATTTAATTACGATTTTTAATTGATATTGATTTATTTGTGAGCTTTGCAAAATTGCAAATAACACATTGTATCAAGGTATAGTCACCATTAAACATTTTTATCCACTTCAATATATATACAATAATGTTCATTTTAATTAATAAGTTGACATATATTATATTTTTTGATGTGATATGATAACAAATAATATTATTACTTATTCTTATATTGTTGTTTCGTTTATTAAACTTTCACTTATTCGTTGTTATTGTTTTTCTTAGAAACCACCGTTATTTAATATTATATTACGTTTCCGTACATGCGATGAAAAACGAAAACCCTTATAGGATCACTCTTATGTCTGTCTGCCGGTCTGTCAGTTTAACTTTGGTACATATGTAGAGTTTGATAACCCAATCACGGACGTATATAGTAAATAATCGAATTTCGATTTTGGAGATAATTTTAAGGTAAAAAAATATTATTTTTAAGTGCATCATGTGACACATCAAATAAAAGGGCTCGTTATAAGGAATAGAATTATATTTGTTTGATAATTTTAAAATGCATTTTAATTTATATTAAAGAAAAATACGAAAATGAGTATCCCCCCCCCCATCTCCTAAACTACTGAGTCTACAATTATCAAAAAATAGGGGAATAAGTGGCCTCTCTTATAGTTTACAGGAAAACCTAAACGAAAATCCTTTCTTACAGTTCTGACCGAAAACGGAATGGTTCCCCTCAGCGCACGAGTCGTACTTGGCCAATTATTTCAATTTATATTGGCTCTATAGTCTAGCTAGTCAATATACATTGAAACAGCTAGTACACCTGCTCCCCCGAGGTAATCGCAAATATTTTCTTTCTGTTAGTTCTACGAATGGCAGAAATGTAATGAAATATTATGACTTTATTTTGAAACTAGGTACTACTATTTCTTCCGAATCTTGAAGTTGTACTTCAATTATTATAGGAAATAATATAATTATTTGTAAAATTTATATTGAAAGCCTGAAACGAGGCTTATGAATATTTTTCAGGCTGAATAATTCCGAAGACAGGCCAGTTAATAATTTGAAAAGATTAAACAATATTAGACATTGATTAAATTAGAGTCTAGCTACGTATCTTCGGAATCAATTTGGCCGTGTGTACCGTAATAGGTTAAATTAAATATACACTCACGCCTCTAATCACATTGGGGTCGGCAGAACATATAGATCAATCAACACATGCTACGATAAGGAAAATCGTAGGTTTGTATAAAATGAAAGTGAAAATAAATAATGATTCAGATGTGTTAAGAATTCCCTACAAAATTGGGGTTACGCATCAATTGACCCAAAACGAAATTGATTCTCATTTCTCATCAATCGGGTTCAAATGTTACACACGGCCGGCTACGAACTTGCAGTCTGATGCACGAGAGTTTGTTGAACGGCGAATGATCAGTAGGTCTTGGTATATGTTTTATATTTTTTTGTATGTTTTTTTTTGACAAAGTCGCTCAATTTAGCGGTTCAATCCTTACTTGAGATAAAAAAAGATAAGTACCAATATTTGCCGATTTCATGCAAAAATGCTATTTGAGAAGGCCACTTGTTCTATTAATATGAGCAATATGAGCTGGCTTAATTTTGTAAATAAGAAAAGCCTCTTTTTAGAGGTCCGTAGCCAAATGACAAACATTGGGCTCCCGGCTCAGTGCTCGTTCGAGGCACGCAAAAAGTAGAGTTACGCTTACAGATTGTATTTTCATTTTATTTTGTTACTCTCTTTGGACCGGTGTAATACATTATTATGTGTGAATGCCAAGTCCCTATCTCATGTTGACAGACGAACAGGCAGACATCGTTGGGACAATAATAGGATCCCTTTTTGGTACGGAACCATAAAACGGAAACCATTATATACCGAATCTAAATACGACGTATATATAGATGATACAACTTATATGTATCTATTTTTGACACATTCTATTGATTTCTATTGAACTATTCGTTCTTCATCGTTTGTATTAAGCTTTTTTGAATTTCACATGTCGATCTTGATGTGGGTTATAAAGGACAACCTCTGGAAGAAGGCCGTCTTTTATATTTATATGAAAAGGATTTAGTGGCTGTGTCATCACTTAGAACATGAACGTGCAGTTAGCTCTCTTGTGTTGTGACCTAATATTTTACATATTTACAAAGAATTCCGGTTTTCAAACTAGTCATGATGGGCAAATGTCTGCTGTTCATCCAAAAACACTGATTTAATTTTGGGAACAATAATTTTATTTATTGTAATGAGCATCGGGTCTTTAGTCACAAATCCGAATGAAGCCAATGACTTAAGCAATTCCCCTGAAAAAGATCTATAAGTAAAATTCTTCGTATTGAAAATAAAATACAAATTATTTTGTTTAGAGAGGATCTTTCTTAGAAATTCGATCCTCGGTTTAATTAGTTCTTGGGGCTATCACAAATTAAGGTACTTCTACACAATCGCTTCATTCATTCTTCAGGATTCAACAACTATTCAGCTAGGAGGTCTGAAACATAACTTTCGTGTAGAGGATAAACGGGGGGAACAAAGTTCGGGACCCTGGGGGCCACTTAAAACTTATGTGGCTTCGTTAACCACAGTCCTGTATTCAGACTACTGTTAGGATCTACAACAATAAGACAACAAGCTTCTTGAACTTTCAATTCGTTTGCACTTAAGAGGATTATTGTTGTGGGACTCGGACCATTATTATTATGTTGTTTCTTATATAAATCGAGGAAATCGTTATTTTTTTCTACATGGTGTGCTTTTTAGGGTACCGTATCTTCAATGTAAAATACATATCATGGTGTCTGTCAGCATGCACTTGTGAAATTTTTATATTAATTATTAAGAATGAGCAAATTAGGTATTTCATTTTTTAAATTTTATTATCGGGTTTCATTATTATTATGCGTTGTTAAAAATGCCATGTCCTTCTTCTTTACTTTTCTGTTTACAAGACACAAAGCTCTAGACTTCATGTACCTAAACATTAGTAGCGCCTCTTGCTACGCCAAAATCTATAAAAGCCGTGATTTTTTCAAACGTAATAAAAAGTGGTATGGCACTTTGTACCATTTCCACGCGAACGTGTGACAAAGCTAATAAGAAAATCGGTATGCTTTCCATTTGTACATCAGACAATACTCGTACCAGCAGAAAACCAATTTAAAGTTTGAACAGCGCGCTCAACTCTATAATGAAACTCATTTGCGAGGCACATCTCACAGATCCGTTTATGTTTAGTAAACGTGTAGTAGGTAACTAACTGCAGGTAAACATCGTGTTAGTCCGCTACTGTTTGTACTGACAACTAATGAATGCTGCACATATAAGGAAGACTGAGCTTACTCTTAACGGACTATGTGTACTCGCTTTTGACGGAGAATTCGCTCGTGTGGTTTACGTGATTTATTTCTTAAGGATGGGATGCTCTATACTGTGACTACACAGTATATGGTATATAGTACTGGGTTAACATAGATATCTATTTGAGATGTGATTAACAAAGACCGGGCAAAATATTTGCAAATATAACAAATAACACTTTCATAATGAAAATTTACAATTTTCTAATGCGATTTATTGCCAAAATATAGTAACGTCGTAAGATGTCGAAAGCGGCTCTAACGATTTTGATGTAGGTAATTTGATAAACGGGGGTTTTTGGCAGTGATCTAGATAGGTGTCATCTCAGGGACAACTCATTTTCAGATGGTGTTTCTCTTTTTAAAGCTTCAAATTTTTATATGTTTTTTTCTTTCATCACGGTTGCCTTACAGCTGTCGAAACCGTGTTACGGTCCCAGGGTACCAAGTCTCCCTCGTTTAGTCGATGGTATTTGTGAGGCTATACCTAACGAGTGGCCAGTTCTGTTGAGGTATTTAGATGTCATAAGATATAAAAAAGTTTTAGCAATATGTGCTACTTCTAAACTGGCTAAAATATTTAATAATGACATATTTTTTACTCACGACGGAACTCCGATGCACTTATGATTGTTTATGATTGCTTTTCGAGCCAGTGAATATAAATTATTTGATTTTTAAAGGTTAATATTTTCGTCGGGAGCTTTTTAATTGTTAATTATTACAAATTACTTAATGTTCTATGCCAAATTATGCGATATAAATGAGACAATGACAGCAAGTTTGTAACTTTTGAAAGCTCTTAATTTGAGTACCTACTTGTAAAGTTTAATTATAAGAAGTGTATAATTTGAGCAACTTTGTTATATAAACTAATGATACCTTCTTTGGGACTTATGCCTCGTTGGTGAACGATCATATTCATATTTATTTCCAATATTTTTAAACTCTATACTGGGGTTTTAAGATCAAGAAGAACTAGTGAGTTTCATTACTTGGAATCTATCGACATAATAAACCCTACATTATTTAAGTTTCTTGGGCAATTGGCGATTGCCTGCGTTCCCGCAGAGCTAATGTCTTTCCCATCTTGTTTGTTCGGGACCAAAATTTAATTCAATCTGTATTTTCATTTTGTACAAATTTTCGCCGACGATTGTGCAGTTAGCCTAAAAAGTAAATTTACCTATTCATTGTGAAAATAGATTCAAAGTCAGATATTATATTTTAATGAACAAAATAATTGTATATGACATGTCCTTGTTAAAATGTTATCACGTAGTGTCGTCAACTACCAGCCATTAATTTACATAAAGCTACACTGTGTCCCTGTAACTGCAACATTTGTTTAGCTTGGCTTACGACGTTCGTTGCACTAAACGTTGTTAGCTTGCTAATACTGAAAGCTATGTTACTGTTTTACTCAATTTACATAAAACACAAAACACTTGCCTAAACACCTAGGCCCACCTGTCTCTGCAGCCGTGCTGTTGGTATTTAATTTTCATTGTCTCTTCAAATAATATTAAATTCTGGAATCTCTGCAGACTAAATGTAAACAAAACGAAATACATGAAACATCGTATAACTATCTTAGATTAGCTAGTTCCCATCCTAGACATTGATTGGAGTAAGAAATTGAGTAATACACATGCAAAAGATACAAGATAAAATCCTACCGTTTTCATCATAATTATTCGTACCTATGGTTCTGGTTTTGGTTATCGGGCTCGGTCTTCGCAACTCGACGTCTTAGCGCCTATTTTGCGTGAGGCGGGAATTCTGTTATTCCTGCCATCCCAGCCAGGAAGCCGACCCGAAGGCACCGAGAAGTGCAGCCCAGTATTCTGTCAAACCTACACATTCCAGAAGGATGTGGGTGATCGTTTCTTCAGTCTCCGTGCAAGCTCTGCATAGTGGAGTATCTGTAATGCCGATATTAAAAAGGTGTTTGTTTATTAAAGGGCCCATGTCCTGTAATGGCTGTAATAACTTGTGTCAAACGTCGATTTGGTGACACTGCATAGCTTTACACGATTAGGTATAGGTACCGGCAATTACCTAGAACATCTGTCACTTACTGCGCAGTACAAAATCTTAAAATAAATAGGTATTTGTACTGCACAGTAGATGACATATATTCAAGTTAATTGCCGGGGCTTTATTATGTATACAATTTCGATTCACATTTAAAAGTTATGTGCAAAATATTTATCAATACAAAGGGAAATATTTATCAAAGCGCCTGCATGTTTACAAATGGTGGTAAAAAGTAGATATGCTATTTTTTGTAAATTGATTGTATCAAGTTTCAAACACGAGTTAGTTTGAGTTTGCAAGCAAAGTTTTTAATTTGACTTCAGCAGTTTATCAGAGTGTTTTTTGGTAGGTTCATCATATTTACGTTTATTACAAAACACTTTATTCGAGTAGCTCACTGTTTACAAATTGAATTAGTATTGACCTACGCCTAAAGAATTTAGTCTAAAGTTTTTCTTTTTTCACGGCTTGCCTTACAGCTCCCGAAACAGTTTTTATCAGTATCAAATATCTCCGTTAAGGCGACGCATCACAGCGCAACGAACTCAGTTTTAAGTGTGGTTTATTTTGTCCATATTTTTTTAGAAAGATGTGAGCGAAACCAAGGATAAGATAAGATATACCAATAACATGCGAAAGTACGATTTCTCAACAAAGGCTTTTCTATGTTTTTACAAAAACTATTAGAATTATCAAATTATAGTTAGTGCATTCTTAAAGTATATTTTAATCTCGACAAAATTGTAAATTAGTAAATATATAAAGAGAACTCGAGTCGCAAATATGGCTGAAATACGCGTGAAATTGAGGATTTTCATGTCTTCATAAAACTTAGGCGTAACTGATTTTGGTTATTTTCTTTTCTTGTGAAACTTTAGAATATATTTATTTATCTTTGAAAAGATTTTAATTTTGAGCCTAGCACATACAGTTATCGCGTAAAACTGGAAAAACAAATCATCTGATTTGTATGGGACAAAAATCATGAGGCGTCTCCTAAATATTTACTATATCAAAGTTAATGTTTGATACGCCATTTTAGGATTATTCCCCTCTAATGACGAAAAATAAACAAATCAAATTAAATGTTTCTTTTAAAATTAGACTAATATTTTTTGTTAAAGACGCCATCTATTGGAGATCAGTTGAACTATGACAACAATATTGACACCACTAACAGTGCGAATATCTAGTACTTTATATTTAACATAATATTGTTTCTTATATGTTTTAGTCAAATTATTTGGTTCTAAGTTTACATCTTTGGTAGCTGTGTCTTCGACCGATTTTCTACAACTCTTAAATATGTATTAATCAGTATAACTTTGTTGACATTTGTTGACGTTTCCATCCTATTGTTGATTCTTAATAATGAATTTCCTAAGAAATAAATTTGCTTGTCTAACCAAGAGTGCTTGTTTTACTTATCATTTGTTTATGTTAACTTTTCTTAAATGTCAGAGTTAAACTTGATATAAAAGGTTAAAAGCAGCTTTATATAAAATTAATTAACTTTTATTAATTCTTTTCTTTTGTCGTGAGCAAATTTCTCCGTTCCTCTATTAATTTCATTTTGAGTTTCGCTTTAATTAGTATTTGTGGCCGCAACGCCACAACGAGGTTGCGACTCAAGCTTATTTTTTATCTCGAGTCCTTCAGTTTAAGTGGAATATTCCTTAGTTGTTCTACTTCTTTTCAATTGTAATTTAAAACTCGTGTCGTTATAACTTAGTAGGATTTCCTTAAATTCAAGAACATATAATTTCCATGTTTGTAATATTTTTTTAATTCTTTTTGCAGGTACATTTTATTGAGCTGATTCATACGACATCAAGTCAGTACACATTTTTATGGGTCAAATTTATTTGAAAACGATTTTTTTATTATTTATTACACAACATATATTTCTTCATCATTTTTTCTCTTTCTTCACGGGTTGTTACGGTTTCAGGGTAGCCAGCGGAAGACCAAGTCTCCCTCGTTTAGCCGATGGTATTTGTGAGGCTATACCTAACGGGTGGCCAGTTCTGTTAAGGTTTATTTATACGGAAAAGCCTCTGTGTGGTTTGTCGGATTATGTACATAAGTTTTTAATTTATTAGTAGTTTATATGATTGAAGGTGACCACCAAAAGTGAATGAATTCGTGGTTCATTGGTATAATTCAATCAATACTTGCATTAGCACGTTAGAAGTGTATATTTTCGTCATTGGCAATCTCAATCAAAAATATTATGACATGATAATTTCTACAAATTCAGATATTCCTAGAAGATCCAATTTGCTATTCAGGTTTATGGAAATTCAACTACATTAAGTCTTAAACGGTAGATTGTGATTATATATATACTTTAGCTCCGGCTAGGATATTAATAGCCGAGATATTCCTTCTAGTTGCTCTAGGTAACGTCGTTATGGAGCTTGGACCCGGTGGCTTGAACAAAACAATCTTGTTTCTTAGATATAATGTAGGATTATATAAAATGAACTGCATGGTATAAGTCTTTTAATACTCAGAAAAGGTTTAGGAACTCGCTAAATGTACCCTCTTAGACCTTTTTGCTTGATTTCAAGATTTATCTAAATACTAGCACTTCTATCTATCTATCATCACGCCTTTCATCCCAAGAGGAGTAGGCAGAGACAATCGAATGCCATTTGTTACGATCCTGACATACCTCTTTCGTTTCTTTTATACTCATCATACCTTTCATACATGCTCGGCGATTTGTGTACTTTTAATATTTCCATCGATCAATACATTTTTTATATGTTTATTATAAGTACACCTAGGAAGTCCTCTGCCAGCATTTCCTTTCACTTCAGCCATATAAATCTTTTTAGTCAATCTTTCATCCTTCATTCTTTCAACGTGTCCAAACCAGCGTAAACTATTTTCTTCATTTTAGTCACAACATCATCTTTCACTCCGCATTTTTCTCTAAATGACATCGTTCCGGATGCGGTCAATACGCTTTATATCACATATTCTACCGTCCTTTCATCATCCTTTTCAAATACTTTTTCGAATATTTAATTTTTCTAATTTTCTTCTTGCATTCCTCGTACAAAAGTGCATCCAGGATTTTGTTCCGAAGATGCAATGTATACCGCATCATCGGCATATATAAAACAGCAAACTCTATTAGGACCCATTTCTTGTCTAGCATTTCTACTAACACTTGGCCACTATTTTGTTCGTTTCTTTTTCTATAGGATTTTCACGAAGTTATTGGTTTTCCATTTCTTTTTAATATTATTTTATATATAAACTAAGGTAACAATAACAAGTGGAGACAAAGAAAACAAACTCAACACATATTTTTGTTCAAATAATTGCTTTTTTCAGAAAGTTCCTTATTTTAGCACCCATCATGATTTTATAGATTTTTGTGTTTACAAAAAAGTTAGTCAAACCGTGAAGGTTATTCAATTTTACAGCTTTGCGACATTACTCAAAGACAATTTAACTTCCTGGACGAAAACGAAAAGTAATTTGCTTTGATGTTTTTCATTAAACGATTTTAAGCGTATAATAGTTAAGATAATGGTATGAAATGTTAAAAGCATTTATCTCGCTAACCAAATTCTCGAAGAGATTGCTTGACGCGTTTTACCATAGAAATCATGACTTCAAGCTTCTAATTCAATATATTTTCTATTTATTGAAACAATTATTTGAAGATTGGTTCGAAATCTTAAATACCCTATGAAAATATCCTAAATATTATAAATTACATCGATGAAATTACTAGCGAACCCGGCAGGCGTTGTCCTACCTGCACTACCTCTACCACTAAATGGATATTGTTCATACAAAAGTAATAAAATCGCGATAAAAAAATGGGGGTGGGGGTAGGAGGCTAAAAACTAGTTTACGACCGATTGTTAGCCTTACCGAATATAAATATAAAATTTCATAAAAATCGGTCAAGCCGTTTCGGAGGAGTATGGCAACTAACTTGTGACACGGAAATGTCCCAAATAAATTAAAATTAAATAATTTACAGCTGAATTAATTTAATAAGCACTTACTTTCATTTTGGATTCAGTGCACTTTTTGCAATAATACTTTTTTTTTTTTTTTTAGAAATTTAAAATTTTCACACTAGGCGATTTTTTTAAAAAAGCATTCGATTTTCAATTGTTTTTTTACCCATAAACTGCGAAAATTATGATAGTTGGGAGTCTCGTACTTTGGCCCGACCGAAGTGCATTTTCGCGGAAAAAGGTGTCAAGTTTACCAACACACAGGTGTGGTTCGAGCGGCAAAACATCGACTTCATAAGGCATTAGGATTGGCCCTCCTCCAGCGCTGACCTTAATCCTTTGGATTACAAAATATGGCAAAGAGGAAAAGGTCTGCACTAAATCTCATTAAAATTTGGACAGCCTGAAGTCATCATTGAGAAAAGCAGTGGCAGAAATAGATATGAATATGGTTCGTGCTGCGATCGTTGACTGGTCACGGAAACTAAGGGCCTGTGTGAAATATGGCGGCGAACATTTTAAATTATTCTCCATTAGTTTACTTTTATTTTGAACTAATTATGTTTAGAATGTATTTAGTATTTTTGATTTTAAAACCTATATTACTGTAGGTATATAATTATAGGTATATTATTATGTGTTAAAATTTATTATTTGTACATAACAATATGAAAACCTTAAAATTAAATATAAACATATTACTTTAAGAAATTAAAATCTAAAAATTATATTATAAAATTTATCCATCATAGTACCAGCTATAGCTGCGTTCCCCCGTTGTATATTAATTATGTGTTTGTATATTATATAAATATATGTTGTGATCATTAGTACAGGTATTCTGTTGCTGTCATCATTAAACTACATTCAAAGCACAAGCATTTGCAAGTAGGTACTAAGCTTAAGCATCCACCTAACCTCTACCACTCGTTTTACTTCCTACTTGTATTATAAATGCGAAACTTTGTACCTATGTTTGTCTGTTTATTGCTCAATTATGCCTCAATGCTAAACGGATTTTAATGAAATTTGTAGGATAATTCTGAATTAAAACTACTTATTATCTCGGAAAATAGGAAATTTTCAGGTACTTTTTCTGTAGATTCCTTTTCCCTCGTGGGCATAGTATAATGTAGCCCTCGGGAGAAGATGCGATTCCCAACTCGTGTGTTTTAAATTGCACACTTGTTGATAATTGGTCACTTTCTTTACTTGGTGAACAGTCTTGACTTGCTCTCCCATATTGTATGACCAGAAATTAACCAACGTTAATAAGAACTTTGGCTCAATCTAGCAGTTAATCACGAAAATAAGGTTGTGTAAGCTTTGCCAGCTAAATATCCACGTGACATGACTTAACATAATTGTAGTACAGTGGCTGTATGCCTTTTGTATTAGCTTCCAAGCGCTGGATCATAGCCAGCGGCGTAGCCAATGTCGTTATGAGATTGTTCTCCACAAATGCCACGATAAACCGAAACAATGTTACTTTATTTATGGACCCACCTCAATACCTTTGGCAACTGACTTGTGGTTCATTAGCGATTGTATCCATGTCGAAGCCGTTGGCTTGGTTTAAATTGGTGTTGGAACAGTGATAACTACATATCCCCCGCCGCGTCTGAGGTTTGTGACCTATTCACGCAAAAACTACTGAATACATTTTGATGCGGTTTTCACTATTAGATAGGTTGATTCACCAAGAAGGTTTACGAGTGTTAAACATGGACCTATCATGTTTAAGAGCTGAGCACTAGGACTAATTATGTGAATCAAGTCGGGAAAAAAGATAGCCCTAACGAATTTTTATGGCGTATGCTGTCTTAATCCGTCAGAGATGAAACAAAATGATGTAGGAAATTATTGTTTGGAATTAAATGATCTACAAAAAAGTCCTCGTTAAGTTCAAGAGTTATGAGCGTATTTATGTAAGTATTGAAATTGTTGTCAACAAGCGAAGCCGGGGGCGGGGTCGCTAGTTAGTCATATTTGATCATCGATTATTTGATAGCTTGATAGAATTAAGTAGTTGAACTTATAGACGCTATGTGGTATCATGGCTGAATAGCTAGCTATATAAGGGCAAGTTGTATAAGTAAAGACGAAGGAATCTTATAGTAAAGTATTTTAAAGATTAGAGCATCTCTCATTCGGAAAAGCGACACAGACCTTGCTATTCTCCTCTGTGGCTTGCTTCCAGTCAACTTACCTCCAAACTATTTTCTCTGTTGTTTCACCGCTAATTTCTGTTGACTGATTCAATTGAATTGCACGGAATCAAACTCGGGGCCTTCGAAATTCGAATATGTATATTTTTACTTACTTCCTTCCAGTCACGCATTTCCGTCCCATTTCACGAATTAACTTCCGAGTTAAGATGTTACATATCAACAATGGTTCAATTTTATGAAATAAAACTTTAGGTGCTAAAAATGCTTCGAGCAAAATAAAAACGAAAACGCTGTAAAAATCCCCGCTAAATTCGCGTACAATTTTTATGTTAATAGGCAATCCATAAAAGCATCGAATTTTTTACTCTTTCTACTTTTCACGAGTGTAATACGCTGGCTTTGCCGACCAATTCCAATCCAATTTACATTTCAATCGCGAGGTTCATGTAAATACATGAGTTTCGGAGTACGGTGTAGCACCTCGATGAGAGAGCTTATGAAATAATGTTGCACACCGCAGCGTTAAATCTGCAAGCTATTTTGTGGATATTTTAACATTCATACAAACTAAGTTAGTATTTTCACGTACTGTGTATGTTGGTATATTATTAAAATTTAATTAAAAATGTTGTAATAAATTACGAGTTTTGGCGTAAATTTTACCGCACTAGAGAATATCCAGTATAACGTTTCGTGTTCAATGCTAAATGCTGATAACTCCATTAATTTATTCATTTATATTTTTTTTTAAACGTCCATTTAATCTCTGAATGTCAAAAATTTAATCTCTAAATGATGTATTAATAAATATTTTCTAATTTAAGGTTTGAAGCAAAATCTTCATTTTCCAATCTTATTTGCATCACGTATACTTTTCACTCAAACATGCATGAAGTAGATACAGGGCACGATACGTTGTTCTTTTAGAATGCATGTATTTTTCATGTGATGCATACAGTATACCGCCTGACGCCTCGTTCACAGATAAAGTTGCTAAGCGCGAGTCCCTGGTGTGTGCTGTAAACTTGTTTTATTCCTCCATAACAATGTTTTCTGAGAATGGGTGCGATGCTAAAAGACGCCAATACTACTTTCCAGCTAGATCAAAAATAAATCAGAAAATGCTCTTAGTATATTAACATTCACCTCGGAACAGTACAAATGTGTATAAATAATTTATTGATTTATTGATTGATTGATTTATAGATAATACGTACGATTTTCTGATTTTCTTATAAGTAGAAGGATTGTAAGTTAAAATAATTTGTTAATTTTACCCATATCTGAGACAGGAAAGGTAAAATATCAATTCGAATGGAACTAGGACATCTCAAATATCGATTCAGTCAGTCACTCCAAAAATATCGTCGTCAATTGAAAACCCGGTCAATGCGACGTTCTCAATATAAAGGTAAAAATTTAGCTTCTTTCAGTTCTATTTATGGGCATGGAGAGTTACCCATGAGTTATTTATTCAAGTGAAATTTCATCAGAGATAATAGAAAGATAAAATGTTACGAAGTTAAAGCCTATTTATTTATGAACAAGCAGCATTACGATGCTAAAGGAACAAAAAGTGTCAAATTTAGGAACTAGCCATAGACTCAAACGTTACATGAGCAGGATGAAGGTTTCTCATTATTTTAAAGATTATGACTGTATAATTTGAACGGGGAGTGGCGTTTCTTGATTTAAGTTTGAAACTTTGGCAATTATTATGGGCATGCAACATGACTCATCTGGCTTTTCTGACACAAGTATTTTGCTTCGAGATTCGAACCCACGACTGTTTGCTTGGTTTAATCACTAACCACTAGGCTAATCAGTAGTCAGTATAAGTTAAAAAATAAGAAAAATATTTCCTGTTGTATACAAAATAGACTATGCTATAGATAGAGTAATATACAAACATAATGAACTTTGGATATCTGATCTTCAAAAGTAGGTATTCCTTCATCGACAAAGAGGTCGTGTCGTAGTCTGGTCTGACATCCAATATTTATGACATAGAGAGTACCGCTTTGTTTTCACGTGTCGGCTGTAGGAGCTCTTGTGAAGTTATTGTTTTCTCCTGTCATGTAAAAGATATATTGTGTGAGTAAAGAAATGAAAACTGCTCAACTTAGATAGCGAGAAGTTATTTTACATCTTGTTGTTTCAGATTTACTTTGTAGGTTGTTTAGCGGCGACGTGTGACGGCAGACCAACTTGTTCGTAACATACATTACGTTATACTATTTCTGACATAAAAGATTGTGTGTATAATTTACAACGATGTTTAAAACTTTTCTGCAGGATAATGTCTTGACTAACACTAGGTTCTTCATCCAAGTAAACTCAGATTAATTTGTGAAGTTAATAAGTTACTACAGTATATTTATTATATAAGGAATATACTAATTTTTGCGATTGAATGGCAAAATTAAATGATAAAATTAAATTCTGTTTGGAAAATTGACAAAACAATAGTGAAGCTTAACACGGATCTATCTGACACTGTTTTACAAATATCGGAAAACAATCCCGGAAAATTATTAGCATGACTTGTTATCTGTTTTTACAGTTCATTGCAAAAATACTTGTAGCAGAAAAGGGACAAGTCATCTAATCGTTGGTGTGATGTTGACGATGGATATTCTATTATTATTATCCATAGATGAGATCTTATTATTTATGAAGGGTAGATTTCGCTTCTCAACACTTCGCACAAACATTATTAGGTATTTGTTGCCGCTTCTACTATACTACACGTTTTCCTACACGTTCGTGAACATAATGCCTGTTTACGCCTTTGCGAACAACCGCGTCATAAATTTTACGAACTTCAGGGTAATATTGTTTGGTTATAACGGCTCGTCGTTCCTTCAAAACACTTCGTTTCAACCGCTTCCTACCACCTCACTGGTGTATTTGCATAATTTTAATTTTGTTTGACATCAAATGCGTATTATGAGAAAATGTTCAGTGGAATGGTGAAAAGCACACGCAGCATTATACGAACAGGTATTAAATTGAAGATTATGGAGATGAGTTTTGGAATATTACAGGTGTATTCAGGTGTTACTTCAATTAGATTTCGTTCACGACTCAATAATTTACTTTTAAATGTAGCGATTAGGTACATAATCTTATTAACGATAAGAGAATAACTCTAGCAATAATAATGAGCTTCGTTAAATTTTTGTTTGTTCGTAAGGTATTTGGATGTTGCTATTTTGTCACGGACGAAGTATATTCTGTATAAATTAAAATTAAATGATGTTCGTTGGTAAGCCCATCACTTGAGAACGGCTGGACCATATTCTTGTTAATCTGAAGAAGGTTTTTAGGGAAAGAAAAATTAGAAATATTGCCCGGATAACTGGAAATTTTAGGGAAAACTGAAAGTGCTTTTTTCTGTGGGATTTTTTTATGAAGTGAAGACCATAATGAAAGTTAATATTGGCTCCACGGGCGGAAAGCTAGTAGGGTATAAAAATAATAGTACTGTAATGCCTTTAATGACACACTGTTTAGCAATTCTAATAAAAGAGACACACATATTATAACGAAAAAATCTTATTTAATACCGATTGACACAGTGGCTGTTTGACGAGTGATTACTCCAGCGTCTTTAGTATGAACACAGAATGCCAAGACCAGACTGGCGCTTTCAAAACAAAATAAAGTCACAAAAACTCTTTAAATACCAGACAAGAGATAAAATACTGTTTTGCCAGACTTCTATGTATTTGACCTTTTAATGTGATGTAATTAGATAAAATCATTGTTCATATGCCAGATTACTCCTTAGTAATCAGAGGAAAATATAAATGTTTAAAATTACAGAAATTACTGTAAGTTTTACAAGGAAGACCGCTTGCCCTAAACATTTTTCATATAACACAATGTAACACTTTTTTGTACCTACTGTAACAACATTTAACGCGACCAGTGCTATAGCTGACAACTGGCTACGAGCCAACAAAATTTTGCGGAAGCGTTATGAAATACACACAAGCGTCAACTATAGAAAGGATACATATATTTCAAAAAGTATTCCTCCAATTTCTGTTTGGATTAGATGTAGTACTTTTTAACCGACTTCCAAAAAAAGAAGGAGAAGGTTCTCAATTCGGACCGTATTTTTTTTTATTTTTTTTTTATGTATGTATGTACATCGATAACTCCGCCAATTGTAAACCGATTTTGATGGTTTCTTTTTTAATCGACAGATAATTCTTCCGGATTGGTCCCATTTTTATCTCATAAAAATTGGTTCATTAGTTTTTCAGAAATTTTGAAAAAACTGACTTTATAAGTACATTTTTTTTGATATCTCGATAAAATATGTACCGTTTTTGACAACTTATTTTTTTTAAGACATTATAATTTCTCGACATTATCTCACAGACATATGACGAAAATCGGTTCAGTAGTTTTTCAGAAATTCAGTAATTAATTTCTGTTTACGGCTAAAATTATGTATCAGAAAAAGCCTTAGCAACGGTTGCTATTGACATGAAGTTGTCAATTTTCGTGACGATGGTCTAGCGGTTAAATGTAATGGGGTGCATAGGATGCACAAGCACATTACATGGTTCAAATCACATCCACAGGGGTATTTTTTTTAATTTTCCATCAATATTTTTTTAGTTGCGTTATTATTTATCTCTCAAGGCAGCAAAATCACTTAAAAGGGTAAAATAAACCTTTTAAAAAAAAGTGCACCGACTTCAAAAATTTGCACTGAAAAGTAAGAAATAATAAATATTTCGTCGTAGAATTTGAAGACGGTTGGTGCCAAATTAGAAACAACTTAGTTCCCAAATTCACTAATATAGACAATTCATTAGGAACCTACGATCATCAGTAGGTACATACAAACATAGATAATATTGAACAGATCTTTATCTTCTTAGATATTTACTTAGTTTTGTATCCGAATTTGGCACCAACCGTCTTCAAATTCTACGACGAAATATTTATTATTTCTTACTTTTCAGTGCAAATTTTTGAAGTCGGTGCACTTTTTTTTAAAAGGTTTATTATTTTCACCGAGCATATGAAACACTGTGAAATGAAAATGGCTTTTTGAATATTCACGCTTGGAAAGTTTACATCGGACCAACAATATCCCGATATTTCCATTACGTAATTTGAAACAAACATAATAAAAATAAACATTTATTTTAACGAAATGGAAACGCATATAGGCGGACACGAAATTTCTCTTCACTGATTATATGTAAAATCAACGGTATTGGAAAAAAATCCTCCCTGTTACAATTTTCGGAAAACCTATTAAGTATTTCTATTCTATAGCTATACATTCACCAACATACCTACCAACTTCGTTATAAATTAATTTCTGCATTTTATTTTACTGGCACTTATCGTGCACATGGCCCATATGTAAATTTCGGAGATTGGGGGCAAGGGGAAAGCTATGTCGAAATATTGTCTGGCTCCGCCTGGCGGTAGACCTCCTTGAATCAAAGAAAATAACGTAAATGAGGTAAAAATCAATATAAAGCGGTCAAAAAAAAAAACTGGATGTGCTGGGAACAAAATAATATTTTTTTTTGTAATGAGGGTACACCAATTGTACTGTATCCTCAACTTCTTATTTAACAGGCTTGTTTTATCGGCTCCTAACGTCACACTCTCACCTCCGACACGTCCGTTCGCTATCGTTACTTCCTACCCTCCCCTCCCTCTCTTCACTGCCTATACATCCCCACTAACAAGTGTGCGCAGGAGACGACAGAATACTTCCTTCTCTTTCCACATATACTACATCCCTCCCTTATTATTGATTTTAACAAAACAATAATTTGAATCAAATAAATATTATTTATTAAATAACCTTATAAAAAACACAAAATAGCTTCCTTTGCTTCTGTAAAGTCTAAGTACTGTTATATTACTTTTGACCAGTATTCCACCAGTAATCTAAATCTTTTAGTCTCTATCCCTCCTATTCAAACTTTTTTTTTTTATTTTTTTTTTTTATATTACTGTTTATTTCCTTGAGTAAGTGTTTAATTTTCCTCATTTTTTGTAACTTTCCATTCTCCTTCAATTCTTTTCAAGTGAATGACATTTCTTCGGAGTTGTTGTCCAGTTTCATCGTTTTGGATTTCAACATCGCCTCCTGTCCGAGATTGAACTGTATGAGTTGCCATTTCGAAATTTGTACTTAGTTTGTTACTTTTATTCATATTTTTTATGTAAACTTTGTCTCCGGGCTGTAGGTCTGATTCTTCTGCTCTTCTTTTCCTGTCGGCGTACTCTTTTCCTTTTTCTTTTTGTTCCTTATCTTTGTCTCTTACATCCATATCTTCAAGTCTATGATTTACCGAATCTATAATCATTGGAATTTTGTCTCTAAATTTTCGTTGAAAAAACAATTCTGCCGGTGTCTTTCCGGTAACTGTATGCGGCGTGCTGTTGTACATAGACATATACTCCAGGAGTGACTCTTTCCAGTTGCATCTCTTTTCGACCTGGCATATCTTTAGTCGCTTGATGATGTCCCTGTTTTGGCGTTCCACTTCCCCATTTTGCTGTGGCCAGTATGGGATGGAGTGGTGCAATTTTATATCATTTTCTTGGCAAAAGGCCTTGAACTCCCCACTGACGAATTGCTTCCCGTTGTCCGCCGTAATTGTAAGAGGGCATCCTAAACGACTAAAAACTTCCCTCAATAAGCGAATCATTTCCTTGCTAGATATGTCCCGGCAAATTTTGATCTCCTTATATCGCGAGTAGTAGTCTATTATGACCAAAAGGTAATCTCCACTTGGTAATGGTCCCAACAAATCAATTGCAATGTCAATCCACGGATTTGAAGGCAGTTCCCGTCTTTTGAGTGGATGCGGCGGATTCGGCATTGATACTAAAGTACATCCCTTACACGACTTGACAGTGTTTTCTGCGTCTCGATCATATTTAGGCCACCATGCCTTAGTCCTTAGTCTAAGTTTCATGGCTACAATACCTGGATGTCCCTCGTGTGCTGCAGCTAAGACGCGAGTTCTTAATGGTTTTGGGATTACTATTCTTGTGCCTCGTAGCAAAATGTCACCATAAAAACACAATTCATTCTCAAACAATTTGTATGTTTTTACAGTTTCATCCCATTTCCTCTCGTAGATGCCCGTCTTTACTTTTTGTATTTCGGGGTCTTGTCTTGAACAATCTTCTATATCCGTAAGAGGAACCGCTACCGGTCTTGTCTGTTCCACAATGTCTTGTACATAATCTTTGTTGTGAGCATTCCCTCCTGGTGTGAGTTTGCATAGTCTCGAAAGTGGGTCGGCTATATTGTTCTTCCCTGGCCGATATATAACTATGTATTTATAAGACTGTAGTCGGAGTACCCATCTTTCAATCCTTGCACACGGTTTTGACCTCGGCCCAAAGATGACCTCCAGGGGTTTGTGGTCGGTGATCAAATCAAATTCTTTCCCGTACAGAAATATATGAAAATGTTCCACGGCCCATACCAATGCCAAAGCTTCTTTTTCCGTCTGGCAATAACGACGTTCACATTCAGTAAGAGTCTTGTTACAGAACGCTATGATGCGTAAGCCCGTATCATTCACTTGCACCAGGACTGCCCCAAGTGCCACCGGACTCGCATCAGCAAAGACCAAAGCTTTGTCTTTGACGTCATAATATCCCAAATGTGATACATCACCCAAGGCAGCTTTTAAAAAATTAAAAGCTGTCTGTTGACTTTCTTTCCACAACTCTCTAATGTCAGCATTTCTGCCATACTTAAGTCGTAGCAATTTATTTAGGGGTTCGCTTGTTGTGGCTAAATTTGGAATCCACTTCCCCACATAGTTGATCAGTCCCATAAAACTTTGTAACTCCGAAACTGTTGTAGGAGCCCTAAATTCTTTAATGCCTGATATATATTTATCCAATGGCTTTATTCCTTGCTTGGAAAGCTCATGACCTAAGAAATGCACCTTACTTGTGCAGTAAATGCATTTATCTTCGCGTAGGACAATTCCATTTATGCAAAGTACATCTAAGACTTTTTGAAGCCTTCTATTGTGTTCATCTTTGACTTTTCCAAATACTAATATATCATCGATGAAGTTTATTACACCATCGCATTCAATTAATACTCTCTCTAGCGATTTTTGAAATATTTCAGGTGCACAAGTTATACCGAACATCATTCTTTTATATCGGTATAGACCCTTGGGTGAAATGAATGTCGTGATATATCTTGAGTCCGGATGTATTTCCAGTTGATGGAAGGCATCTCGGATGTCCAATTTACTGAAAACTTCTGCATCCTTAATCTTGGGCAGTAACTGGTCCATTATAGGTACTGGATGATTTTCTCGCTTAATGGCCATATTGGCTCGCCGCATATCCACACACAATCTAACTTCTCCATTTTCCTTGAGGATTGGAACAATTGGCGATATCCATTCAGAAGGGCCTTCCACCTTTTCAATTATATCCTTTTGTAACAGCTCTTCAATCTTAGCCTCTACTTTTTCTTCTAACGGAATCGGAATCCTTCTGTAAGGTTGTGCTACCGGTTTGACTTGACCATTGATAGGTATTCGTATAAGAACGTCTTTGAACTTTGGAAAAGGTTTCAATTTTGTCTGGTCTACTGTTGGCTCGATCTGGTTCACGCCCAATCCGACCTTTAAAATGCCTAAAGCTATGGCTGATGTTTTTCCCAACAAATTCCTAGTACCCCCATCGATTACGTAAAACATAGCAAATTCTTCTTTATCCGCTAGTTGAATCGTTGATCGAAAGGATCCTAATAATTTGAGTGGTGTGCTGCTCCCATACGCAAGAAATGTTTTATCAGGGTTTTTTGTTTGTTCAGACACTATAGCCTTATTTGTTTTCATATTTTTCCACGTCATGTCTGTTAACAGATTGTGTTTACACCCTGAGTCAATAAGCATGTTAACTTCTGTTCCTCCTACTACACATTTAACCATGTCATCATCGCCAACATTAAACACGTAATGAATTTCTTCATCTTTTCGCCCTCTATCTATATCTTCTTCAATATTTCTTACATCCTTGTTCGATCGTTTCCCTTTTTTTTCTCCTGGCTCCTTCGTTGATTGGTATTCTATTTTCCTCTTCACTCTAGACTTGCACTGGGCTTTAAAATGTCCTATTCTTTCACATTTAAGGCACTTTTTTCCTTTCGCAGGACATTTTTCATCGTGTGCTAAATGGTTCCAGCTCCCACAACGAAAACACTCTTTTTTCTTCATGGTTGACTTGTCTTTTGATCTATAGTCTATCTTGTTTACATCCTGTGTGTTTCTCTCCTTTGGTCCAAAATTCTCTAACTGTCTGCTTACGATTTCCAAAGCATTTGCTTCTTTATTAATTTGATCAAGGGTCATGTCATCTCCAGCTTTTAATATTTTACGCCTTAAATCTTCTAAGCTACATTTCTCGGTAACTTGGTCAATTAACTGATCATCTGTATCTAAAAATTGACATTTTGCAGCTTGTTGCCGAAGTCGAACAATAAATTTCTCAAATTTCTCATTGTCTTCCTGTTTAATTTGTCTAAATATGTGTCGTTCAAACCTCTTACTTTGCTTCGGTGCGAAGTATTCGTCTAATTTCTCTATCGCTATTTTAAACACATCAATACCTTCACCCTCCTCCACACTTGCACCGGGTATATTATAAAAGATTTCTTGAAGATCCGTTCCACCCCAATGTAACAAACTTGCTCGCTTCTGCTTCGCGGTTTGTACGTTGGCGGCTTCTAAGTAGATATTTAAACTTCTTTTCCATATTTCCCATCTGCATCCTACTGAACTTGCCTCTCCATTACATTCAAATTTGTCTAATGTCAGATTCGCCATTTAATCGTCTGTAGGCAAGAAATAATAACAAATAAATACTTAAGCTATCAACCGACTTTCCCCGTTCATAACCCACATAATATATAATAATCACCCATTCACTGACCAAGCTTCCATAAGGTAAGTAGTTTCCTTCTAACTATACAAACTTCCAATAAGGTAAGTAGCTTCCTACTACCTTAAACTTCGAAACTCAAGGTAAGTTAGTTTCTTTTAACTATAAAAACTTCCAATAAGGTAAGTAGCTTCCTACTACCTTAAACTTCGAAACTCAAGGTAAATTAGTTTTCTTTTAACTATAAAAACTTCCAATAAGGTAAGTAGCTTCCTACTACCTTAACTTCGAAACTTCAGGGTAAGTAGTTTCATTTTAACTATAAAAACTTCCAATAAGGTAAGTAGCTTCCTACTACCTTAAACTTCGAAACTCAAGGTAAGTTAGTTTTCTTTTAACTATAAAAACTTCCAATAAGGTAAGTAGCTTCCTACTACCTTAACTTCGAAACTTCAGGGTAAGTAGTTTCATTTTAACTATAAAAACTTCCAATAAGGTAAGTAGCTTCCTACTACCTTCACTTCGAAACATCAGGGTAAGTAGTTTCATTTTAAGTATAAAAACTTCCAATAAGGTAAGTAGCTTCCTACTACCTTAACTTCGAAACTTCAGGGTAAGTAGTTTCATTTTAACTATAAAAACTTCCAATAAGGTAAGTAGCTTCCTACTACCTTCACTTCGAAACATCAGGGTAAGTAGTTTCATTTTAACTATAAAAACTTCCAATAAGGTAAGTAGCTTCCTACTACCTTAAACTTCGAAACTCCAGGGTAAGTAGTTTTCTACTACCCTACTACCCAAACTCTTTTTTTTTTTTTTTTGTACCCACCGCCGGAACCTGCGATGCTATACCTAATAGTCTTAGTAATAGGTACCAGGGCTTTTATATAATTGGTACCGATAGATAATTTCTTTGTCTGCCTTAATTTTAACATGCCCGAGATTTTCTTTCACGCAGGAAAAATACCCACACCGTAATACATGTTTAGGTACCTACATAATTAAAGTCCATAATCTCACTAGATGTAGGTACCCATTAAAATACAATCACGACTGTGAAACAAGCATAAACAAAATAAGAAACCCTCCGTTTTGTTTATCTACTTAATGCGCGCTGAGTGTAGTTAGGTAGGTAATAGGTACCTCGAATTTGCCATAGAAAACAATATTGTAAACAGTTGTAAATCTACCTATCTTTTAAAAAAAACAAATATCCTGTACATGGATCTTGTATAAATATCATTTAGCCACTGCCCGATACTTTTAGCAACCATTGCATAGTAATAGATAATATCTATCTACCTAACAACTTTTAAAATATTAGGTAAATAAATAAACAAGGTCAATGGGTATTACCCTAATTACATCATAGTTATAACCCTTGTAAATTGTAGGTACTTACCACCTCGTCGCCAAAATGTACTGTATCCTCAACTTCTTATTTAACAGGCTTGTTTTATCGGCTCCTAACGTCACACTCTCACCTCCGACACGTCCGTTCGCTATCGTTACTTCCTACCCTCCCCTCCCTCTCTTCACTGCCTATACATCCCCACTAACAAGTGTGCGCAGGAGACGACAGAATACTTCCTTCTCTTTCCACATATACTACACCAATATAAACAAAAATCATCACAAAGTTCGTGTGACAAATTAGTATCTCCTCCTGAAAGTCTTGAGATAATCATACAATACAAAAAGTTAATCTATACTAATATACAAAGCTGAAGATTAGTATGTTTGAACGCGTTGAAATCCCAGTCTGATTAAAAACATTTTTTTTGCCCTAAATAGCCTATTTATTGAGGAAAAATTGACTATATAACATCACGCTACCCCGCAAAGGAGCGGAGCAGAACCATAAATATCAACCAATTAAAAATTTCCACAGGAAAGCTTGTGTTAAATGCAGAACAGAGCATCACACTTAGATTAGAATTGTAAGTAATAGTGATAAAGGTCGACACACAATTTCCTGCCAATAGTGGAGCTGACCGCTTCCACCGCTACTCTTTCCCCTGAGGTTTAGCACCGTCTGACAACCTGTAGTACCCCGGAAATAGGACGTCAAGTCGGGTAACCTTTACTCTCTAGCCACTGAAATTGCTTCCGGAAATGTGCTACGCCTTCAAATTAGAATTTCGGATTTCTAGACGCTCGCTAGCCTCATAAAGCTAAGAACTACTTATAGAGATAGCGGTGCTTCTCGTAAGTGTATGTATTGATTTAGAACATTTTGGCGTCAAGAGGTATATTATTTTATTATACACTTTGGCGTCATAGTACACCGCTTTAAGGTGTTATAGTTTTGGTAAGGGGGTGTCTGTTAGTGCACAATATTTTCTTGTGTAGTCATGTAAACATTCTTAATTCAAAGAGTTAATATAATATAAAATAAAAATTAAGGCCCTGTATCCCCATTTTTTTTTTATTTTAAACTCAGTAGTTTTGGAGATAAGGAGATAGATTTTGTATAAATTTTCTTTAAAATAATATATTTTATTCCTTATAACGAGCCCTTTCATAATAAGCTGTGACAGACGGACAGACAGACACATGAGGGATCTTATAAGGGTTTCCTTTTTTTCATCGGAAATGTTCGGAACCGTATAAAGACATTTTCTTGCAAGATAGGCAAGATACAAAATTCATGATATTTCTCATACTTACATAGCTAAACAATTGTGACGATGCACTAACTGGGTAGACTAATTTAATCTCACTGTGTTTGGGCAAGGCAACGTCAAATTTAAAGTAATTTTAGACACTCCTAGATTAAGAACTAGCTTTTAGATAAAGTTCACAGAAAGCTCGCAAGTAGACTTTAGGGATGAAAAGTGTGTTAGAAGTCTATATATTTTTCAGAATCTAATCCATTAAACTTTTCACTGATAGAAATTCGCTCATGAAATTAGTGACATATTAAAAAGGGGAAACACAATGCACAACGGTAAGCTTATTAGCTAAAAAGTTGGCAATTTGGTCGCTATAATAACCGGTCGCAAAGTGTTAACACCTAACCGAGTTGTATTTTAGTCGCTCACAAATAAATTACATTTGTATTATGAAAATAAGTGTCAATGTCATCAACACAGTTTTATTCTATTAGTTTGGTAGTGGGCTAGGGTTTGGTTAGGTTGCAAAATTAGTTGTATTTTTGACAGAAATAATTGTTAATACGTCGTAGTTGCTATAATGTAATAAGCTTGCCGAAATTCAATTTGCATGCAATAGGATCCCATGGGAGTCAAGAGGCGAAAAATTATTTAAGCCACGTCATGAAGCGAAAGAGGTGTGCCAGGATCCTACCCTAAGGGAAATAAGGCGTGAGCATTTATGTATGTATATTGTTAAACCTTTATGTCGTTGAGTAAACAAACTTTCACATTTATAATACAAGTAAGATTAAGATATTAAGAATTATATAGGCGGTATAAAGTGATGTCTTGACTTTATTTTTACGTGCATACAATACAGAGGTACAATAAACACAAAGTGCTTTTTTATGTTCTTTTCAGGCGTATTTTCAGTGAACATTTGCCTTACCAATAGGAGAACGCATCAGTAAAATTACTACATAAATAATTCAGCGGGAGGGCGAACGAATACACTGTGTTCTAAGTCCACATCCTTCGCCCCGCATGCATACTCCACCCCGATGATTATCATACTTCTCTCTATCATACGTATAGTTCTTAAGTCTATGGACCTAGCTAAATACTTGTTAACAAGTACCTAAACAATTATTCACACATGCCATTCATATTTAAAAAAAATCTTGAGTATTCTTCCGGATTGGTTCTATTTTTTTGTCACCGATTTTGACTACTTACTTTTTAAGGATATAATAATATCTCGACATTATTTCACAGACAAAAGGCGCCCACTGATTGGATCAATCCCCGGCCGGTCGCCGGCCGGTCCACCGAAATCCACCACAGACTCATCCAATTCTAGTACGCGCGGCCCACCATCAGTTTCAAATCGTTTAAATCTGTGGTTGATTTCGATGACCGGAGCGATCTGTCACACACACACATCCATACCCATTACACATATACCTGATAGTTTGACACTTTGTTTAATCGAATGATATGTGTCTGTTTGAGTGTGTGAATTGTATGCGATCTAGATCGTATGATTTTCATCGCCAATGTGGGGCCTTATTCAATCTCGATCATAAGGCGGCCGGAACGAAAATTTTCGGTGCGTTGCCGGACCAGTCTGTGGGCTACTTAATGAAAATCAGTTCATTAGGTTTTCAGGAATTCAGTAATTTTGATCTGTTAACGACTGACAATTATATAACAGAAAAAGCCTTGGTTGCTAACGGTTCCTATTGTCTAGTGGTTTAGCGTATGGGCGCAGCGTACAATGCACATGGTTCAAATCCCACCCACAGCGGTTTTTTCTATGCATTTTTTTGCAACATTATTTGTCTCTCTGGGCAGCAATAAGCTTAAAAAATAAATACCGAGTTAAAAAATTGTGCACTGAAAAGTGAGAAATAATATAATTTCGTCGTAGAATTTTAAGACGGTTGCTGCCAAATTAAATACAACTTGGTTCCCAACTTCAGTAATTTAGACAATTACTTAAGTAGGCCACACAATGGTCCGATATCGCACCGAAAATTTCCCATTCCGGCCTCCGGATGATCTAGGCGGACCGTTCGTTACAAGAATTGGACCGTACGCCGACGCGCCGGGGATTGGACGAATGTGTGGTCACTTTTAGGTACAGGGTCTACGATGATTAAATAATATTGAACAGATTATTATCTTCTTAGATGTTTTGTATCCTAATTTGGCACCAACCGTCTTCAAATTCTACGATGAAATAAAATTATTTCTTACTTTTCCGTGCATTTTTTAAAAGTTTTTTAAAAACAGGCACCTCAATTTTATGTACCTATTTATTTATTTAATACTAGCTTCGGCAGTTTGTTTTACGTATATACTCTTGCTATTCACATAATGAAATTTCTCCCGTGAAAATGATTGAAATGCGAAAAAAATACAATTTAGTTACGGAATCTTTCTTTTAAAAGCCATCTGGAATAATATTATAGCTTCATCACAGTAAAAAACTGTTTCCAGTCGCTATAGTAGTTTTCGTGTTTATTTCTTACAAACAAACCTCTCTTTAATTATAAGTATAAATAGATGTATTGCTTCCATGGTTTCCCTGTGGCTTTTCCTTACATTCTGAATATTAATATTTGTGTTTTCTTGTAATTTTCCACAGAAATGTGTTTTCTTAGTAATTTTTGTAAGAAGAAAATAAATGTCGTTCGTCGTGTCGTTCCCAGCTTCCCACAAGTTCATTTCCTCGACTTGAAATCAATTTCGCTACGTTTTGTTACGTCACTTTCATGTTAAAGAGGACATTAATTTTATTTTTATTCTCGGTATTTCATCACGATTTAGATTGAGCTCGTAGAAATGAAACATCTTCAACAAAATAATAGCACTTTCACATAAATAGGTTTTTCCCTTTTATTACATTTCCCGAGATACAAACACTTAACCTGCGTAGGTTAACATTGTATTTGTGCAGCAAATGTCACCCAAATCAGTTAAGCTGTTATGAGTTATTACGTAACAAAGTAACAAACAACTAAACGTCATGCACATAATTATACATTTTATAATATTAAAAAGTTTTATCAATGGGGTCCAGTAAAATCTCATTTAAACTGAGGGGGTATAATTGAAAATCTCACTTAATAAAAAAAAAATTTTTTCTTTTGAAAATTTTTGTCCCATTTTGCCCGCTCAAACATCTCATGGTTAAAAACATTTATTTTAAGAGTAAGAAAAAATGTAAAAAAAAACATTTATGTAGCGGAAATCTCACGTATGGGGGAGGGGGTCCCACTAAATCTCACTTAATCTCACCAAGGGGTAGGGAGGAGTCTAAATTAGAAGAAAAATAGCTCACGTAATTAATGGAAGCCTCATGGGATAGAAGTATAATGTAAAATACTTACCATATCCTAATACCAACATTTTATGATTCATCAACTTTCCATGACTCTGAGAGTTTGCCATAGGTAGGTACTATACTTTTTTATTTTGTCTAAGTTTGAAACTAGCTTTTAGAACAAAATATAAAAATTAATTCCAATGACTTTGCGCCTCAAAAAGCATTTTTATTGACATTTGTATAAAATATATTTAGTAGGCGCTTTATTTATCTAGCTAGAGATAGCAAAACTTCTCTTGTCCTGTTTTCCAGGAATAAAGTAGCCTATTTTTAAAATCCAGAACATTAACTATTTGTCCTTCAATTTTCGTCTAAATCCGTTCTGTCGTTTAGGCGTAATTAAGCAACAAATATCTGTACATCCCGCATTTAGGGATTTAAAAAAAAAGTTCGCTATGTCCTTCCCTAGCTTTCTCCGTATTAAATATCATCAAAATAGGTTAAGTTATTTAGCCGTGAAAGCGTAACAGACAGACAGAGTTACTTCGTGTGTATAATATTAGTATAGATACTGCAGAAAAAAGGTGATAGCTGCAAGTGGCACGCCTACAGCAATTGAAAAACTTTAGAAAGGAAATAATTTTATTGTGAGAGTAAAAGGACTTACTTTTGTTAAAAATAAAGCAAAAAAAGAAAATTGTATGGAGCTGCAACGAGTGTTTCGATTTTATTTCCGGCTTCACCTCTTTACAAAAGAAAACCCGAGCTTGGCATTCTTTGCTTTTTTCACAGCGTCTTAGAATTACTTTTCTCCATTTAATAAATTATATTTATCCGATTTTTAGGGTTCCGAACATCTCCGATTAAAAAACGGATCATGTGTCTGTCGGTCCGTATGTCACAGCTTACTTTCTCCGAATCTACTGGACGAAAAATGTTGAAACTTGGTACTTATATAGAGTTTCATAACCCAATTACGAGCGTAAATAATCTTATTTCGATTTTGAGAGTTATAATGAATACTTACAAATTTTATTTTTATAATTTTAAAGTGCATAATATACGAAAATTGACCCCCCCCCTTATCTCCGAAACTACTAAGTCATAAAATTTTGACAAAAAAAGGGAATATAGGGCTTTTCTTATAGTTTACAGGAAAACTTAAAAGAAAATCCTGACTTAAAGTTCTGACTAAATGGTGCGGAAGCCTCAGCACGCGAGTCGTAGGTACTCGCAACTTGACCAATTATTCTAAAACGGTTTATTAAAAGTGCCGGGACCATAAGTCCGGGGAAAAATCGTGTCTGATTTCTAAACATAAATATATTGATCAAAATAGGTTCATGAATATCCCCATTTAGGCGAGTTTTCATATGACATTGATATTGCATGTAAAGCCTAACGACTAGACCAACCATTGGGAAGCAAAATGTTTGTAAATTTGCATGCCCCACATTCGGGTATTTGGATACTGTGCAGTTAATCCTATCAGCTTTATCGCTGTATATGTGAAGCACCAATCTCTACGACATGCTCCATTGTAAAATATATTAATTAATTGTGACGGCAGAATAGAATATAGTGTCACCTACAATATTTATCTTCTCGTGGATGTTGTAAAAGGCGATTATGATTATTCTAGAATGTGTTATTTTGTACATATTGATCGAACCGCAATCCCGATGCCCAGGCTACCTTACTGACATCCTATAATCCTGAATTTAACGACGATAGCAGTGACAATTTTATTTAAATTGAGTAGCATATGAGACAACTTGTTTAAACACAATTCAATTTCAATAAAATTGTCGCTACGGTCTCCATTGTAACGAAATTAAACTCAGGATTTTAGGATTAGGATAGAAATTTACATACAGCAGTGACAAAACTGTTTATATTTCTGTTCGTATTATGTATTACACAAGAAAACATAGGTAATAAATCGGAATCGTTAGAAATAAGAGCAACCGAGTAAACACTCCTGAATTTCGGCAAATGTAGATTGGATGTTGCCAATTTTCATTGTAGGTACACCAAAGCAAACAATGTTTTATTTATACACGAATTTAACATGAAACTCGATAACCTACATAATTATTACAGATGTTTTCAGAAATTCATAATAAATGCATGTTTACTGTACAGTAGATAGTCAGTGAGAATGGAGTATCAACTTTTTTTAAAGTTTACATGCAAAGTGCTTACGTACTGAAATATTATGATTTTTTTCTTTTTTTTTTAATTTAAAGTTTTTTTAAGTTAAAAAAATATTTTGTTGTTTATCTTAGTACAAGACCCTGATTGTGCGATCCCGACCCGCTCTGAACCTTTTCTTCCTATAACTTCTTTTACATCAGGAAATGGGTTTTTTATTATTGTGCATACCATTATGGAGATCGGAACACGGTGTTTAAGGTAGTTAAAAAGTAATAAATAAACCGTGGTCGGCCCCAGACGCTGAGTGGGAGCCTGCCGAGCCTGGACCGCTGACTAATGGCCGTAAAGAAACCTAAACGACGGCATTAACAGTATGCTTAACCTTTTCACGAAAATGTAATTTTTATACTACAAAACTTTTCACAACAAGTAACACAAAATAAATAAACCGAAGCCATTTTAAGCAACCGCATTAATAATGCCGACCTTTGGTACCTTCCAACCTTGTTTAAGTTTAATAATATCCATTTACGTATATTATTTCTCGAGAAAAATCTTGGCCGAAAATATTTGCGGTCCCTTCTTAACCTCGGTTTCGAATGAACTCACTATTTTATTTAGATTATCTTTCTCTTGTACTTTTTGGATTATATTGCTACAAAATGTGTCCCTGGGCCTATGTAGTATTTAAAATTAAAATTAGTTGATATTTAGGTTGCACCAGGTTTAAGACACACTCGGAATAAAAGGCTATTATTATTGTTTTACATATGATTATAGTACCGAATGACAAGTATAATACATTCATAAGAGCAGAAACACTTTTCAATTTATCTAGGCAACTTCGTAAATTAGTCGCACAGAACATTATAAAGAACATAGAAGTAGCAAGTAAGCTTTCCGCGTGGTAGCATACACACGTGTATGATTACCGTACATCTTCAAAATTTCCCCTGAAAAATACAATTTGTGCTATTATAACCGCAAAAAAAAATTGTCCAAAGACAGCATAATATACCATATTTAAATAGACTAGTTTTTCACAATATTGACATTACAGTATTTACACTTTGGTTACACCGCTTTTCATATAAATATGCTACTTCTACTTTCTTTATAATGTTCTGTGGTATAAATTATCATTTATTTAGAGCTCTCAGTCAATATACCTCGCTACTTTTTACCAACGCAGAAATATAATTATAATATAATATTATCCAAATTGAATATTTTTCATCCTTTTGCGATATTTACTCTTAATTGAAAATGATTAAAAGGAATTTCCCGCTCAATCACTACAACATAGAAGTGCAGAACTCAAATGAATTCCAAATCAAATGAACAAAATACTCATTTGAAAGGCTTTAGCGGTTTTTCTCTTTCCTTTGATGCAAACATGTTCTAGCTTTTGACCAAATTGCTGTGGTACGTCGTGTTCAGGGCACTTAAAGGGCAATAAATTAGCGAACCGAACCGCAACCGGTAAGGCTTCGCACGTGACTAATGGCCTCAAAGAGCTCCCAAAGGCCATAATACAACCGTTAAAATTTTCCACCGCAATTGTTATTTAGCTTTTAACAGAGGATAACTGCGAATGGCAAGCTTGAATCTTAGTGTCACAAATCGCTTCAAATGGTTTCAATAATGCTATGGATATTTACTAATAACTATATATCATCACGCCTATCCCATGACGGATACTGGATAGGCAGAGACAATCGAATGCCATTTGCTACGATCTTGACATACCTCTTTCGCCTCCCTTACATGCTCGGCGATTGGTGCTTCGTACGTTGTTGTGAATGCTACAACATAATCCCTTATGCTTTTTGATCGTCTTCCATGTAGGGGAAAAAGATGAATTTATGTCGGCAAGTAGCATAGCATGTTAATAATCTTTGCCAACCCCACTTGATTACAGGCATGATGGTTTATAGAACAATGATGTTATGAGCCGATATACATTTTTAACACCTAAATACTACAAAATAACGCAGACGGCGCCTTTGGCAAACAATGTGTACTTTAATAAATATAGACAATTTCGTTAATACGGCAATTTTGCTTTGGCATTTTAAAATGACCAACATCCTGCCCATGCTATTAATTTCAACCTGTTTCACGATAAAAAATAATGTTTATTTTGTTCAAAATGTTTATTTTAAACTTCGTTTTATGTAAAAATGTCGTTTCACATTTGGGTAATGGATGGGCCACCGGTGAGGGGGTACCCTTATAGATTGTAGGTAGGTAAATTATTAAAATACATGTGTGGAGAAGCGACAAAAGCAAATGTAAATTATAAATTTATAACCTAAAATAAAATGGGCGAATAGAAGGTTCTGTGTTTTAAATTTTGATGAATTAAATACTTATCTTCTTGTTGTCAGTCGATAGTTGTGGTTTCGTTTGCGGTCTGAAAATTATGTTCCTAGATAACAATGATCTAGATTTTTGGGTACCCTTATAGATTGTAGGAGGGTAAATTATTAAAATACATGTGTGGAGAAGCGACAAAAGCAAATGTGAATTATAAATTTATAATCTAAAATAAAATGGGCGAATAGAAGGTTTTGTGTTTTAAATTTTGATGAATTAAATACTTATCTTCTTGTTGTCAGTCGATAGTTGTGGTTTCGTTTGCGGTCTGAAAATTATGTTCCTAGATAACATTGATCTAGATTTATCATCCCAAAAATAGCGTATACTAGCTTTTCGTCCGTGCATATTTTCTAACAAAATAAAATAAATAATATATATAGATTTCTATGCGTGAAATAATTTTTAGAATCGCTTCTGTAGTTTGAGAGATTACCCCCTACATCCAAACTTATAAAATTTACCTCTTTAGCATAGACAAAATATTATTTATCATTATATACATAATTATATAACCAAATCAATATCACATTTTGATATCTTTTCCGTCTTCTTTGTTCGTAGAGATTTAATTAAAATCCGTTCAGTCGTGATTGAGTAACAAAAATTCTCTGCAACGCAATACCTAATATCTGTTCGTTATCTCTCCAATTACTGCCACGCGACAAAGGCTAGGAATAAGTAAAGACGTCATTATTTCAACTAATACAAGAGAATGTGCGATAACCTGCTTAATTAGGTCAGACAGGGTCGAATGGTCACTAGGTTTATACCACGATAAGTTTCCGGCACGCGTTATTTCACCAGACTCGATATCTGACTTAAGCACCCACAGAACATTATAAAGAATTAGGTATAAGTTAAGTATAATAATAAGTTAGGGGCGTTCTTGTGTAACCACATATTATTATCTTCAGAACTGCCCCTGAAACAGCCCAAAAAATAGAACAAATACATTTTGTGCTACAGTTCAGTGTAAAAATGATAACCGCACAAATAATTTGTTTAAAGATAGCATAATATACCACCGTTTTTCATATAAATATGTCATCATGCTGCTTCTACTTTTTTATGGTTCCGTACTCAAAGGGTAAAAACGGAAACCCTATTACTAAGACTCCGCTGTCCGTCCGTCTGTCTGTCTGTCCGTCTGTCACCAGGCTGTAATCTCATGAACCGTGATAGTGAAATTTTCACAGATGATGTATTTCTGTTGCCGCTATAACAACAAATACTAAAAAACAGAATAAAATAAATATTTAAGGGGGCTCCCATATAACAAACGTGATTTTTTTGCCGTTTTTATAGATAATGGACGGAACCCTTGGTGCGCGAGTCCGACTCGCACTTGGCCGGTTTTTTATAATGTTCTGTGGAAGCACCCATTCGCATAGCTCTTAACAATCAGCTATCTATATTAATCATGCACGTTTGAGTAATAAATTATGCGTAGGGATCTTGTATATTAAACCCCGAATTAATTGATTTGGGGTCCATTATTTCCTAGAATAATTATACCCATATATCTGTATTATGTTTCACTTTGTAAGTTGTAGGGGCTTGCGAGTCGTTGAGTTTGGTAGACCCAAGGTTTAGTAAGTTAATATGTTTGTCACTCTCTTACATATCTGTCACTCAAAATGACGAAGGAAGACAAAATATATTATAATTAAACAGTTAAATATAACAACTATTACCAGTAATGCCTTTAGAATTTATGCCTATCATTGGTTTACTGTAGAATCGAGAATATCTCCTTTAATTTCAGTTATGTGTGTGATGGAGATTTCATTCGCACTTTACTATGCCTTTAGGGCAATTTTAATTTTAATGATTTTTATAATAAGCCCAATAATCTATATAAGCACAATGATACGATGTCTACCTATATATATTTATTTTTTTTACTCTTAATTAGGCGGTAATAAGTATTTAAAGCGATCTCTTCCAGACAACCTTTTGTGGTTTGTCGGATTATGTACATAAGTTTTTAATTAAAAAAACCATTGGTACATGGCCGGGATCCGGACTCGACCTCGGGGTCTGCCTAGTTAATACCCACTGACGCTTATATTATTATATTCCATATTATATTCCATGTTATTTCCCAGGGGTTCAAAAAAACACTGAAGCCAAAAAAAAGGTAAGCACCAATTTCACTTTGAGTAAGTGGTTTATTAATTGACTTCTCGTGCATTCATATTCATCCATTCGGCTAAAAATTCTCGTCCTATATAACTTATTAATATTCAGTAAGAATATGTAAAATATTTTACTTTGAAATGCCGATTAAATCAGGGATGCAGTATGCAGTCGAAATGTTTTCATCGTTTCAGTAGTATATTGCATCAGATAGTAACTGAATTTATTACGTTGGCTGGGCGTTGGACATTTTAAATTCTATTTCTCTCTTACTATTCTAGGTTCCTACGACCATCTTTATTATATTACAAATTACCTTATACCTTTCAAGAATAGATGTAATTTTCACAGGACGTGATGAAAATTATTATGTATCTCCAATTTCCATTATATACCAGCACATATTCCAAATTCACACGGGTTGATGCTGCAAGTTCCATCAAAATAAATTCAGATTCAAAAATCAATTAATTATTTGGATATGTTTCTGAAATGTGAAGTGAACATTGTTTATAAGGCAAAAGAAAACACTGCAATGAGGACCCTACATAAAACTGTCCTGAATATACCTAATTTTGAACAGAAACTGATGAGTATTATAAAATTATTCCAGCTTTCCAACTTGATGCATAATCAAAGAAAGTTTAGACAAACTATAAGAGCAACTCCATCAAACACCTGCGACCGATCCGCATTCAGATTAGTGCATCAAAGTTTGTTAGAAGAGTCCTATACGTGCCTCCCGTGTTACTTCTTGGAGGTTTCTCTCACGGAAATCGCATAAATGTTAATGAAAGTCTGACGCCTCTAATGAGATTACAGTTGCCGTGAAATTGGATTCGAGTGGGACTTCTTTAATTTTCATTCGACTTGAAAATTGGATGGAACGTGAATGTAAGCGAAGTGTCTGCTATACGATTTTATGCAGTCGTATTCAGTTGGTGCCTATTCAATGCTGGCTGTATGCAAGCATCAGTACCTACTATAGCTTTTGTTTTTTTGTAGTTCACTCGAGACTTCTTTTGGGTGAGAATTTTTTTCCTTATTTTAAAGCCTTATATATGTGTTACTATTTGAAATAATTTCTCATGTTTTTGGTCAAGCGAGTGAACCAGTCTTTCATCATCAACAACCTTTTTAAGATCCACTGCTGGATCATGGTCTCCCTCTAGTGCTCCATTTTAGTGGCTTGGCAGGCGGGTTGGTGACCGGACGCCGGCTTTACGTGCCCTCCGGAGCTCGAGGAGTCGATTTAAGCACATATTCTTAAAGAAAATTGGTGCTTAGCATTTTGGCAGGAGGTAGGATTCGAACCCGGGACCTCCGGTTTCAAGTCCACCGTCCTACCAATTAGGCTATCGACTACCTTGTTATTGTTGTTGTTATTAATACAAATAGGTAATATAAATTCTACAGTAAATAATATTATCTCATATTTCAATGGCCGTAGGTATAAGAACAAGTATATTAACAAGTATATATAATAAAAATGAAATTTTCATGTCATTTAATCAAATTCAATTTACATCGGCAGGTCGCTCGGTAAAATGAGTTTAGGCATCCAGCGCGTGTTTTCGTTCGATAAAATGTTTTTTGTTCTTTGTACTCGGGGTGTCACGCGCGAACTTCTATGAAATGTAAAAATATTTCCATCATTGTTCTTCCTTCGAACAATGTTACAAGGATCTGGTAATAATTAAGTGAAAATATTAATAATGGAAAAGCTATAAATGGAGCAAAGTTTTGCATTAGCCATTCTTTGCCGCTTATACAAGTTTTATACTCAATTTCAGTTGGTTTATTACAGGTACTTATTATGTAACAATTTTCTTGTTGTTTATGTACAAAATATCGAGGAAACATTATTAAACAAAGTTAAACATTGTAATTGTGTAACAGATTGTGAAGATGATGATGCCGTATACTAAACGGATTTTAAAGCTTATTTTTCGGATAATAGAATGGGCACAAATTGCTAACTGACTTGAAGATACAGAATTCAATTATCGGCTGGCGCATTATTTTGTTCTAGCAACCACAAAATAATACATTTTCTAAAATCACTAGCCAAGTTTATTTACCTTATTAAAAGTTTCAAATTATAAATGAACATTTGAAGGACATTCAACAATCTTTATACTTATATTTTACTCCAGACGTTGTCTTTGAAGCGACGAAATTTGATGAGATTAATGTCTGGGTACTTTGTCTTAGTTTAATTTTGAATTACTCTAAATATTATTTAGATTGCTATACGATAGTCAACCATAATATTTGAAGGCAAACTCCACTTTAAAAGTAGGTAAGTAAAAAAGTTTAAACTGGTGATGTTTTTGAAGGAATTTAACATGTGCTAACAATTTCTGAAATAGTAATGGAAGTCAAGTTACCTTTATCAAAGCAGATCGCTTTAGAACCACTTTCAATGGTCCGTTGGCCACAAATCGAGGCCCCCGGGATTGGTGCAAATTGAAAGCGCTTCCCAAATTGCAGTCAACCTTTGTGAGTAAAGTACATGTAGACCCGAACGAGAAATCAATCAAGATAATGGACGCTGAACCTGCCAGCATATACCTTGAAAACCGCTCGCGGATCAAAGATTTTCACCTTTCCGTTTGTCACGGGGCTTTTTGTGCTATTGACAGGATTATATTCCTCTACCCATACGGGCCCGTCACGATCCTGATGTGCCTTTACAAAACATGTTTCCAATATTCGATTAATCTCCAATGAAACAAGTCTCTCTTAAAGTGGTTTCCTTTATGAAATAACTATATTTTAATATACTTTTTGAACTAAGTGTTTCTTTTCTCACTGATAACATTGTGCACAGTCAGTCAGTTGGCACTGGTCTTTTAATACTGCACTATATATATGGTTCAATCACGCCGCGCTTTATTGTTTTGGTTGTTTGGTATAGATAGAGACATTTAGAAACCAACACGAACCGCAAAGGTTTTTGTTTCAAAATTAGGGCAAGAAAATAATTATTTTCCTCTTTAATATTCACAAAGTTAACAGGATTTATTATATATGTATGTATTTATGTAGGATTTATAATATATCATTAGAGTAGAAAGCGGAGTGAAAGATGATGTTGTGACTAAAATGAAGAAAAGTATAAAGAATGAAAGATGAAAAAATTACTAAAAAGGTTTATATAGCTGAAGTGAAAGGAAATTCTGACAGAGGATGACCTAGGTGTACTTTTATTGAACATATAAAAAATGTGTTGATCGAAGGCAATATTAATCGCCGAGCATGTATGAAAGGTATGATGAATATATAAGAACCGAAAGAGATATGTAAGGATTGTAGCAAATTTCATTCGATTGTCTCTGTCTACCCATCTTGGGATAAAAGGCTTGATGATAGATATTATAATATATCGAATGTGTACTGTGTAGATCCTGTGTAGGTTTACCAAACCCAGTTTATTGACAATACCTTCTCGCTCGTATTGGTTCGTCCATGCCATCTGTCAGGTACCTATTGATTTACAATCGCCTATGTGGATGTTTATTTAACTATCTTTAATCAGTTTTATTTTAAAATACGTTGAATACTTTGCTCTTACAAATAGACTGTTAATAAAAAAAATCCTTGACTGCGTAAAAAGCTAATAAGCTTAGGTAATTTAAATTAAAAACATGCTTTCATTTAGGCTTGAATTCTATAATTTCAGAAACTACTAGATGTACTGTCTTCTGTAGCACTTAAAACAATTATCGAAATTGCAATTGAAAGCATCATATTAAAACACTAGCGTTGCCTTTGCAAAATGTATGAGGAAGAAAAATTTCAGTACACAAAAGCCTATAACATGAAACTCAAAGCTTTCAGATATTCGACATTTGATTCAGAGCTGTCTGACTGCCTCGCCCCTTCACTAGACTATTCTCGACGTCAACGAGCCGCTATTATTCAACTGCAGCTACAATATTCAGGAAGATACGATTTCATAGAACCGAAATGTTTGTGGTTGGGTTGCAAACTTGTTTGTATTGCGGGATGTTTGCCGGAACGAATTCGTCTAAATGTTAATGCAGGTGTGTTCGAGTGGGCAATGCTAGAATTTAAGCTTGGTACACTGCCACTTCATTCCGACAACCGCAGGTAATTTCTTGTCTCACGTTTTGCGTCTCTCTACTGCTACTGAATAATCTGTTATGTACTAAGAGGAAAACCAACTGTACTATGGGGCTTTTTGTTCTCAAAACACTTTAACTTCAAAAATTTCATCGGAAAAATTGCATAAAATGTTGGAAATCAGCCTGGGAGCCATTAACACAACTTGTGAAGGAAAAATAACGGAGAAAACGTTTTACTACTCCTAAATATGATCTAATTTTAACGAAATTTTAATATGTTATTGACATACTTAGTGAAAAACTACGTCCCCATTTTCTTTTTTTTGATTTTGAAAAAAGGAAAACGTCTGCACGTCAATAACTTACTAAAATTTCGTTAAAATTACATAATATTTAGGGGTAGTAAAACGTTATACGGGAAAATTTTAATTGTACATCAGAAAATACTTATTGCAGATCAAATAAATTATTGAAAGTACAACCATGTACGACCCTGTTGGCATTTTTTTATAACCGCACATAAACTCACCCTTGGCAGAGGTAGTGCAATACGATAATAATTATTTAGTGTGCATATTTAGGGTGCAATCCAGTATTTTTCGTGCTAAAAAGGGGGATTTCCAGTTATAGAATTAAATACTACCAAATTTTATATGTATGCAATCTATATTGTTGAAAAAAATATTTAATATCTCCCAATAGAAAATAGTACAACTGAATAATACAAACATCTGTACAGAGAACTTTTAAATTACTAGCGTTTTGTATCTACTAGAAATTATGTAATGATTAAGAAAATTAGAACAGCGTGAATATAGAATAATCTAAACTGCCATATAATATCAAAGTATATAAGAGTGTAGATAATAATATATATACATTAGTATATGACTTAGAAACACATTTATTAGTCAAGAGAAATTCACCACTAGAAGGCGTAGGAGGCATTACACAAAGAAAGGAAAACATATTACTCAATTTCCTGGAATTGGAAGGTAGGCAATATCTAGAAAGTTGGCAGCACTAATGTGGGTAGCCAACACTACTGAAAGTTACAGCTCAATGCATACTAACAAATACTGTTAGCGTTAGCTGTGCTACGAGCCTCGACTGCCTGTTTCATTTTCAATTCAACTTCAAACTTAGTTCAAATATATGTAAGTCGCAATGTAAATTACAGAAGGCTTTTTACTTCAGTTCTGCTTGTAAGTAGTACAAATATATAAATGAATATCATATCAGTAAAAACAGAAAAAAAAATCATTGACTTTACGGAGAAATTCTATAGAATTTGTTCTATAAAATGTAGTGATGATACCTTCTATATATTTCACGCGTCTGCTCCCCTCCTCCCGTCCCGTTTTTCAGTAAAAAAAAAATATATTTATAATCCAAAATAAATTAGAGAACTAGAAAATTTCATGAACAATTTAAGTTGCTACGCTTAAACCGGATGGTCGCTACGCACAGATTATTTTCTTTTGTGTCGATTTAGATATTTTGTAGTAAAATATAGAATGTTTTGGATACCGTCAGAAACCTTCTCGTGGTCAGATTGACGGCAAATTTTTGCTGACATCCGGCCCTTGTCCCTCGGGAACAAAGGATCGGGTTGACAATGCGGTCGCTCTTTAGTTTTTGTAAACCAAGCGTCAGGTTTTGAGTTTGTTTAGAAAATGTTCTCTAGTAAGAAATAAAGTGTTGAAAGGATAAAGTCGTTGATTGATGAACATAAAAAGTCACTTAACAGTCCTTGCTAAGTAATATTTACTAAACAATATTTTAATATAATTAACTGACCCAGTTATTATTTTGAACGCTTTTAATTATTCTATACTAATAAAAATAGTTTGTTTGTTTGAACGCGCTAAATATCTGGAACTACTAGTCGGATTTGAGAAAATATTTTTTCATATGATATCCCAATTCTTGAGGCTATATAACATCACGCTACGACCCAAAGAAGCGGAGTGCAACCGCAAACACCGCTGGTATAAATATTATTTGACAGAAAAACTAATAGCGATAGATGGCAACATATTTCTTTGTAAAATCGTTTTAAATTACAATCGAGCGTCATACCATCCAATCAAGACCAAAGAAAACAGCTTAATTTTCAACTAGTCGAGTTTATTTTTGGTTTGTCTTCACGAACTTTATAGGCAGCCGGGAAAGAAAATCGTTTGCAGCGACCCCTAGACCCGAGGAAGCCGTCACAAGGGCAAATTGCTGAGGAAAGATCGACCGAGGGTGATCGTAAAATAGCCCATTACCAGTATAGCTACCAGCTTCTCGATAGTACGACAGTTACTTTTAAGAAACATTATTGTCTTTATTGTAATAAACATAAAATAAATAAACTCGATTATATCTTTACTCTAAATTTGTAGAGATTTTGATACAAATTGAACTTCAAGTATCGATTAGCGAATTAAAAATGCCTCTAATATTATGTATCTAAAAACCTGAATATTTTAATATTCGTACGACCGTACAGCCATTATACCTAAAAGCTTATTTACCTTTGAAATTAGCTGTAAAAAGATTCCCCTAAAATATAGCATCGTTTAATAGAGGCCGAGCAAATATTTTTCGTTTTAATACATATTACGTATACAAAATTTCCGTGCCCAAACTTCCCTCTGGTCTCTATCTATAATTGAGTAAATATTAATATAGGGTCGAAGAGGTCCCAAGACTCTCTATTGAAAATTAAGTGACCTTTTCATACTCGTAGATTTAGGTTATGAGTGGAATATTTTTCAACAATAAGTAACTACTTACTAACATCCAATGTGAAGTAGAGCGAACATGTGAAGCTTCTTTACTTTTTACCATTTTGAGGATTTTTGAAAACATCTTTAGGCGCGTTGAGCGATTTTTGGTATGGGGAAATCTTATGGATTCGCGAGTCCGGCAGGAATTCGTGTACTGGCTACCACGATGCCTGGGTCGGGAATTTATGGCTGCCCATTTCTGGACGGCAATTCTTCGGTCTGGAAACAAAGATGGCGTTATTATACGTTAATATAATACAGGTACTTATAAATAAAAAACTACTGTTATTCATAGTTTTAAGATATCACTTCTGTCGGCAGTTCCTATTACTGTCTATGCCTTTTTAGGTTTTATAGACTTCTAAATAAATTCAAATAAAGATGTTTTAGTCAAATGTATACGCGTCGATTTGAGAAAACTACCAAGAAAACTACCGAAATTCATAAATTAAAGACATATACAAAGATACGTGGTCTGTAACTGTACTGTGCTCAACTAAAAACCTATCAGTCACCGACACATTAAATGAGCTGTATATTTTATTTTGTTCGTAAATATCCACGGGCGAAGCCGGGGGCGGAATGCTAGTAAATATATATCTCTCTATACGGCCGTACTATTATTATTTTTTCCTGACCATGTTGTCGAGTTTCAGGGTACCCAGCGGAAGTCCAAGTCTCCCTCTTTTAGCCGATGGTATTTGTGAGGCTATACCTAACGAGTGGCCAGTTCTGTTGACCTCAACATATACCTATATATACTACCTATATTTAGATGGAAAGTCTTTGACTTCCGAATCAGTTCCCATACTTTTCACATCAAAATCGCTTTTTCTATCTTTTCTGTCGTTATTTTAAAGAATCCTCAGTGAAAGCATTTGTCATGCAGATTTATCAAACCAACACGCTTTTTAACAGTTGTCGCAGAGTGGACGACCTCAAAGGGACGAACATACAAAGAGATGAATCCTAACTGCGCAATTCACGTGTTTCGGCCAATTTATTTGCTGTTAAGTGTGCGCCATATATTTCTCAAATGGGGCGTGCTTACACCAACGGAGGCTGTCAGCTATTTATTCCCTCAAGTCCGAGCGTGGTCCGACTTGCGCACTTGTTACACTGATTTACCCTGTGAGACCTGAATCCTGTTAGAGCTCTTAGATTTATGAAACTGTCGTATCTTATTTATTTATACAGATTAAGCTAAAGTGTCTATCTGTTATTTCAAAGTAATAACGATGAGTGAGATAGGCTAATTACAAAGGCTCTAAAACGCCTGAATTTTTAGATGCATCTTTTAGAGATCAAAGATATTTAAAATCTTGTCTTTGTTTCTGTCAATATCATGAAAAGTTTCGAGTTTCGAATAACACTGATATTAATTTCCTACATACGTCATCCGAGTTTGGCTTATTTTATTATGGCAGAATTTATAAAATGTGTATCTTCTAGATAAAATGTATAAGATACGTTTATTCATAATGACTGGATAGATTTGCATGGCAAACGCTAATTTATATTTTTCTCAGAGATGTTCACGAACTGTAGATCGTGTTGATAAATAAAATACAATTTGCTCAATGTTGTCGCGACAACTCGTTAGCGAGTATTGTGCTGAACATTTTCTTTAAAAAACAAAAGCTCCAATCAAGCGGTACCTTTGTTTAGCTAAGATACACTGTTTTATTTTTTACATGTAACTTTTTCATTTAGTTTTTGTAAGAAATCATTGAATTTTTGTCAATATTTATTGTTGACTGATTTCTATTTTGTTTGTATAATTAATTTATTTAAAAAAAATCAACATAGATTTAGGATACTTACGTATTTATTGGATTTTTATTTTGTTATTAATTGCACATCACTGTGCAGTGTTCATATTATATATTGTCAATAAGTCAATAATAATTCTTAGCAACTGTCAATATAGTCTAGACATTAATAATTTATTGATAATCTTATTAAACAACAAGTTCTTGTAATATTGACACGGAATCTACCTTTGCTTTGTACTTAAATGTCCTTTGGTGTGGTACTTTCGCATTGATCTTCAATTTTCTTCATACTCATATGTATTTCTGGGTATATATTAATAAGCACTTCTGATGAAGAAAAAAACCGCCTTCAAAACCAAAATGTGCTTTCTGAAAGCAAATGCACAAGTCACTATAAAAAAATACCCAAATCGCTTCAAGTGTGCCTATAAAATTTGAAGAGTTCTCGATTTCTCTAGGATCCCATAATCAGATCCTGACCTGATGACCATGGGACCACCTTGAAAGTATACCCTTTCAAATAAAAAAAAATCCAAATCGGTCCAGGCGTGTCTTCAAGTAATCGGGGAATATACATAAAAGATTCCGATGAATTGAGAACCTCCTCCTTCTTTTGAAGTTCGGTTAAAAAGGAATGATAAGTTCTTGAGAGTTCCTACTTCTATGGTAATTTCAAAACTGAATCACAGCAGAAAATCATTTGACAACAAATTCATACAATAACAATTTACATTTAATATTACTTTTTAAAATAAACCTTTTAAAAAAAAGTGTATCGACTTCAAAAATTTGCACTGAAAAGTAAGAAATAATAAAAATAGCGTCGTAGAATTTGAAGACGGTTGGTGCCAAATTAGGATACAAAATTAAGTAAACATCTAGGGACATAAAGATCTGTTCAATATTATCTGTGTTTCTACTGATAATCGTAGGTTCCTAATGAATTATCTAGATTAGTGAATTTGGGTACTAAATTATTTCTAATTTGGCACCAACCGTCTTCAAATTCTACGACGCTATTTTTATTATTTCTTACTTTTCAGTGCAAATTTTTGAAGTCGGTACACTTTTTTTTAAAAGGTTTATTTTTCCCTTTTAAGTGATTTTGTTGCCCTGAGAAATAAATAATAACGCAACTAAAAAAATTATGGAAAATTTAAAAAAATACTGCGGTGGATGGGATTTGAACCTCGAGCAATATGCATCCTACGCTGCATCCCATACCTTTAGCCGCTAGACCACCGTCGATACGAAAATTGACAACTTCGTGTCAATAGCAACCGTTGCTAAGGCTTTTCTCTGATATAATTTTCAGCAGTAAACAGAGACAAATTACTGAATTTCTGAAAAATTACTAAACCGATTTTCGTCATATGACTGTGAGATAATGTCAAGAAATTATTATATCCTTAAAAAAATAAGTCGTCAAAATCGGTACATATTTCATCGAGATATTACGAAAAATTTACTTAAAAGGTCAGTTTTTTCAAAATTTCTGAAAAACTAAAGAACCAATTTTTATGAGATAAAAATGGGACCAATCAGGAAGAATTATCTGTCGATTAAAAAAGAAACCATCAAAATCGGTTCACAACTGGCGGAGTAATCGATGTACATACATACATAAAAATACGGTCCGAATTGAGAACCTTCTCCTTCTTTTTTTGGAAGTCGGTTAATAAGATAAAATTCCAAGGAGTTCGTAACATTGTCTACAAAAGAGTTCGTAAGACTGTGGTTTTCGATTTAAAGACAATAGTTTTCATTAAACATTATTTGAGTTGTTCGTGTAAATTGATGTTGTACGGTCGCATGTGGTGCAAGCACAGCGGATGCGTGCGCCTGAAACTCTACGAAACTTCAAAATTAATACCCAGTTTTATAATTTGCTCACGTCCTGTTACCCGGCAACTAACACGGTTAGCTGATATTTGTGCTGCAGGTTCCACGTTAACTCATCGCAACTTTGTAATATGAGCACATGTGCAGATAAAACAGAACTTTTGCACAATAACCACTGCGCTTCTTTTAAAAATTGTTTCCCTCGGAAACATTAAATTAAACAAAGATTGCTCTAAACTCAACTTATTTCACTTTCGTTTTTAATTATGTCGGTATAGCATTATTTCTTTACGTACTTTATAGTATATGTACTCGCACAGCTCTGTCAAGTCAGCGGTTACGCCACAGCACAGTCATTTACTAATTACAAATTAATTTTATATCAGTTCGTTTTTGGCAAGCATTCCCGCCACTCGTACTCATTCTCATATCATTTTAGTATACTTACTTCTTTCGTGAAATATACTATCAACTATCATTTATAATTTATATCACAAAAGGGTGTGTAAACACAGTATATTATATAATGTGCTAGCGACCCCGCCCCGGCTTCGCTCGTAAATACGCTTATTACTACTTATCTATTAGAGATATATATATGCTACTGCAAACTTTTTTGTAGATAATTTTATTCTACACAATTCTTTCACACATCATTTTGTTATATCTCTGACGGATTAGACAACATATGCCATGAAAACTCGCCGCGGATTACTTTTGCCCTCAACTTGATTCACTATACTTTTAATGCTCAGCTCCCAAACATGATTTATACTCATTTAATACAGACAGTCTTTACTTTATAATATGTAGTGATGATGATGATGAAATATAAAACTTTAAAATTAATACGCAGATTTATAATTCAGTCACGTCCTTACACGGCTAGCTAATATTTGTGTTGCATGTTACACATAAACGCTACGAGAATGTTGTTTTGTTGTAGATTGCAGCACAAAAACTTAGACAGAAATAATTGGCCTAAGTGCGAGTACGACTCGCGCGCTGAGGGTTCTGTATAATTTTTTCGGTCAGAACTTTAAGACAGGATTTTCGTTTAGCTTTTCCTGTAAACTAAAAAGTTAACTGTAAACTGTAAAGAAAGGCACTATATTCCCTATTTTTGAACTCTTTTCATATATTTTCTTTACTTACTATAATTTAAACTATGCATTTTAAAATTATAAAAAAAAATCCTTATAACGGGCCTTTTCATTTGATATTATGTCACATGATGCACTTGGTTAGGGTTTCCGTTTTTTCATCGGATATGTTCGGAACACTAGAAACTGAACTTTTTTTATTAGTCGAGGAATATTTTCAGAATTTAGGGAGCTGACGTAAATGTTAATGAAGTGTCTAATTTATTTTATTGTTTCAGGTAACATTTTCAAATTATGAATGAGAAAGACGAGATCAAATATGTAAATCACTTGAGGGTGAAGGTAAGATAAGTACAAAATGTTTCAGATAATTTTATCATTATGAAGGACAGGTGACAGGGTGGAAAATTGTGTGGGACGTATAGATAAATACGACAAATGTGAAGATATTTGTTCTTTGTTCAGTTGAAAGGCTGAGTCAAAGAGAATTCTATTGCTTGATCACATACCTACATGTCTTCTAGAAACTCTCTGTATGGTTTTCAATTTTTCTTTGTCTAATATTTACTTTCTGTTCAGTACGTTTTGATCAATTTGACCACAAGTATTTACTAAATAAGTTGACTGGAAAAGTTATTAATACAAATAAATGAACAAAATTATGTCCGCAAAAATATAATGCTTTCTCCGAAATTTCTGAGAATTTCACGAACAGCTACGCGTAATTTGGTTGCACTTCACTTTGCTCGAGATATTCGTAGGCTCTTATGGAACCTTTAGAAAGGTGCCCACGGGACTGCTAGGGACGGCAAATTGCTCTAGAATGACTATCCAATGCGGCATGCCCTCGGGCGGGTGTGGTCCATATAAACTCTGACCTTCTTGCTGGCACAGGCACAATCTACAACGAATTACTTATCGCTACGGAAAAATCCCTTATTTTTATTAAAAATTGTGAAGATAATTTTGTTAAGGAAATGTTAGTGGATCTATCATCACATTTATCTGAAATAATATGTTTTTATTAAATGAAATTCTTTTTGTCACGGCTTCGAACGTTTTTCCCCCTCAATTTATTGAGGTAAAATGAAGCTTAATTGCAAATAATTTATAGATAAATTAATGAGAATCATTTTCACCATTGAATGTTTTATGTTAAGGTGGTTCGTTTTCCATACAAAAATGTAATTAAGATAAACTAATTAACTAATCAGTAAAAATGTCTAAATATGGGCTTACTTAACTAATTTCTACTTTTATGTTGCGCCAAATCAATAAAAAATAACTTTTTTATAATAGAAATAATTAATATTAAACATAATTCTTTTTATGCGTATTTTGTCTAAAAAGAATTATGTTTAATATTAATTATTTCTATTATAAAAAAGTTATTTTTTATTGATTTGGCGCAACATAAAAGCCGAAAATAGTTAAGTAAGCCCATATTTAGACATTTTTACTGATTAGTTAATTAGTTTATGTTAATTACATTTTTGTATGGAAAACGAACCACCTTAACTTTTATAGTTACTGTGGTAATTAAAAAAACACCGTTAGGGGTGGATGGGTTGAAATGAGTAAGTCAGCTAGGTTTAGCGAGGGGAATTAGCTAGATAACACATATTGCCAAAAAGTAATAGGATTTGCTTCTTGATATTATTTTTTTCAAATTCAAATATAGAGAATGTGAGACATAAACAATCCTGGAATGAAATGAACACTTTTTAATTGATTCACTTCGTTATATTCTAATTTTATCGTTTTGTTGAGAATCCATTAATTGGTCAAACTTTGAGACCATTAGCAGCCGCGACATTTACAAAATTGTGTCCAACTTCACAAAATATGCGATAAAGTTCGGGAATCCTAATTGGAAATCAACTATGTCGACGAACAACAACTTTTATACAGGCCGGGTTGCCTACCAAACAAATTGTTAACCCTTGTTACGATATTTTTAACGATTATTTAATTAAAATCTATTCCGAGTTAATTATTTGTATTCATAATTAAGTTTGAAAACCTTAATTACGAAACTGAGAATTTTCACGAACATTATACCTGCTTAATATTAATATTTAATATGGGATAGTTAGGTAGGTACTATAGTTGGCAAGATATTATTTTTGGCTCAAGTTCTAAAATTAGGGAACTTTGCCACTTTGAAACTGATTAAGACTCCTCGGAAAAATTGAAACGGCGCTGTCTGCGCTCCGAAACTGAAATTATACAAAATGCTCAGACAAGATTAGCGTCTCTGTGAAATTGGACCTATTTAGGGGCCACTTTCGTTTCGAATTTGGATTCACTAACGTTCTCTCGGGAATGAAATTTCCTCGAAGGCTTAATTCTGACAGGTCGTTCATGAAGATATCACAAATTTTGTCATGTCTCATAATTGGAACGAGAAACCTCACGAAATACTTCAATTCACTCCGGGGAATAACTCCCAATATTTTTCTGATACCTTCTATTTAATGATACTTTGGTAATATATGAAGCTCGAAAATATGTCTTTGATGAAATGAACTTCTTACGATATTTTTAATGGTATCTACCAATATTTTTCTCTAATAATGTGTATGTTCGTGTATTTTCTTTATATGTATACATATTTGCCTGTATATTTGTATATGGACAAAGCATATGCCCACGGCTACGTCTACTTAGACATGTTATGATACAGAGATAATAAAAATAACTTTTCAAAATGAAAACATTACCGTAGATTATTATTATTAAGCCCAGTGGTTAGTGATTGATTGTCCTGGGTTCGAAACCTTAATCGAGCAAAATATTTGTATCAAAAAATGCAATGAATGTTAGTTGCTTCTGTTATTTTGAAGCTAAAGCAATGTTTTTTAAGCTTTGTACAAAGTTATTCAGCTGTTACAGAATGTTTAATAGCACGTATACATTGCAGTTATAGGAAACCAACTAGTGACATCTCCTATTTGCCCGGCAATTCCTATTTCGAGAGCAATGAATTCAAATCAAGTTGCGTATCTAACAAAGATAGGTCGAATGATACTGAATAAGTGGGCGTTCAAAGGTTCAAATCATATATTATTAATTCAAGGAAATAATTTTGTTTACGCACTACGTACTATCTATCGACTCCAGTAGGATTCGGTATCAGCGGAAAACAAGTCTTAGTTTTTAGTACCTAGATATTTTTTGAGGCTACCCAACGAGTGGCCAGGATCTGTTTATTGGATTATTTGCAGTTTTTGACACGCGTTAACCACTCGCATTTTACATACTTTAACTTTGTATCAGCGTGGTATTAGCCATAGGCGTGAACTTCATAAATTTTATAATTTGACCAGTCGTGTTTGACTTAACCTATTGCTATGTGCTATATGTACTACTTTTATTTGAATATAGTTATTTTAAATGAGGTCATTATAAATTTTACAACATCACATTTTACAAAGGTATTTCAGTTAATCTAACCACAGAATATATAACAGACCTAACCTCAAAGTTTAACCACCACACGCACGCTGTACAACCAGCTTTATAGATATACATTAAAATTGTTCTAATACTATCCGATACTTAAAAAATTGGCCAAATTGCGAGTTTCGTTTAGGTTTTCCTATAAACTATAAGACGGCCCTATATTCTTTTTTTTTTCAAAATTTAGACACAGTAGTTTTGGATATAAGGGAGGGGGGTAAATTTTCGTATATTTTCTTAAATATAATTTAAACTATGCATTTTAAAATTATAAAAAAGAAATGTAATCAAAACTAGAGCTTAGTTGTTGGTTTCGGTATAAAGTAATAAAAGAGATAATCCCTAATTTCTGACCCCGGCGGGATCCGTCCCGTTAATCTTCGGGGTCACGCGCCTTAATCCTGAAGCTATGAGTGTTTATTTCATATTTATTCCGGCAACTGTCCTCGCCGCTAATGAAACTTGCGCTCCCTTTGTTTTTCCGGGCGTCGCGTCGTTGATATATGAAGCTTTGTCCCGAAAAAAGCTTTAATAATCTCTTTAATTTGGATGTTATCTATGTTATTTATAAATTTCTTTTTTATTATTAGTTTGTTAATGTAATGTTTGTTAGGGCCTGTTAATCTGGCACAAATGTAATAGCAACTTTCATGTTCTTTAAGGTGCGGTGCGAAAAGATTTTTGCTCCTGAATACTTTTAGTACTGATGTAGTATAGCAAGATACCTATGCCTGTTTTTGCGAATGAATTTAATTAATAAGTAGGTGCGTCGGTGGCCGAGTGGTTAAGACGTCTGGTATTAACTAGGCAGACCACGGGTTCGATTCCGGATCCCGGCGATATACCAATGGGTTTTTTTAATTAAAAACTTATGTACATAATCCGACAAACCACACTTAGAGGCTTTTCCATCAAATTATACCTCAACAGAGCCACTCGTTAGGTATAGCCTCACAAAATACCATCGGCTAAACGAGAGAGACTTGATCTTTCGCTGGGTACCCATTGTACCGTAACACAGTTTCGGGAGCTGTATGGCAACCCGTGAAGAAAGAAAAAAATAACTTTGAAGCTGAAAATCTCAAACCTAGGTAATAGGTACTGAATTTCTATGTACAGCCCTAGTTATCCGTTATTATAATGTTATGTACAAATAAAACTCCATATTTTGTGGCCTTAATATCGAACAAAGTCCTTTGGCTGCGTTTGACGGACGTGCGTATTTCCCGAACCGACAGTTTATAGACTTTCAACAGAAAACTATTTATGAATCATGATTCATGTACCGTGAAATGTGATATTGTTATGTTTATGAAATTGATTGCAGTTGACCTATAACGTATTAGCCCGTTTGTAGATATACTACCTAGTATTTTCTTTTTCTAGCAATGTTTTGTTTCTCTGATTCATCTAAAAGCTCCGAAAACTATATTTCAGAGTCCATAAAATTTTAAAAACAATTCTACGCTCCGTTTCCAACTAGGTGCGAAAAACAAACAACTTAGCTGATTAAACATTAAAGGTTAATTCTAAATAAAATATAGCCTAAGTCCACAGTGGCTACTAACTCTCTCGTCGGGAAGAACTGAGAACAGAATGCGTCCAAACTTCGTGATTAATTTACTTTGTCCTCATCTAATTTGTTACCGTCATTTTGTTAATTATCATTCTGGTGTAAGAAACTATTTCATTTCATCATGTTGGGTTTAATTTAATTCTACACGTGTAAATTGAAAATGCTATTCAGAATTTCTGCGAGTAAATATAAATGAGTTATGTTATTTACTAATATTTTGCCCAAACTTTTTAGAAAAACACCAAAAATTAAGTAAAGATAAATTTGTTATAGCTAATTTATATAGTGTAACTGTTGAAGAAAGCTCTCTTCGTTGGTACATGCACTCACGGAACAATATTTCACGTACAACCGTTCTTGTTCTGTCTAGTTAAGAACAAAGCGGTTGTCGGCATGCCACGAGCATACTTACCCTCATCCTCTCTAGTATGGCGCTGACAATTTGATATCTTCTACTTTACGAATATCCCTATCTCTGATGTTATTGATGTATTCTTTCTTTTTGTTTCAAAGTATATCAAATTTCATTAAACTTGTCCCTCCATTATTTCCTAAATTCTTCTAATCGATGCATCCGTTGGTAATCCTTATATCGCTTGTAAAATCTAGGTTTTCCATTTCTTTTTTTATAAACAAAAGTACACTTTTTGCAAGTTACTACCTTTTATCTACAAATAATTAAATTATGGGAGCATTTAAGTTTAATTGTAGAGCAATGTTTCTATTAGCGATAAACAGAATTACAATATAAATCAACTTAAACTAGTTAATTGATAACAGCGTAAATTGTTGCAAACATCCGCAGATAAAAATATCTCCACAACATAATTTGTTTTAATTTATTGCAATAATTATAAATGAAGAGGCGATTTATTCAAGCATTATCTAAAAGTAAAGATTGTATTTTGCCATTTATAACTTCTCTTATCACTTCTCTTTTCAATAATTCATCGTTTTGTACGATAATTGACAACTTGATTGGTTTTTTAAACCATGAATCATTGAACGCTTTAATTGAAATTTTAATATAATTGTTTTGCCTCATCTACTACATTGGCATTGATAAACTTGGAAATGGCATTGACCTCTTAACTTTCAGAATTTTTATTACAATTTGCCACAGAAAGAACGAAATTTCAAAATTCTAATCAGGCTGTTGGTCTTGCTTCAAAATGTATTTAAGATTTTCTTTCATCTTTGAAACTTGAAACACCTAAAGCTCGGGACAAATATAAATTCATTAGAGGGAACAAAGGCTGTCCGACGCCACCTAATGAAGAAGGACGTCTATTATAATTACCCTTTGTAATTTTTCCACCACGTCGGTACATATAAATTAATTTTCCTTCTCAGTACAAGTGGCATACCTTATTTTATCTATATTGAACAGAAAGCTGCCTTTCATTAAGCGACTCGAATAAGTTTTGAAATTCTCTAAATTCGTTAAATTGCTTAAATGACATTAAGAACTTTACGAAGCGGCGGCATGCTATGGTATTTGGTACCTAAATCAGTTCTATTTGCATAATATTAAAAGTTTCAGTAAAAGTAAAGATTTTCTAGTTATATAATAAATAGGCTTTATTTAGTGTTTCTGCATAGTTTAGAAGAATATTAGATATTATAAACAATTGGTTACCTTCAATTTTATTTTCACACAATCAGTAAATAAGTATCACAATGCATAATATGGAGCATATCAATAGAGCATGCTCAACATTATTGTAAAAATAAAGGTGAAAAATACAACACAGTTAAAAATAATTGATTTCCTCATAGTTTTAATTAAATTTTGTATCATCGTATGTACGTCGGAAGGCGGTTATTTTTTAATCTCTCGATGCAATTTGCGAACACAAAAGGCCATGCGGTTTGCTGCGATCGACTCTAAAAACTCGATCAACGGTTTGAGCACCCTTCATATGAAAAAAAGAGTTATATGAAAGTGCATTTATGTGAAGAGATGCGATGGTGTAAAAAGGTCAAGTACGCAGAACTAGACATAGACGTGCACAGAAGATCTGTATTTATGTCGAATTGTAGATGAAGTGATTTCATACATATTTGTATTAGGGATCAAGGGAAGTGATTCTCCGTCCATGTTTATATATCTATACTAATAATAAAGCTGATTTGTTTCTTTGTTTGTTTTTTTGCGTCGTATTAAAAAAAATGATTGCATTTGATAGCCCAATTATTGAGGAAAGTTATATGCTAACATCACGCTACGAACCAAAGGAGCGGGGCAGTAACCACGCAATATAGTATGTTATTTACCTACTAACAAAATAAGAAACAATTCGTTCAGGTGAGCCGAGCGTCTGCCTAAGAAAGTTTTCCAATATTTTTTTCATCAAGTTTGTCAGATCCACCGTCACGTCGACAAACAAACAATATTTTGTCGACTGACTCAAGTTTTTCGAACTCATTTCCATTTCGGGACGCGTCTTGAACAATTTATTGGCTCCGGAACTCCGCATCAAGTTTGCTGGAGTCTGCTCGAAGTTAATCTTTCTCGGAACTATTTCTGTTGCCCCGCATACGAAGCTCTGTCTAAGTTAGCGACACATCGCTTCTCATTAACCATTTCACGACGACAGGAAGAAAATTCGTTTGTCTCCTGTAAAAGTTATATTTGTTATAAAAAATAATTAAAATGAATCGGTTTTCGTTGGGATTTTTTTCGTGAATCACGAATTTTGAAATGTTAGTCGACTGATAATGAAAATGAGAACGTACCTATATTATAATTGATGAAGTTCAACTCGATAAAGAAATGGAGCAGACAGACGTGACCTAATTAAAGATTTGTCGCATAAACTTATCTTATTCTTATGACCTTACGAAATATTTTTTATATCATCTATCTATACTAACTGATAAAGAAAAAAATCCGCCTTCAAAACCAAAATGTGCTTTTGTGCATTTGCTTTCAAATGCACAAGTCACTATAAAAAAATACCCAAATCGCTTCAATTGTGCCTATAAAATTTGAAGAGTTCTTGATGTCTCCAGGATCCCATCGTCAGATCCTGAGCTGATGACCATGGGACCACCTGGATAGTATACCCTTTCAAACAAAAAAAAATTCAAAACGTTAATCTCTGGATCTACTGAACCGATTTTGAAAATTATTTCACTAATAGGAAGCTACGATATCCCTGAGTGACATAGGCTATATTTTATATTGTTCGAATATATCCACGGGCGGAGCCGGGGGCGGAAAATCTAGTATTATATATAGCTATTGAAATTATTTTATTAAAATACTAGCCCATGGAAAGTTTTGATTGGTTGACGTTTATCATTATAGTTACTGCTATTACTGATATTAGAGCGTTGAAACTTTTATTTTATATATTGGTACATATTAATTAATTAAATTAAATTAATTCAAGACGGTTGTATCTAATATTACAGCCATAACATTCGCACTCATTTTGACTCCAGATTAAATGTGTAGCTCTGGTATTGAATATTTAATGTACATGTCTAGTTGTATACTGCTGCACTTAGCAGATAGCGGCAGAGTTTTGCACTGAGCCTGGCTTAAATTGTAACCATCATTTTACCTGAATTATATTTTAAAAGTTTAAATTCTTAAAATTATGCAATAGGGATGATGACAATTTTTTGAGAATACTTTTATAATTTATAGTTGTTAGGTTACTTATAGAAAATTTTACATTTGTATTTTCATTTAAAAATCATAATACAAATTTAATTTTTCAAATTCCCGCGAATACGTTCTGGGCGCGATGATGACGTCACACCTTGGCAACGAACAAAATGATGGTCACAGATTAGATAAAATAACAAGAAAACATCTTAGTTATTTTAGTGACTGATTGACAGACAGTTATTATAATATTGTTACTAGTATGTGGTTATTTATTTGACATTTACATAGAAATGACGTCACTTACCGTTTGTGGTCACGTGACCGGAAGTATGAATTTTTCATTTCGGTATTAAAAACTACCCTTACTCGTAGATTAAAAAGAAATAAACATTATTTCACTGCCAATTAGGTGTCCGAAAATGAATAATGTCAATCAAAACCTGTTTGTAAGAACACCACCGTATTGATAGTGGTCTAATAATTATGATATTTACAGGAAAAATAAAACTTTAGTGTCCGAAGAAAATAAATAAACTCACCTTTGACTGGTTTTTTCATAAAGGATAATGAAAGAATGTATTTGACAGTAGTTGACAGAAACTGGGTCAATGGGTTATTCTTTGTTATAGTCGGAGTTTGCTCATAATGTTGTCGATTCGAAATTAGTATTACTTAATTTGTGATAGATTTCAATCATGTATTTATCTATCTATCATCACGCCTTTTGTCTCAAGAGGGGTAGGCAGAGACAATCGAATGCAATTTGTTACGATCCTGACATACCTCTTTCGCTTCTTTTATATATATGTTCAATATAGTACACGTATGTCTACTGCAACCCGTTATTTTTCATTTTAGATACCCTAGACATTTTCCTATTAGGTACCTACTTGTTTGATAAATAATATATATATAATTGAACACCTACATAATAGTGATATTATAAGTAGGTCGTGTCCGGAGGGCAGTGTTATCACTGATGTGCGTATGCGCATATCGTTGTCGCACGCACACAATATTTCTCATTTATTATATGTATATTATTAGAATAACAATTACAGTATCGTTGTTTAAGATGCCCTCTTTGTCCAACCAATTGTTAATAGTGAGTCAAAGTGTGATTTAGGCATCATAATCCAACCATAAGCGGAAAGAAGCTGCGACAACTTATTTCTTACAGATTTATCTTTCATAATTAGAGTGGTAAGAAATAAGATCATTAAGATGTACAATAACTTTTTTATATAACAGTATGGATTGATGTGGATCAGAATATCACAAAAAATGGGCCCCTTGGCTTTGAAAGCAATGGGATGGCATTTTTTGTTCTAATCAAAGATTTAAAAAAATCTAATTGAAATATTTCTAACATATGCACGACGATTCAAGTCAGTTTCTATGAATTAAAATTATTCGAATTGAGAACCTCCTCCTTTTTTTAAAGTCTATTAATAAAATAATGGATCCATTTCAGTTGGTCAGTATTAGTTTTTAGAGTGGAAAAACAGGCGAATGAGATATCAGGGCCGTAGCAGACATCATTGGATTGGCTCCATCTATTCTTATTGCCGGAGACAGGATGTGACGATCAGTATATTTATAATAACTATTTTTTTTATAACTTCACGGATTTCCTAAGTTGCCATACGGCCCCAGGGTATGAAGCGGAAGACAAAGTTCTCCTCCTTTGTTATTTGTGTGGCTATAGCTAATGAGGAGGTATATTGAGATTTTAGTACCTATGCTTAAAGCAAAAGAAAACTTAGTTGGCTTAATTTTCATTGATAAAGAATAGAGACTTATTTATAACGACCTTCGAACAAAATAAGAGTAAGACAAAACAACTTAGATTTCCGTATTCACAGAATAATTTGTAAAGTTTATCACAAGTCATGTTTTTATATAAGTACATTGATAACAATATTATTGCCTGTATCAATGTCTGACGACACATCATTTCCGCCTTACGTAAGCAACTGTCATTGTATTAAAAGTTTTATTATTTATCTCATTATTCGTAGTTTCATATACTTGTCTCCCATAAGGGTAAATTACTAATTTATTTTATGTATCAATTCATATTTCTTTGTTCCCAAATATAAGTAGGATACTTACTTACCTACTAAAATTATAAAGAGGTAAAGTTTGTAAGTTTGTAAGCTTTTAAGTTTGTAAGTTTAAAAGTTTGTAAGTCTGGATGTAAGTGGTAATCTCTCAAACTACTGAATCGATATAGAATGGAAACCTACAATATACCTGAATGACATAGGCTATATTTTATATTGTTCAAAACTTACCGGGCGAAGCTGGGGGCAGAAAGTTAGTTAATATTAAAAAGAGGTGAAAACTGTAGCTATTGAATCAATTTCATATTTTACTGGCGTAAAGATGATCATACTCTCTATTATTCATATTTCCAAAATTTTCACGGGGGAAAAATTTTTCCCAAAAATTTGATTTGAACCAAAAACCAAACAAACACATCATCACGTCCTTTATACCTTGGTATTAGCAACAACTTCTCCTATTCTGTCACTTCTCCCTAATCTCATGGAATTTTATTAATTTTATAAATAAGTAGCTATGCACTCTGGTTGCACCCGCGTTCATTACTGCTCCGCCCCTTTAGGTCGTAGCGTAATGTTATAGCATATTAATCATCTATAGTTATTAGTATATTTCCTTAAGAAGTGGGCTATCAAATAAAAAAAATTCATATCCGACTGGTAGCGTTCAAACAAACATACCAATGTAGATTTGAAATACAGCTATAAACTTGGGGATAGCGAAAAACGTATATTTAAGTTAGTAAACGTCACAAGAAAATTGAACTTATTTAAATTGCATTTTTACATATAAAAAGTACTATAAGCACTCAATCTTCTTTGTAAGAGTGGAGCAAATCCTTCGGGAGTGAAGAGCCAGTTTGGAGAAATGTTCACCAATAGCAGACATTTTTATCTCAAATGTAAACTTCGTACCATCGATATTATAACGGATAGCGTACGCGACAAAGCGACGGGGGATTTTTTCGAGTCGATTTAACGTGACACGATACGGTGACTTCTGGTTAAAATTTTCAGATCTACGAATATTTATACCGAGTAACTTTACTATTTATTTCTACACTAGCTCTATCCGCCCTGGCTTCGCCCTGGGGTTTTATTTTAATTTGACATAAGAATGCGCACAAAATATACTCGATTCGTTTCTTTGTTTGTACATCATTGAGGCTAAAAATAGTATACTAAAATAGAGTACCCGGTTGTTGTATTTCTTGATAAAAAGATAATATAAGAAAAATAGGTGTTATTTTTTGTAATATTATCCTATCTCTTGATATTTTTTGGTACACGCTTGTGCTATAGTGCACTGAAAAGTAGCGTATTCTGGTTTGTTCGGTATTATGAGCAAATAATGTAGGTATAATTTTGTAACTTAATTATGTCTACCTCTACCGCCGGGTGCCTTATACTAGCGCCCCAGGACACCCAGCGGAAGGCAAGTTTTTGTTATTTAGCCGATATTACTAAAACCTTGCTTTAAAAATCCTTTGTAAAATAAATTAAGTTTGTTAAATAGTTATAATTAACTATCCCATATACTTAACGATATTATCAATATCCAAGTGACGCTTTTAAAACGTGTTATGTCAATAGCCATATTAAGTACCTGTTTAATAATCGTGATAAATAATATACGCCCCGTTGTTTTTAATGAAAACTGTCGTTAAGCTTTTCATATTTCATTACTTATCGAGTAAAACCAAATAAGCTTCTCGCATTACATTTTAATATTTTTCGAATGTTGAAAAGCGTTTTATGCACGTAAATGGATATGCCATTTTCAAATTTAACTGTTCATTCAATGAAATATATTAATTACTAGACTTTCAGCCCCCGGTTCCGTCCGTGGATATATTCGAACAATATAAAATATAGCCTATGTCACTCAGGGATATCGGAATTTTTAGAATCGGTTTAGTAGTTTTTGAGTTTATTAATCACAAACAGAAAAACAAATTTTACCTGTTTATAATATTAGTATAGATATAATACTTTTATTTATATTACGTAGTTGAGTATAATAAGGAGTGGGAATGGATGATCCTACGTCAAGTTATGATGCTTGACGGTTGTCAAAAGCGCTACGTAATGTTGAATCAAATTTGATCCCACGCCATTGTAGTAAATATTCATTATTAGTAATTATTGTAGCATAGTTTGTGAGACCATCTTTTTGTCTCTTTTACTTGACATTGTCAAAATCATCACAAAAAATATGTATTGAAATATGTAAGAACTGGGCACAATTAGGTATATCCTCACAAATACCATCAGCTAAAAGAAACCCTGGGACCGTACACGCGGTGTCAGGACTGTAATGCAACCCGTAAAGAAAGAAAAAAAAGGTTCCGTTAACAGTTTTGGATTTTTATAGCATACAAAATCATGATCCACATGAGTTTTGAGGGCTACACCAATCTTTCTGATACTATTATCGTGAAAAAAAAAAATTAACCGCGTATTTCTACGCGGGTGGAGCAAAAGGAAATCATTATAGACAATAATCAAGACACATAGTTTGCGGTTTAGTTACACCGTATAAAGCGGAAGCATTTCTCGTGGATTTCTGTTACAAATTAACGACCGCGTCAGTCATGTGTCGGGCTGGCAGATGAGGTGGTGTGATTGTGCTCGGGTGACTACGTACTAAGCTCACTGACACCGTTTAATTTTCTTAGCAATTTGTATATTTGAATAATTTATTTACTTTAATTACGTTCATTTAAGAATAATATGACGTAGAAACTTTTACTTATCTTTACTTAGAAATAAATAAAATTTGTGTCTATATGTTACAGTCAAAACTCTTTCGCGATCAACACTATTTTTGAATGAAATTCAAGACAGAATTGACGGAATATCAATTAGTCAATACTGTTTTAAAGTTAACTAGCTATCCGAACCGGCTTCTCTTGGGAACAATCAGTTTAAAAATAATTGTTATACGCTAATAGATTTCACTGTTCATGTTTTCACTAAATAATTTAGTTCCGTATCTTTTTTAACCAACTTCGATAAAAAAGAAGAAGGCTAAATGAGGTCTTCCGCTGGGTACCCTGAAACGACAAGTTCCACGGTTTCGGGAACTGTAAGGCAACCCGTGAAGAAAGGTGAAGAAAGAAAAAAAACAAGGTTCTCAATTCGGACCGTTTTTTATGTATGTATGAACATCGATAACTCCGCCAAATAACCGATTTTGATGATTTCTTTTTATTCTACTGATTCTTTTGCATAGGTCCCTTTTTTATCATAAAAATAGTTCACTAGTTTCTTAGAAATTTTGAAAAATTTAAACTGAATTTATAAGTATATTTTCTTAATATCTCGACGAAATATGTACCGGTTTTGACAACTTCTTTTTTTAAGGTTATAATAATTTCTCGACATTATCTCACAGACATAGGACGAAAATCAGTTCAGTAGTTTACGCCACGCTCCAGCGTCCCGTCGGCCTGGCTAGGCACGGCCTGTCCTGCCAAAAAACGGGCCGTTGGACTTCAGCTTTACATGGCTGTTGCATGAAGTTATTAGGAAATTTTTAACATGGAAGTTATTATAGAGTTTAGACAAATAAAATAAATTGCGGTGTGGCCAGAGACACCAACTTTCCACTTTTTGTCAGTTGTCAATATTAAACAGAACAGGTGGCAAGCCTGTTGCTGCACTTAATGGATTTAGATGTGTCACTTCTTTAACAGATATCATTACCTGTTTTTTAGAAGAAGTGTCCTCCTGTACGATTTTCGTTCGGCACGAGTGAAAATTGAACCCGGAACCTCCCGGTTTCAAGTTAACGCTCTACCAATGAAGCGATCGAGGTGTTGTGACAAAATATTCTTCAACTAAAGTTATGTTGGTAGAGTGGTCTATATTGAGTATTCTGTGAATGAAACTCTAGAATTAAATGGGATTGGCTGGATTTAATTTTATGGTATGGAAAATAGAAAGGCACGCTCAAAGGCTAGACTATTTTTATCCAATTAGATTTGTAGCAGTTTTTTATGGAAAAAAGCTGACATGCGATTTTTTCTGAATTATTTTTGAAATTCAATACAAACATTATTACCTTTTTTATTTTTACCATCACGGAAACCTTACAGAATTTAGTCAATTATTATAAGCTACCTAATGAGCTCTGTTGACATATTTTTATTTTTACGAATTCTATATAAAACCTGTTTTAAAGCAAGATATTTGTTTCATCTGATGCAATTTCTTTCGCTCGTTGATCACTGCGCCTGTTCGACGCCATGAGAGCTTTACCATACTTGCATCTATAATTATTATATATGATGCAATATTTGAGGGATTGCCAGTCATAATGCGAAGGTTGGGTCTAAAAAATTACATAGCTCGTGAAAATCGTGTTCCAGGATACCCAGAGGAACACGTACTCATTTCTTCTCTTCTCAGTCGTAGTGCTCTTGTCAGAGCAGTGATCAATCATAGCGGTCCACAGCGCGACGCACAACCTTGCGCCATGACTCTTGACCAACACCTCCATAAGGAAGGCTCCTTATAAAGTCACTCAAGGAGGTGTTGGTCAATGACTTTATTTGGTCAGTCCAGCGCAAAGGGGAACGTCCTCGCGATCTGCCGCCATCAACTCTGCCCTGCACAACCAGTTTATCTATGGACCGCTCATCTCGTCGCATAACATGTCCAAAGAATCGAAGGTTCCTAGATTGAACGACAGTCTCTCTTTTACATGAAGTTCTTGGAGGATGGAAACATTTATGCGGTGCTGGTTCCAAGTGCTGGTTTCCTCCAGCACCACATTTTCAGTACTAATTTAGCCATTTTTTATTGAGCTACCTAAGTTAAGCCTACTCCGTAGCGGCTGAATTGATTTGCATGAAGCAAAAGCGGGAAGTATATTAGTGATATGGGAACGTTCGGTCAATCTTTGTAACTTTGCTTAACGGGTCAGCTAGTATAGTATTAGCCATTTCTTCATGTTTTGCGACTACAATAATTATTCATTTGAATGTATATGTAAGTCCAGTAAACCGTAAACAATTTAATTATCATATATAGGTGCATTTTTCTATGTCAATTGTCAATTAATACAGGCCATCCAAATTTACAACAAAGCTACGGTACAATTTAATTTACATAATGAACGCAATCCATAAAGCACACGAAAATTATTCGTCTATATTGTGCTAAATAACAATCGTATTTGCAATGGTGAAATTGAACATTGATATTTACAAATGCTTTTTTATATGGAATCAGTGCCGTAATCTGTAAAGCAGACCACCAAAACATTTTACTTATAAAGTGCACCGCTAATTTAAGTTTCTATATGAAATTGTGGTTTTTTTCTTGCTAATATTATTTAGTAATTCGGGAGAAGACGAAGCTGTACCTACGGCTACCCGAATCGTGTTTCTGGCCCTAGGATACCCAGCAGAATCACAAAATGTTGCCCAGGGCTTCCCCCTAATTTTTCATAACACTGCTCCACGTCGTGCATTCTTTCTATTTATCTGTAGATACCAAATAGAAACAAAAAGCAGATTCTACTCTAAATACTCGCCATAATCCCTGAAAATTTAATCAAAATCCATTCACCCATTTAGAAGCTAATTCTGAACAAACATTGGAACAGAAATACATTTATTTGTATTATGGATCGAAAATACCAATATGTCACCTTATCAAGAGATTAGGGCTTCTTTCAAAGCATTCAAGCTTTCTTTCTTACTTTTCATCTGGGGGAAACATCGATTTCCAAAGAAGCTAGGTTAGTGTCGTAATCGCTACCCCTTTTCAATAAAAATCACATTTTCGTCGCATCTTTGCCTGGGTGACATTCATGACGGAGTTTAGTGACTTCCGAAGTAGCAGGTTATCAGAAGGGAAGCGGGACGAGGGACGGCTGGTGGAGGCTTATATTCGCCCCTCGCACTCGAGTCCTGGCTCTCGCCGCGAATACCCGACCTCGCGTGTAAACGCCCGGTATATTGCGCGATAAATTTTACCAGTTTTCAATTGATTTATAAAGTGAACTGAAGGTTTGTAAATTGTGTGCTGTCCAGTGTAATGGTGTTTGTACGGTCCTCGTTCGCGTTTTAACAAAGGAATATTGAAGTGGTTCCCGATACGAAAATTCGGTTTTTGATTGAGCTCCCGTGAAATTTCTGAAACTGTAATTAATTATTGATACCTATACGATAGTTTCTGAGTTAAAATAATTTTTAGAAAAGAATTTAGTAGGTTTATTTTTCGTGCATAATATATAAATAATTAAAATACCATTAAAATGAACAACCAATATCTAATATCACACGATATTGAATAATAATCTATTTTTATTTTTAACCGAAATAGGTTGTGAAACTGCTGAATCCATTTTGATAAAACTTTCAGCAACCATAGTGGTTATAGATGATCTGGCTTTTTGTTTCATCTCGATATTATGTATGTTAAAAAGCTTTGAAGATAAAATATGAAATAAATAAATAGGGTGTAGGGTGAGCAGTGATATCAAAATATACGGGCAAAGCCATGGGCAGCATCCAGTTAATATATTCGTATAATTTATATATTGCTGTATATCAATTTATTATTAACAATGTAAACTTCGATTCAATAGAGGCGTCTATTCGCCCACTCACATTTTCGTAGCTTCTAAGGTATTACTTACGTTATTAGGTACAAAAGATTACAATTTCACTTGTCAACTTAACGTCTAGACATTTTTTTCTGAATGTGCTGATATAATGTTAGAAACTATAAGAAGATTACATAAATATGGCCTCAATTCTTTTATATTCTTCGGATTTTTTTTTATATAAAGTAATACAGCTAATAACAATGTGAGAATAATGTTTTCTGGAAATTTCTTGATTTCAATTAATACTTATGAAAAATATATGCGAGGTTATTACTAGAGACAGACTTACTGGTTCATTAAAATATAAATAAAATAGCCAAAATACTTTTGTATAAGAGAACATCGATGAAACTTTCAACAAAATTAAACCAGCCATTTCATAGCCAAACAAACATTCGGACAGACGGACAAAGGCTAAAAACAGATATTTATGCTGAAATACCACTGAAATCGATACCTACCTATTAATTTTAAACCCCTATTTTAATCCAGATTTAAAATACTCTAATATCATTCAGACTCCAAATCAGACTGTCTGTGATTTTAAAAATATATTTTAATAGCTTTTCGCTCGTAGAGGCCATATTAACTTTTATCCCCTATTATGGTCTTGAGCTCATACAAAAATCCCATAGAAAAGTTTCAGTATTTTCAGATTTTTCCAATTTTCTGGGCAACTATCCAATTTTTCTTTGCCTAAAAACCTTATTACGAAAATTGAAAAAAAAAGTTAGCCGTTCTCAAGTCTTACTAACGAACTGCATTAATTTTTATTTATTTATATATTTAGAAGGGGTAAATGCTATTTTATTTCCATAATATGAAATTTTTGGATTTTGTCAGAATAGGAACCAGAAAGACATCTATAAGATTATTTATACATATAATGAAATATTTAAGTACATACTTACCTGCTAGGCCATCTATGTACAAAAATCCTCATTCTAAGAAACTAGCACGAGGCAAGGTCTTCTGCGATGTCCCTTTTTATCGGTCGTCCCATCTTGATGATGTTATCTCCCTTCTCTAGTTTCAATAAAAAACTGCGCTTTCGATCCGAGCCATCGGCGACTGGCCAAGTTTCTATGTAGGGTGCTAAGTACACTCGATAACTTAATTGTTTAGACATTCTAGGACTACATTCCGTCGATAGCTTGGATATTGCATGGCAATCAAATTACTATGTTCTTTTTTTCGTATTTTATTTTCATATACTTCCTCTTATTTTTAGACTGATAGAATTCACAGTACATGTTTCTAAACCCCTTTCGACAAACGAAATTTGAACTAGTGACAGAAAATTTATAAACAAACAATCAGGAGGTTGCAACATTTTTCATGGGTTTTGACGGACGCAGGGCATTTTTTTTTTCAATATAGAACGTAACAAAGAACTTACAATTTATTTGAAAGTTCGGAATAGTTTGCTTTGAATAATTTACTAAGTTAATTCATTCGTATTTTTATTACTGGCACATAGAACTGTGTTTGGAATGTTTACATAATAAATTCTCCTGGCGAGTTTTAGCGCACGGCTACTTATACTTATTTATACTTGCCACATTCACTATGTCACTATGCCAATGGCATGACATTAAAAATGAGAGAGCGATGGTCCACCTCTTAATATTTTTGAGAATTGTGGAGAATAATATGATTGCCTACTTTTAATTTTAAAGTGTATTCCATTCATATTCCGTTTTTAATACCAACTTCGTAAAAAGGTAAAGTGATAATTGAATGTCACAATAATTATGAACATGACTGTACTAATCGATCAAACAAGTATCATTTGCAAGAAACACATAAAAACCATGGCGACAGGTTGTGGCGCTTTCTTAATATCTCCTTATAGGTTCTAATATTATACTATACATTTTCTCGCCTAATAACATAAAATTTTAACTCAATTTCTATTGCCGCAACGAATTGCTACATTCTTTATAATTATTATGCCTTAATGTCCTTAATTAGTAATTTATACTTTAATAAAATTTGAGGTTCTATTTTATTCTCGACTGTAATCTAGTCCACAATCATTAGAAGCTATTTATTTTGTTCTCTTTGGTTCCTTTTGACAGTGTAACTAGGTAGATATTAATTGAATATGATATCTTGATTATACTACCAAAAATATACACATAATTATATTAGATAATTCCACTAAGAATAGCATTGGAAAGATATCTTTATATCACCCACAGAACGCCCACCTTTTTTCTTACTTTATTCGCACGCAATATTGGATTTTACCTCTGATATGATGTGTGGCCTTTGATTATATACACTCATAATCAAAGTGTGTGGCTTTTAAAACAATTAACTTGTAATGAAAGAACATTCTGTATTTCGGAAAATTTGTGAGGCTATGACTAATTATGTTTATTTGTTTGGTTTACCGGATTATGTAGGTACATGGCTGCTGTGGGGTTTGAACGAAGACCACATGTATTTAAAAAAAAGATTAGAAATAACAACTTCTGTATTTCGGAAAATTGGTAAATAAATAAATACATTGATAACTTGGATATATCTCTACATAATTAAGTTACATTCCATTATAATTTGCTTTGTTTGTTTGTGATTCCCCAAATTATTCCTAAATCTGTTTGCATATGCCTCGCGTTTCTCTTCACACATGCTTCAGCTAATATTAGTCAAACTTAACACCACATACCTTAAATAAAGCCCTGGAACCCTTATCATTCTCGAAATCGGTCGACTCTCTGGAGATGAGGGCAAACCTATTTCAGAAACCCGAGTCTGTATCATAATTTTCCATTGAATATTCCATTATAACTCGCAATTAATACTTAATAAGCAACATATTTTTAAGTGATCAGAATAAGTAGAATATTCATTAAAAAATCATAATAATGGTATATAATTTATAAATACTAAAAGGTGCGTCGGTGGCCGAGTGGTTAAGACGTCTGGTTCGATCCCGGATCCCAGCGATCCCAGCCATGTATCAATGGATTTTAATTAAAAACGTATTTGTAACATAACCCGACAAACTACACTTAGAGGTTTTTCCATCAAAATATACCTCAACAGAACTGGTCACTCGTTAGGTATAGCCTCACAAATATCATCGGCTAAACGCTAGGTACCCTGGAACCGTAACACGGTTTCGGGAGCCGTAAGGCAACTCTTGAAGAAAGAAAAAAAAACTAATTAGAATTTCGGTTCATAAAAGTGAGATCCTAACCAATTTAAATTATATTAATTGTAAAGCTAGCTTGCCGCTCCGGTTTCACTCTTGGTGCCCATATTAACTTTGATCCCCTAATTATGGTCTCGAGTTGCTAAAAAAGCACTTTTCCCGAATTTTCCGGGCTACTTTTCCAACTTTTCTTTCCATAAAAACCTGATTTGGACTATTAAAAAAACATTAAAAACATTAAAAAAAACGAACAGTCTTTAATTTTTCGTTATAAGATTTCACACTACTTACCTACAACAATCATCTTTGGGCGGTAAAAGAGAGTCTCACAGTTTTAGAAACGCCCACATAAACTTGCGATTGATTAATGTGCTGAAATCACGAAATCCATTGAATGGCGCCCTTTGATACAGTGTTAATTAGTCTATTCAAAGGAAATATTCGAACCTTGAAATATCCATTTAAAGGGTGTAAATCATCTGTAATTCTTGATTATTCTTGAAGGGAAGATATCGTTTGCACGCCATTCAATCGGATCCGGGATCGCCGTAGAAACGTCCCATTCAAAGGTAAATTTACAGCGGGAAGGCTGACACTGGGAGCGAGAGTGATGGCTGTGAGTTTGACAGAGGTTGTTAATTATGTGCCCCTCGGCAGGCAAGCTTATTGTACCGCGCGACGGTATCTGAACGATTTCACCCGCACGTCTCCCTTATGTTATTTCCTTAAACAAGAGTACTACATGACAAATTAAATTTGAATTATTCTAGCCTCGATCTTGGACCTCCCGATGAATTCGGAGGAATTAATTAAGTTAAGTCGCTTCAAGTTTATGTAGGCAGATCAAACAAAAATTAATTGTGTTTAATATTTTACGAAGAACTCGTGAAAAAGTTGAAGATTTTTAATAGAAAAATTTAATTTTTATTTAATTTATCCAATGAAACTTTTCAAGATGATAGCGATTTAAACATAGTAGGTATGTATTTAGTCACGTCAATTAATTTAGAATAAACTTTTCCATAAATTTACTTTTAAAAAAAAGTGTACCGACTTCAAAAATTTGCACTGAAAAGTAAGAAATAATAAATTTTTCGTCGTAGAATTTGAAGACGGTTGGTGCCAAATTAGGATACAAAGTAATAAACATCTAAGAAGATAAAGATCTGTTCAATATTATCTATATTTGTACTGATGCTCGTAGGTTCCTAATGAATTGTCTAGATTTGTGAATTTGGGAACTAAGTTATTTCTAATTTGGCACCAACCGTCTTCAAATTCTAGGACGAAATATTTATTATTTCTTACTTATCAGTGCAAATTTTTGAAGTCGGTACACTTTTTTTTAAAAGTAAATTTATTTTTCCCTTTTAAGTGATTTTGCTGCCCTGAGAGACAAAATAATAACTCAAATAAAAAAAATTTATAGAAAAATAAAAAAAAACTGCTGTGGATTGGATTTGAACCATTTGCATCCTGAGCTGCACCATACCATACCATACCTTTAACCGTTAGACCACCGTCGATTCAAAAATTGACAACTTCGTGTCAATAGCAACGGTTGCTAAGGCTTTTCTCTGATACATAATTTTCAGCCGAAAACGGAGACAAATTACTGAATTTCTGAAAAACTACTAAACCGATTTTCATCATTATGTCTGTAAGATAATGTCGAAAAATTATTATATCCTTAAAAAAAGAAGTCGTCAAAATGGGTATATATTTCATCGAGATATTAAGAAAAATGTACTTATAAAGTCAGTTTTTTCAAAATTTCTAAAAAACTACTGAACCAATTTTTACTCAAAAAAATGGGACCACCTGTGAAGTATAACCCTTTCAAACAAAAAAAAATTTCCAAATCGATCCAGGCGTTTTCAAGTATTCGGGGAACATACATTAAAAAAAAACAAAGATTACGACGAATTGTAAACCTCCTCCTTCTGTTTTGAAGTTCGGTTAATAAATATGTATACATTTAAATATTTATTCGACCCCACGTGAAAATCTTTGAATAAAAATAAAAATTTACACATAACATTATTAAAACCCTTAATCTAATCTAAACATAAAAATTACTAAATAAACCAGGTCCGCGTGGAATAGTGGCAAGAATACTGGCTACATTTACCCGTTGAAGTTTGAAATGTGAATAATAAGGAAACGGTTCAGTATTTCCAGCGATTACCCCAAACACAAACTCAGGGGGTTCCTCTTTATAATTATTATGTAAATATATTTTTTCACCAATTATCTAGTTCGGTTTTGTGTGGGGTTTGTCACAGTGAATGGCACCATTTGAATATGATTGCCAATCGATGGCTGTTAATTGCTTAATTCGGCTTGATCCCTCAACTTCTCTCAAATATCGGTCAAGTTGGACAAGAATAATGACATTCTGTAAATGACGGCCTCCTGAAGTTTGTAGTAATTAATATTCGCCTCAGCCACAATCTATCGACACTGGTATCGGTTACATTGGAGCTTAATTGGAAACTTTGCCCATTCGATGAGCCTACTGGCTGAACTTTTAAACTTTCTCTTTGCTCTGTTACATCTCAGCCTTGATGGAAACTCAGTTTTATTAATTTTATGCCTAGCATATTGAATGTTTCTTACGGCTTCCGTTGTAGACATAGGAAATTAATAATACGTTATTAATAATTCTACGAAGGCTTATTATTTCAGTGCGTGCTCTATTATTTAAGGGAAACTCACATGATGCTTCAAACGTTTTAATATGAGTTTTGCCAATACTGACTAACTTCTAGTAATTCAGTACTACTTAAGCAAAGAACTTAGTGGTAATCTTTCTATTTTGGTTCTCAATTTCGCGCTCCCTAAGTACCTATAGTCCTTTCTCTTTCTACAACTTCTCCACTTCTCTTTATAATTTTGAAAAACACAGTATTTTTTAGTACCTACTATTGTATAGTAGTTACTGGGTTAGACAGTGACATAGGCTACTTTTTCCCGGGTTTTTTTTTAACCTTCACTACTCGGGGTTTGGTCCTTTAGAAGTAGGCCAGTCTGTGTAATTTTTTTGGACCAAAATCAAGATACAGCAAACGAAGATATGTCAAAAATCGGAAATATTCCGTAGAATTCAATGCACTATTTTTAAAACAACTGACATTAGGGGAACTTATAGAAAATGGCGGCCAAAGTTGGTAAAAAACACTTTATTTCGTTTTAAAAAAAATAAGCTTTGTTTTAAAAAAGTTTAATACACAAGTTGTGAAACTATTTATTTCGGATCGGTCTAGTCCGGTCCGATGTCAATAAATTGTAAAATATATTATTTATTTAAAAAAAAACCGTAAAAATCGCATTATTATAAAACGCCCGTATCTCTTTGAAAAAAAAATTTTTGAAACTGAAAAATAGTGAAAATGTAGCTCTTGACAAGCCAAAAAAGAGCGTATTTTCAAATTTTAAAAATATTAAAAAGATCTTGTAGAAATTTGATTTTTCGAAAAAAAAAGGGGTTTTTTTTTTAAATTCCTATAACTCATAAACCCGTGACTTTTTATAATCGTGTCTATGCTTAAAATTTTCTTTAATAGTTGCCGTAACATTTGCTAGTATTGCGCGCTTCATTAACTAATCGGTAATATGCGAAATATCGGTCGAAAAATGGGTATTTTTCGGAAAAATGCAGGAACCGCGTCGCGACAGTCGCTCATATTCATGCGACCTCGGTCGGCTCTTCCCCCCTACTCCACCGCTAGAGCTGAAGTATGGTACCACAGCGCTAAGCTCCGTGTGTGATTAATTTTGCAGTGCTCAGCGACGGCTAATCGAGTTCTCGTATTTTTTTATTTCAACTATAAATAATGAACTTTAACTCATATAAATTTTAGCTATTAATATTAAAAAACGGCGCCTTAGGATTTTTTTCAAGCAAAAAAAAAATCTTAGCTCCAGAAGGTCGGTGAGGAAAAAAATTGTATTTTAAATTTGCAGAAAAATACCAGCTATAACATCGCGTAAACGTCAATTTTATACAATTTTAACTATTAAAGATAAATTACGTTTTTGGAACAAAAAAAAGAAACCAATTTTTTGACCTATATTTCGCATATTACCGATCAATTAATGAAGCGCGCAATACTCGCACATATAACGGCAACTATTAAAGAAAATTTTAAGCCCAGAGACAAATCTAAAAAGCAACGTTTTTGTGATTTATTGGAATTTAAAAAATGCTTTTTTTTAGAAAAATCAGATTTTTGCAAAATCTTTTCAATATTTTTCAAATTTGCAAATACGCTCTTTTTTGGCTTGTCTAGGGCTACATTTTCACTATTTTTTGGTTACATAATTTTTTTTTTCAAAGAGATACGGGCGTTTCAAAATAATGCAATTTTTTACGGTTTTTTTTTTAAATAAATAATATGTTTTACAATTTATTGACATCGGACCGGACTAGACCGATCCGAAATAAATAGTTCCACAACTTGTGTATTAAACTGTTTTTAAATAAAGGCTTTTTTTTTAAAACGAAATAAAGTGTTCTTTAACAACTTTGGCCGCCATTTTATATAAGTTCCCCTAATGTCAGTTGTTTTAAAAATAGTGCATTGAATTCTACGGAATATTTCCGATTTTTTACATATCTTCATTTTCTGTATAACGGTTACGCAAAATTTCCATACAGCTCAAAATAGCCTAAATGGCCTAAAGGCCATTTAAAGTCAATGCTGTTCGTTGAACGGCTGAACCGATTTGGCTCATGGATTTTAAGTGCAGAGTGTAGTATGTATTTATTCGTAATCTAAATTAAATTACCCGTTTCAATGTAAGCCAGAAACTAAAATGTAAGATTAGGTCCAGCTAAAGTTACCGTCGGGTTGCCCAAGCAAATGGACCGAGTGACCCGAATACATGAACTTAATTCTCGTAATTGCTTCGCGTTTATTTAAAGTTTATCAGTAAGACCTTAGATACAAAGTTTTATGATCATTACTCATTAACATTTCTTTCTTTTGCAAAACACATAGGTTGTTCCCCAAACTGCATTTTATTATTAAAAAAGTTTAGTCGGTCAAGCTTAACTTTGTGGGTTCACAACTCACTGAGTTAAAATTGAATAAAAAAAGTAGTCTTCTATGTAGAAACTAAGTCAACAAAAATATTTGTCTGTGATGTTTTGTTTAGATAGGTTGAGTAGAATAAATTCTATCTATCGTCACGTGCTAGCACTGAACCCATTTATCTCTAAATAATGTCATAGTTCACATATCTCAGGGACAGTCAGTACTTTAATAATAATATTGTGCCTCTAGGTTATGAGAAATATGATAAGTTATCATTAAAAGATTAGAATTATGAACCTCTAAAATTTCGGAATAAATAGTTTAGGAAGAAAGTTTCAGCCGTTTTTTAGCCATTGTGAACAAAATTAAATATCCGGACAGATAGACATACCATTCATGCTTAAATATATACATATATGCTTAGATTGTATTCATTAAGACCGAAAATATTATTAACAAGTTCATTTTAATTAAATAAACTAATTAACACTCAAACACATTCTCAATCGTAACTAGATTTAGTAACCTCGGCTAGTACGTGGCTATCTTCTCATCTACAAATGTAAACAAGGATTCTAATCTGCGTAATATTTTATACCCATAAAACTTTCTGAAGCGACCTTCCGCCAGAGACAAAGGGTCGTGGGGATAATCCTTCCTAGAGTTACCTGCTCTTAATTCGGGTTTCTCCCAGTAGATTCATAATTTAACTTCAGGCCTTGCTTTCTGTTGAGTACTTTGTTTTATAATACTGCATTTGTGAAGCTTTTATGACTTGCATTCGCAAAAGCTTGTAAAAGTGGAAATTAGATGTACTTACTTCACGGAACACCATAGCTGTTTTCTTTTGATAGGTATCACTTCTCATACCAACTAATTTATTTACCGTAGAATTCTTTAAGATATCGAGATCAGATTTTAATAAGTCTATTATATAAAGAAGAATTAATTTTATTGAAAGTTTCAGCAAATTTTATTCTTCCGTTTAGGAGTTTATTCTAGACAAACATACAAACGGATATTTTAAATGATACCGTATTTAGGATAATTTATTAATTTTAAAATCGGAGATAGACACTTTTATTTTCTTTATGAGATTTAAATCATAAATAAATCATTAGTTTACGCTGGTTTGGACACGTTGAAAGAATGAAGGATGAAAGATTGACTAAAAAGGTTTGGCTGAAGTGAAGTGTACTTATATTGAACATATAAAAAATATATTGATCGATGGAAATATTAAAAGTACACACAACCGCCGAGCATGTATGAAAGGTATGATGAATATAAAAGAAGCGAAAGAGGTATGTCAGGATCGTAACAAATGGCATTGGATTGTCTCTGCCTATCCCTCTTGGGATGACGATAGATAGATAGATAAATATTTTTTTAATAATGACTAATTGCAATATCTATGTGATGTTGACATAGTTAAACATCCGTTTACTACTTCGATAAACTTTTCGATAAGAACATTTGAAAAAATAACTCCACAAATCAGGACCGTGCAAACACCAATTCATAATATATTACAGATTAATTATATTTAATACATAGAAGTGACAGTGTTTGTGATATAGTGGACTTAAAATATTTCTAAGTATTGGAAGGGGAACTCAAAATGCGTCACATGTGGTTGGTGTGGCTTCTAACCGTCTGTTGTCTGGTGTCAACGTTGGAAGCCTCTCTCTACGATGATGACTATGATTCCTACACAAAGTACTACGACTTCGTACATTCAGGTAATCATTATTTTGTATTGATTATTTTAGAAAGACAGGTGTGTAATGTACGAGTATATAAATGACAATACACAAAGAACAATCTCAGACAACTCTGACATGGGCACGAACGTCTTTGGAAAAAAAACTACGACGTGCCCCACCACAAATATCTTTCGAAATTCAGTACATTAAATTCTATTCAATTTTTTCACGTTATGGCTCCATCAGTATTTTGATGATTCCGCCAATGTCAACTTTTATAGCCGTTATAGTATCAATAGATGATCCCGCTGATTCCCCATCATGTCACGACGAAACGCGTGCATCGGTCGCCATGACATGACGTAGAATTCGATACATTAAATTTAAATTTAAAAGCTTTCATTCAAACTATGTCAGTCGTCGGTATCGTGATTCAAACTAGAATACTATAAATTATAAAATACGTCTGTAGCAGTGTGCTTAAATCTTAGTTATCTGATAACTTTCTATTAAAGCAATGTTATTAACATATAACATATAACATTTTATATATCTTAATTTGTATTTTATTAACCGACTTAAAAAAAGGAGAAGGTTCTCATTTCATACCGTATTACTGAATAGTCGGTTCACATTTGAAAATTAATTTTGAGGAAGAAGGCCAAGGTACTTTTTGGTATTTTTTGACTTTACCAAAAATCACTAGTTTTCTTGCAATGACAATTATAATTAACATAGTAAATAAACATAAATTTTACGAAGTATAATAGACCTACCTTATATACTTCTCATTATGGCTGTAATAGAAGATCCAATATTTTGTATAAAGGAGGCACTCGTCCTCTGTAAACACTTAGTTTCAGTTTCTAGAGTAGCAACATAATACTTTATTGGTTCTGTAAGAGCGTCCCACGCTAGTGTACTTAAAGCAACGTATGCACCACTCGAGCACAAGTAATACAATTTGGAACGTTTCAGATTCTATCTGGGGAATAATTTTCTATAATAGTTCTATGTACAATTGTACATAGCTGTATTCTATGCCTCGTAATGGTATTTTAACTATACATTTACTAAAATCGGTTTAAAAATAACTTTGGTGCTATTTTTAAGCTCAGTGCAATTTTGAAAGAAATAAAGTTTATAACGCGCGGGTCCAGGTTCGGGGAGTCAAAGGTGCAATTGCTCTTCCCTGACTCACGGCCAAAGCACTTTATTTTGACCAAATTATAACATCATTATAACATCGTGAAATTTTTGTTTGTGTTTTTCGTTTAAAACTGACCTTTTTTAAATAAATAAAATAAATAAATTAAGATATTGATGTTCTGTCGGAAAATTGAGTTTCTTCAATTCATTCTATGTTCTACATTCTACGTTTTTGTACCGGATTTATAATTTCTTTGGTCAGAAAAATATTTGAACTAAGTATTAAATTTTAAAACGGTTTGTCAAAGGTAGTGTAAAATCTAAATGCTTTATAAGGTTATTTTATTTTAAGAAAATACAACGCTATGGCGGTTCAGTTTCGTTCACTGTTTAGAAAGAGCACAGGAACTTTTATTTGAAAAAAAATTGCGCCAAAGAAATCAGAATTTTTGCATCACTTTTTGCTATACACTCAGATACACGTGTGGAATTGTATTTATTATCTAAAGGAAACTTTGAATGGAAAGCCCCCAGCATCTATTTCTGCTCTAACGATACTGTCCCAATACAAGTGAAAAGGAAATCTGTGTATGACGGAAATAATTTGGACCGAATGGAATAATTAATGTATCCGGTGTGTAAAGGTGCCCACCCATTCGTTCAATCACAGGCGCGCTGCCGTACGGTCCACAGAAACTGACCACAGACTCGTCCAATTCTTGTAACAAACGGTCCGCCTAGAATATAAATAAAAATAAGCCTTACGTAAGGTAGTGGAATAATTCCATTTATTTAGAAGCGATTGTATACTAGGAATTCGTTTTCTTTGGAAATAGATGATAAGTTATATCAATTTGCAATAGATATGTCTCTGTGTCGACTGAACTCTACTGATGTGGTGGAGAATATAGAAATTCAAATCGATTTAATTTATTTCTAGACATGTTGTTGCTGTTATAAATTCGTAGAACGTAGAATAGGTCACGATCATTTGGACTTGTGTTTTTAAGCGAATTTAGAAAGGAGAGAGCTTCTCAATTAGGTAGATTATATACATTTTTTACCTTTAACCTTAGATTAGAGTTTATTGTTTCTCAACCTGAGGGTTGCTACCCGTAAAAGTAAAAAAAAGCGCTGAATTTTAATCAAATCTTTAGTTTCTGACATTGATTGCATTGTAAAATATTTGAAATAGATAGATCTAAGTTGCAAATTTAAACGGAATAAGTTGCAAACGATATGAAAAAAATGAGAAATTTACAAAATCTGATTATTTGGTTATTTCGTTTGGTAATATTAGCGTTAATTTTCGCAAGACTTCTCAAAGGACGGAAAATGAATGTTCAAAACGTGTTTCGAAGTGATTTTAGATTTGAAATGCAAGACTTTGCTGACAACCCCTACAACATGTGCTTAATGAAATATGTTCTACGTCGTAGAACCTATACGGGAATGTGAGTTTCACTTATATAGAAAGTAGTGAAGTATAATACGGTTTCAAATCTACTAACCAAAAGATGCTTAACCAAACTTAGGTTTTGTTTTTATAAGTAAACAGATGTGTATATTATTTCTACAAGAACTGCAATGCACATTGATAGACCTAGGTACTATACTAACCATAGAATAAATATTCGAGCACGATTATTCTATGGACCTAACTAAGCACGATCAAATCTATTTGTTTTCAGACAAAGTCATCTTGAATAAACTGCTCTAATAATAATAAATATCTAAGCAAAACTTCACGCATTTCGTTTTTGTAGGGTTTTGACACATCTATCAAGGATTTATTGTACTACAGCTACAGAAAACAGAAAGGTAGGTATCCAATTTTTTATATGGGCCCAATTTATCTTTTAGAATAAAATTACTTTCACGTGTATTCTATCTATTTTTTCTGAAATTGGCCTATATAGTTTGATACCTAAGGAAACATTACATTCAATTTGATATAGGTACCTACCTTTAAGGGATATTAAGCGTACAAATTGGTATTTACGTGAGCGATGTCACGGTTATTGAACATACATTGTGTAGGTGTGACTGTATAAATTAAAGTTGTTGATTTTCAAGGCGTTTGATACGTGTTTACATTAAATTGTTGAATTACAATATTCTGTTGTCTAAATTAAGAATCATATTATAATTAACCTTTCTAAATATTTTTACATTTCATATACCTAGGTCTAAATTGAGAATCATATTTTTACAATTCCCTAAGTTTTAAAGTCCTCAGCCTCATCTACTATACCTACTAATAATAAAGTTTCTTTGTTTGTTTTAACGCGCTTATCTCTGGAATTACCAGTCGGATATGAAAAAAATTGCATTTGATAGCCCAGTTCTTGAGGAAGGCTATATAACACCACGCTACGACCCAAAGGAGCGGAGCATGTAACCATTAACGCAGGTGCAACCCGCAAGGTACAGCTAGTATATAATAAAGATAAAATCTAAGTGGAATTATACTATTTACACTTTACAGTATGCCTAAGCAGAAATAAATGTTTTTGTAATGTTTGATTGCCTGGATGTCCAGAATAGCCTACGAAATGGATGAAATTTTCATGAAAACCACCTGACTTCTTATTAAAGTACCACTCTCTAAATGAAGACATTGTTACCAGCATTTCTTGTAAGGGGTAAGCAGTGATTTCGGAATACTTCGAGCGTAGCCGTGGGCATAGTTAGTGTAAAATAGTTTAACTATGTAGGGTTAGAAATGTAGTTGCGTTCGGAGTGGAGCCAACTAGCAATTGCATTGGGACAGATGGGGGTCCATTTCGCTAATGGAACTGTTCTCGACGGATTAATTAAGAGCAAACTACCCTCACTCATTGTTTCTTAAATGTTTCGTATGATCAGATCAGTGTTGTGTTGCTTTATAGTATTAATACGAAAAGTTTGTTCTTTATTATTTTTTTTTTTTTATATTCTTCACGGGTTGCTTTACAGCTCCCGGAACCGGTGCCGGCCCCAGGGTACCCAGTGGAAGACAAAGTCTTCCTCATTTAGCCAATGATTTTTGAGGCTATACCTAACGAGTGGCCAGCTCTGTTGAGGTATATTAGGTAGAAAAGCCTCTTTGTACGGTTTGTCGGATAATGTACATAGATTTTTCATTATAAAAAACCTATTGGTACATGGTCGGATGTAGGAATCGAACCCGCGACTTTTCAGTTGCGAGCCGACGTCTTATCCACTCGACCACCGACGCTCTTTATTCTTTATATATTGGAAATATCTTGAATTAACTATTCCGCAGATTCGTCTGTGTTGCCATTAGGTATGTGAGCTTGAGAGCTACTATTCTTTTATTTTAAACTAGCTCGCCGCCCCGCTTCGCCCTTGGTTAACTATCATCCTATATTAAGATCTTGAGTTCATACAAAAAGTTCTTAAAAAAGCAGTTTCTGTTTTTCCGAATTTTTCTTTCCTTAAAAACCTTATTCAGACTATTACGATCATTTAAAAAAAATGCCAAACGAACATCATTTAATTTTTATTTATATAGGTTATAGGTAGATGAGAGGTTTCCTAACGTGTTTACGCCGTAGGCCCCCTTGCTAGATTGTTTTTATTTCCTGTACTTAGTACTTTTTCCTTGCTGACGTGGACCCCTCAGCAAGTAGGAATCGACCCCTGGGGGTTCATATAGACCACTTTGGGAAACGATAATATAGAATAGATGAACGTAGGTAATGTCCTTGTACGTAAAAAAATAGAGACATAACCTTCTTACCTTCTGCTAAAATATCATTGACTTGGCCAAAATAATTTTTACATACATTATTTTTACGTACATTTTTGTTCTCGTCCATTTTTAATTATAGAAAAATAACCTGTAAGGTATATTATGCTATTACTTAATTAACTTAATAAATAACGAAACATATCTGTGTAAGTTATAACTTTCTTACAAAAGAAGTTAAATTATCTGGTAACAAAAATTTTACTTTAATTAAAATGTATATTCAGCTCAAAATCTAACGAGAAAGAAACCCTGATCTTCCCTACATCATTAAAATAATGAACATGGATCCTTAATTTGTAAACTCACGTCTTCCCTAACTCAGTTCATCTTAAACAACTTTTCCTTTTAAACGAAAGCAAGGTGTGTCTAAGTACAAAGAGGTCTGATGGCGCGATAACTGGGGACCTTAATAAGGATTTTCGCCAATTGTAGTAAGATACGAAGGAAGAACGGGGTCTTGCATTAACATTCCTTCTACACATCACCCATTAATGCGAAGTAACATGGCGCACGTTTCTGAGAAGCAAATAGCTGTGCACCGGGGAATACTTGGGGAACAAACGATGCCTCGGTAGCTAACTGATACTTGCTATCTTTCAGCCTTTCACGGTTTACATCTATTTCTAAGCTACTGTGTCTTTTAGAACATTAATTTTTAGCTTCTTCCATTCTTGATTTGGTTGTTAAGTTGCTAAACTAAATCTAACGGCGTTTTTCAGCACTAGGATTTCATGGTTAGAGATTATCGCTTATTATTTTCTCGTTTTTGTATAGGTTCGATTTCTATTCTATCAACTTTAATTTTAAAACAGACAGACAACAACATTTTATTCATAGCTTAGGCCTCAGGTAATTGTATGAAATGATAATACATACACGAAAGTAATACACGCAATTATGTTATCATAATTTTTAAAGGCTTTGGAATTTTTCGTGCGTACGATCGTCTGTAAAAGGCTGATTACTCGTTGGATATACGGTAGATATTCGTGGGGTGCGTTTTGTTTACAAATTGCTGGGTAGAACGGGCCGACTGTATCATTACAGGATAGCGCCCTAACTCCCTACCCCTTGTTGAGTCTAAAACGCAGTGATTCTTCAGTAAGTTATATTTATTAAATAGAAAATTTAATTAAAATTTAATTATAGGGTAGGAATAGTATTATGTTACGTTTATTTCGAATACCTGTATTTTCGTTATTTAACAGTATTATTAAAAGTTTGTATTTTGTAAGGAGTCGTATCGTAGAGGCTCCTAGTCTTGGACTTGAAACCGGGGGACACGGGTTCAGACTTCACTTGTGCTACAAATATTAAGCAACAATTTTCTTTAAGAATTTTGGAGGGCACGTAAAGTCGGCGCTCGCATATTAGATATTTATATCTAATAAAGAAGTGATACCCACCATGTTCCTTTGTTTGCCACCTGTTCTGACTAATATAAGCAACTAGCAGAAAGTGGACACTGTTATTAGTGTCTCTTGCCACACCATATGGTAGAGAGGTCGTGAAGATATGTTAGTTTTGTTTGTGTATATTTGTTATCCAATTATATTAAAAGGGTTGACCGAATTTCTAAGATATTTGGAAGGTTTTTGATCACGTAAGACAAGACGAGACAATTTATTGAAATATATAATACAGGATTTTTCTTCATTCCATTTCCACGCGGGTGAAACCTCTGGTAAAAGCTAGTCATACATAAAACCAACATCAATGTTGTTACAAATGCAGGTTTCAATTTCCCGGGCACAGCTTTTCTCTAAGATCAACATCATAAAACCAGTGATTTTCTTTTTCCTCAAATTAATATAGTAGGTTGAGAAAACACATTTTCATTCGTAAAGACGGCGATAATCAAATACCTACCTGTTTAAGCTTTTATGGACTTTTATTGTGAGACATCATAAGAAACATTTCTTTAACAAAACCTATAAATATGAATAAAATAAAATTTATGTTATTTGCAATAAGTACCTGCTAAGTACAATTTTCAAAGAATTTCACGGTTTGTAATTTAAAGGAAATTTAAATTATAGTACCAATGGGCTTAATAATTAAAAAACTTTCTAGCTGTACTAAATTGCCTTTTCATATCAAAATACCTCAACAGAACTGATCGGCTAAATGAGGAAGTTGTCGCTGTACCATGGGGCAAAACACCCGTGAAAGTATAAAAAAAAGTTACCTGAAAATCTAAACCGGTGTCCATGTTAAACAGGCGCCTTATCACGTAGGATTATGTGCCGACATTATCCAGGATTTGTATGATCCCCTAGCTCCACGCTGATGTCGTTTTAATTATAAAAAAACGACGTGAGTTATGTTAACATAAATAAACATATTGTGGTTTCTTTAATGCTTAACAATGTGTAGGTAAAATATCCATATCTATCTATCATCACGCCTTTCGTCCCAAGAGGGGTAGGCAGAGACAATCGAATTCCATTATATTATATATCGTTGAATGTGAAACGAACTTCATGACCCATTATTTAAAGTTTAGACAGGGCAGTTAGCTGCACTAACTACATGCACATTCATAAGGTACCTAAAACAAATATGTAAAAGGTTGTATTAAAAAGTCAAACATAGAAAGATGAAGTGAGAATTTAATATCTATGTGAAACAAATCAGACTTTTTTTAATGTATGTGTGAACATCGATTACTCCGCTAGTTGTGAACCGACTCTGATGATTTTTTTATTCGACAGATAATTCTTCCGGGAATTTCTCATAAAAATTGGTTCCCTGGTTTTTCAGGATTTTTGAAAAAAACTGACTTTATCAGTAAATTTTTCTTAGTAACCAGACTCATTATACCGAATCGTATGATTTTTCACTGATCTAGCTATACCGTTATATGATCAGCTTCTATAAGAAGTCAACTTTGAGCAGACATAGGCATGAGGCTTGCCACCTGTACTGTTCAATATGGACAACTGGCAAAAAGTGGACACTGTTACTGGTGCCTCTGGCCACACCGCAAGGTATAAAGGCCGTGAAGATATGTTTGTTTGTGTGACCTATCAAGTTTAATAACTGAGCAGTAACAGTATTAGTGAAACAAGGAAAGTTAGCGCCAGCGAGCTATCGGGGTGTATGCTGTCTTATCTGTCAGAGATATATCAAACTGATATGATAGACAAATAGGCTTTTCCATCTTAGTATACCTCAACAGAACTGGCTACACATTAGGTATAGTCTCACAAATACCATCGACTAAAAGAGGGAGACTTGAGTCTGCCGCTAGGTACCCTGGGACCGACAACACGGGAGCTGTAAGGCAACCCGTGAAAAACAAAATGTACAAAAAGTCCGCGGTAGCGTATACACATACAATGCACGTCTTCTTCTAGTCGGTGTACTGCAAAATAAATAACAGAGGAAAAATATATAAAACATAACGAAGGAAAGCAAAGAAAAATATATTTAAAAACGTTATTTGTACAAGTTTCCATAATTGACTGCGTCTTTTGTCCTTTTCAGAGAGTCGTACGTGCACCGCATCAGAGTTTCGATGCAAGTCCGGTCGCTGCGTGCCGTTGACTTGGCGTTGTGACAACGAAAAAGATTGTCCTGATGGCTCCGACGAAGATCCAACTACTTGCAGTACGTATTTTAACAGAAAACTCGTTTATTATAATAAGATAAAGTTTAAAAGGTTTAGACAATATTAGTTTTTAAATTTCAAATGTCATCTTACACAAAATTTCTCATAAATTTAAAGAGGCGTATTTACTCAATTACCTATTTAGGAAGCATAAAAAAAACATTTTACTATTTATAAAAGCTTGTATTAGAAATTATGAAGAAAGAGTTTCTTAAATAAATATGAATACATTTACAAATCAAATAGAAGCGGAACATAGGGACTTCGTAATTTATGATAAATCACAAACATTGTTACCTACATCAGTCAATTTGTTTACTGGCCCGGTTGCTTGCTTCGTTTTTCTCTTTCTCGGCAATTAGAAATACCAGTAACTTTTTAAAATAATTTTCATTCATAAAGAAAAATTAAAAACACGTGCTCCCTCAAGTAAAATATATAATGCAACATAAATATAATAAAATAAACTAGGAAATAAAGTAAAAAAACATAATTTACGTAAAAACTTTTAAGCGCGTCTTTCGTCCCACGGGATGTTTCCAAGGTGGATTAAAATCTTAATTACGATTCCAACTTTTGGGGATAAATTACATAATCTTTACCCTTTTCTTTATGCCTCTCAGAAACTTCCTTAATTTTTATGCTACTAAGAATCTAGCATTTGTAATGATATCTCCAATTACGAAGATCCATTTAATGAATAGGGACTTTTTGTTAAGTTTATTTTAATAAGAAGTATCCGAGCTCCAGGAAAGCTTAGTACCACAAATGAAAATATAATTTTCTAGGGCCATATTTTATCATTCATCATATAGCGGCCTCCGGGGAAATTTGTATAAATTTTTAATGAATATAAATGCAAAAGGTTTCAACAAAATAAATTCAACGCTGTTGACTAGAGAAATAGATATAAAGTGAACTTGATCGGTTTTCACTTATTGTCTTGATCGTTTGCTTTCGTTTTACGAGTTGGATTCCTGAAATCAGTTCTCGGATTTATTTTCACGGGAATTTCTTGTAGGCAAAAAGGGTTACCGTGGCCTCGATAGCTTTGCAAATAAACGACGGAATGCAATTTGTCTGAACGGCCAAATGGTCCTTCTGTGGAGAAATCTACAACTCTACAAATTTAAATAGCTCTGACGGGAGATCGTGTTTTTATTTTTACCGAGTAAATAAAGTATTTAAGTTCGCAGCTTAATGTACATTTTATTACGTAGATTAAAAGTAAATGGGTGTTGCAGTCGGGTGATCGTAACTCAGTAAGAACGTTGCATCTAGAATTCTCAAGGAACGCGGTGTTACTATTTAAAATATTCTTTAAAGAAAGTTATTCCGGAAATGTGGACGCACTAAGCATGCAACCGGCCACAGCGAGTTTTATTTCGAGTTTTCTCTGTCTCCCTAGTAACAATGTGTATAAAAAGCTCGTGAAAGTTTGTAAGGTTTTATTCACGAGCCGAGAGAAGCAGTTATAACCGCGACCCACAACTTTGTACTGAGTGCCGTAAGTCGACCCAACGTAATGGAAGTGCTGTTTTTATTTGGCTGAAACACGCAGAGCGAGTCCTGAAATGGATTAGCTGCCAACTTACACAATGTAAAGGAAATTCTTTACTATATTTCATGTTTGCTTCCTTATACTTGTCGATTCTATTTTGTAGGTCTATGTAATCTAATAATGTTATCAGAATTAGGGTCCTCTACACCATCAAAACGTTTAATATTTTTATTGCGTTCTTTAACAAATATATTTATTTTGTCATACTTTAGGGAAATTCATGAACAATCCGCTCTTTTATGGACATGACAAGACATAAATCCCAGCGGAGATACTAAACTTTTATTGCACTATCAAATTCTAAATTTTGTCGTAAACCTTTAACTTATTATTCTCCTAATTCTGATTTATATCGCCTAATGTCTTTTTACTCATAACAAAACGTTTATTATTTTCAATTTTGTACCTAGCTATGTTAAATATTTTTCTAAACGTTTGCTTTGAAAGCTCACAACCTCGGCACATGAATGAATGAAAATCGAATAAGATGTGTCAGAATCGTATCAAATAGCATTCAATTGTCTCTGGAATAATAAGATAAATAGAACTTATGTAAGTGTATTCCAAATATTTACTTAGAAAGTTTTATCTACAGTTTCGCAAAAATGTCCAATACACAAATTTGTTTGCGCTTCCGGCCACTGTATACCAATTGCGTGGAAATGCGACGATCATCCTGACTGCTTGGATGGATCAGATGAACATAATTGTGGTAAGAGGCATGCCGACTTAAACCGTGAAGGTCGGTTATGCATGATCCCTCAAATGTCATCTTAGCATGAAAAGTGACTAAAACTTCATCTAGGGAGATAATTGGCATGATTACTTTACAGACACGTCGCACAAATTCAAAGAAGGGGTGAATAAATTATTCGTGTCATTTAGGTAGGTAGGTTTGTTTTTCAGGAGACTAGTAAAAATTCAAAATTACTTACTGTTAATTCCTGTCTTTCTTTCAGGTTATAAGTAAAAAATGTTCCAGGGCATCCAATGGCAGACATGAGTTATTATTGTTTAGTTGTTTATAAAAATAAATTATATTTTCTTGAAGCTATCTAACAGGAAGCAAGATCGAAAGGGTTTATTGGAAAGTCATAAATATATAATGAGTAATAAATTGAACTTTATTGTCTTTAGAACTTAGATGAAAAAATTGTTAAAATATTTGTCTATCATATTATTGAAAGTGAAAATGGTTGTTCATCTTTCCTTGTCATGCGTTAGGTGGGGTGGTGTGGAGTAGCGCCCTACTGTCCTCAGCAGTAAAGGAAATGCTTTGAAGGATTGTCAGTGTTGTCAGGATGCACTATTTAATTATTATCTTGATTACGATTTCAACAGCGTAGCGTTCGTTAGCAGTTTCACTGTCAAGATACTAGGATAGCATACATTGTGTAGGTATATTGTAACTATCAAAGACTACTAGGTTTTTTTACATTCACTAATGACCAGATAATATCAAGGGCCTACTATATTATCTCTATACTGTGCTAATATATTTGTATGAAATATGTCATTGCCTGCTACATGAGTTCCACTCAGCATGAGCATGTGTTTGGGGTTGTGCAGAAGTGGAGCCTTGCGGGCCTGATGAGTTCACTTGCCGCGGGAAAACCGGCGAGTGCGTCCCTCTCACGTGGATGTGTGACGACAACTTAGACTGTTCCGACGGATCCGATGAGAAAGCATGCAGTAAGGGTTGCACAATATGATTTATACGTAGATAAGATCGCCAATTACTGTTAACATACTAGAAACAGCATTCAGTCAAACTGAATAGTTTAATTTAATAGTAGAAACCCTGTCGCTGCACTTTTTAAGACTCCAGCTGTAGCTATTTATAAACATAAAAATTCGAAAAGCATAGTCATTACGCTTATTTTCGGAATAAGTCAAGTAATTGGCTCTCTTATCTACTGATTATACTCGTTTAATTTAAATTCTATCATCTTCTGTGATGTTTTATATTTATTGGATATTTGCTTGTATTTCAATATCATTTACATTTCATTTATTGTTTAAGTATGGATGGGATGTTTATTTTGTAAATTAAACTAAGTACCTACAAATTTCCAAGAATAGATAAAGTTTCAGGATTCGCTTAAACTACTCAATTTTACCTCTAACAATTGTATAAAACTTTGCTTACCTTCCCACCTTTCCCTTTTAGATAAAACTTTACTTGGAAAGTACGGTGTTTGTAGAGGAGCTCTTGAACAACATTCAATCAAAAGGACGACACGTCGCCTTATCCTTCGAAAGAAAACAATGTTTACTTTTTTTGGCGAATGAGCCAAATTCGATGTTTAACTATTCCTCTTCGGCCTCAGCCATATCAATCAATCATTCCAGTCGCTTCCCTCGCTGAGAAACACTCTGTATTCTATCAACGCCCCGCTCATCCGTCTATAAATTCTTATCTACCCGCGGCCGGACCGCCTCGCTTTTCTTGAGCGATGACGTTGCGTGTACTGGTTCGGCACGTTTTTCTGCCCGCGTCATATATCTTTCTATTAGCTGATATCTTTCGCGTCAAGACTTCGTAAGCAATACCGTACTTTAATATTCAATGGCGAACTTCTGATTCCCAAGTATCTAATCATTATTATTGCTCCGTTTGTCCAGTCTCCAAAAGATTTTAATTAAATTTTGGAATGTCAGAAAACGACTAGAACAATTTTCTTTGGAACAAAAATCTACTTTCAGACAATTATGAGATTTGCAAGTAAAACGAGTTTATATTAATATACGAGCCCTCGAGCAGTCTTTTCTAAGCTATTTGCAGTATTTTTTTCTATTTGCCACTAGTTATTTTTATCATTCTTTAAAATATTTCTTTTACTTTTATAGTCTAGCATTTCAGCCTCAGTGTTGTGCTCTTGAAGATAATTTTAATGATGCCTTTCATTTTAGAATTCTCTCTTACATTCCATAATGTATCTCTTGCATAGTTTAATCTTTTCTGTAGTCTAGTTATATATCTGTAATATTTACCACTTAAAATTAAATTTGAAATTTAGATGAGACCTGTCGATCCGATGAATTTACATGTGGGAATGGAAAATGTATTCAGCAACGGTGGGTGTGCGACTTAGACGATGATTGCGGTGATGGCACTGATGAAGTGAAATGCCCTAAACCTACGTGTCAACCTCATACGCACTTTTCGTGTGCCAACGGTCACTGTGTATCAGCAAGGTGGCGATGTGACGGCGACCCTGATTGTCCAGATGCGAGTGATGAAGAAGTGAGTATACTTTTATACTTTCGGTGTAGTTTGGAATAGCTAACCTTAAAGGAGTTGATAGCGTAATTTGTCAACCCGGGTTCAATCTCACTCGTGCTAAAAATTTTAAGCAAGTTAAAGAAGTGACACATCTAGGTCCATTAAATGCAGCAACAGGCTTGCTTGCCACTTGTTTAATATATTATGGACAACTGGGTAATGTTTCAGTCTTTGGCCACACCGCAAGGTATTAAAGCCATGAAGACGTATGTGTGTTATTAGCTAACCGTTGATTTTAACACGTTAACATATCGCCGGTAGTAATTACCGTACGACAGTCATTCTTGATGTGCGAGTTCAAAATCTATGGCATGCGTCGTAGCTGCCGGTAGGATTCAAAAGCAATTCGCAATTTCCATAGTAATCAGTCGTTACGACCGATCGTATGTCGCTGTCGTATGGATCCAAATGATACGTTAGCAATGCAGCAATTGTCGTCGATAGCGCAATGGTTAAACTTAAATTGAAACCGGAGGTTCTGGGTTCGTATCTATTGATTGCTCGTGCTTTGGAAGAGACAGAAAAGCTCACTGTTGAACCAATGTGTGAAAACACACGCGACTGGCACGCCATAACTCATTTCATTGGTCCATCACATAGTTAGTTGACTTAACTATCTAAAGTTTTTTTAATTAAACAATTTTCCAAAACATTTTCAGGGCTGTGCAACGACACCAAAAATAACATCATCCTGCTCAGCTACAGAATTTCAATGCAAGGATCGTATTAATTGCGTGCATAAAGCTTGGATCTGCGATGGCGATAAAGATTGTCCGGATGGCGGAGACGAAGCGCAGGAACTATGCAGAGGCAACGTCACTTGTAGACTGGATCAATTCCAATGCAAAGACCGTAGTTGTATTCCCGGCTCATTCTATTGTAACGGTGACAAAGATTGCCCTGACGGCAGTGATGAATTGAATTGCAGTAAGTTTATCTTTTGACTAGCTTTCCGTTCCAGCTTCGCCTGTGATCAATTTTGCTATGTGAAGAAATATCACCCCTAAGACATTTTTTTAAATTCTTTAAAACTTTATAATATGTATATTTATACTTGACTTGTTTCATGACTTATTTCCCTTCGGCTAGGTAGAGAGATACCAAATATCTATATACCTACACTTGATCTCTGGCACACGTCTTTCGCGCCATTCAAATCCTTTCATGCATGAAAGTATAGAACTGGCCGTTTTTGTGTTGACAGACAGCGAATATATAAACCTTCATATTTCTCAAGCTTTTCCATCATGTTTCTTACTTTACCTACTCTAATTATGCACAAGCATGAATTGACTTGACTTATGAACAAAATGCAAATCGCGCTATATCCTGGCAACATTTTAAAATATGTTGTAGGTGGGTAAAGTATTTTCTAAGTGCTTTTTCTTCTTATTACTCTACCCAAAATCCAAACTTTAATAACGGCGGACTGTTTTCAAATTTCAGCAAAATCAAAACAAGTATGCGATACAAAGACGGAGTTTGATTGCGGAGAGGGTATGTGTATACCACTGAATAAAGTATGTGACAAAAAACCAGATTGTCCAAACTTCGAGGATGAGCCAAAATTAGGATGTGGCAGGAACGAATGTGATGTCAACAACGGTGGATGCAACCAGAAATGCGTTGATGTACCTTTGGGATATTATTGTGCATGCGAGTCTGGTTATAAGTTAGTGGATTCCAAAACTTGTGAAGGTTAGTATGTTTTTATATGTCTCCCGGAACCTTGTTTCCGGCTCTATGCTGCATGTTACACAATTTGAAGTAAAACCTATTGGTACATGGCAATTTGTGAAACACGTATTTTTTAGAATTCCAAAGTAAAATGACAAAAAATCGAACCCTTATGGCGAAACTTCGGTGTTTGTTTGTCTGTCTGTCTGTATTGATGTAGGTAGGTATATCACGCCCGTCTTTCTCTGAAACTTGAAAAACTTATTATAGACCAAATCAGCGACATTTTAACCTATGAATTACCAGAAATCAATTATATATACCTAAGTAGCAAGAGAGATCAGGATCATAGCATTTGGAGGATCGTAATCGTAGGCTACCCCACTGGTGTATTTCATGTGAATCAGACGTGAATTACACAACTCTACACAAGCGCAGATAAAATGTTAAAAGGGAAATTTCACTGAGTTTATTAGCACTTAAATTCTTAAAACGTTAATTTAGTTTTAATCGCCTATTTAAATAGCAGTCTTCTAGAGTTCGGGAGTAAAGTAATTAATGTTCATCATGTTATGAGACGAAACGAGTTCACACAGTTCATAGTCATGTGTGAGTACGTATTTCTTTCATAATTATTTACAGTATTTATTTTACATTTTTCGTAGTGCCTTGACCTTGGTTCTAGGATCAATTACGGTACAGAGGTCTAGTCTTTGTCGTTGAATTTGATAACCAATTAAATTTTGGATTTGGAGACTGGACTAAAATGCATTATTTATTACACAAAAAGTTTAGTAAACATACTTTTTCTCTTGCGACGAAATGTACAATGCCCAACAAGGTAATACTCGTAATTCAATTTTAGTAGGCAAGGCCTGTTTCACGATGTAAGTATAGTTAATTAATTAGGAGTAGGTAGCGATTGTTGTGCAACCTAAATATACAACTGTTCATGATAAATTGAAATAATGAATGTACTTAAAATAATTTCAGATTTCGACGAGTGTCTAAATCCCGGTGCTTGCTCTCACATTTGCATAAATGAGAAAGGTTCATACAAATGTGAATGTCATGCTGGGTACGCCCGTGATCCTCGCGATAGGACTCGCTGTAAAGCCACTGAAGGGCATCCTTCGCTTTTGTTCGCTCGTCGCTTTGATATCCGCAAGATTAGTCTGGATCACCATGAAATGGTGGCAATAGTCAACGAAACAAAATCAGCAACCGCACTGGACTACGTGTTCAGAACTGGCATGATCTTCTGGAGCGATGTTACTGATGAGAAGATTTACAAGTATGTAATTTTGTTAATTCAAAATCTTTGCAAAAATGCATTCATATAAATTGTTGATATCGCAATATTTGCAATGGCAGGAGGTCCCCTGTTGAATTTCATTATTTTGCCTAATCGATAGTTTATACTTGCTCTTAAACCTTTGCCTGTAGGTACTTTTTTTTCTGAAAATAGTAGGTTTTATGAAGTGACAGCTCTAGCTAGAGCATTAAGCCCTCTGTTCTGTTTAATATTAGCAACTCGCTTAATGTGGTCCACTCAAGATATAAATACCTTGATGATGTTTTTGTTTTATGTAGGTACTTTGTTGTCTTTAATGCTAGGGTATATAAAACTTATTTTTAATACGTAAAAATATTTTATTTATAATTTCAGAGCTCCTATAGACGAAGGTAGTCAAAGAACGGTTGTAATTGGAGATCGGCTAATAACGTCTGATGGTTTGGCTGTCGACTGGGTCTACAACCACTTGTACTGGACTGATACTGGCAAAAATCATATCGAGTTATCTGATCTTCAAGGCAACATGAGAAAAGTACTTATCAAAGATGATCTAGAAGAACCAAGAGCGATTGCATTGAATCCTCTTGATGGGTAAGTTCTGCTTTTCTATTTACTTACCTCATCTAGAGCTGCAAGGAAGTATTTTTTCGAGGACAAATTGTATACATGATATAGGAATAATACACAATAATTTATTAAGTATCCTTACATTAAATTGTCTTTGACTCTATGTTTGCCTGTCAAGATATTTATCGAGAATTGATATCAAATAAGAAACGTTAGTTAGCTGAAGCATATAGCACAAGTTTATTAATTTCGTGGAATACAGTATTACGCCAGACCAGCCTCCGGAATGTTTTGCACTTCGTACGCGTTTACGCCTCATTTAAAAAAAATCTTTCTTAGTGCATCTCTACTCCCCCTAAGGAATATACTTTCCAATTTTCATATCTTCAGTATTCCAATTTAAATAATTACAGTTGGATGTTCTGGACTGACTGGGGCATTACACCTAAAATTGAACGTGCTGGCATGGATGGAACTCGTAGAGAAACAATCGTCAGTTTCGACGTGAAATGGCCCAACGGTTTGACATTGGACTTGGTACGCAAACGGGTATATTGGGTAAGTAATTAAACTTTTATATTTTTTCGTTTCATATTTAAATTGAATCAGTCTGTATGACTGCACTATCTCAAGAACCACTGAATGGATTTGTATGCGATATTCACTAATATTGAAAGATTATGTAGTAAAATAATTGTGTAAAATGAAATAATGTACAAAAAAAATGTAGGGGAGAGTCGGCTATATTGTACCACTTATTGCTTTAGCTCAAATCTGCTGTTTTTATCACGGTGAAAAATGGAATCTCGCGAAAGACTGCCACAGGTACAATTTAGCAAACTAGGTCTGTAAATTGAACCACCGGTATTTAAATCGTACCACCGAATAAATATTGAAATTATTTGCAAATTAAATTGAAATTAATAACGTTAGTGTATGTAAGGTATAGGTAATGAATGTATTTTCCAATAAATGAGTAATACTTTTGTAAGAAAATTATTAATTAAGATAATTGTCACAAATGTCAGGTTTAGGTCCATCTATTACAAAAACACATCGAATACAGTATCACCATTACCTATTTTATCCGCAATGAAGAGATTTTTATAAATCAAATTTAAAATTTATTTATTTAAAAATGTATAAAGGTAAAAGTATAACATACCTATACCTACCCTTATCATCGTGACTCTATCGATAATATTATATTTTATATTCAGACATCTCAAATAAACGTAACAGACTCATATTATATTACATACATCATATGTTGGTCGTGTAAATTGTACCGGTACCAATAATGTATAGAGCTGCTGGTGGTACTATTTAGCGAACTTGGTCAATTTTAAGAATTTTAATTAATAAAAAATAACCTCAAACCCGTATAACGACGATTAAACATGTATAACAATAGTGCAACCTAACAAAATTTGCATTATTCTAAACTTCTTTCTTTAAAGTTATATTGCTTTATGCAAACGAAAAATTAGATGAAAGGGTCCCAAAAATATACAGACGCAACGTGATGGACATTATTACAAATGGCTGATAGGTATTTGTTAGCACTGCAGGCGCTTGTTTTAATATTGCCAGTTAAAAAGAATTGCGTATCGAGGTGGTACAATTTAGTTGGCGGTACAATATAGCCAACTCTCCCCTACTTAATGAATTTTATCGCAAAATTAATATGAGAGTGTAAGTTGTACACGGGTAAAGCCGGACCGTCGCTAATATTTGTACAAAAAATATTCGATTGATATTGTATATCATAAATCATCAAAATTAATTTTTCCGCCAACATTTCATTTCATTCCATATTTTTTATGTTTTTCAGGCTGATGCCAAAATGAATATGATATCATCATGTAACTACGACGGGTCATATCGCCGGGTTATTCTGTATTCGACCGAAACGCTGAGGCATCCATTTTCTATAACAACATTCGAAGACACAGTCTACTGGACCGATTGGGACAAAGCCGCTATATACCGCGCTAACAAATTCGACGGGAAAGACCTTCAAGCTGTCACAGCTATTAACTCTGTAAGTAAAATGATAAAAACGGAATCCTGGTAAGACGTCATCGAAGACGACGGAATCTTCTCAGGGCTCGAATCCTATTAGCACCATGTAGAATATGTGATTTCTACTATATTGGTGACTAGGTTGCGTGTTCATAAAGTAAAGAAGGGTGATGCAATAGTTTAAACTGTTTAATGCTGAATTTATATTTAACAAATAATTAAGGCAAACTGTTATGGACGACTGAGGAGCACGGGGCAGGCAGCTAGGTAGATATATGACGCGCTCGTTTACATAATACATGTGCGTGTGTGTGGGTCATGCAAGTGTGTGTAGATCCCCTACACTCCATAGGTTACGTCACAGCTCTTGGCTTTTTAAAATGGCGCGTAACTAACTCGCACTTTCGAATAAGACGAATATACCAACAGGTAATCTGTACTGACCAGCAATCTCCATTCGTGCGCAAGACGACCAACCATAAAAGTTCATACAGCCAAAAAAACCCTATATTTGATTCTATTGATTTTTATAAAATATCCTTGGCTACATCTCAATATTGTCACATTCTGTTTAAATCGGAAACCCACTGTAATTTAAACAATGTAGTTTTTATCGATAAATACTGGGTAGGTAGTAGGTAATACCGTGCTTCTAAAACAAAAATCTTTTTTTTTTTATTTCGCAACAGCTTCAAAACCCAATGGTGATCCACGTGTACCATCCATACCGGCAACCGGACGGCGAAAATCACTGCGCGGCGGTCAACGGGCACTGCTCTCATCTCTGCCTGCCAGCTCCAAGGATAGGTCCATTCTCGCCTCGCATCTCCTGCGCATGTCCTACAGGTCTACGTTTGTTACCTGACAACCAGATGTGCGTCGAAGACAGTAAGTACCGCTTTGATTTGTCTAGGTTTAATTTAATTTTATCAGGAAGAAGACGTCTGGAAGACTGCAGAGACTTTGAAGATAAGATTGAAAAAAAATGTGTCCATATGGAAGACGAAACTATTGGCGAGAAACCGACACAGAAATGTTTGCCAACCTCTAGCTTCCGACATCATTTTGGCATTCCCATATTCCTTCTGTGAGACGAGCGAAAATAAAGACTTTGAAATCATTCAACCACATGCAGAGGAAAATTACCTGTATATTTGTTGCAAAGTGATAAGTGAAAACATATATTATATATTACATAGTCATTTATGCCGGTTTATAACTGATTGCATACATCGGTGCGTCCATGGCCAAGTGGTTAAGACGTCTGGTATGAATTAGTCAGACCACGGGTTCGATGCCGGATCACGGCTATGTACTAATGGGTTTATATAATTAAAAACTTATGTACATAATCCGACAAACCAAACTTAGAGACTTTTCCATCTCATACCCTCAACAGAACTGGCCACTCGTCCTGAGGCTATACATACCTGTATAGCCTCACAAATAGCTGATGGTCGGCTAAAAGAGACTGGGACCGTAAGGCGGTTTCGGGAGCTGTAAGGTAAGCCGTGAAGAGAAAAAAATCGGTTGTCTGTAAAGTCGGTTTACTGACGATAGTTGAACGTGACAACGTCATAAGAAAGCTGTCCACGCGGACGCATCGCTCACTCTCACTCAAGTAGGAGAGAGACAGATGTCGAACGCTGCCGAACGCGGAGGCCGATTGTGCCTCTTTGTCGCTCGTTCCGCGCTCTCGCTTGCACTTCAATCCTTAAATGGAACGCCTCAGAGCGAGGTAACGCCGCATGAGTCATGTTTTTTCGTGCGTGCAGCCGGCTTCATCGAATTATAAGACGTTGTCACGTCAAAAACCATAGCTGATTGCATATATTTATGTAATTGAAACAAAATGCAAACCTTCTATCATTTTAGAGGCCCTAAATTGCAGTCGATCGACGTTTTATTCCGTAAAATTTCAATCATTATCGATCTACTGTAATCTATAGCCTACTAAAATCAGTTTTATTTAGTCTTATAAGATACTATTTTATAGTAGGTATATTTACATTCACGTCAATATTATTAGCTCGTGCGTTACACTTTTAATTTACAATCATTGATAAGAGAACAATACGTAAAACATTGTATAATACAATTTTATTACATTCAAGTAATCAAATGTACGTTTATGTACTTGGTTGAGATGCTGAAAAATATTGAAATAAGAAACTGTAAGAATTCATATTGTCATGGACATCTATGTATTGGTACTTGTACTGCGATATTACCACATTCCTTTGCTGTTAGTAGGTATTAACATATTATTTTGTTGAAAATTCTAAAGGCAAGTAATTTCGTCCTGTTATCATAGTAGCCGTGCAAGCATATGACCGTGTAGAGAGAATCTTTCTACGTAGACATAATCTCAGTTAGAGAGAGAAAGAGATAATGTCCAATGGAGATAAAGCAAGACAAAGAGCGTATTGTCCGCATCCGGAACGATGTCATTAGAGAAGAATTCGGAGTGAAATATGATGTTGTGACTAAAGTGAAGAAATTTAGTTTACGCGGGTTGGATACCTTGAAAGAATGAAGAATGAAAGATAAAAAGGTTTATATGGCTGAAGTGAAAGGAAATGCTGGCAAAGGACGACCTAGGAGTACTTTTATTGAACATATAAAACATGTATAAATATCAAAAGTACACACAATCGCCGAGCATGTATGAAAGGTATGATGAATATAAAAGAAGCGAAAGAGATATGTCAGGATCGTAACAAATGGCATTCGATTGTCTGCCTACCCCTCTGGGGATGAAAGGCGTGATGATAGATAGATAGATAGATAGAAAAAGGACCGGTTTCCGTGACGCTACTCTTTGACCTGCTTTGGCACTACGGGAAATTATATCTTTGTCTTTCTAACGGAGATTTTATTTACGTAGAGAGATTATTTCTACGGCTGGACATCATTTATGTAGGTAGAGGTACGCCTTGGAAAACAAAAATAAGTAAGTTAATTAAAATAAAAACAATGTAATCGATGCTTGACATTGAGCAGCGTGGAAGGTAGTATAAAAAATATACAATTGATGACTAGCTCCTCTGTTAAAGTCACTAAATAACATTATTATCACATGATGCATGTAAATCAATTAATCAATCAAACATCAGAATCATACGACATTACCTGATTCAACCAAATATAAGCAATTGGAATTGATTCATTATATAAATTATTATCTTTGACGTATTTTTATTTATTATTTATCTTATCAATATCTGACCAAATTAATCATACGGCGTCCTAACTAAACAGAATCGCTTTGCTTGTGTTTCTTTTGGAATTCGTACGTAGACTGAAATATGTATGAAAAAAATCTTGTACTTTACCAATCCTTTTAAAAATAATCCAGTTGAATCTTTTAAAGGTGTAGATCAGAGCTTTTAATTTACTTAAGATAGCATTTTTTAAAAGTAGGATAAATCTAATATATAAAATTCTCCTGTCACAATGTTCGTTCCCATACTCCTCCGAAACGGCTTGACCGATCCTTATGAAATTTTGTATGCATATCCGTTAGGGTTGAGAATCGGCTACTATCTATTTTTCATCCCCCTAAATGTTAAGGGTGGTCCACCCCTAAATTTTTTTTATATAGGGTTAGGGGTAGGGGTAGGGGTAGTGCGGGCAAGTCAACGTTTGGGCAGGACAACGTCTGCCGGGTCCGCTAGTCTAATATATAAAATTCTCCTGTCACAATGTTCGTTCCCATACTCCTCCGAAACGGCTTGACCGATCCTTATGAAATTTTGTATGCATATCCGTTAGGGTTGAGAATCGGCTACTATCTATTTTTCATCCCTCTAAATGTTAAGGGTGGTCCACCCCTATTTTTTTTTTTATTTAGGGTTAGGGTTAGGGGTAGGGGTAGGGTAGGGGTAGGGTAGGGGTAGGGGTAGGGTAGGGGTAGGGGTAGGGTAGGAGTAGGGGTAGGGGTAGTGCGGGCAAGTCAACGTTTGGGCAGGACAACGTCTGCCGGGTCCGCTAGTATCTAATATATAAAATTCTCCTGTCACAATGTTCGTTCCCATACTCCTCCGAAATGGCTTAACCGATCCTTATGAAATTTTGTATGCATATCCGTTAGGGTTGAGAATCGGCTACTATCTATTTTTCATCCCCCTAAATGTTAAGGGTGGTCCACCCCTAATTTTTTTTTTATATATGGTTAGGGGTAGGGGTAGGGGTAGGGGTAGGGGTAGGGGTAGGGTAGAGGTAGGGTATGGGTAGGAGTAGGGGTAGGGGTAGGGTAGGGGTAGGAGTAGGGGTAGGGGTAGTGCGGGCAAGTCAACGTTTGGGCAGGACAACGTCTGCCGGGTCCGCTAGTGTCTTTATATTTCTCTGGCTATTTACAATGGCTATATTTATAGCCAAATACAGGTATTCAGCGATAGCTACTTGATAATTAATGTCATGTAATCAAATTTAATAGACAAGTCCAATATTTTTCAGTAAAATAAATTATTTAATTATTTTTCCGTCTTAAATAAAAATGGTGACGTATGCGAATTCTTTATTATCGATAAGAAGTTCATCAATGAATTGACTGGGTAATTAATGATAGCAATCTAAATATTGAGAATATAAGAATGAAAATATGCATGTATGTATCATGTATACACATGTAAACAAACAAAACAAACATAAGTGTGAGAAAATAATGTCCTTTTTCATGTATTCAGATCTCATTTTATTTCATTTCATTATGTTCTATTATGCATTCTAAACAAATTATGCTGATATTTTTTATAAGATACATGATTCCAGTAAGAAAGAAAAGATGATTTTCATGATCAGTGGAATTAGGTCATTATTTTAAGAATTATTGTTATATTTTTTTTATAAATTGTGCAGGTTACTGTTAGCTTATTTTTTTTAGGCAAAGACATTTTTTTAAGTTAATTGTAGACCTGAACTTTTTCTTTAATTCAAACAAATATTGTGTAGGTAGTCTATCTATCTATCTATCATCACGCCTTTCATCCCAAGAGGGGTAGGCAGAGACATTCTAATGCCATTTGTTACGATCCTGACATATCTATTTTGCTTCTTTTATATTCATCATACCTTTCATGCATGCTCGGCGATTGTGTGTACTTTTAATATTTCCATCGATCAACATATTTTTTATATGTTCAATAAAAGTACATCTAGGTCGTCGTCTGCCAGCATTTCCTTTCACTTCAGCCATATAAACCTTTTTAGTCAATCTTTCATCCTTCATTCTTTCAACGTGTCCAAACCAGCGTAAAGTACTTTTCTTCATTTAAGTCACAACATCATCTTTTACACCGCATTCCACTGCATTTATTTTACTTTCATGCTTCTTATTCCATACCCAAGTCTCGCTTCCATAAGTAAGTGATGGATCTAAAACTGCATTATGTATGTTCATTGTACTTTTAGTTGTAAGTTGTTTATTTCTGCATACATTGTTTACTCCACCAAATACCTTGCTTCCAGCTTTCACTCTCCTTTCAATTTCCTTGTCTATCTTTCCACTTCTTGTGATTTTTATAGAAATCGTCCGTTATCGTTTAAATGTTTAGGGTATAATTTAATTAAATTAATTCGTGTGCAACTAAAAATACTTAGGTAACAAATAAAAGTGGATATTGGCTTGAAACATAAATTATTCATCTACTCTGCTATTATATTTTTTTAAACCCCCATAGGGGGTGGATTAAAAGAAAACTAGCCTATTAATTCGTGTGCAACTAAAAATACTTAGGTAACAAATAAAAGTGGATATTGGCTTGAAACATAAATTATTCATCTACTCCGCTATTATATTTTTTTAAACCCCCATAGGGGGTGGATTAAAAGAAAACTAGCCTATGTCGTTCCCTAGGGTTCAAGCTTACTTAGTATCAAATTTCAGCAAAATTAGTTCCGTGGTTTAGCTGTGAAAGCGTAACAGACAGACAGACAGTCGCATTTCTTATATTAGTGGTGTGATTATAACTAAAAGTGATAACTTTTTTTTGTTCAACAGTTTAAATGAATCCACATACACCTAACTAAACATTTTACGTATTAATTTTATTTACATGCTTTAAATTTTTTCCTTCAAAACTTCTTATAACTGGATTTGTGTGACATTGTTCTATGAACAAGTAATTAGAAAATAAATATTAGTTTCAAGAAGATTTTCCTCAATATTGTATTATTTGTATGAAAAATAATAAATGTGCAAAGTCATAGGTCAACAACCAATAATGTATAATACTAGCTCTTGCCTCGGTTTCACCCGCGTGTTAATAGAACAAAGAAAATAAATATACATCGCATTTTTATAGCTTATTGAGAATTCAAAATAATATATAATCTAATTAGTTTAATAATTAGCTTGTGATAGATTAAAAAGATATGAAAGAGAAAACAGGGGCAAAATAATCCTATATTTTACCACCCATATTTCCTATTACAAAAAAAAAACAATTATTAAAATAACAGCTTATTTCACTTAGATATATTGAATAATGTAACTATATGCTAAATTACAGTGCCACAGGTGGATTATTTACGGATAAATTGGGAATAGTTTATCCCCATACAAATTATGGATATAGGACCCTTAACGTGTGAAGCCGGGAGCAGAAAGCTAGTATAAAGGTTCAACAACCAGTCCCTTTAGAAAATTTTATCATATTGAACTTATTGTCATTGGTGATAAATGATAATATCATTTCAATGTCTGAGTTATAACAACGAATTGAGCACTTTAATGATTTTGATTGATATCAATGAGGTGCTCCTGTTAACTTCATAAAGTGATGCATAGCAACTCTACTAGGACTTGTTTCTATAAATTGTCTCATTTTTTTATTTACGGCCTGTAGGTATATCTGATATCGTGGACAAAGAAACATAACAATGTAAATTAAATCTAATCTTAACAATAAAAATAACTAAATAAACCAGGTCCGCGTGGAATAGTGGCAAGAATACTGGCTGCATTCCCCCGCTGAATCGCGATGTTGATTCGTTGAACGAGCGAAGGAGCCAGCCCTCTTGTCACCAAATGAGATGATTAGTTCAGGCGATATATCTTTAGTAAACTTTTTGGCATTTGAACCCCACGGACCTAGAGTTTCTTCACCAAACGGCACAAAGTAGTTTCCAATAATTATTATTAAACTATATTTTGCGCCGTTTGTTGGACTCTGTGATTACTGTTTCCCTCAAATGAGACGGGGCTAATGTGTCCACGCACGTTACGTAGCATCCCATTTGTTTATTAGTCTATCTGTTATTTTAAGAAAAAAGTGTGGACAAAGCTTTCCTTTTCCTCGAAGCATGATACTTTTTTGGCTCAAAAGGATTGACAGATTCAGAGTCCCAGAAGACGTCCGGTTTCAAATTGTGCTATTTACGTAGGTACTTTCGCAATTTTATTTCAGTTTAACATTTTGTATTTGGTACCTAGATATTATTTTATTAAGCTAAATTTAGCGAAATAGCTATCATAAAGAATAAACACTGTCGCGGCGAATTAATAACACACACCCCTTTAGATTTGGATCTTAATTATATCTTCTGAAGATAATTGTTTTTATCAAAGACGTGTTAGAATTAATTTGTTATCAATCTGAAATAGATGATATTGATTGATATATATTGATTTGATATATTTAAATTATATCAGGGCTTGAACCACTGCAATGTTATTCAAATAGGTATATTAGTTTTGTACAACAGACTATTTTGTAATTAAACATAATAATTGTCTAATTAGAATAATTTGGTTATTCCTTACTAATTAGTGGCACAATAGGATTTATTTAATGATGTTAATTACTTCATCAATCAATCAAATCAAAGATTTCCGTAAATATTTATTTCATACAAATGGTACAAAATATAAATTATGACGTCCAAAGATAATTATCATATACTTATAATGTTTATTGGCTTTCTAGAAAATATTTTAATTTAATTACGTGGCAGCAGGTGTTTGTTCTAAAAATAATACAGAAATAATAGCACACGCAATCAATGGGTTTAATAAACGCATGAAAAGAATAAAATATAATGAATTGTTACTTTAAAAATAAAAAAAAAACCTTTATTCAAAACTACACAAAAAGATCACAACGATGCTGTGATAAACTGGGACGGACGCCAAACGGACGGACTGAAAGAACCACGAGACGTACCCTGACAAAACGAGAACCGCCATTGAAATTGATGGCGTCGATAGATGTCGCATCGTTACTGTCTCACAATATTGAAATTGAAACCTATATCGCGCTATTGAAAATATTTAATAGATTGGCATATTACAACTTTCCAGCGACACGCGTTGGGGAGTACGTATTCGTTTTACTCACAGTCGTTGGATTTGGTTAGAGTAGCGTCCCTAAAACCCTAAAATGTAATAAATTATATGTACCTATACAAAAAAAAAAGAGGTATCGGACTTTTTAATAGTTAAAAAGTTAGGTAATTGCTTCAGGGCCAGTTCTGAAAATAATTTAAAAAAATAGTTTTCTGGAGCAATTCGCTAAATTTAGGCATTGATACTTTCATAACATTCGAATATATTCATACCATATGGATGGACATGTGTTCTAAATTTTATTCATATTGAATATACACGTAATCGGAAAATCCTATCAGATTAAAATGACCATACCAAAAATCAAACGAATCGTATTTATTCCGATGATACATCTGTTTAAGATAGTGACGCATTTTAGTCGATGTCTATTTCAAATGAACCTGTTATATTAACCATTTTGCATCAACGCAGAGAAAATATTTGATTTTCTGTATTTTTGTTTGTAATAAATAAATTCAAAACTACGGAACCGATTTAAAAAATATTCAACCTATTATCACATGATTATCACTGAGTAACATAGGCAAGCTAATATATATAAAAATAATATTTGTTTGTTCGTATTCTATAGACTCAAAAACTATAATAAATAAACTCAAAAACTACTGGACCGATTTAAAAAAAAAACAATTCTTGGGGAAGGTCTATAGGCTATTTAACATCACGCTATATACCTACCCAATGGGTTATATTGTATTCCTAATACAACGCGTACGAAGTAGCGGGCAATAAGGGCCGGAAACTGGAGAGTGACAATATAGGCTACTTTTTATCCCGAAAACTACCACGGGCGAAGCCTGGACGGTAAGCTAGTAATTAATATTTTAAAAGGTTTCAAGAGTTAGTTATTAACTTATATGAACATAGAATTTAGATCGTAAATTAAATAAGACACATTGCAGACCTTAGAAAATAAGTGTTGCAGAATAACTTATTAAAAACCCATTATACCCATAATATGATTGCTGAAAAATTCTTCAAAATTAATTCAGCCGTGGCGGTTCATAATCTGAACAAATCTTTAGACAACAAGAATTCTAAAAGTAGAGCGTGTATTATAACCAAAAACAAATTGAAGGGGTCAAGTGGCTCTGCTGGCATGACTGTGGGCTGAGTTGCCCCCGAATTCGTAAATATCATATATCATCAATGATATATAGAGAAGAAAATGTTAGAGAAATACTTAAATATTCATAATTTATTTGTTTTTTATTTAAACTCGTATAGTGAGATCAAGTGCAGTTCAATGTCAGTATTGTTCTTTACTTATTGTTCAAATCAAAATAAGGAAAAAAATATTTACCAATTGCTAAAATAAATAAAATAAAATGAAATCCTTTGAAATTTTCATGTGAACAAAAAAGTTAATGAGCATCACTGGTAAAATTGTTTTTATTTTGAATTGGCAGATAATTTTAAACTAGATATTACAAAAAAGTTTGTCAAAAATATTGACTCTTTTTGCTGTGTTATCTTTCTTCCTGTTTATGAAAACACTCACGCATGATTCTCGTATGTTGTAAATTAGAGGAAAAAACCATTCTATTACAAATATTTTTATCGAAACTTGCTCGATAACTCTATAATCGCGTAATTGAAGAAATCTAAATAAATTCTAATCTTTTAATAAAGCTAGACTGATATGATGCGTAACTCAGTGTATACCCGTCCCGTCGTTTTCAATACGAGTCTGTTTCACAATGTGTAGATGAATTTACAGTTAGACTAACTGCATCTAAACTGTAAAATTGACTTCATAGGTTCGTTTCACAGTCGTTATAATATAGAGAAATTTATAAAAAAAAAATATCAATAATCCTAATTAATACCTATTATAAATGTGAAAGTTTGTTTGTTTGTCCCTGACTTTTGTCATGTTAATTTTTTTTAATAATTGTTTAAAAAATGTTAATGTAAAATTGTTAATATTAAGTCTTTAAATAATGTTAAATGACAATTTAATTAAAAAATACATGCAAAGAAAGTTTAACCTACTAAATAAGACAAGTCTATAAAAACGGACTTTAAAGCACTTTGTGAAACAGATCCTGAACAATGAATTAAGTTGAGCTTTAGATAAAACCGTCTTATCAAAAGGAATCTTCGTACATTTTCTTTTTACAATCAAATAGGTATGATAAAATAATCCAGACTACTACGTTGTATTTAAAATCTAAATAAACGTAGGTAGGTATTTTCCATGGATTTATGCAGCCATCTACCAATATCTATCTATAGATAAAAGTGTGTTTAGTTTATTTTGATTGCATATAAGTACCTACTTACCTGTAGAGTTCACGTCACACACTTAAGGGCGAACGTGTTGGCATACCTCGCATTAGATGGCGCTATTGTGTATTTCATGATTTTTTGTCGGCCGTCTTATATCTGTCAAAAATATGGCAAATCTCAATGAATCCTTGAAAAATGTGTTTATTTATACAACATTTTCAACTTAAATTGTTGTTAGTTATTATTTTAAATTGGATTAAGCCATATTTTCATTATCAAGAGTTCTAAATAGCCATTGATATAAAACAATTTTAGATCAATGTAAATAGCCATAGTTTTTAAAACGGAATAGCAATGTTTGTTTTAAAAACTACGACTATTTAGAACCCTAAATAATAAAAATATGGCTTAATCTCATTTAAAATAATAACTATCAGCAATTTGAGTTGAAAATGTTGTATAAATAAACTCATTTTTCTAGGATTAATTGAGATTTGCCATATTTTTCACAGACCGACTGCCAATGACCCTTAAGAGATCTACCACAGTATATTACATTATTTGTTGTATGGTGTCCATATTTTTTTATATTGTAAGTACATATTTTTAATATAAGTAATTAATTTACGAATAAAACAATAATTACATTACCATTATAAATCGTCTGCGCTCAATAATATTTTGTTTGATTTTTGATTCATTAAATTTCGCATCAAATATAGGTAAGGGTTCCTTACCACCGTACAATAGTTAACACTATTTTTTTTATTAGTTTAAGTAAGTAAATAAATTAGCTCGAATCCTACTCGCACTTGGCTGGATTTTATTATTTGTTTCACTTAGTATTATAGGTATACTAGTCAGACGTTTGTATGTATTGCCATTATAAAAATCGAGCAAAAAACGCCTAAAACAAACGTTCTTGTATGGGGACCCCCTTTAATTTTTATCTTAATTTTATTTTTAATATTTGTTGTTATAGCGGCTATAGAAATACACACTCTGTGAAAATTTTAAGTGTCTAACTATTAAGGTTCAAAAGATACAGCCCTGTGACAGACGGACAGGTAGACAGTGAAGCCTTAGTAATAAGAGTTTTCGTTGGCACCCTAAAAAGACAATAAATACGACACTATAATCGTGCAATCTATTGGCAACTAGGTTCAAGACGATCCCCTTTAAGTATTCTCGTATTTCCTCTAAGCGGAACTCTTTATTGCAGTCAAAACAAACCTCTAAGTGGGAGGTTTGTGAGCTAATGGTACCTACCTACCATGACCGAGGTCTACATAGATGACGTACTATTGACTCACGCGATGACGCGACATCGTATGATCGTCTGACACGCGAGCCAAATTATAATTTAAAAAACCGGCCAAGTGCGAGTCGGACTCGCGCACGAAGGATTCCGTACCATTATCTATAAAAATCACGTTTGTTGTATGGGAGCCCCCCTTAAATAATAATTAAATTATTTATTTTTAAAGTGAATAATATAACTCAATATTCTGTGAATATTTCAAGCGTCTACCTGTTGCCGTTATCAATATCGAGCAAAAAAATCACGTTTTTTGTATGGGATCCCGCTTAAATATTTATTTTATTCTGTTTTTTAGTATTTGTTGTTATAGCGGCAACAGAAATACAGCATCTGTGAAAATTTCGACTGTCTAACTATCTCGGTTCATGAGATACAGCCTGGTGACAGACGGACAGACGGACAGCGGAGCCTTAGTAATAGGCTTTCCGTTTTTACCCTTTGGGTACGGAACCCTAAAAACGTAAATTGAGATGTGCGTAGCAAGTAAGTTTCCTAACACAACATCCCGTGGATGATTTCACAACTCGAAAACAATGAGTTTCATTAGTTAAGACCCAGGAAATAATATAGACGCAAACTATTGCGGGAATTCTTACAATGCACATGGGATTGGGAAATTAATATTATATTGTGTTAGTGGTTGCTAAAGTGCAGAATGGATTTGGCTGTATCCCCCGGCCGCGTCTGTCCGTCTGTCTGTGCCCTATTCACGCAAAACCTACTGAACGTATTTTGTTGCGGTTTCACCATTAGATAGGTTGATTCACCGGGAAGGTTTACGAGTATTAAACATGTTTAGGAGCTGAGCTTACCAGTATTAGTGAATCAAGCGGGGAAATTGTTAGCTCCAGCGCTTTTTCAAGGTATATCTACCTACTTATGCTGTCTAATCACAATGATGTAGAAAAGAATTGTTTAGTACCTATAAAATAATGTACAAAAAAGTCCTCTGTAGGATACCTATCTCTAATAGATAAGTAGTTATAAGAGTATTTACGTAGGTATTCAAATTGATGTTTCATATTAAGCTAAGCTATGGTCGCTAATTTTTTCATATTTAAGACGAAAGAAGTCTTAGGCAAAAATGGATCTTAAACTACCACTACTCAAAATTGTTTCCTACCTAAGTACTACAAATATTAAATTTTAGGTTTTTTTACTCGTCATAATTTATAATGCGCTTGACGATTGAAATGTCTGTGTCCTTAGTCAGTCACATTTTTTTATGGCACCTCACTAGAGTACACCCACGTATTTTTAGGATTCCGTACCCAAAGGGTAAAAACGGAAACCCTAGTTACTAAGACTCCGCTGTCCGTTCATCTGTCCGTCTGTCCCCAGGCTGTATCTCATGTAGATGAACCGTGATAGTTAGACAGTTGAAATTTTCACAGATGATGTATTTCTGTTGCCGCTATAACAACAAATACTAAAAAGCAGAATAAGATAAATATTTAAAGGGCCATATTTTTAACTTATGAATGAATAATCTCTCATACTTTCAATGTCTACGACATCTCATTTGATCTCTCCGGATGTAGCAGAGGCATTAAGTTCAATTCTAGGAATTAAGTGACATGATCTCTGCGGTTCTTAAAAAGAAAAAAAACTACCGTGTATTATTAGCATTAGCAGTCAGTATTTTTCCAAAGCGTATAAAGATGAATGTTAAAGGCGTAATTTACATGATAGCTATAATGGTTTAACCTCGAAGAGTTATCGAGAATAACATTACCTAGCTCAGTAGTTATTTTAGATTATCTTTTTGAACGTAGTTTTGCGTCCGATTTCGTTGCCATCAATCTTTTTAGGTAGCTTAGGTAACTTATCTAAAAGTACATATTTAATTGATATACGTAAATATATATGTCTAACAAGTTTAAATTTAACACCTGCATGCAAACAAAGTAGGTACATATACCAAAATGTTCTTTGCACAAAATGTAGCGTTCATGGGTTCATAGGACAAATTACACATAATCTAATTAACTTACTAAAATATTATATCACATCGTTTGCTAGAACATAAATATTAAAGTGAAGTGGTCGATGGGAAAATGAGTGATGAAAAAGCAGAACGCATTTATCTAAAATCACACGCACGCGAGCAGGATAGAAACAGTAAGCGATTCAACGTAAGCGATAATTTTTGTTTAAAACGCAATTTAAAAAAATCTTAAACAACATTGAAATAATTTTACAATAAAAAGATAGATAATGACCAATAAAATATTTGTGTTAATTTTTGTAATGATCCATCTATATTATAGCCATAAAATTTGATAAATAAAGTTTTCAGATGTGTATTTAGGATCGAGTAAAATGTTTTTAATCATAATTTCAAAACAATAAAAAGATTTGTCATATCCTTAAAATCAATATTAAGTAAGTACTTTTTTTTAGTTTCGTAAAAAACATCAGGTTTTCTGAAAAATTTAATTAAAAATTGGATTTTGATGACTGATTTCCCCTAAAAAGTTCGCTGTCTATTCAATATAGAAAAATGCGGAATGACAGATGATGTTGTGAGTAAAATTAAGACAGTTTATACGCTGGTTTGGACACGTTGTAAGTATGAAGGATGAAAGATTGACTAGAAAGGTTTATATGGCTGAAGTGAAAGGAAATGCTGGCAGAGGACGACCTAGGTGTACTTTTATTGAACATATAAAAAACGTATTGATCGATGGAAATATTAATAGGACACACAATCACCGCGAGCATGTATGAAAGGTATGATTAATTAAAAAAGCGAAATAGGTATATCAGGATCGCAACAAATTACATTCGTTTATCTCTGCCTACCCCTCTTCGGATAAAAGACGACGAAAATAGATAGATAAATTAATAAAATGTCTGAGTTTTTGTTCAAAATATACTCCGATTTAGATATAGCCTATACCTAAAGATTTTCATAGTATCTAAAGTTCTAAAATAAATAGTAATCAGTACATTATGATACCGGCGAAGCCTTGACTAGTATCTTGGGATATAGAAAAACGCTTAAAATTAAAGAACTGCCGTGAGATAGTCGTTACATTTCTCACGCCTAGATCGCATTCCTTTCACTTTATTGATACAAATATTTGTAACACAATAGAGGACGGAACTATTAATCTTCTAAACTTCAAATGTACAGAGCCGTCTACTTAGAATTTTTCAGTTGTAACAAATAGCTGGGTAAAAACGGAAACCCTTATACTAAGACTCCGCTGTCCGTCCGTCTGTCTGTCTGTCCGTCTGTCACCAGGCTGTATCTCATGAACCGTGATAGTTAGACAGTTGAAATTTTCACAGATGATGTATTTCTGTTGACGCTATAACAACAAATACTAAAAAACTGAATAAAATAAATTACTTATTTAATGGGGCTCCCATACAACAAACCTGATTTTTTTTTGCTCGTTTTTGCTCGATATTGATAACGGCAACAGGAAGACGCTTGAAATATTCACAGAATATTGAGTTATATTATTCACTTTAAAAATAAATAATTAAATTAAGGGGCTCCCATACAACAAAGGTGATTTTTTTTTTGCCGTTTTTATAGATAATGGTACGGAACCCTTCGTGCGCGAGTCCGACTCGCACTTGGCTGGTTTTTAATTTAACGTGTACCTTGCACATGTGTGCCCTAGGGCTCCCTTCCTTCAAGCCGATGGGTTTTTAAGCTACCTATCGATTTATTAACATCTCCTATGTAAGTAAGTAGGTACCTATTTAGAAAAAGCAAGTCCTCAGACATTCTACATTCCTGTCAATGCCAACCAGTACCTATTACCAAAGTGGGATATTATCGCAGTACAAGCCCTGCCTAGTACGGCGCTTCTTACCAGTTTCACGCATGATCACATTCTGTTTGCAATTAACTACAATATTATGTAGACCTATCTAGTCTTTATGATGAATGGGTAAATTAAATGACAGGATATGCAGCATAATCCTGTTAAAACGAGTCGGCTATTTTTAAGGCATCTAATTTTATACGCGTCCATAGAATAGATTCTATTTAATAGAATAATAATGTAATATTAAATCTAAGTTTGAAATTAAAAATAAGTAGGTAATTTAGTTTTAGTTTAAATTTTATTTTAATTTTTGTTAAATTTTGTCATTTATTAATGAAACAATTTTGATAGAGCTGCATAACTAAGCCAATTTTTTTATGTTTTAAAGGCTGTATTTTGAATATAATTTGGTTCAGACATAGCAGATATCCTGCAATAGAAAATAAGTTGTTTTTATATAAGAGCCCTTACTTTTTACTTATTGGGAATCTACATATTAAAATTAAATGTTGTTCGTTAAAAAACATAATTACTTAAGTAATATGAGGTAGGTACCTACCTAAAACCACACAGCTATTACCTATGTCATGTTGAGCTAGATTTTTAGATTGGCTAGAAATCCGGTACAGACCTAGATATAGTATTACTTAGTTTACCTAATTTTTAATATTTACTTGCTTGACTTCCCAATGAACCAATGTAAAGATAATATAAATACTTACTAGGTTTTTTTTTCTTTCTTCACTTTCGGTCCCCAAAGTCTTTCGCTTATAGCTATTTTATAGCTATTTTATTTATTATATTTATACCTAACTAACGAGTGGCGTTCTGTTGAGATCACTTGCGCGTGTCACCGGGTTATTTAAATAAATACAAGGATTTTTATTGTCGGATCGGATTATTTAATTTTTAATTAAGTATAAAAACCCATTGGTATCTCTACTACAATTATGGTACACAGATAAAGGTGGCCAGATAGGTAGGTACTTAAATAACTTATAACTTAGCACGTAAGTAATTAATGTAATATTTTACATTCTATGGGCACGTAAAGTGTAAGGAGTGTACCTACCATTTGTCATAAAAACCTTATCTGTACAATCATATCATGGAATGAATCACCGCCATATTATTAAAATGTATACAAAAAATGGGAATGTGGCACACTCACAGAGTGGCATGATCATGATGGTTCATAGAATATCGGACGAATTTTATAAAGTTAGTTGCCCAATGGTTAACGAGGTTGGGCTACGTCACACATCACGCCACCTTTCGTTTACGGGGCACGATTCGGCACGGCGCGTTCTAGAACTTTACGATTTGTTTTTTCTTTGCTGACGGCTGGGTGATGCAATGTCACAGAATAATAGGTACTAAAGTATAGTACATCATCGATTTCATGAAATGGGATGGAAGTGTGTACCCGAAAAAAACCTAAATAAAATCAAATTCGAATAGGTATTCAAATTATTAGAAATTCGAATTATTTGAATATTTAAATACAACTATTTTAATAATTACCGTATAATAAATAGTATTTGCACAATGAAATAATCTTAAAATGTTACTGTCAGTTTGTTTGCTAAAATGTAAAAATATTTAAAAAGTAATAGGTTTTGAATAATTTATATTGTAGACACAAAATGCTATTTTGTTTAAAGAAAGAAGTACCTATTTGATATTGCAAATATAAATTAGGAAAAATTAAGTAAAATGTAAAAAAAAGTGTTTTACAGAATACAGTTCGTGCCGAATCGTGCACAGTTAAAATTGACTGAGGTAATTTTTGAACTGCCGCGGTTGGTTTGACATTTCATTTTCGCACTGCATGCGTCGGGAGTAGGACGTATATATATTTATTTTGTAAATACTTTAAAATTACGTATTATTAGTTATTTATTTACATTTTATGTTAAGTTGCATCGTGTATTTGTTTTGGGTTGCATTATTATAAGGTCGTTTTGTGATACAATCTACAGATTCAGTTGCAACAGATGTGGATGTGCACACTATTCCTAGCACACCTGTTACCTCGGAGATACCTGTCACCAGTAAGTACATGTGGATGGAGTTTTCACCAATTTTCTGTTGCTTTTTCTCTTGGTTTGGATTTAATTCACATGAAGTTCAAATACTTTGAGGTTAGATGAAATTCACACTTTCGAAAGAATAAATTCCCCTAGGAAGTTTACTAGGTATTTTATACTGAATTATTTGTTAAAGTTAAACTGCTTTAAGTATATTTTCATTAACAACCTCAAACAATTTGTACTTTAATTTCAAAGGATCCCCAAAATTTAGTTTTAATGTTAAAGTCACCTATTTTATTTAACAATTTAAACATTTATGTCAATAAGTTCCTCATATTTGTAATTTGGTGGTTCTTTGAGCTTATCTATTATAAGTATGGGAATTCATTAATGCATCATCAAATTAATAGTTGACTTATCTCATCAGATAAGTAAATTATAAATTGATTAAGAATTCTAAAACATCATCAGTTTCTAACTAACTTGTACACTAACAAGTTCTCCTTATTCGCTATATCTGTGTGTCTTCAATGGGATTGATTGCTACTTTCCAGGGCATGCCATTCAAGTTATAACCAACATCTTACACAAAATTTCACTGAAAGATTGTGGTCACATATGAATAAAAGACGTGGAGGGCTCAGCCTTCTCCTGCAAGCGGGACGTTTTTTCTTCGAGAAGGAGGAATCTGACGACATTCCAGAGGAACCACAACCCAGAAGTAAGAAGAACAATAGTGATCCAATGATCGTTTTCTGGGAGAGTGCAAAAAATCAACTGGATAAAACAGACCAGCCTTATAAAGACGCATTCATTGAGGATGTCGGCTTGGACTCCATACCTAACACAGCGGAGAAGCCTGTAGTTGAGCACAGATATGACTTTGATGGTCTCAGTCGTGTTTACTTACCTGAGGCAGTACAAAATTTTGAATTTACGGGTAATGTAGAAAATTCAATTTTAAATTATATGTACTTCCAATCAATTCAGAATAGGAGACACACAGATTTATACTTGCATGTTTCATTGGAAACTGAATGTCTGTGCTTTGTTTGTAACATTAACATTTATGTGTATTTGAAAGAAAACATAAAACTTCTAGGTAGGTAATAAAATTTTGTATACAATAGGTATACATATAAATATACACAAGCTTCTATTAATGTCTTGGTGATGGAATTCTATTTCAATTCCATCTTCTTAAGTATGCACAGACATAGCTTTAATATAGCTAAATTATAGTTATTATTATTTTCAATGGTAATCTTTGAGTGGCCATACACACAGCTATAATATATATTATTACAGTATCAAGATATGAAGGCAAAATATATATTATAGCATATTCTCCATGTGTTGTAGCTTACTATATTATAGCTAAGTCTGTGATGGGCTTTAATGTATTTACCTACTATTTCACTGCATTATAAAAAATAAAGTAGTTAGGTAGAATACAACTACTTATATGAAAATATTTTATTTAATCAGTTATTGTTAATTAGGCTAAGATATTTTTGTAAGATGCAGTTGGCATACATGCGGACTACACAGCAGATTTGCATTTGGCTGCCAAATTGTACAATTTATCAACAGAATTTGTAAATAAAATACATTACATATACTTTGTTGTAAATCAAATTGTATTAGTTATTCATATTCAGTAAAGAAAAAATCTCTGTTGACATAGTTTTTTTATATAATTTCTATGCAAATTTCTTTACAATGTTGTTAGATATAGGTAACATATAGTTTTTGTACTTCCTGTCTATTATATGCATTTTAAAATGATCTTCAGAGGTCAAGGCCAAGTCAATAGTTTCATGTCAACACCATTATTTCTGTTAACTGTTTGTATTTAAGTATTCTATTTGTGACTAATAAAAAATGTTTTGTGTTCTTGTCATTAATCATAATATTTCTGTTTGCAGTGGTGGAGGATTTCTTATTAATACGTTTTTTAATTACCCTCTTGAATTAACTATTAATTAATTGCTTCTCAAAATCTCTGTAATAACCAAGACTCATATTATTTACTGTTTAAGGGGAATCTCTCTCAAACCTAGCTCCCAATAGACAACACATTTTCATTATTTAACTAATTTATAAATATAATTAAATAACATTAAAAATAAAAAGCAATAAATAGTCATCTATTAGGAGTTAGATGAGACATTTCATCCTTAAATTCTGTGAAAATTAAATATAATACTAAATAAATGTCTTTATCCCATTTCCAGGTGGTCCAGATACAACCAAGACTATCAGCACTGGTATATCACCCGGAGGTCGCGACGCAGGCGTCGTTGCTGGTATCGTGGTAGCTGTAATTACTGGAATTATCATAATTGTTGGCCTTGTAAGTACATACCTACTTATCCACCTATCACATACCTAGAGATGACAGTTTTAATAATATGGCCGAGAAGACGAGCCAACCCGAAACATGTAGTTAGCATAACCACATTTTATTTTTCCAATGTTATTTAAGGGTCCTATACTGGGATTTTTTCTGGGATAAACTATTCCCAATTTCTCTGTAAATAATCCACCTGTGTCACTATAATTTAGCATACCTATATGTAGTTACTTATTGAATATATCTAAGTGAAATAGCTCTTATTTTTTCAATGGGTTTTATTGAATAGGAAATATGGGTGGTTTAACTTTGCCCCTGCTGTCTCTTTCATAATCTATCACAAAACTCTAAATTTTTTTAAAAGCGCTGTTTTACCATTACCCTTCAATAATATATATCGAATTTTTTGGTAGCTTATTGAAAATTTAAAATAATAAATTATTTTAATTTAGTATTATTTTTTTAAATTAATAATTTAAATTAAAAAAAATTTAGAGTTTTGTGATAAGATTATGAAAGAGACAGCAGGGGCAGAATAATCCTTTTTATTCTGAAGAAAGATGATGAATTCATACTACCGAGCGACGAGCTCCGTTTGACAGTTACAGCTGTCATTATAGTACTACATTTTATTTAAAGAATTCATGCAATTCTATTGAGATAGAGATTCTAGAATCTTCGTTATAACGCTAGCAAAACTAACCTAACCTACACTATTAAGAGCTTAGAGGGTATAAGGGTCACGTAAAAAATATATGTATTGATTATTTTTCAAACATACCTTTAGATTCGAATCGCCTGCACCCTTTTTATATGACGCGACCTATGCAATAGCTTTATTTATATTATTTTCGTTTGAATGCTATGTATAATTTTAAATTCATAAAACTTAAAGCGAATCCCATTCATTACTACAACAAATAATTTTATTTTGACCGTGTCCGTGAAACTTCATGACCTAACTGAACATAATACAGTAACTAGAAACTGTTGGTATCATTATGATATTATATGAATTTCTACTTCACAGAACTGCTTGTGTAGGTTACTTGCCACTAAATGAGGATACAATGGCATGATTGTTTACCCACTTGTTCTCACGTTTCAAATTTTCAATAGAAACTCACTACCTAAATATTGATACAAGGTTGTGGATTTTTTCGTTTTCTAATATAGAAGTACAATTTAATGGTTTAGGTAGCTATTTTTCCGCTATAAAACTTCCGCTTACAATCAATATTATCAAATCGGGAAAATCTCAACAAATTCATTATATTATTATATTATAATAATATTTGTTGAATTGTTTATACTTACAAATGAAAGGTATGTTAATAGTACGATTTGTTTAAATATGGAAATACTTTTCTAACCTAGTTCCACGGTACCTGCGTTACTTTGCGGCGTGTTTGACGAATGTGTCTCAACCAGCGTGCCGCGGAATCTAGTCTGCGTATTAATTATATCATAGTTTGCGAAATTATCTTAATCAATCGGCAATTTTACTTTTTTTCCCACACACTCGTACAACACATCACAACCATCCAAAATCATCCTACTTCTTGACGATAGGAGGATTTTCATATCCACTTTGTATCCAGGTACTATTGTTTAATTTTTTTGCCTTTCAAGCTACTTTTATTAGATGTACAATGACAGAACTATGAATATTTGTATTGCAAATAAATGTTGTATTAGAAAACTTGATTGTCATGCATGGTAGGTCGACGTACATTTAAGTAAGACTGTCAATACTCTTTGAATACATAATTGATTTTAATGGCAGGAATGTTTCACAACATATCATAAACAGATGGTGTAAGTCGAAAGGAGGATCACAACTACTAAATAAATGCGAAAAGTGTTTGTTTAGGTTAAAATGTTCCACGGTCGAAGCGATAGGTTTGCCATCTTTTATTACGGGCAGATTGATAAATGTGGACATTGTTACCAGCGTCCTTGGTGGTCGCGCCTACATAATGTTTTTCCTTTAATACTTTTTTACCTTCTACGGTTTCCGTTCGGCGATAGTGAATCATTCAGGATAATTTGACAAAACATTTGTATTTCCCTATTATTATATTTCCTGGTTTAAATGAAAAAAAAAATATACGAAAATAATTTGCTATCATTGCGAAAATCTCAATCGATTGAATACGGGCGCTAATAAGGATAACCGTATCTTATTAATACTACTTATTTGGTTTGTATTGTATGTAAATATCGTGATAACATTATCACTTTGAATAAAAATTGTGTTGAACTAGCAGTTGCTCGCGACTTTGAACAAAAGAAGTATTTCCATAAAATTAAATAAGCGCAAGATTACTTTTACATGCAAACTTTAACACATTTTCTCACCTTCTCATTTTCTTTTAACACCGAAGTTGTAAAAGAAAAATTACCTAATACTTAGTTTGTTTCCGAACCCGGTTTCACACATATTAGCCTTCAAACCGAGATCTTTGCAGTATTAAACATTTTTTTAACATTGTAATATTTATGTTTTCCAGATCGCAGGCATCCTGTACAGACACTATATGCACCGAAACGTGACCTCGATGAACTTCGACAATCCTGTCTACCGCAAAACCACACATGATCACCTGGTTCTCGAGAAGAATGAGTACGCACCAGGCAGCAAACTTTATCCCAGTACTGTCGGCGAAGAGGTGAGGGCACTTACAGCTATGGAGTGTACTCTTAACATACAGAATAGTCTTAGATAAGTCGCAGGTGTCGCTCAATTTAGTAAATTTTAAGTCTACTTTCGTTTCGTAAAACAACCGCCTAAATGTAGCAAGTATTTTTTAACGTTTGTGTTCAATATGATACTTTGATTGCCAGTTTATTTACAAAATAATACAATGAATTTAATATAACCCCAAATTTTGATAATTTCCCCTGTAAATAAAACTTTTTAAAAAAAATATGCCGACCTTTAAGTTTATTGTAAAACATTTTAAAGTCGATGTATTTAGGTGATTACTACATAGAATGTTTAAGGATGTTTAGATAATAATTTTATTTACAGTTTTAAGGGAATCCGGCAATTTATTGTGCCAAACATTTTTACCGCGTCAGTATTTATAAATAGTTGCCAAATAATAACATAATATGTAGGTGTATAATGCTGTATATAAAGTTTTATATTAATTTGATTAAGTAATGCCACTGGAATTATTTTTTATAGTTTTTGCCTAAATATTTATGCTTTGATAGTAAATTATATCTAAACGTATTTTACTGCCATACATTTATTTTTCATGCGTGGCGAGGGTTTAAAATGGTAAGTTGTTATATCGGCATGCGCTCGTGTTGTCTTAGATGAGGCTTTCTATATAGGTAGCAACATTAAACTTTTTTCTTCATAATTTCAAATTTAATTAGAAAATTTACCAAGTTTTAACTCATAAATGTCAAAGTGATTTTTCATATTCATGATACTCTATTAGTCGGGTAGAGGTAGCTGATTCGTGGCGTAAAATAACATGTAATTGCGAACTTCGTTTTTGTTACATAATAATAATACAAATAACATATTAAGTTTAATCGCCCGACCCCAGGTACCGCACAATAGTTAAATATGAAGACTTGAAACTTTAACAGAATATGTGTTTTATAAGCCTCAATATGTATACCAAATTTTAGCAAGATCGATGTTATACTTTATGTCAAAGTTTCAAGTCTTCATATTCAATAGAACGGAAGTTATGGAATTTCGAAAAAATGGCCCAAATAAAGCTGGATTTTGCAATTTACTAAAAAACTACTAGACCGAACGGGGCTCAAAAGACTCATTAGATTCGTATTTTTATTGCGCATTTTTTATTTCAATACACTTTATTTGTCAAATGCATAGTTTTTCCGTAAATCGCAAAAGTGATTTTGATGATTTTTTACCGTGCGGGGTGGGGTACTGGGGTCGGCGTTTAAACTTAATATGTTATTTGTATTATTATCTAACAAAAAAAATTAAGGTCGCAATTACATGTGACGGATTTGCTAACTCTACCCGACTATATACATTTTTTACGCTTTTGGTGTACTCTTAAAAATGTTACCTGCGGTACTGATACTAATGTATATTTTTTGTGTTACAGGCTCAAGAACCTCTCAATGCGCCCGCAACCAATGACTTTGTATAGTGTTAAAGCTGGGAGTAAATATGATAGTATATCGTTAAATGTGAAAAGGAAAAGACGGACATGTGATAATTGAAATAATGTGAACCAGTGAACGCGAGTTGAAGTGAAGTTAAAAATGTAGGTAGTACAGTGAAATGGGGCTTCGCGGAATTTTAATTTCTAATACTGTCATTATCGTCGCTCAGGATAGATCTCAAAATTGTAATTTTTCATGTCATTTTATGCAGTTATTGTTTAATTTCCTTACGCAATTTTGCTAATTGTAAGTTATACATGCTTATTGTCAACTAGTAAATAGTAGAAGACATAAAATCAATTATTAGTAATGTTAAAATTAAATCAATTTACAACGGGAGTCAAAGGTTTTAAGGGAAAGAGTAATCAAATAGGTATTTTGGATTTATATAAATAAATGAAGTAAATATTTTTGTCAAGTCTACTTTTTACTAAATATATTAAAGTACGTTCAGTAGCGAGCACCCGTAATAAATTAATATCAACTATCTACTTAAAAGATATGTTTAAATCCTATTAAAAGATCTCATTTTGTCACGAGGTCTATTAAGAACAAACCGAGGCTTTTGTATTGTATGACTAGGCAGCTTCATAATATTAAATCAGGTGCCCTAGGTAGAAACTATATCAAGGGAACAAGATACTAAAGTTATTTATTAATTTTTTGTCCCAATTATATTTAGTACTTTGTGTCAAGTTTTTCAGTGAATTAAATGTAAGTCTCTCCCAATATACAATCTGTACTTAGCATATTTTTAGGATAGTGAATTGTGATGTTATTTTTTTCAAAAACAATCCTGAGTTATTTTTAATAATGTACATAGAATTATTTAAATAAAATATTTATTTAAATTGGCTTACGAGACTAGGTAATATTTGTTATTTACGTATTAAAATTACTTAAAATGCCAACTCTTGCATGTGCCAACCCTAGTGAAATTACAAAATTGTATAACGGTCACTTATTATGAGACTTAACTTTTATATCAGGCGTAAATAAAAATTGTCTAATTGAAATGTTAATAGTTTAAATTGTAAAATTTATTATTATAATGTGAGCGTTGTTATATCTTGTCGTATATTTGGAGTGACTTTGTCATGCAAATTCCATCCAAACAATATAATATAATATGTTAAATAAAATTGTTTCTAATGTAATTGGATTACAATTACATAATACAATGCACATTTCATATACCTAGCTCAATAATTTATTGTGGTCACCTAAAAATATTGTGTAAATATTGTCAGTATAATAAATATATGTAAACTGTGTCCAGGTTTTATTATTCAATGTCCTACTATCCTTTAAGTAGGCCACACATTGGTCCGGCATCGCACCGAAAATTTCCCATTCCGGCCGCCGTACGATCGAGGCAGACCATTTGTTACAAGATTTGGACGAATCTGTGGTTAGTTTCAGTGAACCGTACCTACGGCGGCGCGCCGGTGATTGGACGAATGGGCGGGCACCTTAAGGCTCGGGCATTAAGAGGATCGTGTAGCTCAGCGTACGCAGCGAAATAGGTATTTAGAAAATCATATTCTGTCTCAAGCGCGCTTTTGCCACGGGCATCAGTGCGACAGAGAACACTGCAGCTCGTGAGTGTTCGTAGGTATGTTCTTCGTTGAAAATTGCGTTTTGGGGGAAAACGATTTACACCTACTAAACTATAACGAAACCTTATAATTTTGGTGTCAAACGTTTTAGCATATTATAATCTACGTACGTACGTTTTGCTTTTTTTGAAATTTTGCTTTGTTTCTCAAATACAGACGGTTTATTACGAGCAAGTTATGAACCAAAAAAAACGAGATTTGAGGGGCTTATAACTTTTGACCTATTACGAATTTTGAAAAAAGGAAAAAATACGTACGTAGTTTTTCATTATGTCAGTAACATATTACAAAATCGTTAAAATTAAATGATATTTAGGGGTAGTAAAACGTTTTCTCCGTTTGTATGGACATGGACGCGGTACACTACACTCTTAACTCGTTGGAGTGGGATCTTCGAACTATCAAGTTGAATTAGTCTGATATTTTGCACAATTTCTTGCTAATTTTTAAATGTATCTGGTAGCAAGATCTAGAATTTTCACCTTTATATAAATTTTTCAAAACAACTTATATTTATAAAAATAATCACTTGTAACCCGGCAAAGTAGAAGATTAATAGTAGTCTACTCAATCGTCTGTATGTAGGTATGTCACGCAATTGCTCCGCCAATTTATGAACCGTTTCTTTTTTAATCGGTGGAATTCTTTCGGGTTGGGTTGGTCCATTTTTGTTTTGGTGAAAATTGGTTAAGGCTCCATATCCATATATCCATAATTTTTCTGGGATAAACTATTCCCAATATCTCTGTAAAATAATCCACCTGTGTCACTATAATGTAGCATATAGTTACATTAGTTACTTATTGAATATTTATTATATTTCCTATTCAATAAAATCAATTGAAAAAAACGGCTTTTTCTCTTAGATTAAGTAGGTAACTATAATATGGTAATCACAGTCACACAGGGAAATTATGTACAGAGACATTGGTAATAGTTTATCCCCATACAAATTAAGTAGGTAGTGTATCAGAAATTTTGAAAAACTTTTTAGTCATGCCGATTGATTTATTTTTGTGTTATTAAGGCTCCTATATCCATAAATTTTCTGGGCTAAACTATTCCCAATTTCTCTGTAAATAATCCACCTGTGTCACTGTAATTTAGCATATAGATACTTATTGAATATATCTAAGTGAAATAGCTGTTAAATTGTCACTGTCAATAATTTTTTTTGAATAGAAAATATGGGTGGTTAAACTTTGCCCCCGTTTTCTCTTTCATAATATATCACAAAGCTCTTATTTTTTTTAAAGCACTGTTATACCATTACCCTTTAATTAAACGTCTTGGTTTTTTTTGTAGCTTATTGAAAATTCAAAATAATAATTATTTTATTATTTTGTTTTTTTTGTAGCTTATTGAAAATTCAAAATAATAATTATTTTATTATTTTTGACCAATTAAAAAACCATAAAATATTTTTTATTTTGAATTTTCCATAAGCTACCAAAAACGCAAGACGTTTAATTGAAGGGTAATGGTTAAACAGCGCTTTAAAAAAAATTAAGAACCTTGTGATAGATTATGAAAGAGAAAACAGGGGCAAAATATTTCACTTAGATATATGGAATAAGTAACTATATGCTAAATTAAAGTGACACAGGTGGATTATTTACAGAGAAATTGTGAATAGTAATATCCCCATACAACTTATGGGGATAGGGCCCTTAACCACAAAATAACTTAAAAGGGACAATAAATTGACTTTTTTAACTACCGACATCAAACATTGTTCACTGAAAAGCAAGAAATAATTAAATATTTCGTGTTGCCATTGAATTTGATGGCGGTTGGTGCCAAATTAGAAACTACCTAGCTCTAAATTTCACAAATCTAGACAATTACTTATACAACAAGAAGCATGAAATGCAGTGGGAATGCGGTCTGTTAGGGTTCCGTCCGAATTATCAATTCAGGACGATACTGGTGAATAATTATTGTTGAAATATAGAAATGGAAAGAGTACGTACCAATTACGCCTGTTCTTCTCGATTTAGCCAGCTGGCTATCAATCTGTGTATAGTGTCTGCCGACGTGGAGCCTTTATTGCACGCTAGATCACACACTTTTGGGACAATTATATATTTAGTCAATTTAATTTAATTTTAACGTCGCGCACAACTTCTCGACGCGATATGAATATCGGTAGTACAGGAGTGGGTAGATGGAAAACAGACCGAAAGGTATATTCATCAATAAGTACCGGATACACGGTCTTTACGTAGAATGTGTGATTGGCCGTATTCGGAACGATGTCATTAGAGAAGAATACGGAGTGAAAGTAGATGTTGTGACTAAAATTAAGAAAAGTAGTTTACGCTGGTTTGGACACGTTGAAATAATGAAGGATGAAAGATTGACGACTAAAACGGTTTATATGGCTGAAATGAAAGGAAATCCTGGCAGAAGACGACCCAGGTGTACTTTCTTTTATTGAACATATAAAAAAAATATTGATAGAAAGGTATATTAAAAGTACACACAAGGTATGATTAATATAAAAAGCATGATGACAGATCTTCTTTAGAATCTATTATAATATTGTAGCCTAATTTGGCAACAACCGACATAAAATTCAACGGCGAAACGAAATATTTAATTATTTAAGTTTGAATGGGACGAAAACCACACACTCAAAAGTTGAAAAAAAAAACTTCAGATTTTTTATCCTTTTTATTTACATTATTTGTACCTACTTACTTCAAATCCTTATACAACGTTTTAATTACATAATAGTACATTGTGATACAAGGGTGCTATGTTGGTCATTACGCACCGATAGGCGAGCGCGATAAGAAAGCTGAGTATGTAATGACCAATGCACACGCGTTTCATACGACGTTTTTCAACACACTTGCTAGGAAAAAAATAAACTTCATGGAATCCAACCTACGTATTCTTCGCCACTTGAAGTCGACATTTTTGATAATTAACCACAACACGGCGAAAATGTTAACAAATATTTATGGAAATGTTTTGTTTTTTCCCGCGTGACAGATTAAGCACGGGTAACTCGCCAAACAGCCAACAAAGTCGTGGTTAAAAAATAAAAATTGTATTATGCGGTTAAATTAAGAATGCTTTGTGGACACACATACAATTGGCAATCTTGTACGAATTTAACTTCATTTGGTTATATTATAACTCTTGTGCTGTTATGTAAAGTAAATAAAATAAAGTATATTTACAACAATATTAATAATTATTTATAGATACATTATTTTACAAGCATACACATTCAAAAAAGTATTTGGTTTTACAGTAAGTACCTACTAATAAGGTACCATGGCCAGGCGGAAAATATGGCCACATACCATTATTCCAAACACGAAAATTTGTAATAACCTGAACGCGACCATAAATTGTCGCTAGTGTAGTGTCACATGTATCCGAACGGCGCTATACGACTAAGAAAAAAGCCCACGTACTTTTGTAAAAATACATTGAAATTAAAACAATTTGAAGGATGCATGGGCACAGTAAATTTTATTAGAATCATTAATGACGTTTTCGATGTTTTAAATAGCCGTTCGATTCGTCCCCCCGGATGGAAGAAAGCCGTTTGCCCGGAAAATATAGGCTTTGTACAAGCCTTATTTGAGTCTGCTATCGGATATCTCCGCAACCTCAGGCTCCAAACTGGACAACTTATTTTGGATTCTAGGCGAAAGACAGGCTTCATTGGTCTCATCATCGACATGCAGAGTACGTTACAGCTTTACCGATACTTAGTAGAGGATACAAAATTTTTAAAATATGTTCCCATGTATAAAGTAAGCCAGGACCACGTAGAGCTATTCTTTTCATCCATACGTGCTCGCGGCGGATGCAACAACAACCCTAATGCAGTGCAATTTAAGGCGGCTTACAAAAGGCTACTGATCCGTGCCGAAATACGAGATGTGGGAATAGGAAACTGCAAAACTGACCCAGTCGCACAAATCAATCAACTAACTGAAAGAAGTTCTTTCGCGGAAGTGTGTGAAGATGATATCGATTTGTTCGATGAACATAAATCTTGGCGAGTACACGGAGAGTGTTCTAGAGTATATTGGAGGTTTTGTCGCTCGCAAACTTTCCCTTTCTTTAAAATGTGAAATATGTCAGTCATTATTATTCGGCGAGGAAAGCATTTCTCGTCTTGTAACTTTAAAAACACGGAGTGGGCTATGTTATCCTTCAAAGTCAATTTTAAAAATTGTTAAAAACACTGAAAAAATTATTAGACCAACTTTAAAAACAAAGAGCAGACCTGAAAATTATTATTTATATATATTAAAATTCTTTATTGTTTTTTTTGAAAACGACGACATCTTCAACATCGATAACGACAATGAACACAACACAGACCATAAATTACTCTTAATCAAAAGTGTTATAAAAATTTACTTGAATATTAGGTACAAATATTTTGGAAAGAAAGTTACCGAAAAGGTGTCATTTAGATTTTTTTTAAATAAATTAATTTTGTTTCGCAACGAATAAATTCAACGCTATGTTTATTAATTGATTAATTGTTTTCATAATTTTTGTTCATAAAAATATAGGCATATTATGTGCATGCCTACCATATTTTTATATACTTTTTTGTGGTTGACTGGTCGAATTTAAAAATTTAGTACTACTACATACTTTTTCCTTTTTATTATGATGTATTTATTTCTGATTTGTTATTTAAAGTTACCGAAAAGGTGTCATTTAGATTTTTTTTAAATAAATTAATTTTGTTTCGCAACGAATAAATTCAACGCTATGTTTATTAATTGATTAATTGTTTTCATAATTTTTGTTCATAAAAATATAGGCATATTATGTGCATGCCTACCATATTTTTATATACTTTTTTGTGGTTGACTGGTCGAATTTAAAAATTTAGTACTACTACATACTTTTTCCTTTTTATTATGATGTATTTATTTCTGATTTGTTATTTTTGTTTAGTTTTTATTTTTTGGTGCTGTAAAGTGTGTTGTATTTTATATTGTTTTTATTTTGTTTTGTCACCCTATGGTTATTCCTTGCGGAAAAAAAAAAATATAATATAATGTCCATTGCAATATTATCTTAGTGAGAGGATTATCATGACTTTATTTATTATCTACATCACAAGTAGGTATATTTTTTATTGCATATTTAGGAGGCTATTAGTCCAGCAGTGGACTGTAACGGGCTGTTAATTATGATGATGATATGTAAATACATCCATCCTCACAAACTTTCCCATATTATAATATTAGTAGGAACCCTATTATATATTAGGATATTAAGTAAGGTAAGATAGGAGGAAAACAACATTCGTTCAAGATACCTAATATAAACACTTTATTCATAAGTTTTGAATACGTCCTGTACCTACACTTTCCAATCATTCTGTCTTACCTATCACTAGAAATATTACTAACGTAGGTACGTAGATAAATAAGCAGCGCACCTATCTTTGCAGTTTCCAACCACGTATTTCAGCGCTGGTGAACTTAGAATTACATAGGTAATCAAATACCTACCATGAAAGAATCCACTTTTGGAAGGTTATCTGATTGAGCTTGAACAAGACCAGCTTCTAATTTATTAGTCCTACATACCTACTCATATTAAGTCCTACGCTTTAAACTTTTTCACAATTTTTTATATTTTTCTATAACAACACTTTATTTAAATAAATTGCGATTATAATTAGATAAAACCTATAATTACTTTGTCGTAGGGTACCTACGTACTGCGATTATAATTCGATAAAACCTATACGATCCTTATCTGCTAGGTACCTTTCTAATAGACTATCGATACTATCGATACTTTACCTACATTTTGAACTACAGGCACAGCACTAGAAATCCGCCATATTTGTGTACACGGAAGTTTAGGTATACACGTTTTTTCTGTAGGTATGTTGTGTCCATTCTTTTTCCTTAGTCGTAGGAACGGCGTACCTGTCATCCTTCCCGCGCTACTATGTTCTTTAATAAGAGACGGGACTGCCATACATTAAAATGAAACCAAATTAGGGCTGAAAGGTACTGCCAACCTAACAACATCGTACTGTGGATTGGTTTAGACATTTGCTATCTCTGTCATCTGTATATGACGTGAAAGAGATGGCGATACGACGCCATTAATATTGGCTCATTTTTCTTAGCCAATTTGTTTTGTTCTAAGTTGCGCCAGCCTGCCTGCCGTAGCTAGCTAGATAAAGAAAGACTAAAGATTCTCTGGGACAAGCTCGGTTTCAAGAAGTCGCAAATTTTGCAATTTCTTTGTTGATACTTCCTCATTCTAACGCGGATATAGAACGGGTTTTCAGTGCTATGAACCTAGTGGAATCTAAATTGAGAAATCGCACGAAATTGCCGCTAATGTCATCAATTTTAAGTATTCGCGCAGGATTGACACTCGCAGGAAAATGTTGTAACAACTATACTCCTCCTGAATTAGTGCTTAAAAAATTTGCACCAATGAAACATACGTCTGCTGCGACTGAAAACGATAACGATACGTCATCTTCTGAATAATACACGTATTAGTCTACCCTTAAGTCATTCATAATTTTGTACTACATTTTATTACAAAATAAATATTTTTTTCATACCTAACTTTATATTTGTAATACCTACTAACTTAATAAACCATATCGAAATAATTATACTCTTTAAATATAGGCGCAACATGCGCCCCTATAATTGGTGACTCCGACGTGACTTTCGTGAAACCAATACAATATACACATTAAAGAACCAATAAGCCATGACACGAAAGTGGAGATCATCCCTACAATATTGCTGACCTTACTATGTTTACTTCAAACCTCTCATCAAAATCCTCCTCAATTTGACACAAATATAGATGATTTAAGATCAAATCAAAATATAACCACTTAACCTCTCAGTGACTACTTAGTTCTTCGCGAAAATAGTTCCTCTTTCTTTTCCTTGTTTCCTGCAGCTCCCCAATGTCAACAATTATTGGATGTTGATGCTTTTCAATTGGGGGCTACAGTTACAATCTGGAAAGTTAATACAGGTGACACAGGGTCCACTGGAATTTTAGTATGGGAAGAAGCAGTGGCCACCAAATGCACTATGGATTGGCTGGGAGTGACCTCTCAATTCATTTCAGATTCAGTTTAAATCAAGATCTAATGAGAAAAAAATCTCTACGACTAAATGATCTGCTGAAAATGATCCAATTTTACACAATGGTGCGTGCGTAAATAAATAAATATGTTTGTTTTATAATTTCAGAATATACAAACAACAGAGTCCACATCAGCAATTAATAAGTTTAATAATAAGTTTATTTCACAACTATTATTAAATTATACAGTTTAAGAGGCTACCTTCATATTAAATCATATTTTTCAAATCGTTTTGAGTGAAACCTAAAGCTCTTACAAATACAGAAAAAATTACATGTTATAATTGATCATATTTCATATTAATCTGTTAATCACATAACATGTTTTAAGAAACTTTGCTCGATAGAAAAAAATTGCAAAGTAGCCTCTGAAAATAGTCTCCTTTCCAAATTTCTCAATAGTACATGAAGTATTGTTTATTAAATTAAGTTCAAATGTGTATCATCTATTTAGTAAGTAAGATGTTAATTTAGATTTTCAATAAAGCTATTCCTTTAATTTATATAAATTATTTTTGATTTGTCACTTAGGACGTTTGTTCCAAGCACCTTCCGTGTGCCTCTTCTCTTTCGTTTCTATTCAATGCGAAAGAGAGAGATTCAGCGGAGAGACCAATCGATCACGTAGCGCTAGAGTATCGTATGCAGCTAGGCCACGCCCCTCAAACTATGATTTTATTTGAATGTATCGTCTTAATAATAAGTTTTATTTCACAACTATTAAATTATACAGTTTAGTAGTTTACAATAAGGTTTTTTTTGTAACGAATTTATCACGGGTGTGGCCACAGAATTAAATAAAAATCGGTGTCGTAGGCTGGGAGCGACCATACAAGGTTAAAATTCGTTATTAGTTAGTTAGTTTTAGAATAATTGGAATTAGTATAATGAATAGGCTGTATGATCGAGTTTTCCCTTTGCCATCACTCGAGGTTGAAAAAGAAATAAGAAACGTCAGAGGACAAGGCAGTTACCTCGAGTGGTGGACAAAGGAGTTGAAATTAATCGTTTTGAGGAAGATTATAGAGGCACGAGAGAAAAAGACACGTCGGGTCCGGGCGGGGCCGCGCCTGGCACGCCCGAGGCTCCAGAGTGGGCAGATACGATGGCAGGGCCACTGTGGAAGCCGAGGGCAGTACCCTCGGGCGTCCCTGCTGAAGGAGAGGCCACGACGGCTTCGATCGTCGGGACACGTGCATCCTAGCACGGCCTAGTATGTGCGCGCCGGAGATCGTGCAGGGACGGAGCCGACTGCAAACCACCACGACGCGAGATGAGAGCGTCACCTGCCAACCTCCAGCCTACAGCCTGTGTCGGACTAGACGTGTAGTCCGCATTCCATTGCAAGTTTCTGAAGAATGAAGATAAGAACAATACAGGGTTTAAAAGTATCAACAACCTCGAGTGTATTTGTATTGTGAAACGTAAGTGTCTTTTAACTGTTAACCCCCCCGGTTGTAATGTAGGTACATGAGCTAGCCGGGAAACATCTCTCTCCCCCTATTTCTTCTCCTAAATTCTCCTTCTATCTTCTGCTTGCAGCAGAGGACTAAAAACCCTCGCATATGCATATTTACAATAATTGATATAATAAAATATAATGACACATACTTACCTACCCACGAAGGGAAACAGTCTAAAACCGTTGAAAACTACTTTAGAATAGGAAGTTCCCTGACCTCTGTGCTAGGATAACCTGTGGATTACCACACAGGGTCATATTTTGGCACATTCATCTAAGAAATGTAGTGGAATCCTGACTTCTGTTAATGTTTCAAAGCCTTGCGAAATGACTTCTGAGGAAGTTAAATCGTACAATATTTGCAAAAATAAATTAAAGGCAATAATGAGACTCCGCAAAAAAATAAAAATATCAAGGCCAATGACTCAATTAGAATAATTACTGAATACGAAAACGTGAAAATTAAATAGCAATTCTTTAGTAGTATTACTACAGCGCTAATTAAAAAAATGCCCCAAGAAACAAAAACGGAGAAGAAGACAAAAACAGAAAATGATGGCTCTAGTAATTTATAAAAAGTCACCCGCCTGATATAGGCTACTCAGAAGACTGTTCACACTGCCATGGCAAAGCAGTTTAAATAAATTACAGAGTGCCACTGAAACCTGGAATAAATAAATATGTATTTTCGTCTCTAAAATCAATGTCAAAACAACAGACATCGCTCGTATATTGCAAGAATGTCATACAAAAATCAGGTATTTTTACTTTTTAATAAAAAAGCATCCTTGAGTCATACATTTTTTAGTGCAAAGGTGTCCGAAAGTTAATTACAGACACTTAGCTCCTTAGCTAAACAAAATGCATTTTATGGTCCCATCCGGAAGAAAGCATGAAACTTGGCATGCATGTAGCTTTTACATATGTGCTTTAATGTAAAAGTAGGAACACGTCGAGAAATCTTTTTCCTCCGTCCCTTTCGGAGACAGGAAATATAAGACCTGTGGCAAAATCTGAAATGTTTAGAAGATAAAAACGAAGACGAAGATGAAAATGAAAATTGTGTAGACGAGAAATTTAACGAAGACTACACTACATCGTTTTTAGATGATAAGGCCAGGATTAAACATAACATAACGTTACGAACCAGAAGGGAAATCGAGTAGATGTCGTTTTTTATGCCTATCATGACGACAGTCTCAAGCGTTATACACGAGAGAAGCGGGTAACAGGACTTCGTCAAAAGGTCACATCAGCAGGTAAGATTCCAAAAAGTTGGCAAAAGTTTCTACGTTCATCGGACAACAAAAAAAAATCTCTTTAACTTCGTAGCTGATGGACTACAGCAAGCCCAACATGTAGAAACGATAGTAGTAAACAAAGGGGAAGGAGTTTTAAGCAAAAATGCCGAAGACATGTCTTCCCTGAAGTCAAAACAAGAAGAAGCGGACTCCAGACTCTTCCTTGATGTCTTTCACGCTGTGCAGCATGGTCACACGAATATTATAATTAGAACTGTGGATACAGATGTAGCTGTTCTAGCAATTTCCTGGTACGAAAAGTTTCAAAAAATGAAGTTGGAAAAATTATGGAGGTGTTGGCAGAGCTTTATGTATAATTTCTATTCACCAACTCGTGAACACACTCGGTCCAGACAGGTGCAGTGGTATATTGTTCTTCCATGCATATACAGGCTGTGACACTGTATCAGGATTTAGTAAGAAGGGAAAGAAGTCGTTTTGGAAAGCATGGCAGTCACGGCCTGTAAATGAAATTGAAACCCATCATTTGGATGTTTTGGCAAGATACGTTATCCTGGTCTACGTCAAAACAAGCGACTTGAGAGAAATTGACCAAGCTCGAAAAGCGTTGTTCATAAGGGGACGAGCTATCGACAATGTGCCACCAACATTTGGTGCTCTTGTGCAGCATACAAAACGAGCATGTTTGCAAGCAGGATTAATCTGGGGTTAGAGCTTGGTATCAAACCCTGAACTACGAGGATTGGGGATGGAAGAAAGAAGATGGTATTTGGACTCCATTATGGAGTACAACCAAAAAAACCTCAGCATCCATAAGGAGTTGACAAAGTGTTCCTGCCGCAGCTGCATCACAGGTCGATGTTTGTGTAGAAAGTCAGGGCTTCCCTGTACTGGCCTCTGTAAATGCGGGGGAGATTCCTGCGATAGGAATTAAAATAAATATAATTTTGACTTGACATAGTTTTAATAAGTGTACACTTGTACTTACTCCAATTAACGTTAGCTTTCGTAGTCTTTTTAATTATTTTTTTTAAAACCGCAAGTCCTATCAACTTACATCCAAAGACTGTATTATAGAGAATTTAATGAGGAACATATTGTTTTTTGACAGTTTTCACGTAGCTTTATTAGTTTTCATAAAAAAAATAAAAAACCACGTTTAGGGACATAACAGAGGGGGGAAGGGGGAAAATAGTATTTCTCGACGTGTTCCTACTTCTACATTAAAGCACATATATGTAAAAGCTACATGCATGCCAAGTTTCTTGCTTTCTTCCGGATGGGACCGTATTTCAAGCTAAGGATTTTAACAATAATGAATTATTTTGTGTTATGTCACTATTGCAATGTTGTTACTAATTGTGTGCAACAATTTTAACTAGATATATGACGTTATTGTTAAAAACTCAACTCACATTTTTGTACTATTTATTTGTTATTATGGCGCGGCCCGCCTCTACCGTAGTCTACAGTCCTATTTAGCTACGGTCGCTACCGAAACAAAACGACATTGTACAGTAGCAGCTAATAGCTAAAGCAATAAAATATGTATGATGTATAGTATATGGTTTACACTTTGGGAACAAAGAATTTAATAAGAAAAAAGTCGCCTAAGAAGTCTGCAGTTCCTTCAATAATTATAAAGGCTGATTTTACTGATTAAATGTTGAATGAGTTTCCATTTCATGTTTATAAAGCATCAGGTATCTATTTTTAAATAATTTTTTGACGTTTTGAATCCGTACTGTTTAATTGTAACAATGTCTTTAATAAAAGAGTTTTACAGAAAAAGGTTCTTACTTTGATTCGGGTCCACAATTAAGGGGAAGTCAGTCATCAAAATCCAACTTTTAATCAAATTTTTTCAGAAAACCTGATCTATTTACGAAACTGAAAAAAATAAATAATGATTTTAATGATATGACAAATATTGTTATTGTTTTGAAAATATGATTAGTAACATTTTACTCGATAGAAAAAAAATCCTAAGTACCTACACCTCTGAAAACTTAATTTATCAAATTTTATGGCTATAATATAGATGGTACCATTACAAAAATTAACATGAATATTTTTTTTGGTAATTATCTATCGTTTCATTGTAAAATTATTTCTATGTTGAATAAGATTTTTTTTAAATTGCGTTTTAAACAAATATTATCGCTTACGTTGAATCGCTTACTGTTTCTATCCTGCTCGCGTGCGCGCGATTCTAGATAAATGCGTTCTGCTCTTTCATCACTAATTTTTCCATCGACCACTTCCCCTTAAGTCTAAAGTTGTATTAGAACCATCTCCACCCGCGGCACCCGCTATACATTATCACTCTTATTAATAAACTCGAAGTAGCGACGTAGTAACTAAACTGTATTTCGTCTCCGTCTAACAAATCTGCAATTCATTATGATAGACGGAGACGAAACACAGTTTAGTTATTACGTCGCTACTTCGAGTTTATTAATAAGAGTGATTATGTACAACTTTAGGTTCATAAATGTGGAGTCGAATTGACCTTAACTACCACTGGTATGGATGCCGAAGAATATAAATAAGAGAGTGATTGGAGAGTATCATTAATTTTATTTATTTTATTGTACATTGCTATTAAGGAAAATGAACACTGAAATAAATAAAATTAATAATTTGTTTCCAATCACTCTCTTATTTATGATTCATCGGCATCATAACTGTAATGTAAAAAATTATCGATATTGATAGAAAGCTAAAGTACAGCGGGCCTATTCTGCTCAAAACGCATGCGATAATCGTTTGGTTGCGATACTATTACGATGTTAGAATAGCGCTGTCAAAAATCCGTATTCTCCTACTATTGTGTCAGAGCGGTTTGAAAACTTCCAAGCGATATCAAAACTTCTTGAGTAATGTTACCATCGTAATAATGTTAATCATTATATCAACAATTTTTCATGTATATTTTAAATTAATTAACGATTTTATTATATATTTCGATTATAGAACCATAAATACATCGATGAACACTTAATGCTATTTTTTATTTGCTAATAATATGAATATGAAAAATAAATCTTTTTTTCGAATGGCAACATGTTGGTTATAATATTATGACAATTTTTTTTTTATTTAACTTCCATGAAAAAGGCAATAAAACTGTATTACTATACAGCCAATTCTTATTTTATTTTTATCATAAAAGTAATTAATTTCGTGAACGTCAGACAAAATATAATACGCTGACTAAACTATTGTGAAACACAGATAAATGAAAGACTAGGTACATGTTTTCGACTTTTATTTTGGTCAATTCTGCTTTCTCCGTCAAAATAGGGGCGTAATGTTTCTTAGCGATGGCTTAAGTAGTCAATAATTTGTAATAAACACTAAATAATGGTAAAAAAATAACAATAAAGTCAAAAGAAACTAACTTTTTGAAAACCATTTCATTATCGTAGTTTGACAGATCGGCGAACTTGTTTAAACGAGGAGAATACGAATCTATGAAGTTCCATACAATGACCTCGCGTAACGATTATCGTTTGAAAATCGCTAAAACGTCATTGCTAATGACAAGGATAGTACGGATTTTTTAAATAGCGCCAATATGGCGTTGCTTTGGCGCTGCTTAAAACGAGGAGAATAGGCCCGCAGCACTATATTTTAATCTGTTATGTTGGTATTCCTGTTGCTTGACGGGATTGTTTGTGTTATGTTGGTATTTCTGTTGTTTGACGTGACTGTTTGTGTTATGTTGGTATTCCTGTTGTTTCTTCTGTTATGTTGTACCCAAACTGATCAACATTCGATTATATTGGCCAATGTGTCAATATATTTTTTCTCTTTCAGTACCTACTGCGCTCTACTGTTTTCCACATACAGTTGAGGTTTTTCATTGAAATAAAAATGGGAAATAAAAGTTGTCAACAAACGAACTACATCCAAAAAGTAGCTTTATCGGCGACGTTTTCAGCATATGAATGAAGTATTGAGGTAAGATTCAAATTAGAGAATGAGGCTATGACATTACAGAAATTAGCTGTCCAACGAAATATAATTATTGATCCCTGCAGTCTCTTTATTGACGACGAATACTATTACATTGGAGCAACACCAGACGATCTGGTAGGAGATAAGATAACATAATCATCGAAGTCAAAATTCCGATGTCAGCTGCGAAAATTAGTATTGACGAATAAAAAAAGAATACTTACACAATGACCCTACCCATATTAACACAAGACACAATTGGTATTATCAGGTATATACAGGCCACTTACATATTATCAAAAGAGATATGTTTATTTTCGCCATTTGGGTCCATGAAAATCAACCACTCAAAGTAGAGTATATTCAAAGGGAAAATTAAAGTTCTTCTATTCTATGTGTCTATTGTCAGAATTAGTAGATCCCAGAGAGGTATGTCAATAAGAAATACACAAGTAATCGAGAAAAATGTAGAAAATCTTCCTATGTGTTGTTTCTGGACCCTTATCAAGATTTTTTCCAAATCAAGAATCAATTCTTGAAGATGCAGAAGATCTTCTCATGTATTCCGCACACTTGAGAAGGCAATTAGATTTTTCGGAATTTTAGGTTTTTAACTGAACCAATCCCAGATATCCGAGAGGTATGTCAATAAGAAATATGATTATGTTAAAATACAAACATAATAATTATAATTAATGATTGGAAACACTAAGTTTGACGCCCTAGATCGCCTTTCCCGTTTAAAACATCACAATTAACTATTTTCCTAGAGCTCTGTCTCGCGACACAAAACGATACCAACGAAATCTAAGGTAACTTATTACTGCGCACCTGGTCAGTATAACTAGTCAAAGGGGAAAAAATTGGCGAAAGGGGGAGTCAGTCTTAAGGCCCCTCCATAGGCTTAGTACTCTATGGTATATGTCCACCTGAACTACATAATAGGTACAAATCGTATAATTTAACGATACTGAAAGGCGCGCGAATGTGAAGTCTAGACACGTTCACTCCATGTTCGCGCTTTTCGGTCCTTTTGATCGCGGGACAAAAACCGACAAAAATCCGCGAATAGTCCGCGAACTCCCCACGAGTCGAGAAGCCGCTAATCAACTCCACACACCTTCGCGGGCGAAATCGCGAGTAGATTGAAACATGTGACCGATAAGTTTTTATAAAATCATTTTTTTTATTATCACATTAAATTAAATATATGCATAATGTTTTTTACTATGTTGAATGTGGCTGGTCTCGCAAGTCATTCACCACATTAACAATTTAGAACCACTGAGGAGAAGACTGTTTCTGAATTAATTAGCCCATGAACTAACAATCGAGGAGCTAAGCGGAAGAAGTTTAAAAAACTGTTGGATTGTCGACAAACTAAAAAGATTTCGTCCTCCTTCCCAGGAAGAAGAAACTGAACGCCCACACCTCCTAGAAGAAAACGATGCTCAACACGCATTAGCAAAATTGGTGAGAAACCTGGCAAAGGAATGAGACTGCAAATAAAAAAAATTGATAAGATAATTATAAGAAACGACTCGCACTTGGCCAGTTTTTTTCCTAATAAAAAGTTATCCAATGTCATTTTCGGCTCGAAACGTGCTAACTTTCCTAAAGTCGCTTAAGAACAGGCGGTGGCAAGGTTACATGTCATGTTTTAGGGAACACGGTATATTTTTGTTCGATTTCATTATTTTGAACAATATTAAATTTTTTGAATAGTTGAATAATGTTTGCTGTTTCGCACTGCATCCGTTCCGAATCCGTGAAAATACGTTCTGAATAGTCGTAGAACTGTTTGCATGATATGACGGAGAGAAATCGGATGTCTGAAATCGGATCTAGTGCGTAAACTATCATACAAATAGTTCAACGACTACTTTGGAACGTATTTTGACGGATTCGGATCGGATGCAGTGCGAAGCTGCACTTATGGTACGAGATGTTATTTTTAACATTTTGACTTCATGCTCAACATTTCCTTAAGAAAATACGATACGACATACAAAAATAATCGTCACTTACAGTTGCCCTTAAGTTTTACTTATAAATATTTTCAACATTATCACTGTTGCTACATTCAAGAAGTCTTTTTTTCTTTTTCTTATTATTATTTTTTTGAGGATTTGAGATGTCATCGGTTTCTGCAATATCCACTCGTTTTGATTTAAAGGTATTGTACTGTTCTGTGATGAGTATCTTGAAGTTATGGAATGTTTTTGCTGCAATGTGGTTTCTGGCTTCTTGGAACATTTGCTCGAAATGGTGTAAATTGTGTCTGGAAATGTAAAGATATTACTTTTTTTATGCGATCTCTATAATTTTGAAATCATTGGTAAGGTGAGTGTTCAATGAATAGCTATTTAAACAAAAATCGACAAACCCATTCCCAACCCATTATTTTTATATAAATGTTAGGTATATATACATTTTTTATTTTATTTATTTATTTATATAAGTTTTAATTGATGTGAGAGAACTATATATATTTTTTATGAAATGTGAAAGAACATATCAAGGTTATTGCGTTTATAGTGATAGATTTCTTCATCGAATGCCATTTGACACACATATTAAATAATTACCGAATAATTACTATGGACGGACTTGTGTGGTAGAACTTTTACTCCAAAAAGGCTACTTACATAGACAACAAAACTGACGCCAACAATTCCTTAGTCACCAGTAAATGGTTAATATAGGCTCTAGTGTGCTTTTTACAGGCCAAACACTGACAATCTTCCAGAATTGGTTTAAATTCGTCTTTATATCTAAAATATTAATTAAATTATTTGAATTATCGTAAGAGCAAGCAAAATATCGCAATAAAATAAAATAATACCAATTGTATTTTTTTACGTAAATGATAAATAGATCACAGTATAGTTTTAATCTATGTCTAATAAATCAATATTTCTTAATGGTGAAAACTGGTGTCACATGGTAGAATAATCGGGTCAGCAGATTTCGATGCCTGGAGGCAATGAGACTAGCATTACATCTACAGGATTCTTACTAGAGAGTAAAATGAAAGAAAAAATATAAAGAAAACAAGTTTTTAAGTTAGCGGATTTGCAATTAATTGGCTAGCCGGCCTTTCATTTTTGAAAGAGAAGCACGTAACAAATTCAGGACTTCATAGCAAATAATATTAAGTATTTTTTCCTAACTTCATGAGTTAATTTACGGCTCCAGGAACTGTGTTCCTAGCCTAAGGGTATCCAGCGGAAAACAATTAGATGATCAAAAATAAATAAAATGGTAAATATAATTTTGTTTTACTTATCACCTTTGATCATTCATATCCAAAATGCAAAGTTCATCATCTGACACTGCTGTATTATCAAATTTAAGAACCAAAGCATACCCCAAATTTGTCAATTTGGCAGGATATGACCCATCAAATACATCCCAGCCTTTTTCAATGGCGGCCACAATCACAGCAGGGTTCCAGCAACCTTCTAAGATATGTACAAGATCAGATGGCAGTTGTTTCTGTAATTAAATTTTTTTTTAAGTTTTTTCAGCAGCCTAACTTAAGACTAACCTGCATGATTTATTTGGAAAACTATGACATGAGACTCGAGTGGAAAAAAAAATGATTATCTTGTATGTTTGGAAGAAAAAGAATTTCTATCCATATTACAAACTAGTGCAACCACAGTGCAACCCACTAATCTCCCGACTTTACTTGCAGACATAAACATAATACCAAGGTCATGCATGTCCTTAAATTATTACAGCACTGAAAATTTTATATTTAAAATTTAGGAGGCATTATCAATCATTATATGTTACTAACCCCAACATCTTCCAAAGTAGGTTCTATTTGTTCTGGTGTAATTTTATGACTATGAACTGCCCCATCCGTCAAACCAGCTAAAGCAATTCCACTGTACACATCTTTATGTGACAATAGGTGCTCTAAACATTTTTGCCTTTCTTTGGTTTGAGTACCTCCCACAAGGACTCCTGAAAATAAAAAAGTAAATAGTAAAATATCTAGGTATATATTTTATAGGGTATTTTGAAAAAACTTTCAAAGATCCCTTTATAAAATTTATTCCGAATTAACTTTCGTGCATCGGTCTAGTATTAACTAGGCGAAGCACGGCTCGATTCCCGACCAAGTACCAATGGGTTTTTTACAATTAAAAATTTAAGTCTATAATCCCATAAACCACACTTAGAGGTATTTCTCACTCTCACACTCAACAGAACTGGCCAATTGTTAGGATAGCCTCACAAATACTATCTCAAATTGGCTAAAAGAAGAAGACTTGTTCCTCCCCTGGGTACCCAGGACCCTATAGCACACGGTTTCGGTAGGTGTTTTCTAACCTTCAGAAGAATTATTTTCTGGCTTCTCAACACTTTTACTTGTACAAATCTTTCTCATTTTTAGACCTGAAATTTTGAATGATAACTATTGATTTATATTACAATACAAAGGCACCATATTTTGTTGTTGTTAATACTATCTATCTGCCCCGGCTTTGTCTGTATATATTTTTAAATGTAACATAAGAATTTATCCCAAAGGATTTCCAGGATAAAAAGTAGCCTATAGCACTCTCCAGCTATTTCTGTGCAATAAAATCACAAAATAGAAAATATTTACAACACAATCATTTGAAACTCACCTATTAAAGCAGTGTTTTGTAAATGTGAGGAAGCTGAATATCTCTTGACACAAGTGTCCAACATTTTACATGTTCGATCAACAGATTTGATTGTTCTTTTGATACCTTCATCCAGAACAATGCGACCATCTGCTATAGCTAATAGAATGTCAGGTTTAAATACCTCCATTATATCCATATATCTAAAAAACAATTTTTATTTAATAGCTGAAGATTTGACTTATGGGGGATTGTAAAAAATAAAAAACCTCTATTTTCTGCCAATTTACTCCCTGCAGATATTTTTATATATATATTTTTTTGTTTTTTTTTGTAAGAATTTTGGAAGTCGCTGCAGGGAATAAATTGGCAGAAAATATTTTGTAATTCAGTGATTTGTATTGTGATTAAACTTTTTTAAAACTATTTCCAACATTTTATTTCACACACAACAAGCATTTAACTCATTTTTTCGCTAGTACCGAATGAAAGTATCGAATTTCTCAGTATTTCTTGGTACTGGATCTCCTTCAGTACCGGGAAATACAAATTCAATTTCAGTACCTACCGGTACTGCAAACCCTACAGACAATAGATAGTATTGAAAAATTTGCCAAACATATTTTGTAGGGTGTGGTGAGTTTATTTGTTTGTATGTAAGAAGTAAACTGCAAAACTACTGGATCAATTTAAAAAAAAATTTCACTCTTATGAAGCTACATTTTTTTCCAGATCATAGGTTTTATTTTACTAAAATAAAGCTAGAACTCTGTAAGTAGCAAATTTTTTATAGGAGGGTCATTATTTTTTTTCACTTTTCAATCATTTTATCAGTTTTGTGCATAGTATACGCGAAAAATTAAGATAAAATGGCAAAAAACAGTACATTCGCCCAAGATAAACAGTTATCTTTCTCCGACCCAGACCTATCTTTATTGGAGAAAGAGCGTACGCCACCCAATTTTATTACTACAAGAAAAAATATGGCGACTAAAATAAATTCGTCCAGAAACTTTCAAGAGGAAGTACTAGAGATTTTAAATGAAATGAAGCAACAACAGGAAGAGCAAATGAAGGATCTAAAGAAAGAAATAATCGCAATTAAAGCACAGAATGAGGAGATTCGGGAAGCACAGGGAAGGATGGATAAAACTGTAATAATAATCTCAGAAGAATATGAGGCCATGAAAATGAAGGTTGAAAAGCTAGAAGAGAATGCGAGGCAAACCAGTGAGCTGAGAATGGAAAGCAGGGAAATGAAGGAAATAATAATAGATATTGAGGCAAAAGTAGAGGAGACAACCAGAAAATTACGTGAGAAATCAGTGGAGATTAAAAACATACCTTTCAGCATTGAGGAGAACAAGATGCAAATTATTAGAAAATTATACTCTGAGCTTTCTTTGGATTTCAATGAGTCTCTTGTCTTGGATGCATATAGATTAACAGCTAAAGATAAAAACAGACGATCGTTAATAGTTGAGATGTGTAACACGAGACATAAGACGGAATTTTTAGGAGCACTGAAGCATTACAATAAATTGAACAGACAACAGCCATTTGGAACTTATGAGATGGGATACGTTGGAGAAAATGTTCCCATATATGCAGATCATTATTTGACACCAAATGCATCTAAACTTTACTTTTGTGGAAGGGATCTTAAACGTAATCACAATTTCAAATTTTGCTGGATTAGCTATGGTAAAATCTATGTTAGGAAGAATGAAAACACGCCAGCCATACTTTTAAGATGCGAAAAGCAAATAGAAGAGCTGAAGGTTTCCAAGTGACTATTTGTTTATGTCCTTATCATAGACGCTACTTCGAATTTTGTTTACCTGCTTGATTACTTATATTCAATAGCTGTAAGTTTATTTATGTTCTTTTATGTTTCTTACAATGTACCAAATATTACCAATCTCACTCTAACCATTCAGTCACAGTCACGCCATATACCTTCTGGGAGCTTTTGCTCATCATTCAGTACGCAAGTGTATTTTTCCTTGTACCAATCACAATTTCACCCATTTATGATAAACTATAAAACACTTATACTTCTAACAAAAAGTACAGGCAAATTGATCAGTCCTAATAATAAATACATGATGAACACGTTTACATTAGCTATAACACTCTTGACCGTATTGCATTGCCTTTATCCCCCAGAGCTATTAATGTATCTAATAGTACATAGTAGTACTTCAGAATATTTAAAGTGATAGATCTCAGTGAAGTAGTTGAGGATATTGGCTGTGTAATGGGGGCACGGAGTGTTTATGTGACTAGACCAGAGGACTGTAAATCAAATCTAATATCCACGGATGATAGCCTAACTGTACTCACACAAAATATCAGAAGTATAAATAAAAATTTGAATGAACTCGAAGTTTTCCTTAAGAGACTTGATATTGAAGTTGATATAATTATTTTGACAGAATGTTGGCTTAGCGATAAATATACACACTTTCCATTATTGGACTATAACTATCATTGCTCTAAAAACTATATCAATCAAAACGATGGTATAGTTATATACACAAAACCGAGTTTGAATGTCAAAATTGTCGAACCTATTTTCGAGGATGGAAGTTGCTTAGTCCTGACGTTGGAACATGAACTTTCTATAATAGCCATATATAGATCCCCAAATTATAGTAGACCCCAAAATAAAGACAATTTTTTAAATTCCCTCAATAGAATCATGCAGGATGCAAAAGGTAGGTCATGTGTTTGTACCGGAGATATAAATATTGATATTGCTCAAGATAATAGTGATAGTTTTAGTGATAAGTACCTTAACCTCGTTGCATATCATGGTTATTATCCGGCATATACTTCTCCAACTCATAATAAGACATGCCTTGATCATATATTGCTAAAAACAAACAATGAAGCTGCCAGTGTAGTGTGCGAGTCCACAATGACCGACCATTATACCCCCTTATTATCTATTAGGATGAAAATGGATCGTCTGAAAACTCATCCCAGAGTAACATCAAAAATTAACTATGATATTCTAAAACAGGAACTACATCAATTTGATTGGTCCTGCTTGTATGGTACTAAGGATGCAGATTTTGCTGCTGAAATGTTTATGGACACTTTAAAAACTATGATTGACAAATGTAAAACACCTATACATATACCACGTAAAAAAAATAACCTAAAATCGTGGATTACTCCGGGACTATTGAAATGTATAAAAAAACGGGACCTCTTACACCGAAAATGCAAAAAGAATCCCACTGATGCAGACATTAAATACACGTACCTAAAATATAGAAATACTTGCAGTAATATATTTAAAAACTTGAAACATTCTGAAGCACGTAGGAAAATTGAACAAAATCTTGATAACCCTAAAAAAACTTGGAACAACATAAAATCTATTTGTAATATTGATAAACCGAAAACAAAATCTTTAGAACTGCTTGGATTGGCTGGCAATCCAGTGGAATCAGTCAATAAAGTCAACCAGTTTTTTACATCTATTGGAGAAAGTTTGGCTCGGGGTATTATGTCTAAATCTAAAATGACTGAAAAAGAGCTGATATGTAAAGCAGCCAACCGTATACCAAACTTCAACAGGTCTATGTTTGTGGCGCCTACAGATCTGTGTGAGGTTTCCAAAATAATAAGTGACATGAAAAGCGGCACGGCACCAGGTTGGGATGGCATAAATGGGGAGATCTTGAAGAATCTGAAAAGCCATGTAATAGAACCTATCACCTATATAATAAACTTGAGTATCGAAACTGGAAAAGTACCAAAAGTATTAAAGATTGCAAATGTCTGTCCTATATACAAATCTGGTGACCCATATGACTGCAATAATTATCGCCCCATCTCTCTTCTTTCGACCATAGGTAAAATCTTAGAAAAAGTTGTAAACAAAAGACTGATGAACTATCTTGAAGAAAATGATATTTTAGCAGCCAGTCAATTCGGGTTTCGGGCAAGGAGAAGCACTGAGGATGCTGTAACTTTTCTTACAAACATTGTAGCTCAAAACTTGGACCGAGGCCAGAAATGTATTGGTACATATTTAGACCTTACAAAAGCATTCGACACAGTGTCGATTCCATTATTATTAGGGAAATTGGAGTCATATGGAATACGAGGTTTAGTTTTGTCGTGGTTCAAAAGTTATCTTTCGGATAGGAAACAATTTGTTAAACTTGGATGTGCAGAGAGTGAAATGCAAGAGGTGTCCTTTGGGGTTCCACAGGGAAGTGTTCTTGGGCCGACGCTGTTTCTGATCTACATAAATGATTTGTGTGGGTTGGATTTAGGGTCGGCCAAAATTATAACTTTTGCTGATGATACGGCCATTCTCTTCGAAGGAAAAAACTGGGTAGAAGTGCAGAATAACGCTGAGAAGGGAATGTCACTAGTGTCAATTTGGCTTGAAGATAATTTACTAACACTCAATGTATCAAAAACAAAATACCTGTGCTTTCACTTATCAGCCAAGTCAAGACCCCCGCAATCCCTTACTATTAAGATCCATGAAGGCCAATGCGTTGATAGTCAGCACTGTAAATGTCAGGAATTGGACCGCGTTGACCAAGTGAAATATTTAGGAGTCCTCTTGGACCACACATTAAACTGGAAGATGCAAATTGATAGCTTGGCAGCTCGAACGAGAAAGTTATTGCACATCTTCAGGAAGCTCCGTTCTGTTTGTGAGAAGGGCGTAATAAAAACCGTTTATTTTGCTTTATGCCAGGTAGTGCTTACTTATTGTATTGCGGCATGGGGAGGTGCTGCTAAGACTACTTTTATAAAAATTGAGCGTGCACAACGGGCAGCGCTAAAAGTAGCCTTTTCGAAAACTTTTAGATTTCCTACATATCTTTTGTACACCGAAAATAAACTACTGTCTGTCCGGCAGCTGTTTATTCAGAGAACAGCTTTGATGTTTCATAAATCAGCACTGCAGACTGTCATTAATCCCAGGCATAACCTGCGCGAGTTAAAAACCCGTCCACGCCCTTGGAATATTCCCTTTACAAAAACCACTTCTGCACGTAGATTTAATTATTACCTCGGTCCTTACATTTATACTCATGCCAATAATGATCTGCAATTGATTTTAATGACTAGAAGTCAGTGCAGAAAGGCAGTTTGTAAATGGTTATTCAAAAAAGACTACATACAAACGGAATTGTTTCTGAATCCCCCACTATTGTGATCTGAATGACACTGACACCTCTCAAATGGATTTATTGGAATTGGTACGTTATGTTGGTTTTTGGTATATTGTACACGCTTGTGTTGCCGTATGATTGCGTGACCGAAATAATATATGTAAAGCAAATGTGTAATTTTGTATTCATAAATTATCTGCTTTTCGTGAGTATACTGTGTGCGAATCCATTGTGTACCCTCATTTGTATTCTTTATTTTTTAAATATTTTAAATCTGACTGTATACATTGTTTGATGCCTGTTTTTATTACATGAAGGTGGAAATGGATGAAACCCTGGCTACCCATAATACAGGGAATCCTAGTTTGGGAGCCAGGAACATCACATATTATATGCAAATTTTGGTTATAAATAAACATATTTTTATTTTTATTTTTTTTTTTTTTTATTTCCATGGGCAAAGCTGGGCAGAAAGCATTATTATCATAGCAAATAGAAACATTATTAGTCTAATAGAGGGTACTTTTATCTGAGATTTAAAAAAAATAAGTAGCATTTCTAGATTTTGATTCACTATTTCTCATTGTAGTCCAAAGAAATGTGGCTCTCTAAATTGTGTGGGAAATAAGTTGCCAATCTTTATCTTTACCTGTCTGCAGTAATCATTTTCTTTCCATTTCTGGTCCATAAAGGTACACTGTCTTTTTCAAAGTGCCCAATAGGTACCTCTTCAGTAATATCATGTAAAGTAGAACATGAAATATGATCATTTAACCCTGAAAACTTTGCAACACCCTCTCCTTGGAATTTCACTCCAGTTTCTAGTTGCAAGGAATTTGATAGTGGTATCCATAGTAAATGTGGAGAAGTAAATATTCGAGTTAGTACATCTGCAGTTAAATGCGCAACACTAGCACCCTGTAATGTCAAATTTAAATCTATAGAAAATTAAGAGTCTCGAGTTAATATTTTGTATGTTAGTCAATATTGTGTTTACACTATTATGGAGCATAGTATTTCAGATGGACCTACTAGGCTATGTTTTATTACTACAAGAATGTTTTTGCATAGGTAGGTAGGTATATAATAAATTCCAATATCACATTATGTAAAATCAGTGAAATTAGCCAATTTATGTACAAAAGATATTTACTTACCCTTGTGTACAGAGCGGCAGTTGGTGTGTCAATAACACCGTCAGTTCTGGCGAATCCTGAAAGGGCACCTATTCGTTCACCACTGTTACCTGCTTGTTTGATAACGAAACGCATTTTCATGATTCAAAATTATCTTATATTATTCAGTTTTAAGAATATTTATACGGAACTCGAAACATAACCTCAAAATTCACGCACTCACTATCGAACGTTATTGACGTTTAAATTTTAAATGCCTGCCTACCAACTTCCTAACTGTCGTTAGGCAAAATAATTTATAGTCAAACTGCCCAATCTTGTTATTACGTAGCGTAGAATAATGTAATATACATACAATACATAATATAATCTAATCTACTTTGCTAATATTAAAATATTAGTACGTAAGTGCCTATTATAAAATATTATAAATTAACCGCGCTGAGGATTTAGTAGTTTCCGTATCCACTAGGCTAGCTAATTATTCACTAAACTAAAACAATATATCCCGAAGGATATCCGAGATAAAATGTAGCAAAATGTACATACATTGCTTCGTTTTGACGTTAAACAAACATTATTATCTACAAACAAACGCATCTTCTTTTAACAATAATAATTGGCATTTTTGGGACAGGATTTTCGTTAAGCTCTTCCTGTAGACTATATGAAAGGCCCTATATTCCCTATTTTTTTTTAAATTTTACACTCTGTAGTTTTGGAGATAAAATAACGGTTCATTTTCGTATATTTTCTTTAAAATATTTTAAACTATGGATTAAAAAAATATTGTATTCCTTTTAACGAGTCCTTTCGACTACGTCGAGGAGTTTGTGGTCGGCATGGCGCGCCGAATGTTCGAGCGTGCGGACAATGGCCGACACGAACATCTCCGTGGCATCGCCCCTGCGCATGCGAAGGCCACTCAACGGCCACCACCTCCCTCGGGAGCTGGTGGAACCTCTTGTCTGGTCAGACGATGACTAGACATGGACCCAGTGTAGAGAAGACATCGCCAGGATAACCAGGCAGCCGCTGGCCGCCTTGGCGCCACCATAGGCGTCTAAAGAAGATACCGGGGGGTCGTCTCTCCCCGAGAAATTGTCGGCGCAACGGGGGTTGCCCCAGCGCCTCCCGATCCGTGCCGAAGGTTCCAAATTGATCTGAGGTTCCAACCTGAGGTTCCAACTAACTAACTAACTAACGAGTCCTTTCACTTTATGTCACATGAACTTCAGTGGTCACATGAAGCACTTAAAAAAATTTTTTTTTCCTTTAAATATTACCTTCAAAATTTACCCCCAACATCAAAATTCGATTATTTACGCTATAGGTACCTAAGTCCGAAATTGGATCATGAAACTCTATCATGTTCCGAGAAAATAAGCTGTGACAGACAAAGAGACACATGAGTTTCCGTTTTTTCTTCTTCTTCTTTTTTATTATGGCTCCACCAATGTTCATCGGTGATTTGCCAATGTCAAGTATTATAGCCTTTATAGTGTATATAGCCGATAAATCGGTATTTAAGATAATCCCGCCGACCGTGATATGTCTTATTAATCACTGATTAATCACAACCATCACAGCGCGAACAGGATTAAACTGGATTCCACATCACGCCACGACGAAAACGCGTTCGTATGTCGCCATGACCGGATGTGGAATCTTCCGTTTTTTCATTGGAGATGTTCGGAACCCTAAAAATGAAATGCTTTTATGATTCCACATCCTGTCATGGCGGCGAACGCTCGCGTCACGTCATGGCGTGATGTGGAATCCGGTTTATTCCCGTTCGCGTTGTGATGGATGTGATTAGTCAGCGATTAATAAGACATTTATCACAGTCGGCGGGATAATCTTAGCCGATTTATATCAAAAGAAGAAGAAGAAGAAATGCTTTTCATTTAAGTTCAGTATCACAGAGGGTGCATGTTATTTTTTTAAATGTTCGTAATAGTTTGAATCAGATTTTAGGGGAAGAAAAATTGGAAAAGTTATCCGGAAAATTGGAAAATTAGGGAAAAACTGAAAGTGCTTTTTTTCAGAATATGGGCTCCACAGGAGAAGCAGGGACAGAAGGTTAGTTTATTAATAAATTTTCCCTTTACTAGGTAAGTACCAAGAAAGTGTCGGTGCTAATCAGTAGGTACCTACCTATTCTTTTATTATTTTAAATACGATCATATTCACCTACTTAGTTTAAAAAGATTTAAACCAAAATTAATTTTTAAAGTTAAAATCCCCGACACAAAATATGAAGCTTAAAAAAACCTTTAGTATATTATTATATTCACTGGCTCCAAAGCATAGAGCAAGGAATATAAGTAGATACTCTCTACAGGCAGAGAGCAAAAACGGGCCTCTTTGTAGCTTGCGCGTAGGACCGTATACTTATGTTGCTAAGAACAATAACTAAATATTGTTCTTAATGTTTTTTTTTAATTATCTGATGGCAATTGTACTGTAGGTATTTATTACATTTCCGCCAGTGATATCCAATACAGATAAAATACTTTTCTTTTACATAAGCTAATTAATATAATAAACACATAGGTAGGTTAGGTACTTATTCCAAAAAATAAAAATATACTTATTACTTACCCTAAATCAAAACAAAAACCAATGACTGCTAATTTAGACTAAATCGGACTAAATACATTAATGAAAATAAATTTAAACACTTAAAATGAATCTATATTTACAATCACTAGGTACATAGTATAAAACAAAGTCGCTCCCCGTCTGTCTGTCCCTATGTAGGTATGCTTACCTTTAAAACTACGCAACGGATTTAGATGCGGGTTTAATAGATAGAGTGAAATCGTTTTTAATAGAGTGATACAAGAGTATTATAAATATTTGATGTTTAGGGCGTGGCTTACGATTAGAAATTTCTGAGTCGTTCCTCGTCTTAATTATTTTAATTATAACTAGCAAAAACCTGTTTTTCATTGTTTATGTAACTACTTACACCTAACTTCCGACCTGACACAACGAGAATACTAATTTAGTTAATGAATTAAGCATTCAGTGCCTGCTGACTTTCTTAAGTAATTGCATGACTGAAGTACGTATGCACAGTGAATTAATATTTTTCAGCTGTTTGCCGTATTCGCAATTTCTGGCTTAAGGCATCTCATTGTTTATTTATATTAATTTACTTTCTGCAGCTGCATTTTAGAGGGAGGGGTAGCTTTATAGCCTGAAGGAAAGAGTTAATTATTCAAAAGCAAATTGGTCGTTTTAATTTAAAGTTTAAGAAATATCTCCATTGAGGGGTAGCAAAACGTTCATTATTACGCAAAAGTTCTTGTACCTAATAAAAAGGATTCATAATTATTTCAAAAATAAATAAGAGGAACAGTCATCTGGGATTTGTAAGTTACCTTAAGAATTATTTAAAAGTTGTCAGTTTCTTATTTTAGCGAAGTGAGCGACAAAGGGAAGTGATTAAAATTATACAAAAAAGTAATAATACAATTTTAAGAAGAAATTACTGAACTTCGATTACTAAAGAAAGAGTTAAGAATTCTTATAAATACAAAGAGTTAAATCTCAAAGCGTTTCATCCTTGGAGAACATTAAATTTCAAAGCATCATTAAGCTAAAATGCAAACTGCTCCCTAAAATAATGCCCCGACGTTTCGCTAAATACTCTAGTAAATGGAAAATATAAAGAACTTTTCTGAAAACATTAAGTAATTTCTTTCAACCTACTAAATATGGCCAAAACTTATTTTTTTTATTTTATACCTACCTAATTTAACATACTTAAATTGATTGAGTTGCTTTTATAAATTAAAAAAAAATGGGGTTGTGGGGTAATTCGTTATTGAGTGTAATAAACCTTTTAAAAAAAAGTGCACCGACTTCAAAAATTTGCACTGAAAAGTAAGAAATAAGAAATATTTCGTCGTAGAATTTGAAGACGGTTGGTGCTAAATTAGGATACAAAACTAAGTAAATATCTAAGAAGATAAAGATCTGTTCAATATTATCTAGCTATGTTTGTATGTACTGATGATCGTAGGTTCCTAATGAATTGTCTATATTAGTGAATTTGGGAACTAAGTTGTTTCTAATTTGGCACCAACCGTCTCAAATTCTACGACGAAATATTTCTTATTTCTTAATTTTCAGTGCAAATTTTTGAAGTCGTTGCACTTTTTTTTAAAAGGTTTATTTTACCCTTTTAAGTGATTTTGCTGCCTTGAGAGACAAACAATAGCGCAACTAAAAAAATATTGATGGAAAATTTAAAAAAAAATACCGCTGTGGATGTGATTTGAACCATGTGCTTGTGCATCCTGCGCTGCAACCCCATACCTTTACCCGTTAGACCACCGTCGATACAAAAATTGATAACTTCGTGTCAATAGCAACCGTTGCTAAGGCTTTTTCTCATACAAAATTTTCAGCCGTAAACAGAAATTAATTACTGAATTGTCTTAAAAAAAATAGGTCGTCAAAATCGGTGCATATTTTATCGAGATATCAAGAAAAATGTACTTATAAAGTCAGTTTTTTCAATATTTCTGAAAAAATAATGAACCAATTTTTATGAGATATAAATGGGACCAATCCGGAAGAATTATCTGTCGATTAAAAAAGAAACCATCAAAATCGGTTCACAACTGGCGGAGTTATCGATGTACATACATAGGTACATAAAAAAAAAATACGGTCCGAATTGAGAACCTTCTCCTTCTTTTTTTGGAAGTCGGTTGAAAAGAGGAGGCTTGATGTGAAGTAATTTAAACTAATTAAAAATATAAAATGTAAAAAATGAAAGCCAGTCTCATTCACAAATCACTCTATGTAGGTACTTTAGAGCAAAATATTTCTATGCCTTGTTTTCTTTGAATTATTTATTATTTTCTGTTTACTGTTTGTATGTATATATATACCGTCCGAGAGAGGCTTATTTTACAATTCAATTAAGTATTTTATTTTTATTTATCATAACGCATATCTAATAAAAATAACCATATGCCTACTACTTGACAACAAATATTATGGTACCTAATACCTATGCCAAAGTTTACAATAATATTAGTATCCCATAACACAAACTATATAAAACGGATGATGATGGAGAGGGCCGCTATTATTTGTTTCTAGGGCAGGCGGAAACATGGACAATGAGATAAAGTATTATTATGTCAATTGATGTCAATAGAAAACGATTCGTATTGCTTTCCAATACACTTCTTTATCGCTTACAGCTGATGATACAGCGTTTCATGGTTGGGGTCAGTCACGTCTAGAGCGACGCTCGCTCAAACATTCTGCCAAAGAGTATACTTGAGTGTGGAATGTTTTGAGGTTATTTGCTATTATTTTAACGTTTATTAAATATTTGTGTTAAAGTTATTGTTTTCTTCTGTTATCGTCCTAGGTACTTGTTTTTATAACATTTATCGTTTATCAAGCGATATGGAGCCGGGTCCATCTACATCAAAAGTATGTAAATACTCTACGTCACGACGAAACAAGCGCAAGATGTCACATATTTCGGAAACCGAAAAAAAAATTATTATAAGGTTTTATAAATATGTCCAAGAAACGTGGCCTATTGACAAATATCAATCGAAAACGGAAATGAAAAATATAACGGCCGATACTTTAGGCATTGCAAAGACTACTGTCTATCGTGTTCTAAAAGAATACAAAGAAAATGGTACTGTGAGGCCACCGGCTCCGCCAAAAAAGTGCCCTAAATTGGTTGAGAGTGTTAATGATTTTGACAAGTCGTGCATTAGAAAAAAAGTGCATGAAATTTATTTAAACAGTGAACTTCCAACATTAGATAAAATATTACAGGCTGTCAATTCAGACGACATGTTACCTAATTTCAGCCGTACATCACTTTGGCGTGTGTTAAAACATTTGAAATTTAAACACGCAAAAAAGAAATGGAATAGCCCTTTAATTGAAAGATACGACATAATTTTATGGCGAATTAAGTACCTCAAGAAAATTAAGAAGTACAGAGAAGAAGGACGACCAATATATTTTTTAAATGAAACTCGGGTTAATGCTGCGGGTAAGTTTATTTTATTTATTTTAACTTCTAAAACTGTGTTAATAAAAAAACTTATTCTAAGTTTTAACTGATTCATAACATTTTTAAGAGGATTTTTACGTATGGATTTTACACCTATATCCAAAATTGAGTCCTCTATAGAGAAAAGAAGGTATTGCTACATAGAAGTCGATTTACATTACGAAACTAGTTGCCAAAATTTGTTTCGCAGCCCGCGCGATTTTTCGGGACCACTATTTAAATGTATGAAATTTGTTTTCATGGTTTAAGTATAAATTAGGTATAGGTACCTATGCTATCGATCGGTATACTAAAAAAAAAAGTTTGTTTTATTTTTCTCTTTTAAGTGATGTTACTGTTAATAATATAATATCAGTAGGGTACCTACACACAAATAAATCATCCAGATTTCCTGAAAAGTAAGCTTTTTCAATATTTCTGAAAAACTACTGAACCAATTTTCACTAAAACGAGAGTTATCCGAAAGAATTCTCTGTCGATTAAAAAATAAACCATCAAAATCGCTTCAAATCAGTTTAAATTAAAAATTTTAATAAAGTATAGGTACCGACTTCAAAAATTGTTAACTGCAAAGCAAGAAATAATATAATTTCGTCGTTATTACTTTATAGGGATTCGTACATCAAATGTCACAGCTTATTTTCTTCGAATATATTGGACGAAAAAAGTTAAAATTGGTACATGTTTGGTATTGGTTTGAGTTTGATGCAAAGAGTACCTTTGTATGGTTTGATGATCCAATCAAGGACTTATAGCGTAAATAATGGAACTTCGATTTTAGGGGCAAATTTTGAGAGAATTAATGAAAAAGTAAATAATTAAGTGCATCATGTGACATATCAAATGAAAGGGCTCGCTCGTTATAAGAAATACAAATATCTACCTATTTTTTTTAAATAATTTTAAAATGCATAAGTATTAAAAAAAATATATACGAAATACTTATACTTAATAAATACTATATAATAATATATACGAAAATTGAGCGCCCCTCCCTTATCTCCAAAACTAGGTACCTACTGAGTCTAAAATTTTGAAAAAATAGTGCCTCTCTTATAGTTTACAGGAAAACCTGAAATCGTGTAGGTATTTAAGTTTTGACCGAAAACGGAATGATACGGAACCCTCAGTTATTTTACATTTATTACCTACTTGTCATATTTTTTATGTGTTAAATTACATTATCATAATAAATCGTCCGTGCTATGGTAAATGTAGACGATTTGATTAACGTTTTGATTAAAAAACAATAAATTCGACATTTGCGTAGGTAGGTACGTCTACCAAATTTTTATCAAGTTTTAATTATTTACACTGGAAGAGAAAAAAGAATCTCTCGCAGCTGCCAATTGCACATAATTTTTAACTTAGACCATATTCTATCGAGTAATATATTTTGTGTGTTTTTACTTTACCTCTTTTATCGAACAATATATACCGCAATAATGAAGATTGGTTAAAAGTTTTAGCTTGGACAAACAAGATAATTTTACAGTATATCGTATTTGATTTATTTTCAGGTCATACTATAAGTAAATCTTGGGAGGATACAACGGTTAAAACTCCAAAACAAGTCTTTTTAGAAGACTTATCAACAGAAGCAAAGAATCCGACGCCAAAAGAAAATTGTTTGATTGTTGTCCACATCGGAAACGAGAAAGGTTTCCTCCCAGGAAGTCAGGCGATATTTGAAAATAACCACGGGACGATGATCGCCGATCCAATTGAAAACTGGTTCAGGAATATTCTTTCAAAACTCGAATTGAATGCAGTCATCGTGATGGACAATGAGAGTTATCATTCCAGTCGCAAAGAACGATTGCCGGTCTTAAGTTGGAGAAAACAAGATATACAAGAATGGCTTTCTTCAAAAGAAATTTCATTTGAAAATAATGAAATAAAAGCGGAACTTCTAGTAAAAGTACAAAATGTAAAAGACCAATACCAGTCATACGTCACCGACGAAATGGCAAAACAGGCTGGTATTGAAGTGCTACGCTTGCCGCCCTACCACAGCGAGCTCAATCCTAATGAGCTCGTGTGGGCAGATGTAAAGGGATACGTTGCCCGAAATAATACCACTTTTAAAATAGCAGATGTAAAAAAGTTGTTAGAAGACGGCCTTAGTAAAATTGACGTAATGAAATGGAAAAACTGTGTCGACCACATAATAAAAGAGGAAAATAAATTAAATGGCCTGGATCACGCTGTGGATAAAACCGTAGACAGTTTTATAATAAATGTGACGGACTCCTCTACGTGTTCGTCATTAGATAACGACAGTGGAACGGATGCAGACGAATTGGGAATATCGCCACTGTAATTTTTTATGAAATGACGACGTGGAAGTGTCTCTCTGACACATTGATTATAAAATTTTATTTATTTATTAAAGCATGATCAAAGCATTGACTTTCACTGCCTATTTTTTTTCGTTTGTCTTTATCTTTATTTTAATACATTATGTCAATTAATGTGAAATCGACACATTAAATAAATAATCATAACATAGCACATATATAGGTTGATAGCACAATAATCTTAAATACCGATTAATTGGCTATAAACACTATAAAGGCATTGGCAAATCACCGATTAACATTGGTGGAGCCATAATAAAAGAAGAAGAAAAATAAGAAGAAGATAATTTAATCTTAACTTTTAAGTAAAAAGATAGCAATATTGTAACATAATTAGGTGTTATAAATTTGAAACATAAGTATTGAAATAATCGGACCGAGACGTTTCACCTTAATAACAATGTGTCGTAATTTATATTGAATAAGAAAGGATGCCACCATGCTACGTAGGTATATTGCTTTTCAAGCCAGTTATTTAATTTATTATTATCTGATCCTTTTTGAAGGTTTATATTTTGAGTTAGGGGATTTTTAATTTTTAAATTTAATTATAACAAATAAAATTTCAGGTAAGGCAAAAAAGAGAGATATTTGCTATTGCTATTTAGTAGAAAATTGTGAAGACATAACATTAATCTATACTAACGTTTTTGTACGTTTGTATGTTTGTTACGAACAAAGAGATATATATTAAATGTCTTTGGTTACGAATAAACTCAAAAACTACTGAACGGATTTTGATCATTCTTTCACCATTGGAATGCTTGCTACATTATCCCCATAGAGTACTAAGCCTATGGAGGGGCCATAAACGGGCTTCCCCTTTCGCCAATTTTTCCCCCTTTGACCAGTTATACTGACCAGGTGCGCAGTAATAAGTTACCTTAGATTTCGTTGGTATCGTTTTGTGTCGCGAGACAGAGCTCTAAGAAAATAGTTAATTGTGATGTTTTAAACGGGAAAGGCGATCTAGGGCGTCAAACTTAGTGTTTCCAATCATTAATTATAATTATTATGTTTGTATTTTAACATAATCATCATATAACGTAAAATCCTTTGCGACAATAAAACGACAGAAAAATACAGTGGTACAGGGGCTAGTACTAGGCGTTTACCTCTCCCCCCGCCAAAAGTGGCAGAAAAATTTGTTCGATGATACCCTTCACGTCTCCTTTGGTAAATACTCAAAGATTATCCCTGAGTAACATGACGACGGGAACGGGGTGGGCAGAGGTGAACATGACAAATCTATGTATGAAGTGTATGTTTGCCAACATTCTGAAATAGTCACGTACGAAGTCGTGGGAAACAGCTATTTATTATAATTTTTCAGCTCCTATAAATTGACAGCAAAATTTTATATAGATAAATTTTCTACATCCTTGTCCAATGAGAGTTCTGTTGGTGAGTAAATTATTTGTAAAAGGAATGATATTTAGCTACAAAACAAATCAAGTACCTAACATATTCATTTCAGCGTCTGAAATTGCGAGTCATGAAAAACTTTGCATATTAAATTTCTCTTGTGAACAAACGTGCTTTCATGCACGCTGCTGCATTAATGCCTTACATACAACTTAATGCAAGCCTGCATACAGCTAGCTCTTCAGGTATGAAGAGAGAAATATGAAACTAAGAACTAAAATAAGTAAATGTAAATAAAAACTTCTTGGCTGTATTTTTTTAACTATAGTTTTCCAGAAATCTCTAATTTTACAAACAACCTTCTTCAACTTCACGGCATTTATACCTTGAGTTGTGTCCAGAGTCATCAGTAACAGTGTCCACTTTTAGCCAGTTGTCCATACTTAAACAAAATGTGGCAATATAAGTACGGACAACCTCCAAAGAACAAGAAGTCGATTAAATCACCATTATCAGCCCCATCAACAAGCTTATTCTCTAATTCTTCAACTTCAGCATCATTCCCAATTAGTTGCATACAAAATGTACATGACATATTCTGGTCAACACAGAATATAATTTTGTTTTTCTTAATAAACTGATTTCTCTTTATACCTATGTATATTATTTTCTGGATTTTGTACGCAACTGCATATAATTAAACTGGTAGGTAGGTACTTTAATAACTCTCATTATGTGACAGTTGCATAAATAACTACACTGACGAGTAATATAAAAAAGCCACTTGCAAAGTGCCTAAAAATATAAATATTTTTTAAACCATACAAGTTACCTTCATGAAGTAAAAATAATCCTGAAAACAGTTTCAAGGGGTTTTTAACCGTGTTGCTTTTTACTTCAAAAAGCTATCTGGCGTGGTTTCGGAAATATTTCATGATAAATTAGTGGCTTTTTTATATTGCTCGTCAGTGTATTATGCAATTCGTAGAACGATACAAAACGAGCACTTCTACTACATAAAATTGATACATTTATTTTTTAAACTTTGTACGATTTGTGTCCAAATAGTTATCTAGTAGGACAACCAGTATCCAGTTCGTGATACGTTGTAATCTATATTTGATACTGCGAATTGCGATAGACAATTTGATAAACAATCGTCCTAGAAAGTTTGTTCCAGCCCACAGTTCCTACAGACAGACAATCGTATTTGCGTAATATTTTATTGTAATATGTACTGAAAAAATCATGAACTAAACGCATATATACCGCCAGTCCTGTTTTTATTTATATGTAGGTATCGAGAAAACAGTGTAGGTAGGTGTATGCTGTACCTACTTTACAACCAAAGCCTGAGAGGCTGAAAGCTTTTCAAGTACCATTTTGTAGAAATCTCTTTGACTCAATTGCAGCGGATAAAATATGTTTTTATTAAAGCTCCTTACTTTGACTAAATAATGTAGGTACCTGCTTGAACTTTGGTGGTAACGATAGGTAAGTACACGTATTGTTTACTTTTGTATTTAAATAAGTAAATAATTTATACTGTAGTCACAGAATAGACCACATATTAATACAAGACTTACTTAGTAAAAATATAAAAAGTTAAAAAAAAAACGCAATTTACCCAATAAGAGTTTCATGTTTTATTAATTTATAAAGAACTATATGTTTTCCTATATAAACTTTATACCCTTTAGGTATTGAATTTCGACAAAGCTTAGGTACTAGGTATTAGGTATATAGAATTAACTCCCTCTCCAAATTTTAAAATTCCATCCTTAGTGGGTTGGACTCGGCGATGATGAGCCGATCAAGGCTTTGCCTTCCATATACCTACATTACATAATTACAAACAAAATCCCCTGCCGCATCTGTCTGTCTGTCCCCAATTCATGCCGAAACTATTCAACGGATTTTGCTGCGGTTTTCGCACGAGTGAATCAAGTCGGAGGAAAAGTAAGCGCCAGTTCAAAAAGCAGGTTTTACAAAATGTAAATACAAAGAAAGCATTTCCATAATCAAAATCATGTAGTAATGAATTTGCGTAAAATTAATATGATCTACAATAAAATGTGTACCTACCTACCTATATTTACATTTTGTAAAAACAAAAAAAAAATAAAATTAAAAAATATATATTTAAGTACTTAGAAATTTTCGTAGCTAAAAGTCTGAGACTGATACTCAATAAATAGTTCGGAACCGCTACGTATGTTTTCAAAGAATGAAAATGAATTATACATATAAAAAATCTGTATAACATGACCTGGATATGTATGTGAAATTTAACAATATGTAACAGTCGAATTACACAATTTTTTTGGCGTAGCTTTAATTTAGTAATAAAAAAATAACTTTTATAAAAAGCTAAACACTTTTTTTGTTCACTATGCGTCAGAAACTCATATGGAATTTCAGTAACAAAAAAACATAGAGCGTAAGATGCAAAAAAATAACAAAAATAAACACAAAATATTCACTCAGATCACAGTAATAAACCTTTTGTATGTAGTAATATTTTCTAAGTTTAACATTTTTGCAGATATAATCGGCCGACAATTTTTCTCCATAGATCGTTGGACTTTAAAATCGGAGGACGGATTCAATCCCTACACATAATACAAATTTAAAGTACCTTAATCCACTTTTAATGCTTCTAATACTAATAATATATATTAGTCCTGTTAACAAGTCCCAGCAGCATATTTATAGGTAATCCAAATTTGTGCAGTATAAGGCTATTTTTAGCAATATCTCGATGAAATGAGGTACTTACCGATTTTGACGACTTATTTTTTATATACATTATCTTACAAACATAAGTATCATAGTTTTTACATATTACATTATATGAACATAATATTTCAGGAATTCAGTAATATGTACCTCTGTTTACGGCTGAAAATTATATATCAGAAAAATACGTATATTTCGTATCGGCAGTGGTCGTAGGACGCAGCACAGAATACACAGGTTCAAATCCCACCCACAACCTTTTTTTTTATTTTCCCATGCATTTTTTTCCGACATTATTATCTCTCAGAGCAGCAAAATCATAAAAATTGTGTAAATACTGAAAAGTAAAAAATAATTTTCTTTCGTCGTAAAATTTGAAGACGGTTGTGCCAGGGCAAATGTTCATTTGACTTGTCATTTTTTTGACACGAAATCAAAATATATTCTGGAGATTGCAATTACTTGATAAAACATCTTCGTGTCATCTCTTTGTGAGTAAAATGTAGCTTCCAAATATTGTAATAAAATGAGTTTATGATTCATATTTAGTTACTTTTATATTTATTTTTGATATTACACATATTTTCGTCGTCTAAATGATTAAGTACCTACTGATTACATTACTGTTTTGTTGAATATTAGCTAGGAACTTAAAATTAGATTTATTAGGTAGGTATAATAATTGTAGGAATATATTGGGAAAATAAAACTCATGTATTTAGCTCAATAGAATAGTATTCCAAAGTGGAATGAGGTACGCAAACAAAACTATTATATACTAATAATATGGTATATATATAAAATATAATGCTTTATAGAAATAAAAAATTATAGAGTGCCGAGAACACTAATTGCGTTACCCCTTTGAATTTCTATCGCAACGAGTCTTATAAAAAAGACCTTAGATCTGCGATCACCAGATACATCGATCAAAAGTTTTCCAATCTTTTCGGCAAATATCTTTGCGTCTGGTGACCATACACCCATAGTCTCAACAGCAAAGGCCATGAACTCCTTTTCCGTTTCCATGGAAGCATTGTAATGCCATCCGGCCTGATGAGCCATCATCTCGACAGAGTCCTGAAGGTTCGAGCTTGCTCGGTATATCTACCGTATTGAAATACAAATATGAATTCACACTTATATAACTAACACAATATTTTTAAATCTTTCAAAAGAAAGGCAGTTTAATAACGGGATAGATAGATGGTTTCTTTGACCGTTCTGTTACAATTTCTTTATGATTTCCCTAGGGAAACCTAGGTATACTAAGTAATATGAATTGAATGCCAATTGATTAAAGAGTTTGTTGCTGACCATAGACAGAGAAAGCTACATGGAAGAAGATGGAGGAGGCTTTCACCCATGTAGGGATACATATTCCAAAAGACCCAACAACTAACCATACTAACAACTAGCAAAGTAAACTAATAACAAATACCACAGAAGACAGAAAGGTATCCGAACAGACATGTACATAAATAGCGACTCTTGCAGCTTGCACAGTTCTGTTTGCTTAAAATGATATTCAAAAAGGCCTGAAAATCTACAGATGAAATCTAAATAAGGATGTTTGAAATAAAAAGGCTTTTATATATTTTTTTATTTTATTAAGAGTTTGTAGTTTTGAAATTGAGAATTTTAAAAAGTAGGTAATTACATACTATCTGTTCAGCTGAGCTGATGAGGTCGAGTCAAGCGAGCTAGGATATTGAGCTATTGCAGAAAAGATGTAATAAAAGGTAAAGTCGTACTTTGTGTTTTATTTTTTCAAAATAATGGCTTGGTTGTTGGTTGGACTATACTTTGCTGAATTAGGTCGCTCAAAGTTAATCTTAAAATTTAGTATAATATTGCACATAGTGTATCCTGGTTTAGTAGCAGTTTAAGTGCAAGATGCATTAGCAACGATGCGAACATGACGCCGGCGGACTTCCGCTGTTTAAGATTCCTTTAGCTACTGGGTAAACATGGACATCATGCGAACTATATTGTGTAACCACTTTACAAATCGGTCGTTTAATATTTCGTTCACAATTTCCACGGAAGACTTTATAGCTAGTTGTTACAAAAATATAGGCCAACATACAGACCGTTCACTGTAACTGGTCCCCTGTCATTATAATCGATATAGGTATTAAAGTGAGATTCTACGTCATGTCATGGCGGACAACGCACGCGCCCCATCGTGACATGATGAGGAATCCAGTTCAATGATGTCCGCGCTCTGTGATTAGTCGACGAACATCTAAGCTACAGATTAATTGGCTATTGGTACTGTGACGTCTATAATACTTGACATTGGCGGAATCATCAAAACCCTGATGGATTCCACGTCACGCCTTTGTGTATAGCACACGCGCCCGCGGAGACGTGATGGGGAATCCAGTTTAATCCTGTCCGTGCTGTGATCATTGTGATTAGTCGACGACTAATAAAACATATCATGGTCTTTAATCTTATCTTATCTCTTGTTAAATACCGATTAATCGGCTATAAACACTATAAAGGCTATAATACTTCGATTTGAGAGCCATAATAAAAGAAGATGAAGAAGAAAACCCTGATGGAGCCATTACCCAAAAAATAGAATAGAATAGAAGACTATAAAGTGTTCTTCGGACATCATTTTAAATATAGTACTTACCCATGGTCATTAATCACTCATATAAAGTTATAGGTTAACCATTAGGTATATAGTGAAGTGAGAGAGGTTAGACAAATTTGTTGACAAAGGGCTGAATAGCTTTTTACCTAAATGATAAAGTCACTTTATTTTAAATATTAAATTTATTATAAAAAAATACTGCATAGAAAAAAACGAGCGAGCCTTACAGTAGTCAAATATGATATGTAACAACTGACATCTCACCTTGGTAATAAGCAACATTAACATTATATCCTGAAAACATAATACTTTATACACAACACTAGGTAGGTTAACCGCACAGCTGATGCTTTCTCCTTCTCTATTTCCCTTTCTCTTTCTTGTGACATACACGCACACGCTGTTGGCTGACAGTACCAACCTCTCAGAAAATGGGTTGGTACCATCTGACGGCCAACTCAACCACCGCGCGAGTTCATTGGTCAAATCAAATAGCGCCCGCTTCCCCGGCTTCCCTCCCTTTTCACAAAATCATTCCCACAGATTGCTGGAAAGACGTTACACCTTAGTTTTTACTTTACATACCGAATTATTTTTGTAGGGGCCAAGTATAGTGAACGGTCTGTAGAGCATGCATGATTCAAATCAATTTGACATTTATATATTTATGTCTTACGGGATATAGTTCCACAAACTTATCTGACCCGGTGACAGCGTCGCTGTTGTCGCATGTTTGCCAATAAAAATGATTTTTCATTTTTCAATGTAGAGTGGATAATATAATATGCACGTTGTAACGCTTGGCCATATTCATTTTAGGTAGAAAGAACAATACATAGAAGAAACATGAATATTTTACTTATTTACTTATTATTGTATCATTAGTTCCACTTTTGGCCACCGGGTCAGATAAGTTTGTGGAACTATACTTCCCTTTCTTACTTTCCCTACGTTTTTTTTATTAAGTAAGTAGTCGAATATGACATGTGTGTAAAAATAATTATTATACAATATACACTATAATAATTATTCTTACACTCGTAAATATAATATAAGATACCACAAATAGTTTGCTGATAAAATCTATAAAAGAATAAAAAGGAACGGTCTTAAATCTACTTTCAATATATGGTTTCATTACTGCAGGGATGTGGGTTTTCAGATTCGATTGCCGATCCACATCTTGTAATATCGAAGAAGTGGCCAAGAATATGAATGAAAAAGTTAATATGGAGGACCGTACGCGCGTTGCGGACGAGAAAAAAAAGATGGATGCGAGTGAATAATGTTCGGTCGCGAACTCTAGTAATGGACAGCACTAAATATTGCACCAGGGGAAAATAAATTACACTAGTTTTTCAGAGGCACAAAAAGTGCTCTTCGCCTCCTTTTCTCCAGATCTAGGAGAGAAATAATTTAATGTTACAGTGTTAATATTGTGAGTGTGATGGGACAGAATAATAGAAAAGTAAAAAATAATAGTCACCAAATACCTCATAACATTTAAAAATGACTATTGGCTGAACTTGTTTTCCAATGAGTACCCTGGGGCAGCCAGTGTTTTAGGAACAAGACACAGGAAGGGTATTGACCTTATATACTTCCTGTAATCTTAAAACCGAAAGTCAATGTTAATTTTCCAGCTTATAATATTACATGTAAAAATAAATGTAGGTAAGTTCTCAAGTACCAGTTTAACACATGATCACTTATCACTAGTTAAGAAGGATCGCAAATCGCAATCAAACATGATATTATTTTACGAGACTACTGAATCTTTTAGAAATTGTATTCAAAATACTATACAAAGCTGCAATCAAAATCTTCAATTGAATTACTTCTTCGACTTCACAACTTAAACCAATAAAATTGTATTACAGGCTACAGTTAGTTTTCCTGGGCTAATCAGTGCCGACTTCATCCCTCACTAAATTTATTATAGTACTCGATTCAGGTGGATTTAAGCAATTACTTCCTGCCCGCTTCCAGCAGTTGCAATGAAAATAAAGAATTAATTTCTTAATAAAATTTTATTTCTAATAAATAATTTAGCGAAACAATTATTTTGATGTAGGACAGTTACATAGATCGCATAAAAAGAGAAAAACGTGAAAAATATACTACAAGTGACTTTAGTGTACCTATAAAAAATCGAATGTGTCAAACATCTAACGTGACAGCTCTTATTAATTTGGGTATTATAATATGTGGTCGCCGACGCCAGTTGCAAAAATTCTAACTATTCAAATGCAAAAATTTCCTTTTATTTATTGAAATAAGTGCATTAACATCGCAATGCCACAGACTAATAATAACATCCATGACTTGAAATAGATACATATTATTATGTACTTAATAATAACTAGTAGGTACTAAACTTGTCGTCAAATTTAAAATGGCGACATACTAGTATTGGATAGCAGTTTTAGTTTATTTTATATAATATTAAAGGCACTATATTTCTATGTAGTTGGCAATTTGTTTTATATTATTTTGACTCCTTTTTCCTTGAAAACGACTTGGCTCTCTTTTTTAATTAAGAGAAACTAAGAGCCTCTTTGTTCCCACGATCCAGGCCGGGGCTCGCTAATTGCCCGTCACTCATTCACTTGTCATCAGCAATCTTTATTCACCTATTTGGTGTTTATGAAAGAAGGTCTGAATGGATTTTTTAAAGAATTGAGTCTATTGTTATCGTTTTCAATTGCCAAGATATCCTTTCTAATAAATTTTTTTATTTATATGAGCAACAACGGCTTAGCCTTCGCCCGTTTCCTGGATAAAAATAGGAAAATGTGAGTATTTGTCAAAATTATTTCAATATATTAATGTAAATTGTGTGTTCAAATTCTAAGTAGAATATTATTTCCTTTGGCTATATGGGATTCATGAAACTATTTGGTATGCATTAATCAGAACTAGTGAGTCCAAGCTTGATTGAAAGTAAATCCTTTGGACATTGCTTCCGTTAATTATGCAGTCGGTTTGATCCCACAACCTCAGGCATTTAATCTTTAATTTAAACATTCCCTTATTATACACTAGTTACTACCCGCAGTTCTGTCTTTTTTTTTAATTTATGTGATAAGCAAAATAGTAGGAAATCGGATTAGGTTGGTTCTTGAATATTTCGAAGTAGCATGTAAGAAGAATACGCCATTTTCATTATCTGAAAGTAAAATATATTGGTATTTAAGATGAACAAATGTGGAGTGACTGATAGTGTTGTACATAAAATTGAAAGGGGTGGTATGACACCTGGTATGACAAATGGGTTGGACATGTTGAACGAAAGAATGATGAAGCCAATATAATATACCTAAAGCTAATGTACCGGAAGGACCAACAAGAAAAGGAACTTTCAATAATCAATCTGAATCTGACTTTGTACTAAAAATAGACGATGTATGTATGTGGATGTAGCAAGAGAAGTATGCAAATATCGAGGGAAATGGCGCTCCATACTCTCTGCCTATCCCTTTGGGAAACAGGCGTGAAGGTATGTATTAGTGTTGCCCAAAATTGGTCTTGGTCTTGTTCTTGCGAAAATGCAAGACCGCCTAATTGTAGCAAGACCAAGACCAAGACTGACCCTGCAACATTTGAACAAGAACAAGACTGAGCGTGCAAGACTCTTGCGTCCCGCAGTTAAGTCAATCTGAGATTTGGGCGTTATTGAGTAGCTAGGTATTTTGGTTTCAATACCGACATTGATGGACGTTCCCTAGTATCACACATAAAAAAAATATGTAGGTACCTACCAATACAATGACATGACTGTGATAAAATGTAGCACAAAATAAAATTTCTTTCTAGCAAGGTTAGCGAAATACGCATTAACAAATACCGAAATTCGAAAAATTAGGTTCATAATAATAGGTCGAGTACCTACATCAATGTATAGATTCGCTCATTCAATGCAATACGCTCTCGTTCCTGACTCAGGAATCCTGAGGAACACCACGGTTTCTGTAAACGTGGTGAAAACTCTTCCATTCTATTAATTCTATATAAGGTGAGGGCCTATAACTATATCTTGACTTGACAATGTCTTTAAAATATTTATTAATATTAATTATCTTTATTATCTTTATTTAATATCTTTATAATTTGGTTGGACTTTACTATGTCAATGTAAGCTTAAAATGTAACTACTCTGTTGCGTTGTTCTAAAATATAAACTAACGTGTCGTGTTTAATAAATAGCAATAGGCTAATAGATAATTGCAAGACTTGCGAGACTCTTGCTGCAAGACCGAGACCAAGACCAAGACTGGCTAAGTCTCGCCTTGGTCTTGCATTTGGGCAACACTAGCTATGTATGTATATTATAATGCGATATTTATTACTCGAATTTATAAAACATAGGTAAAATTGCCCTAGCCATATATCTGCCAAATCACTGAAAGAAGGCGCAGCAGCAAATTGGCGGGCCGCACAAAAATATATAATTATATTCAGTATAGATAATAGATATATATTATTTCTTTCGCCGTCGAGACGATGGGTCCTTGGGCCGAGACGGCTAAAACTTTCACTCGCAGCCTCTATGCCTTGCCACTGGAGACCCTCTGAGCAAGAAGTACCCTGTACAGAGGATCAGCGTAGCGTAGTCATACAACGAGGGAACGCGGCAAGCATACTCGGCACCCTGAGTACATCGTTTAGACTAGACAATAAAAATTTGTAACCTTTATAGATTATATTATCTATTACACGTACTTACCTATATTATAAAAACTAAAAAAAAATTGAATGGAAAAGTTTTTAATAAAATCGTTATATTAACAATAATACATATTAATTTATATTTTTAACCTATTTAACATTTGCAGAACTAAAGGTTTAACTGTTTTTAAAATTTTTGTCTTTCTGAGAAAATTAATGAATTTTAATGAAACAGATGAGCGTAGAGTTCTTAATATATATATTATATATTTAAACTTATATAGACGTTTTTATAGTATATATGTTGAAATATTTGTATTAAAAATATAGTTGTGAGCTTACCGCTGTAAACGTTGCTAGATTTATGGCGAATATTTTCAATCCAGTTAATACAATTGGAGTATTGGCTCGTAGAAGAAAAAGTATCATATTACGTTTAAACTTTATTGATCGTGGAATCCAATGGCTATCATAGAGTGCAGTCGTTATGTTTTGACTCTAAAAATATATATGTATGAGCACATTTCAGTAAACACTATAAATAATTAATAGAAAGGACGCTAAAGAGGATCGAAACAAATGCCACGGCATTCGATAGTTTCTGGCTAAGATGATTTCGGGGGCAACTCAGCCATTGATCTAATAGGTCAGTGAACTCAGCCCGTAGCCCATTTAGCCCGCGGGCTTACTTCGTGGTCAACTCAGCCCATAATCTTGTCACTCAGATATATAAACCGTGCGGCCTAATGGTAGTGATACTAAAATGACGCAACCGTAAGGCGATTCCCGAAATAATTATCAATATAAATTATTACGGGAAGACAAGTCGATATCGGTCTCATCGTGAGTTGTTGGTAGAGAAGGTGTGCAGAAAATAAATATTTTTATATAATGTATTGGAAATTTATTACATGGCGGCTCACATAGAGTAAAGATGGTCGCTAAAGAACAAATAGTATTATATTAACCACTACGTTATAAAGAAATTTAAAATGTTGCCAATAAATAATTGCATACTGATACTTTTTTTTTAAATTAATTGTGGTTTTTTTTATTTGTGGAATTTGGAAATGAATTATACGACTAAGCGGGTCACTAGTAAAAATAATTATGCAATGCGGACTTGCTTGTTTAGTCGATGTCTTTACATGAATACCTTTACAAATAAACGTAATACTTGCCTTAAACGATAACTGTGTCCCCAACCAGCATGGTATAAATATTCTTGAAATCATTAATATAACAAAACATATTAAAAAGTTTTTTGAATCTACTTCCTGAAACATAAATTAATTTGAAACGAAGGTTTTGTTGACATTCTTATCCTAACTAACTAATATTAAGAAAAGTCCTGACTCACTCACTGACAGCCCCAACCCTTGCACATAGGAAGTTGAAAATTTGCACCGAGGTTCCTTTTATGATGTATACAAGGAGTAAGAAAGGATATTAGGATACCTATAAAGGATACCCTGAGGGGGTGAAATGGGGTGTAAAACGTTTGTATGGAAAATCGTATTCCCTGTGTCTATCAGCTTGAAACTTGGTATAAATACTCTTCATAATAAACTCAAATATTTAAAGACGTGTTTAAGTATTTTAAAACCCTTAACTTAGGGTGCAACGGGGTAATAAATCGTCTATGGCGATTTGTTCGCATTTCAAAAATGTTCACAGGCGACAGGAATATCAGGCTTATAGAGTCAGTGCTAAATATTATGAATTTTTAAACCTCTGTCTCACAGAGCAACTGCAGGTGTAAACAATAAAATTAAGGGAAACTCTTTGTGTATTTACATAAATTAGGTACGTCACTATTCCTAATACCTACAACATGTACGAAGTCGCGGGCAACCGCTAGTGTACAGATAGGTATAGTTGGAGGGCCGGAGGGTTGAGAGTGACATACTTTTTATCCCAGAAATCCGTCGGAATAAAATCTTATGAAACATTTCAAAAAATTCCATGGGCGAAGCCAAGGCGGAAAGCTAGTCTATATCATATATCAAAACTCGAAAATGGCTCGACCGATTTGGATTTTTTTTTGTGTTTGAGTGAGTCCCTGGTTTAGTTAGATTCACAATTGGACGGAAGTAGCGCTGCAATCGGGTTTTAGGATTCTTTTTATACGGGCGAAGCCGGGGGCGATCAGCTAAATTATTATAAATACTCTCTTTTTACGTACCAGTATAAGGATGCCGCACAATGCATTACATACTATGCAAGATGCCACAATA